>JAKOOJ010000004.1:109215761-111984511 GCA_022577455.1 Arizona elegans | reverse complement strand
AGATAGTATGATGGAGGGTTAAAAAGGGGGGGGGGATACTTTTGCACATACTAAGAGCTTCTACCATCTTTGACATTAACACTGTGTTCTGAAATAATATTTAGCATTGAACCTTAATTAAAATAATTGTGTTCCAAAATAATATTCCAGCATTGAATCTTAGTTAAAATTCTGCCCTGCATGTGATTCAGAGATACTTAGTTTGCCCCCCTCCTTGCGCAATATTCACCCACCCCTCCACACGCATTTTTCCTGGCTAGGCTATCATGTTTCACCAAAGCTGAGGGTGAGGGAGCCTGCATTCAGATAAAGGCTTGTCCTTGTTTGCAAAAGAGGAAGGGCAGCCCATCAGGCAGGGCATACCAACATATCTGATTGCCCAGCACTGTCTGCTTTTCCTTCAGTGCCCAGACTTACAGGAAGAGTTGGGGACGGAAGGTGGGGGTAAGCCCTTGCTGGCATCTGAAGAGCTCCTATTTCACTCACCCTGACGTTGGAGATCTACAAGTTAGTATGTGCAGCGAGGGCACCGCCTTCCTTTGCTCAGATGAGAGCTCCCTTTCCTCCTCCCCGTCCTTGCTTTACTTTTTTTTCCCTTCTCATTTAACTATCGGCCTTTTTCTGTGCTTGCTCCAATGCCACCCAACCCCCAGCTGCTTGAAACTCCCAGCACTGAGTGTTTAAAAAAAAGAGACTGAAAAAGAGAGAGAGAGAGACTTCTTGTTGGTGAACTTTGGGCAGTGAGATGAACTTGGCAGCCCCAGTGCGATTTGCAAATCCAGGCATTCCCAGGGCAATTTCTGCTGCAAAGGAGTGTGAAGCTGCAAAGGAGTGTGAAGGTAGGGGTGGCCTTTTATTTAGATACACGAAGCATGGCAGCACCCCTTCCTCCACTCAGATTTTCTAACTAATGACAATATGTGTTGTGGGGGGAGGGAGAGAGGTTTAGCATAAAGCAGGCATATACGGAAACAAGTTTGTATGGGTACCTGGGTGTCTGCAATGTATACTGAAGGAAAGTGAAAGTTATCAAGGAAAGGTAAACAGGTACTTGAGAGCCAAAAGGGAAAACGTGAAGTGGGGAATACTGCTGTGTACATCAGAATGGCTGAGTGAATTTTTCAATTTTATTCTAAGATACTGCCACTAACATTCAAAGCGACAAGTCCATGAGTACTTTTGTACCTACAGAGAAGAAATCCACACTTTAAGCATGTCTGTACGTGATTTTTAGTTTACATGCCTTCACCTTTCATGCTCTTATTTGGCATTTAAGGAAAATTTAATATTGGCACGAAGTTTATAGATGTGGGCCATGTATATAATAATGATATACAGCAGTGATATTCTTAATGTTACCCTGCCCCCATTTCCTCTGCCTCTGATAGGACATATGAAGCTAGTTCATATCTTTTATATTTATATATATATATATATATATATATATATATATATATATATATATATATATATATATATATATAGGCATATCTATGATAACAGTAGCACTTAGACTTATATATCGCTTTATAGCCCTCTTTAAGCGGTTTACAGAGTCAGCATATTGCCCCCAATGATTTAGGTCCTCAATTTGGGATAAATGATCTATATTAAGCTAGGAGATTAAAACTGCATCTGTTTAAAAGGACATTAGGACCAATATTGATATGTACCTTTTAAAGCTAAGCTGAAAACCCCAAAGTAGCAAAAAAAACAATGAAGCCAGGATATTTTATGTTAATATGAATTATAAATGAAGAACATTAACTTAAAAATGGCTGGTAGTCTTTTGTTGATATAAACAAATCTAATTTGATGTTGCAGGTTTATGAATATTTACTGGGACCAATATCTACTGAATGTGGTAACAATCCAGTGCATAGATTTGAACTGTGTATGATTATCTGGAAATACTAGGAACCAGATATGTGACTATATTGTTTATAAAATTGTTTTTCCTCATCTAAATTTTTCTTGAATTCAAAAACCTGTGGAACCACAGCACCTCCTTGGTACCTGCCAGGCTTTTGCCTTGGTTGCTGTTGATCATTTGTTCCTTTTATCTCCTTTTTGATTCTGCAAAGGAAATGCCAACCTCCAACATACATTTATTTCCTGCATATCTCTACTCATCACATATACAGATAGGCATTATTAAAAAATAAAAACAGTAAGAGCTACAATCTATGCTTTGTTTTGAAATCTGTCTGTGTGCCTAAAGTTAAAGTAGAAGCCAAAATAAGCTTCTCGGATAACAGGAACCATCATGGGAGGTTAGAGGAAGGCACTCAACAGGCTATCATTTTGTGGGGGACCACAACTTGTTCTCAAAATATCAGCTCTCATCTCTAATGCAAAAGTCATTACCTCATGGGTAAGTTTTCAGAAGTAGGTCCAGGTGGAACAGACTAAGAGGTGGCATAGGTCAAAGCCTCTTCCTCCAGAAAAAAGCACTACTGGCACAAACCTTCCATCAAACTGTCCAGCAGTAACCGTAAGTCTAATGCAACCTCCAAAGCATGGACTTGCTTCTTCAGTGGCAGTGTGGTTCCATCAAAAGACACTAGAGCAGCAGAGAAAGAGCCAGCTAGTTTCTGGATAAAGAGTAACTCGGCTTTGCTAGGATTGAACGTGAGCATTTTTTTCCTCTGTCCAAGAGTTTACAGCCCCTAGATATTGGATCAGGACTTCCACCCACAACATTGTTTTGTCCCAATGTGGAGATAAATATCATCTCAAACTAACAATGACTGCTTCCACAGCTTCATTTAAATGTTAAATAGAAGAGAAGATAGAGAAGAACGTTGTAGCACCTTCCAGTGGAGTAGCCTTTAGACCAGCCAAACTCTTATCCTCCTCCATCATCCACTCAGGAAAAGAGCAGAAAACAGGGGCTGAACTTCCTACCCTGCAGGGAGCCCAGAAGAATAACATGACTGATGATCATGTTAAATGCTCCTGGGAAATCCAAGAGGATCAAGAAGGATGTTTTCGTCCAACCAGATCACTTTCAGGTCATCTACCAGTGCAAGAATGTAGTTTCATAACTCTGCACTAAATAATAAACTCTTAGGCACAGAGTTTCAACATAACCTGCTATCTGTTCTTTCTTAATGCGCGGCCTAAGCTCTACTATTGAGCATTTTCCAAAAATAAAAATTAGCAATGAATCATCAAGGAATTGACGTATTATAGAAATTGAAATTCACAGCAGCAAATCCTTGTTTTAACCAGGGCACAGTTAGAAGGAAAACTGAAAGTCCTGCACATGGGAAAAGAAAAAAAAATAAAAATAAAAAATAATTGCTGATCCCCAAAGGCAAATTGGCTGCCTCACAAATGTAATTTGTCCAAACCTTATTTGGAAGTATCCTAAAGTCTTATAAGAAGAATTAGCCCTTTCACACAGACTGGCGTGGACAAGCATCTTTACCAAGTAGTTTAACCAATTAATTTGCTGGATCCTCAACAGATTTAAGAGTATTGTCTGATTTTTGCAAATTGCATTTCCCAAAGGAAATTTTTGGTATAATTTTATTAAGGCTAAAAAAAAGTCACATCTGTAATCTCTCAGGTGGCAAAGGGATGTGAGCAGTGGTCTCTTGCTTGTCTTTTTTGAACCTAACATGGGTTTGGGTTTTCTGACAGTAAGGCAAACTGGAAGTGGGAGCATGTTTTTTCTTTTCGTTTGGCAAATTTTCTTTTGGCAAATGCTGTAGAGCAGGGGTAGCAAACTTGATTTCATTGAGGGCCACATCAAGGTTGTGTTTGACCTCGGGGCCGGGGTGGGCATAGCCAACTTTTATACACACACACACACACACACACACACACATATATATATATATATAAGTTTTTAATTTTTATTTTTAAATAAACAATTCATCATTAATCAATCAGTATAACATCTGAGTACACATATTTTTGTGTCATTATATTCAACATTTATCATCGTTTTCTTAGTACATATTTATCTTTCTTCTTACATTTAAATTTAATGTATTACAACATATTTTTCCCATGTTTCTTATTTTTACATTGTCTATTGTCTATATTCAGTCTCTATCCATTGATAAAACTGCCCCCGTATGTTGTAATACTCCGATTCTTCCTTCCTTCAATTTGACATCACTCATGTCAGGGGCGTCTGTGATGGCCTAAGCGCTCTGCCAGGACTCCCAAGTGCTCCCGAGCTCCATTTTCAGCTGCGACAGCCTCCTGCTGCCCTCTGCCAGCAAAAATGGAGAGCTCCATTTTTGCTGGCAGGAGGCTGTCACAGCCGAAAACAGATCCTGGGAAGGCTGCACGCCACTCTCCCGAGCTCCTTTTTCACTGGCAGAGGCACTGTGAGCTGGTCCTTTGATGTTTCTAGGGTGGCCCTGCAGGCCAGATTTAAGCACACCATGGGCCAGATCTGGCCCCCGGGCATTGAGTTTCACACCCCTGCTCTAGAATGAAGACAAGGCTGTAATGGATGGCAAAGGAGAAAAACTATACCCTTCTGCCTGTATCAGTTTTCCCTTACTTGTACTTTTTCACCTGTTGCTAGAAAAAGCAAAAACTTTATCTGTATTTTTGATCTTCTTTCACAGAGTCGAAAAGACAAAGAAAGGCCTAAACAGAAGCACAAGAAGCATTCAGAAATTGAACCCACAAATCTCACACTGTCTTCCACACCTATAGTCACTGAGAAGGTAACAAGAAATACATGTAAGATATTTATAACAGAGTTCTGAGGGGGTTTCTGAGGGAGTCTGTGTCTACTCCAGACTTTGCCCAAGTATCTTCATGCAGTAGTTGATGTTGGATGTGCATTCAGTTTTCCCCAAAACACAGGGTTTTTCATTTTGTCTAAAATGGACTGTTTTTCAAGCAATAGCAATAGCACTTAGACTTATGTACCACTTCACAGTGCTTTTACAACCCTCTCTAAGCGGTTTACAGAGTCAGCATATTGCCCCCAACAATCTGGGTCCTCATTTTACCGACCTCGGAAGGATGGAAGGATGAGTCAACCTTGAGCGGTGGGAGTTGAACTGGCAATCAGCAGTCAGCAGAAATAGCCTGCAGTACTGCATTCTAACCACTGTACCACCATGACTGTGGTGGATTCAAATTTTTTTACTACCGATTCTGTGGGTGTGGATTGGTGAACGTGGCTTTGCTTGGTGGGCGTGGCAGAGGAAGGATACTGTAAAATCTCCATTCCCATCCCACTTCAGGGGAAGGAGACTGTAAAATCTTCATTCCCACCCCCCTCCAGGGAAAGGTTACTGCAAAATCCCCATTTCCTCCCAATCAGCTGGAACTCGGGAGGCAGAGAATAGATGGGGGCGGGGCAGTCAGAGGTGCTATTTACCAGTTCTCCGAACTACTCAAAATTTCCTCTACCAGTTCTTCAGAACTGGTCAGAACCTGCTGAATACAACTTCTGTACCACGGCTTCATAGCTCCAAAGATGAATTTATAAATGATGAAATTTGGAAATGAGTTTAGTTTAGTTTATTTGATTTGTATACCGCCCTACTCCCGAAGGACTCAGGGCGGTGAACAGCCAAACAATAAAATACATAGATACAAAAAATTTAAAAACCAGATAAAATCAAATTAAATCATTTTGGCCCAGACAGATTAAAACACCCCGATAATTTAAAAACTGATTAAAATGAATTAAAATGAGCACTAATCACTCACGTCATTATACTGTAGGGTTCCCCATAGCTATTAAAAATATAGTGCAGCAAGCAAACACATGTTGATTTTGTAAAATTCTGATTTTCCACATTGGAGAATTCACTTGTTTAAATTTAAATGCAGAATGAGAATTTTATATACAGCCTTTTTGAGAGTTCTTTTAAGAATAGAAGAAAGATAAGAGAGAGGAAAGGGGAAAAAATAAGAAAAGAAAATCATACTCCACATCAATTTGTTTCCGCTTCTAATTGTTTACATTTTCCCTACCCTCCACTTCCTCACTGCCTGGCAAACTCCAAGTCACAAGAATCCCATTTTGCAGCTGTTGGCTGCTAATGATACAAACACTAAGCTGAGCCCTCCAGTGATTTTAGAAGCATGTCTTAACTCGTTCTTGAAGCACATGTGCCAGTTCAAGCCTCCTGTAGCATTAATAACTTAATGGCAAAGCTTTACTTTCTCTTTGTCTTTTTCTGTCTACTATTAAACCAGGAGGGAAATGCAGTCTCTGTTTGCTAGGATCGAACCCAGATTACGTCTCTATATCAGCCTTGGCCATTACCAGGCAAAACAAGGACATACAAAACCTTTAGAAGAAATTTCATTTCTACATCTTCTTTTTCAAGAAAGGATTGGCAAGAAATGTTTATGTGTAAAAACTCATCTTTCAGTCTGCTTCTTTGTCCTGCCACTCTGGTATTTAATCTGATTCGAGACAGCTAGATGCTTGCACACAGACATTTTTGCCCTAAAGCATAATGTGGAAGTAATGCATTTTGGGGGATATTTAGGCTGGAAATAGGTAATAGGTTTGAAAAGAATGCAGTAGAAGGTGGTTCTGAGAAGTCTTGCTTTCCATTAACAGTGGAGTCTCTTTTCTCCTATTGTCAGCTCAGGCCAAATGGCAGAGTTTGGAAGTTATGCAAACCCCGCACAACCTAGTTACAGGAGTTGTATATGCTACAAGCAACAATCGTTCTCAAACTACCTACCTGTTTCTTGAGTCTTAAGCTTGCAAACTCATTTTGACTTGAAAACAGCAGCATCTTGCCATAATAGGCATTGAAATGACAAGATGTATGTAAAAACATCACCCAAAATGCCATAATTCTGTACCTGTATCCATCATCTGATACAGATTAAGTACAGATAGTCCTCATTTTACAACCATAATTGGGCCCAAAATTTCCCTGGCTAAGTAAGACAGTTGTTAAGTGAGTTTTGTCCCATTTTATGACCTTTCTTGCCACAGTTGTTTAGTGAATCACTGCAGTTGTTAAGTTAGTAATAGGGTTGTTAAGTGAATCTGGTTTCCCCATTGAATTTGCTTGTCAAAGGGTCACAAAAGGGGATCACATGTCCTTGGGACACTACAGCCATCATAAATACATGCCAAGCATCTGAATTTTAATCCCATGATTAAGGATGCTGCTATGGTTGTAACTGTGAAAAATTGTCATCTCTTTTTTCAGTGCCGTTGTAACTTTGAATGGTCACTAAACAAATGGTTCTAAGTTAAGGACTACCTGTAAGAATACCTAGTTTGCTCTCTTCAATAGACACTCTTGCTTGGAAATGCTTATTTGGTTCTGGGCTGGGCAGTATCATAAGCAGAACACTTTTAGAAGTTCTAAGCAGTTGATTGTTTCAATGCATGCCTACTTTACAACAAGATTTCTCCTATTAATTTAAATTATAGGAGATGGTTTGTTTCAAAGAGTTAATTTGCCATCCTGATTTGGGTTGGAAGGGCTGATTATGTCTGATGATTTGGAACAAAATGCAGAATATAATATGCAGAATGCACACAGTTAGAGAAGAGAAGGTGCTCTAGAGCAGTGGTTCTCAACCTTGGTCTGCAGACCACTTGGAATATGCGATGTAGTCACAGGTTGTTCACAAAGGCTTGAAGAAATGTTATGATTTGAATCTTGAGTTAGGTCTTGGGGGCCCATGACCACAAAAGGTATTTTAAAGGGGGTCCATGTAAAGAAAAGGTTGAGAATCACTGCTCTAGAGCAAATATGCCCTAACCAAAGCATACCTTTAAAAATTAATAGCAAATCTAATACACTGGTACCAAACTTCAGGTCTTATACTGATATACTTAAGCCATTTTAGATGATACTATATACACTGCTCAAAAAAATAAAGGGAACACAAGCAGAAGACATCTGAGATCTGAATGAATGAAATAGCCTTATTAAATACTTTGTTCATTACATACAGTAGTTTTGTGTTCCCTTTAGTTGTTTGAGCAGTGTATAAACTACTGTATGTAAAGAACAAAGTATTTAATAAGGCTATTTCATTCATTCAGATCTCAGATGTCTTCTGCTTGTGTTCCCTTTATTTTTTTGAGCGGTATATTACATTGCTTACTTCAAAAGATGGTGAGCAGTCCTTCCTACATCCAGGGCTTCTGATATTTTAGTCCCAAATTCTGCTACAAGAAATCTGAATAACATTCACTGGCGCCCTGAGGTATGAACTTGATTTTTCAATCAAATAAAAAGCAAGATATTTTTTGCCCTACAGCAAAGGGTTATTTTTAAATTCCTTGCAACACAAATTAAAAAGGAGCGCTGAGGCTTCCAAATGAAAAGAGGATATTTGCCAAATAAGACAATAAAATCATTCAGAAACGAGAGAACATAATCTATGAAACTGGCAAACTGTTTTCTCCTTTCATTTGAATATCATCTTCCTAGATGACTGCACAAGACAAACCCTCCTGCAGACTTGTACTTTTTCCTTGGTTTTAGTTCCAAATAGATCTGCTAATAGATGTTTTCTTTCTTTTTTTAATTGATGGTGGACATACTTGGAACTGAAGAGATGAATTTATAAAATGGCTGCTATGCAAACCCAGTCATAAAATAAAACATGGGATGGGGCATGGAGTCTGTAAAATGTACAAGGAAAGATTTAGCTGAATTAATAATGCCAATCCCATATCTGTCGCTTGGTCTAAACCTCCAGATTTTGCTGCTGTCCCTCAGCTGAAGCAGCCCGTTGTTGAGAAAAGCTATTAAGCCAGCATTTCTCCATTGTAGTAACCTCCAGATGTATTGTACTACATTTCTTATCCCTGCTAGAATGTTGTCAATCCTTTGAGGTAGGACAGGCTAGGAAACTGATTCTACAGGTTTGATTGGAACTATATTTGTAGGCTATACTAACAGTACCTTGAAAGCCTGCCAATGTTTTCCCTGCCCTCCCTCTTATATCCCATGAATTACGGCAGAACCAGTCTGAGTTTTTTCTGAATATCATTTGCTTGTTTGTTTATAAAGCATATTTGTGTACCTTTTGTCGTAACTGTCTCACATTGCTTCTGGCTCTCTGTGTATGGGGTAGACAGAACTCTTGTTCTATCCACTTGGGTAGTGTTGATTCACTCATTCACATTAGATTTTTCTTCCCCTATTTTCTGATGGCTTCCCACACCATTTCGGAAATGTGTTACTTCCCAAACCAGATGGATCCGGCTAGCCCATTGTTCTAGAACAGGGGTATCAAACTTGATTTCATTGAGGGCCACATCAAGATTGTGTTTGACCATGGGGGCTGGGGTAGGCGTGGTCAGGGTGGGCATGGCCAACTGGTATCAGGGGCACCTGTGGTGGCCTGAGCGATGTCCCAGCGAAAACAGGCTCCCAAGCTCCGTTTCGGCTGCGACGGCCTCCTGCAACCCTCTGCCAGCAAAAACAAAACTTGGGAGTGCTGCCAACAGCCCTCGCGAGCTCCATTTTCACTGGCAGAGGCACTACATGCTGGTCCTTCGCTGTTTCCAGGATGGCCCCATGGGCCAGATCTAAGCACCCTGTGGGCCAGATCTGGGCCCCAGGTCTTGAGTTTGACACCCCTGTTCTAGAAAATGTGGACTGATTAACAGAAGGAATTCCTCAATTTTTGAGTGTATGGCTGATTTAGGTGGTAGTTTTAATCTAGAACTGGCTCTGTGGCATTTTCCTTTTAGCCCATCCTACCAGGGAGGTTATTTTATGCAGCCCATAATTTCTTGCCCTTCCTCTCTACTCTCTGCTGCCTTTCTGTGAACTTTCTTCCAACCAGTGAGCTAGCAGTTCTTTGGAAAGTTAACATAGCCTTCTTTGTTGTCATATAAACAGCAATTAATAGGCAAATGAGCACATATAGGTTGGACTTAATCAACAGCCATTTTGTTCCCTTAGCCTATTGATTTATTAGATATCTTACAATGAGGGTTATGTACACTGACCATATTTTCATGGAAAAAACAAAGAACAAACCTGAAAAAAAGTCTGCAAGTTGTTCATAAGCCTAAACATTTTAATTGTTCATATTTATGATTTTGCTTTACAAAGGAACATGCAAGAGAAAAACTACAAAAACTTAATATAAATATGTAAAATTAAATAATATATGTAGTTTTATTTTAAAAAGGCAATCAATTTCCATATTTTTCAAAGGAATGTGTAAGCCTGTGCTTTAAATGGTATCATTTGATAAATGATAAATTTGATATAAAATAAATAAAATAAAAATCATTTGTATAGCTAAAGTTAAATGATCAAAATAAAGAACAAAGGTGAGTTTTGAAAAAATAAATCTAAAGGACAGTGTTGTAAAATGAAGGACTGTCCTTTGTAATAAAGGACTTGTGATCACCTGTGGTTTATGGGCTCACTTACCAGGGTCAGCAGCAAAATTTCTGCTGGAAGATATATGCTAACATTTTCTGCAGAATTTGTTTTGTGGTTCTTGAAGCCTCATCTCTGTTTGTATAGAATCTACACACACACAAACTGGAATGTCGTCAGTGGAGCCTACTCACTCTCACTTATTATATACATAAACTATTTTACCCCAGGAATCCTGCTGCTATTCTTGTTTGAATAATTCCTGGGAAACTGCCATCTGCCTTAGTTAAACCAGTTTAAATTAATTGGATTTAACCCAATCAGATTTTTGCCGGTTGGTTTAATTTAATTCTGTTGCCAGAGTGTTTGCCCAAAAGAAGCCTAGTCATTTATTTTATTTTTAATTTCCAGCTTGAAAAAACATTTGATGGGCATGAATTAAAACTGTATTTTTATAAAGATTTAGTGGCTAGCTACAACAATGGGCGATAGATTGACATCTATAGTAACGCTACTACATTTTTTATGGATTAGATTTAGTAACATTTCCTATCTTAAAGTAATACAAATTGTAAATAATCTGGAAATAAAATTTTCACATATTTTATTTACCATGATTGTTGGCACAAAGATTATTGCAGGCAAATGATTATCTAACAGAAAAGAATATATATAGCTCAGGGATGAACTGTGGAATCCTTGGTGCTCTCTAAACCTGGTTGCTTCCTTGCAGACATTATCTTGAATGGGTCTGCAAGCAAACAACAGAATTGTTTGCTTGCAGAACCCCATGGACTTCACAATTGATCAAACATCATACAGTAGATATTAAAATAGAGGGTGACTGCCTAGTACCCATCATACATTATAAACAGCCTGCTTAGACAGTGGGCAGAGTTTTTAAGAATTATAAATTTTTAAGAACATCTGGAGGATATCTGGTTGCCCATGACAGCTTTAAATTTGGGCAACTGGGGTTCTGGGGTTCTATTTGATCCCCAGAGATTTCTCAGCTGGTTCACAACACAATTAATTTAAATTACTATTCATTGTGAACCACAGCTGCATTTTACCAAGATGCTTTAACCTCTCCTCCCATCACCAGCACTAATAAGTAGCAAAGAAAACATTGCTAAGTCAAAGTGCTGGCAAATGAGCACAAAGAGCTGCCCTCCACTCCTAATCTTACACTCTTCCAATTAGACTTCCTGAGTTCAACAGCTTAAGACAGCTGTTCTCCAATAGCATCACCGATCCTGACATTCCTACTGCAAATCTTCAACCTTCAGTTGCCAAGTTTGTGATAAAAAGGCAAAACATCAACATTGCTCATACTGGAGATGCGAGAGTTGATGAATTGTTTGGTCTGGATCTGTATTAGTATGGCAAAGTGCCTGTGATCTGAAGCACACTAAAATATTTCTTGCTCAGAATTACTCAGGGGATTATATTTACATACGGCCTAATTACAAACTGCATAGCAAGTTGGGTATATGTGCATTTGTGCATTTGCATATTTTTTTCATGCATTTTATTCTGAAAATATTTTTTTTTAAAGTTTGGGGTGAAATTCAATATTTTTACAGATGAATATTTATTGCTTATACTGCCAAATTTCATAGTATTCTTATTAAAGGAAAAAGTAACATACAGTCATGTAACAGTTATAAATACTAACCTACTGTACTTACTGTGAGTTGAAATGATACATCTAGAACAGGAGTCTGATTAAATTTGAGCAAAAATTTCTCTCTCTCTCTCTCTCACACACACACACACACACACAAACACACACACACACAAACACACACAAACGTCACACACAAACCAAACTTAAATACTCAGAATATGAATTTTAAAAGGATATATTTGATGTGAAGATGGTGACCAGAAGCAATTATAAATAATTTGAAGTAATCACCAGCTGGATACATAAGTGGGAATTTATAACTTAATGTTTTTAGTGATTTTTTCCCCTTTTCATAAAGTCATGTACATTTATTTTAGATAATGAGAGTGATGATATCAATATAACTGTTACTGGTTAAAGTTTTGTAATGATTTATAATTATTTCTGAAAATGTTACAATGATTTTAGTTTAATATCATTGATTGGTTTTTAATCGTTGAAATAATGAATTCTAAATTTTATGACAATGAAATTCGTAGTTTATTTACTGATATTATATTTTCCACCCATTAGGTTTTTTTTTTCTTTTTACCTTTTATGTAGTTGTTTATTTTATTCTTTAAATATTTTGAAATAAATACATTAAAAGGGCCGGGGAGAAATGGCAATTTCCTGTAGGTTAGTAGATATATGGTGAATGCAGATAGAAGGTGTAGTAAAAAAGGTTTTCACATTTACACCAAAAGGCCAGCCAATACCAGGAATTATTGTGTAGAGTACCAATGTCATCCAATCAAAAGAGTAGAGTGGATGTGACCCACAGTAAACTTCACGAATTGGCACAGTGAGACATAAGTACCCAGCATCTCCTGAAGAGGAACAATACTTCCTGGACTGCACTGTGAGACACTCCCTTTCCCTATTAACCAATCTGATTGTAACAAATCTCAGTAGCTTAATTCAAGATAGTATTTCCTTTTGAAACTTTTTCCTGAGATGCAAAATGTCCAAGTCTAGTATAAACTCACTGGACATTTTATAAACTTTGATCATAAAGGCATGTCAATGGTTTTTTTTATACGTAGGTAGGTAAGTAGGTAGGTAGGTAAAATAAAGATTTTTAGAACAAAATATTAAAACTAATACAAACTAATAGATATAAAGCAAGAAAAAGAAAAAAAGAAGTTAAAGTAAGGTGACCAGACGTCCCGCTTTTGGCGGGACAGTCCCGCTTTTGAGCAATTTGTCCCGCGTCCCGCGGCGTTTTAAAAAAGTCCCGATTTTTCATTCTGCCTCCTGAATCCCCGCTGATGGCTAGAGGGAAAAAAAACTCTTTAAACTCTTGCCGCGGGGCTTCAAAGGGCCGACCTACAGCTGATCAGTGTTAAAAAAAAAATGAATAGACCCATGCCTGCAAAAATAGAAAAAACAGCCCCTGTTAACAGGTTAATTAGCTGCAAAAAGCTGCAAAAAGTTCCTGGAGCAGATTCCCCCCCCCCCCCCCAGCTATACTGAAAACAAAGGCGAAAGCGAAACTAAACCTGCAACATGACAAAATGAGGCAGAGAGATATTTCTTTCTTTTTCTTTTTCTTTTTCCTCACCAAAAAAGGTAGGTACAAAACTGCAAACAATGGGAAATTTTGGGCAAAAGAGGAGAGTTCAAGATTTTAAAACACAAAAGAAAAAAAGCTCTATTTAACTAGGGAATTGTAATAATTGAGATACTATTAATAATTGTATATTGTGTTGAAAGCAGAAATGGTTAAGTTGTGGTTTGGAGGAATATATGGGGGAAATTATTTGGTTTATTATTATTGGTAAATATAATTAATTGATTTGTAAGAAATTGGATTGCATGGAAATAATTGGAATATTCATGTTCATATTGATTAATATACAAAAAAGATAGTTATATAACTAATTGATTTATATTAAAATGTTGAATTTGTATTAAACAACTGTATTACATAATTACATAATTAACCAATGTGAGGATGGATATAAAAATAGATGACAATGGGAAGGGGTATAATATAGAATAGAAGGGAAAAATTGAATTTGATTAAGATTAGAGATGAGGATGAAGGGTAATATTGTTTTTTTAAAAAAATAGATGAGGAATAAATATGGCAAAAAGGAAATATAGAAATTGTAAATTTAATTGAAATGACTAAACGCTGTTTAAATTTGTGAACCAGCCAAATATTCTGTTCAAAGAAAATACATTGCATGTTTGTATGTGTGTTTCTAATTATTGCTATTTATTCATATTTGTTCTCTTTTATTCTTTAAAGTTTAACAATTCATTCTTAATCTTAATATCTTTATATTTGCTTGGGGTTGGCTTTCTTCCCTTTCATCTTTTTTATTGTACAGCAATCTTTCTCCTCAAACCTACCACCACTCTCTTTTCTTTCCTTCTTACTTTCTCTTTCCCCCACCCTCTTTTTCTCCTCCCTACTTCCTCTTCCTTTCTCCTTCTCCTCCTCTCTTCCTCCCTCTCTTACCCTCACTCCTACTCTAATTTCCATTCCTTCATCCCTCTCTATTGCTGTATCCTTTAATGCATATGGACTACTCAGAGGGCTGAAAAAGTTATTTTTGACTGGTCCTCACACTTTTGACCAGTCCTCGAACTTACGACTGTCCTCACATTTTACATTTTTGCCCTATCTTGTCATCATGGTGAAGAGAAGCAGTTGTGAAATGAGTGACATGGTTGTTAAGAATGCTGCATGGGCATAAATATGAGGATGGTCATAAGTGTGAGGACCAGTCAAAAGTGCGAGGACCTGAGACTTCCGGTTTCCTTGTCTTCGGCGGCGACGGTGCTTTCTTTTGGCACCGCCACCCCCGCCGCTTGTAGAGCCGCTTCCTGATTGCGAAGCGGCTCGAAATCTTCGAAATCCTTAGGATTGCAGAAGAAGAGGCAGCAGGGCACAGGTAGAGCCCCTGCAACCCCCCCAGGGAACTGTTTCTGGGGAGGAAGCAGGCGCGGCTCCCTAACAACCTGCTGAAACTCCGGGCGGCGTGGGACGTCTTCTGCTTTTGCAGAACAAGCCGACCTCAGGAAACCTTTAAAGAGCGAGGAAATAACTCAAATAAACATCCGCAATCCACTTGAACCCTGAAACTTTGAACTGCAAGTATTAGTCCTTTGCTGAACTTTTTTACTGAAGTGAAAGTCTCGGAATGAGTGAAAGTGATTGAAAAAATATGGCGCTCAGCAAATGAATCAGTGGGTGTGGATTGGTGAAGTTATCTTGTCTTGCTACAAAGTTAAAAAGTTGTTACAGAGTTGCTCCGGCTGCAACAGAAATAAGAGGAAAATCTCTCCCCTTTACTTGTCTTTGCTGCATTATAGCTTTGTTTTGAGTAACTCTGGGGGACTTTTTTAGAAGGTATTGTGGAGGTGGCAGAAGAGGCGGACCCTCCCTTTTTAAGAAAGCTAGCTTACGTGGCAGGATGGCTTCAAAAAAGCAGGAAGGCAAAACAGGGGGGGGATCCCCCCCACGTAAGCAGGATACGCAGTCACAAGCCCAAAAAAAAGATTTGGATATGGGAGAATTAAAAGCATTCATCTCAAATATTTTGGATGAGAAATTTCAAGACATGGATGACAAAATAAATAAAATAGATGAAAAAATTCAAAAGTCACAACAGGAAATCATGCAGGAAATGCAGCAGAGCCAAAAGATGGTGACCAAAAAAATAACGGATGTGGCGTCTGGTCTGGCAGGATTTATTATGAAAGTTGAGACAAAAGTGGATGAATTTAAATTAGAAGTTAATGCTAAGATGAAAAATAATGATCATAAATTTTTTGATGTTGATGACAAGATGCAGAGAGTTGAGAATGATATTGTTATGATGCAATTTTGTGCAATGGAATTTGCTATAAGGCTTCGAGGAATTAGAGAAGAGGAGAGACAAGATTTGAGACAGATCTGTGCTGAAGCCCTAGCTGTGATTTTAAAAGTTGAACCTGAGATGGTTTTTTGCAAAATAGATAAAATCTATAGAGTCAACTCGTGGGTGGCCAGACAAAGACAACTGCCTAGAGATGTGGTCATATATTTTACAGATAGAGCAATAAGAAATGACATTTTGCAAAAATCTTTTCTCACTTCTGTGCAAGTGAGTGGATCCAAGATTACAGTTTACAAGGAGCTCCCACCTAGAAAAGAGTATGGTTTTCTTGTTAAAGAACTGCAGAATAATCAAATCCCATTTCGTTGGGACGCCCCAACTGGCATAATTTTGAGATATAAGGGAGAGAAACACCGTCTGAATACTGTGGAGAAGGCGGAGCAATTTTATAATGACATCTTTAAAGAAAGAACTCCATCCCCACGCACATCTACAGTTTTGGAGATTAAAGAACAACAATCTAAGCAGGAATTAGCAGAGCTGAAGGGTGCTGAAGGAGGCTTTTTGGATGAGCCTTTGCTGGAACCTTCTCCAATCTCGGAGCTGGCTTGGGCGGCTGAAGTTAAGGATCAGCGTATAACTCGAGCAAAAGCCAAGGAACTTAAAGAAAAGTTACAGCAGGAGAGTCAAGACAAGGCTGGGGCTGTGGGAAAAACAGGACAGAGGATCTCAGATGATATCCTAAGGTTCTGCGCTTCGCTCCAGAAGGAGAATAAGGATGATTAAATGTTTATCTTGGAATGTGAATGGGTTGAATGCAACACAAAAAAGGAAGAAAATATTTGCATATTTAAAACAACATAATAATGATATAATTTGTTTACAAGAAACGCATATTACAGTTCAAGATCAAAACTATTTGAAAAATTCCAAATTAGGAACACATTTTATATCCTCAACTAACCAAAAAAAGAATGGTGTGGTTATTTATGTAAACAAAAAATTAACAGCCAAACTTATAGAAGCTGATCAAGATGGTAGGTTTGTAGCAATTGAATTACTTTCTGCTAACAGTCAAATTCTTCTGATAGGAATTTATGCTCCTAATCAACAACAGGACTATTTTTATAAAATGCTGCATACTAAAATACTTCAATGGGATTATAGATCTATTTTAATTATGGGAGACTGGAATGGAGTAATTGACTCTAAATTAGATAAAAAGACTTTGGCAAAATCAAGAATTAGATTACCACAGACTTTTTTTGATATGAGAGAAGACCTGGAATTAAAAGATATTTGGAGAATACATAACCCAAAAGAACTGGACTATACTTTCTTTTCTGACAGACATAGATCCTTTTCCAGGATTGATTTTATTTTGTTGTCTGATGACTTACTTGTTAGGACAAAAAGAACAAAGATTCTGCCAAGAACTTTGACTGATCACAGTCCAGTCTGGATAGAAATTGAGACATGTAAGAATGAGAGACGCTCTTGGAGATTAAATGAAAACTTGTTTAGATATGAGAAAAATATAATAGAACTTAAAAAGCATCTGAAAGAGTTTTTTGAAATGAACTTGAATAAAGGCACCCCAATGGAAATTGTGTGGGACGCAAGCAAAGCTTATATGAGAGGGGTGCTTATATATATGAACTCTAAACATAAGCGGATTCGACAAAAGAAAAGACTTGAATTGGAAGCAGAAATAAAGGATAAAGAACAGTTACTTATTAAAAACCCAACAGATGAAAGAATACTTAGTGTTATAAAACTTCTGAAAGACCAATTCCAAATGCTTATAGCGGAACAAGTTGCAACAAACTTACAATATGCGAAGCATAATACATTCTGCAATGCTAATAAACCAGGCAGGTGGTTGGCTTACACATTAAGGAAGAAACAAAGCATACGGACTATTGATAGTGTTGATATTGGGGGGAAAGAAGTTTTTCAACAGAATTTAATAAAAGAAGCCTTTCTTCAATATTACACTAAACTATATGCCAGAGAGGAGGTGCAGAATGGACTTATAGAAAAATATTTGGACAATAAAAGAGTTACAAAAATTACTGAACAACAAAAGGAAAGAATGGATTATCCCATAACAGAGGAGGAGATAATAGCAGCAATAAAACAATTAAAAACAGCCAAAGCTCCTGGAACGGATGGTCTGACAGCAGTGTATTATAAAACTTTACAGGCAGAAATGGTGGAACAACTCAGAGACTTATTTTGCAACATACAACAAGGGGGAAAAGTACCTCCATCGTGGACTACAGCTTATATTTCTTTGATACCAAAAGAGCAAGCAGGTCCCAAAAAACCGGAGAATTACAGACCAATATCTCTTTTGAATACGGATTATAAAATTTACGCAAAAGTATTAGCCAACAGACTGATGCCAGTAATTCAAAAGGTGATTCATGATGACCAAGCGGGATTTATTGAGGGTAGGCATATGAAGGACAATGTAAGGCAAGTAATAGATTTATTGGAATATCTTGAGAAGAATAAACAGATCCCTGCAGTGCTGGTCTTTCTGGATGCAGAGAAGGCCTTTGACAGAGTGGATTGGAATTTTCTATTAAAGACATTAAAAAAGATGGACTTTGGGGACCAATATATACAGGCGGTCTCAGCAATTTATCAAGAGCAAAAGGCACAGATCATTATCAATGGAAGTTTGACAACAGAGTTTAAAATTGAAAAAGGTACAAGACAGGGATGTCCACTGTCCCCATTGTTGTTCATTTTAACACTAGAAGTCTTGTTAAATACAATAAGGGATTCTAACACATTGAAAGGTATAATGATAAGGCAAGAGGATTACAGAATAAAGGCATTCGCAGACGATCTGGTTGTTACCCTAACACAGCCAATGGAATCGATAATCCAGATGAAGGACATTATACAAGACTTTGGTAAAGTTTCAGGTTTCAGATTGAATCAGAGAAAAACTAAGATGGTAGTTAAAAATATGACACAAGATCGTAAACTGGAGTTAGAAAGGAGGGCAGGTTTTGAGATTGTACCAAAGGTAAAATATCTAGGAGTTCAGGTTGCAGAATCAAATATGAAATTGTTTCAAAACAACTATGAGGCGTTGTGGCGAGAGGTGCAAAAAGATATGGAGATTTGGAAAAAACTGCAGCTGTCTTTACTTGGAAGAATAGCAGCAGTTAAGATGAACATTTTGCCAAGATTTCTTTTTTTGTTTCAAATGATTCCGGTGCTCAAAAATGATAAACAACTAAAAGCAT
Organism: Arizona elegans; assembly: GCA_022577455.1. Taxonomy (NCBI): domain Eukaryota; kingdom Metazoa; phylum Chordata; class Lepidosauria; order Squamata; family Colubridae; genus Arizona; species Arizona elegans. Next base: position 111,965,424 of record JAKOOJ010000004.1, on the reverse strand, counting down.
GGCAAACTGGTATTAATAAATTTGTCTGGAACGAGAAAAAACCAAGAGTAAAAATGAAAATTATGCAAGACATCCCAGAAAGGGGAGGTCTCAAACTTCCAAACCTACAATTATATTATGATGCAACAGCTTTGACTTTAGTAAGTGATTGGTTTGGAGGAAAAAAGACTGGAATATTGAATGCAGAAAGTTTTGATTTGGAATTTGGATGGCACGCTTACTTATTTTATGACAGCAAAGTGGATAAAGTATTTAAAAGCCATATACTTAGAGATTCTTTGCTGAGAGTTTGGAAGAAGCACCGAAACAACTGGAATTACAAAATACCGCTATGGCTGGATCTTGGTCATACCTTGTGGAATACAAATATAATGTCACTCGGGGGGTTTTTATATAAAGAGGTTCTTTTTGCAGACGCGGGCAGATGGCAGCTGAAGACATTACAGACATTGTTGGCTGAAGGGATTAATTTAACTTGGTTACAATATAATCAATTGCAATTGAGATGGAAAGAGGACCAAAAAACTGGTATTATGATGTATGAGGAAGAATTAGTTAGACATATAAAAGAGAAAGGCCCAATGCATATTAAAAGACTTTATAATGTTTTGTTAGAAAGGGATTCAGAAACTGAACTAGTTAAAGACTGTATGGTTAAGTGGGCACAAAATTTTGAGGAACCAGTGATGTTGGAAACATGGGAAAAAATTTGGGTTCAGAATGTTAAATTTACACAGTCGCAGAATCTGCGGGAAAATTTCTACAAAATGTTTTATAGATGGCATTTAGATCCAAAAAAATTGTCGTGTATGTACCCTAGTGCCCAGCCTAAATGTTGGAGATGTGACTGCTTAGACGCTACATATTATCATGTTTGGTGGACCTGTAAGAAAGTTAAGACTTTTTGGATAAAAATTTGGTGGGTCATGCAGAATGTTTTGAAGAGAAAGATTCAATTTTCTCCACAACTGTTTTTATTGGGTATAGTTAAGGGTTTTACATTGGGGGAAACAAAAATGATATTGTACATGATAACTGCAGCAAGATTGTTGATAGGTAAATACTGGAAAAATGAAGCGCTGCCTTCGATTGAGGAATGGACTTTGAAGATGGCCAGTTTTGCGGAGATGGCGAAGATTTCAGCATATTTAAAAGACTGTTCTCAAGAGACTTATGAATGGGAATGGAAGAAGTGGATAGATTATGTTCAGAACAAATATCAAACTAGGAAGTACCAAATAGCTTTTATTTGAAAATGTTATATTAAGATAGAAATATTTCAAGGTTGAGGATGAAAATTTATTTGAAAATGTTATATTAAGATAGAAATATTTTCAAGGTAATCAGGATGAAAATTTATTTGAAATTGCTATATTAAGATAGAAATAGGTTAATGTAATGAAGATGAAAATTTGTAAGGGGAGGGCGGGGTCCAAGTTTTATATACAAAGGAGGGTTTTTCCTTTTATTTGACATGAGTATATTGTGAGGAAGTCTGGGGGGAGGGGTGGGTTAGGGTGGGTTAGGGAGGTTGGGAAGTTTGGGGCGGGTTGAGGGGGGGGGAAAAGGGGTGAAAATGTAATTGTAAAACTTTTGCAATAAAAAAAAAAAAAAAAAAAGTGCGAGGACCTGTCAGAAATGACTTTTTTCAGCCCTCTGGTTAGTCCTTTTGTGCATATGGACTACTCAGAGGGCTGAAAAAGTTATTTTTGACTGGTCCTCACACTTTTGACCAGTCCTCGAACTTACGACTGTCCTCACATTTTACGTTTTTGCCCTATCTTGTCACCATGGTGAAGAGAAGCAGTTATGAAATGAGTGACATGGTTGTTAAGAATACTCACGGGCATAAATGTGAGGATGGTCATAAGTGTGAGGACCAGTCAAAAGTGTGAGGACCTGTCAGAAATGACTTTTCAGCCCTCTGAGTAGTCCCTATACACATAGCCATGGCCACCCGGTCACATGACCAGCTAGCCACGCCCACCCAGTCACATGGCCTCCAAGCCACGCCCACACAATAAGTCACGCCCACAATGGTGTCCTTCTTACCAATGTTAAAATCTGTTCACCTTACCCTATACGCATAGCCGTGGCCACCCGGTCACATGACCAGCTAGCCACACCCACCCAGTCACATGACCAGCTAGCCACACCCACCCAGTCACATGACCAGCTAGCCACGCCCACAAAATAAGCCACGCCCACAATGTCCCTCTTTACCAATGTTAAAATCTGGTCACCTTAAGTTAAAGAGAAAGCTAAAAGTGCAAGAAAGGAAAAATGGAAATAGAAAAGAAAAAAAAATACAAATAAGTAGCTTCTGATATTCTTTATGGCAGTTATAAGTACAATTATAAATTTAGCTCTTACTCTGTGGTTACAACATAACTCTCTTCTTTCTATAATATATCTTGTCTAACCATCAAAACCATAAGTCAGTCAGTGGTTGTTCTTTGATGATGCTTCATGTCTGTATTGTTTGATCTTTTAAGAATAAGTGGAGGCACGGAAAATGAACTGATGGGAAAATCCACCCTTTCATGCTAGTTTCCTAGCATCTGGCTAGTTGAGGTAGCCAATCTCTAAGCAAAGAAGTAATAAGAACTACAATAATTAGTTGTTGATTAAATGTAGGGGGTAGATCAAAATTACCTTTGTGATGGCACATATGCTTGTGAGATTTGTATCCCTGCTTCTGCCAGAGGGACACATGCTGATGGGAGCTACTTCATTCATCCCTTGTCCTAATCTTTTGCAAGTGACTGGAAGTGGGAAAGAAAGTAATAGAGAGAGAGAGAGAGAGAGAGATTTGTTTATTTCATTTATATCCTTTTATAATTTCATTTATATGATTCTACAATCAAAACAGACTCTGACAATTCTTATATTTTTCACTTTCATATATGCATTACCACTTTGTAAGATGAGAATTTGTCTGAGCCACCTAAAATTATTAGTTCTGGACACTGAAAAACAGTAGGTCCTCTCATTTCAGAGCTGAAGAAAATTTGAAAGTAGGATCTCTATTCATTTTTATTTCCTAGAATAGATGAAAATAAGTTTTATAAAATGTTTCATTGTACTTTGCAGAAAAAGCAATGAAATAAGAAATATGCCTCAGATATTTAATGAACTACAAGTTAGCAATACATATTCAGACTTAGCATTATCTGCTCAGATCAGCCTCTTCTAAGAAGTACTGCCTATCTTCAGAATAGGGAGCAAAGAAAAAGAGAAACAAAATTTTGGCTAGAAGTCAAATCATTTTAATTTGTAAACTGACATTTGAAAATATAGGATTTAAGAATAAGAGTGGTACACAGATCTGACTATAGCAATATTCAGAAAGAGAAGATGACCAAATCTTACAAATTTAGGAAGCAACCAAAAAAGTGAAATGCTAGAACAGGGGTGTCAAACTCAAGGCCTGGGGGCCAGATCCGGCCTGCAGCTTGCTTAGATCTGGCCTGCGGGGCTGCCTTGGAAACAGTGAAGGACCAGTCCACATTGCCTCTGCCAGCTCTCCCAAGTTCCATTTTTGCTGGCAGAGGTTTGCAGGAGGCTTTCAAAGCTGAAAATGGACCTCGCAAGGGCCACCTATGGCTCTCCCGAGCTCTGTTTTCGTTGTCAGGTTGCAGAAGGCAGTCACAGCCAAAAATGGAGCTCAGGAGCCTGTTTTCACTGGCGAGTGCTCCCACTCTGGCCACCACACGCGCCCCCGACACGAGTGATGTCGATCTGGCCACACTCACCCTGGCCACGCCTACCCTAGCCCCCCCTCCAAGGTAAAACACAACCCTGATGCCTCATTGAAATGATGTTTGACACCCCTGAGCTAGAATGTCAAAAGATAATGAACCAAAAAGAATGTGAATACCTAAGGGTCAAAAAGCAGAAAATAATTGAATACATTAAAGGACAGAAAGTGTTAGTCTCTGCAAAATAGAAACAAAGTGAGAGTATTTCTATGCTATGATCGGTTATATTTTGGGTACTTACATAATAATATTCATTGATTATTAGTCTCATAGGTTAATTCATACTTTTCAGCCTTTCTAGAAATGGTTTCTCTCAGAAAGTGAAATAAGCACTATTGATGCTGTTTCTCTTCCTCCATTCTCCATAATTCAGTTACCCTTTACTATAGTATCCATTATTTAATCTTATGGAGTAGAGTGAGATTCCTCATGTTTCACCATGACTCTAGCTTTAGGAATCTCATCAGGGGTTAAAATTTGCCATTAAGAAAATTATGCCTTACCATAAGACAACCTGTTAAGGGGCCCAGAGTTAAAACTGCAAACAGCAGGATATCTCTCTAGGTCAGGACAAAGGTGAGGCCACAGAGAGGCCTACTGCAAAAACAAAAGAGGCAGGAGCTTGAAACAAGTCAGGATTACATTATATTAGTGCAATTTCTTCTGGAATCAATCACATTTTCCAATTAAATGCATTCAAGTTTTTTCTAACCATGTAAAACAATATATCTTTAGTCCTAAAATTCTGGAAGGCAACTATGATTTCAAAGAAATACTCATATCCCCACATACTGTCACATTCATAACAGATTGTTCTTTATTACTAATTATACTGTACATGATTCTGGATGTGGGTAGTGAGGTAGGGAAGTTAGGTGAGGCTGATAATAAGATATATATTCTTGTGACTGAGACTAGCTAAAACGTGGATTGATTGGTACTATATATGGGTAGTCCCTGATTTCCAATCATTTGTTTCATGGTTATGAGCTATGAAAAAATTACTAACAACTGGATGGTCCTCGTATGTACGACCATCCCAGTGTTCCAGAATGTGATCAAAATTCAGGCATTTGGCAACCAGCATGTATTTACATGACCAACAAGCAAAGCTAATAAGGGAAGTTAAATCCATTGAATGTATGTAATGACCAGGAGAACATCATAAAACCAGGCCAATTTTACTTCTCCCAGTCCAAAATCCTAAAGTCACTGCTGATACAATCTTTGGTCATCAAATACTAGCTGCCAGGCAAACATAGGAATTTTACAAATTATCCTCAGTCAGTATGAACTATAGATCTCCCTAAAATCAAATTACTTACTCATTAACTGACCTCATGTAGGGCATACTATATCATTAATGCAATGACTGAGGTAAAATGGGCAATCCCTCTGAATCCTTCTGATTCAGAACAACCTACATATATAGAATTGCTCTTATTTGATTGCATTCCTGAAAGCTAATTTCACAGGTCTGGTCTATTATGAAATCTATTGTCTTTGAATAAAGTTAGCATTTGGTATGAGAATATACTGCTGAGCTTCAACTGTTAGCTTGAAGTGTGGTCTGGAATGGAAGAGGTTTAAATGATCAGTTCAAGAGGGATTGTCAAATGAAATTCAGAATAAATTATTTGTGAAGACATTCCAAAGATTATTATAGTATTAATTCATGTTTGCTTCGGCATCAATGGACAATTTTAAGTGTTGTGGCACAATCTGAATGAAAGGGTATGCATCATTATTTTCTCTTTCCTTTCTCTTCCCTACCCTTCCTTCTTTGCCCATTCTCATTCAGATGCACAAGTCTATACTGTGGAAATCACTTTGTATATGAGTGTTTTACTAAGACCTTTCCTTTTCAATGCATAAAAGAGTGTTATACTGATTTTTGAGGGAGGTGGGCATTTTGCAAGCAGGTATCTTAAACAATCGAATCTGATCTGAATTAATGCAATTCCAGCCCTCCAGACTCAGAGACAAACACAACCCAAAATGAACCTAGATATATGAAGCTACAAATCATTTTGTGACGGGACAGGACAGGACAGGACAGGACAGGAAGGATAAGATATGTATCTTATCCTACATATCCACCCTGGTCCTGAATTACAACTACAGGTCATAATGGATTCTGGAATTGTAAACAACTTCATTATATCATCTATGACACACAAATGTTCCACCTATTCAGTCAGTCAACCCTCCGGTTGGGGTGAAATTATTGATGGCCAATTTTTATGGTCAGGGCTCAAAGGATGAAATTACTTCAATTTATCATCAGTAAACAGGACACCTTGAATTTTCGTGGCTTCCCCCATTGCATTTCCCAATTATCTTACACTGGTTGAAGATGCTCAGTTTGCCTATAGATTGGGACTGAGATAACTTTGCCTTTGACTTCCTAGGATGTAAGACTCAAAATTACAGGGCCTGAGATCCCACACTACTCATTGTTCAGCAAATGAATCGCCTACTTTGCCTGCTAAATATTCAGAGAGTATACTTCTATGTTTGGAAAATGAGATGCAATGATGTCTATGGAGATTATCATGTAGATTCTATGTACCTTTGGGATGTAAAGATCTTTGTCACCCCTTGGTTTTATGACTATACGATCAATCTTATTCCTGAAGTCCAAATTCCCACATCTCTGCCCAGAAATGAAATGTAGAGATGGTCAAAGGATACAAATTCATAAGGAAGCTTTAACTTGTCTTTTTTGTATAACATAATCCCCTATATTAAGAAGATTGCCCCTCCACCATTGTTGTTGTTAGTCGTGAAGTCGTATCCGACCCATTGTGACCCCATGGACAACGTTCCTCCAGGCCTTCCTGTCCTCTGCCATCCCCCGGAGTCCATTTAAGCTCTCACCAACTGCTTCAGTGACTCCATCCAGCCACCGCATTCTCTGTCGGCCCCTTCTTCTTTTGCCTTCTGATATTTCCCAGCATTAAGCTCTTCTCCAGTGATTCCTTCCTTCTCATTAGGTGGCCAAAGTATTTGAATTTCATCTTTAGGACCTGGCCTTCTAAAGAGCAGTCAGGGTTGATCTCCTCTAGGACTGACCGGTTTGATTGCCTTGCAGTCCAAGGGACTCGCAGGAGTCTTCTCCAGCACCATAGTTTAAAGGCCTCAATTCTTTGGCGCTCAGCCTTCCTTATGGCCCAACTTTCACAGCCATACATTGCAACTGAGAAAACCCTCTACCATACTGTTACCTATTATCAGGAATCACTGTCTTCTTCAGTTCTGAGCTATTAGAACTGTTACAGAAGGCATGTATTTTTATCAAAATGCATCTCGGAGGCTTCTAATATTGCATGAAATAGTGACATACATCAACTTTGGGGAAATTTTATATATATATATATATATATATATATATATATATATATATATATATATATATATGTCTTTGGTTATTTGGGTCTTCTCCCACGTAAAATTGGAAGTGTCTTGGCGACGTTTCGATGAAGTCTCATTCGTCATCTTCAGGCTGGTGTTCTCGGCTTCATGCTTCCAGGAGCAATGTGAGATCGCAGCTGTCTCTTCCTTTTAACTGCTAGTGGGGGTGTGAGCTGATTGGGTGGGAACTTGGCTGTGTTCTGATTGGGTGGAGGTGTGTTCTGATTGGTTAGGGGCTTGGCTGTGCTCTGATTGGATGGGGGGTTGGTTGTGCTCTGATTGGATGGGGGGTTGGTTGTGCTCTGATTGGATGGGGGTGTGTTCTGTTTGGGTGGGGGCTTGGTTGTGCTCAGCTTAGTCTGAGTTGCAGGGGGATTTGAGCTGGTGAGCTGTGTTGTTGTTGTTTGGCTTCGTGTTTGTGGCCGTGCGAGCTCTTCATGGTGGGTGTCAGTCTGCTTCATGTATGGATTGGAGGGGTTTAAAGTGGCTAATGATGCAGCTGCGGTCTGGCTTCTGGTCCTTGGTCGTGGCTCATTATCAGTGTGGGTTTGAGTCTGCTTTCTGCGTGGATGTGTGGTGGTGACATCCTGTGTGGCTCTCGTGAGTGTGGGTCTGGTGTCATTCGTCGAGACTTCGTCGAAACGTCGCCAAGACACTTCCAATTTTACGTGGGAGAAGACCCGAATAACCAAAGACCTACATACAAACACCCGCGAAAACCTGAGAAAACGCATATATATATATATATATATATATATATATATATATATATATTCAAATTTCTTCAAAGCAGTTGATGTGTGTCACTGTTTCATATATATTACATGTGTGTATGTATATGTGTGTGTATGCACACACACTTATACACACACACACACACACACACCTCAGTGGTGGGTTGCCCCTGGTTCTATAGAACCAGTAGTAAAACCGTGGGAGTCTCCACTCACCGATCCCGATGTCATCAGAAAGCTTATGATTTTTAAATCTCGGTTTAAATTATTTCCTGATTTATTCTACCTGCTTTTATCATAAAGAGAACTAGGGAAGGTTAGATCTGAGACACTTTCCAGATTCCATTCCTGCTTTGACTGTTGCCTTGGCTTTAGCTCTCTCCTTTGCTCCTCAAAGTTATTCTCGCAGGCCAACTGCCCATTATACTTTGAGACTTACAGCCTCCATGCTATTTTAAATAAATATACCTTAGGTCTTACTCTGTTGGACTACTTGGGCTATTGTGTTTCCATAAAAATAATAGAGATGGATCCAGCCAATTATTATTTATTTATCATATGATGAGAACATGACAGAAGAGGAGTAAACATATACATACAAGCCACTTAATTATATGCACAACTTCTATGGGGTACAATAGTAGCCTCGTAACTAGATGTCCAATTCAGCAATCCGGGTGATTACCTCTGGCATTGCTTCTTGCAGATCTTCTAGGGAACCAGAGAACTCACACCATGGGCAATAGTGTCTGGCATTCCTTAAGCTTCTTGGGCTTTCTGGGCAGTGCTAAATAGGTGACCACGACCAAATATAACCATACTGGCTTCTTGGATCTCATGGCAAACACGAAGTGCATAAAATCAAATAGCTAATCAATATCCATTCTGTGTTGGGAAATGGTTGGATTATTATGTTTTGGGACTGCTTTGCTGCATTAGGCAGCACGATGATAGGATCTACTCTGAATTCTTCATTGTACCAGAGAGGCCTCGAGGATAATGTGAGACCATCTGTCAGAAGATTAAACCAGAAGTGGACTTTGCAACACAATGACCCTAAAAATTTCAGTAAATCCACCAAGCAGTAGTTTAAAAAGAAAAAAAATGGAGGGGTCTTGAATAGTCAAGTCAAAGCTTGGTTTTGAATCCCACAGAGATGCTGTGGGGTGATTTGAAACAGGCTGAGCTTGCAAGAAAACCCTCAAAAATTGCACAGCTGAAAAAAATCTGTATGGAAGGATGCTAAAAATAATTCCTCCCAATAGATTATCTGGTTTTGAAAAGTCAATGAATTCTACTAATCAAAAAAAATTGACTCAGTGTGCTCTTTTATGATATTTTGTGATATTAGAGAAGCATCTTTTTAAATGTACAGTATATTTAGAACCTCTCTCTCTGTCTCCCCCCCCCTCCATGTATGCATATAAGTGTGTGTGTATATATATACACACACACACACACACACTTTTATTTTTCTTAAATTGATTGTGGGTTTTCTTTGTTGTTTTTAATTTTTTCCATTTCTGTAAAATTTGCTTAAGATAAATAAATAAGGCCATTTTTACCACATACTCTATTCCATAGATGTGGCAGCAGAAAATGGATTTCAGTTTAACTATGAAGAATTCAAAGAATCATTTTATGAACACAGATTTTTCACTACATATCCAGTGTATCTCCAGCCTAACTGATTACTGGAAAATAGAGTGAAATCTATTAAACATAGTATTGTTTAGTTTGATTAAATTATAAGTCAGCCTTTTGGAGAGAATTTTTCCTCTGCTTTTTGTTTAAACAAAAAATATCAATATCAATAATAATATTGAGCATACCATTGGATAATATAAAGTTTTAAATGCATTGCAAAAAAAAAACCCTCTTATGATTGGGAGACAAGAGTTTTATTACCACTGTATATAAAGCAATAAGATGATATTAAGTTAAGGTAGCGGGGCAATAGTAACATAGTGAGTTTCTCCACATTTTTTTGAGGGGTTGTATGATAAAGAAATGCTGTACAGAAAAAAAAATCAAAAACAGGTATCGCTTGTGCCACCTTCAGCTTCTTCAGTGAATCAAGATGATTTATAAGTTGTGCTCTTCTCTGGTAAACTAGAAAAGGAACTAGAAAGATTCTTGGAAACAAAACTCAGAATTGAAGTGGTCTACATACATCAGAACTGCTAAAGGATTATTATACAGTAATGATGTTTGTTGTCAGGGTAATTATGATTTAATAGCTGACCAGCTGTTGTAATGCTGTAATGATGATGCAATGGTAGTAGTGAATCAGCAGGGTTATTTGACTGCTATCACTTTAAGAGACTGTATTTTAAGAAATCCCTGTTTGGGTGTATCTCTCTCCCCGTGTGTTCTTCCAGGCTGTAGCTGTCGATTGACTGACCTTTGCCTAGTGCGTGTATGTATATTCTTTTGTAGAGATAAACCACTTTATTATTACAAACCTCTGTTTGCTGTTTTTGTTCCTGGGTAGTCTCACATAGTCACATTATGCACACACTTAACATTTGTTGATTTGTTGGATTTTTTTTTCTTTATAAAAGGAAAATGTAGCAATTTTATGTTACAATTATCTAGAGTTTTTCCTTATCCATTTCACTCCTAATTCCCTCCCATTTTCAATATGTCTGTGACTAATATTCATGTAGTTACCTATGGAGTCATTTGGATCAGGGAGCTTTCTCATCACATGCTAAGTACATTACTCCCAAGAATTTAATGAAACTTAAAGCTCAGTTTAACCCACTGTTTTCCATTTAAACCATTATAGCCTATCAGATCTCAGTTGCTATAAAGAAGGGGAAAGTTTTTCTAAGAGATGGGGCAGCTGTATTAGTAGCTGCTAATATAGCCATATATTCACAATCTTCCAGCAGTCCTGTGTAAGCCTTAATGACATATGTAGGAGTTGTGCAAGATGTTTATTTACTGTCACTTAAACTTACTGGTGGATGCTGCTTGATGTTAAGTCATGGCAAAATTTTCAATTTTCTACCTTAAGTTTGTACATCATGGCTAGTGAGTAAATTGTCTTCCATGAAAGCTGAAAAGCATTCATTCTCTGTGCTTCATACTAGTTGAAAGTCATGTGAACAGCATTATGCAAGTTGATTATTGTGCTTGGCAGTAATTCTGTATTTAGTCATGGTAAGCATAATAATGTGGTAGCATAATGCTGTCGTGAATGGAGAAACATCCTGCCATCCTGGCAAAAAGCAACATCTTGAAGGCAAATATATGCACAGAAGTTTGTATTTTTGAGACATGCCAATATAATCGGAACCTAATGCTGGTTCTGCAATGAGTATATATGCCTAAAGAAATCCTATTTGTCATTTGTCAACTTCTGAGAATCAGAATGAATGATTCTGAATGAACCTGGATTGGTATCAATGCATGCAGCCTTTCTGTTGCTGAATTCTGTATTGAAGAAAAGATGGTGGCAAGTATGTAGCCCAATAAGTTCTCCTAACCTTGGGCAGGGAGTTGGAGTCCTCCAAGATCCCTTCCAGCCCTATGATTCTATGATAAATGAGCAAAGAGTTACTGTATTGCCTGTGAAAGAAGATAAAGCATTTGGAGCTTATTTATTATTCTGATATCTGACAGATACTCTGATCAGGCAGGAGGATTTAGAAAATTTTGAATAATATGGAGACAATACAGGGTTTTTTTTTTCTGGTCCACTTCATTCTGTTTCTCAGTCACCTGACCGGCAATATAGGTTCGAGTCTAGCAGTAGTGTCTTTCACATGCTGCTCTATGAAGTTATGGAATTCATTGCTGAGTTAAAAACAAATGGATTAAGAGACTATAATTTAAACTAAGGGGTTTCAATAATCTGAATCAGCATATGATAGAATGTGAGTTGCTTATAGATACTGGATTTTAGTTTAGTTCAGCTTTTGGATTCTTCTTCACAACCAAGATATTTTTATATAATTATTGTCATGTAACTACTCTCTTCATTACAAACTTGGAGCACAAAGGGGAAATGATCACACTAAAGCCCTAAATTACATTCTTATAGATGTTGGACTGAGATCAGTCCATTACTAGGAGTGATTAGTGGGAAATAGGTGCTACAAATCCAGTTCCCATTGGGAAAGAACAGAGAAGGGTATATCTAATATCCTTTGAATGCTCAGATGAAGATTCTGAATAGAAGATATTCTTAATCAACAAGAAATAACAGTCAGTTTCATCATAACTTTCAAGAGGAGGTAGGAATTTAAATCCAAGAAAAAAAAGTTAAGTGAGATTAAGCCCTTCCTTGCCAAGTTTGCATGTAGGGTTTTTGGTTCTGGCAGGACATTATTGTCAGTTTCCTTTCAGGGATCATACAATTTAAATAAATTCAGCTAGTGCTAATGCAGCCTTTTTGAGTTGAATAATCTGTATACAAGAGGGAACTTCAAGGATTGCTAAGGATTAAACATACTTAGGGGAGGGAGGAAGGGGAAACCCAAAAGAGGGAAAGCTTCCAAGAGTAACCTAATGAGACTTGAACATGATCAGTGGCACAGAATGCTGCATGACAGAAACAAAACTACAGGGAGAGGAGGGGACCCTGGATGCACATCTTGGATTAAGTCATGGCTGGTTTACTGTAGTTGAAAATTTGACCCTCCTCCCAAAAAAACCCACTTCAAAATTTGGTTAATTGTTTCACTTGTAGAAATGTAGCTAAAATAGTGGTATCCACACACTTGAAAGCAATATAAGCAATTTGTAGTTAAAGAAACAAAAAAAAAAAAAAGAAAGAAAGAAAAAGTTAGAGAAAACAAAAATACAACCCCCTCCCCCCCAAAAAAACAAAAAATCTTTTTGGAGGGAAGGAACATCTTAAAGATCCCGAAAAAGATTAGGCAGACAAAAAATATGAATATATAATATCTTCTGTGGTCTATGGCTTCTCTATAATGACATAATTAATCCCCCTGGATTGTACAAAGACTTTTGACTTTTTCAAAGATTGAATCTAAGATTCAATAATAAACTATCTAAAATTAGGGATAGTCCATTCTGGCTCTTTTTTCTGTTCTGGACTGCATCTCTTCCTGTTGTGACAAGTTTATCTAGAGTTTACTTATTTATTTTTTAACCAATACTTCCATGATGACATTTTTTCCCCTTGTTCCTTAATTGTGAAAGCAGATAGACTCAAGCCCTGCAGCCCCTTTTTAGCTGTCCTTTCAAATGACCACTGTTTCTCTATGGGAATTCTAAAAAGAAAGGTTTAAGCACTAGTCTAACAGAAACTATGATTCACCATGGAGAAAAGTAGAACAGGAGGACCAGCTGCATAAGAAAGAAGAGGAAAACCTTATCACAAAGCCCTATATTGATACCAAATCTGTACTCTAAGAACTGCAAACATTAGTCATTGACATCTCATGCTGTATTTTTGTTTTTCTTTTTTCCTTCAGATCCTCCTCCTACCACCCTGAAATATTATAACCTCTGCAATGCTCCCAAATGCCCTTATAATCCTTTGCAAGCTGTTTGGTTGAGATGTATTATTTCTGGTTGAGTTTCTGATTTATTTATTTTTTTTCTGATTAAAACATATTATTTCTGGTTGGTTGAGACATATTCTTGATTTTCTGATTGGTCCCTGCTTTGCATCATCAGACACAACCAAAGGTTGAGGCATCAGTTTGAATCATAAGGGTCACTGATTTGTGCACAGATCTATTGATCTCTGAAATCAATCCTGGTCTAAAGCAGAGTCTCCTTGTAGGAGATATGGGCAGCATAAAATGAAATAAATAAACAAAATTTAACCAAGCAAGTGCCAAAAGATTTTTTTTTTAATGTCATCTATTTTGGCACCATTACCACATCACCATCTCTGGCCACACAGTAGAGCTCCAAAATAATAAAATAGGCCTGGACCTTTGTGTGTGTGTGTGTGAGAGAGAGAGAGAGAGAGGTGGAGGGGACCTGGAAGCCTTTCGTTGGGGTTGTTACTTGGAACTTTGACAGTGTGTGTGTGTCTGTGTGTATGTGTGTGTGTGTAGAATTGTAACTTAGCTAATTAAAGCAATTTCCTGCATCTCAAATAATTAGAAATCTTCCCCCAATTGCTCCGTCACCCTGTTGGATTCATGTCTTCTCCTAAATCAAACACCAGCTCTAAAACTTGGCTCTTTAATTCATATAGTTAAAAAATGGAAAAAAAAAAATTTGGTTCATTCAGTTTCCCATTTTAAATGTGTTACAACCCATTTCCACATCAATCTGTAATTTTTTTTTTTAAAAAAAGTATATGTTTTAAGTATTTGTATGCATTTGACCTATTTTAAATGGAGCTTTAACTCACACATATATTTTACAAGATATATTTAGGGTTTTTTTTTCATTTTATTTTCATAAGTTTACACATTTGCATATTTTCCCTCCAAACATGCACATATTAACACTAAGTATAACTTAATTAAGTTCACATTAAAATGCAAATGAAATCTATTTCTACCCAATCTTCTAGCATGCCTTAAACATGGAGATTCAATTTCATATTTGTTTCTCTTAGCAAAAGTTGGCCCAGTCTTTAAAAATTGCCTCTTTCATTTTATTTATAAAATATATAACTCACTATCATTTATAACACAACCTCAAATTAGGGAAAGGAAAAAAACTGTACAGTATAATAAGCCATTTCATCAAGCACACAGACAACTCCTCTGTTGTTAAAACTGGTGAAGACTTTAGTTTTTAAGAGGATATTCAGTGTTTAGACTTATGTCTCTTTTTATCAAGTTAAAGTTTAAAATATTATATTTAAACATTTTTATTGCTACTGTGTTTTGCTGCTGCCTTATTTTTTTCTGTGATTTATGGATGTTCTAAGCCATCTAGAACTCGGCAGAGGGATATATAAATATTTGAAATGAATATCTTAAAGTAACTTAAAAACTCACAATGTAATACAGAGTAACTAAAATATCAATAGCAGGATAGAATAGCACTACAAATTTAACTGAAAGCCTGAGAAAATACTTATGGTGATAAAAACTTGTAAGATGTGACAGCAATTGTAACTAAAAAAAAATGAGACAATTTTACAACTAGGTACTGTATCCAAAATGGGCTTATAATGAATCGCTGGCAAATGTGGCATTATCAAAAAGTTCGTTTTTAAATAGATAAACTGGTTTGTATTGTAGGGGAGGGAAACTACTTGGATATAAAGTTCGTAGGGCTTGATTTAGGAATCAATTCTTAAGGATTCAAGCAACCTTGATGTAAACAATTCAATAAATATTAAAATGGATAGATTATGTGCAGAATAAATACCAAACTAGGAAGTACCAGATAGCTTTTAGCTGAATGTTGTGTAGAAATGTATAGTATATAGGGGGTACAATAGCTTAATATTGTGAATAAAATGTACAGTACACAGGAGGGAGAATAGAAGGGTGGTAAAGTATGATATAATATAATATGGACAGATTTCACCTTGGGGAAGTCATGGGAGGAGGGGAGGGTTGGGGAGGATTAGGGAGGGAAGGGGGGTAAAAACGGGAAAAATTTGTATTTGTAAAACTTTTTCAATAAAAAAAAATACTAAAATTCCTCTTTTATCAAAGAAAGAGTCTGCCCTGCTGTATATATAGTTATATGTCAGTTTTAAACTGGAAATAGTTCACTTGCTAGAATTTCTGTATTGTGACTGTTTTCACCTTAATAAAAACTGTTAAAGAGAACTCCTGAGGAAAAATTACTTTCAGTTCTGGCAGCTATCAGAGTTCTGATCATCCCTAAGCTAAACTTGTATTTAGCTTGGTAGTAAATAGGTGCAATTTGTTCCTGATAAATTACTTCCTTTAGGAGGTGAATTGCAAAGCTTTGCACTGGCTACAGTTTCCAGGATCATACCTACATTATGTTTTGAAATTATGGATGCATGGGAGTCATTGTGGCTAGGCTACTTGCAGGCACATTCAGTCATCTCCGGTATACATACTGTAAAGTACATGCATGTCTTGAAACCAGAAAACACAGATACACAATAGATTAATTTCTTTAACTAGATCCTGTACTTTATCTTTTTTTTTTTAATACAATTTTTATTGGGTTTTTTTTACACAAATAAAATATAGTCACGATTCTGTTTAACATCGGATTGCAGTGTTTATACATATATACATGAGTAAGTGTCTGGTGTCATTTATACTACACATTTCTAATTAATTTCTGCACCTTTTATTCCTTCCTTAATTCTATCATTTATCCATTCGTACCATCTTCCCCACACAGTATCATAATGAGAGTTTTCATCATTTATCTCGTGTGTTAATTTACTTATCTCTGCACACTCTAATATTTTATTAATTATAAGGTCATCTGGTGGTAGGTCTTTCTTTTTCCAGTATTGAGCGTATGCTAGTCTGGCAGCTGTAGCTATGTGTATTAGGAGGTGGACCTTTTCCTTTCCATACCCTTTCTTTGCCATTCCCAGGAGAAATATTTCTGGATTCAAATCAATTTCTTCTTTGAGTATATCTTTCAACCATCTCCGAATTTTGCTCCAATACCTTTTTGCTTCGGGGCATGTCCACCACATATGAAAAAAGGTGCCATGACCATGGCCACATTTCCAACAATTTGGCTGTGCATTGGGGAACATCTTTGCTAGTCTTGCAGGTGCTAAATGCCACCTATGAAGCATTTTGTAATGGTTTTCCTTATACGTGGCTGCTCTAGTTAATTTATAATTTTTATTCCAGGCTTCTTCCCATTCATTAAAGTCCAAACTGTGTCCAATATTTCTCTCCCATGCTCTCAATTGGTTTCTAATTATATCCTCATCTCTATCTTCATCCAATAAATAATTATACAGCTTGGCCAACGCTTTTTTCCCTTGTCCCATCAGAATTTTGTCTAATCCATTATATCCTAATTCTAAGCCATACTCATCTTTATCTTTCTGGTATCTTGATTTTATTTGTAGATAGGTCCACCAATCTAAGGTTATACCTTGATCTCTCAGAGCTTCATTTGATTTAATGTTTCCCCCTCCATCGACAATGTCTTTGTATCTGCACAGTTTCTCCATTCCCCACCTGTTGGGGTAAATCATTGCCTCTACCGTAGAAAGCCAGATTGGGACTTTGGTATAGTATCTCTGCCTGTACTTTATCATCATCTTGGTTTTGATGTGGAATTTCCCATTCAAATGTGTCTGTGCTACATTTTGCCAGTATATAATTTCTACATTGGCTGTGGGGGAGAGGATGAAGTTTTATTCCAGAAATATGGACAAACCTTCTGAAGGTTAGGTTATCTCTCTAGGCTTTTCTTTCTTCTCTGCTAATTCATGAGTTGTTCCATGGCATCTCTGTTTGAATGAGGGGCACTCTTGTCTGATTTAAATTGTTCATTGTTCTCTCTTCCTTCTCTTGCTCTCAGCAGACCTAATCTAAACCATAGTGCACAGTTCTGCCTTCAGTGGCTTTTGTGCATTCTCTTCCCTCCCTACTCTTACATTCGCTAGTTTGAGTCACTGCTAAAATGCAACTCATTTCACAAGAG
Organism: Arizona elegans; assembly: GCA_022577455.1. Classification (NCBI taxonomy): domain Eukaryota; kingdom Metazoa; phylum Chordata; class Lepidosauria; order Squamata; family Colubridae; genus Arizona; species Arizona elegans. Next base: position 111,947,957 of record JAKOOJ010000004.1, on the reverse strand, counting down.
AAGACCCTTTTGGCTCACAGGGCAGGATATGCAGGAGTATGGAGAAGAGACTGATTCAGGGTATAATTTTCCCTCAAGTGATAGCTTATGCTGGTTAATATTTATTGACTGTGTGTGGTTGATGTTTCTACATCTGTATTCATATTTTAAGGATGTATTTATTTACTCTCTGAATATTGCTGATCTTGCAACTCAAAGAATTGATGGTGAAGAGCTCAAAAACATTCAGAGGGAGAACAGTTATGTTTCCAAAGGGTTGAAGCAAAAAGTAAAGCCCTACTAGCGGCTGGCTGTTTTATGCCCCACTGAAGTTATTCCAGTTGCTATCATACATCTAGTAGATTGGCCAAAATCCAAATGGCTGGGAGCCTGTCTGGCTGGAGCTGGCAGCTGTAACAGGCTGGTGGAATTAAATCTATGCCACAATATTTTAAGATAGAGGCAATGACAGTAGTGTAGTAATGTAGGCAAATGCAACAGCTACAGTATTAGGGTAGGAGGAGATCTGACAGCAAAAGAAAGAAGCAATCAGAAGGGATGAAGAAAGGCTTAATGGTACCTAAATAAAAATTGTTTGTCATAAACACAACATACTTAATTGAACTGAAAAAGAATTAAATAGAAGAGAGGGAGAAACTTCTGGTCCTCCAGAATTTACTACTATCCTCACTATTAATTGTGCTTGCTGCACTGCTGCGATTAGTCATTTAGTGGCATCTGAAGAGCCATAGACTCTCCACTCCCCCCATCCCCACCCCAATATAGAGCATCCACTTTGAGCCAATGAGGTTGTGAGTTTGGCAGAGAAATTCATGGCAGGAAAAGACCTTGTAACAGTAAAGTATGTTGGAAAACTAAGGTTTCTCATTTAGTTTAAATGGTGAAATTTACAGGCAATTGCAATTGTCAGTCAAGCCATGTAAAAGTGACACCCCTGAGAAGAATGGCAAACAGTTTGCTTCCTAAATTGGTTGTTATGTTTGAACTTTAATGGAAAAGTCTGAGCTTCTCACCAGTAATCTCTGAAAACATCTGGGTCTTTTTGTTGGCTGTTTGAAAATTTAATGAATTTTCCATTTAAGGTTCATTTTGGAGTCACATTTTGGCCCAGCATTAATACATTACTATTATTCCAGTCATCTTTTGGCATTATGGCTTTTAAAAGGTCTTTGATGTGGTTTCTGAGTTATTTCCACCCCCAACATGTGCCTCTCTGCATTCCTATAACTTTGCATGTATTGTGAATAGCTTCCAATGTACATTAGCAGAGAGGTACTGATAAGGAGGAAACCCTCCTTCATGTTTCTCTCTGAAAGGGAGTAGTTAATGAGGTCGGTTTTCTGAATTAGCTTGATATATGGATGATGGGTGATGGTGTTTGGGGTTTTTTTTTTTTTTGCACTTCTTTGAGTAATACTTGCACCATCCTTGCATCCTTCAGGGGTGGGTTTCAAAATCCGTCACTACGTGTTTGCTCATGGGCATGCGCAAGCGACACTTCTGCGCAGAAGTGTCCGGGCTTGTGGGGGAGCCTTCCGCTGCCACCGCTACCGGTTCGCCCAATCCGGGGTGAATTGATAGCAATTCACCATTGATTACCTTCCATTCTATTGGCCTCTGCAATGTTTAGCAGATGTGAAGACTCAAAGAGATTGTTACAGATCCAACTGAATTTATAAATCAGCTCAGTTGATTACAGGTAGCCCTTGATTTATGGCCAGAATTGAAGTCAAAATTTCCATTGCTAAGCAAGACAATTGTTAAATGTCCCAATTTACAATCATTTTTTGCCATGATTGTTAAACAAATCAGTACAGTTGTTAAATGAATTGTGACTGTTAAGCAATCTGACTTCCTTCACTGACTTCGTTTGTCAGAAGCTCCCTAGGAAGGTTGACAATGACAATCCCAAGACTCCTGGATGCTGTAACTGTCGTAAATACATGCCAGTTGCCATGAACTTGAAATGTGATCTTGTGACTGGGGGAGATGCTACAATAAGTGTTAGAACTGGTCATAGGTTACTTTTTTCAGTGTCGTTGTAACTGTGAAAAGCCATTAAAGAAATGGTTGTAAGTCAAGGACAACCTGTATTCATCCAAAGAGTTATATTCTTGGAGAAATTATAGAACTTCAGGATTTTCAAGCCCTGATTTTCATGTACTCATCTGGAATGCATATTGCATGGAACTGGTTGATTGACATAACAGAGAAAATGCAGTAGATTTTTATTCAACTAAATAATATGATTATACACAACTAGTGTATTGTGTAGAGAGCAAAAGAAGAAAGATTGTCTCCTCGAAATGATCTCACCCAAGTAAATTGCCCATGCAGGATTATCTCTCATTCTACTGTATGGTTGCTATATCTGTTGCAGGGCACCTAAGGTGTATTTTTGGCTTCACCGTTGGTCTTGCACCTTCTACCTTACTGTCATTCATTGTTTCAGTTTCTACTCCTTTTAAAGCTTCTTCTCTGGGTTTTTCCAAATGTTGTTTGCTTGGAAAGCTGCAAAACCACCTGTAAATCAGCCGATAGATAAATTGCTCTCAGTTGTATATCACAAAATGTGTGGGACTAAAATGACCTGGAAAAAGATTATTAAGTATGATCCCTTATTCAATTAGGAAACTTGAATAGGAACTACTGAAATAATCCTGAAACAATAATAAAACAATATTTACATGGTTTGTATTGGTTATAACCTCTGGAACAGTAAAATCCAAGTTATGGCTTTCTCTAGCAATTCTGTATCATTTAATTTTACATTAATGCTGATATGGGTGATTGAGCAGCAGTTCAAAAATAAAATAGGAAGAGGAAAGCTTGACTGTTTGAAAGTTTGCTTAAAAGAAATAAAAAATGCCCCACAAGGACATGGAATAAAAAATGCCCCACAAGGGCATGGGAACATGGGAACATAAAATATTAATTACATTAATTGCACAGGAATAAGATAATTTAGAAGTTTTGCTTGAAGATACTATCTGAGATACAGGAGAGAAATCTTTCAGAGACCAATTTCAGGAGGAAAGCATGAAGAAAAAACATGAGACACTATTAATCTATCACATATATAACATGTTGAAAGCAGATTGGAGAACTTATTCTTCTTCTTTTTAGTTTTCCAACCTGCTGGATGTATTTACATATTTGTAGGCAAATCCTATAAATATGCTTGACCTATGCTGCTTCTGGATGATCATGAGGTTAATTTTAATGTTGTTTTATCTGCAGTTGTTATAATTATATCCACCCAGAGTCAGTTATTGACTCTATACAGCTATATAAATTTGAGAGAGAGAAGAAAAGATTATTGTATGAGTGTTTTGTTCTCTTATAAATGGTTATCATAAGGCTATGTATTATTAATCCTGTTTAAATTCATCATCTCCTAACTTGGCATCAATGCCAAGTTAGGAGATGATCAATGCCAACAATGGCATCCTCCAGATTTTTTGATATTATAACTCTGAGAATTCCTACAAATTTTATTTTCATGGGAATGAAATGCATGGGTTCAAATGATAAGATTTACTTTTTTAAACAATTTATATAACACCCCCCCTTCCATCTCATCAAGGTGATTCTTGGTAACATTTAAAAATGGATCTGGACTAGGCACTAGAAATATTTTGCTAAATGTAAGAACTATATGACAGTGGGATGAAATGCTTCAAACAGTGATGGATTCATTTTAAGCAAAGACTAATATGCCTTTTTCTGGCAGATCCTCATTTTAGTTTTAAAATACTTGTCCAATAGGGGCAGGTTTCACATGCGGAGAAGCATCTGGGCAGATGGGCGGAGCCTCCCACCGCCACCGCTACCGGTTCACCCTGTTGTCCATGGAAGAAAACACAATATTTTTCAGCCAGGATCCAGAATGAGAAACAATTTCTGAGGCTGCCATTTTGGTGATGCAGATCATTGCCTCTTTTTAGATATTCTGAGCAAATATTTCTGAAATATAAAATATGCTGTGCAGTAATATATGTGAAATAAATCTTCAGCACATGACTTCTGAACTCTCTTATTTGTTCATTTCAGCAGAGTTCCACCAACCACCACGAGAGCAGTAAAGAATCCTCAGAGATCATCAGGTCGGAGGTGAAAGGCAAAAGATCTTCAAGCCATGGCACAAGCCACAAAACCAAGAAGTCTGGAAGTGGGAAAAGCTCAATAGGTTTTGGCTCATCCTCATCCAGTGTAACATTTCCACCAGCAGGTGAAGAACAGAAAGAAATAGGAAGAATGGGAAGGGGAAGGTATCAGACTAACATGCTGAATTAGCCAGGCTTTATTGAATGGGCAAGTCTTCTAAATAGTAGATAAGTCTTCACTATTTTACATTATCTTTGGTTTCTCTTAGGGAGGAGGCTTATTATTAATTCTCCTCCTGCTGTGCATTGGCCAGAAGTAAGTCCAAGCAAGTTTTCTTTCTTTTCTTCCCCCTCCCCACCCCCCAAATGTTCTAACTCTTACAGATACAAAGTTAGGCTTCAGGGATTGTTGGTAGTCCCAGTAAATTTTCATATGTTCAAATGGATGAACTAGAGCTGATCAACGGATAGTCAGATTTCCATATCTTGCAAAGTTCTTTCCTATCCCTGATGACTATCAGAATACAGATGGATGATACAAGAAAAGGAAACACAACATATATCTATTATGTAATTCAGCTGTATTTGACTTTTTTTTTCATTTCTTTAGACAAATAGTCCCTGGTTGCCACTCTCCTTTCTTTGACCATTGATAGTGTATTGATATTGTGGATCCATTGCTCTAATTAGTGGTTTTAGGCAAGGGATTATTGCTTTCTCTGTATCTCTGAAAAAGAGATAATAAGTGCTATATAAGTAGTAGCAATAATAGTAACTTAATTCAGTACCTATAGCTAAGAATTTCTACAGTACATATTACAATATATCATATCATATATGCAACAAAAAATGCAATGTGCACTTAAAAATCCAATTGTTTCTCATGGTAAAGCAAGAATAAGACAACATTTAACTGACATAGTACATACACTCTGTTTGATACCATAAAATGGTACAGTAAGGCTCACATCTAACATTCCTCTCTAATTCCAAACATTTTCTATATCCATTATAAGTAATTCTTGGTGAGGGACTGGAAACTTAATCATTAAATGAAGCAATCACTAAGTGAAATTGTGACTGTGTTTATAATCTAAGTTCATCTTTGCTTTATAGACCCACAAAAATCATATAAATACAAAGATCCAGAGATTACTTTTTCATCACTGTTGTAACTGCAAAAGGCCACTAAATGAGGACTACCTGTATGTAAATAGCAAAATGGGATCCAAATATATTATTAGATCACTTCAAGATAGAGTTTATTTATTATACGTAATGGAGCTAAAGGTGACAAGGCTTATGAATGCAAATGCATGCACTTCACAAAAGCTAATTTTTAATTTAGTAATGGGATGAGGAGTTAGGTAATTCCAATATTTTAATTGTAGCTTTGATTTAATTTAATTGTGATGAGCAGACAGGGAGCTGAGATACATGTGAGAGCTGTAGTGAAAACATCTGTCAGCTTGCTATATATTTCAGGATTCTGCTTGATCCCCTTTCAGGTACCTCATGCGGCTCCTTGCCCTTCTCCCAGGATTTTGTAACCTTTCCAAAGCTTGAGCAGCAACCGCCTGAGGAAGAGAAATACCACAAACCCATCTCTTCATCCTCGTCTTCCGCCCACTGCTCTCCATTGTCTGAAGGGCAGAAAAGTGATGTCTTTGAGCAGAAGGTGATCTTTTCAGGTTTTGGCTCCATCATGCGTTTCTCCACCTCATCCGTGAGTCAGCAGAGGGGACGGGATGCTTCTCCTGTGGACTACAAGACCTCCAACTCTATTGGTGGCACCCCAAGTGGGAGTGGTGGAGTCAGCAGTGGCAGCAGCCACAAGCGCATGCCGTCTCTTAGCGGGGAAGAAGTAGAAGTCCTGAAAGAAAAAAAGCACAAGACCAATAAGAAAAGCAAGCATGGACCAGGAAGGCCCAAGGGTAGTAAGAATAAAGAAGTGCCAGGTCCCCAACTGGTTGGGACTCCAGCTGCCTCTTCTTTGCCTTTCTCTGGGGGTTCCCTGGTCAGCTCCAGCATCAGTGGGTCTTCACGTTCATTCAGCCATGGATCCACCCTTCCAAGCCTCAGCCTAGAATCACCACTTATGGGATCAGGTAGGTAACATGCTCCTCCTGTGGCCAGGATGCTACATGTTTTAAAGTATAGGATTTATGATCCTGAGAAAATGAGATAAGAGATGATGCAATGATATATTTATTAGGATTTTTCCTCCTCTAGATTGACCCTGATTGAGAAACTCTTATTAAAAGCATATACAATCAAAAGATGACTGGGAAAATAAATTATATTAATCCATAATGTGGTTGTTTGGTCTTGGCTCAAGTGCGCCGTGTGAACCAGTGGTGGGTTCTAATCAGTTTTACCACCGGTTTGCATTGTGCATGCACTTTGCAAAGCTGCAAAACTTGCACTTACAATCGCTGCAAAGCCACAAAAGTTGTGCTTGCAATCGCTGCAAAGCTGCAAAACTTGCGCTTGCGATCTCTGCAACGCCACAAAACATGCGCTTCGCGCAAGCGCATTAAGAAAAAAAACACCTGAGGCATGGCAATCCCCTTTGCCGCACCTTACAGCTGACCAAAAAACAAACGAAATAAAGGTAGGTATAGCACGGGGGTGGGGGGGAGGGCCAAACTGACATTCATAGGGAACCGGTTCGCTCTCCTATGAATATTTCTGCTACAAGCATTCCTGAACCAGGGAGAACCGGTAGCAACCCACCACTGGTGTGAACCCAGTTTTTTAAACCTTAGTTCATAGCTTAGATTATTGTATGAATCTAGCAAACAGTGATTTAATCTCAGGAGTGCTGTTTCTTCCAGCACAAAATCATCTTAGTTTCTTAATTATTTTGTGATTGCCCAAGCCAAACACTACTGTGCTTTTGGTATCACTTATGTTCTTGTAACTCCATCACACCTCTAAAATTGAGGGAAACTTATCACTGCCCATTCTAGTGATGTCTAGTGATATCACAATCATATATTCCTATTGCCCTTGAAGGCTAGAAAAAAGCAAGTTTATACACAAAATGCACGAAACAAGAAGAATTATCTGTGTCTTATAAATTGTGAAGTATTGCTTTTCCTTTATCCTAGGTCTGGCTCTTCAAAGTTCCTCAGTTGTATGTTGTATGTTCATGTCTATTAACTCTTTTATATTGGATTGTTTGTTTCTAGGCTTATTAATCATGGCTATCTGCATTTCTTAATGCGAAATGAGTGGTTTGCTAGGCAATCAAATAATTCTAAGATGAATGATGAGTTATAGCCTGGATGCTAATGACTCTCAAACACAGTTACCTTTGTAAAGTAGCTTGAAGGGGAGGGATTTTATCTGAATGAAATTTATAGATCTCTTAGTTTTTCACATAGTTTGTAGATTCCTCAATTTCACACAGCTTTTCTCACTTAACAAAGAAGTTCAAGAAGAGATGTGAACAGAAGTTAGCCAAGTGTACAGTATGCTGTACATTGCCATTTCTGCAATGATCTGCTTGATTTCCCAATACCACACCATATTTAGAACCATTCACACAAAAAGCAAATAAAGTGTTGCCTCAGCCTTTTTTTTTAATGAAAGTAAGTTAATATCAAATTATTACTCTCCACCATGTTTCACAGGTTGGATAAAGTTCTCCTGCCAAACACAACCATTTTAATTGAAGCCAAAAAGAAGTTCTTTGATGTCAGGCATGCACCGAATTTTCTTCCAATCCTCTGAATTACTCATGTGGTTTTACTAATTGTAGATGGATAGCAAGGTTCTTTTTGAAGAATAGTGGTTTTCTCCTTGCAACCCTGTCATGCACACCTTGGTTATTCTGTAACCCTAACCCTCATGAACACTAACATTTTGCCAATGGAAAAGAGGACTTATGTTAACCTGGGGTTGTTTGAAGCTTCCCAAAGTATTATACACCTTCCTCTTGATGTGATCTGGGTTGATTGATTATTCTTGGGAATGTAACAGTAGTATTGAATGGCCTCCACTGTACAAAATCTGCCTGACAGTGGACTGTTGGAGTTCACGCTCTTTGAAAATAACTTTGTAACTATATTAACCTGGTGAACATTAACAATTGTTTTTCGGAGGTCCTGAGAAATCTCCTTTGTTCAAGCCATGACATACTTCCACATACCTGTTTTTGTGATGATCAAACAAATACTAAATACATTACCCAGAATTTTGTTCTTTAAATAAGATCTCCCACACTCACACTTGTTTATTGAAATACCTGACTAACTTCCCATTCAAATGATAATCCTACTTCAAAAGATTACCTATTTTTGAAACATTACTGTAGGATAAAAGATACTTGTATGTGATGCATTTATTCTTTTAAAGCTTTTTATTGATTGGCTGATACTAATTTTAATTTTTTAATAATTAGCTAAGATTCTCAAAAGCACCCTCATTTATGCTTCATTGCCAATTTTCTGTTGCTTTTATAGAATCTGAGTATGCACAACTCATTAGAAAGAAGGCAGGCAACAGAATCCAATGAATTCAATTTCTTCCTTTGTCTCAGTGATCTGGTTGCCGGGTAGACTTATGTAAAGATTGCAGATATGACTGCTGTTAATCTTTTTCAAGCAATGCCTGATGCTTCTCCAACATCCCTACATAAGTTGAAATTGCATGTTTTCTCGGCCCTTGAGAAGCTAAAGAAAGCAGGGGGGGGGGGAATCATTCAGGTAATGAACTCACCTGTTCTTAGGATGATTACTTGTGAACTTTGCAAGAAAGGGTTAAGAGTAAAGAACCTCAAGGCTGAGCATGTTATGGCTCGCTTACTTGGCAACTGCTTTGCCGATATCTGGCTTGCTCTCAAGCACTTCTATTCAGGTCACAGTAAGTAGAAAGAAGAAGAAGAAAAGGGAGGCGGGAAGAATTGGACGTTAGCATCTCCCTGGTTTCCTAGTGACTGCAGCCTTTTACTTTCTCTACTTCAGGGCAGGGGAGGAGCCAAGGAAGAAAAGGAGAGAGAATTCAGGATGTAATTATTTTTCAGGGCGGAGCTGTTACAAACCACAAGCCTTCTATAATCTCAGCCTCTGGCAATAGATTTCCTCCCACCCACCCTTCTTTTCCCTCCCTCTATTGTGTTCAAAGAAAGGGAGGCTTTTTATGTCTGGTGGGTCTGCCTGACAACCACAGTCCTGATTTTTGACATACATTACGCTGGCCTCTGAGTACAGAATCTTCAAGGAAGACCAGTTCTCGGATGACTGAAACTGTAGGCCAAGGCTTGTTTTTCAACGCTATTTGTTGCATGCAGGACATTGCATCTGAAGTAGCATCCAAACTTGCACTCTGATTAGACGAATGCCAGTATCCATTTAAATGGAAGTGAGGATAGGGGCAGATGCTTTTCTGCTTGCCAAATTCTTGTCATCCTCTTTCTACTTTTTTTTAATGCCCTGCATGGTTTGCTGCGTAGGCAGCAGCCATCTGTATGGGCAGAATATTAGTGGAGAGTTATTTCAGATCTGTGCAGACAGGATAAAGAAGGAGGTGTGGAAGGTGCTTAAGAAGAAATATGTCTCAATCTCAGTTAAGATATCTGGACAAGTGGGTTATAGGATGGTTGATTGAATCTATAGGCATAAGGGGCAAGAGAACGTAGTAATCTCTTTTCTGTAGTGTAAGTTATGTAGTAAAAATGTAGGTAAAAACCAGTACCCTCGTGTTTTTTTTCCTTCATCAAATTGCTGCTGGGTGGGCTCAATCTATAAAGTTCTGCATAAGAGAACTGTCTTTGTGTGATGATTAAGTTAAAAATTGTGAGACCATGATTTCTAGTCCTGCCTTAGACATAAACCCAATTGGGTGTCCTTGGAGCAATCACTTTTCCTAGGAAGGAGATAATGGCAAGCTATGTCTGTGTGGAACCCCAATTCACATCAATCTTAGATATTTGAGCCAATAGTATGGATGTTGAGAGCTGCAATCCAGAACCATGTTGTCCAGGCATCCATTGCCAACAGATACGGATGTCAAAACATTGAGGAATGCTTCTAGTTACTGTTTAGGACATGTCAAATTTTTCAATTTTCAATTTCCAAACAGTAGAGGTACTCAAAAGTTGTGACATGCCTTGGGGATTGTAAAGGTATTTTGGTTACTTGAATATAATTTAGATGCGCTTTGGTAAATAACTACATAAATTTCATAACTTCTTTTTTATATTTTGTTTCATTAATAAATATGTATGTATGAAAAAGGAAAAAAGTGCTCGGAAGAGCACAAGACAGGATAATCCTTTCAGTTCTTTGAATGAAATGGAATATTTTAAGTTAGCAAAAACAGCACATTGTAGTTACACTAATTCAGCCTTTTTAAAGACATATTTATATTAGTCAGAAACAACAAAGACTTGTACACAAAATGATAAAAAGATTTTCACAGTGGTGTTTTGCATCACAATCAGATCTCTCGGTCTTATCTATTTTTGGATTTCTGATTGTTTGTTTGTTTGTTTATTTGATTTGTATACCGCCCTACTCCCGAAGGACAACTGATTGATGCAATTTTATTCAAAATCATTGGCAAGTTGACATTTTCCTTTGAATTACTGCAGATCTGCAAACTATTATGGGTAGTCTATACCCTCATGGGTGAAAATTCTCATTTTATCCTGACTCCTGAGCCCAAGAGAGCAATTACTTATCTCTGCCACCCCTGCATAGAGGTTCAGCATCTGTGTTCAAGAGCTTTTTTTATGTAGGGTTTACAGAAGCAAAATATAAAAAAGACAAGAGTGGTGGGTGCTACCCCAACCTTCTACTAGAGAAAAGGAAATCTTGTTTTGGAAGGTATGAAATCAACTTGGAGTTTCATGTATATGATTTGAATCTAGTTAATCACAGCTTCTTCCTACCATAAACATTCTGTAATCAAATGTTGTCTTTCCAGATTGAGCACGTAGAACAGGAAGACAGCTATATGGAGAAAGAGAGTGGTAAATTACATTTGAATATTTCAGCTGCAGCCTAACTCATTTTTCTCAATTTTCAGTGAAAATGGGAACCATGCATACTTCAGCCTTTAGCTCTGTAGATAGGAAATTCTTAACAGATTAACAGAATTGGAAGGGCCCTTGCAGGTCATCTGGTCTAACCCCCTGCCTAAGCAGGAGATCTTACATCTTCCTCTACTTAGGATCAAACTCACAACCTCCTGATTAGTATGGATGTCTTTGGGATGGAGTAAAAGGATAATTAGTACCCATGAATGAACCATGGTATCAGATCCTCAACTTTTGTAAACTAAAAAGAGCTAGTCCCTATTCTTTCTGTAAAGTAGTATTATGCCATTTTTAAGAAAGGCTATATCCAGGGGGTTTTAGTTGTAGGTATTTTTGATATATACGCTTTAGTACAGGGAGACCATTTTTTAAAACTTTATATCTATATTTTTTTAAATATTTCCTTTTCTAATCACTAAAAAGTGATCCTGGAAGTATATGCAGATAAAATGTATTATTCATACACCCACATTGCAAAAGTAGAATTGTGCCTGAGATCTTGTGAGTTATGATAGCCATAAAGGTTGTGGGGAAATCTTGTATTGTTTTGCTTTAGAGTGATATAGTAGAAGGAAATTGAAGTTGATTATACTATAGCAAGGGTGTCAAACTCAATTTCACTGAGGGCCACATCAGGGTTATGTTTGATCTAGGGGGGTGGGCAGGGGTGTGGCCAGCTCGACATCACTTGTGTTGGGGGTGCCTGTGGTGGCCTGAACATTCTGCCAGCAAAAACAGGCTCTCGACTCCATTTTTGGCTGCGACAGCCTCCTGCAACCATCTGCCAACAAAAACGGAGCTCCATTTTCACTGGCAGAGGCACCGCGGGCCAGTCCTTTGCTGTTCCCAGGACAGCCCTGCGGGCCAGATCTAAGCACCCCATGGGCCAGATCCGGCCCCTGGGCCTTGAGTTTGACACCTCTGTACTATAGTAACAGTGCGATTTATGAAGGACCAGAAGGGTGTGTAATAGATAGATAGATAGATAGATAGATAGATAGATAGATAGATAGATAGATAGATAGATAATGGATGGAGAGGGAGAGAGGGAGAAAGAGGGAGAGAGAGAGGGAGCACTTTCATGTAGATTCTGACCTTGTTCCTCAATTTTCTTTCTCTATTCCTCATGATGGAAAAGGAGCATGTTCAGGCCTTAGTCTCTCTTATCTGACAAAAATAAGGTGCCCCAAGCAGCTTTTTCTCAGGACTTCCCTGCTGGGTTTCTTCCTCTTACTGAGCCATCTAGAACCATCCACACACAAAATGGCTAGTACAGTAACCTGCTATTAATTTTTTACCTCATTTATTTTTATGATGAGGAAAAAGTTTTTTAAAATCTTACTCAACTCCTTGAGTAACTGTGGAGCAAGGAGAGGACAAATATTGCAAGCCCCCCCCCCCCCCCCCAGCACTTTAGCTGCAGATGGAAGGGAAGAATTGCTATAAAGAAGGAATCTCTGCCAATGAGTAATAGCTCTCCCTCAGCTCCATACAAGAGGCTGCAAAATGGTCTTGATCACATTTCCAAGAGCAGGAATCAAGCCAATATCCATATGTACCTAGGATAAGCCGAAAAATTATGGTACGCATCTCAAGATACAGAGCTCAATCTTTTGAATATGCAGCTTGTGATTTGGATCACACCGTCGCAACACACCATTCCATTATTTCTGCCACCCCCATAAGCGCTCCTGCCAAGAACTAATAGTTCAGCTTCTCAAAATCTGCAGAAACCCGGCAGCATCTTAAGGAGATAGAAGAACTCTAAATTGCATTCCGTGGTGGAAGAAAAGCATGGAAGGTCCAGCATTTCCTTGATTTGTTATTTGTCTGACCAGGAGAACCTCTGTCTCAGAGCACCACCAACTTTTTTTCCCCATTAGTCGATCACTGATTTCAGATTGTTTTAAAACCTAGACAGCCTTCTTGGATTTTAACCATTTAGGCCATAGTTGAAAAGAAATTTTCTTACTTCTTAGCATTGAAAAAAAAGCAACAGACCTAAGGTACCATTTCTCAAAGTTAGACATACCTGTGTGGGTAACCCTGCTATTCAAGCTGCTAAGTAACCAGTATTATTGAAATGATACGTCTTTTTTTAATTAAAGTGCAAACAGATACAGAAAATGCAATTTCAAAGATGAACATGAAATTTCCAGAACGTTTGTGAAGTTTACAACTCAAATAATGTAAGAATGATATTACATCTATTGATTTTTTTAAAGCAGCTTATGAATAATGTGAAACTAAAGTGAGCTCCAAATGCCAAATATATATATATATATTAGCTGAATACCCGCGCTTTGCTACGAAACTATGTGATCCAGCTTGATAAATCGACCCTTAGAGTTTGAAAATTAATGAGTAGTTACAATCGGCCTCTCCTTTCCCCTTCTCTCCCTTAGGCTGGCCCCACAGAAGCCTCTCCTTCTATCCCCTTCTCTCCCTCAGGCTGGCCCCATAGATCGTCTCCTCTCCCCTTCTCTTTCTCAGGCTGGCCCCACAGAAGCCTCTCCTGTCTCCTCCTCTCCCCTTTTCTCCCTCAGGCTAGCCCCATAGATCCCTCCTCTCCCCTCCTCTCCCTCAAGCTGGCCCCTCCCTCAGGCTCTCTTATCCTAACCCCTTCTCTCCCTCAGACTGGCCTCATAGATCCTCTCCTATCACCTTCTCTCCTTCAGCCTTGTCCCCATAGATCCTCTCCTATCACCTTCTCTCCCTCAGCCTTGCCTCACAGAAACATCTCCTATCCTATCCCCTTCTCTCCCTCAGGCTTTCTAGCCCCTTCTCTCCATGGGGCTGGCCCCACAGAAGCCTGTCCTATGCTATCCCATTCTCTCAAGAGTTATTTACAAGTTGGGAGGGGGAGTAGAACGTCTAACTAATTAGAATCAGAGCGTGTTATAATAATATAGCAAATACTAATGCTCTGATAGTCATTTTGAAAAATCCTTTCTTAGTGAGCACCTGGAAGCCAAGAGGAACAAAGGTGGCAAATTTCAAGTTTGTAGGCTTTACGGTTCTGGAGTTTTCATGATTAATGCATGAGTGGTTTTTACTTTTATATATATAGATATATTTCTCCCCATATGCTAAAAAAAGACAGTTCATATAGATTCCACTGCCATGGAATGTTAGCCAGTTTTTCCAAGATAAAGGGAAGGCCTTTTAACTCAGAGACACTCATGCAAAAGACCTAGGGTTCATTCCTGGCATCTCCAGGTGGGACTGGGAGAAATTCCAGTTTGAAATCCTGGAGAGTTGCAGGTCAATGGAGAAATTGGTCTGACTTTAGTGTAAAGCAGTATCCTGTGTAGATAGTTCTTGACTTATGACAATTGAGCCCAAAATTTCTGTTGTTAAGTGAGACAGTTGGTAAATGAGTTTTGCCCCCATTTTATGAGTTTTCTTGCCATGGTTGTTAAGTGAATCTGGCTTGTTGTTAAGATAGTAAGACTGTTGTTAAGTGAATCTGGCTTCTCCATTGACTTTGCTTGTCAGAAGGTTGCAGAAGTTGATCATGTAACCCCAGTACACTGCAACTATCACAAATATGAACCAGTTGCCAAGCATCCAAATTTTGATCACGTGATCATGGGGATGTCAAGTATGGCCATAAGTCACTCTTTTCAGCACCATTGTAATTTGGAACGGTCACTAAATGAATTGCTGTAGGTCGAGAACTACCTGTATTCTAATTTTAAAAGATGGGATCGTCTTGCTGATAAACCAGTCAAATTTGTGACAAAAGGTGAAGTCATCAGAATAGCATTGCTTTGTCATGGAATGATGCTCAGCAACAAAGGAGAAAATAGGCAGGATTTTAGTGATATGCATTGTGTGTGCAAATAATAATCATATCCTATACTGCAATTTTTCCTTTCTTTGGAAGAACTACCTGGAGATGCTCATCATTCTTAGTGATAGCTTGGATGGTCAGTCAACATTATATGCAACTTATTTTTTGACTCATACTTGCAGAATAATTTTGTTCTGATCTTAATCAAAGAGAGGAATGGTAAAAGCAAGAGTGTTTCCAATCAGCCTCAAGACTATCAAAATACCTTATTTGATATTTGATATTATTAATAGTTATAATTTGTGCTAGTGACTACTATCCTAAATGTTAGTTTGTTAATTTATGGAATAAGTGGTGATCATATTACTATACCATTGCTCCTTATCAATACCATCAGTCCACATGAGCATGGTCATTGTTAGAGATGCTGAATGTTTTTCAGCAATATCTGAAAAGCAGTGTGATCCTAAATCCAGTGTATCTACCTATTATTCAAACAGCTCCTAAGACACTTCATCATTGTAGATAGTCAGTCACGCACCTTAGGCTTATTTGCTAAAAGGCATAATACATTTTTTAAAAATGGGAAGGGACAACGAAGAAAAAAGGTTTGTACATCAAAAGCCAAATCACAAAGTTCTTGACAGTTGACAAAGATAGTAGCATATTTTAGAGAAATTTATAGAGTAACGCTACATAGGGCAATACAATGTTGTTCTCAGGTCACAAACACACATTGGGGGTGGCTGATAGATCAATAACAGATCACAGATCCCCTCTTTCTCATCCTATTCTCTCCTCCCTCCCCATCTTTTTAGTTAGGGCTCAGTAATTGGATCTTTATAGTATTTTATTTATATCATCTAGGTTTTCTACAGTTATATGTTTTTTTAAATATTTTAAGCCCCCTAGAATTAATCCATGGTAAGATTGGTGGTCAATATATTTTATAAATAAATAAGAAAATATGGAAATAATTATGCCTTGAAAGAGTCTGATCTCAACTGATCATGTTCTAGAAACTGGAAATAACGTTGGCAGGTCTTGATAGAATTGTTTCACAAAGGTGAAGGAGAAAAGCAAAGATGTAGACAGAAAGAGGAAGGAAAATGAAACAACAGCTCTAAGCCAACTCTTAACAACAGATACAGGGGTGTTGTTTTTTGTTTGTTTGTTTCTTGGTGTCTTGATTGTTTTGTCTCAAGCCCTACATTAATATTTTTCATTCAGGGATCTATACCAG
Source organism: Arizona elegans (assembly GCA_022577455.1). NCBI lineage: Eukaryota > Metazoa > Chordata > Lepidosauria > Squamata > Colubridae > Arizona > Arizona elegans. The sequence goes on along the minus strand of JAKOOJ010000004.1, from coordinate 111,931,767 downwards.
TAACAAGGATCCCATTTCTCACGGGGGTGGGTTGCTGAGAACTGTGTGCAGCACTCCCCTCTCTTCTAATCTTCTGGCTCACCAAGGCACCTCATCACTGCCCCAGCTTACCCGTTCACCTTTTGCTGGCACCATCCCATCCTCCTCCTCCGTCTCTACTACCCAGGTAAGGTCTTTAAACATCAGTCACCAACCATTTATGACATCTCTTATGACGAGAGAGCTTCATCTCTTCTCAAATTGCTCATAGTCAAAAAGACCATCCTACTTTCTCAGTAATTATATGTTTGTGTATATTTGTTTTAAAAAAATATGAAATAGAAAGTAACCGTACATAACTGATAAACTGCATTTGTGTTTTATTAATAAAAAAATAAGTCATGAATGCTTCTCTTAAAGAAGGAATGAATTAAGTTTTTCAGGTTTGAGGGCTGCATCTCTTTCATTTACATGGGTGCTGTGGGGTTGATGGAATAATATCATTGGAAGGTATACATACATATATGCTGAATTTAGTTTTAACCATAAGGTGCTAGGGTTAGAAACTAGAAGACATTGAGTTTTAATCATCCCAGAGGTATAGAAGCCAGCTAGTAACTTCGGGGCTAACCCTGTTCATAGCATTGAAGTGGAACCTTTATGTACACTGCCTTGTAAAAAACAAACATAGGATATAAATCTAGTAGTTAAATAATAAATTATACTGGTAGGCTAAACAAAGGGGTAGGAACCCTGTGATTCAGATACCGAGCATGTCCTCCAGCATCTAACAGCACTTATCCCATGAAATTCAATAACAATTTAAATTATGCCACTAAACAAAGGTATTATCTTAGCAGGCTTCAAAAAGGAGGCTATTCAGGTAGGTTGTTCCAGGTATTCGTTATTCTATTGAATCAACTCTTTGGCCAGTGGCAGGTTTCAATTCTTGTATAGTTCAGTTAAATCACAATTCACTAGTTTCTGGGCTTTTTTTCTTTTTCTGGCAACCAGCAGAGAAAAAAAAGCCCAGAAACTAGTGAATTGTGATTTCACTGAACTAGGGCTGCATAATTTCTTGGTTTATGTAGGTAGAACCTGGCTAAAGAGACATACGCATAAAACCTACGAAAAAGAAATATACACACACACACACACACACACACACGTGATTATTCTTTGAAATGATTATCCTCCTCCTCCAATGATATCGTCCAGATGATCCAGGGTGTGCTAGAGCTGTTGCTTTTGGCTTCGTATTTAATAGCATACTGTTATTTGTATATATTTACTCCAGACAAAGGAAGATGGGCAGAGCGAAATTTCATCCCACATTTTTGGCTGAAAAAAACCAAAATCATTTAAATAAACATTCATTTTAAAACAAAGTAAGCTTGTGTTCCTTAAGTGAAATGAGACTAATGTTTTGAATCCTTTTCGGGCAATGTATCAACTGGCTGCTTCTCCACTAAGAGATAGTCCTTTCAGCATTATGAAGACTTTTGGAAAAGCGGGAGAGAAGACACTGTTCTTAAAACAAAATGATTGCATTTTTTGTTTTCCTCTTCCTTCATCTTTTTCCTTTTTCACAGGTCTTCTCACTGGCAGGACCTACATTTAGCCTCCCTTCCTCACACATTTTTGGAAGTCCCCTCACCTCTGGGCTGTCATTAAATCCATTGCTCAACCAATCTGAAAACAACAGAACAGGTACAGAAATTTTAAAAAGGGTTATATGCAAGCATGGATCTCTTTAGAAAATGGCCTTTCAAAAATCAAGTCTGTTTACATATTTACTTCTTGTTCCTGCTTTTTAGAAAACCCTGAGATCTTTAGAGCTGGTTAGCTTTCCATATGTCAAAGTAAAGGCAATTGGGGAGGGAAAGACAAGATTTATTCTGTATTCAGAAACAGATTCTTTACAAAAGACAAGTTAACTCAGTGCAGCACACGGCAGACCATCTGATGTCCCCTAGATATTTTTTTAAAAAATACAGCTCAAAACTACTACAGTAGCCAAGCATCAGAAATATGACCTGAGGCTCCTAAGAAAGTTAATCTAGCAGGCCATGATCAAGTGCCAGGAAAATGAGACATGTTGCAGGGGGATTGTGATTGCACACGCCTGCCATCTGCTGGCACTTGAAACCAACAGCACCCCTTGAAAGGGTTTCAAGCAGCAAGCCTCTTAAGAGTTACACAATGAAACTGAGCTTTATAGGGAGAAGATTTCCATTTTAAAGAAGTATAGGCATAACAATAGTGTAAAATACTAATTACATAAATATTACATATTCCTATGTAAATAAGATTTGGAAAGAGGGTGATATGGAGAAATAAGATTTGGGGAGAGACACTTTCTGAAGCCATAATTTGATGGATTCAGTTTATGCAACCTTAGATTTTGTGGGACACAGAGTAAACACAATCAGGAAGCTCCTAAGGTCTATTCCTTGACATTTGCCAACAGTTCACAGAATGTGATGGCCATATTAATCCTCCACATCATTGCTTGTTCAGCTATCCTTTCTAAGCACATGTAACATAAGATGTCATTAGTCTTGTGTTTTTCCTCTGACAAGATGTACTGAAGGGATTAAAAAAAAAAGGCAGATGAATGATAGGGAGTGCTTGACCATACTGGCTGGAAATTATGGAAGTTAAAGTCCAATACATCTAGAGGGTACCAGATGTCTAAAAGTTTCTATAAATCTTTTGCAAGATTTTGCAAAAGGGGGAGGGGGTCCAATTGTAATATGAGTTGTAATTTAAAAAAATAACTCCTTCTGTTTATACTTCCAGAACCAGATTTGGAAGACTGCAATTTTGCCTGCCGAGGGTCATCACCCCAAGAAAGTCTTTCTTCCATGTAAGTTTATTTTACCAAAAGAATAATAAGAATATGGAAGGCAATAATGGAATGTCGAGGGTAGGATAAGATCAGAAAGAGGGCTGTTTCACCTGACAGACTAGAGAGCAAAGAAAACAGTATCAGTTTACTTTTTTAAAAAAACTAGTTTTCCACATTTCTTCAAACCCTTATTTTGCCATCTGTCCATATGTCTTGGACTACAACTCCTATAATCCCCAGCCACTTGAATGTTCTTGTTTCTTTGCTATAGAAATTTGCCTGATTCTTGTTAGCTTAGAAGCTTTCTAAGTTAAATGCTCTCCACCCAACCCAGAGTCAGTAAAAAGCAATGAGGAAGCACAAATCAATGCATCTGCAGTTCCCATTACTAGTTCCTATCCTGCCTGTACTGTATTTGTTCCAAGTCATTCCTGAATGGTGTTGTCTCGATTTATGCATGTACCACTTGCTAGGTAAGTGAAGCAAGGTCATTCATTTTCTCCTCTGACTTTTGTTACCGCCCCATGCCAACGTGTTCATCAGCCAGTAGGAAGAACCTCCATTGGTTAGATTCTGGTTTTCTCACTTGTATCTAAGCATGCTACAAATAACAATCCCTTTGTTCTTCCACATCCCCATGACATTGCCTTTCTCTTGTCCTCAGCCTATGACTGAGAGAGGCTAGAGACATTTTTAGCTATTGCAAATTAGTGCTTTCCCTCTTAAACCAGCAGCAATCCATAAGAATGTCAAGGTGAGTAAAAGATGATGTGTTTCCCCTACTATTTTGACAATGGCTTAATCAGCAGAAAATAGACAGATGCCCCTTTTTCCTGCAATTCTGAGACTATTTTTTTTCCTTCTATATTGGGAGCTTTTTGCAGCCCATCTACTAATTGGCAGCTGGGAGAGCAGTACAGTAAAGCAGGAAATCCTCCTCTCTCATATTTTATCAGACAGCCCTCCCAAATCATCAAATAGTTCACTTGTTTTGACTGCCAGTTTATTGCTCTTTCAAAACTCCACAAGGAAGCTGCTCTGAAAACAAGCCTGCTTAGACCAGAGATAAGCAAGGTGACTTAACTCTCTAGTCTTACTACACAATACTTCACCTCACCCCATCTCACCAATCAGCTTGGCAGGAAGCTTTTCCTTTTTTTAATGTATTAGATTTCAGCAAAAGAGAAAAGGCAAAAAGTCAAAAAAAAAAGATGGGTTAGGAAAAGAGGGATTAAGGAAAAAGCAAAATCAGAAGTTCAAAGAGGAAAAGGAAAGCAGTACTTTATGCTGTATATGAATACTGTATAGGCATAAGCAAAATCAGAGCACCATATCTGATGGCAATCTAGAAGAGGAGCTGTAGAAGATACAAACATTGGAATTTTATGCTGCTGGTAATATGGATGGATAATATAACTTTAGCTCTGTTGTTCTCTAATCTGGTCTTCTATTCCTATCCCACATCCCATCTGGGCATCTCCCAAGTTAGTATATGTGAAATAAAGAAACACATGGGAAGAACCAGGATAAAATAGCCCTATAGAGGACAGAGCATTCCCAATATGATTGTGTAACTAGGAGGCCTGTAAAATGGGAGAAGTGAAATGAATTAGCTGCTGTAGCCACCTGTCTTATTTCCTGAAGGAAATGACTAAAAATGATAAATTATAGGAAATATTAATAATTCCTCCTTTTCATTTTCACACAATCTCTCCTCTCCTGTCCTGTACCTTGGAGATGTATCAAAACAGGGGAAGATAATGGGTATGGAAGAAACCCAGAAAACAAATGCTAATAGAGAAAGCAAAGGCTAGGAGAGAAATGGCTGAGGCAGAATCTGTTCAGTGACTAGACAGAATAGTGCATGTGTCTGTCTCTAAACACCCCTAAAGTTATTACTGACCCCGCTATCTGGGGCAGATAGTGAATAAGGAAACAAGCAAGCAAATAAATACTGGTACAGTTATTGGCTACAAGGGGGAATATACTGCTACCACTCAGGTACAAGATTGGGATAATTAAATATATATTTATATAGTTAATGACAACTTAAGCAAGTCTTATTCATCAGTTGTAGATATGGTAACAGAGGCAAAGGAGGAAATTGGTGCATTCAGATCATAACCATATCATTAAGTGCTGGGTTTAATGGAATAGGGCCATAAGGATATGAGATACTAGTATGCTTAACATTTTTGTGGCTTGTTTACCAGGCTAGGTTCACATTGCTTTCTGTGTACCTAATAACATATGAACTGCAAGGATGGGGAGAAGATATTTCTGAATATTTAGGGGAACTTTGAATTATCTGCAGTTCAACAGAAAAGATTTCTGATTCTTAATTGTTTGAAATAAGCAAGTGCTTGATAAGTGCCTCACTCTTACTGCTCTTACTGCAATTATGCTGCTAGAATGAAGAACATTTGGCGGTAATCAGAGGTGGGTTTTCATTGAGATCTTCAATTCAGTTATGGTGTTCTTGGGTTTCAAATTCTTTGCGTATAAAAGTTTGTCTTTAGTTACATGTGGTACAGTGGTGGGTTGCTCCCGATTCTGTCCGGTTCTATAGAACCGGTAGTAAAACCGGTGGGAGGCTCCACCCACCCACCATGATGTCATCATGAGTGATATGCGCAGGAGCGTGCATGCTCCCGCTGTGAACCGGTAGTAAAGGTAAGTGGAATCCACCCCTGATGTAGTGACTCTGAAAGTTTTAGTTAAATCCAAAATGGCTATATGAATTTTTCCAAAAAAGATGTCTTTAGTTTTATTATTCTTGAATTCTTGGGTGTGGTTGTTTCTGTCTTTTCTGTATCACACATGCAAACACACACATACTTTCTTGTGGAAGAAGGGAGTGTCAGCTAAATTCATCTTGGTAGCTGGAATTATCTATATTTTATTACTTCTGTGACCAGAAAATTTGCTATAGGAGAAGACAGAAGCATCTGGAGAATCATAGATATCAATTAATAGAAGAGACCAAATTTGTAGGTTTGTACGCCTACAAACAGGCCTACAATCTAAATAAAGCAGCCAGGCAGCCTCAAGTACTCAATAATTAAGGATATTCATGACAGGAGAACAGGAGATGGGTAGCTTTTTACTATGGTTGACAGTAACAAAATACCTGCAAAAACATGCAGAATCTACGTTATTCTCAGAATTTAGCTTTTCCGTGTCTCTGCCTTGGACCCCAACTTTTGTGGCCTTCCAAGCATAAAGCAGCTAGGACTAATAGCTATTATGAAACCAAGGAGTATGTTGATTATTAATGATGCTTTGTCCTGCACCGTAATAGGTCTCCCATCAGCAGCCTCCCTACTCTCTTTGACCAGACAGTATCAACTAGCAGTGGACAACTGGAAAATGTCCCCCAGGCCACACCAAACATTGAGCAGCTCCTGGAGAAACAGGGCAATGGAGAAGCTGGTGTCAATAGTGAGTTGTGGAAGGGGTCAATGGGTTAAGCCAAGGTTGTGCAGTTTTGTTGGTCTTTGGCACATTTTTTTAAATGATCTTTGAGGGCTGCAAAGGACATGGTGGATCAACCTAAGAGTGTCATTAGATTGAGCAGAGATATGGGGGGGGGGGGGTTTCTGTCCTTTGGAAGAAACTTTCAGAGGTTTTGCAGGGACTTTTAGCCTTCCCAAATTCCACCAAGACAGAAAAATAGGCCTAATGTTAGGGTGTCTTAGAGAGGCTGGAGAATGAATTAGGCATCCTAAAACTCTGCAGCAATCCCACCAACCCTTGAAAATTAAAAATTTTGATCCTGCTTATTCCAGGGTTGCTCTGAGTTCTGCAGAAGGGGTATTAGAAGGCTGCTTTTAACTTTCAGACCACAATTGTGCCCTTGTGGTTAAGGCTGAGGCGACCAAAGAGAGGCAAAGTCTTTGTCAAGTAAGCCTCTATAGTACCTTCCATTCATCTCTGCAATGGGGCAGCCTTCCCCACGACTGTTCCAGCACAAGGAAAATGGTAACTTGATACCATCCAGGAGCAGGCAGATGTGTCCTTAAAGAAAGAGTTTAAGGTCATTCTTCCAAATATGAGTGTGAACATTAATAGGTTAAATCCTTTCTGCCCTTTGGGATGTTTTCTACCAATCATAGGGAGGAAGAGACTCATTAATTAGTTTTACTACAATTTCCATCATGGATACTAGGTGGAGATCAGGGATTTATAGTTTAACCCCAATGGGAGGTTTGTGGTTGGGAGCTAGTAGAACAGAGACGGAGATTGGAAAGATGAATTCAAATCTTCCCTCATCTTTGGGATAAACTGTAGATGCTTTTCTCTGAATTCTTTTTTGAAATAGTAATTCTAAAGATGGAGGGAAATCCTATGCTATATTTTTTTTCCCCAATGGACGCTTTTTGATTTCAGAATAATAAAATACAACATCATACTTTTTTCTAGATGCACCTTCTGGTCATGTGTTCAATCAATATATGGAAGAGGTCTAGAAGTGTAGCCACAGGCTTCATCCATGTGCTCCATCTGTGTAGTAGTACTGTCTCTCTAATTTTCTTATCTTTCTTTCCATCCATCAAAGGAGTAGAGATTGCTACCATATACGGCACTACTGAGTCCATAATATGTTGACCAAACTCATCGATGGAATATAAGAAGGAATTTATACTGCCTTTACCAGCTTAGAAATTACTAATTGCATTAAGCTACTTCCTAACTGCTTAATCATTGTAGGGTGTTGAAAGCTAGAATAACCTGTAGCAACTGAGATACACTTAAGGTGCAGCTCTTTGTACTCTTTTGAATTAGTATGATTATAGTTTTTCAGACTTTTAATTTTATTTTACCCTTAAATATAAACACTGTACAGACAAGTACATGTAGTCAGGTTAATTAGACTGTAAAATATGTAAGTATCCCATAATATAATTTTCTTTAGACTTAACATTACATTTGTTACATTTGCTTGGATTTAACATTACTAGAACATGTTATACTTTATTGGATTTTTCTTCTAAATTTTAGCAATGGAAAAACTTTGAGATAATGACATAGTAGGTATAATTAACAATTTTATATATAAACTTTGCTTACTAAAAAGAAGCCAGAAAAATATGTCTTAGCACATTAGGATGATTGAAGCCATGTTCTTTTTTACATACATTACAAAGAGAAATTCCTTGTGTGTCCAATCACACTTGGGCAATAAAGAATTCTGTTCTATTATAAAGGACTGGGACTTTGATTGGCAGATCATGTCGGTCATTTTGAAGCTAGTGGCTATTACTGCAGATGCTCAGTTCGTGACTATTTAATGACTGTAAAATAATGTTCTCGTAAATTCCATTTCATATGTACTGTATTTTAACAGTGTGTTAACATTGTTACCCTTCTCTTTTCCATTCTCAACTTTTTCTCTTTTCCTTCTCCCGCTTCTACTTCCTGTAGTTGTAGAGATGCTCAAGGCACTTCATTCACTACAGAAAGAAAATCAGCGCCTTCAGGAGCAGATCATGACTTTGGCAGCTAAAAAGGAGCGCCTGCAGCTTCTAAATGTTCAGCTCTCTGTTCCCTTCCAAATGGTGACCACCAGCAATGGCCCCTCAAGCCAGACCCAATACATCCTAGCGCCCAATAGTAAGCAAATCTAACTGTAGTAGCTTTTGATTCTTGAAAGAGGTGTCACTGCTAATATCTGAACATCATCAGACAAAACTTTCTGAGTCATTAGCACTAGGGATGGTTGGTGTCGGTTTCTTTTTTAAAATTTACTTTTGCTATGTACTCTTTTCAAATGGGTTTGGTTTTAGAGTTGTTTGTTGTTGTTATGACTGCCATTTTGTGGATTGTATCCTCTGTTCTGAACTACTTCGCAACATAGGAAACTACAATAGATCATTAGCAAATACACTTTAAAAATGAAAAGTAAAACATGGTTGAACCCTTCCCCCCCCCTCCCCAGGAATAATATATTGTGACCAAGGGGAAAACCTTTTGAATTAGTGCAGTGCTGACTCCTTGCTGAAATGATGCTCTGAGAAGATGCACAGCAGCATAGTGAAATGTCCTTTTAATTCTTTCTCTTCCCCTCTAGCCTACAACAGTGACTCATTTAGTATCAGCAAGAGCTCCCCATGCAAGAATAGTTTTGGTATCGAGAACGCACTCTCCACTTCCTCTGAGGTAAGAAGCATCTCTTTTTCTGGTTTTCATTTTCACTTAGCAGACTATCATGGTTCTCACATTCTGAATGCCACTGAATGAGACTGTAAGACTGAGAAGTGTGTGTTACTGAAATACATGGGTATTGTATTTCAGGGATGAAATGCTCCCGGTTCGGACCGGATTACCCAATCTGGTAGCGGTGGGGGCGGGTGGTTCGGAGAACCAGTAGCAAAAATCCCTGTGCCCCACCCCCATGCTCAGCTGAGCAGCGCAATCAGAGGCTTTTTTTTTTTAACTTTTAAAAGCATTTTTTCTAAAATCTCTTCGGCCGAAAAAATGCTTTTAAAAGTAAAAAAAAAACAACTTCTGATGATCTCACGGCTTAGCTGGGATCGTCAAGAGACTTTTAAAAGCATTTTTTCTACAACCTCCTCAGCCAAGGAGGTTGTAGAAAAAATGCTTTTAAAAGTTAAAAAAAAAAAAGTTGCCCACGCCCACCCAGTCACATTACCCCACCACCACCAAGCCACACCCACAGAACTGGTAGTAACAAATTTTACATTTCACTTCTGAAATGTACATTATTTGCACATAAATTATCCACTTGAAATATCAGTGCATTATTCTCCTGGGTAATGTTCCATTGACTTTGCCCAGCTCAAACCCTAAAATATATTAGGCCAATTCTGATGCCAGAAGCTTGTTCCCACCTGTCATATTTCTCTTTAGTTTTACATCTGTGTTCTGGGCCTAAATTGCTAAGTCTTGAAGTACTGGTGCACTGTTCAAATGCCCAAAGATTTTTACCTTCTTTTTTTAAAAAAAAACAAGGCTCTTAATTACTGTGCTGCAGGATACTTTGGTTTTGGTAATTTATTGGTGATGTTTACTCAAATTGGAACCAGGAAAACTTGTCTAAAAAATAAAAGTAGTTGTGATAGTAAAAAATTCAAGATAATTTTTGTAAAACTATGTACTTCCCATTCCTACACATATTCCATCCTGTAAAAATACAGAATGCCATTTTTTTGCTAGAGAGTTTGGAATATCTGTTTTTTTAAAAAGTATGTAGAATTGCTGGAGATGATTCCTATTGCTTCATACTGATCCTCCCTCCCTTCCTTCCTTCCTTCCTTCCTTTCTTTCTTTCTTTCTTCCTTCTTTCCTTTCTTTCTTTCTTTCTTTCTTTCTTTCTTTCTTTCTTTCTTTCTTTCTTTCTTTCTTTCTTTCTTTCTTTCTTTCTTTCTTTCTTTCTCCTTCCAGGATCTTCATTCAGGATGCCCAAGCAGGAGCAGCTCTTCTCTGTCCTTCCACAGCACACCACCACCTCTGCCCTTGCTTCAGCAAAGCCCTGCCTCACTTCCTCTAACTACTGGGGTCCAACAGCAGCCACCAGTGAATGGCCTGAGCAGAGCCATGGGGACTGTTCATGGGGGAAGTGCCACAGCTACTCACAGCCTTGTGGATGGTCTCCTTGGCAGTCTGGTAGGAGGACAACAGATCCCCATCAATGGCATCCTAGGAAGTTTAAATGGCACTTTGGCCACCCAGACCCAGAATCCAGTACTGGCACAAACCAGTGGTCACCCTGGTCTGCAGCTGTCCATGAGCCAAAGCAGGTAAGAAAGAGGGAAGACTACAATAAAGAAGCCAAGTTTCTAGGAGGCAGATTTTTAAGGACTTTTTTTTTTTTTTGCCCTAAATTTGAGTACCTGTTCCACTTTATTTTTATTTACTCGTGATATTTTTTTCACTGCCATAATGACATATTTCTAGGTGGTTTATAATCAAAACGTAGGAGCCATAAGAACCACACATATTGTAATGACTGTCAAAAAGGCAGTAAATTTAAAATAATGCTGGCAGAACAAGAAAAGTGTGAGCTTCATCTTCAAACACCTGTTGGAAAAGTTTTGTTTTAAGTCCTTTCCAAACAGCAATTTAAAGAGAAGAGTCAATAAGATATCATGAGGAATATAATTTAAAGGGCCAAAAGAGCAGAGAGAAGCATTGCTCCCAGACCTCCATCCCCTTTACCTCCAAAACTGAACAGTCAGGCTGGCCAGATTCAAATTGGAGGGTGTTATCTTGAAGCTTTACCCTTTGGGCTTTATAAGTCAAAGGCATCAATACCTTCGCAGCACCCATAAAATAGGCTTGACACTGCAATTAGCTTGTACCCATCAGCACGACACCTGCTACATTTTTTTTCAACTTCAATACCAGATAGGTTTGACAAGAGATCCGTTAAATCGATATAGAGAAAATGAGGGCAGGAGCATGACATCAGAGCTCCATGCAATGTTCCAAATTTTGCAATGTTCCAAAAAGCATTGCAACTGGGGGAATCAGCCAATTGGGCAAGGGCACCCCTAGATCACCAATTTCATCTGCTCATCTGGGTACAACCAAGAATCATTTCCAAATTGCAGACCTGCTTTTTTAGGAACAGCGTAGAGGGAGAGTGTTCAATCACCAGATAGATGCTGGACAAACAACCACTCAATCTTCTTGCGATCTATCCACAACTTGCTTTGTCCCATACAGACTTTTATAGCCCATCCAGACATTGAATAAACAGTTCCACAGCAGCTTGTACTTGGCTCTGAATGAGAAGTAGAACTGGTATCAGTAGCATATGGATAATACCTCACCCTAGTTCATAGATGATCTCTCCCAACTTCATGAAGGGATAAGAGTCAACCCCTATAGCATACTGTATAAAAGAGGATATAGGCTCGAATATTGATTCCCTTGCCCATACATTGACCAGTATTACCCAACCCAGAAGATAGTAGAACTATTGTAAAACCATATTCTAGGCGGGTAGCATGGTCAGGGAGGTCAAAAGCAGCTGATCAATCAAACAGGACAAGGAGAGCAGCATTAGCCAGTCTGCTTCACCTTTATCAGTGTTGGATATTTAGGGAAGGGTATACATGTATAAGAAAAAGTATTTTAAAGTATTTGTAAAATGTAGCCCGAATCCTGTTATTATGGTTTCCAGTATGGCAAAGGACAATTTAAAAAAATAACAATAATATTAGTAGGAGATAATGCTTAAGTAAACCAGGCCTGATAGCATTTGAGCAAGAGAAGCAGCAAGAGAAATAACTGAGCTTTCCAAGCCCCCAACATCTTGATTCTGAAGTAGTGGAACTTAAGTGGTCTTCTGCAGCAGCGCTGCATTGCACAAATTGCCCAATTCTTTTTGTCTTCTTTCTTACAGTATACCTAATGTGACTCACTTGTCAGAACAGCAGCGGCAGCTGCTCAGCCAGCCTGATCTTCAACTGCAGCAACTGCAGCAGCTCTTAACATCACAGCCACTCAACCCGGTAAGTAACATTTCATCAGACAACTGCTGAGGAAGAACTATTAGCTAAAACAGCAGGGCACCAATTCAAGGTATAGGGCAGGGGTCTGCAACCTTAAACACTCAAAGAGCCATTTGGACCTGTTTCCCACAGAAAAGAAAACACCGGGAGCCACAAAACCCATCCCATGCCTGACTATTTCTTGAGTGGCCACAAAACTAGCATATGTAGTTGAATTAAGTGTTCTGTTTTCTTCTGAAACTTTTCTTTTCTTGGATTTATCCATGGTTGGCCTACTGGGGGTTTAAAAGCTCAATAAATCGCATGCCAGCAGGTGTCACAGACTGGCAGTTGTGATGCATATTTTGAGTGACAGGGAGCCACAACAGAGGGGTGAAAGAGCCATATGTGGCTCCAGAGCCGCGGGTTGCTGACTCCTGGTATAGGATTTTCAAAAGAAGACAATGTTTTTAATTCCCTTGGTCCCTGGACTTTAGACAAAACCCAGTTTCCATGTTCAATATAATAAGAATTTTCTTTGAAATACAGACCAGATGCTTCTTATCTCCTTGTAGCTGCCAGATGAAGATAGGGAGCAGATACTGTGAGAATATGTAACAAGAAACCATGGTTTTCTGATAAATGTCTACAGGAGTAGATTTGAGCACCTGAAACCCAGACAAGCAGTAAAAGGCAGCAGTGAGCTAAAGGTTACTGAAGTGCTAATTCAGGGTCCCAAAGGTGCTTTTTTCAAAAGGCAACTAGACTTTCTTTTTTCTTTGAAGACATTTCACTTCCCATCCAAGAAGCTTCTTCAGCTCTGAGAAGTGAAATATCTTTAAAGAAAAACCAGAAAGTCCAGTTGCCTCTTGAAAAAAGCACCTTTGGGACAACCATGACCTGGGTGACTGAGAATCTCCATAGACATTTTGCTAATTCAGAGGTTTGCAGCCCAAATCCATCAGCCTATGAAAAACCAAAAATTAATCAAGCAATTACCGACCTCATCATCCAGACTTTTTTTTAAGGCTTGAATATATTTTTATTGATAAACTATTTAATGCTTACAAATAATGTCTCATTTCAGACTCATTTCTTCTGCATTGTTTCAAAAGCGCCTTCAATATTTAGTACGATCAAAAAGAGAAAAAAACTTACAGCACACAAGCAGGCAAAACAAACAAAAGCAGTTGTTTTCATACAAACACTCTTCAAAGGCATTGGGTCAATTTTTCTTTTCTAGATTTTTCTAGATTCCACCCACCCACCCACCCCCAGCTCTCCTTAAGAAAACCGCATAAGACACATATCATAAAAACAACAGTGTTTGGCATGGGTATTTTTTTATTTTCTAACTCTTCTGGTATAAGATGTGAGGCAGAGCTGCTACAATCTTTCTGCAGCTGATCATTTTCATTTGGTTCTTAGGAGCAGCAGACACTGATATTCCAGATGATTCAACAAATTCAGCACAAAAGAGAATTGCAGCGGCTCCAGATGACTGGTTCCTCCATGACTGGCCTTGGCCCAGTGACCACCACCTCCCTTCTCCACTCCAGCAATAATGCACCATCAGCTGCCAACAGTGCTCTCCTTGCCTCCATCTCCCCTCAACAGCTTAATCCTGCCAGCTCACTGATGGCTTCCCCACCGCTCAGCACCCCAGGGAACAGCCTGATGTCAGCAGCAGGAACTGTTATTCCACCTGTCCTCACAGCCCAAACAAATCCTTTCCTCAACCTGCAGGGTGACAGCAGCAGCCAGAAAGGAATGGTGAGCATCTTATAAGAAGGCCAGAAGCAAGGTATTGCCTGCCAACAGCTGAGCTACTTTGGTGACGTAGCATATTCATAAATACTTTAACTCTGAAAAAGACATTTTCTGGAATTAGGAACCCACTACTGGGTGGAGGTGATTTTCAGGGAAATCTGGTAGGGAATCTAACATGGCTATGGATCAGATTTGGATATATGATTTGAGCAGAATTCTAGTTAACAAAGTAAATGTTGGGAAACAAAGAAAAAGTTTTGAAAAAACAGTGGAATACATTCTGTCAAAGAATGGGTTAATGAGCAGACAGATGCAATGGGAAAGAGGCTGGACAAGGCTAAGTGGAGGATTCTGGAAATGAAAAAAAAAAAAAATATTTAGAAGGTACCTGGGATTAGAATCTCAGAGGATTGTTTCATATCTGTTTTTCTTCCTCCCGTTGTTGTTGTTGTTTTAATGTATTGTTTGGCATATCACCAATTTAGACAGTGCTGTTTTTGCCATTTTTTCCCTCTAGAGCATAAATGAAAAGGGAGGTGCCTCAGTGCAAGACAAAGGCTAACTTTTGGTGATACTGGGTTGCTTTCTCTGCCATAAGAAAACAGTCTCCTTGAACCTTGGATCCCAAAACGTAGAGCAACCATATGAAAGGCTTCCGAGAAAGTCTTCCTTGCCACAGTCACAGTGACACCAAGCGGAGGCATGCCAGACGTCTACGTTCCTCGGTTCTGAGCCTGTCATTTAGTGCCCTACTAAAAGAGACTGGTGGTGTGAACACCTCCTTTCCCTTGCTGGCTTGGTTTATTCTGCTGCACTTAAGTCATAAAATGTTGCACTTCAGATGGAAAAGATGAAGCAGTGTTTGCTATCCAAGAATATCCCCTCAAAGATGGGACATATGAGCTGGACACAACTACAATCACCTGGTGATTAATGTTATTTTTGCAGAGCATGTTATTTCCAAATCAGGATTAAGAAATCCATCAATATTTCCCTGTCAGAAGATCCAGCTACAGCAAATTAGGATCAGATGTTTTTGAGGTTTCCAATAAGTAAGAAGGAAGGGTTGGAAAAGTGGTATTTGGAAGTCCATGTTCATGAATCCTACACAAAGGGTTTCACTCCCATAGGTATTTCAGATGTCTACATCTTAACTGACTCCTGCTGAGGTACAGTTTTATCTGGGAACGAAAAGCTAATCCTGATAACTGAGAATGATTACCTTGGTTTCCCCAAATCTCTGCCAGCCACATGTCTTTTAAAAAAAAAAAAAACTACCTGAAGGAAATGGCCTCATTTTTTCGTCTTTAACCAAGGGACTCATATTTCTGTCCTTCAGAAGTCTTTGCAGACAGTGTATGATTACAAATAATCCAGAGTCGATGCTCAGCTATTTCCAGCCACTCACAAAGAGTTTCTTGTTCTCTGTCACATCACCACTCAAAAGCCCAACACCAAAGAGGCAGAACAAAGGTTTTGTCTAATGGGAGGATCTATTCCAACCATCTCCAAAATCAGCTGGTAAGAACATCTTTGCTGTGAAACAGATCTCACTCATATCCCATCTAAGGAGAATACAGGTCTTCCCATCACTGGAAGATCTATTTCCATCTCCATTTTGTAACCAGATGGTTTAGCAACAGTATAAATTTCCTTCTCCTTCCAGGGAGGGGGGAAAAAAATCAAGATCAGTTATTCTGAGTAAACCAGCGCAATTTTGTCTTTGTTGGATAAATCCAGATCTCTTAAAAAGAAAGATTATGGGTAATAGAATCACCTAGGGGCTTTCAAAGTTTTCCTGCTTCCATGAATATACAGTCATTTTAGGTTTATTCTTGCCACCTGCTACAATTTGCACTATTTTCAACCACTGGTGGTGAGCAATTACTTACAATCCCATAATAACCACTGTTGTATAAAATAAGGTTTGGGAGGTTTTTTTCCCCTAATGCTTGAACAAAGCAACAGTATCTACCAGATAGATGAGTTGGACTCTTAAAAAAATAAGACATCGAAGCAATTTTTCATGAATTTTTCTTTGATTTGTTTTATTTTATTCAGACAGATACATTTAGCTCCAAGCTTTCAGTTTGTGTGTGCATAGTTACCCACAGTTTAAAGGTTTGTTTGCTTATTTTTATGAAGTTGTTTAATAGCTCCTATAAACTGTCAAAAACAGTAAATTTTCCAAATGACAACTGGGAAGTTTTCTTTCCAGTCATGGCAGCTTTGGCACAGGTTAAGGAGCAGATTGAACACTTGACTCACATTTCAGCTGAGCGTAAACATAGTTTTTTTTTAATCAGAAAACTACGCTGTCTGAATACACTTACTCTTTAGATAGCCAACTCATCTTTAAAATGTATCCAGACCAGTGCATTCCAATTTTATTTTGTTCTTCATTACCATGTTTATAGTATTTTTTGGGTCCTTATTCGGCTGCCATAATACAGAATGGCTATGAGTTGTGATGGAAGTAATTTGAAGTGGAAGCTAAATCCAACTTTTGTTCCCCTTTTCAGGCAACTAATGGGCAATATCTCCAGAATTCTTATTGCAACCTGCAACTGCATTGCAGAAAATTGTTGTCCTATAGCACCAGCAAAATTCATAATCCTATGACTTTTGTCTTCTTATCTTGGCGTGGGGGAAAAAGATCTTTACAACAACAGCTTCTCTGCTGGAATTGCAAACATGATTTTAAAAAAAATGCTATCAATAAATGCTTGATATAAAGTTGCACCATAAGGAGTAGTAGAGCAAATTTATTATTAAAATATTTTGGAAAAGAGTTACTTAAATATACAAAAGAGTTAAAGAATTAGCTGAAAAAAATGACCATTCTATCTAAAACATTGTGCGGGAAAATGCTTTTCTCTGCAATGAGAGCAAAATTAGACATTGCAAAAGAAAAGGAAGGTTTGACCCCATATTTTCATCGTAATAATAATTGTGGATTGGGAAAAGGCATTTGGAGGAGAGAATTAAAATATGGGAAAGAACTGTTCCTGTGACACTGCACATTTGCTCATTCAAGGCTTGCATTTTAAAATCTGATATTACTGGTTTCTTTCTAGCCTATAAAACTTTTGCAGGGATATTTTTTTTCTCCTTTAAGCCTTTTTTCTGTTTGTATTGTGCTTTGAGCCACAAGATGGATAATCTGTATTCCTCCAAATATTGGTGAACTTTAATTCTCAGGAACCTTATTCAATATAATCAATTATGGACAATGCTGGGATCTGTGGTTCAGAGTCACCTGAAGAACCTTATGTTGAGGAATGACACAATTCTCTACAACTCTCATTGCACAAGATCACATTACATTGGCCATGTTTTGTGACTTTAAGTGCTCGGAAAGTGGGAGGTATCAAGCCCCAGTTGAGCTACATACAAAAGTTAAAAAAAGTTTTAACATCAGAAATATAGTTCATCTTTACATTTATATACCATGTTTCCTATGGAAACACAAGGTAAAATACATGAAAATCACCCTTTTCTTCACATAACAAAAGTATGAGATAGATTGGAATGAGCAGTAGTGATCATGATCTGCTATTGCCATTGGTCTGAAATCATCCACTGAAGTTTATGGTGGAAGGAGAACTTGAACCTGAGTCTTCCTAGTCCTGTCCAACACCTGAACTATTAACCTACAATGACTGTATGAACTGAACTGAAAATCAATAAGAAATAGATAATTCAATCTTTGGGCAGCAGGTGATACTAAGGCTGAATTCAATTCATGATCCTGATAGGCAATTCATCTGGCTAGAGATACATATTCATGTAGTTTAGTTTGTCCCACCTGATCTCTATAAACCAAAGTAGAGGGCATAGAGAAGAGCAGGAGGAAGAATCACAGCCAAGGCAATAATCAGACTGGCATATCTTGAATCCTTTACAACAAGTTAGTTTTGAGTTAATGTCTCAGTCCTTCCCTAGCATGAAGGTAAAGTAAGGGAGGGGAGAAGCATATACAGACTTGCAAGTTTCTGTAATTATAACTGTCACAATAAAAGTAGCCCTGTCCTATATGGCATAGGATTTACCTTGGTTGACATCCATGCAGTATCCATATTGAATTGTAAGTAGCAGAATCCACAGGACTCAATAATACTATTGCTTCTTGCAGTCAAGGCTACACATTCAGAAGCACAGTTAGGGTATATTTAAGACATGTCTACACCCAAAAGATCAATTAGATGCTTTCTGAAAGCATCCTAAGAATATTCCATTTTGGGGGGGGGAGGTCCAAATCTAAGATGCAAAAGGGGGAGGTCCAAATCTAAGATGCAAAACACCAGATCACTACTGGATGGGAGAAAAGTGTACATCTTTACTACCATATAGTGGTACCTGGCTGTTTGAAGCCTGAATCTGACAACCCTACTACTTCATGACCAGACAGATTCCTAGCATATTATTTGGAAGAGAAAATAAGCAGCTGGTGCTTTGCAGTAATTTGAAAGGCTGAAAAGACCTCTCTTGGATAATGTAAGGAATAAGTGTTTTTACAAAGCTCCATTTCTCTTCCCACGGATATCAAATAGAGAACTCAGTACAGCAATTTTCTTCAGCAATAGAAACCTTGTGGAGCTGCATTAGACATTTTGGCTGTATAGACATATTTACATTTGAGAAAAAAGTTATACTGTGCATCAAGGAAAAAGCCATCTGGAGGCTAGGCTGGCTTCTGGAACAGTCTGGAATACCACTTCCTTGCCTCTCCAGGAATACTGTATGTAACAAATAAAAATGCAAGTGCAATTCCAAAAAAGTCCCAAGCAAACACTAGTTCAGATAAACCTGAAAGTCTTTAAAACAGGATTGTTGGATGTGGAACAGTGCTTGCCTTAACAGAATCGAACAGAACACCAGTCTTAATTTTAAGATTATAGAAATCAGTGTGCTCAGCAAATTTAGAATAAGACATAGAAATAGTCAGAAGATGATAATGGCAAATCACTTCTGTACTGTTGTCAAGTTACCAGGAATTGTGCTCAAAGGAGTCTATTTTTATTGGATAAAGTTTGTTCACTAAGAGAACAAAACATACTAAGTTATTTTTTACAGTCCATTGTCTTCTTAACTATATGAATTGGAGCGGTGGTGGGTTCCAACCGGTGTTACCATTGCTTCTCTTCGCGCACGCGCTTTGCGCGCAATCGCCGAGTGCATGCTCACTTTGCTTGCACACGTGCCAAAGTTGCACTTCGTGCAAGCGTGTTAGGTATCTGCCCAACTGAGGTGCGGCAATCCACTCTGCTGCGCCTATCAGCTGAGCCAAAAACAGAGAAATAAAAATAGGAATAAAGCGGGGGCGAGCGGGAGGGCCCTTCTCCCAGTCAAAGAGAACCAATTCGGTGACGTCACATCGTCACCGTTACCAGCTCAGCCGAACCGGGCTGAACCAGGAGCAACCCACCACTGAATTGGAGGTATCTTCTAGTTTTCTTTCAGGTCACTAGGGTTTTTTGTATCATACTTGTTACTTCAAATGTTAACTTGAAATTGGTGTTTGATCCTAGAACCTAGCTTTGCTAATCACTTCTCTTAAAGGAACTAGCCTGCGAAGGTATGAAGGTTAAAGAGCCAACATGTTATACAGTGTTGACTAAATTTGTAAAGAAAACCCACTGAGTTACTTGGGGCTAGAGTTTATCTCTCAATTTAATCTATTCCTGAGAAGTATTGCAAAAGAAAAAATAGGAGAAAATAATTCCACATTGGTACTCCCTGCTCCTGTAGCAGGCTATAAATTTAACAAGATAAGAAGAAAAGAGGGCACATTCATTGTACTTTGGCATCTCAAAAGCATTCTCCCTATTTTAAAGTATCAAAACCATCCTGATCTATTGTTCCTATCTTACCAGCAATCGTTTCTGCTTCTTTCTGGAATGTTAATTCCAGCCAAGAGGTCTATCAAGCCATTGCTGGAAATAGGACTCCAAACTTTATTGAAGACCCTGAGCAATTTCTCTCCCCGTCCCTCTCTCTCTCTTTCTCTCTCTCTCTCTCCTTCCCTCCCTCCTCCCACCCTCTCTCTCTCTCCCTCCCTCCCCCTTCCCTCCCTCTTCCTCTCCCCTTGTATTTGAAGCCTTCTATCCCCTGGTGTTTAATAGAAATTCTGGCAACAAACTCAACAAGTTCCTAGTATATAGGGCTATATTTCCACTCTACAAATAGATGACCACTAGATGGCAACAAAGTTAAGAAAATGCTAACTTTTTGCTAGAGGGTGTTTGGCTTTATAGGTTGATTAATATGTTGAGGTAAGAAGTACTTTTTTTTTTTGGTTGATTTTTAATCTCGTGACTAATAATCAGTGACCATGCAAGCTTGGAAATTCTAATTTATGTGCGCTTCTCAGAGTCTTGTTATTGGAGTTATTTTTAAAAAGTGTGCAAAATAAACATACAAAGCAAACCGTGATCTGAATGAACTGCATGCAACCAGTTTGTGATTCCCAGCTGGAAGGCAGACCAGGCATGGTTAGGTTAGCATGAATTGGAATACAGATTTAAACAAGTCTTTGCTATTGATTTCTTTGCATTATATCATATTCTGAGTTCATATGTAAAATTAAGATACCCATGCTTGGTTTGGTTTCCTGTTTTTGTGAACAGGACAAATAAACTTAGTTTAGTATATGAGTGAATGCAGCTAGTCTGTTGAATTCTAATGCCATGAGAAATATTATCTTATTCAACCACTTGATTTACAAACTTCTATTTATCCCAACCAGTAAAAGATGGTGCATATTAAACTAGAGATTTTCTCTAAAACAGAAAACAGAACGTAAACTGTCCAATTGAAGTGGTATAATTCACTCTTTTTCTATTTCTATTGTTTCTTATCTTTGTCTTGTTACAAAAATAACATATGTAATACATATATATTTTTCTTAAATGAGCAGGTAGTAATTGGAAAATAATATGGATGGCAATCTTATGTAAATTTCATCTGTAATAAATTCTCCTGAACTTAATGGGACTTAATTTCAATTTGCATAGAATTATAACCATAGGTTAAAAAATAAATGTCGAGGTTAAGCCTCATTTCCCATCCCCAGTGATAGAGTTTAGTCTAATCTGTTTTAATGAGCAGCAGAGAGGTGCTGTGCTTCTCCAAGATCAAAAGCACTTCTAAATTATTCTCAGTATGCAACCCTACTGGATGATTATTTCCTCAAAGAATAGTTGTTATAATGCAAGGGGATGGGGTTTGACCTCTTGACCCTTGAGGTGTCTTCTATTTATTTAATTTTTTAAGCTTCAAACTGCTTTAGCCCTTCCTCATAGAGGTCTTCTGCATATTATGGTCCATTTGATTGCTCTCTCTGCACATTTTCCAAAGGAACCACCTGTCTTTCAAATTTGGTTGCCTGGATTAGTATCCCAGGAATGGAGCTGGGGTTCACCTACCATACTAAGCCAAACTGTGACCTACTTGTTTGCTGCTTAATGCATTGTGTGAACCCCAGCCATGTGGTTTATCAGTCATGTTTTATGATTTTAGTGTATTATGTGAATTCAAGTCAGTCAAAATATATGACTTCAACCCAGCCTGAAAGTTGAAAATGACTTAAATTTTTAGTGACAGAAAGCTATCATGGGATTTAAGATTCATGGTAAAAAGTTACGTTTAAAGTGACTAGGAATGTGCTTTGAAAGAGCACTGGAGAAGAGTACCAGAATCTCTTTTTGGCAGGAAGAGAACAGAAATAATTTTTAAAAGGTGACTAAGTTCCACATTTGGTTGCACTGGGGTATGTTTCTTTACCCATCTTTTGATGCTGATGTTTCAATTTTAGTACTTTGCCTGTGTCTAACACTTCCCTTCTCCTCTGTTGTTGTAATTTTTAATTAAATAAAGGAAAAGATGTGTATATTTTTGGCAATCAAGTTAATGTAGCTAAGATATATTTTTTCCATGCTGCTTGACTGTTCTTATTGTAATAAATATTAATATCAAAATCAGAAAAATAATAAAACCATCCTGGGTTTTCTTTTAATTATAAGCATGAGTGATGGCTGTTGAATGGTCTTTTTTCTTCTCTTATAGCAAATATAGAAAAAAAGATAATTGAATCTGAAATACTAAGACAATTATCTTCTTCCAATTTTCTTTTACATTATAGCTTGGAGTGAATTTTACTGTAAGTAAAATTCCATTGTTGTAATGTAATTGTTTCCTTAAAATTCTGCATCTATTTTATCATACCGTCTTTTATTTGTTCTGTTTGTGTATCAGTTTCAATAGGAATTTATATGTACCTCCTAGCAGACAGTCTTCTATATAAACATTTCAAATTCTGTCTTTCTTCTTTCTTTCTTTCTTTCTCTATCAATTTATTTAAATTTGTCAAACAGAAACAAGAACAAGAATAATATAAAAATAAAATGACAGGGACGATAGGCACGTTACTGTGCTTATGCATGCACCCTTTACAGACCTCTTAAGTATGAAGTGAGGTCCACGGAAGTCAATTAGTGATTAAAACTGTGAAAATATGTAGCTGAAAAGGAACATTCGTCTTAAAAACCCTCCTCCTTTCTCAAGGTCACTTTATATTCTTCCCACAATCTATAAATACATCAACTAGAGTAAATTTTGGCCTCTGCCAAATAATTCTTGCTGTTTTCAGGAATCTGAATGCTCCATATCCATATCCACATCCACAATTACACTCTACACATAATTATATCCAGAATAAATTTGAAGGTGATGCTAGAGGTGAGATTGCTGGTCTTATTTCTGTTTATAGTAATAGCAAAATAGCAATAGCACTTATATACTGACTTATATACAGACTTATATACTGCCCCATTATGCATTGCAGCACTCTGGGCAGTTTACATTGTCAGTATATTGCCCCCAATAATCTTCATTTTACAGAACTTGAGAGAATGGAAGACTAAGTCAACCTCAAGCCCCATGTTGTCCTTATTTTTTCTATTCTGACAATTAGGTATGACCTAATCTTATATGCGTTTCTTGTACATAAACAATATCAGGAAAAAATTTTTTTTTGAATTTATTGAAAATCCATTTCCATTTTGATTCTAGATATTTTCAACATACTAGGTCCTGATTTAGCCCCAATTATAAGAAGTTTTTAGAATTCCCCCTTCAAAAGAGAGCTCTAATATTGGAAGGTTAGATACTCAACATTCTGGAAACTTCCAGATTAAGTTCTGTTCTATATTCTGGACTACAAAGGATTCAAAACTCCAACCCAAAATGAGAGAATGTAGGTAAAAAGATATTTCTTTTGCCATGCTGGCTATTATCAACTCTCAAATTGAAAATGTACTGAAATCATGCAAGTGCTAGCAAATCTGAGTTGCAAAATTCCCAGTAACCATGAGATAGCAGCAAAAAAGATGTTTTCAGAGTTTTGCAACCCAGATCTGATCATCCTAACTTCATTTCCTAGAGGGAGTTGCCTCAGGTTCTGTTGGCAGCAAAGACTTCAAAGGATGACATTGTTCTAACATCCCATAAACATCTCATTCCCCCATCCTCAGAGAATACTATCTCAATGTGCAAGAGCAACTAAAGATCCTTTTCTTAATTTCTTTCATCCTAAAATATATACTGTACACCCACAAACAGAATCATATGAGAGTAACTTTTTTGTGATCAGGAAACTCTTGTGATCAGACACATGCTACAGTATTCATACACACCACAGTCATCTGGAATTGTACCAAGAGGAAGAGACTCCCACATGGCAATGGGTGTGTTGAACAGGCTGGGCCCTCAGACGAGCATGATTTGATTTGGATGGAAGCAGAGAGGCATCTGCTTCACAGATGCAAATTAAGAGAGGAAGTACCATTCAATTAAAAAAAAGATAGGGAAAGAATGCAAAACATGGTTTCTACAATTCTTTGCAATCTCTTTACTCAGTAGTGACTATAGAAGGCATCAGTATTTCCTTGTGGTTAGTGAAGTGACATGTTGCATCTCTGTGTCTTCTCTGGTTCCCCACTCCTGTTATATATCTGTGTGTACCTGTGCATTGGGAAGCACATACAATGTTACACATCAGTGTTTTTCAACCATGGCATTTTTAAGATGCGTGGACTTCCAGTTCTAAAATTCCCCAGCCCAGCATGGTTTATTCCTGTTTAGTTTGGAGGCATTAGCAAAGAGTTACTATCTTTGAGGGTATGTCCTGCAAAAACTCAGAAATTTTCCCCTAGTGTTCCAAAAACTAAAACAGTCATCGCTGGAGGTTTTTAAGAAGAGATTGGACAGTCATTTGTCTGGGATTGTATAGGTTCTCCTCAGTGGTGGGTTGCTCCTGGTTCAGTCTGGTTCTATAGAACCGGCAGAAATACCAGCGGGAGGCTCCACCCACCCACTACAATGTCATCATGGGTCATCTGCGCATGCGCAGAAGCACACAAATGAGTGAAGCAAGTGCAAGTGTGTGCTCCCACTGCAAACCAGTAGTAAAGGTAAGTGGAACCCACCCCTGGTTCTCCTGCTTGAGCAGCAGGCTGGACTAGAAGACCTCCAAGGTCCTTCCAGCTTCTATTCTATTCTATTCTATTCTATTCTATTCTATTCTATTCTATTCTATTCTATTCTATTCTATTCTATTCTATTCCATTCCATTCCATTCCATTCCATTCCATTCCATTCCATTCCATTCCATTCCATTCCAATTTCCATCTCTAAAGCAGGTTTGGAATTTTGCTCTCAAACACCTTTTGAGCAGAGTCCGAGCAAAAAAAGATGGGGATTATATCATAGCTGAGTAAATAATCTACTGCTTTCTATTGGGGCATCATATTAACATTTTCTTTTAGTTTTCTGGAAGTGCCAAGCTTTCACCTGCAGTTGAAGAAAAAGATGAATCTTAGTTTTTCCACCTTCTTTCTTCATTTAGGTTACGGCATTCTCCCGATCACTTGCTAAAAAGCCCACGCCTGGGAAAAAAATTGTATATTCAGAGTCACAAAATCCCACGAAAATTTATGCAACAGGCAGTAGGGGATGCATTCAGATTAGACCAAATCCATGTTGTGTAATTATTCCAAGTCTTTCGTTCTGGTCTGATTTTTTAAGAAAGAAAAAAAAATAGAAAAAACATGAAGGTTATAAAGAGGTCAGCTGATAGAACAATAAAGTTATGCTGGATGCAACTAACAGGAATGTGCAGATAGAACTCATTTATCAACCACAGTTAGACCAGAAACTTTGTCAGTAAGTGAAACTGAGATTGTGATTTTACTTCAGCTTTCTTTTCCTTTACAGGCCTGCAGTGGTTGTAAATGCTAGGAGTGGTCACCAAGTTATTTTTTCATCACTGTTGTAACAGCGTATGGTCACTAAATGAGGCAGTGACTAAACAAGGACTGCCTGTATATCCTGCAGTCTAGGCGAGTACCTTCGAGACCGACTTCTGCCATCAATAGCCTCCCACCGGCCAGTTCGCTCCCACAGAAAGGGTCTCCTTAGGGTGCCATCGGCCAAGTTATGTTGGCTGGCGACACCCAGGGGGAGGGCCTTCTCTGTGGGAGCTCCAGCCATGTGGAACGAACTGCCCCTGGAAATACGTAAGATCTCCGACCTCCGGGTGCTTCATTGTGCACTCAAGACCCTGTTGTTCCGCCAGGCTGGTCTATCAACATAACAATTTTAAATTGGGTTTTAAATTTCTGGGGTTTTAAATCGAGCCGAATTTATTTAATAATTTTAAACTATTTTAGCTGATGTTGTCTTGTGTTTTTAATAGGCTGTACACCGCCCTGAGTCCTTCGGGAGAAGGGCAGTATAGAAATAAAATTATTCTTATTCTTATTCTTTTGAGGATGCCGATAAAATAATTATCTACCTCTGGGGCATAAATTACAAAGGAAATAATTAAAAAAAAACTCTTAATTTCCAACTTTCAACAAGTTGACTGCTATCTCTTTGCTTTGGAAACTTCCAATAGAAATAAATGTATTTATTATTTATTCATTTGGTAAATGTATTTGGCCATCATTGCACATATGTGACCCTGGGCAACAAATAAAATTTAAAAAGAAGGGCACAACAAATAATAAAAAACATACCAATAAAAAGGATTAAAACATTAAAAGATGAAAACATAAATGTTGGAAATGAAATCCAAACTGGTGATTTTTTTTCCCCCAGAGGCTGATGTCTATATTACATATCATGCATCTCCAACCAGGTAATACTATAAGTATCAGAAAAATTCCAAATGTTCAGACAGAAGGATGACTATGAGGACGAAATACTGTCCTGGCAAAGCACAAATTAATTAGGTTGAAAATGTGGGAATCTTGCCTAAGTTTTGAATTTGAAATTACATCAATATGGAACTTAGATCAAGGGGGGGGGGGGAATTAAGAAACTAATGATATTCCATCAAAACCCAGTGTGTATGTTCCTTTTTAAACAAATACTTATTTCTTAAACAAACTGCCTTACTTGGAAGACAGACTAGATGAGATTCTTTCAATTTACTCCTCTCTTAGAACGTTTTGAGGAACACTTGCCTTCTCATTTGCAGGAGCCATGAATATCTTCCAAGATCTTACCTATTTTACGTATAAATAAATGGAAATAAACTCAAGAGATGCTCATTCCAAGACTGAGTGGCTGTGGCTCCCGGCATCCCGATATAGTCAGTTGACTCCATCGCTGACTATTGGGGGCGAGTCTCTGGCCCCCTCGGAGAGGGCGCGCAATCTGGGAGTCCTCCTGGATAGGCAGCTGTCCTTGGAGGAACATCTGACGGCTGTTACCAGGGGGACCTTTTATCAGGTTCGCCTGATTCGCCAGTTGCGGCCCTTTCTTGATCGGGATTCCTTGTGCACAGTCACTCATGCCCTCGTCACCTCTCGCCTTGACTACTGCAACGCTCTCTACATGGGGCTCCCCTTGAAGAGCACCCGGAGGCTCCAGCTGGTCCAGAATGCAGCAGCGCGGGTAGTGATGGGAGCAACATGGCGCTCCCATGTAACACCGCTCCTGCGCGAGCTGCACTGGCTCCCGGTGGTCTTCCGGGTGCGCTTCAAGGTGTTGGTTATCACCTTTAAAGCGCTCCATGGCATAGGGCCTAGCTATCTCCGAGACCGCCTGCTGCTACCAATGACCTCCCATCGACCCGTGCGCTCCCACAGAGAGGGCCTCCTCAGGGTGCCATCAGCCAAACAATGTAGGCTGGTGGCCCCCAGGGGGAGGGCCTTCTCTGTGGGGGCTCCCACTCTCTGGAATCAGTTGCCCCCGGAGATAAGGAGAATCCATGACCTCAATGCCTTCCGTCGTTCCCTGAAAACCCATCTTTTCCAGCAAGCTGGGTTGGCTTAGAAGAAATTTTTAAATTTTAAATTTTTTAATTAGTTTGTTATTCTTAACTTTCGGCCCAAATCTATATATATTTTTAAATGTTTTAATATTTGTATTCTATGTTTTTTATCTTGGCTGTACACCGCCCTGAGTCCTCAGGGAGAAGGGCGGTATATAAATTGGAAATTAAATTAAATTAAAATTAAAAATTTTACCAGTTCCTCTTCTTGGACATTTTACATTCAGATGTACCATTTCTCTCACATCCTATACTTAAATATAATGCTTTCAATGGAGTATCAAAGAGGATAGGTAATATCCTAGTTATGCTATATCTATGGGATAGGAGTCATTTAGGAATCCGATGTTAAGGTAGTTAAAACAGGCAGTTTATTTTTTATTACTAGTAGGTGGTGCGCAGAAATATCTATACCTCTTAAAGGCTATTCATTCTAGTGTCATTTTGTTCCTAACGGAAATTTAGTCTTGAGTGGCAAAAGAAACAAAAGGTTGCAATCAAACGATTTAGCACACAAATGCAACCAAACCACCCAATTCTAATCACCCACGTTTCCCGGATGTCTCAGATTTCAATCCCCATCACACACACCCCCGCCCTTCCTCCTCCGGCCGTCACCAGTTTGCAAAAGCTTTCTCAGCCGCGGCGCCCCCTCGCAACCTTACTCCACCAATTGTGGGCGGAGCTTGTCATTCCCCCCCCTCCCTTGCCCGCTGCTTCCTTGCGCGCGGATGTGGCGCGCGGCCGCGAAGGTGACCCGCCTGGCGGGAGGAGCTTGTTTGCCAACCATGCCCGGGCTGCAGAAAGCCAGGGGTCTCATGGCTTCACCGGTAGGTTTCTTCTGTCGGGTTTTTTTCTCGCAGGTAAGCACAGAAGCCTGGAAAGTTTGCACCTTTTCCCTCTCCTTTCCTGCGCCCCAAAATCCGATGACTTTTCAGTTTGCGTTGCTTTTTTTTTTTTTCCATACAGAGACCGAAATGCAATTTTTGAACATTTTCTTGAGATGTCCGTAGAGAAAGATAAGATATATGTGTAGGGTAAGTGAGGCTGATGCAGGCCTTCATATAGGAAAGGAATGAGCACCAAATGATGTAGGGAGATTTATTTTTGACTCGTTTAACATTTCAAAAATAAAAATACAGTAGGACAGTGTTTACTTCGGTATCCCCGGCATGGTAGAATGTGCAGGATTTTTCCTGTATTCGAGCATGGATTCTGCCTCTCAGGCTCTAAAAGAATAGCTTTCATATAGGTCCAGCCTAAAGTGACATTCAAACTCTGATTTCCTAGAAGGGTGCCAGAGCAAACTTTCCTAGTTTACCGAATAGTTCTTAATGCCATATTCAGAATGGGCAAGTGATGAAATATATTTTACATTGTGTCAGTACAAACACAACCTCTTATGTACTTCTGTTGTAACATGACGCAAGTATGACAGGTCCGTTTGCATAATGTCATGTTGGCCACATTGCGGTTAGGAACAGACGCATATGATGGGGCCAAAGGCTAAAATGAGAAATGATACACCACAAAAGATAGTTCAAAAAATAAACAAGAGCACAGTTGGATGTGCCTTTCTCATACATGTGTTTTCAAAACTGATTCTCACTGGCTTCATTGTGGATATTCCTCACATAAACTGAGAATTAATAAATAAATTCCTGACACAAGAGGAGGTAGTGATTCCTAGAGGAATAAATTGTAGTTGTGTAAAAAAAAAACACCTTTATATAAAACCCCTTGGAATTGTGGTTCTTATAAAAGCACTTTTCCAAGAATGGAAAAAATGGGTCTCTGGTAATTGCTGAACTTGAACTTTGATCAACTCCTGACATAGGCAAGGGGGAGCGAGAATGTTGAAAGTTAGTTGTACTTCAACAGTACAGATAGTCCTCCAGATGCAACAGTTCGTTCAGTGACCATTCAAAGTTACAACGGCACTGAAAAAAGTGAGATGACCATTTTTCACACTTATGACCAATGCTCTGAATCCCCATGGTCATGTGATTTACATTCAGATGCTTGGCAACTGACTCACAAATATGACAGTTGCAGTCTCCTGGGGGTCATATAATCCCCTTTTGCGACCTTCTGACAAGCAAAGTCAATGGAGAAGCCAGATTCACCTAACAATCGTGTTGCTAACTTAACCACCACAGTGATTCCCTTAACAAATGCAGTAAGAAAAATCATAAAATAGGACAGAAATTCACTTATTTCTCACTTAGGAACATAAATTTTGGGTTCCATTATGGTTGTAAATCGACTACCTTTATCTAGGAGACCACAAATTTTCCACCTTTCCTTTAACAGAAGTTTATTTTATTATATATGCCTACAGCCACTTCTCAATCCTAAAGGAAATCAATGCTGATGGTCCTTTGGAAGGAGAGATACTGAAGCTGAAGTGAAAATGCTCTGGCCACCAAATGAGAAGAAGGGACTCGTTGGAAAAGGCCCTGATGTTGGAAAAGATTGAAGGCAAAAGGAGAAGGGGACAGCAGAGGATAAGATGGTTAGATAGTGTCATCGACACGGTGGTCCTGAGTTTGGGCAGAATCAGACAGTGGAGGATAGGGAGGCCTGGCGTGGGAGTCGCAAAGATCCCAACATGACTTAACAACTGAACAACAAACAGCCGCTTCAGCCTTCATGTAGAAATCAAGCTACTTAGGAAATCCTTGGTCCACATCCCAGGACTTTATGAGATAATTGGATATAGCAGCTAATATGCTGGATTAGTCCTCCCTTAGGCATGGAAGTCACCCAAGTGACTTGGGCCAATCATTTTTTCTCAGCCCGACCCACTCACAGGGGTGTTATAGGGAAAATCAGACGAAATAATATACGCTGCCTTTACTTACACAAAATAAAGCGGTATATAAATCAAGAATAAAATGATTTGAGGATATCAAATCATTATGTGCCATATAAAAACAAAGCTCAAAATATATCCATTAAGGTAGTGTTTGACTTACAACCATTTGTTAGTGACCATTTAAAATTATAATGGCACTGAAAAAAAGTGAATTGTGACCATTTTTCACACGACTATTGTAGCATCCCCATGGTCACATGATCAAAATTTAGACACTTGGCAATTGGCATGTATTGCAGGGTCCTGGGGTTATGTCAGGGGTGAAATTCAGCAGGTTCTAGCAGGTTCTGGAGAACTGGTAGTGGAAATTTTGAGTAGTTCACAGAACCGGCAAATACCACCTCTGGCTGGCCCCAGAGAGGGTGGGAATGGAAATTTTTGCAATATCCTTCCCCCAGGAGGAGAGGGAATGGAGATTTTGCAGTATCCTCCCCCTGCCATGCCCACCAAGCCACACCCACAGAACCGGTAGGGAAAAAATTTGGATTTCACCCCTGGGTTATGTGATCACCTTTTGTGACCTTCTGTCGAAGTCAGTGGGGAAATCAGACTCGCCTAACAACCATTAAGTAACTTAAGAACTACAGTGATTCACTTAACAACTGGCAAGAAAGGTTGTAAAATGGGGCAAAATGCACTTAACTGTCTTGCTTAGCAAAAGAAATAAATTGTGATAATAAGTCGAGAACTTCCTGTATTTAGTTAGAAAAATGTAACAATCAGTTCTTGAACGCACCAGAAGATGACTTTGGAAGTGAATATTTAAGGTAGAAAATGAGTAGGTGAATATATTCACCTACTCATTTTTTTTGAAGGTACTTTTCCTCAAGTACCTTTGCTCTGCTGTATTCAATTGGTACATTTCCTCAGAAAGTAGTGAAAGAGAAAATAAAAACCTGTGCTTCTCCCTATTTTCATGCCTTGAACTTTTTACCTAATAAAAGGATGGCATTAGTTAATCAGATGTCTCTTTTTTTGTTTCATAAAGCCAATGCTTTCTTGTTTGCCTGCCTGCAGATAAGAAGCTGCTCAGCAATTTCAGTCTCATCAGCCAAGCCAGTGATTGCAGCCAAAGAACCTTTTCCAGTGGACTTAATTGCAGAGAAACGCTACGCCTGGTGTGCTTGTGGACATAGCCAAAAGCAGGTAGCCTTCCAGCATTTCTTCAAGATTCTTTTATCTTCATTTTGGTCCAAACTTGGAGTCCAGTGTCTTAATAAAACTGGCAAAAAGGCCAATCCAGTTTTGCAGTAATACATTGGCTGAGTTTGAAGAAGCCAGTTCTCTTTTTGCTAATGCAAAAAGTTTTGAAACTGTTCAACACATACAAGCTTTAAAAAAATTGCAAAACAAACTTGCCTCTTCTGGCTTAACTAAGTCCCAGTTGCTCAGGCTAGGATGTTTTTGTAATCTGAGCAAAACTGCACCTATAAAATCCATAGACAGACAATGCTGTCTTTCGTTAGGCTTGTTTACAATCTTGGTTCTGTTTGTATCTTAACAGCCCTTCTGTGACGGAACCCATAAGAAAAGTGCCCCAGAAATGTCTCCCCTAAGATTCACAGCTGGAGAATCAAAAAAGGCCTGGTTATGTGGGTGTAAATATACCAAGAACCCTCCCTACTGTGATGGTACCCATAAAGAAGATTTTGTGCAAAAGACTGACCTTCATTCTCAGCCACAGGTATAATGGGAGACCATTGTGGAAATGAAAGAAGTGACAGAACTCATCAGGAAATCAGACCTGGAGTTAATGCTTCAGGACATCCTACTGTGGAAACCTTATTAAAGTGAATGGGAGCCCGTGGACCCTTGCAAACATGTATTCATGTTGGTAAACGAAAATGAGCATTATATCCCTCTTGCCTTGGTGAATTCTCACAGTGTGTGTGTGTGTGTGTGTGTGTGTTTTCAGTGTTTCACTTGCTTTATCCCTTTAAAATCAATCCTACTGCAAGTCTTCTATTTGACAATTTGCTGCTAATAAGGTCAGTGCTCAAAAATTGATTCATTAGAACAAATATTTTACTTTGCTACCAAAGGGGCCACAGAGCCACAAGCACTCCCCACTTTGTAGCCCTCAGCTCCCGCTGACCATGACTACTGACACTAATAGTACTTGCCCATTGCCACTTTGAGACTTCAAACAGAAAACCATTTGTAGTTAATATGTGGAATACGAATTAAAAAGTAGGTAAGTCCTATAAACTGAGCAGCAGTTATAGCTAAACCATATTTTATGGAAGATCTGTTCTAAGATAAGACGGGTGTCAAACTGGCAGCCAGCAGGCCAGATGGATCATGTGCAGGTCACGCCCACCCCAGCTCCACAAGGGGGAAAAACATTGCAATACATCACATGATGGCAACATGATACCGCGAGTTTGACACCCATGAGATAAAATAACATGTCATCATTTTTTCCTGTGAACACACTGGCATACATAATTGTCAACTACTATTAAAATGTTATATTAGTAAATATTTACTAACAGGTAGAATAACGGAAACTTAATGCATATGGCTTTGGGTAGTTTGTAATAAGCAACCCAGTTTTACGTTTGATTTTGACACTTAATGCAAACACGCACAATTATTTTCCCTCTGAGAGATACAAATTTTATTTTTCTCTTTTAATTTTCCTCCTTAGTTCTGCATTTTACATACTTCTAGGGAACTCTGAACAAAGATTCCCTCATCTTCCAGGATATTATCACTTGGACTTCCTCAGAATAGGGAATTGCCATTTTTGGCACAAGTGATAGTTTTTCTGCTGTGCTTAAGCAGTTACGCCATCCGAGTAGGAGTCAGCTTGGTGGCGTCATCTCTGCTGCAATTAAACTCAACCTTGTCAGCAATTCCTGTCTTAGGCAATCACTTTCCTCTACCCAGGCAACTCAGGTATAAAATCTGCTTTCAGTAGATTTTATATCTACTGATATCAGAATTAGATTGCATCACTGCCTATATAACTGCTAGGGTTCCTATATGACTAGCCTAGACTAATAATTGCAGCTTCTCAATTACGCATATTTTTTGGAGTATAAAACGCACTCCCCCCCCTCAAAAAAGTGGGTGGAAATGCATCTTATACTCCGAATATTGCGGTGGGGGAGGGGGGTTGGTGCGGCGCTGATCAGCTGTTCTAGAACAGGTGGCAGCAGCAAATGGGCTGCACCGAACGGGCTGTGGTGGCAGCAAACACATCAGATGAATGCTGGGAGGCAGAGGCAGATTTTTTCCCCTTGTTTTCCTCCCCAAAACCTAGGAGCGTTTTATAGTCCAGAGCGTCTTATAGTCCGAAAAATATGGTACTTAATAGCAGCCTTGTGCTAAATGCTGCTGCTGTTCACAAAAGCTTCTATTCTATTAGAATTTTGAGTTAGAAGAAAGGCTGGCTCATAAGCAACAAGTTTTGATCAACTTGCTCATTCTAGGGGGGGTCTTCTTGTGAGCTACTAAAAAAAATGCATTGCTCTCCCCTGTTTTTATTCTATTTTCAATAAATTCTAGAGTAGTTTGAATTAATCTGAAAGGAGAGTAGTTACTTCAAGGAAAGAAACAAAAGATTGATCCCATGTGATCTAGAAGAGGAGAGACGCTTAACAAAAGAAAGGGAGAGTCTAGGAACTTACACTGTAAATGCCACTGAAGGGGAAAAAGAAGTTGTGCTTAGCTAGCTCTGTTTTCCTTATATTTCAAGAAATTATTCCGTGAGCCAATAAATATACCACTTCTTTAAAAAAAAACCTAAAGTATAAAAAAACCCATCTTCTTCTGTTTCAAAAATAATTAAAAATTCCATTATAATATATGTGGTTTTCAGTCATGGTTAGGGGTCTCCACTGTAACGAAGAGTCATCTTTACAATAGCATAATTAAATAACCAATAATTTAATTTTATTGTAAATAAAATAGAAGAATCGTTTAAATAATGTGCACCTTTGAGAGTTATTCTTGTTTTTTTGCAAGGTAAATAGGTATAAATAATAATGTTCATGAATTAAAAACATCCAAGAAATAATACAGATGTGGGCAAAAAGAAGACACAAAGAGCCTTGATGGTACAGTGGTCTAAGCACCTGTTATTAACACAGCTGCTTGCAATTACTGCTGGTTCGAATCTCCCCATCCTCCATCCTCTCAGCCTTCCATCCTTTCTAAGGTAGGTGAAATGAGGACCCAGTTTGTGGGGGCAATAAACTGACTTTGTATAAAAAATATACAAAAAGAATGAAGGCTATTGCTTAATGCATTGTAAACCGCCCTGAGTCTCCAGAGAAGGGCGGCATATAAATCAAATTTAAAAAACAACAACAAAAAACTGCTGTACGAGATCAGGAAGGTGGACTCAAACGTCAGTATTTCCAAGACCATCGTCACGTGCAGTGAATTGCCTGGTGTGGCTGGGCTGCCGTTCGAGTGCTGTATAGCTTCTCTGCTCTCTGTTCAAAGGCCGAGGTCATTTGCTTGACTACTTGATTGAAGAAAAGATTAGCCAGTTGCGAATGGAGGGTGGACTTGAATTCGAAGGAGACCTGCAAACGAGGTGAAATAAATAAATTTGTATTAAGTAGACCACCTAGACCCCTATATATTACAGGTAGTCCTCAACGTCCACAACTGAGCCCAAAATGTATGTTGCTAAGTGAGAAATTTGTTAAGTGAATTTTGCCACATTTTATGACTTGTTGCCACATTTGTTAAGTGAATCACTGCAGTTGTTAAATTAGTAACACGGTTGTTAAGTGAATCTGGCTTCCCCATTGACTTTGCTTGTCAGAAGGTCACAAAAAGGGATCACATGACCATCATAAATATGAATCATTTGCCAAACATCCAAATATAAATCACATGTCCATGGGGATGCTGTGATGTCATAAGTGTGAAAAATGGTCAAGTCACTCTTTCAGTGCCATTGTAACTTCAAATGGTCACTAAGTGGACTGTTGTAAGTCAAGGATTACCTGTATAAGATTTCTCATGATTGACCACATTTATGCCTGCTTAAATAAATGCATGAAATGCAGGACATTAGTACCACAAAACCTGAACATGAAAGTGAACTGATCAATCAGTGACAGATTTACAGTGCTGCAATAATTTAGAGTATACACGAACCTTTGTACTTGTGATAAAACTGGACTTTGCCAATTTGCACATTCTTGCCCCATATTCTGTTGGTTTTGGAGTCACTCCCCTTTGTCTATCAGGAACTAGTAAATGAAAGGTACTTACATAAAATTTGAGTGTGCAGGAATCCAGCTGTCCAGTGTTTCCTGGCTTAAATTGCCACAGTGTCTCCAGATGCCGAAATAACCGCCCATCTTTACTCACAGCCTGAAAGATAGATAAATCAGCAAAATTAATGCCTGCTTGCTTAAACTTAAACGGGAAAAAATAGCTTGCACTTGGCGATCCTTTTGCTGGAGCTATAAGATTAATTTGGTGGTCATTGAACTCAGGCAGAATGTGGCCATTAAAGCTAGCATCCAAGAAACTTTCTTTTCCCATTATATTCATTCAGAGTGATGAAAGAGAATTTGCTCTAGAAATTATTTAAAGCAACAGAAATTCAGGGGAGTTCTCACCAGTGCATTTATTGAATGAACCAAAAGATGAGCAGTGTCCTAAATTGTTTTCCTGCACCCTGCAGCTATCTTGGCTACAAAATTCCAAAGGAAAATTTCAGTAAGAAATGTCCATAATGGGGAATAGCTTAAAAGACTCCTGTACTAGACAAACTTGGAGAGTTTTCTTTTCCAGTGAAGAAAGTCAGAGAAACTCTCCACCTGATTTGTGTCCAGAAACACGATGGATAATTAGAGCAGTTTTCAGATATGAAGTTTTCAACACCCAAAATTCCAAGCAAATATGGTCATTGATGGATTTGGAGAGTTCAGTTCTACTCAGCTGAGGAGGCCAAGGCTCAGGAAGGCACACAGGATGCCCATGTAACAAAAACTTTGTTACAAAATATATATTGCCTGCAATATATATGGGAAAGGTAGAGGGGGACCGGAATCACTTGAGAACTGAATACTCTTGACTTACGACCAAACTATGACACTATCAATTGAACCAAACAAAATAGCTGAACTTTTGAATACATATGGTATCATGACTTAATAGAATTTCACATATACATTTTGTTACATTTTTATTTTTTATTTAATAGATTTGTATGGCTTCTCACCTTGTAAACCAATTCTGGGTAGCAAACATTTAAAAAAAAAAAAACACTATAGACCAAGCAATAAGAGAGCAAAAAGGAACACCCAATGGCAACTGGGGAAACTACTAACCAACCCATCTGGCTTTAACTAATCAATTAATATCCATGCCTGAAAGAATAGCCACAACCTAAAGGCATTCTGAAAGGCCCACAGAATTTGGGGAGGGGGGCGCTGACCCAATGTCAAGTGATACACATTTGATTAGGGATCAGTATTAGTATCATATCCCCTCTAGAGACAAAACAACACTGGAATTTGTGTTTTCAGATAAAGGATTTGGATAACAAAAATATATTTTTTTTAAATAATGAATATGGAGACCAGCATTCTCTAACTAGATACTCTTCACATACATTAGACTATGTTGATGCTATGGTTATAGCATCAGCATATTTTGAAGTTAGCAGGTTATGCTCAGTTATAGCAAATCTTCATGTGGGGAAATATTAAAAACCTTGGTATCAATGTTTTTTAAAAAAGGGAACCCAACTTTGGTCTTGATGACTTAGCTGAAGTTTGTCACATATCAGCTGATAAGTTGTTGCAACACCAGTGTTCTTTCTGAAAGGACAATGACATAATACAATTTCTCCCAGAGAGAGCAGTGCCCAAGAAAAGGGAAATGAGTCATAAGCAGCAGCTACAACAGTTCAAACCAGATTTAAGTTGGGTTAACAATATTATGACTCAGGTACAATCTGGGGAGTGGTCAAAAAAGTCAAGATGACAGCCACACAATTGAAACACACAACTGGTTGATCCACAAAATGGCTGACCACATTTCAGTCTGGTAAGATGTTCTGAATCCAAATAAGTGTATTAATGTCAAGTTCAAAGTGTCATTACAGCCCAGAAAATTGGGTTAACTGAATAAACCATGGATAAATAATTTGGGGGTTAGCGTGTCTTGTGAATGTGTCCAGTTTCTGGAAAAACAAACCACTCAATTTGTAACTAGAACTTTAAACCATCTGAATATCATGCATTACCCGGATCTGGCAGTGAGGCACTGAAGAGATCTCCGAGACATAGCGCTCAACCACAGGAGGAAATCCCACTTCCAGTTCAGCCTGGGAGATTTCTTTGTGATGGGAAATTATGCGGGAGCAGTTGCACCAGGGAACAAAGAGCTGGTAGCTGCCAACGTCGGCTATAATGTCATACATCTGGTCAACAGAGTACCTGTATGAACAGAAGTAACGGGGATGGTGAGCAAAAACCATCAATTAGCATTAGCAAAGATACCTTAGGAAAGCCTAAACACTTGGATCAAGTGAAATTACCCTCCAAACTTTTATTAGCATTGCTCAAGTTTTAGCTATGTATAAATGTGAAGTCTACATCTGAAATATTACCCAGTTTTGATCATTGCTTCTCAAACAGATATGAAAAGATCAAAAGAGCCGTGAAAACAAGCATTTTAGGTTGAGGCAAAGTTCCTTTTATTTGGTAGATGAAAATAAGGTGCTTTCCCATCAATTTTTGGTAGGACAATCTCAGGATGTAAGAAATGTGTATATGGGCCACATCTGCTTAGTAAATTATGAAAATCCAGCCATTTGGTCTTCGGTCTGATCATTCATAGTTCTTATATTTTTAATATATAAGAAGTAATCAATAATAAATCAATAAAAGTAATCAATAAAAGGATGCTTCTAAAGACGTAGATCTGAGAATACAGTGTTTCCCCGAAAATAAGACCCTGTTTTATATTTTTTTTGAACCCTGAAATAAGTGCTTGGCCTTATTGCACTCAAAAGCCCGATTGGGTTTATTATCAGGGAATGTCTTATTTTGGGGGGAAACAGGGTTCAGAACTATATCCGGAATGATCTAAATATACGATTACATATTACCAAATGTTTCAAAGTAGATCCAAATCCTAAACTCAAATGGAAAAGCAATCAGGAGATACTGCTACCAGACAACTGGATAATGATATTTCATTAAGTGAGATCTCAATACTGCTATTCCACCAAATGAGACCTCAACCAGGATTTGGCTTACAATCATGGTTAGAACTGAGCTACTCACGGGAGTTGACGGATTTCAGTGTATTCCATGCGCTTGGTAGCAAATAGAGGAGCTGCAAGATTGAGGAAGGGCCGGACCTGCTTTCTCATAATTGATTTGGAGTCCAGGAAAGAGCAGGAATTCATAATTAGAGGACCAATGAACTTACTAGAGCTTAAACATCTCCAGTGAAGCATAGTGGGAATGATCCTGTAGAAAAGAGAAAAGGAGACATCAAAGATGGCAAAGCTTAGAAGAGGGAATGGTGAGCTTCCTTATTTCTCATCTGAAGGCAGATCGATAAGAGCTTCCCTTAGGACTAATGATAGTTGGCAAACAATCCTCAACCTTCTCTAAGTCTTAAGATCATAAGATTCCAGAATTCCCAGATAATCGATAGCTACACCAAGCAACAACTACTAGCCAATCTTAACTAATTCAAGGGAAAGGAAGGGAAGGGAAGTGGGAAGGATCTTAGATTCTCTTAGAATTTAAGAGTAAAATCTTGGAAGAAAGGATGAAAACCTACTCCTATAACACTGCTAGGAAAATTATATGGATGTATTTGTATTGTTTAGTTGTCAAACTTGATTGTGACTATTCCTTTTTTTATTTGAAACACATTTAAAGGGCATTGATAATGCTTCTCTGAATAATTGTCAACTCCAGAAAAGCAGGATGGTCAATTTTGACCCTCATTGAATCCTTTTTTCCGATTTCCAATAGTGCATTTGTATATTTAAGAGCTGTTTAGGAAATGTGGTTTTATTTTGCTTTGCTCCCTATACTTGTTTTTATCTCTTTTTTATGTTTTTATTTTTATTCTGCTACAAGTAGAATTAGCTTTGTTATGGGAATTACTCAAAGATTTAATTGTTTGGCAGTACATAAATAAACCAAGTTAATTTTGCAGTTTAATCTAGAATCAGTAAATAATTCCCACTGAATTTAGTGCAGCTTAATTCAGAGAGATTTTCTCCTGAAGTATGTATGATCATCTTACTGTGAAGAATGAGGGATTCAAAATGCCTATTTTTATTAAGTTACATCAATTCCAAGTATTAAATATATTTTATTATTAAATTATATTAAATAATTTAACAAACTGGCTATTAAGTCCATTACACTGAATGAATTATTTTACTGATTATCACACTAAGCAAATGTATTCCTAAACCTCAGATGTTAATTAAGTGAAACTCACAATGCCCGCATTCATTTTCATTATTGGAAATAAATTATATAGCTTGTTCAAAAATCACTTTTAATGTGGTTTAGTTTTAAATAGATATGCTAGGTATGAATGTTCACTGAAGTGATACCTAAGAATCTTTCACTTGTTACTCTGCAGAAATAAATCCACGGGATTGGGTGGCACCATTCCCAGGTGCTCTTCTTTCAACTGCTTTAAGTTATGTATTAAACATCGTGGGCAAACTGAAATAATGCTGTGGCCCTCAGAAAAAAATGGATTCTCGTGTCTTGTTACTGCTTTAGCAAGCATTAATGCTTGCTTTAATAAAATAAAAAGAGTTGGCAGCTTTCACATAAACCCGCTCAGCCTAAATGAATCACTTTTCTACGGCATCCCCACAACCCGCCAACAAAATAGCCCAGATCTAGCCCAGTTTAACATATCGTGCGAATCCAGCCCATCAATCTCCGACCATGGGACCCGCCTGGCAGCCGGTTTCGCCTGCCGCTGAGGCCCAGATTCGGTTTGGGGAGAAAGGAAACCGGCAGCAAGACAAGGAAAGACAGGACCTCCCGATCATCGGGACTCATTTCTTCCTCTGGCACACGCTCTTACCGTGCATCCCTTGGAAAGCGCGGACGCAACCCGCTCCCGAAAAGTCCCCGAAAGGCATCCAAACTCTTGCTAAGGTGCCTGGTTCCAGCCATCGCTCAAATGTGCTATCCAAGCGCCAACGATTCCGAATGAACCGGCGAAAGACCAGATCTCCGCCCCCGTCTCCTCCCCTTTACATCCTTCCAGGCTCGCCCGATACGCCCACAGCGGCCAGGCTGGCGGTTTTTGATTTTAAAGAGAATGAGCTCCATTATTCTTTACAAAGATAGGAAGTATTTCCAATCCCCCATTTCAGATTTTAAAAGACTTTTTAACATCGAAGGGTGAGCTAGGATCGTATAGCTTGCTCTGATGAAATCTGGTTGGCAGTTTGTAACCAAGAGTAACTTTGATGGTGAAAGTTTAATTCTCCGAGCTTCCGAACGTCTCCTTACCAGGCTAAGTAACGTCTTCAGCGAAGTTTAGGGGAATGTAGGGAGTTTTCCCCTAAACGCCGCTGAGGATGTGTCCTAGTTTGGCAACCCACCAGCTCGCAGAACGAACCTTCACCGGTCCCTCATCCTACACCCGAGCTACAGATATTCGCCACTATTGCAAGAGTAACTATCTCACCGCACAGTATTCGTTTGAGTGTTTTAACCTTGATTTCACCGAAGTAGCAAGTTGGTAGATTCAGACAAGCACTAAACCACAACAAAATTATCCAAGCTGAAACCTTAACCCCTTACAGCACATTGTGCAAAGGCTGCTTTGTGAAGATCGAATCGATATGGTTAGTTTTGCTTGCAGTCGTTTCTTTCTTTACCCAAACTAGTAAGAGCTAATAAGGAGTGCAATTTGCGGTCAGTTTATATTCTGGTGGCTTGTCTGTCAGTGTTAGGGGTGGGGGTGTCTTAGAGATTCTTTTTGTTGGGCTGTTTGCTGTTGACTTCATTAGCAGTTTTTGATTAGGGTTTTTTGTTTGTTTGATTGATTGTTGGTCTGATGTTAACCTTGGAGTGAATCTGTGCTGATCTGGGTGGTGATTGGTGGTGGAGAGGGGCTTGGCTCTTTTTGTTCCTTTTGGGGCTGGGTAATGGTCTATAGATGTTAATGTCTGTGCGTCTATTGATGGCTGATTTGTCAGAGTGGCAGGCTTCTAGAAATTCCCTGGCATTTTTGGACTTATCTTAGTCTAGGATGGTCACATTTTTCCAACTGAAACTATGGTTAAATCTGCCTATATGTTGAATAGAATAGAATAGAATAACTTTAATGTCACATTGAATGTACACTAATTGGTATACATTAAAATGAAATTTCATTGCATTCAGCTCTCAAAAGGTTACCACCTCCAATATACGCTAGATAAACCTGACAAAATAAATAAATACAAATTTATGTGTATGTTCATGGATGTGTTCTGTCAGTCTTCTGCCTGTTTGTCCTACATAGTGGTTGTTGGCAGTCCTTACATTGTATGTTGTAGATGACTCCTGTTTTTTCTTCTAGGGTTGTGGGGTCTTTTGTTCTGCTTAGAGTGTTTTGAAGGACTTTAGTTGGCTTCTGTGCTAAACTGATACCATGTAATCTGTTGGTGGTTTCTGAGATATTCTTGATGTATGGCAGTGTAATTCTTTTTAGAGTTTGTGTTGGTTGTGCTGTATTAGTTTGAGTGGTCAGAGACTTTTTGATCAAGTTGCATGGATATCCTTTTTTTTGGAATATGTTGTATAGATACTCTATTTCCCTTTTCTGCTGTTCCAGGTTGCTGCAGTGTGTTTGGGCTTGTTTAAATAAAATCCTTA
This sequence comes from Arizona elegans, assembly GCA_022577455.1. Taxonomy (NCBI): domain Eukaryota; kingdom Metazoa; phylum Chordata; class Lepidosauria; order Squamata; family Colubridae; genus Arizona; species Arizona elegans. Next base: position 111,889,646 of record JAKOOJ010000004.1, on the reverse strand, counting down.
CACACATAGCTTCTCTTGTGAGAAGTTGGGCTGTTACTTTGGTAGTGGAGCACCTGATTAGTATGGATGTTTTTTTAGTAGACTTGTGTTTCTAGTTTGCCACTGTGGTCTCTGCAGAACAGAGTGTCCAGAAAGGGAAGAGAAGGCTAGATAAGAGCACCAAGGACCCCTCATGTCAACCTTGAGCTACAAATATTTTCCTTTATGGGTTAGTTTATGGTTCGGTGAGCCAAGCAAATCCACCAGATTGTCAATTCAGTAAACCATGATTAGATCTGAACACAGCAATAAAAAGCAAAATTAGCACTATTGCTAATGAAGGGAAATAACAGAAACAAAAGCAAAACTTGCATGATGGGAAAAGAGTTATTGAACAAATACAGGAATTATAAAATACTGCTATATCACTACCAAAAATGTTAAGTTGCCAAGAACTGTTAATTAGGTAAGAGTGGTAGAGTGAGATAGGAAAGGGGATAGTGGATAAATGGGTCTGGTTTCTAAGTCAAATGTGTAATGACACAAGCGGTGGGCCTGTAGCCTCCCAAATTATGCCTAATTCCATAGCTGGAGTCTGAGCAATCATGAAGGATGTCAAAGAGCTCAGGTCCAGAATATTAAAAATTTTCAGATTTAGATGGAATATGTGAGTAGGCTACAGACTTGCAAATGGGTTCTTATTAAGTGCAAGGGGGAGTTGGAGTTTTCCTTTGTCTTGGGGAAATTTAAAGAGCTGCAGTTAAAACCAGGCTAGATCCTCTTTCTGAGCAAAATCTAAGTGGAGAAAAGAGAGGGAGTGAATTAGGCTATGTTTATTTTCAAAAGCTTGAGTATTTATTCCAGTAGGCTAAAATGAGCTAATGCAAGGAAGACAGGTACGAATGGGTGGGTGTGAAAGATTCAAGTGTTTCCAAAATGCTTTTAGAAGGAAGATATCCTGTCACAATCCTCTTCTTCCTCAACCTTTCTGAAAAATTGAGTGAATACTGTGCTCACTCTTATTGCAAAACACTGTCCCCTTTACTCTAAAGGCACTTTTTAAAAAGGCAATTGAACTTACTTTGTTTTTCCTTGAAGACATTCCGCTTCTCTTCCAAGAAGCTTCTTCAATTCATGAACTGAACCTGGATGACTGAGAAACTTGACACAGTCCCCTTTATTTAGCATCTCCTCTTCACTCCAATTTGTACTCCGGTATCAAAGGGTCTGTCACCTTTGGGGCATCTAATTACGTAATAAGTGTGATGTCCTTTCATTGTCTTGGAAATCCTATTACTTCCTAATTAAGGTAAAGCAGTTGTATGAGTAGAAGAGTTAAGTTTTGTTGGCTGTTTTGCCATAGGTCTTCTAACGCTAGTAAGTGTTTTATCTATATATCTATTTCCACTCAATGGAAAAGGAGTGGAGAAGAAAGATAGATTACTGATAGATAATGTTTAGCTATAGAAATAGTGTTCACAAGAACCATTGGTGGTGTAACGAAATGTCAAAACTGTCTGAATCAACTTCAAGCCAGATGTATTCAAGGCAAAGAGTACATGATCGAAATACTGTATTTGTTATTGCAATGGGAAAGTGGCCCTAATTCTCTGCGTCATATGACTCTACTTCCAGAATCAGACCGATGTCCCACTGCCACCAGATATGAAATATTCAAGGCGTCAAATCTCTGGAACATTAAGCTATGAGATTGGTATCAAATGCTTATTTGGGAAGTAATTAACCTACTATGAAAATTATTCTTCCCCATTCATAGCTTGTACCACTATAGTATAGATATGTCTAGCACATCACCCTCCCTTTCAATCCTTTGGGGTGGGGGGTATATTTATACATCAAATGTGATCTAATGTAATTCTTAATGGAATCTCCCTGCCACCCATCTGAAAGTGTATGCATTTGTTAGATGAAAGAAGGTTACAAACTTTGACTCATGGTCCATGAAATCATATAGTCTGAATAATGAAAGCCAGTGAAATTAAATTAGCTTCAAATGAATATAAATAAGATGGTGGGACATTTTGGTCTTGCATTCACAATATAAGCTCAAATATAAATATAAATGCATGCCATATCTTCAACTAAAATGATGAAAAATGTAATTGAAATATTTAAATTCAATGATTTTCAAAACACCAACATGAATTTTTTAAAAAAATATTTCAAATTTGATTTTTGAAGGGACTTTGAAAAACAATGACACCTTATTTTGCTGCAATTTTAAGGTAAATTATACTGCTTGGTAAAAACCTGTCAATTTTTTTTCTATTTATCTCTTTTAGAAATAAAATTTTAAATTAGGCAATAAAATTGAAAGCAAATTCAAATCAGAAAAATTGGTTTAAACTGTATTTGTGAATATTGATGTCCTAGAAAAGACTGAGTAGGAAACCCACCCACTATTGAATCAGAAAAGTTCCCATTAGTAACACACAACCACACAAGCCAATATATTTGCTTTCTTTATATGTAACTTTTGCATAAAGGATATCAAGTACAAAACAGTGGCGCCTAAACAGAGCACTTATGCCATGCCTATGTAACACTGAATGTTCTTTTGTTAGTAGCATTAATAAAACTGCTTCCATCAAAAACATGTAACATCAGTGGCTTCACATAGCAGTGTCTTTTCCTTCCTGCTCAGCAGGTACCCAACTGAATAAAAAAAATCAAATCCTACGATATACAAAAGTTACCTCATGCTTCTCCCTGAACCTTTTTCAAGAGGAAAAAAGGTCAAAGGGAATATCACCCCCCACACCACCAAGTGTTTGGAACTCTGTTTCCTTTATTTCTTCCCTCAACCTCTGCCCTTGTTAGAATGAGTACTCCTGATGGGTGCACATTTTTCCATACTGGTAGCACTGAGGGGGCAGAATGAAGAAGTGATTGCATCTCAGTTCATAGGTCTATTTCAGGTTTGATGCGTTTCTGAAGCAGGGCCCAAGCTTTTTCCACCTGAAAAACAGACAAATTCAACTAGTTTATTGGGGATGACTCTCCAAAGAAAACTCATTTAATAGACCCAGTAAGATGCTGTCTTACTCATTTGCAGCTGTTATGTTTTTCTTACCATTTTATGTGTAATTTCTGGCTCCCACATTGTGCAAAGGACTACATGTGACTGCTTCACACGCTGGCTGTTAGGCATTTGGCTTTGTATCCGCAGTTTGGCGGCTTCTGATGTTAGGCCATCTCTCTCTATGATGCGTCTTATGGCCTTGAAAGAAACAGAGACAGAGAAGTGTTAGAGCAGGCAGATCCTTTTCTTAAATGATGCCTTCTAAGCGCGGCCTAGGAAGCATGACTTTTCTATGGCAGCCCCTGCCTTGTCTTTTCCCTTCAGATCCAGCAGGTCCAACCTCTAAATCTTCTGGAAACTCATGAAGACCTGGCTTTCCCTCCCATGCCTGGATGGTAAGATTGGAGCCTCAGTATTGTACAGATGAATGGGTGTAATTGATGAAGGGGATCCCTATTTTATTACTGTTGTGTGCCGTAAGATCGATAACCATATAAATCTTTTAAATATTTTTTTACAAAATGAAGTAAATGTGCTAATTTAAAAAGATAATCTTTACTGGGATCATATAAAGTCTCCAGATTTAAAAACTAGCAGTAAGGAGAGAACTAGTTAAAGTTGCACAATTTAGAACACTGTTTAGTATTCAGAAACCTGTTACATATTCTGCCGTCATAATTAAATCTCTGAGGGTAGCAAGAGCAGAGCAAGGATTCTGATGACTGCACAGCAGAAGATGTGGGAGAAGGTGATCCTTCAAATTCATTAGTTACAATCTACAAAACCCTCAGATCGTATTTGTTCCTCTTTTTCTTCAACTGAGAACATATTTTTAACTGCTTTATCTGTATTCCTTAGCACTTAATAGGTGCTACCTTAATAGGTAGCAAATAAATGTGTACCTGAAGAACAGATGCAGAAGGAAGCTTAGCTACTTCTGCATCGACCAGACTGAAAGACTGGTCCACTCTTCTCTTTCTACAATTACTAATGAGATGTTAACTTATATAAGCGAGACATGAAAATCATAGCTATTCTATGATCCTATTCACTTCCCATACAACAGCTGAAACAAAGATGTCTTCCACATCCAAGACTGCCATTGCTGTTTGGATCCTCATGAGCTATAGAGCTTGGAAGTGAAGCTTATTAACCTTCAAGTCAGTTTCAGCTCTAGAGGAAATGTTGTGAGAAAGCATAGCTTCTCATTGGTGAAAACTCCTTCCCCTTGGGATTTCCCCCACCTACCAAGGGACAATGAGCTTTGGCTTCTCCCATCCCCCTCTTCAGAAGAGTAGTCACTTCCTTTTTTCATCATTGGGAAAGTAGCAACAAGGGTAAGGAGGGGGTTTTAGCAGCAGTACAAGTGTTCCTGCTACCACATAAGGAACATGTGCTAGCAGGAACATCCCCTCCTCATCCACTGAGTTTTAGGGTATAGCCATAAGGGTGTCTGAATAGCAGAAGGAAAGTGGGTTGAGATTCTGATTCTGCACACACACCTGAGACAGAAACTAACAGCGCGTTAAAAACCTTCTTATACCACATCCACACAGCACATTAGTTAAATATTAAACCTTAAGTCATTTTTTTTTTGCCTCATTGGAAAATCTTGTGCCAGAGAATTCTTAAATATCCTTGAATTTGGAAATTTTTACTATAGTGAGCCTTTGTGAAGAGGTACAACAGAAATGCAATTAAATAAATGAAAACTAAACTATGATGTGAAAAATTGCTGTCTTTGGATGCTATTGCCAAATGTAGAATGTCCTCTTCATAGTTATATTATGAGTTATATTCTCTTATATTCTAATATATACTCTTAGGTATATATACAGTATTTTTTTTTAAATGAGGTTTTTGCTAAGGAACCCATTACTTTTTAGATGGTGAGATTTAACTATAGTGATATTAATTTCTTTATGTGATACTGCTAGGTGAGCTATTTATATTACTCTTGCTTTAGTATTTTTTTAATCCTGGTTATTTCATCTTTATTGTGGTTTATTAATTTTGTGATATAAGTTGTTTGCATTTTTAAAAATCTGGATATATATTATTCCTATCTATTTATCTACCCTACCTTTCATTGCACAGACTATCACTGAAAGCTATGTTACAGTTTTCCAGAATGTATACGTCAAATATCTATACACAGAAAACAAATGTCCATGTATCATCATTACTTAGAAGGACTATGATGGCATATTCACCATTTGCCTGATAACTGTAACAGCAGAGCATTGGATTCTTTTTAAACAAGTACTGAATAGCTTTATGATGGCTGAAATAAGATCCAAAATATCTGCCTGCTCCAATTTAAATTTAGCTAGTTTGCACCAGCTATTCTTTCGGGCAAGCATGACAAATGCTATCTACCAAACAGGAAGAGAGAGATTTCGATTGCAAGAATTATACAGCCCAGACGTTCTTACCTCATTTTCAGGAATGATGACTGTCCAGACCTCATGCACTATTTCTGACCAGCCTGCCTCCAGCAACATAGCTGCATCCAGCACACACACAGCCTTTCCTGCAGAACAGAAATTTGAAGGGTGAACGGAAGGCAGTTTCTGTTAAGAGAAGGGGGCTGCAGCATGCTTTAATTTAATTTCCAAATAAGTCAGGTATCATAGCTCCTTATGAGCAGTTACTGTGATGGCACAGTCAACTCACACTAGAGAATAAACAAAAGTTTTGATAATTTATAAACTTATCCAAATGTAAAGTTCTGATTTGTTGTTTTTAAACAAGCCACAATGGCAAAGCGACAAGTCATATTATTCTGCAAATTGCTCTGGAAATCTTTGAGACTGAGGGAGCTGGGGGTTCAAATGACTATATAAATAATAACTGCTGCATCATGGGCTAAGTCTAACTCTAATGTAACTAAACTCGGATAAACTAAGAGCCCTGGTAGCGCAACAGACTAAAGCACTGTTATTAACATCAGCTGCCTGCAATTACTGCAAGTTCAAATCTCACCAGGCTCAAGGTTGACTCAGCCTTCCATCCTTTCTAAGGTAGGTAAAATGAGGACCCAGATTGTGGGGGCAATAAGCTGACTTTGTATAAATATACAAAAGTATGAAGGCTATTGCTTAACACATTGTAAGCCGCCCTGAATCTCCGGAGAAGGCCGGCATATAAATCAAATAAAAAAACAACAACATATGTTATTCCCAATGTTAAGATGGAATCAGATGGCCTGTAAATGAAATGAAATGAATTTATCTCAGCTTTCATATGCTGTACAGCTGAACGGTCCTAATGCTAGGACCACATGACAGTCCGTCATAAGGAAAGTCACGGCAACTCTGCTTAAGCAATCTCTCCTGGCATGGCTCTTACAGATTACCTGCTCCTCTTTCTGAAAAAGGAGATCTTGCACCTATGTAACTTATTCACAAGTCTTGCCAAGATCCTCCAAAAGACCTTCTCACCCTGCTTGCCTGCCTCTTCTATCTTTTCTTTTGCCATTTGAGCCATTACTGGCCACATGATATTGTTCAGTTGCTTCATCTGTTCCTGTAAGAGGGAACAAAGAAAGCCATCATGAGAAATTTAAGGTGACCTGCTGCTACTAGTGAAAACAAAAAAGCAAAATAAAACCCTGGGAATTGCCAAGGCACAGTACCAATCCAAGAGGTATGGTATGCAAATCAGAATTGGGTCAAGACATGCACTAGCATATAGACAGCTATCCCAGCATCACCAGTTCCAAGAGTTCAATTTTTCCCAGTCTCAAGACCACTTTGTATTTAGTATACAGGGAGAGGTTCTCCCTGCGTGCACTGTGCTCACGTAATACCTTTCACCCACAAATGGAAAAAAACAAAAAAACACCTTGCTGTGAAAGGAGGTGAAAGGGCAGAGTTAATGGGGTGGAACAGAGAGGCATTCTGATGTCAGTGAATCAAAGGGTAAACCAAATATGCTGAACTGGAAAGGAAGGAATGTCAATACTGAAATTCAGTTTTTACCCCAAAGTGAGGCAGCTTTTTACCTGATCTCCAAATACTTTGGCTCCCAACAATTTTCTGTTGATGGTTCCATCTTCTTTCAAAATATCTGTAAAGATGAGTTGGATTCGCCAAACACACACCAGAAAGAAATCTTGTGCAGCTTCCCCTTATTTGTGTTAAGAGACCCTCAAAAGTCAAATCCCTCTCAGAATTCACAGGTGAGTCTCCCATCTCCATTCCTACCGTAATTCTTAGGGTAATTAACTGGTTTTCATTGCCGTTTTTGAAACACAAGATTTGCCAAACTGTGATAATTTCATTCATGATTCAAAACATTGGATAAAAGTACAAAAGGATAATAATGTAACATTTTTCCCCTGGGGAAAAAAATTTTAAAAAATCAAAACCTTATGGTAGTTTCCTGCAGCTTTTCCCAATCTGGTGATACAAAAACTGGTGGTATAAGAGTCACTTAGGTGAGATGAGCAATGTACAAATGTGATGAATAATAACTAAATGAATAAATAAACCCTAGAATTTCAAACTTCTCTAGAGAGCAATAGATTTGGAAAGTCACCTTATTGGATGGCTGCCCAGAACCATTTTAACATATGAATGCAAACGAAAATAACCTCTGCTGAATTGTGGAGAAATGCTTACAATATAAGAACTAGCTACAGTGGTACGTAATAACGTTATTTTTCCTGGAGTCTAGCCTCCAATGTCACCTAGCTTGATGTCCTCCAAGAGTGACTGACTTTGCCAAATAATATTTTCACCTAGATTAAGTGGCAATTCAATATACATAGTATGTTACACAACAGTTTCACCTTTGGCCTGCTTATTATCCTGGTTTTTTTCCTTCCATATCTATTTTTCCAATGATGGGCCAAACTACTCTGATATCAGTGAATGTTTATAAGCTTTGTCTGCTGAGGACAAATGCAATTTTGGCAAGAAAACCGGGGAGAATAAATTTGGAAAGGGGGAGAATATATTGTTTTAAGTCATAAAAGTGGATTGGCAGAGGATCAGAGAGAAGAAAAAACAAATTGAGGCAGAATCCTTCCTATCCCTTCCCTTGCAGTTTTCTGGGTGAACTGAGTTAAAATATGGCTTCCCCCAAAGGTCAATCGTACCTGGTCCAAATGCTTCTATCACCTGCTGGTATACAGGACCACCTGGCGTGTAAATGTTGTGTCCTAGTCTGTCCATATCCAAATGGAAGGCACCAAGTTGAAGCAAATACTGGGCAACAGAACTTTTGCCACTACCAGATCCACCTGTTAGCCCTATTATGTAGGGGCTGGAAGGAAGCGATGGATTTTTCTGAAGAGAAAAGAAGATTTATTTTATTAAGGGAATTGTGTATATTTACCTTCATTTGTATTATTGTTCGACATTACAAAAGTACAACTATCATTTTGCCACTGGCTCTTTCATAGCAGCACTGTTCTAGTGAACAAACATCCACTGCATACAGCCTTGTTACATTTGGGTAGAGCTACATTCATAGTCCTGCACACTATTCCCTGTAGAGTGTGCTCTCCATTCAGAGAGCTTGGCCTTTTCTCTCATGGTCTTTGCTTTCTTGAGTATCAAAATGGCTGCTCCTAGTGACTTTGCATCCTTCTCCCTACCCCTCCAGTCTGTGGTGAAGGGAGAACATTAGCCTCATTCAAATAATCCGCAGCTCTGGACTGTAAGTATCTGAAGACTCAGTGCTTGCTAATAGCGAAGGCTGCTCTGAAAAAAGAGGAGAGGGAAGGGGAGAAAAAGGTGAAGGGACATGGTAGAGACTAGAGGAAGGCGAACAGTAGCTGTGTTTCTCATACTGGAAAGCCTTACTTTGAAGAACGGAAGGGGCCAGAGGCAATCCAGGTAAAAGAATTGCTCACAGTGAAGACTGGAAGGCATGTTCAGACTCTTCTTTGACCTATCTTTTATCTCTTAAAAAAATCCAGCAACAAAGGTGGCAATCCATACTTATTTAGGAATAGTTCCCTTTCAACTCAAAGGGCCTTACTACCAAATAAATACATAATTGCACCCTGACCCTCTCATACAACTCAAAAGCTAAAGCAAACACATTACTTACCTGAGGTGTAGACAACAAAGTTCCGAGAAGTCTGTACCTCAAGCTAGAAGAGCTGATTTTTTCTTCCTCATTTTTGGCATGTTGAGGGTCAACAGCCAGATTGATCTTGTGGAGAGCCAGTTCAGAAAGGTTCTGTAAGACATTTGTTAGAGACAAGTTGCTTTTCCATACTACGCCACACAGTCTGGCAATGAATATCTATTATTCTACCACTGCAGGCAATCCTCACTTAATGTCTGGTCACTTAGTGACTGTCTAAAATTATGAGAGACATTCCCCTCCAAAATGACCTGGTTCTGGGATTTCTACAGTCATGCCCCCGCCCCCTAGTCACATGATTACATGTGCTTGGCAACCCAGTTCTGACCCATTTATGGTCAGTTGCAGCATCCCAAAATCATATGACAGTAATTTCTGGCATTTTTGCCAGTTTCTGGCATTTACTTTTAGTTTCCAGCAAAAAATACCCATTAGATAAAAATAGATTTGTTTAATGACCACATTCACTTTACAACACCTGCAAAAAAGGTCGCAAAATCTGGTAAAAGTATAATGCCACTTAACAATCACCAAGACTGTAATTCTCAACCTAATTATGGTTGTTAATCAAGGACTACTTGTACTGCCCATTTCCCTTTGCATCCAAAATTAATGTCATTTAATCCAAATTGTTGCAGATGATTATTTAACCCCCTGGGGACAAGCAGAGCCAAAATGGTGGAAATAAAACTGTTTCATTTAGTAACAGGCAATAATTTTCATTTAGTAAAAGGCATCCATTTTAATATGGTGTAACTACATTTACTGTCTATATCAGGGCTGTCAAACTCCTGGCCCATGGGCCCGATGCATCATGTGCTGGCCACACCCATGCTCGGTTTAGCAAAGGGGGGGAAAGTCGCGACACGTCATATGACAATGCTGTGATGACGCGAGATTGATATCCTTGCTCTATATCTTCTCCAATGAACTATAAATTTTTATCAGTTTTATTACTTCAACCACCTTATAAGTGCAGGATAAGAACAAATAGAGATCCAGGTCTCTTCAGCTTTATGGCTTTATACCACTCTAGCTCTTGAGTGACCAAGCAACAGGTTCTCTACCCTGGTATGGAAGTGAAATAGATCAACAAACTGGCTTATGTTCCATGTTTAAGGGAAAATAAAAGCGTATAATAAATATAATAAAAGCGTATAATAAATATGCTTGTGTTTATCTAATGTTTATGTGTAAAAACATCTCACACACTTGTAACCTTTTTAATTAGTCTTTGCTATGTAATTCCAAAGGAAAGGTCATGAGCCCTAGATCTAGCTGCCACAGTGGTTGCTGTGATTTTAAACAAATAAAAAAAGGTGGATGGATGATTACAGTAGGGACAGAGATTACTATTAAGCCCTTTGTTAAATGTAAGGATTGTGAATGTTACCCATACTCACAAAAGCATGCAGTAGAAGTCTTGTCTGGTGGGGGTCAGTGGAAGTGAGCCATGCTCTATACTGAACATTTCTCTACCTATTTTGTGCTTGGATTAAAATTCTAGATATCACATGATAAGTAAACAATGGGCCATGCAAATTTTTGCAAGGTATTTTGCTTTTACAGAGGTCCAAACAAAGCAATCCCTTCAAGTTGTTTGGGGAAGCAATATGAGCCCTTACAATTCCTGGATTTTCTGTCAATGAATGACCTCAGAATAACAATACAAATAAGCACCATTAAGATGATCACCATTAAATCTGAATACACCTCATTTGAATTAATTGCTGTTTATGTAATTGTATAAACAGCATAATCTGTGGTAAAACTTCAACAAACATTTGAATGTCCTTAAACCCTCCAATTAGCATAGATTAGTCCATTAAATAGGAGTGGAGTCCAAATGAAGAAAAAAAACCCCGTTTCTGTAATAAGCTAAAGTGAAGTTTCACTGTACTATATAATTGAAACTCTTGCTAAATAGAATATAAAGCTGGGATCTCCAAACATAGAGCCAAACTCAAACTCTAAACTCTGTTTAGCTCTCAAAGTTCTGTCTAAACAAAATATTTTTCCTTGCAAGCAGAACAACACAGGCTGTTCTCGCTTGGCAGAAAATTCAAGAATATTTGGGACCAGTGCCCAAGTGCTTCTGCTAGTGATGGGGCTGAGGAAGAAGTATGTTCTAAAGACCTTAAGTTCTGGCAGATCCTAGATGGCAGATGGTTTTTCAGTTTGTCCCCAGTAGTGGCAAAAAGATTCCCACATACTTACATTTTCTGCCCTCCTTCTGTTGACAGAAAGACCACCCTTGAATGTTTCCTCACTGACGACAATGCACTTCAGGTTAGGATCAGTGATTGATGGACCAAAGGGATCATATAGAGGAACAATGCTAAATAGCAGGGAGGGCTTGACATCTACTAGGAATTCAATAAGTTGATTCAAACGTTGTTCAAAAGGTAGGATCAGCTCCTTTAATAACTTATCTGTTGATGGAGAAAATAAGAGGAAAATGTAGTAAAGCACAGCTCATCCTTCCTTAAGTCTCTTGAGGTGATGCCCCAATATGAGAAAAATTCATAGTGCTACAAAGTTGTGATTTCCTTACCTTGGAATTAAGTGAATGTTATATTGAGAAAAGGCAATAGAGGCTGTATATATAATTGCCACGAGTTTGTGATAAGCAGAGTTTCCTTACCACTGGCCTACCAAGCTAGTAAATTACAAATCGAAGCTAACTTATATTTACTTACTGAATTTAGAGTTCTCTCACCACAATTGCTCAGGGCTAGAAATAATTTCCTGTATATTTTCCTTAAAAAACAAAAGGCAGTAGATGAAATGGTATAAAGTTACGGTGGAATTAAGGAAGGGTGCAAGGATAAAAAGCTATTGATAAGAGCAGTGTAATAAATAATGCTGATGTAAACAATGTTTAGCTGTAGTGCCTATTCTTATATCTTTAATTATTTGACTTGCTATTTCTTATTCCTTTTCTAAACTTTGCATAACATTGCTTAGTCCAAAAAGGCAAAGTGTGTATCTATATCTATCTATCTATCTATCTATCTATCTATCTATCTATCTATCATCTATCTATCTATCTATCTATCTATCTATCTTTCCACAAACATAAATACACACATCCAAGAATTGGAAAAAAACAATCTGTTTTATCATTGATAAAAAGCTGTAGAAGGCTTAACTCATCTCAGCCATATTCATTAGCTCCTTAAAATACAAAGACAGATCCATTTAAATTAGCTTCCTCTAACAAACTTAGATGTTAGATCTGGTATTATACTTAATAAATAAGGCAAACTGCCGTAATGGGGAACAACACATTTCTAAGTTCTGCATATATACTTGGATAATACTTCCAGTAAAAAAAGAAAATTATATGGCATTCTAAATATTAGCATCACATGTCTAAGCAACAACTTATCCTCTACATTGTCAGTCCTGATTCCAGTTACAGCATTCAATCATTGTGTACAAAAAAATCTGGACTATGTTAAAAGTCCCCAAATATTTCTATTTCTCTAAATGATTTTGCAGGAGAAAGGCATATATGGTTCAAAAAGACCCACTTTCCAAAAGATCTTTGTCAGAGACACCAATGAGGAGCCGATTTTCTGCCAGCAGACAGCTCACACTCAGAAGAATCTTGTGGCCATTGTGAAGTCTATCAAAAGTGCCTCCCACAACTACATCAGAGAAACTCTGCAATGGCTCATTTGTTTTCTCAGTCTCCTCTTGTGGGGACAGTTCTCCATTATCATCTTGTAACTCATAGTCAGGATACAGTAAAACAGACCTCAGTTTAGGGCAACAGCTGTAACAACTGATGGCATAACGTTCTAGGCGTTGTTTGATAGGATTTGACTGCACTCCATCGGCACTTTCATAGTCTGTGAGCACCACCTCAGGTGGTTGGGAAAGGTTCTGAACAGATCCTAGCACTGGAGGGTTAGCTCCTTGATTGAGAAGGTTGGTGAGCAATATCCGGACATCAAGGTGACGATGGATGTCAGCATCAGCGTACAGCTTGCTGATAAGGTTGTGTACTTCAGATGTGGCAGGAACATAGGCAAAACGGGGCTGTGTAGCACCCGACAAGCTGAGTCCTGGCTGCAGTTGAATATATAGGGTTTCTTGTACCAGCCTGGCAGCTGAAGCAAGAATGGGCATCAAGCGTAGAGAAAGTGCTGACAGTGGGGATGTCAGAACAAGTAGACCAGAACGGAAAATCGACATGCTGTCCGGGAGGACCATTCAGAAACATATGTGTAAAAAAAAAAAAAAAAGAAAGAAAGAAAAGATAAGTCAAGATAAGTCAAAGTAGCTTTAACCTACAGAAAAATAATGACCAAAGATTTTATGTATTAGCATCTAGTTTAAAATAACAAACCCCATTGTAAACTCCAGAAAAAAATTCTCCTTTACTGTAAAGTAGAAACTATCTATTTAAAATCCTTAACTGACTGTATTATACACTAGCATTGGACAAGATATTATCTTTCACCCTAACCTTGGTAAGATTGCTATGAAACCGTAGTATGTTTGAACTTGCTGGAAGAAGTGTAACAATAGAGAAAGTGTCCATAAACAGCAGTGCTGCCTTTTTGCTTATTTTTAACTTCTGTTTGACATTAGTTAAAATGCAATTAAGCATATTAATATGCAATTAAGCAAATGAATAATAGTAAGATTTCTTTATATCTTTCCATTTTTTTTAACTCTTAGTGGGCTACAACAGAGAACAGTAGTAGCCCACTAAGATAGCAGTAGTAATTGTAATCACCTCTTGCTTTCCAGTGCCCTCAAATCTCCCATCTTTAAAAGATAAATGTCACCCTAACAGGTTGATTACATCATATATTTATTTTTAACTACCCAGCCCCACCCCTCAATCAATCCAATGGTCATCTCTCTGGAAATAAAATCCACTTATTTACATTTACATCACTACATGATCTATTTTTTTAGCTCAATAGCTCCCCTCCTCTTCTTGATACTTCCTTTCATTTAATTGTGTACAAAAGTTAAAAATATAAAATTGCTACAGTATAAATATCAATAGAATGGCTACTGAAAATAAACTATTCAGATATAATAAAGTGGAACATCCCCCATTAGTATAGCTAACGTTCTATGGCAGTGGCTTCCAAGTACATACGTGTCACGAATGTGTGCAATTTAATTTTGCATACAGCCTATGTGTACATTTGTATTTCTTGGGAGAGAAAAGGCTTCCAATACTATTTGAAGATCGCTAAATGTACTTTGGATTTCCAAAAGCAAACATGTACTTCTTCTTCTTCTTGTTAGTCCCAAAGTCCTGTCTGACCCATCGCAACCCCATGAACAACTTTTCCTTCCTGTCCTCTACCATCCCCACCAGGAGACCATTGAAGCTCACATGTACTTCTAGTAATAAAATTAATACTGCATAGGGATTGTATTTTTACTTTATTAATTTTTAATAAAATTAATACTGCATAGAGATTGCATTTTTTACTTTTATTGTATTTCTACATTTGTTACTTTTTTGAGCTGCTCTTTAAGAAGAAACAATAAATAAATGAGAGGGGGTGGGGGAAAGAAAGAGATTCTCCTTCAAGCCTTTATTCGAAATTAGTTGGGCGTTCTGCAGCTGTAAAACCAAAGATACAGAAAATTCCAAGGCTGTTGGGTTTATTGGAGAGCAGGGGACGTCGCTCTCGCCCTAGACATAACCCACTTTCTCTAGCCTCCTATCTACTCCTGTTATATCACCGTAGCTCCTGTTACTTTGCATAGTCGCATTCTGCTTGCTTTTTTTCCCCCTTCTTCTTTTTGCAACGAAAAACTCCAGGCTTGTTGGGGGGTGGGGAGGAAAAAGGAGAGGTGGGAGAGAATAAGCCACCTTTTGCAGACCTCCCGTAAATAAGGAAAACCTGCGACAAACTGGCCATTTAAACCCAGGTTCCCAAGTCGCTGGGGAAGAAGACGCCGCCGCCAAATGATGGCATTCCTCGCTGCCCTGCAATAACCAGCGCCCCCCACCACCACCACGAGAGACCGGGAGCGTGTCTTCGCCCCCACCTTCCAAGGAGCCCCCCCCGGCCCCCCCCCACTCCAAGGAAGGGACACCTCCCCGCTTAACTCACCTGATAGGCAACCTCAGCCAAGTCAACACCCGACCCGGAAGTGTCTCTACACAAACTGGAAGCGATCCTCGTGGCTAGGAGGAAAATATTTATAGAGTGGAAAGTTAAACACAGGGTGGTGTGTGTGTGTGTGGGGGGGATATTTAAAGGACGAGTTGCCTCGTATCGATGAAGTTGACGGAAGAAGGAGAAGTGTGTGTGTGTGTGTGTGTGTGTGTGTGTGTGTGTGTGTGTGTGTGTGTGTGTTGTTGCTTGCGCTTGGACCCTGTGGGCTAGTCTGGATGAGGGGGCTCCAACCTTGGCTGCTTTAAGCCTGGAGGACTTCAACTCCCAGAATTCTGGAAGTTGAATTTGGAAGCCCCCCAAATTCCGAGCCTAGTTCCCGTTGTAGAACTGCAGAAAAAAACAGTTACTACCAACCTGCCTTCCATTGAGGACCTGTATACTGCAGGAGTCAAAAAGAGGGTTGTGAAAATATTTAGGATATAATTTTTTTATTGGCCAAGTGTGATAGGACCACACAAGGAATTTGTCTTTGGTGCCTATACTCTCAGTGTAGATAAAAAGAAAAGATAACATTTGTCAAGAATCATAAGGTGCAACACTTAATGATAGTCATAGGGTACAAACCAGGGGTGAAATCCAGCAGGTTCTGGAGAACCGGTAGCGGAAATTTTGAGCAGTTCGGAGAACCGGTAGCAAAAAAATTTGAGTAGTTAGGAGAGCCAGCAAATAGACCAACATTGTGGGGTGGGAATGGGGATTTTGCAGTATCCTTCTCCCTGGAGTGGGGTGGGAATGGGGATTTTGCAATAGCCTTCCCCCAGGAGTGGGGAGGGAAGGGGAATTTTGCAATATCCTTTCCCCAGGAGTGGGGAGAGAATGGAGATTTTGCAGTATCCTTCCCCTGCCACGCCCACAAAGCCACATCATGCCCCCCAAGCCACATCCACAGAACCGGTAGTAAAAAAATTTGGATTTCACCACTGGTACAAACCCTTCGCATCCTGGACATCAACTGTTTTGACTCCTACCCTCAAAACGACGCTATAGAGCACTGCACACCATAACAACTAGACACAAGAACAATTTTTTTCCAGAACACCATCACTTTGCTAAACAAATAATTCCCTCAACATGTCAAACTAGTTATTAAGTCTGCATTACTATTAATCTTCTCATCGTTCCCATCCTCCCACTTACGACTGTATGACTGTAATCTTGTTGCTGGTATCCTTACGATTTATATTGACTGTTTCCTAATATGATTTGATTGCTTATTTGTTCCCTGAGACTATCATTAAGTGTTGTACCTTACGATTCTTGACGAATGTATCTTTTCTTTTATGTACACTGAGAGCATATGCACCAAGACAAATTCCTTGTGTGTCCAATCACACTTGGCTAATAAAAAATTCTATTCTATTCTATTGTTAACGCACATAACTATGTTTTGACAAGGGGGTCATTAAGGAAACCCTCTTCCTTGTATGCCTTTGCAGTTGTGTCCATTCCTGGATTAGAATTTGTTCATCATGGTCAATCACGCCTTGGTCCCCCCTCCCGTGACCACAATATTGCCAGGTGCTCTATATTGCTCGGCCACCCTTGAAAACCATCCAGAACCAGTCTTTCTCAATCTTAGCCGCTTGAAGATGTGTGGGACTTCATTTCCCAGAATTCCTCGGTGAGCGAGCTAAGCGGGAGGATCAGGAGTCCCTCTTGAGGATCCTTGGTTGTGTGCTTGGTTGTCATTTTACATTTATATATTGTCTATTTGTTATAAGTTTTTTTTTTCTTATTGTGTGTTTGTGCTGTATGCTTTCCAGTCACACATTCTATCCTGGACAGCCTTATACTGTAAATCTTTAATAAATAAATGTTGCTATATGTAGTTATCACTATAGCAACTCCTGAACATGTCATTTTAATCTGAAACTAATCTTGTAGTTTCCATTGAAGCCCATTTTTGGCACTTTTTAGAGTGCCAAAAAGAGCATTTAAGTAACCAAGAATATTGTGAGTGTTTAAAGGATCTAATTTATCTGTAATAAATATCTATCTATTGGCTCGCTAAAAAAAGTGAGATTCTACAATCTGCTAGAGCTGTGCATAATTGCTCTTTGAGTGCTTCCTAATGTTAATGTAAGCCTATCTATCTGAATTCAACTGTATTGTTTCTTGTCAAAACTAGATAGGCTTTATCCTCACTTTTCTTCTTTAACTTGTCAGTTAGAAAAAGTTCTAATCCCATTCCCTTTTCTCCCTAGTAGTTTTTCTGGGAAAAACTATAGGCTAAACATAAGGGGAAAATCACAACTGTATTAATTGAAGAACCACTACGAAATATTGCTTTAAGAAGAAAATTTACTTATACGTTGTATAAAAAATAAATGTTTTTATATGTTTTTTATATGTTTTAATAGTTTATAAATTTTAAATAAAAAAGAAAAAGAAAAAGTTCTAATCTGTAAGACTTTTATACTCAGTCTTGATATCTGCAGTCCCCAGAAGAAACTATACTTAGTCCAAAGAATTCAGTTCCTTATATTCAAACCAAATGTTTTATTTATTACAGATGTCTCTTGTTACCCATCTGACAAGACACTTAAGGTAACTAGCCATAAAATAAAAGAATACAATTAAATGCAAAACAAAATTAGTTGTTTGGAATTACAACTAATTGTAATTTAGTTACAATTAGCCTTAAAACCAGTATTTATCACACTTCTACATTCAGAAGAACATTGTGTGCTCCGTACTTCATATATTTGCTAGAAGGTATTGATTCTATGGCTTTCTGCATCTTATTTTTAGTTGTGGCAGATAACCATGGATACTTTATCACAGTACCTATATGAAAATGATTTATTTCCAGCTTTGCCTCGTTATTCAAACAACTTGGGAGTCTCCCTTAAGGAAGCTTGCAGGTCTTTGGAAGCTTTTAGCAAATAAACAGGTGCTAGGGGAAAGCTGTCCCAGAGTTCTCTATTATTGAAGCAAATTTGGCTATTTATGCAAGTTGTAGATGAAGACAGAAAACAGTACTTATCCAAAAATCATTTTTAAAAGCATTGAAAATTGTAAATTACAAGACTGTACTTATATAGGAAACTGACTATTAAAGAAGAAACTTAAACAATGTATATTCTAATTACTGGTGCTCTTCAGGATTTCTGACAAATTCATACTTGAAATACTAGAGATTGATATGAGAAATCTAGCATGAAATTTATGACTAAGCTATAGCCCTTCTCCAAAAATCTTGGATTAAGATGCTGATTATGCTTATTTAAAATAGATACATTCCTAATATATCTAGCATTTTTGTTGCTTTGTTTTATTCTAAAATCCTACATTTTTGCTATGTATTCTGTGTGGATAGCAGTTTGAAGCCAGAAAAAATGTTTTAAGTTTCATTGTTATGTGTCTGCAGCTCCTTAAACCAATTATTTCTTTTTCTGAAATTGCACTTACAGAAGGACAGCTAAGTAATTACAGAAAAAGCTGCATTACATCTTTTTGCCATCAAATAGAAGGGTTCCAGATATATATATTACTATATATCCTTTGAAATACACCAAGTCTTCGTTTTGCCCCTCTTTGACCACAAGAGGGCACACCTGTACAATAATAAAATTCAGAAATCACTAGGTTAGACTTTATGATGTACGTATATGAATCTGGGTGAGTGTAAATATAATTTTGTAATTCAAGAAGAGCAAAGCACTGTAAAAGATTATGACCAGAAGAAAATAATAAAACACATGGGCTACGAAGAAGGTTTGTGGAAATTGTCTTAACTAGATGAATTAATCTTTTCCATTAGATTAATTAGACCATGTAATTATCACATGCTCCATAATGAAAAGATAATGGGAACTGTGGATCTATATACCTGGAAGGTAACTAGTGGGAACAGCTTGGGTACTCTCCCTAAAATTATTTCCAAGTCCATGAAGAGGAAAACTTTGGTTCATCTCAAAGCCAATCCCATGCTTGTGAAATGAGAACTTTAGTTGAATCCCTTCTTCTGCATTCCAAGCTGTTCTTACTAACTTTGGAAGGGCACCCTATAAACTAGCATATAAATGATCAGCAGGCACTGGAATCAGTTATGCATCTTTTTTTTTGTTATTATAGCTATAGAGCAGTGGTTCTCAACCTTCCTAATACCACGACCCTTTAATACAGTTCATGTTGTGGTGACCCCCAACCATAAAATTATTCCTAAAACCATTGAAAATATGTGTTTTCCAATGTTTTTAGGTGACCCCTGTGAAAGGGTCGTTCGACCCCCAAAGGGGTCGCGACCCACAGGTTGAGAACCACTGCTATAGAGGAAAGAGAAAAACATATTTCTCTTTTAGTTTGGCGATTCTTCAACAAACTAATAAGATTTTCAACAAAACTAATATGGCTTTGCTTATAAAGGTTCTGCGTAAATCAAGAGCAATTTCCTTTATAGGCACTTTCTCAGAGAAGCAAAATTACATTGGTATCAATTGCATAGAATGATCTACAGACAGGAAGATGGCTGAGTAGGGATATAGTTTTCCTGAGAAGCCAAACATGGCTTTGTGATCATCTGTACAAATCATTTCTGCTAATACAGTCAAACACACTTTTGAACTTAATTGGAGCCATGCTCCAATTATTTGCATAACAAAGGCAGGTACCTCTAAGATGGCTCAGCAGTTAAAGACACTGAGCTTGTCAGCTGGAAAGCTCACAGCCCAGGTTCGAGACCCAAGTGTCATGCGACAGGGTGAGCTTTCATTACATGCTCCAGCTCCTGCCCACCTAGCAGTCCAAAAACACACAAATGCACGTAGATAAATAAGTACCACTTCAGTGGTAAAGTAATGGCATTCCGTGTTCCTTTCACATATAGTCATGCTGGCCACATAACTACAGAAATGTCTTTGGACAATGCTGGTTCCCTTGGCTAAGAAACGAGGCTTAAGTACCACCTCCTAGAGTCTGACATGAAGGGGAAAACCTTTATCTTTACTCTTAAGATCATATGCTGAATTTTTGCCAATGATTACAAACCATATTCAGTTGCTACCCATTAGAAGTATTCCACGATTTTGCACATAGCCTGATGTATCTCTTTTTCTAAAAGTTGAAAAATAGGCCTTTTCTCCCTTATAGTTCCAGTTCTATTTGTGGATGTTGGGACATTGGTTAAAATAATCAGAGTGAGCTTTAACTCGGTAAACCAATACAAGACAAGTACAAAGCTGCAATCAATAATCCAAAAAGTTATACCGAGAACAGAGTGTCTCCATTACACTGCCATCAAGTGATTGTACTTCATGGCAGGGGGTAATATTTAAGATATATCTTTGTAGCTATGTCTAGCGTATTGCCTATAGGTTTTGATGGATACTGTTTTCCATTGTAGATAAACCTCCTTTCTACTTTGATGACAGCTTGGTTAAATTGATCCTGGTGAAAAGGTGTTCCAGAATTGAGGCATTTCACCAAGGTGATAATGAAAAGCTTCCAACGCATCCTGTAATAGTCCAGCATCAGCCCTGCAAGCTGTTTGTTGGCATAGTCCAAAATATTGCCATCAGGTCCCCAGAGAGTTAGCTGGTTGCGTGCATTGAAGTCATACAATTGTTCCTCTTTTTTGCTGGTGGCCATTTTGTGTGCAGCTTCCAGCCATCCTCCCAGCAAAAAACGCCTGTCACTGGAGAGAAGAGCATCCAGTTCTGGAAGAAGGTCATAGATTAGAACTCCACCAGTAATCAGGAGTTGTGACAACACACGTTTCTGAAAAGCCTGTTTGATTTCCAAATAGTAATCACTCACTCGCTGCTGCAGAACCTGACGTACCACATCCACGAGGTCATAGCAGAAGGTGCTGCTGTTGCCCAGTTCACCAGAAGTATTCTGAAACAGCTGCCAGGCTTCGTAGACATCACTCTTATTATACCAGACCTCTGTGTTCATCCGAAAAGAAGGACGGTGTACAAGGGGGCTGTGGTTGTGATTTACACAAGGCCCTGAACAATTGTAGACACTCTGGAATAGCAGTTGCCAGGCCTTAATTACTTGCATGTTTTTGACACCATAGCGCTCTGTACTGTAGGTGGCAACCCACTGCTGTAGATTTACTGGCTCCTTGAGCCAACCTAAATCTGTTATGAGTTCATATATCACATCATTTTGTTCAATACCTTCAGGGGTGAGGCCAATGCCAATCATAGTAGAGTTGAGAAAACGTCTGGCTTCAAAAGGACCTTGGTTGATGCTCTCCACCATACCAAAAAGGCCATGGTTCCCACCAAAGTTGTGAAGCATACACCAAATGAAAGGCTGCCCATAGAAGGACTCAGTCCAGAGGTAGACAGGCTTAGATTCAGCGAAGAGGTCCAGCACCAGCATCCTGCCTATAGGTACACCTTGAAGAAGGGCTTTAACTTGGGCAGGTTGCCAGAAGTCTCTCTGGTGTTGGAAAAGCCAACCTTGCATCAGCCATATGGCATGGGGGTCAACTATGAGGATAGGCACAGTCCAAAGAAGGGAAAAAAAGACATTCAGAACCAATTACTTTTATTTGGTACTCTATTTCTTATTCTTTTTATTTCTTGATAATAATATAGGTTCGGTTTCTTTCTGTTTACAAACCTGTAATACTGTTGGCATACTATATACTTTTCATTTATCTGCCTAAATTTATTTGTATTTTGTGCCCTAGATTTCTCTTGGAAGAAAATGTTTCTGGTTCTCAGGTTTTTTTGTTACAGATCCGGCAATCACAGCAATATAATTAATCAAAACCTGAAAACCTATAGCTGTAAATCTACTAGGTATAAAAATAATATGTGAAATAGTGTGGTGCAATGGATAGATTGAAGCTGAGGAAGCCTTGATTGAAATTTCTATTCAGCCAGATTACTTGGACAAATCACTATCTCTTGGTTATCTTTCTGATATAGATATTAACAAGAATAAAAATATGAAATGCTATGAATACCCTGAATTCCATGACAGAAGAACAGGATTTAATTATATATATATTAAAAATACCCCAAATAAACCCTAAATTACTTTGATCAGAGTTGGTATGTTTTTTCCTGCTGTGCTTCATCTCTAACTTAAAATTATGCAGAATAATATCTCTGAGTAACATGTAAACATATGAAGATACCTTATTCCAAGGCAAGAAATTAGCAATTCTACAGTATATAATTTAAAGACAAGAAAAAGAAAAGATACAAAGTTCATAAAATCTCAGCAACAAGAACCAGAAAAATGCCTACTTTTGAAAAAATAAGCATGAATCCTTACATACGATTCATACTCTAGATAGCTGGGCAAAAACATTCACATGATGTATGTGCTTATTTGCCATTTAGCAAGGAAAGGACCATCTTACCCCACATGGAAATTACAGAAATGTTGCAATTAATCACCAAGGAAGATGTATCTGGTGATAATGTGAGACAGGGGCTTCTTTATAGCAGCACCCCAGGAGTGGAAGAAGTTTATAGCTTTTAAGGAAACTAAAGTTCATCAGATTTTTAAGTTTATTTGCAAACTTGGTTGGTAATTGCTTTACTGTTATTGATTGGGTTATTTCTTCTTATTGTGAACTGCCAGTGAGCTCCTTATGGAAGAAAAGGTTAAAATGTTTGTACATTATTAAAAAAAACTCTGACTTTCCACAGCCTTTATGGATATTAATTCACCATTTGGAATTATGAAGAGGCTCTACTATTATCCTTTCAATATAAATTCCCTTTTTATGACTCTGCAACCCCATTGGATGAAGCTGAACATTTACTGGCCAGATGCCCTTCCTGACACCATAAGGAGGTCAGATAGTTTTCTTTGCGCCCTAGGAGAGAAACATCTGCCACTACCTAGGATTGAATTCTCAACTTTCCAAAAGGGAGGTGAGTATCTTCACCACTAGGCCGCCAAGCCGCGTTTACTATTATTCTTGCAATATGCATGGCTAAATGAGCTAAAGATAATGAGTTAAAGGGCTAAAGATGAGCAGAAGTAACAGAAAAATAGAGCTAAAGATGAGCAGGGTTATCCCTGCAAAAATAGGGAAGAATAAGAGGCCCTTTCACTTCATACCTCCAGTCATGGTGTGGAAGACAGCTGTGCTGATCTGGGAGAGGTAGGTGGTATTTGATGAAAGCGGGCGCATCTCATTGAAGGTGTCAGCACTGTATACATGATCTGTATCAAACTCTTTGATAAGCTCTTTTAGAAAGAGAGTCCCTATAACCTGAAACATGGGGTCTTCAGGTGACAAGAGGTAAGCACATGAATAGGTGCAATCAAAATGGCTCCAGTTCCCCAGCTGTGTGGCATTGACCTGTGGAAAAACTCTAACATGGAAAAAACAAACATTGTGAAACAAATTACAAAGTCAGCTCCAAATTCATTGGGTTGTGTGCTAAGTGCTACAAATTTCTGCCAGCAGATTTTTAGACTCAAGCAAAGAGAATACTCAATGATTGTTATGGCAGGAATCCAGAATATTAAGAAAATGTCAACGCAAGAAATACATTCAAGATTATGTGTCCCTGTTGTATCTTCTCCACTGACCTTTGGACTTAGATGTTAAGAGGTCCGGCTAATAATAAAGGAAAATATATTCTGCTTGGGTTCAAAGCACTTCACAGAACTATTACTTAAAACACATTCTGAATTTCCCCCCAAGGAGTTTTTCTCTTATTTCAGCTCTGACTTTCACATGAATAGTCCCCTCAACAGTTCTCATGCCTTTCCCCCACCAAAAGTCCTACATCCTCTAGTCTTAACTCCTCATTTAACTCCTCATTTTTTGGGCCAGTCTGTGTTGTAGCCCGTCAGCGGCCTGTGCAGCTAGTAGTCGATTCTGACAGCAAGGAGGCTGGTGTGGTGCTGCGCCAGCAGCCTGTACAGCTGGCACTCGAGTCAGACAATGATGAGGCTGGAGAAGATGTGGTGCCAGAGGCGGGGATTCAGCCAGGGCCTTCAGAACCTCCAGAAGCTCCCATAAGTGAAGAGGAAGAAGAGGAGGAGCCTCTTCTCGATGCACGGGTGCGCAGAGCTGCCAAAAGGCAGGAGTGGCTTCTCAGGAGGAGGTCTCCTCGAGAGTAAGGCTTGGGGCTAATTGGCCACTCCCTTAGCTTATTTAAGGAAGGATGACAACTGAGGCAATTTGCAGGGAACAACTTCATTCACTCTCCTTAGCGTTTTGACCTTAGTTCTCTTATCAGTTTCCTGCAAATTGTTTCTGGGCTTTCTGCCAACCATAGTAAGATTACAATTATTTATTCTTTGGATTCTTGTAGGCTGTTAAGAAAGTTAATTAACAGCCTTTGTTTGAAAAAGACTGATTTAATTTAGTAAACTAAGATTTGTACAGACTTTGTGTGTGCTGCGTTCTTTGGGGTCCGTAGCTGGGGCAGAACAGTCTGTCATTCATCCCTTGGAGAAAGACCACTGTCCCAGGTTTCCTCTCCACAAAGTCTGAAAATCTTGGAGTCTGCTGCCAGTGAGTACAGATAGTCCTTGACTTACAACAGTTCACTTAGTGACAATTTAAAGTTACAACAGCACTGAAAAAAGTGATGTGTGACCATTTTTCAGAGTTACAACATCCCCATAACCATGTGATCAAAATTCAGATGCTTGACAACTGACTCATATTTATGACCATTGCTGTGCCTCAGGGTCATATGATCTCCTTTTGCGACCTTCTGAAAAGCAAAGTCAATGGGGAAACCAGATGCACTCAACAACCGGGTTACTAACTTACCCACTGCAAGTGATTCACTTAACAACCATGGCAAGAAAGGTTGTAAAATGGGCCAAAACTCACTTAAGAAATGTTTCACTTAATAATAGAAATGTTGGGCTCCACTGTAGTCGTAAGTCGAGGACTATCTATATAGGTCAGTCTTTCCGAGTGTATGCCTTCCAGCTTTATTAGGCCAATGACCAGATTGGCTAGGGACTGATGGAATTATTTTTTAAAAAGACTATAGACCAGTATTTGTTAACCTTGGCAACTTTAAAATAAATGGACTTCCAGAATTCTGAAATTGGAAGTTCATACATCTTGAAATTGCCAAGGTTGAGAAATAATGATGCAGACAATGCTTGGCCAAATGGAAAATAGTCCGTCCTGGCATGAGGTAATTTCTTATATGCTCAACCAAACTCATTTTGTTCTTTTACCTTAGAATGCCTTGCGGGATATGACCAGAGAATGCGGGAAGCACTGTCAACATACCCAGAGACCTCATCCTCTCTAGGATCCTGTACTGGGAAGGTAAAAGAGTCAGGATGGAGCAATAAAGCAAAGCCACAGAATAATCCACAATGTGCCCTGCCATCCCCATAAAATTGGTCCAGAAGAAGGCCCATTTCTGGAAAGAGCTGTGCATTCTGTGAGCACAGAATGTGCAACCTGTATATGAGGTTTATGACCTAATTTTCTGATAATTCCTGTTTTACTCAAAATTGTGGTGTGTAATAAAGATGAGATACATAAATAAAAATGGAGCTAAAAAAGACTCTGTTCTTCATTTCCAGAATTTTCAATAATATTGGGCTGCAATTCATTATAAAAGCTCCCATAACATCCTCAAAAAAAAAAAAAAAAAAAGAGAAATAACCCTGATTTATTAAATCAGCTGATAAACCTTGCATGCTGGTTGGGAACCCATACTTGACCAATTGTGATGCTTGACAGTCACAGACAAGTCAATATTTTCTATAATAACTGTGATGATACAATGCAAGAACCAATCTCATGTCAGTCAATCTGAGTTAAGAGGAGGAAGAATAAGAGTGCAATATTCCAAGCACCAAAAATGCCCATGAATCGATTTCAGAAACTATGAGACTGGTTACGGTCAGTTTACTAGAATAATAGTACTGTTAATTTTGGCATCTTTAATATAAAGAATGGACATCCTTGTGTCTTTTAAAATGACACTAGGAACGGCTCTTGCCAGACAAAAGCAGGATTGTAATTTTCAGAAAATCCCACGTTTCCCCCTGCATTACGTCACTATGAACATCTCCTCTAATTGTTTCCTGAAACATAGACTAAAAAACACAGGGTTAGATTACCTGGTTCACTTTCACAGCTTTAAAACTCAGTGGGGGCAGATAAGCCCATATTTGCCTACAAAAGGCATGAAAGAAAATATGACAGAAGACGGAAGGCACCCTACTGCCAGAAACCATATCAGCCAGCCTAGGTACCTGTAAATTTAGTTTTTTCTGATGCCAGGAGAAGGGCAATGGTCCTGCCCAAGAGTGCAAATTCCCCATCCGGTTCCAAGCTAGGAAAGCAGGGCCAGTGAAGTACTCATCAATTTCTGATTGCTTTAGACCCAACGACAAATACACCTGTAAGAACAATAGTAGAGTATGAGAGTTGCTCTGGAGAAGATCCTGGTTTTAAATATTGTTACACCCACAATAATATGCTTAATAACACATACACGCTGCCAGATGGCTTCCTGCCCGGTGAATGCCAGTGCCATGTTAATACCATGGAGTGCCATCCAGTCAATCTCCTGTTCCCAGCGGTCCCAGTTCCACCACACAAAGGAATAGCTGTAAGTGCAGACATTTTGATAGAAGCGGAACCTAAGGAGAAAAATACAATAAATATATTAACAATAAATTAAATGTAGGTAATGAAATTATTCTTCACACATTTTTAATTTTTTAATTATCAAATTTCTATACTGCATATCACACTTGAATAACTCTCATTGTAATAGCAATAGCACTTAGACTTATATACCGCTTCACAATGATTTACAGTCCTCTCTAAGCGGTTTACAGGGTCAACCTATTGCCCCCAACAATCTCAGTTGTCATTTTACCGACCTTGGAAGAATGGAAGGCTAAGTCAAGTTGAGCTGGTGAGAATTGAACTGCTGGCAGTTGGCAGAATTAGCTTGCAATACCGCATTCTAACCACTGTGTCACAACGGAATAAGACATTCCCTCTTCTATCACATTAAAAATGATAATTTGGAAGAATTGACTACAACTAAATAGTACCTACCCAATCTTGACTGGTTATGAAAAGTTTTCATAGCATCAGACAGAGTTAGTATTTCGGCTGGTGCTCACCAGGAAATCACAGGATTCTGAGCTACACTGGGTTATTTGGGGACAAAAACCTTGGAAGAATATATTAACCAACCATTTACGTAGTTTTGGGGGGAAAAGAAAGAAAAAACATATGAGTATAATCAAGAAGAGTCAAAATGAACTGAATATCTGTTTACTTGGGAAAGTCATTCAATGTGGTAACCAGATCACATGAACCAGAGATTAGCCTGTCCTTGTTATCACTGCTCTCTAGCTACATTTGATTTGCATGGCCTGGTAAACCTAGCATGATCTGTGACAGTGTATCTCCAGCCAATCAGGGGCATCATGAATGAGGAGTGAATTGTTAGTTATTTCATGTGTAGTCCTTGATTTACAACCATTCATTTAGTGATGGTTTGAAGTTACAGCAGCACTGAAAAAAGTGACTTATGACCATTTTACACACTTATGACCTTTGCATCCCCCATCCCCGTGGTCATGTGATTTATATTCAAATGCTTGATAACTGAGTCATATGACCGTTGCAGTGTCATGTGACCAACTTTTGTGACCTTCTGACAAGCAAAGTCAATGGGGACACCAGATTCACTTAACAACTGGGTTACTAATTTAACAACTGCAGTGATTCACTTAACAAATCTGGCAAGAAAAGTTGTAAAATGGGGCAAAACTCACTTAACAAATTTCTCACTTAGCAACATAAATTCTGGGTTCAATTGGGGTCATAAGTCGAGGACTACCTGTATTATTACTTTGATTGTCACAAAACAGAGGGCACCTTGAGATCTGTGAAATGAGTAAAGAGTTAAGTGGTTATTTAACATATTTATACAAAGCTTATCTCATGAACTCATATCTGGCTGGGGGTCAGTCATGCTTTGGCCACTTCCAACTGGATGACTGCAACATATTTTACACGGGGCTGTCCTTGAAGACCACCATAAGTTACAACTAGTCTAAATTGTTGCAGCTCTCACAACATTGGGCATATCTCAGTTTCTTCATATTACAGCTTTGCTGCCATGAGCAAACTGGCTTCCAGTTTCTTTCAGAGCATAATTCAAGGTGGCACTCATTATCTTTACTGCCACGGTATTAGTGGGACCACCCCTCCCTAAGCAGTGGTGAAATCCAATTTTTTTTACTACTGGTTCTGTGGGCGTGGCTTGGTGGGTGTGGCAGGGGAGGGATACTGCAAAATCCCCATTCCCTCCCCACTCCTGGGGGAAGGATATTACAAAATCTCCATTCCCACCCAACTCTGGGGCCAGCCAGAGGTGCTATTTGCCGCTTCTCCGAACTACTCAAAATTTCCTCTACCGGTTCTCCGAACTGCTCAAAATTTCCACTACCGGTTCTTCAGAACCTATCAGAACCTGCTGGATTTCACTCCTGTCCCTAAAGGTATTTGCCCATTAGTAGATTAGATAAAGGGAGTATTCTTTAAGTCCATTCTCTTGAATGCTGCCACCTAGAGGGACCTAGGAAGCATGGCTTTTCTGTAGTAAAATAAAAACAATTACAGATAGTCCTCGACTTACATCCACCATTGAGCCCAGAATTTAGGTTGCTAAGTGAGAAATTTAAGTGAGTATTGGCCCATTTTATGTCTTTTCTTGCCACGTTTGTTAAGTGAATCACTGCTGTTCCTAAATTCGTAATATGATTGTTAAATGAATCTGGTTTCCCCATTGACTTTGCTTGTCAGAAGGTCTCAAAACATGATCACATGATCCTGGGACACTGCCACCGTCATAACTATGAACCTGTTCTCAAGCATCCGAATATAAGTCACATGTCCATGGGGATGCTGCAACGGTCATAAGTGTGACAAATGGTCATAAATCACTTTTTTCAGTGCCGTTGTAACTTTGATCACTAAATGAACTGTTATAAGTCGAGGACTACCTGTATAGTCCTCAACTTAAAACCACAACCAAGTCCAAAATTTCCATTGGCAAGCAAAGCAGTTGTTAAGTGACTTTTGCCTCACTTTATGACGTTTCTTTTGCCACAGAGAAGCTAATCACTGCAGTTGTTAAGTGAATCACGCAGTTGTTAAGTGAATCTGGCTTTCCCCATTGACTTTGCTTGTCAGAAGCTGGCAGGGAAGGTTACAAGTGGTGATCATGTGACCTTAGACAGTACCCAAATTTTGATCACATGACTATGGGGAGGCTGCAACAGTCGTTAAGTATGAAAACTGGCCATAAGTCATTTTTCATCTACCATTGTACCTTTGAAGGGTCATAAATGAATGGCTGTAAGTTGAGGACTACCTGTACGACTCAAGTTCATTGGGAAAATTTCTGTTGCTAAGCAAGACAGTTGTTAAGTGTGTTTTGCCTCATTTTACGACCTTTCTTGCCACAGTTAAGTGAATCACTACAGTTATGAAGTTAGTAACAAGGTTGTTAAGTGAAACCGCCTCCCCCATTGACTTTGCTTGTCAGGTTGCAAAAGATGAGTGAGGTAACTTTGGAACACTGCATCAGTCATAAATACATGCCAGTTGCCAAGCGTCCAAATTTTAATCACGTGATCATGGGGGGCAGTCCTAAGTGTGAGAAAAGTCGCTGTGTCATTTTTTTGAGTGTTGTTGTAACTTCAGTCCCTAAACCAGCAGTTGTAAACCGAGGACTACCTGTACACCTTGGGACTTGAAGGGAACCAGTTTGCCTTAAAACTACTATTGGACAATAAGTCCCAGATACAGCTTTTATGTCAAACATTCTGCGAATTTCATTTCAGAACCTCAAAAGTTTCAATCAGTTGGCAGACCGGTGAATCTTATCTGAAGCGAAACTCGGGTTTTCCGGACCCGCCTTTATTAAGATGCCTTCCCATATTTTCAAGGCGAAGCCGGATACGCCCCTGCTTCGCATATGGAGGTTAAGGGGGGACGCTTTGCCTTCCTTGCGATGTCGAATCACCTGTTGGGGCTGGTGACGATAATCTCTGCGGAGACAGGGGGCAAACTCTGCGGCAGTCGGAGCTGCCTCCCAGACCAGGACACGTGGCAGCCGCAGAAGTCCTTCAAGTAATGGTAGATTCCCGAGGCGGCGGCCACTCCGCTTGAGCCAGAGACGTTTATCATGCCCGGCTTATCCGAGCTCAGCCGGTACGTGTCGAGACCGCCAGGCCCGGCCAATGACCGGTTCACGGATACCGCGAAGGCAGAAGCTGCCCTCGGGCCCAGAAGCCGCTCCAGGAGTTTTCGCACCGCTGTTGCCTGACGGGTTTCCTCCGCCTCCGGCTGCAAGCGAGCCATCGCTTCCCATTGCCACAAAGGCCGGGAATTAGCAGCGGCTGCGGCAGTCGCTACGGCCGCCCAAAGCAAAAGCAACAGCGGACGCGACATAGAAAGGGACCCCGACGGGAAGCTTACAAGGCGGAGAAGTTCCGGGGAGCGATCTCTCCCGAGTACGTTGGCCAATGGTTGCCGCAGCTCCCTTGCAGGCCAATTGCTTCCCTTGCCACGCTTCTACGACAATCACGGGAGCCGCTGCTGAGTGGGAAAATCCCAGGCTCCTTTGATTCGCGCGCATTCTATACAATTCTCTTGGGTTAAACTTGATTTTGGGGTGTGTTGTGTAGAAGCGGAGAGGGGAGGCCTGTGCGGAGTGACATGCCTACCAAAACTTTCAACGGAAGCCATAGAAATTTAAAATAGAAAGCTATCCCAAAGTTAATTTAATCCAGCCCACTACAAAGGGCAGAAAAGCTAATTAAACCACCCAGCAGAAGTGGCTCTTCAACCTGTTTTTAAAAGCTTCCTAAAGCCCGGAAAAATCGAAGTCACAATTTAAATCAAGTGCTTTTCTTCCTTCTAAGTAATCAGAATGTAGAATAAAAAAAATGTTTTTAAATCAAGAGGATGACTTCTAAATATTCTTAGTATTGCTTTTCTTCAGTCACGAAAATTTTTGACAAAGTGATATTGAACGTTAAGATGGCAAGTTTGATACAAGCTCAGTGTTACCCGCCTCCCCTCCCTTTTTTTCCTTCTGGTTATTTTATTACACAACTCCATAGAAATTTTTGTTTGAAACCTAAGGAAGTATTCTAAAATATAGTCATGGAATTGCTGAAGGACACATTCATAGAAAAAAAATCCATTTCACAAGATGAAAAAGGCTAGTATGAACCAGGGGTGAAATCCAGCAGGTTCTGACGGGTTCTGGAGAACCGGTAGCGGAAATTTTGAGTAGTTCGGAGAATCGGTAAATGCCACCTCTGGTAGCTGGCCCCAGAGTGGGGTGGGAATGCAGTATCCTTCTCCTGGAGTGGGGTGGGAATGGGGATTTTGCAGTATCCTTCCCCTGCCACGCCCACCAAACCACGCAATTGGATTTCACCACTGGTATGAACAAGTTACAAGGATGTTTTGCCCCATGCCACTTTCTGGTCCCATAAAGGTAAAGGTTCCCCTGCACATGCGTACTAGTTAGTTTCCGGCTCTAGGGGCAGCTGAAGAGCCAGCGCTGTCCGAAGAAATCTCCGTGGTCATGTGGCTGGCATGACTAAACGCCGAAGGCGCACAGAGTGCTGTTACCTTCCCACTAAAGTGGTCCCTATTTTTCTACTTGTATTTTTTGTGTGCGTTTGAACTGCTAGGTTGGCAGAAGCTGGGACAAGTAATGGGAGCTCACTCAGTTACGCAGCACTAGGGATTTGAACTGCTGAACCGCCTTCTGACAAACTCAGCATCTTAACCATTGAGCCACCCACCACCTCTGGTCGCATAGGAATGTCTATAATAGCAATATTTTCACCACCCAGTTATTTGAGTTCCTTTTCTCTCCCCATGAAGAGAACTGCCCTATTGTAGAATTTTAAGCTCTCAATTCATGCAATGATAACAAAAGAACTAAAATAAAAGAGCTATTTATAAAGATAACAATACTGTATAACATGTCAACTACACAGAGAACTGTTCTTGTGAAGAGCTGCCTGCTTCAACTGATACTTCGATCATCCGCACTCCTTCAGGGCCAGGCGCTACTTTTTTCAAACATATGAGGTGAGAGACATCAAAGAAGCAGTTAGATAATACATAGCACCACCTCTTTCTAGTAATGGCAGTAGCTCCAGTAGTAGAAATTGCCCAACTGCCAAGCCATAGATGTTGCTACTTCTGTCTTTAAGAATTATTTTATTTTATTTTATTAAATTTATATACCGCCCTACTCCCGAAGGACTCAGGGCGGTGAACAGCCAAAAAATAAAACACATAGATTACAAAATTTAAAAGACAGTATAAAATCACATTAAATAATTTGGCCCGGGACAAATTAAAACACCCCCAATACTTAAGACAAATTTAAAATTTACAATTTAAAAAGTTAAAAGGGAAAAGTTAGGCCAGGCTGGCCTGTTGAAATAAAAAAGTCTTGAGGGCGCGGCGGAAGGTGCGTAGATCCAGGATCCTCCGTATCTCCGGAGGGAGCTCATTCCAGATAGCAGGTGCCCCCACAGAGAAGGCTCTCCCCCTGGGGGCTGCCAGTCGACACTGTTTGGCCGACGGCACCCGGAGGAGCCCCTCTCTATGAGAGCGTACTGGCCGGTGAGAGGCTACTGGTGGCAGCAGGCGGTCCCATAAATATCCAGGTCCTAAGCCATGGAGCGCTCTAAAGGTGGCAACCAAAACCTTGAAGTGCACCCAGAAGACCACCAGGAGCCAGTGCAGCTCGCGCAGGAGAGGTGTTACATGGGAATGCCACATCGCTCCCATAACCACCCGCATGGCCGCACTCGGCACCAGTTGGAGCCTCCGGGTGCTCCTCAAGGGGAGCCTCATGTAGAGAGCATTGCAGTAGTCCAGGCGGGAAGTGACGAGGGCATGAGTGACCGTGCGTAAGGAGTCCCAATCTAGAAAGGGACGCAACTGGCGGATCAGGCGAACCTGATGAAAAGTCCTCCCGCTCTCAGCCATCAAGTGCTCTTCTAAAGACAGCCGTGAATCCAGGAGGACACCCAAGTTGTGAGCCCTCTCCATGGGGGCTAATGACTCACCCCCAGTAGTCAGTGATGGCACCAACTGACTATATCGGGACTTAATCTTAGTGTTATGTCTGTATCATGTATTCACGTACATAGGAACTACTCCATTCTGTGTGCAAGGAACACAATTTCTATACTGAACTAAAACAGTCTCCTATGGATATTTTTAGTGTATATCTTCCATATTACCTATTGATGTTCAATTTAAAACAAAAATGAACACTTCAATCACAAATTTTTATCAAAAAAGAAAAGATTCATTTGTAGTCCTATTTCAGATACACTTTTATCTGAAAAGTTTGGAAGGGGTGAACAACCAAAACAGACAAACCAACATCTCCAGTAATTAAGGGCATAATTAATAGAAGTATATATAATAAATGTATATGCTTAATCTAAGCAGATAACAGAATTCTGTTTTCTTCATATAAAATATGCAAATAATTCTAAGGACTTTTTGAACACTGTATCCTACAATATGTGAAAGGCAGGACAGGAAAAGTGGAGCATAATAATCATTTAGAAAGATCCTTAATTGTGAAACCCCAATAGGTGCCAATCCAACAAGGTGACCAAACTATGAAACCAACAGAATAACAGAATAACAAAATTGGAAGGGACCTTGCAGGTCTTCTAGTCCAACCCCTTATTCAAACAGAAAACCCATTTCAGACAAACGGTTGTCCAGTCACTTTTTATAAGCCTCCTGTAATGGAGCACCCACAACTTCTGAAGGCAAGCTGTTCCACTGCTTTATTGTTCTCACACCCAGGAAATTTCTTAGGTTGCTTCTCTCCTTGATTAGTTTCCAACCATTCTTGTCTTGCTTTCAAAAATAAGTTGACCCCCACTTCTTTGTGGCAGCCCCTCTAATACTGGAATACTTGTCATGTCACCCCTAGTCCTTCTTTTCACTAGACTAGACAAACCCAATTCTTGCAACCGTTCCTCATGTTTTAGCCTCCATCCCCCTAATTATCTTTGTTGCTCTTCTCTGCACTCTTTCCAGAATCTAAATATATTTTTTATAATGTGGTGACCACATACTTTTGTAGTATTGTATAACTGCAGTATGCAGTATTCCAAAAGGTCAGGACTTTTATTGTAACAATTATCCTATCCCATCCCATCCACCTTGCAAATCTGAATATGTTTTCCCCTCCCTCACTTTATCTTTGTGTGAACTAGGGAGGAGATTGAAACTTTTCTCAAAATTTTCTTGGCTAGTCTTGGCTCTGCTTATCTGACCACTGCCTTTCTTGAAGCTTTTTCTCCTGTCCCTCAAGGCCATTCCCTATTCATTTTACATTAGGTACCATGGGGCAGTTGTTATTTTTGTACCAATTACTTCCCAGGATTGTTGAGGAAAACTGGAATGTTGTACATGCAGATATGATATCTTGGAAGAAAAACTGGATATAAATCTAAGAAGTAAATAAATATAAGTATCTTATGAAACACAAGAGAAGGGTACAAGGGTAATGTTTTTAATTCTTAAATGTTTTTTATAATGATTTTAAATGCATTGTGAGCCGCCCTGAGTCTTCCGAGAGGGGCGGCATACAAATTGAATTAATAAATAATAAATAAATAAATAGAAGTTGATCTTCGAGGAAGTGGTGATTTGATTTAATTTTGCTTGAGATGAGAAGGTCCTGCTTCATAAACAGAATGGGAAACTCCCTGTTTGGGGACCAATGATTGTCCTGAAGTAGAAAGTGCATCAGGATAAATCACAAATCATGCTCCCCAAAATCAAAGAGCTACTAAAAGTATTTAAACCAGTTACTAAGCCAACTATTAATAGTAGTAACAATAAAGTAAATATTTCTTAAAACTGGAATAAGCATGAAAGAAAAGAACACACTTTCTTTGCTTAGACATGTCCTATATTTTTATTTCATGTATTAAAAATGGAATGGCAATACTATTGGAAGGCCAGAATGGCAGAATCAGGTCCTGCAATTGTACAACTCAAGCACAAAAGTGGTGGACATAAGGCAACAGGACAGAAAAGGTGGGTGGCTAACCGTTGAAAAGCTTTCCTCTCCCCTCCCCTCCCCTCCCCCCATGATTCCTGAAAGAAGCACACAAAGCAATTCTTTTTCTTATGAAAGGAAGGAAAAGGAAGGAGGTGCATGTGCTGAAGATGGAATAGAAGAAAGCATTTGATTTAATCTCCATGGCAACTTCTTCGGCGTCTATGGCTGAAACAAAATGTTCAACATTGACAGAAGCACTTGGATAATTGTGAACAAGATGTTATATATTGTGCTGCTCTTACCAAATTACGACTTTTAGAGCAAGTATTTAGTGATTTCCAGCTGCAAAGGCAATTCACAAAACAGGAAACAAAGTAAGTGATAATTGAATGAGAGTCATTTGTACACTGCCTTTGCTCACCATTTTTTGCCCTTCGGTACCCTTGCCTTAGAAAGTTTTGAAAAAAGCAGACACTGTTTGCAGACAATCTGTACCTCCCATTTAATGCTAACTACTAAAAACCTTCATTACCCTCCAAGGCAATCTTTTAAAACCTAACACGGCCCCATATGTGACAGATGGTAATTCTTGAATAGTTAAGTGTTCTTGTCAACTTGCCCCCATAAAAGGAAGAATAACCAGAAATAATAGTTTTTTTTCAATTGAGAAATAGTGTGTGTGTGTTTAGCTCTGTTCTGTTCCATAACACAGTAGCACATATAATTAATATGATGTATGTGCCTATCATCATGGAAGTTAGCCATAATTGATCCAACAATGTGGGAGTTCAAAAATATCTTAGCAGTGAAACTGGCTGCCATAAATAAAACAATAGCATCTCTCCTAATATCTTTCAAGATAATGTAATGGCCGATACTCACAGAATTATGTACAGCAAAATACATAATGGGAATGTGTGAGAGAGAGAAATACAATCACCATTGTCGCTGACATAATCAGAAAAGCACCAGAGTTGGAGAGGCTTGAAAAGTCACAACCAATGAAGGCAGAGTTCAAACCCATTAGAGTTACAACCCTTAAGACTCAGCTTCCAGGCTAGAGATGTGATGACCAGTAAGTACAGAAGAAAGATAATAAGGAATGGGTCGTATTTTGTGACAACAATATACAGCACGGAAGGGACACAAATTTGCTCATTTTGATTTGGTACACGAGGAAGTAATCTTAAATGTATCACTATTCTCTAGGAGAGAGTGAAATTTCATTCAGATATTTGAACAATTCTGCAAGGGTAAAGATCAGTGACCTGGAGTCCATTAGACTAAATGAGAAGACAAAGTAAAAAGAAAAAATGGCAAAGAGCTACTCTCTTTTTAATTCCTTCCCATAATTTCTTTCCCTTGAAGTCAGATCTGATTCAACCTAAGATACAAAAGTTCTTTTCCTATAAACAACATTCAAGCATTAGTCACTTGTGAACTGGCTAAAGGAATGAATGGGCTTCAGACATGGTCCCAATCAAAGGCTCTTTGAAAAACTTTGTATTTGAAATCTCCACAAGTTTTCATCTTCCAGGTTTCACTTGACTACTCCTTTCCTACATTCACATGTCAAAAAGTAATGGCAGAACCTCAAAAAAGTGCAACAAACAAATTGAATTCTCTGGATCAACTCTGGAAAATTCCCCCAATCTTCTCGTGCTCTATAGATGTTCTTCAAGTCATTCTAGCACAATACATATGGAAAAGAGGCAATTTTGGGGAAACTGTTCCAGAGCTTGGGACAAAGGAAACTAAAGAAATGGAAAACTGGAAGAACTTGCAGCAAATCCCTCATAGCTTCTATGACAGTCCAGACTCCTTCCGTGGTAAAAAGAGTTATGTCCTTCTGGAAAGGCAGGCGCAACGGATAAAGAGATCAGGCTCAGAAATTAAGAGGCTGATGGCAGATCTCAGTCTACTCAGGAAGAGAGATATCTGTGCATATTGTCTCTTCCTTTTCCCAATATCAAGCAAACTTCTGATGTCCAACCAGTCACATCTACTTGTGCGTGAAGTGTGACAAAAGGCAGCAAGAAAAATGTTCAGTTGTTTAAAAGCTGGAGAGGGGTTGAGAAAATGGAGATGAAACCCCAGGTAGCCAGCAACTGTCCTTACTTGTCAATGAGTCCTCCTTCCTTCAGCTTGAAATAAAAAAACTTCTCCAGCGTGTTGGCACACTTACAGTAGTCACTCTCAGGAGGGTTATACTCACGACAGTTGGTAATGACACGCTGCAAGTCAGCAATAAAGAGCTTCTTGGTAATGTAATAACGATTCTTGAGCCTTTCTGTCATCGTCTTCAGGTCTGCAGAAGGAGTAGGTGGAAGGGAGAGACACGATCAATTATATAAGAGACAATGCAAAAATGCATATGCCTTTCTGACTTTGTAATTCATTATAAGCTCCTCACTCACAACTATCCTAAAAATAATGAAAAGGAAGAAAGACACATGGGAAGAAACATACAAGCTACAAAGTCTAGAATTATATATAGTTCTCTTCATGAGTTAGCGTAAATGCAATTAGAAGTATCAAAATGGCTGAAAGTACATCTCAGTTTAAGAAAATTAGTGGAAACTGCCAGTAAAACATTTCCAAAAGGCGGCTCTGTTAGCCTATGACAGGGGTCAGCAACCTGCGGCTCTGGAGCTACATGCAGCTCTTTGGGCCCTCTGCTGTGGCTCCCTGTCAGGTGATCCCACCACTGGCTGGCCCCGCCCTTTGCCCTCCCCTCCCAGTCACTCCTCGACTGGCCTGAGAAGGTGGGCCAGGGCAGAGACAGAAAGACACAGAGAGAGGGGGAGAGAAAGAGACACAGAGAGACAGGGAGAGAGAGGAGGGAGGGAGGGAGGGAAGGGAGAAAGGGATATGTGAAAAGGGTTTTGTGGTTCCTGGTGTTTTTTAACAACTGGTTCTCTGCCCTAATGACCGGCTGGGTAGGTGTGGCTAGCGGGGGTCATGTGACTAGTAGAAGTGAGGGACATCGAGTTGGCCATGCCCACCCAGGTTTTGTGGCTCCCAGAGTTTTCTTTTCTGTGGGAAACGGGTCCAAATGGCTTTTTGAGTGTTTAAGGTTGCAGATCCCTGGCCTATGAAAAACACAAAGCCACTAACTGTTCGAAGATGAATTTATTTATAATAAGTTCTTATAAATAAGTGTTATTTTTAATAACATCGGCTTGAAGTAAAGCATATAAAGCTCACCCATTTGGCAATCAGTGCTTCCCACTCAATTGATTTCAATGGCACAGTTGCCACAATTCAGTAACGTACCTTCCACTATTCTCTTGCTCAAAATTTTGCATAAATCGTAAAGTTTACTTAACACAGTTAAGAATGATCCATCCACTCCAAAATATCCCACCCAGAAAATTAGAATATTTCAGCCTTTCTTACACACATAACAGAGGCCTCTTGATGTCCTCAACACTTTTCATTTGGTCCCTGACCCAAAATGTTTTCCAATCCTAATTTGTGCAAATCTGTGCACAAATTAGTGCAAATACATACTGCAAATCTTTTTGGTTAACTATGACAAAGAAGATAATGGATATTCTAACTGCCCAATGGAAGAAAATCTCCCCCAGTTCTACAACATTATTATAATCCAATGAGAGATTACTTTCCAATCATTTAAATAAGATTTTCCCTCCACTACATATACTGACTGTACCCATAATTTTTTTTACTCATAGAGCTGATTACTTTTTCAGGCAAAATCCAAATCTAGTTACCTACCAATGGGAAAGCGGATAATCTCATAGTAGTCAGGAGCTTCGGATTTCTTCACGGGTTCCATAAATGGCCATGCACTGGGATGGGTCTGATAGGTGATAGACACACAGCAACTTGAGTAATAAATAGATTTTTTTCTAACAGAAACTAAAATCATGCCTTACAAAGTTCAATCAGGATTCACAAAGTAGCCTGTAGGTATTTGAGACATAGAAGTGGTCTTCTGTTGGATGGGCAAAGGAAAAAAGGAGAAAGGGAAGGTATTTCTGGCAGAAAGAAAGTTTTCTGCCAGAAATATCCTTTTCACATTCTAAATATTTTAATTTAACTTCTTGCTAAATGAAGAACTGTTTCACTCAAAATCCCACCCAAGGTTACTTTTAAAAATACCATTTTGTTACCAGTTTAGATGTTTTGCTTTCCCTAACATATTGGCCTTTTATCTATTTGTACTGTAATCAATTAATATATATTCCACTCGTACTTAAAAAAAAAATTAAAATAGCTACAGGTAGTCCTTGATTAATGACTAATTGGAATTTCCACAATTAAGAGATGTGGTTGTAATGCAAGATATAACGTGACTTCATTGCTTAGCAATGTCAATCATAAGCCTGTTGTTAAGCAATGATCGCAGGTCATTAAGCAAGGACCTTCTCGCAATTTCCTGCCAGCTTCTAATAATGCAAGTCAGTGGGGAAGCCAGGAGGAAGTTGCAAGCCCCACGTGATTTGCAAGAAGGCCGGAGGGCAAGTCAATGGCTGCTGCCATGTACGGGTTGGTGCACAAAGGTGTGCTGGTCACTGGCACAATGCTAGTGCAACAGGTCTGGGGCTGGCTGCTATCAGGAAAGGAAAACTTACCAAACCGACTTGTGATTTTTCCTGCCAGCTTCCCCATTGACTTTGCTTGTGGGAAGCCATGGGACTGTGTAACAGCTGGAACCTTGAGGATCAGTCATAAGTACCACCCAGGAGTGAAATGCTCCTAGTTCAGACCGGATTGCTCGATCCGGTAGCGATGGAGGTGAGTGGTTCGGAGAACCGGTAGCAAAAATCCTTGGCCCCCCCTCCCCCCGCCCAGCTGAGCTGCACAATCATCAGAGCCTTTTTTCTACAACCTCTTCAGCCAAAAAAATGCTTTTAAAAGTAAAAAAAAAGTCTCTGACGATCGTGCGGCTCAGCTGGGATCGTCAGAGCCTTTTGAAAGCATTTTTTTACAACCTCTTAGCCGAAGAGGTTGTAGAAAAAATGGTTTTAAAAGTAAAAAATAAAATAAAATATGGCCACGCCCACCCAGTCACATTACCCCCACCATCAGCAACCCACGCCCACAGAACCGGTAGTAACAAATTTTAGATTTCACCACTGGTATCACCCATTCAGCATTCATGTTAACTTCCAACAATCTCTGAACAGATGGTCATTAACCGAAGACTACCTTTATTCAAAATCTAGTTCTGTCTATGCTGTTCACAGATAAGGGCAAAAATTTCAGGAAAGTTTCGGCAAGTTTTACTTGTCTAGACACCACATCATTGAGAAACCACACTTCATTTTGACTGTTGCTCTTGTGTTAAGAGAAAAATTCCTATTTATACTCCAAGTGATCCTGAAGTCCGCTTACCTTGATTTGGGCAAGAAGATTTTTCAAAGTAGTATACAACTGGTCTGGATCCTTGAGCTCCTTTCTGGAAGGGAAATTTTTAAAACAAGAGGGGTGGTGGTTTTGGTGATGAAAATATTAGAAAATGCAAGAACTACAGAGTATTATAAAGACATCTGCATAATCTAAAAAGAACCAAGTCAACTCCAAATGGGTGCCCTCAAGAAAAGTGAAGATTATACCAACTGTTATGAGATCATCATAGCTTCTGGATGAACCTATGGTTTAATGTAGCAACATTTTTAAAGAGCTTCAGTTTGAGGAAGACATTCTTGAAAAACATACTTGAAAAGCTAAAAGAAGCTATTCCAAGATCAGCAGACTTTTCAAGCAGCATGCAGTTAATTCTGACAAATTTGTTGGAGCCAGAAGCAAAATATTAGCATAAAAAAGTTGTCCATTTTACCGTCTGGCATCATGATTGAAAAACTGGCCTAGAAACCAGATGACTATGAGTTCTAGACCTGCTGTAGACTTGAAAGCCAGCTGAGTGACTTTAGGCCAATCACTCTCTCACTTCAACCCATTTCAGAGAGTTGTTGTGATGGAGAAAGGAATATTAGGAGTATGTGTGTGTGTGTGTGTGTGTGTGTGTGTGGGAGGGAGGGAGGGACGGGGAGGATAAAAGTAATTGCAATAATAAACCCAAGTCTTTGAGAAAAATTCGACAGGTGGATAAATGTCAAATCAATCTAAACATCTGGCTGACTATGTGACCAATCATCCTCATTTAAAATTTAATTTAATTTCTAAAGTAAATGGATTCATTTGAAAGTCATGGGTACTCTATCTTGAATGCATCAGGCAGTATGCATTAAATCATTAGCTGTACTTTCATATAAATTTGAAAAAGCTAGCCCTGCTCAGTGATGCTTCTTTTTGTCTTATTCCATCATTTTATAGAGGAAAGAACTTTTAGAGAATTTGGGGACATTTGCCTGTTCTATATTAATTGTCCTCTACCAAACTCATTAAGGCAGACCAACAGGTTAAAAAAACAAGCAGAAACATTTTGGGGATATGCGTGGGTGAGAAAAGAACATGAAGTGCCAGATGGCTTACCCTTTTTCTTTATTCAGTGGCTTCCATCCTGTTTCTCCTGGAAGAGAGAGAGACAGAGAGAAAATCACTTATTGTAAACACAGACCAAAGCTAATTTAAAAAAAAAAAAAGGCAGTCCATTTATTACAAGTACTAATTGGGACAAAGAAAATACAGGACACAAAAGCAAGCAAGAGAAAAGTTTTGGATAAACACCTGTTCTTTGTATCAGATCCATAGATTTGAATCTGGACCTAATCCACCCCTCCTGTAAATCATATTAACACAGTTTCCTTACTTTGCTTCCTCAGAGGTTAGGAGCAAACACAGCGGAAGGATAGAATGTGGGAAGAGGACACAGCTAAAATCATGTCAATTCTTTTTCTAGCGTTATTAATGTTCACTAAATGCATCATCACACCTGTTCTCCCAGGTATAAACCCTGCTCAACTCACGGATGCCTGGGATGCTTTCAATCGGAATATGTCGAACTCCCTCTTTGAAACAAGTGAGGCCAGGGTAGACTTTACGGATCTGAGCTTGCTTTCTCTCTATCAACTTCTTGATGATCTGTGGGAAGAACCAGAAACTGTCATGACTTGCATTGTCATCCCTGAATGCTTCTGCAAAATCAGGGCAATGAAACAGGCTAAGCATCTCTTGGAAAAAACAGGCAGATATGCAGCTAGGAATCTACTTCCTGGCCAATTCCTAGCTCAGCCTTCAAGCCGAGCAGCGTCAAGGTGTTAAGAAAAAGTTGAAAAGGCAGGCGGGCAGGCAGACAAAAGCTGAATCTGAGAGGAAGAAGAGAGAGGATTATTGTGCAGCATCAACCATGCATGATTACTGGCTATGTTGGCTGAAAATTATGAAAAATGGAATTTAACTATGCCTACAAAAACATGAAAGGACTGTCATAGGCAGGAAGGCCTCCCCTATAGGAAGATTCAAAGAGAGCAATTATGAACATTACCTCTTCCTGTGAAACAAGTGCAAAGTGGAACACAGAAACCTTTCCTTCACTGAGGGAGGAGAACCAAATTCTTACAAGAGTAAGTCTGTTTCTGGAATACGTCGCTTAACTCTGCAGAATGTGTTTTCCATATAAGAAAAATACATAAGTTTTGAAAAATCCAACCACAGATCAGCATGTAAATGTGCCTGCGGATAGCATGTGAAATAAAAAGGAGAGGCAGAAATTTGAGGGAAGAAGTATAGATAGAGCAAAGGAAGGAATATGATTGATTATATCCCTAAAGGCTTAATCGAGGAAAAAACGGATGAGGCTTTTTAGGACTATACAGAGAGAAAGGCAATCATTTAGATATAATCTGCGCCCAAAGTCAAAGCCAAATTTGCATACGTCCATGAGAGAGAGGGGGGAGGAGAGGGAGGGAGGGAGGAAGAGAGAGAGACCTATTCAGCAGTGTGAATTAATAATAGTAATAAAGATGGTTCATACATAGTTGACAAGAATCAGAGATGGGCCAAGCAGAAATGTTCCCTTCTTCCACCCCAGGCCCAGCCCCTCACCTCTTTCTGCTTCTTGATAATATGTGAAAGCTCTGTGTAGGGGATCCGAGGATTTAGCTCACATTCCATCAGGGTGGCTCCTTCGTAGTCCTTGATGTAGCCAAGGTAGCGACTCTTGGGGACCTTGATATCTTTTGAAAACCCCTGAAGGCCACAGAGAAGAGATCCTATTCATTCTCCAGAATAAGCTAAATGTAATCCGGCAGTGAGAAATATAACTGACCTATTCTGAAATGGTGCTTCATCTCTTTCTTGCTGCCTAACGTATAGATCCAGTTCATTTTCCCCATCGTATTCAAGAATGTATTGAGGGGGGGCGAGGGGTTCATGGAAGCTACACTTAGGTTACAGAACTGTATAATAGTGAACTGTATCTTTTAGATAATCAGTCTCCAACCTTTCCGGCTCTGTGGATAGGTAGCGGCAGCAACAGCAGGGGGCCGGGGTGGGGGGGGATGTTTTATGTCCTTGCCTGCCACTTCCACAAATGGAGCTTCATGTGCTTATCCACTGCTAATGCGGCCCAGTTCCCAACAGGCCATGACCCAATACTGGGATGCAACCCAAGGTTTGGGGACCCATGTTTTAGACACATTTAAGAAGACCGTTTTAAAAAAAATTAGACACACCGGATTTATCCCATTTAATGCTTCTTAGACATATGATAACGTTAATACCATAATTCCTAGCCAAAGTGGTTGGGGATTATAGGGACTATAGTTCAAAGTAACTGAAGAATACTAGGTTGGGGAAGGCTGATACATACGCACACCTACCTATCCAACTTGTTAGAAATGAATGACACCAATTTAGAATATGATTCAGATAAATAACCTTTACAAAGTAACACAGAAACTTAATTCAATTAAAATTATTTCCTCAAATATTTCTACAACTAGATAAATTAAGGCCTGCTTTAGAGATCATGCTAGCCCCAAATTTATGGCTAAAACATTTTTATATTTTGTAAAAAAACAATGAGCTTTGAGTGCAGATCCATAAAGTTGCATTTCTGAAACTATGAGAAATTGGGACTAGTTCTGGCTGAAACTCAAGTTTATATATTACTTATCCTCAGATGCCCATAGGTTGAAGTCGGAGCAAAGAAGTGGTGATGTAAAAGTGGAAAAGAAACCTTCCCTATCCAGACAAGTGTAAAGAAAAAAAGCACGGAAAGCTTATGGCTTCTTGTGCCTGTTACGTTAATTGTTTTATAAACCTTAACTACTTTTTTATTTGTACGTGGCACAGAGTCACTCTGTGAGGGAAATGAGCACTTTCTAAACATGATATATAGTATAAATAAATAAACCATTTAATGTGACCTAATATATTTAACATGACATGTGGATGCAGCTATATTAGCAACTATGTCCATAGGCTTAGGAGGAGAACAAGGCCCTTTTATAAATGTGTCCCCTATAGTTAATCCAAAAGCCAGTTCCTAATATAATTCAGCAACAATGGTGTGGTACCTGCTTTTTGAAATAGCCAATGGCATATTCATCTGCATAGGTGAGAAAGTAG
Source organism: Arizona elegans (assembly GCA_022577455.1). Lineage (NCBI taxonomy): Eukaryota > Metazoa > Chordata > Lepidosauria > Squamata > Colubridae > Arizona > Arizona elegans. The sequence continues at coordinate 111,844,830 of JAKOOJ010000004.1, read as the reverse complement.
AGGATGCTGTGTTTGATGTGGTACTCCTTCAGGTGATTCATAAGGTGAGTCCCATAGCCCTTCAAGGAAGTGAAGAAGAAAAAGGGGAAAAATGATCAGGACAAAATCTGGGAACGATCCTCTTTCTATCATTGAATTTATATTTTATCTTTCATTCTAGAGCTCATGATTTTTTCAACCATGACCTTTTGGTCTCATAACTACTCTATGAAGCAAATTGGTGTCTTAACTGAGTAAATATTTAAGACTAGGCCCAAACTCAGATCCTCTACCTCAGCAGCTGAAAATTCATACAGGAAGCTAATTTATGTGATGTGATTTGCAATCAAATAGAAGTTAATTCTGAGATGAATAATGTCCTGTATAGAAATCTGAGGCAATAAATAAAGATAGTTAGCAATAACAACAATTACAAAAGTTTTTAATATGGAAAATGTGAGGCACGGATGATTAACTTCTCGAAAGGAATTGCCAAAAGTGTCAAAATTTGCTACAGAACACATGTTAAATCCTACTCCAAGTTTAACAAAAAACAACTAATCTGTTCAAATAACATGCCATGTTCCACAGCCTCCTATTACACTTAACATGATGACGGTCTGGTTTGCCCGATGCTCTTAAGAGAATGCTTGCATTCCTAAGGTACAAATACCAACTATCCAATGCTGTCTAAGCCTAGACTAACTCTATGAACTACTCTGCACAATTGAAGATAATTAGTACTGGATCCATGCCAGTGTGTTTTATTTCATTCTTTTGAGAAGCACAGGAGAGGCACTGCAACACCATCTGAAAATCTCAGACAGTTAAATGTGACTTGTTGAGGTTTTAATAATATGAATAAAGTTGCTGGGGGAAATGTAATAATTGGAATATTCCCAACTATATATCTGAAACATAATCAAAAAGAGAAAAGAAGGCAAATTAAGAATATTTTAAGAACTAATTGGATTGGGTAAAATGAGAAATGATTAAGATGTGCTTTATGAATATATTTTTGAATAAGTGGAAATATATTGTTAAGATATTTTGAGAAATATATTCAATAATTGAAATTGAATGTAAAACTGAATGAAATTGAAATGATAAAAATGATTTAAATGTTACACTTGCAAGAAGTAAAGCAGAAAAAATACATTGGTAAAAGTAAAAAAGATAAAGGATTAAAAGATTGTTTGAGTAAAGATTTGAAGGAAAAAAGGGAATAAGATAAAATATACTGTTAATAATTAAGAAGACAAGGATCGGGGCTACCTGGACTCCACAGTGGAAAATATTAAATTGAAAATGAATACAGCAAAAGAGAGAGATGAAGGAGGGGAAGAGAGTTGGAAGGGAGGAGGAAGGAGAGAGAGGGATGGAAGAGTAGGGAGTAAAGAAGGGAAGGGAAATTAGAGTAGGAGAGAAGGTAAGACAGGGGGGAAGAGAGGAGGAGAAGGAGAAGGGAAGGGGAAGTAGAGAAGAGAAAAAGAAGGTGGTGAAAGAAAGTAGGAAGGGATAGGAAAGAGGGAGAGGGTAGGTTTAAGGAGAAATATTACTGTACAATAAAAAAGATGAAGTGGAAGAAAGGCAACTCCGAACAAACCAATATAAATATATTAAGATATAGAATAAATTGTTTAAGAATAAAAGAGAATAAATATGAATAAATAATAAAAGTTAAAATCTAGGGACAAATGAAGATGGTGTTTATGTATGCAAGTATAGAAATATTGAAATATATTTGAAAAAAAAAAGAAAAGGGAAGATGATTTTGGCAAAAATTGTAATTGAGTAAAATCTATTTGAATTTGATTAATTGTATAAGATAAGAAACGACCAACACTGTTCAAAAAAAAAAAAAGATGTGGGTGAATGTAGGAGGAGAAAAAAAACCCAATAAAACTTGTTTAAAAAAAAGAGAGAGAGAGAGAATGAATCCTGAGACTCTGCTGCAATGTCTAAATGCAGTGCAAATGCACTGAAAAGCCTATGAAGATTTTAGCATCTCCCATAAGCCAGTTTTAGCAAGTAAGGATGCTGTTATGTTTAAAAGCAACCAAGAAGTCTCGCCTCTTCATACTTTGGTCTTTTGAAATAAGAAAACAAAATTCAAGCTGGCTTTCTCTGCCCTGTTCTGATCCAGGGACATATCACTGATTATAAGCAGTGAGAGTTCCCTGTATGATTGGTTGGAAGTAGTCCAGCTGATACCATTTCCTTCAAAATAAGACATCCCCTGGTAATAAGCCCAATCGGGCTTTTGAGCGCATGGCAATAAGGCCAAGTGCTTATTTCAGGGTTCAAAAAAAAAAAAAAAAAAGACAGGGAGGGTCTTATTTTCGGGAAAACACGGTACTAGTTTAGAACCTGTTTTAAACCCCGAAGAATGTCACAGGCATCTCAAAACAACCCTACCTTGACTTGCTCATTAGATGTGACAGCGCAGAAGACAATCTCGGTAAATCCTTGTGTTGGGAACATCCGAAAGCAGATCCCGCCAATCACTCGACCGTCCTTGATTAACGCCAGAGTCTTGTGCTTGCTGCCAAGAAAATAAGCAGCAGAAAGAGGAGCTTGTATTGGAAGAAGAGATGAGCACAACTAACAATGACACCCCTGCTTCATCCTTCATCTTTTTGAGATGTAAGAGCAATGCCCAACCATTAACCCTATTATAAACCTGAATTAGTTTCATTAACAATTCTAGCTGACATAGAACTTATTTCCCAGCTGCAACCTTTTCTTTTTGGGAGTCTTTGTGTCACCTTGAATTACCACTATTTCCAGTTACTGAGCTGCCATAATTCCTCATCTACCTTACTTCTTACATTTAAAACAAAAATGGCTTTCAAAACCAGGAAGTTGGGAGTTTTGCACAGAGCCACTTCCAGCACTATGTTTCTTTCAAGAATATCTTTAAATCCCAAGTGGGCTCCTTATACTTTGTTAGAATATAAACAGTATCTCTCCAAAGACGTAACTATTCTCTCTCTTTTGGTGATCCTCAGACCACAAAAGACCTGCTTTTGATCTGAGACTGATATATTCATGGGATCTCTGCTGTGATTTGTTGTTTTAGTCCAGAGTGCCTGTAGTGTTGTATATTTTTAACAAGCTTTTATTATTTTGTATTTTTATTAGTTAGCCACTCACAGTCCATGGGAGTGGGCAATTATAATAAAGGTAAAAGTTCCCCACGCACATATGTGCTAGACATTCCTGACTCTAGGGGGTGGTGCTCATCTCCATTTCAAAGCCGAAGAGCCAGTACTGTCCGAAGATGTCTCCTGGTCATGTGGCCGGCATGATTAAATGCCAAAGGCGCACGAAATGCTGTTACCTTCCCACCAAAAGTGGTCCCTATTTTTCTACTTGCATTTTTTACCTGCTTTCGAACTGCTAGGTTGGCAGGAAAAAAAATTACCAAATATGAAGACCTGCAAAGAAAAGTAAAAAGCTTGTACCAATGGGAATAAGCACTTGGGTGTAATCCCAAAACACCAAGAACATTGCTGGCATTGACAAAATCACCATCGGTCAATTGCAAAATGCAACTTTTCTTGGAACAGCTTAAATCCAGCTTCCATACCTTTAACACAATCAAACAAAAACATCTGCCTATACCAGGTCCTTGGGAAGGACTTGATAGACAAATATCAAATCTAAGCTAAACTTCTGGTTGATTGTGAGACCAAGCATAATAACGTCCCTTGGTGAGGCATTGATGTGATTGTGGTCTTGTGTACTCTGAGGAAGATGACAACTATGCCAGACGTTGAGCCATACTGGACAGGTCTCAGCAGAGGAGTCAGACAAAAAGGGCCTCTCCCATAAAAATATATTGAGATATAAATTAAAGAAACACATATTGTCTTGGTTGTCACATCAAGAATTGCACTAGAATTGTTGGAGTATCTGGATATCTGGTGAAAAATGGGTTACAGAACTCAGGACTGTTGGCTGAGCAACTAGGGACAAACTACCAGTGCAAAATTACTGGAAGGAAACCCAAAGGTGTTTTTTTTCAAGAGGCAACTGGACTTTCTAGGATTTTTTTGAAGACATTTTGCTTCTTGTCTAAGAAGCTTCTTTAGCTTGTTGGATGAGAAGTGAAACATCTTCAAAGAAAAACCAGAAAGTCCAGTTGCCTCTTGAAAAAAGCACCTTTGGGACAACCATGACCTGGATGACTGAGCATCTCCATAGACATTTAGCAATACTGGAAGGAAAGGTGTTTAGCCACTGCAAATATACAGTAATTGAAAACAAAGAAATAATGATCTGTTATTACATATCAAGTCCAATAAGAAGAGGATATTTGAAACAAATGCATCCGTTCTGGAAAAAACATCCCGAATCAGAAATAATAGAACAGAGATTAACACCCATTTATAACATGAAATAAAATATTCACAGAAGCAGAATTGAAAGAAGTGAAAAGGGCAAAGAAATCAGAGCCTTGCCAGATATAACTCAGACTACAGAGGCAAACTAGGGGGATTTGGCAGTAGAGGAAGCCAGCACAGCTATATATTTATTTTCATTCAGAAACCAGGCACCCACTCATCTGCCTCAGAAAGAGAAAAGTCCTCTAACTGAAGAAGCAGAAGAATTGAAGCAAAGAATAGTTAAGCATCTACAATAGCACAAAATAAGATTGCCTGGATTAGAGCTTGTTCCAAAGAAAGAGCCAGCACTAACATTAAAAAATGCCAATAATGACTGTAATATCAAAAATAAGCACTAGTTCGCTGCAAGAAACGAACCAATTAATGTACAAAACAGCTGCAGTTATAACTGAATTCCTGGAATGCAAAAGAAGGGAAAAAAAGAGGGGGGGAAGTGCATCATCAAAATGTAAGATCAGACTGGAAAATAAGATTAGCAAGATGAGATCAAATGCAAGTAAGCTCAGAAACAAGAAAGATTAAGAAAGCACTGGAAATAAGTAAACAGCAAATATCAACTATAGCTAAAAAGGTTAGCAGATATGAATCTCAAATTGCAAATTATAGGCAGAATCTCTGATTTCAATCCCTATTAGAAATGTTTCTACCAATCTATCAATGGAAAGATTGCAGTGAATCAGTTAGCACCCAGCAAGTAAGAAAACAGTATAGTTTTAGGAGAAGATATGGGATAATACAAAGAAATATAACAAGAACGCAGTTTGGTTAGGAAGATGGATAAGAATAAAAAAGAAAATGAAATGAAAGAACTTGTAATAACAGCAGAAATGGTGGAAAAGGGGGCAAGGAAGATCAAGAATCGGTGAAGATGAATTGCGTGGATCTTGGTTGAAACATCTGACTAGTCTATATCCACTTGTTGCCAAGCAGTTTATCAATATGCTGCAAGGAGATGAAACTGAAGAGTGGCTAATTTGTGGCAAAACCTAACTGATAATGAAAAATCCATCAAAAGAGGCAGCTTCAGGCAACTATAGGCAAATTACCTTACCAATAACTTTCAAATTGCTAACTGGTATGGTAATTGATGCAGTCCAACAAGCTTTTTCAACCTAAGCAGAAAAGAAACTGCCCAAACAGCAGAGGAATACACGATCAACTCTTAATTGGCAAGATGATTTTGGAAAACTCAAGACAAGGAAGGCCAATTTGAAAGTACCATGGATTGATTACAAGAAGGCATTTGAGCCACATGATTGGATAATCAACTGCCTAGAAATAACAGGGGTCAACAGAAATATCAGAAGCTTTGTGCAAAGATAGATGGCATAATGGGAGACATGGTTGCTAGACAATGGAGATAGATTGGGAGATATATTAATATCAAGAGACGGCTCTTCTAAGGAAACTCACTATCATCACTATCGTGTGTCATTTCACTGATTCCTTTGTCAAGAATACTGAATAACTCGGTTAAAGTTATTCCACCTCCTTTACATGGAAGATTTATGGAAAAACATCTGAAATAGAATTGTTGCTCAACACTATCCATATATACAGTCAAGGTATTGCAATAGAATTTGGACTGGACAAATGTGCCATCAAACAGTGAGTGGTGAGTGTGGCACATCCAATCCTATAAAAGAATGAAAACTAAAGGAATCAAGGAGCAAATAATATTGAGAGTCTGGATGAAGATGATCACTACAAATAGCAGGGCATCCTTCAAGTTGACAGTATCAAGCACACAGAAGTTAAGAAAAAGGTTAGAAATGAATATATGTTGAGAATGAAGATAATCTTAAAACGTCCAAGCTCAGGGAAGAAAATACCAACAAGGCAATTATCACCTGGGCAATTCCAGACATTGGAAAAGCAGACTGCACTCAAGTAGAACTAAAAGCCCTGAATAGAAAGACTAGAAAAATAATGAAAATGAATCATGCTTTTCAAATTCCAAGTGACACTGACAAAGTGTACTTTACCAAGAAAAATAGGTGGGCGTAGAATGCTGCAAATACATCAGACAGTTTAAAAAGAAAAAAGGGCATTGAAAGAATATCTGTAGGACAGTGAAGAGAATGCATTAAAGCTAGTATACCAGGAAGGCTTAGTAAATACGCCTACCAGAAATACCAAATGAAGAGCAGAAAAGTGAAATGGGAAGACAAAGCATGATATAGTCAATAATACATCAAAAAAATAGCAGGCAAAGCAGATAATAACAAGACCTAAGTGCAGGAAAGCAGAAGAAAGGGACAGAGGGGCTAATTCTGACTGCACAAGACCGCTCCTTAAGAACAAATACATACAAAGCCAGAATTGAGAAGACTGTGACAGATAACAAGTGTCACCTCTGCAAAGAAGCTGAAGAAACAATGGGTCACCTGGTTAGCTGCTGCAAGACTACAAACAATGGCATGACAAAGTAGCCACAATGATGCATTGGAAGATCTACAAGAAATACTATTTGCCTGCAAGAAAGAACTAGTGGGACCATAAAATAGAGAAAGTAATAAAAAAATGAAACCTTAAAGTGGCCTGGGACTTTAGAATTCAAAGAGACAGGCATCTACCACATAACACTCCAGGCTTAATAGTTGCTGATAAGAAAGACAAAAAAGTCTGGATAGAGGACATGGTAGTACCTGGAGACAGCAGCATAGAAGAGAAAGAACTGGAGAAGATAACAAAATACGAAGAATTGTAAATCATCAAATATCCACATCTGCCTACCCCAGATCCTTGGAAAAGACTCAATAGGCAGACAAAAATGCCAGATCCAGTCTGAACATCTGGCTGACTGAAATGAAATAATAATAATGTCAGATGGCTGCAGTCCAATACTTCATTTGGAACCATGCCCATTTGGTCAGTGAAAAAAAAATCTGTAAGAATACAGATAGTCCTCAATTTACAACCACAACTAAGCTCCAAATTTCTGTTGCTAAGTGAAACATTTGTTAAGTGAATTTTGCTCCATTTTATGACCTTTCTTCCCACAGTTGTTAAGTGAATCACTGCAGCTGTTAAGTTAGTAACATGGTTGTTAAATTAATCTGGCTTCTCCCTTGACTTTTGCTTGTCATAAGGTTGCAAAAAGGGATCACATGACCCTGGGACACTGTCTCCGTCATAAATATGAGTCAGTTGCCAAGTATCTGAATTTTGATCGGGTGACTACAGGGATACTGCAAAGGTCATGTGTGTGAAAACAGTCATAGGTCACTTTTTTTCAGTGCCACTATAACTTTGAACAGTCACTAAATAAAACGCTGTAAGTGGAGGACTACCTGTATGTGCAATGGAGCATTCATGATGGAAGCTAAAGTCTAGGTGAACAGAATTAGGACTTGATTAGTACAGTTGGGTCTCTCATTGCAACCATTTTATAAAAGGACCAATGCCTTCCCAACAGATAGGATAGGGGTTCTAGTTCATGAAGCTGTAATTCACAAAACATTTTGCAGAGAATAATTAGCTAAATCTCAAGCTCTACTGTATATCCTGTTAACTAAAAGGTTAATGTAATTACAGAAAATAGGGTTCAGTACATGGCAGAGGGATAGAGAGATAAAGCAAAGCTGTATATTTTTGAAAGGAGAAACAATTTTTTATACTAATATGGATAGGGAAAACATTTTATACACTATCTTGATTCCAAGGTGCCTTTGATTATTTATTTAATTATTTATCCAGACAACCAATTTCTCATTCACATTTATAAGCCTTTATCCTCAACCTATTAGAACTAGTTTACTTATAATCAGCCCAATTCCAGGGGCTCAAGATTTGACAGTTGCCATGTACATAAACTTACTAAGGTGTGTCAATTTTTTCAACTTTCAATTTCCAAACATTAGGGCTGCTCAAAAGCCTTGGGGATTGTAAAGATATTTTGCTTACTTTAAAATAATTTAGATGTGCTTGGTAAGTAACTACATAAATATCGTAACTTTTTAACATTTTGTTTGTTGATATGATACCCAAGGTGCAACCTTCACTCTTTCTAACAGCACTCCCAAACCTACGGGTCAAAAACCAAGCGGGTGATGTATTCTTTGGGCATTCGAGGCAGCTGATGTGAAAAAACATTCTGCAGCCCAACCAGCCACATGAGAATCTTCTTGTTTGATTTTTGAGAAAGTGAGTTGCCGATGACATGGAACTCGATGATGCCACGCCGTTCCTCTAGGCGGGCTGTCTCATCCCGGGCTGCATTTGCTGACAAGAGACTAGTCTGTAAACAAAAGAAACATTCTGGTTAAAAAAAATAAGAATTAAAGGCAATACACAAAATATAGAATCAAAGGTAGATTAAGACATTTATTGGAATAAGGGAGGTTTCATCCCTACATGACTATCAATAAGTGTTGTATCTTATGATTCTTGATGAATATTTTTTTTCTTTTTTTCCTTTTATGCACACTGAGAGCATATGCACCAAAGACAAATTCCTTGTGTGTCCAATCACACTTGGCCAATAAAGAATTCTATTCTATTCTACATGGATTGCTTTCATCCTTCTAAATCTATAGAGATAACTTTTTAAAAAAAAAATGTTAAAACCTTTAAAATTAAAACTTTGACTTAGCAGACTTAATTTAATTAAACTGGGGTTTCTGTTATATTTTTGATAAAAAAGCAAAAAAAAATTTTTTTTAAAATAAGATCCTGGCATAGGGACTGAAAAAAAATACAGATCTGGCAATACATTCCGTAATTTGCATAATACAATATGCAGGGCAGCTATTGAAGACTGATTTTGCAGTGTTTTATGATGCAAATAAAAACAGGGACAATTAACTAATAATACCTCAGGCCCTAGCATGGCTGCTGGATCAGTAATGGTCAGCATCACTTCGTTAACAAGCTCCATTGGAATATCACCTAACACACGAATTCTCTTTGCATCCTCAAGGGTCAAACTTTCTGGAAGCTTCCTTTTCTCACCTGTGTGGGAGGGAGGAAAAAAAAAACTATAGTACACAAAAATATCAAAACTAAATATAATGCATATGGAAAGTGAAGCCAGAGTTTATAGAAATCATACTAGACAGTAGCGTAGGTTCAGTGGTGAAATCCAAATTTCTTTACTACTGGTTTTGTGGGCATGGCTTGGTGGGTGTGGTGTGGCTTGGTAGGTGTGGCAGGGGAAGGATACTGCAAAATCTCCATTCCCACCTCACTCCAGGGGAAGGATTCTGCAAGATCCCCATTCCCACCTCACTCTGGGGCCAGCCAGAGGTGGCATTTGCCAATTCTCCAAACTACTCAAAATTTCCGCTACTGGTTCTCCAGAACATGCTGGATTTCACCCCTGGTTTGGTTTCATATTTTTAAGTCGGACTTTAATGTTTTGCTTTTTTAAAACAAAAACAAAAGAATTAAAAAATATTCCAAATTTAACAGAACACTTTAGGAAGAGAGAATTTTAATAAAATTCATTCAAATGATGGAGACTTTTATACTAAGCTTTTCTTTCAGATATTTTTATTTTTGCTTTACATTCCCTTGCTGCTCATAAAGATTTTACCTGGCACAGAATCCAGTGAGCTCCCATCCAGATTAATAGATGTCAAAGATGAGCTGCAGCTCAGAGATTTGTTGAACAAAGGAGTGCTAGCTGCAGGAACAGTGCTGATGGCTACACAAAGGGACAAAGGGATAGCAATAGTGTATGCATTAAAACAGGAAGGCTTTATGACTTCTGGACGCAGTTAAGATTGTTTAGTTCCTCAAAGCTTCTGCACACAAAACCTTATTTCATTTTTATCCCATCCCTTCTGCAAGGAACTCAGGATAGCACACATGAATTTATCCAATGCAGTGCTTGCAACAATCTTATTATGAATTGATGAAGGTCCTGAGATCAAGCTTATTTTATTTGTATGGCCACCCATCTCACCTAAGTGACTGGGTAGCTTTCAACAGTGAGAACAACAATATAATAAAAACAGTTAAACAACAATCTAATAAAACAAGTTAAATCTAATGAAAACAAGTTAAACATACAACATATAAAACACTGATAACTACTTTAAAACTAATTATGGTCAGTGGCCAAAGTCCATACTTGTGCAAGGTCAACAAAGCCATTATGAAACCTCTCCACCATTCCAGGTTCCCAAAATTGGTGACAAAGCTCTACCTTCCGGTTCAATTTAATTTTTGATTGGAGATTTCATCAAAATCTCCCTAAAAAACCATATATTGTCCTCCTTCTTCAACTTGGTGATCCACCCTACAATTCTAATTTATTTCCAGGGATTAAAATCACAATCTACTACCAAAGGAAGAAAACTTTGAAGAGAGGTGTTAAGTATAATAATGAATTTTTATTGGGGAACTTGTCTATTCTTATATCTCAATTGATTGATCTTATTTAGGAATGGCAGGGCTTCTGCAGTCTTGAATTCAAGATGACTAAAGGCAGTTTCTTGGATGGTGAGATGTGTTTTCTTGCACTTCTAAACTATCTGATTTGCAGCGGGTTTTTTTTTTTTTAAATGCCTGCTTTCTATGCAAAAGAAGATTGATGAAACCGAAGGATTCTTGAAATCTCATTCATACAACTGTCCAAATTTGCTTTAGTAAGGAAGAAACCTGCAGGAGTTGAACCATTGCCATAAATATGACAACTGTTTTTGTACGTTATACTTCATTGGAGGAGAAGGGACATAAAACATTGTAGCTCAATCATCAAACACTTTGGGGTAGAGGCTGTTTTGCATGCAAAAGACCCCTACTTCAAACCTCCAGATCACTGGAGCTGAGGAGTATCTCTGGCTGTCATCTCAGACAATGCCTGTCAGTCAGAGCAGGCTTTACTAAGGCAGACAAACGAGCATTTCAATTTACTATACGGCAGTTTTCAGTTTGATACCTTTTACAGCTATACCAACAAGCACCACTTTAGTTAAAAGGAATATTACATACCTGGCCGGGGTACAAGTGGAGCCCCTTCAGTTGCAGGCATAGTGAAGTCAGCTTCCCAGATTGGGGAGCTTTCCCCATAGATTTCTTCCTCCAGCATTGACAAAAATCTGGATATGAATTGGAAAGAAATCAGCACAGAAATCCAATTAAATTAATGTCAACTTATTGGCATTCAAATCCCACTTTATTATTAAAAACAGGTCAGTACTTAATTCATACAGTAAACAGAACTGAACCCAACTCAATGGTGCCTATCTCAAATCTTACTTCAGAAACAGTGGGCAGGTTTTATAAGCTGCGATGCCTCTTCCTTCTCTCCACTAAAAAGTGCAGGTAAGCATACTCTACTTTATATAGCTGGCTTGCAAAAAAAAAATAAAAAAATAAAAAAATAAGAGGCTAAAATGCACATTGAAACCTTGGGCTCTTATATGACAGGAACATGATATTTGAAGTATTTCAGACAACGTTGAATCACAATTCCCAGTAGCCATAATTAAAATGACCAATGATGAGAAATGCTGGGAGCTTTAATTCAGCAGGAACCGTAGGGTCAGTGGTTTCTCACCTGTTACATATACAGAAAGAACCCACACACAAAACCAATTTTTTGCTTTATGGAAGCCCTTCAAAGCTAATCTAATTGAATGAAAGCTATCTAATAGAGCTAATAAAATAAAATAAAGTGGATCCATAAAGATTATTAACCCTGCGGCTGCCGCATATGCCTTCCCTTCCAACCTAAAATAACATAGTTCTGCACTAATTGAACATCTCAAAAAGAGCTAGGCTTCATCCATCTAAAAAAGCCTTTTTTAGATTCCCTTCCTACACAGTCTCTTATCTTTTTCGGAGTTTTTGCCTTACTTGGGGAAGTGGGTGAGAATGAGGGTCCGTTTCTCTGGCACCAGCTTATCTTTCTCCACTCGGAATTTTTCGAGCAGCTGCCTGCGAGTTACTGTGAAAGTGGACTTGAGGAGATTGCGTCCAAAGACCTGGGTGGTCTCGTAACGTGGAAGACTGTCACAGCTCTGGGGAACATGGCAGTAACACAACCACCTGGAAAAGCATGAGGTGTGAGTAGTAAGAGAGAAAAGCAAGCAGGAATCTAAGGCACCAAGGATCGTGTTTAGGATTCCAGAAAGACTTTAGCCAATCTGCACTTGATTGAAAGCAAAGACTACTTTGAGGTAAGAGATCTGTGGGCAGAGATTCAGAAGAGTACAATATGACTCTATAATTGATCATACCCACTGGGGACTGGTGGGAGTAGATTTAAAAAGGTAGTCCTCAATTTACAATCACACTTGAGCCCAACATTTCTGCTGCTAAATGAGACAATTGTTAAGTGAATTTTGCCCCATTTTATGAACTTTCTTGCCACACTTATTAAGTGAATCACTGCAGTTGTTAAGTTTGTAACACGGTTGTTAAGTGAATCAGGCTTCCCGCATTGACTTTGCTTGTGAAAATCGCAAAAAGTGGTCACATGACCATGGGACAGTGCAACAATCATAAATATAAGTCAGTTGCCAAGCATCTGAATTTTGATCACATGACCATGAGGATGCTGTAATGGTGTGGAAAATGGTCAGAAGTCACTTTTTTCAGTGCTGTTGTAACTTTGAATGGTCACTAAACTAATGGCTGTAACTAGAGGACTACCTGTCATAGATGCTTAGCAACTGACTCATATTTATGATGGTTGCGATATCCCAAGGTCAAGGGACTACCTTTTGTGACTTTCTAGCAAGCAAAGTCAATGGGGGACTCTCAAAAATCAAGGACTACCTGTAGTAACTTTCTAGGTTTTCCTGAGTCCCAATAAACTCGTGTGCTTGAACAAAATCAGGATGTTCCAATGTTCGTCTCTATATTACACGAAAAAAATAGTTTCTGGAGTTTGAAGGTTTTTTTCCCTCCCAGGGAAAAAAGTACTGTGTTCTGCATTTGATAAAAGCCCTCCCAAAATCACCATTATATACATGTTGAACAAAAACTAGATCTAAAAAGCAAATGGTGCCAAGAAGTATAGCTTTATTCTCCCTTTGCTCTCCCCTCTTCCTTGTTCCCTAGGCTCACCGCGTGTAGTTGACTTTGTATGTTGCCACATCATCATTTTGGGAGCGTTGGCGGAATTGGGATGGTGTTTCTAGCTTCCAATAGTTTAGACAAAGAAGAAACATTTTAGAAAGCTCAAACATGGTCTGTCGCTCCTTAGGAGGTAGATGGCTGAACTTATATTGTACAAAGTTTAAGACACCCTGGAAGTAAAAATCAGAAATAGCAGGTATTTTTAGCAGTAGGACAAAATTATTATAGCTCATCAATTTGCATTTATTTTCTACTTTTACTATTTTTTTTTAAGTGTCTGGGTTTTTCGCTCATGTCAACTGAGACTGCAAGGCTAGATGCTTTCTTAATGATACCTGTTGCCCCCTACCCCCAAGGCAATGGGAATTAGACTTGACTTTAACATCAGGCTAACATCTTACATCTGCAAAAATACAGCATCTTACCTGCTCAATGTTTGGCTTCTCAAAGGGGGGACTCCCAAGAGAGCCCTCGACAACTGGACGGCTCATCTGTAGAATGCATTTTCTTAGAAGCTTCAGAAAAAGAAAAGGAAATCCAATCTCAGTATCACATATTTCCACAGGCTGTTTTATAATCTGATTCATTTGAAATGTCTAAAGCAGTGGTTTAGAAAGAAGTGATATGCCTATCAAACTCCAATTATCATGTTAGTAGTTTAAAGCCAACCATTGCCTGCATCAAAGAAACAAGCAAAAAGGCAGTGAAAATTTAAAAAGTCAAGGGGAAGAGCCCAGGGGAAAATAAATAAAAATTTAAGCAAATACAAACCTCATTGTAATATATTTGCATGGGGAGAAAAAAAATTTCAGAAAAAAAAAATAACCAGTGCCTTATTTTTCTATAGAAAAAAAATTACATACCTCCTTGCTGTATGTATAGTTCTTCAGTTCATTGAGTTTCAAAAATGTATTTAAGTAGCAATAGATTTTAATACTTTTTTTAGCTTACATAATATAAGGTGGATGTTATTGCTATTAAATGGTAAACTTTTCTATATAACATCACCTAAAAAACACACAGTGAGTGTGCTCTCTTTTTTTCCTCAAATATTTCAGGTCAACTGTTGACATGTTCTATAAAAATAATATTGGATGGATATATCTATCTATCTATCTATCTATCTATCTATCTATCTATCTATCTATCTCCATGCAAGTTTTGGTGTATTCGGGTCTTTTCCCGTGTAAGATTAAGAGTATCTTGGCGACGTTTTGACAAGGTCTCACTCGTCAACTTCAGGCTGGTGTCTTCGGCTTTCTGCTTGTGTGAGGAAAGCCCGAAGCCGAAGACACCAGCCTGAAGATGACAAGTGAGACCTCGTCAAAACGTTGTCAAGATTCTCTCAATCTTACACGGGAAAAGACCCGAATACACCAAAACTTGGATACCTCTACCCGTGAAAATCTACGAAAAGATATATATCCATATGTGTGTGTGTGTGTGTGTGTGTGCGCGCGCGCGCATGCGCGCACAGTCTGCACATGCACACACATGCCTTTGTTAAATTATTCAGTAAAATGAATGCTAAATTAGATAAGTCAAGATATTAAAAAAAAAAAAAGAATCCAATGCAAGCCAAACATTTTTCAGGGCCAGTTATCCTAGGCAGCCCTTTTTTTCCCCTAGGAAACCAACATTACCAAACAAATGCAAGACAGTCATATTCATTTAAGAAGCTAAATTCAATGACATTTTATCTATTTCAGTAATTATTTATAATATTAAATAGTGGCAGATTTGTACAATCAGCAGACTCTGGGTGATGTAGCACAAGAAAACTAGAGGACCAAAAAATAACCCAAAATGAGTTGCCCTCAATCAAGTTAGGCCAAAGGTAGGCATAGAAACTACTATTTAAAAAAATAATCATCTGGCCCATATTCAAAGTATCTCCAGCAAGCTAGATGAGCAGATCACATTAGCAAGGCACTTCTTAATACTGATCTGCATAATAAAGACATAACAATGAAAAATAGCTGATTTAGGATAAGTTGACCTCAGATAGGCTTCTATCCCAAAGAAGCACTCTAGAATCCTATCTCACCTTGAACAAGTAGAAATAAACTTGTTTGGTGTCTGTGTCTTCCTCTTTATGCACAGACATGAAGAGGTTCTCCACATCTACCACCATCCCCAGAAGACGGTTGATCTCTTCCTCAGAGACATTCTCCAGATGAGAAACATGGTCAGCTAAAGGTAGGCAAGAACATCAGATCATGCTTTGAGCTTCATCTCTTTATACTAGGAACCCTGTTGGAATACGAATGAGATTCTCTATCTATTAATTTTTCTTTTTGTCTAATGAAAGTGATAGAAGTGGTAGAAAATTGACAAAGGAAACAGATGATTGCCATGGTGATCATGGTCAATCATAAAATGGAATGGCTGCATAAATCAGGCCTGATATTGCTTCTGATATTACAGCTTGTGTTTTTTTCCCCCTTCTTGGGAAGGTGCATACAATCTTATCTAAAGCAATAAACTGCACTTATCCACCATTTTTATTTTTAAGAATGCTTACTGGAATTTTATGTGAAGCACAAAGGTATTTTTGAAAATAAAAATACTGGTGTTTTATAGCTTCCCAACTTCCCACTCTAGTCAGGAGTCTTGTTCCCCCAACTGATCAGAATTTTAAGTCAAGATCAGTTCTTGGCTTATGATTCTGGCTTGGACTAATCACCACCCTTTTTATCCAACTTGGAAGATTATTGAAAGACGAGTATGTATGTATGTATGTATGTATGTACGTACGTACGTACGTACGTATGTATGCATGCATGTGTACCCTGTTTTTCCCAAAATAAGACATCCCCTGATAATAAGCCTAATCGGGCTTTTGAGCACATGGCAATAAGGCCAAGTGCTTATTTCAGGGTTCAAAAGAATATAAGACAGAGTCTTATTTTCGGGGAAACACGATACATACATACATACATACATACATACATACATACATACATACATACCGTACACAGACATACACACAGATATACACATACACAATTTTTTTGATGAAGATTGTACTGAAGTATTTAAATTATTCTTAAAAAGCCAAATAAAAATAATATAAAAAATTAACATGACAAGACCATCTGATGGTCTTGATGGTCAGATGGACCATCTGATAGTCAGGCTCAGACTTAACCCTTCCAAGACCGAGTGGCTGTGGCTTCCGGTGTCCCAATATAGTCAGCAGGTGCCATCGCTGACTATTGGGGGTGAATCTTTGCCCCCAATAGTCAGCGATGCAATCTGGGTGTCCTCCTGGATGCACGGCTGTCTTTAGAAGAGTATATGACGGCTGTTGCCAGGGGGGCCTTTTATCAGGTTCGCCTGATTCGCCAGTTGCAGCCCTTTCTGGACCGGGATGCCTTGCGCACGGTCACTCACGCCCTTGTCATCTCCTGGCTGGACTATTGTAATGCTCTCTACATGGGGCTCCCCTTGAAGAGCACTCGGAGGCTCCAAGTGGTCCAGAATGCGGCCACGCGGGTGGTTATGGGCGCAACTCGTTGTGCCCACGTGACACCCCTCCTGCGCGAGCTGCACTGGCTCCCAGTGGTCTTCCGGGTGCGATTCAAGGTGTTGGTCACCACCTTTAAAGCGCTCCATGGCATAGGACCCGGGTACCTTCGAGACCGACTTCTGCCACCAATAGCCTCCCACCGGCCAGTTCGCTCCCACAGAGAGGGTCTCTTCAGGATGCCATTGGCCAAGTTATGTCGGCTGGCAACACCCAAGGGGAGGGCCTTTTCTGTGGGAGCCCGTCCTGTGGAATGAACTGCCCCCTGAAGTGCGTAAGATCTCCAACCTCCAGGTATTTCGCTGTGCACTCAAGACCCTGTTGTTCCGCCAGGCCAGGCTATCAACATAATAATTTTAAATTGGGTGTTTTAAATTTCTGGGGTTTTAAATTGAGCCGAATTATTTAATAATTTTAAATTATTTTAATTGATGTTTGTCTTGTGCTTTTAATAGGCTGTACACCACCCTGGAGTCCTTCGGGAGAAGGGTGGTATAGAAATAAAATTATTATTATTATTATGTCATACACAAGTCCAGAAAGCTTTACAAGAAAATAATGAGTGATCTAATTGCTTTTTCTCTAAAATAGGTATATAAACAAAATCAGGCATATCCAGAATTCCATTGCCCCAAAAGCTGACATTTCTCATTTTTTTATCTGTGTGTTTAGCGCTCAGTGACCACCAACTGATTTCCCAGTGCTCCTAAAGTAGTATTTTTCAAGAAATAAGCAGTATAGAAGGGCAAACACATTTTAAAAAAACTATAACTAGAAAGTCACAACAAAGGAAGAAAAACAAATTCTATAACACAATCCAATCAGTTCAAGTTTAAAATTTATGCATCTGAAGAATAGTAAGCTAAAGCATAAGAAGATAAATGGCCAAACAACAATAACCAACTAGAACTGCTGTCACCAATGTCAAGAGCTGACAAGAGAATATTGCTTGTTGAAAAAAGCAATCCATTCAAAGACATTAGGCTGTTGGTTTGAGCGCTGAGCTTGGCAATTTGGTTGCAAAGGTTTCATCACCATTCGAGGAGACATCGTCAGTGCATTTTGAATTGTGCTCATCTGTTAGAACACAGGCTTTTAAATATCTTTTTATGAGATGCAAATTAGCTTGAATAGCAATAGCAATAGCACTTAGAATTATATACCGCTTCATAGTGCTTTTACAGCAATCTCTAAGTGGTTTAGTTAACATATTGCCCCCATAAATCTGGGTCCTCATTTTACCCACCTAGGAAGGATGGAAGGCTGAGTCAACCTTGAGCCAGTGAGATTTGAACTCCGAACTGCAGCTAGCAATTCACTGAGTAGCCTGCAGTGCTGCACTCTAACCACTGCACCACCTCGGCTCCCTGAATGTTATTTGTTTGGATATTTCTGAGTCATGATCTGATTTTGGGCTATTTGATTGGCTGGCTATTGTTGCTGGGCTGTAGTTAAGAACCATCGGTGTGATGCAGATTAGAATTAGAGTTGTTATCTGGGTGCTTCTGAGTCATGGTCTGGTTTCAGCTTGTTTGATAGTTTGAGTGGCTTGCTGTTGTTACTGAGACGTGGTCCGATTGCTTGTGAACCAATGGGTTAAAATTTTGTTGCTGCATAGTGGGGTGTCTGTTAATTTTAAATGCTACCTTCGGGATCATGGTCGGTGCAGTTCTTTCGAAAGTATTTAAAGATCTGTGCTCTGACAGATGAGAACAATTCAAAACACACTAATGGTGTCTTCCCGGATGATGACGAAACATTTGCAACCAAATTGCCAAGCTCAAGAGCTCAAACCAACAGTTTAACTACCAACCCAAACTACTAATATTCAAACACATTCAAAGATGTCTTTGGAAGTCCCCATCAGGCCCAACCCTGAATGAAATATATGGGAATAGCCAATATCAAATTAAGATTTTACCATCTGGAAAAAAGTTTCCTACTCTTTTGCCTGCTATTGGCTCTGTGTTATGGTTCTAGCAGATAATCTTTCATCTGGCTAGTAGTGCTTTACAGCAATGCTTTTCAACCTGTTATATACTTTCAGATGCCTGGATTTCAAATCCTAGATTTCCCTAGTCAGTATGCTGCACATCTGTACTAATGGTAGTAGATACAATTTTGAAATCTCTCCTCCTGTCAACTATATATTTCAGTCTCAGTGAGAGAAGATTGTGGTGGAGGATGGTAAGTGACTCTGTAGGTACCTAGTGTGTGTCCACAACTACGGCATGGTTCACTAAGATTGGTGACTGTTTGTTGCAAATCCATGCGGGGAGCCGTGGGAGGATTTGGGTTCTTCCAACCATTGCACTTGCAAGAATCATTAGCCTGCAGAGATGGGAGAAAAACAGGCAAAACTTAAGCCACTGAATACGTAAAGTAAAGACGAAGGTTAACATTTTCATTGGCCAAGCCACCCTTAGCTTTTGGAGGTGCATTCTAAGAATTAAGGAGATCTGTGATAAAAAAGTGAGTGCGTTTTAATCAAATGAAAATTTACCTTTATAACAGTCAGTGACCAACAAAAATTAATATTAGCATTACTGTCATTCTCATTTAGCAATCACAACTGGAACCAACAACTTGATCATTAAGCAAAGCAGTTACTAAGAGAAACTATAACTATGCTTATGATCTTATTTCAACTTTCCTTTGCTTTACAGACAAGCAAAGATTGTAAGTGCGACTTTAGATGTAAATGTATATTCTCATTGCTATCTTCACAGTGAATGGTGACTAAATGAGATAATCACTAATCAATGACCGCCTTTATGAACTTTATCTAGCTTCCCAACTATGCAAAATAACAAAATTAGAATGATTAACACAAAGCTATAAAATTAGTATTTTAGTAAAATGTTTGTGTTTTATAATTAAAAATTCTATTGAGACTATAAAACTGTAATATAGTACTGCACTATTTTGAATCTATGGCACAAATATTAAATATAGCCTTAGTTCTGTGGCACATCAGAAACTTATTAATTTTATATAGAACATGCAATACAAGGAAGGTTTGAGGGGAAATTATAGAATTTTTAAAATATCTGCATTGTATCAATTTATGTAGAATATACATAGAATAGAATAGAGTAGAGTAGAGTAGAGTAGAGTAGAGTAGAGTAGAGTAGAGTAGAGTAGAGTAGAATAGAATAGAATAGAATAGAATAGAATAGAATAGAATAGAATAGAATAGAATAGAATAACAGAGTTGGAAAGGACTTAGGAGTCTTCTAGTCCAGCCCCCTGCTGGACTAGAAGGAAAGCCTATACCATTTCAGACAAATGGTTGTCCAATCTCTTTTTTAAAAACTTCCAGTGTTAGAGCAGTTTTCCACTGATTAATTATGCTATCAGGAAATTTCTTAGTTGCTAAATTGCTTCTCCTTAGTTCTAGGTTGCTTCTCTTTGATTAGTTTCCATCTATTGTTTGTTTACCTCTAGTGCTTTGGATAATAGATTGACCCTCTCTTCTTTGTGGCAACTCCTGAGATATTGGAACACTGCTATCATGTCTCCCCTTGTCCTTCTTTTCATTAAACTACACATACCCAATTCCAGCAACTGTTCTTTATGCTTTAGCCTCCAATCCCCTAATCATCTTTGTTGCTCTTCTCTGCACTCTTTCTAGAGTCTCAGCATCTTTTTTTACATCATGGCAACCAAAACTGGATGCAGTATTCTAAGTATGGTCTTACCAAGGCATTATATAATACAATAAAATATTTTAAAAAGTAATGTGACAAAAATCTTGTGGCACAATAGTAACAAGCCCATGGTAGATCTATGTGCAATGGCACATTACTTAAGAATCACTATAGTAGAGTATAAAACATGTGTGCTACAAAATATCAATATATAAAAAGCTAGAGAATATTAGAATTAGTAGCACAAAACTATAAAATTCCAGTAGAGGTATTCCTCAATTTATGACCACTATTGAGCCCAAAATTAATGTTGTTAAGTGAGACATTTTGCCCCATTTTATGACCTTTTTTGCCACAGTTGTTAAGTGAAGCACTGCAGTTGATAAGTGGTGACACAGTTGTTAAGTCAATCTGGCTTCCCCATTGATTTTGCTTGTCAAAGGTTGCAAAAGATGACCACATGATCTTGGGACAGAGCAATGGTCATATGACTCACTTGTCAAGCATATTAATATAAATCACATGACCATGGGGCTGCTACAAAGTTCATAAGTGTGTAAAATGCTCATAAATCACTTTTTTCAGTGCTGTTCAGTGCTTCAAACGGTCACTAAATGAACTATTGTAAGTCAAGGACTACTTGTAACACTAACAATTGAAATAACTAACGATTTACTCCTCATTCATGATGCCCCTGATTGGCTAGAGATATACTGTCACAGATAATGCTAGATTTACCAGGCCATGCAAATCAAACCTGGCTAAAGTGCAGTGATAAACTAATCTCAGTCCATTGAGTCATCCTGAACCATTTGCCAAGCATCTGAATTTTGATCACACAATCATGATGATCCTAATATGGTCATAAGTGTGAAAAATGATAGTAAGTCACTTTTTTCAGTGCCATTGTAATTTTGAACAGTCACTAAATGAACCATATTGTAAGTCAAAGACTACCCATTTTACTAAAATCTATGTGAACTTTGAAACTAATATTAGTCTGTAAACCTTAAAATATTGATACTACAGGATTAAATGGTGTGATATAAATATATACAAAAGTTGTAGCAGTAAAAATTAAAAGCTAATTAAAGTGATCAACACTGATAGGCATACAGGTAGTCCTCTAGTTACAGCCATTCATTTAGTAACCATTCAAAGTTACAACAGCACTGAAGAAAGTAACTTATGACCCTTTTTTCACATTTTTGATGGTTGCAGTATCTCCAAGGTCACGTGATCAAAATTGCTTGCTAACTGGCATATATTTATGACAATTGCGATGTCCTGAGGGCATTTGATCACTTTTTGCTATCCTCTGACAGGCAAAGTCAATGAGGAAGCCAGATTCACTTAATTATGTTACTAACTAAATAACTGCATTGATTCACTTAACAACTGTGACAAGAAAGGTCATAAAATGGAACAAAACACACTTAATAACTGTCTTGCTTGGCAACAAAATTTTTGGCTCAATTGGGGTTGCAATTCAAGGACTATCTATATAGCCTTTATCTGACTTCCTGGCAGTGAATTATGAGAGTTTAGTTTTTTGAACTATACAACACATGGCAGCATTATATATTATGGAGGAAATATATTTTAAGAATACTAAGAAAACAAACATGAACCTGACAGCTTTATAAGTACATTGAGGAGATAAGAAAATTTCAAATATCTCTTATGAATATGTTCTACAGCAAAACGTTTAATTTTACTGAGTTGCATAGACATTTATATTCCATGCATGGGCTTAAACTGATGTAATTAATATAGTTATATAAAATATATTAAAATAGATATGTTCCTTCCCTGTGTACAATTTTTCATTTCAGACACTTCTAAAAATACATTTGTTGGTAATTCTGGAGTCCTGTCAACTCCAGCTAAGGCAATGGTCAGGAATAGTTGTCTTCCAATAATATATGGAGAGGTCACAATTTTCTTCCCTTAGTGTATCTTTATGTGCTGCCTCATAAAGCTACTTTATAAAGTAAGCCTTTGTTGAATGTTCATTACTCCAGCATTATTGCAGGAAATGTTTCTCAAAGGTCTTTGACTGTTTCTGTTTTTCATTTTATTAAAAAAATAATAATGGCCTTTCAACACAAAAAGACTATAGAGATACATAAAGCATTTCTGTCTCACTTCTGAGAAAACAGAAATTGATTTCTCTCATTTCCCACATGTACTCTTGCTCCTCATAATATTGTCAGTGATAAAATGGGTGAATGTGATATTTCTTGAGGTGGAAAAATGCATGCAACTTCATATCCTGTTAACATCCTGTTTGACTCTGCTAATGGTTGTTATTACTGTATACATTCAGTCACCCTCTCTGTGTATTGTTATATGTACTCTAGGGATGCAGAATGCTACAGTGCAAGTTAGGAAAAGATGCATCTTCTTTAAAGGGATGCTGAGAGGCGTCTATGTGCAGCCCCCTCCAAGGCACCACACTGTCATCATGGCACAGCAAGTATCTTCAAAGATTCACTGTAAATACTGCAAATTACTTTATAATCTGTTGAATATTCAATAATCTGCAAATCAAGCCTTCTATACAACCCATACTATACTTTTGTTTCTCTTAAAGTATTTTATCAGCTTGCTAGTTTTCTTCTCATTAAGGGAAAAAGTCAAATATAACTTTGATAGAGGTTTTTTTCCTAATCACATAAAAGTGATTTTTTTTAAAAAAAATGCATTTTAAAAGTGTACTTAATATATTTTGGGCAAATAAGGTAAATATGATCTAAAACTAAGGATATCAGGTTGCAAATCCTGTGGCATTTAATATCCTGATAATGCTAAACCTTATGAAGAACAGAATTTCTCTCTTTTAGACAAATAAATGTATCTTCATTAGGCAGGTATGTTTCTCGGGAAGCATTTGATGGATGTGATTAAAATCAGTACATTGATTTAAATTTTAAATTGATGTGGAGGTATAGCTAAGCAAAAGACTATATGCCTTGCATGCAAAAATTTGCATGCTTTTAATTCCTACTATTACTGGTCAAGGGACGATCGTTGGAATGGGTGCAAAAGACCTGTCTAGATTTTGGAGAGCCACCTAGTGCCCATCAGAGTAGCCAAACAGGCCAAAAGAACCACCGATTTGTAGAGCAACTCCTTATATCCCAAAGTATCCCTCGGCTACTGAGAAGGGCCCAGAGCACAGGGCAGTTCCATAAATAAAATCTTGAACCTATGAACTGGCAGGAATTTGCATGCGTTTATGTTTTTTAGGTTTACAGCATCTTGTCCGGAAGAAAATATCCAACGATGGCTGGTCCACACACCCGAAGGAAGTCCCAAACTCTTTTGTCTCCTCCAGGCCCCCGTACCTTGCATGCTGAAAATACTCCCAGCTTTTCCAGCTTTTTTGCCCGCGGGAAGCTCCGCGCGTGCGCCTTGCGCTGGCTCGCGCGCTGCTGCTGACTTAATCCTGGACGGACCGGGTCACTGGTACTTCCTCCAGCTCCGCTTCCCCCTACTACCGGCGGCGTTGTAACTGCAGAGGAGGTGGCGGAGGAAGGAGCGCTAGTCTGCGGGATCCGGGTAGTTTGCGAGACCTCTGTCTCCGCCATGATGCCCAAGACCCTGCAAGACGGCGTGGGCGCGTGGCTGCCACTGAGCATGTTCAGTAGCTGAGAGGGGGCCTTTGTCTATGGGTGTTGAGCACTACTGCGCATGCTCCCTGACATCAGTTGCATGCTGGGGAATGTATTTCTATACATTAATGAGAAACGACAGCTGTCCACTGGGAAACATAATATTGTATTTTTTAAAAAGACAAATGCTGTTTTTCTAATTGTGAATATAGAACCGTGAATATAGAACCAGCAAAGAATGAAAAATATGTATAACAAATATTTCTGATTTCCTTTGTAATTTTCAAATTTTGTATCTGTTGTAAATGAACATCTCATTCATTTGTACGGTGGAATGAATGCTGGCAAGGATAGACTTCTTTTGTAGGATATGAGTATTTAACAAAATTTAAAGTTTAAATTTCAACTATAGATATAATGTCTATAGATATATCAGTCATTTTCATGCTTCGCGTTAATGTTTAGATCTACAGCTGAAAGATTGTTGAAAATGAATACCCATCCAAGAGTATTTAAGTCATGGGTCCTCAAACTGTTTAAACGGGGCCAATTCACAGTCTGGAAGGTAAGGCCACAGGAACGAGAAGGTAAGGCCAACATTTTTGGCCTGCAGAGTGCTACTGGAGGCGGAGGAAGGCCAAAAACTGGGCATGCGGATACCCCGGGAGGTCTCTGTGTGCCCCGTTTTTGGCCTGCAGAGTGCTACTGGAGGTGGGGGAGGCCAAAATTGGGCATATGCGCACTACATTTTTCACCTCTCCCGCCTCCAATAGCACTCTGCAGGCCTAAAACAGGTCCGTTTTTGGCCTCCCAGGGCATCTGAACCAATTTTTCACCTTCCCACCTCCAGAAGCAATCTGCAATCCAAAAATGGGCTAAAATGTGCCTGGTTTTGGCCTCCCGGTGCGTTCATGTGCCCCTTTTTCACTTCCTCTGTCTCTAGTAGCACTCTGCAGGCCAAAAATGAACAGTTGTGAGTATTTTACCACTTTTGTTCATTTAAATTACTTTAAATGAATGTGACCGTAAAACACAATTTTTATCATTTGGACTGTGATAACTTTTTTAAAGCTGTTTTCTTTACCTATTCAGCTTTCAGCCATCCTCTTGTCATTCTTCAGATTCCTTCCTAATTTAATTTTCAGCACTCTAGAAATTCCAAAGGAAGTATTTTCCATGGACAATATGCAAGGACTATGTATTTCTCATATTTATAAAATAAAAATGTAGCATTTCTCCGATAGTGGAGAATTTAAACAATATAAATTAGCGTTATTTGTACATAGTATCTCAGATTTCCAAACGGTAAAGCATGAATTCTCAAACTGGGTCATGATCCTCAAGCAAATAGGGGAAGGGGTGTATGTGTAGAGTTGTAGGTGGGTTTTTTTTTAAAATAAAAACTGATCAAATTTGCCCTGGGAAAGTACAGGCATAGGAGTATTGTCTGAGCAGAGCTATTTCTGAATATGACCACTTTATGATATATGGGTAATTTTCAATGAAGTATTTGTTGAATACTAGGACAAAGTTAAAGATGATCTACCTATCAAAAATGTGGTGAAAGTTACCCATCTTCTATATTTATTTTCTTTCCAGTCTTAACCCTCTTTAAATCATCAGTTATATTCATGAGGAAATGATTGCAAAAATGATCAATCATTTTAGGGAGTCATAGTAAACAAAGTTACAAAACACTTGCAAAAACTAAATGTTAAATTTAGAAAGTAACCAGTATTTATGTAAGCTGATGTGCAAAAACAATGATTCAAGTATGTTCAACACTTGATTTATAAAAATTTATTTTTTAACTCATACACAACTGGAGCTTTGCCTTGAAGATACTGATGTACAGTCTTAAATACAAATATGCATAAGACAAAAATTGCCCTGGACACTAGCTCAGAAACAAAACCCCTTTTGCATTACCAATATTGGTAATGTTGTGTATATGAAAATACCTATCATTGCTCCCCTCCCCAGCTTGAATACACTCTACAACCTGTTTCGCTGACACACCCAACATCCTGATAGGGTTACTAATAGCATAATGTTACTTGTAAAAAATGATCATTTTATATATTTAACCGGCTGAATTAGTGCATTACGTCCAATATGTAAATAATAGGTTAATGTAGATTTGGCATACCAAAAGTCCAGTGAAACCTAAGAAGGATAAAGGACTAATTGGTATATGTTATTAAGATACTGATTTGTTAAATGCTGGAAACTATAATACAAAAGAGGAAAATTAGGTTTCTATTGTTCTTCAAAAACATTCATAATTACAAATTTGGTCAATACAAAGCTTAGAGGCTCTGGGTTTTTCCAGTGATGGGATTCAAGTAATTTTAACAACCGGTTCTCTGCCCTAATGATTTCTTCCAACAACCAATTTGCCAAACTGTTCAGAAAGTTAACAACCGGTTCTCCCGAAGGGGTGCAAACTGGCTGAATCCCACCACTGGGTTTTTTTCAATCTATCAATACTACAGCTTCAAATCACTGTTACCTTCAGGTTTCTGTAACATAGTCTTTTACAGGCTTGTATGTCATTTCTGAACCAAACTTTCAAAGAAAAATGTGCATAATATTTCTGCAACTCATTCCTATTTTATGTAACCTCCCCTGGCTATAACTTCTATTTTTCTTTAGGGTACAGCCCTAAAGAACCACCAAGCAGATGTTATAGACATATTTTGTCTCAGGAAAGGATGTCCCTTCTTCCATGGAGCTCTGAACAAATGCAAGAGTATAAATCCCTTCAGAAGATAAAAGGCAGAAAGGAAGAGGGATCAAGGTTTTGAAAGCACACATTGTTCACCCACAAAGATGTAGAAGAGTGCCATTGTTCATCTGTATTTTAAAAAAGACTTCTTTAAAAAAACAAATCTATTGTTTGTTCAGAAGAGGAATGGCCTCTGCTATGCTCCCCTTTCCCATTCTATGAGGAAAAAAAAATCTCAATGGAGGAGGAGAAAGGAAAAAGATCCTGGCAGCTGGTCTTCTGTATGTGCAATTGATTCAGACACATTCCAACTTGAGCTGCCAGACAGGAATCCTTAGTGGCTGCAACATTGCCCCTTGCTGGACTGGGTACTCTCCTGGAGGCTGACATTTAGATTCTTGCCTGCTGTTCCTGTTGCACTCTGTGGTTCATTCCTGGGAAGTTTCTTTGCTGGGGGGAGAGAGGAGGGTATATTTAGGAGCCTGGCTCTTAAATTCACTCCATGGGAAAAATTAAAAGCCACCCAAAAAAGATGGTTATGGGGGAAGAGATTAACTCAGATCGCCAGCTAATCCTGCCCAATGTACCTGTTGTAATTTAGTGGGAGATGGACATTCCCAAAATACACTTTAGGGGGATGTATTCCTAAACCACTCATTTTACCCCAGCTGTTGAACCTTCCTATTCCATAGTTTATAAATTTCCCGTGTTTTCTTTTTACCTTGACTCAGTCTGTCATTCAACCCATTATTTTTACACCCACCTTTCTATTAATTTCTCCGTTTCCTGCCTTGTCTCTATTTCCCTCTTGCAAGTTTCTGAGTGCAAGGCTACAATTTTAGAGCCTATACTCTTACCCAACACCAGAAAGGTCCTCCTTTGCTTAGGCCTGCAACTTACCACAAATTTATATTGTTAAAATTCTGCAGAGTGTTTGAGAATTTAGATTACTATCCATGAAAGAGTTTCCTTGGTGTAGCCCATGGCAGTAGTTGGAGAAGATACCCTCCTCAAGCTGCCTTTCTCTTCCCCTTGACTAACCTATTGCCACAAAAGCCTCATTCACATTCATTGCTGTCTTCGCTGATGTTTCCATAAACAGCAAGCTGTTGTCCTCTGCATAGATCTGGGCTTCCTGTAAGCAATCATGTCAGCAATGTCAGAATTTTCAAAGAGATGCATTTAATCTTTCTAAGCTTGGTTGGTTTCTTCTATAGCTAGATCATATCAATGTCATTAAAAAATATTGGGAATATGATAAATACAATCCCTCTACCAAGCTTTGACTGAAAAGCTCTAGCCATCCACATTTCCAAAGAGGGACTACAGGACAGATAAAATATAGAAATATTGACCAGGCATGTTAATGTGTTAAGATATAATATGGTTGATAATTCCCAGAATTAGGTTGACTGTGATAATTACTGTACATATTAGTGGGAACAAAGGGTTCCATTTCATTTCTCAACAGTCTTTACAATTACTCTGAAATTTAAGCCAAGATGTGCCAAAGTCACCATTCTTATTACAGAAGAGTCTCAGAGAAAACAGTTCTCTGATCTGTTGTTCTTTGCTTGCTCTACAGTTCTTTGCTTTTTTTTCAAATAGTGTGTCTTATTTCATTGGCTGGGATTAAAGAAATCAGGTTTAAACCCACTTCTGCTGAAAACCTTGAAAGTGGGGGTGCTATAGTAAACTCATCATCTTTCCAAATTAAAGGGAAGAGGAGGAGAATATTGACCAGTTATAGTCAAAAAATGATTCCAGGACAACTAGGGATTCAAACTATAAAATGCTCATGCCTACTTTAATAAATTTGTGATTAAACGCAACTTTGTACCAACCAAGGAATAAGAGGTGTGAAATAAGTAAAGGATATATTGCTAAATCTAGCAGCTTTACACAAGTTAGCTGCAGTAGTCCAAAGTACAAACAACTTAGTATTACCCTTGGATTGTAAATGTGTAAATAACAAATAACAAATAGTTTTAAAAAGGCAATTTCTCTCAGATTAGTGGATTAATACTTTTCATGAAGTTATTTTTTTTTGTATTTTGAAATGCTTTGTTGGTTGTTGAAAATACGTGTAAGAATCATGCCTAAAAAAAACACATCAAATTTTATCAATAAACCTGTTTAGGACAGAGTAGCAAATGAAATATGACTAAGCTTTCTTGATTCATAGCTTATGGCCGTGATGGCAAACCTACGGCACGCATGCCGGAAGTGGCACACAGAGCCATCTCTCTGGGCACGCCAGCCATCACTTGTTGCTCTTCTGCATGCCAGCCAGCTGGTCGTCACACCCACAGGAGGCCCAGAAACCAGAAGAGCAGCTCCCTGGCACAGATGCGCGCACTGGGAAGCTGAGCTTCCTGTTTCCAGCATACATATGCACGCTGGCCAGCTGGTCTTCACATGTGTGTCAGAAACTGGAAGACCAGGTGACCTGCGTGCATGAGCAAGCTAGAAACTGGAAGCTCAGCTTCCAGGCATGCATGCATGCCAGGGAACTGCTCTTTTGGTTTTCAGTGCTCCCCCACATGTGTGCACTCCCGTTTCGGCACTCGGTGCCAAAATGGTTCACCTAACTGGCTTATGGTATTAGATCTATTAGATCATTCCCCAGTCAAAACATTTTGTTGAGGAATTATTCTGAAAAGGCACCTCTAATAGTCCTTACGCAAAGAATGAAATTTGAAAAGGATACAATTGGGTTTGGAGAAAAATAGTACTTAACCACCTTATGATTCTTAAACTATCTTAAGGTTTTTATTGTTCATGTAGAAAAAGAAAAGTACACTGCAGAAGGAAAGGTATTATTTCCCAGTAGAAAATACCCTCACCTACCTGGAAGTCAACAGCTCGTTTGCTGGCCAGGTCAGCCTTATTCCCTGCTAGGGCAATGACGATGCTAGCGCTAGCTTGCCTTTGCAGTTCCTTCACCCAATTCTTGGCACGCACAAATGTATCCTATGAAGAGCAAGCACAGCTCCATAATTCTCACCTCCTGAAACTCTAACATACATGTCTCCTGCTCCGAGAAAGGTGATATCTCATACAATGCATTTTTCAGTGATGGGGCTCCTTCATACTTGGACTGGGGAACAGCTTCGAGTAGTATACCATATATGAGACAAACTGGGCCTCACAGAATGGATTTCCTCCTCCCATCTATCCAGGGAGCATAAGCTGCTAATGTATAATGGCAAGAGATACCAGGAACTTCAGATCAGGATCTGAAGGGCTGCAGATTTACCACTCCAGTAGTGAACCATGATTCTTAGTTCACGTGCATTAAACACTGAATTATTGTTTATCCTTCTGGACACAAGAGAGAAAGAGATAAGAGAAGATGTGCCAAAAAGTAATTCAATATTTAATACATGTAAATGATTTTTGGGGGGATTTTGTTTATGAAAAAGTTAATACAAAAATATCAAATTGCTAGATTTTAACTTCAAATGTGTAGGAAAGCTTAGATGTCCTGAGACTTATAAACCTCTTTGAGATATTTTTAATGGGAAGTACAAATATATTGAATAAATAAACAGATACACCCTATGAAAATAGCATTCAGCTATACCTCTGAGCTTGTTTCTCTTCCTGCACCATCAGTGTTACCAAGACTGCAAATGAAATGTCCCCAGGAAGAGAAAGAAGCTGAGAATACAAAAATCCAACAACTCAACATGTACCTATGTACATTCTCCAATGCTTTTAAGCTAAAATTAAAAATGGCCAAAGACACTGATCTTTCCAGATATGGCAGTTTTGTAAAATTTGGGCTATTTTCATTTTTAACATAAATTAATTCTGTAAGTTGTATGATCATTCAATAGAATTATAGACATCAGGACAGAGGTGTGCTTCACATACTTTAACAACTGGTTCGCCTAGTACAGAACTGAAAACTTGCTTCAAACACACGGTAATTTCATGCGCGTGGCTTCCAGCACACTTTCTTGGGCAGCCGCGGTGAATAGAGCAGGCAAGGCACTGCAATCAGCTGGGCTGTGTGGGCGGGCAAGCGAGTGTGAGAGTGAGATATATAAGATGGGATAGCGCCGGGGCAGGTGGGCAGGCCCAGCCAGTGGTCAGAATTACTGGTTTGCCTGAACCGGTCTGAACCAGCAGCAGCCCACCTCTGCATCAGGACAACTTTGGCTATTTTATTTCCAGTACCTAGTTAAAGCAGTTTTAAGTGAGGCTTAGTTCTTACTGAGGCCAAAAAGTAATGTTAATGCTACATCACTTCATGCTGCAGATGAGGGCTTTAGCCTGCCTTCTCTTTCATTGTATCTTTAAATATTGTATAGAGAGAAACTTTGTAGAATAAGCTGTTTGAAATTGTACTGCTTTGAAATGTAACACTGTGCAAACTAGGCCCAATATTAAAGTGAAATAGCACGAAATTCAATATATTCTACATTAGGGGTTCCCTGCTAGAATGCCATTGATTCAATGGATGCATTCATATATGCCTGGGATATCATATCCTCAAGGGAAATGAAACCAGAAAAGAAACACTGTTGCCCATGTGGAATAATTTTGGACTTAGTCTATAAAAGCCTTACCATATTAGTGATGTCATAA
This sequence comes from Arizona elegans, assembly GCA_022577455.1. Taxonomy (NCBI): domain Eukaryota; kingdom Metazoa; phylum Chordata; class Lepidosauria; order Squamata; family Colubridae; genus Arizona; species Arizona elegans. Next base: position 111,813,286 of record JAKOOJ010000004.1, on the reverse strand, counting down.
ACAACTATGGCAGCTTGTGCCCCTCGGTAATACATGGGGGCCAAGCTGTGGTAGCGCTCCTGTCCAGCTGTATCCCAGATTTCAAACTTGACTGTTGTATCATCTAAGCAAATGGTCTGTGTGAGGAAAGCAGCTGGAATACAGAAGGATTAAAGAATAGTCAGAAGAGGAATTGAGGCTGGGTTCCACTCAGGGGTGGCTATATTTTACACAGAAACGAGCTTTTTTCACCTGTAAAGCATCCAATTTTTGACTACAATTTGTATTGACCCAATAATTACCCATCTGCTGTATATTTGAAGTTTTCTTCCCAGTGATATATGTGGAAGACATTTTCTCCCACTGACATAGTTGAAACGTAACTCTGCTAATGGAGAACAGTGGTTTAACATTTGTACACCCTTTTGAATTTTCAATATTTGTGCCTAATTATGACCTAAAATACATTTGGCTCTTCACAGAAATCCTAAAACTAAATAAAGAGAACCCAGTTAAACAAACGAATCAAAAACCATTATGTAGTATTTGCTTATTTATTGCGAAAAATGAACCAAAGCTACATTGACCTCACAGTGTAAAGTTAAAATAAATTAACCTACAACAAGCCACAGCAACAAATTGTGATTGGAGAGAAGTGGTTCGATTGTAAAATATTTTGGGACTTCACTGTGAAGATTATAATGTTAGTTGGGGGAGCATCTTGGTGTGGGGCCGTGATGGCGAACCTATGGCACGCGTGCCAGAGGTGGCACACAGAGCCCTCTCTCCTGGCACGTGCGCCATCACCCCAGGTCAGATTTCTGTGGCGTTTCTTTCATGAACTTCTGTTTCCCTGCAAACGATGAAACAGAAGCTCACAAAAGAAAAAGATCTTACCTCTTGCCACACTGCTGGTGTTGGGATGCCCCAACTCCTGTCGGCCAGCTGGTTTTCAGGTCTCTGCTGTGCATGTGCACGCATGTTAACACACACACGTCAGCGCGTGCACGTTTGTGCACACCTTTCAGTTTGGGCATGCGCGCACGCAGTTTGGGTACTCGGTGTCTAAAAGGTTTGCCATCACTGGTATGGGGGAACTTTTCCTGCAGACGGAGGTCTGGATTGAGTATCAGTTCATTTTGATTTGTGATTGGCATATATCAATGATGCAAAAGTGGGTCTTGAGCTCACATGAAGTCCCATCATTTATAGGTGCCTTCTAAATAACGCTGACAAATTAAACATATCAACTTGGCAAAGGAAGGTGTGTTCTGGTGGCTGCTTCTAAAGCTTTTCCTAAGTGCCTAACAGATCCATAATATAAGTATTTGTTTGAAAAATTGCAACATTTATTATATTTAGCTATCCAGAATTACCAAACCAATGTGAAGTGACCAAGAATTGTCTGAGGTGATTGCTAAGTGCTTTATTACTCCTGCTTTTTTTCTTCATTCATCTCTCTCATTTAAATCATGAAGTACAGAAAAACTAATTTAAGATGTGTGACTGAAGCCAAACTAATCGCATCTTCCTTGTGGCATCAGGCAAGTGGGATTTACAAAAATAATGTTTGAGGGACAAGCCTTAGTTTTTAATTCCTTTATCTCAGTATGTATAGAATGCAGATTCCTAGCCAAATAAAAATAGATTCTTAGGTAACTATTATTCTCTTCAGATTCTTCACTTCTACCTAGTCAAAAAGACTTGACTCAAACCTGACCAGAAAAGCTTGCTCTGTTAAACTTGTGTACAGAATTGCCAAGGTATACAATGTGCCTGGCATTTGTCACAGGAACATTTTAAAAAGGAACAGAAATTATGTAGCTATTGGCATCAAGCCAGATGACACTTTAACAAAGCAAGGTTTCTGCATGGCTACATACGTGTAATGTCTTTTTTGTTTTTATTCTTTCCACTTGAATTGGAACCACAGCTAAAAAAAAATCTAAAAGGGACTTCTGGAACATGTTAGGCATGATTATTTAGCTGATATTTGTTTTTATTTTATTACATTGTATCAGTATCTGTTGTAAACCATCCAGAATCTCTTACATTACGCCAGGAGTAAATGCGATAAATAATCCTAATCTCAGCATTTTCTGGAGACAACTCAATCCTTCTGCCAAGTTGTTCCATTCAGAAACTATATTAATAAGGGAACTCTTCTGGGAAATCATTTGGATCCAGGCTTTCAACCTTACCAACATTTCATACAAAATATCGTAAGAAAATTTGTCTATCTGTCCATTATTGTGTAGTGACAATAATGGATGCTGTAGGCATAGTCCACTGAATAACAATTTACCATCTAGATTTGTCTCCCAACTTCCAGAATTCCCAGCAATCACGAGTTTCTGTTAGAAAATTCTGGGAGTTGTAGTCCAACACACAGAGTATGCTGGATGATTCAAAGACAGATGGAAGGTATCAGCAAGGATTAACAATTGTGCCCATCCCCAAAAAATTTCTATGCAGGTTAGTTTAGAAAGAATTCCTTAATGACAAATACTTGTTAACCATTATACAAGGCTAAATTTCAAAGAGATTCTGAACAGCTTTATCAATGATTGTGACACTTACCTCCGATTGTGCTCTCTTGATACTCATGAAACTGTCCTTTTACAAAGCGTAAGACAAGGCTTGATTTCCCAACAGCTGACTCTCCCAGGAGCACCAATTTAAACTGACAGATCTTGCCTATAGTTGGCCCATTAGGACGTCGACCTGCCATGGCCTACAACAATGGTACAAGTTCCAATAGAAAGATGAGACTCAGCAAACAATGCTGTAACTGAAAGAGAGAAATATTTCAGCCAGAGAAAGAAAGAGGTTTCTTTTTTTACAACAGCTGAAGTATTTGATTCAAACAGTCAGTTTGAATCATCATCTGTTGAGAAATCCTTGAGCAAGTCGGTTATTAATATGTAAAGAATACTGTTGTTCTTCACTTCAGAAGAAAATTGCAGCTGCAAACAGAAATGAAAAGGATTTTGCAAGTTAGAGAAGCGCATAAATTAAATGACTGTTAAATTGCCATTTTAATACACCTTCAACATCACCTAAATACCAATTTGGGGTTGTATCCAGAAATTGGGCATAATCAAGCTAATTCCTTGACCCCTTTTAGCTGTCTAAAAGCAGCCTAACAGGGCTAATACTGATTAACCATGCAGAATTGAAGGTTTGGAAAAAAAAACTTTGTGTTACAAGCTTTGACCAATATTACAATATGATATTGAACTAAATTTTGGATTAAAAATGTAGCACTGTACAGTTTATAGAATGTTTTCAAAACAATAGTTTAGAATTAACATGGAAACAATGCAATTAGCCATAAATAAAGAATCCTGAGAATCAGGAAAAATGGCTTAATTATTATGGAAATTCAGCTGTTAAAAATCAAGTGTTCAGCAAGAAGCATTAAGATTTAAGATACAATATAATATAATTAAATGACTCTAATAAGTTAATTATGTATGAAAATAACTAAACACTTTATGAATAAATGTTACCTGAAAAGGTTTCACCACCAGATTTTCAATCTGCAACCAGTACATGCATTTATCCCATTGGGGAAATATGTAAGCTTTATAACACAGGGTTCTTGAAATAACCAATTTTAATATGTTTACAGGATAGGTTGCAGACTTGACATAATAGCAATAGCACTTAGACTTACATGCTGCTTCAGAGTGCTTTTACAGCCCTCTCTTGTAACAAGTATATGACTAATAAAATGCACTTATTTTATTTTACTCATATACCAAGATCATTTCTTGCAGAAACTTTTCCCAACCTCATATCCATAGCTCTTGAATGACAGTCCCCATCATCCATGATCATTATGGCCAAATTATATTCTGAGTTTGAAGGAACTCTATTGCCGTGGTCACCAACCGGTGGTCCGCAAGAAAACTTTGGTGGTCCGCAGAAAAGTTATTTGCATTTTTTATATTGCACTAAATCAGGGATCCTCAAGCTATGGCCCCTGGGCCAGATATGTGCAATGAACATTTGTGTTGTAGCCAGCCCGGACACTAGATCGACCCCTGCAAACTCCGACTCTCGAGGAGCCCGGCTGAAGTTTCATGCGCTGCTCACTGGAGCGTCTGGACTCCCAGTGACAGGATGGGGTCTTTCAGGCACTTAGCTTGGCCTCTTGTTTAGTAGCTCCAGACCTTCCCTCCGTCACAGGAGAGCAGACGTCTCAGTGAACAGTGCACAAAACTCCCACTGCCCAGGACGAGAAGAGTGTGCTGGAGCCCAAACACTGGGCCTTGCCAGCTTCGGAAGCCAGGGATCCTGCAGGCATCCCAGCCATGTAAAGGCCATCCGAATTGCCAGGTTGTTCCCTCCACCTGCTTGCCCACCCACCACATCTGGGCCTGCGGAGCACTGTCCGCTCCAAACCAAGTGGTGGGGAAGGACTGGTCAGCCAAGGACAGTGCCCTTCTAGTGCCTGCCTCCCTGGCAAAGGTGAAGTGGAAGCAGGCAGCAGCAGTGACATGATCCTGGCTGCCAACGCTGCAGGCAAGAACTGGCCACGCCAATCCCGTTTCATGGCCATGCAGACAGAGCCTACACCGGCTGCTTCTCTCCGCTGTAGTGCTTCCTGGATGTGGCTTACTGCTCCGAGCCCAAAACGGCGGGAGGTGAGGTCTGCTCTGGCATCACCAGCTGGCCAAATGTACCGCAACGAAGGTGGAATGCTGTTGCTGCGCAAAGTAGCATTTTGCTCCCACACACTAAGGCTCCAGCTATCACCACTGCCACTTCAGCCCACCTGTGCCACTGCCACCCCTTGCCACAACAGCACCATTACCTCATTCTGGGAGGTGAGGGCTGCGCATTGCACCACGTGCCATGTTTCACATACCAACCTCTACGGTGGAGATTTCTAGCCCCACCACAAGCTGTCCAGCCGGTCCCATATTCCAGAGCCCTAGTCACAGGACTGGCCCATTGGTTGTCCCAGAGCAGCTCCTCCACCTTGGTGCACTGGCCTGCCGACATCCCACTGATGTTAGCAAGCTACCATCCCTCTGCCTGTCTTCCTTTTCCTTCACTCAGATTGACCACAAAGCTTCTCCTTGAGAGAAGGAACACAAAAGAGGTTCCTGGAAGGCTGTGTGCTCGGACCAGGCACTTTCTCTCGGGCCTCCCACCCAGAGGCCTTGCAGAAACAGAGAGGGGTGGGAGGCTGAGAGAAAGCACCTGATCGGGGCACACAGTGCTTCAGTGTCAAGCTAGGTTGACGTTCCCTTGCATTGATCCAGCAGACAAAATAGGAAAGGAGGGCAGAAAGAAACAGTCCAGTTGCCAAGGTACACCAGAGTGTAGTGGAGAGCTTCTTCTCCATCTTCCCAGGAGCATGGGACTTCTCGTGACCGGGCCCTGATCTCCCTTGCAGCTTGTTCTGCTGCTGGAGGATGGGCTGCAGCCGTCCCACCTTGGCCCAGGCCAGCTCCTTGCAATCACCCATGCCAGGATTGTGGCAGAGAGTCTCCCCCTTCGGGGTATTTTTGTGAAGGTTGAAGCAGGGCAGAAATTCCAACTTGGATCTGCTTCAGCCTCCTGGTGCAGGGCTTTGGGCGAAGGCTGGAGGGAAGTGCCAATAGTGGCGAAGAGCTGGAGGGCCTTGTTCCAGTGGGACAACATCATGGCATGGAACTGGCTGACCATCTCAGCCCACTGAGCCATCGGGTGCCAGAACTTGGCCTTGCCTTGTACTCCCGCAGGTCTTCCTCTGCTTAGAAAGCCTATACTCATCTTCAGTGAAGTGCTTCTGTTGAGCCCCCTTCTCAGTCAGATCCAATTTGAGCTGAGCCAGCTGTTTTGCCAAGTCTTTCTCATGGCGGCTACTTAGCTCCAACAACTGCTTCCTGTTCGGGCCCTAAGGAACCCGGGCGGGGAGAGTAGAGGCCAGACAGGTGCCCCTCAACATGAGTGACATCGAGTTGGCCCCGTCCACCCAGTCACATGACCACCTAACCCTGCCCACCCAGTCGGTCATTAGGCAGATCATATTAGTGGTCCATGGGATTTAAAATTATTAATTTAGTGGTCCCTGAGGTCCAAAAGGTTGGTGATCCCTGCTCTATTGGACACCATCAGAGGCAATGCTAGGATTTTTCACACTGTCCCAAGGATTATGATGAACTTCTGGTATAACTAGAATATTTTATATAGCAACTATTACTAGCAGTTGCCAGGAGTCAATAATCACTAGAAGACACCAATATATATATATATAAAAGATAAAGATGGAAACCATATACCAACCTCCTCAAGATGGAGTACACACACACAAACAAGATGATCAGAATGAAACATAGTAAGAGCTAGAGAATGTTATACAAATCTGACACGTTTATTCTTTTAATATATGGCATAAAACATATTAAAATGATTGCATGCATGAATGCTGTACCTAAATTTAAGATGCTGTCATCAACTATAAATTAAATCATATTAAAAGGGGGAAAGGAAGCATTCCCAGTGAGGAATGTCACACCCACCACAATCAGCACCATCCCTTGTTATCACCATAGCTTTGTTTAAATATCAGCGATTATGTTGTTTAGTTCTCAGGTCAAGGACTCGGTTCCAATTCCTAATAATCCTCAAAGCAAAGCAACAGGATTCTTGTCAACAAATCCCAAACCCAGCGCAGCCTTTTGTAACCAAAGCAGACGCCACTCCAGTTCCAGCAATGTGATCTAATTGCCTCCAGGAAGCCAAGAATTTCTCACGTCCTTGTCTACCAGCAACAGGTAGTGAGAGATAGACTGCCCCAGAACATGGAAGTTTCATTTGGCTTGCCAGGCTAAGAAACCCCATTTCCAAGCCATTCTTTAATGTGTGACGGAGGGGAAATTAAAGGATCTCCCGCAAGAATTTAAAACTGGAAGGAGTTTTAGGGATTGATTTTCGTCTTTCCCGAACAAAACCTTACACTTACCCGCTCCCGCCTGCGGGACCGCCGCGGAAAACACTCCACCGCCTGCCTACCGGAATCCCGTTTTCTCCAATTCCAAACCTCAAACGCAGCCACTTCCGCCCTCGGCTTCTTTTCAGCTTCTTCCGCTTCCTCAGGAGCTCGTTATTTCCACTTCCACTCTCTGACAGGCTGTCTCATTGGCAAATCAAGAGAAATAATTCGAAGCCCTGCCTTTTTCACCGCGAGCTGGTGATGTCATTCGAGAGGGAGGGGGAAAAGGGGCGTGGCCTTGAGTAATGGGCGTTAAGCCCAGGGGCGTTACTGACGGTTAGAAGTACCTATATGCCTGTGGCGGAAGCGCAGGAAATCTCCAGAAACGGCCTAATACAAATCCTATTCCACTTTAATGGCTGGAGATGATGGGAGTCATACTACATCCAAATATAGTGCTATAGAATTAAAGAACGCCTGGTTGGAGAGAGTGACTGATATGGAACCATATTATGGCCATATTATACCCGTATTGGGTATAGAGGGAAGGTGGAATAGACTTTAAAGCAGACATTAGTAACAGTAAAATATTTTGTACCTCCTCCATTTTAAAAATCTGGCATTCCCTGATTCAGATATGTTGATGTTTGTTATTATCTTAAACTTGTTTATATTTAAGTTGCAATCTCTGCCTATCTATCATCACTGTGTGCATGGGTGATGAGCAACGATTCAGGGAGGGAAATTTTATGCTTAGAAGACCTCATATTCCACTCTTCTGAGGAAGAAAAATTAATAGAATAGAATAGAATAGCAGTGGTGAAATCTAATTGGAGCAGGGGTGAAATCTAATTTTTTTTGCTACCGGTTCTGTGGGCAGGGCTTAATTAGTGGGCGGGGCTTGGTGGTAAGGTGACTGGGTGGTCGTAGCCAAGTCAATGTCACTTCTTTGCCCTTTTTTAACCTACAAAACACAACACAACACAACTCGCTCACCCACAATGTAAAAGCAGCTGTGCTAGACCCAAAATGGCCCCTTCAACAAGCAGGAACCTCACACAGCCACAAAAAGCCCAAAAAACCAACTTTCACACTTTACACACACAAAATTCCACATACAGCTTTGTGAGATTTTGTGTGTTTGTGCAGTTAGAGTGAAACACTAGAGAAACACACTAAATCTCAGAAAGCTGCACAAATTTTATTTTAATTTATTTTTATATAAAAGCAGATAAATTTAAAACTTCCTAAACTTTAAGTGGCTAGGTCTACAAAAAGAACAACTAAAAAAACCCCCAATTAACTATTTTTTTAAAGCTCCCAAAGGGGGAAAAAACTTACCCAATAGAACAGGGGTCTCCAACCTTGGCAACTTTAAGATTTGTGGACTTCAACTCCCAGAATTCCTCAGCCAACTTTGCTGGGAATTGAAGTCCACAAATCTTAAAGTTGCCAAGGTTGGAGACCCCTGCAATAGAAGGTACAAGGCAGGCAGGCAGATAGAGCTGCTCACCGATGAGCTTGATTGCAGGCAGGGAGATTCAGTTGCTTGCTGATGCAATGGATTGCAGGTATTACAGCAAGCGAAGCAAGGCAGGCGTTGCGACCAGCAGCTAAGGTAAGCAAGCTGGAGGTTGGGGAGGGGGGCGGAATTTTTGCTACCGGTTAGCAGGCAACTCAGCTGGGATCATCAGAGCTTGGATCATCAGAGTCATTTAAAAGAAAAAAAAGGCTCTGATGATCGTGTGGCTCAGCTGGGCATGGGGGACGGGGGCAGGGATTTTTGCTACCGGTTCTCCGAACTGCCCGCCGCCATCGCTACCTACTTGCTACCTACGAGCTGGTCCGAACCAGGAGCATTTCACCCCTGACTTGGAGGTCTTCTAGCCCAACCCCCTGCTCAGGCAGGAAAGCCATTTCAGACAAACGGTTGTCCAATGTCTTCTTAAAAACTTCCAGTATTGGAGCATTCACAACATCTGGAGGCAAGTTGTTCCACTTATTAATTAATAAATAATAAGTATTATTTATTAGAGATATTGTTGCCCATCACATATATACGCACAGATATTTTATATGTGTTTGTGCACTGTATATACACACACACACACATATCTACAGATTGATACACATATATGTAAAGATAGTCATGTGAAAAAGAAACACCATCTTTGAATTCTGTATTGAGTTTTATATATCAGGACATAATAAAAAAATCATCTGGTCCTTACCTATTCTTAAAAATATGTAAATGCAACCTCAGATGAACATCACATGACATTGCACCAGGACACCATTTATTTTACAAAAAGAAAGCCAATATGGAGAAGCCATGTGTGAAAAACTAAGTACACCCTTACTGTTTTCATACTTATGAAGAGGCTAAGTAGCAAGCAGGTGCTGCTAATCAAAGGCCTTGATCAATTGATCATCAGCAAGCGTGACTACCTCGATAAAAGCCAAAGTTTTAGGAGTTTACTAGTCCTGAGCATTGAGGTGTGTATTAACAAAATGCTGGAGTAAAGACGTCATCCATGAAGATCATTGTAATTGTTGCTGCCCATCAATCTCAGAAAGGTTATAAAATCATTTCCAAACAATTTAAAGTCCATCATTCTACAGTGAAGAAGATTATTCACAAGTGGAAAACATTCAAAACAGTTGCCACAAGACAATGGACATCCCAGAAAATTTACCCCAAGGTCAGACAGTGCACCATTCCAAAAAATGGCAAAAAATCCAAGAGTTACTTCTCAGACTCTATAGGCCTCTATTGGCATTTTGAAGTTGATGCTATAGTAGTACAATTTTAAAAAGATTGGACAAGTATGCCTTGTTTGGAAGGGTTGTCAGGACAAAGTCTCTTCTCTTTAAAAGGAGCATAGCAGCCCAGTTTAGGTTTGCCAAGTTGCAGGTAAACAAATCACAAGACTTCTGAAACACAGTCCTTTGGACAGGCGAGACCAAAATGGAGGTGTTTGGCCATAATGCACAGTGCCACATTGGGCAAAAACCAAACAGCATATCAGCACAAACATTTCATATCAATTGTCAAGCACGATGGTGGAGGGGTGATGATTCGGGCTTGCTTTGCAGCCACATGACCTGGGCATCTTGAAATCATTGAGTCGGCCATAAACTACTCTGTATACCAAAATATTCTAGAGTCAAATGGAAGACCATCTGTCCAACAGTTAAAGCTTGGCCAATATTGGGTCATGCATCAGGACAATGATCCCAAGCACACCAGCAAATCTACAACCGAATGGCTGAAAAAGAAATAAAGGTTGCAATGGCTCAGTCAAAGTCTTGACCTCAACTTGATTGAAATGCTGTGGGGAGACCTCAAGAGAGTCGTGCATAAACAAATCTCCACAAATTTCAATGAACTGAATGTTATAAATAAAAGTGGGCCAAAATTCTTCCACAACAATGTGAAAGGCTAATAAAATCATATTTCAAATGGTTACTTCAAATTATTGCTGGTAAAGGTGGTTCTACAATTTATTGAATCATAAGGTGTACTTAGTTTTTCATACATGGCTTCTCCATTTTGGCTTTCTTTTTGTAAAATAAATGATATGATGTAATATGTCAAGTGATGTTCAACTGAGGTTGTATATAGTATACCTACTTTTAATAACAGCTAAGGATTATATGATTTTTACTATGTCCTGATAGGTAAAAGCATAGAACTCATATGGCTATAAAGTTTTCCCTGCCAGTTGTGTCTGACTTTTGGAGGAGGGGGTGCTTATCCACAACTTGCAGCCTGAAAGTATGATGTTGTCTGACAACTCAGATGTTGTCTGAAGAGGCTTCTGTGGTCATGTGGCTGACATGATTATATGACAAAAGTGCATGAAACACTTACCTTCCAACAAAGTGGTACCTATTTATTTGGATGTACATGCTTTGGAACTGCGAGTTTGGCAGGACCCAGGGTCAGTAATTGAAGCTCACTTCATCACATGGTACTTGGTCTCAAACTGCCAACCTTCCAGGCAACAAGCCCAGCATTTTAACTGCTCAGTCACTGCACCCCTATGCATGCGTACATACATATATGCAAACATCCATATGGATTTCCTTTCTCCAGCTGCAATGTGCATTTCTATTTTCCTAGGTTTCTATTAAATAGAAAATAAGAGTATGCCCTTCTCTTTGCTCCTGTGCTGTCCAAACTGCAATACTATTCCTATTTAATTGCAGGTGGATTATAAGAACGTTTTAATAATATTAAATGTTTAATCAGTTCTGCCTGCAGAAGAATATTAATATCAAGCTTAAAAATTCTTTTGGAATAGCCACTATCTATAGACAATTATTGGTGTACCTTCTGTATTTCATTTTATACTTGAATGATTCAACGAACTTTGTGGGTATTGTGCTTGGCCATCTGAACAGTTTCTATTGACAAGGAGTTTGTGGGTGGTCAAACATTCTTTTCCCTATGTAGCACCAATAATATTGCAATAAAATTCCAGATGTGCCCACTTGCCAAAATAGTTGGCATAATTTTCTCAAGGTCTTATGGAAGCTGAGAAGTGGCCCTTGTTTCCTGTTATTGGTTTATATATAGCAGACAATTGTTATGAATAAATGTGTGTGTGTGTGTGTGTGTGTTTATGTATATATGTATGTGTATATGTATGTGTATATATATACTGTATATAACCATGCTCGTCTAGAAAGAGACTGGATTTAATCCATATTTATTTCTGTGTAGTTATAACAAAATAACTGAGTTGGAAGAGACCTTGAAGGTCTTCTAGTGCACAAGCAGGAGACCCTATACCATTCTGGATAAATGGCTGTTTAATCTCATCTTAAAAACCTCCAGTGATAGAGCACCCACAACTTCTGGAGGGAAACCGCTTAGTGGTTAATTGTTCTCATTGTCAGGAAGTTTTTCCTTAGTTCTAGGTTGCTCCTCTCCTTGATTAGCTTCTTGTCCTACCTTCTGGTGCTTTGGAGAATAGGTTGACTCGGGTGAAATCCAGCAGGTTCTGACAGGTTCTGGAGAAGCGGAAATTTTGAGTAGTTCGGAGAACTGGCAAATGCCACCTCTGGCTAGCCCCAGAATGGGGTGGGAATGGAGATTTTGCAATATCCTTCCCCCAGGAGTGGGGAGGGAATCGGAGTGGGCTCTACGTACCTTTACTACTGGTTTGCAATGGGAGCGCAGTTGTGCGCTTCTGCGCGTGTGTGGAAGCTTCTGCGCCTGCACAGATTGTCCATTATGACATCTGGGCGGAGCCTTCCAGCACTTTTATTACACTTTTATTCTTCGAACCGGACAAAACCGGGAACAACCCACCACTCATGGGAATGGAGATTTTGCAGTATCCTTCCACTGCCATGCCCACCAAGCCACGCCCACCAAGCCACACCATGCCCACCAAGCCACGCCCACATAACCAGTAGTAAAAAAATTTGGATTTCACCACTGGGTTGACTCCCTCTTCCTTGTGGCAGCCCCTGAAACACTGCTACTTGTTGCCCCTGGTTCTCATTTTTACTAGACTAGACATACCCAATTCCTGCAGCCCTTCTTTATATGTTACAGCCTCCAGCCCCCTAATCGTCTTTGTTTCTCTTCTCTGCACTAATTCATGAATGTTTTTCAGACATATATTTGATTTTGTAATCCAATCTAAAAATAAAGTTTATTTCTATAAAATATTTATAGATCTGTTTAGTATGAATTCTCCCATCTTTTAGAATAATAGAAAATTGAGCTGGTGACTTATTATTTAAAGTAATGAAAGTAGTTTAGACTATAGGCCCTATTTGGCTGATAGACCAGTGGTTTTTTTGAACAATGGTCTATTCAGTTAATTCTGTGTTTTTGCTTTACATGACACAATGAGACCACGTGAACTTTTTAATTCAACGTTAGATTAAAATACGGCCGAGTCATCTTGGTTTAGTGTGCTTTGTGAATGCAGCCATTATCTCTAAAAATAAACTCAAGTGACAAGGAATAGTAAATATGGAGCTAATATGAAGCCACTGAGAAATGAAGAGGAATACAGAATGCCATGGTCATCTCTGGTTTGGGATTGCAACAGATTGATTATAGTTCTGTCTGTGTTACACAACTGTGCATACAAAAACTAACAGAGATAGAGCCCTTTATTTCTTAGAGTTGAGCTCCACATCTGATAATTAGTAGTTGGATATCTGTATAGTTTTCTCCCATCAAAAGATTAGTGTGTCCAATTTTGTGGCCCTAATTGGTGCTATTTTATAATTGACCTGCAGAGGTCGTTTCAAGGCAAGGAAAATAGATCTTTGGTCTTTTTAGCTTCAAAATAAAACAAATTTAGTTTGTACTACTTCTTCTATTCTATCTCTAAAAACTGTTATGCCTCATCTCAGGTACAGAAAATGTTTCAGAGTATTTCCTGGTAACTAAACAATTCTCTGTAAGGAAAAAGTAATGTTTATTCTGGTATAGAATATAAAGGAAACTACAAATAAGCAGCACTAAATTTGTATTATACATACATATAGTATGTATGTACAGTATGTATGTATGTATGTATGTACATATACATATAAAATTACTCCAACAAATTTTATGTTTTCTAATTTTTTAAATTCCTCATTTTTGGCCTTTCTCTCTCTCTGTGTGTGTGTAATTTATAATATAAAGTGTGTGTGTGTGTGTGTGTGTGTGTGTGTATGTATGTATGTATGTATGTATGTATATATAATGTAAGTCTTTGGAAAATAATGATGGATTAGGTTAAAATCAGCTGCTAGCATCACGTAACCACAATGCCTATTCTCTGGGGTAGGTGATGAAATGAAATGCCCCTCCAGGTCTTATTAGGAAGAGGGAAGGCCAATGTTGCCAAGTTAAAGGCAACTGTGCTTCTGGTTGCTAGGAGATGTAGGTCCCATCATGGCAACAGGGTCCAATCCCAGGAAATAACTAATCAAGGGGAACTGAATAACTGACAGGAGGAACACACTGCAATGGGACATCTAAACAGTACCCCCGCCTCTTCAATTTGATCTATATAGAATGGCACTGACCATCAAGCAATGGCAACAGTTGCCATAGCAACAAACATATTGTTTTAGATGCTTAGCTGTGCAGGACTATAGTGGTACTATGAAAAGGAAGAAGGAAAATGAATGTAACGATACTGGGTGTTTTTAACACAAGAATTTCCTGGTTCAGAATTGGAGTCTATTTACAATATTCTGGTATCTAAACATACTTGTGCACATGTTCACAATGGGACCACAACTACACATATGCATCCTTGTTTTGAGGTTATTCTCTATAGGAGATTGTGGCATATTTTAACATCTTTAACATCTACATGAAGCCGCTGGGTGAGATCATTCATAGTTTTGGGGTGAGATATCATCAGTACACTGATGATACCCAATTGTACATCTCCACCCTGGATCAACCCAGGGATGCCACTTAGTGATGTCTAAGTGCCTGGAGGCGGTACGGGTCTGGATGGGGAGAAACAGGCTCAGACTCAACCTCTCCAAGACGGAGTGACTGTGGATCCCGGCATCTCCTGATCTAGTCACTCCGTCACTTTTGATGGGAGGGGAGTTGTTTACTCCCTCTGAAAGGGCTCGCAATCTTGACGTCCTCCTTGATTCACGGTTGTCCTTGGTGGCCGTGACAAGGGGGGCTTTTGCACAGGTTCGCCTAGTGCGTCAGTTGCAGCCTTTCCTAGACAGGGATGCCCTCCGCACAGTCACTCAAGCTCTTATCATCTCTCGGTTGGATTACTGCAATACCCTCTACATGGGGCTGCCCTTGGGGTTCACCTGGAGGCTCCAGCTGGTCCAGAATGCAGCCACGCGGGTTGTTACAGGAGCTTCCCGCTACTCCTGTGCAACACCTCTCCTGCGTGAGCTGCACTGGCTGCCGGTGGCCTTCTGGATCCGCTTCAAGGTGCTGGTACTTACCTATAAAGCCCTTCATGGCATGGGCCCAAGGTACTTGCAGGACCACCTCCTATCGGCCTCCCACTGCCCTGTGCGTTCTCATAGAGCTGTCCTCCTCCGGATACCGTCGGCCAGACAATGTCGGCTGGCAACCCCCAGGATGAGGGCATTCTCTGTGGCCGCATTGATCCTCTGGAATGGGTTATCCACCCAGCTCCAGATGGCTCCCGATCTCCACACTTTCCGCGCTGGCCTGAAGACATGGCTTTTTCAGCAAATTCCCTGACCAACTATGAGGTTTTAACTTTGGGGATTTTAAATTTGGACTGGTTTTTAGTATTTTATTGTTGTGGTTTTTATTGTGTGAGCCGCCCTGAGTCCTACGGGAGAAGGGCGGCATATAAATTTTAATAATAAAAATAAAATAATAAATATTTGTAGTAATGTTTATGTTTCTTTTTTACAAGTTGAACACTTAACAAACAAGCACAGAATCAGTTTCTTGAGACACTATAAACTCATCCAGAATTTAGAACACAAGCTGTATACAATATGTTATTGTAAATTCCTTGTAGTCTGGTATAAACCACAAGCATCTTTTGGTAAGAGAAATATGTCTCTAGCCTATCTTTTTTCTGAAGCCAGAAAGATTATTTTTGTTTGTTGTTTGGTCAGTTGGTTTAGCATAATGTGGTTCCAGCAATCTTGATTTCTCCATAGTTTAAAGATCATTATTTGTTTTGTTCATTCTGATGGTTGCAGTATTAACATATCTAGAAGCAGTAGAGAGAACAGGTTTCTCCCATTTAAAACTTAACTATTATTAA
Source organism: Arizona elegans (assembly GCA_022577455.1). NCBI lineage: Eukaryota > Metazoa > Chordata > Lepidosauria > Squamata > Colubridae > Arizona > Arizona elegans. The sequence continues at coordinate 111,797,620 of JAKOOJ010000004.1, read as the reverse complement.
CTGACAGAGAAATGAAGAGGTTCATTCCCAGCCACAGAGGATGTTAGATTTAAGAATACACCAGCTTTTTTAGTAGCTGCTGAAGGAGCCCCTGCAGACACTAATTGGCCTTGATAACATCTGGCAGACCAAGACTCCCTTGCTTTTTTTTTAAGCACTACATGATTCTTTGAAAAGTGTGATTGAAATCTTTGCAGTGTTTGTCCTAGGTAAATGTGTTTAGCATCAGGATGCCATAGCACTTCAGTAGAAGGTAGAATCAAATAACATAGGAGGAGATACAGAGTTCTTTTTAAAGAATTTTAAAAGGGAACAAGAAGCTCTTTCTAAGGTTTACTAAAATATTTAGCCATACAACTACATCTCTACATCAGAAGATGTCAAAATGTGATCCAGCATGTCAGTCAGGTCTTTGTTCGAGCTTCCTCTGGTGATGGAATTGAGGTTGATGCATGGGTGAAATCCAGCAGGTTCTGACAGGTTCTGGAGAACCGGTAGCAAAAATTTTGAGTAGTTTGGAGAACTGGCAAATACCACCTCTGGTTGGCCCCAGAGTGGGGTGGGAATGGAGATTTTGCAGTATCCTTCCCCTGGAATGGGGTGGGAATGGAGATTTTGCATTATCTTTCCCCTGCCACGCCACCAAGCCATGCCCACCAAGCCACGCCTACAGAACCGGTAGTAAAAAAAACTGGATTTCAACACTGGGTTGATGGGAGTTGTAACTGAACACATCTTGGCTACAGACACTATTTTATTCTCCTCTCCCTTGAAATATGAAAAGCTAAGTGGGGAAGGCTGTGTGAAAAAGAGCATGCAAACATGCTTACCTTTTTCCTTCCAAAAAAGGTAACATGCAAATTAGCTAGATTTACAACATAAGCTATGATTCTCACTGTGTCCCTCTTTTTAATATCATCCTTTAAAAGAAAGAATGTGAAGAGGACAGAATAGATAATACGTGTTCCATCACATGCCTGGTGGTATCTAAAACCTTAGGATAATTCTGGTTTGTAGAATTTATCCTTCCAGATAATCTAGTTCAAATGCAATAAACCTGCATTTGAGATATTCCAATTTGAGGGGGAAGGGTCACATCACCAAATATTGCTCTATTAAAAAGACCCACAGTCTCCCACAGAAAGACCCAAAGAGTCTCCTTGTAGTGCTTATTTTCTATATGAAACACGACAGTTTTAAGATGATCACCCAAGATCATTGTATTGCTTCAGTAAAACTTGCCTCGAATTTAAGATCTAGAGTTGGAAAAACAGTTCCAGGTATATTTACCATGCAGGGGATTTACTTCTGTTAACATTTACACAACTGTCACTTAAAAGGCAAAGGGATCAGATTTTGAAATATGTAGAACTAAGTTGCCTAGTTCAGAGACGTAACAGCATGTAATGATTGTTTCCCATATTAATCTGTTACTTAGTTTAGTTCAGTGGTGGGTTGCTCCTGGTTCGCACCGGTTCTATAGAACCTGTAGTAAAACCAGCGGGAGGCTCTGCCCACTGACCATGATGTCATCAAAATGCACGCAGCCCCATCACGAACTGGTAGTAAAGGTAAGTAGAACACACCCCTGGTTTAGTTCTATATTATTTTAGGGGCATTTTTTCATGGGATAAACCTATTTGCTCATTAAAACAGCTCTTTAGGATTCCTTTTCTCAGTCTTTCTCAATAAAAGAGCAGGGATGGTTGTAATACAGGATCTTTCTACTGTGGCTCCATATCTATACAATTCACCAGTAGAACTGAAATTCTGGAGTATAAGACAGTGGACGAATTCCTTGGCTGCGCTGCATCTGTAACAATATCTGTTCATATGGGCAAGAAAAAATCCCAAAGATAACAGTGCACAAAATGTTTCAAATTTCAAATATATATTTTGGCTTTAAGACAGTTGCTTTGCATTTGAAACACACTGCCTAATCATTATGAGACTGTTTAAACATTTGAAACAACTCTTTAGAATGAAAACACTTCAAAGCTGCTCAAAGTTCCTAATTTCAAACATAAGCAACAGTTTCCAACATGAAGAAGTTCAATTTCAAAGTAATTGCCTATAGAAATAAAGAATATTACTTACTCATATATGATTATTTAGAAATAAAGAGTACTAATATGTGCTGATTCTACTAAAGGCATAGTTACTGAAATCAGTTGAAAAGCTGGCCAGCTTCTTTCTGTCTCCTTGAAATCTGCTCTACGTCACATCTGCAAATATTGACTGGGTTTATAAAATACATAAAATAGCAGTTAGATTCTTATTATTCTGTAAGAATCTAACTTACAGCATAGTATAGCATACTACAAAACACTCATTCAGTCCAGCAAGGAGTATCCATGGCCTATAAAGATAGCTCAACAATAGTTATCAGTGTTCACATCCCAAAGAGCAAAACAGGAATACAGGAGCAAAGAACAGCAATATTCAAAGGGCTCAAAATTCCCATTCCTGACAAACTTTCTTACTTAATTTTGTCAAAATAGCTTGTCTTTTTAAGGAAACGCTTTCTTGCTACTTAGTGAGACCTTAAAGCACTTAATATATACAACATTTATGTCGTGCTCTTAGAGGATTTACAATCAAATATCTTGTGATGATTTATGACAACACTAAAAAAGGTGAGTTTTATAATGCTCATATTAATTAGGGGCAGAGGCTGACTGAAGCAGCAGTTTCCCAGGGCCAGCTAGAACGTGAAGTTAAATGTCAACCTTCTACATCATTGGCACATTGACATTGGATCAAGTCAGCCCTCTATTTTACTTTAAAAGTGTCTTTTAAAATTTACTGTGCTCAGATTTTTGTAAAAAACTGGACACATTGTTTAATTGATAGTGAACTGTTTTGAATGTTTTTGAAAACAAATCCCACATGAATAAGAACTAAATGTAACAAAAATGAGTCGCAATGAGTCTTATGGAAAGTATCAGAGGATGATGGAATACTGGCCTGATCATAGACATTAATGGTTATATGCCAACTCACATATAGATCTTTTGAAAGTAGATTCATGTGTAGGATTTTGAGCAGGTAGGTTCAGTAAAACAGAGAGTGCCATTATGTTTTCCAAAATGGAGCCACCAGTATCTGGTTTTGGCCTCAGAACCACATTGGTTATATTGTCTTGATGAAAAAAGCAATGCTTTTTGTGTGCCCGTGTGTATTGATTATATCATGGGACAATCTTAAGGGCAACTACTTTCTAGAATTATATTCTTATGTCAGAGAAAATGCAAGCTATCTATATCTCTGGCATCTTTTGTTTTAGAAAAAGCACCCTGGATTTGCAGTTTAAATGTGATGAACTGTCAAAATACATTAGACCCTATGCAGGGGACAGACTGATGTTTCCTAATTAACTATTCTGTTCTCTCCAGAGTGGAAAAAAGAGAGAGGCCAATTTCCCAGAATGACCTCCTCAGCAGATTATCTGTTTTATAACAGTGGTGTTCAGGAATTGAAAACAGAAATCAACTATAATTGCCAGAAATGTAGAAATCATTTGTATACCCACACTTGCACCTTTAAACAAAAGAGAAGAGAGAAAAGAAAAAGAAAAGAAAAGAAAGGTCAGAAAATAATTTAATAGGAAAAAGCCTTTGGCTCTTACAGCAGTCTTGAAAACATGCACACATATGCTCATATAGAATAAATGTAGCAAAGATCTCAGACTGAAGTTTTTTTGAGAAAAGAAAATAGCAAACTCAAGAAATAAACTTGACCAACAAAAAAAAAAAATCTGCCAATTGATATTAATTTGAATCCACTTGGAGAAGTAATTCTACTCTGAAATGATAGGAGGCTTCAGAGAGTGAATTTGAGGTGCTATTCAGGTTGGTAGTGGGGGCATTGCTGATTCATACATCACAATCCATTGGAAATCCTTCCATCCAAACTTCATCAAAATGAATGTTCACTGCTCTAGTGTTATTGTTGTCAACTCACATTACTTTCAATGAGCCTTGCACTGGTAAATTTCCTGGTGGATTATGTGACATGCTAAGTAGAAGAGTGGGGAGTTCATTTATATTTTCACTGCTTTGGAAGTTTTATGGTCCCTTAATTCACATATATGCAAGAATTTGAATATGTATGTAACAACATGCCCATTGGCTAATGATATTACTCTGAGGAAAATAAATAGAATGTGACTGTTCTGATTCTGACAACACATTCATAACATTACTGCTTTGAAAATGTATCTACAAGATTTCTGAATCAATGGTTGATTGCATAACTGCTATTTATAAGGACCTTGAAAACCAAAATATTTGGCTGTCAGTGATAAAAGAATAACTTTTAAAAAGAAATACGGTAATAATAATAATAATAATAATAATAATAATAATAATAATAATAATAATATATGAAGAAACAGGAAATTTGGTGCTGGTGGCTGTGAAATCTAGGCACCAAATATCTTAAAAGAAGAAATTGTGGCAAAAGGCTCCTTGGCATCAGTTAAAGCTCTCTGGGCTAGAGCGGAAATAAAAGTTTGTTGGTGGACCGCCCTGTCCTGAACAGGTGGGGAAGGAATTTTGGGAGGAAAGAGAGGTGACAGAATAAAACATGGGTGAGCTAGATTGAGCACTCATATTAACTGAATGTCCCGAGTGAAGATCACCATGTTCCTTGTCAGCCCGAGGTTGATCTGTGGGACTTACAGAATCACAAGAGGTGGATCCCCTCCTCTCCTGGGGTTCAAAGAGTTCCATGTCCTGGGAGGCAGTAGAAGGCAGAGAGCTGGTGAAGGCAGAAAAATCAAGGCTCGAGGATGCTGGCAGGCTGGGGAGCATAGGCAAGGAGGAAGCCAGAAGGCTATGAGGTGGCAGGGAAACTGAGGTCCGAGAAGAAGGCAACCTGCTTACAGGAGACAAGGAAGGCGAGGTCTGCTCACAGCTGTGAAGACAGACTGAGGTAGGGTTGGAGAAAGATTGAGTGGTAAGCTGGCCATGAAGAAGATTCATGAGATGCTGTAACTCTTGGCTGAGTTGGGAAACTTCCCGATTCAGATTGTTTATCTGTAGGGAGGCAAGAAAAATAAACAGAAAAGCAACATCACCCAGAATCTTTTTGGGGAATGTCATCAAAGCATTTTTACAATATGATATATTGAAATGATTATTTTATGCAGCAATAGTGGAAGATAAGTAGCTTGCCTAAGATCTTTATATATTAAGGGTAGAATATATTCTTCAATATTAATTACTGCAATTCTTCAGTCTATCATGATCGTCCATGCACATCTTTTGTATCAAAGAGGGAGGACTACTTCCTAGCTGAGCCACATGATCATGCTGAACACTTCTCAACCTCATTTTCTTCCTTCTTGTTTAGTGAAATAGAGCAGGTGCAACTGATCCTAGGAATAGATTAGCTACTGAAAAGCCGACAACAAGTCCTCTCCTGTGATTCTTTTCTGGATGTTACAATTTTATTTTGTTCTCCAGTGTCTCTTATAGTGCATCTAGATCTTACCTCCTGTCCTATCTTATTTATCACTGTCAAATATAAGATTTTATTTAGGCATACTTACACATGCATAAACTCATATCTCTATATATTCACTTAATAGTATAATATTTAGATTGTAGGATTCTGGTACTGAATTTTACTCCTGAAGTCCTTTTATTAGTCATTTACTCACTTAGGTTCTATTTTTAATACAATATTCTGCTATTCATAATTGTATTGTACTGCAACAAATGACATATGATATCTTAGAAATGTTTCAGATCTTAAGGAATTTTACTGTGCTTCTAGATAACTTCAAGCTTTCCTCTCTATATTGTGGCTTTCAGTGCTTCATTTTTTAAAATTCTTTAATGATGTTGACAGTTTAATTTGATAGTTAGTGACTATAATAAAGATAATCATCCATAGAATTTGTTTTTTGTCATCCAACCTTCTTTCTTTTAATAAAATTCAGTGGGAGGCAGATTTGGCCACTTGTCTTCCTTTCCTTCCTCTCGTAATCAAATCCAACTCAGACAGCATCCCTATCCGTTTTAGCCAAAGTTCCCATTTTGAAATAAAATAAGAATTAACAGAGTATACAGTAAAGACAAATGCTTCTGAGCATGTATCAAGGATCCTTTGCACAATCAGTCATTCAGTTAATTTCTCTGCAGAGTGGGAGAGTTCTTTCTAAAACTAATGACAAGTTAACTATACATAACTGTTCAAAAATTAAATGCTGCCTTCACTTTATGTTGCTTGATGATATTTGAAGATGGCAGCCTGATCAAATGAGAGGGACAAACTTTAAAATAGCAGCTGATGATATTAAAGTCTTCAATCTAATCAATTCATACAAACCCTCTCACTTTTAGGGATACTGAATGCATTTTAAAAAATTGTCTCCTTTGTTTTGCCACTTGTACCTGGCTATCCTATTCAACAGTCTCAGCATAAGAAATAGGGAAGGCAACCAACTGAGAGAAAAAAATGGGGTGTTGTGGGGCAACCAGTGCCAATGATAATTTTCATGTTCAAAGTCGAATAAAGGAGTCAAACACATTTTAAAGTTATACAATTATTAAATTCTAGACCTGGAATTCTATTTATGTCATCCTCTGTTCTGATGTCTGTAAGGCAATTATGGACAAAAGAACCCCGAGGAAGGAACCCTAGAAAGTGAGGTCTGGTGAAGATGTGGGGACTCTGGATAATCTGAGTTATTCCATAGAATGCAGAACACAAAGGCAATTTAGAAAGATAACAGGGGGAAAAAAGGAATGGGCAGGCTCTGTTGCTAGGTAATTGTCACCGAATTTAAATTTTAAATTAAATTTTAATTTAAACTCTTACACCCACAGTCAGAAACGCCAACACAGGGGCTGTCTATGCAATTTACAGTCTCATCTTTCTTCATCCTGCCAGGGCAGGAAAAAAAATACAACTGATCCAAAAAACAAGTGTTGGACACAAGGAGTAATCTTTGGGGAGCATTTATTTTTTCCACAGCTTCAGGCATCAAGTGAGTAGAAAGGAGGAGGAAGGACCTTAGATCACAGCTAGCTTTGCCATTAGAGAGAAGAGGCAACAGCCTCAGGTGGCAGGTGCCAAAAAGCAGCAAACACTGCTTGGTTTTGCTTATTTATTGGTTATTGGAGCACTGATCTATCTGCATCTTAAAAATAGGCAAGAAAATGGTAAAAGAAAACCTATCCACTCTAGATGAGTACAAATAACCAAGACCAAATAGATTATATTCCAGAGTTCTGAAGGTGCTGCCAGACATGATCTCAGAACTACTGAACCATATCTGTTAAAGATCCTGGAGCACCAGGGAACTACCAGAGGATTGGAACAGAGGTGATGTGGTTCCAATCTTCAAAAAGGGGTGGATGTGGGGGAACTAGATCCAGGAAATTACATACCAATCAGCTTGACATCTATACCTGGGAAGACCCTGGAAAAGATAATTAAGCAATGAACTGTAAACACTAGAAACAAGCAAACCTATTACTAGAAGCCAACATAGTTTGTCAAAAACAGATCATGTCAGACAAACTTTATTGCATTCTTTGACAAATTACTGGACCAGTGAAATGTTGTGGACATAATTCACTTGGACTTCAGTACAGCATTTGACAAAGTAGACCACAACCTACTTCTTGGTAAGATAAAAATATGTGGGATAGACAGCATCACCACCAGATAAATTCATAACTGGCTGACCAACAACACTCAACTTGTAATCCTCAATGGAACTACATCTACATGAAGGGAAGCATGCAATGAAGTACCCCAAGATTCTGCCATAGTTCCAGGACTCTTCAACATCTTCACAATCTATTTAGAGGAGGGGATAGAAGGGGAACTCATCAAATTTGTAGATGGCACCAAGCTAGAGGGAAGAGCTAACCCTTTAGAAGAAGGATCTTGACAGGCTTGAACACTTAAACAATAGATCCTATCCAACAAAATATAATTGTACTGGTGAGAAAAATAAGATTTTATACTTAGTCAAGAAAAATCAAATGCACAGGTATAGAAGAGGTAGTACTTAGCTTAATAGCAGTGATTGTGAGAGGGATCTAGATGTCCTAGTAAACAACTACTTAAGAATGAGCCAGGAATGGGCTGTAGCTGCTAAAAAAGCCAATTTGGTTCTAGGCTACATCAACAGAAGGACAGTATTAAGATCACATGAAGTGTTAGTACCGCTTGTTGCTTTTTGCTATTTATACTTTATACTGCTTTGGTAAGACCACATTTGGAATACTGCATCCAGTTTTGGTTACCACAATACAAAAAGATTTTGTGACCCTAGAAAGAGTGCAGAAAAGAACAACAAAGATGATTAGGGGGCTGGAGGCTAAAACATATGATGAATGGTAGCAGGAACTGGATACTTTAACTAAGAGAAGGACTATAAGTGACATGATAATAGTTTTCTAATATTTAAGGGCTGTCACAGAGAAGAGGGGGTGGGGTGTCAACTTATTCTCCAAAACATCCAAGGGCAGGACAAGAAGTAACAGATGGAAATTTTTCAAGGAGAGATCTAACTTAGAACTAAGCAGAAATTTCCTGATAGTGAGAACAATTAATCAGTGGCTTGACATGCCTCCAGAAGTTGTGGGTGCTCTATCACTTGAGTTTTTAAAGAAGAGATTGGTCAGCCATTTTTCCAGAATGGTATAGGGGTTGTACTGGAAGATCTCTAAAGTCCCTTCAAACTCCATTATTCCATTATTCTTTACTTGCCTTTCTATATTCAGCTGACCTACTGTATTCTAGTTGAAAGAACTTGTTCTCATATCACTAGTACTAAACTAAGATTCACCTGGTAATTCAGTTAACTTCTGTTATGTCTAATGCATATATATCAAATTTCTCAGATGGTAAGGTAAATGCACTTTGCACATATGCAGAAGTATTTTCATTTCAAATGTAACTTCATACTTTTTACAGCAAAGTTCTGATACAATAAACAGATTTTAGGATGAAGTGTTATTGACTCAGTCCGCAAATTAAGGCTTGTGTCTTACCTCTTGATTCAGCTTTCTGATGTTCTGTTTTACCTCATCACTTTCGGTAGCTAACACGAGATTGGTCGGTCCTGTGAAAAAAATCCAAAGAAATGAGGGATGTAATTGTAAATTGTTCACAGGTTGGTTTCTAAGATATCTCTAATATCAAATTAAAACTAAAGTGATTAAACAAGAAAATGAAAAGTGTAGGGTCGGATATCATTTATATTGAAATGCAACATCTCTCACATTGCATTGTGTCTCATAAAATGCAATGTACTGTGTCCCACTGACCAATGTGTCTGCTTTGTTTGACTACCAATAGACAACTTCAAGGCTCTTCCTGCTTCTCTTCTGGGCTTGAACTGGGTATATTTCAAAGAGATCAGCTTTGAACAAAGAACTAAAAGTAGTTCTTTTAGTTCTTTTAGTTCTTTCTTTCCCTCTTGATACTGTAATGAACATCTAGGCATAGTTCATATGGTTGTGTTATGTTTTATGTTGCGTTGCGTTGTTATTTTCTAAATTTTTATTTAAAAAGAATTATTCTAATTCATTTTAAATAAAAAATAATGTCCCAAGAAAACATAAGGCTTACATAGGAGATAAGCCTGGTTTTTTGGGGTGGGGTGGGGCATGGCATTATGTCAGCTTTGGAGGGGATTTACAGGAATATACAAAATTTAAATCTCTATGCAGGGAAGAGGAAGAGAAACTTATAAAACCAGTTTCATTTTTGATGAAGAATTGATATTTGGGTGGAACACAGATAGAAGACCTTTCAGTTATGTGAGCCTCCTCCAGCAGCAAAAAACTGGTACAGGATGGACAGGATGTCAAACATTTGCAAAGAAAAATTGAAGTCTACAATCCATCTATACATGTTTTTATATATTTTATAACTTGTTGCCCAGAGTCACCTTATAGGAAAGATGGGTGGCATAAAAATTTAACACACACACACACACACACACACACACACAGTAAAAATGTCAAGCAAGTCAAACTGCATACCTTGATTTCACTTTTTTAATGGGGAAGAATCAAGATCATGCTGGTACTCTTAACAACAGAAGACCAATGGAGTACCAGTTAGGGGAAAGCTAGTTTATAGTATTATTATTTATATTTCCGATTTCTTTGGTAGGAATAATAGGGTAACCTGGCATTCTATCCTATTTTATAGAGAGTAACCTGCCTGATGACTTCTTCTGTTTCAAGGGCAATTTAATCTAAATCCCACTGAAAGATAAAGAACCTAGAAAGGGAAACCAGGGCTGTTGAAGTTGTTCATCAATAGTGAAGACCTAGGCTGAATATAGACTCATAGATCATGTCCATAGTTTTCCTTATTATGCACAGTAGTTCAGTTTAAATTATATCTCATTTCAAATTGGTATATTATTTGGTATTTCTATGTATTTATTTTGCAGTTTTGGGGCACTGACTATAAAGAATTAAACCATGCTAGTCAAGAGTTCAGCAGCATTAGTTTGCAAAACAGCATCCCTAAAAGAATATAAATAATGTATCCTTCACTAGACAATTGTGAAACAGATTGCAGACTACTTTATTAGCTATCTTGAAACCACTGCTCTCCAACCCCAGCTTGAGCGCATGAGGTAATTCCTATCAATTAGCATTATCCATCAAGGCTCATTTAAACATAAAATCTGCCAGTGTCATTCAGGCTATTGAAAAGGCATTACTCAAGCTTCTTGCATTTCAACTAACATATAGTTCCACAAACATCAATGGTTTATTAGTGCCAGTTAACAAGCAGGCTGCATAATAACTAGGTCATCTAACAACAGTGCCCACTACCATTTTGGCTATTATTTTTCTATTTCATTTAACAATGGTAAGCTAGGAAGCCAAAACAAAATCATCCATTAAAACCTCCTGTTACCAAGATATACAACAGTATTATATGAGGTTTTTCCTGGAATGCTATTTAAATCAAAAGAGCTCACTCTGTGGCCTGGACCTTGACATAGGTTTCACAAAGCAACAGATGGGAAGGCAAGATTGAAAAAACAGGGCAATATTCACATTATGTGGAAAAACATAGGACTTTCCTAAATAGGGCCCTTTTCTCAAAGTTTTCTCAAAATTCACAAATATACAATCTACTCTGATGATTTTTTAAGAAAAACAATCAGAAAATGTTTTCCTGATGAGAAACCAACAAGAAGATAATAAAAATAAATTAATATACTATTAAAACAAATATTATGCAAATAATAAACTCTTTTACATCTATTCCTTAAAATATATAATTTCATCAACCAGATGCCTTTTGATAGGTCTGATGATGCTTATCAAAAGCGTAGGTGCTTATATAAAACTAAATATGGAAACAGAAGTATTCTTTTTCTATGAGACCTGACACAAAGAGTTACTGACCAGTATCAGTGAGTTCCATACATATGAAAGGAGGAGAAAGAGAACTATTTATGGCTATTGCCCTTTACAGTGACTATGTTGAAATCTAATTAATGGGTAAAACTTGATGGAGGTTTGTGGCTGTGGAATTGGATTGTGTGATTTTTGATAAATTTATTTTCTATATGAGTAGTTCATTTATAGTAATAATTCATGAAAGAATAATTCACATTTTATGTAAGTTCCAAAAGGTTTTGGTCACATATTTGCTGTCGTTAGTTTATATTCAATTTCATTTGATTTCGTTTTGGAACAAATATGTTAGCTGGCTTTCTAGTTACCCCTCATTTTTAATATTAAAATTAAAAGTCTTTAACTTGCATTATTGCATTTTTAATTATGATTATAATTTTCTTCCCCTTTTTGTTGTTCACAATAGCAGCAAACACAGAGAGCTAGCTGAGTAAGCCAAGTGCAATTGATTATATATGCCTTTGGTTTCTCCCTTTCCAAAACAAATAGAAAGTCTTCTATTGCTTATTGTTTCCTATTTTATCAGATCTGTACAGCAATGAGGAAAAGATTCAAAATCAACCAGACTCAGGTAACCCATTGTCCATCCAATTTCATTTTTGTTCTCCAATCCACTCTGCCTTCAAAATTACACATCATAATTTGATGACAAATTGCTGCTTTTCAATAAGTTGATTTTTCATATCTGTGGAGACTAAATTGAGACTCTGCTCATGGACTTTTAGGGCCTTTATGGATTTTTAGGGTTAAGTATTTCCACCCATACACTTTACCTCTGATGTCAATATAAGATCAGTATTATGCTTCTTGAAAACATCGGAGCCAAATTTTAGACAGAAAAAAATGCAAACCAAGTCTCATCCCACTCTAAATTTGCTCATACTCATATCAAAGCATGGATATTTCTAGATTTGGGGATCTTAGCATTGCTAATCAAAATTATCTCTATAGACAATTTCTCTTTTTCTTATTAGGGGATTGTGAACAGGAGAAGTTGATAAAAAAAAGAAAAATGTGAGAGATTTTAAAAAAGGAAATTATTTCTTTTCTAAACTCATTTAAAATTCTATGATTGAGCTAGGACAAAAGAATATTAAAAACCTAGTCCAAAAATGTTCCATTTTATATGGATATTTTAATAATTAGGCTTTTTCCAGAGTTATTAACTGTAGTTTTTCAATTAGTTCACTTTACTTAATTGAAGCATTTCTTATGGGTCCTCACCAAGAAAAGAAAACGCAAAAATAAAATTATCTGTTCATATCTCAGTTTATATATTTTTTAATCTGAACTTGTCTAAAATATATACTGTACAACATTTCTTCATTATAATAATATCCTATCCTTTGCATGTAGATTCATGTATACTATTGCCCATTTTGAGATGCAACATTTTTGCAAAATCTGAGGTATCCCAACATTACGCTGAACCTTTAGAAATAAACTACTAAAAGACAGCTACTTGGAATTAGAATGACTATTTCAGTCCAGGGAAGAAATGCTGAAGATGACTCTGTGAAAAGTGGAGCCAACATTTGCAACTAAGAACAGATAGCTGATGAATAGGCCACTGCTTCAAGTTCTTCTGGATGAAGAGAGATCATGAGATCACCCAAGCTGTGCTCCTTATGGTTGTCTGTTTTGAGGACACTGCAAGGCTCAAAGGATGGGATGAGATAACCAGGAGAAGAGAGAACTTGCCATATTTACTCCAGCCATGAATGTAGGCTTTCAAAGGACTTTAATTTATCAGTTCTCTTTCTAATCATTTTTGGAAATTACCTGTTAATTGCTTTAAAGAAGTTGTAAACTTTCAAAACGATATGTTTGGATACACCAGGTGAGTGCCTTCCATCCCTAATAACTGCATGAGATGTATCTTTATAATCTTTAAGAATTTAAAATAAACAGCAAAAATCAAGACAAGGTTTTGGTGAGTTTTAGTTTAGTTTAGTTTAGTTTTATTTGATTTGTATACCGCCCTACTCCCGAAGGACTCAGCCACAGGATAAAAAACATAAATACAAAATTTAAAACTGAATAAAATTGAATTAAACAATTTGGCCGAAGACAGATTTAAAACACCCCAATAAATTAAAAACGAGTTAAAATTTACATTTTAAAAAGGGAAAAAAGGGAAACAGGCCAAGCCAGCCTGATGGAATAAAAAGTTCTTGAGAGTGCAGCAGAAGGTGCATAGATCTGGGATCCTCCATATCTCCGGCGGGAGCTCATTCCAGATAGTAGATGCCCCCACAGAGAAGGTGCTCCCCCTAGGGGCCGCCAGTCGACATAGTTTGGCCGACGGCACCCGGAGGAGCCCCTCTCTATGAAAGCATACAGGCCGGTGGGAGGCTACTGGTGGCAGCAGGCGGTCCCGTAAGTAACCAGGTCCTAAGCCATGGAGCTATAAAGGTGGTAACCAAGACCTTGAAGCGCACACAGAAGACCACTGTGAGCCAGTGCAGTTCGTGCAGGAGAGGTGTTACATGGGAATGCCATGTCGCTCCCATAACCACCCGCGCGGCCGCATTCTGCACCAGTTGGAGCCTCTGGGTGCACCTCAAGGGGAGCCCCATTTAGAGAGCATTGCAGTAGTCCAGGAAGGAAGTGACGAGGGCATGAGTGACTGTGCGTAAGGAGTCCTGATCCAGAAAGGGACGCAACTGGCGAATCAGGCAAACCTGATGAAAAATCCTCCTGGTCACGGCTGTCAAGTGCTCTTCTAAAGACAGCCGTGAGTCCGGGAGGATGCCCAAGTTGCGAGCCCTCTCTGTGTGGGCCAGCGATTCGCCCCCAATAGTCAGTGATGGCACCATTGGAAACCACAGCCACTCGGTCTTGGATGGGTTGAGCCTGAGCCTGTTTCTCCCCATCCAGATCCGCACGGCCTCCAGGCACTGGGACATCACTTCAAGGGCATCGTTGGGGTGGTCCGGGGTGGAGATGTACAGCTGAGTATCATCAGCATACTGATGGCACTTCACCCCGAAACCATGGATGATCTTGCCCAGCGGCTTTACATAAATGTTGAACAGAAGGGGCGAGAGGACCAACCCTTGTGGCACCCCACATATGAGGCGCCTCGGGGTCGACCTCTGCCTCCCTGCCAACACAGACTGCAACCGGTCGGAGAGAAAGGAGGAGAACCACTGCAACATAGTGCCCCCCACCCCTAACTCTTCCAACCGGTGCAGCATGATACCCATGGTCGATGGTATCAAAAGCCGCTGAGAGATCTAATAGGACAGGACAGAGGAGCAATCTATGTCCCGAGCCCTCCAGAGATCATCAACCAATGCCGTTTCCATGCTGTACCCAGGCCTGAAGCCCGACTGGAACAGATCCAGATACACTATTTCATCCAGGTGCTGGGGGAGCTGTTGTGCAACCACACTCTCAACAACCTTCGCCACAAAGTGAAGGTTGGAGACCAGACGATAATTAGACAACACTGCCGGGTCCAGGGAAGGCTTCTTGAGGAGAGGCCTCACCACTGCATCTTTCAAGGTGGCGGGGAAGTCACCCTCACTCAATGAAGCATTTATAATCCCCTGGAGCCAGCCTTGCATCACCTCCCGAGAAGCCAGCACTAACCAGGAGGGACACGGGTCCAACAAACATGTGGTCACGTTCAGTCTACCCAGAATCCTGTCCACGTCGTCAGGAGTCACAGGATCAAACTCATCCCAGATAACATTCTCAAGACCTGCCTCAGTCCTCCCCCCTGAAACTACCCAGTCGGAGTCCAGACCTTCCCAAATCTGAGTGATTTTGTCATGCAGATACTGTACAAAGTCCTCGGCTCTACCCTCCAAGGTGTCCTCCCACACTCCCTGGTGAGAGCAGCAAAATAATTACGCTTTGCTGCTTTTATCGCCACTAGGTAATTCTTAATATGAGATCTTACCAGTGTTCGGTCAGATTCAGAAAGACTGGCCCTCCAACTGCTCTCCAGGCATCTTTTTCAGCGCTTCATCTCCCTCAGCTCCTCAGTAAACCAAGGGGCCAAGTGGGACAAATCAGAGGCCCAAAGGCACAACCCGATCCAGGGGACAAATCAGAGGCCTAAAGACACAACCCGATCCAAAGCTCCAGTGGCCGCCCTGTCCCAGGCGGCCACTAGGTCTCCAGTTGGGGCATGAGCCAGAGCCTCAGGGAATGGCCCAAGCTCCATCTGGAACCTATCAGGCTCCATCAGGCGCTTGGGGCGGAACCATCTTACCGGCTCTGGCTCCCTGCGGCGAGGTGCAGCGGTTCGAAGGTCAAGGCGAAGGAGAGAGTGAGCCAACCATGACAAGGGCTTGATGACTATGTCCCCTATCTCGAGATCACTCAACCACTGTCCAGAGACAAAAACCAAGTCCAGTGTGTTTCCCCCCTTGTGGGTAGGGCCATGAAATAGTTGGGTCAGGTCCATAGCTGTCATGGAAGCCATGAACTCCTGAGCCACCTCAGACATCTCACCCACCGATGGCAAGTTAAAATCCCCCATGACCATAAGCCTGGGAGTGTCAACTGCCACCGCGGTGAAGACGTTGAGTAGCTCAGGCAGGGCTGCTGCCACGTGGCAGGGAGTCAGGTACGTGATCAGCAAATCCATCTGTTACAGAAAGTTTTGAACAATTAAAGGCTCAGAAAACAATAGAATGTTGGATTTTGAATATTAAGACTTTGAAATTACTTTTAAAGAATAAATGCATTTTTGTGGGAAAGAAAAACTGTTTTTGATATTGGAGACAGAAAAAAAATAAGCGACTTATAATGGACTTCAGAGACATTTTTGAGGAACTGCATTAGGACATTGAATCAATAGTGTCAGAAGTGTTATGTCTTCTTGAGAACAGTCTGTTCCCAAAAAAAAGTGCTACAAAAAAAGATAGGCAACAAAATTTTGAGAATAACATGAACAAAAATTTGAACAAGAATTTGTCATTGGACATTTTAAAAATTGGATGCGGATTTAAAAATTAAGGAAATAAAATTGACAATCACAACTGGACTATGTATTTTGCTAGACTGTTGAAAGTTTTGAAGAAATTTGAAACAAAAATTAATAATCGTCTGAATGGATTAAAGAGTAACATTGTTTTATGTAAAAAGAAGGAATACAAAGTTGGTTTACCTGATCAAGGTTGAAATGGGGCACGTTATTCTGGATGGTTCTTTTGTGGCATCTGGACTATAAAAATATTGTGATTGCTTATAGTTACCATGGTGTTTAAGATTCTTTTCCCTCTTAAGTTACTTTAAGCATTCTGAACCTATTCTGAATGCATCTAAAATGGCTTTGTATCTACAGTAACTGTCCTTTCATTTGAAGTAAGGAATTTTTGTGCATTTGTTCTCTTTAAACAGGAAACTATCACTTCTTGTCATGTCAAATTTCAGCCTTTTGCTTATTCTAGGAAATTGGGATTACATTATGTCTTCTAAATGTGAAATTGGTTATAGTTAAGAACTGAGCTATAGTATATTTATTTGAATGGACATGTTATTGGGAATGGTTCTCTTTGGACTGCTGATATCTGAAATAGAAACATGTTGTCTGTTGGATTTACTTACAGTTAACATGGTGTTTAAGCCTATATCCCAGGGGTGAAATCCAGCAGGTTCTGGCAGATTCTGGAGAACCGGTAGCAGAAATTTTGAGCAGTTCGGAGAACTGTTAGCAGAAATTTTGAGTAGTTCAGAAAACTGGCAAATACCACCTCTGGCTGGCCCCAGAGTAGGGTAGGAATGGAGATTTGCAATATCCTTCCCCCAGGAGTAGGGAGGGAATGGAGATTTTGCAGTATCCTTCCCCTGCCATGCCCACCAAGCCACGCCCACAGAACCGGTAGGGAAAAAATTTAAATTTCACCCCTGCTATATCCCTATATTACTTTATCCTAAACTCGTAGCATTTAAATTGGCTTTATATCTAATTGTCTTTCCATTTGAAGTAAGGGATATTTATGAGCTATAGATGTGGAGCCTTCTTGGAACTGCTGAAAGGACTGTGTTTTTAGACTGGAGATAGATGATATCATATCCCCAGCTCTTTATTGAGAGAGGGCTCTTTGACATAAATGACCTCTTTCAAATCAATGTTCCTTTTTGTTCAAAACGTGAACTTTAGCTTCTAATTTAGATTTTGCTTCTGATCTGTAAAAACCCTCTCTTCAGTTGTCAAGGTTACCTGGTAGCATAGGATCCTGCACCAAAGTCTGCTGGGGTCGTTCCATATTAAAGCTAAATGTTTGGGTCTCTGATGCTTCGCTGTCATCTTCAATGCCATCAACAATTCTAGAGAGGTGGGAACAGGGAATTAACCAAGAGTTATGGGACAAAAAATAAAGCTCCACATTCAAAAGCTCTTTCTCTATGAATAAGAAGTTGAGGGTAAAGAACAGAAGCCACCTTTCTCCATTACTTCCTGTGTGTCCCTTATGACAACTGGTGTTCTGCCCTTGTGCACTAAACACACAAAATTGATTTTCAACTCAGATCTGCATTGCTAATGAAATGGATAATATATTATCCAAACCTGCATAATATGTAACCCACTGAGAAAAAATTATTCATATGTAGTTGGAAAGCAGACTTTAAATGGGGGCATAGCAGGGGTGAAATGCTCTTGGTTCGGCCCAGTTCGACCGAACTGGTGGCAATGGCGGCGGGTGGTTCGGAGAACCGGTAGCGATGGCAGCTCGAGGCCCCACCCACACACCCAGTCGTTGTTACTTGCTGGTTTTAACCAGGAAGTAACCTGTTTTTTACCTTCTGTGCATGCGCAGAAGCATTTGTACATGCACAGAGGGTCGGTGCATGGATGTGATGTGCGCAAGGCGCATGCACTTCCAAACCGGTAGGGAAGGTAAGCAGATTTCACTTCTGGGGCATAGATATACATATCCACAATGTACCCACACAAAGAAATTAAAAAAAAGGTAGGCAATGTTGGCCCAAAATATTTGCCACACGTGACAGAAAATCCAAATGGTTCAATCACTTTTTCTGGATAATTAAAATGGAGCATGACCTAAGCAGGGGTGTCACACTGGCAGCCCACAAGCTGAATGTGTCATGCCACGCCCACCACTGCTCCGCAAAGGGGAAAAACATCACGAATCAATATGTGACACCGTGACAGGGCAAGTTTGACACCTGTGATCTAAATGATAATTATTAACGAATATTATCATAAAGGGCCACCTGATCAGGAATGAGCTCAATAGGAGCTACACAGGAGCACCTAATCATCTTTTACTAATTTCAAAAAATGAAGTAAAGCCATAAATGGCTAATATTAGACTGGGATGTTGAAAAAAAATCCTTGAAAAAGTAAGTGGCATTTCTATCCTGTTGTCACCACTTCTACCTTGTTGTCAACAAAAGCACACCAGCATATCCATAGATTTTTTTTTCCTTTCTAGCATTTTGTCTACTACCGTAGTGCAGGGTCTATTTTTGGAGGAGGGGTGTGTCAACTGAGTGTTGATCCATTGTTTGCACCAGGAACTGATTGACTCGCTTGTTGGCTGAGCCTGGCGTTTGGAACTGAGAGTGATTTCCCAAAGTCACCCAGCCAGCTTTCATACCTAAGGCAGGTATTCACAGTCTCCTGGTTTGACTCAAGAAAATATTTATCTGTACTTTAGAGAATGATATACAAGAGTATGCATGGCATTTGGCCAAATCCCAAATTTTGAGAAATAGCTTCATTTTTAATAGGCTCTGTCCAGATTCAACACTGAGCTTCCCTGGTTATTTGTTAGTGATCTAGAAATTTGTATTGCAATAGATCTGAAAAATAATACCTTTTTTGCCAAGCTGCTCATATAAGGAAAATGTAAAATCAGAAGTAGAAGGAGGCAGAAGAAGTAGTATATTTCTAACCCTTGAGTAAGCTAAGTTATGAAGCAGTTTATGGGGGCTCTCTGACTATTCTTGATTAATTCTACCAGCCTGGAACAAAAGTGCTTAAAGAATATTGCTGCAATCTGTGGGATCCACACCAAATCATTAGCTTGAACAATGACCTATGTTCATATTCTTTAAATCCCATCAACCATGATATATTACTATCTACAGAAAATAATTATGAGTTGTTCATCATAACTTCTGAATTTCCTATACATTCCCTTCTGAGATTTAGTAGGTTCTATTGAGAAGCATGTCTAATAATTGTTTTGGAATTGGGCAACGCCAAATCAAAACCAACCAACCAACCAAACAAACAAACAAACAAACAAACAAACAAATATATATTGTCATTTTCATACAAACTGCCAACTAAAACCATAGAAATAGAATGTGATAAAACCGTCCCCGATATATACAATTACATCATAAATAAACAAACAGATCTCCTGAAATTTTGAAGGCTTCTTAAGGGCTACTTCTGCCATATTCCATATTTATAAAAATCTTTTCCCCAAGGCATTCTCTTTTGATAACCCACTCCTAACAGTAAAACCTGCTTGTTCATAAAGATCTTGAATCTATCAAAATTAAACTTGACAAGCTTGATCCTTGCTGAAGGGGGCAGCTATGCCTGCAAATTTTCCTACTTTTACTAAACAAATATGGACAGCATTCATGAAAAAAAAAATGCAATAAAACCCAAAGCTCATTCACATATTTAACTGATATTTGGCATCTTACATCTGGAGTGAATTTCCCTAGAAATTGAAATCAATTTGACCAAACTATTTTTTTAAATCTTTGAAGTAATAGAATTACTTAGATCAGGGGTGTCAAACTCACAGCATCACATTACCATCACGTGATGTATCGTGACATTTTTCCCCTTCGTGGAGCTGGGGTGGGGGTGGTCTGCGCACAACACATCCGGTCTTCGGGCACCAGTTTGACACCCCTGACTTAGATTTAGATGATTTGCACTTGGGCCAAAATTTCTAAAACTAAAGAAATGTAAGGTGCTAGTTGAGGTTAAAACAGAACTTTGTATTTGGATCAAATCTCTTCTACATATCCAATCCACACTAATGGAAAGTAGGCTCAAGAACATATGGTGTATTATATTTATATTTAATGAGTTAAATCAAGAACCATGATGAGACCCTCTAACCTGGGACTGAGGTCTGGAGGCCTGTACTGTGTAAGAGAGGGAATGAGGAGTTTGTTAGGCTTCATGTCAATGAGCCCTTCACTGTCAAAATGTTGCTCCTCTTTACGGCATTGTGGAGAAGGACTGCGGATCTGGTTGCAGCGGACTGGAGACCGACAAGTTCTCCTCAGGGCAGAGAACTGACGCAAATCATCTCCCAGAAGACTGCTGAGAGAGCCCCGCCTTACTGGGCTGTTGAGGTTGGGCAACATGATTTTTCGACGTGTGATTGTGGCAGGTGAAGGCTGAAAGAAGTCTTCAGAGTCCTCACTGTACTCCTGGATGGAGGGTAGGGTCTTCTCAGAAGCAGTAGCACAATTTTGAAGATGAGGCTGGCCAGGTGAGAAGAAGGAAAGTAATGGCTCAGGAAGAAGAAGAATTTGTAGACTTGTAGCCTATTTAACTTTAAATTCTTCTCTCACACTAGCTGGGTTCATAGAACATGCTCAAACAATTTGCTGATGTTCTAAAGATTGTATTTGTTGACTTTGGATAGCTGTTGAGTGGCTTAACATGAAGTATTATCTAAACATAAGCCAAGTTGGATACTTTTTGATTCAGTATATTATGGAAACCAGAAAATGATTACTTGGTCTGAATAATCAGAACCCAGCTATTGTGAATATAAGAAATGTTACTGTATTTAAAATACAAATGATCTCCAGTAAGCAATTTGTGCATGAAAATGCCCTTAGCTTTCAAATGTTCATTTATCATTATATCCCACTTTTTATACCTTTTAAAATATAGATATTGATCTTGGAAGGTTAGCCAATTTTTCTTCCCATTTTATAGCTTTTTGGTAACCAGGATGAAGATAAATAATTGTATGAACAAAACTAAGACTAGCACATGAAATAAATTGATATGCCAATCCAATCTTGAAAAAGAAATTTTATGAGAACAAAAGCAAATTTGTCTTTCAAATTTTTATTTTGGATGGAAAGAATAATTATGGGCAATCAAATTTGAGTTATCAGTACAGTACAGTACAGTACAGTACAGAATCCATTACAGAAATAGGATAAAAAAGATTCCATGTGTGAATGCCCTCATTTATGTAGGTTGTGATGAGAGGACATTTTCAGGATATCCCTATCCTGTTCATCATGTGTCACTGTTCATCAGTCTGGAAAATCTTCTATGTCATTCTTCTGCAATTGGGTACTCTTTAGATGCACTGAAACTTTAGTATGGATTTCTACACAGATATGGAGTTAAATTCAAAGGCCTAGATAGGATTGTAAGTACAACTCTCTGAGCCACAAAGTAAACTCAAATTACCCCTTGCCCCCAGAATGAGGCTAAGTAACCCCATAATCAATGCGACTAAGGACAGGCAAAGGAAATGGAAGAAAAGAGGCACACCATTTCTTCATTTTTTCTGTCACCACAGATATATATATATACCTATGTGGGTTTCTCCTCATATCCCTAGTCACCCAAAATATTGCTTCCCCCCTTTTCCTTGCTTTCTGCCAGGAAAGCAAGTTCTCGCTTCTAACTTGATTGCAGGAAATAAGATTTCAGCAACAGAATGGTCAATGCCTGGAATGCTCTACCTGACTCCGTTGTTACAGCCTCAAACCTTCACAGTTTCAACTTCAAACTGTTTACCATGGATCTCACTCCCTTCTTAAAAGGTCCGTAAAGGGGGCATGCATAAGTGCACCAGCGTGCCTACTGTCCCTGTCTTACTGTCCCCATTTATTTGTATTTACTTCCTTTGTTTATGTCATACCTATACGTGTTATCTTGTACATGTTTGACAAACAAACAAACAAATAAGTTAGTGATAGCTGACTCTAAAACAAAAACAGATGAGGTAGTAGATATGGTGGCTCTTCCATCACTTGTATCCTCTTACCTACTGTATGGGGGCTCCAAGATGGTTATCTTTACATTTTCACTATATTTATGCCAATGTGCCTAAATACAAATTCTGTAATTTTATTAGACTATAACTCCCAGTATTCCCAGCCCAGAATTTCATTCACATCCACACACTCCTTCGAATTCACCATAATCCAATGAAAAAAACTTTGCCTACTTTTTTTCCTTAACATAAACTTTAAGTTACCTGGGATAAACGTGGGGATCTGGTAAATCGGAGAAGCCCCTGGAAGAAAAACAAAGACAAGAACATGAAAAGATTTAATTAACTACTTTTCACAAACCTTTTTTTTTTTTCTCTCTCTCTCTCTCTGTGTGGGGAGGTTATGGAGTTTTTGGCACTAGTATACTATGAAATCTCTTTGTCCTTGCCTGCTTTCATCTATGTCTGAGTTATCAAACACAACCAGTTTCTTCAACACAAGCTACATCAAAGTCATTGCTAAGAAATCAAACAACATACCAATGATCTTCAGGAGAGATCGAGATAATTTCCTGTACTGGTGATGCAACAATTGTCGCAAGAGATACTGTAAACTGAGAGCCATAGTGCATAGGCAGAGATGTCACTTATGCCAACAACTAATTGGTTTCAGTGCCAGGAAGCACAAGATAAAGACTCTATTAAACCATGTGAAAGATAGGAAGGAGGAACAGGCTCCGACTCTGTTATCCTATGTGCTATGATTAAACAACTGTAGGTATAAGATGGGAATAGCAGCCTTTACAAAAAAGAGAATTGCTCTTTCATTTGGCTTTATATTCTGTGTCAACTATCTAAAATAAGTCTGAGTTTAACAACCAGATTAAATGATGTGAAATTAGGGGATTAAGATTTATTGTGAGTTTGGCCTAGTCAGGGATAGGATTCAGCCGGTTTGGGCGAATCGGTAGTTGTGACCTGCGGATGGTCATAAAGTGCTATGCCATCCTATTTAGCCCATTTTTAAGCCGCGTGCATGTGTGCAAGCGCGCACGTGAGTAAAGCGCTTGCGCAGGCTGTGCGCATGTGCAGAAGGTGTGCGCGAGAGCAAAGTGAGCATGCATATGTGCATGCTCACATTTTTGATGCTTAGGCGAACCAGTTGTTAAATTATGTGAAGCCCATCTCTGGCCCTAGTGAACCCAATATCTACCAGCTGAACAGAGATGGCATAACTGGCCAACAGTACAACCATAAGATGCTAGAATATTGTTGCTTCAGGACTTTGTATAAGCAACACTTTGCTGGAAGTTGTTTTGATGGTCCTGCTTGCATGGAAATGTCAGATACATATCAAAATATAACCCAATTATAGCAAACACTAATCTTTGCCTGCTAATCCTGCTTTATTTCTTTCCTTTAGGCCAGCAGTCCAAACAAAAAGAAAAGGTTTAAATTTTTTTTTAAAATTATTCAGTGAAAACAATTGATCACCTAGAATAGTGCCTTATTAGTGAAGGTGGCAATTCAGACGAGAATTCTACTAATCCACATATTCTTATAGAGTAGAAGCAGCAACTATGATTTAAACTCTCCCTTCCGATAGAGGTTCTGTTTGTTCATAATAATGTACTGTACACAGAGAGTTTCTTTGCTTTGTTGAATGAGCCTAGATTGAAGTTGCCATAATGCTAACTCTACTCTTTCCCCATGTGCATTTATTCTAGCTGAAAATACGTCTTAACAGGATTTCTATATTGCCAGCCTTTTCTGCTTGCAAATAGACAGGTTTTCTCTTCTCTCACCAATTGCTTTCATTCCTACCCAATAGCCTAATAGTAACACTTTTTTGGTTGGGAGCACAAACGTGTACCTTGTCATCATACCAGACAGGCGAAGGCAGAGAAGAATATCCATATGTTATATTAAAATATTAGAAGGAGTTAGAAAAAGGATGCTGGCAGTTGTGAATTACATTATGTTAGTCCTGTACAACTTGAACTGGGGGGCGGGGAAGGCCCCACTGATAAATTAAAAATAATCACAGGCTTAAATTTCTGCTTTCGAGAGGTCTAAAATATAACAACCTAGTTTGTAAGAAAGGAAAACTGACCTGGCATAAAACAAACCAAAAGAGGTTAAGTGACTTTTGGTTGGTTGACTGGTCCTGGATGAACCTGCCTGCCCATAATCTCCTGGTTGAGAATAGTCCCCTTGAATTGCTAGTTGGGAGCATTCTTGGGAAGAAGCCTTCTCAATAACATTCTCCGAAAGGCAAGGACCGTACATGCTAGTACATGAGGGCATGCTATTTCTTTGCCTTTCAGAAGATAGTGTAAAATGTTCTCTTCCAACAAGCCTTAGGGGAAGAGAGGGCTGGTGATTTGGTAATAATTGCCTGAGGAGGAGTAGAATTAGTTGAATTATTAGGAAATGCATCTTTTCTAGTTTGACGTTAGTAGGATTTCATTATTTCCAATGTGGATGTTTTCAATGGAATATATGGAGTAGGTGACTTATAAGAGAAGGAAGGAAGGAAGGAAGGAAGGAAGGAAGGAAGGAAGGAAGGAAGGAAGGAAGGAAGGAAGGAAGGAAGGAAGGAAGGAAGGAAAACATAAATAAGCAAGTTTCCCAAATTCAAAATATGCTCATTGGCTGAAAGCAGTTAAAAACTCTGTGCTAAATCATTTTGATGCAGAATAAAGCTATTAAATATTGCTACTTAAAGATAACAATAGATTGTCATCAGGACAACAGGCAGCACACCACTTGGAATATCAATATATTAAGAGCAACTGCAATAAAATTCTATTTACTTTATGTATACTTCAAACTAGCTGAATATATATTTTCAAATACTCCCAACTAGTCCATATTTAAAACCTTCTGACTTATTCAGGGTTTTCTGATTGTCTATGTAAGACTTACTCCCATTGATTAGATAAGTGATTCTATTCTCAGCAAAAGTCTTTTAAGACTATGGGATGCAGAGTTTAGGTATTTCCTAGAAATGATTTCTAAATTCTCCTGCTGCATGAGAAATTTGAGATTTAGATGTTCAGATACAGACCTTGTTTTGGTATGTGCAAATGTTCTTGTAGGTAAAATCCTATATCTTGCATTAAAAGTTGCAAGATTGATTTGGAAACTCTTAATGGCAACGCAAGGAGATTCAGTACTTAAGGGCCTCCGGTCTCATTCCTAGATGACCAAGTCTCTCTCTTCCTTCACTCCTATGATTTCACTTAATTTAAAACTACCATTGGAGCTTTAATTAGATGGAATTTGTATAAAGTGTATGGCTACTTTCAGATATAGCAGCAACATCAAATGTGACTATGCCAGCCCTGTGGCATTCTTGCCTCCCAAACAAGAGAAGAAAAGTATGCTTAACATTGTTTTTGAAATCCTTGGTTGTAGGTTCATTTTCTTACATGTAATGAAGTAATGTATTAATCTGTGGATGTTCCTAGTCTCTCTGCATCTGATATCTATATCTGTAAATTGTGCATGAGGAAACAGAGCGGGCTATAGATCCTTTGCTCTGGATAACATAACTAGGAGGGAATGGACTTCTATACGATATATAATTTCTTTCCAACATGTTCTTGGATTGTGAGAATAGCAACCAAGAATATGAACCAGAGAATTTTGGATGCTGAAGTCCACATATCACAAAGTTGTGAAGGCTGAGAAACGATGGTCTGCATAACTATGGTAACCACACTGGAACTGACATGGAATAAAATCAAATCCCCCTTTCCTGTTCTACTTCCATAAAGCTGTAAAGACAAAATATAAAGGAAGCAGAGAACTTCCTTTCCATTATACATAGAAGATCCCTTTCAGAGTGGTCAGACTGGAAGCATGGATCCTAATAGCTTGGACAAAGAAACTTCCTGTGGAAGTCAAATGTTCTTCACTTGGAATGACTCACTCTGCCAGAATGAAGAGCTAGAGTCATAGGGAAATGTCATCCATACCCACCTACCTCAATCTCACTACCCTCACGTAGGTTGAAAGTGAGGTCCTGCTGGATGTCTGCCATGAACTTGGCAGAATATTCAGGGTACAACTCCAGAACCTCAACAAGTCCACGTAGGCTGATGTATTGGAGGTCACAGTAGGTCAGTGCCTTAACGTCTGCATTGGTCTTGATGACTTGGTCTTTACTGGGCAGGTCAGCACCAATAAGATCTCCTTTACCTACAAAAAGTCAAGGTTTGGGATATGTATGAATGGGTTGGGAGGCAGAGAGGCTATTGCAGCCTCTGCCTTTGTATACTCAAACAATACTTCAAAGTCATCGAATGACTGGTTTACAAGTTATGCAAAGCCATCAAATAATTTGCTTGGTTTTCATTTAGAGTTTTGGACTATCCTCTGTAATATGTAAATCATGGTTGATGACTTAATGGAATGTGTGACCTTAGGCCACTGTTGCTAAAGCATTCCATAGTTAAATCACAGTTTATCACAAAGTATGAATGCAGACACAGTCTGGACCTTGGGACAAAAAAATTGCCTGCTGAAGGTGGATTGTTTTGTTATTCTTTCTTTTTGATTTTTATAATAATTGTAATAGCTCTAAATTGCCTGCTTTCTTAGTTCCTACCACTCTTTCCTATAGCTATGCTAAACAGATTTACATTTGTGGGAAATATTTATTACAATTTCATTTTTTACAAAAAAGAGGAAACAAATACAAGAAACAAGTTTTCCTCAGATAACATTAGTTTTTTGTTCCATGTAATAGATTCCCAAAGCACTAAAAACTTGGGTAGGAAAATTTGACCTTCTTTTATTGTACAGAACGCTTTCCTAAACATGGCTTCTTCCCCCACCTGGCTAGGAACTCTGGACATTACTCTCAACACATCTGGAGACTGCTGGTGCTGAGAATCAATTCTGAAATTCGCCTTTTGCTAGATGGTGACTAAGTTCACACATCGTGCTAGCTACAGCTTATTTAATGAAGGTGTATTGAATAAGCACCAACAGGCTGGATTCACACATCCATTTCTTGAAACTACTGCCCAACAAGCCACTCAGATTTGCTCTTTTAAATGACTTTTCTAAAGCTAGACAGATTTCCCAAGCCTTGTTCTGTGAGTTCTTGTACTTGTTAGAGAATATAAATGTCTAAAATGGATACCCAGCACCCACTTGTTGTTTTGTCAAAGAGCTCATCTGTAGTTTAACCATTTGCTGAACTTCACTTCCCAGCAAACCAACTCATCATTCAATTACATTTTTTATAACTTTCCAATGGTGATATTAATATGCTTTCTCCTTTCCTTGAACTGGGACAAAAATATATTGATATAAATTATGCTGCCAACATAGATTACCATAGCCATAGATTAACAATAAACCAAGTAATTTTGCTGCTTGGACACAATTTTATGCGGGATAGCTCCAAAGCAGTCTCAACTGTGCTCTCCAGTTGTCACCAGCTAATGGGAAAAACAGCCACCTGTTGTATCCCTGAACATTGGGAATTGAAGCCTTACTTCTTTTCTATTTATCTGCCCTTCATTTTTGTTTTCTTCAAAAATATCTGCATCCTTCTGACAGGATTATCAGTCTCCTTTGTGTGTATGTGTGTGTGCGAGAGAAAGAGAGAGAGAGAGAGGGAGAGAGAGAAAGAGAGAGAGAGAGAGACCATACATCTGATTTTTTTCCCTTCTCTTTATATAGGAATATCATACTCCCACAAGTTCTATAATTTTGTCAGAGAAGTGAGATTCTCCTGTAATGATATCAAACAACATTTCCCAGCCCCAAACCTGCCTGAGTGATCAGAAGAGCAAATTTGGAGTACAGAGCAGAAGAGCCCAAATCCAAGAGATCTCAGGGCTGTTTTGCTTCTGGATCATCTTTTCCTTCTCCCTCTTGGAATCAATTTCCTCCATTAATCATTTTCGATGGTTAAAAAGCCTTTGCACTCTCTCCCCTCCCTTATCCCATGTTTATGGAAGTCTGTCTCACTTTTCCTGCCTTATGATCTCTGAAGTGCATGCACGCACACCCAGAAACATAATATCAGATGTAGCAATAGAAGGATTGCTGGCTGATCTCCAAAGAATTCAATATTTCAGTATAAAGAAAAAAGAGATCAGGTGCCTGGTCTATGTCACAATCAAAGCCAAAAGAGCCAACAATTGGACATGGAGATGTTTCTGCAGCAGTCTTGCAGGATCAAATGAACATTGGACCTAACAGCATCACCTGCAACTCCCTCCCCCCCTCCCCAAGGTATCATAGATAGTCCACATGGGAGGATTTTGTATCCAAAGAAGTAAGAATACATTGCTTCTACATTGGAATAATGGAATGGATTTAGTGGATTTAATGGACTTAATGAGAGGGAGGCAATGTCATGAGGAAAATGCCCCTGGAAAAAGGTTTTGTAAATGTCTTTGTGCTAAAAGGAAATAAGAACAAGCTCCAAATCAAGACCATTGTTTAGTCCCCATTGTTTCCCAAGATCTATCACTCCCTGCCCAAATGAATGCTGTATTGCTTACTCTTCTTCCTGGGTCTTACCCAAAATGGCCAGCACAATGTTGTCTTTGAGGACTTCAAAAGATCCTGAGCACACAAAATAATTTGCTTGCAGGGCATCTCCCTGACGTAGTAAATACTCGCCAGGCGCACAGAATGAGGTCTTGATATGCAGGGATAAAGCCCGTAGGCAGCCACGGCTGGCACTTTCAAACAACGGCAATTGTAGGATGTCCTTGTTCAAATGCATAGCAATATCAGCCCGTAATTCATCTGGGAAATCATGGAGGAGCTACAGAGAAAAGGCGAGAAGGAGTTTCATGTCAATTACTTTTACTGTTACACCAGTGTTTCTCAGCTTTGGTAACTTTAAGATGTGTGGACTTCAATTCCCAAAATTCCTTAGTGAGAGGACTGGGGAATTCTGAAAGTTAGAATCCACACATCTTAAAGTTGCCAAGATTGAGAAACACTGCTACTCTGTAATCTCCCATATTGCAAAGCTTTAACTTCCATTACTTCCAGCCTGTTTAAACTATCAGTTGCTCTCTCCCATCAGTTGAGGCCAACTCATTCATTCATCAATGAGATAATTGATAGGCAATTGTCATATTTTGCTGTGGCAGCTGGAATTAGATGCAGGTGATTCCATCATTCTTTTCAGAATATCAGATAGATCAGGTTCTTTCTTTCATTGAATCATATCTAACTGATAATGTTGTAAATCACCCTTTCCCTTCCCATGTGGCCATTGCTGAGAGTTGAACATACACGCACTAGGTGGGAAAATCTGATACACAAATCATTGTTACTCTTTAAGAACCTGTTCTTAAGCTTGATGGGTTCTATTTTTCATTTCCTTCCACCTCCCTCCTTCTTTTATACTGAGAGGGAGCTTTTTTTTAAAAAAAATATTTGCCTTTAATCCATTTTTCATATGACAGATGGGATTGAAAGTGCTTTAAATAAATAAATAAGGAGCAGCTGATTTTATTCTCCCTTGTGTGGGGTTGATGAAAACTATGAAAGCTCAGGGACAAAAGCATAAGAAATGTAAACCTATAGTCCAGAATCCAAGAAATGGGATGGGGAAAATGTGGATGGGGATATAAATATTGGAGTCTAGTAATTCATCATGGGAAAAAAAATGGCAGGAAAATCCTGGACAAATAGATTACATTTCTGAAGCCAAGAAGAGAATAATGGTCACCATTCATCTCTTCACCTTGAAAATCTCTTTGTTTTGGAAAGCCCAAATATCCAAAGAGATGTGACGCAGGAATTATTAGATTTTGATCAGAAGAGGCTTGGAAGGGTAAAGCAAAGAATTTGGAAAGTTTTGACTCCTCAAAAAATAACTGAAGTAGAGTGCAGATATGGGAACAACTATTCTGGAAGAAAACCTTTTAATTCTTCTTTTTGCTTTTTTCCTGGTCTAAAATCCCTCTCTCAAAAGATGCTTCCACTCCAGGAAAAAAAATGCAACATTTCTTCCTCCATTACAATTGCTCTAAGCCAATATTTCTCAATTTTAGCAGTTTGAAGATGTGTGAAGTTCAACTCCTAGAATTCTGGGAGTTGAAGTCCACACATCTTCAAACCGCTGAGGCTAAGAAACACTACTGAAAGCAAAATTAAAGTCTACTTTGCATCTTTAACTGGGTTAAATCCTGAGATTTGGCAACTTGATTTCTAAGCTTTTTGTCTTCTGCTTCCATTTTCTCTCTCATGTCTCCAAAATTAGGGCTTTGTTTAAATTATGCTTACCTCAGACATTTTTAAAAAGCCAAGGTTCAGGTAGTAATATTTTCAAAAAGAAAATGTTTCCATTATCCAGACAGGGTTTGTTTCACAGTTACTATAATGCAAACTGATAGTATAGTCTGGACACATTAAAGGAAGCTAAAGATTGATGTGCTGATGTGGGAAGAAGTTATTTTGTGCAAGCTATATTAAAATAAACCAGTGATGCACAAGATAAGTAGTGCCTTTCTCTGAATTTGTATCATTTCAATAGCAATCCTTTATATCCTGAAGATTTCACAATTACGGACTTTTCCAACCCATCAAGCCCTATTATACTGATTTGATATTTGAGATTGTGAAACCTGCTCCTTCCTGCAAATAAACAGGTCACAAATTCAGGCCTTCACTGTCCTCTTTAGCCATTAGACAATGTTCTCTCCCAATCTCCCTCTAGAAAATTCAGCGAATGAATTGCCCCACCTCATTTGCATCAATGCCATTGTTGACAGACCATGTGGTCTGAAAGTATTCCAGCATACGCTGCTTGAGCTGTTGGGGCAGGTGGTGGACACGGATGAAGTCCTTGAGATCCTTCATGCGGGTATGATAGAGGGAACGTCGTGAATACATGCGTTGTATGATGGCTGTCACATTGCCAAAGACCACGGCGTGCATCAGAGCTGAAGCAAAGAGGAGAAGGGAAGATATCTGGATATGGTGAATGATCCTTCTAATAGGAGCCCTGTTTCCAAGAGTTACAAGACCTGCTTCAAGGAAACCAGCCTGTAAAGATGACATGAAAGCCCTTCCCTATTTTTTTTCTCATTGCTAAAATAAAGTTATAGAATGTTTCAGACTATAGAGGCTTAATTTAACCATTGAGATGCAACTTAACAGACCTTCCCTTTCTTTTCTTCTTTCTTTTTTTCTCACAACTGCCCTTGCATAGTTGGAATCATGTCTGAGAATTTGGGGAGTTGTTGTCCAAACATCTAACTTGGGAAAGATGGTTTTAGATGCCAGTGCTAAATTTTCTCATATTAGGGCAGAAGAGAATAAATGTATGTTTACATCCAGGATGTACTTACCACCAATGAGCATGGTGCAGATGGAAAAGATTTTCTCAGCGTCTGTGTTGGCGCAGACATTGCCAAAGCCTACGCTGGTCAGACTGCTGAGGGTGAAGTACAGAGAGGCAATATAGGCACTGTGGATGGATGGTCCACCCACAGAGATGTTGACATAGGGGGCCTCAATTCGTTTGCCCAATTCATGGAGCCAGCCTGTTGGACACAATGATGGGTTAATCTTCAGAGATTGTATGGCTAGGGTCATTTTAAAAATTGAAATGTAATTTGTTTGGCTTTATTTTAGCATAATATTTTTTTGTTTGTTTACATCATCAAAGAAAGCTTCTGATGATATAGAACTGGTTTACACATTGTTTTAAGTTCTGGTTTATTTTTTACCATGATTTGTAGAGTTACCCACAATAACTGGCTTTACATATACCAAGCCATTGACCATGGCTTGTTAGAAAAATTACAATTGTTTGCATTCATGCAAGACAAGCTAAACAAACCATATTGATAAAGTCAACATGTGAACACAGCCAAAAGTTTTACAAGGCTACCCTAAATATAATAAGGCATCTTAGAATTTGAGATTCATAGGATAAAAGTCTCAGAGGTCTGCCCTTAACAATTTCCTTGTCAAAGCAGAATAGCAAGTTAAATGCTAGATCATAATTTTTTTAAAAAAAAATCCATACTTCAATTGATCAAAATGGGGAGGACTTTTATCATAATAACAATTTTGGCATGTGGCAGATTTTGACACACTCCCTGCAAAATCCCATCTTACTCTATAGACTATAGTAAAACTTTGATTCTCGAGATCACTGTTCAAAGACCGTATAGCAATAGCAGTTAGACTTCTATACCATTTCATAGTGCTTTACACATGTCTCTAAGCAGCTTACAGAGTCATCATAATGGCCCCAACATTCTGGGTCATCATTTTACCAATCTCAGAAAGATGGAAGGCTGATTCAACCTGGATCCGGTAAGGATCGAACTCCTGGCAGTGAGCTCATTGAATTAGCCTGAAATACTGCAGTCTAACCATTTTTCCATCACAGCTCTTTTCTTTTTCTTTTTTTGCATCATCTTTTTTGCACTAATGAGCCTATTTGATAACTAGGGCAATTGGTGAGACATAAATGAGGGGAAAAATCTTCATACGTTGTCCCTATCTCCATTACTCATCTGGTATATTGCTAGTTATGAACGAGTTATAAATAAGCGATTGCTAGTCTCTGGGTTTCAGAGAGAATGAAAATTTCCTAGTCCTCTCTCCCTGCCTTAAGTGCCTTATGCTTTTAAAATCTAGGGTTTAATTGGGTTATAATAGCTTATTGTTGATTGTGTTCTGGTAAGGCTGTAGAGAATTTTATTTTGGACATTTTATTTAACCATGCTCTAATTTGGCAACATCATTATAAGGCAATACTTCTGAAAGCAAAATCTATTATTGTAGCCTTGCTTCAATATTTTTACTCAAAATGAAGATTTGTGCTTGCAATAATACATGTTTTTAATGCCAATATTGCATCTCAAATTTTATATGGAACTCCAGTTTGAAGTATTTCATATTTGCCAATAACAGCATAACACAACTGCAGGTGAATTTTTAAAAATATCTTTTAAGTGTCCTACACTATGTCCAAAGTCTGCTATTTTCTTGGAAATTGGACAATGTCCTTTGATAACAAAACTTGGTTAGCACTATTATAATTTGGTTATAAATATGTCTTTCTTAAATAAGGAAGAATTCTCCAAATGAGTTCTTTGTAAATATATGGTTTAAACAGGTGACTCAAAATATTAGTTAGATTGGCATTGATCCTGATAATTTTTTCTTCAGTGGTATGTCATCAGCACTTCATTGATCATGAATTGATTATGAAAACAGAGGCTATGGGATCATTCAGTATAGGAATTAATAACTAAAGCCAGTGCACCGTGTTCACCTGCAACATTTGGAAATAATTATATTTTTTTCAACTCCCTAAATATTTGAATATCTTCTATTTTGTAGCAAACACAGAACATTCTTTTCAAAACTAGTTTAAATGTGTTGCCATCAAATGGTAGATTTTTTAAAATTCCCATCTCTCAAAGATTTTATCTCTGTAATGATGCTGATCCTGAAATGGTAGATCATTATTTTATTGTAATGTGAATTTTATAAGAGTCTCCAGCAGAACAGAACAGAAGTTATCTGTCCTGTTTAAAATTTAAACCAGGAATATGTAAAAATGTCATTTGCAGATTAAAATATATTTATTTATTATATCTTTATCGCACCTTTATTACTTTTAAGTATCTTGGTTGTGAACTTTCATAATACTCCTTCTTTTTCCCATTTTCCCCACAACAACCCTGTGAAGTAGGTTAGACTGAAAGAGTGACTGACTCAAAGTCATCCAGTCAGGTTTCATATTGAAGGTCGGACTAAAATTCACAGGTTCCTGGTTTCTAGGACAGCATTTTAAACATAGTAGATTACAGCCTAAGATTAGAGTGGCAACAGACAGATTTTTGACTATAAAAACATGGTTTTAGTAACAAATTAATGACTTGAGGTTTTAAGTGTGTAATATATTATTTATTAAATATTTTACTTGTTATTCAATGTCAGGTTTAGATTATGTTTCCAATTTGCTTTGGGGTCTTTTGACCGTAAATAAATGAATAATAATAAAAGTTGCAACACTATTCATGGGATTCTATGAAGTGTTTTTGGTGTTATTGGTATTAATGTTCTTATGCTCCAAAGTTGCTTTTCCCTAGATTAAACTAAATTATGTTGCCACTATTTGGCACAAGCTTGGCAAAGGTGGTTTAAAACCAGTGCCCTAAAAATTTGAGGGGCTATCATAAAGAAGAGGGGCTCAAATTATTCCACAAAGCACCAGAGAGCAGGACAAGAAACATTGTTGGAAACTAACCAAAGAGAGAAGCAACCTGAAATTAAGAGAAACTTCCTAACAGTGAGGACAATTAACCAGTGGAATAGCTTGCCTTCAGAAATCGTGGGAGCTCCATCACTGGAGGTTTTTACGAAGAAACTAGAGAGCCACTTATCTGAAATAGTATAGGTTCTCCTGCTTAAGAGGAGGCTGGACTAGAAGACCTCCAAGGTCCCTTCCAGCTCTATTCTATTCTAAATGTTACATTTCTTTCAAACTCTTTCAAAAGTTTAGATTCTAACTTGCTGGAGTACAGAATGTCCTGACTATGAATTCTGTGAAGAGCTGTATTTGATTCTGTTTGGTGCAATCCACCAGGATTTGTAAGACAAGGGCTTCCCAATCATATCTTAAACTCACCAATGTCCCAGGTCACAGGGTCATTGCTCTCCTGCCGGCCAATGACATACCAAATGCAAGCCATCCAATGAGCCAGCAGGGCAAACATGGACATGAGTAAGGTCAGGACCATGGCACTGTACTGGGAATAGCGATCCAGTTTCTGGAGCAAGCGGAGCAAGCGCAGGAGACGGACAGTCTTTAACAGGTGTACCAGGTATGTCTGGGAAAAGTAGGAAAAGGAAAACAGATTGACATAAAGGGGCAGGCCACTGGAACATTCAGCTAAACTCCACCTGGTCACAAAACTCAAGAAGTGATCACAGGTCAGTAATATTATCATGCATAATATTAAACATTAATGTGGTGATTTCGGGTTGATGCATAAACTCAGCTGCTATATTTTTAATCCGTAATTTATTGTGCTTGTCTAAGAAATCATGGACTTGTGGGATCCAAACACTACTTTTTACAGTTTCCAACCCAATTTCATTTTACAATGTGCCCAAGCTCTTCTCAGGGATGGGTAAGTGGGAACAATGACTTTATTTCTGGACCATGGCCCTCACAGCTCTTCCTAGTGGTATAGCACGAATGGTACTACTGGACTAAAGCCAGGTCACTGTCATCTGAAAGACAAGGTAAAACTGGCAAGTTCTTGGAAAGTAAGATACTGGACATTACTCTTTTGCCCTCGGTGTTGTAAGGTTGGCTGGTAACCTTATTAGCCAAGAGGCTGTATTGAAGTCTTCAAGTGCTTGGTCTTGATCGCATGCATATTTCAACATGCCCACCAAAGAGTTGTACCAGAGAGAGATGAAAGATAAAAAAGAAAAGTGCATCCAAAGTGAAGGAGTTAGGTGAGATGTGGAATTTGCCAGAAGAGTTCAGCTGGAATCAGAATAGTGTGTAAAGTTGCTCTGATGTTCAGCTAGAGACATTTTGTCAGTTCAATGCTGAATTTCAAAATGTTCAACTTTTCTGATTTTTTTTTCCAAGGCTTTGAGGAATATATAAAATTTAGGTTGCAATCACAGCTGCAATCATATTATTAAAGAAGACAAATTTTTGCATTACTTTGCTGACTGGTTCTTGAGAAATATAAAAAACACTCTAAGAGCTTCTTGGATATGTGCCCAAAACTCACTACATTTTCTTGATAGAAACAAGTGAATGTAGATGACCACATTCAATATATACACAGTGATTTATTCTCCTAAGTACTAATTATTCTGTAACCCAGACAGTGCAATTGTGAACAAGAGGGAAATGTGAACAATTCAGAGGACTTCAATTATGCAGAAAAATGTTAAACTAAAAGCTGACTAGTTTAATGCACATGCAACAATAATTGTCCCTTAACAAAATAAAATGGGTCAGCAGGAAGAATGATGTTTTTTGGAAAAATGTGAGTGGGTGGTGTCCAATTCACTAACACTTGAATCTCATTTTAAGAATCATGTTTACATCTTGTGTCCAATTATGTACTTGTCATTCTAAATAAAGCACACTGACCAAAGTATGTCCATTTCTTGTTCAGATAATGTGTTTAATTAGTATAAAAAGCCTCAGTCCCACATCTCCCCTAAAAGCAAAATCACCAAAAGTGGGCCAGGGCTTTAGAAAGAACAGATACCAGTATTAGAAAAGAGAGGGCTGCATAGTTAAAATCGAAACTGAAGGTCTGGGATTTTGCAAGAGTGGTAATTATTGTTTCCAGTAGGGTAGCTTCATGCGACAGTTTTTATTTTATTTTCTTTCATAGTAATCTATCTCAAACCCAGTGGATTCAAACATCAAATGAGAGGAGAAGGAGGAGCCCAAATCTATTCCAAACCTAAAACATAATTACCAAAAAGCAAGGAAAAAACCCAAAATAGGCATCAACAGGCAGCTGTGACTGAACGAACAGTGAAATAAAAGTTCCTGGCAGCCAGTATTCCATCAGGTAAGTGCTATCATTTCTCATCTCTGCAGAGGTGAGAGACATTCAGCAGGCCCTTTCTGCATCACATCTGGCTAAGAGAATTCAATTCTGGCAAGATGTTGAGAGGTTTAGATCATTTTTCTCCAACCCCTGAGACACTGGTAAGGCTTTATATTGGCCTTAATAGCAGTAGATTTTTCAGCTACTTCTAATAGTAAAAATTAGCTGATGTATAAAGTACGCGCCTCCCTCAGAACCTCACTTCCATATTCACTAGCCAGACTCCTTAAATCTGAGTCTTTAAAATATATAGTTATCTGTCACATAAACTAATGATGAACTGATTTTTCAACTTATTGAAAAACTTCAACTTAAAATTTTCAATTTTGACATAGCCAAATTATCATATTAAAAGGGATGTTGGTAAATCCAGTCGACATAGAGATATTCTGAATAACATCATTTTAAAGTAAGGTGACCAGACGTCCCGCTTTTGGCAGGACAGTCCCGCTTTTGAGCAATTTGTCCCGCGTCCCGCGGCGTTTTAAAAAAGTCCCGATTTTTCATTCTGCCTCCTGAATCCCCGCTGATGGCTAGAGGGAAAAAAAACTCTTTAAACTCTTGCGGCGGGGCTTCAAAGGGCCGACCTACAGCTGATCAGTGTTAAAAAAAAAATGAATAGACCCATGCCTGCAAAAATAGAAAAAACAGCCCCTGTTAACAGCTTCCGCTAGGTTAATTAGCTGCAAAAAGCTGCAAAAAGTTCCTGGAACAGATTTCCCCCCCCCCCAGCTATACTGAAAACAAAGGCGAAAATGAAACTAAACCTGCAACATGACAAAATGAGGCAGAGAGAGATTTCTTTCTTTTTCTTTTTCTTTTTCCTCACCAAAAAAGGTAGGTACAAAACTGCAAACAATGGGAAATTGTGGGCAAAAGAGGAGAGTTCAAGATTTTAAAACACAAAAGAAAAAAAGCTCTATTTAACTAGGGAATTGTAATAATTGAGATACTATTAATTGTATATTTCTGAAAGCAGAAATGGTTAAGTTGTGGTTTGGAGGAATATATGGGGGAAATTATTTGGTTTATTATTATTGGTAAATATAATTAATTGATTTGTAAGAAATTGGATTGCATGGAAATAATTGGAATATTCATGTTCATATTGATTAATATACAAAAAAGATAGTTATATAACTAATTGATTTATATTAAAATGTTGAATTTGTATTAAACAACTGTATTACATAATTACATAATTAACCAATGTGAGGATGGATATAAAAATAGATGACAATGGGAAGGGGTATAATATAGAATAGAAGGGAAAAATTGAATTTGATTAAGATTAGAGATGAGGATGAAGGGTAATATTGTTTTTTTAAAAAAATAGATGAATAAATATGGCAAAAAGGAAATATAGAAATTGTAAATTTAATTGAAATGACTAAACGCTGTTTAAATTTGTGAACCAGCCAAATATTCTGTTCAAAGAAAATACATTGCATGTTTGTATGTGTGTTTCTAATTATTGCTATTTATTCATATTTGTTCTCTTTTATTCTTTAAAGTTTAACAATTCATTCTTAATCTTAATATCTTTATATTTGCTTGGGGTTGGCTTTCTTCCCTTTCATCTTTTTTATTGTACAGCAATCTTTCTCCTCAAACCTACCACCACTCTCTTTTCTTTCCTTCTTACTTTCTCTTCCCCCCACCCTCTTTTTCTCCTCCCTACTTCCTCTTCCTTTCTCCTTCTCCTCCTCTCTTCCTCCCTCTCTTACCCTCACTCCTACTCTAATTTCCATTCCTTCATCCCTCTCTATTGCTGTATCCTTTAATGCATATGGACTACTCAGAGGGCTGAAAAAGTTATTTTTGACTGGTCCTCACACTTTTGACCAGTCCTCGAATTTATGACTGTCCTCACATTTTACATTTTGCCCTATCTTGTCATCATGGTGAAGAGAAGCAGTTGTGAAATGAGTGACATGGTTGTTAAGAATACTGCACGGGCATAAATGTGAGGATGGTCATAAGTGTGAGGACCTGTCAAAAGTGTGAGGACCTGTCAGAAATGACTTTTCAGCCCTCTGAGTAGTCCCTATACACATAGCCATGGCCACCCGGTCACATGACCAGCTAGCCACGCCCACCCAGTCACATGGCCTCCAAGCCACGCCCACACAATAAGTCACGCCCACAATGGTGTCCTTCTTACCAATGTTAAAATCTGTTCACCTTACCCTATACGCATAGCCATGGCCACCCGGTCACATGACCAGCTAGCCACACCCACCCAGTCACATGACCAGCTAGCCACGCCCACCCAGTCACATGACCAGCTAGCCATGCCCACAAAATAAGCCACGCCCACAATGTCCCTCTTTACCAATGTTAAAATCTGGTCACCTTATTTTAAAGGGGACATGAAACTTGTCATATCTAGTGAGGAGAGAATATGCCCAATGAATATGAAATGCAGTGGGCTGAATGATAGAGGGAAGAATGAGTGAAGTGGAACACACTAAAATAAAAACATGGCAGGCAAACTGAAGGAACACCTGAGTGGGAGCAGCTGCTTGGAGGCAGATTATCCCTGTTGTAAGAGCTAATAACATGATCATCTCTTCAAGAGCATTGCAATTAATGTCTGTAAGTACACTGTGTTTACTACTATTGAAACCTTTAACATGTTCAATGGATTTTTTTTACTTGTGGTTTACTAGATATTAGACACACTAATTCAAACAATGGAAGAATGGATGGTAAAGGTGATGGAGTTGGTGAAAATGGCAAAATTGACCATTTTAATTAAAGAGAAGAATCCATCTAATTTTGTTCCTAGTGGAAAACCACCTATGGACTTTGTGCTTGAAATTGAAAAAAACCCGAAAACTTTAATTTTAGATTATGATGACTAGATTGACTTTGTTATAGAAATGGGTTGAAATAGAAATGTAAAGGAAAAGGTTGAGGTTATAACATTTTTTTTGTATTCTACTGTACTGAAAAAAGTTGGAAGTCACCACACATTCTTCTTTCTTTTTCTTTGCCCCTCTCTTCTTTCTTCTTTCTCTTTCCTGATTTTGTCATTTGCATCTCATAACAAATTTTAATAAAAGTATAAAACATAAAAAAGGTCTTCCTAGATATTGATCCACCCTCCTTTATATATTTAGGATAGCAGAGAAGATCTTTCTAAATCTTTCCCCTTTAAAATGTAAATTTTAATTTGTTTTTAAAATTATTGGGTGTTTTAAATTTGTCTCGGCCAAATTGTTTAATTCAGTTTTATTCTGTTTTTAAATTTTGTATTTATGTGTTTTATTCTGTGGCTGTTCACCGCCCTGAGTCCTTCGGGAGTAGGGCGGTATATAAATCCAATAAATGAAATGAAAATGAAATGAAATGAAGATATTGGCATTTACCATTAACTTGGCACCTTATCATGTGTAGGCCACTTTACAGGAATAACATCTTTGACCTTGTACAATTATAAAGCATCTGCTGGTGGCCATGTGGCTTAAAAGCTGGTGCCTCTGAATGGGCTTCTTTTTCTGGAAATTCACCATTTGGCTGGGGCCTTTCCTATGGAGTGCTTTTGCTCATTGCAGATAAAGCATCACTCACCACTGGAACATTGAAGGCATAGAGGAGGTCAAAGGGCAAGGCTGCAATTAAGTCCACGAAGAACCATGTTGCCACATAGTGGAGGCAAATTGAACGCGTATCATAAACCACCTGGCCTGTTTCACTAACATATGTGGTCCGAAAGTTCAAAACAATATCTGTAAAAAAAAAAGGGGGGGGTGAACTTACACATTTGCCAATACCAATTCTCCATGACATTATGTTCTACAGGAACATCTGATATGCAGAATAGGAGTACAGAAGGCTATTTAGGACTCAATACCGCAAAGTGCTTTGGGGGTAGCTCTTTATACCAGTTGCATTTTTGCCAAGGAACACATGGCTCTTCTATCATATTGCCCAAGTTGGTCCAGGAAACTCATAAGCTGTAGAAATTGGAATTTGTGCTTCAGTTTCTAGGAATCACAGCTATATATCTTTGGAATATTAGAATTCAATTCTTGGCATATTGAAATTTTTTAAACATTAGTTTACTTCTCTATCAGTTCCCCCCAAATAGGGAATACTGCAAACATTGAGAATTGTGATAGTCTGAAGATTCTCTAACAGAAAAGCCTCACCAAGTCCAACACTTATATTCTATAGAGACATCCTGGCTGTTTGCGGTAATACTTGAAAGCAAATAATGGTCAAACATGGTACTGTATATTCCTTGGTGCTATTTGAGCTAGCTTGTTTTCTTGCAGACATTTCATCATCCTTAACTAGGTAACATCATCAGTGCTAGTAAGGAGTGCTGTTTGCTGTCAATTTATTTTCTGGTGACTTGTCTGTCTGTGTGGGTTGGGGTATTGAGGTATTGCTTACTTAATTGTTGGTCTGAAGTTGACCTTGGAGCTAATCTATAATGATCTGCGTGCTGATTACTGGTGGAGAGGAGCTGGAGTCTTTTTCTTTTTTCAGCTGGTTGATTGTCTCTTTTGAATAGTCTACAGATGTTGTCACCTAATGAGAAGGAAAGACTCACTGGAGAACAGCCTAATGCTGGGAAAGATTGAGGGCAAAAGAAGAACGGCACGACAGAGAATGAGATGGCCGGATGGAGTAACTGAAGCAGTAGGCGTGAGCTTAAATGGACTCCAGAGAATGATATCGGACAGGAAGGCCTGGAGGAACGTTGTCCATGGGGTTGTGATGGATCGGACACGACTTCGCAACTAACAACAATGTTGTTAATGTCTATGTATCTATTAATGTCTGATTTGTCAGAGTGCCAGGTATTTCAAAATTCCCTGGCATTTTTGGACTTCGCCTGGTCTAGGATTGTCACATTTTCCCAATTGAAACTATGGTTAAATTTGTTTATATGTTATAAATTTAAAGGATTTTCAGCATGTCTTCTGACTGCCAGTTGGTGTTCATGGATGTGTTCTGTCAATCTTCTGTCTGTTTGTCCTATATAGTGGGTGTTGCAGTTCTTACATTGTATGTTGTAGGTGCCTCCTTTTTTTTTTACTGGAGTTGCTGGTTCTTTTGGTTTGCTTAAGATGTTTTGGAGGGTTTTAGTTGGCTGGAGAAAAAGACTCCAGCATCTCTCCATCAGTAATTAGCATTCTGATCAGCATAGATTAACTCCAAGGTCAACTTCAATCCAACAATCAAGTAAGCAATACCTCAATACTCACCCCAACCCACACAGACAGATAAGTCACCAGTAAATAAATTGACAGTAGACAGCACTGCTTACTCGTTAAGGGTAATGACTGTATTACTGGCATTACTGTATAGAGCAGGTGCAGGGTGATCAAAAAGAGTATGGCTCTGGGTCAAAATGGAGTCTCTCATTATCCATTTTGTGTCTGGGGAAGACAAACCATATATAGAGGATCTGGGATCCTTTTTTATTCCTCAGGTTTGACAGGTTTTAGAGGCAACATGATTGTCTTAAGTCTTGAAAGTGCATTCAAACATTTACAATCTCTTTCCAAAAGAGATTCTGGCTCTATCCACTTTCGAAAAGTAGAATTTGACATGCCTCAAAAAGCTTGTTGTGATCCACTGCTGGGAGCTGACTGTTCCTTATTCTAGAACAGTGTTTCTCAAACTCAGCAATATTAAGCAAAATTAAGACTTCAGTGCCCAGAACTCCCATAGCCAGCAAGTTGGAAGAATTCTGGGAGTTGAAGTCCATACATTTCAATGTGGTTGAGGTTAAAGAATATTCTAGAAATAAAGAATACTGCATGATTTGATCTCTGCTCTAGGAATATTGATGCCCATTTCACATGTCTGCCCAGGTGTGTCCTTTTCATACTATTTGTAAATATATGTTTGACTCTCCCCAACCCAGTCTTAAGTCCTTACCAACAATGAAAAGCATCTCGACTACAATGTCACTGACGATGGTGCTGCGGGCAGCTGTCAAGCTGTCTTCAGCGTCAGTGAAGCAGACATTGTAGGGAACAGTTACTGCCACATAGAAAGTAGCCAGGAGGATGAGCCAATCCCACAGGGCTTTGAACATGCTGTAGTGAAGGAGGATGAAGCGCGACTTCTGTACATAAGCCACTTTGTACTCTGGCACTGAGGGCTTGGTTTCATAGACATCCTGAAGAGGAGAAGAGAGGAAATGCAATTTCAGCTACCAACATCATCGTCATAAGCTCCTGAGAAGCCTCCTGGCGGTCTTACAATAAGGACTAGACTGAAATCAGCAGTTTTTTCAGGGAAGACATCTTCCTAACCCTGCTGAAAAATAGCCCCAAGTATGGCATTGTGTAATAATGTCATTCTCTGGAGTGGCTGGGGCCAACTCTGCTTGATAAGATTTTGTGTGAGAAGCAAAATAGGAGAGAGAAGAGGAGGAATAGAAGGACAGGATATAAAATAAAAGGACTCCCCACACACATTGTAGAGAGTGAATGGGTGTGTCTAGTCTTCAGGCTCAGTCTTCAGCCTCAGCATTCCTAAACATAGTTTTTAGAAAACTTTAGGAACAACAGCCAGAGTCCTTGCAGAAGCATACCAAACTATAATTTCTATTGTATGAAAAAGTCAAAGTGACGTGGTGCATAGAATATAATCCTATTTTCTTTTGTGAATTTTATGTAATATAATTTAAATGAATTAACTTTAGGTTTGTTTTTTTTTAAATTTGATTTATATGCCGCCCTTCTCCGGAGACTCAGGGCGGCTTACAATGCGTTAAGCAATAGCCTTCATACTTTTGTATATTTATACAAAGTCAGCTTATTGCCCCCACAAACTGGGTCCTCATTTAACCTGCCTTAGAAAGGATGGAAGGCTGAGTCAACCTTGAGCCTGGTAAGATTCGAACCTGCAGTAATTGCAG
This sequence comes from Arizona elegans, assembly GCA_022577455.1. Taxonomy (NCBI): domain Eukaryota; kingdom Metazoa; phylum Chordata; class Lepidosauria; order Squamata; family Colubridae; genus Arizona; species Arizona elegans. The sequence goes on along the minus strand of JAKOOJ010000004.1, from coordinate 111,753,771 downwards.
GCAGCTGTGTTAATAACAGGGTGCTTTAGACCACTGTACTACCAAGTTTTTGTCTTAGATACGTCCATTTCTTTGTCTTGTTGCCATCTCTTTTATCATTAACATGGTATTCAAAGGGAAAAAAGTGGCTTTCACTATGAAAACTATCAGGCCATGTTAGAATGATTCCTCCCAAAATCTCAGAACTCTCTTCCTTTTACTGTGGCATGAGTATTTGTAAGTCAATAGGCTTACAATTACAGGTGGACATTCATGATTCATATTATTCATTCATATATAGTAAATTCCTTCTGTGTTTCAGTAAAAGCTGCTAAAGTGATAAACAATAAAATTCGAAAACTACACAACTTGTACACAATGTGCACAACTCAGAAGATAAAATTATGATGAAACAAAACTTGAAATTATTAAAATGTTCCATGCGTCATCAGAACAAAATTTAAAACATTTTGAGCATGTCAGAAAAGCATTTGATATTAGTTCCTTGTTTCTTCATTTTTCATTCTAATTGGGTTAGCAGTCTATGTTGATTGCTACCAACCAGGTACCTTGCTGAAAGACTGACAAAAGACACTACTAGGAAAAAAATAGATAAAAATCGCAGGCAGCTCTAACTAAAATACTTCGTTCTTGTTCTGAATTCATAGATCTAACATGTAGGACAAAGAACTATTTATTTCATATTTTTTTTCTATTAGCAAGTAGTTATTACCTCCCATCACGGCCATGGAAGAGGAAAAACTCAGCCCAAACAAGTACTGAGTTGTTTTTCAAAAATTACTGCATAGGTTACTGAAATATATGCATTCTGAATAAGCTCCAGTGTTCTGCTGATATAGATTTTTCATAAGATTTTAAAATGAGAATTCATTTCATCTGTTAAAGACATCCTGGAGCTAAATGTCAGCCGGGCACAAGAGCATGAACACACAACCTCAGCAAAACAAGTCAGACTAACATTTTACTGGCAATCGTCGTACAGCTTCTGAACACTGCCAACATCTATGTTTGAAGCACAGCAGTTCTCACACCTGCACACAACTTTGCATCTACATGCTTTTTTTTTACAGGCAAATATACTCACAGTATACATATGTGCAAATACATGCAAATACACTTTCAACTTCCCCATAGCAATTAGGGGAAAAAAACCTCTCTTACTTTCCAGGCAAACAGGCAATAGCATGAAACAATTAGACAGTTCTCTCTTCTGTGGTCTGCTGGCCAGAGCACTCCAGTTGTGCTGGATGTGGTGTCTATGATGTGCAGCCTCAGAGACAGCACATCCTTTCTGACTTAGCTGAATTAGTGAGTAAGACAAGGAACAGCAACATTGGACAAGTGCAAAAGCGAGAGTGGTAGTGGCAGAATTCTATTGCAACCTAGGTGGTTCAGAACCTAACAGAAAGACATCGAGATGATCCATATGAGGTCTTCATCCAGCAGAAGCATGATGTAGATCCTCCTAGAACAACTGGTAGAGATATATCTAAGCAAATCACACCAAGTCTCCTCCCTCTCCTATGCATCTCTCAGATGACATGAGCAGTTGTTCAAATAAGCCAACAATTGGCTGTGATTGTCCATGTGTGTCTGCCTGTGCTTTGGTGGTGGATGAAAAAGACCAACTCTCAAAAGTAAGTCATGAAAGCCCAGCAATGGGAATTTCATCTTAAGGAAGTCAAGTTGTTCCACCAAATCAACATATAATGATGAATGATGGAATGTCACCCTATTGTCTGCCTTGAAGAAAACTTTACATCATGTAAATGTTATGTTTGCCAGTGGTTTACATATCAACCACTGAAAGAACGATTTAAATCAGATAAAAAGAGTTGTGGGTTTGATTTTGCTAAAAATGAATTGGAAATCTTACTGTGTGGTAGTGATGAGCATATTATTGCTAAGATTTATTAAATGTTGTTAAAATTGAATTTGGAAAGTGAACATGTAAAACATTGCATGATTCAATGGGCAGGGAATTTTGGATATAATGTGATGCTTGAACAAAGGAAAAATATGAGGATGAAAGGTTTAAAATTTATCCTAAACTATAATTTAAAATAAAAAATTAATAAGATAATATATTGCTGATATAAGTTATCCAGAATGTATAAAGGTATTTCAAATGAATGTTGGAAGTGTAAAGTAAAGAAGGAACTTTTTACCATTTATCGTGGACATGTGATAAAGCAAAGAAATTTTTGAGTAAGATTCATATTATAATACAGAAAATTCTTAAAACAAACATAAAAATGAAACCAGAAACCTTTCTTTTGGTTTTAATGGAAAAAGACGGAGAAAAAATTTGGAACTTTGATCTTATATATGTTGACAGCAGCAAGACTATTATATGCACAAAAATGGAAGGACACTTCAATTCCCACTATGGATGAATGACTACAGAAGCTGATGGAGTTGGCAGAAATGGCTAAATTGACCGTTTGGGTTAAAAGAAAGAATATAAGTACCTTTGTTTCCACATGAAGACCGCCTCTGAACTTTGTGCTTGAAGTGGAAAAAAATGAAACTTTGATTTTGGATTTTACCGATTAGATTGATATGTTTTTATAGAAATGGCTAGTTTATATTATTATGGAAAAACAAAAAGTTGTGGTTCGATGCTTCAATTAGTTTCTTCTTTTCTTTTCTCCTCACTCCCCCCCACACTGTGTCTTCCTATTTACTTTTGTATTTTGTATTTTATCTTATAACCTAATAAAAACGTTAAACTGAAAAACTTTACATCTTGCGTTATTGATTGGTAAACAATAGATGTATAATATGAAACATTCAGGCCAAGTTTTCTAACTTTGGTATTGGTTACACAAACCAAAGAAATGGGTCCATTATTTTGCTTTCCTTGGTTCATTTAGGCGGAACAAGACAGCTTATAATGTCAAGACTTAAGGAGACACACATATATGTACCTTGCTAAATCCTCTGTGACCTCTTGTTGCTCAAGCAGTCACATGACAGCTCATTGGGTCAGAGGAAGAAGATTTCAGGACATATGGAATCCAACTTGTCTGGTCTAGTATCTCCCTTCACTTCATCTTCCACTGAAAATATTCAACACTTTAGCCCTGAATTAACCATTTAGCAAAATAACCATATGCTTAGGGCACCAAAGGAAATGGGCATCACAGAGTTTTTCCTCCTGGCTACTATGCCCTTAACTCTTTTCCTGCTACGTTTGACTTTGGTCCAAGGGCTTATAATTGTCCTTATTTGCTATGTTCAACTTTAATTTGCTTGGTGAGTGACTAAAGTTTAAAAATTTAGTTTGAAGGTGTTTTAGGTATCATATTTGTTTCCCTCTTATGGCATGAAAAGATGCTTCTTCAAGAGTTACCATTGTTGGTATGTGCTTAGGACATCAGTTGAACTCTTTTTTTTTTTTTTGGTCTTTTAATGACCCCATAATCCCTTGCATCAAGATGGAGTTGGGGCAACTGAATGGAGCTGAGTGTCCTTCCTGTCACCAATGCAGAGTTTGTTCGCAGCAGATATATTCTCACAGTGCCCAGAGAGAGAAATATCTGCCTCTACCTAGGATCGAATTCACAGCCTATGATTGTGAGGTGAGAGCTCTGCCTCTAGGCCACTGTACCACTCTTTGAATTTAGATTGACTTGGCAGTATTTAAATAAGTTTTATCTATAAGAGTGCTTTGTGACATCTGTCATGCTGGTTAGTAAGACCTTGAGAATGAAACCTCCCAAACCAAATGATTCTGATAAACAGATGGTCTTTATAAGCAACATTGCAAAAGATGGTAAAAAAGTGTTAGGAATACCCTGCACTCTGATGTCTTGTTTCAAAAATAAGACATTCAAAGCAGTTGATACATCATGTTTTAGACATCCCAATTAAAAATAATGAGTGAGAATCCACATCAAAGCAGATCTGTTTAACTTTCTGTGCAATCAACCGAACAAATTACATTTAATTCTAAAGGAAACTGAAAAAGGAATTAAGATCCAGCTTCTGAATTTAAGCACTGTTGTCAACGAATCTGAATTTTTCTAAAGCTTGGAATATCAATACTAATATAAATTCATAAGATTCCTTAACAATGGCCTAACATGCCAATTTCCTCTATTGTTCAAGGAAATCACAGGTGAATGGTCCAGAAAGTTTAGAACATAGTTCCTTTTTTAAATAGAAGGAACCATTTATAGAAAATGCAATGTATTTGCCCATACCTTGCTGGAAAGAGATGGGCGAGTGCTATAAAGAAATAAAAGACTAGAAATAGGTTGAGAATTACAAATAACATGTTGCTCTGAAAGTCTAAACCTTCTAAGTATATCTAGCTGCTTCTTCTCTAGGGAATTTGGTGGAGGCAGTATATTTCTTACCAGCAAGGAGAGTATATTATCTGTCTCTTCATTGTTCAACTTGTATATATGTAAAGTGTCTTAAGCCACCAGAGAACTCCCTTCTTACAAAACGAACCAAGGAAATGATGACTTGAGAGCATTCTGGAAAATTTAAATATTTTAAACTGCATATGTAATATTTTTCTCTCATACACATTTTGTCTCTTCCATCCGTTTCTTTTACTTTCTCAATCTCTTGCAGTAAATATTTAAACAAGGAAAAAGAAAATGTAGTTGGTTATACGAGTTTGAAGTACTATAGTTGCAGGTTATTATACGGTAATTCATCAAGATCTAGTTACTGGCCATCACTCATCTATGATGAGAAGGAAATCAAGGAGGGAAAAAAGGAAGGAAGGTGTGAAAACCAAGTGGCTACTTCCATAATAATAATAATATCTGGCTACTTCTTTTTTGTGTAGCTGCCAATCATCTCATATTACAGCAAGTATCTAAATATATCTCATATATGAAAAACAGAAGGGAACAGGATGTTGTTCTACTTTTTCTACTACCACTATAATACTTTGGGGGCCACTTTCTTTCTAAAAATTCTCTTCCAAAACTCTTTAGTATGTGCACACAAACTCTTCAGTATATGCACACATTCCCTCACTGTGGATGAGGATCAGAAGCAAAGGTTAGCTACCATTATCAGCTTAGTATAAGTAAATACAGATTTTCTCATCGCAGAGAAGGGAGTTACCAAGCTTGTAGCTGGAATAGATAGCCTGCCTGCACAGCTGCTTAGGCAGTTCTTCAACTAACTCGCCTCCCTCCCAACATCCAACCACTTCCCTCAAATAGATCAAAGCCTTTTAATCTGCCCTGGTCTTAGATCAGGAGGGAGCAGCTGTCAAGGCGTTCTGAGTAGGAAATGAGAAAAGCAAAAATCTGGATTGCTAGGTGCACAGGATGGCTTTCTAGCAGCTATCAGAATCCACCACAGAACATCCAGATGTATCTGGCTGCACTTCAATTGCATTGCCAGACAGCATGTCCATTTCTCTCTATGCAGTTTAGGACAAGACTTTCTCCATTCTGCAAACAAGCTCCACTGAAAACAAGAAAGAGCTGTAGAAAGGAAGCTGAAAATGCTGACTTTGCAATTTGCAGATGACTCTGGAATAAATGGTGCTGAACTCATGCCATCTTATTGCATCTCAGTGTAACATGGAATATATGGTATGGAGTACAACTATACCAAAATATCACTTCTCTTTCAGCCTGCACACACGTATAAACACAAACAACTGGACCTGAAATTTAGTAATTTGTAGATGATTTAACTTAGGGATGTTATGGGAGTTATAATATAGCATATATATAGGGTGTGTGGCTTGAGAAGTCTACACCAGTCCATCACTTCTATACAATACAAGTGATCCTAGTTGGATAGGAAAACCCATCTTGCTTTGGTGCCATGAAATGACTTTTCAGCACTGACTTTTAAGAGGAACCCCTGTGAAGTTCCTTTTAGTGCTGAGAAGGATTGCTTCCCTTCACAATGAACTGCTTTAGCTGTACAGGTTGCAGGTAAAAGGTAAGCTCCGTCATCAAGAAGTTAAAGCACTTCTTCAAAGTGAGTCTTACTGCTATTAACCACACAACAGACCTTGTGGTTAACCCAATTTATATCTCCGAATTTATATCTCTTTGAGTTCTGCTCAAAGAACTGGCCCTACATTAAAAGCTGTTAAAGAGCCTTTAAAGAGAATTGCTCTCCCTATCAAAATATCCTCGTGTCAGATGATCTATAGTGCTAACATATAACAGAGACCGCAAGCCATACTCTCATGGGCATCAAAATCTGCAAGATGGCAAGTACTATGTTATGATCAAAGTCCTGCCCCTTTGTACATTCATCATATTCAGAAAAGTGGTGGGGCTTGGGCTGCAATGCCAAACATGCCTTATTGCAGGTTTTTGATATGCGCTGTTCCATAGACACTGCACTATCCTAGAATTTCCTCTCATTTTGACATTGGGCAATTCTAAAGAGATGAACCACAAAGTCCACAAAGTAAGATGATTTTTGGATGCGCTAATGGAAAAACTATGTGACTATCATCATGGTTATAGTTGAAAAAGCTTGGATTCAAGGAAGCCTTAACCACTCCCTTGCCCAGAAATACGGGGTAAGAAAGTAGGTGATAACTTTACACTGTTTATCTTCATCTCTGTCCTTTCCTTCTTGTTGAACTGCCTGGTGAGATGGTGCAAAGCACTTCGCCCTTGTTTCCTGGCCACCCACAAGTTGGAGCTCCTTGCCTTCTTGCATTGATGCTTTTCTGGAAAATAAAAAAAAAGGAGTAAGACTAGAATTATGGTATCAATTATCAAACAGGAAGTGCCTTGCACATGGCTACGTTCCTTCAACATAGCCATTCTAACTTGCTTCCTTTTTCAACTAGACCTACCGTTGTCCCTTGATCTCACTACCTCATTCTAAAATGCTGATTTCAGAATTTTATCTGTCTCTCTGTCTTGTATCTCCTGGCCAGCTCTTCCGATCACTGAGAATTTCTATCAAGCAATTTGAGAAGGAACATTAACTTTATGTATTACATACATATTGTATATGAGCTAATTACCATGATTTTCCTAGCAGAACTCTAAATGCAAAAATAAGATCAATGTAACAACTGTATGTACAGTATGTCTATTAAACTCAATGTACTATTGAAAATAGGTATCTTCCTTGAAACTATTTTGGTTAATGCACCCTTGTTGTTAAGGACCTGTATCAGGGGTGAAATGCTCCCGGTTCGGACCGGATCGCCCAGTCCAGTAGCGATGGGGTGGGTGGTTCGGAAAACCTCTGCCCCCTGCCCCCTGCCTCCATGCCCAGCTGAGCCATGTGATCATCAGAGGCTGGTTTTTTTTTTACTTTTAAAACCATTTTTTCTACAACCTCTTTAGCTGAAAAAATGCTTTTAAAAGTTCAAAAAAAGCCTCTGATGATCACGTGGCTCAGCTGGGATCATCAGAGGCTTTTAAAAGCATTTTTTCTACAACCTCTCGGCCAAAGAGGTTGTAGGAAAAAAAATACCTTTAAAAGCCTCTAGCTATCCCAGCTGAATTGCCTGATCGTCAGAGGCTCCTAAAAGCATTTTTTTCTCCAATCTCTTCGGCCAAAGAGGCTGTAGAAAAAAAAAGCCTTTAAAAGTAAAAAAAGGGAGGGCACGCCCACCCACCAAGCCACACCCACAGAATACTCACATTACCCCCCACCAAGCCACACCCACAGAACCAGTAGTGACAAATTTTAGATTTCACCCCTGACCTGTGTGCTGATTACTGATGGCTTTACTTCTTCCTCTGATATAGGGCTTCTTTGACTTAATCTAATCAAACATTTCCTTGGCTGGTATATTCTAATGGAGTTTCAGTTAAAAAAAAACCCAGTTAACTTAGCCTTTCAAATTGTTCTTCTGATTAGCCAATCAAAAATATAGTTTGAATCTCGAATTTCCACTATTGTTTTCACTGGTGAGATGCACATAGTTCATAACACGTTAAGAATTCCAGTATTTGAGAATATTTTTAGAAATGTATATTTTAATGAAGCATTTAACAGCAGTTTCATGACTTTTTCTTTAGTTGCAAAATAACAGGTAAATCAAATTAAAGGATTAACTAGTAAGCATTTGCAAAGGTTACATGAACTGAAAACAGGGTGATTATTTCATTGTATATTAATTCATTCCCCTCTCCTTGAGATTGTTGTTTTGCCTCCAAACATCTTACCTTCCTTTTTTTCATTGAGATGATTCTTTCCATGATTCTTGGTAATATCTTTGAAGGAGAAGAGGAAAAGGACCACTTCGCTTTTCTCATTCTTGATAGGGACAATGTCCAGCAGGCACCAAAAGGCTGTTCCTAAACCAAAGAGGAAAAGAAATAATCTGTCTTCAAGGGTCTTTGTCCAGTCCACCAGTTCTGACAGGGTGGGCAACTCCAGGTCCCCTCTGATCAATAGTATCATCTTGCAGGGTTGAGGAAGCATGCCTTATCTGTTATGGTGCCTGCCCTATAGAACAGGAATTCTCCCACAAATTCAGAAGCCTGAACCCTCTTTGATTTCCAGAAAGCAATTAAGATTTGACTGTTGCTTCAGGCAGTAGAGCCAGAAGGTTACAGGAATCTGATACAGATCTGTTTGAGAAATTGCAGTACAGTATAGGGTACCTAATTTTTCTTCCAAATGTTGGATTGTTTCTAATTTGTTTTTGTTTTGTGAACTGATATGATGATATGAATGCCTACACCAAAGATTGCTGTGAATTGGGATCATTCAGAACACTCTTTAGTATATAAGATGGGCATCCATATCCATATACTTTTCCTGAATAAAAAAAAAATGTAGTTGCAATTTGATCTTATTTCAAACACCAGAAAGTTAATCAAGTAGATAAACAGACATAACAACAATGATGATGATAAATCATTTTCTTTTAAGCCCTTTATTAGGACAATGGTCATGTCTTTTTTTAACATCTATATGTATATAATTTTTATTAAAGATTTTTTAAAAGGAAGGTTAAAACATACATGAGAAGAGCTGGTGGCAGAAGTATATAGTCGTCAATGGCTCAGTTATTTACAATTATTAGAAAGATTTAGAGTAGATGAAAGAATTCATATATTTGAACACTGTAAGACTGAGTTTGAAATAGAATAGTGTAAATATGATGAATATGTAATTGCTAAAATTTGAAACAGAAGAACAAATGAAAGAATATATAATAAAGTGGGCTACAGTGTTTGGTTATAATATACAAATGGAAAAAGAGGAAAAGAATTGAAATTTACACTGTGTTATTTTAAAGAAATCTTACATAAAATGATGTACCATTGGTTTATGTCACCAGCAAAATTGTCTAGAATGCATAAAGGCACTTCAAATTTATATTGGAAATGTGTTGGAAAAGAAGAGACATTGGTAGACATGTAAAAAAGCTATAAAATTTTGGATTCAGAGGATTTTATACAATTGAAACCAGAGGTTTTTCTTTTGGGATTGATAGAAAAATTGTAAATTGGAAAAAAAAGTCAAGGAATTTTGCTGTTATACATGATAACTGCAGCTTGATTATTTTATGCACAAAGATAGAAAGATTCAACATTATGCCCAATTGAAGATTTGGTTGGTAAAGATGATGGAACTTGTTGGTTAAATTGACTTCTTTGAAAAGACAATACTGTATGTTTACTGCTAACTGGAAAATGTTACTGCTAACATTTTGAATAACTCAGAAAACAATGAATTTATGATTTATGATGTTGATAATTAGTCAGAATAGATTATAGAAAAAAGAGATGTGTTGTCGAAAGAGAATACATTTATAACTGTACTAACAACTTCTGAAAATCGGAAACTATTTCTTTGATTTTTTTTCTTTCTTTCTTTCTTTCTTTCTTTTTCTTTTTTCCTTTGTTGAATTTTTAGCTTTTTTTATTTCTTCATTTTTCCCCCTTTCCTTACTTTGTATTATTTGTGTGTGTGTGTGAGAGAGAGAGAGGCGGGGTGGGGGAGAGAAAGGTTGAGGTGTCTGGAAACTTGTAGCTACTTAGAAATCTAGTGAGAATCAACCTTTTAGCTGCAGCAATGGTCTTTTTTATAGGCATTTGATGACCTCATAAAATATAGATTACAAAAGAAAGGCTGCCAATAAAACAATCTCTGTCTGCATTTCCAGATGTTTTTGGACTGTAATTCCTTTCAAACCCAGCCAACACTTTACTGACAATGGATTATGGAAGCTGTAGTTAAAACATCTGGAGGGGGGCATCCTGCTGATCATTGCAGATATCCTTCAACTCCAAATATAGCACAGAGGTGAAATAATCATTGGTTTTGGCACCAAAATGGATTAAGAACAGCCACACTGAGAATTCATTTCAGAGGTTTGCAAAGTCCAAGCTGCTTAGTGGCTTTGCCATTTAAGAAGCCACAAAACCCATCATCTCAAATTGCCTCTAAAAAATATGGGTATCCTGGGTTCACATTGGAACACTCTTTTGGCATTCCACTGGTAATACTTTGCTTCCTACAGTGTGGGGAAAACCAATTAATTGTGCATCCTGCATTGCCCTATTATATTCTAGGGCACTGTGTATTCTTCAATTTAAATAATCCACTTATAGAGCATTTCTCCAATTCTGTCATCTAAAAGGATTTAGGTTCTACAGAAGCCTCCCAATACCAGTAGACAGGAGCTCCACCACCAGGGATTTGTCTTCTGGCTTGCATTCCCAGACTCACACATGGAAGCTCCCATCAGCATTAGTCAGGGAGTTGCCCTTTAATGGGATTTTCCAGAGATGGTTATGGTTATGGAGCTCCTGAAGGCAAATCTACTTCTTCAGGCTTATGATCTAATGCAGCCTTAGTGGGAAGGGGAGGGAAATAAATTCTAAAATCCACCCCCCAAAAAAAGAAAGACAAAAAAGATCTGGAAACCTTACCTCCACCTCAAATGTTGGCAGTCGATGTTCTGCTTTGGATGTACTGTAGTTTCCTTGACAAGCCATCTTTAAATTGCTCTGCCCTTCAATGTTTACAAACCATTTCCCTATCCAACCTCCCTCCCATTCTATAGTTCTACAATTATATTATTATTATTAACCCTCACACAGTCAGACAGATGTTCAGACTGTTTTTTTTTTTTTGCTTTGTTGTTGTTATATCTATATTTCTGGCAAGTCATCAGGAAAAGCAATATATGGGCTGTCAGGCAGACTTATAGACTAAAAATTTCCCTTTAAAATATGAAGGATAATACTTTGAGGATCTTGATTTAGGTAACCACTAACTGTTTCTGCAGTTGCAAAATTCATACAAAACAATGTACTGTGGTCTTATTTTACATATAGGACATAAAGAATTCTGCACCTCTGCATTCATGGCAAATGTGTAGGATTTATCAGATAAAACTTTGACTGATGTCCTTGAGTTCCATCCTGAAACCTACTGTTGTCATAGCCTCTGGAGAGCCATCCAGAAAGGCTTCCCAAAACTCACCGCCCTTCTTGTAGAAGCAGACTTCTGTCTGGTATTCCTGCTTTCCTTCCAACACTTTTTCAATGCATTGCAGAACTGCTTCACTGGTCTCACTACCATAGAGGAAACGGCAGCTGCAGTTTTTCTGCATGACTTCTGTTCGGGCAAAACCAGTGAGGTCACAGAACCCATCTGAGCAATACACAATGGGGAAGCCACGATGTACTTGTGCGTTGGCCAGAAGGAAGTTGCTATCTGTGGAAGATATAGAAAAGAACTTGGCCCTGAATTAATATCAGTACATCAACTTGCAAATAGTTGAAAGATCAAGTGTTAGTAGGGATTTCAGTCCTAGATGGTTTCATGGAATGCTTTCTTCCAACAGGAAGAAACCTAAGAAACCCAATTTCCCAAACCCATTGCCAGCTGTTGGCTAGATAAAGACTGCACATTTCATCATCAATATGTCATTTCTGATGTTATTGTTTCAAAACCTACAAAATTTGTGTGATGAGAGCAGATGAAAGACATATATGGGTGCCGTAGGGAACTGAACCAATTGTCTTACTGCACTCCTTCCAGAGCTGTTCTCCAGATGCAGTCAACTTACCCTATACTTCTGGAGTTCACAATATTGGAAAAGGCTATCTTAAGAACTGCTTCCAACCAGATATTTCATTAAAGTATGTAAAGAAGAAAAATATTTCTGAGCACAAATCAATGACCTTTGCCAAGGGTTTTCATGAGAAAGAGGCAAAGAAAACAAGAGGGTGGCCACTAAAGCCCTATCTCTTTTTTAAAATAAGCATCACATGTAAAAAAAAAAAAAGTGGGGGCAAGGCTTCAGTTGCGTTGGAGCAGTATCATGACTTTTTGTCCTCCTGCAGACAACCTTGATTGTTTTAATTGTGCCCTACCTTGACAAGCGTATAATTAAAGGACCCATTTTTTTCCCAACTCACAAGGTCAGGTTCTCATCCCACCCTTGTTCTTCTGAAAAAATGCAGTGCTCAGTTCCTCCCTGGATAATACAATGAGAACACAGTCCAAATAATATTTGCCAAGTATTGAAACTTGCTGCAATTCTGTATCAGAAATCTACATGAATGATGTGGCAACATCATCATACATTTAATTAGAGAAACTTTTTCAACTGCGTTCTGCATTTTTAAGGTCAGAATGAAGGATAAAGTCTCTACTGCTATTTCTTTCTTTCTCACGGAATTAGAATTCAGGCCTGTTTTTGTTGTGTCACCTGCTTAGTGGCACTCCCAGCCTAGAGAATCTCCTCTGTGCTTGCTGGTCTCTAGAGGGCTTTTGACTAAATCTCTTTTGTTTACATTGGACATTTTGTCTCTCTGCTACTTGATGATGTTAAGGCTCTGCACTAATACACAGAACTTTGCCAATGCCAGCCATAGCTGTTGTAAGAAAAGTGGCACTGTAATCAGTGATGGACAGCTGATATTCCCTAAAAGTCCTATCCAACACATTTTAACAAGACATTGTGGAAATTAACAAGGTTGCTATTCCATGATGTTTAGAATTTTAGTCTGTAGGAGTCATTGTATAGAAATTAGCCCTGACAAAGTACTTCAGAATGTATAAAGATTATATGTCTTTTCAGAAAAACCTCTCTTGGCTTATAGAGATGCGGTCATGTCTACCACGTTTTATGTTATTTTGCCTGTCAAACTAGACTCCATCAGTTCAGGGCTTCTGATCTTGACAGCTTTACTTAACAAAGAAAGGAAACCATGGGGAAAGATTGTTGGGAGTTTGGGAGTGTGATGTCACCAGAACAGAGACAACACCCAGTGCAATTTCTCTCCAAGGAAAAGCTTTAACTTATTGCAAAGGTCACCGGCCTTGATAGAAACTGGTATTATTATTTTTGTAAGTTTCAGCTTGCATGCTACAATATGCTTTGATGGTTTAACAGACATGTTTCTCTACCAAAGTGAAACAGGGCAGCCGGCTTTTAATGGTATTAATGGTAGCCCAGTGGCATGGAGATAGTAAAAAATGGAACTATGACAGTTCTCTCCTTCTGGGGAAATAGCAATTTTAGAATGGACCATCATTCTCTGGAATGCTCATAATGGACTGTTTCTTATTTTCAGGGTGACTTCCTATCCTCACCCAGGAAATGTGCTTGCGCAGACACACACACACACACACACAGAGAGAGAGAGAGAGGGAGGGAGGGAGAGAGAGAGCTCCAAGGGTACATTCTCCCAGGCCTGCCCTGATGTAAGTGTCTTTGAATGTCATGGCTAACTGTACAGTTTGCTTCTGAAAAATTTAGTGATTGCTAGGATCAGATACTGTACACTTGTCCCTTCTGGCCATAAGAAGAGATGCACCCAGACTTGATCCCTGTCAGGCACTTGAAGAAAAATTGGGATAATGAATGAATTGGTTTGCATGTGGATATATGGATATGCATCCAAAGTCAAGGGGAAGATTCGTGCATGAGGCTTTCCTATCTTTTCTCTCTCTCCTATCCCCCTCCCATTCTACTTTCAAACACACATGCTGAGATGCAGGCTGAATGTTCAAACATTCAAGCAAACCCTTGAAAGTCAGCACATATACTTATTTAGAGAAATGTGTGTGTTTTAGCAGATTTGTATTATTAAAAAAATACTATGCAGTCAAAGTGAGTTACAATACAAAGAAAGTCACATTCGCGGAAGACTAAAGGAAAAAAAGTCAGGGTGCAACAGTTGGCAACAGTTATCTAAATTTTTTTATGCCCCTGGTAAGAGCATTGTGACCTTGTTGGAATCATGCTGTAGAGTGGTGTTAAATTGTGTTAGGCTCTGGAATTCATGGTGTTATTGGGAGAAGGGCATTCCTAAGATGAAACTGTGTGTTTTTTTTATTTCAAAAATTAGTAAGCCAACCTGCTACATTTTTGGCCCTACCTGCTCATTCTACTGATTAGGACCCAAAACCCTATCTTGATTATCAGTACATTGAAAGCTTCACTAACAAACTGTAATAGTCAATGTGACTAGCTCTCCCCTGGATTATGTGTAAAACTCTCCTGCACTATGAATAAAAATTGCTTCTAGGTTTGCCAAATTCAAAATATCCAGAAAGCTCAGAAGTGGGAATGGAAAGCTGATGACTTTCCCAAGTATTTCCACCCAGTATGGCCAGCAGTATGGTTGGTGGAAATAGATTTTGAACACAGAAATCACTGCAAAGAAGTCTTTTAAAAATACTATTTTAGTATTTAGTATATAGTAATAAATCATCGCCCCAAATTCAGGGGTATGTTACATTAGTAAAATATTGTAGATCGATGAAGAGAAAGTTTCAGAAGCCAAGAATAGACCTGTTTTGCTCTCCAATGTGCTAATGCTTAGCAATGTTAAAATAGAAAGATCTGTTCTACCACCATTATACTAGAATTAAAGTAGTACCAGAATCCAGCCCTGCATTCTGTCTTCTATGCTAGTCTCATAATTTATTTATTTATTTTATTAAATTTTTATACCGCCCTTTTCCTGCTAGACTCAGCCAAGAATAAAAAACATCCCAATACAAAATTTAAAATTATTAAAAGAATTAAACAAATTTTGGCCCAAATTTAAAACATCCCAACTAAAATCCGTTACAATTAAAATATCTAAAGGGGGGAGGGGGTTTACGCCAGCCCAGCTTGGTGAAATAGAAAAGTTTTGAGAGTACGGTGAAAAGCACGGAGATCTGGTATCCTACGTATCTCCAGGGGCAGGTCATTCCAGAGGGCAGGTGCTGCCACAGAGAAAGCCCTCCCCCCGGGGGTCGCCAGCTGACATTGCCTGGCTGACGGCACCCTGAGGAGTCCCTCTCTATGGAAGCGAACTGGCCGGTGGGAGGCTATTGGTGGCAGAAGGTGGTCCCATAAGTACCAAGGCCCTGTGCCATGGAGCGCTTTAAAGGTGGTAACCAACACCTTGAAGCACACCTGGAAGACCACCAGGAGCCAATGCAGCTTGCGCAGGAGGGGTGTCACATGGGAGCGGCCTATCGCTCCCATAATCCCCTGCGCGGCCACATTCTGCACCAGTTGGAGCCTCAGGTGCTCCTCAAGGGGAGGAGAGAGAGCATTGCAGTAGTCCAGGGGGGAACTGACGAGAGCCTGAGTGACTGTGCGTAAGGAATCCCGATCCAGAAAAGGACGCAACTGACGAATCAGGCGAACCTAATGAAAAGCCCCTCTAGCCATGGCCGTCATATGCTCTTCTAAAGACAGCCGTGCATCCAGGAGGATGCCCAAATTGCGAGCCCTCTCTGAGGGGGCCAGTAATTCACTCCCAATAGCCAGCAATGGCACCATCTGGCTATAATTGGGAGGGGTAAGGAACACTCATAAGAAGGCCAGGATGTTCTCTATACACATTTTCAGCCTTTGCACTCTCCACTCCCCCTACAATGGATTGGAGATATATTTGAAATGATGAGCAGAACTGCCCAATTGAGCAGAACTCAGATTTGTGATTTTTCTTCTGCATTGGGCAAAAAGGTTTCCCTCCCCATTCTATGCTAACCCAGTTGGAGTTTTACACGAGGTCACTTCAGGTCAGGGCTTGGATTAATTTGAGAGGGGCAAAGTGTATCTGTGTGCCTGTCAAAACATAGTTTGCATCTGTAGATAAGTCTAGTATTTGGCTTCCAGACTGCAGGATTAGGGGGATGCTTAAATGGTTGCGTATTAAAATATGCACTCTCCATGGTCCTGAACATGCTTCCATTCTCTCGCTCTTTCGCTCTCTCTCCACACTGAAAGACTAGCTTCCTGTGTAAGTACAAGAACTGCAGCCCATAAGCTCTGCATTCAAGAGAACCCTAATGAACTTTCAGGCTGAATAACTAACCATTGGAGTTCTCCCAGCGGTCTAGAAATATTATTTGGGAACAATCAAAAATTATTTTACCATGACGAGTCTGATCAAGTTCTAATTCTTAGTTCAGTTTGCATTTCCAGCTGTAATAATGAAGTAGGATAGCAAATAAGGAACTAGAAACTCTATTCAGCTTCCTCTGAGGGATGAGATATCACTGCCAGTCCTTAAAAACAATATCTTCCACCCACTAAAATAACGTTTTATGCTACGGATTTGTAGAATTGGTAGTAGACTTGTACATAGTTAAGGCACAAGTTTTTTCCTTTATATTTGATAATCTTGTAAAAAAGGAAAGCACAGAAAACTTCTTAGAGTTCATCTACTGGTGAATACTGACTGAAAGAATGAGGATGAGAGATAGGATGGATGAATTTATAGGATAGGATTTATAGGGTGTCAAACTCGTGTCATCAGAGTGGTGTCACATGATGTATCGGGACTTTTTTCCCCTTCACTAAACTGGGTGGGAGCAAGGTTAGCATGTGATGCATCTCGCCCATGAGTTTGCCACCCCTGGTGTAGAACATGAGACAGCTGTCAAAAAAGGGAAGTAGAATGTTTAGGTTGCTTTATGATAATTTAGAACTTAGTTTTTGACTTATTTGAAATAATAGCACCACTTTGTTCTCCATTACTCATGGGAGTATTGTGAGTAACACATTTTAAAAGGATGTAGGTAAACCGAAACATGTTTGGGAGGGGGAAGATTTGAAGGGTCCGAGTAACTTTTATTAAGAGAATAGAAGATTAAAGGGAACCATTTTTCTTCAAATACATGAAAGATAATCACATTACAAGAAGTCAACCTCATATATTCAAGTTATAGGAAATGATAGTTAAATATTAAGAAGCAGGTCAACTATGAGGTCATAGTTGAAGAAAGGGATGATAGGTTCATGCTAAAGTTCCTCAAGCAGAAGCTAGTTTATTATTGGTGAGGCTGTTGCTCTGGGTGAGGCCCTTGCTGTAAATCAGTGTTTTCAACCTTGGCAACTTAAAGATGTGTAGACTTCAACTCCCAGAATTCCCTCCTCCCAGCTTGCTGGCTGAGGAATTCTGGAGTTGAAACAATGGTGAAATGTACAATTTGGCTTGGGGGGAGGGGTTTAATGTGACTGAGTGGGCGTGGCCAAACATTTTTTTAATGTTGCCAAGGTTGAGAAATACTGTTCTATATTAAAAAGAAATGGAAGTATACATTATACAGAACCCAGCTAAGTAATAATTATGTACAAGTGAGATAACTATGTTTTTTTTTAAATTTGATTTATATGCCGCCCTTCTCCGGCGGCTTACAATGCATTAAGCAATAGCTTTCATACTTTTGTATATGTATACAAAGTCAGTTTATTGCCCTCACAAACTGGGTCTTCATTAGAAAGATGAATATTTTCCAGATATATCTGGAAAGACCATGGTTTGAACCAGGAGCATTTTGCATGCAAGTAAATACCCTAATGCTGAGTTATTACCCTTTTCAGATAATCTCCCCACTAGAGGACTTGATCTGCTAAGCTTCAGCAATGGCATCAGAAGGAAGAATGGATGATGTTTTGTCACAAAATGCAAAATCTTTGGTCAAATGTATGAGCAATGGCTCCCTTCTCCATGCTTATACTTCTATGGTTCTGAAATCTTTCCATTCTGTGTGATGAAGAGCTTTGTGGAATCTGGAGGCTTTTGTTTTTATATTTGTTTTTCCAACTTTGATAACTCAGATCCAGTATTGTATTTATTTACTTTGCATCTCTTTTTAAGATCCATATGGATCTTAATGGACAACTGAGACAGAGGGAACTTGACAAAAACAGGAGTCATATATTTAGATACCAGCATAACACTTGTTAGGTCATGAGGACATGGCATTTCTGTGATGGGAGATAATCCAACAAGAGCCATTCACGTCGGAAGGAATGAAATTTGTGAATTGAAAATCCTAAGCAATTGAGACTCAGGATGAATGAATTTCACAGACTCTGTGAAACGAATATTAATCTCTCAATATGCAGCAGCCATGCATGATCCTTGAAAGAGCCTCCCAATTACAGTGCATGTGACAGTCAGTTTCATAATTTAACCATTCCATCATGTTCTGCTTTAACTAAATAAGTTGGATATAGGAATGAAAAGTCTTACTTTACCTTACCTCTAATTCATTAAACATTAGCCTTTTCATAATCTAAACAGAAATACAAGATTCCTGGCTTAGTTCCAAAGTTTAGGACTAACCTTATCTCACTTATATAACCAAGAAGCTCTCTCTTCTAATCTTAGATGTCTGATGGCAAATATTTTATACTCACCAGCATTACTCTTCATTATTGATTTCTGTGTTCCTAATCATGAAAAGATATTTGCTTAGATCTCTGCCGGAGCTTTTATTCCCATACTTGTCTGAACCCATTTTCAAATACAAGAGTCATACGAAAATACAAGACATAAAGTGAGTATATTTGAGTAAATATGCATCTTTTCTTGCACCATAATGCAAGAAGGCACCACACAATAACCTTTCAAAGTGCATTTAGGAACTGTCCAAGCTATGAGATCCTGTTTCCATTTTTTAATTTAATATTCTGACTTTTGTTTGGGAACTCAAGACACTCTCCCCTACCTTTCCATAATAACCGAGTTGAACTGAGACAGAGTCACTGACAGGCAGCTTCCATAGCCAAAAAGGATTAGAATCTAGATCTTCTAGCTCCTATTCCAACAGTTTAGTCAAAACTCTACGTATATTTGCTCTTGTTTTCTTTAGTTGATAGGAATCCAGTTTCTTTTGGTAGCCAAAAGAATATGAAAACTAGATAGTGAAGGAGCTTACAAATAGAAACCATCACATTCAGTCCAGTGAGACACTCTTTATTTATACTCTTATACAATGAAACATTCCAAATATTTGTGAAAATTGCACATCGTGATGTGTCCTCTTATTTGCCCTAATTGTACAGGGCATTTTTGACCAATCACCTGTGCCCAGTTCTAGGTATATTATCATGATGTGCATGTTCTTCTACAAAATTTAATTATAATACCCCTTTTTTACATATTTGCACCAGATTATTATGGGTTTAGTGAAGAACAAAGAGATAGATTATGATAAAATGCAGGATTTGGGGTTAGGATTGAGGGTATCCAGATACCTTTGCTTAAAGAAGCATTTCCAAGTTAGCCTCTATAATAAAATGCTGAATTAGTTTTCATTGATCTTTTTGAAAGCATTTAAATCCTTCCCTCACACGCCAGTCCAATCCACGCCATCAGAATCCTCTTAAGTGAAAATCCTCTGACCACAATATGGCATTTTAGTTGTTTCTTTTAAACCATGCATGATTACTACACCTTTCTTGTCCATTTTTCTACCTAGGCAAAGCAGGTTGAAAGGAAGGGAGAAAAAAGAGACTAACCTAGACTTAATTTAAACCAATGTCAGAAACTAGGAATGTATGGGTATAAAATAAGAAAAGAAGACCATTTATAGAACATGTAAAATTAAGTTTATTTACTACACCCCACACAAATTTATCTAGAATAATGAGGCAGACTTTTCATGTGACATAGTTTTAATCCTTACATTTTTATACCTTGGGGGTTTTGTTTGTTTTTTTTTTTTAGTCTCATTTTAGTGTAAAACCAGCCTTTGCTGTCAGGGATTGTCTAATAATTCCTCATGTTAACCTGAAATGCAGAAAAATGACTGTGTTATTGCTAATGACACAAGCAAAGTGCTATTGATTTATACTTTTTCCCCCCTGCAAAGACTCCATGTGGCCTGGATATGTTACTTCTTATACCACATATGGAATAAGACATTTACTTATTTACCTAGTAGTGGACGTATAACTCTCCAGACCATTTTTAAGGATGGAGCCCTGGTAAATTGTTCAGTTAAATGAAACTTCATATAACTCAGCCTTTCCATGTAAACATGGAATTTGAGTCCAAGTACAATCAACTAATTGAAGTCAATAATTTATCACTTTGGATATAGATTTGCAGGAGAAAAAGGAGAAAAAATACAGTGACTGGACTGCCTGGAAAATAAAATTTAGAAAACTTAGAGTGAGAAAAAGAAACTGGAAAACTATTCAGCCAGAGCCTGCTATTTTCTTTCCACTGCTGATTCTAGAAGTGCTGTTATATAAAGGGTTCATACCAGGGGTGAAATCCAAAAGGTTCTGACAGGTTCTGGACAGTGGTGAGTTTCAATTTTTTTTACTACCGGTTCTATGGGCGTGGCCTGATAGGTGTGGCATGGCTTGGTGGGTGTGGCAGGGGAAGAATACTGTAAAATCTCCATTCCCTCCCCAATCCAGGGGAAGGATACTGTAGAATCCCCATTTTCTCCTGATCAGCTGGGGCTTGGGAGGCAGAGAATGGATGGGGGCGGGACCAGTCAGAATTTTTACTACCTGTTCTCCAAACTACTCAAAATTTCCACTGCCGGTTCTCCAGAACTGGTCAGAACCTGCTGAAACCCACCTCTGGTTCTGAAGAACTAGTAGCAGAAATTTTGAGCAGTTCGGAGAACCAACAAATACTACCTTTGGCTGGCCCTAGAGTGAGGTGGGAATGGAGATTTTGCAATATCCTTCCCCAGGAGTGGGGAGGGAATGGGGATTTTGCAATATCCTTTCCCTGGAGTGGGATGGGAATGGAGTTTTTGCAGTATCCTTCCCCTGCCACGCCCACCAAGCCACACCCACCAAGCCACACCATGTCCACCAAGCCATGCCCAGAGAACCGGTAGTAAAAAAAATTGGATTTCACCACTGGTTCATATTCTAGTTGCTAAAGACATCTTAAAGTAGGTTTACTATATCTGGACTACAGAAATCTGGATCACCACTATTGACATGCAAGGAATATGATCCAGATTTGTAACCCAAATATGTTGGCCTAAAATAAGGACCAACATATTATTAAGAGATTGAAAGTCTAAATTCTAATGACACAATTCTAATAGCCCATTCTAATGATTGTAGTGTGAACTGTAATCTTCACACTATGGACAATAATTTAAAAGTTTAGTTTTCGTTTTCAGAGAAATAATTCCTAGAGATGGAGACAGAAGATATGGGTAACCCAAAGAGTTCACTGGTACTTAAACTTGGATCCTCAAAATTGTTAAAGAACTTGTCAGCATTGTATAATTAATCAAGCAAGCATGTACACACTTAAGAGTTCCATTTAATTTTATAATTCTTATTTCCATTTAGACTGAAAGGAAAAAGAAGTTTATGCACTTATCATCATTAAAAGTATTTTTCTAATAAGAAATAATTAATGTATGGAATAATGGACTGAAAGACTGAGGCTGACACAGGAAACAGTGTCCAATAGGAATTGCTTGGATGTAATCATATATAAATATTTATACTGTGGTGGAAGAGAAAGCAGTTTCATGCCAAGGATCCTATGTAACATGTAACATGTATCGTGTACCATTTCCTACCTTTGATTCACGTAACAAGTATTTGTTAGTGAGGTCCGAGGTTTTGGAATGCATAATCAGCCTTTTAACTAGCACACAATGTTTCTGGGAAGTTCCATTAGTTAATTTTTCCTGAAAGCTAGAATCATGTAATGGTTAGATAATCTAGAATCAGAAAAAAGGAGTTCAAATTTTCATGGACTGATGTTCTATATGGATGGCAGTTCCTGATGTGTGGATTCTGTGCATCTTTATTTGTCCCACAGAGGACAGGAGGGATTTCAAGAACATGTGATTTCCATTGATAGATCTTGTTTCTCCACTTATCCATTCCTGCCAATATTTGATACTAATATCAAGATA
The DNA here is from genome assembly GCA_022577455.1 of Arizona elegans. Lineage (NCBI taxonomy): Eukaryota > Metazoa > Chordata > Lepidosauria > Squamata > Colubridae > Arizona > Arizona elegans. The sequence continues at coordinate 111,731,682 of JAKOOJ010000004.1, read as the reverse complement.
GCAGTATTTGATAGAATGTCAATTTGGTCTGGTGCTTAACGCACCAGGCTAGAAAGCAGGAGATCATGAGTTCAAGTCCTGCATTACCATGAAAGCCAGGAGGGTGACTTTGGGCCAGTTACTCTCTCTCTCTCTCTCTTATGCCAGTCCTCCTTACTTATAGGGTTGTTGTTATGAGGAAACTAGGAGGAGGGAAGTGTGTTGGATATGTTTACCGTCTTGAGTTATTTGTAAAAATAATAAATCCGGGATATAAATAAATAAAAAATAAAAATGCTTCCATCAGTGAGAAGGAGGGCGGGAAGGAGGGAGGGAGGATCTTTCTATCAATCAACTTTTTTAAAAAAAGTAAAACCCAATCTTTCAATACACCATCCATAAACTAGTAAGTCCAGCCCAACTACCGTATTTTTTGGAGTATAAGACGCATCTTTCCCCCCCAAAAAAGAGGGTGAAAATCTGGGTACGTCTTATACTCCAAATGTAGCCCTGCCCAACTTCTCAAACGGAGGTTTCAGAGGCTGAAAAAAGCATCAGAAACAGAGCTTCAGAAAAGAAGCCTCCAAACAGAGCTTCGGAGGCTTTTTTTCTGAAGCTCTGTTTCGGAGGCTTTCAGAGGCAGGAAAAAGTTTTTTCTGAAATGGAGTTTCAGAAGTTTCAGAGATAGGGAAAAAAAGCAAAAAAAAAAAAGCAAGGCACAGAGCTCACAACCAAGGAACCTGTTGCTAAAATTCATCTCTGGGAACAGCTGATTGGGGGTACTCCGGGAGGCAATCCACCTGCCAATCAGCTTTTTTCTTATTTTCCTCCCCAAAAACTAAGGTGTGTCTTATACTTCCTGGTAAGTTAAATCCATTGCCCCTTCTGAAATTATATTATTTGGGGGGAATCTCCTGATGCTTCCAATGAATGGGATCTGCCATATTCTGTTTCGATGGCATCACAGTATTGCAGCCAAGATATCTGCTTATTGTGGGCTTGGCACTGTCCCTCAAAGCAACCTATGTCACAAGGCAAAAGCTGATCAAGGCCAGTCTAGTTTGCTCCCACTCAGAAAAAGAAGCAGCAAACTTTCCTCTATCAAGCAAAACTGCCTTACCCCAGTAATGAAAATAAGTGAATAAAATGTCCGTCACCATCTGACACATAATATCCCTTAAGACTATTAAACCAAAATCTAATAATATCTCACTGCATCCTCATTATGCCACTTTCTTTTAGCAGGAATTGTGCAGCAATACTATAGTGTGAAATGAGACACAGTTTAGATACAGATTTTGATACTCTTAACGACACCTAGAAACTCCAAATCAGAGTCTCTAGAAATTCAAAGAACAAAAGGTTCTTTAGAGTCGAAAATTACAGAATAGCAAGTTGAAAAGTTCTTAAAACAAATGATGTGTGCAACTCAGTGCTCCCTCATTGACAGATTGCCCTTCCCTCTGTAGCTTTGGGCTGTGTGGTTTCATAACCTATGTGCCAGGTGCTTTATCAAAAAGAGAACAGTCTGTCCGTCTGTCCGCCTGTCCCTCCTCTGCCCTTCCTCCCCTCCATCCCAAAGAGAAATTAGTACCTAACATATTGCAATGACAGAGGGAAAGGGGAAAAGAGGGGCAAAGTATTTTTAACTGGGGAGTCGAGACATCGTTCTTCATTCCATCATCTACCAGGAAAGAGAAGCTACTTTGCACATGCTCAAAGGCACTCTCCTCTACAGATCCACATTTCCTGGGTTTGAAAAGAGTAGGAGTGGCCTCAGATCAACATTTTGGGGCAGAATCCCTCACTCCATCCAGAATTCAATAAAATGGCTTATCCCACTTTGAACCGAATACACCAGCTCCCTTTTTAGAGTGAATTTTGGAAGTTAGCCAGTCGTTAGCTTTATTGTAAAACAGATTTGGAAGGATTCCTTGCCGGGTGGGAAAAAGAAGATTAAAATGTTCCCTCTCCCTTCCCCAAACTAGGCTTGTCTAAAAAAGACTTTTAACCATTACTTCGGTCTCCTTTCACACATCTAAACAAACATAGTTTAAAGAAGAGCGCAGGTGTTCATGCGTGACTCCTAAAAACGCCAGTCTGAAAAGCCAAAGGAAGGAGTTCATCAATTCATCTGAACAGTCAAAATTTGGGGCCAGTGAGGAATTTTTCCTACAGCTGCTGAGCAAACCCGCCCCCGAAAATATCGACCTTTTCCCGGGATGGGGGAGGGACAGGAGAGAGTGTCTCAGGTTGCCGCTCGGATAAAGACAAAGGGGGTTTATCGGTTCTTTGTTAACTCGGGAGCGGGGAATCGGGGTGGGTGGGTGGTGGAAACGGGCGCAGAAAGAGACGGAGCACAAAGCGGAACGGGAGGGCGCGGGAAGAAACGGTACGGAGAGCCCATCATTGTTCCTGGGATTGGTTGGGCACATACCTCGTACATCCCCCGCCATCCCAAAAATCTCTTCCCCCCCTCGCGCTCAAAGAGACGGGGAGAGGGGGAATCTTAGGTGAGGTGGCTCGCATCCCCACCTGCCTGTCTCCTTCTTCTCAAGTGGAGTTTTAACTTTCCAACCAAGTGTAGGGATGGCGCGTCGGCGAGAGAAAGGAGAGAAAGCTGTCTGGGTGCGGAGGAAAGGAAGGGAAGGAGAAATCCAAGAGTTTGCCCCGATACCTCCAGTGAACTCCGCGAGGGACCAGGGTGGTGTCGCAGATCTCTTCTGCCAACTCTCCAAATTCAACCCAGGCCAACGATCTCTCTTCCCGGTGAAGGGAAGTTTCAGAGGTCACTTACGTGTCCCATCGAATCTGTTTGCGATGTTGTCCAAGAAGGTGTTCTGTGGGGCTAGCAAACCTTTCATCACCGGCATCGCGGCGGGGGCACCACCATCGGTGCCCCGCTGCCCCCGCGGGGTCCGCTGCCCAGCGGCGAGAGTCCAAGCGCAGCCGTGGAGAAGAGCGCAAGATGGGGCGGGTGGGACGCGCTGTGTCCCGACTGAGCTGGCGCGCGGGGAACGGCGAGAAGAAACAGCTGCCTGGGAGCTCACCGCCTCCCTCCCTCCCTCCCGGCTGTCATTTCCCTCCCTTCTAATCCCAGCCGTGCAATTAGCAGGCTGGCGCGGACGACAGGGCTGGGGAGGGATCCAGAGGGATCCCGCCCAGCTTTCAGCGCCCGCTTTACCTCGCGCGGGTTCCCACGAGCGGCATCTCAAGCGCTTCGTTCAGTGCACAGAGTGCAAACAAGGCAAAAACACCTTGGGCCGAATGGCTTTGACTCACAATTAAAAAGAGCGGGCATCAGGTGATTAATCGAGAGGATTTCTTCTTTCTTGAAAAAAAATACAGAAAGTGTTAAGATAAAGTAGAAATAAGAGACAACATGTGCAACAATGGACCCACTGACTATGGTAGACTTAACTTGGTTAGTGAATTCATCCTTTTTCTGAGATTTCAAGATAAATTAAAACAAGGGGCTGAATTCGCACACTAGGAACAAAAGAAGTTAAACTTCATGTTGTGACAATATACTTTCTAGGTTTATATGTGACCTATTTGTTCTGTGATCACAACCACATACTCGCCCATCACCAATCAAAGAATGTAAGTTAGGTCCCATTTTTACTTGCAATTTTAGAAAACAGAAGGATAATAAGTTCTGGTGCTGAATTTTCACAACCAAAATTGTGCCACTACTAAGAAATGTTTCTCTTTTCTTTTTTCTGAAATTGGAGTCTGGAACTCAGATTTTTACACATGTTATATACAACATGTTATATGTTACTTACACATGCCACAATATTTTGGTTTTATTTGTTGTGTGAAAATTCAGACTTTGTGATTAGTTCAGGGGTATGCAACCTTAAACATTCAAAGAGCCATTTGGACCTGTTTCCCACAGAAAACACCGGGAGCCACAAAATCCTTCCCATGCCTGGTTATTTCTTGAGTGGCCACAAAACTAGCATCGTAGTCAAATTAAACATATGTTTTCTTCTGAAACTTTTTTTTCCTTGGCTTTATCCATGGTTGGCCTACCGGGGGTTGAAAAGCTCAATAAATCACGTGCCAGCAAGGGTCACACATTGGCGGCTGTGAGTGATATTTTGAGTGACAGGGAGCCACAGCAGAGGGGTGAAAGAGCCACATGCGGCTCCAGAGCCACAGGTTGCTGACCCCTGGATTAGTTTATGCTACAGAAGGAGGGCCTCAACGAATGCTGAAGCCTAAATCCATCTTAAACACAATCACTGCATCCCTTCTTAACCCAAACCTGGTTTTCCTTTAGGAAAACTCAAAACTGACCATTTAGAGGATTTCCTATTCCAAATGTGTCTTTTTCAAGTATTAGTATCCCTCTCTATCCCTCTGGATTTGGGTTTCCCACCCTCCCTTCATTAAATTAGCCCAAAGACTCCTATTACGTAACACCTCTCCTGCGCGAGCTGCATTGGCTCCCGGTGGTCTTCCGGGTGCGCTTTAAGGTGTTGGTTCTCATCTTTAAAGCGCTCCATGGCTTAGGGCCAGGGTATTTGCGAGACCGCCTGCTACTACCGATAACCTCCCACCGGCCAATACGCTCTCACAGAGAGGGCCTCCTCGGGGTGCCGTCAGTCAGGCAATGTCGGCTGGCGGCCCCCAGGGGGCGAGCTTTCTCTGTGGGGGCACCCGCCCTGTGGAATGAGCTGCCTCCTGGAATACGATTGATCCCGGACCTCCGGACCTTCCGTAAAGCCCTGAAGACGTTTTTATTTCATCAAGCCGGCCTAGCCTAAATGGTTTTTAATTGGGATTTTAAATTTTATGGATTTGGGGTTTTAAATTGGGTAGACAATGATTTAATTCTTTTAATTATCTTAACTTTTGTATTTGTATGTTTTTTAATTTTGGCTGTTCACCGCCCTGAGTCCCTCTGGGAGAAGGGCGGCATACAAATTAAATTAAATGAATGAAAATGAAATGAATTAAATTGGTCGAGAACCCCATGCAAATATGGTATCAGACTGCCGATAGCTCAATTCAATAGCAATATAATTGACTGCTTGCCCTAATGAATTTGGGGATTATGGTCCCTGCTGTCTACACAGAGGATGCTGTTGGTTTGAACTATTGGCTAGAAACCAACTACTGCTCAATTTGTAAAAAGTGAAGAAGATGAAAAAAAGAAAAAACCTTCTATTCTGCTATTCTATGATTCTAAGTGGAACTATTTAGATTACATCAAAGTTAGCTTCATTTGGGCTAGGATTCCGCACAACAAAGAAGCCCCAAATAAGAAAGGTATTCTTGAACCAACTTTGTATTAACCACAAAGATTTCTTACTTAGTTTGAATTATAAATTCCAGATCAGACTGCCGAGATGGTCAATCAAATATCTGTCAGCACACAAAAGAATCCAGCACACAAAGACATTTGGAGTAGCCAAGCTTTCTTTGCCAACACTGCCCTCTGGCTGCCAACCCCATGAAATCATTAAAAAGCAACAGATCTCCTGGTCAGGCAGTCTTAGGCAGGCAGAAGCAGTTACTGTAGAGATAGATCACCAGAGCTCAAACAGTTTGGGAGCACAGAGATAACTGCAGTGGAATTTGCCTTTTTAAAATAGCTTAAAAAATCTTAGCATGAGCCACGTCTGGTAGATATTGAAGTGGTCACTCATGCTGGGTTAACATTTGTGATTGACAAGGAAAATGTTAAGGAAATCCTGCCTGGATGTTTGGCTTGATGAAGATTTATTTGGTAGCTTTATAGGCAATTGGAGGCAATACATCTCTCAGTATTGGAAAACAGACTAGGCAATCTGAGCTTTCCCATTGAGAGTGTTGTGGCTCTAAGCAGCAGAAGAGAAAAATGAATTCTAGTCTTGTATATCCTTTGCATAAAAGAGTTTGAGAAATAGAAAGCTGGTCGAGATGGATTGTTGGTTGATCCATCAAGCATTCTGGGTTGAATTCACACAGATCTTTGGACAAAGCAGTTATTAAACACAAGAGGCTTTATTTGGAAGAGAATGTGGTGACAGATAAATGAAAGAGCTATTTACAAAATGAACAAACTGCACCGCTATCTTTGGACAGCACCTAGCACCTGGCTGGTGTAAAATAGCAACCAACAGCAGTGATGAGAGAAAGCAGGAAGGATTCATGCAAACTCTTGAAAAGGATTTCCTTATTTGCAATTTCTTAGTAAATGGGATTTACGGCACTGGTCTTCTGGGGAGTCAGGCAGCCCATGACTGGGTCAGGCTCTGCAGCATATGGGATGGGCATCATCTGGGAGATGCTGGGTGCATTCTTATTGAGGGGAAAGGGGAGCCCAATCGCTCTCTTGCCCATTGTGAGAATCCCAGCAGCCTGGTTTTCTGAGCCATGCAAAAGGCGGTAGAGGCGGTTCTGGAAGCCCTTGGTGTTCATGGCACTGCTACGCTTGCCAATGGTCAGGATGCCGGCGGCATGGTTGCCTATCCCATGGAGCAGATCAAAGATGCGGCATGAACAACTTTTTTGCCTGCAACAGTCTGGCATGGCTCGTTTGGCCCCGGCAAAGGAGCACAGCAGCAAGAGCAGGAGAACTGAAGCGGCTCTCTGAACCTGTAAAGACATGATCGAAGTGAGCACATTTTAAGGATAGGTCAAAGTTAGAGAAAGTGTAATATTCCAGAACTACATGTCCCAGCATGCCTCACTATTATAAAACCTGGTCCGCATGGATAAAAGATGTAAACTTCCATCAGACAAATGGTTAACAAATCAAGGAACATCCCCATTTCTGCCTTAAAAATTATTCTGTTGTGTTGATTAAATCAGCAAGGTTCTCCTGGAATGACATTCATGAATATAATTAAAAATATAAATTGGACTCACACTATTTAACCATGGTTTATTTTAAAGTATGTTTTGCTGAATAAGTCATAGTGGGGGGGGGGTTCAAATCAGTGGTGGGTTTCAAATTTTTTTACTTCTGGTTCTGTGGGTGGGCGTGGCAGGTGAAGGATACTGTAAAATCCCCATTTCCTTCTGATCAGCTGGGACTTGGGAGGCAGAGACTAGATGGGGGCAGGGCCAGTCAGAATTTTTACTACCGGTTCTCCGAACTACTCAAAATTTCTGCTACCGGTTCTCCAGAACTGGTCAGAACCTGCTGAAACCCACCTCTGATTCAAACATTACACTATCCGAAAGAAAGAATTACATTGTGGCTGGCTGAAAAGCACTGAAAGACTATGAGTGAACAGGAATCAATCTCTGGAACATGATAGATACCAAAGATTTAAGGAAACTTAGCTGAGAGGGTAAGAAAGGCAAATTTAGTTTATTAGGTGGGAAGGATTTATCAAACTTCCTTCAAGATAACTTTTTTTTTAATCTGCAGAGAGACGTCACATCAAAGCCATCAGTTCTAACTGAGCACTGACCCAAGACTTTTGGTTGCCTGAAACAGACTTGCTTCTATACCAATAGTCTGAAGCCAGCTGCTGATTTTGTGCTGAAAAGGAAGCGAGCAAATAGTTATATTATTTTACCATCATTAGAGTTGTATTCAGAGACAGAGAGAGGGATCTGAGATTTTACCTCTAGTTTAAAAAGTAACTCCTGAGTATTATGATCAGCTGTGACTAGCATCCGAAGTAAGTCTTGGGGTCCCTGAGGCAGAAAAATCCTATAAACATCTCTAATAATAAAGGGAATAGCCAGCCATTTGCTTCCTGTTCATGATACTGAAAATGATTGACTACCTCACTCTGCCTAATAGATAGGGTACTGGCCATGAAGAAGAAAATAGTCTGCGGGAGTGGAGAGGAGAGGGGAGAGAATTGGATTTGATGTCTCCTGAATGTGTGTTTGTATATATATATTGATTTGCCAGGTAGTTTCTAAATTAGGGACTCCAGCATGAGCATCCTTGGGCTAAAATGTGGCTCTGTTGTGTTGATGGCATATTGACCAAAATAAACAGGAAATATCAGTGCCCGTTCTTGCTTTTCGCAGAGAATATTGCAAATGGCATAAGTGTAACCAAGTCTGCTAGCCTTCTCTTATTAAAAAGCCTTGTGCAAAACCCTTGATTGATCAAAGCTAGGATGGCGTTAAGAGGCCATCTAGGTGTATAGATCCATCTGATGATTTCCTTTATGAAAAATTGAGATTTAAAACATGGGGAATAAATGAAAAAGAATGTGAATGAGCAAATGAATGAAATAAAAATAGGTATGTTATGTGACTTGTGAAATTAAGAGAAAGAGGAAAGATGTAATAGACCTGAATGAAGTCTATTTTCATCATTTGAAAAATGATGAGATTGATGGAAGGTAAAATGTGGTCTTAAATTATAAACCAAAGGACTAAAATTATGCCACAAAGTATGAATGGGTGCTTTCTTGACTGTGGATGTGTTTGAAAGTAGGATTTTATAGTTCCAAGCTGTACCCCAGAGAATGGGGATAATGAAACCACCAGGGAAGTGTTGTACGGAAACCATACAATATTCTCAATGAATTTGACCTATAGGAAAATGTTGTTCCACTACACATACAAAGTGATAAGTGAAAATGTGAGGAGAGAGTGCAGAAAAAGTGATCAAGTCATTTGGAGATTCAGACAGATATGCCAATGACCATTCGGAATTGAAAATAATAGTTTTATTATAAATAGAACTAAATCTGTAACCGATCAGATGTGCAAACTATTCTCATTGTAATATGTTGCATATCTGACTAGACCAGTGTTGCCTAACCTTTTCTGGATTGCTCACGGCTGAAACCCCAAAATGCAATGTGTGTGCGGCCCCTGTGCATGCCCCCTGCCCCCTACACATGTACATGTGCCCCCCGCATGCGCCCCACCCCCGTGCATGCATGTGCAGCCGCTGGCTTGCCCCCATGCATGTGCACGCAGTCTGCTGTATGCCCCCAGCCCCCAGCACGGCAGGGACCCAAAGACCAGCTGGCCAGTGGGAGGCGCACATGCTTGTGCATCAGAGTTGAACTAGGGCGACGGCTCGTGTGCTCACAGACAGGGCGCTGCATGCCACTTTTGGCATACGTGCCATAGGTTCACCATCACAGGACTAGACTCTTGAATGGCCTGAGTGACTAGAAATAAGTAACAAGCTTTTCAAATGTAAATTAAAAGTTCAGAATAGTTTTTTTTTAGTGTTTTCCAGATATACAGGTCCTCGACTTACAACTACAATTCAGCCTAAAATTTATGTTGCTAAGCAAGGTAGTTCAGTGATTTTTTGCTCCATTTTATGACCTTTTTGTCACAGTTGTTAAGTGAATCATGTGGTCATTAAGTGAATTTGGTTCCCCCCATTGACTGCTCATAGAATCCTGGCATGTTGCAGTAACAATCATTAGGTCATATAAAGGTGAGAACGCCAGGTATCCTTGCTCTCCTTCGGGATATTCCCATTCATTTTCTCAGAACTCAATTTCTATCCAATAACACAAACAGCCAACTTATACTCTACGCCACCCACAGTACTTATTTTATTTTTATTTCTTTATTTAATTATCAATTTTCAGTACTCTCACTTGCACGTCTCTGAGCAGTTTAAAATAAAACCACAGAATCATATAAAAGCCATAATATGCCTGGTTTACATTTGTGTTCTTTGAATCACTCTTCACCACAAACACCATTAGAAAATTTTGCAAGCCTTGGATTTCCCTCATACGTTGAATGATCCATTTAGGCTATCAAAGAGCAATTATAGCAACTTATTATTAAAGACCTAATAGAAGTTTTAGTCAGGTAGTTAATCTGATTTTGTGAGTTCACACAGTCCACTAAATTAGTGCTTCCTCAGCCTTAGCAACTTTAAGATTTGTGGACTTCAGTCCTAGAACTGAATAACTGAACAATCTGGGACTTAAAGTCCATACATTTTGAATTTTCCAAGATTGAGAAACATTGCACTAAACCATGCATTTGTCATTCAGACCAGGTTTGCTGACATAAAAAGACAATTGGCTAGTTTGTGATGCAGTACATTGCACCCAGTCTATGAACCCAGTCTAGGCTAAAGCATACCATTTTCCCCGTGAAGCTGAAATGAATTCTGACAAAGAAACTTAAGAATGCACCAAGGAGACCAGAGAATATAAGATTGTAATAAGGTTGCTTTCCCTAATAATAATGCCCTCCAGATATGTTGCACTGTAATTCCCATAATTCCAGCCAACATTTCAATTATCCTTACTTTGGTTAAATTAATATGCATTCAGATTGTAAAAAAGAGATGCTTCTAAATAGGAAGAATTGGGGAAGCGGGAGCAGAAAAAAGATATCTGGATTAATAACTATTTGGAGCTATTTGTTATTCTAATACTAATGAATAAAAAAAGGAGGATAACTACTTGTTATGGGTGTCCTTGCACTAATGACTTCTTTTCAAGCCTCAAGGTATCTCACATAGTTTTTCTTTGCTGCTTCCCAGTTCTATGATCAAGGTTTGAATAGGTGCATTATGCAAAGCAGCCACTGGGGTTATTTTATGCAGTGTGAATCCAGAGAATTGCATCTGATTGTACAAATCATGGGTAGGTTTGCCATAAGTATGTTCTGGGAACTAAGCCATTTTTTTGCATTTTATTTGCAAAATAATTGAGGTTTCAAAATGCAGGTGATAGTAACTAGTCAGAGGGATGGGGATATAAACCTTTCCTCCTTGATTTTAGGTAGAAATTCCCTATTGAGACTAATTTCATGAATTGGAGCAGTTCAGTACACCATGACCATTTTGTGTAATGGCTAATGAGATGCCTCAAGCTTATGAGTAGGATGCGAAAATCTGTAATAACCTCTACTTTGCATTCTCCAGCTCAAAGTGTTTTGAGTCGTATCCTTCAGTTCAGATGGCAACACTAGTAGCCATCAATAGCCCACATCAATTTCTGTGATCCCCTCTTTAAAGCGATTTAAGCCAGTGGCTAAAAGGAAAAAAAGAAACTCTCAGTCATTTCCTCGAATCATGCATAATTTCATCAATTGATGCCATACACCTATAACTTAATCATTCATTTTTTGAAACTAGCAAATCTACCGGTAAATTGTAAACTTTCTCTGCATCAAAGGTGCTTTAACTCACCACTCCTTGGTAGTACAGTGGTTTAAGGCACCCTGTTATTAAGCTGGTTATTAAGACCAGCTGCCTGCAATTACTGCAGGTTCGAATCTCACCAAGGCTCAAGGTTGACTCAGCCTTCCATCCTTTCTAAGGTAGGTAAATTGAGGACCCAGTTGTGGGGGCAATAAGCTGACTTTGTATAAATATACAAAAGGATGAAGGCTATTGCTGAGCACATTGTAAGCCGTCCTGAGTCTCCGGAGAAGGGTGGCATATAAATCAAATTTAAAAAAAAAAAAAACTCCATTCTTAACTATTTAGGCTTTTTTTTTGCCCCTTCCCCATCCCCAATTTAGTATTTTCTTTCTGATATCAGGCAGCCAAAACTCTTTACAGTTTTCCACCTGTGAATTTCCTGCAGTACTTGCAGCTTTATTTTCATTATATCTATCTATCTATCTATCTATCTATCTATCTATCTATCTAATTGGCATCCTTCATAAAATATATGGAGGAAAATAAAAACTAATTCAGATAAATATAAAGTAAGAAAAAGAGAAGAAAGGAAATCAAGGAGAGGGTAAAAGTATAAGAAATGAAAAAGTAAAAGAAAAATAGGAAGAAAAAGGAAGAAAAAAGATATATAGAAGTAGATTCTAATCTTCTTTACAGCAGTTATACGTAGAGTCATAAATTTACCTGTTTCTCTTTGGTTACAACATAAATCTCTTCTTTCTACAATCTACCCTGTCTAATCTTCAAAACCATAAACCATAAGTTCATCTTTTTTTTCTACTTTACACAAAAAGTCCGTAAGGTGTTTGCAGTCATTTACTTGCAGCTTCTTTTTCAGATGGCTTCATGTAAAATCTGGTATTGAATGCCCCAGCACCTTCTCCTAATCCAGATACATTTTTTGCCCAGATCATGAAAGACCATTTTTACTGGTTTCTTTTTCCAACTTCCATCTGTCACTTACCCTGTTCAACCATATTTGCTGCTGTCCCTTTGATTGTCTTCTCAGGATTGTTTCTTCACGTAGGACAATTTCAATTTTTCTGCTAGGAATCCTGCTCCCCAGCAAATTACTGATGAAGGTCATCCTTCCCCATAATGTCTTTGCTGATTGAAGGTTACTTGACTTGGCTTCCTCATCCATTTAATCCAAAGTTAACATCAACATCCTCAACATATATTTATCCAATGTGGACATTTCTTCTATCTAAGCTCTCTAAATTAATCTGAACAGAGATAATAGTATTGCTTTTCTTCTCCATACCCTTCTTAGTGCTCTGATGCAACCCAGAAATGAGAGCATGGTAGAAATCAAGAGCCACAAAGAGAAATTGGCTACTTCTAAACATAGTACAAGTTTAATATTATCCACTGCATCAATTTTAAATTGATTCAAACATTTTGAGTCTCCTAGGATTCTTCTGCCTACTGCGCATTCTATACAATCAGCAAGATTGCAATCTGCCATATAAGCCCAAGCCTACCGAAGTAAGTATTTTCAACATACAGATTTAATTTCAAATTGTATAGTAACATCAGATTGGTCAATTATTTTCCATTCCTTTCCAAATTAATCCTCAGTACTTTATGAAAGGTTTTTCAGTTTGCATCTCTCTTCAATTGCTTCTTTTAAAGCCAAGATAAACGTCTTCTTATACATTTTGGCCAATTAGAAATGAGCACAACTGTTACCTTAACATTGTGGTTCATCGTAGTCTTGGTTTCTTCAAGGCCACAAGAGGACTCCTGATATAACCTTCTAGGGCAAAGCTCTAATCAAATGCTGGATGAAGATGCCGTTTTATAAGGTCAGGTTATGTGCAACAACGTTGTTCCTGTTTATGTCCTCTCCCCCCTCCCAAAGTAAAATTTTCTCCACCGTCCCTCAAGATAGGGCCAAGGGAAAAAAAGCTAAATAACCTTTTTGTCTACCGTCTCTTAGAGACAAGGGGAGACATCTACCTGCTTTGTCATTTTCCCTCAACTAACAAAACCTACAACTGTCTGCAGAACCAAGCAACCACTTAGAAACCTACAAAAGGAGCTGTAGGCTAGCCAGAGATAATGAGACTGACTGTATTCGTAAGCATGGCCCCATTAGACTAATTGCCTCAAAAACACAGACCAAAAAGCTAGTCATGCCCTTTCCTTTTCCCAGTCTGGCACGTGGCATCAACATACTTCCACAGAGGCACATGGCTCTTCAGAGAATTGAGAGACCCCAAAATTACTTTGCATCATCCAACAAGAGTCTTAGAGTTTTCAACTTGAAAGGGACATTAAGAATGAAACAGTCACCTCCCCCTAACAAAAATAGAATCTTAAAAGTATACCACCTTTGTGACTATCTCTTTATGCATTGTGATAAGCCATAATATGATTCATTTGGTTCTGGCTTAGTATGTTTTATATATTTATAACACCACTGTACATTGTAACATCACTGTATATTGTAAATTATGGCTGAACACATGTGAACTCAGACAACTGTAATTTATTAAACCACCATTAAACAAATCAAGGGTTAATTCATCAAAATCATCAGTTTCCCTAACTTCAAATTTTTAAATGAAAAAAAAAAAACCTTGTACCAAGTTAGCTCCTGAAAGAGTTGCATTGATGTGATACTCAAAGCTATAAATGGGTCATAAACCATAGCCTACCTGAAACACAAACAAGCCCAGGATTTTTATTCTTACTTTTTCACAAGTAGTTACACTCAAACTGCAGTATACTCTGCTTCAGGATTTACTTCTCCATGGAAGTTCTTCTCAATGTTTCTGTTGTAATTATATTTCATGCTCTGCAATTCAATGTTTTCCCCAAATTAACTTTTATTGTGACCAAATTCACTTTTGTGGAAAGCTGCTTGACTGTTTATTTTTAGTAAAAGGCTTATTGCATAAATCTGATGAAGTTTTTGCAAAAGTACTATTAAAACTGAGAAATTGTATTATGGGAGGAAGGATTCAGTCATTATGACCCTCTTCTCAAAGTTTTCTTTTCCTTTCATCACTCTGAAATTCCTTCTCACAAAAAATAAATTTATTTGTATTTATTCTTTATATATAAATAAAACTAATCAATTTTCAGGAAAAAATACGAAGTTAAAAGATTAATAAACAGAAAAAAGATTTGAAAAAAGAAAAAGCTCAAGAAAGAAAAAAAGTGAAAGTGCAAGCAAACAAGAGGAAAATAAGAAAAAGAATACTTTCAATTTTCTTTGGTGTGGGTGTGGGTGTGTATACACACGTGTATATATGTATACACACACACACATATCTGCATTAAACTTTTTTTGTATATATATATATATATATAATTTTTAAATATACATCAACATCAACAGTTGATGATGAACTGTGAACAGTGTGGCATTTGGGTGTCATTCATTTTGATACAAATAACAATAATGATGTTAATATTTGTTACATTAGTCAAATTTATGTAATCCTAGTGTTAATATACATGTTTGTATTAAAATATAATCCTTCATTATTTAGTTGTTCAGTGTTTCAATGTGCCATTCTAATGCCAATCACAATATTGTTTGAACATACATAGTAATGCCATCTTTCAATCTCTAATCTTTCCATCTAGCTATTGCTTTTATTCTATTATATAAAAATGTGTATACTGATGTTTCCCCATTTCTTATTTCTGCCTCTATTCTAGCTTTTATTCAGGCCACCATTACTAGTCCTAGTGTTGATACACGTGTTTGTATTGAGATATAATCCTTCATTATTTAGTTGGTCAATGTTTCAATATGCCATTCTAATGCCAATCATCATATTATTTAAACATACATAATAATACCATCTTTCCACCTCTAATCTTTCCATCTAGCTATTGCTTTTATTCTATTATATAAAAGTGTGTATTCTTATTTCTACCTCTATTCTAGCTTTTAGTGAGGTCACCATTATATTAAAAGGCATAACCTTTCTATCCATCATCTCTTGCCTGTTTTAATGCTTCAATTCTTATTTGTTTTTTGGTTTGCCTCCCATACTCCTCTCTTAGATTTTTGCCTCTATCTACATCTACATCTTTACTATTCAGTCTAGATATTTCGCCCAAAATGTCTTTCCAAAACAGCGTTTACCCAGTTTAAATGTCCAATTTTCTAGGTTTTAAAAGTTTTTTACTTTTCTCTTCTTAGTTCCTTTCTTTCAGGTCTGGAATTTTTTTCTAAGTAATTGTTCACCACTTTAACAGATAATTCTAAGTCTCTTTTCCTGGATTTTTTTTTCCCTTTTAGGGTTGGGTTCTAGATAAAAAAGAAATCATCTCACTCAGTTCCAATCACTGTTCATCTACACCACTCCTGCATTTTCTTTGTTGCCTTGGCTGTCCCAGCTTCATTGCAGCTGTGATGGCTGCCTCTTCTCCTCATTGTGGATTGGAGAGAAGAAAGCCCTGAGTCAAGTGGGAGAGTTTTATCTTTCCGTGACCTGCAGGACACCCCTCTTTTCTTCGCCACCCCTACAAGGTGGCTTTAGCTCCTTTTGGAGCCCTCCAATGAGCAGAACTTGGCGCGGGAGCACAGAGACCCTCTCCTCGCATCCGATATCGCTGTGACATCAGCTGGAAGTTCTCATTAAATGCTTTAAGATTAACATTTGTTTATATTATTTCTATACACTCAAGCAATTCTAAGCAACAAATCCCAAAATCAAGTTTTCATTTCTTTCAGTTTCTCACAGAAAGTCCAAAAATGGAGTTCCCAATGGGAAAAAAAATTGTCAAAGTCTTTTCTTTCATCAAGACTTTCCCGTCTCTGCCAATTCCACCAGCTTCACTTCCAATCTTCCATTGTAGGTATTTGTAAATCCTTCCACCTTGCATTTGTATTTATTCTTGCAGCCCTCTCACTATACAAACCTGCTCTTCTCTTCCATCTGTTTCACACATTGCCCTTAGTGGACAGTTATAGACTGAGAGCTCTACCCAAGAATTTAATTCTTAGACTTTCTGCTAGTAGTATACTAGAACTGCTTTGCCTTCTAATGCTTTCCTTGTGGTGCATTGGGAATTTGCTCCCAACTACCCCTAGTTGAGAGCACAAATAAATGCAAAGCACTAACATCTAGTGGGTATCCAGTTTTTTGCATGCTGGAACTGATGGCCCCAGAGGACAAGGAAGAACATGATACCACCATCCCAAGAAGGTTTAAAGTGTCCTTTGGAAGAAGTGGACAAGATTGATAGAGGAAAGCACCCACAATAGAGGAATAATTGGTGACAATGATGGAATTTGTGGAGATGGTAAATTAACTTCTTTGATCAGAGAACAAAACAATAACTACATTTATGACTGACTGGAAGGCTTTTAGAGGCTTTTTGCATGAAATGGGAAAATGCATTTATTTGTGGCTTTGATAAATAGATTAAAAAACTAGGTAGTGAAAAGCTTTTCTTTTTTGTAATCAGATTGAGAGATAATTTTGTAATTGTGCTTATGCTGTATTTGTTGCAAAAGAGGTCTGAAGCTTATTTTTGTTTCACTTTATTTTGTCTTTTCACATTTCTTTTTCATTTCTTTGCTTCTTTTACTTTTTACTATTTACTCTTTATTCTTAATATTAAAAAGAAGCAGAATAGAATATTTTCCCTGAAGGAGAAGAGGAGAGACATTCTCAAAGGCAGAAAGCAGCCCCAGTCTTCCTGCTATAGGAAAACAGCTTCAAGCTGGAGCATGAAGAGACTAGTCTTTACGAATGGATTTTTTGTATCCATTTAGAAAGATTGGGCCACTCTATTCATAAGAAGAGAGCAACCAGAAACTCCAAATAAGCAACACAATAGGCCAGGAGCCAAAGCTGACAAGATTAGCTTAGACAAACAAATGCTAGGATTTGCATTTCCCCTTTTGCTTGTAGAGCCAGCCATGACCCCTACGTGACCCCATAGGAATATGGCAACAACCATTAAAATAGTGAAGGACATATTCTTGTACAGGATCACAAAGCCCCAAAAAATGTATAAAAGCCCACCTACTCTCAATCCCATTTTGTCAGCCACCCCAGAAACATGCTGCTGTCACTAAAGTTTCTGGCTACCAAAGAAACAGAAATCTTTTTTCCTGCAGCCTGCCTCTATTTCATTTCAGCATCTTTCTCCTGACTTGGAACTGGACTTTATTTTAATTCCAACACAACCAAGAAATAATATGAAAAAGAAAACTTAAGATCTAATAAACCCACCGAGGAAGAAATGTTATCTTTTCTCCACTTAGCTGTAGCATTTCCCTCTAGTTTGTTGCAATCCTAAGCACATCTTGTTTGGAACCTGGGAAATGGGGAAAATAGAGTAATACCAAGGAAAGTTAATCAATTATCCCCTATATCCTTTTCTATACAACCATGTGCACTTCATTTTAGTTTTCATGGTAGGGCTGTCATATCTGGACTGCAAAATTCAGGTATCCAGTCCTCCTCCTCTTCCTGTTCTCTTCCTCCTCCTCTCCCTCCCTCTCCCTCTCCTTCTTCTGTATTTAGATATAACTCTAGATATAACATCTTCTTTGGCCACAAATAAGTCATTATTGGTACATGTTTCTGATAGTAGCCAATATATCAGCAGATGAGTGGGGCTCTAGATCTCTCCACATTCACATAGTATCCAGTAAGAGTTTCCACTTCAGCATATTCATTTTACATTGAGGCACTCCAATTGTCAACCTATTCAGGGTCCTCCAAGTAGTATAAGGAATGCCAGCCCCTTCAGCCATATCCTCCTTTAATGTTATTCCTGTTGCTGGTACAACAACAAAAAGAACAAAAAGAAGTCTGGAACAAAAAAAAAAGTCCGGATCTTCTAAGTGGCTCATTTAGTGTTATATGTTTATTCATATATAATGAACATATAACGCAAATGATCAGTCTAGGTCAGGTGTCGGCAACCCGCGGATCCGGAACAGCAGGTGGATCTTTGGGCCCTTTGCTGTGGCTCCCTGTCAGGTGATCCCACCACTGGCTGGCCCCACCCCTCATCCTCCCTTCCCAGTCACTCCTCACCTGAGAAGGTAAGGGCAACGGTGGCGGATGAAGACTCGCTCCATATTCCATAGCAGGAGCGAAGCAGCCCTCTACTTCTGGCCCGTTGGTCACGCACCTCAGTTGCTCAGGGAGACGCACAATTTTCTCTCTGACCCAAGACACTGGCCCAGCCGGTTGCAGCTGATGTCCCACATTGTAATGGGCTCCAGGAGGAAGAGAGGACACCATCTCCCCCATTGTGAAGCACACTAAATTTAAGTCTACTGCGCAAGGCACTGCAAGAGCAGCGAGCAGGCCATGGAGGCAGCAAGTGCTGCAGCATCAACCACAGCCAGGCCGGGCCAGTGTCTAGGGTGGAGAGAAAGTTGTGTATCTCCTCAAGCGACCAAGGTGCATGCAGCACCAACAAGGACCAGAAGAAGTGGCAAGTACAGGGCTGCTTCACTCCCACTCTGGAATATGAAGCGAGTCTCCATCTGCTGCCATCGCCCTTACCTTCTCAGGTGAGGAATGACTAGGAGGGGAGGGTGAGGGGCAGGGCCAGAGAGAAAGAGGGGGAGAAAGAGAGAGATGAGAGGGAGAGATTGGAGAGATGAGAGACAGAGAGAGAGAGAGAAAGACAGAGAGAGAGAAAGAGACAGAGACAGAGAGAGAGATACCTGTTTCCCAGAGAAAATATTGGGAGCCACAAAACCTGGGTAAGCATGGCTGGGAGGTCATGTGACTGGGTGGGAGTGAGTGACATAGAGTTGGCCATTCCCATCCAGGTTTTGTGGCTCCCGGTGTTTTCTTTTCCATGGGAAACAGGTCCAAATGGCTCTTTTGAGTGTTTAAGGTTGCAGACCCCTGATCTAGGGTGTAGGAGCAGCACAATATATCAAAAGGGACCACCTTCCCAGCAGATCTATACAATAATGGCTGGTGAAAGTTGAGGATTGGGACCAAGTAAATTGCCTTACAAACCTCCAGCAGTCAAAGGTTCCTAAATAAAGCAATAGCTTTTATAGAATGCCCTTTGATGCCTACTGAGACGGATTTAGCTGTGTAAATGTTATTAAGTCCCCTTACAATTGCTTAAAGGTGGGGGCGGGGAGCATCTAAATGGATAACTGCAGCTAAATATTGAATGACTAAGAGAAGAATCATAACAATATTGGCCACAACAGAAGGATAAAGAACAATGACATAGCCACCAGATAACTCTTCTGATGTTGAACAATGGGAAGTAAGGAACTAGAGATTTGTCCAATTGGGAAGAAACAGGGTACATCCCCTTCTGAGACAACGGCATAGAGCACACGTATCTTTGCAACTGGCATGTATTTATGACTGTTGCACTCTCCTGGAGTCATGTGAGGTCACCATTTGTAACCTTATCAGTCTTCTGACAAGCAAAGTCAATTGCAGAAGCTAGATTTGCTTAATGACTGCATGATTTGTTCAACTGCAGTGATTTGCTTAACAACTATGGCAAAAAAGATCGTAACATGGGGCAAAACTCACTTAGCCACTGCTTTGCTTAGCAACATAAAGGTTGGGCTCACTTGGGGATGTAAATCAAGGACTATCTGTAATTGGACCTGGTGCAAAGCTATAACGAGTATTTAACCTGGATGCCAAAAAGTCAATTCTTTAAATATAGAAAATGTTGTGTACTACTGCCTGGTGAAACAATTTGGTTTGATGGCCCAAGCACTTTTGACCATGGGAAGAAATTCCCAGTAGCTGAAGTGTACAGAATGTTGAGTACTGTGTGGAATATTCAAATATTACTTGTGTATTTTGATGTCATTATAATGAGCCATCTAATTTGTCCAGGAGGCATTTGCCATGTAGAAGATTTTGATTTGTCACCCATCAAAACAGATAAAATCAGGATAAAATACAAGGGGATAAGAAGAACCTCCGCAAATTACATTTCTTCCATGAAGGAAATATTTTACAGGTTCTTCAGGTTGAGCCACATAAAAGCTTAATCTGTCAAACGTGTTACAAGGCACAAATATAGAAAACTGAGGACAGTCCAGAAGCAACTTAGCAAGAGAGATAGGGTAACCATTTCTTGTTAACTTTTCCAGAAATGAAGGCAAGAAATGCTTTTATATAGAATTTTATGGCTTATGTGTAGTTGTTGAACTTACAAAGATCAAAAGACCACTGAGAAGGGAATATAAATTTCTAAAAAAAGAAGCCACAGTAGGAGGATTATTTTATACAGGTTCCATAATACCTTTTCATAGTGATTTCTTTTCTTTCTCAGAAGAAAATTGAATTGGAACACCTTGGCAAGTAATTTCACACTGACGTTGTTAGGGCTAGAAAAGATTATGGAAAGCATTTATTGGTCTATTAAATTCTTCCAAGGAAGTAACGAGACATCAAATATATGCCAAAGGAAGGATCTCTACTTATCACTGTGGAATCAAAGAAATTGTTTTTATCTCTGATTCACAGGGTAGAATTCCAGGTCTTGGGGTTGAGACAAGAACCTCATGAATGTAGCACCACCACTGCAGAGGTAGGTTTCAGTAGGGTTCTGGAGAACTGGTAGCGAAAATTTTGCCTGGCCCCACCCCCATCTATTCTCTGCCTCCCAAGTCCCAGCTGATCGGGAGGAAACTTTTTGCAGAAACCTTCCCCTGGAATGGAGATTTTACAGTATCCTCCCCTTGCCACGCCCACAGAACCAGTAGTAAAAAAATTTGAAACTCACCACTGAACCATTGCAACGTACGTATACGCATGCATGGGTTACCATTAGATTAGATGACACTGAATCAGTGGCGGGTTGCCCCTGGTTCGCACCGGTTCTATAGAACCGGTAGTAAAACCAGCAGGAGGCTCCACCCACCGATCCCAATGTCATCAAAACGCCTCTGCACATTGCGCAGAAGAGCGAGCGTGCGCATAAGTGAAGCGAGCGTGCAGTCCCGCTGAAACCAATAGTAAAGGTAAGTAGAAGCCACCCCTGCACTGAATGGAACAAAACTGCATCTTTACTGAGGGTGGAATGTATTTCTGAAATTAATATAATAGACTGAAGTGTTCCCTCGCACAATAAGATCCAAAGGTGGGAAGATCTATTCTGCCTTTCCTATTTAGTAAGTTGTTGTCAACGAGAATAAACATCCAAAGCATCTCTCCTCCCAAACAACAAAGGCTCCTAGGGCAGCAACATAATGCTCAATTTTATGTGTTGGTGGAATGTTGTTCAAGTGAGTTTAAACTAGAAGCCCAAAATGAAAGACTAAGCCTCCATAATTCTTGATGTCAAGCATCTCAAGAAGTGTTAAGTTTTGTTTGTACCTCACTGTAAATTTTTGAAATATAAGGAAACGCACAACAAAAAGAAGAGAAAAGAAATTTGCTGAAAGAGAACTGAAGGGAAAGGTAGGACTTGCTTTACACACATGTAGTAGATGATGGTCTTAGAATAGAATAGCAGAGTTGGAAGGGACCTTGGAAGTCTTCTAGTCCAACCCCCTGCTTAGGCAGAAAACCCCACACCACTTCAGACAAATGGTTATCTAATCTCTTCTTAAAAACTTCCAGTGCTGGAGCGTTTACAACTTCTGGAGGCAAGTTGTTTCACTGATTGATTGTTCTGTCAGGAAATTTCTCCTTACTTCTAAGTTGCTTCCCTCCTTGATTAGTTTCTAACCATTTGCTTCTTGTTCTATCCTCAGGTGCTTTGGAGAATAAGTTGACTCCAGTGGTGAAATGTAAAATTTGTTGCTACCGGTTTTGTGGGCTTGGTGGGGTGGGGAGGGGTTCATGTGACTGGGTGGGCGTGGCCAACTTTTTTTTTTAACTTTTTAAAGCATTTTTACTACCTATTCGCCCAAACCGGTAGTAAAAAAATGCTTTAAAAAAGTTTTTTAAAAGGTTCCGATGATCGCGTGGCACAGCTGTGATTGTCAGAACCTTTTAAAAACTTTTTTAAAGCATTGTTTTACTACTGGTTCGCTCGAACCAGTAATTTTTATCACTACCGGTTTGCCTGAACCAGAGAGAACTGGTAGCATTTCACCCCTTGACTCCCTCTTCTTTGTGTCAACCCCTGAGATATCGGAATACTGCTATCATGTCACCCCTAGTCCTTCTTTTTATAAGACTAGACATATCCAGTTCCAGCAACCATTCTTTAAATGTTCTTTAACCATTATTCTTCTTTACTTCTTTTACTGTTTCAGATATTGAGGAAGATACAGAGTTCTGGTTCTTGCTCTTCTGGCAGCCTCAACCACAGTTAATTAATGCTGTAGTAGTGTCTCTTTGATGTTATCTCTCCATCTAGATGATGGGTACCCCCCCAAAGCGTTCTGTTTTAGAATGTTCCAATATGGGCTCTGTGCAGGTGCTTAACCAATATGCCTGAATGTTTAACACAGAAGTACCATGTTTATAATTCCTTGTCTAGGAGCAATGCAGTAGCTATTATTAATAAACTACTTTGCTTCTGTTGTATTAGTGCAGGGTTCTAACATCAAGGATGACCCATTAGTACAAGGAACAGAACAGCCAAAAGAGAAGCTCAGGCTTTATTATCAACAAAATCCAGCCCATTAATTCCAGAACAAGTCTTCTACGGTAGGCAAGAAAAAAGTACTGCAACCTTAACTCCTCCTTCCAAGCCCCAAAGAAAAAGTAGAGACCAAGATACACAACCAAAATCCTGCTTTGCACAAAGCAGAGCATAGCAATTTTCATCTCTACAATTCCAAATCTTGAAAAACCTTTGAAAAATACTCAGATTTAAAGAGTTGTGGATAATTTCTCAAGATAACGTTAAGCATTAACTTCTTTTAACTGAATTTTCTACAGAAAATAGTGTGACTGCAATGAGAATACAATGGAAGAAACAGTGGTTTGCTGTTTTAACATTTGGATTTTATCTTCATATGGATTTATGATCAACATAAATCTTTGCAAGATTAACTGGTTTTATTTTCCCACTCTGACTACCGCATTTCCCTCCTTTTTTTCCTTAATTTTTTTGAGGGGAAATGAAAAGGGCAACCCTAAACTTCCCATTAGGAGAAGAACCAAATTCAGCTTAGAAAACCTTAAGAATTCTCCACCACCATTCACCCCACACCCTTAATTTCAGCACTGCAGAAGGAAACAAAACAAAACAAAACAACAAAAAAACAAAGAAGACCTTCCTTTTAACCCAGTGGTTCTCTGTCTTGCCTCTCTCAGATGTTGTTAGACTGCATCTCCATTATCCTCAGCCACCCTAAACAGTGTTCATGGATTGGGGGAGATGTAGCCCAATGTTATTTGGAACCACTCCTACTTCTGCTGCTAAACTGTTCTGAGGAAAACTACAGATGACACTTCAAGGAGGGTGAAGTGGACAGGAAAGAGAAATTGTTACTATTGCCCTCTCAAAGAGGTCCAAATAGCAGCCCTCTCTCTCTCATTCATTAGAGGAACTGCAACAACTCATAACCAGTAAGGCTCATGTTTGCAATAGATCTTCAACCAAGAATCCTTGAACAATATTAGATAGGAACTCCGCTTGGGCAGTACCATCAGAGTCTATCGCTATTCTTGCTAGGAGACTCAAGCAAGGAACATGCCAGTTGCTACATCCCAAGCTCCCTTCAAAGGATCTGCATCAGGTCTACTTGCTGCTGTCTCAAGCCATTGGGAGATCTGTTTTTGTTAGCTATTGGATCCTGAAACCCTGTTTAAATGCACACAGAGGTTTCCGTTAATTTCAGTGTGTCAAAAATGAGTCAAAAATCTGTAGCTTTCACCTACACTATTTCCGAGGTAAAAACCATATTTTCTGTTAACTAAATTTTTCTTTTTGGGGTGTTTTTCTAAATCTTGCAATAAGGGAGCCCTACCTGTTGTTATAGACACAAATACTTGCAAATTGATTGATATTTTCTCATTTGCCTTCCCAGGGTTAAAGAAAACCCTTATTCCATGTAAGCACCTGCCACATTGTCTAAATCTATGTATGGCAATCTGTGTCCACAAATCCCATTGGTTCCCATAGTCTTATAGCCCTTTCCAGTCAGGAAGATCCTGGCTCGCAGGCTCCTTCAGCTTCTGGGATGGGGTCAAGAACAGCTCGGTTGCGGAAGAGGTCAGGAGAGGCAGCTCCATTCCGCCCAATGCCACACGACTGGGCTGCATTGTGGATTTGCCATAGTGTATCTAGTGCTTCAGCCTTGGAGTGCTTGAGCAAATCAGCTTGGCCCTAAGGAGGGGGAGGAGGTATGAGAAAAGAACAATGGTTAGAAAACTTAGGAAAGAAAAATGCAGAACACTGAATTTTTAATTTCATTTTTTAGTCTGATGACTTGAGAAATCATCAAGAACATCAGCAAGAAATGAATGAGAAATATTTATAGTCGGGAATGGAACATTGCTCAAATATAAATTTTGCTCAGTGCAAGTAATGTTCAAATCCTTCCTCTCCAACATGAATACTTCAACAAACACTTCCATGGAGAGCTATGGTCAATTGGCTAAAGCACCAGGATAGAAACCAGGAGGGTGGTTCTAATCCAATGAGTTCTAGTCCCACTTTAGGCCTAAAAACCAATTGGGTGACCTTGGACCCAACTCACCTCATAGGGTTGATCCTGAGGGGAAATTTGGAGGAGGAAGGAAAATTAAATATGTTCATTGCTTTGAATTGTTTATAAAAATAATGAAAGTGGGATATAAATTAAATAAATGAATAAATAAATAAATATACACATAGTGGATAACACTTGTATATTTCTTCAAAGAAGAAAGTGGAAATACTGCAAGGGGTAATTCTCAGGTAAGGCCCTAAAATGTGCTTATTTATAATGAAGAGAATACTTCTGGCCATATGAAGAATGTTCTCCTGTGTATAAAATAGACAAAAGATTATCTGTATTAGCATTTCAAGTTTAAAGCTTGCATTTCATTATAGACATATCAGCAAGTTAAATACTGCTTCAGCTTTTCACTTTGCCTCTGTTGCCTGCTTTAAATGATTTGCTTAATAGAACTGCTTAAAAGAATTAACCTACAAATGTACTTTTTAAACTTAATCTTCAGACTTTAACAACCTGGGTAGAATTTAAATTGCAAACCTGTTCTGTGCATTGGAGACAGAAATTATGTAAGGGGCATCAAAAATACTGGCAAACAGAAATGTTCAAAGCTATGAAAAATGACACCAAAATGATTAAACGTGTCTTGTGAAATCATGACACAAGATCCACTGCATATATGTATTATATATGTATATATGCCTATACATATATAAAGGGCAAACCTTTAATTCAATGGTGAAATTCAAAAATTTTCCCTACTGGTTCTCTGAGCATGGCTTGGTGGTCATGTGACTGGGTGGACATGGCTTGGTGGTCATGTGACTGGGAAAACCAACGATCACATTTTACACAAAAATAACACAAAAGCTACACAACTGACTCACACACAATGCAAAAGCAGCTAAACTTCACACAAAATGGCCCTTGCAACAAGCAGGAACCTCACAGAGTCACAAAGAACTCAAAAACAAACTATCACACTTTACACAAAAATACCTGTTCAAGCAATAGGTAGTAAAAAAATGCTTTAAAAAGTTAAAAAAAAAAAGTTCCGACCATCACACTGCACAGCTGATTGTCACAGCTGATTGTCAGAACCTTTTTAAAACTATTTTAAAGCATTTTTTTATTACCTATTACCCAAACAGGTAGTAAAAAAATGCTAAAAAAAAAAAAAAAAAAAAAAAAAGCTGTGCCGCACAATCGTGGGAACTTTTTTTTTACTTTTTAAAGCATTTTTTTACTACCAGTTTGGGCGAACCAGTAGCATTTTTACTACTGGTTCCAGCAAACCGCCCCAAACCGGTAGCATTTCACCCTGCTTTAATTGCAATATATTAATCACTTCTCCCACCATCTGTCCATATATCATGTATGTCCTTCTCTATAACTTATTTATCTTTAAGTAAGATTTGTTGCTACCTCCATCATGAAAATAATTCTAGGCAACATGCATTTCTAAAAGCTGTTGAACATATTTTTCAACTTTCAGCCCTGAAGATGAAGTAGTAGACTTAGATTTAGTACAGCAACAGTGGTGGGTTCCTCCCAGTTCGGCCCGGTTCTCCCGAGCCGGTAGCGGTGATGATATGACATCACTGAACCGGTTCTGCCCCCCCCACGTTATTCTTACCTTTTATTTGGCCCCAACCCCAATCTATTGCTGCCTCCTGAGTCCCAGCTGATGGCTAGAGGGAAAAAAAACTGTTTAAACTCTTGCCGCAGGGCTTCAAAGGGCCATCCTTCAGCTGATCAGTGTTAAAAGAAAACAAATGAGTAGACCAGTGCCTGCAAAAATACATGAGTAGATTAGTGCCTGCAAAAATACATGAGTAGATCAGTGCCTGAAAAAATAAATGGGTAGACCAGTGCCTGCAAAAAATAAATGGGTAGATCAGTACAGTTCTGCAAGCAGTTAAAAGCCTGGTAAACCAGTACCTCTGCTAAATCCTAAATAATTGTCACATGACCATCAAGCCACGCCCACAAAATAAGTCACGCCCACAGAACCGGCAGTAAAAAAATTTAGAACCCACCCCTGTACAGCAAGCCTGTTTCTCACCTGCTTTCAATACCATATCTTTACACTGAAATAAAAGTCTCTATTATGTGCAGTGAATGCTGTTAGAAAATGCAAAAAAAGAAAAAAAACCCCACAAAAAACCCAATCAATAATCCTTTCTCTGATAAAAGGAGAATTCCATGCAGTACAGTAATATAAAATGTGAAGAGTACAATGCCTGTTGAAGAAAACTATTGATTTATCTCAATGTTTATTTGTTCCTTCCGTTTTGACTCAGATTTGAACATTTGCCATAGATGAATTTTGTCCGATTTTGATAGTGCATGTTATTCAGTTAGCACTATAAAATTATTCTAAATAATTTTCATTTTTTGTTTAGTTAGTGTGTTACCTTTACTTTTAGCATAAAAATAGTTAAAACAGAATTATCGTTATTGTTTTAAATGTTGGTCCGTGTTTAGATAGCACTAGAAATGGAAAAAACAGCTGGCAACAACAATTAAGTATTGCCAAACATAAATTAAGGATTTATTAAGATGACATTAAGGATTTGCTACTTGATTTTTGAAAATTAAAATGAGAAAATAATCAAAACATGTAATGATGACAAACCCTTTACACTGGTTGGAATTGCATGGAATTGTAATTCTATATAAAAACGAACAACTCCTTCCTACTATAATGCTTGTATAAATTTGCTTTAGATTCTCTTCATACACTCCTAAAGAAACATACATTGTCTTCTCCTCACTCTGGATTTAAAAAGCAATTTTAAATTCTAATCTAATTGTTGGGGAAGAAAATAAAAGATTCCAGCGGGAAACATTTTAAACATCTCTAGTTCTTACATTAAAAATGTAACAAAACAGTACTCAACGCGTAGTCCTTAATGGTACTACATCCACATGGAGAGAAGTAAGCAGTGGGGTACCACAAGGCTCCGTTTTAGGACCAGTACTCTTCAATATCTTCATAAATTACTTAAATGAGAAAATAGAAGGGGAACTCATCAAATTTGCAGATGACCTTAAACTGGCAGGAACACCCTGACAAGCTCAGGATGCAAAAAGATTACAAACTTGAACAATGGGCCTATCAAACAAAATGAATTTTAATGTGGAGAAAAGCAAAGCTTTACATTTAGGCAGGAAAAATCAAAGGTGTAAGTACAGATTAGGTGAGAACTGGCTCAAAACAGTAACTGTGTGAGGGACCTTGGATTCCTAGTGGATAATCAGTTGAATATGAGCCAGCAGAGTGTAGCCGCCGCCAA
Organism: Arizona elegans; assembly: GCA_022577455.1. NCBI lineage: Eukaryota > Metazoa > Chordata > Lepidosauria > Squamata > Colubridae > Arizona > Arizona elegans. The sequence continues at coordinate 111,703,766 of JAKOOJ010000004.1, read as the reverse complement.
AACAGCTAACAAAATCCTGGGTTGTATAAACAGAGGCATAGAATAAAGATCATGTGAAGTATTAGTACCACTTTATAACTTCTTAGTAAGATCACACCAATTTTGGTCATACTATACTATAGTATACTAAACTATAAAAAAAGATGTTGAGACTATGGAAAAACTTTAGAGAAAAGCAACTAAGATGATCGAAGGCCTGGAGACTAAAACATATGAAGAATGGCTGCAAGATCTGGGTTTGGCTAGTCTAAAGAAAAGAAAAATTAGGGATGACATGATAACAGTATTCCAGAATTCTAGGGGCTGCCACAAAGAAGAGGGGGTCAATTTATTTTACAAAGCACCAGAGAGCAGGACAAGAAACAATGGTTGGAAACTAATTAAGGAGAGAAGCAACCTGGAATTAAGGAGAAACTTCATAACAGTGAGGACAATTAACCAGTGGAACAGCTTGCCTTCAGAAATCGTGGGCAGTCCATCACTGGAGGTTTTTAAGAAAAGACTAGGCAGTCACTTACCTGAAATGGTATAGGTTCTCCTGCTTGAACATGGGGCTGAACTAGAAGACCTCCAAGGTCCCTTCCAGATCTATTCTATTCTGTTCTGTTCTGTTCTGTTCTGTTCTGTTCTGTTCTGTTCTGTTCTGTTCTGTTCTATTCTATTCTATTCTATTCTATTCCATTCCATTCCATTCCATTCCATTCCATTCCATTCCATTCCATTCCATTCCATTCTGCTTTCTTCCTCAAATGAGTACATAAATATCCAGTGACCATCAGATGGCAGTATGTGCCAGCTTTAGATTCTAGGAAAAGCAGCTTGCAGGAAAGAGTGAACATTTGAATGCATTTAAAATGTTTGTTGTCATTTTTCTAAAGGACAACCACAGGAGGCCCAATTAGAATCAAGACATGACAAAGGAGAGATTAGTCTTTTCCAGGCCTGTGTAAGTCTCGAAAAAAATCCCCCCTCTTAATCCTATGAATCTCACACCACTACCAAAAACAACTTTTCCCTAGATGAGCAGAATTTTCCTGGGTGGAAGTCAGCTTGCCGTTCTTTTTAATCCAGCCCATGTTGCATCTATAGTTAACAATGCGGTTGCCTCTTCTCACGTCACTACTCTTATTGTTTAAACTCATTATTTATTACTATTTATTTTTTAAAAAATATATGGATGATCATATTACAATACATAAACAACCAATGCTTCTGGATCAATTAAAGTTTCTGGATGACATTCAAGAGCAGCCTCCTGTATAGCATGTTGCAATAGTGTAAATGGAAAGGGACTAAGGCATTGAGCGACCATGTACAGAGTTTTCCAGTCTGGGAATGGGTGCAACTGGCACACAAAATCAATTTGTACAAAATAACTCCAAAGCTAAAACTGCCATCTGCTTCTTAAGTGGGAGCTGTGAGTCCAGGAGAACTCCCAAATTGTGCACCAACTCTACCCAAGAGAGTGCTACCTCGTCAAGAGTTAGAATCAGCATCTCTCCAGATTCAGAGGACCCAAAACTCAGAGACACTTCATCTTGAGTCCTATCTGAGTCTTCCCAATTCAGAACCTCATACCCCCTTGGCGCTGGATAAGAATAGTATCATTTGTTTGCCTTGGGGAAGAGATGTAAAACCGTATTTGCACCCTATGCTGTTGAATGACCTTACCCATTGTTTTCCTGCAGATTATAGATAGGAGGGATATCTTGAGCAAGATTTGGGAGGATCATCTAGGAATGTGTTCTTAAATCTTTTCTGGATTTTAGTAGGCATGTTCTGGAAAGCATGCTTGGTTATGCAGCTTGATAATCATGCTGAGAATTACCAGAGTACTCTTATGGATACCCTGTTTCCCCCAAAATAAGACATCCCCTGATAATAAACCCAATCGAGCTTTTGAGCCCATGGCAATAAGGCCAAGTGCTTATCTCAGGGTTCAAAAAAATATAAGACAGGGTCTTATTTTCATGGAAGCAAAGTATATGATTTCTAACCTGAAAAGGGTTCCCAGAGCTATGTCATCCCAGTCCAATGCTTCATCTACCTGGAGAGTAGTGCAGATCCATGCCCATAATTGGTACACAACCATTTGCCATATTGTTATTAATAAAATTTCTATGGCTCTTCTAACAGCTGTGACGCACACAATGAAATGTGGAGACTTCTCATGAAGGACAGAAATCCACGCATCGACTTTTGCAAAATATTATGGGCCAGAATGGGGAGACCATATTCAAGTATTTAAATTACCCAATTTTTTTTTTACCCTGCTGGATTATGTTCTGACTTCTTTTTAATTAGGAATGTTTCCTATTTGCCAACATGCTGCGGAGTGTATTTCACTTCAGATGTTTTGTGCATTCCTGGAAGTGTTTGTTCCTCTGCTTTATTTCTCATGACTGAAGTCTCAATGGTGGAATTGCAATAAATTACAGCTTCACATTACCTTGAGAACGGTGATGTTCCAGGCAAAACTTTCTAGAGCTTTTTGTAGCTTCCGTCCTTTCAGACCTTCCTTTGCCTCCAAACGGTGCAATTCTTTATGAAAGCTCACCCCTGGAGAAATACAAGAGCAGCACAAGGGATGAAGGAGAGACAAACCAGACAGTGTCAGAGGCTGCGGCCATCTCCTAATCAAATGATACGTCTTTGATTCAGGCTTGAAATGTTCTTGTTCCAAGAATGCTAACAACAGAATAAAAGTCAACATTGCCCAGTTATGTATTCTCACTTCACTATAGACCTATATAGGCTCTGTATTATTTTTTTGTAGTATTGACCTTTGTAAATGGAATACTACATTACACTATATTATAAAGTGAAATGTGTATTTTCATTAAGTATTGTGGGGAGGGTTGAAATCTACTTACCTTCCCTACCGGTTCAGAAGTGCGACTGCACGCCATCCTCACGTCCAATTTTTGATCCTCCATGCATGCGCAAAGCCTTCTGTGCATGTGCAGAGGGTCAAAAACGGGTTTTCACCAGGAAGTAATGATGTCTGGGCAGGTGGGCGGAATCTTGCGCTGCAGCCGCTACCAGTTCACTGAACCACGCACTGCTGCTACCGGTTCGCGCAAGCCGGACAGAACCAGCAGGATTTCACCACTGATAGTGGGTATTCTTCCACTCATGCTACTTTAAATTTTATTGATTGTTTTTCTATATCCTGGCCTGCTCTGTCCCCTACATTCAAATTGATTAAGGAAGTTTGGACTGGTTATTCAAAACAAAGTTGAAGTAAGATCATATGTACAGTAGAGGTTTCATTTAGCAACCACTATGCTTAATGACTGAGTTGCCAGTTCCAGCTATGGCTGTTAAATAAGGACTATCTGTAAAACATTATAAGTGCCATCTTTAAGGTAGAAATACTTCCTTAATATTATTTGCCATCACGTTGATGCTGACTTTTAGCGATCACAGAGGTAGACTTTCTTCAGGATAATGTTATTATTGATACCTCTATACTCAAACTACTAGGAAGTGGGCAGTGATGAAATATGCAGAATGACATTGCAACACAAACTCCATGGCTTATACACTTGTGTGCAATGCCATGAAACAAGTGCAACAGAAATAGATCTTGTGTTGCAGTGCCATGATGCACATTCCCCCACTTTGATACACCTAGCTGTAGACATTTATGCTATCAACAAAAAAAACCACATAGAAAAAAATAATGCACATAGTAATATTGCTTTAAAAAGTATACTGAAAGTAGAGAAGGGAGAAAAGTTTAAAAAACAAGACAGCCAGATTCAATTCAATTCAAAATACTGATTATAAAAAGGCAATGGTACCAGATGGAATTTTCAAAACACCTTTCATTCAGAGATAACCAATTCACATGTTCCATTTGAAATGATGAAACAAAGAGATAAACCACAATATATCAACATGTGAAACTGATCATAATCCAACAGGTAATTGAACCACAGTGGCTCAATTCAAATCAGGCAAATGTGATCCAATTCTATACTTATATTCTCAGAAGGTAATGTAAGACCACATTCTATAGAAGTGTGAGAACAGATGTGATAAACTAGAGATTCTTAAAACATTAGAAAACATGGAACCAAGGAGGTCTTATTTACTTAAATATTATGCGATCACTTACCTGCTTGTTGCACCTGAATAATTTTGGCATGAACAGCATCAGCTGATTCAATTAATGTCCGGCTGGTTTGGATCATCTGGAGATTTAAATGTGGGAGAAAGAGAGAATGTGTGATAGTTGGATGGGTTTAGAACAGCCAATAAAGTGTCCCAATCTCTCAGAGGCCCTTGGATCAGCCTTCCCCTTGCATTTTAGCATTTATTACAGGATACACAGCATTTTTTTTTTTTTTACTGTTTCTCAACCTTCGCAACTTGAAGATGTATGGATATCAATTCCCAGAATTCCTGAACTTGGGGAACTCTGGAAGTTAAAGTCCACACATCTTCAGTTGCCAAGATTGAAAAACAATTTTGTTACTTGGAGCCCTGATTCTCCAAGAGAAGATAAATGTGGGATTCAACTGTACTATTCACTGGGAGTTAAATGGCTCCTTCATAAGCATACTCCAACGATTTGCTTTTGTGAACTATTTCTGTTTCCACAAGTTAGTCTCTTTGTTAATTGCCCCTGTATTGTTGTTTTGGAATTGAGGATTATTGTTACAGTTGGTTTTTTGTATTTTGGTAACTTGAAGAATTGTTCTGTCATATCAATCCCTTCTTTATGGACTATGTAAGCCAGCCCAACTTGAGCTTGCCACACATGTCAAATGTCAATGGAAATACAAGCACATCCCTCCATATATTTTTTTTAAATACTTCAAACACGAGATTAACTCCCCAGCTATGGTCTTCCAAATGTGCTGGAGAATAATTACCAACATTTCCAGCCTAGACTGCTGAGAATGATGGAAAATGTAGTCCAAGAATGGCTGGATTCACATAGCATACTACAAAATGGCCAAAATTGTGGAAACCTTTTGGGAAAAGTGTATTTTCTAAAACTAGCTAATAACTCCACTGTTTTTTTGAAGTAGTACCATAAAATTATATATCAATGGAAAGATAATTTAATCAAGAATGTAATGCAATAACATTTATGAAGGATTTGGAATTAGAATAGCAGTTACAGTATAAAGAAGAAAAGTGAAACACATAGAAAAAATGAGATATATAAAAATTATCACATCAGTTAATTCTTAGCTGGGTAACTTTTAGCATGAATTACAGCCTTACAACGTCTTCCATGGAGTGAACCAAGTCTTTTAGTTCTGCAACTGTTATAATGTGAAACCAAGATTGAATGATTGCTTCTATTAACTGGGTCACTTCTGACTAACAAGTTTCTTTAGTCGGCTCCATAGATTTTCAGTTGGGTTAAGGTCTGGGCTATTCCCAGGCCATTCCAGCAGTGGAATATGGTTATCTTGAAACTCAAAAAAAAAAAAAAAAAAAAAAAAGTGGTGTTATTAGCCATCAAACCTTAAAAATGCACTTTTCCCAAAAGGTTTCCACAATTTTGGCCATTATTGTATATCACATTTTGTTAAACATGCCACATTGACTTGGGTTTTCTAACAACAGGAAGGCATAAATGGTAGTTCACAATTTATGGGTTCAAATAAATATTATAGCATAGTTTTTGAAACTTGTATATGTGTAAGAGTGTGATGTCTCTCACACACACTTTAAACTATACCTGTTTTTACATACATAATGTAGTGTCCTATTCATAACTTAGCACCATTTCTCCAAACTATCATATGTATTTCCCCATTCTATCTCCATGCGAGGGGGATCAGGATAAGAAAGAAAGACTAGGCCAAGATCATTCATTGACTTACACAAGTGGTCTAGCCCTCTTCCAAAGCTAGTTGTCCTCTTCCAATATTTTCCTGCCTCGTTCCCCTTGTCATTCATTAGATGCTTTCAAACATTTTGCAACAGGAAAAAATGATTTCCCATCTACCTTCCACTCTGCAAAAAGAATGCTGTGCCCAACTGCCAATTAGGTTCTCCAAAGGCATACTGGGTAACAAAATGGAACTCAAGAATGGGAAGAGACAAATGTGCTGTTTTTTTCGGGAAGAGACTTTTTCTGGGCTTGATTTGGAGAGTTGTGCACATTTTAAACTCCCAATGAATGGTTGACAAGTATCTGGAGCTGCTCAAAAAGAGCAATCTCACTATCCATTCTTGTGCTAGATTAATGTTCTAAAGACCAGTGTTCCATGCTTTCATGGGTCTACTACAAAATGACTTCTATTACAAAGGTGAATTTGTGGTGTAGGCAAATTAGGCAAACTCAGGCCAAGTTATCAGAATAGAGCACAAGTCACCAAGAAGAAGCAGCCAGCACTCACTGCAGTGGCCAGGAGGACATCTGCACAATAACCAGTTGCACTCACAGTGTCATAGGCAGCAAGTACTTTTCTCAAGAGTTCAGGAACAGGCCCCTGGGTCTCCATGGAAGGATACTCTTCACCCAGGTTGAGGGTGACTGCGGGGGGATGATCCTTCTCGCTGGGCTGAAGCCATGTGGCCAGCTTCAAGATGCATTGTTTGATGTTGGCGGCTGGTGTTAGGCCACACAGTTCTTTGAAGGAGACCAAGGCATTCTAGGAAAAGAAAAGAGGATGAGGAAAAGAGGATGAGGAACTGAAACTGGCTTTTTACTTCATTTCTCCCAGTCTATAAAATAAAAGTACAGGTAGTCCTCAGTTAATAACTACTCATTCAGCGACTGTTCAAACTTGCAACAATGCTGAATGAGTGGTACTTACAATCTGATCACCTCAGAGATCTGGCCATTGCAGTGGCCCATGGTCACATGGATGTCTACTGCGGCCTATTTTGCTAGCTTTTGACAAGCAATTTCAATGGGGAAACTGGCAGGAGATCACACATGGCAATTACTGACATCCGCACTAAATGACCTACAGTGATTCACTTAACAATGGCAACCATATCAGAATTGCCATTGGTAAGTGCTGCAGTAACATGACACTGCACTTTGTGGCTGTGTTGGTTAGCAATGGAAATTCTGGTCCCAATTGGCATCCTTAATTGAGAACTACCTGTAGAATCAAAGATATCAGCAGGGGCAAGAGGGAAACTACTAAGTAGTCAAACAGAATTAAAGAAAGGGAGAGTTACTGAGATTCATTTTTAATTACAGAGCAGGATCACTGATTTCAAGTATGGCAAAATTTAAATCTGATACACACATTTTTATATGAACTTTCCTGTGTGTTTGTGTTTATACACATTTGCTTGTATTTTTATTATTTAACATATTTCTATACCACAAAGAACTTAATACTAATGACATTGATAATTATATACATTTTCATCCAATTGTTATTGTGTAATAGTTTAGTAATTTATCAAGTTATTTAATTTACTGGAAAAAGTCTCATAAACTTCTCTATAGATTTAAAATTTCTGTGTCAATCTATAAAAAAAATGGGGCTTCATTTGTAGCTTGAATTTTTAAATATCTGGGAATAATTATTCCCAAAAATATTCTTTGTGGATGAAAATACATCAATATTTTAATCTTAGATGAAAAAAAAATCAACAAATAGTTAAAACCTAGTTATGGAAAAAGAAAAACGACTATTATTCAAGATTTATATATTTACTTAGAGGTATTCATCTGCTAATAGCCGCAAGTTATTTTAAGTAGATTGATAAAATATTTGGAATTTTTTCTATGACAAGGACAAACACATTTAATTTATAGCTATCATGTGATGATGGGGAGCCGGATCTTAACTTTTCTGACCTTCAGCTTTATGACTGAGCATGTATTTTGATTTCTTTTTCTCCATGGAACATAAATGATGATGTTAAAAAAACTATGATGGGCAAGATTAGAAAGTTATTGTGTGATCCTTCTGATATCATAGCAGGGGCTTCCTTCCGCATTTAGCAATAGCAGTGTAGTATTTTAGGGCTGTGCTAGAGGCTGCAAGACACATTTGGAAGCTAGTGTGACTCAAGCATAATGTCAGTCTTTATTTGCATGACAAATTTAGACTCTGAAATCACCCCGGTTTTCAAATTGTAAATAAACCATTTATTGTTGCTTCCCAAAGTCATGAGTATTTAGGGATATGAATACTATGGTTCAGCTTACTGACAATCAATTTTTAAATGATATGCATTATTGCAAGAGAAATCTGTATTGTTTACAGCTGCATAATGGCTGATTATTCAATTAAAAATATTTCTTGATTTCATAATTCAATCCAAATGAATTATGTCTAAGCAATATCTAAAGTTCCAAAAATAATGTTAGTAGGAGAATGTGTTTGAATGATTTGCAGCATTTTAAAATAAGCCATTAAAGAGTATTACTGAGGTCAGTATTAGTTATTTGCAAGAATTCTGGAATAAACAATCAGAATATCCCAAATTAGCAAATCAATGTTTTAAAGAATATTAAATATGTTCCTTATGATCTTAAGACAAGATAATTCAACAAAATATTTTCTTTCATATTTGCCCGACACTCCAAATAATGATTAACAAGGTGGTTCACTATCATTTCTGCTATATTAGGAGAATAAAATGGATGAAAGAATATTTATTCTTATGATATGGGCTTGTCACACTATTTCACCTTTCGGTTTTATGTCAATAAGTTCATTAATATAATATTATAAAGAAGCAACATTTAAAAATATGCAGTTTATGTGCTGGAAAGACTGATCAATATTCTTCTATGTCATCAAGGTTTAATGTACTTAAAAATGGGCTAAGTAGCTTTTTATATGCAATATGATGTTTGTGCAAGTTTTTTTATTTTATTTTATTTTTTTTTTACATTAATGAAATGAGAGTACTTTTTGCAAAAAAAAATCAGATCTATATTCAAAAGATTTCCCCAAAATTTCAAAAAAAAATATCAGTCTCCATCATCTTTATGCAGACCAAGAGAAAAGAGCAGTCTTGCCTTTAAGTCATTTTCCTAAAGTAAATTCATTTTTAAAATTATTTTTCATTTTCATGTGTTTCATCTTTACCATTTTGAAATGTTTCAGAATACAAACGAGGTACAGGAAATAAATTACTAGATGGTTTTCCAGAAAAGTTCAAAATCCAGGGGGCACATTTTGCTCTTTTCCAAAATTTTGCAAACCAAATTCAGGAGCCTAAGTTATTGTATCCCACTATCTGGATACCTGCATATTCTCCCGCAGGTCTGTTGCTTCCCGCAATGGCTGAGTAGCTGTGCGAAATACTTCGTCAATGGCCTTGATTCCTGTGGCCTTAGTGGATGTGTATTCCCGCATGTGCCGTCCCTTACGCCCTGAGAGCCCTCGTCGGTGTGCTCTGCCTCCTCCCCGCCGGTTGGTGATGGCCACATGCACGAACAAAGTAGCATTGGGGAGTGGCTCGCCAGCCACAGATTGAAGAGGCACATGACGATAGCCTGTCTGGAGACACTCAAAGGGGATGGTATATTGAGCAATGAATTCATCCCCAATATAATCATCATCAAGCACCATGAACCGGAGAATTGCTAGTTCAGGGAGATTTACTTGAAACTCCAGGGTCTCCTCAAAAACAGGGTTATCTCCACTTTGCAGCACGGTCTTGGTGCGTTTTTCTGCACAGTCAGCAGGAATGCCATGCATCTCAACACAGACATATGGCTCTACCACATCTCCCTTGGCTCCAGATCCTTTGGGTTTAGGCAGATTCTGACCACTAATGACTTTGAGATGCAATAATTGGGCTGAAATGCCAGGTAAGGTGTCCTTGGTGTTTGCACTGAAGTAGGAGATCTCCTCACGCATAATTGCTGGGCGGAGCACATAGCCACAACCCCCATTCTGGCAGAACCAGCCGGCATTCAGATCTATCATGAGGCCAGGTGTCTGGTAGTTCATGGCCACCATCTGGCAGCCACATTTCCAGAAGTCCTGAGGGTTCATGTTGCTAGCATCAATGCGCATGGGGCTGGGATAAACACGTGACAGGAAGCGCTTGTTGTAGGCCACAAAGTCCTCTGGATCCTCATTAGCATAACGTCCAGCTTCCACCTCACTGAAAGAGCACACCTCCCAGTAACACTGGCTCCGCCGAGAAGTCTCAAAGCTTTGGAAAGACACAGTCTGGCACAGGCTGACGAGATCTGAAAGTTCACGGCACAAGATGCGTTGGGACCGGGGATGCTCTCTGTCCCGTTCAGAAAGTGGGAGGCCTAGCTCTGAGGCCTCATCATCATCAGATACATCTCCCTCACTTGATTGACAGTTTGGAAGAAGCTTTCGGCTTTTTATGAGGATGTATCCCTTGAGTGTTTCTGGAGATGGCAAATAGGTTTCATTTGGGTTTGGAGGTGTCAAGTACAACTTATCCCCAAAAGACTTCCTCAGATACTCAGCCACGAGCCTCTGTTGGGCAACACAGCAGCGCACTGAGAGACACAGGATAAGTGGAAACCTGGAGGACTCAAAGGCATGTTCAGCAACAGCAGCCACTACCCTGGAGAAGGCCAAACGGCTCCCTGCACCAACCACAGGCTCACCAGATGAACCATCACAAACCACAAGTTCCAAGCTACGGCAACCAGCCTTAAGGGCTGCCACATAACCTCCAATGTCTGAGGTGGAGCCTCCCCAGAAGCAACTGTCCTCAGCCAAGCATGCTCCATGTGCAGAGCTAATGAAGTAATGAGAAAGTGGCTGAGTCATGTCCTGGCACACCTTCCGGTGTTGTGGGTCAAATATGTCACAATCAGCTGAAAGGAGGTAGCGAGTGAAGCCATCAATGGCCAAGTAGCCCTTTTCCCGACCCTCCTTGGATGGCTCGTATTTGGCAATGATCTCCATGCACATCTCTTCGGTTACTTCTTCCATACCCTGCTCTGCCTCTAAGAAACTCATCAGATCCCTCAGACCCATGTATTCTTTATTGCTGGAAAACTGAACCAAGAGGAAAAATACCTCAGGCCTCGTACATAGCTCACAGTATGCCTTTATGAAGATTTGGCAGTTCACCTCCTCTCCAAGTCGCTCACTGGCTGCTTTCTGGAGCTCTTTGAACTTCAACTCAATTGTTGAGGCCTTCATGCCAGGGTTGAGAGCACGAATGAGCTGCACAGCACGAGAAACTGGGATTTGACCCTCTTTTTCTAGATCTGCAATGTCAAAGACAGAATAGATCCAGGAGGTGCGGGGATTTGGGTAACCTGACTCAGGAGCCTCATCCGGGGTGTGCTTCCCATATGAGGCCAAATATCGCAGCCCCATCACCCATGCATTCACCACATCAGCAGAGCTTGCCACAAGGTCAAGGGATTCATAGTTCTCTCCATAGATTATGGAGAACGCACATTCATCTGGGAACTGGTCTGAGAGGCCATTGGAACGCAACACAGGAGTCTTTTTCCCAACTCGCACTTCCCTGACTGACTTGATTTCGATTTTGGCTTTTTCAGAGTCCTTCTTGGAAGGTTCCCAGTGCATGAAACGTAGGTCTGGATCCAGCACAAAGAATCGGCTGTACATGCGGGAGTTAGAGCGCACTTTCTTCATCTCACAGCCCTCCAGCATGAAAGAGATGCAGGCAGCTGTGCTGTTCAGCTTGCGATTGCTAGGCATGGTGCTGAAGGAGACCGTCTTCTTCTTCTGGGGCTGCATACGGCGCTGGCGGGTTCCATCCTGCAAGAATAGGAAGGAGAACAGATAAATCAGGAAATGCAATGGAGGGGTAATGCCTCATTTTTTTTTTTTTATAAAAGGGGCAAAACAATAAAAAAATGATGAGGAGGAAAGGGAGAAATGTCTGGTTTCATTCTGAATTACATCTTCCTCTATGGCTTCCTATTATAGCAATGTTCAAGTATGTCAAGATCTTTTTGGATCCTGAGCTTGTCAACACCTGGTAAGACAAGCTCAGGATCCAAAAAGATCCTGACAGACTTGAACAATAGGCCCTATCCAACAAAATGAAATTTAATGTAGAGAAAAGCAAGGTTTTACACCTGGGCAAGAAAAACTAAAGGTACAAGTACAGATTAGGTGAAACCTGGCTCAAAAACAGTAACTGTGAGAAGAAGCTTGGATTCCTAGTGGACAATCACTTAAACATGAGTTAGCAGTGTGCTGCAGCAGCCAAAAAACCTAATACAATCCTTGGTTGTATAAACAGAGGCACAGAATCAAAATCATGTGAAGTATCAGTTACCGCTTTATAAAGCCTTTGTAAGACCACAACTGGATGAATATACATCTAGTTTTGGTCACCATACTACAAAAAAGATGTTGAGACTTTGGAAAAAGTACAAAGAAGAGCAACTAAGATGTTTAAAGGCTTGGAGACTAAAACATATGAAGAAGAGCTGCAGGATTTGGGATTGGCTAAAAGAAGGACATGATAACAGTATTCCAGTCTACAAAGAGCAGGGGGTCAATTTATTTTCCAAAACACCAGAGGGCAGAGCAAGAAACAATGGATGGAAACTAATCAAGAGAGAAGCAACCTGGAGTTAAGGAGAAACTTCTTAACAGCAAAAACAATTAATCAATGGAACAGCTTGCCTTCAGAAGTTGTGGGTGTTTCATCACTGGAAGTTTTTAAGACAAGACTGGACAGTCACTTGTCTGAAATGGTATAGGATCTCCTGCTTGACCAAGGGGCTGGTCTAGAAGACCTCCAAGGTGCCTTCCAGCTCTGTTCTGATTCTGATTCAATGTGCCTTAAGCCAGAGTGAAGAGATTACCTCAAGGAAAACAATACAGAACATGCAAACCATAGAAAATGAAGAAATAAGGAGATTGTGAATGGTTTTAAAAACTCTCTGTTTGGATATACATTACAAATGAAGACAAAATGCTTGGCATATTTTTTCTGTTGCTTCATTGAGGTTGAAAGAACCATGGAAGAGACCCATTAGGCAGGAAAGGAGAAACCTGCTTTTTCCCAATGTGATTATGTTTAATGTTACCTCATTAGATAAGGCCTACTCCCAAGATACAGGGGCCAAATAAAGCCCATTCCTGGTGCTAAATATACCTACATCCGACCATTCTGCTCTTTCCCTCCCCTTTTCCTTCCTGATGGTTCAACCGGAAGACCAGTTTGGGGGTGGTGGGGTAGTGACTGGAATTGACAGAATGGAGTGGAAAATAATAGGCAGGATGGAAGAAGAAGAAGAAGAAGAGGAGACAGACGACAAATCTGAGAGTTGATTTCTCAAAAAAAGATCCTGAGTTACAAATCTTACTAACGCTTAAATCCTAAATATTATATTGTGTTGTATGTAATGCGGACAAAACCACACCAATCTTGATTTGGGATCTACTTTACTGTGAGGATTTTTTAATTCATTACTGAGTTGCTTGATATATTATTAGCTTTATACATTGAATTAATATTATAATATTATATTATATTATTACTGGACAGCAATTTTTTTCAGTTTTGCTTCCTGAAGACCTTTTAGTGACTATGAGAGACCCCTTCAAATTGAATGCAAATATAATTTCGGAATGTTTGCATCACATGGGAATCTTGAGAAATATGAAATTAACTTTTAATGACTCTAATGTATTTAATCACATAATGTTTCTGACATGCTGAATGAGTTCAACAGAGCTAAAAGTGTTTTGCTGGTGGTTTGCATTTATATTCAATGTCTGATGAATTTTGCTGCTGTGTCCAATAAGAGTCAGCCAGCACTGATGGATTGTTCTGATATAGTTTTTCCATTATGGCAGTGCCCTGGTAAAACCTTTCATTATGTACATTACCCACTGCACCTGGATTTTAGGAAAGGAGTCCAGTGTGGATGCAGAAAATGAATCTTCAGTGAATGTTGCACTTCGTGATCTTGTATGCTGTAAGAAGTCTGTCAATCAGCTAAGTGTGGTTTGGTGTTTTGTAGTTGCCCAGAAAGTTCTAACATCCTTGAATGCTTTCCAGGCAATTTTCTCTGATCCCATTAATAGATCATCAAACTGCTTGTCATTAATGAGGTATCTGATCTGTGGATCAACAAAAATGTCTTTCTCAATCTTGGCATCAGTTATTCTTGGAAACATAGGAAACAAAAATTTTCGTCAGTTTTGAGTTTAATATGAAACAGAGGCAAAAATATCTTTTTCAGGTCAACAAATGATTCATGTTCCATGTTTTTCTGTCCTGGAGCCATATTTTTTCAGAGTGGCCATTTTTTTTTTTAATTGTAATGCAACTTTTTTGCATGGCTGTCCCGTTCACTTATGTAACTTCAGTACCTGGTATATCCAAGTTGCATTCTAAGCAGCAGAGCCACTATCTTTAGGTCTCCACAAACGTTTCAGTTGTACTTGATGTACTGGATGTGTTTTAACAGCAGTTCCATGTCTTTGTATGTTCTTTCCTGTGTAGCCAACAGGTACTGAAGGATGTATATTGTCATCGTGTAAAAACAGAAGATTTCTATAAATCAGTATATGATAGGTTAAATTACAGGTTATTTTCATGATTAGCAGCCGAAAATCCGTAAGATACGCCCCAAAGTGTTCAGGAAGCATAATCTTTATTGTCCAATACTATATTATTATAGTATTTTATTGTGATTTTTTTTTTAACCGGTAGCTGCTTTGAACTTTTAAAAAAAGAAGCCACAGGTATATTTTAATATATATTATAATTAAACAACTTCTCCCCATGTAGTTTCGAGCTATTTGTTGAAGAGCATCAGAAAACACTGTCCACTTGTCAGAAATATCCCTGGTTGATATTTTGAACCCCTCTCGCCAAACACTGCAAAGAGAGTAACAAAACATAACAGAAAAGGAGGGGGTGTGTGAGGGTCTTTTTTTGCCATATTTGCTAAGGTTATTTCTTTAAATGCTACAGACATTATCTGCATGACACTCTAATTTTTTTTCTCCCCACTCTTCAGCCATCAGAAAATAATACCAGCATAAAATCAACTGTCCCACTGTTAATCTTTGTCTTGCCATTGTACCTGAAGTTCTCGTGGTTTATTCTTGTTTCCAGGTTTCCAGAATGTATTAAACAGATCCTCTGGCTTAATTGTGAGCCACTTTTCTGAACATCACCAGTTGGGGGAACCATCCCACCAATCACACTGTTGTGATTGGCAAATAGTTTTGAGAGATGGCCAGACCTGCATGCTTTAGCATCTGTCAAAGCCAAGGACCTCTGCAGGCCCACATATCAGATAACAAGTGGGATGGGGGATGGGGAGTGATGCCTGATAAAGTGGGAATGCACAGATTCCCATGGATCAGTTATTTGGAGGGTTGCTTTGAATATGGGTTTAAATTAAAATTGCACACAGATAAACAAACCATGAGCCAGGCTTTTTTTTTCAAATCCAGACAAAGATTTTAACTCTCCCTCCCTATTTACCCATATAATGAATCAATAGACTGCACTGAGTTGCCAGAGGAGAAGAACCAGAAGCAAGGGGCACAAGCCCATAAGCATCAGCCTGAAGTGACTGATAAGTATAGGACTCATCTCATCCCTCACATTGACTGTACCACTACAAAGTTTGGCAGATTGTACACACCGTAAACAGCCAGATGCTATTAAGAGGAAAACAGTAGTTTAACTCTAGTAAAGCTAACTGGGCTTAAAGCTGCTCATATCATGGGCACATGAAAGAATAAAAATATTGCCAGAGAATGTTTATAGCATCATAAGGTAGAAGTGGGAAAGACTTTAAGCTACATTTAGCATTAATTAGGCTGGGAAATAAATTTGCCATTCATTGCCCAAATCAATTGAGTTATCTACTGAGTCATTGGATTTTGCTCCTTCATGGTAGAGATATCCCAGCAACTTAAGCCCATGACAGTCCAATGGGCTCAGAACCCCCGCTCTCTCTCTCCCTCCCTCCCTCCCCCCCCTCTCTGTGTGCGTGTTTGTAGGTGTAGGGTTTTTTTTCTTTTTCCTCTTCTTTTTCCCCCAAATAAACTGAGTCTCTGGGAAGTGAAAAATGTAGGTGAAGCTACAGAAGCAGTGATTCATAAGCAATTTCCACTTTACAGTCATTTTGTCTTCCCTTTATATCTCATAGAAATTGCATTTTGTTTTATTTTATATTCTAAAGTAAAAGCTAGAGTATAACAGCAAGTCAGACAGAAATAAAATGTTGTGGAATCAACTAAATATACATCTAATAGTAAATTAAAAAGATAACGCTTTTTTTAAAAACTGCTCCAAATCCAGTGGGAGACAAACTCATTTTGCAAAAGGAAAATACAACAAATCAACACATTTCAAGGACAGAGATCAGCTATTCAAATAATTCAGTCCAAGGAATTGTGATTTAGTCACCAACTAGACCAGTCGGAGATGGATGGGTTTAAAAGGAACAATCAACTGTTGCACATTATACTGTGCTTGTATATATATCCTATCCAAGGTAGATAGATATATTTGTATTGATGACAAAGCTAAAATATCATTCATATTTATATAATAGTCTAAAATTTAAGTTCAGCCAGGCTCAGGCTCCATATTTTCCTTCCACACAGTTTCTTAAATTGTTGAGCTTGCTCCCCATTTTCCAAATTATTTTGTTTTCTGACCCACTCCGAAGATCTACTCAAATGTGCAAAGGTCACAAAGGAGCAGTAATCCAAACAGTGGATTTGTTTGTCTAGAGGATATCCAAGTGTCTCCTTTACGCACAATGTAGTAAACTGATTAGTCTTGCAAAGAGTTGCAATAAATATCTCGGTGCTCAGGGCTGGGATAATGGAATGTAAGAAAGAAGCAATCATTTCCAGCCATTTCAATCTGACTCTTTTGTGAGCATTCACTCCACTCACTCATTCCTTGGCCAGCAGAGAGAGAAAAATCCTATTTACCTTAGAGTTAAATTGATGCTAAAAAGCCATGGTTCAATCCAATATTTACACACCCATCAAGGCAATACAGGGCTTTTGACCACCAAATCAAACCTAACTGGGCATCTTTAGACTGGACTGCAAAAACTCTGGCTTGAAGCTTTCAGAAGCTGTTAACAGTCAGTGTTAACGTTGCTTTGCTAGATGGATTTATTTTATTTATTAATTCAATTTCTAAGGCTACCCAGTTGCAAAATGATTCAAGGCAGCTCAAGGATGCAAGGCAGTATACACCTAGGGAATGATAAGACAACTATTCAAAGGGATGAAAAATGCAACAATTTGCTAACATAACATCTGGATATCTGGAAATTAATTGTATTTTTCTTCTGTTATATTTTTGACCACTGGGCAGCATTTTCACACTGTGTAATATCATTGTCGGTAAACAGGGAACACTTCCAAATTCAAATCAATGTTCTGATGATGGCTTATAAAGCCCTACATGGCCTAGGGCTGGAATATTTGAAGGACTGCTTCACTCTTATTTATCTATCCATCCCCTCAATACTGAAGGGAAAAAAATGTTGTGGGCCAAAATGTTCCTGATGGGACCCAGGAAAATAGCCTTTCCTATCACCTCCACTGACTGACCCCAACTTTGCTGACCTTTTGGAAGAACCTGAAGACATGGCTTTGCCAAATAACTTTGGGATCTGGTGACATTACTAGAGAACCAGCTAAATTGCTGTCGTTTTAGGAAAATGAATGAGTTCTTCCATAGGTTACTTTTTTTTTTATTGTTTTAAGAGTTGTATTGCTTTTAATAATTCTTATACGGTTTTGTGAATGTTTAAGCTTGAAAGACTTATGGCTATTTAATGGGTGTCTATATAAATTTAATAAACAAACAAACACTGTGATACACTCATGCCACAGGACTTGCACAAAGGCCAACTTAATAAAGTTTTAAGTTGGCCTTAAACTGATTAAAAATACTCTATGAATGAAGCTTTTCTTCTTCATACACACAGCATATGGAGCCAATGTTCAACTATGATTAATAAGCAAAAGGACAAAACTGGCTGGTCTCCCAGATTGCAATTGGCTGCTGAGAGGAGAAATTTATTAACAGGAAAACCAGAGAGCCAGTGCTGAGGGCCACCAGAAGTAATGCCCACCTTCTTTTCTAAACCTGCCACCCTCCCTCATTTTCTCAAATCACTATGATTGCAGCCATCAAACCCACCAAACCTGTTCTAACTGCTGGCAGCCAGACACCAGTGATGTCAATGGGGCAGAAAGCCAAGGTGATTTTTTTTCAGATGACATTTCACTTTGCCATCCTGGGAAAGAAACACATGAATATGTTAGTAATGGGTTCCCAAGATCAGAATGGACAGGTGAAATTTTCAGAGAAAAATGACACATATCTCTAGAGGTGGGAAAGGCACTTTGGATCTGTGTGCTAGATGTGCTACACTGGAGAGATGTAGGTTCAAAATATCCATTTAGCAATTCAGTTCACTACAGCAGGCAATTTTCACCCAATCTTTCTTTCCTAGGCTAACTTGCCACACATGATTGCTGTAAGGGTAAAATGGGGACATATGGAAATGTAGAGTTCCTGGAAGAAAGGATGTGAATACATAATAAATAATAAGGTGTCTGTCTGTCTGTCTGTCTGTCTCTCCCTCCCTCTCATAAACTTGGCAATGGTCTCAATGGTCTTCCTAAAAACCTTGTCAAGGCAGTCACCAGGAATCAACAGTAACTCTAAGGTACACGTGTACATGAGCACTTACAAACACACACACACACACACTCATCTAGACAGTCTGTGCCCTAAGATCAAATCTGTAAATCTTGGTTGGTCTTTAAGGTACAGAACTGGTGTCCACTATACCCTCTTTTCTCACCACATCGTAAGTCTTTATTGTATTGGGTCGGTTTACTCCCTCTCTCCCTCATGTACTGTGATTGTGACTGTGTTCCCAAACATACCAACCCAAGAATCTGAGTTCATGAATGCATAGTCATTGCTGTCTCATCTGAAACACCACATGTCTATGCCAGGGGTGGGTTCTACTTACCTTTACTACCGGTTCGCAACAGGGCTGCACGTACTCGCTTCGCTCGCTCACACACGCGCTCTTCTGCACATTCACAGAAGCGTTCTGATGATGTTGGGGTCAGTGGGCGGAGCCTCCCTCCTGTTTTACTTCCGATTCTATAGAACTGGTCCAAACCAGGGCCAACCCACCACTGGTCCATGCCCCAAACAATTACAAAGTTGGCTTGTTTATTGTAGTGCACTGAACTCTCCCTTTAATTAGCTTTTACACAGTTTTAAAAGTAGGCTTCCAAGTCTGAAGAAACCAGCTTTCCCCAGTTTGGTATAATGCAAAATGTTAACATACAGTTCCTATCATCCTGACTGATGATGGGAAGGGACGTTGGTCTTACTGTGATACGTTCCTTCTCGTAGTGTAAAATGGGAGGTGCCAGTCTGGGTATTCCTTGCTCTAGCTCTATGTCCTGAGCTGAAAAGTTCTGAAGATCCGCCTCCCTGGTGACGTCTCTTCAGTTTTTGCCAGCGAAGCGAAAGCGAATGGTACGCAGTCCAGGTCAATGTACGCAGACTGAAAAATAGAAACAACATGCTCCACCAGGGGAGCCGGTCCAGACAGCCACAAGCAGGGTGGGGCTGGCACCTCCCATTTTACACTACGAGAAGGAACGTATCACGGTAAGACCAACGTCCCTTCTCCATAGTGTAGAAATGGGAGGTGCCAGTCTGGGATATACCAAAGACTGATCAGCCCTAAGGGAGGGAGCTGTCCTGGGCCGACGACCCCGGATCTTCATGAACCCGCTGCAGTACCCTTCTCCCAAAGACCGCCTCCGCCGAAGCGAAAGTCAATTCTATAGTGACGGATGAAGGGAGTGGGAGAAGTCCATGTGGCCGCCCTACAAATGTCTTCCACTGACGCCTGAGTAGACCAGGCCGCAGTTGTGGCAGCACTGCGGGTGGAGTGGGCCGTTATCCCAGAAGGCACCGGGAGAGCCTGAAGCTCATACGCAGATGAGATGCACGTCCTAAGCCAGCGTCCCACCGTGGAAGAGGTCACCCTGTGGCCAAGAGTCGACGGCTGAAAAGAGACAAAGAGAGCCTCCGTCTTTCGGAAAGAAGAGGTTCTAAAAATGTAAATACGAAGGGCCCTCTTCACATCCAAGGTATGCCAGCTCTGCTCCAAGGCGTGCCGAGGCCGAGGACAGAAGTCTAGCAGGATCAACTCCTGCGCTCGGTGGAACAAGGAGTTGACTTTAGGAAGGAAGGCAGGGTCCAGCCGCAGAACCACCCTATTGGAATGAAAAATACAGAGGTCTTTCCGCACCGATAGAGCCGCCAACTCTGAGATCCGTCGGGCAGACGTGACGGCCACAAGGAAAGCAACCTTACACGATAGGAGGCGGAAACTAGCCTCCCTCAACGGTTCGAAGGGCGCCTTAGTCAAAGCTTGTAGAACCTTAGTGAGATCCCAAGTGGGATAACGGTGAAGAGGCGGCGGTCTTAAATTAGTTGCCCCACGCAGAAAGATCTTCACCCTCGGATGGTTAGCAAGGGAGCCCCACCTCCCAAATGTCAAGACAGTGCCTAGCGCAGCCACCTGTCGCCGTAGAGTGTTAGTGGAAAGTCCCATGTCCAACCCGTCCTGAAGGAACTCCAGCACCTCCACCACTGATGCTGAGGTCGGGCTCAACTGTCTGGAGACACACCACCCGGCAAACCTGTTCCATGTTGCCTCATATATTCTTGTGGTGGAGGGTCGCCTGGCCACCTGCATAGTCCTGATGACCCTGGCCGGAAAGTTCTCCCGCCTCAAGAGGCCCCGCTCAACCTCCAAGCGGCTAACTGCAGTCTCTGCGGGTCCGGATGCTGAACCGGGCCCTGGCTGAGCGCGACTCTGTCCGGGGGAACCCGCCAGGGAGTGGCGACCGACAGGTCGACCAGGTCGGCGAACCAAGGGCGCCTGGGCCAATAGGGAGCCACTAAAACCAGTTCCGCCCTCTCCAGTATCAACTTCCGAATGACGGCCGGGATTAGGGGTAGGGGAGGGAAAGCGTAAAGGAGGCCCCTGGGCCATGGGGTCCGCAGAGCGTCCACCCCCGCTGCTCCTGGGGCAGGAAACCGGGAGAAGAAAGGGTGAAGTTGAGCGTTCGCTGGGGAGGCGAAGAGGTCCACCACCGGGCGGCTGAACCGGTCGACTATCTCCGCAAACAAGTTGGGATGGAGCCTCCACTCCGAGGGATCCACAATGGCTCGGCTCAGCCAGTCGGCTTCTACGTTGTCCGTCCCCGCGATGTAGTCCGCTGTCAGAGACAAAAGGTGAGTCTCTGCCCAAAGGCAGAGGGTCTCCGCCTCTCGCATTAGAGGCCCGGAACGAGTTCCCCCTTGCCTGTTGAAATGGGCTTTCGTCGTCGTATTGTCCGTGAGAAGGAGCACATGCTGCCCCCTCACCTGCGGTAGAAAGGTCTGAAGAGACAGATGGGCAGCCCGGAACTCCAACCAATTGATCTGATGGACTAGATCCTGGCAGGACCAGAGGCCCTGGGCCACCTGAGACCCGCAATGGCCCCCCCAGCCTGTCAGACTGGCATCCGACGTTACTATCACCCTATGGGGTTCCCTGAAGAAGCACCCCTTCTGGATGGCCCCTGACGTCCACCAGGTCAGGGATCGTAGGACCCGAGGGGGGACCTGAACCCTCATCTTGGATGAGCTCGTTCCTGCCTTCTGAAAGGGGAGCAAGAACCACTGTAGTGGTCTCGCATGGAGCCTGGCCCAGGGAACTATGTTCATACAAGAAATCATTTTCCCCAACAATTGGGATAGCTGGGCTACCTGAACTGACTGGGATCCCTGAATGGACTGAATCAGCGCCCTGATACTGTCCTGTCTGTCCGGGGACAAGAAGACCTGCCCCGCTATCATGTCTATCAGGGCCCCCAGGTGAACTAACCTTGTAGAAGGTACGAGATGACACTTTGTCAGATTCACCGAGAACCCGTGGTCCCTCAATACCTGTATTGTTGTGGCCAAGTCCAGTTCCGCTCGCCGCTGGGAGGACCCTTGTATGAGCAGATCGTCGAGGTAACACTGAATTCTGATGGGAAGAGACCTGAGATACGCCGCCAAGGCAGAGAGAATCTTGGTAAACGTCCGGGGAGCGGAGGCCAGCCCGAACGGCAGGGCAAGATATTGAAAGTGACGGCCTGAATAGCAAACCCTCAGGTATTGACGATGCTCCGGCCGAATTGGGATGTGGAGGTAGGCTTCGGTCAAATCTATGGAGGCTAGGAAGTCTCCCTCCCTGATTCCGGCTAAAATGGAATGCAGGGAGTGCATTTTGAACCTCCTGTAAACTATAAACTTGTTGAGGCCTTTTAAATTTAGAATTGCCCTCCACCCTCCTGAGGCCTTTGGGATGACAGATAGGATGGAATAGAACCCGCGCCCCCACTGCCCCCGTGGAACCGGCTGAATGGCCCGGATATCCAGCAAATGCTGGATAGCCGATTCCATGAGTTCCCGCCTGAGCGGGTCTCCAGAAACGGGGCAGCGGAGGAAACGCCTCGGAGGGGGTGAAAGGAATTCGAGGGAGAGCCCTGCTCTTACTGTCTCCCTCACCCAATTGTCCGTAGTAAGGTCGTCCCAGCGGTCTGCAAACAGGCCGAGCCTGCCCCCAAGAGGGTCCAGTGACGGATAGTCACTTAGATCTCCTGGCCCCTCTGCCACCGGAGCCCCTAAAGGGCTTGTTGGACTGTTGGCGACCCCGGGGAAAGGCTGGTCTATCTGCCTGATAATTAGGTCTGAAGGAGGGAAAGGGCCGTTGCTGACGGGGAAAGCCTGGCCCGGCTCCCCCCTGGCGGAAGGAGGGCCGCCTATAGTAAGGAGATGAACGGAAATTGGTTCGCCTGCTCTGGGACGGGAGGACCTTCCTTTTATCCCTTGTCTCAATAAGTAGGGGATCTAAGGCTTGTCCGAAAAGAAACCCCCCTTCAAAGGGAGCGGAAGCCAACTTCCACTTGTTTTTTTCCATCCATTCGCCAATGGCGTAGCCATAGCATACGTCTAGCGGTGACAGACGAAGCCATGGCCCTGGCAGAGAACCTGGCAGCTGCTAAGGTAGCATCAGCCGTGTATTCCGCTGCAGCCAAAATCTTAGAAAGGTCTTGGTGGGCCCGAACACCCTCCGGTGCCAAATGGCCTTGGAGCTGGCGAAGCCATCTGACCGACGCTCTGGTGAGAAAGGATGCTGCCGAAGAAGCTCTTACAGCCCAGGCGTCCGCCTGGTGCGCACGACGAAGTGCCGTCTCCTCTCGCCTATCTTCTGCCTTTAAGGCGTCCTCTGCATCAGGTGGTAGAACACAAGAAGAAGTGAGAGCCGCCACCCGAGCGTCCACCTTTGGAACCTCCAGCAAGTTAAGCATGTCCGCATCCACCGTAAATAACTGGTTGTCCAGCCCTGAGGCCCTGGAGGAAAGAGCTGGGGCCGCCCACTGTCTACGGATCATGTCCAGAAACATTCTCGGGATAGGAATAGTATCAGCCTCCACTGCCTATTCTGTGAAAAGATAATCATCCTGCTCTCCAGCACCCGAGGTACCAGGGAGTGCTGGGTCAGGACCCAATCGAGCAGTGGCCCTGGCCTTAATCAGAAGTGGCTTCAAAAGGGCTGGATTAAATAAACCCTTGAAAGCGGGCCTGGGTGGTTGGATCTGATCCCCATCCGAAATCTCCCCCTCCTCCAGATAGTCTTCTGCATAGTCAACTAGCTCAGAATGGGAAGGAGAGACCTGTCCCAGGTAATCTTCAGAAGGGGCAGGATATCCCTGGGACTCCACCTCAGGTCTAAGGGCATACATTTGGGCAAACATCTGTGACTGAAGCTGCATCCCTTCTGCAATGCCCTGTCTAATAGCCTGCTCCACCCAAGACTTCATGGAATTCTGAACTTCCTGCACCCCCCCCTTCATCCTGGCGAAGGCCAGCCGCTGTAGGGGTAAAGGTGGCTTCAGGGCGTTTGTTGGTCCCAGAAGGCCCTGGACATTGCTGGGGCTCGACCTGCAATTCTGGAGACCATGCCCTGGATGGCCCAGCCAAGGTAGGAGAGTGTACAGTCTGAGGGACAGAATCTTCCACAGTCTGAACTGATGGCTGAAGCGCAGGCACAGAGGCCTGAGGGGGGTCAGCAGCCTTAATAATGGCAGCGGCCTTTGCAAATTCTCTGTCCAAGGCACGGTGCCTAACTTGAGCTGTCTTTTCCTCAGCCTTGGAACGCCCGGGGCGAGCTCTAGCCTTGGCCTTAATTTTATTGGCTGCAGCAAGGCTGGCAGTTCGTGGCCTAGAGGTCCTACCCCTGTCAGGTAGAGGAGACCAGGAGCCCTCAGCAGAGAAGGAAGATTGCCTGTCAGCATCCCCCATGATATTAAGTTAGTTGGCAATCACAGGGAAACCAAAATCCAAAGACTCTGCAAATAGATAACAAAAGAGAAATAAATAAATAAATAAATAATTATACAGGCCTTGAATGAAAAACAAAATGGCTCCCAGGTCTCAAAATGGCCGCTCTTCAACTGCCACAGTTTAAATAAAGGCCCTCTCTGAATATTAGAATCAGTATCAGGTCAGGCCAGCCAGCAAACCCGCAGATAGAAATTACTCTGGTCAGAGATCCACTCTCTCCTCTGCTTCACAAGTGAAAAAGCAGCAGCGCTGTGCCCAAAGATTGCCAGGGGATCAAAGCCGCCTGGACTAAGTAGCGCCAAGAATGCATGGGGACGAAGGCCGCCGCGACTTACAAGCCACCATTACTATCAAAGGCGCAGCGTGGCCCTGGCGCCATGCACAGCCCCTTCAGCCATCGCCACCTCTATTGAACTGCAGTATTCAAAATTGCCAGCCCCCAGCCTTAGATTCCGGCTTGCAAGGCTGCAGCGAGCTTCAAAGGGCCAAGAAAGCAAAAAAACGCCGCTCCGCTTCACAGCTGACGAGCGGTGATCAAAGGGACGCCGCGGCAGCCAAAATGGCGTGCGCGGCTCCCGCGGCTGTTTGGGAAGCCTGAGAGGCTTCCGAAAAGGATCTGGAGGGACCGGGGCGAAAGCCAGCCGGCTAGCCCCTCACAGCCGCCCACAAGATAGGGGAGGTTGGGGGAGAACAACAGCCACCCCCCCCCACGCTCGATCCAGAGACCGGAGAGCGCCCCTTTGACCAGTACCTGGAAATCCAGTAAAACAGAAGCTGAGAAGAAACAAATTTCAAAATAAAGAAAAATAAAGAAAAATAAAGAAAGTCCAGGGAATTAATTATCACTATTTTTGGCTTGCTCAAAGCTCAGGAGCTAAAAATTGCAGCCATGAGCTGTGCTGAGCTGAAAAAAACTGAAGAGACGTCACCAGGGAGGCGGATCTTCAGAACTTTTCAGCTCAGGACATAGAGCTAGAGCAAGGAATACCCAGACTGGCACCTCCCATTTCTACACTATGGAGAAGAGCAATGTAACACTTTAGTGTATGTGTCTGTGTATTTATGTGTGTAAAATGTTGGATTAGTCAAGCTTCCAAGTAACATGTCCCATGAAATAAAATCCAAGGCATCCATTTTCCATTACAGTCTATTTATTAAGAACATATCAAATTGGCAAGGACTTGGTGCAATTCCGACTCTGACCCAGATCAGGAATTACACGCAATAAAAAGCAAAAGACAGGGGCTTCCAATTTAATGTCACAGCAAGTTAGGACACAAGGAGCAGGGCTCTGTGAACTTGCGGTGAATCTTCCTTATTGGAGGGCCCTCCAAGGGGCTAAAGTCACCATGTAAGGGTGATGAAGAAAGGAGGGGCACTCTGTAGGTCACGAAGAGCGGTGGCTCTCCAGCTGGACCCAGGGATTCCCTCCCATCCAATGACGAAAATGAGAGGCAGCCAATATGGCTGCTGTGAAGCTGGGGCAGCCGAAGAAACAAAGAATGTGCTGGAGCGGTGTAGATGAACAATGATCAGAACTGGATGAAGTGACTCTTTTTTTACCTAGAACCTGACCCCCCCCCCCCCCCAAAAAAAAATAAATCCTGGAGAAGAGACTTTTTGAAATGTTTGTCTAAGTAGACAAACATTTACAATTACAGAGAGAAAAATTACAGACCCGAAAGGAAAAGGAACTAAAGGGAGAGAGCAAAGTCCTTAAAATATAGAATGGATTTTAAACTTTATTGGCAATATTTTGGTAAAGCATTTTAAAATGCTGGAATTATTTGTCTGAATATTGACTATTTGCAAAAACTGAAATAAGTATTTGTTAGATTTTGTGCAACGTTGAAATTTAAGCTGAAGGCACCATCTACTGGTGAATGGAATACATACTAAACTCCTACAACCTTGGGAAGTACTGATGAGACAAAGGGGGGAGAAGTGGAAATAAATAACACCTGGAAAACTGCTGTGCTATCTACAGCATAGACAAAGTCATAGACAATTGAGACTTTGGGGTGGTGACAGACTACTGAGAGGCTATTGAGCAACATTTGGACCTATCAAAATAAGACAAGATGTTGCATCAGGGGGAGATGAGTGGATTTCAAAAAGGAATGGTGTTGATGCTCCAAGGTACTTATGATATGTTGATAAATAACTACAGGGAGATAAACAACTTAATGCATGACATTGTGGGGAAATCAGAAAATGTTCAACAAGGGACAATGAATAAAGATCATAAAACATGGTGATAATAGACAGACTAGAGAAAAAGACAGACCAGATAAATCAACAAATAAAACAAGAAGAGAAGGAGGAGAAGACAATAAAGACTTATGAATCAAATAAGGGACAATATATATTAAGAGATCAAAAATGGGATTGGATAAAAAGAAAGATATTTTTGAAGAGAAGACAGGGGCTTGGGCAGAACGGCAGCAAGAGATAGTAGAGATGGAAGAAATATTTGGGTTAAATAGGAAAGATATAGATAGAGACAAAGATCTAAGGGAGGAGTTTGGGAGGCAAGTCAAAAAATGAATAAGAATTGAAAGACTGTGGGCAAGAAAGGGAATGTTAATTAATATAAGATTGGGTTTATTGAGAGCTACAATAGAGGTAGAAACAAGATCAAGGGGGAATATTATTATACATATTTTTATATAATAAAAAGTAATAGCTAGATGTAAAGATTAAATGTTTAAAGATGGTATCACTATGTACATTTAAATATTGTGATCGTTATTAGAATGGTGCACAAAAACACTGAACAACTAAACAATGAAGGAACACACTCTAATACAAATATGTATAATAATATTACAATTACATAATTATGATTAATGTAACAAATATTATTAATATTACTATTATTATTTGTATTTAAATGAATGATACCCAGCAGTGGTGAGTTTCAAAAATTTTTACTATCAGTTCTGTGGTTGTGGCTTGGTGGGCGTGGCATGGCTTGATGGGCGTGGCATGGCATGGCTTGGTGGGCGTGGCAGGGGAAGGTTACTGCAAAATCCCCATTTCCTCCCAATCAGTTGGGACTTGGGAAGTAGAAAATAGATGGGGATGGGGCAAGGCAGAATTTTTATTACCGGTTTTCCGAACTACTCAAAATTTCTGTTACCGGTTCTCCAGAACTGGTCAGAACCTGCTGAAACCCACCTCTGGTACCCAGATCCTTCATTGTTCATATAATGATATTGATGTATATCCAATAATAATAATAATAATAATAATAATAATAATAATAATAATAATAATAATAAGACAGAAACATCCCCCCCCCCCCGAATCATAATCTCCAATCAATTCTCAGGATGTCACTCCAAACTCCACCTTCCTCCAACTGCAGGCATCTTCTCTGTTCCCATGGGAAGGAATGCCACCTAGTCAGAACTTTCCCCCTTCTTTTCTATAATGCCCCTCTCAACAGTTAGAGAGTGGTGAGCCTGAAGTAATACTAAATTTCTTTATTAGAAAACCTAAAAATTAAGAAAAGAATAGAATGGCTACATATATGTCATTTTCAGGGTTGGCAAGGCCTACAGAAGTCTGCTGTAAGTCTACGCATTCCTATATGCAAACTTATAAGAGGTACTTCTTGTCTCCCCCAGTTATGAAATGCAAAATAGATATGGAAAAGTGAGGAGGCAAGCATCATTTCCTCTTTAATATTATCTCCACTACACAGGTATCTATAATATGTTCAAATGGAGAAAAGAATAGGTGGCCACATGTAACACAGTCAGTCTGAAACAGAATACATACTACTGAATCTGGATAACATAGAACACTTGTTCCTCAGATAAACTGGTGATTCTGGAAGTTCTGATTTGAGGTTTCAATCAATGGCAACAAGAATTGTGAAAAGCAGAAGGAGTAGGCAAGAATATAATTTGAGAAAGAAAGAAGAAAGAGCTGGATTGTTTCCTTGACCCGCAACTAGAATGATGCCAGCCTAAGGGCTTTCCCAGGCCACCTGGAGATGTTTATGAATCCCATATCTTAGGAGGGGAAAATGGTACCATCCTGAGAAAGGGAAAGACAAAATTGAGAGAGGGGGGAGGAGGAGATGAGTCAGGCATCATAACAGTTGCATAACATGCCATCTCTACGGTTACCACAGGAAGGAGGAGAAATTGATGGTTTCTAAATTGACAGAGATCAAGGGATGGTGATGGAGGAAGGGAGATGCTATTTCCACCTCATCAACTTTTGACAGTAATAATTAGAAAGAGAAAGGGATTTGACTCTCAATGTGTAGATGAATATTTCTGGAGCTATTTGGCTCCCACACATTAAAAAAAAACTGACTACAGAATCCTCTTTGAAGTGAAGATCACATTTTTGGGGAGTTGTACTTCAATCATAGATGAAGTACACTATGTTAAGCTTTTTTAATTATTATTTGATAAGAAAGATCTGTTCATAAGGCCTAATTTTGTTTGTTCTGACTGTAGTGGCTTTCCAAGTCCTCTGATAGAAGTTATTTACATCTTTGATACCGCATTTTTTTTTAAATTAAGAGTTGCACCTAGAGTGAGTTTAACTCTGAAAGTTTTAGTATTCAAATAGAAACCACAAAGAATAATTGAGTTGTACATAAGAATTCAAGATAATCATTTGATTCATTGCCTTTTCTTTCAAATAAAGTTATGGAAACTTACCGCAGTCTTCTACACCTTAGTATCCTCCAGAAGGGATGCAACTGCAACTCACAGAGTTCCAAACTCAAGGAGCTATGATATCAACACACCTGAAGAGCACTTGGTTAGCAAAGAAGACTTCACGCAAAGGGATGTTGAGGGTTTTGAAAATGGGGGAGCAGGGCAGCATACTCAGTGCATACTCAGTTTTCTCCTTATTCACATCTCCCTCTACTGCTGCATCTTTCAAATTTGGCAAGTTTAAGGTACATGGACTTCAGCTTCCAAAATTTCCCAGTTAGTATGCTGGCTGGAGAATTCTGGGAATTGAAGTCCATGTATCTTAAAGTTGCCAAGTTTAAAAATCATTGCTCTACTCTTTTTTGCCCTAGTTAAACACCATTTTTTAAAATTTAATTTACTTACATATTTACTGTTTTTTTCGGAGTATAAGACGCACCCCCCCCCCGTAAAAATGGGAGAAAATTTAAGTGCATACAGGCATTTTTGACCTCCCAAATGTTCCGTGTGTCGCATTTTTGCCCTCCCCAGCCCACAGACACACTCTGCAGTGCTCCACACGGTCTGTTTTTGGCAAAAACGGGCCCGTTTTGGGGCTCCCAAGCTCCCCATGTGTCACGTTTTCACTCTCCCTGGCCCCCAGAAACACTCTGCAGGCAAAAAACATCTATTAAGATCTATCAATCTAATCCATTTCAGGCAACTACATCAACTTCTGCATCCATTCTTCCATGGTAGGTATCAAAGTATCTTTCCATTTTTGCACCTACAATAATCTTGCTGCTGTCAACATATGTAGTAACAAAGTTCAATTTTTTTCTCAAATTCTTTTTCCATTACCTTGCCATTTTTGTTAAATTTAAGTCAATTTCAATGTTAATATTTATTATTTTATTTAATGTTTTCATTTGGTTATAAGCTGCTTAGAGTCAGTCTTGGTGAGATGGGCTGTGTATAAATTTAATAAATGAACAAACAAACTGCTGGGCTGAAGGTCTTGGCAAAGCTATTTAGCAGAGAACTGAGGACTGCTTCTCCTTCGCATCGCCCTCTCTGAGGTTAGACTCTGGTTCAAGTTTTAGCTTCTCTAGTTAAAAAAAAATTCCAGGAAACCTTGCTTCTACATTTCTCAAATTGTCCAGAAGTACCAAGTAGAATTATAATGTCCATTTGTTGACTACTCTTTCCCCAATTCTCTAATTAAATCCTATCTTATTTCTGGGTTAAAATAAAGCTTAAATCACAGAATGTGTATTTTTTTTTCTATCCTTCCCATTTTGAACTCCATATTGCCATAATTCAATCTTGCAATTTGCACCTTTTTTTTTTTTTGCTAATGCACTTTCTCTCTAAAGTGCTTGAAACTATGCTGCATAATGCCCCAAATTATGTTTAGCATAAAGGAGATAACTATTCCATATACAGTCAAGTTAACTGAGGCACTGAGGCACCATCTCCTTTAATGAAGAGATTACATACCCCAGCAATCTTCAAACTAATGGTACTTCTAGTGTTCTCTCCCTTAAAATTATTGCTATTTTGCAAACAATAGACAAGACCACCAACATCTACCTGAGTTCATAGTCATTGTCTGCAAAGTCTGTGCTAATCCTTTCCCTAATCCTTGTTTCCCAAAAGAAATCCACTTTAGATTGTAAGAAATAAAAATAAAAATAATCTGAAGCTTGGCTGCAAAAAGGTCTTAATTTTGCACTTTATTTTTAACTTCAAGT
This sequence comes from Arizona elegans, assembly GCA_022577455.1. Classification (NCBI taxonomy): domain Eukaryota; kingdom Metazoa; phylum Chordata; class Lepidosauria; order Squamata; family Colubridae; genus Arizona; species Arizona elegans. Next base: position 111,672,985 of record JAKOOJ010000004.1, on the reverse strand, counting down.
TGTTATTAAAGTATTCAGGGTTGCTTAATCATAAACTAGCTATTAATCTGGTTTCAGACTACATGTTGAACAAGATTAAAGCAAGTAAGTAATGTAAAGTCTTCTTTGAGTGGAGTTCAATGCCTGGTGATTAGGATATTCATGCGGTTTTCTTGGAAACAATACAGAAAAGATTTGCCATTGTGCTCTGCCAAGATTATTATTTTTTTCTTTTTTAGTTTTCCTGCAGCCCTGATATTCTCTAGATGTCTCACCTTCATTTGGATCCTGATCTGTTTATTTCTCAAGCCCAAGGCAAGGTCAGCCAAGTGATACCCTGTGCAAAAGCTGCAATAAACTGGTTATTAAAGCTTTATTTTTAACCAGTCCATATCACACAAATGACACATTAAGCCAAATCGCAATACAGTATGGCTTAGCATGTTATGCAGACAACCTAGGAAACATATTTGAACATCTCCTGGAGAGAAGGCAGAATCCTACCCTAGCCAGAGATTTTACATTATGCTGCTTTGTTTAAATCCAAGCTCCATCTCAATCATGCAGTAAGCAGAGAATTGTTTGGGAGAAAACATCAGCTTCATCACTTCCTAGAGGGAGATCCCTTCCTATGCATTTTTTTTTCACCCAACAAGCCCAGCTGAAAGGCTAGATACAGACTTCCTCAGGAAGTTTGTACAAGAAAAATAACTCTTCCTGTCTTTAAAATCAGAACAGGTGCTTTAGCCTGAAGTATGGTAATAAAGCAGTGGAGGAGAAGAAACACAAAGTAAAGTAAAATTAGAGCCAGGAAAGCATGACTCCCAATAAAAAGGGCTAGACAGACAAGCAACTTGCTTGGCAAAGGCTTAATTTAGAACTGATCTCACTGGAATATGGCTTTTTATTTATCTTGGCAACTGGCATTAGTAAGATAATAACCCCCAAACTGGGGATAAAAAGCCAAAAGAAGGCCACCATTTGGGTATCCAACTCATGGTGTTCTAATAGGGACATGGCTTGGCTATTCACAGAGAATAGTAGTGGACTAAAAGGAGCATTGCTCTGGTCTAGACTAACAATTTTTATGTAAGTGTCTTGCACATCATTTGTGTACTCTTGGTTGCAGCTGTTGCATCAGACTTACAACAGTGATGGAAAATGAAGGCTGCAACATTATCTCAGCTAAAAAGCAACCTCCATCAAGCATCTCCTTCTATCAAATGTCATCTAGTACTAACCTTCCAGCAACCAGAACAATAGGAGAGATGGAAAACAAAGCCACTACTCTAAGATGTAACAATACTGAACTCATACTTCTACATACTACAGCCTATGGACACCAAGGAAAAATTTTAGAAAGGGATGAGTGCCAGCCCCTTTTTGGTGACAGCACTGTTTTTCTTCTCCTTGCCTTTTGTAAGCGATCTTTTTTAAAGAGTTTACACTATAGGTTTCATGTGTTTAGCTCTTCAGAATGGTGGGAAAACTGCACTACCATGCTCTTATTTTTTAAATAGTTTTGCCCAGTGGTGAAATCCATTTTTTTTTTACTATTGGTTCTGTGGGCGTGGCTTGGTGGGCGTGGCAGGAGAAGGATACTGCAAAATCTCCATTCCCACCCCTCTGGGCCAGCCAGAGGTAGCATTTGCCGGTTCTCCAAACTGCTCAAAATTTCCGCTACCGGTTCTCCAGAACCTGTCAGAACCTGCTGGATTTCACCCTGGTTTTGCCACAAAAATTTATTGATTCAGAGGCTCCAAAGGCTGGAAAAAGGTGGGAGCATCACAGACCTTTAACTAAAGCTTTTGTTGTAACTAAGATCTAAAGTTAAGAGTTGTTGCTGTTGTTTTTCCCTTTCTGTGCCAGGTCTTTTAGACTGTAAGCCGAATGAGTGACCTCTGTAAGATACTCTGGCATCTTTTTTGGCTAAAAATAGTAAATGTTTCAAATAAATAAGTAGCAGGTACACAATATTCTTCTGAAAATCTATATATCTAATTTTTAACAGTTTTCCCAGCACACTACTGACATTACTCAATAATTGCCAATACTTCTTCTTTTTTTTAATGGTTTGTTCAGGCTAATATTCCTCAGATGATGTTGAACCTCAATTCACAGAATTTCAAGCCACGCTTCAATTAAAACACCATCAATGATAACCCTGCAATGGCTTGACTCAGTCAAAGGCTGCTTCATCACAATAGTTATTATTCGCTCTTCGGCCCCTACTTTCACACAAAAGGTCCTATAACAGCTTACAAATATTGCTAATGGCAGTTCGTACACTCTGACCCAAAATACAACAGATCACAGAAGGAAAAAGTTACTAAAGCAGACGAAGAGAAGAAAACATAAGAAAAGTCATGTTTAGTTATTCAGTTCTTGCAGAGAATCTTCGTAGCACAGAGGAAGAAAACAAGAACTCTGCCACTGCTCCTATTTTAGATAATAAATGAGGGCAGACTAGTTTCCTTTTGTCATGATGCTCTTCTTGAGAATTAGGAAAATCAGCTTTCCAAATTCACTGCCCTAAGGTAGAAGGTCTGAACTGAAAGTTCTAGAGTTCAGTAGCAGCATGTTCTACAAATGATCTGCCAGGTAAGTACCATCTTATTCATTTATTAAATTCCAGAATAAAAGGCCCTCTGAGACACATGTGGCATATACACGCATGCACCTTTGGGGGCCAAATTCAGCAATTAAGCAATCAGCTCAACCAGGCTTTAATCTCAAAAATCAGAATGTGCTTATCAACTGTGGAGGAGAATTAATTTTGTTGTGGGATTCTGGAGAAAACTTGATCCTTTGCTGTTTTATCCCATCTAGAGTCTCACTCTGGCTGATAACTTCACAACACACCTGAAAAGGGAGCCAAGGTGGACAGGGAATTCCCGCTAAAGAGCAAGGTCCAGCACTTGGATACTGAAACAAAACAAGTGAAGCATCATATTGGTCTTGGCTGCCTTTCCCTGCAATCTTTCAGATCTATCCAGACCTTCTCTTACTGGCAGGATACATCCCAAGCCAAAGGCTCATTTGAAATTCAATCAAGGGCCCAGCTGGAAAGCAGCCTTCTGCTCCTGGTGAATGCCCAAAATAGTTTGCCAGCCACCTGTGAATTCTCTCTGAAGTACAGCCTCTGCCGGTTCCCTGCCACCAACCTTTCCAAAGAGTCACATCTTTTGGCAGCAGGAACACAGTCCCAGCCTCTCCTGTGACAGCTGCAGGTGGGGATCGTTGCAGCAGGGCTTCAGCTGTCACTTGCACACAGATAATACAGTAATCGCTGCGTCAATCAGCCAGTGCAATGACGACAATGAAAATAAAGCATATTTGGGGAGAGGGAGAACATTTTCATTAAAATCACTTTTTAAAGATTAATCATGATGTTTGAACTATAGGTATCTGTGGGTCTGCCATTGATGTGCAATATTCTTCCCTCTTAGTATTTGACAAAGATAGCACTAGAGTTAAAAATTCATTTGTGCTGTCCTTTTCCACGCTCCTGTATAACAAACCCTTATTTTTGAGAAGATCAAAATGCAGTCAGAAGCATCTGAGGACAGCTTGTCGCATTTATTTTGAAAGTTGGTAGTTTAAATGAAAAATAAATTTGGTATGGTGACCTCAGGTGAAAAGTTCTGAATGGACAGAATTCAAAACTGCACATCCCTTTCAACCTTTTTTACATAATGCTGAAGATTACATATATTACATACATATAGTGAAGACTAATCCCCATCTTCATCATTTAACTCAGGAAGATAAATTCAGCCACCAGATTTTTTTTTTTCATTTGAAGGCTAGACTTATAACATTAGAAATGGAGACTTTTCCTTCTCTTGGGGAAGAAACAGTCAGCCTCTAGGAAAAGGCTGGCCTTTTTTATTGTCCACATTCTATACAACCGGGAAACTAGCGACTGAATAACAAGAAAAAGCAAACACAAACGAAGAATATTTTGTCCAGCTAGTTTGGTCTAGTGCTTAAGGCACTGGGCTACAAAGTGCAAGACCATGAGTTCAAGTCCCACCTCAGCCATCAAATCCAGCTGGGTGACCTTGGATCAGTCACACTCTCTCAGCCCAATTCACCTCACATGGTTGTTGTTGTGGGGAAAATAGGAGGAAGATATGTTAGATATATTTGCCACCTTGTGTTATTTGTAAAAATAACAAGGGTGAGTTACAAATAAATAAAAATAAAAAAGTAAACATTCAACATCTCTGATCTTCAGTGGACTCTACACATGTGCTGAAATTCAAGAGTAGGCAGAGGTGGGCTGCAGGAGGTTCTCACAGGTGCTAGCGAACCGGTTGTTAAATTTTTTACCAGTTCGGAAAACCAGTTAATCTCACCTCTGGCTGGCCCTGCCCCACCCCGCCCCTCCCAGGAGTCCCCCGCATACCATTTTGCATTCCAGGTTAGTGCAGGAGGACTTCTAGGCCCAAAATGGAGTGCAGGGGGGCTTTGTGTGCCCCCATGCTCCGTTTTGGCTTCCAGGGTGGTGGAGGTCTTCCAAGCCCAAAATGGGGCGTAGGGTATGTCGCGCCTCCCCCCCACCCCATTTTGGCTTCCAGGGTGATGCAGGAGGCTGTACAGGCCCAAATTGGAGTGCAGCGGGGCATAACATGCCCCTCATGCCCTATTTTGGCTTCCAGGGTGGTGCAGGAAGTCTTCCATGCCTAAAACGGAGCACTTGGGGGGGCATCATGCGGCCCCATTCCGTGTTGCATGCCCCCCATACCCTGTTTTGGCTTCCAGGGTGGTACAGGAAAATAGTTGGGATTTTTGCATGATCATTACTGTGGGGTGAATTTAAAATGGAGATTTTGCATTATGATTGCTCATAAGTAAGTAGGAACCAGTAAAAGAGGAATGGAAAAATCCCTATCTGTAGATCAGTGTTTTTCAGTCTTGGCAAGTTTAAGATGGGCGAACTTCATGCTGCCTGGGGAAGTCTGAGAATTGAAGTCCATGCACATTAAAGTTGCCAAAATTGAGAAGCATGGGGTCTACACTAGAGTTTAAGATTTTCCATTTCTGTTTTATTTAGAGTGATTAAAGCAACAAGAATCACTACTGGACTTTTTGTGAGAAACTGAAATTAAAAATTGATCTGGGCTTTGATGATTAAATAAGGGATTATGAAAATAATGTAGACAAATGTTAATCTTAGAGTAAGAGTTTGATATATTTTATTACTTATATCTGTACCAAAGAAAGTTGGAAGTCATTCTTTTCAGTTTTCCTTCTTTTCCTCTTTCTTTCTTTCACTTTCACTCTTTTTCTGTGGTGTTGAACACAAAACAAATCATGATTTATAAAAATCACAGGTTCATTAAAATATTTTTAGCATGGAAGTGAACACAGAAATCAATGAATTACTTGGAGAGTTATGTTAAATAATTGTGACCATCATGGTGGCATAAAATAATCATGACCAGCATTGTGAAAAGCACAGTTTGCAATGCAGTGATGCTCAATTTATTCTTACCTTTCCACCTTTGATCTTCTTAGAAAATTCAGTCCAGGTGCCGTATTGGTCGACACGCACGACAACTCTTTTGTGCTGTGTTTATTATGAAGCTTTGTGCCAAGGAAGGTCCATGCTTTCTCCTTCCCTTCTTTCCCTCCCACCATCACCTCCGGCTGCTCTGTCTCAGCTTTCACAGACAACTGTCCCCCAGGGGTGAAGGCTCCCTTGCAGGGCACGATTGAACTTCCAACCCCAACGGCGGGCCAGTCCGGGTGAAAGGCGAGGTGGTGGCAAAGCAGCCGCATGTGAGGTAGATGCCGAAGGCGGCCAGGGCATGTTGGTATGAGTGTGCCAAAGGCAGCTCCTGCATTGGGATGGCGCTATCACTTAAAGAAGCTGATGTTGTTGTTTCCATAACAATCTGATCGGCAGTCCCTCACTACGTGATTCTTCCAACTCAGGATGAAAGGAGGTGGACAACCGGAGCTTCTTTTCTGATGCCAGTCTCACACATGCACCCCTGCAAAGATGATTGGATGGTACAGACTAGTCTTTTTCTCCTAAGGTTGTAGATCTGGGCCAACTCGCCCCGTGCCAGGCAGGAGCAGCCCAGCAGGTGGCGGAGAGCAGCACAGCCAGGAGGGCAAAGAACCTCCATGAGGCCAGCAGCAGCATGGGCAGCCGCTCCTTGGCCAGTATGGTGCCTGCTATGGCTGAGAAGTGTCCCAGCAGCAACAGGACCAGCAGGCAGGGAGGGCGGAGGCTGGGGCAAGTCGAGAGTTTGGTCCATTGCAGCTGCTACAAGCAGACGGTGGGATGGAGAGAGCAGTAGTAGCCCTCCCCCTCTCGTCGGCCCCCACCTCACTGCCTCTTGTATGTTAAAAAAAAAAGAAAAGCCCTAGTGCTTATTTTGCAGCCCCAAAAAATATAAGACCCAGTTTTATTTTCGGGGAAACACGGGTATACACACACACACACACACACACAAGAAAATAAAATTATAAAATTATAATTTTATAATTATAAAGCAAAACCCGTTTTATCCAGTGGAATAGGAAATCCTCTGCCAAGCTGAGCAGGTGGTGACAATGTATCTAAAGAGAAAAATACCACTGCACGCACAGCCAAATAATTCTGGGGTACATTTGGCTGGTAGAGGGGTGTGAAAAGTGCCAGGTTGCAATTAGAAAAGGGGTGAGGGTAAATTTGTCCATGTGAGGGTAAATTTGAAGGATTACACATCTTATCAGAACTGCACACCTGTTTAGCCTTCCATTTATATTCTCCCCTTTTCTTGATTATTTCCTCATGCTCGAATTTTAGGTCATACTCCTCCGGGAAGGCTCTCTCGTTGTCCTCTACAAATACCATGCTTTTATAGTTTACAAATAACATTAATGATAGCCAAGAGAGGGAGAGCTGATACCTAAATTGGTAAACAAAATTCCAAAATAACCAATAGATGTGGCTCCCTCCATTGAACAGACAAATTCCTGCCTCTTCATATGTAGAAAGTGCATGAAAAAGGAGCACACTCAAATATCCCTACAGCAGGGGTGGATTCAACTTATCTTTACTACTGGTTCGCAATGGGGCTGCGTGCACGTTTCTGCGTATGCGCTGAAGCTTCCTGATGATTTCGGGGTCGGTGGGCAGAGCCTCCCGCTGGTTTTACTACCGGTTCTATAGAACCGGTCTGAACTGGGGCAATCCACCACTGCCCTACAACAGTACTACAGAGTACTTGGATTACTCTTAACCAGTGGTGGGTTCCTCCCAGTTCGGTCCAGTTCGGCTGAACCGGTAGCGGTGACGATATGATGTCACCGAACCGGTTCTCCCCCCCCCCGCTGTCCCACCCCCCACCCACATTATTCTTACCTTTTATTTGGTCCCATCCCCAATCTATTGCTGTGTCCTGAGTCCCAGCTGATGACTAGAGGGAAAAAAACTGTTTAAACTCTTGCCGCCGGGCTTCAAAGGGCCATCCTACAGCTGATCAGTGTTTAAAAGCAAACAAATGAGTCGGGTCCTTCCAGAAATGACTCTGACCAGCTAGCCACGCCCACCTAGTTACATGACCTCCAAGCCACACCCACAAAATAAGCCACCCCTGCTCTTAACGTTCTTAAAAGCAACTTTCTAATTAGAACTCAAGACTCGCTTTTAGGATTAAGGTTTTGTAATCTGGGCTGCTCCCAGAAGGTTGATAAGTACCACTTTTTTAGGTGTCAAAAGTTAGTCAAAAGTTGTGACCATAGTACAAGCAAATTGTAGGACAAAACCTGAAGATTAAAGTCCAAGTTTTAATCTCTGAACAATCCAGGTTTTACCCTCAGTTTGGTCATCTGCAGAATGGGAATATCAAGCATCTATCACATAATTCTAAAATAGAGTTGACCGTTATAGCTATATACATGTGAGCCAATGTGGGAGGGGATTAGTGGGTGGCTATTCCTTATATTTATTTCACAACTTTCAATTACTAAATTACCAAATTTGTCTCTTTTCTACAGAACTCAGAGCAACATATGGAAAAAAGAATTAATCCACTTTATTTTCATAGTAGGCTAGGGCGAGAAAGTATATTAGATTAATTGTGATGGTCTGTTTTTTCCCTGGGGAAGATAGTGAATTTGGAAAGAGGTATCTGTCTCTACTTATTTCAAAGACCAGGCAGAAGGAATTCTGTTGACAATTCCTGTGGGAGTAGATAGCTTTCTCCCCCTTAATCTTTTGCTTAGAAGTCAAAAAGAGTTCAGAGCAATAAAACTGCCACAATGGCCTTGATTATTTTGTTATTTTATTTATTTATATAGCCGCCTATCTTTCAACCAACTCTAGGCAGCTCCAAATCAAAAATTAAAATGATTATAAAAAATCATATTAAAAACAATTATTTATTTAAAATATTTATTCTATTGTCATCATATTGTAGGATAGACACTTAGTCCAGCATACCTTCCAGATACATAGTTGTAATTAGCTGATATTTAGGTAGTTGAATTTCCCCTGGTTCAGCAAGAAGTTCCATGCTTCTTGCTAAATTAATAAATTGACTAGGGCCACGTACTAGAGTCTCCTGAACCAATGGGGGCTATTAGTATCAGATGAGCCAGTCTACCACCATGTTTTGGATCTCTGGATATATTTCACTGAGTCCCACTGTCTGAAAGGAGAACATGTTTGCCTTATACCAGAGCCTAGATCAGTGATGGCTAACCTTGGTGCGTGCCCAAACCCCCAAAATGCAAGGCGTGCATGGCCCCCCCATGCCCCCCACGCATGTGCAGCAGAGACCCGACAACCAGCTGGCCGATGGGAGGCATGTGCGCATGCACGGCAGAGCTGAACTGGGGTGATGGCTCGCATGCCCACAGAGAGGACGCTATGCGCCATCTGTGGCACACAGGCCATAGTTTCGCCATCATGGGCCTAGATCTTACTCAGTAACAGACAGATTTTAGGATTCATGTGTCTGGTATAAATTTTGGATTTTAAGTAAGCAAATTCCATTTGCTTCAAACCCACAGGAAGGCTGATGCTATGTTCATTATTGAATTTCCACGTTAGCAGGATAAGGTGTTTCTCTGGGTTGGGGCTGGTATGACCTGTTTTAGGATCTATGCTACTCTCTTAAGAGTTTGTGACCTTTCATGCTTTTGTTGGTTAATGACATAAATTTTCTTCAGTTTGCTCTCCCTCCCTTCAATAGACTTGATAGAAGGAAGGATGTGGATTTAAAATCTGTTCGAATTCTATATTTCCAATTCTTCAGCCGCAATTGCCTCTCAATGATCAAGTTAACTACCAGCCTCTGGTTATGAATTGAATACTGCCCAAACTACCATCTCCATGAAACTTGGCTAGCATGTTCACACTCTGTTTAAGCTCCCATTGCTCTGGAGCAGGGGTCAGCAACCTGTGGCTCTGGAGCGGCATGTGGCTCTTTCACCCTTCTGCTACGGCTCCCTGTCACTCAAAATATGTGTCACAACCACCAATGTGCAACACCTGCCAGCATGCAATTCAATCCCCTCTGGCCTACTGGAGCTTTTCAACCCCCGGTAGGCCAACCATGAATAAATCCAAGAAAAGAAAAGCTTCAGAAGAAAACAGAACATTTAATTCAACTACATATGCTAGTTTTGTGGCCGCTCAAGAAATAATCAGGCATGGGAAGGGTTTTGTGGCTCCCGGTGTTTTCTTTTCTGTGGGAAACGGGTCCTAATGTCTCTTTGAGTGTTTAAGATTGCAGACCTCTGTTCTGGAGGAATGAGTTAATTTAGATTGTTTGGTCCAAAGGATGGAACCCTGGCAAAACTGAGACTCTTGCAGGTAAAGCTGTTGCTTCAAACACTCTAAACAGCAAAATCTCAATTTTTATTTATTTTTTGTCATTTGGGATTTCGTCTCCATTTTTGTCTATTGGGGTCCCTGAATTTAGTGCTGCCAGGGGATAATTAAAAGATGAGAGTATTGATCAGATCTAAGGCTGCCTGAAGGAAGGTTTAGATGGTCTGAGAAAAGTTTATTCCTCACCACTTCCAAGTCTTCCACTCTGCGGTCTTCTCTCCTTCTCTCATTAGATGTGCGGTCTCTGTGCAAGACCACAGTCCTGCAGATATGATCTAAGAAGGCTATTGTAAAGAGCAATAGAGATGGTCTTCAGAAGCCATTAAAGAAAGAACAACGAAAAGGCATTCTTTAAGCCCTAAGAAAGGATATCATGTTAGGAAGAAATTCAGATTGGCTTCTCCTTGACTCAATGGCATGTAAGAGGGAAAGATGTAAAACATAAGCAGACTTGCAAGATTCTATTATTATAGCCTATCTCAATAAAGTATAGTTTTGCTCTTCCAATGGGAGTCAGTTTCCTGATCTGGGCTACCTCTTAGGGCTGGCAACTATGCCCTCAGGATATCTGGAGGGCAAATAGTCACTGGGCTTCCAAGAATTAGTATTTATCTGATAAAATTAATTTAAACCAGATTGGTATAATGATTTAAAGCGCCAGGCTAGAAACTGAGAGATTGAATTATCTGAGCCACAAAGTTAGTTGGTTGACTTTGGGTCAGTCCTTCTGATTCAGCCCTAGGAGGAAAGCAATGGGAAACTGTTTCCAAAAATCTTATCAAGAACACCACAGGTAGCAGCAGTCCAGCCAGGTACCAGGAATCAAGACCAATTCAAAGGCACACAAAGCCAGTTTTATAGCTTGGGTAATTTTGTTCCATCAGTGAAGAGCATGAGAGGTGACCAGCACCTGCTGCTGCTTGTTTGTTTCTGCCCTCTCCTCAGCCTGGGCTACCTAGTTTCCAATAGGAACAGCAATGAGTAACTGTGAAAAGTATGCAGCACATGGTCATCAGTTTGGGAGTTGCAGTACTGATAATACTTTACTTAGAAGGTCATGGTGCGGAGTTAAAGGTTCTTGTTGCTGCACAATGAGAGGTTAACCCCCTTGCTCATTGCCTATTATTGAAAAAATCTTCCAAGTTATCCTAGGAAATATTTTTTAAAAAAGACTAAGTACAATAACCAAGGTACATTTGAGATTCTCATGATCTAGAAAATGGCAGTGGAATTCATAGGCAAGCATATTCTCTAGAACAAGGAACTAGAAACAACAGTTATCTCCTCACACATGAATTAACATTAGGGTTTTTTTCTAGTCCTTCCTCTGAGGTGAGATGGAGGGAAACATCATCTATTTCAGAGTGGCCTGCCTCCATCATAGTAAAATCAGAAGGTATCCCAACATAGATTGATTGACAGACCAAGCTAGGAGTTTAACCACGATGTGCAGTCACATTAATCATTCAACCATAACTTTTATCCATCAAAATGGCTGCTTCAAGGGGCATGCTTAGCAAAGACCAAATAAATCAGATTATAATTTAAGTGTGACGCACAAATTTTGCAAGTAAATTTCACACATATAAAAAGATTTAATACATCCAGGTGATTGTTCCATCCTAGAATTCATTTTGAGTTTTTAGGAATACAGTTTGGATCCTTCAAGGCAACCTAACTTAGAAATTTCTCTGCATGTTTTTTTTTTGGGGGGGGGGGTAGATTTTTCTACTGTCTGCCCGTATTCATTGGAAAAAGGTTTTCAGTCACACCATTCCTCACACAGCGCTTCCCAGGACTCCCCCCTCCCCCAGCTACTGGGAACAATAAGCTTCCTCTCCCACCCCTACTCTCAAGTGTAAGCATGCATTCAGCCTTTAAAAGCACACCACTAGCCTGGAAGACAAGCTAATTCCTCCTTCTCTAAGGTGCAGGAGAAAGCCTGGCAAAGGAGGGGAGGGCTGGAACGCAGCCCACACACCCTGTATTAATAGCACTGGAGCATCAATGCTTAAAATAGGCTGCAAGGAGCAAAGAGGCGGGTCTCGGGTGACAGCCACCTATTCTGGAGATGAGCATCTATGATGCAAGAACAGCTAAAAGCCAATTTTAGAAACATACACCTAACAGGGGCATCTCCCCATAGGCAATGGCTGATACCCTAGAACTGATTTGAAATTGGTTGGGGTAAGAAAAAAAAAAGGGAAGAACAGTTATAGCAAGATGCCTTAAGGGAAAAGAGAGCTGGAGAGGAAGTAGTGTAGCCTGAGGATTCTACCCCCTCCCCACCCCCATGACTTATCATCCTCAAACAGAAGGATTTCTAGTTAAAGCTCAGCTAGGTACTGTCACCTAAGCAGCCTTAGCTACTCTGGAAAGTTAAGCAGGGATCGAGCTGGTTAGTACTTGGGAGGAAACCACCAAGAAATCCCAGATTATAGGCTAGATTAAGAAATTGAAATAATATATCTGAAGAAGGCAATGGCTATCTTTTTTTCTGTCCTGTTAGCAAGAAGATTGAATGGATGTGTCCACAGAGTTGAGTTTTACCTACTTAAAAATATTTGGAATGAGACCACAGTTTAGGGCCTGAACTCAAGCTTTGAATGCCAAAGATCGGTGATGGACCTTGCCACTACAGGGTCAAGGAACAGAAAGCTCTGTGCCCAAGATCCTGAAGAAACACTGTTGGCTCAGGAGGCAAAAATGAACTAGATAGGCAACCAGATTCATATGGTATTTTGTGAGAAAGCGTCTTTCCTCAGTCCAAAGGAAGATTTCTGTCCCAAAATTTACAAGCTACCAGTTAGAGAAGATGACATCTACTTTCTGTTCAGGTCTGATAAAGTTCTGGGTGTTGAACTTAAATTTCATGTTAAAATGATATTTGAGAGGTCATTTAAAACAACAATGCTGCAGTGATGGAAATATACCTTTGTATGCATAAAATTCCACAAAATCTTTAGTTTTAAAAGGACCTCAGCACAGCACCTGGTTGAACGGACCAATGACTCAGTATGAAGGCGGCTTCATCTGCTCATAAATCTTGTCAATATAATTTAGATAGTTAACTATAAACTTAATTTAATTTTTACAGTCAGTCTTTTTTTTGTGTGTGTGCTCATTGCTTCACAATTCCTAAAACAGAAACTGTAGATGCTGCCAAAAATAAAAATAAAAATCCATTTAGAACATAAATCTGCAGGGAGGGGGAGAGGAAATATAAATCTGGTTGGGAGGGGGAAGACGAGGACAGAATTAAGAACATTTGTTTAAGAATATTCCCACAATCCATTTATTTCACTGAGCAACATGAACAATGCATCTGATGCACAACTAGATCATCAATGCCTATAATTTTCTTAAACTTGATAACATCCAAAAAGAAGCTTTCGACGAAGTTGACCTTTTCCGTGTACATGCAGAATCTGAAATAGTGACATTTGATTTCATACATTTGATTCCAAAATCTAATCTTAAACCATGTGAGCAATGCCAAATGGGACCTATCGGTAATACAAAGCTTTTTATTTCTGGGTTTTTGTCTTCCCACGAACATTAATTATCATTCTACGCATCCTGAGCGTGCTGGATCTCACTACTTTGTTTTCAGATCTTTCTCCTTAGAATCAAATCAAATGGTAACAATGGTAGCTGGAGGGACTTCTGCAAACTTGAATGTCTTTCTAATCTGCTAATACTTTTTTTGGGAATGGATATTATGGTTTACTACACAAAAATCAATCTCCGAGAATAAACTAATTAAGATTTTTATTTATTTATTAATTCAATTTCAAAAGCTACCCACCAAACCAGTGAACTCTCGGCAGCACACAATATTAAAAACAATTAAAACATGATACAAAAAGAAATTAAATACAAACAGCAGCCAAAAGGTATTATAATCCATTGGTGTCAGCATAACCAGGAAAAGGGAGCCTTCACACACTCAGAACCCCAAATATGGGCATATAACCAGGTTTTCAAAGCCTTCCAAAAAGCCAGAAAGGTCAGGGCTTCCTAATCTGAGGGACGATGATCAAGACAGCAGGGTACTACAGCAAAGAAGACATGCTTCCTAGTACCCAACAACTGGCATGGGCTGATGGAAGCTCATAATGAGAATGTCCATTTTGCTGAACCAGACAGGACAGGCAGAAATGTCCAGAAGAAGATTGTCCCTTAGGTAACCCACTCCCAAGCCATGAAGGGCTTGAAAGGTACCTACCTGTACCTTGATTTAGGCACACTGGCAATAATGGTGTTACATGTTCTTAATAGCCAACACCATTTATAACCCAAGCAGCTGCATTTTGTACCAGCTGAAGCCTCTCAATGTGCCTCAATTAGAGTGCATTGTACTAGTCCAAGCAGGAAATCACAAGGACATGAATGACAGTGACCCCGGTTGAAAAATGAGTACAACTGGCACACAATCTGAAAGGCTGTAAAGACCCTCCAGCTTCTACCACCTATTCTTCCAGTTGGAATTTTGCATTCAAGAGAACCCCCCATATTGTGTGCCAGGCCCAGCTGAGACATGTCATCCCATCCAGGACCAAAAGTAGAAAAAACTTTGTAGTAGAAGGGCTAATCATCCAAAGCTATACCAGTCTTGTTGGAACCCACTGCACCTCATTTATACCCCTACCACCTCCAGGTAGTGAGATAAGATGTCCAGAGTACACTAAGGTGGAGGTATCATCAGCATATTGATGTTTCACCCCAAACAGTCAATTCAACTCACCCAATGGCCTCATGTAGTTGTTAAATAAGAGAGAATAAAGAACTGAACCTTGCAGCACCCCAAAAAACAGAGACTGTGGACTGGATCTATCACCTTCTATCAACATTAGCTGGAACCAAACGTAGAAGAAGAAGGACCAGTACAACACAATGCCGCTCACTCTTAACTGCTGAAGCCAATCCAGAAGGAGGCCATAATTTACAGTGTTGAAGTATACTCAGATGTCAATAAAAGCAAGAATGTATGCACTGCCCCCATCCTGTTCTTGTCAGATGCCATCTCATATCCTAGCCTGAATCCTGACTGAAGGAGATCTAGATAATCCACTTCTTCCAGAGCCCTTCGAAATTGCCATGCAACCACTTTTTCTACAACCTAAAAAGGAAAAGTTAGAGACTAACAAAACTCTCCAGATTAGTTGGGTCTACTGATGGCCCCTTGACATATTGAGTCATAAACTAGTACTAGTATGTGAAATAATAACAAATAATGGTATCGTATTGGGTGACTTCAGTAAAAACCTCTCCTTTACTACTGAAATACTAATCTGTCACATCTGCACAATACAGCAGAGAGGATAGAATCAAGTTGAGTTGATCCAGCCATCTGCATCTACAGGTGGCAATATGATGGAACACAAATGGCTTTGGAAATATGCAGTTTAAGAAAGAAAGTGGGAGATCATATGGAAGTTCATAACCTGAGACTGATTTTGGAAACTATCTTAGTCAAAGTCCTTTTATCAAGATCTAAAATACCACCTGGCAGGCATAGGGAAGTAAAGCCAATGGAGAAGGATAACAGGAATGTAGTTCAACAATATTGAAAAATGTCAAAGGTCTGTCACCACTCATTTGTTACTTTCTGTCAATGATGCTATTCCATCTGGTGTAATCTGTATACTAGCATCAGAAATTCATAAACAGTTAAAAAGGGACATTTAGAATTGTTCAGTACAGAAATGCTCATTGCAGGAATCTCTGCATAACACTCAGATTCTTTTTGAACTCATCTTTTGTACATCTCCACCCCAGGCCACCCCAACGATGCCCTTGAAGTGATGTCCCAGTGCCTGGAGGCCGTGCGGGCCTGGATGGGGAGAAACAGGCTCCGACTCAACCCCTCCAAGACCGAGTGGCTGTGGCTTCCAGCGTCCCGATATAGCCAGCTGACGCCATCGCTGGCTATTGGGGGCGAATCACTCGCCCCCACGGAGAGGGCTCGTAACTTGGGCGTCCTCCTGGACGCACGGCTGTCTTTAGAAGATCATTTGACGGCCGTGGCCAGGGGGGCTTTTTATCAGGTTCGCCTGATACACCAGTTGCGTCCCTTTCTAGATCGGGACTCTTTACGCACAGTCACTCAGGCACTAGTCACTTCCCGCCTGGACTACTGCAACGCTCTCTACATGGGGCTCCCCCTGGGGTGCACCCGGAGACTCCAGCTGGTCCAGAACGCGGCCGCGCGGGGGATTATGGGGGCGATGAGGCGCTCCCATGTGACACCTCTCCTGCGCGAGCTGCACTGGCTTCTGGTGGTCTTCCGGGTGCGCTTCAAGGTGTTGGTGACCACCTTTAAAGCGCTCCATGGCTTAGGGGCAGGGTACTTACGAGACCGCCTTCTGCCACCAATAGCCTCCCACCGGCCAGTACGATCTCACAGAGTGGGCCTCCTCAGGGTGCCGTCCGCCAGACAATGCTGGCTGGCGATCCCCAGGGGGAGAGCCTTCTTTGTGACGGCGCCCACCCTCTGGAACAACCTTCCCCCAGAGTTGCATACAATAACAGACCTCCGGATTTTTCGTCGGGCCCTGAAAACCCATTTATTCCAACCAGCTGGGCTGGCTTGAGCCAAATTTTAAATTTTAAATTGATTTTAAATTGGGTTGTTTTAATTTACGGCCAAATATGTAATTATTTTAATACTGTTTTTAAATTTTGTATGCTCTGTTTTTACCTTGGCTGTGCACCGCCCTGAGTCCTATTTGGAGAAGGGCGGTATAGAAATTAAATAAATAAATAAATAAATAAATAAATAAATAAATAAATAAATAAATAAATAAATAAATCGCCCCCCAAAGTGTAAACATTGGTTCATTATTGAATTGCTGTTTCTTCTTAAAAAGACTTTCCTAACATGTCACGTAATAGAAATCCATGATTCAATATCCTGTCCTCTAGGATAATGACGAATAGGTCACAGCCACCTTCTGGATGACATTCCTAGGTATGTATGAAGAGTGCAATTGTATTTCTCTTCAGGCAATTTTCTAAAAAAGATAAATGTACCCAGTTCTTCCACCTGCTCATCATGAAAGCATTAGTTTTCAGTCACCTGGTCATTTGCATTGCTCTTGTTTGTACCTTTCCCAACCCTGATAGATAAATTTACTTTTTATAGTGGTATCCAAAATTGAATATAGTATTCCATGCCAATGCAGAATATAATGGATCTCTTACGTATGGTCTGGAAATTATACTTCCACTGGTGCAGCCTAAAAATCACATCTACATTTTTTTTTTGCAACCACATCACGTTGTTGACTCACATTTACCTCATGATCAGCTACAATTTTAAAATTCTTCTATAGATACTATTTTTATAGATCCATTTTTCTAATTGACAAAGATCCTGTTTAATTATGTTTCTGTTTTCTAGCACATTAGTTGTTATCTGATTTAATTTCTGTATCATCTGCAAATAGCAGGAGGGTTAAAAGCTAATCTTAGGCAGAATCAGAAACCAAAAACAAAGGCTTTTTTCCACTGTCTTAACATCCTTTCCTTCTCTGCCTAAAGGCTATGAAGCTAGAGATGTGAAAACAGCACTAGCAAAGGGCTTTTAAAGGTCATCCTGCTTTGTGGAAATCTATACAGGTAATCCTCCACTTATAACAGTTCATTTAGTGACTGCTCAAAGTTACAGCAGCACTGAATAAAGTGACCTATGACTATTTTTCTGTTACCACCTTTGCAGCATCCCCATGGTCACGTGATCAAAATTCAGAAGCTTGGCATCTGGTTCATATTTATGACCGTTGCGGTGTCCTGGAGTCATGTGATCACTTTTTGCAACCTTGGGACAAGCAAAGCCAATGGGGAAGCACTTAACAAGCAGGTTACTAATTCAACAACTGCAGTGATTCACTTAAATTTGGCAGGAAAAGTTGGGGCAAAATTCACTTAATGGGGCAAAAAACGAAGTTCTCACTTAACAACATAAATTTTGGGCTCAATTGTGATTGTAAGTCAAGAACTACCTATACTACTGTTCCTACATAAGAATTCCATAACTTTCCATAAACCTCTGATGCAGCAATTCCCTCTAAAACCTCAGGAGACTAGATAACAATAGTATCTCGGCACATTTTTTTATTCACAAATATTCCAAAGAGGCACAAAATATTCCTTTTTACCTGAGAATGTAAATATTTTCAATTTCAGCAATGTGGAATCGACAAAAGTTTTCTCAGTTGGTGGAAGAAACTCTTTAGGAAAGTTTAAGAAATAGCATTCCCCTGGGCCTGCTTTAAAATTAAGCTCAGAACACAACATTATCATCCCAGCACTCAAGAATAGCAGGAAGAACTATAGTTTCCATATTACCTAGATTGCCTGGAACCAACGGCAATCAAAAATATAGGGAAAACCACCTTTTTTTTTTGCTTCAGCATAGCTTCTTTAAATTAAGTTGAGAAATCCTGGGGACTCCTCCCTGCTTCAAATTCATATTTATTCTTTGGAAAGCCTTTTCCTGAAAGGTGCACAACTCTTAGTCAAGAGCTGACTTGACCCAGGAATTATGTGCTAGGGAAAGGGAACCTGCTTCAAAAAGCAATGTTGGCTTTGTTTCATTTTCATTAAATACAAACAAAACATAGTTTATGCGATTACTCTCCAGTTATTTATTAATTCAGTGTTATTACTGGATAGGCCTTAATAAGCCCTCCCCTCCTTGTGGCATATTGTAACAACTTGATAAGACAGAGGTCTCTGGGAACTATAATGAAATATTTCTAGGTGCCTGTTAACTCTTGAGGCCTTAGGCTACAACTTCTGATTTAGCCAACTTTAGATAATTCTTTTCTGCAAAGAGAAGTGACTTCACAGAGTCAGGATCAACAATGAAAGTCTATGGCAGATCCTGGGTTCACAGGTTTACAGATTGATGCCTGTCTACCCCACCAATCCCCTTTTAAAATAAAATCTAACATTTTATTCCTCAGCAAAAGTAACTGGCTGGATCTGGCCAGTTACATTTCCCTACAGTGTCTGAGAAATCCATTGGGAGAAATGGAAATCGTGGCTATGATTTCTGCCAGTCATATTTCCAATCAGGGCCAAATACAGTTATCATCCAAGTGGAGGCCCCTTTGCTTAAACATGCAACAGATTCTCTTCATGCACTCAGCAACACCTTAGGAGCTTCCAATCAAAGACAATCTGGCACTCTCCAGATGTTTGGTCTTTAGCTCCCATTAACCTCAATCATCATAGCCAATAGCAAAGGCCTGTGGGAGCTGTGGTCCGATATATCTCTTTCAAAAATGAAGGCATGTAAATGTTAGTTCTAGAGGTAATGCTAACTCAGGATAGGCATTGTAAGAGAGCCTGTTTAATCCATAGTAGTAAAACACTGGAGGAAGCACCTTTTTTCATTAAAATGTTTGTGAGTTGCAACTCCCTTCATCAAATTTATGATTTGACTGATTAGGATTTAAAGTAACTTTTACTCTCTGCACTGGCTTTACCTTTAATAATGATTTAAAGATTACCAGTTTTCCTTTACTTTTGTTCGGATTTTTTTTATATACTCACTTTTGGTAGGTAATTTGGGCTGCTTTTATTGTTACAGATTTAGCTTTCTTCAATCAACTCTTTTGTTGAAAATATAGCATTAAAATTGATTTAAGGTGTTGTTAATCTCTAATTAGAGATATAGCTTTCTACCTTAAGTAGTTTTGGGAAGGCTGCAGTCATGAAACTAATTCATTGTATAAAACCAAAAATTAACACATCAAGTTGTGAAGGTGCACTAATGACCCAAACACATCAAATAACATTGACCGCCCTTCTCTATTCAGACTCATTGATCACAGAATGCAAACAGCAGAACCTCTTGGAAACGGTTTTTCCCAGAGCTGAGGCCCACAAGCTTAAAAACTCCCACTAATTCAAAAACATGAAATTTGGCTCCACCAAAACGAAATGGCCTTGATCCTTTCAGTTTGAGTAAACAAGACATAAATAGCCCAAGGGAACCTGAGACCACTTCACAGAGAGGAGGGGGGGGGGTTTCAAGGACAGAAAACAATTTTTGTCTTCCTATAAGGCTTTGGCTAATTTGCAGAAGATATCTCCTGTAATCTGCTAGGTTAACACCTTTGTTGTTGACCAGCTGATCGTGTGAAGAAATGATGGTTCAGCTCACATCCTAGCTCTTTGAGTTGAATGGACCAAGCCTATGTAAAAAGCTTTGCTGGAAAACTGAGGGGGGAGGGGGGAGAAGGGGGGGGAGAAGGGGGGGTGGAGTCACCACCATAAGCAGACATAGATAACACTCCCTCAAGAGACCCGTGACAGTTGACTGATTCATACATTGTGGAGCAGCGTGGAGCTCACTTTTGCTGCAGAAGCCGGACTTCATGGCTTTCAGTTGAATTATTTTTTTTCCTGATTAGATGTCTTGGGGTCCCACATGTGATCCATAATCCTCCTCTTTCTAATGAATATGGTTCAGGGATCTAGTAACATGCTAACACCTTAGTATGAGAAACTATTAAAGAATATGATATACAAAAGGAAACCAGGTTTGTTAAAGTAGAATAATGATCCTTAATTCCTTACAAACATAGATTGGAAATCTCATGTTGGCTATGGAAATAAACTGGTAATGAGCCAATTCATAGCTCTATGTACTATATTTATTATACACCATATGCACCTCATTCATTAAAAAGGCACAACCATCAGCAAAACCTGAATTCAATGTGCTTCTTGCCATTGGAAATAATTCAGGTGTTGGACTGCCAATTGCCATGTGTCTTTTCATGAACTTGCAGAAATACCAACATATGAAAAATGCCCCACTAATTGTACAAGTTCAAGGCTGTAAATAAAATGACAGGGATTGCACGCACCAATTCCTGTATGGAGAGCTATATGCAGGTAGTCCTCAATTTACAGCTATACATTTAATGGTGGTTTAACACCATTAACAGCTGTGGAAAAAGGAAGTTAAAGTCTGTACTCCCAGTTACAACGATCACACCATCTCTGCACTCGTGACTGCAATTCAAGCACCTGGCAATCAACGTCCTGCAATCATGTGGTGGTGATTTGTGATCTTTTTTGCTGATTTCTAGCAAAAAAATGTCCACTGGATATGTTGAATCCACTTAACTATGTGATTTGCTTAACAGCCATGAAGATTTGCTTAACATTAGCTGTAAAAATTGTTGTAAAATTGGGTCCAACTTGACTTATGGCTGCAAGAACTTATGGTGGAAATTCCAGTTCCAATTGTGGTCATAAATTGAAGACTACCGGTATAAGTGGCTCCAGCATGTGATTCCCACATAAAATAATCCTGCAAGGCAATACTAATACTGATAATTACAGAAGGGTTATCAAAAAAGTGAAAGGGATAAAAATCTTACAGCTGAATCACTTTTGGCTTAGGCTCATTTCATCACTTGATGGTTACAATAGTAGAGTAGTACGGCATGTGGATCTTCAACCAATAGTAGTGACAGTCACAATATGCATACCTGTTCAAATGCATTAGTTTTTTTGTGGTGGGCTCAGAGGTTTAACTCAGCTTCCTTCTCACCCCATAACCACTGAACTAACACAGAAAACTCAAACAACATTTATACATATAGGAACCAGACTTTCAAATGCATCTCTACTAGAACTTCAAAGCAGCAGGATAAAGTATGTGAAATGACTTTTCAAATAAACATTCTGGATGAGCTAAGGAGCGAGAAAGAAAATTTATGAGGGATTGAAAGCAGTGTTTTGCAGGAGAGGGTGAAAAAGAGTAGCAATCCCAGTTTCAGGGAACAAAGAAGCTGGGTTGACCCAACACAACCTGGTTACTGAATTTACCCATTTTGGGGTTTTGGTTCATACACGTGACTTTGAATTAACCAAATAGACTGGATTTATACATATCAAACCAGGGAGAAAAAAAGATTGAATTAAACAAGCATATTATACAGTGCAAATGCAGTGCCTAGATTGCAACTGACCTGGTTATGTGTATCATATGAACTCAGCCAATGTGAATGTTCAGACTGGGTTGAGCATAGGAAATAAAGAATAGCTAGGAGAGGTTGCAGAGAGAGACTGCATTAATCAGAAGTAGGGTTGAATCCGGAATCTCTTTCTTGATTACACACCATTCATATACACACCAATCTCCAGAATATCAGAAAAGAATGATGACCAAAGCACCTTTGCGAACATGCAGTGACTTTTCCTCTGTCTTTAGCAAACAAAGTAAAAAACCAAAGTATCCCCCCCCCCCAATTTACTCATAGCAAGAGACTCGGAACCTGTTGTTTTAGAAATGGAAGTTAAGCAGAGGGCATTCAGAAGAAGGGGTGCTGCTGCATGGAAGAAAAAAACAGATCGGTTAGGAATCTCCCGTGGGTCCCTCGCTTAATTTAGAAGGTCAGATGAGGACAGAACCGAGATATTCAGGTTGCGGCCGGAGGTTAGCTTAAGTTCAGGTAGGTTGCCCTTGTGGATTGGGGTGTTGGGAAATCCCAGTGGGATTCCTGTTTATAAAGGAAAGAGACGTTACACACATGCTGAAGGAACCGACAGCGAGACGCTCACTAGAAAGGTCGCCGGGCGGGAGGAGGCGCAAGCAATTGGGACCCACCTTCATAATGCCAGCGGCAGGGGCAGCTTTGGCCAGGACTGGGGGGTCCCTCTCGGCCGAGTTGTCGCGGCTGGTACCCGCCGAGCTGCCTGAAATGGAACGTGGCGAGCTCAGGTCGTCCGGAGCTTCTACAGCGGCCGCAGCACCTTCTTCTTGCGGCGGGATGCTGGGGGCCCCGGGCCGGGGCGAGCCCGAAGGAAGGACACAGGGAGCCCCGTCCGCCATCCCCCCACGGGGCTCCCAGCAGCCACACCGGCCCGGCCAGGCAGGAGAACTCAGCGGCTGCCCCAGTGGCGCCCTCCGCCTTGTGCGTCTCCAGCCACCGAGCGCTCCCGCTCTTGCTCCGGCGTCAGCGTGCCTTGTCTCGCTTCGATTTGCTCTGCCTTGCCGGCGAAGGAAGGAGGGTCGGACGCAGGGAACGATCGAGGAGACGCTGCCGCCGCTGCTGATGCCGCCGCCGCCGGGGTAGAGGGATGGCCGGGGCGGGGCCAGGCAAAGCACGGCCGCCCCTCTCAACCTCTATCTCCAAATGCTCTGCGGCCCCGCGTGGTGGAGCCGCGCGCGCGCTTGTGCGAGCGCCGCGCCACGTCTCGCCACGATTGTGCCGGGCGTTAAATACGAACGTGCGCCTACAAAGGCGACCCCCGCGTTAGTCTTATTCACACATGCAGACCCGCTTCTCATTTGATGATTGGAAAATCAAGCCATGATTTAGGGAACAACAGGCTCTCTCAAATGAATAGCAAATTAATGTTTCTAAAATATGTACAAGCACACCTTTCTTTTATGTAATTCGAATGCAATTCTCGCTGAGCGTATAAATTTATACGCTCAGCGAGCAGCTGCCATCAGGATCAAATGACTTGCATGTCACTGGGAATAAACCCGAGACATCGCAGGCGACCTAACCTAAAGTTAGGTTAAGCTAAGAGAAGATCAGTGTATCCGTTTAAGAATCGGGCCTTCTAACTACACTGGGTTTGAGCTCCGTTGCAGCATCGATTTTTGGCGTCCTGTAGAATGATGCTCTTTTGAAACAAGGCCAGAGACTCTCTCCCTGTATTACACACGCTTCATGGGACAATGCATAGAAGTGCGGATATCTTTTCTCCTATTCCACTGCATTTGTTCTTTAAATCATTTATAAGATTGCCAGTTAAATTAGGATTGTACAGTCCCAGTAGACAAAAGTTTTTAAAGAATTTCCCTGGGACAATTTCCTAATTTTTTTTTTTTAAATTTGATTTATATGCCGCCCTTCTCCGGAGACTCAGGGCAGCTTACAATGCGTTAAGCAATAGCCTTCATTCTTTTGTATATTTTATACAAAGTCAGCTTATTGCCCCCACAAACTGGGTTCTTATTTCACCTACCTTAGAAAGGATGGAAGGCTGAGTCAACCTTGAGCCTTGGAGAGATTCAAACCAGCAGAAATTGCAGGCAGCTGTGTTAATAACAGGGTGCATTAAACCACTGTACTATCAAGGCTCTTTTAACATTTAAACATTTCTACCCACAAACAAGGCGCTTCTCAGGAAAAATGTACAGATATCCATCCTCAGACAATTTCCTAAATTGATTCTCTAGGTAGGAAAATAACTCCCATAGTTCCAAAAGTAGTATGACAAACAGCCATAATGACTGGGAACCATGGGAGATGCAGTCTGACACACTGGAGCATGGCACCTTGGAGACACAACATACTAAGTAGACTAAAATGGATCTTATAATTTAGAATCTAACAACTTGTGGGAAGTAGCATTGCTTAATTAAGCCTGTGTGAAGCAAGGCCACCACATTAAGTCATTACATATTTGAAATCAACAATTCTGTTAACAAGGATTTAGGACATATAAAATGAACCTGTTAGAGCAAAGAGTAGCTGGGGAAATTTTCAAAGTGAAAATAGTTTCGGCCCAGGAAAAAACAATTTAAAAACTTCCTTATCCACATCTTGACACAATCCGTGACTCTTCTCCACAAATCACTTTCCCCTCTGCCCCTCAAATATGGAAGGACTTAATCAAGAATTAGCCATTGTATCTTATCTGGTCCCTAAAAAGAGATGTCTTTTGAGACAGCTCAGGAGATGCGTAGGACCAAAACCAACAACTAAGTTAATAATGACTTCAAACATTACTTGTTATATACAGTCAGGTCCAGAAATATTGGGACATCGACACAATTCTAACATCTTTGGCTCTATATACCACCACAATGGAGTTGGATTGAAACAAACACAATGCGCGTTAACTACAGACTGTCAACTTTAATTTGAGGGTATGTACATCCAACTCAGGTGAACAGTGTAGGACTTACAGCAGTTTGCATATGCGCCTCCCACTTGTTAAGGGACCAAAAGTAATGGGACAGAATAATAATCATAAATCAAACTTTCCCTTCTTAATACTTGGTTGCAAATCCTTTGCAGTCAATCACAGCCTGAAGTCTGGAACGCATAGACATCACCAGATGCTGGGTTTCATCCCTGGTGATGCTCTGCCAGGCCTCTACTGCAACTGTCTTCAGTTCCTGCTTGTTCTTGGGGCATTTTCCCTTCAGTTTTGTCTTCAGCAAGTGAAATGCATGCTCAATGGGATTCAGGTCAGGTGATAGACTTGGCCATTGCATAACATTCCACTTCTGTCCCTTCACAAACTCTTTGGTTGCTTTTGCAGTATGCTTTGGGTCATTGTCCATCTGCACTGTGAAGCGCCGTCCAATGAGTTCTGCAGCATTTAGCTGAATGTGAGCAGATAATATTGCCTGAAACACTTCAGAATTCATCCTGCTGCTTTTGTCAGCAGTCATATCATCAATAAATACAAGAAAACCAGTTCCATTGGCAGCCATAAATGCCCACACCATGACACTACCACCACCATGCTTCACTGATGAGGTGGTATGCTTAGGATCATGAGCAATTCCTTTCCTTCTCCATACTCTTCTCTTCCCATCACTCTGGTACAAGTTGATGTTGGTCTCATCTGTCCATAGGATCTTGTTCCAGAACTGTGAAGGCTTTGTTAGATGTTGTTTGGCAAACTCTAATCTGGCCTTCCTGTTTTTGAGGCTCACCAATGGTTTACATCTTGTGGTGAACCCTCTGTATTCACTCTGGTGAAGTCTTCTCTTGATTGTTGACTTTGACACACTTACACCTACCTCCTGGAGAGTGTTCTTGATCTGGCCAACTGTTGTGAAGGGTGTTTTCTTCACCAGGGAAAGAATTCTTCGGTCATCCACCACACTTGTTTTCTGTGGTCTCCCAGGTCTTTTGGTGTTGCTGAGCTCACCGGTGCATTCCTTCTTTTTGAGAATGTTTCAAACAGTTGTTTTGGCCACGCCTAATGTTGTTGCTAGCTCTCTGATGGGTTTGTTTTGTTTCTTCAGCCTAATGATGGCTTGCTTCACTGATAGTGACAGCTCTTTGGATCTCATCTTGAGAGTTGACAGCAACAGATTCCAAATGCAAATAGCACACTTGAAATGAACTCTGGGCCTTTTATCTGCACATTGTAATTGGGGTAATGAGGGAATATCACACACCTGGCCATGGAACAGCTGAGAACCCAATTATCCCATTACTTTTGGTCCCTTAACAAGTGGGAGGCACATATACAAACTGCTGTAAATCCTACACCGTTCACCTGAGTTGGATGTACATACCCTCAAATTAAAGCTGACAGTCTGCAGTTAACGCACATTGTGTTTGTTTCATTCCAACTCCATTGTGGTGGTGTATAGAGCCAAAGATGCTAGAATTGTGTCGATGTCCCAATATTTCTGGACCTGACTGTATACTGCTCAAAAAAATAAAGGGAACATAAGCAGAAGACATCCGAGATCTGAATGAATGAAATAGCCTTATTAAATACTTTGTTCTTTACATACAGTAGTTTATACACTGCTCAGACAACTAAAGGGAACACAAACTACTGTATGTAACGAACAAAGTATTTAATAAGGCTATTTCATTCATTCAAATCTCGGATGTCTTCTGCTTGTGTTCCCTTTATTGTTTTGAGCAGTGTATAATTATTATATTGCATATAACGCTTCTTCCTCCAGATAGGCAACTAGGATAAATTAAGTACATTTTAGCTAGGCTAAAATTAAAAATTATATGCCATAAGTATAATATAGATGGATCCGCCCCAGGCGCCTGATGGATCCTGAGAGGTTCCAGATGGAGCTTGGGCCATTTCCTGAGGTTCTAGCACATGACTCGGCCGAGGACCTGGTAGCCGCCTGAGATCGGGTGGCTGGTGGGGCCTTGGACCGAGTCGTGCCTTTGCGGCCTCTGACCCGGTGCCGATCCCGTGCAGCTCCTTGGTTCACCGAGGAGCTGAGGGAAATGAAGAGCTGGAAAAGACGCCTGGAGAGCGGTTGGAGGGCCAGTCTCGCTGAGTCTGATCGAACACTGGTAAGGTCGCATATTAAGACCTACCTAGTGGCGATAAAGATGGCAAAGTTTAATTACTTTTCTGCCTCTATTGCGTCATCCGTGAATCGTCCGGCCGCCCTGTTTAGGGTGACCCACTCCCTGCTCCATCCGGGAGTGCGGGAGGATCCCTTGGAAGGCAGGATGGAGGATTTTGGACAATACCTGTATGACAAAATCGCTCAGATCCGGTGGGATTTGGACTCTGACTGGGTAGATCAGGGCTGAGTGATGAGGAATAGTCTTGAGAATGTTATCTGGGAGGAGTTTGATGCTGTGACTCCCGATGATGTGGACAGGATTTTGGGGAGACTTAGTGCGGCCACATGTTTACTGGACCCGTGTCCCTCCTGGTTGGTACTGGCTTCCCGGGAGGTTACACGAGGCTGGCTCCAGGGTGTTATCAACGCTTCGCTGAGTGAGGGCCACTTTCCCGCTGCCTTGAAAGAGGCGGTGGTGAGGCCTCTCCTCAAGAAGCCGTCCCTGGATCTGGCAATATTGGCCAACTATCGTCCTGTCTCCAACCTTTGCTTTATGGCGAAGGTTGTTGAGAGTGTGGTCGTGCGACAGTTCCCACAATTCCTGGAGGAAACATCTTATCTGGATCCGTTCCAGTTGGGTTTCAGGTCTGGGCACAGCATGGAAACGGCATTGGTCGCGTTGGTTGATGATCTCTGGAGGGCTCGGGACAGGGGTTGCTCCTCTGTTCTGGTCCTGTTAGATCTCTCAGCGGCTTTTGATACCATCGACCATGGTATCATGCTGCACCGGCTGGAAGAGTTGGGGGTGGGAGGCACCGTGTTGCGGTGGTTCTCCTCCTTTCTCTCCGACCAGTCGCAGTTTGTGTTGGCAGGGGGGCAGAGGTCGACCTCGAGGCCTCTTATCTGTAGAGTGCCGCAGGGATCGGTCCTCTCACCCCTTCTGTTCAACATTTATGTAAAGCCGCTGGGCGAGATCATCCGTGGCTTTGGGGTGAAATACCACCAGTACGCTGATGACACCCAGCTGTACATCTCCACCCCAGGCCACCCCAATGATGCCCTTGAAGTGATGTCCCAGTGCCTGGAGGCTGTGCGGATCTGGATGGGGAGGAACAGGCTCAAGCTCAACCCTTCCAAGACTGAGTGGCTGTGGCTCCCGGCATCCTGATATAGTCAGTTGACTCCATCACTGACTATTGGGGGAGAGTCTTTGGCCCCCACAGAAGGGGCTCGCAATCTGGGAATCCTCCTGGATAGGCAGCTGTCCTTGGAGGAACATCTGACAGCTGTAACCAGGGGGACCTTTTGTCAGGTTCGCCTGA
Organism: Arizona elegans; assembly: GCA_022577455.1. Lineage (NCBI taxonomy): Eukaryota > Metazoa > Chordata > Lepidosauria > Squamata > Colubridae > Arizona > Arizona elegans. The sequence goes on along the minus strand of JAKOOJ010000004.1, from coordinate 111,644,784 downwards.
TTCGCCAATTGCGGCCCTTTCTTGATCGGGATTCCCTGTGCACAGTCACTCATCCCCTCGTCACCTCTCACCTTGACTACTGCAACGCTCTCTACATGGGGCTCCCCTTGAAGAGCACCCAGAGGCTCCAACTGGTCGAGAATGCAGCAGTGCGGGTAGTGATTGGAGCATTATGGCGCTCCCATGTAACACCGCTCCTGCGTGAGCTGCACTGGCTCCCAGTGGTCTTCCGGGTGCACTTCAAGGTGCTGGTTATCACCTTTAAAGCGCTCCATGGCATCGGGCCTAGCTATCTTCGAGACCGCCTGCTGCTACCAACGACCTCCCATTGTCCCGTGCGCTCCCACAGAGAGGGCCTCCTCAGGGTGCCATCAGCCAATCAATGCAGGCTGGTGACCCCCAGGGAGAGGGCCTTCTCTGTGGGGGCACCTACCCTCTGAAATCAGTTGCCCCCAGAGATAAGGAGAATCCAAGACCTTAGCGCCTTCCGCCGTGCCCTTAAAACCCACTTTTTCCAGCAAGCCGGGCTGGCTTAAGAAGAAATTTTAAATGTTTTAATTGGTTTGTATTTTTAATTTTGGGCCAAATTTATATATATTTTAATTGTTTTTAATATTTGTATTTCATGTTTTTTAATTCTGGCTGTACACCGCCCTGAGTCCTCAGGGAGAAGGGCGGTATATAAATTTAAAATAAAATAAAATAAAAAATAAAAAATAAATATGTGCTAGGCTTATACGTAGACCTAGTACAGGGATCAGCAACTTGCAGCTCTGGAGCCTCATGTGGCTCTTTTACCTCTCTGCTGCGGCTCCCTGTCACTCAAAATATGTATAGCAACTGCCAATGTGCGACACTCGCCGGCACACGATTTATTGAGCTTTTCAACCTCTGGTAAGCCAACCATGGATAAATCCAAGAAAAGAAAAGTTTCAGAAGAAAACAGAACGTTTAACTCAATTACATATGCTAGTTTTGTGGCTGCTCAAGAAATAGTCAGGCACGGGAAGGGTTTTGTGGCTCCCAGTGTTTTCTTTTCTGTGGGAAACGGGTCCAAATGGCCCTTTGAGTGTCACTTTTTGAGTGACCTAGCACAAGCCATAATGATCTTACATGCATCTCATAATACCTTCAAATGAAGGCAAATATATGTTTCCAGGATAATATTGCAGGATCCAATCTGAATCGGTCACCGTGACCAGAGATTTAGTTTGAGCTGTTAGACTTGTGCTGGAGCTTTGAGGATGGCTCTGGTACCCAAAAGGTCGGAAGACTAAACCTCAGGATCCAGATTGGATCTATATAATTTATATAATTTGCAATTACAAAATTTATTTGCCTCCCTTCTATCCAATGACTTTGGGTGGCCTACAACATAAAAATATTAGAAGATAAGTAATTATCTGCTGTGTTATTTTATAATTGATGATTTTGTGTTATAACATGATATCATTTGCTCATTGCAGATACCCATAGCATCTATAGCACAATAAAACCACAAACCAAAAACTCATATTCTGGCTTAGTATTTAGTCAAAAGTCTTAATGAAACTTCCAATATAATTTACTACCAACTACCTTAACCTTGTGAAACCCCAGATTTTGTATTCTGTAGCCTCCATATAATTAACCATTGTCACTCTTCAGTGTATCTGTGGAAGACAGGTTAGCATAAAGACCAGGCGTGAAATCTAGCAGGTTCTGATAGGATCTGGAGAACTGGTAGCGGACATTTTGAGCAGTTCGGAGAACCAGCAGCAGAAATTTTGAGTAGTTCAGAGAAGCAGCAAATACCAGCTCTGGCTGGCCCCAGAGTGGGGTGGGAATTGGGATTTTGCAATATCCTTCTTCCAGGAGTGGGGAGGGAATGAGGATTTTGCAGTATCCTACCTCTGGAGTGGGGTCGGAATGGAGATTTTGCAGTATTTTGCACGCCCAAGCCACACCCACCAAGCCACACCAAGCCCACCAAGCCATGCCCACAGAACCGGTAGTAAAAAATTTGGATTTTTTTTAATCTAAAATTATCTTAAATTTAATTTCTTGATGAAGTCACAAAGTCCCAAACCAAATCAGGTATATCTGATTTCCCATCTAATTGTGATTTGTAATACTTGATTGACACCTGAGTACATTGTGTGAACCAGAATAATTATTCAACAAACCATAGTTTAGCACAATGTGTTAACCAAGTTGTCTTAAGTCCTTCTACATGACCAACCCTCCCCACAGCAGCATCTTACAAACAGATAGCCTGTGGCTTGAGAAGGGCAGTTCTGTTAATAAGGCTGCTTTGTGTTTGGAGTCCTTGGAAAAAGTGTTTTCTGCTGGTCCCCATCTCTGCTGATGAGCTCTCATAGCCATACTGGGAGATGAGCGGTTCTTTCATCAAGAGCTCTTCATCAAGACTCTCACTTCCATTTAAGATCTTGTGACGGCCCCAAAATTGTGGCTGCCTAAAGATAAAGTCTCTTCTCTAGACTCCAAACTCTGGAGGCTATCTGGCTAACTGCTGAATATTATTTTTACACTGGCAACAGGACGGAAGCATCTGTTTCACTGTTGAATAGCAGTGCTAGCTCTGATTGAAAGAGATTATAACTATGACAGTCCAGTTAGACCCAGCTATCATATTATGTTGGGATGCCGGAGAGCTCATGATGGGAAACCTCTGCAAACTTAGCAGTTGCCCAAGAATTCCAGATGACAAGTAGTTCCATTCAAAGCATGTCAGTAAAGGATGCAATGCTGGCATTTAAAATAGAATGTAGAGCTGAGGTTTGAGGAGACCATTCTTGATTTTCTTCTGCCCAATTATTCCAAGTGTTCTCGACCCCATCCATACCTCCTATCTCATTTTCTGTTTTATAACCACAACAAAATTCAGCATAACTTCAAAGCTTACATCTGGGATGTTAGATAAGCTCTGAATCACATTATCTTTGCATATAATATTAAATCATTATATATTTTATTCATCCTGGATAAAGTCTACCAATGCATTCATTAAGGGATGACACTGACTTGATGGCATTGATAAATCATGATCTATATGAAAGAAAATTAAAGCAAAAAAAAAAAAAAAAGGAAAACCACTAATCCACAAGTTATCTCACAGCTCTTCACTTTTACTAAGTAGAATCATCCTCAAATAAATCCATTTTACCAGCCCATAAAATAGTAGTAACTGCATGACACACAAAGTCTGAACTGGTAGAAACCAGGATTAAAGTACTTGGGCAATTTTAGTATGTTGGGGAGCAACTGTCTTCAATGGTAGCCAAGTTAGCTACTTTCGCAGTGGTTACAGGATATCCTCCTGTGCTCTGTTTGTTTTTTGCCTGCCACTAGTAATAACATCTCATGTCAAAAAAGTTTCTACCTGACTATAGATAAATTTGCATAGATAGTTTCTGCAAACTTTTATTAATCAGCAACTCAGTTACCCAAATATTAAGAAAATTACATAAATATTGAATAATTGTATCATGGAGAATGCATTCAAAGATAACTGTGTGATTATAGCATTGCTACATATATTTGCAAGAGTCAGTTTGATGCAGGCGTTAAGGCATGGGTGTCAAACTTGCTGCATCACGGTGCTATCACATGACGTATCATTATGTTATTTCCCTTCACAGAGCTGGGGTGGGCGTGGCTTGTATGTGACGCATCCAGCCTGTGGGCCGCCAATTTGACACCCCTGAGTTAAGGCATCAGGCTAGAGTTCTAATTCTATTTTAGGCATAAAATTAACTGGATGACCTTGGGTCCCTCTCTGTCTGTTAGCTCTAAGGAAGAGGCAGTGGCAAACCACATTCAGGAAAACTGCAGGGACTTGTCCAGTCAGTTGCCAGGAGTCAATCCCCACTAAAAGGGTCCAGATTATATATACATTTGCAGAAGCAACAGCCAAAACAAGTGACTGAAACTCATAGGTGGACAAAAGAAGGGGCAAAAATGAATTTTGAATTTTCATTTCAAAAATGAAATCCTCTTCATTTTTGTTCTATCACTGCTGATCTTAGGAATATTCATTTCCAAGCCTGCACAAAATAAGGAACTTAAGTTTTGGGATATATATTATCCAAGAACAAACATTGGGTACAAAGTATAGTCAAGATGTTGCATTCAAGGTTTGATCAACATGCTATTCCTTTAAACAACTTAATAGGTTAAACAAGCAAGATTATTGACTAGATTTATACATCACTAAAGGAGGTTTGTTTTAGGGATAACTAAAACTAGGATGCAAAAAGTCCAAATGACCATGAGATAACAGGAAAGAGATATAGAAAATTCTAATTCTTTGGTGCCCTCTAGAAGTCATTTATATGTTTGCAGCCCATATCTGATAGCCTTTGTTTATATAATAAACTACCATTGACTGAATTTGTCCAATATTCCATGTAATAAACCATGATTGACAAATAGTAATTGTGATTATTATTATACAACATGGTAAATTTAAAAAGCAGAAAACTACATTATGCAGTATATATGAACCTATTATCTTTCAGTTTAGGGTTAGTTTAGTTTGGTCACGGAGATAATTCATATTTACTACATACTGTTCGAAAAAGTATATCAATAATCCGAACACCAACTATGGTGTCAAAGCTGGACATGTAGCTCCATGCTTGCAGGTTCATACAAAAAAGACTATCTGAAAAAAAGGCCACCTCCCTGATTTTCCCCCCACAGCTATAACCAACAATTACTATTTCATCAAGTGGCAGCAGCTGAAAGATAAGATAGAAAATAGGCTCAGTCCATTATTCTTGTCAGATTAGTTCTTTTCTTAAATTATAAGTAGCTGGCTATTTCTTAAAAATCAAGACTTAATGTTAAGAGGTAGTGCTTAAACTTGAGGGTTTTTTTCACCTTTCAGTCCCATTCTCTCTCTGTCTCTTTTAATATTACCTCATTTGGAATGTTCAACCAGTGTTAAGCCACAGTTGGCTTAATTCTAGTTTACTCAATGAAACACAATTGGTTCAGTTCATACCACAGATTACATCTGCTGAAGTCTGCTGCAAAAGGTCTTTTTGGCCCAAGAGCCGGTAAAAACCACTGGGACCAAATGCCAACCATTTTTTAAACTGTTTCAGATTCTTCTGATAAGGAACATGGAGAAGCGATCTCAATTAATAGAGAAATAGCAATACAGTATATGGTGAACCTATGGCACGCATGCCACAAGTGGCACGTGGAGCCCTCTCTGCGGGCACGCAAGCCGTTGCCCAGCTCAGCTCCACTGTGCATGCATGCACGCTTCCCACCAGCCAGCTGATTTTCGGGTCTGCCCTGCAAGCAGGAGACATCCCGGGGACCTACCTTTCTGCTGCCTGTGCCTTCCCAGATCTCTGGAGATTCCCCTCCCCTGTTTTGGGAGGTGAGGCTTCCCCCCCCCCACCGCCGCCTCCCAGCCGTTTTGGGAGGTGAGGCTTTTTTTTCTTCTCCCAGCTGTTTTGGGTTGTGAGGCCAAAAGTGGGGGGGGGTCGTACGCACATGCGCAGGGTGGCAGGGCATGCAGAAGGGGCATTGCATCATGGGTGTGGGACGTGTGCACATGCAGTAGTGCACACGCACGCGCTTTTGGCACCCAAGAAAAAAAAGGTTAGCCATCACTGGTATATAGTTTGAATGCAACAATGAAGTGCATTAGTTGCCCCTAGAACATTGGGGGGGGTAACATGGGATCCTCAAATGCAGCTAACCCATAGTTCCTAACAGCACCTCTCAAGGTGGCAGATGGGGAGGGATATTGTGATCTGTAGTTCTCCAGATGTTTTAAAAAAGAAGTTGACTTTGCAAGCCAGTAGCCTAAATGTTTATTTTTAGTAAACTTTTTAATAAACCATTTAACCCAGTGGTGAAATCAAAAATTTTTTTACTACCGATTCTGTGGACGTGGCTTGGTCGGCGTGGTGTGGCTGGTGGGTGTGGCAGGGGAAGGATACTGCAAAATCTCCATTCCCACCCCACTCCACAGGAAGGATACTGCAAAATCCCCATTCCCTCCCCACTCCTGGGGGAAGGATATTGAAAAATCTCCATTCCCACCTGACTCTGGGGCCAACCAGAGGTGGTATTTGCCAGTTCTGTGAATTACTCAAAATATCCAGTACCGGTTCTCCAGAACCTGTCAGAATCTGCTGGATTTCACCTCTGATTTAACCACTCTGTAGATTAAGCAAGCATTTCAGGGACTCAGAATTGAACATTATGCTGACAAGTTAAGGCACCTTCCATTCTTCATGCTGCCAGAGATAGTCTGGGAATTGCAATACCATTACATCCAGAGGGCAACAGGTTGAATAAGATTAAATGAAAGAAGTATCACTTCCAGTTTCCCAAGATGTAACTCTTCCTGTATGTTCTTTGCCAGGTGAAACCACTTTTCTGTCTTCCTTCCTTCCTGTAGGTGGCTGGGGCTTAAGAGCCATTTTAGTGCTGCTTCAGACAAAGGACTCTTTGTGAAATTGCAAACTAAGATGTTTAGACTTAAATGGCACAGACAGGCTTATCATGCCAAAGTAGAGGGGAAGTGTAGTTGAGGGTTTTGCACATCCTTATTTGTTGTGTAGACCAGTGTTTTTCAACCTGGCAACTTTAAGATGTGTGGACTTCAACTCCCCGAATTCCCAAAGCCAAGGCTGAAAAACACTAGTGTAGCTGATTTAAAACAACTGAAGGAAAAATAAATCCATATTTCTAGCACTTTTTCTTTTGAGATAGTTTTTGCAAGTTTGTCAATAATAATTACTGTGATTAAGACTGTCCAGCATAAAGAGACAGTTGCAGGGAACAGGTTCTTGCTTGCTCTATAGCTGACTCCATTGTAGATAGATGCTGCCCCCTCATGAGAGTTCGCTCTCCTTATTCAGGGTTTTTGTAGAAGAACTCATAAACTGATTTGAGAAACATGCATTTGATTTTATAAAAAAATGTGTGTGTGTGTGTGTGTATATGTATGTATGTATATGTGTGTATATGTGTGTATACACACACATATTTTAGAAACATACAAGTATGTTTTGGTAATGTTCATTTAGGAGTGCCTAGCACTCTGAGAGACTACAGCTTCATTTTGCACTTAAGAAAGACTCCCAGTCTTTCCCAGTTAGCCAGAGGTCTCTGTGGGCTGTTATAGGTATCACTAGAAACTAATGTATAATGCAAATAACATTTGTTTTTTAATCATCAAAGCAAGCTGGCTGCTCAGCCTCTTCTCACTCTACCCTACCCTAGGACACCCTGCATCTTTGGACATTTTTTAAAAAATGACTCTTAAAAATGCAAATACAACCATTGAGGTCAGTAAACACAGCCTATATAGAAATTAGCTGCACCTGAGAAAACAGGTTTTGGTGTTTGGAACTTATGGAGGGCAATGTCAGCACTGGATGGTCTGAACTGCGTGTTCTGCTATGGGGAAGAGGGTCTCTTTTTGACACATTTGAAATTGGAGAAAAAGTTGGAGATTTCACCATTATAGGTTAGAGAGAACAAACCACCTGGCTATAGGTTGCGTAGATGCATGTCCAGGGTGATAAAAATGTTGATATTTGAGCGCTCTCTGCTGACTGCATTGTGAATATACGAGATGGCAGGGACTGGGTTTTTTTTTAACCTTCTGTTACAGAAATGGAAAACAAGTAAAAGCATAGATACACATTCAATGTGAGTTTTGGCTCACAATACATCAGGCATTATATAGCCACTGTCAGAATGCCCTTCGGACAAAGCAAAATTAAAGCAAGTAGTTAAAATGAATGCAAGTGGCTGTTTTTAATTTATTCTCAATGTATATTAATGCTGGGTCCAGTGCACTAAGGCAAAATACTTAGAAGAATACAAGTGAGGAATGCTAGCCTGTTTTTCACTCTTGTTCCTATTGTTTCAGAGAATAGAGCAACTGTAGGGAATGTGAGTAGTGAGGCAGAATATCCAAAGAATCAGATAATGTTCTGGATGGATACATTTAGTAATATTATTCCAATCCAAATGTCCAAGAATGGTTGTCAGAAATGTGTGATTTATCTGCTTTGGGGAAGGCAATATTCTCTACTAATCAAAGGATGTAGCAATATGTGTTACTGTGGCACAATTCTGCCCCATTTATCAACCAACCAACCAACCAACCATCCCACCCACCCACCAATTCATCTATTCTCATTTATAAAATCTCATTCATTTTTTCTAAGTTGAATGTTTTCCTCTTCATTTGTTTACTGAAAATTGGTGACAATAGAATAGGGAACTGGAACACAGAAAGCACAGAAGGGGTCATGCAAGATATTTAGTAAAATCTACAAATCTACGTGTGGCCATTCAAAAGTAAGCTATGGTATCTTATAGCACAGTGATGGCTAACCTTTTTGCCATCGTGTGCCAAAAGTGGGGGGAGCGCAGGGGAGCCACGCATGCACGTGCCCACACCCATAATTCAATCTGCTCCACCCCCCCATGCATGTGTGCGTGACCCTCCCATGCGACCCCCGCTTTTGGCATGCGATGGCATGGTGGGCCCAGAAGGCCCGTTTTTCGCTCTCTCCAGGCTCCAGAGGCTTTCTTAGAGCCTGGGGAGGGTGAAAACAGCCTTCCCCATCCCCCCGGACGCCCTCTGGAGGCCGGAAACAGCCCGTTTCCCAACTTCCAGTGGGCCCAGAAGGCCCGAAAATCAGCTGGCCAGTGTGCACATGGGCGCTGGAGCTGAGCTAGGGCAATGCTCGCGTGCCCACAGATATGGTTCCCCATGCCACCTGTGGCACGTGTGCCACAGGTTCGCCATCACGGTTATAGCATCATGGAATTGTTTGAATTATTGCCTTTAAATACAAACCTAATATGCATTTGGGATCATTTTTTTCTGTAATGTAGCTGACTTTTCATATGTAAAGAACTAAGTCACCAAAAAATAAAAGTATATTAAAAACTAATAGTTTTAACTGCTTTCTGTGTGACACAATATATATCAACACTTCTTACATATGTAAGGCTTCATATTAAAGAAAAATCCAACTGCTGCTTGAGAAAAGCAGCAAAACGAAAACAGAAAAACATAGTTACTATTTGGGGGGGAAAATGGTTGTTTTATTAAATAGCAGTCCACAAATAAGGCTAATTACAACTTTGAAATATGTTGTATTTTACGGTACGCAAAAGTTGAAATGGCCAAAAGGCATGTATTAAAATTACTCAAGGAGAAAAAAACCAAATTGCAATAATACAGGTTTGTGAAGTGTGTCATGTTTGAAAAGTGAAACAGCCACACTGATATGATATAATACCTATACACGGGTGCCTCATTGTGTCTCCCACAAATATTTGCAAATATTTATTAGCGTACAAACTGTGTAGCTCGTGTTTCTTGTGAGTATTTCAACAAATTACTGTATTTGTTCAGTTACAGGCACAATATTTTTCTCTCTGAATATACTGGGCACCTTGAGTAAAAAACCACACTAGTCACTACTACCCTACAATACTTTATTGTAGCACAAAGATTACAACATCTTTTTTCAAAACATGGTTATTTCATCAAAATAAAGATTTTTTTCACATAGATGGCTTTTGTGTAAAAAAAAAAAACCCTTAAAAGCATTTAAGCAATATATCTTGAAGTTGTTCTCCCTTTTATAGTTTAAAACAAAAATGAAAACATTAGCTTTGTAAGCTTTTTTAAACACAAACAATATATTTAGCAGAAAACTTTACTTTGTATACCATTTAAACATTTGGCAAAACAATTCTTTAAAATAGTGCAATGTTTTTATGTCTCAGTTTTATGGATATCTCCCTCCCTCCCTATGAAACAATAGCCAGATTTATAACAGTTGTTCAGACAGACCCTTTGGACGAATGAAAGTGAAGTAGGCACAGTCCACCAAGAATGTATGTGCAATTTTTACTAAATTAAACAGAAGCACCATTAACAACATACTTTTGTTGCAGATCTTTTTTCATTTCAAGTGGGCATATCAATCTATATAGCAGAAAGCATCTCTGGGGTCAGTTCTATGTGCTGCTCTTGAACAGCAACCAATGGCATTAGAACACAACTTAATTAAGGTGGGGACTGTTCCTTGTTATGGAGGAAAGGGCTCAATAAAACCTCAGGTCATGTAAATCACGGGCAGCAGGGAGTCTCTGTGGACGTGTGAGATTTTGAAAACTATTGTGAGCAAGCTCCGTAAAGAAGATGCAAAGTAGACTTGCTCATGTACAAACAGCCTCTTACAAATGCTCATTTATCCAAGATTAAATGGTGATTGTGTCATCTGATAGTTTAGCACCTTAACTTAGCTATTTGTTTTTTTTTTCTGGAGAGATGTACATATTTCCAGATGAGGGGCTAGCCACTCATCATCTCTAAAGAATTGTCTTTGCAGCCATGTGAGTCCAGAATTACTTCCAGAAATAAAGATAATGCAGGAGAACTCTGGTGTCTTATTCACTTTCATTTTAAAAATAAATGTCAAATGGTATAGTAAGTTTAACAGATATAAGGGAAGATATTGATGAGCACATTGGTGGCTACAGATATTGAATTGCTATGCAGTCTGCAAACAATGCAAATGTGGAAAATACTACTATCACCAGGAAAGGGCTTTAACTCAGGGTAGAATGTATCCTTTTTGTGCAGAAACCCCAAATTTAATTTATGAAATGGAGACTCTTCTGCTGAAGACAGTTTTCTACTATAGACACAGCAGAATCAGCAAATTTGTTAAAACTGGGTCCACACATTATGCTAAATCATAACCTGATTGATTTGACTTTAGGAAGAGTATAAACTTTACAGTATGATTCATGAACCATACTTTATGGCTTAAGACAGTATGTGAACCAGGCTGCTATGACATCATTAAAATAAGATATGGGAAAATATGATTTATGTGATTCATATATTATTATTAATTCAATTTGTATGCTGCCCCTCTCCGAAGACTCAGGCGACTATATATATATAGTTATGAAAACTGCAAGTCCCTTGCAGGCCCTTTCCATTGATCATGAAGATTCAGAATGCTGGAAACTACAATCCAAAAAATCTGGGAGACTGCAGATTTACCACCTCTGCTCTGCATTTTTATTTGGAAGTGAATCCCATGGATAATTAAGAATAGATTTTGTAAAATTGTGCTGATACAATAACTACATAAAATTATTAATTAATATTTGCTTTAAGAACAGTAGGGATGTTTTTGTGCAACTCAAAAGAATCTGAGAAAGGAAAGAAAGAAAGAAAGTCAGCTAACATATAAGGATGATAAAATAAGGAAGTTGGGGCTAGATCAGCCACCCCTATAAATTGCTAGCTGGAATGATAAGTATTAGTGTCCATTACATCTGGAGGGCACAAGTTTGGCCTAAGATCTGAGAAGTTTTTGAACTGGGTATAAATGATACTTCCCAGGAACATTCTATCCCAGCTTAGAAAGTGATATTTGAGAAGCATTGTTACCCACAGTCATTCAAATAAAGGCAATGAAAAGACTAATCAAAAAAATGGGAGAGAAAAGGCATCTATTAAGGATTTCAAAACTATGAATGAAAAAATTGAAATGAATGTAAATAAAGTTCAAAGATTTAATTTGTGCTAGAGGCTAAATTACTACTGCAGAATAACTGTATGGTCCTGGGCACATTTCCTCAGGACTTTCTTTTTACTTATACTAAAAATACTGTAAAGATAGTACTGCTGACTCTGCAACAATGACTGTATCACTGTACAGTGAAAGAAGATGGAAGTAAATGTATTATAATGAGAAGGAATCTTTAAAAATACTAAGTAGTATATGCTTGTGCAGAAGAAAAAGCTTAGGTGTGTATATATGTTTTAAGCATCAGTTTTTCAAAATAATTCAGGGAGTCAGGAAATTTTTTTACTTATATCGCAGGTATTAGTAAGAAAAGTGAATTACAGTAGTGAAGCAACTAACCCACCACCAAAAGATCTGCAACAGAAATGCTATTGGGGGTGGGGGGTGGGGGGTGGGAATCTATTTTCCAAAGACAATAGTTATTGATGCATTTTCAGATGATTCTACTATAATGAATACACTATCCTAAAGAGTATCATAGTTATTCCTAGAAATGACTTGTTTGAAAAAAGAATATTAGCAGAAAGCAAGAAATAGTTTCAACAACAGCTGATCTTTAAGGATGACTCCCAAGTGACTAGGCTTTGTTTACCCTAAAGATGTATATTTTCTAACCTTCAAAACAGTTGTTGTAAGAGTTACCGCCAGGGCAAAGTGCATGATATGCTTTTTCCTAGCTCAGTCAGAAGTTGGGGAAGTTCCTGAGGAGTAAAAATTACTTAAGCCCCTCTGTTGCAAATTTTTTTGCTTAGATAAAAGTACCTAATCTTTATATTTTTAAATAAGCTCTCTGAAAAATGTGTGTGTGTGTGTTTGTTTGTTTTCAATGAACAGAGGAGGAGAAATCCTGCAAAAACTAAAATCCAATCCTTAGGCAATTTCTCCCCCATGGCCCTCATGACTTTTGCTGGGTAATTTGTCAATCCCAACAAAAATATAATTGTGGCTGGACTGGAAACTGGACCATTTTTCTAAATATAGCACCTGGCCCACAGATATATGTGTAAAATCTGTAACTGTTAAAATAATCTGAGCTTTACTGAATACTAGGTATAAAAATAGTGCATATATGAATCTGTTTTTCCCAGTTGTTCAGCCTAATGAGGAGACATGGGGGTGGGAGGGGGGGAGAAGAGAATAGAAACGTTTGTTGGGACATTTAGAAGTCAAAATGTCTTCTTCCCTCTGTACTTAGCAGTCAAATCCTTGGAACTACTCCCCAGTCACTACCCTCAAATTCGAGAAGAGGGAAACCATTATACTAATTGTAATTCTGTATTTAAATGAAAGCATCCTCCACAATCTGCTGTATTTGTGATTCGTAGGGGGAAAAAGCATCTGACATGTCAAAAGCCAATAGCACTAAATGCAGGATCTTGTAGTAAGCAAGCATCTTGCAACAAGGCAAATTGAAAAAGCTGGAAGTAAGTGGTTAGGCATAGAACAAAGGCTCCAGAGCACTTGGGCAGGGTTAGGCTGCATTGCATCGAAGGCTCAAAGAAAGCTCCCAAAGTGAATGCCTCTTTTACACAGAATGCTGCATATAGGCACGTAACCTGGAAGTCAAATGCAGGCATAAGCATACTGTTTATCTTGGAAGCAGCAAAGAATAAAAGTAAATCAGACACTAAATGACAAGACTTTGAATAAGGCTTACTCTTCTCCGTAGCTCAGTCCCTTCTTGTCCCAGATACCAAAAGGCTTCTAGACAAGAAGGGCAGTGTATTACATTCTGGGAGGACGAGGAAACAGAAGGAGGGTTCCTAGTATAAATGAAATGATAGCTTGGCAGAAGGAGACAGTATGCAAAAGCGGAAAGCCTGAGGCAAGCTTCTCAGAAGAGCAGATGGAAAATAAAGCGATACACTCTACTGCCTTCCCCACATGGGCAAGAGGAGAAACAGCACTTACTGTCCCTCAGGTACCTTACCCTCTCAGCCAGAGGTTCCCCCACAGGGTGAGGAAACCCATTCTTACAGCAGCTACAAACTCGCTCAGGGAAGGGCTTCTAATATTTCACAGTTGCCTCATGGTCTCTCCAGGGAAGGGGCAGGATCAAGACTGATTATGGGAGATCCACTGGCTGTCAATGGGGCGCCTCAGCAATTCCTCCACATGTCGTGCCACATCCATTGAATCATCCAAGTCGAATTCTCCTTCTGGATCCAGCACAGAGTCAGGACTGAGAAAAAGAGAGAAAGGAGCATCATGAAAAAACTCTGAATTCTAAAAAAGATACTTCTGAAAACTTTCTCAAGAGGCTATTTGGAAGAAACTCTAACAATCTGGTTTTAGAAAAATATGTAGTCCTCTCAAATTCATTCATTTCCCCCTCCAGTTTAGAGAGGGGAGGGGAAGTGACTTTTCCTAATTCTTTAATTATTTTTTTTTAATTTTCATGGATATGATTTTTTATGTTTTCATCTTTGTTCCTATTAGGGAAATACTAACAAATGGGATAAGGTAAGGTGAAATATTGCCCATACAGTTAAGATTACAGACTATAGTTGCAGCAAAAGCAAATGAGAAAAATCTAAATTGAATGAATTTACTATTTTAGACTGTGATAAGTGGGTTTAGGATCACTTTAAAAAGATGATCTTTTGCATTAAAAAGAAATCTCATGTAAATTTTAAAAATATTTTAATAGGAAATGGTAAGATGCAGTGCAAAGGTGTTGATTAAAGGAGCGCAAAATGATTTGTGTGGAATGTTGAAGGACACACTCCCAAAGTATGCACACTCCCAAAGACAGAAAACATGGGAAAGGCATTGCAAGAGTAAATGAGTGTTTTAAGAACTTGTAAAGCTTAAGGTACATTATTTAGCCCTAAAAAATCATTCCCCAAGTGACGAAATATCTTCTCCATAGGACTTACATCTGAGCTCCATACATTCTGGGGAATCTCTGGGGATTGTGAGATGTTGGTATGCCACACTTTTTGTGCCTCTTCATTTTCTCCCTGCTTATTATTTTTCCTTTCTGTACAGGGACAGCATTCAAAAATAGAACACCTACTACAAGTCTATACAACCTCTGTCCATGAGCGGCAGTAACCGATTGGAGATTTGAGCTGGCAGAACTACCTTTGCAATGTTTGCCACTGTGATGTCTAGGAACATTTCCCATGCTATGTCCTTCCCATAAATCACACTGTTCTCCAAATAGCTGTTTAGTGGTAATTTAAATCAGGAGATTTAGGAAAGCTCTCACCAGTGGTGTCCCCAGAGGGAACAAGGGACTTGTCAAAATGATGCAAACAGCACTTCAATGCAGGTATTATCCCTTTTCTGAGTGCATCAAGAAAGGGGTGACACCCAGCACAATGCTCTGAGACTGCTTTCATTATTCTGATGAAAGCAGCAAGAACCCAAAGAGAGACTATTGTCTCTTCTCAAATGCAATTCTTCTTGTTAAGAATATTAATATTCTTATTTTATTCTTAGTCTTATATATTTCGTCCCCCATCCAGGGGACTTAAGAACGCCTCAATCTGTTCCAATCCCAATTAACTGGGCAGTGATATGACAGCAACCTCTGTCTTAAAGCGGATTAGGAACATGCAAACGGAATATTTATGTTGTGAGACTAGTATGTTTTCAACTATAAAATGCAAGACACTACAAAGCAGAGAACTTTCAATGGTAAAGGTCTTGTCTCACTTACTTTTGTGTGTACATGTTGTAGTGAGGAGCAGTAGGGCAAACAGCCGGTGATGATGCTTGTTCCATGTAGGAAGCCCCTACACCCATAGCATCTCCTGAAGAGGCAGCAAACCTACAACAGATGGGGCAGAAACAGAGAAAGATTTTTGCCTGATACCAATGGATCCTTCAGTGGTAAGAAGAACATAAACTATTTGGGGTTGATTTTATGGAAAGCAGGAATACACATTTCAGTTTCCTTCCTTGATATAAATATCCACACTCACCCTGGTATGAAAAGAATCAGAAAGCAGAGACATAACTGCACAGAGGATCCAAACTTCTTTTTTTAGAAAATACAATCATCAAGCTACAACGCCTTAACATTATCAACTTTTTCTCAGTCCTACCTTTGCACTGAAGCTAGCAAAATGGAAACTGGATTTATGTTGCTTGCTTCAAGTTTTTAAAATCATAAATCCTCCTTGTGAGGTGCAATATCTAAAGCTAAAAATGGGAGGTGCAATATCTAAAGCTAAAAATTATTGCACTCCTAGCTGAAAAGAGAACTGAAAAGAGAACTGGGGGCGAGGGGGGAAGAATTCCAGTTGAAAGTAAATAGCTACCATTTCTTCCTTATTTCTCACTCCCTTTAAAAGAATCAAAATGCATTTTCTCAACCCACAGTACTTACTCTGGCACAACTTGCTTGATCTGCGGCTTTACATATCCATCTATAGCCTTTGCTGCAAAAGAAAGGAGTTGGGGTATGTGAGAGTGAAGCATATAGTTACTGTACAAGACAAACTTCATATAGTAATCCTTTTTGGAAATAGTAGTAATCTGGTATTCTTTTTCATTTTAATTACATGCATGTTGAAACCCTTCCCCAAGGAGGAATGAATTAATTTGGCTTGTCTGTTTTGCTTGTACAATATTCATTCCGAAAGCTAAACCATTCCCTTTCCTTGTTGATCTGCAAATCTTTTGTTGAGAAAAATCCATGTTAAAGATTTGCATATAACTATTTTTCAAAACTGCTCAAAATGATTAAGTAAATTGAAACACAGTTTATCCTTCTCAAGCATTCAACTGTAAAAACAGTCACTGACCTGGTCATTAAAGAGAACATTTCCTTCCTCACCAAAAAGAAAAAGAAAAAGAAAAACTAGTCATGAAAAATATCTGTTTTACTTCAATTAATCGCCTTAATCACTATCTCCGTCCTTTAGAGAAATATGCAGTTCCAATCTAGCGGTACCACTGCCTTCTCTCTTTGCATTAGCATTTATCTCTCTTTTTAATAATGCATTTTAAAAACATTTTCTGATAGTATCCTGTAATACCAGATATGTTTCTAAAATTATGTATGTCATTGTAATACAATTTATATGATCAAAGAAAAAGGGATTTGAAATTGTCTAGATTCCTCTGCTGGGAATCAAAGGGTCATATGTATCAATTGGAAAAGACAACGCTCAGAAAAAAAATAGGCACTTTTCTGCAATTACCTGAAGTGATTGGCATATAATATTTGGAGAAAACTTCTTCCTTGGATCTATCAGGATACACAAAAGTGAGATATGGGAGGTCACCAAGGCGATCTGCCAGGGAGCGGATGGAGAAGTCACGGGTGGTGAAGGGCATTAAGTTCCAGAACATTCTCTCAGCTGCAAAAACCCCAGATCATAATCAGATATATGCTCAATATATTCTGATCCAATGTTCTCATAGTGATCAAAATAGGCATTAGTGTTGTTGAAAAAGAATTTACCATTTTCAAACTTCCAGGCAACTGTGATCCCTCCAATTTCGGAGTCACTGAACCTCAAGAGGAAAGTTCCATCTGGTTTGCTGATTAGCAAATCATGTGCTTGCTGCTTATTGATAAAACCTAGAATAGCCCTAGAGAATTGGAAGCAATAGAGAGAAATCAGCCAGCAAAGTATCTAGGCAGGGAAGAATAAATTGAAGGGGAATGGGGGATAGAACTCTTACCCATCATTCCAGTGAGGCTTCAGATGTTTCTTTAGGACTTCCATCACTCCATCAAACCACTGCCAAAATGTATAATTGCGCCCTGGAAGATTTTCCTGGTTAAATGAAAAAAAATAAAAACATGGTTCTGGAATCTTTCTTTGGTTGTTGGCGGTCTTAATGTTTTTTCTGATCCTACCCTAGTATATTAGAGAAGGAATAGCTTTATAGTAAAATACACAAGCAATCATATTCATCAGAAACATAATACACGTTCTTTTGAGCTTAAGTGATTTCAAATTGATGGAATGAAAATTGGAAAAACTTTGAAACCTCCATGGATTTGAATGACTAATCACGGGAGATTTTAATTTATTTTTATTATTTATCTCTGCACTGTTGAGTGATTGTTTCTCTATTTTTAAAAGGAATTCAGTTAGTTGCCTGTAGAGTTGATTAAGTTGTACAAAATTCATGCATGCAGTAAACTACATGTTTTATATACAGTCCCCAAATATATTTCTGCTGATGCAAGAAGACAGTTCATATGGTGAGACAGTATTAAACTATTTCAATAAGATTTTGATGTATATCTAATGAAACTAATAAATTGAAGTTGTTCTGTAAGGAGGAATGTGCTATACTTTCTCCAAGCTTACATGCTTTAAATCATTTTTCTCAATAAATAAATGAACAAGTTTAATGTTTTGATCATTTATTTAATTGGATTTTCTTTATCTAGTTTTAAGACTTGTGTGGAGAATAGAGCATGTTTTAGGCCATATTTATGCAGAAATATTGAAAATTCAAAAGGTTTCACAAACTTTTAAGCATAACTTTTTACCTTTTTTTTTCACCTGATTGTGAGCATCTTTTATTTTGATATTTTTAATGCAACTTTTGTATCATCTGTACATCCTAATCTGTTCTTCCCTTAGAGTGACTTATAAATTTAATTGATTAATTCTGAGTCCGTCTTGAAAACAAACAATCTTCAAATTTAATGGGAGCCTATTATGTGTCAAGAATGAGCTCTGAGGTAAGAAATTCAGAGTTCAAAACTCACTGTCTGACTAATACAGCTTTAGTCTACATTATGCAAGAAATAGCATTCCTGAGCTGTTGTCAATGTAATATATATGAATCTATTCATTTGGTTTTTAATCTTCTCAAAACAGATTTACTCTCTTCTCACAGGTTGTATGAATAAACTCTTCTAGCAGGATTACCATTAAGTTTAATAGTAAAATTTCTTTATTGTTCTCATTTCTGTGAGGTAAATCAAAACTGTTCCCTTTTGGAGATCAAGGACTGAGATGAAGAGATTACCAAAAAGCCCAAGAAAAAGCAAGAAACTGAACTTCAACATTAGGTAAATTTTGTTCTCTTTATAAAAAACTTTTTCCCCCTGTATAAAGAAAAGGTTCTCAGTAAGACCATCAACAGATTAAGTTCTTTTAATAAGATGATGGTTTAATGATTTTAAACACAGAGATGTTCTTTTGGAAATGGCATGGAATAAATCTGCATTCACATGACTCGCTGTTTACTGTATCAGCTGCGTGTGTAGCTCCAAGACAGTTCAGGATTACATTTACAAACTGAATTGTCTCTTTTTTATCTCAAATGCAGAATGAGCAGCAGAGAGAAAAAAGAGAACACATGATAGTGATGCTGATGGGAAACGAAGGGGAGGGGGGAAGATTGGGGAGAAAGTTATGGTGATAGAAAAGGCGTGCAGGCCAAACTACTTCCCACAAAATGGTTTTCTGGCAAATCTGGTTATTAATTGGTTTCTTATTTACCCTGTTGAACTGAGCCCAGGAGACAGTCATATTGTTATAATCTTCCAGATGATTCATGCTGCTATTGAAGAGCTTTTGGGCAAGAAAGAGGAGGTTCTCTTTGGTGAGTCCACGACTGCTCTGGACTTCAGACTTGAACTTCATGTTGAGAGCCTCACACAACTGGGACCACATCACTTTGTCTGGCACAGCAAAGGGCACACGTCCTGGCTCTGCAAAAGCGTTGTCCCACAGCACTGTGGCAGTGGCATTATTATCCTGGCTGCCATGCACAATTACCACCACTGGCAGGGATAATGTCTTCACCTGGAATACCAGCTCATTGCCACCTACACTGAAATGAGACTCAAAGAGAATGGTGAACTTCTCCTCAGTCACTGACTCAGCACCACGACGATCTGAACGCTTGATCCGCTTCAAGGACTAAGGATGGATGAGATAATAGAGGGAGACACAAGAAATAGGAAACAGATCACAAATTGTCTACATATCACTCAGATTAAAAACTGTAAATGTGAACAGGAACTCAGCTATATACTCAGGCTGATCTTCCGAGGGAAATTTTCTTAGTAACTTTACTTTCCACACCTGTTATTAAAAGCTAAATCTAGAATTAGACTTTAGGAGATGTGAGACTACAATAGATAATGAGGCTTTCCTCCTTAGTTACATTTTCAATAGGAAAAACCAACAGTGATATGTGAAGCTGGAGGTAGATAGTATGAATCACGAAGACATCTCTCACCATGTTGCGGAAATGAGCACTCAGTGTTCCAGTTGCCTGATGATATTCCATAACACAGGAATTGTTCAAGATATCACCACTGGACTCACTGCCAAAAGAAAGAAATGGCAGCTAGTTGAATGCAAGCCAGTATACCACTGGTGATTTACTATCTTCCACTGAGAGTGTTAATTTTGCACTATGGATATACCAATGATATGGCTCCATCCGGTGGAGATTTTAGATTGGTTCTCATGGCTTCATAAAAATCTGTTTTTCAAAATTATGACATCTATTACAAGCAAATTAATGTACAATGCACACTGAATTACCTAAAACCAAGCAGCCACTTTTTGCTCTGTTACCGTTGTCTTTAGGTAAGCTTAAATGTTTCCTATAATGTTGATCAAATTTCTACCTCAGGAGAAAGTTTTCTCCAACCAAATTCTGACAAACTGTAACAAGGATATAAGTAATGAAAATTGGCTTAATCACAGATTGTAAGAGCGGCAAAAAAATCAAATAAGGCTAAAAGCTTTCAATCCTGAGAGCTGGGTTGAAATTCAGACTTTCTTGCCCTTAATTCTTTAGCATCCTGGATAAACAGTGAAAGTATCTTGCCAATTTAATTTTCAAAGTTACAATAGTTATGTTTTTATTTAAGAATATTAATGGTATATTTCTATGTATTAATTTCTACTCTTCACATCTTCTGACATCTTCTGACTTTTCTTAGTGCAGCATCCTTCATAAGTGTTGGGGCTGGAAACCTGCACTTATGGAGGATAGTAAGCAATAAGAAAGCTGGTTCAGGAGAAATGGATTCTGTCCTCCCTCCCTTTGCTTCTTTAGCCTGTAATAAACATACATACTTGCGGGTACTCTCATTCTTTAGTAGGGCTTTGGCTTGCAGCTCACTGATGATGGTGGCC
Organism: Arizona elegans; assembly: GCA_022577455.1. Taxonomy (NCBI): domain Eukaryota; kingdom Metazoa; phylum Chordata; class Lepidosauria; order Squamata; family Colubridae; genus Arizona; species Arizona elegans. Next base: position 111,624,089 of record JAKOOJ010000004.1, on the reverse strand, counting down.
TTTACTTGTGGTGGGTTCATGTGAACATTTAACTTTCCACCAACCAGCAGTCTTACTGTCGCTGCAAACTTAGTCTGAGTCTTTAGCACCTGTGGAGGCTGCTTTTCTATTATGAATGTGCTATAAGAAGAGGAAAGGGAGAGGAAAGACCAAGTCATTAGTTACAGAAGGTGAAAAATAATGCAAAAATAAATGTGCTAGCTTTTGTGACTCAGTATATACATCTCATCAGCAAAGAAAACAATGGCAAACTACAAACCCCCATGAATAAAAACACACACTCACATACACATATCAATAAAGTACAAGTGGACCTTTACTTATGAACAGAACAGGGACTGGAATTTTGGCCACTAAGTGATATGGTCTATCAGCAAGTCACATGACTGAACCCAATTTTGCAACCATTTTTACTGTGGTCATTAGATGAATGAAGGAAACCCAGCTTCCCCAATTGACTTTGCTTGTCGGAAGTTGGCTGGGAAGATTGCAAATTGCAATTTTCATGACTGCTAGATACTGCAATTATCATAAAACAAGAGCCCAAATTGTGATCACATGACTTGGGTGGTACAACAGTTGTAATTTAGAGGATGGGTCATTGATCACTTTTTTTGAGGCCATAACTTTGAACTCTCATTAAACAAATGGTCTTAAATCAAGGACTAATTGTACTCAAATATCATAGCAACAACCCACAACAGGCAAAAGAAGTTGTGTAATAACCCATTAGACAAGCAAAAAGGCTTAAACAACTAAGAACCAGAAATAGACTATCTATGTAGCATATTCAAGTGCAATAGATACCAAAGCAATAAAAAAGCATTTATTCAAACAATCGACCCATCCCTTGAAGAAGAAAATTCTTGCATATCAAAAATTTCTCAGTAACTACCCACAGATTATTACACACCTTGTAGGAAGCAAGTATATCTAACAACACAAACCTACCTAGTGACTAGCGCAGAAATTATGTCTGTGACGGTGCCATTAACATCTGAGAGCAACTCTTCAATTGGTCCAGGAATAGGCAGCTGCTGGTACAAGTGTTCAGCACGGCGTACTTGTTGACGGTTCTGGCAAATGAATTCAGCCAGTTTTTCACACCTAGGGAAAAAACTCATTGTATTCTAGTTTGTCAGAAACAAAGAAGAATCATGTGGCATCTGAAAGATTAACACATTAATTCTTGAAAGACTAACAACTTTAGAATTAGGAAAAGAAGAGGGGGCATGTATATAAGGATTAGTGAGGCCTAGGGAAAGTATGTGATGGGGAGCACAAAAAGCCTTAGGGAAAATGATCCCAACACATATTTCCTAATGATGTCAAGACATGCTATCTTCAACCATTATACTGAATTCAGTATAATGAATAAATTATAAATTTATAAATTTATAAAAATTTATAAATTTAAAAAACAGGCAAAGCTCAAACTGCCTAAAAGCACACTATCTGACAGCTACTTCAGACTATAAATTCAAGAGAAGTATTGTATTATACACAGACTATGGGCTAGTTTTTGCAATTTTTTTTTTACTATCCATCATTATTGCTTATTATTTGGGTTCAATTAAGTTAGGATATCAGATCAATCCTATAATATTGTTGTTTTGCATTTCAAGAGATAATCATATAAAAATAAATGGCCCTGTCAAATTATGTTGTGTAGTAGCCATGTATGGTTGTTAAGTATGGCTTTTAATTTGATTATTTCATTTGCTTGTGGATTTTTAATGTTATGAATATGCTGCACAATGTAATTGTTGCATCAACCATGAATTTAATTTGAATTAGCACTGAGCCTGAAGACATAAAGAAAAGGCAGGGATGAGGATATTTTAGAAAGGGTTCCAAATTCAGATTAATAGTAATCTCCTTTTCCGGGTTTTTTTTTTTTTTGGTCAATCTATGGGTCAGGATGCAATTCTGAAAATTCTACAGAAAAGATATTAGGAAGTAGGGACTAGCTATAGCAGCCATTATGTTAAGCTGAATGCAAGTACTCTTGTGACCTATCACTGGCACTCCTTTCTGTAAGGAGTGAAAAATATTCATTTTATATAGAATGGGATTGGTAGAAATCTTTTACAGATATAACTTGCAAGTAATCCTCACTTGATTATTGTTTGTTCAGCGACTGTTGGAAGTTACAATGGTGCTGAATGAGTTGTACTTACAAATGCAACTCAAAGTTACAGCCATTGAAGCACATACCGGTAATCAAAATTTGGGTGCTTGGCAGCCTGCCTACATTTATGACTGCAGAATGTGTTTCAACTCCCCCCACCTGGCTATCTTCCCCCACTTCTGTCCTTTCAGTTGTCCTGCACTCTGCACAAGGAGGGCCTACAAGGGGAGGAAGAAGATGGTGAAGGTGAATTGGAGGCTGAAAGGGGTAGTGATGGGGAGCAGGAGTAAGCAGTGCAGTGCAGTGCAACCAATAGAGCAGAGCTGGGGAAGAGATAGGTGAGTGGAGGAAGTTAAAGCAGAGGTGAGCACAAGGCAGAGAAGCCTGACTTCAAGAGAGCTGGACTTATTATGTGGTAACATAATGATTCTAAGCTGATGACTTGCTTAATTCCCCGCACCCCACCCCATTCCGCCTGCTCTTCTCCTACATCCTTTTTCTCTCTAACCCCCTGTTCCCTCTCATGCTCTCTACCATGCTTGCAGGCCATCTAAAGGCCCCTCAGGGGGACCACCATTTCCTGCTAGTTGCTGCCTCCTCTTCCACTGGATCAACTCATCATCCAAGATTATAGTCTGCTGCTTGCGAAGCAAAGCCAGTGTCTGCTGGTGCTTTTCAGCCAGTTCCTGAGGAGTACAAAAATCATTTTGAATTTGGTATTAACAATAACAACAACAACAAAAGCCTAATAGGAAAGAAAGTAGAAAGTCAGAATTAGGACTTGGGAGGATGTGACTTACTACACGATACTGTTGCAGTGTCTGAGCCTCCCGGTGTAGCCAAGCTTCCAGGGATGATTTCTTTTGCTGTAAAGTAGGCTCACGGACCATACGTTCCTGTGGGCTTAGCTGAGAGAGCTGACTAAATTGGGCTGGAAAGGAAGCATAAAATTAATCCTTGCCTTGAATTTACCTCAATCGGCTCTCAACTCTCACGTACCAGAAGAGAGTTCCTTCATTCAAGTTTATCTGTTTGGTTGTTTTAGAGGTAGCCCTCAACATATTGCCCATTATGATTGTACTTTACAATGGTTGTTAAACCGATTAGTCATATGACTGACCCGCTCTTACAACATATTTTGTGGCAGCCATTAAGTGAATACCACAGTTGCAAAGTGAACATCAGGGATGTTAGATGAATTCCTTAACATTCATTAAGCAAACCAGTGGTTCACTATGGATGCAATTTTGCCAAAAAACAGAAGTGCCAGTTTTCAGCAAAACCATTGTAAAACATGGTTATATGATGCTGCCTACAGCTGAGTGCCCTAAGTTCAGTCACATGACCATGGAAGGGAATCTGATTGTCAGAATCCAGATTGTAAATCCCATTTTTTAGGTCAATCATAACTTTGAACAATCACTAACTGGCTGTAAGTCAAGACCTACCTGTACTACTTTCTTTAAAAATGCAGTTAAAGAACATTGAAAGGCATACCATCCATCCAGCTGATTTCACTTTAAACTGGTTCTGCAGAATTTTCAACAGAGGTCTGTTCTAATGCTACCAGGAGATGCCAGAGTTGACAATGGAGTGTTTCATATCCAAATGTATGTTCTATTACTCCATCATTTGTATTATGAAGACTGGATATTAGTATTAGTATTAGAACTAAAACAGTGGTGAAATGTAAAATTTGTTACTACCGATTCTGTGGGCATGGCTTGGGAGGGTGTGTGTAATGTGATTGGGTGGACGTAGCCAGCTTTTGTTTTTTTACTTTTAAAAGCATTTTTTCAGCCGAAGAGGTTGTAGAAAAAATGCTTTTAAAAATTAAAAAAAAGCCTCCGATGATTGTGCAGCTCAGCTGGGCATGGGGGTGGGGGAGGGCAGGGATTTTTGCTACCGGTTATCTGAACCACCCGCCGCCATCACTACCCGATTGGGTGATCCAGTCCCAAAACTGGAAGCATTTCACTCCTGAACTACAATCTTGGAAATGACATACTATTCCTCCTCTATTCCCACAGATATACCTTGCAGATGAAGGCTCTCTTGATATTGGATGATGAAATATTCCTGATGCTGCTGAAGCTTTTTCAGCTGGTTCTCAGTGTCCTGGGTGAAGAGGCGTAATTCATCAAAAGTCTGGTTGATCTGAAGATGCTTCTGAGTCACGGCGTCAGCCATGCTACTGGCCAGCAAAGGGCTCTGTAAATAAGGAAATTTAAGAATTAAAAAAAGTATGGATAAATATATATATATATATATTTGGCCATATTAAGAATATAGGAAGGAGAAACATTTATGTAAAAGTAAATCATACCCACATTTCTAGCCTCTCGCACTAGACGTTGTTCGTGGTACAGGATGTGTCGAATGCAGCGTACTAACTCCAGAGGGCAGTGTTTATATGTATTCTGTAAAGAAAGAGTAAACAACCTAAGATAGAGTGGGAAACTAGCCTTTCATTCACAGCAAAGTTTGAAAACACCATCTTTTACTTTTCAAATTCCCAGCCTCTGTAACTCACCTGTAGCTGAGTGGCGTAATGACCAAGTTTGATCTTTAGAAGGAAGCCGTCCTCACCCACTTGGTGCTCTGCCTTTTTTTGAAGTTCCTGAATCAGTCCGTCCAACAATTGCGCAGCTCTGACACCCTCCTGAGGATTGTCAAGATCTATGGAATCCCTGAAAATTGGGTCACAAAGCAGAAGGGTATGTGCAGAAAAATGTTGAGGACAACAAAGGAACCTTTCATATAATCTGCGTCAAAATGAGAAGGTAAAGGCAGCATATGTTGCTATTTCTGGATAGTCATACAATAGGCAGAAATTCTAGGTAGTCCATGAATTATGGCCACAACTAGAATCATAATTTTCATCATTAAGCAATGTGATGTAAAATGTGATGTCATGTGAATGCATTGCTTAATGATGGTTAACACTGCAGTGAGGTAATCTGAGGGGAGAAAACCTTATTCAAGACCAGAACAATAGAGCTAAAATAACATGCTTCCTGTATAATGTAAGACAAAGGTTTATTTCAATTATAAAAGATAAATATCCCATTCCATATCATCCCTCTGCAAGGCTGAAAATGCTGCTGGACAACCAGGTTTTCACACTCACTTACCATGGCTGGGCTTCAATCCACTGGGAGAGGTAATGGCGAACCTCGATAGGGAAATGTTGTCCGTATAAGGCCTGCATTTGTCTTAGAGCGTCTCCTTGAAGTTGTTGAGCTTGGATCCACACTGCCATAACTTAGCACCTCCTAATGAAAACAAGGAAAAGCATAAATGCATTGATTTTGGATTTTTTTCCAATCCCTTAATAATGCTAATACTCTGGGTCTGGTGGCTAAGAGTGAGGAAGAAACATTCCTTAGAAAGGAAAAAATCAGTAGCATTCTTAGCTGCTGCCCAAAAATCATACGGATTTTTTCAATCATAGGGATTTTTGCTGTCACTGATATTTTAGTCAATTTTAGTCAATAGACCCTTTTTCAGCTTGTCTTGTCCCGATCCGTGCGAAAGGGAAAAAATGAACATGAAACAACCCCAACCGGGAAGTTCCAAATCCAAGAAGGAAGCCTGGATGTGTCCACATGTGGCTCGACACCCTTGCTGCATTCATTTAAATTAGAGAAACAGACCAACAATAATAAGTAAATATACCTACTTCTGTTCAAAGAAACATCTAATTTCTACAGAAAGGAATTGACATGAGATGAGATGCAGTGATAAATAGTCCCACACTACAAATTATACAGAAACATAATGTGCTGTGATGATGCGGAGTGAAAAGAAAATTGTGCAAAAACTTTAAACTGAGTACATAAGTGTATCATAAGGTGTAGAGCTTAGAATACCAATAAATTACCTGATATGGGAATGGAAGTAAAAGTTAAATTGTTATAAGCCACCTAGAGGCATTTTGGGTGATCTTGGCAAGGACTTTTATAGATCATTCATCTATAATGTTGATATATACATTTGGATCTGGCACCTGTCTAACAGAAGTTGCATCAAACATCAGACAGACTACAACAGTGAGTCACAAGGCTTAATATAAGCCATTGCCCACAAGTACTTACACTTCTACAATAGCAATTTATGCCTATAGCTTTTGCGGCTGTTTCCCAGCTGCACTGACAGGAAGAAACAGTTTCCTTCCAGAAGATCAGCTGTCTCCAGCAGCCTGCTTTCTCCCCCAATCATTCAACAGCAACATCCACCCACATGCTTTTAGGTGTCTAGCAAGAGTGCCAGAAACTATTGTATATGTTACTGAAAGAATGAGTTGGGGAAAAAATTGCTTGATGTTTATTGTAAAGGCAAGAAAAACCTAGGAATAAATAAAGTACAACTGATGGAAAAAGAGAAAATCTCCTGAAATAGTCTTAAGTTTTGAAAATATTTATCTTTAACATTATGATTCATTTTAAGTCAGGTCTATTTTCTAAATTTCTTACAAATTTATAATATCTAAGTATTTCTTAGGTATTACTTAAGAAGCAAGTATTTCTTGCTTCTTAAAATACCTAATTAACTTGTTACTATCATCCAAAGTTAGTTTACTATATTCTTTATATTGAAAAGCAACATAAAAAACCCTTGATCCAACAAAATCAAATCATTTGTTTCACAGAATTATCCCAATAAACAGGTATTCTAGTTTCATCAAGAGAGCTTCTATTGTCCATTGATTCCAGAAAATAGCTTAGATTTCATTAGAATAGTGCTAAAGCAACTCACATCACCACAACAGCATCATGTGACTTATCATGATAGTCTTCATTAATTTAGACATGGGCGTGGCCAGCACATCCAACCCATGGGCTGGGAATTGGACAGCCCTGTGCTAAAGGAATGACTCTGAAAAAAGTGAGCTTTTCAACTTTACATCCCCTTCCCAAGTAGGAAGAAATTTGAATAGATCTCTAAAACCTAGGAAGAAGAAAGTGCTTCTATCTAATGTTTATTTCTTTAGTCACCTGCAACAAAGTTAAACCTATTAATCAGGGGAGAGAATTTAACAGAGATGTTTTCAAATCAGAAAACTTATGCCAGAGTAGAGTTGGAAAAATCAGCTCCTGCTAACTTCCTTCTAGTGCTGCTTCTCTATTTCAAAGTCAGTGATTGTATTCCTGAAACTAAAAATTGAAGGTAACATATTTTTAAAAATTAAATAACGGATTTGACAGAGGCAACAGTTATTTGCTGTACTCAAAAAATCAAATATATACAGATAAGCTACCTACCTATCCCCATAATATTAAGCTTTTTGGGGGGAAGAGGACAGAAGAGAAATAGAGAATAGCATATCTTACAAGATGTTTTCCAAAAGCAAACCCAAGGGGAAGTTTTTCAAAAGTTACAGTTCCTAAACATTAAACCCAGTTCCAACAAAGTTGGAGGAAACTTTCTTGTAAACCAGAGTGAACGTTTCTTTTCCTTATTAGCAAATTCACCTGAAAAACAAACACTGGAATTGTAAAGACATTTAGTTAGTAAGAATACAATGCTATCCAAAGTTGAATCTGAAGTTGTATCCACCTACAAATGAGAAGCAAGAAATCAAATTTTACTTACATATTGATGAAATTTCCTCCCCTTGGAGGTACCTGAATGAAATGAAGTTGACCAATTATTATTCACTCTGCAGCTACTGTTGCAGTGAGACCTTTCCTCTTTGCTTCTTCTCAGCCAATATTTGGCCAAAGATTGAGTACACTGGCTGTAGAAGGCTGCTGCACTCAAGCAAGTCGCTAGCACTCAACTAAGTCCGTAGCTCTCTCTCTCTGCTTTATAAGCTGAAATTCGTCCTTCAGAAGAACAGTACTTTTGCAAATATGTACATTCAAGGATTCTTAAAGAGCTAAAACAGATTAAATTCGAAATTACAGTACTAGGAAAAGCTTGTCTGGGCAATATTCCAAGGCTACACTGGTGACAAAACAATCTTTCCTTACTGTCATAGTACAGAATGGACTTGATAATGCATTTTGTTTTGGGTTTAGATATATGAAAATTAACTTTTTTGCCAAAGCTTCCTAAAATGTGGGCCATAAGCCACAGGGGCTGCACTTACTGTAGAAGGTCCATGGACCTTTTGCCTGCAATGAGATGGAAAGGAGAGAAATACTGTCTAAGTCTAGCAGAACACTAGAGGGAGATGGGAAGCAAAAGTATCAGCCCATATTCCTTTTAGGCTGCACGTATGTGCTACTTTATACATTATTTACTGGCACAAAGTTTGCCTAGAAGACTATATAGAGTTACTTATATTAGCCTAACTATTCTTTCCTTTGGCTTACTCTATAAACCCCTCTCTCACTCCACTGAGCCCAGCCCCATTTTTTGAGGTCCCATTTGTTGGTTCACAGACCTAGCTCTTGGATCTGTGCAGGGAGGAAGGGAGAGGTACCCATTCTAAAGAGGCAAGCAAGAATTTACAAGTAGTACTAGTTTAGCAACCAGAATTAGAACCAATAACTCGGTTGTTAAACAAAGAAGTCATTAAGTGAAACTGCGACTATGTTCATGATCTTACTTCAGTTGCCTTTGGCTTTAAAGTCCTATAAAGGTTATAAATGTGATGATTGTTGTAAAGTTACTTTTTCATCACTATCATAACTGTGAACAGTTGCTAAATGAAGTGGTTGATAAACAAGCTCTATCTGTAATTAGTTCTACTATTGCTGCAATCCTGATACAAATATGTAGATCAGACTCAGCAGTTGTTATTTTTCAAAGCAAACATCACCATCAGAGGAGGCATTTTCCTTAAGGAGGAAGGAAAAACTGGTCAACTTGTGGTTTTAATAACAAATTTTTGTATGCAAATTCTGGTTTTTTATGACTCCAACAAGAAATATAGATAAAAACTTTAGATCTGCTGTATAGCCAATTACAGCACAATGAAAAGACCAGCATTCACAAGATGTTTTAATTAAATATTGTGGCATAATAAATAAGAAAATATATTCCTCTAGACTGAATTCAATTAGTATTGTGACTAATAAAATACAATTAAAGTGTTACTTTTTAATTTGCAATAGCTTTGGTCATTGTATTTTATTTCAATCACCAGATATCAAAAGTACAAGTGAAGCATTAGAAGGTATCTTATTGAAATACTTGGGAAGCCTAATTACATGTTACTATAGCTGCCTTATTTCTTGCTTCCTCACTGCATCATTCTGGTAAATGAGATACTTACATGTAACCCTTTACATGTAGATTAAAGTACCAATCATGAGAATTAAGATTGACCTTATTGTAACATTACAGTAATGAAATTCTAAAAGTACCTTTTCCTACCCTTACTTTTTATTTTCCTGAAAACCAGGGAAAGCTTTATTTCTTAGAAGATTTATTCATCCCTACCTGTCCTTTGGGCTCAGTTTTTTACTGGACTGTGGGCACTTCCTTCTGGCTCCCAAGGTGATTTCCACATAGCATTAGACATTCATTTAGAATTCTGAAAATGTACTGTGGATATCCTCACAAAATGTGGAAGGTTTGTCATTCATAAAATACCTATCATTTATTTATTTTTATTTTTTTAATTTGATTTATATGCCGCCCTTCTCCGGAGACTCAGGGCGGCTTACAATGCGTTAAGCAATAGCCTTCATACTTTTGTATATTTATACAAAGTCAGCTTATTGCCCCCACAAACTGGGTCCTCATTTAACCTACCTTAGAAAGGATGGAAGGCTGAGTCAACCTTGAGCCTGGTAAGATTCGAACCTGCAGAAATTGCAGGCAGCTGTGTTAATAACGGGGTGCATTAAACCACTGTACTACCAAGGCTCCTCATCATTGCCTCCTATAAAACATCAATTATCAAGAGATTTCACAAGATTCTGATTCTTGTTCTCATCTTACATTTTCCCCCTACAAACAGTTACATATATATTTGGACACATTATACATCCATAGTGGGAACTGTATACAATTGGCACACAAAATGGATTTTGGCAAAGGCCTTCTTAGACACAGATGCCATTTGCTCTTCAAGCAGGAGTTGTGAACCTAAGAGGACCCTCAATTGTGCATCTGTTGAGGAGGAAGTGCAACTGCATTTAGGCCTAAAGATTATATATATATATATACATTACATTTAGAAATTGTCGTCTCCCTCATCAAGTGAATCTGTGAATCTCCCAGTTCCAGGGATTCAAACCTACAGCCATTTGATCTTGTTAGGATTCAACTTGAGGCCATTTCTCCCCATCCAAATAATGTGAGCTCTGAGGATCCACACATAATAGGAGCTTCAGACCTGATTTCCCTTCAACTCTGGTCAATACTAACTGGATCTGACTACAAATCAAGGAAGAAAATGACCTTAACACTAGTCCTAATTCCAACAGACAGAACAGAAAGAAACTATATTGAAAGCTGCTGAGAGATCAAGGAGAAGCAAGATGTTCCATTACTCTGTTCTAATAAAATGGGCTGTAAACTATATTAGTTATTCTTACAGGCTATTATTGATCAAAGATTATTAGATAGAAAAGGCATGTATTACTTCTTGTTTCACTGGAAAACATTGTTTTTATTCAATAATTATCATCATCATGACAATAGCCAAACACCCACCTAAAACACCAGAGATCATCAAAGTTGCTCTATAAGATTTTCAAATACAGTCATAAAGATACTCATCTGTTGCTAGTTCTCAACAGCTCATATTTAGAGCATAATTTACTGCCTCTCAGAATAGAGGCCTGCAGGTAGCAAGATGAATATCTATGTTTACAGACATTATTCTTTATGAATTTGTCTAATCTGCTTTCAAAACTATCTAAACTAGTGGCCAGCAATAGTACATCTAAAATTGTACAATGAAGAACATGTTTATTTTTTAAAATGCGGTAGCTAGAACAGAAGAACATTTTAGGCTAAGGTTTTTTTTGTCCTCATAGACAAGATATACATTTGTTATAGATGAAATGAAAACCAAACAAAAACTGATGAGTTGTACAACTGTTGCATCCCCTATAAGCATGCAGCACAAAAATAAAGTTAGACAAGTAATAGTTGTGTTACAGTCCTGGATATAACACCTATGTTTTATATAAAGGTCAAATTAACATGATACATATTTTAGTTACACAATTAGCATATTCATAGATAAAAATATATGTTAAAAAAGAGAAGCTATCACTTCTCCACCTTATGTCATGACCTTCTTCTCCTTTATACAAAATTCTCTCTAACCCAGCTCTATGTAATTCTTTTTAACAATTATTTCACCACGCGAATAAATGTACTTCCTTTTTCAAACAAAGTACAGAAAACACACTATCATTAAAAAGGAACTTGTAAGTGTGGCAAGCAAATACTGGAACTACGGGTTCACCCCAACCAAACTTAAATTAAGATACTAATATACAGGTAGTCCTAGACTTATGACCACAATTAGGAACAAAATTTCCATTGTTAAGCAAGATAGTTGTTAAGTGAGTTGTGCCCAATTTTATTACCCTTTTTTTGCCATGATTATTAAGCATATCATTGCAGTTGTTAAGTGAATGACATAGTTGTAGGCTTCTCTTATTGACTTTGCTTGTTAGAAACTGGATGGGAAGGTTGAGAGTCAATCACATGATCCCAGAACACCACAACCATGGCAAGTATATGCTGATTGCTAAATGCCTGAATTTTGATCACAAGACCATGGAAATGCTGCAATAGTTATATGTGTGAGGACCAGTCATAAGCCGTGAATGATAACAAAGTGAATACTTGTAAACTAAGAATTACTTATATATGCATATTAAAGCAGATTCAGAGGTAACCTTATTTCCACATTCTCCATTGCATTAAACATATTTGTAAAATTAGTGTGCCTTACCACTAATTTTAAGATCCAGTAGCAATAGGCCCAGGGGAACTTGCAACCTTTTAATAGCTGCTCTGTGTATCTGATCCCAACCATAACAGAGAAGCAAATGCTTTGGCTCATTTTGTTGTCCCTCCCCCCTCCATCAAACACTTTTGACCAGACTCATTGCACAATAATTATGTGGCTTTTGGAGCATCCTGCTTTGAGTGTGGAAACATATAGGGTGGAGAGAAGGAAGTGAGACCACAGAAAGGTATTAGGCTATCCCTATCTTCATAGTTGTGGGATACAAATAATGTGAGAAGTAATCCCCCTGCATCTATTTTCAAACCAGATAATTTAGTCAAGTTTTGCAATGCAGTGCCAAAGTTATCAAGAAAATCCTATGGTTGTTGCCCTCCCTCAAACCCCTTATACTTCTTTTATAAGAGGAAAAGGAGAATTGGGGGTTCAAGATTGTCAGAACACATAACCCCCCAACCCTATCTCAAATAAAATAACCTGCCCTTTAAAAGCTGTCCTTAATATTTGTACAGACATAGAAGAAATGCTGAAGAAGTAAGTATGTAAAAAAGGGATATACCATAAGTACAGAGCTTGCAATCAGAGACGTCATAAGCAGGCATGCTTGGCTGTCAAGGAAGGTCACAGCTTATGTAATTTTCAAAACAGGATAGCTATTTGGGAATTGTTTTAAAAACCACTCTATCTGTTTGCGTAAGGTGTAAAAGTAGATAATAATTGATTGGCCTTCTCTGTCTAATTGAATATATATTTACTGGGAAAATAAGCAATATGTTTATCAATTAAGGAAAAGAAATATGAAAATACTGACCCCCACACAAAATGTTTAAAATAAAAACATATAATCTCCACATCTAAGATATTGAAGAATTTGTTGAAACAGTTTGGCTATAAACAGGATTTAAAATGCTGCATGCATGTATGCATGCAATTAAAAGAAGAGGGGTCATTTTTGTCAGATTATAAACCAAGACCAAGTTAAGGCCATATTATTGGCTTTAGTGTACCATGAGAAACAGAATTGTAAAGCCAATCTGTTCTGCCAAAGGTATAAACATCAAATGGTAGACCGAATAAACAGGGAATAAGCCTTTTAGTAGATTAAGTTGTGGTGTGGGTATTTTTGCTTTTGCCAATGAATATAGGACATTTTCTATTCTACCGTCTGGATCAGTCAGATGGGAGAATCTGTTTTATCAGCAGTCTGACTCCAGCCATGTCATACAGGAAGTGGTGCCTGCAAGAAGCTGCCACCACCAACACTTCCCTTGGAGGGAAAAACAGTTAAAAGGTGACACACCTTCTGTCAATTGACAGATGCTTATAGCTGTCCTGACACAAGCAAGCCAAGTATTTATTAACACCCTATTCTCTTACCAACTTTTCTTTCTTTGACTTTTTCCAGAAGCAGCTGGCCTATTTCTGTCCTACAAGAAAGGCTAGAAAAGACTGGACAATGTGGGAGTTAGAAAAACAAAAATACAACATTTCTAAATTTCAAAATCTGGAGATGAAATTAAAAACTGACCTGCTGTACAAAAGAAACTAGTACCAAAAGACTAATTTGGAAAATATAGAAGATATCAGGCAATACTGTATTTTGTCCTACTCATAGATAATCCTAAAATTAAAATATCTGAATATCCATACTTCTTTCTGTCTCTTTCAACAAACTACAAAATATTTGAAAACATGTGAAGTTAGGATTCAAGGAACTGCTGTGTAGCTTAAAAATAATTAATTTCTTTACTTAGTAACAGAAAAATTTTGCTTCCTACATATATCACAATAATACTTACTACCAAGTCCCAGACATTAAAACCCTTTTTCTGAAAAAAGGCTTGTTTTATTATAACTCACTCATGAATATGAAAACCCACTATTATACCAATGTTATACAGCTGTTGGGGGGGGGGAATCATTATTCAAGTCTTTGAACTAGAAACTCCCAACAAGACTAAGTGCCTGTGAAGAAATCTTTGGTGTACTTGGAACATGTGTAATTATCCTAGAAGCATTAAAATTTAAGTTAAAATTGATAGCAACAATTGCAAAAGTAAATAGCCAGAGAGGAAAATTTTCTGTAAAATAATTTAGAATAAAGGGGCTTGCCCTGTAGTCCACAGAAATTTATCTGAAAACTCATAGGCTGTAGCAGTGGTAAAATTTGCTACAACTGGTTCTGTGGGCGTGGCTTGATGGTGGCGGTAATGTGACTGGGTGGGCGTGTCCAGGTGAATAGGTTGTAAAAAAAATGCTTTTAAAAGTAAAAAAAAGGCTCTGACAATCACAGCTGTGCCTCGCAACAGCCAGAGCCTTTTTCAGCCGAATAGGTTGTAAAAAAAATGCTTTAAAAAGGAAAAAAAAAAAAGGCTTTGACGATCACAGCTGTGGCGCACCGGGCGGGTGGGGGGAGTCACATGCTACCATCACTACCAGTTCTCCGAACCACCTGCCACAATCGCTACTGGATTGCCCGATCCGGATGGAACCGGGAGCATTTCACCCTTGGGCTGTAGGAAGACAAAGATCCAAATTAGCACATTTTCCTTAAAAAAAAAAATTCTATTTTCTAAGAATGCTTTTACAATCTATATGATATCCAGAAACATACTTAAAGTGCATACTATGTTTGAGGCCAGGGTTCTACTCTCACAATACCTTCCACCACTTTTTTTAAAAGGTAATCTTAAATAGAGTATGGAAGGGCAGATGCTAAGGAATGAGAAAGTGCTACTGAACACAATATTAAGGTACCTTCTTAGAAATTTAGATATTAGGAATTAACCCTGTGCTGTATTACAGACCAGAAGGGAAAACGGTATTCCCAAGTGTTCAAACCTGCTTTTAGGAGTTGCTGATAGATGGCACATTAGCACCCGTTTGTTCCAAAGCACTTTTTCCTCTGAATTGACCATTGTCCACACTTATTAGGAAATCAATGGACTCTGAACTGTCCTGCAGGAAAAGGTTTATATTTAGGAAAATTAGGAAGGTGGGATGTTTCTGTTTTAGAAATTTGCTGTTACATAACATGTAGCAATGATCTTGTGAAGATAATGCAGAATGACCAGGATGAATATGTGCCTGCTGAAGTGCATAGCCCACTAATAGATACAGAAAAGTGACAGGTTAGTAATTGGAGTCCAGATTGACATAGGTTGCAAAATACATATGACCTTTAACACACCACTTACTTCTCCCAATTTAGAATACTACACACTAACATGTTCCTCATAGTATCACTGTAACAAATATACTGTACTCTACTCACTGTCAAATCCCACTGAGCAGCAAATACAATAAAAAGTCTTGCCACCACAATTACACACCAAATATCTGTTAGTGCAGATTCTGTTCCGGGGGATGGTGGGGAGCATGCTATTAAGACCATCTAATAGTGAATAATTATACTTTGGGCATAGAGTCATATTCTAGATATGTTAAAGGAAAATAAAACATATCTAAAATATGGATTTTGTTAAAGCTATGTGGTTTACCTGCTTTCTAGAAGAGTAATAGGGATAGCATTGAGAATGCAAAAATAATGTCTCAGTATAATGTAATGGTTAAATATTATTTAAAAATGAAATTCCATAACAATTCTAAATTCAGTATATTATATACTGAAGAAACTTCAGCAAAGCAAAGATGGTAGCAATTGAAGACTTTGAAGTCTTAATACTTTATTCTGAATTTTGCAATGACTCAATTCAACCCCTTCTGTCACTTACTGAGATACCTCCCCCCAATCCGTTGTCATACTACCGAATGTCAAGTATTAGTCATTTCCATCTGAAGTGCAGTGTAAGCAAAGTGTGGTCCTTCAGATACAGCTTAATTACAATTCCATCTGTTCCATTTTCTTCTGCTATCTATCTATCTATCTATCTATCTATCTATCTATCTATCATCTATCTATCTATCTATCTATCTATCTATCTATCTATCTATCTATCAAATTATGACCACCCAACTCATGCACAGTGATTCTGAGTGGCGCACAACATTAAAACTCTACCTATGCTTATTCTAGTAACTAGTTTCCCTTCCTTTTGAATTCCCCATTTCTTTCAATATTCTGTCTTCTTTAACCATCCCTTTGACACCCTACATGAGCTGCATCTATGAGTCAGGTATGTATGGCACTTTGCCTATGCTATTATTTACAAATTTCATGCCTTGGCAAGAATGTCCTTTGATATCATAATTTGATTTATTATTAGAATTATTTGCTTGAGTTATTAAGCAATCAAAGGAAATTTGTAGTACAAACATGGTTGAAGTGGAACATGATGTGCTATTAATATTTTGGATCTTATTGATAAATGTATGGATATTTGTTAGTCATTTATCAGATTCTTCTATAGGTAAGTCTAATGTGCTTTCAACTGGATCTAGATTGAGAAATTTTAAAGGGATTTGGTTTATTGTATAAAATTAATTATCTTGGAATAATTATTAAGTAAACAAAACTTCTTTGCTTAAACAATATAAATTGTTTAACTCAGATTCATACTGATATAAATAGATGCCTGAAAATTGTAATAGCCTCACAGAGAAGACAAATATAACACTGAGACTGAGAGAGAAGGAGAGATAGGAGGGAAGGAATCGCGGTTAATGGTTATTTTAAGCAAGTGGTAAAGTATTGTTTTTAAAGGGACTGACAAATCTGCCAATTTTCTTTGGGGTTTAATTTCCAGATTTTCAATTATATTATTGGGCCAGTATTTTGAATTCAGTTTCTTTTAAGACATCAAGCTACCCTTGTTAAAAGAAACATTATGATGCAAGGAAAGCTATTATTTGGCCCTTTTCTTCAATTAGGCAAAGATTTGATTCCTCATTTTCTTGAGAAGTTGTTCTTTTCAAGTTTTAAAGGCTGGAAGATTGTTGATAGAAGTCATATGAAAAATTTATATTTGGGGTAAGTCCAATTTGAAGATTATGAGGGTGTGCATGTTTATTATCATCATCATTTCATGGGTGGAAAGGACTATTAATATTTTAAAGCAGAATGCAGTACTAAATAGGTAGCAGTACCTAACCAATCTTATCTTGACTCAGAAGCTAATCAGAGTTGGTCTAGTCAGTTCTTGGATGGAAGATCATCTAGGAATCCTAGGACTGTAAACTATTCAGACAAAATAAAATTACCTGGAAGAAGATAATATAAAGTACTTCCATACTGTTGCCAAGGAAGTGACACAACCATGTCACTGAAGTTGACAGAAGGTGAGCTTAATTCAAAACTTTAAAATATACCAGCAAAAAAAGTTTTAGACTAGGGAATAGTGGAATAGATTAAAAAAAAATAAGGTCAATACTGAGTGTCAAATGATGAATTAAACAAGCCAGCCAAACCTTTGGAGTCCTTAAAACTAGTTACTTTTATTACTAACTAATCTGGAGGAAAATTACAAAACCACTAAAAAAAGGTGCTATCTGTGCAGTGCATCTGTATTCTTAGAAAAATATAACATTATTTCAGGAATATGCAAATATAAATGAAAAGGTATTTTGGTTGCAAGTCAAATTGGGTCTGACAGCTATCAAACAAATTGGACCTCATAATTATATATAAAGTTGTTCTACTGACAATCCTACATTTCAATAGACCAAAATTATTCTCTCATCACTATCATAACTGTGAACAGTTGCTATTTCCAGGCCAGCCCTGTGAGCCAGATTTAAGCATCCAGCGGGCCGAATCCGGCCCACGTGCCTTGAGTTTGATACCTGTTATAAGTTATGTTATTTTATTTTTTTAATAAACAGATATCACAGTTAATTTAGATAGATTCAGGTACTTGTTGGAACAATTATCTCCTGCAAGAAAAAGTGCAATATAGATACCTCTCAACTTATGACCATAACAGAGCCAGCCCATTATTATCATAAATTGTGACTGTCATAAACATGACTGAACAGATTTTACAATCTATTGCAGAAATCATTAAGCAAACACCATAGTCATTAAGTGAATCCACAGTCATTAAGCAAACCCATTGTTCACTATGGCCAAAACCCAAAAATAAATGCTGTTTTTTGGTAAAAGCATCATAAATCATGGTCATATGACTGTGGGATGTTGCAAACGGACATTAATCTGGATCAGTTGCTGGGCAGCCAAATTGCAGTTTTGTGATCACAGGTGGGGAAGCATCAGAACTTTGGAACCAAGTAATAAATATCATGGGGGGGGGGGGAATGTCGTAACTTTGGATGATTGCTAAGTGACGAATCCTAATTCGAGGATTAATAATATAGCTCTTTCAAATTTGCATTCCTTCTGCTCTTTAACTGTTTGGCCATAAGATGCAGGACACACCTTGTCTGAAAAGCTACAGGGAAAATCATGTAAAAGAGCTTATATCATCCCTTTAAATCTCAACTTTTTAGAAACAAAAAGACTTGGGAACAGACCCTACTATAACCACTCCAGTAGAATATATTTTACCATCAATTTCTTTCTAGCGGTAATCACAATACATTATACAATAATGTGATGACTAGTTCAATAGTAATCATAATTTAGCCTGAAATGTTAAATGAGGAACATGTCTACCTTGGTATAGCATCAATTAGTTCTGGCAAATAATTCCTTAGGACCAGTTTTCTCTCTATAACCAGCATTAAGGATATAATATCACATCCTAAAAATGCATGGAAAGTTGGAAGAGCACATGAAACTTCAAATGTAAGGCCAGAATGGACAGGCTACAGATTTTTTTTTCCTGTCATCTAAAGACAATCACACTACAGCAGCAATAGGAATAGAACATCTAACCAGGATGATAAATATCTATGATTATCTGGTAATGATTGTATTCTGTACATGCAGTAATTTAACAAATCTTGGCTCTTTCATGGCTTTATGAAGAAAACCATGACAATCATACTGCGGTGGCATATCAAGTACTCCTTTTTATGATAACCATTGCCTTATCTGTCTCATCAAATGACTGGATGATTGCCCAGGAAGAAGTATAATAATTCTCACTATGATTTTGTATATGTTATAGTGTGCTTAGACAGCAGTGCATGCGTATATGTAATTATTATCATTCTCTAAAATATTAATCATGGATTACTATTAATCTTCTCATCATTCCTATCACTCATCTCCTCCCACTTATGACTGCATGACTGTAACTTTGTTGCTTGTATCCTTACTACTTATACTGATTGTTTCCTAGTATGATTTGATTGCTTATTTGTATCCTATGACTATCATTAAGTGTTGTACCTTATGTTTCTTGACAAATGTATCTTGTCTTTTTATGTACATTGAGAGCATATCCACCAATGACAAATTCCTTGTGTGTCCAATCACACTTGGCCAATAAAAAATTCTATTCTACTCCATTCCATTCCATTCCATTCCATTCCATTCCATTCCATTCCATTCATCCAGAAATTGTATAAAACTGAGCTACTGTTTGGTCCCAATTAATTAACTGTCTCATTAATATAACTACATAGTTCATGGATAGAAATAACTCTTACTTTCAAGAAAGACAAAACTCACCTAAAATTATCAAAGAATTTTTAGTTTTTAGAAATGTGCAATAGCCCCACTTCAGGAATGATAAAGAGCAAGGAAAAGGAGTGAAAATATATCAAATCTGTGACATGATATTCTATTTTAAAGTATCAGAAGTGAGTGAAAATAGCAATACATAGCACCAGAAAATGCATCAGCAACCTTTGAGATATGCTAAGATTAGAACAAAAATATTTTTAAAAAGACCTGGAGATTGATGGAAAAAAGGGAAAAAGAATCCCTAAAATATATTTATGTGAATGACGTGAAATATAGATCAGCTGAGAAGAGAGGAAGAAAAAAAAAGAACTGGCAATGAGGTAAGAGGAAACATGAAGGGGAGGGGGCTAAAAACAAAGGAAGGAAGTTACATACCATTAAGAGCTAGTGAGATAGACATAGATACACACACACATATACAAATATAGATTGAAAGGTGAGAAAGCTGATTAAACCCAAAAAATTATGTTAAAGACCTGAATGCAGAAATTAATTAAGAAATTTAAGATTTTGGGATACCTGGTTCTGAACACGTCTTTCAACACAATGCCAAAAGATAACAAAAATCAGCCAAGAATAACACAAATACTAATACAAATTTTAAAATAATGTCAAAATATAATGTATCATATAGTGAAACAATTAAATATACAGTAGATCTAATTTTGCAGATTGATACCAAGGAACTACTGACATACATTACCACTATTATTGGAGAAAGGTAGATCATGATAAAACAACAATCTAGCTTTTGGGGAGGGAGGGGAGTAATGACATTATTTAAGACTCAAGGTTGACTCAACCTTCCATCCTTTCTAAGGTAGGTAAATTGAGGACCCAGTTGTGGGGGCAATAAGCTGACTTTGTATAAATATACAAAAGAATGAAGGCTATTGCTTAGCACATTGTAAGCCGCCCTGAGTCTCCGGAGAAGGGCGGCATATAAATCAAATTAAAAAAAAAAAGACTGAAAAAAGAGGTAATTGGATCAAACAGATCCAACAGAATCACTGATCTAAATTGATGATCATCACTACATAACAAAATGGATACCACACAACTTTATCAAAAAGTTCCTTACTTTTTTCTCAACGTACCACAGCACAACCACCAAAAACTATGAAAAAAATAATACTGCCATACATAAAAAACTTATCAGAAGCAATTAACAAACTATTACAACCGTTGAATCTTTGTAGCACACAAACCAACTAAATCCCTCCAAAGTATCTTGAATACACAAAAACGCCTAGTAGCCCTAATGAAGAAAAAACAGGAATCATGTATAACATGTATATATGTATAACAGGAGTCAGGTATAACAATTGTAATAGCCGCTACACAAGACAAATAGGCAGAAGACTAACAGAGTATATCCACAAGCACTAATCAGCGGTCAGGATAAACAATGAAAAAATCTTAATTTCACAACATGTGGACAGTCGTAATCATAGTTTCAACTGGGAAACCATGAGAATCTTAAACCAAGCTAAATTCAAAAATGGTAGGGAATTTCTGGAAGCTTGGCACTTAGACAAATCAGCACTGAATTGGCATATAGAACTAAACAACATGTTCACACCATTCAAAAGAAACAATAAGAAAGCTAAAAGGGAAAGAAAAAGGCCAGAACATCTCCTCACCTGCAATCAAAATCCAGATAATCAGGGATTAATACCAAGATTAACACCAAACAATCAAACAGTAAACAATGCCCTAATTAAGGAACTATCAAGGAGAAAACAACTGCGCACCAACACACACAAATCAAGCTACTCAGAGGTGGATTCTACTTATCTTTACGGAACCTCACACATGCACATGAGCAGATCACCAATGATGACATCGTACCAGGTGGACGGAGCCTCCCACCGGTTTTACTACTGGTTCTATAGAACCGGACAGAACCGGGAGCAACCCACCACTGAAGTTACTGTATATAAACAGAGAGCAAACTCGCTTCTTTCTAGCACTGAAGATGTTACTAGTCTGGAAAACAAATATCTGCAGGCAAGCAATCAGATTCAAAAAGCATCAAAGACTCCACAGGAGGAGACTTGCTTCCAGCAAGACTAGCACCTATGTTTTGTGGCTACTGCAGTATGTTCTACAATATACTCATGCTGTATTTCTACCCCTTCTCTTGGACAAGGAAAACAAGCTATCCTGCTACTTTGCTATCAGGAAGCTTTGGTGCTGCATTTTCAAATGCCTCTTCCTTCACCAATAACGTACCCAGCCAACAAAACTTCTCAAACGGAATGATCTAGCTGGCTGTGCACTCGAAACATGAGAACAACTAAGAGAACAGTTGGATGACTGAGAATCTCTACAGACTTTTAGATTCCTCTGCAAGGAATATAAATCCTTCCATTCCCCACTATCCTATCAGAGCTGAAGAAGCTTCTTGGATGAGAAGCGAAATATCTTCAAAAGACAAAACAAGGATGTCCAGTTGTCTCCTGAAAAAGCACCTTTGGGACAACCATGACCTGGATGACTGAGAATCTCTACAGACTTACAAACTAAGAGAACATTTGTAAATAAACGGAGCTGGGGAACCTAGCAAAGCCAAGCCTTTACCTTTTATCACCATCCAAATAGCAGGCTACTTTACACATTCTTTCAATCATTCTTAATTTATACATTGGCTTATAATGCCACCATCTCATAATTGGCAGAAATTGTTTAAAAAGAAAAACTGTGCAAGAGTAGTAATAATGTGTAATTCTTCACAGCAGTTCTTGCTGAAAAATAATACATTGGAGTGCCTTTTTAAAAAGGACACTGTCTCTCCAATTATGCTTCTATATGTATTTTTATGGTTTCTTATTTTTTTAAATTTGCACTTTTGGCTTGGCTGCTGGTTTAAGATTTTATTCCTTCAAAGAAAAAGGAAAAGAATAAAATAAAAATGTACATTTTTCCAGCTTGCAAACTCAAATATTACACAATATCTTGAGTTATTGCATAATGAAGTAATAGTCAGAAATATTTACCCAATACAGAAAGACAACCATTTGTCATATTTGTTGGTATAAATGAAATGCAGTCTGCTACCTTACCCAATACTGTGTGCCAACATGCCCTAACGGCTGAGACCTATAAGGTCTCCTCAAATTTGTCACTCATTTGTGATCAATAATTGTGCAGTGTAGTCTGATTTATCTTTTCCTCCTTATGAGAGTCTGTTTTATTTTCTGTAAAAGAAAAAGGACATATTAATTTTAGCAGTAGAAGCATCATCATTTGAACCCTGTATAAAATGTGTGAAGGGACAGGGACATTGTACAGGAAAAGTTCCTACATAGCAGCTTCTTGAAATCTCATAGGAGTTATAACCTTTTAAGAACAGGCCGCGTTCCTGATTTTTTCCATTTTTCCATTTGTTTTTATTTTTACAATTAGTTTTAAGAACCAAATTCCTCCTGCCATCAACTTTATACTATGAAACTATGTGCAGTTTTTAAACTGTAAATAACAGACATGAATATAGAGATTATAGTTATAAAGATAAAACATAAGGTGGTTTATTTTTTCATCCAATATTCTTATTATGACAAATATAATTGCATTGGCACTAGTTTCTCTCTTGGGTGCATGTATGTAAACTTCACCAGGATTAGAACAATGAAGAAAAGGACTGAAAAAAATACATAATTTGCCACTGCATGTGACAATAAATTGTTATCATTTCCCTAATACTTAAAATGTCCTTTTAAATATGTAACTAAAAGTACAATTTACAATGATTGGAATATGTATTGGGAATATACTGAACATAAACTAGACAGAATAGGAAAAAGGGAATTTATTTTCAGTAAATGCCTAATAGTTGCTAAAACTATTCTTATATGTTTATAATTTACATATATTATATTACATTTTATCTTCTTTTGCCCCCCTTTTCATATTTGATTCTATAATATATATTTGCCTTCATGAACTACATTATTACCCTGTTTCCCCCCAAATAAGACATCCTCTGATAATAAGCCCAATCGTGCTTTTGAGTGCACGGCAATAATACCAAATGCTTATTTCAGAGTTCAAAAAAATATAAGACAGGGTCTTATTTTCGGGGAAACACAGTAGCTATCAGGGCTGCGCAATGCTTCAGGACCAGTTTCAGACAGATGTTTTGGATTGTGCAGGACCACTACTGCAGTAGTTTTCTGTAATCTTTTTAAAGCAGCCATCTTTTTCCAAAAAAAAAAAACCACAGCTGCTTTAAGGAGCTGCAGGTAGATGACGACTTTGCATCTTCACACACTCCAGAGCACAATTTGTATTTTCTTGGAATTACATTAGTGTATAATATAGACGTCATATATATTTATGAAATACATATGGTATTTATATTATATGCTAATGTAATTTAATGATAAAGAAATTACTATTATAATGAATATAACAGAGTTAATCTGTAGCAAGTTTCACAGATCACACTCAACCAAAATAAACTACATTATGACTTAACTCCGGCTTGTATTACTGAACAGTTAGAGGCACATCAGTAGTAATCATAAAATAATACAAAAACAGCCACTCTTGCTGGTATTGCTGAATTTCTCGTTGTCACTCACTAAATTAGTTCCTCTATTCATCCACTCTATTAACTCAGGATCAGCAAATGTGTGAAGGTGTGGCCAAGAAATGTGGCTAAAACTGAAACCTAATCTGCCAGAAATTTTTCTGTGATCAGATTTGTCCAATACTCTAAAATGGGATTCTCCAGAACAAAACAGGAACATGTTTACATCCCTTGTCAAAAATCTGCTTAAAATTGTATTAGCGCTCAACAAGCAGATCATCAAAAGGATAAAGACAACATTACTTTTCAGAATAGCTGAAAATTAGAAACTGTATTGAAGGATAAGTGGTGGAGAAGACCAAAACCCCCATAACCCCCACAACCTCCCCCAAAAGACCCAAAACAGTTTGCCCTTATTGCGAGCAGATTTTATCACAATAACCAGATTGACTTTTTAAAATTATGTCACCAGTGATTAGACGAAGGTGGTGCTATAGATTTGGATTTTAGCAAAGCATTTGATACATTTCCAAATCATGAGTTCATTGTACAGGCTAGGGCTGTGATGGCGAACCTATGGCAGGTGTGGCATGCGGAGCCATATCAGTGGGCATGCAAGTGTTGCTCTAGCTCAGCTCCAGCGCGCAGGCCAGCTGATTTTCGGGGCTTCCATGCCCACAAGATGTCAGGACGCAGGCTGTTTCCAGCCTCTGGAGGACCTCCCGGGGCAGGAGGCTGTTTTCACCCTCCCAGGCTCCAAGAAAGCCTCTGGAGCCTGGGGAGGGTAAAAATGGGCCTTCCGATCCCACTGTGCCATCGAGTGCCAAAAGTGGGGGCTGCGTGCGGGGGAGGGGGGTTTCACGTGCACATACTCAGGGGGATCATTGAATTGTGGGTGTGGGCACGCGTGCACGTGATCCCCCACACTTCCCACGCTTTTGGCATGCAACGGCAAAAAGGTTAGCCATCACTGAGCTAGGGTTAACCACTGGGTGGTTCAGTAGTTAGGAAGTTGGCTCATTGATAGATCTCAGTGATTTTTAATGGGCACTGTCTGAGCAAAGACCAGTCACAAGAAGTGTACCACTAGGCTCAGTCCTAGGTCCTTTTCTACTTAATTTATTTGTAAGTGATATAACAGAAGGATTGTTAGGTAAGGTTTTTGCTGATGACACAAAGTTCTGTAATAATAAAGGTGTGTGATATTCCTGGAGATATTCATAACATGGAAAATGATTTAGCATTGCTGGAAAATGGTCAAAAATAGGGAAACTGCAGTTCAGAGTTTCTAAGTATAAGATCATACACTTGGTGAAAAAAAATCCTCCAGCAGGGCACAGTATTGGTGGTACAGCAGAACAACAGAAGAAAAGGATTTAGGTGTGCTCATAGCAGATGGCTGCAAAAAGAGCAAACAGTGTGGCCAGGCATCTGCATAACGCAAACAAAATTATGGGATGGATCACTAGAGGGATCACCAGCAGGAAAAAGGAAGTCCTAATCCTGCTATATAGGGCTTTAATGAGACCCTATTTGAATACTGTGTCCTGTTCCGGGGACCTCACTTAAAAAAAGATATTGAGGAAGTCCAGAGATGGGCAACAAAAATGGTGCAAGATATGAGAGACAAAACATATTAGGAGAGATTGGAGGAATTGAATATGTAGAACCTGGAGGAGGAAACGGAAAGGGTTTTTTAAAATAAAATTAATAAAATATAATACGCTCATCTCCAGCTTCTCTTCTGCGCATGCGCAAGATGGCGACTTCCCTGTGACTCTGGTGTCTTCGGGGGAGTGAACATGGCTTCGGGGGGCCTCGGAGGGCTGAACTTCGATTGCTGCAGCCCTGGCCCAGCTGGAGGAGTGTCGGGGCTCTCTGCTGAGGGGTCTCCGGCTTCTTAGAACGTCCTGGAGGCCCGCGGAGGCTCGCAGAGGCTCGCGGCTTGAGGGGGCGGCGGCAGACCTCCCATGGTGAAGGCGGCAGGCCCAGGAAGACGGCGTCAGCGCCGCGACGATGGCGGCGGTGCGGCACCCTCGTCGGGATCCTCGCCAGCCCAATCCGCCCTTTGGACATGTGTTAGGGCGGTGAGGGGGGGCGAGGTGAGGACGGGGAGGCTGGCAGCGGCGGCGACGGCGATGCTGGCAGCGTGGAAATGGCGGCCGCCAGCTCAAAGAAGGGGCCGCCGTGGTTTAGACCTCCTGGGCGATCGTAGGGCGTTGTTTGGCCCTTGACCGGCCCAGAGGCCTTCACGTGGATTTGTGAAGGCTGGGCGAGACGACCAGCATGACCAGCATGATTATAAGGAAGATCTGGAGGGACGGGGGAGAGCTGGACCATGACTGAGGGTTTTTCTTCCCCCTCTGGCGTTTTTTGCCTTGGCTCTCCTCTTCCCCCCCCCCCATCATCATCTCCTGGACTAGGTATCATCTTGACCTTCCTAGAGCTTTTGACTGTTATGATCTCCACCGTTGAGCCGGCCCCGGACTATGTGGACTGACCTGATCCCATTCTTTCCTCCATTGAATGGAGGTTACATCTGGGGATTCAAGTCTTGGTGGAGTAGGTTCACAGCTACTGTCTCATCTCCGGCTCTTTGGATGATCGTGGTTGACCAGCCGCCGTGAGAGGGGGGCTGGGTCACCCTTTACCGGTTCGAAACAGCATTCTTACTCCTGCCATTGCCGTGAGAGGGCAATGAGGTCCAATGTGTCCCATTGAAACTCTGTTGAAGCCTGGCACTCACTCTTGACTGTGATAACATCAAATTGGCCCCTGGTTATTGGCCATGGACTATCACCCCCCTTGATGTTCAGATGTACTCGGTGAATGACCTTCGTGCCCTGCGAGATTCCCCCCTCTCGCAGGTCTGGCCCTCTTCGCTATCGAGGGCCTATCTTGATGACGGGCGTTGGAGCCCCGAGAGATGGCATGCAGCAAAGAAGAGTTTGAGGGGTTTTTTAAGTGGGTTTTTTAGCGGGTTTTTAACAAAAATCTTAAGGGGTTCGGGGGGGATTAAGGTGAGTCCTGGGGGAAATCCACCGGGTTCAAGACCAGCCTTAGCGAAGGGCCACGACATTAGGGACATAGAACCGGAGGTCAGGGAGGGGGGTGGAGTTCGATTTGAAGAGGGCTGTTCCATCAGCATAGTGAGTGGGAGGGGCAGATATGGCGGAAGCTGGGGACCATATCATGTTCCGGGAATGCGCACTCGCTATCTCAGAGCGATTGCGCATTCCGGTCCCCAATGCTTTTCTTGTTCCCCAGGTTGTCCAGATTCTCAGGGCCAGAGCCTTCGACTGATGTTATGCAACGCCAGGTCCGTTGTTAATAAAGCCTCCCTCATCCATGATCTTATCCAGGAGGGGGAGGCGGACCTGGCGGGTATTACGGAGACCTGGTTGGGCCAGGAGGGGGGAGTCCCCCTCGTGGATATGTGCCCACCAGGTTTCCACACATTTCATCAGCCGAGGGCTCAGGGCAGGGGCGGGGGGGTGGCGGTTATTATAAAGGAAGGTCTGGATCCAAGGGAGACCACTGTTCCACAGATAGCCGGATGTGAGTCCCTCTTTGTGAAGTGGGGTCGTAGAGTACAGATGGGCTTGTTGGTCACGTACCTGGCTCCCTGCCACGTGGCAACGGCCCTGCCTGAGCTGCTTAACGTTATAGCCGAGGTGGCGGTGGACACCCCCAGACTTGTCATCATGGGGGATTTCAACCTCCCATCTATCGGTGAAACGTCTGAGGTGGCTCGGGAGTTCATGGCTTCCATGATGGCCATGGACCTTACTCAGTTAATTCATGACTCCACTCACACGGGGGGACACACTCTGGACTTAGTTTTTGTCTCTGGTCAGTGGTTGAGTGGTCTTGATATAGGGGATATAGCCATCGAACCCTTGTCATGGTCTGACCACTCGCTCCTTCGACTGGACTTTCTGACCGCTGCACCCCGCCGCAGGGAGGCGGGACCGACCAGGTGGTTCCGCCCCAGGCGCCTGATGGACCCGGATAGGTTCCAGATGGAGCTTGGGCCATTTCCTGAGACTCTGGCTCATGACTCGGCGGAAGACCTGGTGGCCGCCTGGGATAGTGCGGCTGCCGGGGCCTTGGACCGAGTCGTGCCTTTGCGGCCTCTGACCCGGCACCGAACTCACCTAGCTCCTTGGTTCTCCGAGGAGCTTAGGGAGATGAAGCGCCGGAAAAGACGCCTGGAGAGTAGTTGGAGGACCAGCCGCTCCGAATCTGACCGAACACTGGTGAGGTCTCATATTAAGACCTACCTAGTGGCGATAAAAGCGGCGAAAACGAGTTATTTTGCCGCTCTTATCGCGTCATCAGATAATTGCCCAGCCGCCCTGTTTAGGGTGACCCGCTCCCTCCTTCATCTGGAGGTGCGGGATGATCCCTTGCAGGGTCGTGCTGAGGATTTTGTGCAGTATCTGTATGACAAAATCGCTCAGATTCGGGAAGGGCTGGCCTCTGACTGGGTATGTCCGGACGGGACGACTGAGGCAGGTCTTGAGAGTGTTACCTGGGGGGAGTTCGATCCTGTGGCTCCCGAGGACATGGACAGGGTCCTGGGACGGCTGAACGCGACCACATGTTTATTGGACCCGTGTCCCTCCTGGTTGGTACTGGCTTCCCGGGAGGTGACACGAGGCTGGCTCCAGAAGATTGTTAACGCTTCTTTGAGTGAGGGGATCCTGCCGACCGCTTTGAAAGAAGCGGTTGTGAGGCCCCTCCTCAAGAAGCCCTCTCTGGATCCGGCTGTTTTGGCTAACTATCGTCCAGTCTCCAACCTCCGCTTCATTGCGAAGGTTGTTGAGAGTGTGGTGGCGCAACAGCTTCCCCGGTACCTGGATGAAGCTGTCTATCTAGACCCGCTCCAGTCTGGCTTCCGGCCTGGGCACAGCACTGAAACGGCATTGGTCGCATTGGTGGATGATCTCTGGAGGGCCCGGGACAGGGGTTGTTCCTCTATCCTGGTCCTGTTAGACCTCTCAGCGGCTTTTGATACCATCGACCATGGTATCATGTTGCACCGGTTGGCGGGGTTGGGGGTGGGAGGCACCGTGCTGCGGTGGTTCTCCTCCTACCTCTCTGACCGGTCGCAATCTGTGTTGACAGGGGGGCAACGGTCGACCCCGAGGCACCTTGCTTGTGGGGTGCCACAAGGGTCGGTCCTTTCGCCCCTTCTGTTCAACATTTATGTAAAGCCGCTGGGTGAGATCATCCGTGGTTTTGGGGTGGAGTTCCATCAGTACGCTGATGACACCCAGCTGTACATCTCTACCCCAGACCACCCCAATGATGCCCTTGAAGTGATGTCCCAGTGTCTGGAGGCCGTGCGGGCCTGGATGGGGAGAAACAGGCTCCGACTCAACCCCTCCAAGACCGAGTGGCTGTGGCTTCCGGCGTCCCGATATAGCCAGCTGATGCCATCGCTGGCTATTGGGGGTGAATCACTCGCCCCCACGGAGAGGGCTCGTAACTTGGGCGTCCTCCTGGATGCACGGCTGTCTTTGGAAGATCATTTGATGGCCGTGGCCAGAGGGGCTTTTTATCAGGTTCGCCTGATACGCCAGTTACGCCCCTTTCTAGATCGGGACTCCCTACGCACAGTCACTCAAGCACTCGTCACTTCCCGCCTGGACTACTGTAACGCTCTCTACATGGGGCTCCCCCTGGGGTGCACCCGGAGACTCCAGCTGGTCCAGAACGCGGCCGCGCGGGGGATTATGGGGGCGACGAGGCGCTCCCATGTGACACCTCTCCTGCGCGAGCTGCACTGGCTTCCGGTGGTCTTCCGGGTGCGCTTCAAGGTGTTGGTGACTTAGGCTTAGGGCCGGGGTATCTACGAGACCGCCTTCTGCCACCAATAGCCTCCCACCGGCCAGTACGCTCGCACAGAGTGGGCCTCCTCAGGGTGCCGTCCGCCAGACAATGTCAGCTGGCGACCCCCAGGGGGAGAGCCTTCTCTGTGGTGGCGCCCACCCTTTGGAACAACCTCCCCCCAGAGTTACGTACAATAACAGACCTCCGGATTTTTCGTCGGGCCCTGAAAACCCATTTATTCCAACTAGCTGGGCTGGCTTGAGTCAAACTTTTAAACTATTTTAAATTGGAACTGTTTTTAATTATGGCCAAATTATTTAATTATTTTAATCAGTTTTTTAATCTTTCTATGTCTGGATTTTACTTTGGCTGTGCACCGCCCTGAGTCCTATATTGGAGAAGGGCGGTATAGAAATTAAAACAAATAAATAAATAAATACTGTTTTTCCATCTTAAAAAGGTAAAGATAACGGTTTCCCTTGTCTTGTGTCCGATTCTAGGATGCGGTACTCATCTCATTATCATTATCCAAAGACATTTCTGTGGTCATGTAGCCAGCATGACTATACGTCAAGGTGCACTCAATACTGTTACCTTCCTACCAAAGTGGTACCTGTTTGTGTACTTGCACTTGCATGCTAATACTTTGCCAATTTTATAATATTGCAAAAAGCAAACTTGAGCAATATTTTTAAGCAATCCTTAGGTAATAATGTCTATCTTTGTGTCATACCCTGAACTTTAGATCTTGATCAAGGAAAACTTTTATTTCCTTTATGCTATATATATTACAGAGTTTTATCCTAGAAGTGGAGGACAAAATAAATGACCCAAGCAGACATTTTGTAAAAGCATTGACTGAAATATAGGTGGCCATGGTTTTAGAGCACCTATCTCCAAGATTTCTTATCCTCTTGGTCAACCCTGTAGAACCATGATGGCACATGGAGCCATATTGATGGGCACACAAACATTGCCCTAGTTCAGCTGCAGCACACCTGCGCACACCGGCCAACTGATTTTCGGGCCTTCCGGGCCCACCAGAAGTCGGGAAACAGGATGTTTCCAGCCTCCAGAGGGCCTGGGGGGGGCGGAAGGCTGTTTTTGCCCTCCCCAGACTCCAAGAAAGCCTCTGAAGCCTGGGGCGGGTGAAAAATGGGCCTACTGGGCCCACTGTGCCACCATGTGCCAAAAGCGGGGGGAGCACGGGGGGGTCACACGTGCATGTGCAGGGGACAGGGTGTGTTGCATTATGGATGTGGGCACGCGTGTGCGTGACCCCCATCACACTCCCCCCGCTTTTGGCACATGATAGCAAAAAGGTTAGCCATACTGCTATAGAACATTAAAATATACATAAATAAAACATGAAAGCACTGAAAATCTATAGGTACACAACTTGTAGCCAGATTCCAAACATGACTGAAGTTCTTTGATTTCATTTTTCCACTGCAGAATGATTTTTTAGATTCCCTACAATGAGGCCTCTCCTTCTGAAATTGTCTTGATTGATTATGTCATATGATTATGTGTTAATTCTTAGTCATACAAATTTTTTCCAGACCCCAACTTGATCCCAACAATCGGGGCCGGATTTTCCTATAGGCTAACTAGGCTTCAGCCTAGGGCCTCAAGATCAAGAGGGGCCTACACAGTGGTGGGATTCTGGGGGTTCTAGGGGGTTCGGCCAAACCCTTTGTTAAATTGCTGGCTCGCCCGCCCCTCGCCTCCCACCTGCGCGGCGCCAGCCTACTGTAGCCAGGGGTGGGCAATTGTGGCTCTTTTACAACCTGTGGACTTCAACTTCCAGAAGCCAAGCTGTCTCAGGAATTCTGGGAGTTGAAGGCCACAGGTTGTAAAAGAGCCACAATTGCCCACCCCTTCCCTAGCCTGAGTTCTGCTGCCTGGGATCCGCATGGGCTGCCACGTGGTTCCCCACCGGCTCCGGACACAAGAGAGTAGGATGGAGAAAGCAGCTTCCACGCCTTCACTCACCCTCACTCTCTGCTCTGTTGGATCGCTGGCCGTTCGCTTACCCCGCCCACTCCCAGTCTATTGCTGCCTCCGATGGCTAGAGGAAAAAAAAACTTCAAATTCTTGCCGCGGGGCTTCAAAGGGCCGCCCTAGAGCCAGTGGTGCAGCCAAACCCTTTGTTAAATTGCTGGCTTGCCCCGCCCCTCCACACCACTATTTATTGCCAATAAATTGTTCGGTGGTTTTTTTGTAATTTTATTGGCCCACGGAGTTTCAGCATAGGCAAATTGGCCTCCCGGCTCTCAGCTGATTTGTCTCGCTGTTTTGCTCAGGGCTCTTCTGCTTCCTTGCAAAGAGTGCTGATTTTTTTCCCCCTAGCTTTGCTGAGAAACGAAACTGAAACTGCTTTGCTGTTGCTGCAAGGTTGGAAAATTAGACAGGCAGAATTCTTTTCTTTTTCCTCACCAAAAAAGGTAGGTGCAAACAATGGGAAATTTAGGGAAAAAGAGGAGAGTTCAGGATTTTAAAACACAAAAGAAAAAAAGCTCTATTTAACTAGGGAATTGTAATAATTGAGATACTATTAATTGTATATTTCTGAAAGCAGAAATGGTTAAGTTGTGGTTTGGAGGAATATATGGGGGAAATTATTTGGTTTATTATTATTGGTAAATATAATTAATTGATTTGTAAGAAATTGGATTGCATGGAAATAATTGGAATATTCATGTTCATATTGATTAATATACAAAAAAGGTAGTTATATAACTAATTGATTTATATTAAAATGTTGAATTTATATTAAACAATTAATATTACATAATTAACCAATGTGTGGATGGATATAAAAATAGATGACAATGGGAAGGGGTATAATATAGAATAGAAGGGAAAAATTGAATTTGATTAAGATTAGAGATGAGGATGAAGGGTAATATTGGTTTTTTACAAAAATAGATGAGGAATAAATATGGCAAAAAAGAAATATAGAAATTGTAAATTTAATTGAAATGACTAAACACTGTTTAAATTTGTGAACCGGCCAAATACTCTGTTCAAAGAAAATACGTTGTATGTTTGTATGTGTGTTTCTAATTATTGTTATTTATTCATATTTGTTCTCTTTTATTCTTTAAAGTTTAACAATTCATTCTTTATATTTGTTTGGGGTTGGCTTTCTTCCCTTTCATCTTTTTTATTGTACAGCAATCTTTCTCCTCAAACCTACAACCTCTCTCTTTTCTTTCCTTCTTACTTTCTCTTCCTCCCCCTCTTCTTCTCCTCCCTACTTACTCTTCCTTTCTCCTTCTCCTCCTCTCTTCCTCCCTCTCTTACCCTCCCTCCTACTCTAATTTCCCTTCCCTTCCTTCATCCCTCTCTATTGCTGTATCCTTTTATGCATATGGACTACTCAGAGGGCTGAAAAAGTTATTTCTGACTGGTCCTCGTACTTTTGACCAGTCCTCGAACTTACAACTGTCCTCACATTTTACGTTTTTGCCCTATCTTGTCACCATGGTGAAGAGAAGCAGTTGTGAAATGAGTGACACGGTTGTTAAGAATGCTACAATGGGCATAAATGATGACCAGTCATAAGTGCGAAGACCGGTCAAAAGTGCGAGGACCTGTCAGAAATCACTTTTTTCAGCCCTCTGGGTAGTCCTTTTGTGCACATGGACTACTCCGAGGGCTGAAAAAGTTATTTTTGACTGGTCCTCGCACTTTTGACCAGTCCTCGAACTTACGACTGTCCTCACATTTTACGTTTTTGCCCTATCTTGTCACCATGGTGAAGAGAAGCAGTTGTGAAATGAGTGACATGGTTGTTAAGAAAGCTGCACGGGCATAAATGTGAGGATGGTCATAAGTGTGAGGACCGGTCAAAAGTGCGAGGCCCAGTCAGAAATGACTTTTTTCAGCCCTCTGAAAAAAGTCTATGCACATAGCCACGCCCACCCGGTCACATGACGAGCTACCCACGCCTACACAGTCACATGACCAGCTAGCCATGCCCACCCAGTCACATGATTGCCAAGCCACACACCCCAACTAAGCCACGCCCATAGAACCTGTTGTTAAAAATATTGAATCCCACCACTGGTGAAAGGGCCATAAGTGGAATAGCCTAGGGCCTCTTTTCATCTAAATCTGGCCCTGCCAACAATGCACCCATTGCTACTCAACTTGAGTCTACCCACTTGCTGCTAAACATCTTTTTAATGTATTTCCCAATATTATAGACTTCTCAAGAGAGCTAGGTCTTTATATGTGCCCAAATATGAACAAAGTTATCCTAGTAGTCCCTCTCTCTACGCTTAGAGCAAGACAAGGCAATGCTGATGAACTCTTCCTCAAGGTTGAATTATTTCCTTCTTCCTAGAAATAAGTCTAATTATAAAAGTAATCAAAAGTACTTTTACTTTACTTAAGACATAAGGTAAATGATTAATCATAAGGTAAACTTGATTAGTTTTCTAATACTCTTTGGTTTATTCTCTAGGGGAAAATACAAAACATAACCCTACAACACAAAATATCCTATATTAAAAAAATAAATAATTTTATGATTCTACTTTTCTGCTTTTTTTAAGGAATTTACATTGATTACATAGGACAATACAACATAAGGATAAGCGATGACATATGCTGCACTGATTGATATTGAATTAGTTATGTAGCTAAAAGCTTACTAGTTAAAGGTTCCCCTCACATGTGCTAGTCGTTCCCGACTCTAGGGGGCTGTGCTTATCTCCGTTTCTAAGCTGAAGAGCCAGCGCTGTCCGAAGACGTCCCCGTGGTCATGTGACTGGCATGACTAAATGCCAAAAGCGCACGAAACGCTGTTACCTTCCCACCAAAGGTGGTCCCTATTTTTCTACTTGCATTTTTTATGTGCTTTCAAACTACTAGGTTGGCATAAACTGGGACAAGTAACGGGCGCTCACCCCATTACGCAGTACTAGGGATTCGAACTGCTGAATTGCCGACCTTTCAATCAAGAACTCAGCATCTTAGCCACTGAGCCACTGTGTCCTTAAAAGCGCACTACCTATGCTTATAAAAATAATGTAGTTAGAAATCTAAAGGACACTTTGCAAAAGAAACAAAAAAGAAAATACACACATTTATATAAGGGAACAGTATTTGTAAATTATTCACTTAAGAGCAGGGGGAATCAACTTACCAACGAATGATTTTATCTAAGAACAGCTGCTTGAAGTGTGCTGTAGATTCAAATAATTGCCAATATATGGGAACAAAAAATCTATTTTTCATTCAATACTTGCATACAAAATCTTCAGCCATAAAGCACTGATATAATACCAAAATGCTTACTATTGTGATAGGCGGAAGGAAGGAAGGAAGGAAGGAAGGAAGGAAGGAAGGAAGGAAGGAAGGATGTCAACTATATTGTTTTAGATGTTCCAATAACTGGAACATGAGGCAGATGTTTGTGTACATAAGCTATTTCATACTAGGCATGAAAGTATTTGTATTTTCAATGTTGATAGGTACATCCATTTCTTTATCCATTATGCTGAGTGTAATTTGATACTAAATCTATACCAGTGGTGGGTTTCAAAAATTTTTACTATTGGTTCTGTGGGTGTGGCTTAGTGGGCATGGCTTGGCAAGTGTGGCAGGGAAAGATACTGTAAAATCTCCATTCTCACCCCACTCCAGGGGAAGGATACTGCAAAATCCCCACTCCCTCCCTAATCCAGGGGAAGATTATTGCAAAATCCCCATTTCCTCCCAATCAGCTGGGACTCAGGAGCCAGAGAATAGATGGGGGCGGGGCCAGTCAGAATTTTTACTACCTGTTCTGCGAACTACTTAAAATTTCCACTATCGGTTCTCCAGAACTGGTCAGAACCTGCTGAAACCCACCTCTGATCTATACCTATATTTAGTCCATAATCTTTATGTTAGGAATTACTTTAAATTTCATACTTCATATCTTAAACCTCTGGTATAGTTTTTTAGATTTCCTTTGTTCCCTATAATTGATCTCATAAAGAGTTCCAGAGAATTTGAAAGCTTCCCATTTTTATTTCTTTCTGAATGTCCAATTGCATTTAAAAACACAAACAGGAAGCCGACATACTACAAAGGAAATAATCAGCCTCTAGCATTTTATTTATGTGCCACAAAGTATTTGGACCTCACAAAAGTGCCAGTGGGATGATATAAATTATCCTGGAGGGCTAGTTGGATTTCCAATAAATTGGATTTGTGACTGACTATGCTCAGACTGGTAGCCATTTTGTTAATAGGCAAGTATTCCATGGTGGCCATTTATATAACACAACCAGTTATAATTCCAAATATGTCCCAGACCCCAAAGTTTGACTTTCCTTGCCAGAGACTGCCCAAATAACATTTTTCCTCACCAAAATTACCTCAGAGCATTGCGATATAATATGAAAACTGCTAAAAATAAAATAATTAATAAAACCTGAATTAGTCAAAGAAATTAATACTGGATAACTTCCCACAGTACTTTAGTGGCCTTTAAAGATGAATACTCTATAGCTATATAGATCTAGAGACAGAAATAGATATGTATGTAGATATAGACGTAAGTATGTCTGTTTTAGAATATAGCTACAAATTTACTAAATGGAAGCAATTGTTGCCCCCCCACCCCCCACCCCCACAAAATGCTACTTATTACTCTTAGAACTTGCCTAAGTGGGGATAAAATAAAAAACAAAGTAACTAAACGAAGTTATGGAAATTAAAATATAGACTTTACAGTGTGAAAATAATAATAAAAAATAAGAGAAACACAGAATCAATAAATTTTACCTAAAGCTTGTATTAGCAAAGTGTATAAAATAGATTACGAGGTTAACTTTCCCTGGTTTCTATCCCATTCAAAATGTAAGAGCTTCCCATAAGCCTTTACATATTCTTAGACCTACATACCCAAAGATTTGGGATTCCTCCATTTTGCCAACGCCATGGATCATATCTGTACGCTTCCTTCCATGCAAAAGACCTTGGCAGGTCGGATAAATGTGGCCCTATTTATGAAACTGAATGTCTGTCACGTGGACTTTTTGAATCAGACAATACATTTTATTTGTTTAGGCTTTCAAAATAGTTAATTATCTAACTATTATCTGATAACTTTGACATGGACCAGAATAAACTATCTGTAAAAACTGTTTGGAAAGCAGTGTATAAATCTTTTTAAACAAACTATATGAGAAAAAAATAGACAAAAATTGCAAATGAAATCATGCTCACTTTTGATTTTGTGAAAATAAATCTTGTAGAAACACTGGGAAAGTTATTATTTATTTCATTATTATTTCAGTTCAGGTTTTAAAAGCAGATTTTTTTTAAAAAAAAGTAGAGAAATGTATGAGGTGCTTAGTGTTGTCTCACATTGTGAAATGAGTGACAAATGATAAATAAATAAATAAAAATAATTAAGAAAATTTATGGAGATTCTCAGTCATCCAGGTCATGGTTGTCCCAAAGGTGCTTTTTCAACAGCCAACTGGGCTTTCTGGTTTTTCTTTGAAGATGTTTCGCTTCTCATCCAAGAAGCTTCTTCAGCTTGAAGAAGTTTCTTGGATGACCAACAAAACATTTTCAAAGATAAACCAGAAAGTCCAGTTGCATCTTGAAAAAGCACCTTTGGGACAATTAAGAAAGTTGTACATTGTTCAATAGAGGCCACATCCTCTCACAATCACAGTGAAAAGAAATACAGTGATGTCAATACCTAAGTGCAACTATTTTAACTAAACAAGCAGCAGAGAATTTCAGGGGCTGAATTTGAGAAAGAATTATTGCTTCTTGAATTAGTACCTTAACTATCAAAACGCACAAGAAAAGGCAGACAACCAAGCCTTAGAAAGGCAGGAGAGAAGGCCCATCCCTTAACACTTGCCCAAATGACACTGCTTTGAAATTGAAACTGACCATAACAACTTGGGGAAGAGAGAGAGGGGGGAATCTGCATGCAGATTTATTGCTTTTGGAACTGAAAGGTAAAAACATTCCCTTTCTCTAGCATACATATTCTGTTTACAGCTCAACAGGGAAACAGACAACAACAAAAAGTAAAAGCCAGCTAAACTAACAAGCCCTGCAATCTTCAGCCAATCTTAAGATTTAAAAAGTTCATCAGCCCAAGAACTTATTTTGAACAAGGGCTGTATAGCAACCTATTTTCAATGCAAAAACAAAATAGTAGTTTTGAGCTTATGCAATTTAGCTCTGATAGATGGGGTTGCCTCTACGGACCGGCTAAGACGATACATGGCAGCCCAGCCCATTTGGGCCATCAAATCCAGCATTATGCCCATGGTACGTTTTAAAAAACCCCATGAAAATTTGTCACTGCCTACAGTTGGGGCTGAATAGCTTTTTCCTTCTCTCTTCAGAAAGGGGGCGCTGAGTGTGCGTTTGTAGGCGGAACACCTTGCCCCCAAATCGCCCTAGGCTAGCGTCACTTCTTTAGAAAGTGATTCGTCGATTTGATAAACAACATTTTTCCTGTAGCGCTGGTGGCATGTTAGACCTTTACATGTAGAGTCGGCGATACAGAGCTGCTTTGTGAAAACTGCACCCCGTTAATTCTCTCGTCTCAAATAACTTCCATAAGAAAACAGGGCAACCTTATCTCGTCCATAACACATGCAAGGGGTTCAACCCCTGCACGTGTCACTCAGTGGCAAGTATTTACCACCATTTGCGTATACACATAGCGAGCCAATCACGTTAAGATTACAGCCATACGTATTTTAGTGACACACACATACAAGGAAACACGGGTTAGCCGCGCGGCCGCGCGCGCGGGTTAACTGTTCCCAGGTAAACATAAAGCGCTTTGCACGTGCCTAAACTAAAATATTACTATAGGGCTAAACGGCCTTTTCGGGTTCGGCTCATAAAGGGGCATGCACATCTTTTAATTTATTGGGGGGGAGGGAATGAAATATACACCCGTCTCGTTCGCAAGATATTTGGTTTCCACTACATGCAAGCGGCATGGTGTCCCGGTCGCGGCGCGGGTATGTTTTTCGTCGCCCTTTTCACTTCCTGCACCCACAACTCCGGTCTCTTACCTGGGCCGGCACGGCCCAGCCCGGTTCCGCAGTCAGGGTCCTCCTTTCTTTCCGGGCCTCGCTCCGTCCCACAGCCCTGCCCCCGTCACAGCCTTGGTTCCAGCCACAGCCCTTCCTGCCTCCGCGACCCGCCTCCCTCCCTCTCTCTCCCACGACCAGACCCGCCTCCGTTGCCGCCCGAAAGCGGGGGCCGGTATGATTAGCCGAAGCTCCCCTAGTCACAGCTTCTGCTGTGCTTCATACAGATAGAGAAGTGGTGGGAGTCTCTAGGCTGCTACAAGTAATCGCCCGCCGTCCGCTTTCCCTTCTTTAAGGAGCGCTGCATGTGCCAACCTCACCCCGACCGAGAGGCACAACTTCCCCATCAGCCCCTCTCCAAAGTGCGCCAGCCCAACTCGCACACTGTACCTTCGGCCCACAAACAGTGCATCGACCGCGCACACATGCACTTCCCCGTCCGGAATCGTACACTCTCACATTCACTTTTGTAACAGAGAGGGCTCCACCTCCAACCCAATGAATGTACTTTCAGCCTCAGGAGTCTTTGGCTACAGCTCGCGATGCTGTCACAAATTCTTTGCTCTTCAGAATTGGCGTAGTACCGTACTTAGCCCGGTGGGCTTTTTGAAGTGCTTGGTGGTGCATTCGAGCCCTTCATTAGTTTTAAGTTGTTTCGTTTCGTTTCGTTTCTAGTTCGGAGCTCAGCCTGTTTACCTCGATCGAATTTAGAAAATGGGCCACTTCAATAAACAAGTCAGCATTACACAGCATTATATCACCCCAGTCTTACTGTCTTCGCACTTTTTAATTTTTTTTTTCTTTGTGCTGCTGCTTTGTGGAGTAGTCTTTCTCATCCAACACACACAGCTTTCATAGGGTATGTACCTGTAAGTTATGGGGTGGGGGCAGAAACATGGCCTCATTTTGGTCTCTGGTTTGCTCAACAGACAATTAGCATTATCATTGCTAAACACA
Organism: Arizona elegans; assembly: GCA_022577455.1. Lineage (NCBI taxonomy): Eukaryota > Metazoa > Chordata > Lepidosauria > Squamata > Colubridae > Arizona > Arizona elegans. The sequence goes on along the minus strand of JAKOOJ010000004.1, from coordinate 111,584,114 downwards.
ACCCAGTTTTCTGAGTTCACATGCTGTAACCTACTGAGGAGGTATACTGAATCTCATGGTATAAGGCTGGGTTCTCACCACCACATGCTAAGACACACACATGCAACACACCAGAACAAAGACCTATTTTTTTAATCTCTATTTTTCTCCTCCTATATCTTTCCCTTGAAAGACCTTCCCAAAACTAACTGGTTCATGGAAAACTTTGGCACAAAAACCTTGCCATGCATAGACAGCCTGTATCTTATAATGAAACATGTAATGACATGAGCATGTCTTTTGTTTGCAAAAGTGCTTCTAGGCAAATAATTCCTAACAGATTTGGGGCACTATTCAGTCGTCTTTCCTAACAGTTTTCCATTGTGTTTGCAATATTGTTTGTATTAAAGAACAATAATGTCTTGAGAATATGAGTAAACTAAAGATTTGTGTCTCTAGCTACATTAGAATCCTTTGTGTTTTATTGGAATAAAAATCTTGTGAGAAATAACGTTGGTTTCCCCTGTAGCAAATTTGCAAGTCTCTGAAGCCTAAGGCAGAGTTTTTGAAGTTATTCAGTAATAACAGTAATAATATAATTAATAATATATATAATATATATTATAATATATATATATTATATATTATAATATAGAATATAATTAATATTAAACTCCCAGATTAATATATATTAATATATAATTAATATTATATATTATAATATATAATATAATAATCCCCAGTACCTGGATGAAGCTGTCTATCTGGATCCGCTCCAGTCCGGCTTCAGACCTGGGTCCAGCACGGAAACGGTATTGGTCGCGTTGGTGGATGATCTCTGGAGGGCCCGGGATAGGGGTTATTCCTCTATCCTGGTCCTATTAGACCTCTCAACGGCTTTTGATACCATTGACCATGGTATCATGTTCCGCCGGCTGGAGGGACTGGGAGTGGGGGGCACCATTCTGCGGTGGTTCTCCTCCTATCTCTCTGACCAGTCACAATCTGTGTTGACAGGGGGGCAGCGGTCGACCCCAAGGCGCCTTGTTTGTGGGGTGCCGCAAGGGTCGGTCCTCTCGCCCCTCCTGTTCAACATTTATGTGAAGCCGCTGGGTGAGATCATCCGTGGTTTTGGGGTGGAGTTCCATCAGTACGCTGACGACACTCAGCTGTACATTTCCACCCCAGACCATCCCAATGATGCCTTGGAAGTGATGTCCCAGTGCCTGGAGGCCGTGCGGGTCTGGATGGGGAGAAACAGGCTTCGACTCAACCCTTCCAAGACCGAGTGGCTGTGGCTGCCGGCGTCCCGGTATAGCCAGCTGACGCCATCGCTGGTTATTGGGGGCGAATCATTGGCCCCCACGGAGAGGGCCTGCAACTTGGGTGTCCTCCTGGATGCGCGGCTGTCTTTAGAGGGGCATATGACAGCCGTGGCCAGGGGGGCTTTTTGTCAGGTTCGCCTGATACGCCAGTTGCGCCCCTTTCTGGACCGGGACTTCCTACGCACGGTCACTCAAGCACTCGTCACTTCTCGTCTGGACTATTGTAACGCTCTCTACACGGGGCTCCCCTTGGGGTGCACCCGGAGGCTCCAACTGGTGCAGAATGCGGCTGCGCGGGGGATTATGGGAGCGACGGGGTGCTCCCATGTGACTCCTCTCCTGCGCGAGCTGCATTGGCTTCCGGTGGACTTCCGGGTGCGCTTCAAGGTGTTGGTGATCACCTTTAAAGCGCTCCATGGCTTAGGGCCAGGGTACTTACGGGACCGCCTTCTGCCACCAATAGCCTCCCACCGGCCAGTTTGCTCCCACAGAGAGGGCCTCCTCAGGGTGCCATCGGCCAGACAATGCCGGCTGACGACCCCCAGGAGGAGAGCCTTCTCTGTGGTGGCACCTACCCTATGGAACAATCTACCCCCAGAGATACGAGTGATCTCCGACCTCCGGATTTTTCGTCGGGCCCTAAAAACTTATTTTTTTCAGTTAGCCGGTCTGTCTTGATTTTAGGGTTAGTTTTAAAATTTTAATATTTATTTTAATTGACAACTTTTAAATTATGGGCCAAATTTATAAATTATTTTAACTTTATTTTTTAACTGTGATGTTTGTATAGATGTTTTTTATCTGGCTGTTCACCGCCCTGAGTCCAAAAGGAGAAGGGCGGTATAGAAATGCAAATAAATAAATAAATAAATAAATAAATAAATAAATAAATAAATATTAGTAAAACGTACAGTGCTAGTAAACAGAAACATGTGACAAGTTTTGTTTTATATTACAACCCTAACTCAGCCATTTTCTGTCTTTTCATGTGATGTCCCTATATAAACCCACAAAGCAATTACAATGTAGAACATCATTGATCAAACAGTTTCTGAATTTATGAAACAGTTCTAATAAGGTAAAGTAGCCAATAACTAGAGAGGAGCAAGCTTATAAATGCAGATTCTAGGAACATGAATCTGAAGTAGCTTCGAGAAATAGATAATCTACTTGGAAATCTGTGTTTCCAAATCTCCAGGTTCCTAGATTTCCAGTGAGCTAAAATAGAAGAATCTTGGAATTAAAATGAAGTTTTAATTAATTAATTAAAATTAATAAAGTTCACATATTGATGTGAATTAGGGAGGTGATGTAATGGTATGTGGGAATGACCTTCGGAGACAAATGGAAAGCTGCAAACTAGACAACTGTCAGACAAGCAGTAACTGAGTCTGCAGAAGGAATTTTGACATGCCAAGCATCTCAGAAGGGACCCTCCCTAGTTTCTTGGACAGTAAAAGTGAAAGGTGAAGAAATGTACATTTTCAAGATTCTGTTAATGTAGTCTTACAATAAAACTAAAACTAATTTTTCTGGTTGTGCTTCTGATATCCATCTTGCAAGTCTGAAAATCTCTTCCGGGCCATTTGCTAAGCTCACATTTTATATGCAGATTCATCTGCTGATTGACTGACCATTGTCTAGGTTGTGGCCCTTCCACCTGTCTTCCAAGGTCATCTGCATATACTATGACAGGTGTTTGCCTGAATCACTTGCTATACCTTCTTTTTGTTTTGGTCTTAATTCAACAGCGGATCTTCTTGCGCTGCGAGATTCCCCCTCGCAGATGTGGCCCTCCTCACTATCGAGGGCCCTCAATGATGGGTTTTGGGATCCAGAGAGGTGGCATGTGAAAACCAGGGGGTTGAGGAGTTTTTTATCGAAATTTTTAGTTAAACTTTTAAGAGGTCCCAGGGAGGGGGAGGGTCAGATTGGAACTTGGGCTGTGGGTATGGCGGATAACCCACAAGGGGGAGGGTCGGGTCTGGCCATGAAGCGCGGCGTGGGGGGTGGGGGACCCGGGGTCGAGGGGGGGGGTCAGAGCTCATCCGGATAGTGTTTCGAACATCAATACAGTGGGTGGGAGGGGCAGATACGGCAGGAGCAGGGGTCCATATCATGTTAGGGGAGTGCGCACTCGCTGTCTACAAGCGGTGGCATGCTCCGGCCCCCAAGGCTCCACTCGTTCCCCAGGTTGCACAGACCCTCAGGGCCCGGGCCTTCAGCTGATGCTATGCAATGCCAGGTCCGTAGTAAATAAAGCCCTCCTCATTTGTGATCTTGTCCAGGAGAGGGGAGTGGACCTGGCAGGTATTACGGAGACCTGGTTGGGCCAGGAGGGGGGGTTCCCCTCGTTGAAATGTGCCCACCAGGTTTCCATGCATTCCATCAGCCGAGGTCACGGGAGGGGAGGGGGGGTAGCGGTTATCATTAGAAGATCTGAGACCGAGGGAGGCCATTGTTTCTCAGACGGCCGGCTGTGAATCCCTCCTTGTGAAATGGGGTCATGGGGTTCAGATGGGTTTGCTGATCATGTACCTGGCTCCCTGCCACGTGCAGCAGCCCTGCCCGAGCTACTCAACGTCATCGCCGTGGTGGCAGTTGCCACCCCTAGACTTATGGTCATGGGGGATTTCAACCTGCCGTTTGTGGGTGAGATGTCTGAGGTGGCTCAGGAGTTCATGGCTTCCATGAAGCTATGGACCTGATCCAGTTAATCCATGGCCCTACCCACACGGGGGGAAACACACTGGATCTGGTTTTTGTCTCTGGACAGTGGTTGAGTGATCATGAGATAGGGGATATAGTTACCAAGCCCTTGTCATGGTCAGATCACTCTCTCCTTCGTCTCGACTTTTGAACCGCTGCACCCCACTACAGAGAGGCGGAGCTGGTAAGATGGTTCCGCCCCAGGCGCCTGATGGAACCTGACAGGTTCCAGATGGAGCTTGGGCCATTTCCTGAGGCTCTGCCATACACCTCAACTGGAGACCTAGTGGCCGCCTGGGATAGGGCGGCCGCTGGAGCTCTGGATCAGGTCGTGCCTTTGCGGCCTCTGACCCGGCGCCGATCTCATTTGGCTCCTTGGTTTACTGAGGAGCTGAGGGAGTTGAAGCACCTGAAAAGACGCCTAGAAAGTAGTTGCCGGCCAGTCTTTCTGAATCGGACCGGACACTGGTAAGATCTTATATTAGGAATTACCTAGTGGCGATAAAAGCAGCAAAATGTAGTTATTTTGCTGCTCTTATTGCGTCATCAGATAACCGCACGGCTGCCCTGTTTAGGGTGACCCGCTCCCTGCTCCACCAGGAAGCGTGGGAGGACTCCTTGGAGGGTAGAGCCGAGGATTTTGTTCAGTCAGTATCTGTATGACAAAATCACTCAGATTCGGGAAGTTCTGGACTCCAACTGGGTAGTCTCAGGGGGAGAGACTGTGGTAGGTCTTGAGAATGTTATCTAGGATGAATTTGATCCTGTGACTCCTGAGGACATGGACAGGATTCTGGGCAGACTGAACGCAACCATATGTTTGTTGGACCTGTGTCCCTCCTGGTTAGTGCTGGCTTCCCGGGAGGTGACACGAGGCTGGCTCCAGGGGATTATAAATGCTTCATTGGGTGAGGGTGACTTTCCCGCCGCCTTGAAAGAGGCGGTGGTGAGGCCTCTCCTCAAGAAGCCTTCCCTGGACCCAGCAATGTTGGTTAATTATCGTCCGGTCTCCAACCTTCACTTTGTGGCGAAGGTTGTTGAGAGCGTGGTTGCGCAACAGTTCCCCCAGCACCTGGATGAAACAACGTATCTGGATTCGTTCCAGTTGGGCTTCAGGCCTGGGTACAGCACGGAAACGGCATTGGTCGCGTTGGACCTCTAGAGGGCTCGGGACAGGGGTTGCTCCTCTGTCCTGGTCCTATTAGATCTCTCAGCAGCTTTTGATACCATCGACCATGGTATCATGCTGCACCAGTTGGAAGAGTTAGGGGTGGGAGGCACTGTGTTGCGGTGGTTCTCCTCCTTTCTCTCCGACCGGTTGGAGTCTGTGTTGGTAGGGGGGCAGAGGTCGACCTCGAGGTCCCTCATATATGGGGTGCCACAAGGGTCAGTCCTCTCGCCCCTCTTGTTCAACATTTATGTAAAGTAGCTGGGCAAGATCATCCGTGGTTTCGGGGTGAAGTACCACCAGTATGCTGATGACACTCAGCTGTATATCGCCACCCCGGACCACCCCAACGATGCCCTTGAAGTGATGTCCCGGTGCCTGGAGGCCGTGTGGATCTGGATGGGGAGGAATAGGCTCAACCCATCCAAGACCGAGTGGCTGTGGTTTCCGCGTCCCAATATAGTCAGTTGGCGCCATCACTGACTATTGGGGGCGAATCATTGGTCCCCATGGAGAGGGCTCGCAACTTGGGCATCCTCCTGGATTCACGGCTGTCTTTAGAAGAGCATTTGATGGCCGTGACCGGGAGGATTTTTCATCAGGTTTGCCTGATTCGCCAGTTGCATCCCTTTCTGGATCGGGACTCCTTACACACAGTCACTCATGCCCTCCCGCCTGGACTATTGCAACGTTCTCTACATGGGGCTCCCCTTGAGGAGGACCCGGAGGCTCCAGAGTGCGGCCGCGCGGGTGGTAATGGGAGCAACATGGCGTTCCCATGTAACACCTCTCCTGCGCGAGCTGCACTGGCTCCCGGTGGTCTTCCGGGTGTGCTTCAAGGTTTTGGTTACTACCTTTGGAGTGCTCCATGGCTTAGGACCTGGTTATCTACAGGACCGGCCGGTACGCTGTCATAGAGAGGGGCTCCTCCGGGTGTGGTCGGCCAAACAATGTCGACTGGCAGCCCCTAGGGGGAGAGCCTTCTCTGTGGGGGCACCTACTATCTGGAATGAGCTCCCCCCCCAGAGATACGGAGGATCCCGGATCTGGGCACCTTCCGCCACACTCTCAAGACATTTTTATTCCACCAGGCGGGCCTGGCCTAATCTTTTCCCTTTTTCTTTTTAATATGAAAATTTTATTCTGTTTTGAAATGATAGGGGTGTTTTAAATCTGTCTGGGCCAAATTGTTTAATTCGGTTTTATTCTGTTTTTAAATTTTGTATTTATGTATTTTATCATTCGGCTGTTCACCGCCATGAGTCCTTCGGGAGTAGGGCGGTATATAAATCAAATAAAGATAAAGATAAAGAAGAAGATCTTTTTTCTCTTGTCACTTTGGAAACGGATGTGGCCTATTTCTGTCAAGATCATCTTCCTTACTCTACAGCATTCCACAAGCAGGGGCTTCAGGGTCAATCACTCTGCTTCTGATCACAGAGAAAGGAGGGGAATCACCTCAACACCATGTGTCCCATTTCTAATTACAATATTTGGGCCAGAAAGATATAATGGATGATACTAAAACCACTTAGATCAAGATTTTATTGCTTCTCCCAGTAGCTTCTCTTTTTATTATTTTTTTTCTTCCTCTTGTTATTTCAGCTTTTGGTCTCTGATTACTTTCAATTGGTCAATCATCCTTATGTTAAGAGGCTGATAAAAATAAACTCATATAGTTCCAGCTACTTTAACTCTACACAGTGTGTACTGAGGTGAAAGTAGAGCATTTCCTAAAGCTTATGTTAAATAATACCGCTAAGTGACAGCAGTTTTTCTCTTCACTGCATCATGGCAAACAATATAGTTTAGACCAAGGGTGGGCAAAAGTGGCTTTTTTACAACCTGTGGACTTCAACTCCCAGAATTCCTGAGATAGCCAAGCTGGCTCAGGAATTCTGGGAGTTGAAGTCCACAGGTTGTAAAAAAGCCACATTTGCTCACTCCTGGTTTAGATTGAGCTCTTTACCAGTTAATGTCAGTTGCTGTCAGTTGCTGATGTCGGATGTTCGTCTCAATATACCTCCACAAATGAGTGGAAGTAATTTAGCAGTATTTAGACTGATATGGTGCAAAACTAGAAGCTGCATTATGATATGAGAGGAAGCATAACCTGGGCTTACAGACTGGTACAACCAGTTTCATAGCCTCTACTTGTCCAGCTAACCTCATATGAGTTAACTATCAGAATGACTGTTCCTGTTTCTATTACAAAGGAACCAAGGGAAGCTTTTATCCTGATCCCATACTAAGTTCTTGTTTGGAATGCTTTTTGGTTTTTTTTTTTTGTTTTTTTTTATTGAAAAAGTTTTCAAATACAAGTTTTTCCCCCTTTTCCCCCCCCTCTTCCCTAACCCACCCTTTCCACCCAACCCCCCCTGTGACTTCTTCACAACAATAGGCTATTTCATAACTAGTTACATACATAATATCTTCCCTTTCCCTTAATCCCTTCTCGGAATACTGACCCTTAACTTGTTAATCTTATAACTCCCATTTTTACGGTAATCTGCCCTTTTTCTCCTCCCCTAAACTTATTGAGTATTATTACAAATTAACCTTTAATCTTTTATATATATTAATATAACATTTTAAATCGGCCTTCTCCCTGCAACCAAATTTGTTCAATTCTGTCCACTTCCTCCACTCCTCTAAATATATGACTTAAAATCAGACAATACAATTCTAAATATAATCCACTACCCACTTTACTAGAATATACACATATCTATATATGCATCCCATTTTATAACAATCAGTAAACTAACCTATTTCAGCCCTTCAATTCCTACAAAATCATGCAATACGATTCTAAATATAATCAACTGCCCACTTTACTAAGATATACACATATCTATATATGCATTTCATTATGTAAAAAGAGAAAAGACAATAACTTTAAGTTTATGATCCATATAATATCTTCTTTGATGTCTTTCCACTAGATTGTTAAATCCATCACCCATAATAGGGTAAAATAACATGCTGGTGCAACAGTTTGTTCAAAATCTTCAGTCATCTTCTGCCCCCATCAGTAGTAGATATCCTCACACCTGTATAAAAGTAAAAACAACCACCCGAGTGACATTATAATTATGAATATATCCGTATGGTTATAGTTGTGGTATTCATCAGGATTGTAAATTCCCGTCATCCTACTGAGTAACATCCAGATCTTCTGCATGCCCCAGCAAAACTCTCCTGCCTTATAACTCAAAGTAGTTATAATATATTTCCAAGAGAAAAAAAAGGTAAATAAGAAAAAATTAGATGATTCAAATCCAACAAAGTGAGGCTCTTTCCACTTCCCAAAATCATGGCCTTGCAGAGATCTACCACAATCCTCAGGATAGTATCAGACAATTGTTCGCCACCACTGTCTTTTCTAATATTCATTCATTTTTTAAAGCGCCTGGCTTCACTGTTGCTTAGTTTGGAAATTGCTGTTTCTATAGGATCTGTTTCTTTTCTTTTTCTTTTTCGGGTTGAATTTCCATCCTCTTTTCTTGCTTACCAATTGTATATCTGCTGGTTGATTTTCATTCTGCTTTGTGGATTGTTCTTGTTGGGTTAATTTTATCATCTCATCTTTCTTCTCCATCACTTGTATATCAACTGATTGATTTGCGCACTTGTCTGTGACTTGATGATTCATCACCTTGGGTTCGGATGACACTGCTCTCTTATTTATAAACAGTCCAGCTGGGATCTCCAAGGAGTCCAAAGACAATTTATCCATCACAGCCTCTGTAATTTGATGTTTTCCTTTTATTTCCAACTCCTTTTGCTTATCCTGTATTATGCCTAAAGGTGTTAAATTCATTTTTAGAATTTTTTGATAAAAATCTTCCGCTTTTTCAACAGTGTGCAATTGATATCTTACGCCTTGATATCTCAATATTAAACCAGCTGGGATGTCCCACCTGAATAGGATATTTCTTTTTTTTAATTCAGTCACTAAAAAGCCAAATTTCTTCCTCTCCATTAACATCTTGGGCGGGAGCTCCTTGAAAATCCAAATCTTTCTTCCATGAAATTGCAAATTGGAATTAAAAGAGTTCTGCACAATATTATTCCTAATTTCTTTATCTGTAAAATAGATCACCACATCTCTAGGCAGTTGCCTTTGCTTTGCCCACCAGGAGTTTATTCTATAAATTCTATCAATCCTGCAATACACTTCATCAGGTTGAACCTTTAAGATCCCAGCCAGAATTTCAGAAGATACTTTCCTTAAATCATCTCTATTATTTTCCTGCAGACCTCTCAATCTAATTGCATATTCTGTAAAATTATATTGAATCATTAAAACTTCTCTTTCAATCCTCTGTTGTACATTTTCCTCATTACCAATCTTTTGGTCAGTCTCCATTTTAGATTTGTCTTCCAAGCTATTATCCTGAATGTTTATCAAATCCTTTTTAATTTTTTGAGTCATGTCATCCAAATTCTCCTCGACTTCCTTCATTTTAGTCTCTAATAATTCAGTCTTTGCCTCCATCCGAATCAGAAAGCCTGACAAACCATTAGCAACTTTTGAAATCTTTTTATTCAAGAAGTCAGACTCTGATTTCACCAATTCACCAATTTCTTTAATTTCCTGCTTAAATTTTTCAAGTTGCTGATTCACAATCTCATCCCTTCTTACAATCTCTTCAAGGATAAATTCTAATATATTAAAATCGGGTTTCTGACGCTGGAGAGTTGAAATTTGTTGGCGCAATTTCTTAAGGGGGGAAATTCCCCCCCCCTGTTTGTCCAGCTGTATAAGTCCTGTTGCCATTTCCCACACAGACAAGATTTAGCAAAAATAAGAGAAGAAATAGAAAACAAAAAGACTTTCCCTCATTAAAAAAAACTTCTGAGCAGCACAGGAGCGAGGTTTCTCTAGAAATGTAGCCAATGATATTTATTCCGCTACATTGTAATAATGAAAAACGGAAGGACTTTCCCTTTTAGCCCTTCTCCAGCCACAGCAGACGCCATTTTAGAAGGCTCTTTTTCCCTCTTTTCCTCTGCTCTTTTCTTTTAAATAGTTTTTGAAAGGGTGAGATACTTGCGGTTCAGTATTAAGGGTCCAGTTCTTCATTTCTTTAATTATTCTTTTAGATTCACAGGCTTGCTCTTGACGCCTGGCTCTGCATAGGCAGAGGTCTCCCAAAGCCCGGAGCAGCGGCAGGGGATATGGGGCTTCTCATCCGCTCCGTCCCAAAAGTTAAAAAAAAAACTTTTGGGACTCTGCGGGGAGTTCTACCCACCCCTGCCGGCTCTCTCTCCGTTTCCTCTTGGAAACGGAGTTTTTTCGAGCCGCCATCCGCTGTAACGGCGGCTCTATACAGGCAGAGGGAGCTGACGATCCCAGAGGAACGTCTGGCAGCGGCCAGCAGCAAACCGGAAGAGTCCGAATGCTTTTTGTTTTTATTAGCATGTTTTCTCCTGCACTCTTCTTTTTCTCAAAATATATTTACTTATATTTATTGTTCAATAAAAAGGCCCTCAACAGCATAATATATAGGTAGTCCTCACTTACTGATCATTTTCCAGTGACCATTAGGAATTTTGACAATGTTAAAAAGGGTGGTTTACAGCCAGTCCTTGAAGTTGTGGCCATCATAGCTTGCCTGCAGTCCTGTAATCACAAGTTGGGCATTTCGCAACAGTGCACAATTATGAGAGTTGCCATGTCCCATGGTCATGCGAATTATTTACAATCTTCACTGTTGGTTTCCAAGTAGGAAAGTCAATAGGAAAGCCAACAGGAAGTTGCAAGTTGCGATCACTCAACATTGCATTTAATGACTGGAGGTGATTAGTATTAGTGAGAACAATGATGATTCATAAAACATGTTAAAATAACAACTCTGTAGAGTTAAAGCTTTTTCACAAAACTATCATGGCTGTTTCAAAAGTTGGCTCCATACACATGTCCTTGCAAAGCTTTGTGCTTCACTGGTGGTCCAACAGGAGTGTTTTTTGTCCACACACAAATGTATAGACAACTGGAGAAAAATTTCTATCTTCAAAAGGATGTCGCTGTTTTAATAGAAAAAAAGTGTTTCTTTGAATGCTTGTTGTAAAGCAACTCTTTTGAATGTTTAGCATGGCGCTCTTAGATATTATTCATTATAAGTAGTGGTATAATTATTTTCATCTCCAAGATAAAAAAAAATAAAAAGGTACACTCTGGTACCACTGTTACATTATATAAAGATTGGCCTATAGTTTTGGTTCAATCCCTGAAACATGGAGAGAAAAGCTGCATTTTGGATGTTAGTTTGAAAAGAAATGGAAATGCAGGGAACTTCGATTTGTGTAATCTTGTCAATTTAAGTAACATCTATGTTTAATACATTAAAACAATGCTGGCAAATCAAATCACTTTAATGGTATGTATGAGATGTGATAATAAATTATTTTCCTTTCTATGAAGATCTCTAATCTAAATGAATAAGAAAAAAGCCAAAGTTTTTATTTTCCATCTGTGATATGAATCGCACTTTAACCATCACGCTAACAATTTTAACAGTTATTAGGTAACCCATGTGCTCTTTTCGTTTTCCTAGTTGTGAATGCAGAGCATCGAAGATATACTGGTTTTACTACTTTTTCATTATATGTAACAGTAACAGAGTTGGAAGGGACCTTGGAGGTCATTTAGTCCAACCCCTGCTCATGCAGGAGACCTGTACTAGGGATTTGAACCGCTGAACTGCTGACCTTTCTGATTGGCAAGCTCAGTGTCTTAGCCACTGAACCACCTAGTGAGGCTAATATGTTATCCCACATTGTTTACATGATCTGTGATAAACTAATACACCTTGCTTTTATTTGTTAGTTGGTGTGTCATATTTCTAAACATCTCCCGCCCCCATCTCCCTCATTAGGCCTCATTAATTATCCTTAATTCAGCAGGGTCATGATTAAAGTTGAAGTTTAACACATCTAAGAGACACCAGATAGGGAAGGTTGCGATTCTGCCATCTTTCTTTCTCTCTTTAAAATATGTTTCTGGGTAGGATCCCTTCCTCCAGAGTCAGAGAATGTAGTATAATAATAACTTTGCAATAAAAAAAGTTATGTGGTAAGATGACTTATATCATTCCCTCTTCAACTTACAAGAACAAGGAGTCCTTCCAAGAAAGAAAGTGCGCACCCATACAAGCGACTAACAGATAAATCATCTGCAGAACTCTTCACTGTAAGACTTGCCAAAACTAACTGTTCATTAGTATGCAAATCAAATTAGTAATATGATGAGAAACTAGTCCAGCGATAAACAGTATAATAATTAGAAATGAAAATTAAATCTTAATGCTTTCTAAATGCAGTTGATACTGGATTATGAAAATCACACCTAGCGCGTCTCCGTGACATTAGTCGTCTACTTTACCTCTCTGTGATAATAACAATAACTGCAGGATTTAATCTCAGCCAAGGTTTCTGAGGTGTCATTTTCCTGTATGTACAGCAGAGAAAAAAAATACGTTGCTCTGGAAATGTCTCAATATTTGCAGGATTTGTTTTTTAGTTATATTGACAACATTTGTATTGCTAACTACTTCAAAACTTGTGGCAATTAGTCATTTAAGTCAATTAAAACAAATTTTTTTAAAAACAACATCCAAATACATAGACACTATTGTGCTATCACTTCATTCTGGCACCTACATTCTTAAAGCTGTTTTATCTGCTCTACTAAAAGCCATTGGGATGGGTTCCATTTTCTAACCATCTGGTATTATAGGCAGCGCCCATCATTTATATTGGGAAAGCAAAGGAAAGATTTTACACCCGGACTCAAATGACTCAGCAGATACTGTACATCAAGAGTTTGGTTCCAATTTTTATTTTAAAAATGTACAACCAACATGTCTACTTATGAATGACTATGGGAGCCATAATTGGGAGTCTTCACTTATTCAGGCAGTTTCTTATGGGACTCCCGACAAACTGGTTGGTTTGTGTAATATAAGGAAATTAATATTGGTAGTAAGAAGTAAGTTATAAATTAAACTATCCAGATGTCATAGCAGGAAGGAGAAGCAGATACTTTCCCCTCAAATGTGAACAGCTCCCTGCTTTCCACAAAGGCTGATGTTAACTTCCGAAATGTCCAGGTGGTTTAGCAATGCAGCTTCTAAGATTACATAAAGTTAATTAAACAATGTTATACAGTTCAAGTACTTTTTAAATCCTGTAACTCATTTATTTCTCACTGAAAAGCCCTCCACTGTGTTTCTTGATAAACTGAAAAGATATTTGATAAAATGCTTTGATTTTATGTTAAAAGGATAAATGTATATAAAATTGTATTTTAATTACCTTTAACAAATGAATAAATTTTTCAAACAACATAATTGTTCACACTCAGACCCCCTCTAAAATGAAACACTTCCTTTTATTTTTTTTCCTAGCTACCAACAAAAGAAGATGGTCAGTTCTCTTTTTTAAAAAAAACTGTGTGGCACAATCAAAGACAGTAAAAATAATGTTTCAAAAAAGATAGTATGTCCCCAAACCTCTGATATAACTAGCAGAATTGCAAATTAAATTTCTTAAATTATTCAGATCTAGACTGAATTCTCAAGTATGCTGTACTCTTCAATAATCAGAGAAGAAAGAGTATATATTTCAGATACAGGCTTATGATCCAAAATGGCAGGACCCAAACCAAGAGTGACACGTGGCAGTTCTTCCAAGCGGAGTTCTTTATTGTTTATTCTGGCAGCACATTATTTATATATTTATTCATCCAGCAAATGCATATGCTGCTCAGATGGTGGTGTGAGATGACTTTATAATCACATTAACATGGTCAGAAATCACCATTTTGAGAATACATCGCCACCCTCTCTCTCCATTTTTTTTTTTTAAAGAAATTTTATTGATTTTCCAAAACAAAAAAGAAAATATGCAATCAATCTCTGCTATCGGAGGTACAGTGTGTTTACAGTAAAGTGAAACAAATAATGGTAACCATAAGGTTTCAGTCTTAACTATTCATGAACTATACAATATGACTATAATACATGTGCCAGGTCAAATTTCAAAAGTCATGTTTTCGTCTTATTTTTAAGCCAATGGTACCAAATACCCCATACATCGTAATATCTTGAGTTTTCCTCATTTTTTAGCTCACTTGTCAGTTTCGCCATTTCTGCGCACTCTAAGATCTTATTTATTAGAGTATCTTCTGAGGGTAAAAGTTTGTTTTTCCACCATTTTGCGAAGGCTAATCTAGCCGCAGTTATAATCTGAATTATCAATTGGGTTTTGTTGTTGTTTAAGGCCTCTTCAGTTATACCTAGGAGGAAGAGTTCCGGGAGTAGGGCTACCTCCTGTCCTGTTATTTCACAGAGCCAATGTTTAATTTTGGACCAATACTTTCTAGACTCAGGGCAAGTCCACCATAGATGATAGAAGGTGCCAACCGATTTTCCACATTTCCAACATGTGGGAGAGAGATTTGGAAACATCTTAGCTAGCTTCGCTGGGGCTAAATACCATCTATGAAGCAATTTGTAATGGTTTTCCCTAAACGTTGTCGATTTAGTTATTTTATAATTTCTATTCCAAGCTATCTCCCAATCGTTGAAGTTTAATCTATATCCTAAGTTTTTTTCCCAGATGTTTAATTGTCTTTTTGCTATAGACTCTGCCTTATCTTCATCTAGTAAAAAGTGATAAATTTTTGTTAACATTTTTTTTTCTGGTCCCCAAATTATTTTGTCAAAATTTCCATGTTTCGCTGCTATTCCAAATTTGTCTCTGTCTTTTTGAAATCTTGAATTGATCCGAGTATAATTCCACCAGTCCAAACTAAAGCCCTGCTCTCTCAATAGCTCCAGGGATTTTAGTTTCCCTTCTTCATCGAGGATGTCTTTATATGTACCCCATTTTTGATCATCTCTCCTAATTGGAGCCGCCAGTGCTTCTATAATAGAGAGCCAAATGGGTACCTTAGTATAGATCTTCTGTATAATTTCGGTCCATGTACAGATGAGGGTCTCCCTGATTTTGTGCTTATGAAAATAGGATTTTTTCTTATTCTTTATATCCCAGAGATGAGAGTGCCATCCTTCTAGGAGGTCATGGCCTTCCAAAGTCAGGGTTCTCCTATCCTGTAACTTGATCCACTCCTTGATCCAAATTAATTTTGCAGCCTTTTGATATAGTTCCCAGTCAGGGAGCCCAAAGCCTCCCAGATTCCTTTTCCCTTGGAGTATCTTAAAAGAAATCCTCGATTTCTTACCCTCCCACAAAAAGTTCCTGATGTGTTTGTTCAGGTCCAAAAAGAATTTCTTGTCTAGTATTAGCGGGATATTTTGGAATAGAAACAGAATTTTTGGTAGGATGTTCATTTTGATCGCTGCAATTTTACCGATCAAAGACAATTTGAGCTTTTTCCACCTTTCAAGGTCTTGGAATGTTTTCTGTAAAAAGGGAGGGTAATTATCCTCTTTTAATGAGGAAAATCTCGCGGTAATCCATATTCCCAGATACTTTATTTTCCTAACTATCTGGAGGCCTAATGATTTTTCCAATTCTTCCTTTTGTAAATCTGTCATGTTTTTCACTATAATTTTAGTTTTATTCTTATTGAGTTTTAGGCCCGCCACCTCTCCATACTCCTGGATTTCCTGCATTAACTTTACACCAGATTCTAGTGGGTCTTCCATTATGAGGGCTACGTCATCCACGAAAGCTTGGGTTTTAAAGGTTTCATTCCTAATCTTTAATCCCTTAATCTCTTTGTTGGTTCTTATCTTTCTGAGTAGCACCTCTAGCGCCAGGATATATAGTAAGGGAGATAAAGGACATCCTTGTCTCACTCCTTTTTGGATCTGGAACAACTGGGTTCTATCTCCATTCACTAGAATGTTTGCCCTCTGGTTTTTATATATGTTCTCAATCATCTTCCTAAAGTTGGTGCCAAATCCCATTAGATCAATTTGATTTATCATAAAGGTCCAATTCAAATTGTCGAATGCCTTTTGGGCATCGACAAACATTAAGGCCAGCTGTTTTTCAGGATGTTGTTCTCTCTCCATTTTTAGTATCTTGAAACCTTGTAAGGTTTATTGAGAGAATTAGGTCATCCCCATCCCCACTGCCAGTGGCTGGCTGGGAGTTGAAGTCCATGCAATATAAAGTTGCCAAGGTTGAGAAACATTGGTTTAGAAGATTTATATTGTGCTGGCAAAACTCTGTAATGAGGTGTCTTGCTTCTCTCCAGCTTTTTTCCTTGGTGAACCAAGAAGACAAGTCAGTTAATTAATTTTAATTTAAAGTAAAATTAAAGTAACTCCACCAAGTCATATGCTTGACTTGGTGGAGTTACTTTAACTCTAGGCAAGTCTGGGCCTCATGAAGACTAAATTGATCCAGTAGAGGTTAATTTACTAGGTCAAGTGCCCCCTTTTTGGTATTTCCACAACACTTAAAACACATTGTCTCACTTAAGCTTGTATGGGAACAGGGCTATGAAATAATTCACTGCTGGAGCAATTCTGGAGCATGCCCTTCCTTTCCTAAGGAATCTTAATGCTTAAAAAATAAACGTACTCAAATCATTTTCAATGATTTGAATATCTGTGGAAATGATTAGCAAATGATAAGTTCTACAGAAATGATAACTTTTTGGAATACCCAGAGAATGCAGAGTTTTCAGAGAATGCTGTTTCAGAAGCAAAAAACAAAAAAAAATTAGGGGCATTTCTACTTCTGAAAAAGAGAATGTATCAAGGGAGTCATCTTCCGGAAAGCAGTTCCCATGAATCTTGTGTGTTCTAACCAGATAGATGCAGGAAGCAACATAGACAGAGGTTGACAATATTTCAGTGCTTTAGGTGGCCACTTGGGAGTTTCCTGCACTTTCACTTTCCAGTCGTAGATGACAGACTCCCCGCAGCCACTTTCAAGAATCTAGCATGCTCTTGTTGGAACTGAAGTTATGTAGTATTTAGCTCTGTCAACCATTCTAATTTATTCAAGACAAATTTACATAAGTATTTGATACTTGGACTATCACATTTTAACTAGTTCATACAGCTACAGTTAATAGAATGAATAGTCGTTACGATTTTGGTTTTTTTAAATGTTATTTTTCCTATTCTTATTTATACAAGCTTGTGATCTAATGTTTTCACTAAATTTGGCAATAATATAACAGAAACGGCAGAAGGAAGTTACGCTCTCATGAACAAGTTCCTCTGAATCCTACACTAGAAAGCAATCATCAATTGATCAACATAAACATGCACTTGACTCCATTCCATTTAATAGTGTTTAGGAAGCTATCTAGAGCTCATTAAAACAGTCCAACTGTGAGGTGACAAGACCATGAATGACCATCTGAATGGCCTCTAGGTTGGGGAAAGGGTGTAATTGATACACAAGACAAATAATTGCATAGACTCTTCTGGCCACAACTGCCACCTGCTTTGTGATCAGTTGCTGCAAGTCCAGGAAGAGCCCCAAGTTGTATACCAAACTTGAATAGGGAAATGCAGTGGCCTTCACCATCCAAAACCAATGGTGAAAAAGGATTATATGTTATTTTGTGGTTAAAGGGAGGTTGTTGAATAATCTGTAGAAGGGGAGTTAAGGGGTCTAGGGAGTTTTAATGTCTTGCATTAATTTAGCATATTTTAGTGTATGCTTGGTAAAATCTATACACTGTTTTTCTTCTGGGAAGTTGGGGGAGGGGGAGGGACGGGGGAGGGTTGCACAAATGTCTAATTGATTTGCTTGATTTGTTTGAATTTTTTTAAAAAACAATAAAAATATTTTGTTCAAAAAAAAAAAAAACAATGGTGAAAACATCCCAATGCTGGGGGTGTCCAACAGGATTATCAGTATTGTTTTTCCCTTTCCAGACTCAAACCTCCTCCAGACACTGAGCCAGAATATTGGAAGCTTGACCTATCATCCAAACATTGATAATACCAAACCCCAATCTGATAGATTATTATTATTATTATTATTATTATTATTATTATTATTATTATTATTATTAATTAGATTTATATGCCGCCCTTCTCCGGAGACTCAGGGCGGCTTACAATGCATTAAGCAATAGCATTCATACTTTTGTATATACCTGCTTAGTAGGGCTTTTGCACCCCCCAAAGCGGTGTTCTTTTTTATACAAAGTCATCTTATTGCCCCCACAATCCGGGTCCTCATTTTACCTACCTCGAAAGGATGGAAGGCTGAGTCAACCTTGAGCCTGGTGAGATTTGAACTTTCAATAATTGCAGGCAGCTGGCAACTAAGTGCTACTTTAACAGCACTTAGTCCATTGCGCCACCAGGCTCTTCTCTGAGTGATGATCTCACTCAGTAGTTTCATTAAACAGGAAGGGGGAAAGTGTAAAACCTGAGGCACCCCACCAATGAGAATCATGGGTATAGTCTCCCCCTACTGACCTGAAACAACTACTTGGCAAGAAGATGACAAAGCACATTGCCCCCAACTCCAAAATTGCAACTGGTCTAGAAAGATATCATAATTGACAGTATCAAATATTGACTGGGATATGCCAATTGAACAGGTCCTATCTCTTTGCAGGATGGGTGACACTTTTCAACCAGAGCGGGATCAGAGACTGATTTGCCTGTGATAGTGGACTGATAGTAATGTCTTCCAAATCCAGATCAATTAACCTGACACAAAGCCCAGACCTGATGTGCAATCTCCAGTGTGCATTGAGTCCTCCATTATTCAGGACAGGTCTTTGATTGTCATGAAGGCCATGAACTCCTGAGAACTCCATACTTGACATTCCACCAATGTAGCCCCCAAGAACCAGCTTCATGGATTCCACCCAGCAATCTATTCTAGCAGTTTAAGCAGGGATTAGGCTATGTAGCACAGTAGGTAGTATGGCTGAACTGTTCTCGAAGGCTCAGCTTTAGCCAGAGAATCTTACATCTGCTGATCAGAGCCTCTGTAAGAGCTTCAGCTACTTGGGAAAACCAATTATACTCCCTCCAATGGTGATTCAGGTGATGCAAAACCCAAAACCTAAGTGAGCATATTTGCAAGAGGGAAGCAATCCCCTCTAAGCCCACCCAGATCTCACACAGTTATGCACACCAGATCAGGTCCTTCATCCAGAGAGTATTGGATTAATGTGACCAAGTTGGAAAACAATCTGCTCATTCTCATTGCCTACAAGATTTATGAACAATTTTATAAAGTTTCTGAATAGTCACTATTTTGTGGGTCATGAAGTTATGATTAATAAAGTACAAATAATCAATTGTGGTTTTGGCATATAAAAGGAGCTTCTAGTCAGGATCTATAGTTCTGATGAAATGTTAAGCAATCATGTATAGAGTGAACAAGCTGCATGTAGTGCAGATAGTTAACTTATTCTCAGTCACCATGGCCCATAGCAATTTGTCTTACCATTTTGTGCAAACGTGGCTAGACCCTACCAAAGGTCTCAGTTGCAAATCCTGCTAACTAAATGTCAACAAGAGCACTGCCAAGGTGGACAGTGAACTTTGTTTTGGAGGCTACAGAGGATCAGACTTCCCACTTTGGGAAAAGCAAGGACCCAGGCTTTAATTTATGTCAGGGTTCATACTGAAATGGCAAGGAATTAATTCTGGTTTTGTTATGAAAATGTAAAACATCAACAATTTAAAAGAGCAAAGCTAAACTAGAACCTTACTCTGGAGATTACGGTATGTTTAATGGCAGAATTCAGCCATCAAAGATAAATGTGCAATTTTCTTAATATTAAACAAGAAAGAAAAGAACATGGCTCCAATTCTTTATTTGAAAGAGACAGTATAGTTTAAAAGACTCCATTTCTCACAGGTGCATGTTTTACAGCTTAATGAAGTCAAATAGTGGAGCAGTAGGATAAAAGTGCCATACTTTCTATTGCTACCTTTATCAAATGGAAGTATAGCGGGCTAAGAACAAGAAATTATTAGATCTCTCTTAAAAGAAACATGAAATGAGAATTGGAATATTGGAGGGAAATGGAAAAAACTTGCCTGGGACTAAAAGAGAGAGAGAGAAAGAAATATTTTTCTTTTCTCTCCATATTGATGACAGTGTTTAATGTGGATACTGTTTATATAAACCAAAATTTGAACTGAAATCAGTATTACAAATCAATATTACAAACTGTACCCCTCAGTACTTTGGATGCCAAAGTAGAAATATTCTACAATATATTCTGCATTTTAGCCTTCAAAATTTGATGACTGCTGCATCATTTAATCTTATCTTCTAAAACGAATGCCAGAAGTCACTTAGACCTGTAAATATTGCTGAGAAATAAGCAACCATTATCAGAACCCAGAAATTAAAGGAATATGAATTGTTAAGAACAGTGAAGTTTAGAGTCCTTGCATTGCAGAAAGCAGAAGGCCTAACCTTCCACAGAATCCCTGAAACTCTATCTCACTGTTCCCAAGAGAATGCAGACAGCTAGGCGAGATTTTTGTAACATAGGTTACTAACAAAAAAAAACTTCAAAAAAACCTTCTCCTTGATACTATTCGCAAGAGGTTCTGGTTGCTTACACCTGACATAAACATAATAGTACTTCACAAGCTACAAAGGGCAGATTTATCCCTTCCCTCCCTTTATAGTCTTTACAGTTTTTAAGATGGTGACACATTTCTGTCCCTATTCTTTTTCTCTAGCTCTTGTCTACTTACCTCTGCAGCATTCCTTGAAATCCTGCTAAAATTAAAGAAAGCAAAGCAAAGCAATCTTTAGGTAGCATTGTGAACCTCATCCTATGTCTTACTGAAGATACCATTTCATATGACTAATCATGTTAGTACAGCACTGGGAGCCAAATGTTATATTTCTTTTCTCCACCATTTCCCAGAATGTAGTAAGAGCCAAGAGACACAGGTGTTTTTATGTGCAGGAGTAGAATACGGCAAGAAAATTCTGAAAAGGTCAATTCAGAATGAGTGAGTGGATAGATGAATGAATAATGTAGTATGAGAGTTGGCTGAATCCTTTCATTTCATTTCAAGGAGTTATATATATTGCAAGCTTCTTTGTTGTTTGCTAACTGTAGTGTTCTGCAGTATAAGCAGAATAAATGGGAAGCTCTAATTACCAGACTCTCTTGGTACATTCTGTCCCTATATAGTCACTAGATGGGATCATATCAAAAACACACCCCCTTTCTTTTTAGATTGACAGCTTGTCAGCTTGGTCTGATTCATTCTCAAAAATCAGGATAAATTTAGTATGGAAGATTCATCAAAAATTCATAAAGAAATTTTCATGAGCTAAAAAAGAATGATGATATGGTGTGAAAATAAATAATTGTAAAGATGTGCCTAATATAACAATAAATTGTCCAGATAGAAGATTTTTCAAATTGTTTTGATGAGGAGTCTATGTCTAGGATATCAAACTCACATTGTGGTGGCATCAAGTTATGTATCGAGACTTTATCCCCTTCACTAAACCGTTGTGGGCGTGGCCAGCACGTGATGCATTCAGCCCGTGGGCCAGGAGTTTGACAGCCCTGGTCTAAGCCATCTTGGAATTTTTCATGATTGCTCTTTCTGAGAATTAAATCAGTTCAAAAATCCTGTTTTAGAATTACCATCTGCATAAGTCACAGGGCAAGCAACAATCCTAATATTTACAAGATTTGGAAATCTGCCATTTTGAAAACATAAGAACATATTAAAGTACATTATTATAATGTAATTCAAGAACTATTCTGCTAGCATATGACAGAACAGAAATCTTATCAGGCCAAGTTCAGTAATATATTGTGGATCAGAAAAAAAACCATCATTAAGGAAACAGCTGAAAACAAGAAAACTATAATAATTTGGTTTATTCATTCACAGAAATTTTGTCAAAGAATCTAAAATTCTTACTTTGATCTTAACAGAGAATCTTAAAAGCGACATAAAGTGTGTTTGAATTTTTAATATTACCAAATATATCTATCAAATCAAATTATTCAGTTAAGGCACATAGAAACATTTTGTAGGGTCCTAAATAGACTTAAAAAAATTCAGTTTATTTTGATGTCATTTAAATGCAATTCTGGTTCCTGTGCTTCTTCTTTTATTCTTCCAAATTTATAATAATTTTGTAGGATCCTAAATAAACTAAAAAAAGATAATTGTACTTTATACAATCACAATCTTTCAAAAGATTTATATATTTTAGAGGAAAGATTATCCTCCTCAGAAAAAGATAACTATTCTAGATCTACCATGTATTATTTTTATGAATTATATCAGGGGTGAAATGCTCCTGGTTCGGACCGGATCATCTGATCCATCATAGCGATGGAGGCGGGTGGTTTGAAGAACCGATAGCAAAAATCCCTGCCACCCCCCATTGCCCAGCTGAGCCGCGCAATCATCAGAGGCTTTTTTAAAATTTTTAAAAGCATTTTTTCTACAACCTCTTTGGCTGAAAAAATGCTTTTAAAAGTTTTTTTAAAAAGCCTCTGATGATCATGTGGCTCAGCTGGGATCATCAGAGGCTTTTAAAAGCATTTTTTCTACAACCTCTTCAGCTGAAGAGGTTGTATAAAAAATGGTTTTAAAAGTTTTTTTTAAAAAAAGTTGGCCACGCCCACTCAGTCATATTATCCCCACCACCACCAAGCCATGCCCACAGAACCGGTAGTAACAAATTTTACATTTCACCACTGAATTATATACTATCTTTCCAAACTGTTGAGAAAACAACAATCCCATTACTCACAGTAAACAATGTAGCCAATACTATTATTTAGTCATCCTATTATCATTTATTTAGCCATAAAAAGGTAAAGATTCCCCTGTACATGTGTGCTAGTCATTTCCAGCTCTAGTGGCTGTGCTTATCTCTGTTTCTAAGCTGAAGAGCCTGCACTGTCTGAAGACATCTCTGTGGTCATGTGGCCGGCATGACTAAACACCAAGGGTGCACGGAGCGGTGTTACCTTCCCACCAAAGTGGTCCCTATTTTTCTACTTGCATTTTTTATGTGCTTTTGAACTGCTAGGTTGCTAGAAGCTGGGACAAGTAACGGAGCTCACTCCATTATGTGGCACTAGGGATTCAAACCGCTGAACTGCCGACCTTCTGATTGGCAATTTCAGCATCTTAGCCACTGAGCCACCAGGTCCCTTTTTATTTAGCCATAGAGACACCAAGTATCTACTTAGTTTATTTGTTAGTCAACTAAGGTGGCTTATAATGTTATTTTATCACAGTTTTCCATTGAAGTACCACTGTAGTTATTTCATCTTTGTCCATTAGTATATTGTTTAATTGCTGCCTTTGTCAAATAAGATTTTGGATAGTGCTCAAGATATGTAAATTATGATTCTGTAAAATAATAATATAGCGTAAAACATACCCAATGAGGAAAATGTTTGGAATAGTGCTTCAGCAATAAATAATTAACAATTTAAAGAATTTACTCTTCTGAAGGCTTTATAGGCCAAGGTAGCACTGCTAGGGTTGCCAGGTCTGCTTCCAAAAAATAGCGGACAAGTGGGGGGGGGTTGTTAAGTAGTAATAAAAAAATTTTTTTACAATTAAATTATATATTTTCTTACAAACATTTTAACACATATTAAAATAATCACTTCAAAACTTTACTTAAAATTCAAAACATCAAATATAATAATATGTAAAATATTAAATTACATTTACTTTGCTGTCGTGTGTATTTTTTATTTGACTGCGCATCTTTGATCAATTCTTTGTGTTTAAGGAATAATTCTTTAATCTCAGTACAACATTGAGAAATATTAAAAAATATACAAAGTTCACTTCGAACTGATGGTACAAGCAGTCGGTTACGTTCGTCAGTCCACAAATTTCCCATGACGCTGAAAATTCGTTCAACGTTTGCATTTGATACCGGAATTGATGCACAATACTGGAACAGTTTCAGTAAACTCGGAGCTGGCTCTTTCTTGAAAAAGTACGTCCACTTATCAAGAGATGAATCACCCTGCAGATGAACATAAACTTCTTCTAAGGCAGAAATTTCATCAAAGAGAGTGTTGGGTGGAAGTTCTTCTCGCCATGGTGATAATAACCAGATGTTCATCATTTTTTCTAAAATTGGGGGATTATTGCAATCAATTAGATTGAAACAACTTAGCATCTCATATACTGAATCGGTGAAATTATACCACTTTTCTAGGTACGCAATGGCTCTTTGATACACGTTGATGGCTTCTTTCTTGAACTTTTGCACGGCATTCTCAGGCAAATGTTTTTTACGTAAGGCAAATAAAACTTTCAAAACTTTCCAGCTTCAGTAGGGTGTCTTGCATTATTGACATGAAGAAGTGCGTGAAATATAAATACAATTCTGAAATTGTTGATTCATCGTCCTTTGCGAGTTCATTTTCCTGATCCGAAATAAGGTTCCAGATAACCTTATGGCACTCATCAGATCCAAGAGAAATAAAATACGATTTTAGAGGTATCCAGTTTAAAAGAAGTCTTTCGACTGCTTTAAACAAACTTAACCAATGTGTTGGAACATGGTGCAAAACTTCATGGAATTCTGACTCGCAAAACTCAAAAAATGATTTCAACTCTTCTCGTTTCTTTGCAGAATTCGAAAATTCGGCAAAAATCTTCAGCACTACATTTTCGATATCAAAAGATAACTTCTTTAATGCATTTTTTGCGCTTTTGTGTAAAATGTGATTATTGCAATGAGCAGCTACAATATTGTCATTTTCCAGCAATAATTTTTGGTAAACAGATTTGTTCATTCCATAATTGACCGATGCATTATCTGTTGAGTAAGCTGAAACATTATTTATTTCCAATTCGTTATCACTAAGAACTCAACAAAGCTGATTTTTTTATTGATGTAGAATCTTCGAAAGAATCCTCATAAAAGTCTAAAATTTTCACACACAGTCCTTCTTCACAAGTAAAATATTGTGCAACAAGAGAGAAAATGGAATTTCAGTTTTAAGATCATTGAGAACCAAATCAATAGAAAAAGGATACAAAACCTCATTGACAATAGCTGATGATTTGGTTCTTTCACAAGACATCTTTTTTACAATTTCTGAATCATCAAAAATTTGCTTCATTAACTTAATACCGCAATCTTGAGCCAGGAAAGAAATATGGTGTTTGATCTCATGGTAAGTTTCAGCCATTTCAGCTACAGTCACTTTCTCACTGAAAGAGGAGTCTTTAACAATGAAAAATGAATTGATTCGCCTGTTGCTGGAAGCTATTTTCTCCTTATCTAAATTATTTTTTGTGCTTGCATGCTGTGTGACAGCTTTTATAGCATTATATTCAATTGTGAACGATTTCTGACACAATTTACAGTAGGCCGTTGTATTTGTTCTGTCGGTTTTGTTGTTGGTAATCCATGCAAAAGTAGCTTCCCAGTCTTTGGTGTATGTTATGTATTGATACTTTTCAGCGGGAGTTTCAAACCTGCCTAAGTTTCTGATTGGCTAACAGCCTCTCCGGAATTGTATATAAGGAGGGCTGCAGCCCCTGAGTTTTTGCTGAAGTCTCACTGTATATTAAAGAGCTGTTGTCACTTGCTTGCTTGTGCCTCTCGTTATTCCCGAACCACTTCATTGGCGACGAAGGTGGGATTGAGGCCACAAGAAGTGAACCAGTGAGACCACGAGCTTCAGCTAGGCGACGAGGCGAACTACAGGAGGCATACCGAACATGTCTGCCTACGTTCCGCCCAAGCCTTTTGATCCGGCCCGCGAAAAATGGGTCTCATACCTAACGAGGTTTGAGTGCTCGCTCGAAGCCAGCGACATGCAGGGACTCTCCGCTAATCGAAAGAGAACCCTCTTTCTAAGCCACTGCGGACCGGACGTGTTCGAGATGGCAGAGTCACTTTGTGAGCCAACGCCAGTCCAGACCGTTTCCTGCCACCCTGATGGCAACTCTCCGGGCTCACTACGCTCCCGTGCCCTCCAAGTTCGTGCAATGATACCAACTCAGACACGCGTACAACGAGAGGGAGAACTGGTCAGTGCATACATGGCAAGCCTGCGTAAAGCCGCAACACATTGCGACTATAGGGACTTGGACGATGCGTTGCTTGAGCAACTAATCTGTGGCATTCGAGACATAAGTCTACAAAGGCGTCTGCTTGCCAAGCCTGATTTAATGCTTGCTGGAGCCCTAAACGAGGCCAGGGTTCATGAAGCTTCTACAAAAGCCGCAGAAACGCTGCAGCGTCCGCTGACCAGCAAGGACAGCCCCAAGTCTGCACCAGTGCACAGGGAAGACGCCGGATCCAGCTCGGAGTCCGAGTCTGATGAGGACGTCTTCCGCACAGAGCATCAAAGAAAAGACACAGGCAGCCCCCAGCGCAACTGCCCCAGCTGTGGCGGGCATCATGACAGACTGTCCTGCAAATACAGAGAGGCTATTTGCAGGCGTTGCGAGAAAAAAGGGCACTTGGCACGAGTCTGTAGAGCCATTCTGCCCAGAAAACACCAACCACATGAGCGCCACAGCCAAACAGAACCAGCGTGCCAGAAGCATCCAATGAGAGAAGGCAGCGCGAGGAAACGGCGCAAATTTGAACTGCGAGATGGCCGCAGCATACACATCGACCAGGCCAGCACGGCAATCGAAGACAAAGTCAGCACGGTGGTCGAAATCAACGGCAAGCCATGCTCGATGGAGATCGACACCGCTCTCTCCATAATGTTGTGGGTGACCCTGAAGACCATCCTGCCGTCATTCCAGAAGGACCAGCTATCCAAACAGAGACTGCGCATCCTAGACTATCAGGGGAACCGGGTCCCCCTTGAAGGAGTAGGCACGTTCCGAGTCACCTACGGAGACTTCGAAAAAGACTTGCCGCTGACCATCGTTACAAAGTAGCTGCCAAGCCTTCTGGGCATGGGGTGGTTCCGAGCCCTTGGCATGGGCTTCACCGGTGTCCACCGAATGTCCGAGCCGTCACTGAAGGACAGCCTCCTGAACGAGTTCCAGGACGTCTTCAGGGACACGTTGGGCAAGTATGTGGGGACCCCTATCTCCCTAAACTTAGACCCCAACATAGCCCAAATAAGACTTAAAGCCAGACGGGTGCCTTTTGCATTGAAACCAAAGATCGATGTGGAAATGGACAAATTAATTAAACAAGGGGTGTTGGTCCCCATTGACCATGCGAAATGGGAGACCCCCATAGTAACCCCAGTTAAATCTGACGGCTCAATCAGGATTTGCGCCGACTACAAGTGCACGATCAACAAGGCTTTGCAGCCGAGCGCCTATCCGGTGCCGATCATGCATCATCTACTACACTCCCTGGGGCCCTGAAAATTTTTTGCCAAATTAGACCTAGCTCAGGCCTATCAACAATTACCAGTCAACGACGCCACGGCAGAGGCGCAAACAATTGTAACTCATAGGGGTGCATTTAAATGCACCAGGCTCCAGTTTGGGGTGAGCGTCGCACCCGGCCTATTTCAAAGCACCATGGAGCGCCTCTTGCAAGGGCTCCCGGGGGTGGTGCCCTATTTTGATGATGTTCTAATCAGTGCTCAGGATGAACGTCAGCTAGGGGACAGAGTGAGGAATGTCCTTTCCAGATTCAGGGAAGCGGGACTTAAATTAAAAAAAAATAAGTGCATGATCGCTGTCCCCTCCGTTGAATTTTTGGGGTACAGGGTGGATGACACAGGCATCCACCCCACCGAAAGCAAAGTGAGAGCTATCAAAAGCGCACCAGCCCCCAAAACCAAAGCAGAGCTCCAAGCCTTCCTTGGACTGCTCAATTTCTATTCGATGTTCTTAAAGGACAAGGCTACCGTCGCAGATCCCTTACACAAACTCTTAGGAAAAAATGTACCATGGGTTTGGGGAAAAGCACAGGCAGCCGCTTTTGAGGCTGTAAAGAGACTTCTATCTGAAGACAGTTTCCTAATCCAATACAACACAGCGCTACCGCTTGTATTGATTAGTGACGCCTCCCCCATAGGAGTTGGTGCCGTCCTAGGCCATAGACTGCCAAACGGCCTAGAGGCGCCCATTGTGTTTTACTCTCGCACCCTGTCAAGCGCAGAGCGGAACTATAGTCAGTTGGACAGAGAGGCTCTGGCTGCAATTGCGGGGGTTAAAAAGTTCCATGAATACCTCTATGGCCGTCAGTTCGAACTTGTGACTGACCACTGGCCCTTGCTGGGACTTTTGGCCGGTGATAAGCCCACCCCCGCTGCCCTGTCCCCCATCTGACTAGGTGGGCCATCTTCCTGTCGGCCTATTCTTATCAGCTTGTCCATCGACCTGGACGGACTTTGGGCCACGCAGACGCCCTCAGCCGTTGCCCCCTTCCCAACCTGCTGGTCAACCCCACACCGGAAACCCCCGTCCTTCTGATCGACGCAATGACTTTGGGACCTATCTCCTCTTGCGAGGTGGCGAAAGCCTCTGCTAGGGACCCTGTGATTCGTACTGTGATGGGTTGGGTCCTTAAGGAGTGGCCGGTCAAGGTGGTTGATGGGGAATACCAGGGTTATGTTAACAAACGTAACGAATTGTTTATGCAAGGGGGTTGTTTATTGTGGGGTGATAGGGTGGTAATACCAACAAAACTGAGAACGAGGGTTTTGGAGTTACTGCATGAGGGGCATCCAGGGATTGTCCAAATGAAAAGTTTAGCCCGCAGTTACGCTTGGTGGCCCAACATGGACCAAGTCATCTCCGAGTGGGTGGGGAAGTGCAGACCCTGTCAGGAATCTTGCCCCGATCCCCCGGTAGCGCCCATCCGAGAGTGGGAGAAACCAAAAGGGCCATGGGGGAGGCTCCACATTGACTTTGCCGGCCCCTTCCACGGGCAAACATTTTTAATTGTAGTCGATGCCTTTTCGAAATGGCTCGAAATAATACTCATGCCCTCAACCACAGCCGAAGCAGTCATCAAAGTCCTTCGCAAACTATTTGCCACCCATGGGCTACCAGATACTCTGGTATCTGACAATGGCCCTCAATTCACAGCGACCTTGTTTGAGGGCTACCTGGCCGGACTGGGTATCCGCCATGCCCTACTGGCCCCGTTCCATCCGGCTTCTAATGGTTTGGCTGAACGCTTTGTAAGAACGGCCAAAGAAGCATTGTCCAGGCTAGATAACGGGGACTGGCAGGCCAGGATAGACCAATTCTTAGCTGTCCAGCATGCCACACCATGCACGGCCACAGGGAGAAGCCCAGCCGAACTCCTCATGGGCAGGAAGCTTCGGTGCGTGTTAGACAGGCTTCATCCCAATTATACGCATGAGAATTTTAAGGGAGAGACCACAGGACTAAGGCAGTTCCAGGTTGGGTCCCCGGTGTTCGCTCGCAATTATGCTAGCGGACCTCTATGGGTTGCAGGAACCATAGTGGGCATAACGGGCCCAAATCGTACATGGTGGACGTGGGAGTAGACAGACTCTGGAAACGCCACATAGACCAACTTAGGAAAAGAATAGTCAGTGAGGCAAACATCAATTTAGACATCTCCGAACCTAACTACAACAACTTTCCCAAAACAGCTAACTCAAGCCCGGGTTCAAAAGAATACTTAGCTGACAAGTCCTGGTTCCAGCGCTGCCCCAGCGAGTCGCCACTCCCAGCCGGGGATAACCACGCCCCGGACAAAATCCAGGAGGTTCCATTGGCGGAGCCGGGAGAGACAGAAAGTCCCTCTGACCAGCTCGACGCCCCACCAAACACTGAACTGCGCAGGTCAACTAGAACGAGAACTCGGCCAGGGCACCTGCGAGATTTTGTGTGTACTTATGTAAATATTTGAATGTTAGTGCCTTCTGGGAAGGGAGGGGTGTTATGTATTGATACTTTTCAGTGGGAGTTTCAAACTTGCCTAAGTTTTTGATTGGCTAACAGCCTCTCCGGAATTGTATATAAGGAGGGCTGCAGCCCCTGAGTTTTTGCTGAAGTCTCACTGTACATTAAAGAGCTGTTGTCACTTGCTTGCTTGTGCCTCTCGTTATTCCCGAACCACTTCAGTGTATTTGCACACTCCTCTCTTTTGTTTTAAAGAATTCAAAATCTCGCCGCAGTCACTCTCATCACTCAATGCCATTTTAGGTCAGTCAACACAAGCTACAATACATTTTAAAAATGTGAACTGTACATAATTTTATAATATATTTTTATTTTAATCTCATCATTAATTTTTTCGGAGAATTGAGTTCAATGGATATTCAATCTTTGTCTCATTCTAACTTATGAAAAAAAAGACAAAACACGATTCTCCTGTCCTTATTCTCTTAGACTGTACAGCTTTAGATTACGTACCATTTCATCATAAAGCTTTTGAATAAAAAAATGTCCACTATTTTGTGAAAAAAATAGTGATCATAACGTGAAAAAAGTGGACTGTCCACTCAAATAGTGAACACCTGGCAACTCTAAGCACTGCAATCCCATACACTTGTCATATTGGCCATATCAATACATTTTTACTCTCCACAACTCAGTTCTTGCACTCAGGAAAAAACTAATAGCAGAAGTTTATTACATTCCACATGGCTGGATAAGTTAATTTATGGCAGGGGTGTCAAACTGGCAGCCTGCGGGTTGGATGTGTCATATGCAGGCCGTGCCCACCCCAGCTCCATGAAGAGAAAAAACATCGTGAAACGTCATGTGACGGGCAATGTGATGCTGCGAGTTTGACACCTGTGATTTATGGCTATTGGCCAATTAGAAGTGACACAAATCTCTGCAGAATATCTTGCCTGATACAGAACATAGAAATCAAGCCCAGAGTTTAAAGGACTTTTCCCCTGTGTTTTCCAGTGTT
Source organism: Arizona elegans (assembly GCA_022577455.1). Classification (NCBI taxonomy): domain Eukaryota; kingdom Metazoa; phylum Chordata; class Lepidosauria; order Squamata; family Colubridae; genus Arizona; species Arizona elegans. Next base: position 111,553,145 of record JAKOOJ010000004.1, on the reverse strand, counting down.
TCTTTACTATGTATTCCAGTGACCATACTTTGGATGATCTTTCATGGTCTTGAAAATCGGTGATATCTGTTTCAATGCTGTCTTGTTTGAGAATTGCTATTCCTGTTTTGCCAGCTTCAGCTTTTACAGCACCTGATAAAAGCTGTTAAAACAGTTAAAAGGTCATTTATATGAACAAATATACTTAACTCCAGCTTTGCAGAATACTTTCAGGATACCTTTACATCATGGTGGGTTTCAAATTTTTTTACTACCGATTCTGTGGGTGTGGCTTGGTGAGTGTGGCTTGGTGGGCATGGCAGGGGAAGGATACTGTAAAATCTCCATTTCCACCCCACTCCAGGGGAAAGATACTACAAAATCCCCATTTCCTCCTGATCAGCTGGGACTCGGGAGGAATAGAATAGATGGGCCGGTCAGAGGTGGTACTTACCAGTTCTCCGAACTACTCAAAATTTCTGCTACCGGTTCTCCGAACTACTCAAAATTTCCGTTATCGGTTCTCCAGAATTGGTTAGAACCAGGGGTGGGTTCTACTTACCTTTATTACCGGTTCACAATGGGGCCGCCGTGCATGCACTGTTCTGCACATGCACAGAAGCATTCTGATGTTGTTAGGGTCGGTGGGCGGAGCCTCCCTCCAGTTTTACTATCGATTCTATAGAACCAGTCTGAACCGGGGGCAACACACCGCTGGTCAGAACCTGCTGAAACCCACCTCTGTTTTACATCACTGTTTCTCAATTCCAGCAAGTGTAAGATTTGTGGACTTCCAAGAATTCCCCAGGCACCCTGAGCTGAACCATCTTCCATTTGCAGGAACTTGTATCTTCCAGTACCTGAACTCTTGCCTCCTCCATCTCATTAACAGAGATTAAGCCTTTACAATTTTGCAGAATAATTTTATGTTGTTTTAATTAAATGCATAAGGGATTAGGGTCCTTCCCCCATTATTTATGCTTTGATTATTTTAAAGCCAAACAATAACAACAGTAATAACTATTCATATATTTGTGAGGGGTCCTTGGTGCTCTCTGAGCTTGCTTGTTTTCTTGTAGACGTTTCATTACCCATTCATTACAAACGTTTGCAAGAAAACAAGAAAGCTCAGAGAGCACCAGGGATCCCTCATTTCAACCCTGAGCTACAAATATTAGCCTTTAGTGGTATCATATATTTATGGATAGCTGGTTTTTTGCTCCTTTGGTCGGTTGTGATAAGCATTGATTTCCTCATGTAGGAAACATGAGGAAATGTTTTTTGTCTTTTGAAGTTAACAGCAGAAAGAACATCCATAGGATTGGTATAAAGCTGTTTCTGAGGGTTTGGAAAACAAAAAGTATTATGGAGGGGACCTCAGAATTATCTGAAATTGGAATTAACAAACTGCAAATAGTAGCCATAATATGTTTGGAAGAAAGACAAGAAACCATAAGACACCTATACATTACATGTAGGCCTTGACTTATGACCACAATTATGTTGCTAAGTGAGAAATTTGTTAAGTGAGTTTTGCCCCATTTTACGACTTTTCTTGCTACATTTGTTAAGTGAATCACTCCAGTTGTTAAATTAGTAATCCAGTTGTTAAGTGAATCTAGCTTCCCCATTGACTTTGCTTGTCACAAGGTTGCAAAAGGTGACCACAAGACCCCATGACACTACAACTGTCATAAATATGAATCACTTGTCAAGCATCTGAATATAAATCACATGACCATGGAGATGCTGCAGCTGTCATAAATGTGAAAAATGGTCATAAGTCTCATTTTTCAGTGTTGTTGTTTTTTGTTTTTTTTTATAAATACTTTATTGGTTTTTAAAAAGCTTTTTACAAAAGAAAGAGAATATCAAATCTCAGGTAACATCTGAGGTGTCGTGTAATTACATATGTACAGTGCATATACAACAAGTATCTTCAGATCTATCACTATTAGAAATAAGTATATCCTTATAGTCATGTTCTATTATTCCACCATATATACCACCTTTCCCATACTGCCTTAAATTTTGAGTTCTCCTCATCTTTAAGCATACTGGTTAATTTCACCATCTCTGCACATTCCAAGATTTTACTTATTATTATCGTCTCTGGAGGTATTTGTTTATCCTTCCAATATTTTGCAAAAGTTAATCTGGCCGCTGTTATGATATGTATTATTAATTGTATTTTGTTTTTAGAGAGCCCATCTCCCATCATTCCCAGTAAGAAGATTTCTGGAGATAATTTTATATCCTCTTCCACTATTTCCTGTAGCCAAGTTTGTATTTTCGTCCAGAACTTCTTTGTCTCTGAGCAGGACCACCACATATGAAAGAAGGTGCCAATCTCCTTTCCACACTTCCAGCAAATTCCTGAGGCATTAGGAAATATTTTTGCTAATCTAGCTGGGGCTAGATACCATCTGTGAAATATTTTATAATGGTTCTCCCTATAAGTTGCTGATTTAGTAAAATTATAATTTCTATTCCAAGCCTCCTCCCAATCATTTTTCAGTGTTGTTGTAACTTCGAACAGTTACTAAATGAACTGTTGTAAGTCGGGACTACTTATATTTATTGGGCCGCAGCACTTCTGATGTTCTGTGCAATGCTGGACCAGAAATCAGTATCAGATGAGTTTTTAAATGATATGCTATTCCCATGATGTGCTATTCCAGAACCTATCAACATAGTTACCTATATCAGATCACTCAAGCAGATGCTATCACTTTTTTCATGTACTTGTGGCAGAGCTCATATTTCTTCCTGTCAACAGGTGCTTTGAGATTAAAATTACTGTTTCAAAATGCATATATAAACATCACTCTAAAATTCAGCCATGACAAGACAAATATTTCAACATATGACAACAACTAAGTATATGATGATCTCTAATTGATTTCCAAGAAAATTGTCCCTCTTTGTCCACTGTAGGAAGTAAAAGCAGGCTGTTTTCATGGAAATCTTTTCCTTTTGAACAACACCTTCAATTACCTTCTAAAAATATGGACATTTTTGACAAGAAATGAAACATTGGGGAAAATAAGATCCTTGAATAGTTCCACCTCTGTCTGTTTCCAATTGTGGTTGCGAATATACCAAGCAGCTGAGATTTATAGGATCCAACAATTGATTACCATTTTGTTTTCCCAAATGGTAAGAGAGTAAGAAGAGTTACCATTTTGTTTCCCCAAAATCAGAGGTGGGTTGCTGCCGGTTCAGACTGGTTTGCCCGAACTGGTTGGTCCAATTCAGTGTGGTTGGGAAAACCGACAAATCAGACCAATAGCTGGGGTCCACCCCCACCCATTTTTAGGCTGTTTTCAGCCATTTTTCAGGCCGTTTTCAAGCCATTTTTCCGGCCAAAAGTGCCCCCAAAAACGGCCTGAAAATGGCCCAAAATAAGGCCTGAAATCGGCCCAAAAAACTGCCTGAAAAAGGCCTGAAAAATCTGGCTGTGAGAGGAAGAGAGGCAGCAATCTCGCACTCTTCCCCTCTCTGCTAGCCCCCTTCTTCACATGGGATCTCTCAGCAATGGAGACAGAGAGGGAGAAGGGGGCGGTGTTTCGGTGTGCTCCCATTTCTGTGCGGCACTCTCCCCTCAATGCTAGTGGCCACCACTGCCCCTTCTCCCTCTCCATCTCTGATGCTGGGCAATCCCATGTGAAGAAGGGAGCTAGCAGAGAAGGGAGTGTGCGCGGTTGCTGCTTCTGGGATGAGGGGATCTGGGCCAGCTTACCCAGTTTCTCTTCCTCTCGCAGCCAGCTTTCCCAGCCTAGCTTGATGCAGTCTCTCTCTCTCTCTCTCTCTCTCTCTCTCTCTCACACACACACACACACACACACACACACACACACACTTTCTTTCCTCCTACCCACCATCTACCGGAGACCCCTGGATTCTCTCCCTAACCCTGCCTCTCCCATGCAGCTACCACTCACACAAGTGTCATAGAGTTGGTCACGCCCATTCAGTCACATGGAACCCCCCAGCCATGCCCACCCAGCCAGTCATTAGGGCAGAGAAACCGTTGTTAAAAATGTTTGAGCCCACCACTGCCCACTCTCCTCTGAGCATTTAAGTACTGCAGCAGCCACGTTGAGAAGAGTGGTAACTCACCCCAGGGCATTATGGCTGGCATTCCTGTGGTAAATCTCTATGATTTTCCTATAAGGATATGGACTGAAGAGATGCTTTTACCTCATGTTTCCTTGAGGAAAGCAAATAGGAATAGAACAGCCACTCTATGGGGTGAGTGGGCTATTTGATGATAGCAAGAGAAGTGGCAGCCAAAAGACTCACTTCCTCCTACCCACTCAACCCATTCCTCCTGTCATCCATGGGTGGCAAGAGAAGTCAGAGACAGCACCTTTGTCTCAGTGGAGAGCCCTGAGTTTCCTACTGCCAAATAGTGAATGACTCTGAAAATGCCTTAAACCTACTTTGGAACTATTTGCTACAGACTGATTGCTCAGCATGGCTTGTTCTGGCAGGGGTTGAAAAGCACCACTAGTGAAAGTAAGAAAAGATGACCAGAAGCTGGTTTTGCAGTGGGCCACGGATCCTGGACTTGAGAAATAGTTAGTGGGGAAGCAGATATGCAAATGATCCCTAAATCTACCAGTTAGTAACAACTCCTATCATCCCCAGCCAACATAATTGTTTTCAATATCAAGTCAAGAAAAGATGTATCACATAAGTGTGTTCTCCATTCTGCTTTTCACTTCAATAGACATTCATTCAGTTTCTTCCCCCCTCAATTAGCTTCTATGGTTGCCAAGGTAACCTTTGCTATCCCTTTTCTCACACTATGTAAAATTATACTCATTTTCCTAACTGTGTGCCAGTAAATAGTATCCCAACAGGAAGAAAGAAGGAGAGTGGTGGTCATTAGCTATGAGTCATCTAAGATTCAACAGAAATAGAAAAGACAACTTGGCACAAAAGGTTCACAAGGCTCCTGATGGAGAGGCTCAAAAATGTGATCTGGTTTCATCAATGATTGATACCACCTCTACAAACACAATGCCATAATTCAGGCACTACTCTGACTCTGACTAATTAGGATTTGCATTTGTAGAACAAGATTTACCTATAGATGTACAAGCATAATTAGATACTTACCGTATTTTCCGGCGTATAAGACGACTTTTTAACACATGAAAATCTTCTCAAAAGTCAGGGGTCGTCTTATACACCGGGTGTCGTTCTCCTGTAACCAGGCAGACCAGCCTGAAAGGCTCTGACGAGCCTTAAATGGCTCTGGCAATCCAAGCTCTGATGCTCCCAGCTTTGCCTGCTAATCAGGCAACTCAGCTGGGATCGCCAGAGCCATGTAAAAGAAAAAAAACTTTTTTTCTTTTACATGGCTCTGGCGATCCAAGCTCTGACGATCCCAGCTGCGTTGCCTGCTAATCAGGCAACGCAGCTGGGATCGCCAGAGCCATGTAAAAGGAAAAAAGTTTTCCCCCTCCAGCTTGCTTACCTTAGCTGCTAGTCGCAACGCTTGCCTTGCTTCACTTGCCTGAATCCATTCCATCAGCAAGCCACTCCCTGCCTGCAATCAAGCAGGCAGGGAGTTGTGGACTTCAACTCCCAGAATTCCTCAGCCAGCAAAACAAAGCTGGCTGAGGAATTCTGGGAGTTGAAATCTACAAGTCTTAAAGTTGCCAAGGTTGGAGACCCCTGTTCTATTGGATAAGTTTTTTCCCCCTTTGGGAGCTTTAAAAAAAATAGTTAATTGGGTTTTTTTTAGTTGTTCTTTTTTAGAAACCTAGCCATTTAAAGTTTAGGAAGTTTTAAATTTAGTTTTTATATAAAAATAAAATAAAATAATATTTGTGCAGCTTTCTGAGATTTTGTGTGTTTCTGTAGTGTTTCACTCTAACTACACAAACACACAAAATCTCACAGAGCTGTATGTGGAATTTTGTGTGTGTAAAGTGTGAAAGTTGTTTTTTTGGGGGCTTTTTGTGGCTGTGTGAAGTTCCTGCTTGTTGCAGGGGCCATTCTGGGTCTAGCATAGCTGCTTTTACATTGTGGGTGAGCCAGTTGTGTTGTGTTGTGTGTGTGTAAAGTGTGAAAGTTGTTTTTTTGGGGCTTTTTGTGGCTGTGTGAGGTTCCTGCTTGTTGCAGGGGCCATTTTGGGTCTAGCACAGCTGCTTTTACATTGTGGGTGAGCCAGTTGATGTTTTGATGTATATCAGACTAATTCACTTGTAGAAAGTCAGATTGATTTATGGTTAAATTGCCAGGCTAGAAACCAACAACTGAGAGTTCTACTTCTGCCTTAAGAACAAAGTTGGGTGAACTTGGACCAATCTTTCACTCTCTTAGCCCTAGGAAAAAAGCAATGGCAAATCACTTCTAATAATATTGCCAAGAAAACTTTATGAAGTATGAAAACTTTACAGCCTTAGCCATGGACATTGTAGGCCTTTTGCTACAATCTAATAAAAGCAATGACTATATCCTAGTTATTGACAATTATGCAATTCAGTATCCTGAGACAGTTTGATTAAGGAATGTGACAGCCAAAGAATAGCACTGGTGTTGGCCATTTTCTAGGCAGTCAAATGGTTAAATAAAGGCCCTTCTCCATTGTCTTGAAATGGACAAAATGGATATAATATGTGCTAAATATAATAAGAGAAAGTTAACAGAGGGATTTGAAGATTTAGTGTAATGTTTAGCTCAACTTCAGCCAGGTTGGCTCCTACACGTTAAATGTTAAATTTAATTGACCACTTTTTCCTCTTTTTTTGTACACTATTCTTGTTTGTGTTGTTGTTAGGGTTGAATGTATGCTTTTCTTTTGTTTCATTTTGTTTGTTTGTTTTACTGTTTTGTATTTTACTTTCTATGATAAAACAGTAAATTTAGCCATGGCCTCTCAAGGCCTTCATTCCCTCCCACCCCCACCCCAAAATAAAATAGTACTTCCATTCCTGCGCCGATCTAACAGTACTATACACCTATTGGAATATTCTAGGATGGTGAAGGGAGACAGTATTGCAAAAGACTATGTACTAAAGAAAATACCTTTGCATGTGCAAAGAATGCAAAGCTTAATCTTATAAGACAAAATCATACATTAAACCAACAAGAAATTGATACATTATATTCTTATTTTTAAGTATTGTAACCATCCAAATGGTGTATCTCTTTTTATGGACAAAATCCAATAGCCATTGCTGAATAAGCTCATATCTTTTGGCCTTCTGCACTTGTGAAGTTGTTATCCTGCAACATGTTCTGGTCATATGTGAGGTCAGAAACAGTGGTTGGTAAATAAGTTTGGAATACGTGGCCCATTTCATTTTTGTCACATTGCCCTTGCCAAACTCTTCTCCAATCCCTGCTCAGTAAAGAGAATTGTGTAAAATGGTGAGATGTCTTAGATGAAATCCAGAGATTCAGCCCTTCCCCAAATCATGAGAGTTAGTGAAAGAAACTCATAAGGCCTCATGAATCCATCTTAGCATTTAACGCTTCCAGCAAAATGGGGCCAGATCAGTGGTAAAATCCTACCAGTTCACATTGGTTCAGGAAAACTGGTAATGATAAAAGGTACTGATTCGGCAAACTGGTAGTAAAAAAAAGCTATCGGTTGGTCCAAACTGGTATTTCTGATGATCAGCTGTGCCGCGCAATTTAAAATCACTAGAAAGCAAGAAATCCTGCTTTCTAGTGAATCTAAATCGTGCGGCGCAGCTGTTCCCCCCCCTTGCTGTTCTACTTACCTTCCCAAGCCTCTTTTATCCGCGCGCACTGCACATTTGGTGCGTACTGTGCATGCACACATGTGCAGCATGTGTTTGGCACACACTGCACATTCACGGGCAGTGAACCGAAGGCAAACTGAGGGGGGATTTCATCACTGGGCCAGATGGCCCCAAATTTTCAATTTACATGCAAAATACAATATAATTGTATGCTCTTAATAGGTTTATATACAGTATATAAAGTATTAGCCAATTTCAAGTAGTCCTAAGGCTAGAACCAGGAAACTATGAGTTGAAGCCATCTCATAGTTGGCTCAAGATGACTTTGGACAATAGAATAGAATAGAATAGAATAGAATAGAATAGAATAGAATAGAATAGAATAGAATAGAATAGAATAGAATAGAAAGAATAGATTTTTATATTGGCCAAGTGTGATTGGACATACAAGGAATTCGTCTTGATGCATATGCTCTCAGTGTACATAACAAAAAAGATACGTTGGTCAAGAATTATAAGGTGCAAATAAACGATCAAATCATATTAGGAAACAGTCAATATAAATCATAAGGATACAAGCAACAAAGTTACAGTCATGCAGTCATTAGTGGAAGGAGATGGGTGATAGGAACGATGAGAAGATTAATAGCAGTGCAGTCTTAGTAAATAGTTTGACAGTGTTGAGGGAATTATTTGTTTAGCAAAGTGAGGGTGTTCGGGGAAAAGACTGTTCTTGTGTCTAGTTGTTCTGTTGTGCAGTGCTTTATAGCGTCGTTTTGAGGGTAGGAGTTGAAATAGTTTATGTCCAGGATGTGAGGGGTCTGTAAATATTTTCACAGCTCTCTTTTTCACTCATGCAGTATACAGGTCCTCAATGGAAGGCAGGTTGGTAACAATTGTTTTTTCTGCAGTTCTAATTATCCTCTGAAGTCTGTGTCTGTCTTGTTGGGTTGCAGAGCCAAACCAGACAGTTATAGCGGTGCAGATGACAGATTCAATAATTCCTCTGTAGAACTGTATCAGCAGCTCCTTGGGCAGTTTGAGCTTTCTGAAAGAACATTCTGTCGTGGACCAATATTATTTAATTTGGTTTTAAATTGTTTTTAACTTTTGTATTTCTGTATTTTATCTTGTGCCTGTTCACTGCCCTGAGTCGTTCGGGAGTAGGGCGGTATACAAATTTAATAAAACTCAAACTCAAACTTTGTTGTGCTTTTTTGATGACGTTTTTGATGTTAGGTGTCCATTTTAGACTTTGCAATATCGTAGAAATCTGAAGAAATCTTTTGATACTGTGTTGTCTGGTAGTAAGAGGTGGAAGTATGGAAGGGTTTTCTCCTAAAGTCTACCACCATTTCTACAGTTTTGAGTATGTTCAGTTGCATATTGTTCCAGTCGCACCACGAGGCTAGTTGTTCAACCTCCCATCTGTATGCGGATTCATCATTGTCTCGAATGAGAACGACCACTATTATGTCATCTGTGAACTTCAGTAGTTTAACAGATGGATCGTTAGAAATGCAGTCATTGGTATATAGAGAGAAGTGGAGAGAGCACACAGTCTTGTGGGGCCCCTGTGCTAATTGTACAGGTATCCAATGCGATTCTGCTTAGCTTCACCTGCTGCTTCCTGTTTGTTAAGAAGCTTATGATCCACTTGCAAGTGTGTTCAGGTACCTGTAGCTGGTTTAACTTAGTTAGAAGAGGGTCTGGAATGATGGTATTGAATGCTGAGCTAAGTCTACAAAGAGGACCCTTGCATAGGTCTTTGGAGATTCAAGAGGTTGTAGGATGTAGTGCAGAGCCATATTAACAGCATCATCTGTTGATCTATTTGCTCGGTATGCAATTGCAAGGGGCCTAACAGCGGATCCGTGATGATTTTCAAATGGGACAGCACTAGCCTTTCAAAGGTTTTCAGGACTACAGATGTTAGAGCAACTGGTCTGTCATTCAATTCCTTGATGTTGAGCTTCTTCGGCACTGGGATGATAGTAGAGTGTTTGAAGCAAGAAGGAACATAGCACATCTCTAGTGATTTATTGAAGATTTGGGTGAAGATGGGGGCCAATTGGTCAGCACAGACCTTTAAGCAAGAAGGAGTTATCTTGCCTGGGCCTGGAGCTTTTCCTGGCTTTTTTGGGATGGGGTCAGTTGTAGGAGGCTTGGCTGTTGTTGGTGTGTCTGAGATGGGGGTTGTGGAGATAGGTGGTTGTAATTTCCTTTCAAACCTGCAGTAAAACACGTTCAGGTCATCTGCCAGCTGTTGATTTCTTTCAGCCTGGGAAGGAGGTTTGCCATAGCTGATGATATGTGTGTGTGTATGTGTGTGAAGAATACGTACATGTACACACACACACACACACACACACACATATTGCAATTACTTCAGACTGGTATAAAATAAGTGTTGTAGAAATATGCATGCCTCAAGTTATGTCCACAGCAAAGCAACTGTTGTGGCACCAATTCATTTTGGTGACCATTTGAAAGATGGATAGATATTTACATTTCAGGGTGAATCTGGGTGCTCTATGATTATAGTGTATACATGACTCTAGGCTTCCATTTGAACAGGGCCTCTTGAATTATACTTCTGATTTGCTTCCTGGAAGCTTTTATAGTCTTTATCCAAGTGGTTAACCTGAGCCTAATTCAGATTTCTGATGTACTGCGGAGAGACAGAAGTCCTGCAAAAAGTTTGGGGAAGAGTTTGGGTACTCCAGCTGTGCCCAAAGTTATGGCTGTTGAATTGCCCTGCAAACATGGGATCGCCATTTGCAATCTTTCCTCCTAGCTTCCCCAGAAAGTCAGTGGGGGAAACTGGCAGGGAAGTTATTAGCCAAGATGGTTTCTGAGGTCTGGTTGAAACAAGTTTGTCCTGATATCCAAGTTTGGATTTCTACTTGGAATGAAAGAGCTGCTTAACCAAGGGACTCCATCTTGCATAGGGCTGAATCACTGGCAGTTAGTTTTTTCATACTCAGAAAGGCTTCTCTGCTGTCATTTTCATATTATTTATTTTTTTTATAAAATAAAGATGAAGGGATTCTCTTCTGATTTCTCCAATTCTTAGGACATTTCTCCAGTATATTTTATTGAAAGCCTTGGCCTACTTAAATCCATTTTTTAAATTTAATTCTTTTTCTCTCTCCCATAAAGCTCACACTTTTTCAGAATTGCTAAATCAGTTTGTTTTTTTAAAGTTATGTTGGCACAGTTTTAAATGTTGTAATGTTAGCAATTCCATTTGAGGGCAGAAAGACCTGTTAAATATTTATTAGATTTGTGTGCTGCCCATCTCATCTAGAGGTGGGGTATTTTTTAAATATTTCACTTCGTGTTACAGGACAGTCAATGAGCAAGATTGTATTAATGTTTTACTTTGTTGGGAGGTTTGGTGGTTTTTCTTTTTCTTTTTCTTTTTCTTTTGGTAATTCCTGTCTGCCATTTACAGACTGCAGTTTTAATGTTCAGTTTAATTGTATATAAAACCCATCATCTTATAATGCAAGACCAATGAATGAATAAATTACTGCATATAAATTGGGGAGAGGGAATACAGATGCCTAATTTGTATATTAGCAGACATTGTTACTCCTTTACAATTTGTGCTTTTCTTTAAGAATAATGAATAATACGGAGAAAAAGATGACTAAGTGCTCGTCTATGTGTCCTCTTCGTTAATGAGATTTCTAAGGCTCAATTGGATGGAGACCAAAGTGAAAGATTGGTAAATGTCACCGTAAGAATAAATATTAGTATTGGAGCCACATACAGCCACAAACCTTTAACAGTTCAAATTGATCAAATTTTCTTTGATGAAATGACAGCAAAAACTAAGGATTTAGCCTATTTACAACAATATTCTTCACAAATAAACAGGCATACAATTTGGAGGTACTTCTGAAGTATTGTAGAGATAGTGGTCAGTTGGAGTGGTGGATTTATATGCCTACATCTAAAACATGCACAGTTGCCTCAATTTGTATGTGAAATTTCATCAGATTCATACAGACTTGTTCATTGTAAATGTATAGATTAGCACTTTTTAATTTTTAATTAAAAGTTAAAAAACACACTGCCATTCCAGATTTCACCATAATTGAGCAAAGTTCAAGAGCTCTGGATGGTACTGTGTAAATGACCAGTTCCTCCTGCACACATATCTATCTCTTTCCTTGAGGTCAAAAAGAAATGGAGCCCCTTTTCTAGCCCTGGCCTTTTCAGAAACAGAATCTTTCAAAATGCAGTCTCATTCCTTTTCCAATTACTGTATCACTTATCTTACAGACATTTATAAATAAAATATCTGGGCAGATTAGACAAGCTTTAAATCTTTTGTCCTTGTACTGACCCAAATCAGGCGCTGTCTGTTTTGGAACAAGAATTTATTTTAGTTTATTTTGATGCAAGTGGTAGGTTACCAAGTCGTCCTTATGTGGATTGAGATTATAGCAAGGACAAAAGCTTGTTCCAGCCAGATTGCATCTTCATGCTTGCATATTTGCTGACTCCTCTAATTTGATCCAGAATGGAGTAAAGGTGAAGGGATTCTCTTCTGAATACTTAAGGCATCTCTCCACTACATTTTATTGAAAGCCATGGCCTATTTAAATCCATTTTTAAAATTTAATTCTTTTTCTTTTCCATAAAATCATACTTTCTAGAATTAGTTGCTAAATCTTGGTTGGTTGGTTTTTTTTAAAAAAAAATTGTATTGACTCAGCTTTAAATGTTGCAATGTTAGCAATTCCATTTGAGGGCAGAAAGACCTGTTAAAATGCCAATATTTCCCGAAACTAGGAACAGGTACTTGGCTTCAAATTTTATCCCTTTTAAACAATAACCAACTTGCCAATCTTGATTCATGTTAAAAATTATGTAGGGTCAGATCAGGTTATTATCTGGATGGGAGACTAGCAAAGAATTTTAGCATTGTATACCAGAATGAAGTTAAAAGAAAAAACACCCAAGAGAAAACACTAATTACTTCATATGATGGCCAAGAAAATGACATGACTTTGTCTCTGAACTCATACGATGTATTCCACTCAAGGGAAATTTCATTTTCTTAACAACCCATTTGTTCTTGTGCCTCTGGCATTCAAATTATAAACTTCCATGTGCAGTTATACTGTTTTCAACTCTCCACTTTACTCATATGTCAGTAAAGTGAGTGTGTTGGGCTTTTAATATAGTCAACTTAGATAAAGCATTCCATACCTACATTGCTACACCAAGGATCACAGTATGTGCTATTTCTGGCTGTCCAGCTGCTTAAAGTTACAGAATCTCTGCCAGAAAAAAAAATTAAAAGCACCAGGGGTAGTTTTTGGCTTTAAATACAAAATATTCTTCCTAGATTTCTCTGTCCCATGCCTTCATTCCATATCATTTGCAAGCAACTCTCTTACTGTAGAACTTTCTTCAGCAGATGGTATGTCTGCTGATAGTATAGTAGATCTGTCCTCAGTGGGATGGAAAACGTCAGAAAATACTTGTTTTGTGGCATTTTTATAAATTATGGTTGGTGTCTATGACGTATGTTAAACTGGAAGAAGCCAACAGAATTAGCCTGACTCGTGGTCTTTCACAAAATTCAGAAAACCCAGCATCCTCTGTCAAGATGCACCAAGAGCTTTTAAATTATAATTCATTTTCCATCTTAGTGTTTTAGAGCATGATCCATAGAAGAAACCTCCCCCCAAGTCTTTTTGGGATCATACTACCTGGAATGAGCTCCCCCCGGAGATACGGAGGATCCCGGATCTACGCACCTTCCGCTGCGCTCTCAAGACCTTTTTATTCCTTCAGGCTGGCCTGGCCTAATTGTCTCCCTTTTTTCCCTTTTTAAAACGTAAATTTTAATTCCTTTTTAATTTATTGGGGTGTTTTAAATCTGTCTTCGGCCAAATTGTTTAATTCGATTTTATTCAGTTTTAAATTTTGTATTTATGTTTTTTATCCTGTGGCTGTTCACTGCCCTGAGTCCTTCGGGAGTAGAGCGGTATACAAATCAAATAAAACTAAACTAAACTAAACATTGGAGTATAGGTTTTAGCATCCACAGCCAACACAGATTGATGTTCCCAGTTCAGCCACTGGCCTTGCTGAGCCACTAAAGTTGACAGTGGACATCTTTCCAATATATGTATCTTGAATTTAAATCAGAGTCATAACTTGGCCCTTCAACTTCTAGTAGAAACCTCAACCTCAAGGCAGCATTTCCTTCTGTCATTTCTACTACAGGGGATCAGTGATATTGTGAGATCATCCATAAATAGCTCTGTTAAATGATGGAAGAGACCTGCTTGTTTACATGCCTGCTTGCTTGCCATAAAAAAAGGGAGAGGAAGACAATCACTTTTTCTTTGTTTTCATTCTGTTGTGGAATCAAACTTCACACCTACTTTTACTCCTGAAAAACTTCAGAAATGCTTATGGAAAAGTCTTCATTTTTGTGACGTTATTTGTGAACCAACCATTGTGGCGTGTTAAAAAAATACAGTTAAATTAAACATGGTTCAGCACAATGTGTAATTTCATACCTTTTTCTTTCCTAATCCCATCCTCTGAAGTAAGAGAACAAGACAACCTAATCACATATTTAAAAAATCCTATCATGTCATCTCTAACCTACCCTTCCTCAACTAGACATAATTTGTTCTTTCAATATTTCTGGATAGGACTGGATCTCCCATCTTCTCATATTCTAGTTACCAAATCTACACATATTCCAGTTTGTCAGTATGTGGTCCTTAAAAAGTGGTACTTCAAATAAGATATATTTAAATGTGGCTTTACTTCATCCTGGTAAGCGTACATAGCATAACATCCAAAAGTGATTATGAGTTTGGTTCCAATAGAAAAAAAAACATATTTATTCTTGGCTGTCATTTGATTATATAAAGTTTCTTCTCTTCTCTAGGCCAATTGCATTATTGTGCATACCAATCATTTGATTTTCTTTGGGTCATAAGCCATTTATCGATGGACAAAATATTGACTCCAACAGAGAAATAAAGTAGCAGAATTTATTTATCAGAAAGCTGAAGCTTGTAGAACCAGCAATAAAATATACAAAGAAATTAAAATGGCTATGTTCTTCAAGAGCAACTTGCTACAGCAAAAAGAAAAAAGAAAAAAAGAAAAAAAAAGAAAAAAGAAAAGGAAACATTGAATAATTTGAGAAGGGAAATAAATGACACAAAAACAACTTGATTAGGAAAGACAACAGCAGCTTAGCACTGGAACAATTCTAGTTAGCATGACTGGAGATCATTATTTCTCTTCCTAAAAGACTGTTGTGGCTGCGTAGTGGAGAAGAAGACTAGGCAGGATTACAACTCTCATTATCCAGACTGTGGTTATAACACAGCTGCAGGTTGCCTAACCAGCTGCAGGGAAAAAGTACAGCTTGGACTAGAAAATTTTCTGTCCAATTGCTAATTGAACTCTAGCAAGTAGCTGAGTTCAAACACCACACTAATTATATTTGGATTTGGCTTCCACAGTCATAGTAGTTTATTCAGCAGACCACAAAGCAATCAATGATTCAATTTTCTGTATAAATGTTGCAAATCAATGTCTCTAAATCAGTCTTCCTTAAATTAATGCTTTCCAGATCACTTGAACTTCACCAGAAAGTTGAAGTCCAGCACATCTGGAAAGCATCAGTTTTCAAAAATGGTTGTTCTAATGACTGGAAACAAACTTCTTTCATCATCTTCTTCTATCACCACTTTTCAACTCCACTGAACCACAGTGAGATTAGAGTGGGGTCTTCAGCATTAGAAGCAGGGGTGAAATGCTCCCAGTTTGGACCGAATCGCCCGATCTGGTAGTGATGGTGGTAAGTGGTTCGGAGAACCGGTAGCAAAAATCCGTCCCCACCCCCATGCCCAGCTGAGCCGTGCAATCATCAGAGGCTTTTTAAATTATTTTTAAAAGCATTTTTTCTACAACCTCTCTAGCTGAAAAAATGCTTTTAAAAGTAAAAACAAAGCCTCTGCCGATCACGCAAGTCAGTTGGGATCGTCAGAGGCTTTAAAAAAAGAAAAGCCTCTGCGATCAGGCAAATCAGCTGGGATTGTCAGAGTTTTTTTTAAAAAAAAGAAAAGCCTCTGTCAATTAGGCAAGTCAGCTGGGATCGTCAGAGGCTTTTAAAAGCATTTTAAGAGGTTGTAGAAAAGAAAAGAAACTATAATAGCCAAGCAGTAACTAAGTAACATTGGCTCCAGCTGGGGCTAAATTAAAAAAAAGCCACATGAAAAGGGGGCCATAAGGAGAGGACCAATAATGCTGACAGAAATGAATGAGCAACAAACAGTTCGAATGTTAAAATATTGACTTTTAAAGGGATAATTTTAAACAATATAGCTTATGGAAGGAGAGAAAAAATACCACTAACCATCTTTTTTAACTACTTTAAATACCTGTTGTTGGTTACTACTATAGTATTTGAAATAGGGCACAGAGACTAAAACACTGGACATCTGTCCTGTAGACCTGATTTTAATTCCACTCAGTCATAAAATTTGGATGATTATGTGCCAGTCACTATTCAGCAGCAGGATTCACCTCTTAATTTTGCTGGAGGGAAAACCCACCCTTTCTCTTTAAGGATGAATGCTATCCTAGGTCCTTTTAGGGCAAAGTAAATAATAATAGGGCAATAAATAATAATAAAAGTAACGAACCACATGCTGACAACAAATTTGTGATGGAACCTAACACTGAATTATTAGTTCACCTTTGTCCCATTATCTCAATCCAATGACTTAAATCTGTAGACAATAATTTTTTCCCCCATGATTAGAAGTTTTGGGTGAAAGGAAGTGGAGAGAGAATTGACTTTTCAGTTCAAATACTGTTTCCACTGGGGTTTATGCTGCAATCTTGAGTTAATTAGCAGTCTATGTAGTTGGAATGTTCTAGTCTTTAATAGGAGCCTCAAAGCTCAAGATGCCCAAGTAATCATACTATTGGTTATTTTTCTAGCCCTTACCTTGAAGGACTGTTCTATTAAAGTATATTGATCACCACAGAAGGGTTCAAAAGCAAGGAACAGAAGATACATTGTTTGGGAAAAGGAAAAAAGCACACTCTCATTTCTAAGAAGTGTTCTTTCCTATATCCTTTCCTCTCCCTGGGCTACTTGAACAGACTCCTGCCTGTCAATTTCAACTGCTTTATTTCTGGATAGAACACTTAAGAGAGTAGCATTACAGAAATAGCTTTTTGTGCCATGCAGTAAAAATGCGCAGAAGACCAAAAAGCACTGTTGAGGAGGAACACTTGGTCTAGTTAAACACTGGAACAAAATCTTCACTCCCTACATTAATAACCAGTATACAAAATGGAAAATATTGCAGTGGAAAAAAACAGCTAAAGTTAAACAGAATTTCTTCCCTCCAACTGTCTTGAGATCAGGCAAGCTCCAGCAGTGGTGCACTTAAAGGAGGACCCTCAATCAAATGTCTCCTGTTGAGGCAGAACTGAGATGTCTGAGCTTTATGATGCTGTAAGGAGAGTAAATGTTTGATGCCAGGAAGCCAAAAATGGTCAGCTGTTTACAAAAGGTGATCACATGGGTGAATTGGCACATTCAGCAGTCATCTCCATGTCAAACACCTGCAAGGACTCTGCAAGATAGAGAAGGAGAGAAATGCAATCCAATTTTACATTGCAACTATATAGACACTCAGCAGATTTGGTATTTAAAGGCTAGATGAAATCTACTCTACCAGATGTTGCATTCAAGAACTCTTTCCATTGCCTTGTTAAATGAAGATGCTCTTTGCATTTTATTAGTTTTATTCTGGCCAACCTGCCACTATTTTTTATTTTTGCAAAGTGTTCTGCCAGCACCCATATTTTTCTTCTTTCTTTATAGTTTCTCATCTTTCAATATTAAATATCTGTGAGGGCTATGGGCTGCTGTTCTCTCATTATTTCATTAACATTTCATTGATATTTCTGTTCCACACATTTTATTTTATCTTCTGTCTCGCTCATTCATTCTAGAATATGGAAACGTAAGACTCTAGAACACATCTATTCCTGACATTTTCTCATGTGAGATTTTGTTCTCGCTTTACTTGTAATCTGCCCTTCCTGCTTCTTCATTAACAGGGCATTTTACTTTGTCACTTGACTGAAACTTTTGATCAAAATTAAGCAAGTCATTTTAATCAATTGAAGGACTTCCACTTAACCACACCTCATACAATATATATCTTTCCTATGGTTTGGGAAATAATAAACAAGTGTTATGTTTATGTTTGGGCAAGTGGAGATGTTTTATTTTATAAGTTTATTTACCCAATTCCGTGAATGGACAAACTATATTTAAACAGTCCTTTGAGATTAAACTGAGATTAAATTCTGGTTTGCAAAACTGGTTGGAATACCCTGTCAACAATCATGGTTTGTTGAGTGAAATACAGTAGCAACTAAGTACATAATAAAAGACTGCAGTATTTAAGCTGAAGTGTCAAAAATCTGGAAGATGCAATGCTGCCTCCTTCTGGTTTACATGATAGTTGGATAATTAAGAACATCCCAGCCTGCTTCACATAACTGCCTAACTACAAAAGCAGCAGGAACAAAGTGATCCTACTGTCCTTCCACCACAAACAGTTGAACTATAAGCCATGCACTCACCAAACTGCCCGCTGGCATTTCCATCAGCTCCTTCACCATTACTGCCAAAATGGATCAGGGATTCAAGTGTGCGGGGAGACATGGGTAGTTCAATAGTGCTACTGCAGGTTGTTCTGAAAAGGTGGGAGGTGGAAGGGGGAGAAGAGAGGTTAGCAAGAAGACACAAAAGTTGGAAGCTGCGTAAGATCTGGTCTGACATGGGTCTTCCAGAGACATTCATGCACATACTAGATACCTTTGAGATAGACTGGAGAAGACATTAATAGAATGGTGAGGATGCTATAATGTGCTCTCAGCAAATGGCTGTTTGGGCTTAGAAGGTAAGCAGGAATTGGTTTTTTAAGTATTTGTTGGGAGACCTCCCAGGGCTTTGGGAAGCTGAAAAATATACTGAAAGAAGCAGCAGTAATCTGTTTGCATATTATATTCCGGAAGTGTCTTATGAATTTACCAGGAATCAAACTGGACTCAAAGGAGACCTATTACTTTTCATTCATTACAACAGAAGCAAGAAGAGAATTTTGGAGTCACCACTAATTGTATCATACACACACAAATGTTTTCTCTTCTCTGTTGCAATTGTTTTATTTTGTGTTTACCAAAAGTTTTAAAATACCCATTGTTGTAGTCTAGCTGAGTGCCATTGGATTTTGGCAGCACAATTAGGGGGAAGGGCTACAAAAATGGCTTTATATACAGACAAGTTGCATACAGCTTAATTAAAAAACTTCTGTGCAATTACATGTCTAATCTGTACAGCAGAAGCAAGGAATGTTGCTAGGAGGAGAGGCAATTAACACCAACCGTTCCTTCTGCTACAGGTAGTCCTCAAATTACTATTCGTTTAGTGGCAGTTCGAGGTTACAAGGGCACTGAAAAAGGTGATTTCTGCTTTTCACACTTATGATTGTTGCAGCATCTCCATGGTCATGTGATTAAAATTCGGGTATTGGGCAACTGAAATCATATTTATGATGGTTGCAATCTCCTGCAGTCATATGACCACCTTTTGCAACCTTCTGACAAGCAAGTCAATGGGGAAGACAGATTCATTTAACAACTGTGTCACTAACTTAATAATTGCAATAATTCATTGAACAACTGTCTTGCTTAACAATGGAACTTTTGGGCTCAATTGTGGTCATAAATTGAGGGCCACCTGTGCTTTTTATCTATATATTATCTATTTTGGGATAAAAACCATTGATAATTGAAGCACAAATGCCAATAAAGGAGAATATTTGCAGTTCAGGGTTGAAATGAGGGGTCCTTGGTGCTCTCTGGGCTTTGTTTTCTTGAAGACATTTCATTACCCTAACTAGGTAACATCATCAGTGCTAGTAGGAGTACTGTTTGCTCTCAGTGTCTTGCCAGGCTGTGTGGGTGAGGTTAGAGATTCTTTGGTTGGGCTGAAGCACAAATAACGGGAGATTGATATAAACAAATATTATGTAATTGCTTGATAAAATCCATGGGTCCTAGTGAAGAAACCAGACTTACGGGGTTACACAGATGAACTTAGTCTTCAGATATGGAGCAGCGCCTGTTTGTGTACAAGAGAAAAATATCTGTTAGTTTGTGTATCTTAAGATACAAAAAGGGTTTCCTATTCAAAATGCTTTTTTTTGTTTGTTTGTTTCAATAAAAAGATTTGGAGATAGGTCAGTGGTGAAATTCAATTTTTTTTTACTACCGGTTCTGTGGGTGTGGCTTGGTGGGCATGGCATGGGAAGGGTACTGCAAAATCTCCATTCCCACTCCACTCCAGGAGAAGGATACTGCAAAATCCCCATTCCCTCCCCACTCCTGGGGAAGGATATTGCAAAATCTCCATTCTCCCCCCACTCTGGGGCCAGCCAGAGGTGGTATTTTCCGGTTCTCCGAACTACTCAAAATTTCCACTACCGGTTCTCCAGAACCTGTCAGAACCTGCTGGATTTCACCCCTGAGATAGGTATATGAGGAGAAAGCAAACAGAGAATTATCCCAGAATTTAGGTGCTGTGAATTGTGTTGTCTTAATTGGCACTCCTTTATTTACCTGTAAGTACATTTAAACATTGTTTAATGGAAATGCTAAATTTAGACACTCTTGCCTTTGCATATGATTGGACTTGCGAAGTAATTTTGGGTGTAACAAAAACAGGCAAAAATTCTAAAGGCTTATTTTTAAATTGCCTTTTCATCCCTCTCCTCCCCCCGGTGTTTGTTTTTAACCAATGAACAAGAGCCACCAACAGCACCAGATTAAATTAGAAAAGACTCTGTAGGAAAATTTGCTGGTTTGTATAAGTGGCTGACAGGGCACTCACTTCTATATATAACATGAAGATATTGTTGAGAAATCCTAAATTAAATCAGCTTTTTTTTTGAGAGGGAGAGAGAAAAACAAATGTAATGAGTAGAAAGTCTCCTAGATGGCTTCACGGTAATATACGGGGCTGATTTGTTTGAAATGGAAACCAAAGAAAGTCAGGGCCTTATACTTGTATAACAGACCGTCTAAGAATGCAACAATAAACCTCTTCTATGGCAAGAAAATGGCATAGATGTATCCATAAGGAAATCAGGAGTTAAGTTCAATTTGAAGATTTACTGTAGTGAGTAGAGTGTGACTTACTTCATAGGTTAAAGAGACCATCCTCAATTATGTATGTGTGTGTGTGTTTGTGTGTGTGTGTGTATCACTAAATTCCATTAGTGTTTGTATTGACCATACTGCATGTAAGATTGCATATAGTTCCCCATGAAGATATCCTTCCACCAAAAAATGCCACCAACACCTAAGAATCTTTCTCCAAGGTCCAATTTCCATAGTGCGTTTTTGAAAATGTAAGCATCCTTTCAGCAGCCAAGGTACCTATTTAATGCTTTTGGCCACCTGATGGAATGATAATACAAAGTAGGTAAGGCCATATGGCCATATAAGGAAGCTCAAAAGTTTTTCTTTTCCCATTGGGTTTTAGGAGGCACTTTTGGAGGCATTCTTCCTCTCTCCCTCTAGACATACCATATTTTTCAGAATGTAAGACACACTCTCCCCACCCCCCCTAAAAAAAGAGGCTAAAATTTGGGTGCATTTTATACTCTGAATGTAGCTTTTTCAAAGCTTTTTTCCAGCCCTAATGAGGCGCTAGCAAGTGAAGCGATCTTCCGTGTGCCAACTCTCAGCTGTGCTTTAAAAACTTCTTTCCACCTAGCAAGTGAAAGGATCTCCATGCTTTGCCTGCTTTCCTCATTGCTGTTTTCTCTCAGCTGTGCTTTAGAAGCTGTTTTTTATCCCCAAGCAGGGGATAAAAAGCATGCACGTGCTCAAAACCAGCAAACTAATATGCTGAAGCTGACCAGATTAAGGACGCTAGCCAGATGAATACCTGGTAGTAAATTTTTCCCCCCTATTTTCCTGCCCAAAAACTAAGCTGCGTCTTATATTCGGGTGTGCCTTATACTCCGAAAAATATGGTAATTTATACATTATTTATGGTGTGCACTAACAATATTTATGTATGACAGGAAGCTGGAAACTATATCCCCAGTGTTCTATAGCTAAGGTTGAGGAGGAATCCAAGGGACTGCAAAAGAGTTTAGGACTGCCACATATCTACGGTAATTGGGCGGGGGGAACAGCACAGAAAGTCAACAACTACCTGGGTCTGTGGCTTCAGGATGCTCCTGGCTCTCTGGACGGCAGTATTTTCCAAAGGCCTCTTCCTTAGGAATATCAGGGTACAAATAAACAAGTGGGGAAACCAGGATGTTGGTGGCATCCATGATCTTGTAACCCATAATAATCTCAGCAAATGACATGTTATTGAGTTGTTGCTTGGTGTATGGCTCCACTGACTGAATTTGTGTTTTTCCTGTAGAAAATGGATTAAAAAGGACCAATAGATTCCTTGCCCAAGATGGAGGGAAAAGAGGGAGAATCAAACTCACAGCAATAAAAAAAGTAATCTGAAAAATATCACAAAATTCAAAATAAATCTTGTACACTGATGAGAAATTGGTCATCACTGATTATGCCCTTAGTAAACAGATGAATTCTTCTGATGTTATAGAACATTCATTAAAATATTACACATGGTAACCTCTGTAAGAAATAAAATATCAGCATGCCTTGACGTAGAAGAAATATGTTTGTTGGTTCAGTCCTTGCCAATTCCATTTAAAGGATCTTAGCAAGGATGGGAACAGACTTTCCATAGAATCCTATGAAGCCTAAAGAGACAAAAGTTGATGAAATTAAAAAGTTATTTGCAAAACCTAGGAATAAGGAAATTAAATGTCTTATTCTGATAAACCAATGAAATATTGCTTTAAATAATATGCATTAAAATCAATTTCCCATGATTTTAAAATTTAATATACAGTAACAAAAATGCCATGTCTACAATGGATTCCTTAATAATGTTGTGTTGTAATTACCTTGCTGCTGGAGACTTATTTGAGTATTAACTCAAATTGCTTACACTTGTCCTATTATTGCTGTATTTTGGACTGAAACAAGATTGTTAATGTGTGGATCAATTGTTAAGTATTAAATATGCATATATTATATCTGATTATATTCATAGTATCTGAAATTATGACAAGAA
This sequence comes from Arizona elegans, assembly GCA_022577455.1. Taxonomy (NCBI): domain Eukaryota; kingdom Metazoa; phylum Chordata; class Lepidosauria; order Squamata; family Colubridae; genus Arizona; species Arizona elegans. The sequence goes on along the minus strand of JAKOOJ010000004.1, from coordinate 111,530,177 downwards.
CTATGGATTTTTCAGGCATATAAGGAAAGCTAAAAGAACAAGTACGCAACATTGGAAAGATATGGATTGTCGGGGTGTACTGTTTCTCAAGATTTGAAACAGGAGTTGGCAGAGTTCTAAGAAACAATTGGGTGTAACTTTTAAGCAATATAATACCATCTGGAGTCACATAGTTGAATTGGGCAGCTATAGAATGAACAATCAAACAAATTGGGGAATTTTGTGTTCTGTTTATATTTTTTCCTTTCCTTTTGTACTATAAATATGAATTCTGAGATCATATTATGCTGTTAATACTATTATACAGTATGTGATCTTTGGTGTCATTCAATCTGATATAAATATTTAAAAAGCAAGGATAAGGGACAGTTTATCTATTTTTAAACAATGGTCTAGTTAATACTTCCTGAAGTAATAGGCAGATTGGAACAAATTGGTTTTTGGATTTCACTCTTACTCATTTGTGGCATTGATTCCAAAATGACATAAGATGTATATATTAGGGACAGTTATATATAAATGCATCTATTACAGAAAATTGCATGCAAAATATGTATTTTTACACATTTTATGTTCGAACACACAGAAAGCTGACAAGCTTAACTCCTATAAAAATGACAGATGCTGAACATTCTTTTCAAAGAGGCATTTTCTCTTCCTTCTTACAAATAACAGGAAACACCTCTTCTTAGATGATGCTAGGGCATAAGTGTATTGAAAAATAAAATATACTTACTGGCTCTGAAATAAATATATTCTGGCCTTATTCCCATTTAATAGAGTAAATCAGTAAATCAACTGAAATTCTCGAATTTATATTAAATGCTTATTTTTATGTTTCATTGCTTTCGGGGGCAAGCTAAGAAAAGATAGAAGAAAAGAGGAGGATGACCAGCAGCAAGCTGGATGGACTCAATGTCAGTGGTGATAAGATACATGTCTGGAAGACCTGAAGGGCTGGGCTAGATACAGATTATCATAGATAAAATCTATGTGGTCACTAAGAGTTGACTAAGACTTCATGGCACATAAGCCAGCCTAGCGCAGAGCACTTTTATCATGTCAGGACTGCATTCCTTACCACTAATATCCTTCTCCACCCATGTGAAAGTGATTCCACCTTCCTTACTGCTTTCACTGAAACGCAACAAAAAGGTTCCAGGAGGCTTTGTGCTCAGGATGGCTCTTTCCCTCTCTTTGCTGATGAAGCCCATGATATATCTGGAGGAGAAGGAGGAGGAGGAGGAGGAGGAAAAAATATATATAGTTTCGATATGGTGTATTTTACTTATTTTTAAAATAATGACAAAAATCATAGAGTTGGTTGTAATTATGCCAGACAGTGATTCCCCAAACCTTTTGCTCATTTGAAATTCTGGATGCATCTGAAGGACTAACACAAAATGGCCGTCAACATGGCTGGTTTATTTTATAGATCCATTTATTGTATTGTTAAAGCAGGGCTTTTAAAATTGACTTCAGATCCTATATGCCAGTGCCCTCAAATTTGGGGGGGGGGGGGAGGGGGACGGACAGAAAGCATCAAATTTGGAAAGGCTGGTTGAGAACTTCCTCACCTTTGAGGACCGATAAGTGACAAGGATAGCTTTTTCTAGACAGAGATGCTGTGAACAATTATGATTTTTTTCTGGTCACGCTTACCCTTCATTCCAAAGTGCCAAGATGTATTTCTTCACCAGGTCAATTATATTGTCCAGCCAGACCCAGAATGAAAAGCCTTTTCCTGCCATGTTCTCCTGTAGAGGGTAAATCAAGAAGGCCATTAAGCAAACTGGCTCACAGTTTGACTCACAATTATAAGTCTCACTTTCCAAACCCTTACCTTGCAGAATTTGGCCCATGTTATTTGGCATCCAGAGTAATTGACACCAGGTCCTAGGACAAATAATGGGAATGGATGAAAAAACATTTATTTGTTTGTATCCCTCCCTTATTATTTTTACAAATAACATGATGTGGCGAACATATCCAACACACCTTCGTCTTTTACCAACAAAAACCATGAAGTGAGTTGGGCTGAGAGTGACTGGAGAGATACCCAGCCAGCTTTCATGGCTAAGGAAAGGCTTCTATTTTTTAGCCTGGTGCCTTAACCATTAGACCAAAAATATTAAAATCAAATCAAATTAAATTAAAATTAAAGGGAGCCATTATGGTATAGTTACAGTATTAAACTTTCAGCAATGATAAAGGAGAGCCAGATTCTAATCCCCTGGTCTGCCACTGAGGGTCACTAGAAAGCTCCTGGGCAGCTTTTTCTGGATTCATATATTCAACTAACATGAAATACAACTTACCGTATTTTTTGAAGTATAAGATGCACCTTTGTTTTGGGGGAGGAAAATAAGAAAAAAAAATTCTGCCTCTGCCTACCACCATCCATCTGTATTCATCTGGCTAGCGTCCTTTCAGTGTGTGGGACTGGAAACTGAAACAGTATTTGCTGTCTGAGTAACAAGGAAGGAGACAGCAAGGAGCCTGAGAGTGGCTTAGGTCAATTGTTCTAAAGCTGCATGCTGTAATGATCCCTGAAACTAAAACTGAAACTCCTCTCCTCTGCTTGTGTTTTGCTTGCTGCTGCAAACTCCGATAGCCCTTGTAGCAAATAGCGAACAGTCAGGTCAGCTTCAGCACAATACTACAGCCTTATTCAGAACGAGCTGATTGGCGGATGGATCGGCCTCCTGGAATACCCCCAATCAGTTGTTCCAGGCTGCAGGATTGCTATAGACCATCGCCTCCTCCGTGCCTCGTATTTTTGGCTACATTTGGTATATAAGACACACCCAAATTCCACCCCCCTTTTAGGGAGGGGGGAAAGTGTGTCTTATACTCCGAAAAAAATGGTAGTTTGTACATGGATGTTGCAGGGGGGAATAGGCATCATGTGCATCATATTACACAAATAATGTCACCATGGCTTGCATCAGACATCCGTCTTAGCATACTGGATTAACTGGATAACTGGATAAATTAATTTTGTGATTTGTAAACTAGAGGTTACAGTTTATACCAGTGATGGCTAACCTTTTTGCCATCGTGTACCAGGAGGGGAGGGGCGGGGGAGGTTTGCGCGCATGCCCACACCCATAATTCTATGCGCCCCACCCTGCACATGTGTGCACAACCCCCCCAGCTCCTGGCACGCGATGGCCATGTAGACTTCTCTTTAGGAGACTCTGGAGGCTGAGGACAGCAAAAAATGTCACTTCCTGTCCCACCGGGAGTTGGGAAATGGGCCGTTTCAGGCCTCCGGAGGGCCTTCAAGGGAGTGGGGAAAGCTGTTTTCGCCCTCTCCAGATGCATAGAGAGGATCTGCAGCCAGGTGAGAAAGAAAAATGGGCCTTCCCCCACCAGGCCCTCCAGAGGCAGGAAACAGCCTGTTTCCCTACTTCTGGTGGGCCCAGAAGGCCCAAAAATTAGCTGGCTGGCGCGCGTATGCACATCAGAGCTAAACTGGCGTGCCCACTGATATGGCTACGCATTCCACCTACGGCACATGTGCCATAGATTTGCTATCACGGGTTTATAGCATATTATGTGATCTCAGCTAACTGTGATCGGTTCAAGAATCCAAATAAGCCACTGTGATCAGATGTTTAAATTAGACAGCTATCACTACTCATTTGAGATGTTAGGATTGGGAGAGAAATCCCTCCATACCATCTTGATTTCCTTGGAGGAAAGGCACTTTTGAAAGTAAGGTAATAGCCTTTTTACATGTTTTTCAGGAATTTGGGGGTGGGGTGGGAGGGGATTGCCAGCACTGGAGCATTCTGTACATACTCTGGGCATGGGTTTTAATCCTCAGCCAATGATTCTCCAAGTCTATATTTGAAAATTCTGCTATGAGTTCAAAACTGAGATCCTTGGGCTTTAACAAACCCCTAGTCAAGCTGGGAAGATGGCAGTCCCTTAGGATCAATAAATGTTAAACTGGAGGAGGGGGACTTTATTACCAAGTAGCTTTTCAGCAAGAGTCGTCAACTGTTCTATGCTGAGTCCCCGTTTGGTGGTTGAGGAGAACTGCCAGCTGAGCACCTCAGCAACTTGATCCCATGTGCCAATGGGTGGCTTGGTGAAAAAGTTCACGTTCTGCCAAGAGAGGAATGATTCATGAAATCAGGAGAAACAGCCTCTTCCTCCCCATTCCTCTGCACTGGTGCATTTATAGCATAGCTTACCTTGGGATTGTTTGTCAGCATGTTGTACCACAAAATTGATGCCCATGCATTTGGCATCTGGCAAATGTTGGAGATCACCACTACTGGAAGTGAATGGGTCTACGAGTACAAAATACAAGTTACCTGAGTACAAACCTATCTTTTTCGGAGTCTTAGGATCTTATTCTTCACGAGCAAATTAAATATGTTTTTTAGTTCTCCCATCTCACTAATCAGGACATTTACGAGATCATTTTGCAGCTCTGCAATGAATCAAGCTGTGGTATCAACATTAAAAGGCTAATATGCTAAGAGCAGTTTAACAATTGTTTCTGCTTTAATGGACCATAGCAAATTCTAAGATTGAAAGAGTGCGTTGACGCACTTTGATTTTCTAGACTCCCTTTTCATAAACATCCTTAGTCTGGATTTTTAAGTTTGGGGACTCACATTTCAGAGAAAGGTTTATAACATAAACCATACATTGGAACTATATTCATTTAAGAAAGTGGATGCTCCATTCATTTCAGAGGAATAGTTCCCTACATAAAGGCAAAATAAATACCACGCACAATGACTGTATGTCCATTACTGTAAAGGGCTGTCGTTTATTTTAGAAAGCTGTCCTTTAGATTCATTTAATTTTAAATATTCTATTTATTTATCAACTTTAGCACCCCCTATCTCACTATCCATTTTCTTGGAATTGTTTTTGAATCTTCCTTTGTAAAGCAAAGTTACAATGGTTAGTTTATAAATAATTTCTATCCATAAGAACCTCTTTCAGATTTGTTCCTTTTTCAGGTTTGTTCTTTATTTTTTCCAAGAAAATATGGCCATTACACACTGTTAGTGAAATTGTCATATGGGCATCGTTATCTCCTTTATGTGTCTTCTTGGAAACTGTTACCTGAATGCTACCATAATTCAAATAAAGCTTCTTGCTTCCTGTATTATATTTGATTTTGTTCCTGGAAAAATTTCAAGATGTTATCTAAACTATTACAACAATACAGAAGCTTCCATTCCAGCCATAAATAAGCCTTCTCATAAAGAAGTAAAGCTACAATTAAGTTAGTAGAACTGGTGATATGACAGATTCTTACCTCCAGGTCAATTTTCAAACCTTGGTGGTAAACTTCTGTCTCAAATGTAATAAGATGGAGTTCTTCTGTGACAATGAGAGAGGCCTGAGGAGAAAATGATGAGAGAAAAAAGTTAAAATTTGCATGAATTATGTACATACCTAGCTATCACTCACCTTTCAGCATAAGCTTAGAGTGCAAAAAAAGAAGTTAAAAATAGTAAACTGAGAACTGGAAAAATAACAATATACCATCAGAAGACAATGTGAATTAGAAAAATCATGGAGCGTGCAGAAATGGATAAGCTTACGAAGGAGATACAAGAAAAAGAGGAAACAGAATACTACCTAGTCTGGGAGAGATGGTATAAATGGTTGGAGGAAAAGAGAAAAAAGGGCAAGGAAAGATTAAATAATGGTTGAATTAGGAGCAGAAATATAAAAACAAATGGGAAGAAACCAAAATTGTGGAAAGGAAATTGGGTACATGTTTATGTCTAATGTAAATAAAACAATTAGAATAATAGAATACATTAGTGATATATATATGATATATTAGAAATATATGTATAAAAGATATACTAGGATAAGAGAGAGAAAATGTATAAGTACGGATTACCGACGCAAAACTGTTGAAAAGAAGAAAGTGTTAATATTTCTTTTTGTTTTTTAAAAATAGTAAGCTGAAGAAATTAAAGGCATTGAATAAGAAAAAGAAACATCTGACATTAATCTACACCAATAGAGGTTCATAATGGGATGGCTGTCCTGGCCAGCCATCCCTGATTCCACCACAAACATATAATGTTTTATACAATGTTCTTGTTGTTTTCTTATCTCAAGATCTCACTGACTCAATTCAACCATAATTTTCTCAGTCATCCACCTTAATGACCTATTCAAGCCTTAGATTGATGGCAAAGAAAAAGCAAGGCAGTTATAAATTTGTGAACTTTTATCGACCTTTCAAGAATCATTCAACAGAAACTTAGGTAGAAACAAAAGGGTGCTATTAAATGAAGAGCAAAGGCTTGGAAAAACAGAAGATATGAGTTCTTCCTGGGTAAACATGTCAGTGTTATAAATCTATTTGTGTGAAGAAACTAAAGACAGGAAAGCTGGATTTTCCAAGAACAGACCATGAGTCAAGACCTAGAGAATTTCAGACAGAAAACTGATCCAGAAAAATCAAGCCAAATAATGGGAATTCACAGTAACAACATTCAAGAAGTATGAGGTTTTTTTTTCATAACAAGGGAAGAGAATCCCTAAGTTCCCACTATATAGCGAGAATTTCTGTAATTAGAGCAGTTGATAGTTCTTTCCGTGGAGTCATGCTGATCTCTACTGGTCATTAGATGGAAGTATAATTTAGAGCTTGGTATACCTCATAAAACCATGTTTGCTATCTTAATCAGCAATCTCTTGGGCTGGGTCTGACTCCTCATGCAGAAATAGCTGAGAACCCACAGTCATCAAAATTACATGCTGAATGTCTGCTAGTCTATAAGATTCTAGTATCTCCCATAAAGCTTCTATGGGTCCAACATGCTGGTGATTTCATATTCTGCCTGATAATTGGATGATGATAATGACAGTTGGACAAGGAAGAGGTGGAAATTGGCAGAATGGGCTTACCAGGATTCACTGAACCCAGTATTGATAAGTATCTGTGGAAAACAAGGTAGACTTTAATGAAAGAGGGACCTTCCCCCCTCCCCCCAAAAAATATCACTGGCTTGCTGATGGACATGATTAAAAATTAATGAACTAATTGTTCGCATTCTTTAGCTTACTTAAGTCCACCACACTGAAACTCATACAATGAATTGCCAACTGATAGATCAGGCTGCCAGTGACGGTCAGTTAAGTGTTTGTTTGTCTCTTTGACTTATTTGAATTGGCCGGATAGAATCTGATGAAATGCTTGCAGTTCTTGCAATATTTGATCTGTTGCTATGGCCCATAAATTCAAAATGCATACAAGGGAAAAAAAATCTGAGAATGGTATCCAAAGAGCAGTGTTATTTGGGTAGTTATATCCTTTGAAAAAACACAATATATTTATAAAATATTCTTTATAAGAATTCTATCCAGCTGTCTTGTTGGAAATGGATTTCTCATCTGGTAGACATTGGACTGGATATGGCAGGTTGCTAAAGAGAGGTATCTTGATCTTTGTCAGAAATGTGCAGAGTAATGCTTGCCAGAAATGTACAGTGAACTAGATTTCTTGTTCCAGGTCATATGCTTTTAAATATTAAATCTAATATACAATCACCAAAAATCTAACAACCAAAAGGAAGATCTTGAAAAACCTAACATGTCTTACAGGAAACTGTCACCACTCCGTTTTAAGAAGTATGTAACAGTAGCTTTAGGACTACGTGAGCCCAGAGGCATGATGTAGGCTGAAAAATGGCTGTATTCTGATTCCTTGAGTCATGCTTTTGCCCAGGAATTGTTTTGCAACAGTTGCCTGATTTGCTTTATTAAAGAGTCAAGGAGTATCACAGATGCAAAGTTTCTGGAGGTATCACAGATGAAGGAGGAGGCAAATCATCACATGCAGTATTCTAGTTTCAAGAAAGGAATCGGATCCTATATTATGACACTGGAGATTATGTTGAAATTAAACTGCAAGAATAAAGACCATCAAATCAACCTTTGATTCAGCTAGGTGCATTCTGGATATATTTCAAATTACAGTGATCTGTCATAATCTGTGGTCTGCTGGGCCCCTTCCTATGAATGCCTCTGAGTTTTAAATGACACTCTAATAGCAGACAACTCTTTGTGATAGATAGTATGTATTGAAACAGTACATGGGAAGAAATAAAGGCTGGGATTCCCAGGAACTTGTAATTATATGGCCTCTTCTGCTACTTCTGCTATACTTGCATCTACCACAAAGAGCTATACGGGATGTTGCACAATGGGTTGGGTAGTGAAAGCCTTCTTTATTTTTTCAAAAGCTATCTGTCCCTAAGTATCCCAGGCAAATGATCTTTACATAATAGCATCTATGAATTATGTAGAGGCAGAAATGGATATATATAATACTGGTTGGCAAAGCCATTCACCTCTGGAAGTTTTTGGTTTCTTGATGAGGCTACCAAAATAAAGTGGCTTCCATCTTTGCCAAGCCTATGGGAACTCCTTCAGATTAAATTTTATGATGCAGGAAATCAGTGGCGATTACTTGAAATTCATACTTTTAAAATTTGGCATACAGGCACTTCTTCCGAAGGCTCAACAACATCGCCTATACATGCCGTACATGTTTCTGGGTAGGGGGAAGAACAAATTACAGTAAAATGACACCCAAATAAGTAATAAGAAACTGGTCCATGAAATCTCAGAAATGTTGCTCATTAAGTGCTGAGAAAACTGTGAAAACAGTCTCTATAAACTGCGCAAAACTAACTGTATGCTCAAAATTGTCATATGGGATAGGAAACAGGTTTTTTTTACTAATCACTTTCAGATTTGCCCTCCTGAGAAATCGTTTGATGGAAATCCAAGTCTTTTGCAGGCACTCAAAGAGTTCCAAAATCTGTTGGAAAGAGCATCTGTTGCAGAGAATTATCTGGATGACTTTTTTTTTAAATGAAAAAAATATAGAGCTGCAACTGATGGCAGGAAAGAATGGATGATTGTTTTTAAAAATGTTTTTGCGATGATGTCCCTCAGTGTTACCAATGCAGATTCCAAGAGGCAGTAAATCTGAATGAAGGAAATTTGATAATTGGGTCAATAGTTGGGAGGATTGTGGAAAAGCTGGGGATGAAGTGTTTGAATGTTCGTCTAATTCCATCTACTGAGAAATGAAAAAAAGCATTTCAAAGAAACTCTTAATTAACTCACTCTAACCAAGGGTGGAGAATTCCTTGGTGTGCTCAGTTTTCAAGAGCACACATTCTAGATTAGCATTAAAGAAACTCTACTGAAATCCATTATGTTCTTGCTTATTTGGCCAGCCTGTGAGATGCGATGTAACAATAAGGTAATCACAAAATAGTTAGCCTCTTGCCTCCTGAACAAATGAATCAGTCAGTACACTTTTGGCAGAAGCCATATAAAGCATTTTCTTTCTTATCCCCCGTTAGGGCCCTGGAATGGAAACTGAAACATGTTCTTTACATCATGAGGACTTGAAACTTATTGTTCTGTTTAACCAAGCAATTTGAATTCATGAACCTAAATCCAACAGTGGAAGGAAGTAGAAAACTAAAGAATTCCAATTATTCAGAGTCTTCAGACAGGTTCATTCTCACACAGTCTGTAGTCCCTAAAATTTCACTAGTCAATAGTAGTCTTCTGTTGATGGTTTCAATAATTATGGGGGGCTTTATGGAGTGTCAAGGCATATCATGTTCACTGTCAAACTTAGGTCCATGAAGCGGCTACTTGGCTGATAGCCAATCAATCTATATGCCAGATTACCTGTGACATACAGTAACAGTATATAAGCATTACTGGTGCTATTTGAGCTAACTGGACATCAATCTTTCCTGATCCAAAAGCCCATCTAAGTCACACAAAGTTCATATCTTGAAGGAATGGAACACAGTTATTTTTGCTGAATATTTGAAAGCAAAATGATTCTGGCTCTCATTTTTGACTTGAGTTGGTCCTTATTTTGGTGGTGGTGAGTATAACTGGGACCTTGATTGTTATTGCTCCAGTTATCCATCAGTATAGACAAAAATGAATAAAGTGAGGCTGTCCTTGAATGGGTCCATCAATGTGATTTCATTCCTATCCAAATTGTGGATCAGATGCTGAAAATCATTCACATGCACTGTTCTGCAAGTGACCAGTGTCCTTGGAATAACTTTCTTATATGTCAGCGGGCAGTCGCTAACTTGCTTGAATCTTCCAATATTACTTTTAGCTTATGAACTTGTCTAAATTGATTAACATAATGCTTTCTTGCAGCAGCAATAGAGCAGCCCATTTTGCAGTTGGCCCAGAAGAGCAGACCAAAATCCTCCTATTTGGATAAAGGAACCATATAAAGATTATAGTATGTCAGGAGTGCAAGAACCTGGCCAAAGGATCCATCACATTTTTCAGGTGTAGCCACTGGACATATCTGATGTAGTAGAAGTAGCTGGCTAGTTTTGTTGAAATTGCAAGGCATCAAGCCTTGTCTATTGAAACTGTATATTCCCTATCACATATTCTCAAACTTCCAGTTTCTCCAATTTGGCCACTGAGGCTGAAAGAGGAGATTTTAATTTTTGAGATTAGAAACAATGTCTCTTATGTATTTCAAGCATCCAGTATCCATTCATTGTTGGTTATATTTCTTCCGATTTTACTACGTAGATCGTGTGTTGGCAACCCAAGGCTCCAGAGCCGCATGCGGCTCTTTTGTCCCTCTGCTGCAGCCCCCTGTTGGGTAATCCCACTACTGATTGGCTCCACCCTTCGCCCTCCCCTCCCAGTCACTCCTTGCCTGGCCTGAGAAGAGCCTTGGTGGTACAGGGGTTTAAGGCACCCTGTTATTAAGCTGGTTATTAAGACCAGCTGCCTGCAATTACTGCAGGGTTCGAATCTCGCCAAGGCTCAAGGTTGACTCAGCCTTCCATCCTTTCTAAGGTAGGTGAAATGAGGACCCAGTTGTGGGGGCAATAAGCTGACTTTGTATAAATATACAAAAGGATGAAGGCTATTGCTGAACACATTGTAAGCCGCCCTGAGTCTTCGGAGAAGGGCGGCATATAAATCAAATTAAAAAAAAAAAAAAGTGGTGGAAGCAGGTTGTGCATCTCCTCGAGAGACCGAGGTACGAGCAGAACCAGCAAGGACAGAAGAAGCATCCAGAAGACTCAGCAAGAGATGAGGTGCCAGAGAATCAGAATCAGAATCAGAGAGAGAAAGAGAGAGGGGGGAGGGAGAGGGGGGGCTTGTGCGTCCTTCCAGGCTCCCACCTGCCATGGCGCCCACCTCCACCTGGATGGCTGAGCCAGGCAGCGTGGTGCCTGCCTTCCCTCTCAGAGCAGGTGGGGGTGGGCACCCGCCCACCAGCCTCTGCCTGATTCTTGCCGCTGCCATCCAGCCCCACCTCCACCTGGGAGGCGCTGCGCTGCCACCTCGCCTGCTGGAAGAAAACACAGTGGTGCTGGAACCAGAGCCTTCCTGGGGCTGAGCGAGGAGACTTGCAAGGTGCAACGGCTGCAGGAGTCCCTCAACAGCTCCTGCGTATAGAGGTCGGCTAGCACCATTGCAGGAAGGTGTATGCCCTGCCTTTGCTATCGCCAGCCATAGGTGGGGCTCTGTGCTGCCACCTCCCAGCCAGAGCGCCACGTTTGTTTGCTTGCTGGCCACCTCCAAAGAAGGGGCTGCCCAGGCCCTGCCGTGGGGGGAGGGAGAGGGAAGGGGTTTGTGTCTCCCCAACAGGATCCGGGTTGGAGTTGCCTTACTTTGTATGGATCTCCAACGCTTGGCTTTGCCTGCCAGCCTCCACTCCCCCTCCACCGCCCATGGTTGGATTCACACGACACGTGAAGCTGGGCAGGAGAGCACGAATAGATAGATAGATAGAGTTAAATGGATGGATGGATGGTTAGGGGGGAGAGAGAGATACCTGTTTCCATATGAAAAGAAAACACTGGGAACCCCAAAACCTGGGTAGGTGTGGCTAGAGGGGTTTTCATGTGACTGGGTGGGAGCAATGTTGAATTGGCCATACCCACCAACATTTTGTGGCTCCTGGTGTTTTCTTTTCTGTGGGAAATGGATCCAAATGGCTCTTTCAGTGTTTAAGGTTGCAGACCCCTGACCTAGACCGTAGTATCCATCTTCCCTTCTATTCTATTCCCTTTATTTCCTCTTATATAATCAATTCTTACTGGCATGAACCAAAAGGAGAGGAAACATGCTTTTATATACATTTTAAGTTATTTTGATATTAATTTCTCAACAAAAATACCACGTACTATCTAATTTTCTTCTAGCATACACACATCTTAAATTTTCTTTATTCATTTTCCCAACTTTCCTAGCAACATTCTACCTGAGTGAACAAATTTCATCTTCATTTGTTTTCTTGGATGTATATGTAATTTATAATCATTCACTTTGATTACTCTGTCAGAAATAACAATCTTGCTCTTTGATATATTGATGTTCTTATATTTCTCTTTCTACTATAAAATCTATCCAACATTCACTGCATCTATGGGCCCCTCACATCCTGGACATAAATTGTTTCAACGTCTACTCTCAAAATGACGCTATAGGGCATTGCACACCAGAACAACTAGACGTAAGGACAGTTCCCCCCGCCCCCCAATGCCATCACTTTGCTAAACAACTAATTCCCACAACACTGTCAAACTATTTAGTAAGGCTGTATTACTATTCTTCTTTTCATCTTTCCTATTACCTATCTCCTTTTCTACTTATGACTATAACTTTGTTGCTTGTAAATTTACGATGTATATTGTTTTATTTAGTTTCCTAGTATGATTTATGTTGCTTGTTTATTTAGTATCCTATGACTATCACTAAGTATTGTATGTTACGATTTATGATGCATGTATTTTTATGATGACTATGATCACGATTTATCATTTATAGCTTTTGTGTACATGGAGAGCTTATGCACTGAAGACAAATTCCTTGTGTGTCCAATCACACTTGGCCAATAAGGAATTCTTTTCTATTTTCTATTCCATTCTATTCTATTCGGATTCTCAATTGATAGCATTATATTATCTGCATGGAAAAGTATTTACACCATTCATAACTACAACCAATACACCTGTAATGTCTTATAGATTTATCCATAAATATATTAAACGTGGAATGTTGTACATTTCTCTAACTTTGGGCATAATGTTGAACTATTTGCTAAACTTTCTTTTTTTTCCATTCATACTTTAATTTTATCATACAGAAACATTGAGGAACAAACTTCTGTTCCACAGTCCCTCAAAACAATCCAAAATAGCCTACATTACATTGCACCTTTCTCTAAATTAGAGAGATTTCTGGTTTTGCAGTCTGGCCGGGGGTGGGGGGGTGGGGGGGTGCTGGGATGGTTCTGTGCGAGTAGCAGGCACGCCTGCTTGCTACACATGCAGGTGGACCGTACACACACATGTACTCGCTGCTCACACAAGCAAGGATGTGCATGCACTTGGCTGCTACTTTCATCACCCAGTTGTGAATGGCTCAAAGTAGTAAGCTGTGTCCTGGACTCCTGGAGGCTGGGGACCCCTGCTCTAAATCAATAAAAATACAGTAAGCTTTTTTTCTCACATTCATATACTGTTCAATGACCAGCTGAAGAGCAGATATTTGCATATCTTCTTAGTAGCATAAAGCTACACTGCATTTTGCAAATTTTGTCATTTTCACATCTTGTATTTTTTTTTCAATTTTCCAGACACACTTAACAAGTTAATCTTATTTTGCCATTCAGTCTTTAACAGTAAAAAATTTCACTTTCGCTCTATAAGCAATTCACAATCACATATCTATAGCTAATTATCTATACTGTATTTTTCTTTTTCCTTTTCTTCGACAGTAACATTTGTAGAATTCATTTCCATTCTTCTCTTCAATGTATCATTCCCATACAAATCTCTGAATCATACCTTCATCCCACTTCATTTTCATCCCAAATCACTTCATTACTTTTATTTTTAATTCCATGTATCCCATTGGCACTCTGTTTTAAGTTCTCTTCATCTCTTTCTCAAACAAATTTTTATTTTCATCAAAACTACTCTGTATTTTCTCTCTTCTAATATGAACAACTCCTTTTTTTCCTTGACTACTTTCTATGAAACTATATTTTTCTCTCTGTACACATTATATAATCTCTTCCTCTCATCCTAATTTTCTACAGTAATCATGCTTATATACAATTTGTTCTCATAAACATCATTCCATCAATTATCCTTTTTCATATTTCCCATTGATGTAATTCAATAAGTGTCAGTGACACTCTGTAAAAATATTGTTTGCTCTTTTCCAAGTAGCTTTCTCACTTTTCTTCCTTATGTTCATTTGCCACATATTCTATTGGGAAACTAATTTACCTTCTAATACGTCTTCATACAGGACTTGTACTTTTCTGTAATCATTGTACCTTTCACTAATTCTCCTAATATTATAAGTGATCAAATCAATAATGCTTTTAGGTTTTCTATTCATTCCTTTGCCATGTATACATATGAATTAAGTCATGTTTTAACAACCAACATCCTTTTTTCCAAGCAAATACTTATCAAAAAGTCACAGTGTCACTTATTCTTGAGTCTTCAAAAGGCACCATTATTTTTTCTGTACTCTCATCTTGTTCTTACCTATATTATCTGACAAAATATTTTTCTCCTGATTTGCATTCATTTAGAACATTATACACTTTTCCTTATTTTCATATCTGGTTCTTCGTTTATTACCATTCACTGGAGCACAACATGCTACAGACACCAGCTTGTGGATTCCTACTTAGAAATACACTCAAAAGAAACCAGTTAAAAATTACACAGTTAATTTTTTTTGTTCTCTCAGAAACATGGCAGTTCTTATTTTGTTTAAGATCTCTTCAGGTTAAACAAGGAAGTGCCAAAAGAATGGGGATCGGGATTAAATTACCCTGTTCAAGTTATTTCTAAGATAATTTCCCTTCCTCAATATTACTCTATTTTTGTTCATGAAAGATACTTTGGATGTAATTCAAAGACTGAAAAGCTCTAGAAACTCAATTGTGAAAGGGAGGAGACCAAGCAAGAGCAAAACAAGGAGAAGGGATAGAACTATTGTTATTTAACTCATCACCGACAAACTCCATCACTACCTATTCCAACTTAAAACAATTAATTTAAAACCAGCCACATGATGGGATACTCACATCACAATTGGCTCTTCCACCATTGCCACATCTCTGCTCTCTCAGTGTCTGTGAATGAGAGAAAAAAAGGGATTACATTGGGTAGGTTAAGACCTTCCCTACATAAGAAAACAAACCTAAAAGAATATTTGCTTCTCTTCTTTGCTACAATTCCAAAAAATGTTCAAAGCTTATGTTTCCATTTTGTGAACTTAAGCTTTTCATGGTGCCTGAAGTCATGAAAAATGTGGCACATCATTAGCAATAAGAATGCAATGATTTTATACTTTATACAAGTGATTTGTTTCTATTATCTAATGCAGGGGTGGGCAATTGTGGCTCTTTTACAACTTGTGGTTGGCAAGCTGTCTCAGAAATTCTGGGAGTTGAAGTCCACAGGTTGTAAAAGAGCCACAATTGCCCACCCCTGATCTAGTGTGATGATTAATCACACTTAATGGCTAAGGACGTATATTTAAATAGCAGCCACTAAAATGGAAAGTGGATTATTTCATGATAAAATAAAAGAATATAGGAGGAGGAGGAGGAGGAGGAGGAAAGCATTATCTAAGATAAGAATGCTTTCATTCATTCTTGTTATCTCCATGCTGGGCCCACATTTATAAAAAAAATGCTCACCAAATGCTTGAATTCTGCAGAAAGGCTTCCATTGTTGGACTCCTCCATGTTCATCACCTTAGTATTTGTTCCCAAGATATTAAACTTCCGGGATCTTGATAAGCCAAAGATAGGTACATCTTTAGACTGTCTAAGCAATTATTAAAATAGCAACACCCTAAACAAAGAACAAGCTAGCCCCTCTCAAGGTACTTTGGGAATCACATATCTGAGATCCATCAGTAACTTCCCAAAGGTAGTATTTAAGTGTGACATCTTAAACTTACCCCCGGAGGGCAGCCACTTCACCAGAATCCCTGCAAGAAGGAAATAAATGTGAATCATAAAATCAGGAGAAAATGGATATACAGTAGAACCTCTGGTCACGACCACAATTCGTTCCATAACTTTGGTTGCAAACCGATTTGGTCATGACCGGAACCTAATTTTAGAAATTTGGCACTTACCAAAAAAAAAAAAAAAAACGGCGCAGAAGGAGAAATCAGCTGCAGGAAAAAAAAAATGTGAATTTTTTGGCTGGAACCTGATTTGGTCGTGGTCAGAAGCGTTCGTAACCAGAGGTTCTACTGTATTGATAATACTACATAAAAGTAAAAACAAAAGAAAGGCTGAAGTTTTCAATTTAATATAAAATGAACATTTGAACATACTTGTCAATGCAAACTTTGATTTTCAGCTGATAATTCAGCTCGGGAAACTTAACCAGTAACCTACAGAAGAGAAAATAAACGTTAACTTCTGAAAACATGTCTCTCCCTACTCCTGCTCATCAGTAACACAAACACACAATGAATCTGTAATTTATCTGATCCATACTAGGCTAAACTGATGATGGGGGTGGGGATCAGCAGCTGTTTACTGATATTAGCATAAACCCCAGTAGGAAAATGACACTTCTCCTAACATAAGGCAAAATAGGATCCATTATACCGACCACTATTTATTTGACAGTTTCTTAATTGCAATTTGCAAGTGTGGAGATAGGTAAAAATGTAAATCCCTTTTCTTTCATTATCTGAAACAATTTTAATATTATTTACAGAATAACAGGGTTGGAAGGGATCTTGTAGGTCTTCTAGTCCAATCCCCTGCTCAAACAGGAGGCCCTATACCATTTCTGACAAGTGGCTGTCCAGTCTCTTCTTGAAAGCCTCCAGTGATGAAGAACCCACAACTACTGAAGGCAACCTCTGTTCATTGGTTGATTGTTCTCACTATCAGAAAATTTCTCCTTATTTCTAGGTTGAAGCTCTCCTTGAGTTTCAGTGAGTTTCCAATCACTGTCTGGGCCTTCAGGAGCTTTGGAAAACAGATTGTGCCCCTCCTCTCTGTGACAGCCCATCAATATTGGAACACTGCTTTTATGTCACCCCTGGTCCTTCTCTTCACTTAGACTAGCCAGGCCCAGTTCTTGCAACTTGGAAAAGCCCACATAACCCCTTTTTGCCCTTTGCAAAATACATTTTGCAAATTCTAAAATAGTTTATGAAGGCTGCAGAATTCAGTTTTTCTGATGAAGGATTTAGGTTATTTTAAATAAGTATGCTTAATTTGGAACATGTATGGCCTTGCTTTCAGCACCCTCCTTCCTATTTCAAATGTCTATGAGCAGAAAACTCACCGTACTTTTGTTGTAAATTGTACTCCAGTTTTGATAACAAGTGGACGGTCTGGATGCATTGGCATACAGGGCTGCCGCTCTACCACAAAAGCACTGTTAAAAGCAAAGGGGAGATCAGTGGTGATTAGTGGAGGGAATTATGAGAAAAGAAGTATGAGTTCAAATCTACAAGTTCACTGAAAAGCTACAACAAGAATGCTTGACAATTACACTTGACTGTATTTTTAAGCAAAACAGTCAGATATATTTGGGATTCATACTGCTCCCAAAATTTATGATATACTTCTCAAATGAAAAACAAAATGCATCATCAGTACCAAAAATATAGGTTTCAAGATAAAATGCAGAGTGGACATTGTGCAATTTTTCGTGTATTTTTTTTAAAAATTGCAGCTTAATGCAGTAATAGTACAGGACACAGTTATGAATAAGTAACTGTAAAATACTCTGTTCTCAGGGGTGTGCCTGGCTCTGTCTCTTCTAATTTTCCACGTTGGTCAAGACTGTCCTGCCTGAGCCTTCATTTGAAGTTAATTTTGGCTGAAGTGTGTATTGTATTTGTTTATTTGGTTTTAATTTTTGGACTCTAATAAACTTCCAGGAATGAGCTTTGTGCTATTTATTTACTTATACACAAATAGACAAACTTGTGGTTGATTGTTAAGTAGTCAGGTTCTATGTGCAATATTTCAGCACTCCAACTGCAGACAACTTGATCTTTTCCATACACCTAAGACAAACAGGCAGTACCTCTTCATGAGATTCCTGAATAATTCCACAATGCGCTCTTCCAGCAATGGCCGGTGTTGAACAATTGGATCCCCCTTGTAGGAGACCTTCTGCTGCAGCTCCTCAAGTTTCTTAATCTGCTGACGTGTCTGAAGTTGTGACTCAGCCAAGGATGTTATCCTGGGTTGAAGGGTAGGAATGGAACAAGAGAAAAACTGCTATACCTTATGTCAACATCACAATTGAGTAACTATACTTTCTACCTAAGGCAGCCACCGTAACTATTTTCTCCTGGTTTCTAGATAAATTTATACAATTCATACAATCACCCAGCTAAACTAGAAATGGATATCCTGCACTTCTAACATACTCATTGGTCAGGTAAGATGGGACTATAGTTTAATAGCATCTGGATCATATAAGGAACCTGAATGAGCAGAAATTCCTGATCTAAATCTATTAGTAATGTCAACTCTACAATAACTTTTAAGGTGGAGAGAATGTCCTCCATATTTTCTACTCATGAATATTTTCTATGTATTTCAATTACCTTTTTATTTGGAAGGTAGATTAGAAAGATCCTACATTGACAATATATTCTCATTTTGTAATTTTATTGAAAGATAAC
Source organism: Arizona elegans (assembly GCA_022577455.1). Taxonomy (NCBI): domain Eukaryota; kingdom Metazoa; phylum Chordata; class Lepidosauria; order Squamata; family Colubridae; genus Arizona; species Arizona elegans. The sequence continues at coordinate 111,511,439 of JAKOOJ010000004.1, read as the reverse complement.
TGGCAACAAGTTCTGCAAACAAAAAAGCAGCCAGAATCCATTCTTACCAGTTCTCCAGACGATCTAGGCAGATGTTGGGTGGTCCACCAATACATGCAATTTGCTGTCTCCGCTTCCAGTCAGCCAGTTCCTCATCCACTAATGTTTTCTGCACATATTCCATGGCAGATAAGAGCCCAGCCAGTTCACTCACAATCCCCTTTGAGAGGAAGGAACAGGAATGTTGACAATTCTTTTCTGGTCTTATTTATCATCTGTATTATCATTCAAATACAGTAGTCCTTGCTTAATGCATGTTGTTCAGTGACCATTAGAAATTACAACACCACTGAATAGTCTTATGACTGGTCCTCAAAGTTCCAAACATTACAGTGCCTTGGTGGTCGGTGAACAATATTCAGGTCCTCTCAGGTCCACCTGCATGTTCAACTACTTTTTGGCTGCCTTCCACCTGCTGTGGCCAACTATTGCCACTGTGCCATCTTCTTTCGTGCTGATGCTACCAGAGCATCTTTTGCACTTTATCCAGGGCCTCCCTGGCCAGGGACTTTTTGTGTGTGAAAGAAGGACCTTGCTAGAAGGACTTTTTTTGTACTGGTATAGCTAGGGCCCTCTTTCATGTGCCTGTCTTTTAAAACTTTGCAGGAAAGCCACCCATGATTTGGACAAGGCCTTATGAAATTTGGACAAGGGCAGGGGTAGCTAGCAGAAAGTGCCAGGACAGGTGCTCATCAGCAGAGGCAGGAAGAAGACAACAAAGGGAAGTAAAGGGCAACAAGAAAAGCAAGTATTGGGTGGCAAGGTTGACAGAGGTGGCCGAGTGAATGGCAGCCTAAAGAGCAGAGTTGGGGAAGAAATAGGTGGGTGGAAGAAAATGAAGAGAAGGCAGTCTCTTATCCTACCAAAGCTTGGAGCTGGGGGGGACCAAGTCAGTAGCTACTTGGATTGGGATCGGTTCCCAGCTAACAACCAATGGAATTTGGTTACTGACAGCAACTGTGACTGCCAGGATTGTGATTGCAAAGTAATGTGGTCATTACTAGCAATGGAAATTCTGTGACATTGCTTAGCAATGGAAATTCCAATTCTGGATAACACTGTAACTCAAGGATATCTGTATATTTTTATCAATTAAATATGATATTTAAATATGAGTTATATCCAGACTTATACTCAGAACAGAAAGAAAAGCTGGTTAGTCACAAATGATGTCCTTTGATTTCAATGAGTAGAAGAATGACTTAAGTCCAGATTTATAATAATTATAAATGGTACCTCCTCCCATGTTTGAGCCACTTAGAATGAAATATTGGACAAATTTAATCATAATTAACATTCTTTAGAATTCTACTAATTAATATTATGATAAAGTATTTTTATGAATTTAATATAAATATGATAACCAGGATCTCTGATTTGAAGAATCAGAAGTCAGGAACAAATTTTGATTTAGATTTCTAGTTTGTTAAGAGAGAAACAAACTATGGTTCACATGGTGGTAGACAAACCCACAAACAGAACTTCCTGATTAGTTTCTCATACTAGCACAACATGCTAGTTTGTTTATTTATTTGCCACAAATAAACTTCTACATTAATATGTAACATAGCTCTACTAGAGAAAGCTGTAGGATTGCTTAAAAAATCTTTATTGCAGGATTAGACATTTGAAGGATTGGAGATTACAACTGTCAGTCACACAATTGTCCAGATACTCTACAGGAGCTATTTTGTGTCATCAATATGAGAGATTGTTTTTTGTGACTTTTAAGTGAGTGTTAATTGGAAAGGGGGATCACTGGGATACAGTTCCCTACTTTAATAAATAATAGGAATCACATATTGCACCTTTCCCAGTGAGGCATTCAGAGTTGTATACTTCAGTTTTCAGAACTTCGTAGCCAATACAGCTATTTCTAAGAATTTGAGTCTTTGAAGTCCATTCACTGAGTATACCAATAATGGTAGAGGCTGCATGTAGCCAAAATGATAGTCCACAAATTATTATAGTTAGACTCACTTGTATAGTTCGTTTAGATTTAGTATAATATATGAATCTAGCCAGTACCTAAAGAGGATCTCTCATTTAGCTTTCTGCAAAGCCATGGTGAACAAAGAACAAGTTTTTTTCCACAAACCCTGACATCTGCTGTACAACCTGCCCAATGTGCCTTGTAGGTAAGGATTTTTGTTTTTGGAGAAGTGAATAAAAGATGTGGATGGCAAGAGAACTTTTTCACAATAGCCCTCACCCTTCGCATTTGATCCAGTGCAGTTAGCATTTGCTCCAGCTGTTGCATCTTCTGGCGTGTCACTGACTGGTTGTTTCCATTGAGATCTTGCATATCTAAGAGGGGACACAAGAGAGGGGCAAACATTATTTAAGCCCAAATATCAGTCCAATTCCTTCTCTTGCATATCTGTGATTCTCAGCTCATTTCTTCCTAGTAAACAAGCAGCTTGCTCCTATTTTAGGATTTCCTTACCACCTTTTGTCATTTTGTACATGGAAGTGAATTGTTCCCCTTTTCTCAATCTTGGGTTTTTTTCATTAGTTTCCTTTTGATTTAGATCGTGACTGTTTTCAAATAAGCACATTTTCTAGTCCAGCCCAGTTCTGAGTGGCATCAGTGGAGAAGAAAAAATGAATAAAATGAAATATAGAGAATCTTGATTCAAACCTTGCCACTTTTGTACATGCATCTAAACTCGATCCTATTGCACGCTGTTTTAGGATTTTTGTTTGCCCTTGGGAGCTGGGGTGGGTGTGGCCTAGTCTTCATGGCTGACTGGGTGGGCATGGTCTCTGGGACAGCCTCACAGGACAACTCTGGGACTACTGCAGACCAGATTCAGCCTGCGAGCCACGTATTTGACATGTCTGATCTAAACCATTCAAAAGTGGTGGGTGGGACTTGTTCTGCCATGCTCTGTTGCTCATCTTGTCAGTGTTAATCCCATTCCAGCAGATGCTGCTACTGGTACTATATAGATATGATGGGAAAACACTCCCATCTTGAGGGTCATATTGGCTAGAGATGATGATTAGTTGTTACCCAACACTAACTTAAACACAACAGATAAGGAAACAATCGGCTACCTTTCATCTCTACATTCTTTATAGTCACTTCCAATATGATGGGAATATGATCCCACTCTGAAGGCTTTCCCAAACCCATTAACAGAGGCAACCTTTTCATATATATATCTTTTTTAAATGTTTCATGGACAATTTAAAAGTTGATCTTTCTGTAGTTTGCACTGATCGTTGTTATTGTTTTGAGCAATAGTTAGGACACTGTGCATAATTTATTCAAGTTGCAAAATTAAACTATTCTTTCAAGCATAAATCTTACACAAACTGTTGTATATCTAGAAACTGTTGATCATAAATTTCTTGTCCTTAATAGAACTCCATGCACAAATCCTGCAGTACCTCAATTTAGTATGCTTCACTTGTATCAAATTAGAGGAAATTAGATGAAATCTATATCTTTTAACCAGGAAATTCATTGGTTGCATAAAATGTATTACATACCACCTTGACTCTTCAAAGTCTTATAATTAAAATCAAAGTCATCCTGCAGGTTCTCCACCACTTTCATCTTCTGCTCCAGATCCTATAAAAGCCATGAAAATTACACAGGATCATCATATTGGAAGGAACAGAAATATTCAACCAACTATTCTTGATCCAGACATTCTGAGTTCCCTACCTGGACGCGCTTTCTAACATCTTGCAAGTGTTGTTCCAGCATCTGCTGTTTCTCTGTCACTACAGCAGCTGTAGGGTGGTTTGCCTGTCCACCTTGCTATAGTAAAGTGGGAAGATACGGGAAAAAAAATAAGAATAATAGTTAATATCTTGCAAGTAATGGAGCTATTGTAATTGTGTGCTTGTGCTCGAAAATCCAACTTGAGACAGCTGTTGATGAAATGCTTGTGAAAACAACAGTCTGGGTTTTGTTTTTGTGTTAGTAATGATATTATTTAAGACTTAGAAAAGGGGATAATTGGGCCAAACAATTTAAGAATCATTAAAAACAGCCACCTTATCCCATGCCTTAGGATAGGGTGGCTGTGGAGTCCCCATACATTTGGTTTTTATTCCTAGCTTGACTATGATTTCTTCTACATATGTTTTCTTTCTTTCTTTCTTTCTTTCTTTCTTTCTTTCTTTCTTTCTTTCTTTCTTTCTTTCTTTCTTTCCTTCCTTCCTTCCTTCCTTCCTTCTTTTCTTTCTCTCTCCCCCTCCCTTTTTCTTTTCCAGAATTATCAAGGAATTAAGTGTTCTTAAAACTGAACCAAATAGCCTTATGTAAACCAATGATGATAGCCGGAATAAGTCAAAAAAACCTTTCCTCACCTGTGCTGCTGTTGCTGCTGTCTGTAGCAGTCGATTCTCCTCCCAGAGACAACGGGCCACAATGCGGGCAATCTCCATGGGTTTCTCTAGATACCTGCTCTATAAAAGAAACAAGAGAATCAAATTAATGCCCAGAGATTGTTGCTACTGGATAAATATTTTGAGAGAGTCAGCATGTTATTAACTCCTAAGAACTGAATTGCTGAATCCTGACCAGTTTCCATTCAAAACTCTACCTTCATAAATAACCTCTATCTTCTGACAAGGCTGTGCAAAGCATGTTGCTCAGAGTACCCTTATTCAAGAACACCTGTAATTACCATAAGGCTTATAGCTGCTTCACAGGCTGTCTTGGTTATCCAAGATATAAATGCATAGCCATTACATTTCGTAGCGGTCCCAACAGAAGTACAGTCTGTGTATACATGCATACAACTGGGGAAACACTTCAAGGCAGCTGCACCAAGCCTTCTGGATTGTGGCTGCTTTAATGCTTTAAGAATATTGCATTGGTTTGTGATATAAGCCTACTTGCCAAAAGTTTCTGGGAAGGCCAGACAAATCTTGCACACTACTTGTCTTTTCCCCAATACCTGAACTTCACTGATATGTTCTCATTGCATATTGAAATTCCTCAATCAGCCTTCCCCAACCTGGTTGTGAAAGATTAGAAGGAAGAAGCTGAAGGAGAAACAGCCTCAGATCAGACAACTCTTTTATAGTAACAATATATAACTGGCAATCATTCTTCCTACTGAGAAATGAGCAACTCAGGCAGGAAAGAGATATAAGATTTGAACCTGAAGACTGAGATGACAGATAGACAGAGCTTGAAGTTGTCAGTTTTCTACTCCAGTTATTACTTTTTTTCCCTGGCATTTATAATAAAGGCAGCTTATTAAAAACCGGTCTCCTCAAGAACTTCCAGTGGCACGGCGGCGATTCAGACGTGGAAATAGCGGGGCTCTTCAGAGCCCCGCAAAAATCCCGTCCGCCAAGCCCCCGCCGGTAGATCTGCGGACCTCCACTGTCCTGTAAGGGCAGGGGGAGAGAGAGGGACCCCCTCGGACGGCCAAGAGGAAGAGGCAGGTTCCTTGAGAGCGGAGGATACCCTCTACGCTGGTGGCGGTGGAAGAGGCAGCCATGGTGGCTGTCCCAAAGCCGCGGCAGCCGGGAAAAGCAAAGTGCAGGAGCAGGCTGTTTGAGCACCGGGTGAGTAAGACCAGCCCAGGTGGGAACAGCTTTCAAAGATTTTTGTGGACTAACAATGCCCTGGCCCTAATAGCGGCTAAGAATTATCAGGGCGAAAGATTTAAAATAATTAATAGAGAAGAGTACACCCTTTAAAGGATGATAATATTTATCACTTGCTTTTGGAACTAAATGTTTTCTGGAAGGACCTTTGGTTACTAAGGAGAATGGATTAGCTGCAAAGAGAAAGGAAGAGAAGAGGAAACGGAATGGAATGTCCTTTTAAAAAAAAAAGAAGAAGAAGAAGCGGTGAGAATAATAAGTGAAGAGAGCTTAAGATGGACGCTTGTTAATAGAAGTGAAAGTGGGAACTGCAAATTGTGTATTTCTTGCTGCTTAAAGAAGAAATTTTGTTTCTTATTTCTTGAACTGGAGTATATTGAGAAAAACTAAGGTGGTTTGATTTTGGATGTACTTATTTTTGAACTTAATAAGCGGTGGGACTTTAAGATGGACGCTTGTTAACATATTGAGCCTGTAGTACAGTGGACTAAAGCACTGTTATTAACAATTGCTGCTTGCAATTACTGCAAGTTTAAATCTCATCAGGCTCAAGGTTGACTCAGCCTTCCATCCTTTCAAAGGTAGGTGAAATGAGGACCCAGATTGTGGGGGCAATAAGCTGACTTTGTATAAATATACAAAAGTATGAAGGCTATTGCTTAACGCATTGTAAGCCGCCCTGAGTCTCTAGAGAAGGGCGGCATATAAATTAAAAAGCAAAAAAAAAGCAAGTGAAAGTGGAAACTGCAAACTGTGTATTTTTTGCTGGTTAAAGAAGAAACTTTGTCGCTTATTCTTCAAACTGGAGTATATTGAGGAAAAACTAAGGAGGTTTGATTTGGATATACTTAATTTGTGTTTGAACTATTTATGGATAGCTGGAAGGAAGAAGTTATTTGGAACAGTTAAATCTGCTGATTGATGGTGGTGAAGAAGGAGGGTGTTGCCCTATGAGAGGACATGATGACACCATATATGGAATACAAAAGAATTAAATTTGTTAGTCTTTATAACTTTATGGCTACTGGAACTGGAAAGGAGGAAAAAAGAAAAAAGAAGAAAGAGTTTGGGCAGAAGGAGAGAAACACCTCAGTTTGATTAAAATGGATGTAAATACTTTTTATGTAATTGATTTTTAAACAATGTAAGGAGGAGAGTTCCTCTGCCCTCTCTCTCTCTCCTTTTCCTTTTATTACTTTTTTTCTCTCTCTCTTTTTTCTCTTTTTTGCTTTGTATTATTTTTCTATCTCATTCCTTTCTTTTTGCTTCTTCTTCTTCCCTTTTTTTTTTTTTGCAAATTTTTTCTTTTGACAATTTTTGTTATACTTTTATTTCTTTGGCTAAAAATATTGTTTTTTATAGAAAGTAAGGGAATGTGGATAATTGAATATTACTGTGAACTATTTGAGGATGATGATTTTTAAAGCGAGGGATATTATTATAGAAAAAAATGGATATTTGAAAGAAACCTTTTTTTGTTTTTGTTTTGAAAATTGATCTAAAAAGCGGTTTAAAATGGCGTAAACTGTAAGAAATATGAAGATTAAGAATGAATCTTTGATTACTAATGAGAAATGTTGATAGATCTAACAATTACAGGGAACTGTCTTTTTAAAATGGTTAAAAATATTGTTCTTTATAGAAAATAAGAAAATGTGAATGAAGTTTTGAATATTATTAAGAACTAATTATACATGTTTATTTTTAAAGCGAGAAATACCATTATAGAAATAATCTGAATACTTTGAAAGCATTCTCAAAAAATATTAATAAGCATTTTAAGGATTATAGAAAATGGATTTGAAAGATGTTTAAAATGTGGGGTTTTTTTATAACATGCAAAAAATGGGAATGAACTTCTGAATAACAATAAGACTTGTTCATAGATTTTATAATTACGGTGAATTGATTTATAAATAGTCTAAAATGCTTGGAAATTAGATGATAAAAATTAAATTGTGAATTTGTCAAATACAAGGTTAGGAGTGGTGGAAAGCATCTCTGGAGAGCAGCTGACTAGGCTGTGAACCAGCTAAAAATAAAACTAGGAGGAGTAGAGGAGGCAATGCTGGAGAGCAGTTAATGCCAAACTGTGAACTAGTTAAATATAAGATAAGGAGTGGAGGTAAGCATCCCTGGAAAACAGCGAATTAAACTGTAATCCAGCTAAAAATAAATTTAGGAGGAGTGGAGGAGGCATGCTGGGGACCAGTTAAAGCTAAACTGTGAACCAGTTAAATAAAAGGTAAGGAGTGGAGGAAGCATCCCTGGAAAGCAGTTTATTTTGCTGTGATCCAGCCAAAAATAAAAAAAAAAAGGAGGAGAGGAGAGGATATACTGGGGAGCAGTTAAAGCTAAGCTGTGACCAAGCGAAATATAGGTCAGGAGTGGAAACATCCCTGGAGAACACCTGAAATCCAGCTAAAAATAAACCTAGGAGGAGTTGAGGACAAAATGTTGGAAGCAGTTAAAAGTAACTGTGATCCAGCCAACAAATAAGGTTAGGAATGGAGGTAAGCATCCCTGGAAACCAGGGCCTGGTGGCTCAGCAGACTAAAAAGCATTGTAATTAACACCAGCTGTCTGCAATTACTGTAAGTTCAAATCTCACCAGGCTCAAGGTTGACTCAGCCTTCCATCCTTTCTAAGGTAGGTTAAATGAGGACCCAGTTTGTGGGGGCAATAAGCTGACTTTGTATAAAATATACAAAAGCATGAAGGCTATTGCTTAACGCATTGTAAGCCGCCCTGAGTCTCTGGAGAAGGGCGGCATATAAATCAAATTAAAAAAAACAACAACAGCTAACTAAGATGCAATCCAGCTAAAAATAAAACTAGGAGGAACGAATGAGATACTTTTGATGAATAGATATTGATCTTAAAATGTTTTTTAGAGAGGAATAAAATATTTTATATTGATTATTAGATGTGTTTCAAAAGAAATATTGACTTGATCTGGGTCTTTGAAGTATGGGAAATATACGAAATACTGCTTGTTAAAATGCTAAATGAATATTATAAAGTACTGTTTGGATGTGAAGTTTAAGAGTTAGGGTGATTATATATCAGAAAATTAAATGTTAGAATAAGATGTTAGATTGAATGATAAAAATTGGATTTAGATTTGGGGTTTTTCTTTTTCTTTTCTTTTTTCTTTTTTTTTTTTTTGTGATTTTCTGTTTATTTTAAGATGTTAATGGAAGGAATTGGAATTTATATCTATGTTATACCGGGCCAAACTCTTGCTCCAAAAAGATGTTGTTTTATGTTTTATTTCTTAAAAAAATAAATAAATTTTTTTCAAAAAACCCCACAAAACCAATCTCCTTCAATCTCTACCTGCTGTACCTCTACCTGCTAGCCTTCAAGTTCAAGTAATGTTTTAAAGGATGCCTAGTATATTTCAGACATCTTGGATTGCAATTCCCATTATTTCCAGTTATCATGCCCAATGCTCCTGAATACTGTTCTTCCTGAAAAATGTAAAGCTTGATTTAGACTTCTGCGTTACTACACATCAGGGAATGTATGCATCTGTTGTTGTTGCATTTATACTTCTGCAAATTTTAATATTGGGGCTAGGGGATGCTCAAATAATAATGTCTTCCGCTTGCCTCCCAATAGGAAGTCAGATCAAATAATCAGCATGCAGGATGTGTACCTCCACACAATATGTAGTTGAGATTAAGGAGGTGTGCGTGTTGGCTTGTCTGCAACCATCTGCAACCTACACTTACCCATCAATCTCTTTGCACATACAGTAGTATGTGTTGATGCCTACAAGTCTAAATCAAGCTTAAGAAGAAATGTTGTTACTCTATGAATTGATTTTTCAGGATAAAAATGGAATTATTTCTACATTCCAAGCATAAACACTGATGCAGAAATTTATTGGAGAAGGCTGACCTTGAAATGAGAAATGATGCAATATTTGGGCTCTGGGTTTAACTTCAGTGATAACCACAGCCAGATCTTAATTGCTTTTTAAAATGCCAACAAGGTTAGGGGCAACTATACAATGCTGCATCAAAGAACAGTGCACATTATCACCTTGGGGTATTTTGCTAACTGTAGACTGGCCAGAATGATTTATGCTTTAATAATATCTTATCTAGATTATAATCATGTGTCTTAGATGGGACTTCCCTTAAAAATGTCCCAGCACTTTCTGCCAGTACAAAAATTCTTTAGCCTGCTGTCATGTGATGTACCTAATTAAAGTCATTTTATACTTACTCTTGGTAATTTAAACTAGCTGCCTGTTTCAATATACTTCTGCTGACTTGTAAAATCTTGAACAATTCAATAGATACAATCGGTTAGAATGGTTCTTGTGGTATGTACTTGTCTACCTTCACTTGAGGATCTTAAACATGCTGCTGTGAAAAGTGTTGTCTTCCTGTTGTGGACATCCTCTCTAAAGAACTTTCCACTTTGGATATATCAAGTTTCTTCTATGGTTTGGTATCAAAAACTACTTAAAATGTTCACCTAGACTTTTAGATCCCCCAATGACTTTGCTTCTGACTCCATTAGAGGGTTCAATCTTATTAGTTTACCGGTCTGCTTTGGTGCTACTGATATAACTGTTCTTATTTTCTAGTTTAAAGTGAGATACTAATACAACAAGTAATAATTTTTGTAAGGTTTCCCTGAGAGGCATAATTGAACTAGCAGGCTTGCAGCTGGAGATTCAGGGACACTAATACAATACTTTTTATTGCAGATATTAGAAAAGTCCTTAATCATAAGAAAACAACTACATCAATCACATTGATGGCAATCATAAGACTCTTTCTTCCACTCTTATGTCAGAATGGACTGAAGGACTGAAATTACTATTCAAACAGAGCAGTAATTAGCACCTATGTATTGTTATTGCTAACCAGCAAATAACAATACCATGTATTGTTATCAGAGGATGGTAGAGGACAGGAAGGCCTGGAATAACATTGTCCATGGGGTTGCGATGGGTTAGACACAACTTCGCAACTAACAACATCATTGTTATTACTATGGAACAATCTGGTCTCAGGCTCTTTGCTTCTGACCTTTTTAACTCTTACTCTCACAATTATACAGCAATGATAATGATAGCAATAAATAATGATAATATATTCAGGAAAGGAATCACTTTTTTCCTTTGCATTTCAAGATATCAATGCTATGACTACAAGTCAGCACATTTTTTTGCATTTCAGACTGTTAACCTAGCTCCTTGGTTCTCCGAGGAGCTGAGGGAGATGAAGCGCTGAAAAAGATGCCTGGAGAGTAGTTGGAGGACCAGCCACTCTGAATCCGACCAAACACTGGTGAGGTCTCATATTAAGACCTACCTAGTGTCAATAAATGCGGCGAAATCTAGCTATTTTGCCGCTCTTATCGCGTCATCAGATAATCGCCCAGCCGCCCTGTTTAGGGTGACCCGCTCCCTCCTCCATCTGGAAGCACGGGATGATCCCTTGCAGGATTGAGCTGAGGATTTTGTGCAGTGACAAGATCACTCAGATTCGGGAAGGCCTGGCCTCTGACTGGGTAAGTCCAAACGGGATGACTGAAGCAGGTCTTGAGAGTGTAATCTGCGAGGAGTTTGATCCTGTGGCTCCCGAGGACGTGGACAGGATCCTGGGATGGCTGAACGCGACCACATGTTTATTGGACCCGTGCCCCTCCTGGTTGGTACTGGCTTCCCAGGAGGTTACATGAGGCTGGCTCCAGAGGACTGTTAACGCTTCTCTGAGTGAGGGGGTCCTGCCGGCCGCTTTGAAAGAAGCGGTGGTGAGGCCCCTCCTCAAGAAGCCCTCTCTGGATCCGGCTGTTTTGGCTAACTATCATCCAGTCTCCAACCTTCGCTTCGTTGCGAAGGTTGTTGAGAGTGTGGTGGCGCGGCAGCTTCCCCAGTACCTGGATGAAGCTGTCTATCTAGACCCGCTCCAGTCCGGCTTCCGGCCTGGGCACGCACGGAAACAGCATTGGTCGCGTTGGTAGATGATCTCTGGAGGGCTCGGGATTGGGGTTGTTCCTCTATCCTGGTCCTGTTAGATCTCTCAGCGGCTTTTGATACCATCGACCATGGTATCATGTTGCACCCGTTGAAGGGGTTCAGGGTGGGGGGCACCGTTCTGCGGTGGTTCTCCTCCTACCTCTCTGGCCGGTCGCAATCTGTGTTGACATGGGGGCAACGGTCGACCCCGAGGCGCCTTGTTTGTGGGGTGCCACAAGGGTCGGTCCTCTCGCCCCTTTTGTTCAACATTTATGTAAAGCCGCTGGGTGAGATCATCCGTGGCTTTGGGGTGGAGTTCCATCAGTACGCTGACGACACTCAGCTGTACATCTCCACCCCAGGCCACCCCAACGATGCCCTTGAAGTGATGTCCCAGTGCCTGGAGGCCGTGCGGGCCTGGATGGGGAGAAACAGGCTCCGACTCAACCCTTCCAAGACCGAGTGGCTGTGGCTTCCGGCGTCCCGATATAGCCAGCTGGTGCCATCGCTGGCTATTGGGGGCGAATCACTGGCCCCCACGGAGAGGGCTCGCAACTTAGGCGTCCTCCTGGATGCACAGCTGTCTTTAGAAGAGCACATGACGGCCGTGGCCAGGGGGGCTTTTTATCAGGTTCGCCTGTTACGCCAGTTGTGTCCCTTTCTGGATCGGGACTCCCTACGCACAGTCACTCAAGCACTCGTCACTTCCTGCCTGGACTACTGCAATGCTCTCTACATGGGGCTCCCCTTGGGGTGCACCCGGAGGCTGAAGTTAGTCCAGAATGCAGCCGCGCAGGGGATTATGGGAGCGACGGGGCGCTCATATATGACACCTCTCCTGTGCGAGCTGCACTGGCTTCCTATGGTCTTCCGGGTGCGCTTCAAGGTGTTGGTGACCGCCTTTAAAGCGCTCCATGGCTTAGGGCCGGGGTATCTGTGAGACCACCTTCTGCCGCCAATAGTCTCCCACCGACCGGTTCGCTCGCACAGAGAGGGCCTCCTCAGGGTGCCATCAGCCAGACAGTGCCGGCTGGTGACCCCCAGGGGGAGAGCCTTCTCTGTGGAGGCACCTGCCCTCTGGAATGACCTACCCCCTGAGATACGGACGATATCAGACCTCCGGACTTTTCGTCGGGCCCTGAAAACACACTTATTCCATCTAGCCGGGCTGGCTTGATCCCATCCTCTCAGTTTTAATTGAATTCGGTTTTAATTGGGTTGTTTTAAATCTTGGGCCAAAATTATTTAATTGTTTTTTAAACTGTTTTTAAATTTTATATGCAATGTTTTATCTCGGCTGTACACCGCCCTGAGTCCCGCAGGAGAAGGGCGGTATAGAAATAAAATAAAATAAAATAAAATAAATAAATAAATGAATCTGTCATCTTACAGACAGGTATTCAGGAATTCACATAATACACGAGTTCCTAAATCAAAATTTGTCAGTCATTTCTACCTGTAGGAACTGTTTGATCCGGCGTAGATTATGCTGATAGAGAACATTGGATTCTTGTAGGAAGCGACTGTACTGCTGGTCAATTTCACCCAGAAGATTGTGAAATACCAAAGTAGCATGAGACTCTTTGCTGGCAGCATAAGCCCTAAAGAGGATAGGAAAGGAAATCCAACTTACTACTACAGTTTATAAGATATCTTTGTCTAATTCTATGAAAGTTCCCATCTATAAAAAGCAGGACCTATAATAATTAATGCCAAAAAAGTTTCTGAAGTTTCTTAAATGCAAAAAAAGTTAATATGAATTTCCAGTGAATTTTGCAAGCATAATTCAGGGAATTTAAGAAAATAACACCCACAAAGGAATTTCAATGTTCCAACTGTCAGTGTGGCAATTAAAAGAAAAGAACTAGATGGCAATCTATGGAAAACTGTGGTGGGCAAACAGTTATCCCTCATTTTGGGAGGTGAAGGTAGAAACTTGAAGATGCTGCTTTTTATGATGGGCTGGCCCAGTGAAATAGCCTCCTGTGGGAAGATTGACAGATTCCAATGTTATTTGTCTCCCACAAACAAAGACAGACAGATTTTCTAGTGGGCATTTGGACGTGGTTATCAGGTACAATGTTAGATTGAATACAGGATGTTGTTACCAGATACTTTGTTGGATTGTATACAGTATACAGTTGTTTTTGCCTTTTCATTTGTGATGGTGGCAGGACATGCATTTGATTAATAAACAAACAAGAAGGGTCAGCATGTCTGGAATGCATGAGAATGCATAAGGCTGATCTACAGTATTAGATAATACAGGTAATCCTCGACTTACAACAGTTTATTTAGTGACCTTTCGAAGTTACAACATCACTGAAAAAAGTGACTTTAGACCATTTTTCACACTTACAATTGTTGCAGCATCCCCATGATCATGAGCTCAAAATCTGGATGCTTGGAAACTGGTTCATATTTATGACAGTATCAGTGTCCCAGGGTCATGTGATCCCCTTTTGGGACCTTCTGACGAGCAAAGTCAATGGGAAGCCAGATTCACTTAACAACTGTGTTACTAAATTAATAGCTGCAGTGATTCACTTGACAACTGTGGCAAGAAAAGTCGTAAAATGGGGAAAAATTCACTATCTCACCTAGCAATAGTTGGGCTTAATTGTGGTTGTAAATCGAGGACTACCTGTAATCCGTATATCGGATATACCCCCAATTATGTTCCTGACAGCTCTAACAATTTCAGCGAAAAAGAATATAAAAGAAAAAGAATCTCACAAATTAATGCTGCATATTCCGAAAACCTCTGTGTCTAACAGCAGGGAGTTACATGATCCACAATTGCAAAGCTTCTAAATCATTGCTCAGGCAGAAGTCAGCACTTCTTGCCCTAATTTCAAAGAGCAATCAATCAGTTCAGACTTTTGGCAAGAATGATCTGTTTCTTTTCCAGAAATAGAAGGGAGGAATAGGAGAACAAGAAAGGCACTGCATGTGTAGATGGGGTAAGACTGATAAAGGAAATCAGGATCTGGCTTCCTGCTAGATTACCAACTTTTAAAGAAAGAGATAAAGGAAAAGCAAGTTAGTTTGCTTAGTCTACAATTCTCATTGTCTCAATCTGCACTGATATGACAGTTTGGTCTAATGGTCAAGACACTAGGCTATAAAGTGGAACATTGTGAGTTCTAGTCCTACCTTAGCCATGAAAGCTAGCTGGGTGACCTTGGGCCAGTCACTCTCTCATCCAAACTCATCTCACAGGCTTGTTGTTGTGGAGAACGTAGGAGGAATGTGTGTTGAATATGAGGTATTTGTAAAAATAATGACTATATACATACACACACACACACACACACACACACATATATATATATACTGTATTTTTCGTAGTATAAGACACACCGATGTATAAGACACAGCTTAGTTTTTGGGGAAGAAAATAGGGGGGCGGGGAAATCTGCCGACCAGGTATTCATCTGGCTAGCGTCCTTAGTCTGGTCAGCTTCAGCACATTAGTTTGCTGGTTTTTATCCCCTGCTTGGGGATAAAAATAGCTTCTAAAACACAAATGATCTTTGGAGAGAGAACCAAAGAGAAAAACAGGCAAACCACAGAGATCGCTTCACTCTGCTAGCGCCCAGTTAGGGCTGAAAAAACTTCACAGCTGAGAGTCGGAGGGAGCAGGCAAAGCACTTCACTGCTAGCGCCTTGCTAGGGCTGAAAAAAGGCTTCACAGCTGAGAGTCAGAGGGAGCAGGCAAAGCAGGAAAACGGAGATTGCTTCACTCGCTAGCACCTCGTTAGGGCTGAAAAAAGCTTCGAAAAAGCTACATTTGGAGTATAAGTCACACCCAAATTTTCAGCCTCTTTTTAGGAGGGAAAAAAGTGTGTCTTATACTCCGAAAAATACGGTATATCTTGTCTCTATTATATATATGTATGCATGTATGTGGGTGGGTGGGTGGGTGTGTATACCCACTTCCTCATTGCTTCCCCAAAGATGCTTCCTTGCCTTATTTTTTTGAAGCAACAATATAAATCAATTGAGCATCCGTATTTTACTCATTGATTTGAAGGACTGCGGCCCCCAACCTTTCGGGCACCAGAGACCAGTTCAGTTCTGTGGACAGAGGTTTCTTTGTGGGTTGGAGGGGGTATGGTTTCGTGTACTGCCTGCATCAAGTGGATGGAGCTTCGGTTGTTTGCACAGCCAGTTTCTAGCATGCCACAGACTGGTCCACAGACCAGGGCTTGGGGACCCCTGCTCTAGAACATAGATGTTTTTGCTCAAATGTAGCCTGGAAGCTTAGAAACAGAATTCCTCACCAATCCTGGCTCTCTATCCAAGGTGCAAGAAACTGCCGAAGTTCCATTGGAAAGCTGTCACTGTAAAGCTGGTGGAGCTGCTCCAAGTATCTTGTGTCCAATTGCTGCAATTGGTTCCACTGTGCCATCTTGGCAGCTGACTCTGAAAAGAAGAAAACATATAGGGCATTTTAATGTGAGCTCTCTATTGATGAGTCAGGCTGATGCTATCCAAAAATATCCAATAATCAATCAATAACAACCATTCCTGATTCACAGTCACAAGTAAAACCTAACAATGTAAATCTGTAACAAAAAGGAAAAGAAAGCTCAAGAAAGAAACATTCCTATTGACAATTTATGGGTTTTAAGTAATTTACAATTTATGGGTTAAAAGTCATTTTAAGTGACTTATATCCAATTATTTTGCTTCTGATTTTTAGTCATAATTATTGCTGATGAATGCTAGATAACGGAGAAAGCCGAAGAATTCCAAAAATACTAAACTATGTGCTTCATTGATTACAGAAAGGCTTTCAATTTGTCAATGCCAACATGTGGAATATGCTCAGAAAAATAGGAATCCTAGAATATCTTACTGTCCTCATGAGAAATGTATATACAGGTCAGGAAGCCAAAATATAGACAGAACATGGCAAAACATTGACACCAGACAACCAAACTAATGACAACAGGAAGAATCACTGGCCTTAGAATTGCCAATGAAGGTATCAAAATGGTAGATAGTTTTGGTCATCTAGCATCAACCATCAACAATAATGGAATAAGCAGTCAAGAAATACACTGCCGGCTAACGCTTGGTAGAGCAGCTATGAAAGCCTTGGAAAAAATATTCAAATGCCATCATGTGTCTTCACTGATCAGAATCATGCAAGTCATGGTACCTACTGCAATATTCTCTGGGAATGAAAGTTGGACTTTGAAGAGAAAGAGTATTGACACTCTTGAACTTTGGTGTTGGAGAAGACTCCTGACCATATCATGGACACCAGAAATGGACTAATGGATCATTTAAAAATATCGACCCAGAGTTCTGATTAGAGGCACAAAATTAGGCTCAAAATTATCCTGCTTTGGATAGATTATGTGAAGATTTAGCTCTCCAAGGCTCTAATGGTAGGAAATGTGGAAGAAAGAAGAGGATGACAAGCAGCGAGATGGGTAGACTCAGTTACAGTGGTGATAAGTGCACCATTGGAAAAGCTGAAAGTTTAGGTTACGGACAGATTGTCATGGAGAATATCTATATATCTAGGTGTGGACACCGACTTGATGGCACACAATCAATCAATCAATCAACCAACTAGTGTTAGTGTTGACTCCTAGTTACTGCCTGGAAAGTCCCTGTTCTTTTCCTGACAAGATTTAAGAAGTGGTTTGCCACTGCCTGCTTCTGAAAAGAAGAAAACATATAGGGAATTTTAACATGAGCTCTCTATGAGAGTAATAGCATCCAAAGTAAGTGTTAAACCAAAATTTGTTTTCTAGTAGCTAATCTTGTTCTAGAATACAAGAAGAATCCCAAATAGCTTTAAATGGCACTTCAATCCCAGCTATTTTGATCCACAATTCATAGTATGCTAAATTCTGTTTTCCTTAATAGCCAAAGTAAAATCTTTAATAACAACAAAATCTTTAACAACAACAACAACAACAAAAATCAGCTGTAATAGATCCTACTTAAGACTATTATGCCTTAAAACAAAAAGGTAATTCCTCCCCCATTTAGCATCTTTCAAATGTTTTCCTCTAATATGGTTATTTGTTTGTTTACATATCACAACAGCAGAGGAGACCTAGAAATTACCTGGGGAGTGGTCTGAGATTGCTGTCTCCTCTTCCTCTTTTATAGGTAGGGCTGAAATTTTCTTTAAAGCTTCTATTGATTATTTCAGTTCAGAGCAGCTTTTTATCCTTAATTTTCTCTCCACTTTCATCTTCTATCTCATTATTTTTCTTGATGATTCCTTTGTAACTGCACCACCCACTCCTTCCATCTCCCAGTAAAATCCCATTCCATCTCTCCATGTTTTCTCAAAAATCTGTCAGCTTTCATTACATTTACACATGCTCTTCACCATCCTGCATTCTTTACTGCTGGTTGCTCCACAAATTTTTATTCCTCCCCCTTTCTTCCTATTTATATTTTATTACTTGCACCACCACCTATATTCTTTATTTTATTTTCCTCCTCAATGCTTCCAACAGCTTCCCTGTCTTGCAGATGTTTCTTAAATAACTAAATATGGGTAAACCATATTCACCTGTCTAGTCCAGGTTCACTGGGATGTTGCAACTCATCAAGTACTCATTTTAAATACTGACTGTTGTAAGGCCTTGCATGATGTCACCTGTAGTTTGTCCCTCCTCCCTATTATTAGTAATAATAGGAACGGCGCTGAACTGATACTGCAAATAACCATGGCAAAATTCTAAAAGATTCTCTTTCTGCTAATCCCTAATGGCTTTAATCTGTAATTGGGCACCAGTCATTAAATCTTGGATATTATTTTGGGGCCCTTCTAAGACACTGAGGTAGTTACTGGGATTGGAGGGATTAGGATGTCACTGATACACTTTTTCACTTAGTGCAGACTTCAGAATATGTAAATATAACCTACTCAATCTCTTGGTCAAACAAACTGTACTGGAAAGTAAATTGAAGTAGCCTCCAAATTCACTTGAGAGGATCAGGGCCCAGACCTGTAACAATCTATTTCAGCTATCCTCCAAGTAAAAGAGTATGGAAGACTACTTGTTTCCACTCTTCCTTTTGCTGGTTTTGCGTATGAGTATTTTTATTCTGTTTGTGCTTGGATTTCTACTAGCACTATTCAAGCTGGGGGAGGTTTTATTTATTGGTTCGATTTATATGCTGCCCTTCTCTGGAGACTCAGAGCAGCTTACAATGCGTTAAGCAATAGCCTTCATACTTTTGTATATACCTGCTTAGTAGGGCTTTCGCCCCCCCCCAAGAGGTGTTCTTTTTTATACAAAGTCAGCTTATTGCCCCCACAAACCGGGTCCTCATTTTACCTACCTCGGAAGGATGGAAGGCTGAGTCAACCTTGAGTCTGGTGAGATTTGAACTTGCAGTAATTGCAGGCAGCTGGTGCTACTTAACAGCACTTTAGTCTGCTGCACCACCAAGGTTGTTGCTTAATTCCCCAAAAGACTTCTTTCAATTAAAGGGGAACTCTGGGATATCATCAAGGTGTGAGCCTGTTAAGTAAGCAATTTGGTAAGATTGTTACCTTATTTGCCTGCTACATTTCACATTTGACCCTCACTTTGCTACATTCATGGCAGGCTCTGTACATATTCCTAGCAGAAGTGGGTACAAAATCCTTTAACATTTCAATTTTTAATTTTGCCAGAATGCTTCTGCTGCCTCTTCTTTTCCTTTCCTGCACAATTCTTGAGTTAAGCCAAGGTCTTAAATCTACCATTTGGTTTAATTGCAGTTTGTAATCAGCCTGCAAAACATGATGATGATTTCTAAGTTGCTCCAAAGTTGATTCGTTGTTGTCTGACCTGTTTCAAAGAAAAGTTCTTTAACTGTAGTTGTATGAGGACCTGAACTATATGGATCAAGCCAACCCACAATGCTACTTTCATCACTCCAAGTAAATCTTTTTATTCCTTTTTCTATTCCTCTTAATTTGTTCAGCTTCCAAAATTCTGTCTTAACATCTCTTCTGTATACATGACCTTCATTTTCTCTTGCAAATCACCAATAGGCAATTCCAACCTCTGAACAAATTTCTCTATAACCTTGCAATGTACCAAACCCAGTTCCCCCTCCCCACAGTTCTCCAGTGGAGGTATATTACCTGGAAGACAGGTGATGAAGTAAGCATCCTTTTGCCGGGCATCTTCAGATTTCCAGAATTCATGATCTCCTGCTTCCTAGTCTGGTGTCTTAACACTACAACAAACTTGCTCTCTTAATTTTTAGACAAAACTAGAATTGGGGATGGGGGGGGGCGACTTTCCATTAATGCAACCCTATATTATATACAAATATACCACAATTTTACTTTCTGTTCTACTGAGAACACATTACCATAGCTTCTAGTATCCTACTTACCAATATTTGTGTAATAGTTAAAATAATTCATCTATCTTCAGAATCACCACCTTATGTACAAATTGGTTCTCCATTCTCCAAGGTTTATCCCCTTTCAAGGAATACTGTCTCCAGATATGCAGCTTCATCTATTATGTTGACAATTTTGGGCTTTCTTCATTTACAAAACAATGCCACTCTGGAAAATTTTGGATTGGATTTCAGAGATTTTAACCATGAAGCTAGTTCACAATATAACTCATTCAAGAAAGACACTTGTGGTAGAGCCTATAAGGTGAGGATGGCTAACAATTACTTTTTATAGCAGAGACAGTAAGAATGCTTTTAGGTTTGGTATCTATCCCCAGTCTTCCCAGGGATATTTCATTGTACTAAATAAATCTTAATCTAATCTGCTCATCTATGAAGGCTCATCTTGTACATATTTAGTACAACTTACATTTACGACTCATAGTCACATGATCAAAATTTTGGTGCTTGGCAACTGGGATGATATGATTCCTATTTGCCTCCTTCCCAGCTGGCTTCCAACAAGCAAAGTGCAATGATTCTATACCCTCAGTAATGATTTTTCTTCCCTGAAGACAAGTGGAATTTTTGCAAATATTCTACCTTTCTTTATGAAAAGAAGCAAGCTAAGACAGTGTAAAGGAAATCCTGTTTCCCCCCCACCCCCCAAAAAACAAGAGACAATTAAGAGGAACAGGATGAGGAAGAACTTGGATTTGTGGCTACAATGAATAATCGCAAAATCTTCAAAAGCAGAACTTATATAAATAAATGAATGACTGTGAGGTAAATTCATTTTCTAACAGACATTTAGCAAAACTAGATGACAGAAATTCAGTTTTGTTAAGTGATTCTTGAAAAATTCCAAATCTCTGATTGGTGTACCTAATGTGCTAAGCAAACTCTTCCTCACAGCTGAAGTTTCTGTGAAAGTGTAACACCGTCTGCCTGGTGACTCAGGAAGTTTTGTTTATACTTTAGAAGAAATAAATGCTTGGAAACTCATAGCAATTTGCCCAGTCACATTTATAGTTAATTAAAGCAAAGTCTCTTTCACTGATTTAAAATTCTTCTTTTCAAATGTTTCTCCACCTGGACTAAACAACAATTTATGAGAAAAGCTGTCAAAATTCTTGCCTGCGATCTCTTGATTGTTTATTTCTTTCATTTGACTCTTTCGTTTCTTTCCAGCTTCCAGACAATTTCTCACTATGATACTGCTTTATCCATTCCCCAAACATTAAGATGTGTGGACTCCCATTCCCAGAATTCCTTAGCTAGCACTGACTGGGGAGCTGGAGTCTACACAGGTTAAAGTTGTCGATATTCAGAAACACTGGTGTAGACTCTGGAACAATAAAAACAACAAAAAAACGCTTTGAAAAGTACAAACAATAGTTTGGTTTGCTTGGCCAACTACTGAGGTTTGCAAAAGAATGCTCACTCACTTCTACAAACATAGTTTAACAAAATATTTGGAAGTTCTGTGTTTTCTTAAATGAGGACTGCATATGCTCAAAAACCATGGAATGTTTTCTGCTTTTGGAAAAATAAGCAGAATCATTGGTTTGTGGGGGATGGAAGCAGAAATGCAGCTTCTTGGACCTGATTCAGTTCCTGAAAAAGAGTTTGGTTTTTGAAAGATGATGATCTGTAACTCTTAATACTTCTCAAGTATGCATTTATCTTGTTTTTTCTCTGCATCTCAACTTTCTAGTAATTTATTTATATAATTGTTCCATCAAAGATGGCTGAAAGGGAGTAGTTTCCTGAGGCTGACTTCATCTCAGAAATGAGATTTGGGCTGAGTATTTCTCAGACATGCAGCTCATATGTTTTGGTAATATCTGCTCAATTAGGATGAAATGATCCAAGCAACTGGGAAACCATAAGATCAGCTAAATTTGAAAAAAATGTATGTTGCTTTCTTAAACTGTGAATATGTTTCTAAATACTAACACTTCAAATCTGCAACGATTTGTCTCTTCTAAATTTTCCTAATATGAATTTATTTCCTCCCCCTCAGAGCAATCTAGTCAGCAGGTATTTTGGATTATTTTCTGACATCTCATTTCTTATTAACTTCAGTTAAAGCAAGATATTGACAATACTGTTTCTACTTCAGATTATGTTCCTGTAAAGCTCATAGTTCTTTTCTGTCAATAATTTAAAAGTTTATTACATATGGTCTCTAGACATCCCTTTGTTCAGGGCTGTCAAACTCAAGGCCCGGGAGCCGGATCCAGCCCATCGAGTGCTTAGAGATCCCCCTTAGGGATGCTCTGGAAACAGCGAAGAACTGGCCTGTGATGCCTCTGCCAGTAAAAACGGCAGAGTCACACACGGACCTCCCAAGTTCTGTTTTTGCTGGCAGAGGGTTGCAGGAGGCCGTCGCAGCCGAAAACAGAGCTCAGGAGCCTGTTTTCGCTGCAGAGCACTCGGGCCACCACAGGGCCCCCCGACACGAATGACATCAAGCTCGCCACATCCACCCTGGCCATGCCCACCCTGGCCCCTCAAGGTCAAACACAAGCCTGATGTGGCCCTCAATGAAATCAAGTTTGACACTTCTGTCTTTGTTGAATAACAAATATTTTTAAGTAGATGGAACAGGAGATGAGACACTGTTTAATTAATAAGTATTGGATTTCATCATGGACATGAGGCACTGGCTCTTACACAAATTAAGCAACGTAACCTCTGTTTAGAATATATTTGAGAAATTCCAAATGTTCTAGATCCGCGATGGTGAACCTGTGGCATGCAGAGCCCTCTTTGTAGGCATGCGAGCCGTTGCCCCAGCTCAGCTCCACCGCGCATGCATGCATGCGTGCCTGCCAGCCAGCTGGTATTTGGGTCTTTGGCGCGCATGCGGAGGGCACATGCGGGAGACAGACGTGCATGCACAGGTCGCACGCACATGCATGGGGGTGCCCACGGGGGTGGGTGGGTCATGCATGCATTGCATTATGGGTGTGTGCGCGCGCTTTTGGCACTCGGCGCCAAAAAGCTTAGCCATCACTGTTCTAGATCTATTAAAATATCAGCCCTTCAAGGTGGATCTAATCGGTGGGGGGAAACCGATGCCATGTAAATCAGTACTACTTTTATTGTAATAGCTATAGTAGCAGAATCTTGTTAAGTCTAAATGCATTTGCTCCTTTTTCCCTTTATCATCCTGTTGGTCTGAGATGTTTACTTTCTTAAATTGGCTTGAGGGTATCTTTTATCTGACTGCTGCCTTGATAGTGGCTCTTCCTCCTGTGCTCTAAGGCCATTCCCTCTTTCCTCTATAGAAAACAACAGATAACTCAACAGATAACTCAACTGATGACACAATTGTCACTTGACCACTCCTAATCATTTTAAGAAATGTTGACTACAAATTAATTGTATACATTGAGGGAGGTCTCTTGCTTGATGGCTTCCCAGCTGACTACCACAAAGTGGTTTTTAATTGCCTATTTTAGTGAAATATATTTTGAAGTCTTTTCAAATATATTCCTACCTCCCAAGTTTCAACTATTCAATATTCAAAATATTGTCCTTCCTAAGGATCTATTTCACTGGTTATAGTATGTGCTAAGATTACAAGACTCTTTAGTTTTCAGATCACAGTAGTTACAGTATTCTAATAAATATGAAGCAACCCAGCTCAGGTTGTTGATTAATGTAACTGCTTTAACCTAAAATTGACAGAATCTAGCAGCTATTTCTGAATCTGAAAAAGCTTTTGATATGGTTTCGTGGTGGTTTTGGAAATAGCTTTTGACTCATTTTGGATTTCCCTTGAGTTTTATATTGTGGGTCATTTTTTTATTACTATATCAACTACATTTGATAATGTGAAAAGTATATTGTGCTTTAGAAATTAATCATATGTTTCAATTCTGAATCTTATTTCTTTAAAGTAGAAGTTTAGTGCCACGATTAATAACAGAAATTGGAGAAAATCAAATGTGATACCACTATGCAAACCTTTAGGACTTGCTATTTGGACAGCAATTTGCTGTGATATTTGCTGTGATAAAAAAGACCTCTACCTAAATTTGTTACCAGACCTACAGTGTTGAAAAGTATAGTTAAACAACATCTTTATATTTTTATTTAAAAGAAGAATCTAAAGTTATGGCCTTTATTTGCAACAATAATTTGTTTTTTTAAAAACAAAAAACAAAAAAAAACCCTCCGTGATAAATGCAGTCTGTATGTGACTGTGGCCTTTTTCTCTTTAAAAAAAAAAACCTAGGGATTATTGCCAAAAATACACTAAATACATATATAAGATTTTTCAGTTGCTATTAAGAACACATCATAGTGCTATCAATTATTGGCTTTTGAAACTAGGTTCATGCCACAAATTATTTTTAAAGGTACTATATATATAAAAAAAAGTTATACAAAGTTATGTAGGTTGCTATAGGACAACACCCAAAAGCATAGCTGGGAAATCCCTGGTTCAAGTTTCATCTTCACCAAATGACTCTAGACTCAGACCCCCACTTACAAAATGATGATTATAAAAATAATGATTTACTATATAAAACATTCGCAGAGATATTAGAGAAGTAAGTAGTATGAATTATTCTGAATTCTAGATACAAGCAAAATGAACAGCAATGATAGTAGTAGTAGTTGGAAAGTATATCCATAACCAGCTTTCCTGAGAGGATATCTTTTGGGAATTTTGCTTCTAACTGATATAGAGATTTTAATATGCTATTTTCCAGTGTTTCTCAACCTTGGAAGCTTGAAGATGGGTAGACTTCAACTCCCAGAATCCCCCAGCCAGCGCTGCTGGCTGGGGGATTCTGGGAGTTGAAGTCCACCCATCTTCAAGCTACCAAGGTTGAGAAACACTGCTATAGTCAGATTTTAAACCTTGGATTGTTGATAACTGGACATTGGAAAAAGGATTTTTAAATAAATCTACTTTTATTGTATTTCTATTCTGCCAAGCAACAAGTTCTCTAATGGTTGTATTTATAATTTCTAAGTAAACATGCATGTGATTCAATTGTACAGCTAGCTCAATTATACACATACAAAATGTTTGGATCTTCTCCAATAAACTCATATCTTCATGTAAATATATCTATCCAAGTCCTAAAATAACTCAGTTCTTATCTGAGTAAAACAGGGACCACTTCAGTTACAAAATACCCCCAAGAAAATTATACAGAAATTTTCTTCAGGTTATTTTATAAATTAACTGGTCTGTTTTACCCAGATAACAACTTCTGAATTATTTTAGGATTTGGATAGATATATTTACATAGAGATATGAATTTATTGGAGAAGATCTATTTAGAAATTAGAAAAAAATTTCAAACAGTGCTTTTATTATTATGATGCAATAACAGAAATTTATTTCAATATATGGAAACCTTAAAAAACTGTAATTTCCTTACTTGTTCTTCACTCTATTATTTACTCCACTCCACTGAAAATTTAGAAAATTAACGAAGGCAATCATTAAACTGCATTTACTTTTTCAATGCCACTATTAGATTCTCACAAATATATTTGATCAATTATAGAACAATGAAAGAGTTGGATGGCAAAATTATATTATAATAATATAGCATAATAAAAATCTATTTAAAGGAATATGTAAAATTCTAATGACATAGCATGTAACAGTAACATTTATTGTAGCTATGTTCCCTCACAAAATGAAAGACTGAAAACCCCTTACAATGAGGTAATACTCCCATAAGAAAAACAAAAAAATAATAATCTTGAGGCACCTCAATCCCTAAATTCTGTGCGCTGCATCCAAGTGAAGCATGGAAGAGATTTTCATCTCAGGTGTTATTCTCCACAAAAGCCCATCCTCTTACATTCCCCTTGAAAAGCAGGAAAGGGTTTTACAGTAAATGCAGGAGGTAGAGCTTTCTGGGAAGTGTTTGGAAGACAAGGAAATAGCTGCTTTCAGATTTGTTCCATGCATACTGTATGTCATTTGAAAATGAAGTATAAAGCCAAGAATCACAGCCAAATATAATCAATTGCCAAGAGTCTGCATACAATTGCCATAGGATATTGGGTGTGTGTGTGTCTCAGGTACACACAACTTCATAAAATACATAAAGGCCCATTTCAAACAGAGAGAAGGATGGACTGGAGAAGGAGGAAGAGGAAGCAAGAGAAGGAATGAAAAGCAAAGAGAGTCTTTCTGCCTGCCTGAATTTTCTTTAACACTTTACTTTTCAAAACAAAAGCATCAGAAAATGATTTTAGTTCCCCATAACAAAGAATGTGAGTAGAAACCATTTGTGTGTGTGTGTGTGTGTGTGTGTGTGTGTGTGAGAGAGAGAGAGAGAGAGAGAGAGAGAGAGAGAGAGAGAGAGACCTGATTGCTCCAAAACCAAAAATATTAGAAAACATTAGCGGAAATAATAGCAGAAAAAAGTGAAGATACACGTAGAGGCATTAGAGAGGTAGGAGTTTAAAGTAATAGGTGAACAGTGAGAAGTCCTAAAATGTGTCATAAGCGAGAATGCAGTCATGCTGAGATATGGAAGGTTACCACTCACAAATGGGCTTTTTTCACTAAAAGCAGTTATACAGCACGTTTCCCACTAGGCCTCTCCTTTGTTATCTTTTCTGGGCTAGGCAAATACTTTTTATTCTTACAGAACCTTTAACCTGTTCATCCTACCTCACACTTTTTAAATGGGTTGATTCTCTACGAAAATAAGCAATTATGCATAATGAACAGAATGTGAAGGATGTGTGTTTGTGCTTTATTTTTATAGTTACAATGTACACTGAAGATGGCATTTAATTTTGTTGTACGAGCTGCAATGACAATAAAATAAACTTAACTTTCTGCAAATGCTTAGAGGATGGTGAACAAGAGATTTCAAATTTGAACAGTATAGAATTAGAAGCAGTGAGTTTGAATTTGAAGCAGTGATTAGAAGCATTTTGAGTTTGAAGCAGTGATTTTGCATTTGCTGTTTTGATAATTTTGAAAGCTATTTTGAACCCAAAATAATTCTTAAATTGAAAATTACTTATTTTGAATTTGAAATAAGTCTAAAATTGTCGAAGCACCCCATTTTGCATACATCTAGATTAGACAAATTAAGGTAAAAATGCTATTCATATACAATCCCTGTTTTGCTGACCTATTAAAACATTTCTATACAACTGAATTGAAAACCCAATTGCATTAGTATTGCACTATACAGTAGAATTCAATATTCTATAATATAATATAATATAATATAATAATATAATATAATATAATATAATATAATATTTCTTGTCACCTCACGCCTGGATTATTGTAATGCTCTCTACATGGGGCTCCCCTTGAGAAGCACCCGAAGGCTCCAACTGGTCCAGAATGCGGCCGCGCAGGTGGTAATGGGAGCAATGTGGCGCTCTCATGTAACCCCCCTCCTGCGTGAGCTGCACTGGCTCCCAGTGGTCTTCCGGGTGCGCTTCAAGGTTTTGGTTACTATCTTTAGAGCGCTCCATGGCTCAGGACCAGGGTACTTATGAGACCTGCCACCAGTAGCCTCTCACCGACCAGTTCGCTCCCATAGAGAGAGACTCTTCAGGGTGCCGTCGGCCAAACAATGTCGACTGACGGCCCCCAGGGGGAGAGCCTTTTCTGTGGGGGCACCTACCATCTGGAACGGGCTTTCCCCGGAGTTACGAAACATCCAAGATTTACGCATATTCCGCCGTGCCCTGAAAACATTTCTATTCCAACAAGCTGGTCTGGCCTAACTCTCCCTTTTTGATTGGCTTTTAAACTGGCTTTTAAATTGGGTTTTAAACCTCTTTAGATAAATTTGGATGTTCTTAATCTTTGAGCCTAAATTACTTAATGTGTTTCTTAATAGTTTTTAACTTCTATATGTATTTGTATTTATTATGGCTGTTCACCGCCCTGAGTCCTTCGGGAGTAGGGCGGTATACAAATATGAAAAATAAATAAATAAATAAAATATAGTTATTGCCCTGGGATAGACGCTGTTTTTCAGCCTATTTGTCCTTGCTTTTATTATCCTGTACCAACTGCCAGATGGTAATAGTTCAAAAAAAGATCCATCTCAGGATACGATGGATCTTTAAGAACGTTTTGAACTTCCTTAAGGCAGCGGGAGCTATAAAGCTCTTCCAAAGAGGGGAGAGGGCAACCAATGATCCTCTGGCCAATGACGTTAATTCTCTGGAGTGCTGTCCTATCTGCCACTGTGCAATTGGGAAACCATACACAGATGCGGTAAGTTAAAATACTCTCTATGGTGCAGCGTAGAAGGTCACCAGCAGTTTTTCATTCAGTTGTTATTTCCTGAGAAGTCTCAGGTAGTCTGCTGGGCCCTTTTGACCGGTGCTACAATGCAAGTGCCCCAGGTCAGGTCCTCTTTTAAGATGACACCCAGAAACTTAAAACTGGCCACTAGTCCACTCTGTCTCCATTGATAAACAAGGACTGGATGTCTGATCTATTCCTTCTAAAGTCATTATAAGCTCCTTGGTCTTATTGGTGTTAAGGACCAAGTTATTGTCTCCACATCATACCACACCAGAAAATAGGTAAAATGGAGGATGGGCCCAATGATAAAAATTATCAACCAACGAACTGAAACAGAACAATAAAAGGGAACAAAATAACAAGTGTTGTGCTTTTTAAGCAAAGCAAAAGTGTGAATTTTGTTCTTTACCACAACTACACAACTTTTGGCCTACAGGTAGGTACACATGCTATCATTTATTTCTTTCCACAAATACAATTACTGCATTCTATCTGTGAGCTCTTTCCCAAAAGATTCTCCAATCAAACCGCTATAACAGACTCATTTCTGCTTTGATTCTTCTGGTATTTGTGTTCTTCTCAATGTTTTGTACACACACGCCCTGAAAGAATTCATTTGAATTATTTTCAGCAATGACTGAAAAAATTCAGCAATGACTTGATAGCCGAAACATATGAAAAAAAGAGGATGTGTAATACCTAGAAATGGTCTTTTGCAACGCTTTAAAAACTGGGTTATATACCCAGGCCTGGAGCTTAGAATGAGTTAGGATCCCTTTTGGCTTTACTATTAATTATATTGGCTGTATGTATTTATTTTCTGGAGTTTTTTACTGTTTTCAATAATTTTATAGTTTTAGAATTGTAAGCCATTTGGTTGAATTGGGCAGTTATAGAAGTTGAATAAATAAATAAATAAATAAATAAATAAATAATACATATTTCTCTTACTCCTGGAAATCTTTTCTTTATGTGTTGTGAAGCAGGTTTCATTTCAGCTCTTCTTGGAAAACATTTTTAAAAATTCTTTTGCAAAATTTAATACAGAAACCAAAATAGCCATGTTCCCCAACAAAGTAAATCTTGTCAGAGCTACAGCAAAGAAATGGAAACAGAAACTTCTGCCTCTCCTCTTTATTCTTTCTTCAACAAAAATGACACCTGCTTGACTAATATGACTTTTGGTTCTTGCCCTGAGCTTTGGAAAACTACTACATCTCAATCTCATCTATGAGAAAATCTGAAGTCCAAACAAAAAGGAAACAATACAGGGGTAATTTTAAAAATCTTTAAGATAGAGGCTGCTGCAAATGTGTCCAGTAAACTTTTATGGAGAGGCTGAAAAACAGAATGGCAAAACTAGACACCTATTAATCAATCTTTTCCAACCTAGTTGCTCCTGTCTCCAACGTTGTAGTTCTTGCTCTTTTTCAGGCAGAAGTGTAAATTCACCTGGGGCTGAATCTCTTTTATTGTTAAAATACTGTAATGTCCTATTTTCTTTAATGAAACTAAATTCATGCAGGGTCTTTCTGATAAAATTTTAATACAAAACTTGGTTATTTGGTAACAAAAAAACAACCAGCCAATTACAGTGTCACAAGAACAACATTACACAGCAGCAACAAAATTATAAATTTTATATCATCAGAAATACATTAACAGAAAACCAGCTGCCAGAGACCATTCTGGAAAGTCACCTGGCACTTAAAAAGGTGGTGTTAGGGAGGACTTCTGAAGAAGAAAAGTTTATAAAAATGACTCGCTTTAAAAAAAAAGGCCCTCCTCTTGGAAGATTCTGGCAAAACTTTATTCACCAAGGACACTTAAAACAGGACTTCAGTTATCAAGCAATATGCACAGGAGATATATGGTCAAATCCCAAGCACTTATGAACTTTTGGATTTTAAATGGCGTTGCCTGAACTTTGCAGCAACACTTTCACTGATCAATTCACACATCATACCTATCCCTAATTCAGTTTGGTTAGCCTGGCTAACAATGGTTTGTTGAATCAACCGATCAAAATTTCTTAAAATGAATGAAAGTGTTTGCAGAATAATAAATTATCCATTCATCAGGGAGGCTGGTTACTGTACATCATGATCTGGGTAAGAAAAATCTGTTACATTTAATTTGATTATTTGAGTCCATTCCTCTCAATGTAAAGCTGTAGCAGATTTATTTATTCTCAGAACATACTGCAAATCAGGCAAACAGATGTTTGCAAATGCCAATGGAATGCCTCTTTCTAAGTTTGAAGTAGTGGTTAAGGCACCAGATAGAAATTGGGAGATCATGAATCTGCCTTAGCCAGCTGGGTGATCTTGGGCCAGCCATTCTGTTTCAGCCCAGCCCACTTCACAGGGTTGTTTTTGAGAAGAAAATAGGAAGAGGAAGGTGCTCATTATGCATTATTTATTATGATTTTGGTGCTGACAGAGGTGCTTGTCATGCAAGATTCTGTTATTTAAGATTTAAGATAATGAAAGATGCATGGAGTATGAAATATAAGCATTTGGAAAACTATTTCACAGGTTTACAAGACACCCAGTTTTCAAAAGGTATTTATCACCTTCACATTTACTCTTGCAATTTATGTAAGGCAAGAGTTTCAGGAACTTGATCTTTCTGACAATGAGAAATTAACTTACCCTAGAGATGCAGTTTTTCTTCAAGATAATAATTTTATATGACATCTGCAACTCTCTTACTTTCATTTAATGATATTTTTAAAACAAAACTAATTCTATTTTTTTTTCTTCAGATCAAATAGGCCAGATCAAATGCAAGAAAAATAGTTCCCAATTATGAAAGTTTACATTAAATTATGGAATTCAGCAGTCATATTTCTTCTCTCCCAATTAAATTTTAATTATTATTATTTGCTTTCCCAATAATTGAGGCGACTAGTTCTGTCAGAGAACAGCAACATGGCACTTTTGACAGGATGAAATGCTATTTTCAGGATGCTGCTTAACTTTCCTATATTTTCTTCCTTCAGTGTTACTGCTTCATTTATATGCAGACATGGGAACATTAAATAGGCAAGCATTCCGATGAGGCCTCATGGGAATTATTTCTAATTAAATGTACAATGTGTTTTTACTTTATTTGGACAATAGCCAAAATCTGTCACCATAAGCATTTCTGAACTTTTTCTATCATTTCGATTTTGTTTCTACATATTTATCCCCACACCATTTACTATTCTGCCATTTCCTATAGACATCTCCCTTCTCAATATTAGTCGGCTGCATATATAAGCTTTTTTAAAAAAACTACACACACAAACCCACAGAAAGCAGTGCATCATTACAGATACCAAAAATATAATTTTAAGTCAGCTGTTGCATGTGTCATCAAGTAGCTCTACAGAATGATCCAATAGCTAGGAATTGTGTTAGGAAAGGTATGTTGGATCTGTCCAAAAAAAAAACAAAAACAGTAAGACAAAGGGGGCACAAGAATAGAATCTGGCATATATAAATGTAATACCTGTATTTTGCAAATGCCAAACAAAGTTTGTGGAAATACTGGCAACCAAACCGGTAGAGTTACAAGAGAGTCTAACCCATATTTAGCCAATTACATACACATAAGTAAAAGTCAAAGCTAATGGGCCTTCCTTCTTGCTAAGATTGTGATATTAAGGACCTAGAACCACAAGATCTGACTACACTTTTGGCTATGGAGTGGAAAAATGTCAATATACAGGGGGTCTCAAAACAGCCCAGTTAGCAGATATAAAGCAAAGTATTGCAAATGTTTGGACTATATTCCTAGGGCTGAGTGTCTTTGAGGTACAACTTAAGAGTGTATCAGAAGGCATATCAATATTGTGAATCTGATCTGTAAGTGAATGAATGTTTTATACCTATACACACAAATACATTAGATTTCCCTTTCTATCCATCTTTCTTTCTTTTTAGATTTTATTTTTTTCTAAATTATATACATATAAATTACATGCTTGTTGTGAACTCCTGGGACTCTTGAGTAGATTATGTCAGCATACGGAAATGCGTAAGATCTCCAATCTCCATGTATTCCGCCGTGCCCTCAAGACCCTGCTGTTCTGCCAGGCCGGGCTATCAATGTAATGATTTTAAATTGGGTGTTTTAAATTTGGGGTTTTAAATCTGAGCCGAAATTATTTAATAATTTTAATTATTTTTAAATTAATGTCTGTCTTTGTGCTTTTAATAGGCTGTACACCGCCCTGAGTCCTTTGGGAGAAGGACAGTATAGAAATAAAATTATTATTATTATTATTATTATTATTATTATTATTATTATTATTATTATTATTATTATTATTATTATTATACAGTTTTACTTAACTAAATACTTGTTTGTGAATTTAGGAGGGGGTGGAATGTAAATGGAGGCTAAGGGAAGGAAAACACAGATAGATTTTGCATGGATAAAATAATGTAGTATAATATAAAATTATCCCTTCCCATCAGTTTTTAGTACAGGTACAAAAGACAGACCCAGTCCAATCAAAGTCATCTAAGAAACCTCTGAATATGACATAAGGGTAATGGCTTTCACTCTCTCATATAACAAATAATATTAACCATACTCACCAGTTAATATTGAAGATACACTATTTGCAAATTAGGAAATAATCACCACAAAAAGTAGCCATTTAATAACCCATCGTCCATAATTTATTTAGTCCACTTTTAAACCACTGAAATTGCTTTGCCATCTTCATATATGGGAGAATTTAGTTCCATCTATTATGCTTTCTGGAAAAAGTACAGTCTTTGACTTACCCCCACAATTAAGCCCCAAATTTTACTTGCTAAGCGAGACATTTGTTAAGTGAGTTTTGCTCCATTTTATGATCTTTCTTGCCACAGTTGTTAAGTAAATCACTGGGATTCTTAAATTAGTAACATGGATTTTAAATCAATCTGGCTTCCCCATTGACTCTGCCTGTCAGAAGATCACAAAAGGTAATCACATGGCCCTTGGACACTGCAACCGTCATAAATATGAGTCAGTTGCCAAATGTCTGAATGCAACCATGGGGATGGTGCAATGCACTGAAGTGTGAAAACTGGTCATATAAGTCACTTTTTCATTGCTGTTGTAACTTTTAACAGTCATTAAATGAACTGTTGTAAATTGAGGGCTGTATTTTCCTTTCATTCTTGAAACATCAGCATTTAGTTTCAATATATGATTTTAAATTATGACATTGTGGAAGAGAAGAAAACCTTCTCCCCATCTCCCCTTATATCTCTGTTTTATAATAAACAACTCCAAGCTATAATTTTTCTTTGTAGGTTAATCTATGAACAAAAAAGCTGCAGTTTTATCAGGGCATCTTTTTCCTAATGGTTCTTAGCATAGAATTTGCCTCTTTTACAGCGGGTGACCTGTCCACTTTAAGCTTTCCAAGGTCAGTCACTGCCAGCTCAAACCTCATTAACCTTTACGGTGCGTGTGCCAATATGCATCACTTTGTTCTTGCTGACACTGAATGCCATTTGTTATTTTAATGGAGGAGTATCTGACAATTTTTCCTGTCTGATCTTGGAGGACATGTTTCCTTAAATTCCATACAATTGGTTGTCAACTTGCAACCATTAGTTCAGCCACTATTCAAAGTTACAATGGCAATGGGAAAAATGACTCACAATTGGTCCTTGCAGTTACAACCACCACAGCATCCCCATGGTCACATGATTAAAATTCAGGTGCTTTGCAACCAGCATACATTTGCAATGGGGAAAGGCATATTCACTTAATGACTGTGTGTTTCACTTAATTGCATTGATTTGCTTAACAAATATGGCAAAAAAAAGTTGTAAAATCAGGTATAACTCACTTAATTCTGGTCCTAATTGTGGTCATAAGTTGAGGACTACCTGTACTCTAGGGACAGTCTCTTGGACAGTAGGATCACAGCCATAGAGACTTAAATTCCACAAAAGTAAAATAATGCTATCACACAGATGTCTCTTAAAAAGAGAAAAGTGGGACAAACCCAGACAAGAATCAGCACAGTGTCTCCCTAGGAGCAATCAAAATGATCCTCTGTCATGTCCCAACCAAAAATTCATTAAAAACTGATGGGATATTCAAGCAAGTGCATGTTTTACAAGAAATTGTCCTACAAGCAGGTTGACTGTCATATAGAAATTATTTTCAAATGATGCTTTGATATCCGATGCTTTTCAAACTAATGAGTACAGAAACTGAAAGGCAGAATCATGTTTTGAACACAATTAAACTATCTCATTGTTCAGCAGAACTATATTACAGATAGGCAGCCAGATTAACCTTTAATTGAATTTGGTGATTTCATATAATTCAGCCAATCAGTATTTTGCACAAGAGGTATCATGAGAAACTTTTGTATCTCACATCCCATATTGCAGAAATACAATCCCCAGGAACTGAAGTGCACAACTAATTGTGAAAGCACATGGAAACTAGTCTAGTAATCATTGGTAGACCATCGCCTCTCCACGCTTGCATTAAAGATGTCACTTTGATAAAAGAGCTTCTTGTCAGAAGACTAGAGTTGAATGTGGCTCCAGATTTTCATAGTTGGTAGGCCTTCTGAAATTTCAAAATCTATTCATAGCAGAGTCAAATGTAATATATCTAATATTCTTTATCTCAGCCAAATAATTCGCTACCTCTTTACTCTGGGTAAAAGCTGGAAACAAATTTGTTCTGCATTCATGACCTTTAACAAGTTTAACTTGTTCCAGACAGTCAGGCTATCATGTCAGATTATGATGCATTATGCCTAGAAAATATATTACTATTCTTTATAAACAAGATCCCAACAAGGATTGTTGTCTTACCTTGGCTTTAAATTTTGTCTTAAGACAATGTTCAGGTAGTTGACACTGCAAATGTCGCGTGATAGAATAGCCAAACAAGTATGATAAAACTGAGTTATTTGTACACAGTGGAAGGGCCTCTGTTATCAATAGGCAGCCTAGGAAGTCTAAACTACTGAGCATTTCAGGCTAAGAAATAGTTATTGTAAAAGTTATGGTGGTGGACCAATAATATTACCTCCCTTTAGAAGTATCAAATTAACAAATAAACATTTCTATTTCTTTGAAAAGTCTCTCCCCGTCTTTCTTTTCCTCAGTTTTCTTATAGCTGGGATAAGGAATGGTAATCCTACAAAATGGTGGTACAATATAATCCTTATCAGATCTATCCTGCACAGTACTCAGCTCATCAATACCTGCAGACTTTAGAATACTTTTTATAATTGAGCAGCAAAGAAATTGAAGTAATAAATATATAAAGAAAGGAACATGGACTTCTGAAATTTAAATTCAGGTGCTTTAACAGCATTGCTTTCAGCCTTAGAGAAAGAAAGGAGCTTAAAAATGGGAATATTTCACACACTTCATTTGCAAATAAAATTGTTATATATAAAAGTAATTTAATAACAGATTAAACCAAAAGCCTCTTCATAGAACACATTTAAAAGGGTTCATTCCCCCCAAATGTTTTTAACTAAGCTGTTCAAACATGCTTGAACTAATTCTTAACTATTGCTCCAAGGTTTTCAAAACCTTGAGTCTTTGAAAATTCATTGAACAAGCTTAGAAACAACCAGGCATTCCTATTTCCCCCATCACCACCCAGGTATACTAATCCAACGAAGGCTGTGAAAATCAGTAGAATACTAAGAACTGTAAAGGCAAGCAAAGGCCTATTTTTGAAACAGAAAGTAAACATTCCTTAAGATTTCTAAATGTTATTAGATTACTCAGTATTGCATTGGAGTTTTCTGTACAGTAACCTTCTACCCAGTCTTAACCTATTGAAGGACTTGTGAAAACAGAAACTTCCTGTCATCACACTGGCTGCACACCAGAACTCAATTTAGCCAGCAGTGTCACAAGTCACAATGAATGGTCAGTCTTCTTTGTGAGGTTACTATAACATGGGGTAATGGCGAAATCTTCAAAACTCATGGATAGATAAATCACAATTAATGCAAAATCCTAATCTTCTAGTCAAATTTTCCCCATTGTTGGGGAAGAAGAGACTTCAACTTCTCTATATCAGCAGTTTGCATAACTGTATATTGTATATTTTCCTGTTTCCTCATTATCTCTATAGGATATGGAATTTTTATATAGTGGTACATATAGAAGATTTTTTTTTAGAATAACAACACTCAATTCCTATTCAGCCAGATTTTGGGGCACCACTCCCACTATTCCTATGGAACTATGGGAATTGTATGCCAAAAACAGCAAACAATACAAAATCCACCCATCCTTCCAACCATACATATTTATTGGCTCCCTAAGAAGGTAATGGCTGTCAAGGTACCCTAAATTGCATCACGTGGTTCATCCCAATTCCCAGAGCTTTTCCTGCTTGGTGGAACCAAATCAATCAAGAAGCCACCAAGCACCCCCAAGCTTTCCACCAAAACCAGGCACAGATGGCAGAGTATCTGAAGGCTCTGTTAATTTCTTTTCCTTTAAGTTGCCCACCTTCTACTGCTCTTTCCCAACTACTTACCCTTTCTTCCTATTAAAGCTCCAGAAGTGAGTTGAAAGACACTGCCAATCAACGTTATCTCTACTTTATAAAACGGAAGCCGTTGATTGGAAAGTAATAGTTTGGGATGAAAGCATCCTTTTCATGCATCAGAAATGTTCTCTAATCGGGAGAGGGGGGCACTCTGCACATGTTTAGAGGCAAGATCTCTTAGGAGAAGCTGAGATTTGACAGCCTCAAAAAGTTCACTTCTATTCTTGGTGGCCCCGTCCCGTCCCACCTCTCCCGTATTCCTTCCACTACCATCTCATCTTTAGCCTACCTTCGACCTCCCCAGAATCACTTAGCCACTACTGGAGCCGTTCGACTCTCGACGTCTTGTTCCCACAGCTTCCCGTCGTGAGCTTGGTCCTGCCCCCCTCACCCGCAGCATCAATGCTACCCTCCGTTAGCGAGCCAATCGCTTGCCGTTCCAGCAGACCTTTCGCCGGAGGCGCACGAGGCAGCCAATCAGAATGCCCCGCTACTTTTATTATTCATCGGGCTGTTCCGGGCTCTACTTCCTCCTCCCGCCGCTTTGCTGGAAACCCAGCTGAGTTCCGGGCAGTGTGTGACGTAGACGCCTCCGCTGTTGACTTGTTTAAAGAAGGGGGAGGAGAGGAAGGAGGATTAAATTGCTCCGAGGTTTTTAATGGGTGTGCGTGAAGATTTTAGGGGCGGGGCCGGGCGGGGCCGGATAGAAGGTTGCATCTCCATCTTTCTCCAAGTGGGGGCGCAGCGTCCGCCGCCCGTGGCTCAGCGGAAGGAGACTGATCCGTGGGAATGCAGTGAGCGAGTTCGGCGAAAGCGTGCAAAAGGGAGCAAAACAAAAAGCTGATTTAGGCCTACTCACACTGGAAACGTTGCACAAAGAAGCCTGACCCAGAGCTCGTCTTCCTTCTTCGGTTGCAGGAACGGGGCATGCATAAGTGCACCAGCGTGCCTATAGTCCCTGTCCTAATATTCCTTTTTACTCTTACTCTTTTCACGTATGTTTATACTTTTACCTGTTATCTTATATACGCTTGACAAATAAATAAACAAAATAAATAAATTGATAGTCTAATGAAGAGAAGGGCCAGGGGAGACATGATAGCAGTGTTCCAATATTTGAAGGAAAGATCCCACAGAGAGGATGGGATCAACCTATTTTCCAAAGCACCTGAAGGCCAGACACGGAATAATGGCTGGAAACTGATCAAGGGCAGATTCAACCTAGAATAAGGAGAAATTTTCTGGCAGTGGGAACAATCAACCAATGGAACAGCTTGTTTTCAGCAATTATGGGAGTTCCATCACTGGAAGCTTTCAAGAAGAGACTGGAGCAGCCCATCTGTCAGAAATGGTGTAGGGTTTCCTGATTCAGCAGGGGGTTGGACTAGATGACCTATAAGGTCCCTTACAACTTTGCTATTCTGTTCTGTCCTGTCCTGTCCTGTCCTGGACGATTTATCTGATTTTTTGCCCTTCAGCTGCTGTGGGGAGGTTGAACACCCTCCTGCCTGTTTCTCTCTCTCCCTCCCCCCCTCTTTATTTTCTGAGGGAAAATGAAGGGAAATTACATATTTTTGATGGTTAGGAGGATTTTAGTAATTTTTATTAAAGATTATAATTACAGTAGTAAAATTTACTACAAGCTAAAAGAAAAATAGTAAAAGATGCAAAGGGAAATAAAAAGGTAAGACATAAAGAATAAAAGGAAAGGGAAAATATGAATATAGTGAAGGAAAAGAAATACAGATAGTCCTTGGTTTATGACCACAACTGAGCCCAAAATTTCTGTTACTAAGCAAGGCAGTTGCTGAGTGAGTTTTGACCCCCCCCCTTTTTTTTTTGGTTTAAAACTTAAGGATTACTTTATTGATAATGTACAGCATCTTAGGTGGTTGCCACAGCAGCTGCCTGAGTTCTTTACACAGACACTCTGGTGATGTGTGTCTTCGCCAGATGATCAGTGAACTGATAAGGAGATTTAGTGAAGACAGTTTCTTTCCAGAGATCAGGTGTCAGATAACTGTAGGTCTTGGAGATATCATCAAAGGTGACTTTAGCAAAACTGCCCAAGGTAGCAGTGCAGCCCCTGGCCGAGGTGTAGCAGTCATCGATTCCTGCCATCATCAGTAGCTTCTTGGGAACGGGGCAGACACAATCCCTGTGCCACATGGGGCAGGAATGAGGCGAACCAGGACGGGCCCACACCGGCCTGTCACCTTGCACGGCACAGTGTGAGGCTTGCCAATCTTGTTTCCCCAATAGCCTCACCTCACTGGCACGATGGAGAGTTTCACCAGGATGATGGCCCCACGAATGGCCGTGGCAACTTCTTTAGAGCACTTGACCCCGAGACCAACATGACCATTGTAATCCCCAATTGCAACAAAGGCCTTGAACCTGGTGCGCTGGCCTGCCCGTGTTTGCTTCTGCACTGGCATGATTTTCAAAACCTCATCCTTCAGCGAGGAACCCAGGAAGAAGTCAATGATTTCAGACTCCTTGATAGGAAGAAAAGGTACATCTCTTCCAGAGATTTGATCTTCATGTCCTTTACCAGTCGGCCTAGTTTGGTCACAGGCATCCATTCTTTGTCCTCAGCTTTGCCTCGAGCTCCGCGACCATGGCCCCAATCACGGCCCCGACCTTTCATGGCCCCGGTCTCCAGTGCCGAAGCCACTTCGGAAGCTTCCTCTGGTGGCGGCAGCAGCTCCTCCTGCTCCTGCCCCTCCCGCAGCACCGGCATCATCTGCCATTTGATGCTATAGAATAGAAGGAGTTTTGCCCCATTTTATTAGCTTTTTCACCAGTCATTAAGCAAATCATTGCAGTTATTAAGTGAATCCAGCTTCTTCCACTGATTACTTGTCAGAAGCTGGTTGGGAAGATTACAGATAGTGATCACATAACCCTGGGACAGTACAAATGTCATAAATCCATGCCAGTTAAGCTCCTGTATTTTTATCATGTTGCCATGCAGATGTTACAACAGTCGTAAGTGTGAAAAATGGTTGTAACTTGTCACTTTTTTCAGTGCTGTTTGAAAGTTCACTAAATGGATGGTTATAAACCAAGCACTACCTGTATATAAAGAAGTGACTCCCTACTTCAATTGCAATGATTTG
This sequence comes from Arizona elegans, assembly GCA_022577455.1. NCBI lineage: Eukaryota > Metazoa > Chordata > Lepidosauria > Squamata > Colubridae > Arizona > Arizona elegans. The sequence goes on along the minus strand of JAKOOJ010000004.1, from coordinate 111,471,511 downwards.
CAATTTTAGTAACTTTTCATCTCTTAAATTATAACAAATTATCTCCTCCTGCATCCCATTTGTTATTTATAAACAAATAATCATCTTCATTTCAGTCTTGGTGTTTGCAGAAGTCCATTAAAGGTTATCAGAAATAATAACTTTTTTCACCTTGATCCAATAAACCAACTTTATATTTCTTCCTTTTACTTCTAAAGGAATTCTGGAACTTGATTTTTTTTTCATTTATTCTTTGTCCCTTCTTATGAGATTCTTCAAAACTTTAACAAGACTGTTTCAATATGGAAAATAATTCAGGTCACTCTTGTTTGTTGTATGTCCCTTTAATTATTAACATAGCCAGTTTCTTTGTATGTCCCATGTAACACCCTTTTCATGTCATTCTTACAGACTACCATTTGTAAATCCATGTTCAATTCAGTGTCTGTCATGTCAGGTAAAACTTGTTCTTCTTTCATAAGGACATAGTCTTGACATGAAGTCAGATATTACTGTTAACATTAATATTAATTTCTGACCATTTTTTGAATATATTTTTCAATAATTCCAGCGTAAGAACAGTTTCTTCCATTATGTAACTGTTAGTTGAGTTTATTCTCCTTTAACAGAAATCTTAAGATGCTTCTAGTGTCCCAATTTTTTAATTTATTTTTTTAAATTCAAAACAAAAATATTTTCCCATGAGAAGGATTTTTATAATTAATACTATTTCAAATATATCAGGGCACTTAGTCCATTTGTAGCTTTTTAAAACCAAAGTTTTAATCAACCATTTACTGATTATTTAAAGAAAAATGTTTATTTTTAAGCTTGGAGCTAAATTTGTCTTTTATTGGTTGAAGACAGCCTCCCTAGAAGTTTTTAGATTTGTCACTTCAAAGGCTTTTAATAGCTAAAAATAAGTTCTTTTAATTATAAAAGAAAGTACATGAATTTAGTGCCCTTTTAAAGGTACCAAACACAATTTGAGCAAGATAGCTATTCCCTTGCCTCCTAGTGTTCAAAAACCACTGTCTTGCAGTCTCCTTATGAAGAGAAACTGTCCAACACTTGTGGATGGTCTCTGATCTTCTTCTTTATTTGGAGAGCAGTTTACTTGCCAAATTTTCATTCTTTGCATGGTTGCAGCTGTCTTCAGTCCATGATTTTTTTTTCCTCCAGAAGCCCATGGTTGGGAGGATTTAAAGAAAATGGCATAATAGTCTCCCTCTCCTGTGTTGTAAGCAGAGTTGACAGCAGAGGTTTCATATGAGTAACTAAGCCCTTTTAGTTTCAGTATGCTGTGGGAACTACGAATCTGGCAGATTTAGTCAAAGCAATTATCTTGACTAACTGTATTATGCAAACCCAGAAACCCTGTTTTGAAGTTCATAGTTTTGTACTTTCATTCCTCCAAGTAGGCAGGATGAAAATGCACTATGAAACTCAGTGTAAAAATCTAAGTCACAAAACAAAGCTCCCAAATGTTGATTGCCTGCAGCACCAAACTTTGCCTCCCTGGTCAGTGGAAAATTGGCTTTTGATATAATGGAAGAACTATATCTCCTCAAATATTTACTATGGAACTGATAGGATTCAACCAGAAGAAGCTGCAATTGGTTCAGTGGGTGTCTGGAATGAGCTGTGCAGCACTTTCATCTTCAAAGATATTTTGTAACATACAGGAAAATGCTGGGCAGCAGTGGCAGCAGACCAGTAGGCCAGGAGCAAGGGTGAAATCCAGCAGGTTCTGACAGGTTCTGGAGAACCGGTAGCGGAAATTATGAGCAGTTTGGAGAACCGGTAGCAGAAATTTTGAGAAGTTCAGAGAACTGGCAAATACCACCTCTGGCTGGCCCAAGTGGGGTGAGAATGGAGATTTTGCAATATCCTTCCCCCAGGAGTGGGGAGGGAATGGGGATTTTACAGTATCCTTCCCCTGGAGTGAGATAGGAATGGAGATTTTGCAGTATCCTTCCCCTGCCATGCCCACCAAGCCACGCCCACAAAACCAGTAGTAAAAAAAATTTGGATTTCACCACTGGCCAGAGGCAACAATGGGCTGAGCGGTATCAAACCATGTGGTGGTGACAGGCAGTCAAATAGCAGTGGTGGGCTATTTGTTAGCAGCGGCCAATCCAAGGAAACAATGCTAGCCACACTCAAGAGCCGTAAATAGGACATTCTCTTTGGTTGATCAGTAATAACTTTGACAATGACTGATCATATCTGAACCCATCACAAAAGGAGTTGAGGGGTTTTAAGGATGCTGTTGGGGGGAAGGTTTGGGGGGTTGGTGCCTGCAAGGTTGGTCTGGTCCTAGGGTGATAGCCTGGGAGCAACAAGTATAGTATACTATAGTTTACTTTATTGTCATCGCACATGATTTTTTGTATCTATGTATTTTTTTTGTATTTTTGTATCTATGTATTTTTTTTGTATCTATGTATTTTATTGTTTGGCTGTTCACCGCCCTGAGTCCTTCGGGAGTAGGGCGGTATACAAATCAAATAAACTAAACTAAACTAAACATGGTACAATGAAATTAAATGCCATCTTCAGTGTACATTATAACTAGAAAAATAAAAACACAAACATACATCCTTTATGTTAGATTCGCACGTGGACACACAACTCGGACCCGGAATCCATAACTATAACTTTATTCAGTGCATTCACCAAACCCGAATTAACACGAGGCAGCCGAGGCTTGCCTTTGTAAACCTTTTCATTGTTCACCTTCTAGCCATTGACATCACTTCAAACTTCCCGCCGTTGCTCCTAGCCAATTCCCGTGGCTCCTCTCATTCCTTTGTGTGTTCGCACGTAACACCCCTCCCCTCCTAGTTGGAACTTCTGTTCCCGTCTCATCTAATCGCATAATATAGTACTTCAGGTATGCGGGGCGTTTGGGAACTCTTGTGGACCGGCGCGGTCCACTCGTACCAGGGGTGCCCGATGGGGTGACTCCCTCCCCTGTTTCGCCCCCTGGTTGCCCTGGGTCTTCTGGGTGCACCTGTCGTTGCGCTGGCGGCTCTTCCCCCATTGGTGACCCTCCTATTATTGGCAGTCCTCGCATCTCACCCTGGTTATCTTCCCCTATGTCCCCTGGGATGGCGTCCTGGGATGGGGCTCCCGATTCCCGGTTAGCCGTTCCTGTAGTTTCTACGGGTTCCCTCCCCCCTTGGGCTCTCAGGGTCGATTCTTCCTTCCTCGCCCTCAGCTGGTCAATGTGTCTCCTCCAGATCGTTCCGTCTGCCAACACCACCCGGTATGACTTGGGGCCCGTGACGGCAGTTACTGCTGCTTTGACCCACGTGGGGGGTCCTACATAATTGTGGGCGAATACCAAGTCCCCCACCTGAAACCCTCTCTCTGCTTGGGGTGGCTTCTGGGGTATGTCTGCGAGGTATTCTGGGTGTAGGCGGTCGAGTCGCGACCGCAGTTTCCTCCCCATCAACAGCTCGGATGGGCTTCTCTGCATTACTGAGCTGGGGGTTATGTGTTGCGCTAACAAAAACTGATCTATTTTCTCTTGCCAGTTCCCCGCCCCCATTTTGGTGAGCTTCTCCTTGGTCACCCTCACCATGCGTTCCGCCATACCGTTCCCAGTGGGACAATATGGTGCCACCAACACGTGGCGTATGCCCTGCCCCGCTAAATACACCTCCATTTCTCGTGCGGTTAACTGCGGGCCATTGTCCGACACCAGGACATCCGGTAAGCCGTATGTGGCAAATATCCTCCTCAGAGCCCTAATGGTTCCCCCTGTGGTCACTGATGGCATCAGCACAACCTCCAACCATTTCGAATAAGCGTCCACCACAATTAAAAACATTTGTCCCCCCCATTGGTCCCGCAAAGTCTATGTGGATTCGGGACCAGGGCCCTTTCGGGCCTTCCCACTCTAACGGTGTTGTCCGGGGCGGTGCTGGTCTGTTCTCTTGGCATGGCAGGCACGTGGATACCCAGTCCAATATGTCCTTATTGATTTGCGGCCACCAAATGTAACTTCTTGCCAATGCCTTCATTCTAGCGATCCCCGGGTGGCCTTCATGCAATGTCTCCATTACTCTCCTCCTTAATGTTTCGGGGATCACGACCCTTTCCCCCCATAGTAAGCATCCTTTCATTTCTGACAACTCCATTTTCTTATTTTCAAATGCCCGAAACTCTTCCCCCAGTCTCCCTTGCGGCCACCCCCTCAAGACCCAGGTTATTACTTTCGCCAATCTCGAGTCCCTTCTGGTGTGTTCTGCAACCACTCGCAATGTCGTCGGGCTTTCTGGATCGATGTCTATTAGGAGTACTGACGCCTCGGTTGCAGGATCCTCAATGGGTTCAGGTGTAGGGCATCTGCTGAGGCCGTCCACGTTGTTAATGCTGAGTCCTGGTCTGTGGATCAATCTGTAATTGTACCCGGTCAGAAAAATAGTCCATCTGGTCATGCGGGGTGCCATAAAGTTGGGCGTTTGCTTATCCCCAGCCAATAGTCCTAATAGCAGTTTGTGGTCAGTAATGATTTCGAGCTGCCGCCCATACACATACTCGTGGAAATGCTTTACCCCGGCTACGATGGCAAGCGCTTCCTTGTCTAACTGACTATAGTTCCTCTCTGCTGACGAAAGGGTTTTGGAGTAAAATGCGATGGGGGCTTCTTGTCCATTTGGGAGTCGATGGCTGAGGACAGCTCCGATGCCATATGGGGATGCGTCGCACGTGAGTAGTAGTGGCAGGGTTTCTGTGTACTGGATGAGGACGCTGTCTGATGATAATAGCTGCTTTACCGCCTGGAATGCCTCATCTTCTCATCGTCCCCACATCCAGGCCTGCGTCTTGCTGAGCAGTCTATGCAAGGGTTCCACGATGGTTGCCTTTTGTTTCAAAAAAATACCATAGAAGTTCAGTAATCCCCAAAACGCTTGCAACTCTGACTTGTTTTTGGGCTGCGGTGCCTCCCTAATAGCCTTGACCTTGCTGTTCGTGGGGTGGATGCCCTGGCCGTCGATAAGGTATCCTAAAAACTCGACTTTGGTCATCCCAATTTCGCATTTCCCTCTCTTTAGCTTGAGCCCCTTCCCTTGGAATCGCCTCAATGTTTCTCTTACTCTGATTAGGAGCTGTTCCTTGGTGTCTCCGGAGATCAGGACGTCGTCAAAATACGGGACAACCCCCGGAATGCCATGCAATAGACGCTCCATGATACTTTGGAACAGCCCCGGGGCCACGCTCACCCCAAATTGCAGCCGATTGCACTTGAATGCACCCCTGTGGGTGACTATCGTTTGGGCCTCTGCTGTGGCCGCGTCCACAGGCAATTGTTGGTATGCCTGGGCCAAGTCCAATTTTGCAAAAATTCTACCTTTCCCCAACGAGTGCAGTAGGTGTTGTACTACGGGGACCGGATATGCGCTTTGTTGTAGGGCCTTGTTTAATGTACACTTACAATCAGCGCATATCCTGATAGACCCATCTGGTTTCATTGGGGTCACAATTGGGGTCTCCCAAGTGGCATGATCTACCGGCTCAAGTATCCCTTGGGCTATAAGCTTATCTAGTTGCTCATCCACTTTAGGTCTCAGTGCGAACAGAACTCTTCGATACTTAAGCCTAATGGGCGCTACCCCGGGGTCTAGATTAAATGAAATGGGTTTCCCCTTATAATTACCTAATTTGTCATCAAAGACGTCGGCGAATTCCTGGAAGATGTCGTTGTTTCCTCCACTGTCAATTTGATTCAGTCCCACAACGTCCAGTTTGAGGGGCGTGAACCATTCCACCCCTAGCAAGGTCGGTCTCTCCTTTTTCACCACCGTAAGCTTGAGGCGCCCGCTGAACTCCTTGAATTCCACTTTAACTTCAGCTCTTCCCAAGACTTTAATCATGTTCCCTTGGAAGTCGTTCAGCCGGATGGACTGGGTTGCAGTCTTTCGCGCTGCTATGTGGGGTTGAGGCAACGCAATGTTGCCCACGAGATGATTGTGAAGAAGGATCCCGTATCCAGCTCCATGGTGCAGTCCCCGCCCTCAATGTTGACCATAGCGTGGAACTTCCTCCCTCCGCAGGCATCTGAGTGCCCAACGGTCATGTGATTAATGCTTTTCCGATCCAGGAATCTCTCTTCTCTGCGACACTCCTTGGTTTTCCCTGGTCGGTAGGTTTCGTTTCGTTGTCTCGGGAGGGCGGGTGTGGGTTGCACTGCCCTGCACACCTCCGCGATGTGCCCCTTCCTCTGGCATCGCCTGCATACAGTGTCCTTAAATCTGCACTCCGCTTGGCTGTGGAATGCCATACATCCAGCACATCGAGGGGTCTCGCGCTCCCACCTTTTTGGGCTTATCCGCCTGTTGTGATGGACACGGTGTATGGAATTCCCTCTCTCCCCTTCGTCGTTGCTTTCGGATCCTTAGGATGACTCGCCTTCTTCACGTTGGGTTAAATGGACTCCGCTGCTTCTACAGATGTCCGCGGCTGAGCTTTCTGATGATTCCGCGGCACGGGCTGCCTCTAATGTGTCTTTGAATGTGGCACCCCTTTTAATTAACATCTTCTTTTGCAAGTTCAGATCCCTCATTCCCAATATTATTCTATCCTTCACCATCTCCTCCGGGTTTATGAACTCACATTTGCCGGCGATCTCCATCAGGTTGGCCACGAATTCGTTAATTGTTTCGCCTTCCTTCTGACAACGGCGATAGAATTCGTTCCGGCTGACCATGGGGGTTGCCGCGGGTGCGTAGTGGTCGCGGAGGGTGCTCTGCAGGGCGGTCCATGCGATGGACTCAATATCTGTGGGTGCCACGAGGGTTTGAGCCATCTTGAAGACCTTTGGACCGCAGTACGTTAGGAACAGCGCTCGCTTGCGATTGTCGGGAAGGTCCTGGTAGTTGTTCGCCTCCAGGTACATTCGGAACCGGCACATGTAGGTTTGCCATTCCTCTGCCTTAGGGTCGAACACCGCAGGCGCCTGAGACGGATTCGCAGCCATCGTGCGTTTGGGGGTCGTCGTCCTTCGCTCCTGGGGCGCTGGCTTGTCCGAGTTTCAGTGCAATCCCACCTTCGTCGCCAGTGTTAGATTCGCACGCGGACACATAACTCGGACCCAGAATCCATAACTATAACTTTATTCAGTGCATTCACCAAACCCGAATTAACACGAGGCAGCCGAGGCTTGCCTTTTTAAACCTTTTCATTGTTCACCTTCTAGCCATTGGCATCACTTCAAATTTCCCGCCGTTGCTCCTAGCCAATCCCCACAGCTCCTCTCATTCCTTTGTGCGTTCGCACGTAACACTTTACATTCTATATAACTGAAATTGAAAACCCGATATTGCATTATACCATAGAATTCAACATAGTTATTGCTCTGGGATAGAAGCTGTTTTTCAGCCTATTTGTCCTTGTTTTTATTATCCTGTACCGTCTGCCAGATGGTAATAGTTCAAAAAAAGGATGCCCAGGATGAGATGGATCTTTAAGAATGTTTTGAACTTTCTTAAGGCAGCGGAAGCTATAAAGCTCTTCCAAGGAGGGGAGAAGGCAACCAATGATCCTCTGGGCGATGACGTTAACCCTCTGGAGTGCTCTCCTATCTGCCACTGTGCAAGTAGATTTGAGTGAATGTTAGTGACCCACCACCCTGAGTGAGAATCAAGTGGTGGGACCCTGCATGAGAAAGCCTCCTCTCTCTGATTGGTGAGAGAGACCAGCCTAGGCTGGAGAAAAGTGTGATGAATAGGGTGTGGGGTACAGAGAGTTGAGCTTCATTATCTATCCTAACATCTCTAGAATGAAGGAGTGGATGCGTGTGAATGACTGAGTTGGAGTGGCAAAGCCTTCAGTTCTAGAGAGAGTAGGCCAAGAGAGAGGAGTTTAGATTGCCCCGGGGAACATAAGGCAGGACATTAAATCAGTATAGTGATGGACATAACAGAAACCAAGGGGCAGGCTGTTTCAGGGGAAGATGCCCCCAATGTTTAATATTGGCATATTCTGGCCACTTGAATTCACACTCAGTCCCTTGACAGCATTCTCTCAGAGCAGGGGTGAAATCTACTTACCTTCCTTACTGGTTCTGAAGCGCATATGCCCCACATACTCTCGCTTTGTTTGCACCAGACCTTCTACACATGTGCAAAACCTGCACATGCGCAAAAGGAACACATTACTTACTGGTTAAAACCAGGAAGTAATGACATCTGGACAGATGGGTGGAGCTTTGCTCCGCCATCACTACCGGATCACCAAATCACCGGCCAAGATTGCTACCAGACCAGGTGATCCGGTCCGATTCGGGAGCATTTCACCCCTGCCTCAGAGGCCCGGAGTTTTGACTGCTGTTATTGAATGCCAGGTCAGTCAACAACAAGGCTCCCTCATTCCAAACTATATTGAGGAGGGGTATGTCAACATAACATGCATCATGAGACCTGGCAGTCAATGGTTTGGGGTTTGGCACCAGTTGAGACTCCAGGGCAGAGTAAGTGGGGTGCCTATGATTATCAGAATCTCAGACTTCAAGGGCCTTGCTCCCCAAGTCTCTGAATATGAGACCCTGTTTCTGAGATAGGTGCATAGAATCATCTGGAATTATTGTTACTGATTTAGTTACCAGACTAGTAACAATTTCAGCAAAATTAAGGGGATGTCATTGTCAATGTTCCTCTGTATATAAGGGCTTCTTGTGATCAGTAGGTCTTGTGATTGGGAGGTCACATCAGATGAGTGTCTTGTGATGGATCAGGTGTGGGACATGTCAGGTGAGGGTCTTGTGACCAAATCAACTATACAGCCAACTGACCAACCCACGTAACCCCCATTGCAACCAGTACTTCACCGCCCAATGACCTTCACCTGATGTGACCTCCCCATCATAAGACCCATCACAAGACCCTCACCTGACATGACCCACACCTGACTCATCACAAGACCTATCATAAGACTCCCCATCACAAGACTTACTGACCACATAAAGCCCTTATAAACAGAGAAACACTGACGCTCCCTAAACTCTATTGAAGATGTTACCTAGCTTGGTAATGAAATGTTTGGAAACCAACGCACAAGTTCAGAGAACTAACCTCCACCCTCGTTGCTACTATACAGATCCCTCTGCCTGAATTGCTAGAAGCTGTCGTAGGATTGTCAGTGGAGTTCCCCAAATTTATGGTTCTGAATCAGTGGTTGGTTGCTACCGGTTCGCCCCAGATCGGGCGAACTGGTAGCGGTGGTGGCTCCACCCACCCACCTGGGCATCTCTGCGCATGCGCAGAAGTGTCGCATGAGCGCGCACGCACCCACAAATGAACTGGTAGCGACCGAAATTGAAACCCACTACTGTTCTGAATGACTTCAATCTGTCTTCCCTGGGTTCAGCTTCAGAAGCAGCTCAGAGTTCATATCCTCCATGATGGCCGTGGGCGTATCCCAGATTGTTACAGGTTCAGCTCAGAACTGTGGTCACACACCAAATCTAATATTCTTATCAGCACAATGTCAACATGATCTAGTGGGGAGGTCAAAGTTATCCTCCTGCCAGATCACAGCCTGCTATCCCTGAGATTCTCTTACATCGTCCACCCCTACAGGGAGACTGGGCTCAATATAATGGTCTGCCCCCACAGACTGAGGATCCAAATGGATGACTCTGAGTAGACATGACTTAGAGCCAATATTACGGCCTTTCTTGTGACAGAAGTAGCAAAACAAAATATTTATCTGCTCTTTTTCTATCTTCAGAGTATTGCACATTGACCATGTTCCAGATCACCTGACCCCTCCTAGCTTGGGGAAGTTTGGACGATCAGGGCTAGGCAGGAGAATTTGTTCAACATCTGTCACTTGGATTTGTTCCCTGTTAGAACTCCTGCATGGTGCTAGTCTTTATGAAATGCCCAGGGAGATGTCTTGCCCAACAATTTGGGAGCAATTTGACCCTGCTGGACCTAAGGAAGTGGACAGGGTTCTCTGCACTGTCAACACAATCACTTACCAATTAGACCCTTGGAGCTCCTAGCTGGTGAAACCCTCCAGGATGGTGACCACCAGGTGGATTCATGAAATGATAAATTCCTCACTGCATGAGTGGACATTCCTGGGAGGTTTTAATCAGGCTTGTCCTCTACTTAAAAAAAATATTTGACCCCACCTGCTTGGCCAATTTTCTATCTTCCCATTTTGGAGAAGGTGGTAGAAAAGGTAGTTGTTCAACAGTTTTGGGATTATGAATGAAATCCTTTCAGTTAAGATTCAGCCCTGGCTATGGGACACAGATAGCTTTGGTTATACTCATGGATGATCTCTGGCAGGATCAGAGGGTAATGCAACCATTCTCACTCTCTTTGACCTCTCAGTGACCTTCAAAACCATCAACCATGGTATCTTTTTGGATTGTCCATATGAGTTGTGGCTGAGTGGCACAGTTTTACACTGGTTCAGCTTCTTCCTCCAAGGTTGGGATTGGGAGATCCAGCTCCAATCACTCAATTGCGGTGTCCCACAGGGCTCAGTACTTTCTCCTCCCTTGTTTAACATCTACATGAAACTGTTGGGTGAGAACATCGACCACCATGGGTTGAGGAATCATGTTTGCTGATGAAACTCCACTCTACATCTCCACACATGGTGACCCAAGTGATCCTGTCTCTGCTGTGTCACGATGCCTGGAGGCTATAGGGACCTCGATGAGGAACAACAGACTTAGACTGAACCCTGACAAGATGGAGTGTTTTGGATGCATAGAGCCAAAGGATCCAAGTGTTTGTCATCTTTAGTTCTGGACAGGTCTGAACAGTGCATTCTACCCTGTTCAGACCCAGAATGCAACATAGAGGTTCTCATGGACATGTCTACTTCTTGAAGAGCTGGTAGCAGGCGTGATCAAGGAAGCTTTTGAGCAGCTCCAGTTGTGCCCCAGTTGTGCCCCTGGATCGTGACTCCCTGCAGTCAATTACTCAAGCCCTATCTATCTGTTGCCTAGACTACAACAATACACTGTACATAGGACTACCCGTGAAGTCAATTTGGGATCTTTTGCTGGTGCAAGAGGACTCTTTGAGCCTCCAGGATGATGCATATTACACCTCTGCTCTGTGATCTTCACTGACTACTGGTCTGCTTCTGAGTGTATTTCATGGTGTTGGTTATGACCTTTAAAGCCCTTAATGGCATAGATCCAGGCTACCTAATGAGCTTCCTCATCCCTCTAGGACAATTCTACTTATACTGGGAGAAATTCCATTGGCCAAGAACTTTGATTATTCAGGATCAAGAATGCAGCACCTGCTCTTTGGAACATCTTACCCTCTAAGCAGTGGTGAAACCCAAATTTTTTTACTACCGGTTCTGTGGGCATGGCTACTGTGGGTAAGTATGGTGTGGTGTGGCAGGGGAAGGATACTGCAAAATCTCCACTCCCACCCCACTCCAGTGGAAGGACACTGCAAAATCTCCATTCCCTCCTCAGTCCTGGGGGAAGGATATTGCAAAATCTCCATTTCCACCCCACTCTGGGGCCAGCTAGAGGAGTTATTTGCTGGTTCTCCGAACTACTCAAAATTTCTGCTACCGGTTCTCCAGAACCTGTCAGAACCTGCTGGATTTCACCCCTGCCTCTAAAGTAGGATCTGCCACCACCCTCCTATTCTTCTGCAAGAGCCTGAAGACTTGCCTGTGCCAGTTGGCCTGGGAACCAAATGAGGAAGTTGCACATTGGAGGTAACTGCTAGATTGATGGCAGACTCCACTTCCACTCCCTTTGCTCTCTGCTCTCCACCCATCCATCTTTTTGGTTATCATATTGATGTATTTATTCTCCTTTGCTCTTGTTTATTATTTTTCTTTTGTTTACATGCCTTTTCATTTTTTTTCCTGTTTGTTATTGTAAGCCACTTAGAATAGTCCCCAGAGTGAGATAGGCAGTAAATAAATTTAACAAATAAATAGATAAATGAAATAGGTGCCATATTTGTGTTCCTACATGGTGCAAAACAGGTAGTGAATCTTAAAGTTTATTTGTTTTGTAGCCCTAATAGCTACATAGAATGGTCAACACAGCTTTCTTCTCTCTTCAGGATAGTTAGCAAGACTCAGTCCAGTCTTTAACATGCTTCCAAAGACAAAAAAATAAGGGTAAGGTATGTTTCTGTGTAGCTACTGTTATCTCGAGCAGCTTCTTTAAGTCACCCTGTAGGATTTGTCCAACTGTCATGTCCCTCAAAGGAACTGGGAGACAGAAAATATCCAGAAGGGGCCTTTCACTTGTGATCTCATGGATGTTATCCACTCATTAAAACCTTCCAGACAAAAGAGAAAGAAGCATGGAGTAGAATTGCTATTTCCAGCCAAAAAGTTCTAAACGATTCAGGGCATTCCATATCAGGAGAGTTTATTTCTAACCTCCTTTGATTCCAAAATTATGGCCATTTATAGTAGGTATGCTGTCTTAGATTGGTTTGCATAATGTTAGCCCAATTTGGTTTAATTGCTTGTGGCATAGCAAGTTGAGTAGATTTAGTAGCCATTGTAACTATGTCAGCAAGTTGAATACATCAATTGAGGTACACTCAGTAAACTTACATGCTTGGTGTGTTCTCCATATTTATTTTCAGCTGAAATGACTGCTATTATCAGATGATTCCCAGACTTGGACATTTTCTCTTTCACAGTGGGAAAATATTGTGTCATCCAGCTAGGTTTTTAAAAAAATTTTATGCTTCAGGGACACTCCAATGGCAATGACTCAAACCTAAATCTATTGGGGCTGATTTTTTTTAAAAAAGATGCCCTTTGAGATTGTTGTCTTCTCTAATTTTTCTCATGGATTCTTTTATATAATCATTATAATTTAATCTTATCACTAGACATAAGGGACAGTCAGACCACAATTACTGGGATGTGGTGGCTGGAGGGTATTAGAAGAGAAAGATGCGACATGTAGCCTGCCTAGGTGGCTCAGTGGCTAAGACACTGAGCTTGTCGATCAGAAAGGTCTGTAGTTTGGCGGTTCAAATCCCTAGTATAGGTCTCCTGCATGAGCAGGGGAGTTGGACTAGATGACCTCCAAGATCCCTTCCAACTCTGTTACTACTGTTACCGTCTTCCTCTAGGCTGCTTACCTTTTGAGCTGCTGCCCCATTCTATGAGCAGAGAGACTATGGAATGGATGCAGCAGGTTATGCCTTGGGAGCCTATCACCAGTTGAAGATATACTAAATGTCTAGACTTAGTAGTGGACTTACAGTCTTCTTTAAGATTGGCCATATTATCTCCTTGGTGATATTTAACTGTATAAATGTAGGAAAAATGTGTTTCTCTTCATGTCATCTTTGAATCATATTGAAAATTAGTGGATTGATTCTGGGTGAGTGTCTGTGGAGATTCTCAGTTACCCAGGTCATAGTTGTCTCAGAAACATTCTGGGTGAGGTTTTTTTAAGATATAAAAATATGTGTACCGATAAAGGAGAATATTTGTAGCTCAAGATTGAAATGAAAAGTCCTTGGGGTTCTCTGACTTTGTTCTCTGAGTTTTCTTGTAGACGTTTCATTTCCCCAAACTAGCTAACATTACCAGTGCTAATCAAGAGTGGGGTTTGCTCTCAATTGTTCTCAATTCACTTATTTTGTCTTTGGCTCAGACAGTGATATGTAGATGATTTATATGAGGAAAACAATGTAATAAAAGAGGTTGGACTTTTTTTCCTTCTTCCAATCCCCCTCTAACCTCACTCAGTGGGTACAGTTTGGCTTTTTTCTATAGAGATTTAATTGAAAATCAAATGATTCACGACCTTTCAAACATTTTATTTAGGCCAAGAGGTGGCAGACTGGATCTGGGGAGAACAGCCAGAAACCTTCCATATAAAAGAAAAATACCATAAACATTGAAAAACAGGAAAAAAAATAGAGAAGGCTAGATTGTTTTAATATCTTGGCAGAAATGTGGAGAAACATACAGTTGTAATCCTGTGATCTACCACCTGCAACATAATATGTTCCAGATCCAAGTCTGATTTATACATATGCTAAACAATAGTGTAGTGTATATCTTAGTGTGTTCTATGAATGCAATTACATGTGATTTATGGTACTGTGACTGCAGTCAGAGATTTGAGAGCTCAGTCAGCAAGTCCTTTATGAGCTGGAGTCAGCATTCCCTGTTCACAATATTGTACTCTGCAACATTTTCATGTTTAACACAAAATGCACATGCTTCTTGGCTGCTATTTCCAGAAATGCATTTATATTCTATGTTCTATTTCCTGTCTCTGAAATGGGACAAATTTTCACATAATTGAATTCCTTATACTATTGAATTCCTTGTAGATTATTACACATTTAATAAAGGAGTACTTGCTTTAAATATCATATGGCCAATGTATGTTTCCCATATGTATTAAGCCACAGGTCTCAAACTCACCACGTCGTGTTGCCATCACGTGATGTTTCGTGACATTTTTCCCATTTGCGAAGCTCGGGTGGGCATGGTGTGACACATCCGGCCTGCGGGCCACCAATTTGACATCCCTGTTTAAGGAATAGGTGCTTTTGAGCACATCAGTCTAATAGTTTAAAATTAGTAACAGAATGAAGTTCTTAGGTCTTTTTATACCAAATCTATTTTGGCTTTCTCTCCAGGAAGTGGGGCTTTGTAGGTGTTGCTGCACTTGATTAGATCTCAAACTTATTTAAATTTGTTGCAAATTACCCAGAATTGTACAATGTGATGAGTATCTACTTTCTGTTTTCTTTTTTTCTCCCTTACTTCTCCATTTAATTAGACATATTTTTTATAGTACAGTTTTGGGGAACTGATCGTGTAAGCTCTGCTATTGGTTTGCTAAATAAATTTTTCATTTTGGGAAAGTAAATGAAACAATAAATCAAATCATGGAAGATTTGAGATAGATTAAAGAAATTCTTTATAATGTGCAGCTCTATGAAGCATTAAAACTATTTACTGCTTATAGTAACAGTAACAGAGTTGGAAGGGACCTTGGGGGTCATCTAGTCCAACCCCCTGCTTATGATGTATCTTCTTTAATACCAATGTGCATTTTAGAATGCCATTACTAGAGAATATGAGCAGAAGTGTACTTTCATGCTAAGGTATTGGCCATTTTTGGACTACTAGTTTTTAGTCTGATCTAGAAGGGCTCATTATGATTCTAATTGTGCTTTTCTTCTGCAGGATACTACTGATCCATTGGAATTTATCTTTGCATGGTGTCTTTTTGAATTTACAAATTTATTAACTATTAGGAGCAATACAAGGTAAGAAAGTTAGTAGAGAGCTTATGCACTTTTATTTTCTATCATTGTCTAAAACAGGGGTCCCCAACATCCAGTCCATGGACTGGCACCGGGTTGCGGCATGCCAGAAACTGGACTATATAAACAAGTGAAGCTCCATCCATGGGATGTAGGCAGCATGCAAAACCACACCCCACTCCGGTCCACGGAAAAACCTTTCTCCATGGAATCGGTCCCTGGTGCCCAAAAGGTTGGAGACCACTGGTATAAAAGACTTATTTTGCTCTCGTATTGGTTACGCTATTATTCTTGAGACCTTCATCACTCCTTTCTCAGTTCAATTCTTATTCTTTTCTAACTCTGAGCTGTGCAGTTCGAAGTACTTGCCTGACTTAAGCTCTCTCACAATTGTGAAAGCTCTCTGCAAGCTTTACGTAGATAAATAACATTGTATTTTTATTTCCATTCCTATTTTCTGACTGCATAGAAGTATCTGCTATCCAATGTGGCTCTCCTGCTCTTTCTTTATAAATGATGTTACCACAAATAGTTATATTAGAAGACAGAAGCCCATTCTTCTCTTAGTTTTGCTCCAAAAAGAAGTGGCTCTTCTGAAATGCAAAGATCAGAGGAGTCTCCTGTGCAGCTGACTGAGCTGACCACAGTATAAGTGGAAGCTGTTCCAGTCTGTTTGATGACATTGTGGGAAGACCCATCAAAATAAAGGAACTACTCACATCACACTACTTTTTGGAAAAAAGGATAATGAGTTACTGAAAGAGGGAAAAGATGCCACAAGCCAAATTCCACTTTAAGCACTTTCACTGGAACTATTCTTTTCTCAAGAATCTGAATAATCTTTCATAAACTAATCCAGCAGGAAATTAATCACATGGTTACTTCCTTAAATACTTAAGCAAAGTAGCCGCTGTGTATTTTTTTGTATTGAGGGGTGAGAAGACTTTCAACATTGACTTAGTTTATAAGACCAAAGTCCAATTTGTGGCACAGCTAGACAAAATGTTGGATACCGTAATTATATGCTTTTAAAATTAACATTTGCATTTTTTGGATTATATTAAAAGGCTTAATTTTCTCCCATCCTAGGACTTTTTCCTAATGTGAAATTCTATACCTGTGATGGCGAACCTATGGCACGCGTGCCAGAGGGGGCATGGAGAGCCCACTCTGTGGGCAGGTGACCATCACCAGCTGCTCTTCTGGTTTCTGGCATGCACATGCTGGTCTTTGCAGGCGCCAAAGCGAGCGCTGGAAAACGGCCTGAAAAACAGCCAAAAACCAGGCTGGTTTTTGGGCTGTTTTTCAGGCTGTTTTCAGGCCATTTTTTCGGGTCTTTTTCAGGCCATTTTTGGCCTGAAAAGCAGCCTGAAAATGTCCTGAAAGTGGCCCGATAAACAGCCAAAAGCAGGCATGTGCGTGCTGGCCAGCTGGTTTTTGGGTTTCTGGTGCTCTTGTGCGTGCAAAGACCAGCTGGCTGGCATGCATGTATGTGCTGGAAACTCAAAGACCAGCCGGCTGGCGCGTGCATGCATGCACGCACCTTTCGGTTTGGGCACTCGGTGCCGAAAAGGTTCATCATCACTGTTCTATACCATCAAATGGAAATGACTCTGCAAGGGGAAGTAGACAGATACTAGACATGTACTTGGATAAGTATGATAGGGTGTATCCTTTCCAAACAGTCCCAGGTTCAATTTTTCTTTATCTCCTATGAAGGGAGGGAAAGATTCCTGAAACCCAAGAAGCCAATTTCAGCTAGACAAGGATTCTGCCCTGCTGTCTAAACTGATTGTCTCCTCTGCTGGTCCAGTTTATTAAGCCAACTTCAGACACTCTTGTCCAGATTGCAGTGGGACTGGACTGGTGCTCAACTATGAATTATGGTCATAGTAGGACGTGGTTGGTCATTCCTCTGTCCATTTCACCTTGCTGGCTGGAAGTCATAAAGATAGTCTTCCGGTGCCTTCCTCTTCATTTTAAGGCAGGGGTCAGCAACTGGAGCCACATGTGGCTCTTTCACTCCTCTGCTGTGGCTCCGTCGCCGGTCGGCTCCACAATTGATAGGATTTTCAGTTAGGACAGGTAGAAGAAAAAGGACGCCACGCTAGGAGGAGACTCCATGGTGGGGGAACCGGATTTCTGGTCGGCTCCAGAATTGAATGGGGGGCTTCCGGTTAGGACCTTTGTGGCTCTGAGTGTTTAAGGTGCCGACCCCTGTTTTAGGGATTGCTTCTTCTTCACTGGTTCACATACCTTTGCTTTCCCAGATTTGCATAAATGAATTCTTTGAACCTCTTTCTCACATCTTCTCTTTCAACATTGATATAGACTCTCTTTTTTTCTGTGATGGTATCATCACTGCTCTGATACAATAAGCAATGTAATGGGTACGGGTTGCTCTTCCACTGATACATTTTTGGCAAATTTATGAACACTTTGTAACAAGGATGTATTAATAGTTCAGCTTAGTGGAAATAAAGCGGCAACATTGTGACTTTAAAAATGAAAGGGAGGAGAAGCTTTGCATTGCAAGTCTGTGGATGTGGTGAGAAACTTAGGGGTGCATTCTTCACCACCAATGGCCACCAAGCAATGCAAAGGTTGAGAGGTGAGGATAGTCCCTCCAGAGGTGAGAATGGTCCCTTGATTTAAGGGACCATTGTTAGTCATCTGCAGAGGTATTAAAAAAAATGAAAGTTGACAAGTGGTGAAGAACATAGCAGCATGGTAGTCCAGGATAGAATGGTTGCCCAGGTTAGTGACCAGCCATTGCTGGGAAGGGAGGACATTAGCATTTGACTGGGGCTTCTGCTTAGATTGAACAAAGCAGTGAGGACCACCCTGAAAGGCTTAAAATGCCTCAGGTGGGAAATGGCAGTTTGGAATCAAAAATGGAAACCATTAGGACAGGATGAATTTGTGATGGGTTGGCAGTGGCAATTGGAGTCATCCAGTGGTGGGTTTCAAAAATTTTTACTACTGGTTCTGTGAGCGTGGCTTGGTGGGCATGGCAGGGGAAGGATACTGTAAAATCTCCATTCCCACCCCACTCCAGGGGAAGGTTACTGCAAAATCCCCATTTCCTCCAGATCAGCTGAGACTCGAGAGGCAGAGAATAGATGGGGACAGGGCCAGTCAGAGGTGGTATTTACCAGTTCTCCGAACTACTCAAAATTTCCGCTACCGGTTCTCTGAACTACTCAAAATTTCCGCTACTGGTTCTCCGAACTACTCAAAATTTCCACTACTGGTTCTCCAGAACTGGTCAGAACCTGCTGAAACCCACCTCTGGAGTCATCCATTTCTGCAGGCTATTACTGGCAATTGGCCAAGCAAAAAGCATGAGTTTGCCCTAAATAACTGGAAGATGAATCAATAGTTTGATTCCATATTTCCTATATTAATGTGCATTCACCACTGGATTCGAGGAGGTAGAGCAAATGCTTTGGGGAGGAAGTATAATCCCATTTTTTATTTCTACTCTTAGAATCTTACACTGCATCTACCTATGATGAATCTGTACAATACTGTTTGTTTTTTTTAAAAAAAACCTTCACTATCTGGCAGTAACGAAAATTTATAATAATTTTGGGAACTTTTTACAAAATTTTCATCATTAATTTTCCATCTTTTGGGAAGGGTGTTTTTTTTATTTAAAATTTGAGAAAGCTAAATATTATCCTGTCACAATTATACTCTATAATGCTTTTAAGAAAGCAAAAGCCTTCCCATGCATAAAATAGCTGTAATAGTTAAAAATGCAAAAAGTGAAATATTACTCTCTATTTGCAAATGTTCAAACTATAAACTGTTTTGCACAAGAGATGTAGTATACTTGTAATCAGTGGTGAAATCGTCAGTGGATTGCCACCGGTTTGCTGCCCATGCATGCACGCTGCCCGCCAAACACGCGCTTTGCGCACACATGCGGAGTGCATATACATGCCAAATGCACACTGCATGTGCATGCCAAACACACGCACATGCATGCACAGTACGTGCCATACACAACCTGCACATGCATGCATGTTGCACACCAACTGCGCTCTGCGTGCGAGCTCAGTTCAAACCAAATACGCACTTTGCATGGAAAAAGGAGCGGTTTGAAGATAAGTAGTTCTACTCACCTACAGTGGGGTGGGGGAAACAGCTGTGCCACGCGATTTAGATTCGCTAGAAAGGATGCGAATTTATACTCACTAGAAAGGGTTTCCTGCTTTCTAGCGAATATAAATGGTGCGGCACAGCTGATTGTCGGAAATACCGGTTCAGACGAACCTATAGTTTTTATTACTACCGGTTTGCCCGAACCGGTGCAAACCAATAGCATTTCACCCCTGCCTGTAATGTATTAAAGAAGCTAAGACTGATTTTTTTCTTCCAGGGAAAGTCACTGTAAATTTCTCTTGCCCCAGAGATTAGGAAAAAGTGGTATCAGGGTTTTCTGTTGCTTCCCAAAAAGAGTGATAATGGTTTGCATTTAATATGAATTCTGTTTTTATGGTTTTATTGTATGCTGCCTAGAGTCATATAAATATAATAAATGAATATTTAACGATATTCATTTGGATTGAAAGGATGGGATATAAACACTTTAATTAAAAAACTGACAATGGAGAGCAAGACCCCTAAACACATTCATCTGGTCTATTGCCCTCTCTGTTATTATCATTTCTGTTTTATTGTTTTTATTTTAATTTCATTGTTATCAACTGCCCAATCACTGAGTCAGGCGGCAAAAACATTTAATGTAATACTTTCCACATTGATAGGGTAATCTGTATCTCCTTCCATCATTTCATCACATTTTTTTTCCTTTTCCAGCTGACATTCCAGTATTCTGTGGCTACAAAAACAGGGATTTTTTTGGGATCAAGTCTAAATAACCTCCATTTTCTTTTCCTTTAACTGCCAATGTACAGAACAAAAGGGTGTGGAAATGTTTTTGGCACCAGAATTTGAGAACGCTGCTTGAGAGATTAGAGGAAAAAATAAATGCCGAGCCATCAACATATCAAATTACCTGCAAGGTAAAATTGTGCAAGCCAAGGTGAATTATAGGTAGTCCTCGACTTACCACAATTGAGCCCAAAATTCCTGTTACTAAGTGAGATATTTTTAAGTGAGTTTTGCCCCATTTTGCAACCTTTCTTGCCACACTTTCACTTTCTTGCTAAATGAATCACTGCAGTTGTTAAGTTAATAATACGGTTGTTCAGTGAGTCTGGTTTGCCTATTGACTTAGCTTGTCAGGAGGTTACAAGATGATCCCATGATCCCAGGACATTGCAACACTCATAACTACATGCCAGTTGCCAAGCATCCAAATTTTGATCACATGACCATGGGGATGCTGCAATTGTGTGAAAAATGGACATAACTCACTTTTTTCAGTTGTAACTTCAGTTGTAACTTTGAAGTCACTAAATTAAGGGTGTCAAACTGGATTTCTTCGAGGGCTAAATCAGCATTGTAGTTCTCCTCCATGGGCCAGCTGGCGGGGGGAGACAGGACGAATGCCTCCTGCAGCACCCTGCTGGCCAAAATGGGGCATAGGGGGGCTTGCATATGCCCCCCCATAACCCATTTTCGGCCTCGGCGTTCTCCTGCAGCACCCTGCTGGCCAAAATGGGGTGCAGGGCAGGGGTGAAATGCTCCCGGTTCGGACCGGATCGCCTGATCTGGTAGCGATGGCGGAGGGTGGTTCAGAGAACCAGTAGCAAAAACTCTGCCCCGCCACCATGCCCAGCTGAACTGTGCAACCATCAGAGGCTTTTTTTTAACTTTTAAAAGCATTTTTTCTTCGGCCGAAGGGGGGGAAAAAGCCTCTGATGATTGTGTGGCTCAGCTGGGATCGTCAGAGCCTTTTAAAAGCATTTTTTAAACAACCTGTTTGGCAGAAGAGGTTGTAGAAAAAATGCTTTTAAAAGTTAAAATAAAAAAAAAGTTGGCCACGCCCACTGTCACATTAAACCCCCCCCCCCCCGCCAAGCCACGGCCACAGAACTGGTAGTAACAAATTTTACATTTCACCACTGGTGCAAGGGGCCCGCATGCGTTTTGGCTGCTAAAGGCACTGCGGGCTGAGCCTTTGCTATTTCCAGGCCAGTCCTGCAGGCCAGAATTAAGCACCCCACGGGCTGGATCCGGCTCATGGGCCTTGAGTTTGACATCCCTGCACTAAATGAACTGTTGTAGTAAATTGGGGATTATGTGTATATAAAAAAAATCAGTTTCCTTTCACTTCCTTTCACCTGTCTTTCCCCTAAAATCTTGTATCTGAAGAGCAACTGCTCTTAAATTCTTGGGTAAAACAACTGTTTAGTTCGACTGATGTTTCCTGCCTTATTAGCCATGGGGAAACACGATCTCTCTCTTAAAAAAACAAACAAACATACTGAACTTTTTTTTGAAAGAAATCAAGGGAAATCTTTGTTTTTGCTGGTAAGATCTATTAAATAGTAAAAATATGATGGACAAGCAAAGCCATTAGCAGTCTTCTCCAAACCACAGCATTTTGGTTCTATTGGCACTGCTGCTTCCACCATTCCCAACCAATATCTTTTAGCTAGGCAAGCTGGAAATTTTTGTCCCTTTCAAGGATGCCAGGTTGGGAAGGACTGCTCTAGAGAGTGAACAGACATTTTGGCCAATCCTTCTGCTTCTACTGAGACAGTTGCTCTCTTCCTTCCCCACTTCCCAATGGAATCTATGTTTCATTCCTTATTTATTTCTTGCTCTTGGGAACCTTTTCTCAAAAACATAAGGGAAGTGTTGGTGTACTTTTAAAAAATGTCATTTGATTGTGGAAATGTTCCTGCTTCTAGTTCACTAACCTGTGTAATGTTGTTCCCCCAAACACTTTACACTTGTCCATGTAGAAAAGAAAGTTTATTATTCATGCTGCTCACCAGGATGCAGTCTTAGAAAAAAGAGCAATGCGGCTGCTTGGCACAGCACCCTCTTCCCCACATATTTATTTTCCCCAGAATGAGGCAAGATCCCCATCCAATCTTTGATGGTTTTGAAAGCCAAGCATATCTTATATCCTGGGGTCTCTCTTCTTCTAGATCCGTGATAAGAACTGAAAGGCTTGAAGGAAAGTGCAGTACAAAGGGAACAACCCTTACTCACTTGCTCGCACGCTTCTCAGTCCAATAAAAACACTCCTTACACACATACACTTCTTCTTGCTAAGGTCTGGATAGCCAAGCCATTTCTGGGGATGTTAGAATAGGCAGTTCTGGTACAGATGTGGTATTTGTGGTAGATATGCTGGATGCAGAATTGCAAGACATATGATGGATTCATAGCTGCAAATATTTTCTCCTTGACCATAGACAGACACTGGGGGAAAATCCCAGTAGAATGTGAGGAAGGCAGGGGCTGGGGAAAATTGCAAAATCATGCAAGGGAAGGATAGTTACATGTGTCAGAAAATGGGGAAGGAGGCCATTGACTTGTGACTAGAAAGCGAGGCTTCAGGCTCGCTTGAAAACTGTCCCCTGCAAGCCAAAGAGGTAGCTGTATGGAAGTCAGTATGAGTGTGATTTTGAGTGTATTGTTCAGGGAGGGTATCTGAGAATCCCTTTCCCCATAACAAATTATCCTGTATTAGTGAACTCTTGTACTTTGACACCCTTTCCATGTTGCAAGTTTAGTAAAAACTGCATGTTCTCAAATATTACACAACTAGTTAAAGCTGCCCTACTGCTGGAGCCCTAGCATAGGCAGAAAACAACCCTACAGTGCTCTCTGGATCCAGTCCAGGAATGGAAGTCAAGATTGCTAATGGAATAGATGATAGTTGCCTCCTGTTTTGTTGATGTTGGTAACCCTCTATTGCTCGTAGCTAAAGCTGTCATAAGGCCACATCCACTCTGTCCTTGAGCCATCTTTTTTCCCCTTGACTCTCCCTACTTGTCTAATGTTCCTTGCATCCAATCCTCATCCCCAGATCAGTATCCCTATTTCAACCATGTTGCAAAGTAGCTTCACATATCTGTATCTGCTAATAGTGCAAATGGACACCCTGTTTTTATTACTTCCTGTTGATGTATTCATTGGCAATCGCTTGATTTTTACTGGTGAAATAAGGCCTACTAAATGCAACTTTTTTCCATATAATCTCTTGGAAATTGAAATTGCCACTACATGGCATCACAATATCTTTGAATTCAAGCAGTAATTTCCATGTTCCCTTCATTATCCCCTAGTTCTATGATATACTGAGCCAATTCCTTCTTTGCTTCCATGCCTGAGCTTTGTCTTCTGTCTGACAAGTTTGTGTTTAGGTCTCCAGGAAGCATTCTTGACATCAAAGAGGATAGCTAAGAAGCAGCATGCTTCTTGGGCATAGAAATAGATTATTTCTTGGGTAGCACCTTTGGGAAGTTGGGGTATTGCCATGGCAGGCTGGCAAAGCAAGCTTTTAGTAGCAGGAATGGTATTTTGCTGGATTATAAGTATGTTCTATGTTCTATATGATGAATCAGAAATATACAAAAATGCACCTTGAAGCTACATGTTGAAGAAGGGGGAGGCGAGCTGTAAAAATTCTGTATATATTGTGTATGTATATGTATGCATGTGTATGTGTGCATGCGCATGCCCATGTGAGGCCAAAAAGAGGAAATGTGGAAAATGTGGAAGATTACATATTCAGCATTTGAAGCTTTCATACTGCCACCTGCCTCACTCACTATCACTCTTCTCTTGAAGCACTGCATCTGACTCCTCAGTGATCTGCAGAAGTGTGCTCATCTCAGGGCTTTCGCTTCTCAGCAGATCTGTGTTCTCTGTCTCATCTCCACCAACTTCCACCATCTCTGTGGCCTTCACTTCTACCTCTCCCTCACGGATCTTCTTGACATGAAAGGTGAAAGGTGGCACTTTATAGACAGCTGTCTTGGAACGTGCATAGACTACATGATCAGGGGTGAAGGACTTCTTCAGCTTATCTCGGGAAGTCTTCATCTTCTCCCTGCGTTCAGTGGTGACTATTTTAGTGCCTAGTTTGTTCATTCTCTTCTCCAGGTTATGTCGGGTCTTCTCCAGATTTTGCTTGGTTTTCTCCAGGTTCTCTTTGGTCTTCAGCTTGGTCTTCTCTAGGTTCTCTCTAGTTTTCAACTTGGTCTTCTCCATTTTCTCCTTAGAGAATGCCTTCTTGAAGTCATCAACTTTCCTCATGCTGCTTCTCTTAATGCGTTCTGCTCGTGATTCCTCAATAATCTCTTCAACTTCAACCTCTTCATCTGAGGAGAGCTCAATATGATCCTCTCCAGGGTGCTCCTCACCAGCTGGGATCTCTTCCCCTTCTTCCCCTTCTTTCACAGATTTACTTATGCTCAGCTTGGTTGGCAGTTTCACCTCATCCTGCAAAACATAAACAAAAACTACTGTGTGCATAATTTTTTGATCTTGTAGAAATTAACAGGCAGTTAAATTTTGCCCTCAGCTATGGTAGGAAAGCAGACCCATGATAATTCTTTTTTGTTTTAGCTAAAATGGATTTGCTAATCCTGATAATTTAGTGTGTTGAACACTGATAACAATCATCCATCCCAATCATCTTAAAAATCAATCCATTTGTAGACCAGACTAGAACCTTACCTGAAAACCTGATTGTTTGTTTAAGCCTTTCTGTTATTTTGGTACCCTACACTTGGAAGTAAAATTCCATATCTAAGCATCATATTCATACTGGAAGTCTGGATAAATATTTTGGGGAATCTTTACAATACTTACTATATATTTCATTTTCCATTGTTTATGGCCAAAAGGCTAAGAAGTGGCAATAAATTACTCCTGAAATAACATATTAGATTGCCAAATTTTTATGTAGTAACATATAAAACTAGACAAAGAATAATCAAGAGCCACTGAACTTGTCTGAAAATGGCTTTGCTTCAGCATTACCCACTGGTCATTTTTTTAAATGTCCACTACTCTACTGTATCTACGTCAGATTTGTCTGGGGCTCTATAATTCTAAATTTTGGGTTAGTTTTAACGATAAGAGTGAAGCTTTTTAACATATTTTTCCATTCATTGTTCCTTATTTATTGTTGGATGTTCTGTATATTTGAAAACAAATTATTTTCTTCTTTCTGCTGGTTAATGACTGCACTAAATTTATTTGGATTTGATCATAGCAAAAATGTTATTGTCTTATTCTCCCTTACTTCTGCTTTTGAATGCTACACAGAATATGATGATCTGCACAAAGCATCACTTAGCAAATCTTGAATGAAAGCTATTGTGTCAGTGGCAGAAATGGAACTATTCCCAGCTTTGTCATAGTATTATTTTGTGGACCACTTTTTGTAAATATTCTTTAGAACAACTACAGTTGTTCTTTGCTATTGGGTGTCCCAGGTATACAACAACAACAGATACTTTGAATAAGTAACTCACCCTGAGTTACTTATAAAGGCAGGAGAAAAATCTAATGTTAGTAACATGCAGCAATTCATGGTTGGTGTTCTGTGTTATGGTTGGTATGTCATGTTGGGCAGCTCAATTCTTATTAAATTACAAGTGATAGCCAACCTTAGGAAAGATGGTGTAAGAATTACTTCAATATATAATTAACTTTTGAAAGCATCTTAGATAGATCATCAAAAATATTCACAAGCACTCTCACACAGGCCATGATTTTAGAAAATTTCACTTGGTGGAATATGTTGCTTTGAAACTCTTTTTTTTAATACCAGCATGCTCAAGTACTGATTGTCAAAGGATCTTCCTCCCTACCCTGAGCAATGCACATAATTTGATTTGAAAACCTTAAGTAATGTAAAGAAAAGTAGGCAGTTAAAGATACTACTATATTTAATAGACCTGGAGCAATGGTAGCAACCAGATGTGACAATTTTTTCAGTACTCTGTTTCTTGGCAATATAATGATGAGATAGATAGATAGATAGATAGATAGATAGATAGATAGATAGATAGATAGATATAGAGATAGATTGATACAGTATATATTTTTCATAGATTAGATATCATTTCATTAAATGCATGGAATGTCATCTTGAGTTGGCAGATGCGTGTATATGTGTGTATTTTGTGTACAGAGAAAAAACAACAACTGTCAGGATAGGTAAGAAATAAATACATACACAGAATATAGATACATATATTATTGATTAAATACCCTTATACTGTTAAGTCAGTTAACACAGTGTAAAATGGTGTAAAGGATATAATCAGAATTCAATTTTGTCTAGTCTTTTGTCAGTGATTTCATCATGGATTCTGTGTCTGAAATTCATTTAAAAAGCTATTTTAAGATCATAAACCATTTGGTTTGGAAAGTAAAATAATTAACCTACTAGATGCCAGAACTGTTCTGAAAGTTCCTTTTGAAAACACTGGATTAGCTAAAACTTTAATAGATTCAATTATTATCTAACTAGCAACAGCTGCAGGAAGTAGCAGGACAGCAGGAGAAAAGAAAATATGTGGTTTAGTTATCTCTGTAAGATACCAGCTCACTTTGTCTCTTTTGAAGGCACATATTCCATTGGGCTGCTGAAATTGTTCTTATGCTGGCATATAATTGTAAGAATACAGATTTAAGCTATAACCTATATAACCTATGTTTTCTCCCTTAAAAAAAAAATGATATTTGTATTGGGATTCTTTTGGCTAAAGAACATACAAGCATTATTTAAACACGTCAGAATAGTGGGTACGATTAAAAAAGACATGGGATTTAACACATGGCCCTGAAATGTTATGATTGTTTTGATTTCTGTCATAGACTTGCAGACTGCCTGAAAGCATATTGTGTAGCCTGGTATTGGTTTGGAACCAGGATGCAGAAACTATTGTTAAAACAATGATGAAAGTGATGGAGAAGGCAGCGCTCATATGTTATGCTAAGCTAACATAACAGTGACCTGTTGGATAAATAACTGGAGTCACAAAATACACAAAACTGGGAATAATATTTTGGAAACTGGAACACTGATTTTTTAAAAACATGTTTTCAACTTCCAGTATAATATTATGAAATGATTGCTGTAGTGATTAGTTTGGTTGTAGTGGTTAAGACATTGGGCTAGAGACTGTGAGACTATGAGTTTTAATCCTTCAGTAGGCACAAAACTAGCTTGGTGACTGTAGGCCAGAATGCAGATAATAGCAAACTATTTCCAAAAAAACTTGCCGAGAAAACTGAAGGGGCTTGTCCAGGCAGCCACCAGAAGTCAACAAATATTCAAATGCTCGCTCACTCCACTTGAAACCCTCCATGTTTTTAAAAATATTTTTAAAATGAAATAGTATAGCTGGATATGAAGCCTGGCAGTGTCAATAAATGTATCCATAGGCATAGTGAGATGTATGGCCATCACACTGGAAATCCAAGCCATAAACTATAGTTTATAAATCACAATGATAGATTTTATACAGCATGTCCAACCAGAGGCAAAACAGCCATTTTATGACTCAGTTTAGTATATGGCAGAACCCTAAAATTGGAAGCAGTAGGCACCTCTAAGAAGCATTTGTCATAGATCTTTCTCTGCAAACAAGTAGCAGAATTCCATCTGACATTTTATATTACTGGAAAATTTGTGCTTTTTCTACTTGTAAAACTTTCATCAACATCAGTAAATTTGCTTTGGATACTAATAATCAATTCACTATATATGCAAAGTATTTTATGTATTCCAATATGGCTTCCTGATGACATTTAAAAACTAATATTTTATGGACAATTATACTTGTTGATCTGGAAACGTAATCAAAAATTTAAATAAAACACAATGCTAAACATAATCATTAGAAAGCAATGGGTGTTTAAAAATTTAAATTAGTATTATAGCTGTGTATTTTTTTTTCACTGAACTGCAATAGATATCTATAGTTAGATATGGAAATTCTGAAAAAAAGGAAATGATAGAACATTACAGTGTGAAAATCATACTGAAAGTGTCCTAAGTGAAGATAGATTTCCCTATCTGATTAATTAGTTGCAAATGGGAAAATTATACCTCTTGGATACAAAAGACCAGTACCTTTCCCCCTCAAATCAATTTGGTTGACTACTGGGGTCAGACAGGTTGTAAGAAGCTGAAAAAAGTCTCAGGAAAGTGAAGTAATATTACAAAGCAAGTGAGATACAGTATATCCATGTTAAAAGCCTAACGTGGAAGCAGCCTCAGGTAGGACATTTGGTGATAGGGCAACTATTCTTGAAAGTAATTCTAAGCATTCATAATATGCTTGGTAGAGCCTTGGTAGTACAGTGGTCTTAAGCACCCTGTTATTAAGAACAGCTGCCTGCAATTACTGCTGGTTCGAATCTCTCCAAGGCTCAAGGTTGACTCAGCCTTCCATCCTTTCTAAGGTAGGTAAATTGAGGACCCAGTTTGTGGGGGCAATAAGCTGACTTTGTATAAATATACAAAAGAATGAAGGTTATTGCTTAGTGCATTGTAAGCCGCCCTGAGTCTCTGGAGAAGGGCGGCATATAAATCAAAATTAAAAAAAATATATCCTACTGCAAAACCCAGTTTTTTTCTTTCCAAATGAGACATAAGCAATCTTGCTGAAGACTATCTACGCGTAGCAAGCCAGAAAACTTAGTGGATTGGGTTTTTCTTATGTTAAACTTTCTAGCTATACAATACTTTAGTTGCACCCAACCTACAGGGCACCGGGGACCGGTTCCTCAGAGAGAGGCTTTTCTGTGGACCACAGGGGGCGTGGCTTCATGTGCTGCCTGCATCCCGTGGATGGTGCTTCACTTGTTTGTGTGGCCCAGTTTCTGGCACGCCGCGGACTGATGCCGGTCCACGGATTGGGGGTTGGGGACCCCTGCAGAACTTGACAGATCAGAATTTCTAATGAGAGGCCCTCGATGGGGTAAAATTTATCCATACAGGATGGCTCATTCCTTGTTTTTTTTATTATTATTATTATTTCTGTTAGGATAGCTAGTTGTAATTAGAAGCTCAACAGTGTTTTTGATCAGGGTCAGCAAACATTTTCTATAAAGGGTCGGGCCCTGCCTATCTTCTACAGGTGGAGCTGGCAGGCCAAAGGGCATGGCAACCATTGGATGGTGCTACCCTGCAAGCATTTTATGTCCCTCTGCACTTGGGAAGCATAGCATTGCAATCTGTCAACTGCTCACTCAGTTTTTAGCTTGTTTGCCATATAAAAGCAGGCAGTGAGACTAATTTGGCCTGTGAGCTGTAGTTTGCCAAGCCCTATTTTAGACTAAAAAGTGTACTTCCTCATAAGAGACAGTGTCTGGGATGCCATGCTTTCTGAAGGTATTTGGGCACAATTATTGCACCAAACAAAATTATATATTGGTTGCTTTGGGTTTAATTTATTGTGCAAACTTATCCAGTTTTGGCTAATTCAGTGAATCCTGATTAAAACAACCATCGCTTTGTTTGAGGTGTGACCTCATGCATTGAGCATGAGCTCAACCCCTTAAGTTTTGTTCCCACCCACTGCAAGTATGTTCCCTCTCTGCCCCAGTAACTTGCTCTCATTGGAACGCAGCCTTCTCTCTCCCCTATGCCACAATGATATTGTTTTAGGCTAGCGTGGGCACTCACATTATTATTTCTGCACTACAGCATTCCTTACAACTGCTAAGTTAGAGGAAAAGATTTTAATTAGATTTTCTTTATGTCAAGGGCTTTTTTTTTATTGGAGAAACTTTCAATTATTTGAGCACTCAATTTGCAATTTTAGTGATGCATCTGAGATATAGATATCAAAAAGATGCCCAATTCTTTACCTGTCACCCCAACCCTTTATTGTTTTTCATAGATAAGAGCCTTACCTAGCATTGTGACTGTAAGCAAAAATAAAGCATGCAAACAGAATGAGGAGGGAGCAGATATGAAATGAGATTGGTTTTCACCCAAGCAGCACATAGCATGCATCCTGCCTGGCATTCTCAAGCCATGCTGGAAATAGCCACTACCATACAGAGCATTGGGACAGAAGCTTAAAGACAGGAAGATTTATGGCCCCAGAGCTGTACTATTTGAAGAGAGGGAATGGGGAAAGCTGTGAAATTACTGGGGAAATTCTTTCCCATAGGCTACGAGGAACAGGACTGAGAGACAGGAGGAAGGGGAAGGGGAGTCAAACATGGAAATCAATTCTCTTCACAACAAGAATTGACTTCTGGGAACATTTTAAGTATCCCAATTTTGCCAAGCAGGAATCCTCAGCATGGTTTTCCGCGTTCTTTCCCTTTTGCCTAAGGAGTTGTTGGATGAAGTGAGTTTCTACTTTCTTCCTAATGGGATGATGGTAATTTTGTCACTTCACTCCTTAAGCTACCAAGAGTTAAAAACTGATTAGCGAAATGCCAATAGCATGAATTAGAACACTGCTTTTTAAGGGATTGCATTCTTGTCTGATAATTCAATCCAATCAATTGAAGAATATCAAGAGTCACATATGAAAAAGATAATACCAAATATTTCCTGTTCAAATGAATTTTATCTTCCAGACAAATGCTCATTTATGGCAGTACCATATTTTATACTGGTTAGCAAGAGCTGCCCAAACATACTGTATACGAGATAGTGAATGGTACCGTGGAAATAGTTTTTTGGGGGATGAAGTGACTGGAGGAAAATTTAATCCCTCCTATTTCTGCTGATACTCTTTTACTGCCAGTCCTTTCTCCCTGTTATAATTATTAATTGAATATGGAGAAAAAAAAAACCAGTTAATGGGAGGTGGATCGGAAAGCTAACCTCCAAATTTTCCCTAAAAGAAGCCTTTCCAACTTCATTTTCACAAAAAAAATATTCTATTATTTACTAGATTGTTCCAAACAGCTAAGCTACTTCCTATTATCACCTGGACAATATCTCCAGAACATGCCACTTGTGTCCTCAGTGTTCCAGATCTGTTATGCTAAATGAGTGGCTATGGAAAGCATCCAGAAGATATCCTGATGATAAGGAAAGAATAATTTTCCTAGCTCTGCTATAATGAAGCCGAGTCTTTGCATCGACAAAGATGGTTCCTTAGAGATATGCTGATAGGACTGGGGAGACCCAAGTTCAACATCCATTAAAGCTTCTTGGAGTAATCAATCTCTCTCAATCCAACCTACTGCATAGTTGATGTGGAGGGGAAACTGTTATGTTGGGGAAAACGCAAGAAGCATATCTAACAACACAGTGTGTGCAATGACACAGCTATACTCTAAAAGCAAAATATTCACTGTTTACATAGAACATCAGAAAACTCAGACTTATAAATAATCAAGTTTTCTGATTCTATAATCCTATTCTTTTTTTCCTACCTTTATCCTTAGATTCTCTTTCCTTTTTTAATTCTATGCAAAGTGCTTTACCTTCCACTTATTTATTCATCACTTCTTTTGTTAGCTAATGCTTTCCTGGCTCAAAGCTCTATAGACTTTATAGATATAGTACCAGGTTTGTAGGGTGCATTTCACTGTATACAGTGAATTTCTTCAGTGGTTGAATATTGTCTAAAATCTAGACAATCCTTATTCAATCCTTTCCTATTCCTTATTCAACACCTTTACCACTACACTATGCTTTTTTCCATCAATGGGGCTCTGCTGTATCTTCACTTTTTCCCTGCTACCAATTCCTAATCAGCTCTTATTACATTTAAAACTTTGTATTTGGGCTATAGGTACAAGCAATTCAGGGGTGAGTTCTACTTACCTTTACTACCGGTTTGCATTGTAACCATGCACTCTCTCACTTCACTCGCGCAGAAGCTTCTGCACATGCACAGTTCACTTACGATGATGTCCGGGTCAGTGGGTGGAGCCTCCCACCAGTTTTACTACGGGTTCTTGCGAACCAGTCCGAACCAGGGGCAACCCACTACTGAAGCAATTCAAGAGATGTTTTCAAGTGGTTATACAAAAGCATAGATAAATATTCAAGGGTGGGGCATTCAAATATACAACTCTGGCTAATATGCTAGATTTGCATTTGGGGAAAAAATATTGTCTTTTGTTATTTACATACATGCTACTGTGCTGACTTTCAGAGCATATTTGAATCTGTTAGGCCAAACATCTGTAAAAGTAATAAAGTTGCAACTGTAGTCCAAACTTTACAATTAGGCTTTTGTGGATGGGAAAGAGTTGCTTCTTTGGAATCAGGATATCCCCCCAACCCTTTCATGGTGCAGGTCTATCATTTTGTTCACAACAACACCTGGAAGGGCAATTCTTCATCTCCCAGAGACTCCAGTCATCATTGGCCAGAAACATCAGGAATCACTTCCTTCCCTGGGAAACTGCACAATTAATGCCTGAACAAAAGTTTCCCCTGCTTCGGAGTTGCATAGCTATATCTGGAAGCTAGCCGTATCCGGACAGCATAGCTCTGATTCTTATCAATCTCTTCTTGGCTTCACAACATTTGTACCAGGAGAGATGAATTCCAACCCTCCCTATTGGTGCACGTAGGTCATGTCTTACTTGTTGATCTTCTGCTTGCAGGTGGTCCATATTTCAGAAGGGAACTGTAGCACCACAAATTATGGAACCCAGTCAAAATCAGAACACAATCCCAATTATTATTTTTTAGATTTTATCCTGCCTTTTTAAAAAATCTGTACCTTAAAGAGGCAAATATAGCAATATTCCTTTTTCATCATATTCCACTACACACACACACACACACACACACACACACACACACCAATCCTATGAGATGAATTGGGTTAAGAGTGAATGATTGGCTCCAAGTCACCAAGGCGATTTTCATACTTAAGGAGGCCTACAACTCAGTCTCCTGTTTTCTAAGCCAAAACCTTAACCACTACACCAAGTCAACTCTTTAGAATTCAACACAATTGGAAGCATTCAGGTTAGGAAATACTGCAGTGACCATGCTGTTGCAATCAAGGGAACTGTAATTCAAACATATCAGGTAGACATTAGGTAAAATTAAGTTTAAAAAAATAGATAAAGGGTGGCAAAAACAAAAGATTAACTTCACAGGAAGTCCTTGAGTTATGTTCAACAACTGCTCAAATTAAATAAGCTGAACAAATGGTATTTGCAATGGGTCCTCAAAGTTCATGTGGGGACACATGAACTATGGTCATGTGTCCCACAGTCACATGACCAGAATATCCAATGTTCCCTTCCAGCTTCCCACAAGCAAAGTCAATGCGGAAATTGGCAGGAAATTGGAAACTGCAGTTACACAAGGTCCTCACTTAATGAGCCATACATGCTAAATGTGCTAGTAAAGGAGTTGTGTTGCAAAATGAAACCTTAAAATCAGAACACAGAAGACGCTATGTTTTTAAGAAGTTATAGAAATAATAATAAATGAGAACTTTGGCTGAAAGTTACAAAAAGCTTAAAGCAGCTGGAGAAATCCCAGGGAAACGTAAGCCAATCAGCACCAAGAAAGATTTTTGAAATCTTTCAAATCTGATTTCTGAATAAATTTATTATACTGTAAAGGAAGACCTCTTCAGTTTGATGATCAGATTTTAGTATCAATTGTGAGCATTACTCACCAAATATTTTTTTTTGTTGCTGTTTCAAATTCTAGTTGGATTGTTCAGTATCATTCTGGCCTGTATAGCAAAGGGTGAGGTCAGAAATTTAAGTAGAGCAATTTTGTGCACAACAATCTGCTGCTTGAAACATCTATCACTATTAGAGTGCCTTGCGAATGAGCCTCTGTGTATCTGTCACTAAAGGCTAGGGGCACTGCAAGGGGAATCGGGATTATATGAAGACTTATATCTAATCCTTATAGGGCTTGGATCAGGCCTCTTTGTTACCTTGGGTGACCTGAGAGGAAGATCTGCACCATATCCAATATTTCCAGATAGCTGTGAACCAAACTGTAAAACACCAAGTAGTTGCTGGACAAGATGATTTTTGCCATTACTGATTTTCTTACTAAGGAGCTGCAGATCTCCCCAGCTAAAATAAAATGAAAATCATTTAGTCATACATTGGACTTGAATTTAAGCAACAAGAGATTGCAACAGGAGTGAAACAAAAAGCTCCATCTATCCTCTGAATACAACACAAAAAATAAGTGACTGCCAGGGAAGCAAGGTTTGTTCTTCTATACCCAGTAGAGAAATGCTGTGGATTACTACGGGAGGGACAGAATTTTACTTTTATTTCTAGGGATCCCTAGAGTACAACAAAATCTTCATAGAACTGAATTTGTTTGGAGACAGTTGCATTGCTGCTGCATTTATGCTTAAATCCTCTAGCTACTCCATTTTGTCATTTGAATGTGCCTGCATTCCAATTGTCTTCCAATAGAAAGTTGGATCAACCAATCAGCATGTCAGATGCACTTCTCCACACAACACGTAGTTGAGATTTGGGAGATGAGCGCGTCAGCCCATCTGCAACCATCTGCAACCTATGCTTATCCATCAACCCCTTCATAGCATAGGTAGGTGTGTGTCAATGCCTACGTGCTTTGTGGGCAAGTCTAAATCATATTTACTTCATAACAAGATCCTTATACAATAGCAAAGGTATATATTGTTTGGGCCTACAAAGCACAATACTAGAATCGTACATTATGCTAAACCAAACAAAATGCATTTTAACTTTACTATTTAAAGTAACTTTACTATTGTGTGTGAGCCCACTTAAAGGATCAAAAAAGGGAACAGGTTGTACAGATATAACCCTAGATTGGAAGATATAAAAGTCTTATTTCATTTGTTTCCCCCCCCCGCCCCCATATATTTATATATTTCTATTTTGTGGTCTTCTACTTTTCACAACAGAGAAAAGGCTAATATACATTTTTGGGAACCGTAGGAGGCAATGTAGAAGAGCTCAGCTGCACAACTACCCTTCCCAATTTGTCAATTCCACAGAACAGCTTTTCTCCTTCTCACTCCCTGCGTCCTCCATCCAAGTCCACATTCCTAGGCAATGAATCACTGATCCAGCGGTCTTTATGTGTACACTCAACTGCCTCGTTGCTACAACACTAATAATAAACACTCCTCTTCATATATAAAAGGCCAGCAAGGCACAAAGACAAGTGATGTTCCTAGCCTGTTAGGGCTGGGCATTATGCAACCAGAGGGTGGCAGAGGCATAGAGAGCAGAACAGCAACAATTTGATTCAGCCTTCAGAGGAAGGGAAAGGGCATGTTTGACGCTCCTAATAATAAAGCCTTTGCCAGATACTAAGAATTGTGTGTCGCCATGTTTTAATCTTTGGGGCAAGACGGACAATGTTTTTGAAAATGTGCACACTGTGATCGATCTAATCAAGCATATTCTTTTCTAAAGGCAAGTTTGGAATAAATTCATCCTCAGCTCTGCAAATATAAAAGAGAAGCCAGCTCTGCATACCTCTACTTGCTGAACCTAAATTGTGGTCATCGAGAAACTTCCCACTCTCTTTCCCAAAGCAATTTTCCACAAGCAGGGAAAAAAAAAAAAGATTAAGGGAGCAAATGAATGGGTAGATTCTAGATTTGTGTTCATAGAATTAAAGGGAGGGGGAAAAAAGTGTTGCCAAACATGCAATAATTTTCTCAATTTAGTGCCCTAGGGATGGGGACAAGGAAGGGAAAGGGAAGCAAACTTGATATATATGGGATGTCAACCCAATGTTTATGGGAACTAAAGGAGGCCATCTGAGTCCATTCACATCTGTTTGTTTGATGGTGTCACAAATCGTCACGTAAAGGTAATAATATAATACTCAACTGCCCTTAATGGCATTCTTGGAAAATTATCTTACTTTCAGTGGAGAGTGAAACACAATTATATTCCATATTATTATTGAAAAACAAGAGACCTGTTCTCCAAAGGCTGCAGAAAAGAAAACCATGTTTAAAATAGATACAGTATGCTTACAATCATATGGAAAGTTAATCTTACTATGTGCTAAAATAATTCTCATTGTGCAGAGCTGGGAGAGATGCCATCTTAAGAAATAGAAACACTTTTTGAGATATATCATCATTTTATTCTTTTATCTGGGGATTGGCCTGGGAGTTGTGCAAATGAAATCTACAAATTCTCTAAACTTCATCATTTTAGGAAAAAAATGAAAAGATGAATCAAAGGAAGCTGATTGGTAGATTGCTTTTTAAATTCCAAAAATTGGACTCAAAATTAATTCCTGATTGGTCAAACTAAATTTTTGATTGAAAATTTATTAAATAATTTTCAAACAAATAGAAAAATTTCATCACCAGTAACATACATCCTTTTATCATCCTTTAGTCAAAACAGTAAAATTGTTTGGAATATGGAAAAACAGGTTAGGAAAAGGCATTTAAAAGTTCTAGAGCCTGGTATATAGCCTTCATTTTTGGCTATAACAAAGTATTTCATTCCAAATTCTCTCTTTTCTTTCTGGCAGTCTTGTATATTCATTTAGCGCAGGCAGTCTTGTATATTCATTTAGGGAGAGATGAAGGAAGGAATTTGAAGCATATGAGCCAGCAAAGGCCCTTCCATAGCCAACCAGAAAAATAAAATAAATTTGTCTACATTCCTCTTTCAGCAAGGGTGTGGCTGGGCGGCTAGAATTCCAAGCTTGAGGAGGTACATACTGGTACAATATAAGAAAAATAAAAATTTCATTTTGTAGCTTTAGTCCAGGAAATCTTCAGCTTACTAAGATGACCTGTCCTGAAACAGCATTCATAAGATCGATCATTCATTCCTTTATCTCATGGAATGGGGAGTTCAAGGCAAGGCCTTCAGTCTTTAAAAGTTTCACATAGAATACCATAGTATTTCCACCTCATTAAGATCTCCATACTGCAAAGAGCACTGTTTTGTGAAAATGCTAATCATAAATCTGCTTAAGGTCAGAGTGGTATCATTTTGCTGAGGATAACTTGCTTTATGTCTTCATTCAAGTCATTCTGAGCCAGGGATTTATTTGCGCTGAAGATTGCATTTGCCCAGTTTGCTACAACTTGGTTTGTTTAACCATTTTTTACTGAATAAACCAGTACTGACTGGCTTCTCATACTATGCAATGCCATAAATAAAAAATTTATACTATTTTTTTCTACAATTGCACAAACCAGATGATGGTTTAGTGTTTAACTGTGTTTATTTAACATGATAATTTAAGAACTTTAATCAATAACAGTGTTTGGATGTCATGATAAAACATGGTTTATTGAAGTAAAAATAACCAGACCCATTGCCATCACAAAAGTGCCACAAACTTGAATAGTAATCATGTTTAGCGGGGTATCAACTTCAAATAAATGCATCCCCAGCAGCAGCTCTATTTAAATTATCTAGGAACTTAGTTAAAGACTAATATAGTTTATGTCCCAAGAAAGTTCTTTCTGGCAAAAAAACCAAATAATCCAAACCCTGAAACAATTTTAACACCAATTCTTTGCCTTGCCTTACAAAACATTTTACAGTATGTTTTAAAAAAGAATCAACTTTTTTTTTTTTAAAAAAAATCACACTACAGATAGTTCTCAATTTATGATCACAATTGGGACCAGAATTTCTGTTACTAAGCAAGCGGATTGTTAAGTGAGACATGCCCAATTTTATGACCTTTTTGCCACTGTTGTTAAGTGAATTACTGCAACTGTTAAGTGAATCATGTCATTATTAAGTGAATTTATCTTCTTCCATTGACTTTGCTTATTGGAAGCTGGCTGGAAAGGTCACAAATGACAATCACATGACCACAGGACACTGCATCCATTGTCAGTATATGCTGATTGCCAAAAGTCTGAATTTTGATCATGAGGATGCTGATATGGTTAGAATGCAATATTATTGCAGGCTAACTCTGCTCACTGCCACATGTTCAAATATGACCAGCTCAAGGTTGATTCAGCCTTCCATCCTTCCAAGGTTTGGTAAAATGAGAACCCAGATTGTTGGAGGCAATATGTTGACGCTGTAAACCACTTAGAGAGGGCTGTAAAGCTGTATATAAGTCTAAGTGCTATTGCTATGGTCATAAATCATTGCTGTTATAACTTTGAATAGTCACTAAATGAACAATTTTAAGTTGATGATAGAAGCAATTATGTGGAAAATTACAAAATAGTGCAATATATGTATGTAATATGCATTCTATGGCAAGGTTTGGAGGTCTTCAAGAGCTTTAACAGAAGAAATACTTGATGGATTATTATTATTATTGTCATTTTTATTCTAACACTAACATTGTGCAGAACATTATGCAACAATCTAAGAAAAGGATGTAGTGTTCTGGATCACATTAAATCTTAAATCATGTTTACAAAGTACCATGACTAAGTTTGCACATAATTCAAGACCAAGCTAGAAAAGCTACATTAGCCAGGTTCCCACATTGGACTAAGCAATAAAGTGGTTTATTTAATTTGCTTTGGTATACTCTGCAATCCTAGCCATTGCGATTTACCATAGCATCAGCTTAGAAAAAAACATGAAAACACTCATTATAGCTTGGTAAACAAATCATGGCCTAGTACAATGCACTGAAGAGCTGTGAGGCAATCACCCAGACATACAAGATGACAAAAATCATTTAAAAATTAAGCTCTGACAACTGTATAATATTTTCAGTATATTTTATTCATTATTTGAGGAATTGAAAAGGTTGCCTTGTTTAACGTAGTGTAATAACTTTTTCTCTGCTTTGTTCAATAAACCATAGCTAATCTTGTACAAATTTTAACCACCGAGTATGCCATGGATGGTATTCTTAAAGGGACAAATATTCCTGTAATATCTAAAGTAATGTATGTTATGAGTGTATGTATGTTTTTTTAATTGTATAAAACATGTCTTGTGAATGGCGTGGCTCTTAAACAAACAAACAAAAAAGCCTAATGAAGATTCTATTATGCTGAGAAATGAATATATTTTTCTCATATTAAGCTTATGTGTAAGTATATACTTAACACATAAGCCCATCTGTGCATAAGCGGATCCTCAAATTTTTAACTAAAATATTATGAAAAATATGCCCTCTGCACATTTTTTTTTTAATTTTAAGTCACCCAACTTTGTGAGACGAGTAACCGAATAATTATGATATATAAAATGAATGAATAAATAAGCCAACTATGGCTTATTGAAGATGAGATATCCAAGTATCATCTAGAACATGGGTCCCCAACCCCTGGCCTGAGGCCTAATGCCAGGTTGTGGCCTGTTCAGAACCGGGCTGCAGAAGTGATGGGCGAGTGTGTACATGCACACATGCATGGGTGGGTGAGTGAAGCAGCAAAGATCCAAAAAATGAATCAGAACGCATTAGGATAATAAAATATATGCTAAATAACAAAATGGCTCTCTGTCAGATTCTTTAGGTCTTTATTTCTAGCAACTACGCCCAAATTAAAACGCTTATTTCTATTTATCTGACCTCTTCCATGCTTGGTGCTCTTTTTCAAAAACAAAACTTTTGCCATGATGTGACCTATGCCAGGACAGAATTGTCTGCATGACAGCAAAGAAAATCCAAAGCAAAGTTCCAGAGCTTGATGTGATGCAGCATTCACTCAATGGGTCTTTTCACGATTTGTTAGGAAATAAATACCAGGCAGATACTGAGGCATCAGTGCTGCTAGATATTCTCAGGCGTTGTCCCAGGATGGCTAATGCCACAAGTTGCTGCAGCTATGCTGTCGAGTCTAAGCTGCTTGTGACAATAAGTAGGTCCAGTAGGACACTAATAAAATATGAACAGAGGCTGAAACTCATATAAATAAATAAATAAATAAATACTCAGCAACAGAGGTTCATGTAAATGAAACAGGACAATAATTGTTTAGGGGCTTAGTAAATTATCAGAAGGTGGTAGCTCTATTATTAGTAGCCATAAGCAGTTCAATTTGAAAATCATAGAAGATAGCAAAGTGTCATGATTTAATTTCTTAATTATTGTCTGTGTTAAAGATGAATATATGTAGCATTATCTACATTATGTACTAAAATATGACCACCCAAGCCAATGTGCTTGTCTAAGAAATATTAGTAAATGACAGTCCTCTCCTAGCCAAGCCAGG
Organism: Arizona elegans; assembly: GCA_022577455.1. Classification (NCBI taxonomy): domain Eukaryota; kingdom Metazoa; phylum Chordata; class Lepidosauria; order Squamata; family Colubridae; genus Arizona; species Arizona elegans. Next base: position 111,431,262 of record JAKOOJ010000004.1, on the reverse strand, counting down.
ATGCCCAGTCAGCCAAGTTAGTTGGGTATAAAAGGAAGAAAAACTTTATCCACATTTCTTTCCTTTTGAGGCAGGAATTATTAGGGAATAATTTGCTGGCCTTTTGAGACATGCTAAATTTGCTGCCAGGGACCTTGGCTCTGCTTAGAGATAGTGGGAGTTAGATCCAAAAAGTCCAGAGAAAATAAAGTTGGTGAAAATTGTACATGAAATGAACAAAATATTAACAAGGGGTGTGTCTGTGTGTGTCTGTGTCTGTCTATCTTTCTGTCTGGCATAGTTATAGTCAAATTTCAGCAGGAAGGGAGAGGAAGTTCTAATCCTTCTAGTTAGTTAACCCTCTCCTCAGTCTCTCTTGATTATAAGGACCCATGACATTGGATTCTTGATTGAGGTTAAGGTAAAAGGTTGTCATCTTATCTATCAAATGGCATCAGGGAATAAATGAACACAAAATCATAGTTTTCTAAAGTGGACTGCTATACTTTTCTACTCCCTCCTCTAGAGCTACTAGCAAACATAGCAAAGAGGTGTTAACAAAAGCTAAAGCCACCAAACTGACCCAAAACTGCTTTACAAGTAAAAGGGCAGGGCTACAGACTTCAGTGAGGCAGCCAGCAGCTAAAATGTAGGGGCAGAGGTTTCAGAAGCTGAGAAGACAGGGCTCAGTTTGATCCGCAGATGGCTTGGCCTTCTCTGACTCAAAGCTGCTGCCTCCATTTTCATTCTGTGCCAGCTGGTGCCATGGCACTGTTTCTGCTAAAGGGCCAGAAGGCAAAATCTCTCCAGAAAGGTCATAAGGTTCGCTGTCTTCTGAAAGGTCAAGGGGCACACTCTCCGGTGGAGTTTCACTGGGCGCACCATGGATCATCTCGGGCTATAGTGAGGAAAATGAGTATCAGTGGGCAGTATTGATGGAGCCAAAGGTTTCTCTATAAGCATAGCCACTAGGCACAGGCCAAGTCAGTGCAATGGCAGCAAAGATGATGCACAAGCAAAGGCACCTGCAGCAATCTGGCAATAATTCTCCCCAAAATTATAGCTTTTCCCTACTTTTAAATGTGTTAGGTATTTATGACCTATATCCACTCTTTTGTTTGCCTGGAAACAAAACATTTGCTCATCACAAATCATCAGGAATCATGCAGAGATATTGTGATGATTCAAGTCAGTCATGTCCCGTCATTTGTACAGGTAGAATTTAGATAACTCCACTCTACTTTTAGATATTTCAAATCCAAGATTGCATCACCCATCAATTATAATTTATATGTAGAGGTCCATTTGAATTTTTTATTTTTATTTTTAAATATAACATACCAATGCTTCTCAATGTGGGCCATACCCCCTTCAAGAGGCCAAGTCATATTTCCAGGCATGTCCAGGGACAGGGTGTCAAAGAGGTAAATGAGGCTCAGTGGGGAGTCATGAGCAAAAAAAGATTGACAGTCCTTGTTATATAACACCTGACTTGCAAAGACTCCTGATAGTTTTACAACAATCACACTCTTGCGAAGTCACACTCTTATAAAATCAGCAGCCCTATAAATATCACAATTAAATAAATAAAAATAAAATATGTATGATTGTATGTATGTATGTATGTATGTATGTATGTATGTATGTATGTATTTGTCGCATTTCTATGCCGCCCAATTCCCTAGGGACTCTGGGCAACTTACAGCAAAAAACAATGTGAACAATATTCCGTAAAATTTTTTTAAAAGAAAACATTAAAAACCCATACACTCTATTCCATGGAGGGTCTCGCAAGATCACCGTAGCGAGATCAATGGCCCCAGGCCTGCCGGAAAAACCAGGTCTTCACCGCTTTCCAGAAGGCCAATAGGGTGGGGGCAGTCCGGACCTCAGGAGGTAATTCGTTCCAAAGAGCCGGAGCAGCCACAGAGAAGGCCCTCCCCCGCGGGCCCGCCAACTGACATTGTTTAGCTGACGGGACCTGGAGGAGACCAGCTCTGTGGGATCTTACTGGTCGCTGGGAGCTATGCGGTGGAAGGCGGTCTCAAAGATAACCTGGCCCTGAGCCATGTAGGGCTTTAAAGGTAATAACCAACATCTTGAATTACATCCAGAGACTGATAGGGAGCCAGTGCAGCTTGTGGAGAATTGGTGTAATGTGGGTGTATCTAGGTGCACCCACAATAGCTTGCGCAGCTGCATTCTGGACCAACTGTAGTCTCTGAACACTTTTCAAGGGTAGCCCCATGTAGAGCACATTGCAATAATCCAACCGTGAGGTGACAAGGGCATGAGTGACTGTGAGGCGAGCCTCCTGATCCAAGTAGGGTCGCAATTGGTGTACCAGGCGAATCTGTGCAAAGGTCCCCCTAGCTACAGCTAGGATGTTGTTCCAATCTTAGCTGTGAGTCTAGGAGGACACCCAGATTGCGAGCCCATTCTGAGGGGGACAATTTCTCCCCACCCCCCAGGACCAAGGATGGACAATCGACATAGTCTTTAGGGGGCAGTACCCATAGCCATTTGGTCTTGACTGGGTTAAGTCTGAGCCTGTTGACTCCCATCCAGGCCCTCACAGCCTGCAGGCACCGGCACATCACATCCACTGCCTCACTGAACTGATGGGGGATGGAGATATACAGCTGGGTATCATCAGCATATTGCTGATATCCCACCCCGTATCGTCAGATGATTTCACCCAGCGGTTTCATGTAGATGTTAAATAGGAGTGAGAGAGGACCGAGCCCTGAGGCACCCCGCAAACGAGGGGCCTAGGGGTCGACCTCTGTCCTCCTACCAACACAGACTGTGACCGACCAGAGAGATAGGAGGAGAACCACCGCAACACGGTGCCTCCCACTCCCAACTCCCTTAGTCGTCCCAGAAGGATACCATGGTCAATGCTATCGAAAGCTGCTGAGAGGTCAAGTAGCACCAAGATAGAGGAATGACCCCCATCTCGGGCTCGCCAGAAATCATCCATCAGTGTGACCAAGGCAGTTTCCGTGCTGTAGCCAGGCCTGTAGCCAGGCCTGAAGCCAGATAATCCGTTTCATCCAATGACTGCAGGAGCTGAAGTGCTACCACTTTCTCTACAACCTTTCCCACAAAGGGTAGGTTGGGTCATGGGTCACAAAGGAGAAGTTGATATGCCAATCAGTTGTTTGGTAGAGCAGTATGATGACAACAATTGGACATTATGTTTTTTAAAGTAATAGCAGCAGTGGCAATCTTTGGCAGCAATGAATTTGAGTTTTTAAAAAATGTTGTGCAGAACTGGTTTATAATATAACTCCATTAGCTATTCAGATACTAGCTCATGATGAGTAATTTTATGGGTCTACTCTTTCCTCTTTTTTATTGTTAATCTGGAGTTGGATAGAATAGTCCTACATACTGTACAATACAGAAAACTTGTTGGGTGTGATAATTGTATCTACCATATCTAAGAAAGCACATAAAACTTTACCATATTTTGTTTGCCTAGTGAAGAAGTTTGTATACTATTGAATAAGTCAGACAAAATAATTTGTTCCATCGAAGTTTGGCACCTGATGGGAGTTTTTATACCAGAAACTGTATTACTTAAGAAGGTCCACTTGTACATGAAAAGCAGAATTTCTTAAAGAGAAAGGATGCTAACTTTCCATCTCCTCTATGGGTTTTCCCTGGGCTCATTGATGGTTGTGATGGGCAATCTGGAGGATGAGTCTCTGTGGTGGATTAGTTCATTGAAGGTTTCCTGAAGTCTCTCCCTGGAATGGTTGTATCAAGAGACTCCAAACAATTCCAGCCTCAGAATAACATGTTAAACCATGCCATTTTCCCCCTTGTCAACAATCTTATCGTAGGTTAACTTATAAATTAAGACCAAAGGTTATGCTTACTAATGACATACTCTAAGCTTATATCTTAAAAATAACTCCGATTTCTCTGTGAAAAAAATATTTTCAATATGTAATCCTCTTAACTTTTAATATAAACAGGCCAGCTGGCTTATTTCAAAGCTTCTTCCTTCCTGACGTTGTCCTTAACTAGAGACAGCGTGCAGAAGAGGGAGTGAAAACATGCACCAACATCCACCCTACTTGCCTTAAAGTATGGTCTAAATATCTAGAGACTGTTCATTCTAAATGTTTAGCTTGCTCTTCCTTCCTGAACATGAAACAAAATCAACAAAAGAAAAGTCTGCTGCTTTGGACTTTGTTCTGTCTTGTAGAAAGATGCCAGATTGTGAATTAACTCCAGAATGCTGCACATGAATGTAGGTAGAGTTCATTTGTTTTTGTAACGAAGAATTTTTAATTGTATTTGGATCAAGTTTTTCTAAATATTTTCAAAGCTTTCCCAAATGATTCTTCTTAAGATTGGCAATTTTCTTCCATGCTTTTTCATCTCTCAATCTCACATACATAATATAATTATAGGCACAAGGTAATCTTATTGGTATAAATTCTCATTATCTCACTATAGTATTACAGTAATAAAGAAAAATAATGTTTTGAATAATCCAGAAGTTGATGTCAAAACAATATAATTGTTTTTATCCCTTTTTTCAGAGTTACTGGAATACACTGTGACACACCTAATTCCTAACACATAGTATGAAAAATCAGTTTTAGCTGGCAGCATGTGCAAAGCAAGTTTAAGATTTAGGATAATGAGATATCAGACTTCTGTTGCTTTGGAATAGACACTATTTGCCTTTGTTTCTTCAATGCCTGCGAAATCTATATATTTGTTCAGAAAAAAACATTATAGAACTTTATGGTGTGATTCTTGTATCAAAATCAGCTGAAGACATTTGGTTGTTTGAGCAAAAGCCTTTTCATGCATGCTTCTTAGACCGTGTATTTTTATATTATTGATTTTTGCATTATTTAATGTAATTTTGTAAGCCATCCAGAACGGTTGCAATTCGCGGACATATAAAATTAAACAAATATGATCTAATTCCATGTTTTCCATAAAAATCATACAGACTATGAAAGTGAAATGCACTGTATTTCAAGAACAGGAGCAAAAGCTGCCTACATGAAACCAAATTTACAGTTCTGGATGAATGATAAAAGGTAAATTGCACCATAGTTTATTTTCATGAGTTGTGGTATCAAGTATTTTCATTGTCAACACCAAATCATAGTGTGGGACCAACATCATTTTTTGTAAGCAAGTTATATAATTTCCTTCAACTTTGCTGCATTCAGTTTTGTGGCATCCATAAGTATGGTTGGTTATTTGGATTTTTCTGATTTATACAGCACAATTTGACGTACATGGCACTGTATAAACTTTCTTCAAAGAGCCTTTAGTCCAACACAAGTGGCTTCTCGGTTTTCTCTCCCCCTCTTTTAACTATCTTATGGTGAGCACTATTGGGAAAAGATGCTTCCTTTAGTTCATCTCCTATCCTATGAGGTAATCACTGGGGAGCTCAGTCTACTGCAACAATGAAAACTACATTCCAACAAGGCTGTTTATCCAGTCATGGTTGCTTTAAAACAATAGCAAGAGAAGTAGCAATTTATTAATAAACCACCAGTATGCTTTAGTCTAAATTAAACACTACAGAGAATGCATTATGCATTTTTAAGAGCTAGGGGAAGAAGCTAACCTTGAAAATATTTTGCATGAAGCCAATGATTTTTGTGAGATGCTGCACTGAGCTAAATTTACTAAGCATCTCTTGGGAAACTTCAACATCAATGCCATGAATGATACTGAAAATAGACAGAAGAGAACAATCCCACAGCTGCCTCCCAAGGGAAGACACAACCATGGCCTTATAGGGATTTGTGTATTTTAATTGGGGTTTTTTTAATGCTGAAGGGCAAAATCTGCCTGCAGCATTCAAGGAAAATCAACTGTTCTTATAAAGAGGCTGCTATGCTATAGTAAATTCATGCTAGTATTTATGACTGTGTACTTGCATACTAATAGAACTTCTTGTGGTTTGGGGTTAATCAAAATGGCTAAGTCTACAACACTGGCTTTGAGTATCAGTACTTGGTAAATCCAAGAGGGGGCAAGGAGGTAATAATTCTGTACTGAGTGCTTCCTTTGGGCACTGGATTTGGCTGGATTCAAGACAGCACTGGGTTCTTATGGATTTTCTTTTATTTTTGCTTTTCATACCCATAAGAAAATTAATATTGGCTTCTCATGACTAGACGGGTAAAAATATTGGCAGATATGGAGAACTGAGAATTCAAAGTATAGTACAATAGCAGCAGTATGTGGATTCATGGAACAGCATGAAATAGGGAATACGGAAGATCCCAGTGTTTTTTGCATTTAACCATTTTTGTTCTCCTGGAAGAGAGAAATGTGCTAGATGCTGATATTTGCATGCTTGAACAAGTGGTATTAGAATAGCAACTCTGATAATCAAGAGAATGGATCCCACTGGAAATTCCTGCAGAAACAACTATTTTTCATTACTATCTATATTTCATCTTTACTTTAAAGGAAATTTTTTTGCCTACTTTTCAAAATAGTGTTAGTAAAATATTTCTAAATACATGTGCAAAATTAAAATCTGACAAGACCATGGTGAACAAAATTAATGAGTTCCAACACTGCTTTGAAAAATGCTAAGAGATTTGCCCCCACAAATCAAGGATGAATAAAAATTAAGGAGAAACAAAAATGCTACGCAGAACTATGCAAACAAAAAGTTATTAATTAATCTGGAAAAATGCTATAAGTATTTGGAAAGTTTGGAGTACCACATAACTGCTCTCAGCCACCAAAAGAAGAAAGCAAGCACTACTCTTAGGTTGTAATAATAGAGGTACTCATAAAATTTAATTACACAATGTGATTAATTTAGAATTAATCCGACAAATTTGCATCAAATGCTAAGGTGAGGCTATGAAATCTGGGATGCATAAAATTAATATGATTACTAGATGACAATAAAAAGACTAAAATTTTCTCTCCTGCCATCCATTAACTGTCCAGATTTTTGCAGCTCAGTCTGGTAGCTCTATGTAAAGCCACAAAACCTGAAAGCATTTTAAATTTAGTATGTTGTGCAAATGCAGATGTTAGATTAATAATTAACTTAGTTGAATAATTTGGATGAATGCAGTTATAAAATTGTTTCCAGAAAAACTGCCACACCCTATTTTCACAAAGAAGTGATTCATATATTAAATGTTAAATTTTCTGCACATTCTTGGATATTTCAATGCACACTTGAAAACAAGACTATGAAACTTAGGCAAACTGTTATTAGCAAAGCAAATACTTTTATCATGGCTCTTCAGCAAGCCGTAATGAACAAAGCTCCTTTCAAAACATTACTGAGTGGCAAACCTAGTTGATTATTGTATAAACGGGTAAAGAAGAGAAAACATGAGAGGGGAAACTAAAATTATATGTAAAATATATTAATGACTCAAATTCCTTTCTCTGCACACCTAGTAAAAGTGTAGTTGTGTTATTTTTGTATCAAGCCACCCTATTTAAGTATTGCTAAATAGATGTGCAGCTCCACTGTTATGATTGGCTTCCGATAATGTTGCACAGGAAGTCCTCGTTTAGTGCCTGCCTTGTACAGTAATCTTCACTGTTATGACAATGATGCAAAAGTAACATTGCAACCAATGCTCACATTTATGATCTCTGCAGGTTCATAAAGTGAAGGAAAACTGAGTTGCTGATCCCAACTGTGGTCACTGAACTAGGATGACCTGTATAGGCAAATTTTGATGGTTTTTGCCCTAAATAAATAAACTATATATGACTGCAATCCTATATATGGCAAGAGAAAACAATAAATAAAAATCCCTAGTATTCCTACCTCGGTGGAGGTGGAGTAGGAGTTGCCTTCTATTTTGAAAATACCATGTCCCATTTAAACCCTTGAGCTCCTGTTTATTTGCTTGAAGCAATAACAGAACATTCTAGGATATTCAGAGGATTACACCTATAGAAACAACTGCTTTAATAACTTCTAACAAAAATGCTGTCTCTGATGTATTCAACAGTATATTTTTTCCAAGATCAAGGGCATCAACTCTGCTTTGCCAGCGATTCAATTTTGCTCCATGAATACACATATTACTAACACCCTCTTAAATGTTCAAATCATATTATAGGTTGCAAACTTGTTTGGTCGGGAACGTATTCAGAATGATACTAGCCCTATAGCTACAATTCAGAGAACATTAGTATGTTAGCAGCACGGCTTAATCCCCAGCCCAAACAGCAATCACTGCCAGAGCTATTCTGAAACAAAACACACTGTGTCAGGCAGGGCGAGAAGCATCCAAAGCAATAGCAGAGACTGAGGTTGATTTTTTTTTTTTCAAAAAAACCTCTTTGAAAGCAAATCTATCCTTCCTTCTTTGTATGGAGAGAAAAATTGTGTTGCAAAAAAGCAAAGTTCTAGAAAATATCATTCAGCAGCTTTTCCCATCACCCATATGGTCAATTGTGATTCTTGCGCTATGATGAATCTATGTGGCAAAGTTAATTCTGCAGTTATCTTTAGCCTGCCAGCTCTATATTCACTCTGAAATAATTACATTTTAATCACTGTGTTTTGTAGCATACAAAAGTCATCATCCTATTCTCATTTACTCTTATAATAACACTATTGTCTTCACTGTAATAAATACAGTGGGATTGGGAAAAATAATGGTCATTTTATTTTTATTTTTCTATTTATTTATAACCCACCTTTATTATTTTTACAAATAACTCAAGGTGGTGTACATATCCAACATACCTTCTTTTTATTTTCTCCACAACAACAACCTTGTGAGGTGGGTTGGGCTGAGACTGATTGGCCCAATTTCACCCAGCGGGCTTTCATGGCTAAGGCGGGACTTCAACTCATGGTGTTCCACTTTCAAATGGAACCTATGCACAAATAAGTACACAAAATCTACACTCTTAATTCTTGATTAGATATTAAATTATACTTTATATGCATTTATATAGGGAATTTTTAAAATAACCCACCTAAGAATGTCTCCATATTGCAGGTTATTATTTCTATTAGTTTCATATTTCAGATATAGTGCTGTACGTTAATTGCTTTAATGCCATCTCTTAGGGAGTGCTTTGGTTTGATTTAAGAACTTGCAGTCTAACTTCTAGCACAGTCACTATCAGATTCATTAACATAATGAGTATGCTGTACCTATTTCAAAATTCTATATCCCAAGCAAATAAACAAATCTATAAAATCTGGAAAGGTTATATTCCACAGTATGACTTTTTTTTTCCAAAATCAGGCTGTTCTATAGCAATCAAAGATACTTTTGTCATAATTTTAGGGGAGGCAAACATTAACACTTGTAAAGTAATGATGATATAGATTGACTTTAAAATGTTTTTATTCCTTCTTCCTTTTACTTTCTCTATTTTTTTATCCGGTGAGCCCTGAAACTCAATTTCAGTGACTTCCAATTAAGAATAGTTTTTAACTGTGTTGAATTGTGTTCATATAAATAATCTGGAGTATTCCTGCCTTTGAGGCATGATATAATTGAGAATGCTCAAGACATGAATCAGTGGGTTATATCAGTCAGCTATTTGCTGGATTCCTCAAACAGATATAACCTGATCTCCTTGCACGTTGTGGTAGTAAAAATGCAACCATATTTTGCACATTTCATCCTTAGCTAGAAAAGAAGCTCAGCTGATTTTTTAAAAAAGTTTGTCCCAATAGTATGACTTAATCTAGTTTATGATGCCTTGTTTTTCTTTATACACACTATAAAAGCTTAGACCACCAGAGAAAAGAAAGACTGTCTTGGAACTACATATTTTTGTTTGTTTGATATTAACAAATTTAAAGCTGGCCAGGAAATAAGAGGGAGAAGTGTGGGGGGGGGGGGTACAATACAGAACAAAGCTGCTTTTCACCAGTGACAAAGAATTCTAGGACATGAAGACAGGGACAAAATAATATTACATCAGGAAACATAACCTTTTGCTTATTACCATCCTCGAAAATTAGTTTATACAGTATTCGTTGCAACACAACTTCTCTGCAGTGTGGCAATGAAGGCATAGTGATTTCTTTCCCAAATAAAGTTAATATGAATATTTGAGAAACTTGAAAAAAGATTTCTATTTCTGTAACTTTTAATGAGACAAGTTGGATCCCTTATAAAACAACTAAATCTCTCCTTCTCTGATTTTGACCAAATTCCTTCATGGTTTAAATGGGCATGCAGAGCAATTTTGGAATCTTAGCAAAATCTTGGGCAATGAAATACGTATAGCATTCAGTCCTTTTTCTCTCCAATTTTTCAGAAATGGGATAACGTTTGAAGGTGCAAGAAAAGAAACAGGCAATGTTTTGGCATCTTTAAAGGCCAACTATAAAAAAGTAACCAGATGAGATTAAATGACCTCTTACCTGGTAGATCATGACTTTAAAGTTCCTACGCTTCAGCAATTCCGTCTCATTGGATTCTAACTTCTTGATTTGTCCAGCTTGTTTCTCCAGATTTTGTCGGACAGTTTTCACATTAACACTGACCTTACGGACTTTCTCTAACATCTTGTTGACTGTATTGCTGGTGGTGGAGTGGGCTTTGGTGAGCTTAGCCAGTTCCCCCTGGATGCTGGCCACTACACCATCCATTTCTTGCTGTCTCTCTTCCAATTGAGTCTGGGTCAGCTGAATCTGATCCACAGCCCCAATAATCTTGTCCAAAAGGGTAAGCACCATAACACCATTGATCTGGTCAGATTTAATGGGTTCTTCAGCAGCTGGCTCATCTGAAGCCTCAGATGCAGTTGGCTGCTCGACGATATGGAGGGTGGTGTCTGCCATGGTCACTTAAGAGTTCTGACTAGGAAAATCTGGAGAAGCTTGACCCTGTAGTGACAAGACAGAGAAGTGAAGGCTGAAACTGAGATCTCTCAGTTCCGGGAGGGCAGACAGAAGCCAAGAGCTGAGCGTGTGGATTTATGCTTCAATTGAAATGGTACAATCCTTGCAAAGCTGTCAGGGGAAACTGTCCTGCAAAATTTTCCAGGCTCTGAGGCCATTGGTTGACTCCACCTCAACTGAAGGAAAGGACGCTCTTGCCAAATGCCTTGTCGACCCACCCCTTTTTTTCTACAATGATTAAAATAGTTGGAGAGGAGGCAACAGCTTTAGCATGTGAGCACAGGCAGAGTTTGAGCGTTCGCTCACTCCCTCACAGAGGAATGCAAAAATCTAAACTCCAACAGCCTCTGCTGCTTACTAGGTGGTGGGAGGGCAGGGATTTCTTAGCAAGATTTCTCTGGAATCTAGAGGGAGGAGGGGAACAAATATTCTGTACAAAACTGATAATGGAAAAACCACCTACTCTGTGAATATCAGTGAATATGTAACAGGGGCTGGATGGGAAACAGCTGCCCGGAAGAGTACAGCTGGGATAACCCAGAAACTTCTGTGTTGAGCCAGGCCAGCTTAAAGTTTCATATTTCCTTTTAAAGGCATTCAGTGACAGTTTAGGACACACACACAGCTTGGATCACTCAGTATACACAACTGGTAGTACAACTGAGTTCAGCTATGCTAGAGGTATCTGGACAAAACAGCATGCATATACAGCTCCAATGTACTTCAGAAACGGCTATCTGGATTAAAAATGGAGCTCTGGTGCGGAAACACTTGCTAGTTGTATGGCCAGGCTTGTTGTTTTCTGTACAGTACTGATTAACTCTTGTTGCCTGAAACAGTAGTTGCCATTTTATGGAGATGAAGCAATTCTGAACTGGTAACTTGCCATAAACAAATCTGAGGATTATTCTGCATGCTTTCTAATGTGGTCAAATGTTATGGGTTTCACTGAGAAAGAAACTTTTCTTTAATTCAAATGAAAGCTGTATGAATGGAAATGAATTCCATAAGGATCATGAATGTATAAACATCTCAAAGAAAAGTTCTCGATTTAGGTGGGCTATTTTCATTATTTAGACACAGGTGGGGAAGATGGCCTCTTTATGACTTGTAGACTTCAACTCTTCTGGGAATTGAAGCCAAGTCATAAAAGGGCCATTGTTTCCTCATCTCTGATTTAAATTATTGAGAGTAAGAATGCACTCCAAAAGATTTTTAGGAAGCATAATTCCATGAAATCTATAGCTTCTCTGTTCTTGAAAAAAAAAATCCACAATAAATCCTTCTAGTTTCAATTTGGAAATGACACTGATCTCAGCATTTGTCTAAAAGAACCCAAGACAAGAGGAAAAGTGGATAGAAAAAATAAAACAGCAAACATTTGTTTGGTTGGAATTCATGGTTTATAACTAGCCTTTAAAGAAAAGAGAGAGCTAATCTTCTATAACTGTTGTAAAGCAGCTATAAGTCACTGGCTCTACAAAAAAAAAAGTCTTCTAGTTAGAATTGGTTGCTTCTTACTTCTGCCAGCATGGGCAATACTGATAAGAAAATTCTGTGGTTCTAAATACAATTGACGTTAATGGACGCTATATAGCCACCCAGAGTCACCTTGTAGAGGAGATGGGCATTATAAAAATTAATTAATTAAAAGATGGCTTTAGCACAGCAGGAAAAAGCAGCCTGAAGTAGATCCAAAGGTGTTTTTCCAAAAGTCAACTGGACTTCCTTGGTTTTTTTCCTTGAAAACTGTTTGCTTCTCAGCCAAGAAGTTGAAGAAGCTTCCTTGAAGGAAAAAACCAAGGAAATCCAGTTGCTTTTTGGAAAGTACCTTTGGGACAACTATAGCCTGGATTACGGGTGTTAAACTTGTGGCGTCACGTTGCCATCACATAACGTATCACAATGTTTTCCCCTTTGTGAAGCTGGGGTGAGTGTGGCCCAGGGGTGAAAGCCAGCAGGTTCTGACAGGTTCTGGAGAACCGTAGTGGAAATTTTGAGCAGTTCGGAGAACCAGCAAATACCACCTCTGGCTGCCCCCAGAGTGGGATGGGAATGGAGATTTTGCAATATCTTTCCCCCAGGAGTGGGGAGGGAATGGTGATTTTGCAGTATCCTTCCCCTCCCACACCCACCAAGCCACGCCCACCAAGCCACACCACGCCCTCAAGCCACGCCCACAGAACTGGTAGTAAAAAAAAATTGGATTTCACCACTGGCGTGGCCTGCGTGTGATACATCCAGCCCGCGGGCTGCAAGTTTGATACTCCTGATCTGGATGATTGAGAATCTCTATAGACATTTAACCTGGAGTAGAAATAATGTACCTAGTCTGAATGCATTCAAGGAATTGTTAATGCCATTCCTTTTGAACAACATAAATGGCCTTATATGAATCAAATGGTTGGTCCATTTGACAATATTAACTAATTTTGGTGCTTTTTAAAAACACATCTGAAAGAATAGATACTTGACCGAGGTATTGATGTACAGCACATCATTTTGATTGCTCAGATCAGACCTCCACACCCAATGACTTGCAGATGTGCAATCCTTCAGTTTCTATAAATCCCAGCCAGGATTTGGAAGTTACTTTAATTTGCTTTGGCTTGTGAAAATAAAGTCAGATTTAGTAGCCTGATGTTTGGGAGATAAATATATATACATAACTGCAGAAAACACATGATTCAGTTTCCAAAACTACATCAAACATCTTCATTATTTATTCATGTGTCAGGCTCAGGTGACAAGCCAATTACTGTTGCAACCAATGGATCAACACTTTGTTAATCTGGAAAAAAAGTAGATCCTGCACTTGTGGGAGAATACAAGGAAGAAAAAAATCCTACATACCGTATTTTTCGGAGTATAAGACACACTCCCCCCCACCAAAAGTGGGTGGAAATGTCTATGCATCTTATACAGTGAATATTGCGGTGGGGAGGAGGGGGGTTGGTGCGGCACTGATAAGCTGTTCTAGAACGGCCAGTGGTGGCAAACAGGCTGCAGCAGTGACTGGGCGGCAGCGAATGGGTGGCAGCGGCAAACGGGCTGCAGCGGTGAATGGTTGGCTGGGAATGGGCCACAGTGAACAGGCTGCGGCAAATGGGCCAGATGAATACCGAATGGATGCTGGGAGGCAGAGGCAGATTTTTTTTCTTGTTTTCCTCCCCAACAGCTAGGTGTGTCCGAAAAATATGGGTATATACACATCAAAAAATTGCAAGGTAAGTGACATCATGCAGAACAAATAAAAAGGTATAAAAATAGTATATTAAAGAAATTAACGTCCTAAGAGAAAGGAAACATATCTAAAACTAGCTCATAACACTATATTTCTCTCTTATCTTTTCTATCTTCACAACCCATTTTTGCTTCATAGATGTCCTTCTGGTTTTTGAACTACTGTACCTTTATCTTTTTCAGAATCTCATCAAGCTTATCCAACCAATGTTTTCTTGCTCTTCCCTTCCTTTTAGCTTGTTTGCTCTTTATTTTATATCACCAAACTATCTTAAGATACTTTTGTACTGGTCACACACTCCTATAATTAATCCACATTCGTTCAATCTCATCTGAATCTCTTCTTATTAAATTCCCTCTTAAATACCCAATTTGCATAACATTCAATTTATTTTTATAATGTAGTTAAGGCAGTAGACTAGAAACTAGGTTATTCTTGAGTCTAGTGCTGGTAACATTGGGCCAGTACTTTCTCTTTCAATCCTGGCAAACCACTTTAAAAATGCTGTCAAAAAAACCTGCCATGGCACTTGTCAAGAGTGAAAACTGACTTGAAGGCACAATGTATCCTACTCTCTTATGCAGATAATCTTTAACTTAAAACAATCCGTTTAATGAATGTTTGAAGTTACAATAGCACTGAAAAAAGTGACTTATGATTGTTTTTCATGCTTATGACTATTGTAGCATTCCCATGGTCACATGATCAATAAGCCAAATGTATACATTTATCAGCATACACAAAAACATATACATTTATATCCCCAATTGACACACCTCTCAAATCACTGTAAGCATTCCATATATATATATATATCCATAAGTATAATAAGCAACCAAGGTAATATTGTCTTATTCACAACACGACTCCTAAGCATTCCATTTCTTATCACATTTCCCACATTATATACTCTTATAGTTGTATTCAGCAAGTACTCAAGCTATATTTATACAGAATAAGCATTCGGATTATCATACATTCTGTCGTAATGAATGCATAATACAATCCATGTCATTCTTTACTCATCTTCAGCTCCGCATTCAATAACATCATTCCACAAATCCTTCTCTTTAAACTGATGCAACTATCTGTGGTTGACAGTTTGTAGGAAGCAGCAGGTGAAGCTAGGTAAAATCACACTGAATACCCTCTCAATTAGCAAAGGAGCCCACCAAGGCTGTGTGCTCTCTCCATTATTTTTTTTCTCTCTATACCAATGACTGCATCTCCAAGGATTCCTCTGTTTTCCTATCCTTAGGATTTATATTGATTGTTTTCTAGTATGATTCAATTGCTTATTTGTACCCTATGACTATCATTAAGTGTTGTACCTTATGATTCTTGATGAATATATATCTTGTCTTGTTATGTACACTGAAAGCATAGGCACCACAGACAAATTCTTTGTGTGTCCAATCACACTTGGCCAATAAAGAATTCTGTTCTGTTCTGTTCTATTCTATTCTATTCTATTCATTTTCTATTCTATTCTGTTCTATTTATTTTCTATTCTACTCTATTCATTTTCTATTCTATTCTGTTCTATTCTATTTATTTTCTATTCTATTCTATTCTGTTCTTTTCTGTTCTATTCTATTCTATTCTATTCTTATTCTATTCTATTCAGTATGGCACAACAAGAAGAAGAATGCTATTTTCTAAACGGCTCTGAAATATTTTTGTACATATCAAAAAAATATTAAATAGGAATAAATAATAAATCAATCTTCTTCAACTGGTGCTCTGTAGATACTTTGAACTAGAATTGCGAGAGTTGGAGATCAACAGTGCATTACACTGAAAAAGCCCGATCACAGTCGTCCCCTTCGTTGCCCATGATCCTGCCGAGAAAGGGCGATTTGGGGGATGAACCCTGTTTTCCGGATTAAATCCTCTGTCCATCCCACTCGTAAGGAAAAGACTCCCGACGAATAACGTATCTCTCCGTGCAGACGGAACCACTAAAGAACGAGGCCGTCGGTATCTCCCCACACAAGCAACCCAACGACGCCCCGCCCACCAGCGAGAGAACAGATCCAAGGCCGAACCAACCCGTCCGGTAAAGGAGGGAGTTACGTCGTGACGTGGTGACGTCATTTGACGGAAGCTCAGGCGGCAGCTCTGGACTGAGGCTGTGGGTCACCCTCGGGGAGGTAGGTGGGGGGGGTCCTTTGGGAGGAGGTTCTTTTTCAGTGGGGGGGGACTGAGGGGGAATGACAGGATGCCCTTTGTTCTGGGGGGAGGGGAGCAGTGGGCAATTGTGAGGGGAGCGATCTGGTCTCTGTCCGCGGGATGCAATGGTTGTGTGAAGGGGCTTTTGATGTTGGCGTTCTTCCAACTGAATGCTTAGGTCTCTTGCCCTCTTAATCCGTGTTGTTTGGTTAAAAAGAGGAGGAAAAGAGAGGATTTTATCGGTGTGAGGTTGGGGAAGCTGGACATTGTGGTGGTGGTGGTGGTGATGGGGGGAAGCAGATTTTTCCTAGCGATCATACCTGGGTCATCATTGAAAGGAGGGGACTCTTCGTCAGCATTTTCGAGAGGGCAGGCATTTTGAGGGAAAGATTATTTTATATTTGCTCTTATTATTGTATATGGGGCTTTATTTCTTACGATCAAGGAGTATTTGGGGATTGGATGATCATGGGAGGCGGTTGGTGAAGGAGGAATATTGGATAGCTTTTCCTTCCTCTTCTTTACCATAATTGTGAAGAATATATGCCAGGAGTGGGTGGGTAGGCAAGAGGTACTAGCAGCTTTCTGACATTCATTTGATGATTTGATGGGGCAGGATCTGAAATATAAATAAATTGAAAATAATACTAATTTGATAGGAAGGAATGACTGTTTCTCAAAAATCATTGTGTCATTCTCTCTTCCCCCCCCCCCCCCCCATTACTAAAGGCAGAAATGTTAATTATATGTGGGATTTGGAAAAGGTTTGGTTATGCAGCAGAGAATAATATATGAATAAAAATATCATTGATTCATTGCAGACGTGTTATCAGATCTAGGCTGCACAAATCTGGATGGCCATTAGACAGCAGCAAAGAATCTGTTTCTTTTTCTACCATCTAGTGATAATGTGGAATTTTATAACCTAAATCTGTAGCTTTAGGATTGTTGATTATTTATTACCCTGATTTTTAATCTAATTGCTAGATCTTTCTGGTTTTGTTAATATGTTATATTAACTAAACATTTTTCAATCATGATGTTAATAATTTGCTTTTTAAATCTCTTTTAGATTGGGTAATGGCTTTCGTTGTGTTTTTTAACAAGGCTTCTTATTCTGTGTTTGTCAGCCTGCAATATAATGAGCAGGAGGTTGGAAATGTAGTTTTGTTCCTTGTGGTGTCCAGTTAACTTTGAGTGGTAGCTTGCGTGTATCATTTTTAATGCAAAATACACTATCACACATACATTAAAACTTATTGTGCATCCTATTGTCTAAAAAGAGGAAGTACAAATCTTTTGAAAACTGTTCAGGTTCTACAGATTCTCAGGTGGATAATATAATTCTGTTTATTGACATGCTTAATTCACTAATAGGAAGCATAGTAAGGCATTCTACAAAGTGATGCTTTATAGATAGAGAACAATGCATTTTGGTTGATGGGAATTCAAATATTTCATAGATTTGCTTAGACTTATTTCTGTTTGCTTAGCATTTTCATGTCTATAAGCATATAATTAGTGCCTCTGCATTTTATGACCTTTATTGGAAATGCCACAATACCAAGTATTCTTTGCTTCCATAGATCACTAGTCTATGATCTCTGGATATGGTGTGTTCTTTACTGAAAATTGAATTTGGAATCCTTAGGCTACAGGTGAATCTGCTGCAGTATGATAGGGGCGAAAAAAAGCTCCTTCACTGAAATAGCTGTCAACTATAAATTGCCAATAGTGTTTCTAAGACAGAAGATACTGTTTGATGTTATAGGGTTATAGTGTCAAGGCTGAATGATTAATCTCAGAAACAATTAACTACAGATGAACTACCTAAATTGGGATTATTTGAATGGCATATAAGATGCATTAACAGTACATAGAAGTCACTAGTAATGGTAATGTTATATTGCAGTTTCTAAGAACTGAAATAATTACAGATATATGGATATTTACACATTCCAAATGCGGAATAGCACATTAAGATCGGATATGGCAGTCTTTTGGAAATTGTTGGTTAGACTTGATATTGAGGGTAAACTGAGCATGCCAGAAAATGAGACTCTTAATGGACATAGCCACGAACAAAACAGTCATTTAATAGATAGTAAACTAGTGATATAGAAGTTGCTCACTACTATCCCTCTTGCCTTCCAATTCTCTGTTCCCCTAATTAACATAAAGCCTACTCAGCATTTTTATTTCCTAAGAATATCATGATAATTTGTCACTATTAAAGTCATAACATAAGTTAAACAGTTTTTACCCTTCTTCAAGAGTAATTTGTAAAATTTCAAATCTGAAGTTAATTCAGATGTATAGACCCCAGAAAGGATTTAACTTATCTTAATGTTTTTTTTCCCCCTTAAGGTATATGAAGATTCTCATCGTAGTTTGATTGGCTTCTTTTTTTCACCATGGGTGAACTCTTTCGAAGTGAGGAAATGACCCTTGCACAACTTTTCCTTCAGTCTGAAGCAGCGTACTGCTGTGTCAGTGAATTGGGAGAACTTGGGAAGGTTCAGTTTCGAGATGTACGTATTTGCTTTGTTCATTAATATAGTTATGCTCCAAAAACATGATTTTGTGCTCAGAATTTTTGTTTCTTTCAAGAGCATTAATGGGATATCTTTCAATTAAGTACGTGAGGATTCAGACCTATGATTGATAACAGCTATACTTGATAAGGTTCACTTTTTAAAGTTAATCTTACTAAAGATTGTACAGTAGCAAAAACTAATACAAAAAAAAAAAAAGAATAAAAGCTGAAAAAAAGAAAAAAGACAAAGAACAGAAATAACAGAAAAGAAATAAAAATAAAAATATAGCAAAGAAAAAAAATATAAAGAAGTGATCCCTTTCTTCATCACAACAGGTATAAACAATTTTAATAATTTATCACCTTCTCTTAAAATACAACAAATGATCTTTCTGTATCCCATCCATACAAATCCATAAAACTTTGCCATTTCAGTCCTGATGTTAGCAAAAGTCCATTAAAAATTACCAGAGATAACAACATATCTCTTTTAATCTTGATCAAATGTACTAAATCTATATTCCTTTTACTTTTAACAATCTTGAGTTTTAATTTCTTCAAATTATGTCCTAGAAATTGATTTTATTTATTTATTTATTTTGTCCCATCTCACACATTCTTCAAAGTTTTAACAAGCCTCTTTTGTAAATCCAAAACAGCAAACTTATCCAGGTCATTGTTTTGTCTATTTCTTTTAATTATTAAGATACCGATTTCTTTTGTACAATATGTCAGCGGAATGTCTTTTTTTATGTCTTTCTTGTAATCTGTCATTTTGAAACTCTTTTTGAAATAAGGCTCAGTCTTATCAGGTAATACTTGTTTCTTTTCCTGCATCTTTTAAATGCAGTCTATAGAGGCAGATGCTCTTAAAACTGACTTCTGAGTCCATTGTTCAAAAACATCCATTAATGTGTTCAATGTTAAAATATTTTACTTCATTCTGTATTAGTAAATTGAGTTTGTTTCCTTTAGTATTTAGTTCCTTTTTGTCTGTCTAATGTCCAATGTTTAAAGTCCTGTCTTATTTTTAAAAAATAATTCAAAGGAAAGCATTTTTCCACAGGAAGGAGTATTTGTAATTAATTCCAAAACCTTATTTCAAATTTATCTGGACCCCTAATCCTTTGACTCAACCTAGCAAGACAGAATGGCTCAGCCATGGTAGACATGCTCCTAAATCGTTCCCTTAAATGTTGCCATTTTATGGGATCTAGGTAGCATGTATTTTCAAAAAGCAGCCTCTGCTCTGTGGAACACATTTCCCCTTCAGGTTTGGCATTCTTCCATCCTACTAGCCTTGACTTTTCCTTCAAGCACTGGGATAGGGTGAGGTGGATGAGAGGAATTAACAAAGTAGTACATGTAGATGCTCAATTTTGGTGCCAGATTTTTAATGTTTTTGGCTACATACATATATACATGCATACATGCATACATTGTTTTAATTGTTAATTGAGAGCTGCCCAGAATTCGATAAAAGATGGGCAACTGTATAAATATTTTACATAAATAAATAAATCTATTTACAACTTTTAAAATCAAAGTCTTAATTAACTTTTTGGTGTTTTCAATTAAAAAAAAAGTTCTTATGCTCATAATTAAAAATTTCTTTCATTAAGGATTGAAAGAAGACTCATCACATATTTTCAGATTTGTTCTTCCTGAAAATTCTAGTAGCAGAAAAGTAGTTAATAAACAATTTCCAGATAAGATTAGAAAAGGAAGTATTGCAAATTGGTGTTCTTTTAAAAGTGCCAACTGCTTTTAAAAGTTAAACCATTTGAGCAAGATGACTATTTTCTTGTCTCTCAATGCTCAAAACCTGCCAGAATCCGCTCTCTTGTAGCTTCCTGAGGTGAAACCGTATGAGCACTTGTAAGCAATCTGCTGTCCTCTCTTTGTCTAGAAAGGTATGAAGAGCCACTCTATCACCAGCTTCTTTGCTTCAATCATTGGTTCTGCTTTTTATGGCACTGTCTTCAGTCCACCATTTTGTCCTCTGAAAGTTCAAGGGTCAGATTGTTGAACTAGTTTCTGAAGTGAAGTTAGAGGCAGAGAGTGACAGTCTATTCATGTTTTTGCATATACTAGTATATGCCATTATAATAACATGCATTTATTGACAGCTAAACCCTGATGTGAATGTGTTCCAACGTAAATTTGTTAACGAAGTCCGAAGATGTGAAGAGATGGACAGGAAACTCAGTATGTCATTGTTTTCTTTTACTTATACTCTTTGTATAGGTTTATAAGAGTAAATTAGGTTCTACATGTATATTTGTATATATGCTAGATTCACACTTAGTGCCAGTTCTGATTTTTGAATATAGGTGGGTCTCACTTAACAACCATTCAAACTTACAGTGGTACTGAATTAATGGCACTTATGATGCTTAAGTTAACTTAACTCATGCTTAACTCATACTTAAATTGGCAAGCATACGCACAGTCATGTGATTGTGGTGTCTTGCTTACAATTATGTCATCGCAGTATCATGTCATGTGATGGCCATTTGTGACCTTCTTTTCTGGCTTCCTATAAGCAGAGTCAATGGATAATATGACAGGAGGTCACAAATGGTAATCATGTGACATCCTTGCTTAACACTTGTGATTTACTTAACTATGGCAACCAGAAGTGCCAGAATTTATATTACTAAACGGTTCAGTTATATTTTATGATCACATTACTTACATTAAATTTGATTCCAATTACTGACATTAAATGAGGATTACCTGTGAATTAAAATTAACTGGGTTCACAGATAATGTTAATTTATAAGCTATTTTTTATTTTAAAAAATGGCAGAGTTAGCATAACACACTAAGCCAAAAATAGACAAATCTTATTTTATCATAGCCTATGGTGTATCTTAAATAAAATACCCCTTTCACAATAGACTATTTTTTGTGTTTATTCATTTTTTGGATGCAAGTTGATATAACATATTGAGACCCGCTCTGTTACATTGATTAGCAACCATTTGCCTGGTATCTTGAACATCTTTATAAATATTGCCAGCTGCTTCCTGTTTTACTACATTTAATTTAAAAAAAACAAAAAGTAGAATGGAGAAATTGTGTCTGTTCCTCTCCCTACTTTATATTTCTATATCTCTATGATATCTTCTGTAGAGGCTGTGGAAAAAGGCCTAGGAGTTTAGGAGTCTCTTTGTGCTTGCTGTATGTGTTGACAGAATTAACCTCAAACTAACCCTTTGATTTAGGGCTAATAAGATGAGGAACAAAAGAAAAGGTAGATAACTCTTTTACCAAATTTGATTACAAATATATATTAAAGCATAATTTTTCTATAATCCAGATTTGAATAACACAGAGCTGAGTAAATGCCTTGAAGGTCTGTTATGCAGCTACCAAAGGCTATTGGAAATTCTTATAAATTGTATTTTTAATGTGACAAGAATGTTCAGTAACTATATGACTGGATAGTGTTCAGTAGCTATATTTAATTATAACTCAGTTTAAACAAATATAAAAACAGGCTCTTCTTTAGTCCCCCAGCTCTTGGGATTGTGATCTCTACATACTTGCAAAGTATGAATATGGTCCTTGCCTGGAAAAAGAAGTGCATCCTGTACTACGATAACATGCTAGTTAAAATAGTGAATTTAATTATTTATTTTCTAACTTTTGTTCAGGAACTCAAGGCAACATTGTACAAGTATAAATAAAGGATATACAGTTTTGAATTTTAATATTTGCCCCTTTGTATATCTTTTTTTTTAATGGAATGAGATATCTGGAGAATGGAGGAATAAATTGAAATTATGGATTTGGATTTGGGAATCATTGATTCATTTGTTTTCTGATACAATACTGCATATCTTCAGTCATAATGCCACTCTGACTCTTTTTCAGGATTTGTGGAAAAAGAAATTAAGAAGGCCAACATTCCCCTCACAGACACTGGAGAGAATCCAGAAGTGCCATTTCCTCGAGACATGATTGACTTGGAGGTAAATACATTATGTAAAGTGTTGTATGGTGACAATGCAAAACTAATTTTTCTGCAGTGGGCTATAAAAAGGAATTATCAATACCATGCTTCCCCCTTGTATTAATATAAGCTTCTTCTAAGTGAATAGCTTAGAAAAAAGTGTAAAATACAATATTTTTCCTTAGTTTTGAACTGCTTTCTCTCAAGAGCAAATTCCTTGAGTATTGATTTTAGTGAATAGCTATGGTAAATTTGGGTACTATACATTTAGCTATAAGTATTCTGCTTTTCATTACCAAATACATAAAGCCACAAATATATTTTCAATAAAGGCTACAACATCATAAATAGCAAGGCTTTGATAATAAAACTAAACAGATTGTTATAGCATAGAAACAAGTTGTATACTATGCTAATATACGAAAAATGAGGAAAATAAAAAGATTTCATGATATGTTCCAGTGAAAATTGGCACTTGGGTATAAAAATCTATATCACATCATAGGGAAATGTGCATATTGGCCCAGATTAATTCTAGGACCCGAATGTACCCTTGTTTCCTACTTTTTGTGACATACCCATATCAGCTCTTTTTCCATTCCCTGTATCTTATTTTCTGCCTTGTTACCTCCTTCAATTTTTTTGTTACAATATAGTAATTCAGCACTGATTGCTCATAAACCATCAAAGCCTCTTTTTTGTTTCCCTGATAATATTTCATATTTCTGTTACTCTTTTCTATCAGAATGTGAGTGTGTAGCAAAGGCAAATAGAAAAAGCAAATAGGCCAAGGAGCAGCTTAGAATTGAGAGATCATTCTAGTTCACTTTTGTGAGATGCAGGGGTTTTTTTTGCCAAAAAGAGATAGGTAAATAGTTACCATTAAGCCTCTTATGAAATACTGGTGCTTTGATATTGAATTATATGTTTGTGTGAATATTAGTATTTGGAGGAGGCAGGGATAAGTATTTCAAATGTTAAAATTCTGGATTGATTAAGAAAAATAGCAGATGAAAGGTACAATTTGGATAATACAAGTCTTTGAATTACAACCCAAACTGGGACCAGAATTTCTATTGCTGAGCAAAGTGGTAATTAAGTACATCATCATGTGATATGCTGCTGATTAGCTATGGTAGTTCCTGCAGTCCTGGTAGTGGATGTTAAACAAGACTGTATGGTCGCTAGGTGAAGTCATTAGACAGGGTAGCTAGCAAAGTATACGGTGGACAAAAGGTTAGAGGTAGGTGAAGAGATAGGGGGATGGGGGATGGGGGAATGAAGCAGAAACAATTCACACAGGATAAGATTACATAAACTGTGAGACACTACTAGTGTCATAAATTAGTACAGCTGCCAAGTATCCACATTTTGATTACATAATTGTGGTAGCACCACAATAGCTGGAGCTTCAAGGAATGTTTCTAATTATCATTCATTCAGTGATGTTGTAACAAATGGCCTTTAAATGTATTGATGTAACTGAAGGACTACGTGTATCTGATTCAGAACTATAACGTGGAGAATATGTATTAATTATTAAATACATTCTCAACAGAACTTCAACAAAATTTAAGCAAGATTGATTCCCATGTATATGTCACAGCATAACAGTAACGGTTCCCCTCGCACATATGTGCTAGTCATTCCTGACTCTAGGGGATGGTGCTCATCTCCATTTCTAAGCTGAAGAGCCAGCACTGTCCGAAGATGTCTCCGTGGTCATGTGGCTGGCATGACTAAACGCTAAAGGTGCCTGGAACACTGTTACCTTCCCACCAAAGATGGTCCCTATTTCTCTACATGCATTTTTTATGTGCTTTCAAACTGCTAGGTTGGCAGAAGCTGGAACAAGTAACGGGAGCTCACCCTGTTATGCGGCACTAGGGATTCGAACCGTTGAACTGCTGACCTTTTGATTGACAAACGTCAATCTTAGCCAGTGAGCCATCACGTCCCTTTATATCACAGCATAGCAAGTATAAAAAATTATAGTTTGATTTTAAGGGACCTAAATGTTTATAAACATTTATAAATTAGAAGCCCAAAAATTAAGAAGCACAAAAACTAAGTTTTTTCCCCCATCTTTTTTCTTTTTTTCTTTCTTTTTTCTGTTTTCAGTCATTGTTGACAAATTTGCTTTGTCTATCTTTTTCTTTTTTCCATATGCACAAATAATAAGTAACAATACATAGGAGCCCTTAATATTAAGTAAAAAGCCACGCTAGAAAGAGAAACAGTTGTAACATATTTTAATGCAATTTTGATGTATACACATTCAGTTACCAATCATTTGTTCAGCAATTGTCAAACTTACAACAGTGCTGAAAAAAACGAGTGGTTCTCAAAGTTCCAGCCGTCACAGCAGTCCATAGTCAAATGGTTGCAATCTGGGTACTTGGCATTTGGCTTCCATTTACAGTGATTGAAGTGTCTTTTGGTCTTATGATTGTGATTTTCAATCTTCTGTGTCAGCTTCCCACAAGCAAAGTCAATGGCAAAGTCAGCAGGGAAGGTTGCAAATAGGTCTGGTAAGTCACTCACATCTTGCCTGCCTAGCAAAAGTCACCAAGGTCCTGCTGCGCCTTGAGGGCCACTTGCACATTTCCCATATGTGACAGGAGCTGGTTGCACTTATGCTGCATCTTACAGGGCATCATACACCTTCCCCAACTTGGCAATAGCCATGCCTGGTTCCTCCATGCACCACATGTTACCTTCCTGCTGGCCTGCTTCCTGTAAACCACCTGCTACTCATTTAATAATCCACAGTCGTCGCTTAACAGTGGCAATCGGAAGTGCTGGGATTGCCTTCATTAAGTAGTGTGATCATTTATTGTTGCACTTTTTGATTGCATTGCTTAGTGATGGAATTTCCAGTCCCAATTACTATTGTTAGTTGAGGACTATGTGAATTCACTTTTGGATTCAAAACTAATAATTTTATTCTTATTGATATTGCCAGATGAAAGCATAGTTAATAATGATACAATACTTTATATGTATGTATGTATGTATGTATGTATGTATGTATGTATGTATATATGTGTGTGTGTGTGTGTGTGTGTGTATACATACATACATACATACATATATAGCCTAAATCAAGGGATTCTCAAACATTTTGGTGACAGGATCTCATAATTTGTATATAAATAATATAAAATGTACAGTTATTGAACTTTATATTGAGGCCTATGCTGCAGCATTTATATTGAGGCTAGAGTCTGTCCAACACTGCATCATGATTCTTCATTGAAGTTTACATTAATTGCACACTGAAAAAATAAACATGTCTGAAGTATATTGATAATTGCTTTACTTTTTCTTGTTTCCTCCACTATCACTTTCTAGGCAAACTTTGAGAAAATAGAGAATGAGCTCAAAGAGATCAACACCAACCAGGAAGCCCTGAAAAGAAATTTCCTAGAGCTAACAGAGTTGAAATTCATACTCAGAAAAACTCAACAATTTTTTGATGAGGTCAGAATATCGGAATGTTTTCAATTCTTATCATCTGGGCCAGCTCATCATAACCCACTGTTTTCCTTCTTAGAAATGCCTACTTAAGTTGCAATTTGGGTTGGCAGCTCTATTTGCTTCTGAGGAGTTCTTGCAAACTGTTTTTCATCATTCATGAAAATTTGGGAATTGGTCATAGAAAAATCTGTTTGTACTCCTAGTTTCTAGGACATCTTGCAGGCATACAAGGATTTAGAATATCTCTAAGCATGTTTTACAGTTAGGTAGAAAAGAGAGTTTACAGAAGTACAGACATAAAGTGCTATATTTTTAGAGCACAGTGTTAAAGCAGAAGTGATTGAATATTCTTATATGTCTAAACCAGGGAAGGACAATGGCCTTCTACGCTTTTCTCCTACATTTCTTATGCTCCTTGACTATTGATTTTACTGTCTCAAGCAATAAACAGTAAAATTATAATCCAAGAATTGTGAAGAACAACACATTACCTATCATTGCTATAAGCCATAATTTTAATGGCCTGAGGTCCTAAACTTACTTATCTGGAGCATTTTTCTTCCAAATCTAGATTAAGGAATTGATTGAGATTTTTGCAGTCTTGTTTGGCTTCAGGAAAAAATAAAAGGGAGGAATTTAAGAAACTGTATCTACAAATAACTTCATTGCAAAAAATAATTTAAGTCAAAACTTTCCTATTCAGAAATCCTGTTACTGGGCTATACCTTGCTTCAGGTATGCATTTAGATTTAGGTTGTTCAGTTGTAATGTTTCAGTTTACAAACATTATATAAAAACGGTTTTTTTGGGTGCATTTTCAGTAATTACTTGAATATGCTAACTATATGAAATCTAATGCAATGCTCCAAACAAGAAGAATTTTGTTGTGTAAACAGAATGATTTATATATCTTTTTAAAAAAAGTATTTGCAATATGGCTGCTTTCATTTGCTTTGTGAATAATGATGTGGTGAATCTATACAATAATGGTTCTGGGTGCTTAACTTCAGATGTTGAATATCAGCTTGCAGATTGTGGTTTTGGAGTTATTGACTTCTGTGTACACATGCAAGTAAATATTTAATTTTTATGACTGCCACCATGACAAGAAAGGTCAACTACTGTTTTTAAAACAAAAGTTTAGTTATATCAGTTATGTAATGTCTTTTGAAAAGGTGGTGCTTGGAAAAGCATCCAACCTTGGTGGAACATGTGCTTGTCCAATTTTTCTTTGCCTTGTCAACATGCACATATTTGATCTTTTTGAATTGCTTAAGAGCTAATTTAAAGAACATTTGAATCCAGGTTATATTGGACAACATCATCTGCGAATATTAACTTTAAATCATGTGATTATTTTTATATTAGTCTTGCATATAATGACAGTTCTATTTCCTTTTCAGTAGATTGTCCAGTACCATGCTGAATATTCTCTGAGGTTTTTTCTCTTGGGCGTGACTGGTAAAATGATTTTCCCCCCAAGGGCAAATGAAAATTAACTGTGTAATTTAGATTCTTGCAGTTTGCCCAGAATAGTGGCTTGAATTTTATCAACATAAAATTCATAACATATCAATGATGTGAAACAGCCTGTGCTGGACATTCTTACATTAAGACAATTTCTTCTAAACCACATCGCCGATTTTTTATATATGTGATATCTTTTTTAATGCAAGAACTACCCTAATTTAAACCCCAATAAATTTTAAAGTGGTACAGTCCTGACACATTGATGTATTTTTACTGTTATTTGTACGAATTGGACTTTTCAGCTTCGTACTTTAAATAGCATGTGGTGGTCAATAGTATCACTAAAGGGAAAAAAATGTCTATATCTGGAACTATTTTAAACAGACTGATCACTGTGGATTCCATATATTGTGTTATATATAACTTTACATTGAGATGTAGCCTTTATAGTTATGAGTTATTTCATGTTCATTCTTTGAAAAGCTTTACATAACCAGCTAGCAGCACTCCAAATTTAGGGTGTGTTTTTAAGGTGGCATGGTCTAGTTGTTCCATCTTCCTTTTTTTAACCACACTGATTGCTGCATTCAACATTTTGAAGACTTTATAAATCTTTTGGGAGATATTTTTAAAATATTTGTTGTTTAATGGCAAGAAATGGCTCGCAAGGCTTGTAGACTTTGATTTAGCTGAGGTGGAGCTATAGGAGAATTTGTACCTCACTGAATGAAAATGTTTGCTCTGCCGGTGTAGCCATTTGTTGCATGTCAAAAAAGAACACAGTGATTTTGATTCTATTAACTGCTAGTCATTTTCTCATTCTTCATATCTTTATCTTGTAAAGAGCACAGTGAGAACTGGAATAATATCTCGGAATGTATAAACCATAAGGGTTCAGAATAGACTGAAACAAGACTGGAAAAGTAATGGTTAATGGCATGCAGTTCCCATTTCTTTCCTCTGATTTCTTTCTTTTTTTTTTTTTCATCATGTCCCATCTTTAGTTCTCATTTGCATCTGTCATTTCTTCCTTCTCTCAGTGATCCTTGCTGCAGGTGCTGGAAACTGAAAATATGTCTCCTGCTTTATGTGTTCTGCCAGAAGGATCTTGACTTGCTTCTCCTATATAGTTGCTTATGAATAATGATCATAAATTGGGTTTACTTTCCACTGTTTTGAAAATTTATGAAACAAAAAAAATGTTTCTTGCTTTAGCAGAGGAGATATATAATTCTTACGGAAGGGCACTTGGGAATACTACCTTCCCGCCTTTAAAAATAAACTATTCCATTAAAGGTGGGTAGTATTAAAGTAGCATTTCGGTTCTGATTTTAAAATGTCAGAATTGAGCCTCCCTGCTATTTGTTAATTTTTCTTTGGAAAGGCTTCTTGAAACACAATAATAACCATAATAATTTTTATTTCAAATTCAATTCAAGATTCTTCATTTGAGCATGTATGTTTATATGTGTGCTGGAGTAGGTATTTTACAGGAGGGAAGGCTGGCCTTTTCAGTTGGTTGTATTTCTTGGTATATTTCCGCAGCTGAAATTCAGCATGATAATGGACACAGATATTGGAATGTTAGGAGGAAAATTGGACCTTAACAAAAAACATTTGTGTGGAATGACAGATAATGATAGTGTTACTACAAATATTAGCACAAAGATTAACACTTATTCACATGATGCATTGCTGTCTATCCAGAGTTGTATATATCTTTATGTACACTTGTGCAGGAATTTTAAAATGTTTTGCCCCATGGAATGTAAAAAAGACATTTTTTTGATAAGTGGCTATCCTTTGATGCTTGAAACTAATGCAAAGTCATTGCAGGGAAAGAGCTTCTTGTTTAAAAAATGTTAATATTTTGAAGAATATAATTGTAGAGAAAAGAATTTGAAAGCAAAAGGAATGTATTTGGCTTGGGAATCAACATATATTGTATTTCCCCCAATTATGTTAAAACTGTATAGATTTTTCAGTGAGAGATTTTCTTCAGTAGATACTTTTGTGCTGAGTTTGGTAACTCCATGGGCTTTTTTGCTAGGCCATGCTCTTTTTTTTATGGCCTGCTGCTTGTTCTGATATGTACGTGTCTTCAATTTCAAATAAGTATGAAAAGCCATCTATTTTGCAGGAATGCTTTGCATGCATTGGAAGGTGAGAACTTTTCCTTCCAAAGCTTCATCTGCTTTTGCTTTTCTTTAACTGTGTTTTTAACTGTGTGGTTTGTGGGAAAAAAAAATTGGTTATTCCATGTAATGTCCCTGGAGGTGTGCCATTGTCATTATTCTAGAGTTATATCACTAATGCTTCTGCAAGTTAAGTTCCCAGGACTCCTAATTAACAACTTATAGAAACAAAGATTATCTGTGAATTCCATCCTATTTGTAGAGAGATGGAATGCACTATATAAAAAAATGGAAGTCATGCTAAGCAAGGAATGTTGTGCATGCTAAACTAAAATATTTTATATGCTTATTTGTAGTGTAAAAAAAAAGCAAATTGTTCTTTACAAAGGCACTATATATACATGTGTTGTTTTTGCAAAAATAACCTTGTTATTTAATGAGGATTGTGTATATTACATATAATCACAGTCAGTAATATTGGACAGAATTACAGTAGTTCTGTAATAGCTGTTGCTATATAGTAGTAATTAAAGGATTTTATTCCATGAGAATTTTGAATTCCATTTTCAAAAGCAAATATATTTTTTTAAACCTGTGAATTGGTGAGAAAGGATTTTGAAGATTAGTTACTGCTTGGAAGAGGCAGTTTGCTTGATGAATTTAACTGTTTTTCTATATCTGAGTAGGGCTTTTTTCTTTCCTGCCTTGTCCAGTTATTTCTTTCCCTTACTCTCATCACCATTGTGTTTCTTTCTCTTTTTAATTCTTGCTGTCAGGCCTCACATTGGCATGGCTATAAATCTTGGCTCTCTAGGCACTTAATCCCCAATTCAGAAATTGGTTTACTGCGCATCAGCAAAACTTTTTATTGCAGATAGGAATGAAGCCATATACACCCTGAAAATGTGTCCATTACAGTTAGCAGAAATCAGTCATTCTATAGGCATGTGCTCTAGAGTTGTTTTGGTAGCCTTGGAAAGGCTTTTGATTTATGTTCTAACATCTTGCTAAAGGGGAAATTGCTGGTTCCTGCCTTGCTCATCTTTTTTTGCTTACTCCTTCAATTTCATATGGTGGAAGGAAAAAGCATATGTGGGTACATCAATTCTGTTTTATTTTTTCTCATGAGAGAATTTTTTTTGTAGAGCAACAGTTAACCTTGTAAATAGACTTATTTTATTTTACAAGCATTTAAGTTTGATTAGTTATATAGTCTATTAATATAAGACTATGGCTTTTATTCTGACCCTGCCCTTCAGTTTCAAAGGAGAAGTTATATGGGTAGCACAATTAACATATATGTTAGCACCTTTTGGAACCAAAAGTTGTGCTTTTTTTAAATGATGCTGCAGTAGCATGAGCCTAAGAAAAGATTTATTTGATTTAAAAGGTGTTTGTTACATAGCCACATGAACTTCTGAATCTAAAACACTGCACAACTCTTGTGAATATTTCCACAGATATACAAGTGTATCATGTGCACATGATTACGGAGTCAGTGGGGAAATCTCCAAAATTGATTTCAGTGGCGTTGTCAGCCGTAAATTGAAAAGACGGGGAGACTGGATAGTTCCCCCCACTGCATTAATCATTTTTTCTGCCTACCCTTTGGATGAATATGATATATGTTTCGAAAAAAAGTGATCTTAACTATGCTGAAATCTCAAAGGGAAGAGAGGGTCAGTATTTTATGCAGTGCGTGGTTTGAACTGCAGATTTTTGTTTGGATGTGTTTTGATGCTTGTCATATAAGGAATCTTGTTAAAAAAATCTTACATTCCTTATATAGATGTTTTTAGTTGTTAATCACTTAAGTAAGAAAAATGTAGGGGAAATAGCTGCTAAAATTACGGAAAAATCTACAAGAATTCTCAGTAGTTTGCATCAGTGCCCATTCTTTACTCTTCTAGGGATTAACACAAATATAAATATTTATGTAAAATGAACAAGCATAGATTGATTAATTATAATTTAGGCAGAATTCACTTTTTAAAAATGGAATACACACTGCCTTGTATATGTTGCATCATATCCTTGACCAGGCAACTTCTCATTTTTTAGCAATTACTGTGATTCCTTCAGTCTTATTTTCAGATTCTAGATTACCCATAGTATTCTTTATTGTAACCTCTCCTGCAGTTTTCCTTAGTACAGAGTAGATGCTCATGATTAAGTTGTAAGTTGTCATTTAAATAAAAAATAAGATATCCCTTTCCAGATCAACAAAAATAGAGAATTGCTCTTTTTCTACCATATTCCTTTGGAGCTTAACTTGCAATCTAGGCTAATTGTTGTCCAGTTTGAAAAATCTATGATCATGAGTGTTTTGCTTTCCCCCCTCTCTGGCTATATAAAGATGCTTTGTCTCTCACTCATATTTTCTTTAAGCTTTCTTTTCTTTTACACTGTTCCTTCTTCTCTGCTTTTCCTCTCTTTTTCTCATCCATCTCCTGGTTCCTCATCCCCTGCATGCCACTAACTAGTTTCATTAGATATTAATTGATTTGTGAATTCAGGCTGAATTGCATCATCAGCAGATGGCGGATCCTGAGTTGTTGGAGGAGTCCTCATCGCTGTTGGAACCAAGCGAAATCGGAAGAGGGGCCCCACTGCGATTGGGGTATGTTTTTCAGAATTAATGGTACTTTATAAAAAATGTAGTACTGATGTTAAGGACCAGAGTTGCCCCAGTATACTGTAATATTATTCTTGGTTTCTTGCATAGGAAAATACAAGTTGGCAGTCTTGTCCTCTGCACCTAACCTTTTCTATATCAGCTGAATTTATGAATTCAGTTACTGGATTATAAGTATATATTAATTTAAAATAGTGTGGATTTGATTTCTGTATCTATGATTAGTAGAATGTAATAAATTAAAAAGAATTTTGTCATAGTTTTGAACACATAATCTACAATATTTCTAGAGTATCAATTGTTGTACTTCATTTTCTAAAGGTGTTGATTAAAAAATCTGGAGAAGATAATCAGGTATGGCTTACTAACAGCCATAATTGATAATTTTATATTAATCATAATTGATTCATTTGTTTCTAAAGTTAGGAAATTAGAAATCCTATTAGGACACAGGAAGGTTGCCAAGAAAATAAATAGTTTTAATTTATTTTGGGTAGAACAGCTGTATGCTTGTTTTATTTCACTTTACCTTTGTTGATGTATATCCCACCCTTTCCTCAGAGAATGAAAGGAATGTATACTGCATATATTATTCTTCTCTCTCATTTTATTCCCATAACCATCCTCAGAAATAGGTTGACTTGAGAAAATGTAACTGACTCAAATTCCTTATTGAGTTCCATGCCCGAACATGGGCTTCAATCTGCATTCCTTAATCTTTTTTAAAGCAATATACTGCATTGTTTAACTTAGAGGCATATTTTCCCACAGCTGTTGCCATTAATTTTGATAAATTCTTCCTTCTATCAATTTTATTCAAGAAGGATTTTCTAAAAATATTTTAATTATTTTTTATAATAAATATTATTTTTAATGATAAAATATATATTTTAAAAAAGAAATAAAGAAAAATAATAAATAGCAATAGCACTTAGCACTTACATTTATATACTGTTTTATAGTGCTTTGCATCCCTCTTTAAGCAGTTTTTACAGTCATCATATTGCCTCCAACAATTTGGGTCCTCATTTTATCCACTTTGGAAGGATGGAAGGCTGAGTCAACCTTGATAAATTGAAGAGACAAACAAGGGACCAATTAAGGAGAAGAAACAGAGCGGGAGAAAAGGGGGGGGGGGAGGAACAAGGGTTAAAAAGCGGTTATAAATGTATTTAATATTTTACCCCCTTTCTAAATTTATATCATTCTTTACATAATCTGTCCTTTCCAAATTATCAAATCCATAAATCCAAGTATTTTTTTTTTCTTCAGCAAAAAGTCAATGAGGGGTAATTTTATTCTATAAATGTCTTGATGTTTTCTAGTTGTCTTTTCTATAATATATCTTAATTTTTAATATGCTATTAAGCATTGAAGAAGACCCGCTTATACAGATAAAAATGTATTAATTTCAAATGCTGGTGTGTGACATTTGCAATTTATAATGTTTTCCCTAATATCTAGATCTTCCTTAAATTTTATGTTCTGATTGTACTCTTTTCAGAGATTTATCTCAAAGAATTTCCTTATATGTATATCAAGGCTTTTTGATAACTGGTATTGTCAGTGAACTCCCAAGTACTTTTTGGTAACAGGTATTCTTAGTGAACTTCAAGAATTTAAGAATGCATGTATTTAAGTATTGATCTTTTTGTACAGTAGCATTCATTCTTCGATAGCTCATACATTGCTCCAAACCAAACCTTAGTTTATGTTGACCATTAAGAATCTAAATTAAAATATGGTAAGTAAGCATTATACAAAAATTACAAGTTGTTTATGTCCGATTTTTAATCATAGATTGCAACATAGAAAATATAGATTTTCTGTATAGTTCATAAATTTCTGAGATAGATTGAAGTTCACAGATATAGATTCAATTCAGGAAAATCAGAAATTAACTATTTCTAACCTGATCTCAGAATTCTCAGCCAGCATAACATTGGTCACAATTCTGAAAATTGAAATTCATACATTTAAGGATTATCTGGTTCGGAAAGAGTAACCTAAACTATGAATTGTGGCAATAATTGTACAATTCCCTACATTTCAGGCCATTTTTCCCCCTGTATTGAACTATGGTTTGATTTTATTCAGATATACACATATCAGTTTCACTTCACTCAGAGGCTAGTTGATTTTTTAGAACTTAGGTTTTCAAAATTAGGTAGCAAACACATCCCAGATCCATTCCTTAAAATAAAGATAGTTTTTTTCTATTTATATAAAATTATTCTTTTTGCCATGCTATTTATGAGATGACCAATTTCATTGTATACATGATGTACAATGACAATAAAGGCTATATTATGACAAATTCCATTTTTGAGGAGTATAATTTAATATAAAAAATTAATGCACATTCCTTCTAAAACATTACTTGAGGGTAATGTTTTAAAAGCAATGCACATTAATTTTTATTAATTAATTATTAACATAATTGTAGGTTAAAGTATTCTCTAATGAAGAAAAAAAATGATTTAATTTCATTTTTAGATCACAAGCACATTTTATATCTTGATCCATTTAGTCTCTAGAATTGAGTATCCTAATTGTTCTTTTCATAATTCAGTTATACAGTTAATACTTTTGTTTTATTTTGTTTTATTCTGTTTCTCCTCTGTTTAGATTTGTCGCTGGAGTGATCAACCGTGAGCGAATCCCGACCTTTGAGCGGATGCTATGGAGGGTGTGTCGTGGAAATGTTTTCTTACGACAAGCTGAAATTGAAAATCCTCTAGAGGACCCAGTAACGGTATAGTGGCCATTTCTGCA
Organism: Arizona elegans; assembly: GCA_022577455.1. NCBI lineage: Eukaryota > Metazoa > Chordata > Lepidosauria > Squamata > Colubridae > Arizona > Arizona elegans. Next base: position 111,396,014 of record JAKOOJ010000004.1, on the reverse strand, counting down.
GCAGCAAGCTATAGTCCAGGGGTGGGCAATTAATTTTCCCAAGGGGCCATATGAGGAATGGGGATTGTTATGGAGAGCCGAATCAATAGCTCCCTGCTGCATTCTGCCCTTCAAGGCTGTGCTTTGACTGAGAGTATGGTGAGTAGTTGAGCCAGGGTCCTCTCCTGAGATGACCACCACCTCTTCAACCTGCTTCGGCTGAGGGGTGAATGCTGCACAGGCACAGAAAAGGCTGCCAGCCTATTAGTGGCCTTTTCTGTGCCTACAAAGCATACACTCGCCTGCAGCAACTTGAGGAGGCTGAATGCAGCTTGAGCCACCTAAAAAGGTGTGCTGGGTGTGAATAAGGTTCTATAAGGCAGTATTTTCAACATTAAGCAAAAATCAAGAACCTGGGGACGTAATCTCAAGGTGACAGGAGGGAAGATCAACAATAATGTTAGAAAGCATTACTTCACAGAAGGAGAAGTGGAACCTTGGAACCCATTTCCAGCGGAGATAATGAGTTGGTCATCAGTAACTGAATTTAAACATGCTTGGGATAAACATATGTCCATCATCTGACAAAAATTAAAAAATGAAATAAATAAAATAATAATTAAAAATAATAAATACATAATCTATATATATAAAAGCGAAAACCACTCACACATTAATCACAAAATCTCCAGAACCGTAAAGCCTACAAACTTGAAATTTGTTACATATGTTCCTCATGGCTTCTAGGTGCTCACTAAGAAAGGATTTTTTGAAATAACCATCAGAGCAGTAGTATTTCCTATATAATTATTAACATGCTCTGATGCTAAGGAGTTGTACTTCCCCTCCCCACCTGAAAAGAAATCTGTTCCAAATGCAAAACACTAGCAGAGGAGTTTCACTTTCAGTTTTACTTTCACAGCAGCAAGCAGCTTTACTACAGAACAGTTGAGCTAAGCCACACCAAGCCTCCTTCCTGTCTCCTTGCTCACACAACAAATACTGTTTGAGTTTCCAAACACCCCTCAACTCTCTCACACGCTGACAGGATGCTAGCCAGATGAATACTGATGGATGCTTCGGGCTGAGACATTCTACTCCCTCTCCCCCTCTGTTCCAACTGCCAGTCACTCATGCGCTTGTCACCTCCTGGATCAACTACTGCAATGCTCACTACATGAGGCTGCCCTTGAAGACCACCCAGAGGCTTCAGCTGGTGCAGAATGCGGCCGCGCAGTAGTGATGGGAGTGTCCTGACACTCTCATGTTACACCCCTCCTGTGTAACAGGAGGTAGTTGCCCTCCGGGTGAGTTTCAAGGTCCTGGTAATCACCTATAAAGCCCTACATGGCTTAGGCCCGGGGTACCTGGCAGACCATCTGTGGCCAGCAACAGCTCCCCATTGCCCGGTGCACTCTCATAGGGAGGGCCTCCTTGGTGTCCCGTCGGCCAGGCAGTGTTGACTGGTGACTCCCAGGGAGCGGGCCTTCTCTGTGGGCGTGCCTACTCTGTGGAATCAGCTCCTCCTGGAGCTCCGGATGGCCCCTGACCTTCACTCTTTCCGCCGTGACCTCAAAACATGGCTATTTGGCCTGGCCGGATTGGACTGAATATATTTATATTTATATATTAAATTTTATGTGTTTTTATCATTGTGAGCCGCCCTGAGTCCTTTGGGAGAGAGGGCGGCATACAAGTTAAATAAAATAAAATAAATAAATAAATAATAAATATTAACACACTCTGATGCTATGGAGTTACACATTCTACATTAAGTTTCAGGCTGCAAGTGTCAATTTATCAAGCACGAGCACATAGTTTCTTAGCAAAGCATGGGCATCCAGCTAGTAATAAATAAAAAGAAAAAAACCTTCTCAAAGGGCAGACTCGATGGACCAGTAGGTTTTTTTTCCTGCCATCAGTTTTCTGTTTCTATATTTCTGTTTACAAAAAAAAGCAAAACTGGTCGTAACAAGTGCCTCTATTCTTAAGTTTGTGCAAAAAATTACTAATGAAAAATGTTTTCATTTGAACAAATGCAGGAAGGGTGAGTTGCTATCCGATTTTAGCCATCTGTCTAAAAAATGTTGCTGGCCTCTTGGGAAAGTTCAAGGGTTTGGATTCAAAAGTATATTGTTGATATCAGTTCCTTGCCATTTATTCTTTACCTCCCGCTTGTTTACTTCAGATTATCTCCTTAATTAGCAGCCTTGGCTTATCTTTGTGGCTTCTTTGCTTCTGTTACAGTTTCTCCTGGTAATACATTATTCAGAATATAAAAGGGATGGTTATTTTATACTCCTTCCCCATCTTCCATTATCCTATGGCTACTTGGTGATCTTGGTTGAAGATTTATGAGGGAATGTAGAATGATTTGAAGGAAAATTTAATGTTTGAAATCCTACTTATTTAAACCTGAATTACTTGAGAGCATAGAAGTTCATAAAGTTAGAGCTAGAGGTGTATTCATAAATTGCTATTCATGATAATTGTATTGGAAGGTTTTTCATTCAGTAGACCTAATTCATTATATTTTGAGCCTAAAAGGGTAATGCAAGTTCAAAAGTGTTTTAAAAAATTTGATTGATTGGATTTTTTTATCTAGGCAGATCACTGATGTTGAATTATATATTTTTGTTTCCTAATCCAATATATCTATTATTAAACCCAATTGATTATTAGTAATTCTTCTTTTTTCTTTTTTCTTACTTTCTGGGTATGTTACCTTGAGCTTCTGGAGCTATTGCTTCATAAGTATGTTTTGCAATTCTGTGCTGTATGCATTTGTTGTACAGTATGGCCTAGCTCTTGCCATTTTCAAAGGCATACTGAATTAGTTAAGGAAAAGTGAAAAGCTTTTTTTTTTTCACCCTCCCTCCTCACCAATCCTGAGGCTGCTTCAAATCTTGAAAAATATTTCAGGAAAGTCAGTAAATATATATGCTTCTAGTTTTTGTTTTTGTTTTTTTAACTTGATTTATATGCCACCCTTCTCCGGAGACTCAGGGCGGCTTACAATGTGCTCAGCAATAGCCTTCATCCTTTTGTATATTTATACAAAGTCAGCTTATTGCCCCCACAACTGGGTCCTCAATTTACCTACCTTAGAAAGGATGGAAGGCTGAGTCAACCTTGAACCTTGGCGAGATTCGAACCTGCAGTAATTGCAGGCAGCTAGTCTTAATAACCAGCTTAATAACAGGGTGCCTTAGACCACTGTACTACCAAGGCTCTTGGTAGGGACAGTTAGTAGGGATATGATAATAAGAGAGATTGGATTTGAGAAATCGCCAGTAAATGTTTTGACTAAGTGGTAAATGTGAACCAGGATTTTCATGATCCAAAGCTAATACTTTAACTATTCTCAGCTAGATAGCTTTAATTCCAAATGGACCTTCTCTATCTTTTCTCTTCTAGGGTGACTATGTGCACAAGTCTGTCTTCATTATTTTTTTCCAAGGTGACCAGCTGAAAAACAGAGTCAAGAAGATCTGTGAAGGGTAAGCAAACCAGAATAAGAAGATTTTTGATTTGCAACTCTTGTGATTCATTTTACATTATTTTCTAACCTTCCCATCCCTTTACATGTATAACATATGGTTGGTTGGAGGGAGGCCAGAATATTAATCTCATGATCAGGTTATTTTCCTACTCGCTGTTCAGACACTCCTCAGACTGGGAAACGATCACTCCTATTTGCATGGCTGAGTGTCAATCAAATCCCTCTGGAGCTGGATCCTCCTCACTTCCTGTTCCTTCCCCAGACTTTTTCACTCAGCCATTGCAAGAGCATCGAGTGTCTGTTTTTCCAGTTAAAAATCGACTCTTAAAATTTCCTTTAATTTACTAATTTGGCTAAAATTCTTTGTTTTTCACTTTAAAGTGCTGCGTTTCACCTGGTGAGGTTTTGGAGCGCATATCGGCGGTTCGGGGCTCCGACCGCCGCTAGCGGCTTGGTTTGGCTGGCGGTTTAATTCTAAGGCATCAGAGGCGCCGTTTGCCGCCATTGCCGCCATTTTGAGCCCAGTCATTGTGTGAGGCCGTGAAGTAATTTACTGTCCATTTGGCTGATCGGCTTGAGTCCCTGCCGGCTGGCATACTCATTAGCCGTTTTGAGTGATCGCGACTGTCTTCAGCTGCAGCTTCAGTCCGGCCGTAGGCGCTTTGTTTCGCCTGGCTTAGGACTTGTCGGATTTCGCCTCGCGGGCCGCCATTTTGGGCCCTGACCAACGCCGCTGTTGCAAGCTGCTCCGTGGGCACAGCGACCTGGGCTTTGGTTTCCAGGGTCGCTGGGGTGCCAGCAGGTGGGACGCTGTCCTGAGTATACCTGCAATTTCCAACGGCCTGCAGAGGACTGCCTGAAAGCCTCAGGGAAGTACAAACTGCTTGCAATCTTTTCCATTTATTATTAAAAAAAAAAAAAAAAAAAAAAAGAGAAAAGAAAAGGCCGTTGCTTTGTTATAATTGACAGCCATATTTACCTGTAAATAGTTATTGATTTAAAATATAAATAAATAATAATAATAATAATAAAAAAAAATTAAAATACAAAAAAATAGATATATATATTAAGTTTCCTTTCACTAATATTCAATATATATTTAGAATTGATAAGTGTTTCTCTTCAATTTCTTACTAATTTGTTAATATTGTTGGGCTTATTGATCATGGAGGACAGGGAGGCTGTTGCTCTGTCTTCTGATTTGGACAGAAGTCCCTCTCCCTCCCCAGTGCCTTCCCCTAAACAGCTCAGGGGGAAGAAGCCTAAGAAACCCAGGCAGGCCAAGTCTTCCAAATCTGCCAAAATAGATAAAGATGCCCAAAGGAGGCACAAGGCATTAGAAAAGCAATTTGATAGGGCTAGACAGCAAGCTAATGACCCTTGTCAGGGATCTATTTCTGAAGGAGTGAGCCATGAGGTGACCTGTGAGCCCTCGGCCTCTCATGATACAGATTGTCTGGTCAGTGGCCTGAGAGAGGAAGGCCCATCTGCTACGACTATTCAGTCAGGTGCTAGTGCTAGATCCCGTTCTTCTAGTTTTGCTAGCCATTTTTCTCAAGCTTCTAGGTCAGCTCCTGAAGCTACCTTTACACCCACTGCAGCTGGGCTCCGCCCTGAGGCGGGTCCTGTGTTTCCTCAGCCTGTGGATTTTCAGTCCTTTTTTAATCAGGCCATGTCCCATATGTTTCAAATGGGGTTGCAGCAGTCCACTGGTGCCTTCCCTGCTCCAATATGCCATAATACTTCTGCATTTTCTCTGCATCCTCCGAGTGCACATCAACAACAACAAGCTGCTCCCTGTAGTCTTGCACCTGAATCAGCCAGGGAGGAAGATTTCATGGATGATTTGGAGATGTCAGGGGATGAGGAGGAGATCCAGGACAAGCCAGCCTTCCCGGGACTATTTAAGCCTTCTTTGTTCCGCTCTCTGCTGCGCAAAGCGAAAGCTGCCACTAATATGGATACCACACCTCTTCAGGGTTCTTCTTCTTCTGCGCCATCTGGCCCTAATAGTAATTTGTTTAATCTTCCTCAACCTGATGAGGACTTTGTTCCATGTCCTGACCTTTTCTGCCAGGTCGTTCAAAAGCCTTGGGACCGTCCCGCCTCGTCGTCAGGCCCGAATTCCTTTGATCGAAAGCTCTATGCCTCGGCTCCTGCGCTGGATGCTCTCCTGCAGTTACCTACAATTGATGATCCGGTGGCGAGCCTTACATCGTCTTCCATCCTGGTAGGTGAGGCTGGGGATGGCCTCAAGTTTGAGGACAAACGAGCCGAAATGGGGTTTCGTAAGACACACCAAGCGGCGGCTTGGGCCATTCGTGCTGCAACTTCCTCATCATTTTTTAATCGAGCATCGTTGGTGTGGTTGCGCCAATTGAAGGACAGACTTCCCCCGGAAGACGCACGTTTACAACAGGACCTGGCCAAACTGGTCGCAGCTGCTGAATATTCGGCTGACGCTTCCTTGGACGCGGCTAAGTTCGCTTCTCGGGCCTTAGCTTCAACGGTATCTTCAAGACGTCTCTTGTGGCTCCGTAATTGGAGAGCTGACGCCAAATCTAAGTGGCGCTTGACTGCTGCCCCTTACAAGGGCCCTGCTTTATTTGGCTCATCCCTGGACTCTGTGCTGGTTGAGAATAGGGATAAGAAAAAAGTGTTGCCCACGTCTTTCCGCCGTCAGGACAGGCGTTTTGTTCCTTATTCTCGACAGCCTTTTCGTCAAGAGCACGGTGCCGGAAGCGCCACCTATTACAGATCTTCACAGTTCCAGTACCAGCCTGCCTCTGACAGGGCGTCCTTTCGTGACCGTGGTCGCCGACAATCCAACTTCAGACGACCTTTCAAGCAATCGGCAGGCCGCTTTTCCAGGCGCGGTAAGTGACTCACCGCCCCTGGTTCCGATAGGTGGCAAGCTCCAGGCCTTCTCTCACCTGTGGCCAGTTACCACCTCGGATGCCTGGATTGTCCAAACTGTCACCGAAGGATTACGTTTGGAATTCACCACCATGCCTCAGGACTATTATGTTCCCTGCCCTTGGCCATTCCAGCCGGAAAAGCGATATCTTCTGTTGCTCGAAATCCACCATCTGTTGCAAATCCAGGCCATAGAACAGGTTCCATCGAATCAACGCAACACCGGCTTTTATTCGACACTATTCCTGGTACCGAAATCATCGGGAGATTGGAGAGGCATCTTGAATCTTCGTCATCTCAATCAACACATCTTATACCGTCGGTTCAAAATGCATTCCCTCAAGTCTCTGCTCGGCTGCATCCGGAAGGGGGATCTGATGCAATCTGTAGATCTAAAGGAGGCGTACCTCCACGTCCCCATTCACCAGTCATACCGAAAGTACCTCAGGTTTGCCTTTGGAGACCACCACTTTCAATATCGGGCCATGCCATTCGGCCTTTCGTCAGCTCCCAGGACTTTTACGAAGTTACTGGCGGCGGTGGCAGCATCGCTCAGAGAGGTTCCTGTTCGTCTGGCATGTTACCTCGACGACATTTTGATCCTGTCGTCGTCTCCCGAGCAGGCCATCCAGGACCGGGAACTGCTACTTCAAACACTTCAAGACCACGGGTTCACTTTGAACCTTGCCAAAAGCCATCTCACTCCCACATGTCGCATTCTACATCTAGGAGCAACGATAGATTCGAGACTGTGTGTCGTCTTCCTATCTCCCGACAGAAAAGTCAGCATTCGGAATCTGGTGTCTCAAGTCTTACTTCACAGGACTGTGACCTTACTGTCTCTCTCCCAGCTTCTTGGGAAATTGATCTCATGCATAGACATCGTTCTGTGGGCGCGCTTCCATCTTCGTCGCCTTCAGTGGTTCCTGCTTCCTTACCAAAGGCAAGGTCGAGCAGAGTCTCTTCTCAAGGTATCGGTTCCAGCTCCAGTTCGCCTTTCCCTGAGGTGGTGGCTGTCTCCGGCCCTCAACAAGGGTTCTCCCTTCCTGGAACCAGCTCGAATAGTGTTGACCACGGACGCAAGTCTGCGAGGCTGGGGAGCTCACCTCGACCGTCAGTTAGCCCAAGGTGCCTGGTCGTCGAAGGAACTACTACACAACATAAATTGGCTCGAGCTCAGGGCGGTCCGACTCGCTCTGCTGCACTTCAAACACCTCGTGTATCACCAAGACCTTCTAATTTTAACGGACAATGTGGCCACCAAGGCCCACATCAACAAACAAGGGGGGACCCGTTCCTGGACGCTAATGCAGGAGGCGGAGCGTCTTCTGTCCTGGGCGGAACTCCATCTCTCGTCGATAAAAGCCGAACACATTTCGGGGACCTTGAATCGAGAAGCAGATTGGCTCAGCAGAGACCAAATAGATCACGCCGAGTGGAGGTTGGACCCCAGCCTGTTCCAGGACATATCCAGGAGGTTCGGTCGGCCCCTAGTGGACCTGTTTGCGACGGCTCAGAACACCCAATTGCCGAGGTTCTTTTCCCGCTACCCGTCTCCAGCAGCGGAAGGTCTGGACGCTCTTCGAAGCCAGTGGCCCCGGGGCCTTCTTTACGCCTTTCCCCCCCTTCCTGTCATCTCCAAGGTGCGGAAGGTCATTCAGGAACGGGCGAATCTTCTGCTGATAGCGCCATATTGGCCTCGTCGGGAGTGGTTCGCCGACCTCAAGAACTTATCAGTCGAACCACCAAGGAGGATTCCACCCGACAAGGTTGTACTGACTCAAGGAGCCGTCCGTCATCCGGAACCAGAATGGCTTCGATTAGCCGTGTGGCATTTGAGCGCATAAAGCTCTTCAAAGACAATTTGTCTGATGACGTCATTTCTATTATTCAGGCAGCTCGAAGACCATCGACGACTCGCATTTATAATGCCTCGTGGGCTGCTTTCACGAGATGGTGTGGAGATCATCATGTTGACCCAACAACTGCGTCTGTTCCGGACATTCTGCGGTTCCTGCATGCAGGATTCTCCAAAGGGTTAGCCACTGCAACCCTACGCCGTCAGGTGGCTGCTCTTGCCACTGTCTTGTCAGGGGAGGCTCGAGTCCCGTTGTCTCAGGATCCCAGGATTCGTTCTTTTCTACAAGGGGTTTCCAACTTACGACCTCCGCAGGTCCACCGCTACCCCACTTGGGACCTTACCTTGGTGTTGCAGGCCTTGACGGCTCCGCCCTTCGAGCCCATTGCTTCGTCCAGTCTTCGTTACTTGACCTTAAAGGTGGCCTTTTTGTTGGCAATTACTTCGGCTCGCAGAGTATCCGAAATTGCAGCTTTGTCAATGAGGTCTGACCTCTGCGTCTTCTATCCTGACCGGGTTGTTTTACGCTTGGACCCAGCTTTTGTTCCTAAAGTGAACACTCGTTTTCATCGGGCCCAAGAACTCGTATTACCTAATTTCTGCCCGAACCCTCGCCATCCTGCTGAGAGGCGCTGGCACACTTTGGACGTGAGAAGGGCATTACGACGATATCTTAAACGGACTGCCTCGTTTCGCAGGACTGAGGCACTGTTAGTGTCTTTTCTCCCCTCTTCCCTGGGTCAGAAGGTGTCTTCCTCTACGGTGGGCAGGTGGCTCAAAGCTTGTATATCCAAGGCATATGAATTGAGGGAGGCCCCTGTTCCGGGTGGTATAGTGCCCCATTCTACCCGCAGCGCCGCAACTTCAGCGGCTTGGGCTACCCAGGCTTCAGTAGATGATATTTGCCGGGCGGCCACATGGTCTTCTCTTTCTTCTTTTGTGAGTCACTATAGGTTAGATAAGTTTGCCTCTGCAGATGCTGCCTTTGGCAGAAGAGTATTACAGTCTGTAATTTCTCCACGAGGCCAGTCTTCGGCTTAGTTCCCTCCCTCTTTCTCCTTCAACTTGGGTATGTCCCAGTCTGAGGAGTGTCTGAACAGCGAGTAGGAAAATGGTCGTTGCTTACCTGAACGACCCTTTTATACTCGCTGTGAAGACACTCCGTCCCTCCCTTATCTTCGCCGTGTCTGGCCTTGGTGGAGGTCTGCTTTCTTTCCCTCTGTAGCTGTCTGCTTCCTGTTTGACCATCTGCCGGAGTTCTACATATCGGTTCTACTGCTCTTGGACCAAGTTATCTTCGTGAAAAGTCTGAGGAAGGAACAGGAAGTGAGGAGGATCCAGCTCCAGAGGGATTTGATTGACACTCAGCCATGCAAATAGGAGTGATCGTTTCCCAGTCTGAGGAGTGTCTTCACAGCGAGTATAAAAGGGTCGTTCAGGTAAGCAACGACCATTATTATTATTTATATTGAATCACCTCTGTGTGCCTTTCAGATTCCGGGCTTCTCTGTACCCCTGTCCAGAAACTCCACAGGAAAGGAAGGAAATGGCTGCTGGAGTCAACACAAGGATTGATGATCTTCTGATGGTAAATAATGATAGGATAAGGCAGGAAGAGATAGTTCTTGATGTTTTTATATGTCTTTATTTCTGAATTGGTAATAATTCAGTATAGTAAATTTACCTATATACGTATGCTGTAATTTGCAGAGATCGTATTAATTAGATGAATTTGATGCCAAGTAGCCTATATCTATTGACTAATACTGAGAATCTCAGTACTGAAATTCTGAGATTCTCAAATGTAATGAGAATCTCATTACATTTGAAGAGCCACAAATTGCCTATATCCTATATCTATTGACTAATACTGAGAATTTCATTTGAGATTCTGAGATTCTCAAATGTAATGAGAATCTCATTACATTTGAAGAGCCACAAATTGCCTACCTATTACAGCACTTGTCTTTGATTTGGTGCTGGCTCTATACTGGTTACATTTTTTTGGATGAACTTCAGAAGTAATTTTTGGGGAAGTACTAAGTAATGAACTTATTACCTGTCACATGGTATATATTAAGGGCCATACTTCTCACTGTCTGGTGTTCTATGTCAGGAGTGTCAAACTCAATTTCATTAAGGACTGCATCAGGATTGCGTTTGACCTCGGGGGTGGGGTTGACTGGGGATGGCTGGGGTGGGTGTGACCAGGGTAGGCATGGCCAGCTCGAAATTCTGCAGCTCTCTTCCAGCAAAAACTGAGCCTGAGAGGGCCGCATGTGGCCCTCCCGAGCTCCGTTTTCAGTGGCAGAGGGCTGCAGGAGGCTGTCGCAACCAAAAACAGAGCTCAGGAGGGCCGCATGCAGCCGTCCCGAACTCTGTTTTCTCTGGTAGAGGCACTGCAGGCCAGTCTTTTGCTGTTTCCAGGGCAGCTTCATGGGCCAGATCTAAGCACCCCACAAGTTGAATCCGGCCCACAGGCCTTGAGTTTGACACCTTTGTTCTATGTCAATTCGAACACAATAACTTTCAGGCCCAGTATTACTTGACATCTTAAAACACTCTGAACCAGCATTGAAAGATTCTGCTCAAATAGATGAAGAGAGTAGGTTGAAGTTTAATTCAGAAGTAACGATGTGGAATTGGAGTACAATTGACAAATAAGTTTGTTTATATCCCACCTTTATTATTTTTACAAATAAAGCGGCAAACATACCTAATACTCTCTCCTCCTCCTATTTTCCCCACAACAATAGCCCTATGAGGTGGGTTGGCTGAGACAGAGTGATTGGGCCAAGATCATCCAGCTGGGTTTCATGGCTAAGAATGGTATTAGAACTCATGAACTCCTGTTTTCTAGCCTGGTGCCTTTAAACACTAGATAAGGCTATTATGAATTTTCCTACATACTTTTCACAAATTCAAGGATAAAAGCTTTAAAACTGCTTTGTCTATAGCTGATTTCTGTGGGATGTTCTTTTGATCAAAGCGCTGTTCAAAGCTCTATTGATTCAGAATATTAGCTATTCCGGCTTTAATTATTTTGCTTACTTCTAGAACTTCTAAGTATATTTCAAGATCTGATGCTATATTGAAATTTCAAAAATTAGAACCTTTGTGGAACAATGTGTCTTGTGTCCAGGATGTTAGTTTTTGGCAAGGCAGTGTGGAAAATATTATTATTATAAATTAACCATTAACCATCTGTAAAATAGAAAGTTTTAGTGTAGTTTCTAAAGTTGTTATATTACTATAGGCTTTTCCTGAACTTTGCATAGCAGACTATTTTTTAATGTTGTAAATAGGGTGAAGTTCATTATAAACCAATGAGGTAAAGTTACATTATAAAATTTAACACACTTTAAATGATTTGGGACAATCTGGCTTTTTTCATGAGAAATCTCCTAGGGTCAGATACATTCAAATTACATTCTTTTCTAGTTAGACTTCACAATTTGCCACCCAGTTTATTTTTTTATTTCCTGCTTTATTCTGGTAAATACAAACAGAATTAAAGAAGTGTGAACCTTTCTTTATTGGTAATATAAGCAAACTATTTTTCTTTTTGGAATAGTCTAAGGGAAGATAAGAAGATAAGCCAATAATGTGCTTTGTCTGTTTCTTCTCTGAGGGAGATAGACTATTAAGAAATAAGAATCATAAATAAATAAATAAAATTAAGATTTGGAAATACAAGGACAAGATTGGAACTGTGGAACTGGTATAGCCCAGATAACTCGTTTGCTTTCACCAGTGCGTAGTTTGTATTCTTCTTTCAACTGTTTTGTTCCTGGAATTAAAGGATTATTTACTCTTCATGTAGAAGAGTTGGACATCAGTACATGGCTTAAATTTAATCATTGTATTAATTTTGGCTTCTAAGGCGAGGGAGTAAATTTGTAGTAAATTTGTAGGCTGAGCTACGGTGTGAAACTGTTGAAATTCTCAAATTAGAGTGAATTTATATGAATTTCCATAGCTCACAGATGATATATACAGTATGGACTCAATTTCCCTTTTTAATAACAAAGTCTCTCCTTCCCATGGCAGGTACTGAACCAAACTGAAGATCACCGTCAGAGGGTTCTTCAGGCTGCTGCAAAGAATGTCCGTGTTTGGTTCATAAAGGTGCGCAAGATGAAAGCCATTTACCACACTCTGAACCTCTGCAATATTGATGTGACCCAGAAATGCCTCATTGCTGAAGTCTGGTGTCCTGTAGCTGACCTTGATTCCATTCAGTTTGCTCTCAGGCGTGGCACGGTGAGCAGAATTCATACTTCTTAACCTCTTCTATAATGTTCAACATTATTGCTAGCCCTGACTTTCAAGAAAACATGGAGTTTTCTGAGTCTTGCAAGCAAAATCTGTTTGTGCAAACAGACTGCAATGGAATTTTTTTAGTTAAAACATTTCCTTTCCATCTGGATTTGAGAGAAGCACTATGCTGTTCCTTGAAATGTGTCCCAATTTTGAAAGCATATAACCTTTAATTCACATTTCATAGTTGTTTCTCAAGAGGAGGCTTGCCTTGATTTTTGTTCTCTCAGAAATACAGATAGTCTTGAATTCAGATAAGTGATAGCCCACTTTTTTTGAAATCCTTTGGGTTTTTAAAAGCAAAAGTTTTGTTAAAGTTCTGACTTTATTTATAGGAATGTCTTCATACATAATTTATATATTTGATTTAAAGAGAGATAGAATCCAGTATCTTTCTGATTGTAATTCCGAAGGAAATCCAAACATCTATTTTGCTATTTGTTTTTTTTAAAGAATATCCTGTGTAACTTGGTCTTATCTTGTGGCGATGGAAGTGGTGAAATGTAACTATTTCGCCACTCTCATTGCATCTGCAGAAAATCGCCCAGCAGCCCTGTTTAGAGTGACCCGCTCCTTCCTTAATCAGGGAGCGAGGGAGGACCCCTTACAGGGCCGTGCTGAGGACTTTGCACAGTTTCTGCAAGATAAAATCACTCAGATTCGGACCGGGTTGGACTCCGACTGGACAGAGTCCGTTGAGGTGACAGGGCCTAGTCTCGGTGGAGACATCTGGGTTGAGTTTGAGCCTGTTTCATTGGATGACGTGGACAGGATTATGGGTAGGCTGGGGTCTTCCACATGTTTACTGGACCCTTGTCCCTCCTGGCTTGTTTTGGCAGCCAGGGAGGTGACTGGAGACTGGATCCAGGCTATCGTCAACGCTTCATTAAAGGAAGGGGTCTTTCCCGCTGCGCTTAAAGAGGCGGTGGTTCGACCCCTCCTTAAGAAGCCTAACCTGGATCCTGACGTACTTAACAACTACTGTCCAGTCTCCAACCTTCGCTTTTTAGCGAAGGTTGTTGAGTCCGTGGTGGCACAGCAATTCCCTCAATTCCTGGAGGAAACTGACTACCTGGATCCTTACCAATCTGGTTTCAGGCGTGGCCACAGCACGGAAACGGCATTGGTCGCCCTAGTAAATGATCTCTGGCGGGCCAGGGATGGGGGTTGCTCCTCCATCCTGGTCCTTCTTGACCTCTCAGCGGCGTTCGATACCATCGACCATGGTATCCTGCTGCAGCGGCTCAGGGGGATGGGGTTAGGAGGCACCGTTTTACGGTGGTTCTCCTCCTATCTCTCGGGCCGTCTGCAGTCTGTTTGGGCAGGGGGTCAGGGATCCTCCCGGAGGCCTCTCACTTGTGGGGTGCCTCAGGGCTCGGTTCTCTCTCCTCTGCTCTTTAACATCTATATGAAACCATCAATATGCTGATGATACCCAGCTCTACATCTCCACCCCTGACCACCCTAGGGATGCCCTTTCCGTGATGTCCCACTGCCTGGAAGCGGTGCGGGTTTGGATGGGGAGGAACAGGCTTAGACTCAACCCTTCCAAGACTGAGTGGCTGTGGATGCCGGCATCCCGGGATCTGGAGGTTCCATCCTTAATGATCGGAGGTGAAACCCTTGCTCCCTCCGATAGGGTCCGCAACTTGGGTGTCCTCCTGGATTCTCGGCTGTCTTTAGATGACCATCTGACAGCCGTAACCAGGGGGGCCTTTGCACAGGTCCGTCTTGTGCGCCAGTTGCGCCCGTTCCTAGACCGGGATGCCCTCGCCACGGTCACTCACGCCCTTGTTACCTCTAGGTTGGACTACTGTAACACCCTCTACATGGGGCTGCCCTTGGGATGTGTCCGGAGGCTTCAGCTAGTCCAAAATGCAGCCGCGCGGGTAGTTACGGGGGCGTCTAGATACTCCCGTGTAACACCTCTCCTGCGTGAGCTGCATTGGCTACCGGTGGCACTGCGGATACGTTTCAAGGTGCTGGTGCTCACCTATAAAGCCCTTCATGGCTTAGGCCCAGGGTACTTGCAGGACCATCTCCAGCCGTTCTCCCATCGTCCTGTGCGCTCTCACAGAGTCGGCCTCCTCAGGGTGCCGTCGGCCAAACAATGTCGGCTGACGACCCCCAGGGGGAGGGCGTTCTCTGTGGGAGCCCCGACCCTCTGGAATGGATTGCCCACTGAGCTCAGGACAGCCCCCGACCTTCTTTCCTTCCATCGTGAGCTGAAGACGTGGCTCTTCCGCCAACTAAACTGATCCGTTTGGGGGTATACTGGTATAATTTTAAATTGTTTTTTAATTGGGTTACTTATTTTAATTTGGTATTGTATTGTGATTTGTATTGAAGTTGTCATTTTGTAAGCCGCCTTGAGTCCCTAGGGAGAAAGGCGGCATATAAATCGCAATAAATAAATAAATAAATAAATAAATAAATAAATATTCACCAACATTGAAAAGTGTTTTCTAAAATAGCTAAATAAAAAGGTATGCTTGAATATGTGCAAGAGTGAAAGATTGCAAAATCTGTCTGGGTTTACACTCAGTTGAAAAAGTAGCTTTTCTGATCTTCAATGTGTTTGTGTATAACAGGAGCATAGTGGATCCACTGTCCCCTCTATCCTGAATAGGATGCAGACCAACCAGACTCCCCCTACATACAATAAGACCAACAAATTCACTGATGGGTTTCAAAACATTGTAGATGCTTATGGCATTGGAACCTATCGTGAGATAAATCCAGGTACTTGCTAGCTTCTGATAATTTGTTTTAAGAGTCTGATTTGTCTACTTTCTGACTTATTCTGTTGCATCAGTTTAACTTGCTAAAAGAAACCAAAACAAATAAAAAGTCAATATTTCTGTTGATCAATTCTAAATATCAATTCTATTGATTTATTGACCCAGTTTTATTTTATATTACTGGAAAATTGCTAAGGAAGTTTAATATAATAGGTTTTGAGCTCCAGGGAAGAAATCTATTTAAAAAAGAAAGTTGACATTTTGTTTTCATGTTAAGTTGGCAAATTTATTTTTAAAATCAAATCCCCCTGTACATGCCTTCCTATAATTCTGTAATTTTCCCTAGTATAATACATTTTTTAATAAGCCTTTTGTACATTTTAGAGTTTTTTATAAATGTTGAACTATACCAAAAGTAGATAAGCATATAAAAGCATCTAATTAGCTGGTAGATTTGAAGTGTAGCTTGGGAAAATTCATATGGTATTAAACTAGGCATTAAATTAATTTGTCTGCCAGCTCCTCGTTGAGGGACCATTTTGAATTCGAGTAAATATATGTATAGAATTGTCTGGTAAGCAACATTTTCCTCCATTTTCAAAATGTATCAAGTGAAATTGATACAACAAAGATCTTAAACAATTTGGCAGTCATGAGATAAGACATGTTCTCTTATAGGATATTTAACATTTTTTATTCTGATCCATGATATGACCATCTTTAAAACTTTGGGCTACGGTTCTAGTAATATTAAAAGTACTATAAAGTTGGAAAGTGCAGTCAAAATAATAAAACGAGCAGAAATCCTTTGAGAAAGGATTGCAACATTTGGGACTGTTTCCTTAGAAAATTGTTACGTAAAAAGGCAGAAGAGAGAGAAAATAAACTTTTCCTCAATCATAATTCCAGAACTAAAAAATAATGTTAACCACAACCATTAGGTAGTTATCAGCTTCTGGAAAGCATAGCAGTATGAAGTGGTATAGAGGGGGAAAAGTTGCATTACTGATGTTCTATATCCCACCTATTTCATTTTCTCACTTTTCTGGTTTTTGTATCACTTCTAGTACTTTATATCCATTGAGTAGTATTTTTTTAGCCATCTCAGACAATATTTTACCCATTATATTTTATACGTAACTTGTCCCAGAATGCTGATGTGAAAAAGATAGTTATACTTACTTGCACAAGGGAAAATATAAATTCAGTTCCAAAATTATGAAGATTCTATACAGTTAACATTTATATGGCTTTATAAAAGTTTCTTATATCTTTTAAGGCACCAGTATCAAAACATTTCCTAACCACAGATAAACCAAACTGGCCTAGTCCAGGCATGCTTAGTAGATCATCGAATTCAATAACTGTTCTATATCATTCTGTTAAATATTTTCCAATCTCCCATTCTCTCAGCTCCATACACAATCATAACCTTCCCATTCTTATTTGCTGTGATGTTTGGAGATTTTGGACACGGCATTCTTATGACACTTTTTGCTGTCTGGATGGTGATCAGAGAGAGCCGCATTCTGTCACAAAAGAGTGATAATGAGGTAAATTGACCACTGACTTGAGAAGTTAATACGTAAATTTAAGGCAGGCCCTCACGAAGCTTTCTTAATAGTTTGTGATTTGAGAAGCTTTTATTTCTCAGCTTTTTATTTTATATTCAGTTGGAGAAAAATGCTTTGGTTTTTTTGGAACTACTGTGTGAAAGATTTTTCTGCTATATGTCTTTATGTAAAACAATTGACAATTGACAGATATTTTACTATGCTTTTTGTTCTTCTGAATCGGACATGAGATCATGATGAGATCAAAGGCTTGGGCCTTTGAAGGGATAAAGCAGAGTTAGGTAGCCCAGAAGCCATATAGAGCCTCCACACTTGATGGAATTTATGTCATTAAATGTTCAGATGAGAGAGAGAGGCAGTTAGGGAGCAAAATGTACTTCATAAAATCTCCCTCTTCTAAACATCAAGCCAAGCTTTCCAATTTGGGATGAAGATTTAAGGGGTAAATATGTGTCTTAACTTTCTGCAGGACCAGAGGAGTCATTTTCATTCTTTGAACCCCTATGTCTTCTTAGAGAAATGCAAAAAAAGCCCCTTCCCTTAAAGAAATCAGGTCTATAATATGATATAAAGCTGAAAAAGACTGTCTGTTTGGGAGTCAGAGGAAGATTCTTGACAGTATACTTTTGTATTCTTAGTATAACGGTATTGTCACATATTTCCAGTTCATTTTTTTTTATTTCTCTTCTCTTTCCCTCCCCCTAATCTTCTTTCCTAACTTGGACAGATATTCAACATTATTTTCAGTGGCCGCTACATTATACTGTTGATGGGTTCTTTCTCCATTTATACTGGCCTGATCTATAATGACTGTTTCTCAAAGTCACTCAATATGTTTGGCTCATCCTGGAGTGTCCGGCCAATGTTTCAGAAATCCAACTGGACGTAAGTGATGAGATGCCTGCAAAGGCAATGGATAGCAAAATATTTGGGAAATGGCTTCAGGAGGTTTGGAAAATGATGAGTCAATAAAAGACATGAAAATGGCAGAATAACATCATTGAATGTTTACTCTTTTATAATTGTGTCAGGAGCACATTGATTTTGTCATATCTGTTCTGCTCTGCTTAGATATTAATGCACTTGCTTCTTTTCCTTTCTCTACAGAGAAGATCTTCTCCGGGAGTATCCTATGCTTCAGCTTAATCCCGCCATTGATGGTGTCTTTGGTGGAGCATATCCCTTTGGAATTGATCCAGTATGAACCACCATTTTCTATTTTCCCTTCCCCTTCTCCTTTACTTCATGTTGTTTCCCCTTCCACCCATTCCCACTTTATCCTTTATAAATTAAAAGAGATACCAAAGTATCAAAATGTGTGATTCACTAGAAAAAAAGATAATTAATTCAGTTGTTTTGTTAATGTGATAGGCTGTTTACTGCATGTTAAGAGAACATTACATTATGCAGAATGAGATGATAGACTTTTACATTTCATCTTGGTCTTTAAAAGTTACATTTTTAAAATATTTTCTACATGCATCAGTAGTACACAACTTGTATTATGCTCTCCTGAAAAGCTGACTTGCCATATTTTGAAATCATCCGAAAATACAGGCAATCCTAGCTATGTCTAAAATGGATGGGACGTTCACCTGGACTATCAAAATTTCCTTTACATTCAAATCCTTTTATAGCAATGTCTCAGATTGTTTCTATAGTCATGAGGTCCATAAACTGGTGGTGTTTAATTGGTTATTTAAAGGTTATTTAAAGAATGGTTTTTTTGTCCCACTACTTTGGTCTAACTATTACACTTTATTCTTTGTAGGTAAATAGAATTTTGAAAGAAAGTATGAAAGGACTACTGTTCATCTCCCCATCAGCAGAATAACTCTCTGATAGCTAAGTAGAATAGGGCCCCATTTAGCCCAGGGAGAAAAACCAACAAAGGAAAGGTCATATTTAAAAACTAGGCTTGGGAATTGCAGAAGAAAACATTCCTAAAAATTCATCCAGTGTATCTCTGTGGGAGAGGCACTTGGGCAGTGGTTCAACATGTTGTGACTGCTCTATTCTAAACTTTTTCCTCAAGTCACATGACCCAAAGTGAGTGCCTCCCAGTGCTTATATGAATAGAATTTATGGCCATTTCTGGAAAGGGGTTGGAAAGAATTTCAGATGCCATGGTCTACTTTCTGCCCTATCTTGTTTAAATTTTTTTCTCTAGATCTGGAATATTGCTACCAACAAGCTGACGTTCCTTAACTCCTTCAAAATGAAGATGTCAGTAATTCTGGGCATCATCCACATGATGTTTGGTGTTACTCTTAGTCTGCTGAACCATATGTGAGTGTGTTCCATTTAATTAAATTATAAAAAAAGTAAAGGATATGGAAAAGATTCATTACAAGTTATTTTTACTTTGTTCTGAATAATAGAGTCTTATGGACTGCCAGAAGTCATGCAATTGAATTTTTTTAAAAAAATGAAGAATTTTTCTTATAACATATTGTTACCAAGATAACTAAATGAACATGCTCATGAAATTGCTGGAAGTTAAGTATCGAAGGGGGCTTGGAATTTACCATTCAATAAATAAACCTTATTTAATTTAGCCATTGACTATGCATATTAACTAAACGATTAATTTCACAATTTGTTGGCTGAAAGTACTGTCTAATTTTTCCTGATTTTTTCCTAAATATTTCTTAATATTTTTCCTAAAATATTTTTTCCATACCTCTATAGTTATTTTAAGAAACCTCTGAACATCTTCCTTGGCTTTATTCCTGAAATTATCTTCATGTCTTCATTGTTTGGATATTTGATCATCCTTATCTTCTATAAGTGGGCAGCATACAATGCTAAGAACTCCATGCATGCACCAAGTCTTCTTATTCACCTCATCAACATGTTCCTCTTCTCCTATGAAAAAAATGCCCAAATGCTTTATAGCGGGCAGGTAGGTAAACTAGTAAAGAGCTCTCCTTCTCTATAGGGCACTTTTTGTTTATTCATTTGGAGGTTTTAAATGAGTTATCCATGGGGAGAAAGGCAAAATTACCAGTTAGTACAGTCTTTGGGGAAAAAGAGATCCAGTTTGTTCTAATGGTTAAGACTCCAGGCTAGAAACCAAGGGGAGTGTGAGGTCTAGGCCTCCTTTACATATATAAGCCAGCTGGGTGGCTTTTGATCAGTCACAGTGATCACAGTCACAGCCCACAGTGTTAGACTATGAGCAACAAGCTGGTTGGTCAATTCCTGTAACAACTAATAGAATCAACATTTGATTGATCTGAAAAGAGGACCCTGCACCTGCTGGAAAAACTTTAGATAGGAAGAAAAATCAATACCGATATTTGGAAAATACTATACAAGATATATTAAAGCAACCCCCAGTTGTTTCAGTGCGATTTGTATTAGGACATTTGGCAGGGAGAAGCTTTTAGTCATAAAACTTTGTAGTCCTCTTTCAATAATCTAGAATTTAAATTCTGATTAACAGCAGGTTAATAGACATTTTAGCAATGATTCAGTGTCTCCCATGGATAGCTTAGTTAGGTTTTGTTAACCAAGTTCAACTAAAGGGCCTTATATCCCACAATTATCATTGACACTGAATATTTTGCTCCCATATGTGCAATGCAGCTACTGTCATTAAGATCTTATTTACTTTTAGTGATGATGTCATAGATTGCCCTGTTTTTCTTACAGAAAGGTATTCAGTGCTTCCTGGTGGTAGTAGCATTTCTGTGTATCCCATGGATGCTGATTGCTAAGCCCTTGGTTCTTCGCCAACAATATTTGCAAAGAAAGCATTTGGTGAGTGACTATAAGATTTTTTTCCCTAAGAATCTTTTTATTTATTCAAGTATGGAGGTTTGGTCCAATTTTCTACAGTGAAGAACTGCATGCAGATGAATATTACCCTCGGGTTTTTTCTACTCTGTGCTAAGGAACAGGTACACCCATAATTGCCTAGTATTGTTTGAATCTGTCTCCTGAAATCTTGATCTGTATGCATGCATTTGCCACATAGGAATCCAAAGAGCTACTTTAGATATGCCCAGTCCTGTGGGATTCTTGATATTTCTTTTAAACAGTGGACACTTCTGTTATAAATATTTTGGGTCTCTACTTTTGGTTTAGAAAATGTTAGTTGCATAGAGAAGGATGCTACTTTTTAAGGAAAAATAAGCCTTCACAAACCCTTGAATATGTCTTGAGTCTTTTTTTCTGAATCTAGGACTATAAAGGGAAATTTGTCTTACTGGCATGTTACTGAAATAATGGGCCAGGCAGCCTAAAAGACATGCCCCCATGATTCTCCAAAGATCTGACTCTGGCTTCCAGATCTGTTGTTCTTGTGGCAAGTACGTTGTTAAGATGCAACTGCCCTTCAAAGTGCAGCCCAGTTAAAGTCACTCCCTCTTCCTTCTCTGACCCTCTCATTTTCCCATGACCCCTCCATTTGTCTCCCTTTTTTTCTCTTGTTTTTCTTCTCCTTTCCTGCTTTCTTTCCTTCCATTCACTATCAGGAAGGGAAGCCTGAGGAAACCCATGTCAGCCCAACCCAGAGTCCGCAGGCAATAGAGGCAGCAGCGGCTGCAACAGTGAGTGGATTAAAAGATGCCACCTATACACATGATGAAAACAGAAGGTGTCAGGAACTTTGGAAAGTATCTACCATGAGGAAGAGGAATAGCACAGCTGCCTTTTGCTCAAAAAGATACAGTCCAATAACCTTATTCTACCCACACACATGTAGGAAATGATACAGTCTAAGATTATATCCGGAGGATCCTGCAGTTACAATATATTGCAGAAGATTCTATGCATGTTTTAAAGCATGTGCTCACTATTTTAGAGTGCCAGCCAGGGCTTTTTGGAATTAATTATCCCTTTGTACCCTTATTCCTAGTTGCATACATCCTCTCTGAATGCAAATTGTAAAGGAAAAGGACAACAATGAAAAAGTGCATTTAAAAGCAATTTGCCTGCTGTTATACTTCTTATTATGGGATCCCTCATAACGTGCTGAAAAACTTCAGAGTTCCTGAGAAAATAATTTGAAAAACACATTATAGTACTTTATTAAAAGTCATCACAATCTGGAAAGAATATCCCCTGTTTTGTATTTGCCTCTGGTTTTTCCATAGTTGACGGCTTTTTCCTCCTTCTATTATGATCCAACCCAGGATCCCTCTTTCCAATATATTTTAAATTTTTCATACTATTTTTTAAAACTACAGTTATATTACAGTCTTTGCAGTAGTATTATCTATTCTGAGTTTACCTTTGCAGTCATCACTATTTTTCTGTCCATTGAAAGTATACTTCAGGAATCTTTGTGACAGTGCATTGAAGCTGTCACTCACTGGAGAGAATTCTATATAATTTGATAGCTTTTTGACTCTTATGTAGCTTCCTTTGTTTTAAACTCCTGTCTGTCTTAAAAATCATGTGAATATCATGACTTCTTGTTGCAGTATTTTGTTCTTGGAATAAATCATATGATCACTTCTTTAAAAATCAGGGATGTTATTTGACAGAATACAATGTATTTTCAATCTTACTTTGTAAACTGGAATTATAAAATGTATATAAAACCCAAAAGTATTATCTCATTTTATCTGAGATCAAGGCTGATTTCTCAGACTCAGGTTACAAAGACAGGGTTAAAAACATTGGAACTGTTTTACTGAGTTAGTACTACTAACTCAGTACTACTTGCTAACCAGTAATATTCCTATGTAAATTTACAAAGTAACATATTAAATCTTAAGATTCTTCTAATTTTAGCTGGGAACAAGGATTATTTTCAATCTCAAGTGTACAGAGTCAAGCTGAAGTACATAAGAACTATTTTACTGAGTCAAATCAAGTTGTAGTATCCTGCTTGCTAACCAAGCAGGTATCTATTGAAGCCTATGAGAATGACATGAAAGTGGAGGCTTTTTCAATATTTGGTTTTCAAGTTAGAGTGTCTGCTTATTCAGAGGGTCGCTGCAGTGTGACGATTTGCAAACAATAGTTACCTCTGTAGCTGTGCAGGAGTCTAATCAGAATCATCTGAAGTAGGACAGAATTAACTATAGATAAGATTTTTAGTGATCAACTAATGAGGTTATCATGTGAAGCTAAATGAAATGTGATATTTCATTTTTCTAAGGAAATGTGAGTTTCCTCACTTTTCTCAGTAAATAATTTGAGTTTGCTTGGCAATCAGGGTAACTCTATGAA
Organism: Arizona elegans; assembly: GCA_022577455.1. Lineage (NCBI taxonomy): Eukaryota > Metazoa > Chordata > Lepidosauria > Squamata > Colubridae > Arizona > Arizona elegans. Next base: position 111,372,938 of record JAKOOJ010000004.1, on the reverse strand, counting down.
AAGTGTATTTTTAAGACTAAGTGGAACATAAAACACCTAAGTGATTTTTCTTGTTATTGCTTTTGTAATCATCTAACAGATAAACCAATGCTTTCTAGTAATTTGGGGATAGTTGCATATGCTAGTGTTGAGATTGTCAAATATCTAAACATATGCCTGCTATGTGGATTTCTCTGCTTTTGTCTTCAGGCACCTGTTAGTGACAACCATGTTTCATATGAGATGCTGGTTGGATCTTGCCATATTCCTCTATTTGCTAGCAGATAATTATTTTAGCTAATAATTTTGTCTTTTAATAAATTTATTTTTTATTTATTAGAAAATTTATATTGCTGCCTGTTCACACATGGCGACTCAAGGCAGCTTACAGGAATATAAAAACATATATAAAAAATAAAACTAATAAAAGAAAGTAATAAAATAGTAAATTAATAAAATAATATAATAGCCTCCCCCTTCACCGTGGCAACAACACATCACACAAACTATTTAATGGGCTTCATCCAGCTCTGGGTTCCCCAGGCCCATTGGCAGAACCAGGTCTTCAGTGCCTTCTGGAAGAGTGTTAGAGTGGGGACCATTCTAATCTCTGGGGGAATGATGTTTCAGAGAGAGGGAGCCACCACAGAGAAGGCCCTTCTTCTGGGTCCCACCAAGTATATCTCCTTAAGGGATAGGACTCGCAACATTCCTTGCCTCCCCACTCTAGTGGGTCAGGTAGATTTGACTGGCAAGAAACAGTCCCTCAGATAACCTGGTCCCAAGCCACGAAGGGCTTTAAAGGTGACAACCAGCATCTTGAATTGTACCCGGAAGCAAATCGGCAACCAAATCAATGACACATGTGTACACTGAGGTCTGCACAAAACCATGCAGGTCGCTGCATTTTGCACCAACTGGAACTTCCGGATTCTCTTCAAAGGCAGCCCCATGTAGAATGCATTGCATTAGTCAATACAGGAAGTGACTAGGGAATGAGTGACCATGAGTAGGGATTGTTGGTCCAGGAAAGGGTGTAACTGGCGCACAACCCACAGTTGCGCAAAGGCCTTCCTGGCCATGACTGCCACCTGCTCATCAAGCAGGACTTGCAAGTCCAGGAGAACCCCCAGATTACGCACAGGATCTAGTGCCACCCCATCCAAGACCAAAGGTAGAAATTCTCCATGGGCCAAAGAACCCCATACCCAGAGCCACTCAGTCTTTCCAATGTACAGTTTCAACCCATTGCTCCCCATCCAGCCCCTAACAGCTTCCAGGCACTGCAAGATAGAATCTGTTCCTCTTTCTGCTGAATATTGCAAATTTTTCTAGGTTTACAGAACTTAGTGGGAGATGTATAGATCTTTTTTAAAAAAACTGTCCCAGAAGAGGCTCAGTTTTTTAGCCTCTTTTTTATAAATTAGACACTCAAACACTAGCCCTTTGGGGTAGACCAAACTAAAAATCCAAATTTATGAATACTACTTTTATTATGTTACAGTATCTGAATCTTACAATTCTGAATGAACTCCCTACCCCACTTTGTCTCTATGAGAACTAAGGAGATTGAGCCTAAGATGCTTACTCAAATTACATTTCTGCCTTCAACTCAAATTTCTTTTATCTGATTGGTGTCTTGGCTGTGGCACTTCTTCTGTTCCTCAGGTTTATTTATAATGCACATTACCTCAAATGAGATATCTGTAATGATCTAGTTTAAGTGGTTAGTTGAAGCTGTAGCAAAGGATGCTAAAAAGCAAGAGTGTTTTTGGTGTGTTCATGATAAAAAGATGGCAAGTAAAAAGCTTAATGAATATGGTAGAAAGCTAATAGAGAAGATGCAATTGTTCAATTTTTATTTTAGCTCAGTTTTTCTGAGAGAAGAATATGTTTTCCACTAGGCACCGATAGAAGATAGTTCAGCTTGATAGAAATATTGCCAGGGAATGGATACTGAAGCTGAATGAATTGAGATCGTCTGAGCCTAATACATTCCATTCTAGGATACTGAAAGAATTTATCGATAGAGTGGCTTAACTTCTACTATCTGAGAAATGCTGGAGAATGAGAACAGTACTAGATCACTGAAAAATGAAAAGTATTCCTTTGTTCAAAAAAAGAGAAAAAAAGGAGGATTCAAGGAACAATAGATTGACATTGATATCTGAGAATATGCTAAAGCAAATAATAAATAAGCTGGAAGTACTTTGGAAAAAATGAAGTGAAATTACTGGTAATAGAAACCTGTGTTTATCATTAATAAGTCTTGTCAGGTTAATATTTCAATTTTGGTCAAGCAACTTCTTTAGTAGATTGTGCGAATACTGTAGACATAATGTACCTTGAGTAAAGATATGATAAAATATTTGATAACATTCTGATTTCCAGGTTAGTTATACAAGCTGCATAGTATGTCTGTGTGATTCCATAATCATTCTGAAAACTACTTGTCAACATTTATCAATACCTCTTTATCGTGCTGCCTAAGGTATCAATGAGATGTCACAAGATTTAATATTAGGTTATGCCCAGATGAAAAGGTGGACAGAAAGATTATCAGAATTATAGATAAAGCAGAACTTGGTGGAATAGATAAAAGACTGACACAAATTTAATTAATTTTAAAAGACAGAAAAGTGGGCTCCAAAGATAAATGATTTTTTTATTTAGTAAGGAAAGCCAATGACCAAGTTCATAATGCAAGGCACAAGTCACAGAATGATGATCTTAATATAAAGAATTTTTTTTTAAAAAAACTGTTCTTAATAATAAAAGCAATTTGACAGTGAAATATGTTATCCAGAAAGGAGATGGTTTTTTCATCACTGAACATTTTCATGCAAGGGAAAAGCAGTCATACATCTGTAATTATTCAGTTTGGATTTTTGTGCTGAACAGAGCTGGGCCTGAGTCTTAATGGATCCAAATCTATAAGTCAGTGAATTGGAAAATATAAAATATAGACAGTCCTTGATCTATGACATTTGGTCAGTTCCATTCCAATTACAACAGTGCTGAACAAATGGTGGTTATGACAAATTCTTGGAGTTCTGGCTGTCCTAACATCCCCGTGAACACCAGTTCACACTTAAGACTAGTTGCTAAAGGCCCAGAATCACTTGATTGCCTTTTGCAACCTTCCATGCCAGTAAATCAATGGGGTATATCTCCTCCATCTAGACACTCTACTTCATGCCCTCTGTGTTTGTGCTGCAACAGCCATTCACACAATCCTGTGCAATCTCCCTGATCTATGCCATTTGCTTACCTCACCCATGCCATGCTTCTTGCAAATCCTTCTCAACCCACTCTGACCCACTTGGTGCCTCTTGCACACCCTCATAATGCTCTCTGCACAATGTCTCTCATGCATCTGAGTCATGATGGGCTCTCATGTATCCTCCCTGACCTTCGCCAACTCTCCCTAACTTGCACCACTTGTGTGCTCTCTTGCACCGTTCAGATCTTCTCCTGCACTCCCTCATTCTATTTTCCATACTTACTTGCCTGCAGACCTGAGACTTACAGTTTCTTTGATTTGGTTGTGGGAAGCTGGCAGGAATAGGCCTAACAATCATGGTATTTGCTTAACAGCAGCATTCGGAACTACAGGGATACGCACTCTATAACCACATCGGTTAGCGATGGAAATTCTGGTCCCAATTGCTGCTGGATCAAGGACTACCTGTCATCCAAAAGATGCTTGCACAATCTTGTTCCAATGTACATGATAACTTTTTCTGGAATCAAATATATATATATATGTCTGTGTGTATGTATATCTTTTCTCCTGTGTTGCATGCTTAGGGAACACTCAATTTTGGTGGGATTCGTGTAGGCAATGGGCCAACTGAGGAAGATGCCGAGATAATCCAGCATGATCAACTCTCTACCCATTCTGAGGAGGGTGAAGAGGTAAGTCTTCCTTTTTAGTACTGTAAAATTTTCCGTGGGAAGATTTGTCTAGCAAGATTAATAGGCCAAACACAGTCTCTGTTGCTTTGCTTACTGCTTTGGCTTTGTTCAAAGACAAACACTAACAAATTCTGTCTTAGACAAGTTCCAATAGCAACCAGCTAAAGTGTGTTATGTATATACATGGCTTGCTTTGTGATATTTTTTATGTTATCCCTTTTTAAAAATAAATTCCATTATTTGAATGTGTTTTTTGCACCTTAAAAAGTTGATCTTTTAAATACTGTTTAAATTAACCATATGTTTTGGCTGGTAGTCTTACTCTTTTTCAAAGAGCAATACTAAAATACTGCAAGTCTGGCTAGCTACTTATTAAACTTGTGTTATCTTTATACAGTGTAGTATACATTGGGGGTTCAGATAAACGACCTAATGTTTTGATCAGAACATATAATCATGCTATGGATATGAGCTGGATAACCTCATTGTTTATGAGGTTATCCAACCTGACTTCTTATACCCTGTGAGATAGGGGATATAGTCTTAACATTCCTGGACAATGGAGCATTAGTGTTGTGTTGCTCAGATGAAGAGATGCTTTTGTGTTCTTAAACTATACATGACAAGCTCTGTATTCCTTTTGTGTTTTCAAGCCTGCCATGGAGGAAGTGGTAAGCCTGTAGCCAATTTCTCTTACTCTGTTTATCCAGATTAAATATTCCATGAATTTAAATTATTTTATAGAATTAAATGGACTCACATTAGTGATTCGGCAGATATTATTTTAATCATATGGATAAAATATTTATAATTGTGGATAATTATTAACCATTTTGTATCCATCATCTACTTAAAAACAAATATGTGTATGAATCACTATATATACTTGAAAGACTTTTCTGAATTTTGCTGAAATTTAGTTTATAAATTACTGTTTTGAATTGCACAGATTACTAATTATAGGGACTTGCTCTTCATTTGTCTTTCTGAGTCCCTGGGCTTTTCAAATCATCTGCTTCATTTGTTGCGTAAAGGTAATAAATGTCACAAGATCATTCATTTAGAAGCGCTTCGGTTAACAAGCCTGCACTTACATCGCAGCTAATCAGTTTCTGCTGCATGTTGTCACTTATGTGACATCAAAGTTCCGCAACAATGGCCAGAATTGTTTGTAGCAATCTGTTTTTTTTAAAATCTTTGTTTAACAAAACTAAATTTTAACCAGCTACATAATAAGTTGGAAAAGGAAAGGGGCATATAATTATCATTATTTGTGTTCTTAATAATGGGACTCCGATAGAACCTTATGTGATTAAAGAGAGTAGGCAAATGAATAAGAGCAAGAGATTATCTGCAGACCAAGCTAGTCTCCCTTTTTTCCTCCCTCTCGGCTATTTCTGCAGAAGAAATTGTTGTTTCATTTTGTAATTACTATTGCTGGGTTTATCTTCCAGTGAAATGGTCTGTTACCCCCGCAGATGCAGAAAATACTTTAGTTTTATTGACTTTCTAGGAATATAGAAAACAATCATTTTATTGTCTTTTACCCTGCTTAGAAATTGAGCTGGACCCTTCTAGCAAAACATATGTAGATCATTTATGTGTGTATAAAGAGAGAGAGCTTTTCAATAAAGTAAAAAACAAACAAGGTATTATGATTAATTTAAGAACAATTAGGAAAAATTGAATAAAGAAATGAATGAAAAAACAAAATAAAGTTCAGATATGCCTTCTCCTGAGCGAGTATCATTTTAACCTTTCTCCAAAAATATTTCCATCCAAGCTATATTTAATTCTTCATGGATTTATTCCATAATACCTGATAGCTACAATGCTTTACATAGATTAAGTGTTCAGGCTCAGGTTGCCTAGTGCTTATTCAGTTTCAAGAGTTAAACCAAACTAAGTTCTTCAAACTGCATCTTAGAATACAGAAATGAGTAATATTAAAGAAAATTGAAATAAGGAGAATGAATATCTGTCTCAATGTGCTAATATTTGCTTAACTATCAATTCAGGATAAACCGTGTTGGACAAATCAACTGGAAATTTTTTTGAAAATTTGTAACCAAGGAGATTCCTAATAGATTTGTCCCTAGTGCAGGGGTGTCAAACTCAAGGCCCGGGGGCCGGATCTGGCTTGTGTAGTGCTTAGATCTGGCCCATGGGGCCGTCCTGGAAATAGCAAAGAACCTGCCTGCGGTGCCTCTGCCAACAAAAACGGAGGTCAGGAGGGCTGTGTGTGGCCCTCCAGAGCTCCATTTTCATTGGCAGATGGTTGCAGGAGGCTTTTGCAGCCGAAAATGGAGCTCACGTAGGCTCCGGGCATCTCTCCTAAGCGCCGTTTTTGCTGGCAGAGGGATGCAGGAGGCCGTCACAGCTGAAAACAGAGCTTGCGAGGGCCGTGGGCAGCACTCCCAAACTCCATTTTCGCTGGCAGAGGATTGCAGGAAGCCGTTGCAGCCGAAAACAGAGCTCAGGAACTCGTTTTTGCTGGCAGAGCGCTTGGGCCACCACAGTCACCCCTGACAAGTGATATCGAGCTGGCCACGCCCACCCTGGCCATGCCCACCCGGCTCCCCAAGGTCAAACACAACCCTGAGGTGGCACTCAATGAAATTGAGTTTGACACCCCTGCCCAAGTATGTTAGCCTCTAGTTTGTCCAATTTCTGAAAGACCTGATGTCCTTTTTGGTTTTTGGAAAGAGCTAGATCTTGGCAGTACATGATTGCAGTACTTAAAAATAGATCATATTATCTTCCATGCCTCTGCCAAGAGAAGAGCAAGAACCTTTCCACAGCAGCCATTTGATAACAGGGTCTGATAATGAATCCAAATTCATTGATGGAAATGTAAGACAGAGCACATGCAGCACCGCTTTTCCTCCAAATATAGCTCTCAGTTTATCTGCGATGTGCTGACTAGGGCAGACCCTTTATACAAAGGGACAAAGTAAGCATACTCATTAACCTTTGGACCGCTGCATCACAAAAGATTTGTTATACTCATAGCTTAAAATGGATTTTTTTTCCCATTTTACTTTTTTCAACAGAATGTATATTATGATGTTAGCATACAAAATCATGAGTAAATGGTGGGTTGCCATCGTGCATCTAATAAAAATTGTAGCCAAACACAGTTTTAATTACGTGGCTCAGAGTCTTTGTATTAATCCAGTAGTTAGTCTGGTCTTCCTAAGCAATTGCTTAATGCAGAAGGAGAAACAGTTTGAGAAACACTATTCTAACACCAAGCAGTTTCCCAAGAAAATTTTTAAAAAGTCCAGTTCTTGTATTGTATCTTTTCTCCAGACTTACTCTTGTTTCCCCCCCACCCTCTCAGCTATGATGCTGAATAGATTCAGAAATTCTGGTTGGTCTTCACTTATGACCACAATTGGGACCTGAATCACAGTCACAGAGTGAAGCAATCATTGAGTGAAATATCCAGGTGATCGTTTCACTCAGTGACTGCAATGCTGACTCAGTTGTGGTTGTTAAGAGAGTGGAGCAAAACCAGGGGTGAAATGCTACCGGTTCGCTCCGGTTCAGGCGAACCAGTAGCGATAAAAACTATTGGTTCGGGCAAACAGGTAATAAAAAATAGCTACCTGTTTGGTCAAACCAGTAGTTAAAAAAAGCTACGATCCGACAATCACCTGTGCCGCGCAGTTTAGCTTCTCTAGAAAGCAGGATTTTCTGCTTTCTAGCGAAGCTAAACTGCGAGCCACAACTGATGCCCCCCTTACTGTTCTACTAACCTTTCCAAGCCTCCTTTTGGCATGTACCCCGCGTGCATGCAGCGCATGTTTGGTGCGCACTGCGCATGCGCACACAGCACACATTTGCTGTGCATGCACATTTGGAGTGCACATTTGGTCCATATGCGCATGCACAGCACATGCTTGACGCAAAGCATGCATGCGCGGCCAGTGAATTGGTAGCAAACCGATTCAGATTTTACCCCTGAGCAAAACACGTGTCTGCTATAGGCAGACAGGCAGCTCCCCTCCTGCTTGGAAGGGCTTGCACTGAGCAAATGAAGCAGGGATCTTCATTGTAATCTCTGCTTCATTTCTGCAGCATAGCGTAAGAGCTCCTCTCCACTCTATTCACGGAAGGGAACTTTTGTCTCAAAGATCTGAGCTTCATTTCTGCAGCCCCCCTCTGCAGCTTACAACCTTCCCTGCCAGTCTCCCCATTAACTTTCTGGGAAAGCCAGGAAGAGAAGATTGATCTCAGAGTTCTTGGCAACCATTTGTAAATGCAAACAAGTTGCCAAGAATTCAGTTTGTGATCACCTCACCAGTGTGTGTGTGTGAGAGAGAGAAAGAGAGGGAGAGGGACGGGGAGAGAGATAAAGAGAGAGAGATGACATTTTATGATGGCTGGAAGTGCTTCATGGGCTATAAAGCTTGATTTCTGAGCTGTCGTAATTTAATGATCATTAAATAACCAATCATATGTTGAGGGATACCTGTGCTCATCCCTTAATGGCTACTTATTCAGTGACCATTTGAAGTAACAACAGCCTTGAACAAGGGGGACATATCATAGGTCTTTGTGGCTCTAGCTATCACAGACTTCCCTCAGTCATGTTATCACAATTTGGGTGCTTGGCAACAAGTCACAATTACAATGTTGCAGTACATCACTGTCACATGATCATCATTTGCCTGCCTTGTCAGCTTCCAAAAAGGGAAGTCAATGGGGAGCTAACAGGAGTTTGCAAATGGGGATCCTATAACCATGGATGGATGCTGCAACTCAACCGGATTTTTTTTTTTTTTAAATTTGATTTATATGCCGCCCTTCTCCGGAGACTCAGGGCGGCTTACAATGCGTTAAGCAATAGCCTTCATTCTTTTGTATATTTTATACAAAGTCAGCTTATTGCCCCCACAAACTGGGTCCTCATTTCACCTATCTTAGAAAGGATGGAAGGCTGAGTCAACCTTGAGCCTTGGAGAGATTCGAACCAGCAGAAATTGCAGGCAGCTGTGTTAATAACAGGGTGCATTAAACCACTGTACCATCAAGGCTCTTAATGATTTGCTTAATGATGGCAACTGGGGCAACCAGAACTGCCATTGTAAATTGGTGCAGTTACATGATGTTGCACCATGCAACCATATTGCTATACAGTATATTTCTTGGTCCCAATTTCATTGGTAGGTGAGGATTACCTGTAACCATAGATAATTTTTATAAGTCTGCAGGGTTTTGTGCCAGGCTTTGACTATGTAAAACATATAATGCAAAACCTCTGAGGATCTGTACGGAATATGTACCTTTAGCGGCAGATTAAATAGACCGGCCAGCTTGACCATTGTGCTCTTTTCCTTTCAGTATTTTTCATGCTTCTCCAGTATATTGTGTAAATGTGCTCTGTAGGGGTATGGAATGTGACTTTGTGCACAGAATTCGGTTTCCTCAGATTTTTATGGTCACTTGGCAAATTAAGCACATTTCTAAACCTTCTTGCTGTGAGTAGTATGTGGAAAATACATGGTCAAATGTCTGCTGAAGTTGAAAAATCTGTAGAGAGGTGGCCAGATACACTAAGTCAAGAAGGCATCAATTTAGCATACAGCTTTTGCCCTTTCCATCTGACAAGTCACGTGAAACTTTGACATTTTATTCTAAACATGTATGGTGCTTATTAGAAGACAAATGTAGATATCATTATGTAAAAACAAGCTTGATAAAGTATCTCAAGCTTTTAAATAAAAAATATGGAAATCCCCAGTAATTTCAGTGTTTATTTAGCATATTCATGAGGTTAGCTTTGGCTAAGACTTTTAAAATCTTCCATAGTTGCAAAGAAGAGTCTTGAATTCATTTAATCTTTGTAGTTTGAAATATGCTCTCATGTAACTTAGAACATTTTTGAAGCAGCGAAACACTAAAAGTTTTGAAAAGGCTCCAGAATTCTAAAATGAATCAGCCAAAATAGATGGGATGGCTTAATATTACTGCTTTTATAATGTTATAATCTGTCTGGTGATTATTCATCCTTTTCTTACTGCTTGTTAAATCTTACTCTTCATGATTGTTTAAATAGCCAGAATTATGAATGGCTCTTCTTCTAAAGGGCAAATGGTAAGAAAGTGGAAAATTTAGCAAATGCAATGATGAAATAGATAAGTTCCTATCCACAGCATCTTGAAAGTATGAATAATGCCTGTTAACGCTCAAGTATTACTAAGACCAGGTTTCATGGCAGTCCCATGATGTTAATTTTTGTCTCCTAGTACAACAGGGGCATTGAGGAGGCATGGAAATGTAGGCCACAGAGATGTAAAAGGAAGAATTATTTCCAAATTTAATGTGCTCTTTACTCTCAAATCATAGTTTTCAGATGGTTTGCTTGAACCTATATTGCATCTTGCTCTGGAGAAGCAACCATGTTTTGCAGTTTATTGTTACACTGCGTAAACAATCATTTTATAGTAATTTTATTAGAAGTTATATTTAAAAATATAAAATCTATACAAATTTTTAAAAATTAAAGATTGTAAAGAAAAAATAGAAAAAATAAAAGAAAGGAAAAAATAATAAGAAAAAATAAAGAAAAAGAAATATATAAAGAAATTACTTTTCTCTTCATCAAAGCAAGTATAAATAATTTAGTAACATCACCACCTCTTAAAGTATACCAAATGATCCCTTCTTCCCATAATCCTATCTCTTATCTGTAAATAAACCTATAAAGCCTTATCCTTAGGTAAATAGTCTAGGGAAATAATTTTCATTTTGCCATCCCCAGAAGCCCACATGAATAAATTATTCTGAGCTTTTGCTGTTATAGACTTATGAGAGCCTAAGTGCTACCTGGGAATTTTGACTAACCTTGCAATGCAATAGTATTAGTTTCTGCTGTTACTTTTATTGCCTGACTTTGTAAAGATTATCTATTAATTGCTTCATGCTTTGTTTCTCACTTAGAACTAACTTCATTTTCTTCTGCAGTTTAATTTTGGAGATACTGTTATCAATCAGTCTATCCATACCATTGAATATTGCTTAGGATGCATCTCCAATACAGCCTCATACCTGCGTCTCTGGGCACTCAGTCTGGCTCATGCACGTGAGTAGTTTCTTCCTGACTTATTTGAACATAGTGAAGAGGAAAGGCAAATTCCAGCCATGAATTAAAAGATTAGTTTTTCCTTTTTATTATTAGTGTAAATGAGGGCAATCATAGTAGTCTTTATTAATCATAATTCATACTTTGTTTATTATGATTCCAATAACCCTTTGCTTTTGGCCATGTTGACTAAAGTGGAAGTTGAAATCTAAAACAACTGGGAGATTATGGCTTGCACTATTCCTTTTATTATGCTGAATATAAAGTTAGTGTTGGAAAAGATCATGTGCACCCACTATTTCTTAGTTTCTTATCAAAATTATTTAAAGTACTATTTATTACATAAGTGTAAAATGTTCCTTGAAGCAGGATTTGTACTTTCCACTGTGGAATGGGTGGGGAGTTCTTTAGAGGAAATTATTCCTGGGGTGTGTTTCCGATGTATGACTAATTTAAACAACTAGCATCTCCACACTTTCTAGGCATAATCCTTAGATATCTTTAAAAAGATAGCCGGAATGAGGTTGGAGCTGCTGGTCTCTTTTGCCCTTTTGTTTTCGTTGATTTACAGTTTTTTTTTTCTCTTCACAGAGCTTTCTGAAGTCCTCTGGACCATGGTGATTCACTTGGGTCTCAGTATCAATAATCTGGGTGGTGGTTTGGCCTTGTTCTTTTTATTTGCTATCTTTGCTACCCTAACAGTGGCCATCTTATTAGTCATGGAAGGTCTTTCAGCTTTCCTGCATGCCCTCCGTTTGCACTGGTGAGTGTCAAGTACTTGATTTTCTGCTACAAAAAAAAAAAAAAAAAAAAATCAAAGTCATAACTCAGTAAGAGTGTTTGAATCTTAGATCTGTAAAGACTCAAATTTTGATCCCTGCCAACTTCTGATGAAATATAGGTAACAAGCTAAGAAGGAATCAGTGTAAAATTTTGTAGCGTTGCTGTCAAGCAGAGCAAATAATAGTTTGACCAGGGTTAGAAGGTTTCAGTTCAGGGTAGAGCCAAGACTGTTTTTGTGTTAATACCTATTTGGACACTAATATCTATGTGTCTTGATTATCTGACTCCTTACTGTAAGTAAAGAGTCTTTTCCTCTTTACTCAGCTAGTCTTTAGTTCACGCTTAGTGATTCTATGCACTGAGTTCAAAGGTTGTATAAAATTTCCAATGAGCATGATCATGTTCATAGGTGGGTTTCAGCAGGTTCTGACCAGTTCTGGAGAACCGGTAGCAGAAATTTTAAATAGTTTGGAGAACCGGTAGTAAAAATTCTGACTTGCCCCGCCCCCATCTATTCTCTGCCTCCCAAGTACCAGCTGATTGGGAGGAAATGGGGATTTTGCAGTATTCTTCCCCTGCCATGCCCACCAAGCCATGCCATGCTCACCAAGCCACACCCACAGAAGCGGTAGTAAAAAAATTTGAAACCACTGATCATGTTCAGTCCATTTCCAATGAACTGAGGCTGTCTGTATTAGTATTGCAGATCTCATATTTCAGACTGGCTAATTCAGATCATAAAGGAGAAAGAGCCTTCTTCCTGCAATTCATTTGGTTGAATTCACATATTGTGGTCATTTTGGCAAATTGGGAATCCAGTTAATTTGATTTGTAACCCATAGTTCTACTAAGAATGATATACAAATGGTTGCTTAGTAACTTATTGCTTGATGTACAGTTGCAACTCCAATAATTATCTCAAGGTGAAAATCTGAAGAAACCTCTTGTCAATCTTATTTTTAACAATGACCCATTGCAGGATGGTAGCTATTCTGATAGGGAAACTGCCAAATTCAATTGCCTCCCCTCCCTTAGCTTCCTTAGTGTTCAGCTCAAAGAGAAAACAGCTTCCCTTTATGTGCAGGAGCCTTTTAGTGTTGAGAGAAAAATGGAAAAATAGTTACATTATGATTCTCCCTGTTCCCTTGTGTGCATTGTATCACAGTGGAGTCTTTCTCAAAGGTGGGCAAAGCAGAAACCTACCTACATAGAAGCATTTATCATGTAGAAGCATAGACTTATGTAAAACTAGGTATTATTTTTGGCAGCGGTCCAGAGCGCCAATGCATGAGACATAATTCCTTTTTTTTTTTAATAATTCCTTTTTTTATTGAATAGACAAATATATTACAATTCAACCTTTTCGGTTTGGCAACGTGTAGTCATACTATATGCTTATAAATGTGGTAGCTAATAGGTTATATAAATGATTTACAATTAAAACATAGGATATTTATGAAATTAATACATTATAAATTATAATATAATAATACATAAGTTAAGTTGGTAGCATGAGACATAATTCCATCCTTCTACTGGTTCCTTGCATAAGTCTTCTCTCAGTTTTAAAGGGGTATTCTTGATTCTGAAATGGTATTTGCTGGACTATTTTGACAACATTTATGGAATAAGCATCACAGTGATTAATCAAATGGATTATAAATTTGCATGCAATTATTTTCAGGTGCGAAAACTATTTCTTCGAGATCCAACAGGCAAAGATTCTCCAGAATCTATCTTGGCTTTATGTAGCATGTTTTTGACCCTTCAGTGGTACTTTTGCTGTGCTCTGAGTCATAGCTTGTAGCACTTGTTTTCCTTGCCTGTTTGATATTAAGTTGCTTATTTGTTGGCGGGGGTTTCTTTTCTTGTCAGGGAAGTCCAGCTTTACAGAACAATAGAAGCTACACAATTTGCAATCATGACATCAACCACTATCTCAATCTTGCAGGAGGGCCCAGAGATCACTTTCCTTGCCCTGCCCTTTTTTCTTTGTGCCAAGTTCCAAACACAAAAGCTTCCCACATGACCAGCTGTATTTGAAGATAGGAGGCATTGAAGCATTTTTGGTTAGGACAAAGTTCACCATCAATACTCAGGCTTGCAGAAATCTCTGCTGGTTATCTGAGACCTTAAATTGAAAATTTTGCTTGGGAGAAAAACCAAATGTTTTTCAAAAATGTTTCTGTCAATAAAAACAGAATAAATGGTGGACAGGGGAAGAAGAAGTGAGGTTCCCTTTGCATCAGTAGATAATCTGAATAGTTCCTAGTGAGCGGAAGTAAAAATAATATTCTGTGAAATGTTCAGTTTGTGCACAAAATTGCACATAGATCGTTTGTATCTGGGAGGAACAAAACAATTAATACTCTTCCTGCCTGTGAATTAGAAATGCAATTCCAAACTGCAAAGAAATTGAATTCCATCGAAATAAAAGCTTGCTTGGGAAGTTTTAAAACAGTATTACACTTTTCTTAAAGAGTAGGCATGGGGTAATAGGCATACTGAAGAAGATAAAGAATTTGGAACTCTAGAATTAAGGTGAATAAACGTAATGTTTGGCTAGGAGACTTGCATGTTCAGTAGATCTTTTCTCCAGCATTTGCAGGATGGTGACAGATGAAGAAATACGAAAAAAAGAGTCCTTTGGTTTAATGAGTTTTCACATTCACTTTATGCATTAAATTGGCATACAGTAATAACCTAGGAATTCTGGTTTAATATACCATAGAAGAAACTCTTACTAGAACATACAGCAGTTGGTTCCACCTTGTGCTTAGCTTCCTTTGAATGTATAAATTAAGCGTAGGCTGTTGGGTCTTTCTCATTGGCTTATTAAGATAGGATTGTGTCTTACTATATATATGAAAATCTTCCTATTAAATCAGAGCATTGATACATCCTGCTTTCTGGGATCCTTTTATCTAGAGGTGCAAAGTTTGTACTTGGCAGTCTTCTGCCTGTGAAGGACTGGTTTATGAAATGAGTCACCTCATTTTCCCTTAGTATTCATGAGTTGTGAATGTGTTTGCTGCAAGGGAGAATGGAATGAATTCTTTAAACCACTGGAAAAATACTTTCCGTTTCTCCCTGTTTTGCCATTCCTGGCTGGGATGGGTTTATCTTATAATTTTTAGGCAGCTGTACATTCCAGGGAGATGATTGGCCTGGCTGAGTCACAAACAACTTTTCAAATAAATCCTGGGTTCGTTTATTTATATGGCTGCATGAGAAGAAAGTGGATATTTTAGATTTATATACTGCTGGTGGATTAGATTCTATTTCTTATACCACACGAAAAATCCTTTTGCCAGTGAGTTCACAGCTTATGAAAGACTGGGGTGGTTCAGTTTATTAGTTTAGATTATGCACGAATTGGAGAAGAACACAAGCAGGGGTGGAGTTGTACTCACAAGGGCCTTGGTAGCTAGAAAGAGAATAATCCAAAGATGATCACAGTTATGCTATTGAAAAAAGGAATATTTAGAAATCAGTTCCCTTTCATGACATGTATTTATGTGACCAAGTTATAGACCCCCTTCAAGTTAAGAGTGAAAATCCAAAAAATAACTGACCAGAAATAAGGCTCACCTCGTTCACCAAAGGTACATAGTGCATTGGAAAAGAATTTGTTCCTGAAGGACAAGATCTCTGGAATTTCCAGGATAAATGAAAAGAATAGCTACTATTCCAGATAGCTAGGCCAAGGGAGTGGGAGCAGCAGCATCAGATAACTTGGTGCCAATGGGATATGATACATTTCATGCCACAAAGGAGCTACACATTCTATTGAGGATTGTGTATAAGCAGAAGGGCTGGGAGATGAAGTTTTTGGAGTCAATATTCTCAGTTATGGATTTTACAATGATCCGGAATTTAATCTGATTCAGAAATGGAGAATTTGTGTTTCCCTGCTCTTATTATTTTTAAAGAGTTTTCTTTTTCCAATAGTAAGATTGTGGAGCTTGCCCTATGCCCATGATGGCGAACCTATAGCAAACATGCCAGAGATGGCATGCAGACCCCTCTCTGTGGGTACCTGTGCCGTCGCCACCTGCTCTTCTGATTTCTAGTGCGCACATGCACACTGGCCAGCTGGTCTTTGTGGGCACCGGAACACTACGGCCTTTTCCGGGCCGTTTTTGGGCTGGTTTTTTGGGCCATTTTCTAGGCTGTTTTTTGGGCCATTTTCCAGGGCATTTTCCAGCCATTTTTGGGCCATTTTGCAGCCATTTTTGGACCATTTTTCAGGCCAAGAACGGCCCAAAAACAGCACCCAAAATGGCCAAAAAACAGGCATGCATGCGCCACCCAGCTGGTCTTCAGGTTTACGGCGCTCCGGCGTACATACATGCACATGTATGCATGCATGTTCTGGTTTCGGCAGTCAGTGCCAAAAAGGTTCCCCATCACTGCCCTATGCTCTTTCTATCTTTGAATAAATAGTACAAAAATCTCTAGATTAAATCTGCAACAATCAGTGTCATTCTTTGGGGCATGGGGAGATCCTTGTTTCTAGATATAGGCTAGGGGTGTCAAACTCGATTTCATTGAGGCCCGCATCAGGGTGGTGTTTGACCTCAGGGGCCAGTGGGCAGTGTGGGCATGGCCAGCTCACACCTATGGTGGCCCAAACTCTCTGACAGCAAATATGGACTCCCAAGGTCTGTTTTCGGCTGTAACTGCCTCCTGCAACCCGCTGCCAGTGAAAACGAAGCTCAGGAGGGCCATGCACAGCCCTCCCAAGTTCTGTTTTTGCTGGCAGAGGCACCGCAGACTGGTCTTTCGCTATTTCCAGGATGGCCACGTGGGCCAGTTCTAAGCACTCTGTGGCCTGGATCAGGTCTGTGGGCCTTTAGTTTGACACCTCTAATATAAGTATTCCTTTACTTTCAACAATTTGTTTAGTGACTTTTTGAAGTTACAATGGCACAGAAAAAAAGTGACTTATTGACCATTCTTCACACTTGTTACAGCATTCCTTTGGTCACATGATCAAAATTTACGTTTTGCAACTGATACATATTTATGATGGTTGCAGTATCCTGGAGTCATGTAACCTTTTGCAACCTTATAAGTCAAAATCAGTGAGGAAGTCACATTCACTTAACAACCTTGTTACTAACTTAACAAGTGCAGTGATTCACTTAACAATTGTTGCAAGAAAAATTTTAAAATGGGGCAAAATTCATTTAACAATTTTTTGCTTAGCAACAGAAATTTTGGCTCAATTGTGGCTGTAAGTCAAGGGCTAACTGTTTTCTGTCAGCAAAATTGCAGCAATTCGTAAATATTTCTGAACTGGATTGCTGCTTGCCTTTTGGTAGTAAACATCCCTTTCTTCCCATTTGGTTGCATTTCATACCATTTTTGTCTGATGTTCAATCACAAATGCTAGTTGCCACAGATGTTTGGTCTTGAAAGTTCACTTAGTTTTGTGGCAGCAATTTTTGTTGACAAATGGGACTGTTTTTCTTGCTCCCTCTCCCAACTCTGCCAATCAGCAGCTTCAACAAGTGAAGAGAAGTAAAATGTAGGGTTTTTTCCCCTAGGTTGTAAGCAGAGCTATTCTCCTCTTTGTGAAATTGATAACCTTAATGGATTGAACAGAAGGTGGAGATGGCAACAGAGAAGTGGGAACGCTGAGGGTGGGGGTAGGAGAGCAAAGGCTCAACCCATCCAAGACTGAGTGGCTGTGGTTTCCAACGTCCCGATACAGTCAGCTGATGCCATCGCTGACTATTGGGGGGCGAATCATTGGCCCCCACGGAAAGGGCTCGCAACTTGGATGTCCTCCTGGATTCACGGCTGTCTTTAGAAGAGCACTTGACGGCCGTGACTGGGAGGATTTTTTATCAGGTTCGCCTGATCCCCCAGTTGTGTCCCTTTCTAGATTGGGACTCCTTACGCATGGTCACTCATACCCTCGTCACCTCCCGTCTGGCTGTTGTAATGCTCTCTACATGGGGCTCTCCTTGAGGAGCACTCGGAGGCTCCAACTGGCGCAGAGTGCGGGTGGTGACGGGAGCAATGTGGCGCTCCCATGTAACACCTCTCCTGCATGAGGTGCACTGGCTCCCGGTGGTCTTCCGAGTGCGCTTCAAGGTTTTGGTTATCACCTTTAGAGCGCTCCATGGCTTAGGACCTGGTTATTTACGGGACCGCCTGCTACCACCAATAGCCTCCCACCGGCCAGTACGCTCCCATAGAGAGGGGCTCCTCCCGGTGCCGTCGGCCAAACAATGTCGACTGGCGGCCCCCAGGGGGAGAGCCTTCTCTGTGGGGGCACCTACTATCTGGAACGAGCTCCCCTCGGAGATATGGAGGATCCCAGATCTGTGTACCTTCCATCGCGCGCTCAAGACTTTCTTATTTCATCAAGCTGGCCTGACCTAAGTCTTTCCCCTTTTTAAATGGAAATTTTAAATTTGGTTTTAAATTATTGGGGTTTTAAATTTGTTCAGCCAAATTATTTAATTCGTTTTATTCTATTTTAAATTTTGTATTTTATTCTATGGCTGTTCACCGCCCTGAGTCCTTTGGGAGTAGGGCGGTATACAAATTCAATAAAATAAAATAAATAAATAATAAAATAAAGGTGACTCTAGGCTGTTTTAGGGAGCCTCCCTTTGCTCTGCAAAGATTCCCCCCCCCAATTTAATGAGAAGTTGCTTGCAAAATACTTTATCCAGTAAGATAAATTTTCAATCCTTCTATCACATTCTTTGCACTTCACACCCTCACTTATTTACTAGTTGGTTGTCCACTCTTCATTGTTTGCCATTGTTGATTGCTGCCTTAAGCAATGACATGTTTTTGTAGCTGGAATTCAATAGATGCTCAGTGTGAAAGTTACACTTCTGTACTGAGCATGGAAAGACAACTTTGATCTGACTACTGATTAATTTGATCCCTTGATTTAGGCAGGGGTGAGTAGCCAATTAGTCAAATGTGCTTCTCACTCTCACTCTTTTTGTTTTGTTTTCATAATCTTTAGTAATTATACTACTGAATTTTGGCTGCAAAAAATAAGAAATGCTGTACAGGTAATCCTCAGTTTACAACCATAATTGGGATTAATGAATTTTTGTTGCTAAGCAAGGCATTCATTAAATGAATTGTACCCAATTTTATAACCATTTTTGCCACAGTTGCTAAATAAATCACAGAAATTGTTAAGTAAATCACATGGTGACTAAGTGAATCTGATTTCTCCCATTGACTTTGTTTGTTGGAAGCTGATTAGAAAGATTGCAAATGGTGATCACATGACCCTGGGAATTTTGATCATGTGACAGTAGATGCTATAATGGTCATAAGGGCAAGGACTGGTTGTAAGTCACTTTTTTCAGTGTTGTTTTAATTTTGAATGGTTTCTAAACAAATGGTTTTAAATCAAGGACTATCTATACAGTTGACACTTTCATCCTTGGCTTCAGGGAGGATGTTCAACCCGGTTCCTGATTTAGGCTTTTGAATATAGGCTGTGATGGAAAATATGCATCTGGAACATCTCATTTCAGGTTACAAGTGGGGGCTTATACAATTGAATGATTCTTAGCAAACAAAAAACATGTATAATGAAAATAAGATATAGGAAGAAAAGTTTGGTTGAACATCATTCCTCTGATAAGCTGTTTTGTTTTTTGACAGATTTTTTTAACATAATAAAGTATTCAGCCATGTTAGCCTAACTTTAATATCCTTGTAGTGAAAAGAGTTAAGGGACACTAGCAAACCTTGAAAACAAATACCAAATGTAGAGTTTGCAAAAGATAAGCAGTAATTCAAACTGATACATTAATGAATCAAGTCTCTCGCATTTGTTTTCTTTTCTGTAGTTTCACATTTAACTACAAACTAACTGAAATTGTTATTTGTTCCTTAGAGCCTCATTACATTCTGTCCCTGAGAAAGCATGTGTACTTTAATACAAGCAGTGAGATGGATGTTGTTTCTAAAAAGAGGCCAGTATTTAAAATGTTCCATTAAGGTGGAAAAGCAGTAAATAATATTTTGAATTTTCTCAAAACCTGGCAGGCAAAAAGGGTGGAAAATGTTTCCTACCATGGGGCCAAAAGAAGATCACCAGACCTGTTTTTTAAATGAATCATGGAGTTTTTCTTTCCATGTTTGGTGCCTGTTTATAATTGGGCAGCCTTTCAGTATAATTCTCTTTATATTCTGAGTGGAATTAAAATTAGTGGAAATTGTAGAATAGCAGAGAAACATTCTGACATGAAGATGAAGGAAAAGTTAGGAAGAGATTTTAAGATTCTTCTTTCCTAGAACTTTAGATGGGCATAGCAATTCTCTGGTGCAATTGAGATATACACCTCTGATCCTAAAACAAATTGCGATCCTACAGGTAGTCCTTGAATTACAACAGTTCATTTGGTGACTGTTCAAATGGCACTGAAAAAAGTGACTAATGACTATTTTTCATACTTATAACAATTTCAGTATCCCTATGGTTATGTGATCAAAATTCAGATGCTTGGCCATTGGCTGATATTTATGATAGTTGCAGTGTCCCAGGATCATGTGATCACCTTTTGCAACCTTGTAAGCAAAGTTAATGGAGAAGCCAGATTCACTTAACAATTATGTTACTGCAGTGATTCAGTTAACAACTGTGACAAGAAAGGTCGTAAAATTGAGCAAAATTCATTTAACCAAAGTTTCATTTGCCAACAGAAATTTTGGGCTCAATTGTTGACATAAATCAAGGACTACCTGTACTTTGACCTATTCCATTCTAGCATTGCTTATATTTTTATAAAATATAAAATATGTATTGTTTTGATTTTTCAAATGTATTTTATGGATAACTAATGGTTACAGTGTCTGTTTATAAACCTATAGTTAAGGAGCAAATGTACTTTGATCCTGAGTTGACTTATTGGCTAACTGATGATATTACTATAATGAGAAAATGTAACACTTTTGCAAAGGTTCTTGGGTGAGGTGATTTGAAAGAACTAAAATGGAAAATGAAATTTATTATATTTGCCTCCTGATTGTTGGAGTATCTAGCTATCCTATAATTTATTTGGTAAACTCAGAGTGAAACAGGACTGGAAAAATAAAGACTCGTCTATTCCTGCTTCATTTCCAGGAAAGTACCATAATTTGCATAAAATAAAAAATAGAAATAGAAATAAAATAGAAGTAGAAAGAATGGAGAACAGAACAGAACAGAATAATAAACTAGATTAGTTTATTGGCCAAGTGTGATTGGTATGCAAGAAATTTGTCTTTAATGCGTAAAGTCTCAATGTACATGGAAACAACAAACAAATATAATCATAATACTGATGCTTACATAATCTATAAAGTCTGTGTGTATGTGGATGGTGTGTGTGTGTGTGTGTGTGTATGAATGCATATGCACTGTCATTTATTTATTTATTTATTTATTTATTTATTTATTTATTTATTTATTGTTGCAATTTCTATGCCGCCTTTCTCCCGAGGGACTCAAGGCGGCTTACAAAATGACAATTTCCAATACAAATCACAATAAAATAAAATTAAAATCAACAGCCCAATTAAAACAGTTTAAAATTATAACAGTGTACACCCAAACGGATCAGTTGAGTTGACGAAAGAGCCACGTCTTCAGCTCACGACGGAAGGAAAGAAGGTCGGGGGCTGTCCTGAGCTCGGTGGGCAATCCATTCCAGAGGGTCAGGGCTCCCACAGAAAACGCTCTCCTCCTGGGGGCCGTCAGCCGACATTGTTTCATATATGATACTGATTCATGCATATATGATACTGTGTTGCAGTGGTCAACCTGATATGGGGGCAGAGAGAACCAACCAATGATTATTCTGATAATGTTGTATAAGAAACTCTTTTGAAGGGTATCCAAGGTTGGATTTACTTAGCCAGTGAGTAGATGATAAGCCAGAACTACTGATTCTTTTTTATAGAAACAATGAATTGAGACTGAAGATGGCGACTGGACTACCTCATTCCGTTGATAATAATTTAGACAATAAGTGCAACAGTCTGCCTATGCAAGTCAGTTTGCACAAATAGGTGTGCTTTGCATGTGTCTCTTTAATTTTTTAAAAAGCAGTTCTTACCCTCCATTATAAAATAAAGTCTTTATACTTTTTCTCACTGGGGAATAACATTAAGGCCCTGTCAACGTTTGGCAGTCCTGCAAGGATCTTTTAGGAATGTTAACATACTAGATCAGAGAACAATCTTTCTCAACCTGGTAACATCCAGGCATATTGATTTTGCAACTTCCTGAATTCCTAGGCTGCAAGGCCATGCTACTAGATATTCTGGAAATTGCAATATCAGCATATTTGGTGGGTGTCTCATTGGAGAAAACTGCATTACTGAATAAGTTGTCACTGTCCTCAGTGCCATTGCCTTGCTTGTAGTTCTCTCTTGGCATTTCATGCAACTTTAATATTTTGCAAATGAACTGATGGTAACTCAGGATATTTGGAACAGTATGTAATGCAACAAAATGTAAGAATCATAGGAAGAATTTACAGATAGGCCTCATTTAGTAATCACAATAGGTTCTAGTGAAGCAGTTGGTAAACGAACCAGGTGACTGAAAGAGACAGAGACACAGAGTGAAGATTACTGGTGATTACTATGATCTCATTCAGATAAAGTTCTCTCTTCAGTAACACCAGCATTATTCTAACTCCAGCATGCATTGTTGTAAGGTGCAGGGTGTAAGTATAACACTGCTTGCAATATACTACCATTTATTACTGTCATATTTTGAATGGTTGCTATCCAATGCAGTTGCTAAATGATGACTTTCTGTTTAGGAAATAAAATGTCAGTGCTACTTTGAATTCTTAGAAAAATTTCTAATATATATGATAGTGTGCAACTAATGACTGCTTTTCATCTGTCTTTTTCTTACCAGGGTGGAATTCCAGAATAAATTCTACATGGGTACTGGGTTCAAGTTTCTTCCTTTCTCATTTGACAGCATCCGTGATGGGAAATTTGATGAATAACATCTTGGAGACATAATGCCTGGAAGTGTGGCACTAAATCCAGACCTTTACCTGCATGTGCATATATATATGTCTTCCTGAATGATAATCTGATGTGTAGTTTTCCATTGTGTCCATAATATTTTAGTGATAATAATTTGATATTTCATTTAAAGTTTTTATTGAAGGAAAAAAATCCTAAGAGGATACTCAGAGAATTTCAGGGGTGGGGGGTTTGCTAGCAAAATTAAACTGTACTTTTAGCAAGTCTTGAATGAGTCTTTGGTTTTATACTACAAGTGCTGACAGAGGAATGTTTGTGATCATGGAGGACAATGTCCTGGTGGTCTACAGTTGTCTTGTTCCCCAAAACCATGGTAACTAAAAGAGAAAAATTAACATTTCTAATTCTTTGAATTACTTCACATTTGGGGAAACACCTAAATTGCATACATTTGTTCTGACAACTTGAAGATTAAAGGGAGCTCAATTATTCATCCATCCAACATGTACACTTTCCTTTCAGACTTTCAAAAGGATATTTATATTTCCTACAGATTAGTATAAAGGTTGAAATTCAAAAAACTTATTTGCAATAGCCTGCTTAAATGCTAGTAATCCTGCATTTTTTTTCTCAGTTAAATCACAAACGAAAGGGATGACAATGCACCAAAAAGACACCACACCATCATTTGACAGACATTTTAAGTGTTTGCCCCTGCACAGGATTTTTTCCATATTTTAAATGTAATTTTCATCCCTGGAAACCTCTTTTTGGTAATATTTGAAGTGTAAACCATAAAATGTAAGTGGAAAACAAATTGCTTTCTGGAAAAGTGATACCCCTCCCCCAAAAAGTCCCCCAAATCTTTGCATCTTGCCATTATCAGAAATCTATTTTCCTAGATGCAAAGAGCAGACGGAGGAGCAAATTATTTGTTTACCCTGTTATAGCTGGCCTCTGTTTGGCTCCACATGATTAATAAGGAAACATTTAATAACACTGGTTAAAGCTCTGAACTGCTTGTTTTGTTCAAAGAAAACTCAGAAACTTTTACCTCCATTCTCACATGACCTTGACACCTGTTACTGCTGTAGGGAAAAACTTGGCTACTCTTGACACGTCTACAGCTGAACAGTTCAAGAGAGTGTGGTAACTTGACAGCAGTAATAGCAGCAGTATATATGTTTTTAGGACAGATTCTCCTTGAAAATAGGAATAGCTTGAGGGTAACACCTGCCTTCGGTTTGTCCGTGTTTAGATGCAGGAATGAATCTAGTATTGTATGCCTCTGTAAGATGTAAATTTATGCTGTGAGTGTTGTGTTATGTTGTGTTAGATAAATGTGCACTTTTCTGAAAGTGTTTCACGTGAAGACTTCAGGGCACTTCATTGGCACTTAAAGAATGAGCCTTGATTTGATGTGTTAACCTTACAAGAGGGTGCAAAAACAACACTTTTTATTGGAAACTGTGAAATTTTAGCTGTTGCTGTTGTGTAAAATGCAAAAAAAATCCTGTTTTGAAACTATAATATGCAGTAAAGTTTTTCCCTATTTTCCTCATCAGCTAATTGCTGTTATCTATTAAAGCAGTTGAAGTCACCTGTAATGTCTTGTGTTATTTTAAAAAATGTATTTGAGGGAATGGGAGGGATGAGGGGGATTAAAAGAGAAGAGGGTGAACACAGATGTAGAAACACAGAAAAACAAATACTATAAAACAGATCATTCCAAAAGCCAAATTCTGGAATCAGTTACTAGGTAAAGTTCTTTGTTGTTGTAATCATTGGGATTTAATCAATTTTGCTGTTTGGTATATTTTTTCCCCCACTGTAATGATTCCTCTTCAATTATGCTGAAGTCCAATCCCATCCACTAAAATCAGAATAGTAGTTTTATTCTGCTATCACTTTGGCTTATAAAACTTCAAAGGCTTTCCACCCACAAAAGTGGAAAAGTTTTCTACAAACAAACTGCCTCTTTGGAAATTTATTTATTTATTTGATATATCTCTTGCCTTTTTTTTCAGGAGCTCAGGGCAGCACACATAGTGCTTCCTCTTTTTATTTTCCGCTGCAGAACAAACCTGCATGGTAGGGAGGGCTAAAAGAATTAGCAGTCTCATAGCTGAGAATGGAATTTAAACCTAAGCCTCTTCAGTGCCATTTCAGGACCAAAGCCATTACATTATGTTAGCTCTATATTTTAGAATTCTGAAATACTCCAGTTTGAAGCTGCTTGGTGTTCCCATCTTTTTGATCAATATCAGATTCTTCCTTTTCATGGAATTATTAGATCCACACATTTGACTCTGCTGCCTTTTGTGGCCCGTGCTAGTCTATGTGCTCTTCTCTTTAATCTTCCAGGATAAATTCCAACATTACAAAATTTTTGCTGGGACTGAATCTGTGGTGAATTCTAATCAGTTTTACCACTGGTTCACTTCGCGCAAGTGCATTGATTAAAAAAACAGCTGAAGTATGGCAATCCACTCTGTCGCGCCTTACATCTGATCAAAAAATAAAAGAAATAAAGGTAGGTATAGTGCGGGGGCAGGGAGGAGGGCCCAACACGTTCAGAGAGAACCGGTTCACTCTCCTATGAGGATTTCCACTACCGATTCTCCCGAACCAAGGAGAATCAGTAGCAACCCATCACTGGACTGAACCTCAAAATATCCACCAAAAGTAAATGTCAATCTTCCCTAAACAGATTTATGGATCTTAATTTCCAAATTTCTCAGCAATAGTCATGCTTACTGAGGAATTGTAGGAATTGGTGTCCGCATATTGGAGAGTATCACACATTGGAGAGATTTAGGGAAGGTTTATACAATAGCAGTGACTGCAACTTTATCTCAGGTCCTTTAAAATATTCCCTTCTACTTTTGCTTAACTGGAGGAGAATCAATCTGACCATTCTCAACTCAAAGGTATGCACACAATTTCCAGAAAGTAGCTGTGCTTTAATGACTTAAACCAAAAAAAATGAACTAACAACAAAATTGTTGTTAAAGAATAAAATGGAGTCAAGCCAGTTTATCCAACGCAAACTGAACATCCTACAGAAGTGGTAGATTAAATGTCTGATACCAGCTGGTTAGGGAAGGATGTGGAGGACATTGTCCGGGTATCTTATGAAGGCTTGTTAGCAGGAGTATGTTCATTTTAATAAAATGCTTTAAGACCATCTGTATCAACATTTTTCAAACTTGGCAACTTTGAGATATGTGGACTTCAACTCCCAGAATTACCCAGTTAGCAGGCTGAAAATTAAGTAGCTTATATTAATAACACACTAAACCAGTTATTTGCAAACGGACAGTCTATATGGGGACCAGTAGATCATTTGAGAAGAATGGAGTATAAGGCCCTTCTCCCTTTTCTATTAATACAGGTTGGCTGCTTTGAGTGCATGCTTCAAAAGATCTCCGTTGATCAGATTTGTCTGGCATAATTTGAATATTCTGGTGTTGCAAAATGGTGTACATGGTTTAGAGGGAACAGAGGGTATTTCTTTGTACATGGTTTACAAGGGACAGAGTGAACTGTGCAACCAGTCGGAAGCCTATGTTTAAAAAAAAGAATGAGACAGCAAACATTTCAATATGTGTGCTTGTTCTGTTGCAACATGTTCTGTTGCAATAGAGAGTGCTGGGAACTAGTTCTTGAGCTTTAAAACTTTTTTTCTCTTCCATAACCCAAATTGCTTCATTCTTAGTTCACAATTATCCATCTCAAGAATATTTTAATTCTCTAGAGAAATAAAAAAAAAAGGCTCTTTCTATTAATAGATCAATTCCAGCTTCTGGAAGAATTTGTTGGTAGGCTATCATTGGGACAGACGCTCTTGTGCTTCTTTCTGTTTCTGTGGGGGAAAACAATCCCGGTCTAGGACTTGTTTACCAGATGCTCTTTGAATCTGTTACTCCTTACCTAGGCTGCAGGAAGAAGGACCAGTGGAACAGAGTTTGTAGGTCGTAAGCTGGTTCTTATACAACACTTACTTAGTGATTGTTCGAAGTTACAGCGGCACTGGAAAAAAATATTTATGACCATTTTCTACACTTGGGACCATTACAGCATCCCCACAGTCATGTAATCAAAATCCAGATGCTTGGCAACTGAGTCATATTTGTGATAGTTGCAGTGTCCTGGAATCGTGATTTTCTGACAAAGTTATTGGGGAAGCCAGATTCACTTAACAACTATGTTACTAACTTAACACCTGCAGTGACATTCACTTAACTATGGCAAGAAAAGTAGCATAATGGGCAACACTCAACTAATGTCTCACTTAGCAACAGAAATTTTGGGCTCAATTATATTGGTAAGTCAAGGACTACCTGTAATGGAATATTAGTATTCACAAAGTAATTTATGCATTGAAATCAGAATTTTGGGCAATTGCTCCAATTTAAAATTACCTTGTCCCAGACCTGATAGGTAGGGTCTATGATGACTCGACACTGCTAGTTTGGGGCAGCCTCACTACCACGAACTCTCCTCTGCTAAATCGGTACTGCCATTTCTTTGCAGGACATCTTGACACCAGAAAGTTGCTGCGAGAATAACTCACTGTGGGCGCTGGATGGAGAACCGGATGAATGAACGGGCTTTGAGAGGGTGGCGGGGTTGGCTCTGCCCCAAATGCTGAATCGGCAGTTCCATTGCAGCGAGGGATGGGGCGGAGGGCAGGGAGCCAGTGACAGGCAGGGGCTTCCTATTTTGACAACCCCTGCAATTGCCTCTGAACCTTGGGCTGTGTTACTCTACAAGGTTTTTTTTAAAGACCTGTGGCTCTACCAGTTTTTTTTTTCTCTTGAAGTGTTGAGTAAAAAAACCTTGTAGAGTGGCGCAGTCCAAGGCTGGCCACCCTGAGCTAGTGGCATTGAATCATCCCATTTCTTGACACATAAATAAATATATTTGTTTTAACCTTTAATGTAGTTGATACCATGATTCATTTATTTGTAATGACCAAAAATGAATTGCAACAAATCTTGACTTTGCATGTGTTCTTTTTTTTCCACATCTCCTTCTGTCATAACAAATGTGTTTGGTTTTTTAAATACAAAAAGATGTTCTGTATTTGCTACTACATATTAATCCAGTTATTTTTTCCTTCCCAGAATTAATCCTATTTAAAGGTAAATTGTAATATTTCTATTGAACACTGCAATTTTTTTTTAAAGCTGAGGAAAAAAAATGCTGTGAAGAGGACGCGTGCTTAAACCTGCTTTGAAATTTGTTTCAATAATAAAATTTTCTCTTTCTCTGACGATTTGTACAACACATGACACAAGACTGTTAAATGGGAATGGGTAGTCAGGGATTCAGTGTATCATGCCATGGTCTTGGTATGTTGATATAGCAGGCTTCTAGGTTAAGTCATAATATGATATATTTGGTTGTAATGTTTATATAAATACAATGATTGATTGAGTAACCTGAATTAGCCATATTGAATGAACCCAACCAATGGATTATATATAATAAACTCAACTCCCTTTGATTTCATTGGAGGCTTTATATCAGGATCTAGGCCAATCTTATTTATTGTCTGTTCTGTTGCTCTCTGTTGAGCCTTGGCCTTTAATCTACCTTCTCTCATGCCTTATTTTTCAGATTTCTCCCTTTATAAGATTGTTGACATAATATGATGACTTCTGCTTGGAGTCTGTCTCAATATAAATTTTTACTTCTCTGGAACAACTTTTTCTCTATTTTTATACCTATCTTACATTGCAAACACTTGGGACAGTGGCTTATCTGCCTGTATTTTTTAAAGCGCCATGGATGTTGATGGCTAGAACTGTGTATTTATATAAAAGATTTCAAGTTACAGTATGTGAACCCAGACTAAAGCACAGAAGTAACAATCCTGTTTCCTTTGGAAATATATATATAAATTATGTCTGAAACTTGCAAAGCCCTTCTAACAAAAGAAACAATTTGGTAATTATAAGACAAGTTTGCAGTTAATGCATGTTATAATATAAATCAGGAGCACCTCTGAATTATCAAGTGAGTCATTATCATTTCTAAAGAGAAGCAGAAACCAGCTTTCAGAAAGGCTAGACTTCCAAAACCTTTAAAAAAATTGCCACTGGGGTGAGTGGGTGTAAACCTGTGGGTGATTATTGACACATTCTGAGGGAAGTGAGAGGGCAGGAACAACTGAGAAGGTGCCTGAAATTATTAGGAAACGAACTAGCTACTACTGCCTGCTGATTTCAGTGAAGGAAGTGCTATTCACTTCCACCTATGATGCCCAAACTCTCTCTCTCTTCTCCCCCCTCTCCCTCCCTCATGTGTCTCTCTATATCTATCTCTATATCTATCTATTAATCTATTTTGTGTGAGTTTCTCACACATAATGCTCTGACCCCATCACTTTAGCTTGTTCACCCTCCTTTTCTGGCAAATCCAAATGATAATCTCTGCCCACCCCCTCATATTTTTAAAGAACATTATCAAACAGGTCTTGGCAAAGTGGGGAAAGAAAAGAGCTACATGATGAAAAGGAAAGTATCTGGTTGCTTAAAATTTGAGCCCTGTGGGGGAACGAGATTAAATTTTGCATTATGCCTCTAGGAAGGGTGTATATTTTGTTTGGCTGGATCCCAAGTCAAACTGGGGATCTGTGGTGAGACTTGATATTTTTTTCTAAGCCAAGGTAGGTAACATGGGGAAACAGCACTGTACCCATAGGGACATTGTTTTGCAATTTACAGACTCCATGCCACCAAAATATTGTTTTAATTAAAAATTAATGGAAAACAAAGCATAATATTTAGCATCTTCTTTATTTCTAAGAATGTTCCTGGACCTAAGACAAGCCCCATAACTATTAGAAAATAAAAAAATATGATTGGTTTTGCTGATAGTGGCAGTTATTTTGTGAATATACTTCATGGAATATACACAGGGTACGTTTGAGCCAACATTTCCTAAATTACAGGATGTAAATGTAGTCCATAAGTAAAATACAATATAATAATATACTATACTATAATATAGTAATAATATACAGAGAGGAGGTTGAACAACTGCCTCTGTGCTGCACATGGAATAATCTAGAGCTGAACATACTTAAAACTGTAGAAATGATAGTAGATTATAGGAGGAGCTTCCCTATTCTACCACCTTTTACAATATTATGCAATATAGTAGCAACAGTAGAGACTTTCAAGTTTCTGGGTTCTATAATCTCCCAGGATTTGAAACAGGCACCTAACATTAGAACCATTATTAAAAAGGCATAGCAAAGAATGTTCTTCCTGCACCAATTCAGAAAGCTCAGATTGCCCAAGGATCTGCAGTTATGCAGAGGAATTATTGAGTCTGTCATTTGTAGTTCTATAACTGTCTGGCTTGGTACAGCAACCAAGTAGGAGAGGTACAGATTTCAAGAGATAGTTATAGGACTGCAGAAAAAAACATTGCAACCAGCCTGCCTTCCACTGAGGACCAGTATACTGCACCAGCCAGAAAGAGGACTGAGAAAATTTATTTCCTCCCCTTGGAGTGTGGAAGCCAAAACAACAAGACAGAGAGACTGTTTCCCCCCGATGCCATCACTCTGCTGAATAGACCACTGTCTTAATTTCCCTCAGCACTGTATTGTATTTAAGAATATTTACCTATGTTCTAGGGCTGTATCACTATTATATTTCTCATCATTCTTATTACCTTCTCCTACTGGTTTCCTTTGATTATATTACTTTGTTGTTTGTATGTATACTGAGAACTTACGCACCAAAGACAAATTTCTTGTGTGTACAATCACTCTTGGCAAATAAAGAATGCTCTATTATTCTACTCTATTCTACTGAGTAATGGGTTCTACTTACCTTTGCTATTGATTCGGAATTGGGAGCGTGCGTGCTCACGCACTTGCTTCACTTGCATGCGGCACTTCTGCGAATGCGCAGAAGCTTCTGCGCATACAAAGTGTCCATGATGACATCTGGGTGGGTGAGTGGAGCCTCCCGCCACTGTCACTACCGGTTCGCCTGAACTGGGGCGAACTGGTGGAAACCCACCACTGATTCTATTGTGTTCTGTTCTGTCCCGTTCCATTCCGTTCCATTTCATTCCATTGTTGGAAATTCCAGATATGCCTATTGTCCCAAATATCTTTCATTTGTAAAATGAATTCATCCTGAAACAATTGGAACTAAATTTAAGTTTCCTGAAGCTTTGTGCCACTCATTTAAGCTTTTTCTATCTTCTTTCCCCCTATACATGGAATCCATTCATCGTTGGTGGGAAGGAAAACTGGAATAACCAAGAGATCTATTATGTAATTATACTTTATTAGGGGCTGCATGATGCTTGGGGAAAGCATGCTGAATCTTACACAATGGTTTATTCAGCTTTCTGTGGTTTGGCTAGTTCAGTCTCAACTGAACAGGAATGTTTGAAGAACTTTGGTTAAGGTGGTAACAGCAAATTGCTTGTGAATTTTGTATTTTCCCAGTGTCTTGCTTTTCCTCAATAGTCTTCATTCTTTCAGCCAGTTCCTATTTTAAAATTTTAATCCTTAAAAATATTTCCTTTCCATTCATTTATATCCTGATCATTCATAGAATTTTCATTTACCAGTACTATTTATTTTATGTTGGTCATATATAGAAATTATATATATTTTCTTTCATCTCTGATGCCGCTGTTAGATTTTTATTTGGAAAAGCTCTATGCTCCTTTTTCTGTATTTTTAGTAAAATATTTGTAACATTCATAACTGTATTTGTCCTTGTTCTCTCTTACTATTCAATGTGTGATTTTTAAATTTTGTTTTCTATCATATTTTGTTTTTTAAATGAATATTATTTGTTTATACAGCACTCTTACTATTAATAAGGTGCATCTTGACATTTAATATATTATTTGACGCTATGAAATCCCTCTGTTGTGGCAGCGTTATTTTTATTATTCCTTAGAGAATGAAAGATTAAAAATCGTGTCACCAAATAATGAATAAAAAGATCTTAAAATGGTACTTGCCAGGGCCAGTTGAAGGGGGTTGCAGCAGATGCATATGTATTGGGACCCATATATGTGGGTTCCTCTGAGCAGACAAAAAGGCTTTGGGCAACTCTGTTCATCTCTAGACTACCACAGGATTGGATTCCTCATACTTACATTATTGTCTCTGTATTTTGTTAAAATTCCTGCTTGCCCACACTCAGCCAGGTTTGGGAAAGTTACTCATTGTATTATTGTGCATTTCGTTAACATCAACAATGGGAAAGCCAATGCTTTTCTCCCTAAAATCAAATCTAATGGGGTGTAGCCCTAAAGCCCTGCTACGTTTCAACATGTTTTGATAATTGGGGGAGGATTAAGAGAATGTATTTGATTAATCATAATATTGTGGATACCGTCTACAAAATAAAACAGGTCAGGTTTGGTACATTATTCCAATAGTAAATGTGAATAGGAACCATCCATGCCATTCAATTACAAACATTTTGTAAAGTAAAACTTTTAAAGAACTTGGCATCAAAATACTGCATATAAGGGGATATTAACACATGCTACAGTATCTGCTTTAAAATTCCAATCAGCCAGCTTGATATTCTTTTTTATGATTTTTAGCTGAAAAAAAAGGGGGCTCACGATTTTCTCCATTTGCTTGTCTGTCTTCTCACTTTCAGCAAGACAGTGTGCTGAAAATAGAACAGAATGGGAGAAAGTTGATATGTTGGAAGATCAAAAAAAAGAGTTGTGTTTGAAAATGAAACGTGCCTTGGAAAGTAGTGGGGGAAAAAAAATAAAACTATAAGATGCTCTGAGAACAAAGTAGTAGTTAAGACATCAGGCAAAAAACCAGGAGACTGTGAGTTCTAATTCTGCCATTGGCCTGAAGCAGAGATGCATAACATTATATTATGTGAAGAAACTGAGTAGGATGTTTTCTCCATCATTAAAATATGCACTAAAGTATCTGTTGCTAAGGATGAACTGTGATGGTGCAGTGGTTAGAATGCAGTATTGCAGGCTAATTCTGCTGACTGTCAATTGCCAGCAGTTCGGCAGTTCAATTCTCACCGACTCAAGATTGACTCACTCTTCTCCCCTTCTGAGATTGATAAAATCAGGACCCAGATTATTGGGGGCAATATGCTGATTCTTTAAACCGCTTAGAGAGGACTGTAAAGCACTGTGAAGCGGCATATAAATCTAAGTGCTATTGCTATCACATACATGTTCTGCTTCTGTAGGCTATTATGGAATCAGCATTCTGGAACACTGAGTTTGTAATTTAGTCCAGCATAGTTTTTATTTATTTATTTAAAATATTGGTTGATTACCTCCATTGTGAGACTTTAGGTGGTGCACAATATTTTAATTTTTTAATAGTTGATGAAACAAATATCAACCTTTTTTTAAGGATAAAAATCTGAGAGCTCATATTGTTCAAAATAACATTAGAAAATTTGACTTGACTTCTTCCTTGCTTGCTCGTCTTCTTCTGCTATTAAATAAATAAGGATTAGTATTACAAAAGATAAAAGTGAAAACACGTATCCATGGGGTGTGTGTGTGAGAGAAGGTGGGGGAGAGGGGAGGAGAGAGATGTGTGCAAATACCATGATTTACATTCTTGTGACAGATGTAAGAAAGCATGAAAATAATAACATTAGCCAGATAACATCAGAGCCATTGCTGTGGATACATTGAATCAAATAAGGCAGGCATTACATCACTGAATTATATTCCCATGACAAGACATGGCTTTTTCTATGACATTGTGTATCTAGAATGCCTCTGCCTACATCTTCCTACAGTGCCTTCTGCCGTGCCCTTAAAACCTTTTTCCAGCAAGCCGGGCTGGCCTAATTTTTTTAAGTGTTTTTAATTGTTTTGTTTATCGCTTTTAATTAATGGGGCCAAATTTATATATATCTCTTAACTGTATTTTAATATTTGTATTTGATGTTTTTACTTGGCTGTTCACCACCCTGAGTCCTTAGGGAGAAGGGCGGTATACAAATTCAAAATAAAATAAAATAAAATAAAATCTTCCTTACTGACTTTTAGTAAGGCTATACAACTGTTTTTGAATTTGAATTGTATTTTTATTGTGTAAACTTAGTTTATTATGAGAAAATCAATCAAATGGATAGAAATTATTTATTAAATAATAATGTAAAAATAATACAAATAGAATTTTCCTATCCATAAACATAATACTTGGACATACTAAATATTACTAATAATTTGAACTTAGTCATATCTGCCATCCTGCCCTATAGCTTGTCAGGCCATAATCTTAATGTAAAATGTACCAGCAAAACCAATAAACACCACTTGTTTGTATGCTCATAAATTACTAAATGTTGACTATTAGGCTACAATGAAGCTTCTGAAAACCAATAAACCCTTCAGTATTATATTCCTCAACAAAAGTTATTGATCATGAGGCTAATATTTAAAAACAAATATAAACTTTCTGCTGAGTAGTGACAGGTTTGAGTGGTATTATAAATATGAGAGGACAAGCATGTTATCAATATTAGCCAATTTATATTCATATTTTCTGATCTAAGAGTGATAGACAAGCATGTTTAACATACATGCAATCTTTCTATGGACAACTTTTTGTGCTTCTCTAAGTTCACATAGGTACACACAATAAAAGGGCTGTGTTTCTTGCTAAGAGAGAAGCTTCCAAAAAGAATTCTAACAGGTTTAATGAGTTAAATCTCTCCAGAAAAGAGCCTTGAGGAAAATAAATAAAAAACCTGAACACTTTCAGAGCAAATGTCATCATCTATTTTAGACAGTTGTGCCATTCATCAACCAATCATGGTGTATGATCAAGCTATTAATTACTGGCCTAATTTGTTCAGCCTCATCTTGATTGTACTTAGTTGACCTTAGCTGGTGAGAAAGAAAGTGAGCAGGGACTATTTTAGCATTGGGATGAGGTGGGGGAATTCCAGGGCTGCAACTAGAATACATTGGGACTGGAAGGGCACACTGCCCAGCAGGATGCATGTATATAATCAATAGATATTGAGCCTGATTTGAGAGTGTCATTTTATTTCCTTTGCACCTTTAAAATTATTTCCAACCCAATGGGAAGTTGGAAAGAAATGATGTTGAAGGAGTTTAAGTTCTCTTCATCCCAGTAATAACTGTGAAATAAGAACAGCACCAAATTTAAGCAAAGCTGGTAAAAGGACAATCAAGATCAAAGACAGAGCAGATCTGATTGGAGACTACAGAGAAAATTGGGAAAAAAAAGTTCAATACTTCTCTATGGGAGAAGCAGTTGGAGAGCAGCTTGTTGATTTCTAAGCCCCTTTCCCACCTGCTACAGCACACAGAGTCGAGCAAATGCAGTTTGTCCTTTACACATACTTGCACACATTGATACATTACTAGTGAAAACAGAAGAATACAGACAAAATTCATATTTACATACCCTGATTATAATCCCTATAATTCATACACTTGGAAGCAAACTCACGGTACACACTTTAATGGTGTCTACATACCATGATATACACAGAGACAGGCTGTATGCCACACCCTGGTTGTTTCATGAGGAGAAAATGCACACATCCCAACATCTCCCAAAGGAAAATACAGATGCCTTCTCTGGCCTCTGCTGGTAAAAGAGTTGGAAAGGATTCAGATATCCTGCTCAGCAGTTTCACTGCCTTGTTTCTTAAGGAAGTGCTAGTTGTCTGATTTTGCTGCCATCTATTGCTCATGTATTGCAATTGCATCTTTTCTCTGCAGATTCTGTTATTGTACTGCACCAAGCACAATATTTGAGGTATGTATTAACTAAACCTGTAGGCTATTCGCTACATGTAGGGTACCCCAACCCAAAGCATTCAACAAACATACTATGCTTCCTCATCCTGGCTCAGAATTCTAGTATTATGGCTACAAATTAGAATAGGTTTTCTAGGTTTTCTATAAAAATACTGAAGGCGATACATATGGTATTACAGAAAACTTTCATCTAAAATAGCCTTAAATGAACCTTAAACATGTTAAATAGCAGCTCTATTCCACAGAGTGGTCTTGGTGCTGCAAAAGGGGGAAAAATCTTGCTCTTTGTGTCCATACATTCTGCTTCGAAAAATAGGTAGGCATAGGTAGACAATAGGTAGAGGCTGGAATGTTGACAATGGGGCATGACTGCTCAGTGGCATAGTTATAGCAAAGTCCAGTAAAATCCCTCAATCTTCCCCAGAAGAACAGATCTGGATCCTAGGAGAAACAAGTCTCCAGCTTTTGCACCTGAACCAACTCCAATCTGGCACAGACTACAAGGCTGTTACATCATTCTGTCCAAGGACCTATACTACAGCTGCTAAGTTTAACAATTATTCCTTTAAAAGAATAATTGCACTTCCTGCAACAAAACTTTTTATTTCTGAGAAAAAATATTTGGAAGCAAAAATAAACTCTGGTTTTATTCCTGTTGGAGTGATGGTATATGTTTTAAATAAATTTCAAACAGGAAATAGTGTGCAGAAATCATATTTGCAAACTAGAGTGTAACAATAATAAAGCACAGAACTGTTTGGGGATGGGTGGGGGTGGGACATGATGTGAACAGTGCCAATTGTATCCTTCATCTCGAAAGGAATAGTCCTCTACATCAGTGTTTCTTATCCTTTGTAGCTGGAAGATATGTGGACTTCAAGTCCTTGAATTTCCTATACAGCAAGCTTGCTGCAGAATTCTGGGAGTTGAAGTTCACACATCTTACAGTTGGCAAAGTTGAGAAACACTGGCCTAACAACTAATAACTGAGATGCTTCACTCCAGAATTTAAATTTCCCCAGCTGCGCCATCATTTTTTTCCTTATTCCTTGTCTGTGGTGCTTGCTTCTCTTTGCCTGTTAGCAGTGGCAGCTCTGAATTGCGCTAAAAGACATACCCAGAACATTTCTATTTGCATTTAACATTTTTAGAATACAGTATATGATTTATGGCCAGTCATTGTATATATTTACATACATTTTGTTTTATTGTATGTTTATAGAGTATGGCAGTTATCTTTCATAAAATATGTATAAGTGCTATCATACACTGTCTGGGACAGCATGAGGTAAGTGTGAGCTATGAATCAGCTGCTCCTTTGCTTGGCTTCAGGCTGGACCTAAAATATTATTTTCCTCAGCATTAGGCACAATTAGATGAAAAAGGAAAGCTAGGCTCTTCCATTTTGAATAGGGCCTGATTTCTGAGTGTTTAAAGTGATCATGACTTGCCCTTCTTAGTGATTTAAAAATGCCAATTAAAAGAATACATCTCCTCCTCATATTAATTTTTTAGCTCTCAAAAGGAAGCAAATTGTTTTCTTCACAGT
Source organism: Arizona elegans (assembly GCA_022577455.1). Lineage (NCBI taxonomy): Eukaryota > Metazoa > Chordata > Lepidosauria > Squamata > Colubridae > Arizona > Arizona elegans. The sequence continues at coordinate 111,335,838 of JAKOOJ010000004.1, read as the reverse complement.
CCTTCAATGAATCTTGGTGTGAGTATGGCTGGCCTTTATTTTACTTGCCTCTCTACACTATTGTAATTATGAAAACTGATGAGTTAGCATTTTGATAAAAAAATGCTGGGAGATCTGAACTAAACACTGCCATCTCCTGTTCTTAATGAATTCTAAAATGGAGGGGAAACGGCAGAAGGATTCCAGTCTGAATATCCCCCCCACCAGCTTTTAAAAGGCTATAAGAGCTGTTTTAATATGGGGTGAATTTGAGTTGCTGTAAAAATTTCTTGTGTTTCTGCATTTGAAGCTTTCTTCTCAACAGATTCGGCCAATTAGAGCAAAAAGTTTGCTGTGACAGACAGATGTAAAAAGGGCAGGTGTTTTCCACTCCTTGAACTGACCAATGAAAGAGAGAGGGTGGGACTTTCTGAATTCTCATTGCTCACCATCTTGTTTGCTGTCTGGTGACTGGCCTCAGGAAACCCTGGGAAGGAGTAAATAAGATTATTGTTGGGTACTAGAAGCAGAAACTACATTAAGAACAGAACTCAATTTATCAAAGCTGCTTTAAAACATATAGAAAAGGAAATTGTTAGGCACAAGAACCAGAAACTACATTAAAAATAGAACCTCCCTCCATAAGTAATTACAGTGGTGCATACCCTTACTCGGATTTGAACTTGGGCTGCCTGCATATTAGGCAGTTGTATTAACCTCTGAGTCATAACTTCTCCTCCCTTCATCATCTTGAGCCAGGGGAGAGATTAAGTGTTTTTCTGTCGAAGCAACTGGTCTATCCAAATATGTGGGAGGGAGCATACTGCTTCCCTTTCGCCTTTCAGCTCCAACCTCTGGAACATCATGCCTCACCCCAGTGGTGCGATCTGCACCCACCCTTTTGGCCTTCTGAAAGGGCCTGAAACAGAAGATTCTGCCAAGTGACTTGGGGTGCCAGTAAGTGCATGTCATTCTGGAAGTGGTTAATGGACTAAGATGAGGATCCACCACTTTCCTGTGTGTATCTTGCTCCCTTACTTCTCATCTTTGGCAATTTTTAAGTCAAATTTAATGTTACTATTTATTGTTTTAATGTTTTATTTGGATGTTTTATTGATTGTAAACTGCCCAGAATCACCTTAAGATGAGATAGGTGGCATAAAAGTTTAATAACTAAATAAATAAAATGTGAGAATCCCCACAACAACCCTGTGAGCACTTTGGGCTGGAAGAGCAGGTGATTGGCCAAAAATCACACAGTAAGAGTCATAGCCATTTGGATATTGGTCTCCCCAGTCTCAAACTCATTTCTTATTCACCATGCAACATTGGCTTAGGATATCACAACACAGAAATAATAGGAATACAAGTCTGCTATGTAGAGAAAAAAAAAAACACTTACTGAAAGAAGGCAGTGACAATCTACTTCATATTGTCATTAAGGAAACCCATGTTTTCTGAACTGGACTTGAGGGATATCATCACTACCTGTTGATAATGAATGGATTCCCAAAAATAGTTCATTTCAATGCAGTTAATTTGGCATTTTTTCCCAAGTACGGTTATATTTTATTACCTGTTCAAAATTGACAATTCTTCCAACATAACCCAATACTGAGCTTGCAACTTGAAATGCAAATACTGTCATGCAATTCCATATTCTGCCCTTTACATTTTACATTACTCTGTCTTTCATCTTGCTTGCAGAAATCTTGGATAAGCAGAGAAATGGATAAGGAGAAACAAAAAGAATATTACTTGAATGATCAGAGACCAAATTTAGTAATACTTTATAACAGGAATAATTTATGGCCTGTCACTGTTTCAGTTTAAATATCTCTGTTAAGTTAATGGCTTAGATAAAGCATATTTTAAAAAGCAATATCAAAATAAATGCCTCCTTGAACTTGCATGGCATACGTTGTGGAATTTAACTGCATTTAAAGCTACTTCCTCTTGAAATTACCAGATTAGATTTTTTTTTAAAAAAAGCACAACTAAAAGTGACTTTCTATCATTAACTATAGTCCAGTAGATAAATTAGGATTATCTGAGATTTTTGAATGCACTAAGCCATTAGCTATTACTCATAATCTATAATGGCTGCCATAAACAAGCCAATTATATTATGGATTAATTCAAACTTTCCCAATGTGGGATCTTCCAAGCATGTTCAGACTCCAGCTACCATAATTACCTGCAGAACTGTCAGGTGGCATGAATGATCTTGATATCGGGGATATAGTGACTGAACCCTTGTCGTGGTTGGATCATTCCCTCCTTTGCTTTGACCTTCGAGCTGCCACACCCCGCCGCAGGGAGGCGGAACCGATGAGGTGGTTCCGCCCCAGGTGCCTGATGGACCCGGATTGGTTCCAGATGGAGCTTGGGTCATTTCCTGAGGCTCTGGCTCACAGCTCGACCGAAGACCTGGTGGCCGCCTAGGATAGGGCGGAGCTTTGGATCGGGTCGTGCCTTTGCGGTCTCTGACTCAGTGCTGATCTCGCTTGGCTCCAAGGTTCACCGAGGAACTGAGAAAAGACGCCTGGAGAGCGGTTGGAGGGCCAGCCAGTCTGAATCTGACTGAACACTGGTAAGGTCTTATATTAAGACTTACCTAGTGGTGATAAAAGTGGCAAAATGTAACTATTTTTCCGCTCTTATTGAGTCATCAGATAATCGCCCAGCCGCCCTGTTTAGGGTGACCCGCTCCCTGCTCCTTCAGGAAGCACAGGAGGACCCCTTGGAGGGCAGAACTGAGGATTTTGTACAGTATCTGTATGATAAAATCGCTCAGATTCGGGAACACCTGGACTCCAACGGGGTAGATCCAGGGGGGGGGAAGATGGAGGCAGGTCTTGAGAATATTATCTGGGAAGAGTTTGATTCTGTGACTCCCGAAGACGTGGACAGGATACTGAGTAGACTGAATGCTACCACATGTTTATTGGACCCATGTCCCTCCTGGTTGGTGCTGGCCTCTAGGGAGGTTACATGAGGCTGGCTCCAGGGGATTATAAATGCTTCCTTGAGTGAGTGTGTCTTTCCCGCTGCCTTGAAAGAGGCGGTGGTGAGACCTCTCCTCAAGAAGCCTTCCCTGGACCTGGCAGTGTTGGCTAATTACCGTCCAGTCTCCAACCTACGCTTTGTTGTGAAGGTTGTTGAGAGTGTGGTAGCATGACAGCTCCCTCAGTACCTGGATGAATCGGCTTATCTGGATCCATTCCAGTTGGGCTTCAGGCCTGGGTACAGCACGGAAACGGCATTGGTCGCATTGGTTGATGATCTCTGGAGGGCTCGGGACAGGGGTTGTTCCTCTGTCCTGGTCCTATTAAACCTCTCAGCGGCTTTTGGTACCATCGACTATGGTATCATGCTGCACCGGCTGGAAGAGTTAGGGGTGGGGGGCACTGTGTTGTGGTGGTTCTCCTCCTTTCTCTCTGACCGGTCACAGTCTGTGTTGGCAGGGGGGCAGAGTCAACCCCGAGGCCCCTTGTATGTGGGGTGCCACAAGGGTCGGTCCTCTCGCTCCTTCTGTTCAACATTTATGTGAAGCTGCTGGGTGAGATCATCCGTGGTTTCGGGGTGAAGTACCATCAGTACGCTGATGACACTCAGCTGTACATCTCCACCCCGGACCACCCCAATGATGCTCTTGAAGTGATGTCCCAGTGCCTGGAGGCTGAACGGATCTGGATGGGGAGAAACAGACTCAGGCTCAACCCATCCAAGACCGAGTGGCTGTGGTTTCCGACATCCCAATATAGTCAGTTGGTGCCATCACTGACTATTGGGAGCGAGTTGTTGGTCCCCACAGAGAGGGTCCACAACTTGGGTGTCCTCCTGGACTCACAGCTGCCTTTAGAAGGGCATCTGACGGCTGTGGCCGGGAGGGCATTTTATCAGGTTCGCCTGATTCGCCAGTTGCGTCCCTTTCTAGATCGGGATTCACTGAATACAGTCACTCATGCCCTCGTCACTTCCCGCCTGGACTACTGCAATGCTGTCTACATGGGGCTCCCCTTGAGGAGCACCCAGAGGCTCCAGCTGGTCCAGAATGTGGCCGCGCAGGTGGTTATGGGAGCGACGTGGCGCTCCCATGTGACCCCCCTCCTGCGCGAGCTGCACTAGCTCCCGGTGGTCTTCCGGGTGCGCTTCAAGGTTTTGGTTACCACCATGGCCTAGGACCGGGGTATCTACAAGACCGACTTCTGCTACCAGTAGCCTCTCACCGACCAGTACGCTCCCATAGAGAGGGGCTTCTTAGGGTGCTGTCGGTCAAACAGTGTCGACTGGCAGCCCCCAGGGGGAGAGCCTTTTCTGTGGGAGCACCCATCATCTGGAACGAGCTCCCCCCGGAGATACGGAGGATCACTGATCTGCGTGCTTTCCGCCGTGCCCTCAAAACATTCCTATTCCAGCAGGCGGGCCTGGCCTAACTTCTTTTTTAAATTGTTTTTAAATTTTTTAAATTTTAAATTTGTCTTATAAAATTTGGGGTTTTTAAATTTTGTTTTCTGGGCCAAATTATTTAATTGTATTTTAATGATTTTTTAACATTTGTATTATATGTATTTTATCTTTTGGCTGTTCACCGCCCTGAGTCCTTCAGGAGTAGGGCGGTATATAAATTCAATTAAATAAATAAATAAATAAATAAATAAATAAATAAATAAATAAATAAATAAATAAAGGCTACACTGGTGAAGAACTTGGAGTCTCAAAGAGATTTTGAGATACCCCATTAGAGCTTTGTTTAAAATTATTTATTTTATGGAACTACAATTTATTTTCAGATGAAAGGACAAATCACTTTCAAATTGTTCTTAAATTAAACTACAATATATAGTCTAATCCGAGTAGCTTTAGGAGGTGAGCTTAAGAGAGACTTTACCTTTTAAATCTGTATAAAACCTTGTGAAATCTGTGCAGTGACATCTGTATCCATTGTATACTGTTCAATGTAAAATTTCAGGGTGGGGGCAAAGTCCCAAATTACACATCGGTAAGAAATTGCAAAATAGGTTTTTAAAAAGTAGACTTTAAGGGGATGGAGTTGAACATAGATCTCCAAAAATATTTTATATATTTGATGAGGATGATGCTGAGAAGAATGTGAAACATTCTTCCCCAGTATAGAGCAAAAGAAGGAAAAACTAAAATATAAAAGGTGGTAGGGCTCCTTCATGTTTAATACTATCCCTGCTGAAATTTTGTTTTGTTTTATTTCTGGCGCCATGAAAAATCATGGAAGTAGGAAAAACATGCAGCCTGTTTGTTCAAACAATCACATTCACAACTTACTAAATAGCTAGTGTTTGCGATATAATGAATATTGGACTGTGAAGTGCGATTTAGCTTAAAATTCCAACTCAGTTCTAAAGCTGATGGGCTGACCCCGGGCCAGTTATTATCTCAACATGCCGATCCTACTTCACAGGATTATATTGAAGAATAATCCATGAGTTTATTTATTATTTAAATAAAAGTTTAGAATAAATCTGGTAATAAATATTGAAAGTTAGCAAAAATAGCATAAACAATGACAAATGAAAGGATTTACCATTATTAACTTTAGGGCATGGATGCTTCATCTTAGCAATATAAACATGATCCAACTGAAGTGTCATGATTTTCTACCTAATAAATGAGATTTAACTGAGTATCTAGCCCTTCATTAAAATAAATATCTCCACATACAACTATATTTTCTGAGAAAAAAATATCTCTGTGTTTAATAGGACTTGCATCTTAGCAACCTGATAATATAATCTTACAAACATCTACGCAGAAAAGTCTCAGATGAATGTATATAAAATTATAGTCTTAAACTGCTTAATTTGGATGGATTGTTGCTTGTGTAATTATGTACATGGACATATCCATGTAATTCTTGCTATGAGTGTTCATAATTGGGATGGTATTTACTCACATACACACACATACACACAAGTGCTGGGTCTCAGTTTAAGATATTAAACATCCATTGTTCTTCTGTCTCTTGAATTTCAGACATAAATTTTGTTTAGGATTATTGCTAATTATTTTGTATGAAAAATGCTGCAAATCACCAAATTAAAGACATCTATTTCTCTACAATATATAACTATTAGAAGAAACTGAAATAGCCTGTGATCGTAACATACCTTGATGCTTTTAACTTTTCTCTTCTGCCGTTTCTCAAATGTACCAGTCCTGGATTTCAGATGGAGAGAAAGCAAAAAAAGCATGCATGTTCATGTGGAAAAATACCTGACTCTGTCAAGACTGATGGCAAACATTAAAGGGCAGAAAAAGGAAACTTATTTGCTGCTGAAAAGTGCAATGCCACTGGTGCCTTTTCTGGCAAATCTTTCCTGCCAAATATCCTTGGCACCGAATCCTGGCTGCTCTCTCTTCTTGAAAGAACAACTGCTCAGGGTGAAAATGTCAAATCTTTCCCAGATGCTTTGCAGTGGTATTAAACCTGGTCATGTTCAACTCTTTTGTCCTGTGAGTTTTGTTGTTTGGCTTTCCCTTGGCTTCAATTGTGCAGAATTCTCAGATTAAGATTTGCCAGCTGGTTTCTGTTACAGGAATGCAGGCTGAGATGAGAGAGCAGGGAAAGATGCTGGAATCCAACAGCCTGGAAAATCGTGGGGGATGGGGTTACTGTTGATCCTTTAAGAGCCTCAGCTCTGTTCTGCGGTATGTTGCTGTGTTAAAGGCAGCAGGCTCTTTAAATGTAAAATATTAACTGATGGATTCCAAGCTCCGATTTGGTTAACTGATGGACTGCGTGCTGCATAGATTTCACCCCATCTTTACAAATAGACATACACACACCTTTCATCATTAGATTCTGTGTGTGTGTGTGAGAGAGAGAGGGGAGGGAGAGGGAGAGAAAGAGGGAGGGTTTTGTTTCTATTGGCTGATTCTTGCCTTCCCACCCACATCTATTCCACATCACCTTGGTGTCTCCCTAAATAAAACCAGCCCTCCTTATCGCAGCAAGGAAATCAAGCAATAGAGTTGCAATGGATTTTAAATAAACACTTCCCCCCCCCCCATCATTGCCAGGCTGCTGAGAAGCACGCAGGAGGCACCTCACCAACTGCTACTGAAACGCATATACATAGCTACCTTGCCTGCTTTCTGACTCTACTGCTTCTTTCACCCCATGAGTGAGGGCTGGAGTACACAAGAAGCTGGCTGCAGGCAGAGGATAGAATTGGTACCTTTATGACCAATTCTTTCTCCATGGATTTGAAGGACAGCACCAGTGAGGGAAGCCTAGGGAGCCTTCAGCCTTCCAGCCTCCAGATTTTTGCTAACACCTCAACCCTACATGGAATCCGCCATATCTTTGTTTATGGACCTATGACTGTGCGGCGGGCTCTATGGGCTCTAGCATTTGTAGCTTCCCTGGGCCTCCTCTTGGTAGAGAGCTCTGAGCGAGTGATTTACTACTTTTCTTATCAGCATATCACCAAGGTGGATGGACTCGTTGCTAACAGCTTGGTCTTCCCAGCTGTCACCATCTGCAACTTTAATGGGTTCCGCTTCTCCCGTCTCACCACCAATGATCTGTACCATGCTGGTGACCTTCTGGCTTTGCTGGATGTGAATTTACAAATCCTTCATCCCCATCTTGCTGACCCAACGGTCCTGGCCATATTGCAAGAGAAAACCAACTTTCAGCAGCATCGAGCCAAGGTCTTCAGCATGAGTGAGTTCCTAGGGCGTGTGGGCCATGACATGAAGGAGATGCTGTTGTACTGCAAGTTCCGGGGACAGGAGTGCAGCCACAAGAACTTTACAACTGTGAGTATAAGGAACAGATTGACTTTCTTATTACCTTAATAATGGTTACGGTAACAATGGGGTGTACCTAGAATTGGTGATTATATTTATCCTGGCTTCTCTTGGTGAGATAGCAGACTTGAACTGAAGTATGCTTGGTATCTTTGTGGCAAATTTGGGATATTTAAAATGGGAAGTCAAATTAAGGAATTAAGAACTGTTTCTTGGGAGATTTCAGCTAGCTCTAGTTATTGGCCTGTTCAGACCCTTGATGTAAGGAATGACAATATTCAATTGCACGGTGCTTTCCTCAAGGAAACTAGCTTATTTTGCTGTTGGATGAAGATTAGCAGCAAAGCAGTATTGAAATAGTACAGTACTTTCTGGTTGATATGGTTCATATATACCCCACTGGTTGAAAAGGACTTACAACTTAGATTGTTTTATTCCTTTCGCTCTTGGTAACAATTATTTCCCATTTCATATTAAGTTTTTTTCCAAGACTCCTACATAAGATTCTGAAACTGGATAGCTTGGGGACAATGTTTCTTTGTAGTAATTTAGTGCTGGTGATCTACCTCTGATTTGTGGTCTTGAAGAAGTGTAGAGTTTTATGAGCATTAAGGAGTGAAATGTTGAGCCTATTCCATGCTAAATATAGTGATCTGTTCTCTTTCATTTCTCCTAAATGTTGTGTAGTGGGCAAAAGATGAAGATGTAGACTGTAAAATTAGTATTGTTTCAGTTGTCATAGGCCATATGCATTCATGATTTTATAATTGCAGCATCAATTGTTGACTTTTAAGTGTGTGAATGAAGTATGAGAATAAATATAAAATATTAATATCTTGACTTACTACAACATAGTAAATACAATATTTTTCAGTTGACTTGCTTCGTACATCATCCCCAGCAAATCTCCAAGTAATGGTGCAACTAAATAATGCATAAACATAGAAATTAAGTAGCTCTAGGCCTGGAACTAAAAAGGAAGTGACGTGTTTCATAGCTATGGCCAGTTGCCATTAAAGATGAGGATCAGAATAAAAAAATGACTATTTAATAGGGGACAAACAAAATGAGAAGGGTACTCTTTACCGACTTTATGTCATCCAAATTTCCAAACTGGTTTAAATTTTAGTACTTGAAGTCACATATAGGGGGCACTAGATTAGAGAAATGTTTTCTAAACTAATTATTTTGTTATACTGGCTTCCTTGTGTGCTTTTTGCAGCAGTCTGAAATGGAGAAGTTAAATAAGTGAAGGTGACAGGCAGTAAATATTGGAATAAAGTTTAATTTCTTTGCTCAGACTTGTGTAAAAGTCACCAAGAGTTTGGTTTGAAAAAATGTAGTATTTTTTTAAAACAAATTATGAATTCCTTGTTTCTGTGGCAGGGTTCAGATTAAGACATTGGACAGAAAGGAAGAGTTTTTTTTTCCCATAGGAAGCTTTGTCTTAGTTACATTATACATTAAGGGTTTGGCCTTAATTAATAATAGTGCAGAATTTAGAATATATATAAGGCAAAGGCATTCATATATATCAACTTGTTATAATATATAAAACAGGAGTCCATTGTTGGAAGGTTGAGACAGAAAACAGTTTGCTTCAATAGGATAAAACTAGAAGAACCAACCCTTTAAAAAGCTTTGTTCTCTCATATAGATTTCCTTTATTGGTCCATTCTTGCCCTTCTTGATATAGTATGAAGCACATTGCTTCTGACTGCTGCAAGGCAACCCAACTATGTGCTTAAGTTACATAGTTCAGATAGATTCAGATTGTGGACTTTTTAATGTAATTTAGACTTTCCACCATAGTACCTGACTTTGGAATCAGTTATGTGATTTAAAAAAAAATAAAATAAACATAGGCATTACTGACAATGGCTGCTTTGTTATGGAAAGAGGATATTATACTTTTTGATGTTTGGAAACTCACTGTTGTGATGTAGACAGGATTGTAGCTATATGTTAAGAGCAAGCTGTCAGGATGAAAACTTCGGGTGACAGTCATATTAATTGACAAGACACTATTTAATGGACCTTTACTGAAGAATAATATTCCAAACTGATATAAAATGATAAATTCTAAATTGCGGTCTAGAAATGGAAAGTTTATTGTTATGGATATATATTTATCAGAAGTTAATTTTCCAACATTCTTAACCATCTCTACCTTAAAAAAAATACAAAACAAAAATAATGTGGAGGAATTGGGTACATTTGCTTGGAAACTGCAGAGTGAGAAAGAATTGGGGAGAAATTCATGTTTTGATGTTTTCCCAGGAAAAATATGATAGCAAATATATAGGGCCTAGTTGGATAAAAAGTTTTTAGTTGCTTTCAGTGAGTAAAAGTTACCACCTGAAGAGAAACTTTAATGAAAGATCTGTTCATTCCAAAGTGTCATCAAATACATCGTCACATAAGAGATTGAAAATGTAAGATTTCAGATAGAAAGTATCAGCCAAAATAACAGACCTTACCAGGTTGGTTAAATAAAATGATAACCCACTATAAATTAGCTTTATCAATATTTCTTATTTCCTACAAATTGCCGTTCATTTGGGTAAGAAGTTTATTGATAGGGTTGTACCAGATAACTTTGTTGTACTTCAAGGCCATCATAACAATCTCACCATAATGGAACTGGCATACCCACCCACCCCCACTGGTGCAGAGGCATGCTGTGGATCCCATCAGTCAAGGATGGCAGGGTCTAGTTTCTTTGCTGTGACTCCTGTTTTTGGAATATTTTGCCCCTGCCGAGGGTGAGATCTGCTCCCACCCCTTTGGCCTTCTGAAGACCTGACTCTGTCAGTTGACTTGGTGCCCGACCAGGGGATTATAACTCCGGAGATGGTTGATGAACTAATAGAAGATCCCATCTCACTCCCTAGTGCATCTTGCTCCCTTCTTCCCCATCTTTAATTATGATTTGTATTTTTATTGCTATTAGAAATATCTATCTTTCATGGTTTTGTTGCTTTTAATATTGTAAATTGCCCAAAGTTGGCGAGATAGACTACAGATAAACAAACAAAATCTGATTTCTACATGGAAGATTGAATCACTTTGCCTTGAACTGAAATGTTGAAGTGAACCAATCTGATTTTATCAGTTTTTTTCAATTCAGTGGAAAGGAATTACTGTGTAGGTTTCAGAATCTCACTTTAGCATATGGACTGAAGCAGAGCAATTGCTCCAGTCAGATGCTTCAAAGGGGAATGCCACTTCAGCTTGATGCTCTGCTTTGGAGATATGCTTTAATTGAAACTTTGATTAGTTTGAAATACTCTTTTGAAGTTTGCACAGCTTTAATGACTACTAAAACATTCAAAAGCTTTTTGTTCCTGATATTTGTAAGGCTTTGTGATATATGTTTTGGAGAAGGAGCAAGTTCATTCTTACTCTATTGTGCCACGATGATGATAACTGAATAAGAAAGAGAAAAAGAATAGTACTCTCCCCAAAAGCCCTTGAATAATTTTAGATATTGTTGAAATTAAGAGGCAAAATGGTAGAAGATAAATATACCATTTTGTCTTTTTTTTAACAGATGCTTCATTTGAGGCTTCATTTCAGTTATTTATGAATAAAATAGTTTCCTAGCCAGTGCCTGTAAAAGAAAGAAGAAAAAAAAAGCAGTTTCAAAACCACTATTTAGAGGTATTTAGCCAAACCTTTATTTTCTGATCTTGAGTCAGAATATTTCTTCAAACCGTATCTGTTCTCAAACATTACACTGATTTTTAGTTTGTTCATTGGTTACTTGATCCCAATTCTGCTCTTAATCCAAACATTCTAACTGTACCTGATTTCACCTTAATAGGAAATAGCATATCTTCCCTTCTGAGTCATGGTGATGATTACTGGTAGAAGAGAAGCTAACAGGGATGCTGTAATAAATTTCTTGAAATAGTTGTTGATGGAGACACAAATGGCAAATAAATTAGTAGTCATTTTGAATTATATTTACACATTGTCTGTTTATGAACATTACTTGATTCAGGCTTGAATCTCCATTATTATGTATCCAGAAAAGCCAAGAATGATTTCAAATATGACATTACAGATGCTAGAATATAAAATTTGCTTCAGTTAAAGAACCTTAAGTGAAAAATAATTTTTCTGAGATATTTATATGAACAGCTCTCAAAAATCTAATTTTGTTCACCCTCAAATATGGTGCTATACAAAATTATTTTAATTGCTATAATTAATGCAATTATCAAACCTTCCTTTTAAAAATACAACCTTGATTCTTCCAAATCAGTACAGCAGGCCAAATTTGATTTATTTATGCAAAGCTATTTGAAATCATTATAGTATTTAAATGACCAAAAATAAAAACCAATTTAATTTACACTAGGTTTCCAAGTTTCCAGCACATGCAAATTGGCTGCTTTAACATATGGATAATATAAAGGGCTATTGTATGGGAATCAACACTTGTAAGACTATCCCACTAGAGCTGACATGCCCTGTTTATGTATATCTCTCTATTTATGTGTGGAAACACTGCTTGAAGTGACAGGGTAGATAAGCCCTGAGCAATTGTATCAAGGAGTAGGAGTAGGGCACTGAAGAGACAGATATAGTGGGTAGCCTGCTTTTTAGTGAATATATTTAGTTTGTTCGAAAGCTTCTTTGATTTTTACTGTGAAAGTACTGTTTTTATGATTCCCCCCTTATTTTGGTTTCTCTCTTTCCAATGTGCACATTTTTTGTCACTTACTTGCAATGTGTTATATTTTATCTAGCACATTAGTCAGTGACCCTAATAAAGAATTAAACTACTATGAACATAAAAAATTAAAACTTATTTAATCTTTATCTTGTTGAATGAATGTGCTCTGCACTCAACTCAGTTATAGATAGTAAAAGATTTTCTCGCATAACCTTTTATTTCTTTTCAGTAAAGATTCAGCTGAGGATGTTTTTCTAGGACCAAAAGCAGACTTCATTTAAAAGAAATGTTTATGAGTTTTTACCATTCTGATCATCTGTATGAATATCTCTGTAGCTTTGTATGCAAATTAGCATTAATGTGCTATAAAAGCAAAAACAGAAAGCCACTTTGATAAACTATGTCAATAAACTAATTTTTCAGTTTCACAATAATTGCTTATTGCAAAGCCAAACTTCCACTGATTCAAACATTCCACTTCTTATAGTAGCCAGATCTGAATATTTTTAGTCACTGTCTAAAACTCTACTTGAAATCTAATAATGGATGATATACTACCTTTGAATGCGGAAAATCCCTTAATTATCTGCTTCTTATATATTACTAAAAAGCTCAGATCTTTGAATGATGTTAATTCCAAAACAAAAAGAATATTGAAAAGAAAGTTTACAGAATTAGATTCTTTTTCCTTAAAAGACACACAACTAGTAGTAGATAAAAAAAAAAAAACATTGTCAAATCATTGTCAAAAATTTCAGATTCAGGGCAAGGTTATAATACGTTATTTATTTAATGTAAAGAATAGAGATACCATAATTTCATTTTGCCAAGAAGTCATATGATCAACAAATGAACCATTTGTTGATCAAATGTTGAACAAATAAACGATTTGTTCATTTGTTCAAATGAAGACTGGCTGAAGTAGATGTAGCCTAAATGGCTATTAACTATTAGTGAATGCTGATAGAGTGCTCATGCAGTTCCCGTGAATAACAAATGAATCTGTGCCCATAAAATAACAAAGATGAATTGCACATGAATAAACATGAGTGTGGTTAGAAGTTGCCACTCTCCTGAGCATATTACATACTGTTTTCTTGCAACTTTACATAGAGCAGTCCAAAGGAGCAAAAACACCCTCTCTAGGAAGTTCTGCACAAATCAAAATTGCAAATTACATTAACAATATTCAGAACTAAATTCCTGAAGTAGGGCTTGTGTTACACAACTTTCTACTGCCTTCTCTTGAAATATATTTAAAAAAAACTCTCCCGTGCTTATAAAAACTTTCTACTTAACAAATCTGCAACTCAAGTATATTTTGAGTGTGTTTTATAGTTAGACAAGCAAAGACTGCATACATCAAACAGGATATACCAGTTCAATCAATCACAGAATTAAAAGTCAATGTAAATGTGATGTTAATAATGTAATCTGATTGTTTATATTTTTTTCACTAAATAGCAAAGTTGGAGTCACCAAACTTAGATTATATCCCTTCTACTTGGAAACATCCCTCTAGCTGGAAACAACAGCTGGAAGGGGAGCAAGAATGAGACTTTAATGTCATAGATCTGATTTGGATTGGGTTTCCCATGGCAAACTCTCAGGCACTAAATTTGTGATTAGTGATATGTCCTGAATAGCTTGGGGGCAATTTAATATGAACCAGGCATATGGCAAACAATACCTTGTTTGCAGAAGTCCAGCCAATAGCTATATTTTTAGAAATAAGGGACCAAGCCATCTTGGTCTTCATGTTCTAACAATCTTGTTTAGTATGAGATCTACCATCCCTCACAAAAAATAATACATTTACCAGATAATCCTCATCTTGAAACTGCCCTCTAAACTTCAGACCTTATGATTAGGCTTTGTGTTGTAATCATTATCATCATAATAAAATGCTTCAAAATCAAGGGACAGTAATAGTGTGAAGGTGATGAAAATTGATGGAGAGGGAGGGAAGCAAAGAAATAAGTTGGCTGATAGAAAATGAGATGTTCAAAGTTTGCAACTGGGATATAGGAAATAGGTTTTAGATGTGATGGAAATCCAGGAGAAGATCATAGGATGAGATAAAATAGATTCTTTCGAGAGAAAGTAGAATGTGTAAAGAATGTACAAAGAAATAGGAATTGGGATTTTCTGAACTATTCTAGGGAAGAAGAAATAAATGTTTGGGGAAAAAAGTTTGGAGTTGTGGAGGCAAAACCATCCAGACCTAGGGATTCTGCTTGATGCAAACAGACTTGCCTCAGAGAACCAAAGACTAGGAAAAAGAAAACTGCTTAGTATAGTAAAGTAACTTTAGGAGATAAAAAGGATATAAAAATGAAAAGCAAGATAAATTACTGAAGGGTAAGGGAGAAAGGAAGCAAAAGTTTAAAAGTTAAAATATTACTTGTGAGTCAGAGAGTTTAAGAAGACAGAAGAGGTAGAAGAGACAAAGGATTCCAGTTGGCAATGGGAGTCAGAAGGACTTTTTTCTTATGAGAAACAAGACAAGCTATATTTATTTTATTTTATTTTTTATTTTATTTTATTTGCTCAATGATGTGTTTGTCTATAGCTTGGGTTTGGCTTAGTCAGCAAGGTTCAATAGTGAAGGGGATCACCTAGTAGTGTGTCAGCTAGAAATATGTTGAGATCAAGCAAATGACAAATACTGAGTGTGCAATGGCTTGGCTTACACATACATTCTGGCATTTAATTAATTAATATAGCTGCCCATCTCAATCAATGACTCTGGGTGTCTGTGCCTCAATTTCCTCACCTTCCTATTGAGGAATCTTCTGAATGGGATGCTTATTCACATATTACACTGTCAGGAATGTTATGTTACTGCCTTTGCAAGGCTTCACTTGCATCCTGATGAACATAAATAGATCTTCTGCACAGGACAACCTGTGCAGAAGGAGTAAGTTGCCTGGAGTAAGTTGAGCATTATCTGTAAGAAGTTGAATAACTGTATAAAGCCAAAAAAGTCTTCACTGTGATACATTGAGCAACATATTCTACCATTCCAAGGCAACTTCATAGACAGCATGCTTATGAAGTTCTTCCAAAATTTTACCACTTCCTAGGATGGAGATTATTGCCTTGTTTATGATTCAACAAGAAATAGTATGTATAGTCCAAAATTCTTTTTGGACAATATGTTTACTAAGCAAATCCAAATATTAATGTTTGCTTTTAAGCTCTCCATATCTCTTAATTGGGCAAGATACTTTTTGTATTTTTTTGCCAATAAAGAGAATTAGAAAGTTTGCATTTCATAATTAATTAAATAATTAATGCATTAATAATTTATTTATTTATTTAAATTTATTTGCCGCCCATCTCAAGCCAACCAAGGGGCTACTTTGGGCTGCTTACAACAATAAAACAGGAAAACAAAATGATAAAAAATGTAAACATAACAATAACCAAGAAATAAAACAATAAAAATAAGCTATGGAAGTACAATCATATGAAATTAAACAGATGGACAGAGAGGGAGTAGGAAGCGCAGTGGGGAGATGGGGTCAGCTAACTAATCCAGTAGTCACCTCCAGTGATACACTACCCAGTCCCCAGGTCAACCAGCAGAGCCAGATTTTCAGGCCTTTGAGGAAGGATAAGAAAGTGGAGCAAACTTCACCCTGGAGGGTGGGATTTTCCAGAGGGCAAGTACCAGAGCAGAGATCCCATCTGATTCCATCAGTCAGAGTTCCTTGAATGATGGGATATTCAAAAGGCCTTTTCTTGCGGGCAGCAAGCTTGTCTTAGCGGGATGGGCTTTAAAAGTCATAACCAACACTTAGAACTGTACCCAACAGCAAACTGGCAGCCACTGCAGCTTATGAAGCAGTGGTGTAACATGGGTCATTCTATGGGCCCCAAAAACTGTTTCTGCTTCTGCACAAATGTAGAAGCATGAGCAGACTTTGGGGCCCATAGAATGACCCATGTACCATTTGAAGATCTGAATGCATTTCAAGAATAGCGCTATATAAAGCACATTGCAATAATCGGGACAAGAGATGACCAGAATTTAAATGTCCAAATGCAGGGAGTCCTGATCGAGGAAAGACCACAGCTGGTGTACAAACTGAAGCTGTACTGTGATCCAGATCTGGAAGTTCCAGGTACTCAAAGCCATTCAATCTTGCTAGGGTTTAGCCATTACTTCCTTTAAGCTTAAAGATGGACTTAGAACTAGATTAATTGTAACTTTTTCTCCATTGATTAATATATCTACTTCAATGTCCAAAGAAGGAAAAAAAAACATTAGTTCAGAAGCAAAAGGGTAATTTTTAGGCCACAAGGAGTTAGGGAAAGTGGTGTTCCCCTGGAATTAATCTTTGGGAGAAATACATTGATGGTTGACTTGACTGGGACCTTCACGGTAGTGCCAGAGCCCAGAATGGCAAGTGACTATTTTTGTTACTTCTTCCCTTTTCTCTCTCTCTTTCTCCCTTATGGCTAGGACAAACCACACAATAAATGCTTACTATTTGCTTGCTGACTGCTTTTGAAAGTCATATCTGTTTTGAACAGATCTACAAGAGAAATGAAAAGGGGAATACCTCTTTAAATTTTTTTCCACTATTATAATTTGTATCTAAAAAGAATGCATTTAAAATTTTATGTTCATTAGTTTAAAAACTTTAGCCAAACTTATATTTATAAATTAATAAACAATCAAAGAGTGATTGAAGTTACAGCTCAAATTTTAAGGCAGACTTTAGACTCTGATGTTATGTTTAACTGTACAGTGACTTATTAGAAGCCTTTGAAGCAATAATTGTATCCTATCAAGCCTAATTTACCTTGTATGATTGCTCTGAGGATAAGAATGGTCAGTGTCAAGCTTCTTGAAAGAAAAGCAGAGTAGAAAGCTGATGAATAAAAATTGGATTCAGTTTGTGGTAATGTGAAGTTAGCAATCTTCCAGCAGAACTGAACTTATTAAGAAGTCAACGTGGTGCATTCTAAACTTTCCTTATGATAGTATATATCAAAATAATGATGTTGGTAGATGCAAGTAATAGTTGTGCTGCTTTTCCTAAAGATCTCCTGGAGATCATATCTTGGTATTGTACTGGAAAAGGAAGTATATGTTGTTAATAGGTTGAGGGAAGGATGAAGTTACCGTCTCTGTTTTCTGGGTCAATCCTGCCTGCAGAATTGACTGAGGAGTAGAGCTGGTCCTTATGAATATTTTATAGTCACTATTCCTGGCAGCAGTAGCAGCAAATGTAGCTTGTCCTTGAAGGTGTCAATCTGAAGGACAGGTGCCATTTGCATGTGAGTTGCAAGGTGTGAACTGCCATCTCCTAATGGAATATAAGGATAAATTGTAGTTATAATTTTCAGACTGGTTTTACATTACCTTTTTAATGAATCATTTGAAGAACTATGTTAATCCATTTTCATTATGAATGATTGTACTGTGTGAACCCAGCCTGTTTGTGATACAGTGGTAGTTGAAGAAGAGGCAATTGAAAGATGATCTAAGAATAGGCAGGTCAGTCCACTTGCTGAGAGATCTGGGGAAAAGCCTCTCAAAGATATTCTACCATAAGAAATCATTTATTATTGAAGTTGGGAAACTCCTATTACATTTTTCAACTTTTTATGTTTACCCCAAGTTAGTGTTAAATATATCTTGTTCTTATATCCTTAGTTTTGCCATCTTGACAGATGCAATAGGTTATGCAAAACATGGAAAATAGATTAAATCAGCAATGAAAATAAGCATGTTGTTATGAACTCAATAATTAGATCAGTATAATATAATTTATCATTTATACATTTTTTTAAAAAGGCCTATATATCCCCTTAAGAATATATAACCATAATGGGAAAAGCAGCATGAGCCATACCTTTGATTAATTCAGTCTAATAGAGACGCTCATTATGATGGGCAATTCAAGATCTAAATTTTCCTGCTTTTTGATGGGGTTTTTTTTTGCCTTTGTAACAGATTTTCCCTTTGTGTAAAAGATACTTTTCAATAAATGATCATATTCTGTGGAATAGGAAACAGCCCTGTCCCACAAAATGCCTAACTATCTTGATGAGGGAACTGAAATCAATCCACAGTAGACCCAGCCATGCTCAGGATTTACTAACTCTGCATAGTTGGTTGTGTCATGGGAATAGTTGAATTCATTCCATTGACTCTTTTTGCACTTCTAATCTTCTAAGAAACAAGAATTGGAGAAAAAGATAGCTGAAAAAAATAAGCCTTTCTATTAATGGACTCATTACCAACGCCTGGCCGCACTACATCTCCCAAATATTACTTGGCTGGAATGGGTAAATTGTACTTATTATTGCATCTATTATTGCCTTTTTACCCATTGAGGGAAAGGACTGTATGTGCCAGAACTATCAGTAAGAAAATTGACTGGATTAATGGTTTTCTGAGAAATATGTTGTGGGAAGGAGGCATAACCATCCTATTACTGATGCTTAAAGATCAAATCTGGTATAAATAATATTGCATGTAGAACAAAACAACTTAGTATAGTGTCTAAAAAACTGGGTCATAAAATAGTGGGGGTCTGGTACAGATTTCTGCAACTAGATTACTAAAGGCAAGCTCTTATTCTTTCACCCTCAACTACTTCTCCATCTGCAAAATAAAGATAATGGCAGTCACTTATCCTTCAGGGGTACTCAAAGCATTAAATAGTATTATGCATACAAACCTCTTCAACATGTAAAATTTCAGTGAAAGTATTACACATATAAATTTGGCTGCAGTATAAAGAGAGTTCATTTAAGCATTAGTTTCAGCCTTGCTTAAGCTCATAGGTGCCTTGACAGTTCTCAAAAAGTTAAATATGACCAGACCTGATTATATTTCGATGGAAGACCACCAGGATTACCAAGATATAGCTAGACTGGGGGTAAAAGAACATCTTAAAAGAAAAGATGTTAATCATTTTTGTATTTTGCCAAGGAATGTACATGAATATGTCCATGAGTTCAGTAGAAGAAAACATGACAAAAAGGAAACTACATTAATCCTACGTTGTTATTGTTAATTATGTGGTTCATCTACTGCCTCATTAATTCATGGATTTTAGGCAGTTCATAGATAATAAATAGCAGTAAGCATAAAATACATTTGAAAATGTCAGATATAAAATGCAGCAAGTAATATCAAATAATAAGAAAAATGTGCTATTTACTGTATTAGAATTTGCATTGTAAGAAATACTGCTTATGTTTTTCATTTTTCTCTTAGCTCCATTCCATGTTTCTTTTTTCAACTTCCTGTTTTTAAATAATAGAGCTATTACAATGTGACTTCCTGGGAGTCACAGTCTATCAGCTAAAGACAAATATTGTTCATCGCTCTATCTTGATTTCATATAATGCTAACCACAAATAGTGATTCAATTATAGGTATACCGTAATATCTAAACAGAATCTTTGAGGAAAACATAAATTTAGATTTTACTTTATGTATTTTAGAATTGGAAATTTATAGCCAATAATTAATTAAGTAATTATTAGCATGTCTGCAGAGTTTTGTAGTTAATAGCATTTTGGTATCAATGTGTACCTACTGCCAGTAAACTATGACTCATATAGTAACTAACTTAAAATTTAAGATGTTTAAGCAGTTATCCTACTTATTTTATACACAGCAAAGATATAGATCTATTGTTTTAAGGGATCTATATCTTTGCTATGTATATCAACTAGATATAACATTGTCAATTAAAACAGTACCATCAAGTTTATTTTATTTATTTGTTTGTTTGTTTGTCAAACATGTACAAGATAGCAGGTATAGGTATAAACATAAATATAAACAAAGGAAGTAAATACAGATAAATGGGGACAGTAAGACAGGAACCCTAGGCACGCTGGTGAGCTTATGCACGCCCCATTTACGGACCTCTTAGGAATGGGGTGAGGTCCACAGTAGATGAATTGAAATTGAAGCTGTGAGGGTTTGAGGCTGTAACCAGTGGTGGGATTCAGCCAATTCGCACCACTTCAGGAGAACCGGTTGTTAACTTTCTGAGCAGTTGCTAAAGTCGTATTTCCTGCAATCGAGTTTGGAGCAGTTTACCTTGAGTTTGTATTGATTGTTTGCCTGTGTATTATTGTGGTTGAAGCTGAAGGAGTCGTTGAAAGGTAAGACTTTGTAGCAGACCATTTTGTGTACTGTGCTTAGATCATACCACAGGCAGCACAGTTCCAGATTGTCCAAGGCCAGAATTTCAAGTCTGGTGGCATAAGGGATTCTATTGTGAGTAGAGGAGTGGAGTACTCTTCTCGTAAAATACCTCTGGACCCGCTCAATCGTGTTAATGTCTGATATATAGTGTGGATTCCAGGCGGATGAGCTGTATTCAATAATTGGTCTGGCGAAGGTTTTGTATACCCTAGTTAGCAATACAATGTTACCAGAGAAGAAACTTCACAAGATTAGGTTCTTAATGCCTTTTTGGCAATGCTGTTACAGTGAACTCTGGGCCTTAGATCATTTGAGATGATCCTAGGTCCTTGACAAAGTGAGGGCTATCTACAAGATTGTTTCCGCCCAACTTGTATTTGGTGTTCTGATTTGTTTTGCCAATATGTAGGACAGAGTATTTATTAGTTAAGAATTGGAGTTGCCAAATGCACAACCATTCTGACACATAATCAAGGCCACTTTGTAGGGCAGCAGCATTGTCAATGGTGTTAAATAATTTTACGTCATCAGCAAAGAGGACACAGCTGCTTTTAATATGACCGCATAGGTCATTGATGTAAAGAAGAAAGAGTGTGGGTCCTTAAACACTACTTCGAGGGACACCACTGTTAACTGGTGCTGGATTTGATTGGGCCCTCTCTATTTTGACTATTTGTTGCCTGTTGGACAGGAACGTGGCTATCCACGTGCAGGGATCCAGAGATGCTGTAAGAACTTAGTTTCAACAGTAGTTTGTCGTGCACCACTGAAAGAAAGGGTTTACAAAAGTCTATGTAAATTGCATCTATTGTTTTACCCTGGTCAAGATGTGTGGTCCAAATGTTTCTACAGTATAGGAGTTGCAGATTACAGGACAATTTTTTTCTAAAACCAAACTGCTTGTTAGATAGCAGGTTGTTTGTCCCTAAGTAGAGGGTGATGGATTAGTTTATAATTGATTCCATAACTTTACAGATGACGCAACACAATGAAATTGGTCTGTAATTTTCTACTAGTCTAGGGTCTCCCTTTTTAAAGATAGGTATAACCATGGCTAATGATCATAGGTCGGGCAAGGAGCTGGTTCTGAAGGATACCTCATAGATTGTGTATAGAGGTTCAGCTAGGGCAGTGGCAAGCTTTTCCAAAAACTAGGCACATAATCCATCAGGGCCAATAGATAGAGATGGCTTTAAGTTAGGTATTGCCATTTCAATGTTATCTACTGTAAAATCAATATGTTGTAAATTGTTACAATTTGTTATTGATATGAATAGGAAATGGGGGCATCAGACATTGCTATTGACAAAGACTGAAGAATGTATTGAAGAGGTTGGCCTTAGCAGCTTCATCGTTACAGTCTTCCCCGTTAGGCCTTTTTAGGGGTGGGATAGTTTTTGAGTCTTTAAGTTTGGCATTTACGAAATTATAAAAGGCTCGGCAGGAGTTCAAGTTTAACAGCTCTTCCTCCTGTTTGCAATGATGATTGGTACATTCAGCCTTTATCTGGCAGCATAAGGCCTTGTAGCGGTTTTTAAAGTTGGCTATGTAGCCAGTTTTGTTTTCTTGCCAAAAAGATTTTTTTCTTGGAGTGTAACTTTCTTATTGCTATCGGTAGTTTGGTTTTTTTGGCTTTAAGGGTTATTTTAGATATGTATAGATTAATGACTCAATTGACTTCGAGCAAAAAAGTGTTATAATGATCTTCAGTTATACAACCTGTGAACAGAAGGTGCCAATCAAGAGATGTGAGGTTGGCAGCTATGAGATCATAGTTGGCTTTTTTAAAGTTATAATTTGGAATCCCATCATTATGACCCTCTTTGAAAGAACATAAATTGAGACAAAAATCAATCATGCTGTGATCACTGTTGGAAAAAGGTTCTTTAACTTGTAGGCCATCAATTGAGTTTAAGCTATTGCAGAAGATGAGATCTAAGCAATTGTTGAGCCTAGTGTTGGTTGTTACCAACTGCTCCAGCCCCAGAGTCATAACAGCAATATTCAGGGTTGCATGTATAGGTTCAGTTGTAGATTCTTTTAGGGTCCAATTAATAAGAGGCACCAAGAAAGATAAGGGGGTGTGAGCAGGAAGCTGTCCATGTTAGTAGTGCAGTTAGCTTGTTCGTATGACCAAGGTCATAATCGGGAGCTCTATAATATAGCACGAAATCAGGGGTGGGTTCTAAATTTTTTACTACCAGTTCTGTGGGCGTGACTTATTTTGTGGGTGTGGTTTGATGGTCATGTGACAATTCTTTAGGATTTAACAGAGATACTGGTCTACCAGGCTTTTAACTGCTTGCAGAGCTGTACTGGTCTACCAATTTGTTTTTGGAGCGCGCTGGTCTACCACCACACTGCCTTTTACCGCTGATCAGATGTAGGGTGGTCCTTTGAAGCGCCGTGGCAAGAGTTTAAACAGTTTTTTTTCCTTCTAGCTGATCAGCTGGGACTCGGGAGGCAGCGAATAGATTGGGGGTGGGGCTAGGCAGAGGTGGTATTTACCAGTTCTCCGAACTACTCAAAATTTCCACTACCGGTTCGCAAGAACTGGGGAGAACTGGTAGCAACCCACCACTGCATGAAATGAACTATGGTATTTAGGGACAGTTCACAGACAATGGTCTCGGAAAGAGCAAGCTTCTGCTTGTCTAGGGACTTTTTATAAAATATAGCAACACCACCTCCTCTATGATTATCACGGTCAGACTGGAAAAAGTGATAGTCACAAGTTGTCTGAATTATCAGTATTTTAGTTACATGAATACATAGTCTTTAACACAAAAGGAAACCTAGAACAATTATAGATAGACCTAGTTAATGTAGTTAGCTAATATTGCAAGACTGAATACCAGTGCATTTGAGAAGCTACGATATACAGCTGAGCCAGCAAATATTATTTTTTGGGCTGTATTTGATGTGGGATTCCAATCTGGATGCACCCACCCTCACTCTTCTACCTCTCCCACCCCAACATTCCATCTTCCTCTCTACACTCTGTGCACAATTATTAGGCAAGTTGTATTTTGGAAGATTAATTTCATTATTGAACAACTACAGTGATCTTGGTCGACCCAAAATGTTAATAAACCTCAAACCTGAACATTTAAGAAAGTAAAAGGAACGCTTTCTCAGGAGAATATCTATGTGTGAACAATTATTGGGCAACTATTAGTGTGCAGAATTATTATGCAACTAAATGAAAAATGAAAATTTGCCCATCTCACTCGTTTATTTGCATCTGTTAAAGTGAGAATAATAAACAAACAACTCAAAGTGTACAAATAAACATTTCTGGCAGTTCACAAAAAAAAAAAATCAGTGACCAATATAGCTACCCTTCTTTTCAGTAACAGTCATAACCCTTCCATTCATGGAGTCTGTCAGTTTCTTGATCTGTTGACAATCAACTTTTTGTACAGCAGCAGCCACAGTCTCCCAGACACTGTTCAGAGAAGTGTACTGTTTTCCTTCACCGAAATCTCCGTTTAAGAAGTTCTCAATAGAGTGTAGGTCAGGTGAGGAAGGGGACCATGTCATGATTCTTTCATATTGAAGGCCTTTACTGGCTAGCCACGCAGTGGAATATTTTGATGCATGTGATGGAGCATTGTCCTGCATAAAAATCATGGTCTTCTTGAAAGATGCAGACTTTGCTTGAAGAAAGTGTCTTCTAAAAACTTTCAGTAGGTTTGGGAGTTGATTTTGAGTCCAGCTTCAACCCAAAAAGGCTCAACTAGCTCATCTTTAATAATACCAGCTCATACCAGTACCAGTACCAGACACCTTACTGGCGTCTGAGTTGAAATGGAGCTCTGTGCCCATTACTGATCCAGCCACAGACCCATCCATCTGGTCTTTTGAGTCACTCTCATCTCATCAGTCCATAAAAGTATAAAAAATCTCTCTTCAGATATTTCTTGGCCCAGTCTTGCCATTTCAGCTTATGTGTCTTGTTCACTGGTAGTTGGGTTTCAGCCTTCCTTACCTTGCCCATGTCTCTGAGCACTGAACACCTTGTACTTCTGGGCACTCCAGGTACGTTGCAGTTCTGGAATATGACAGCACTGGAGGATAATAGATACCTCATAGCTTCACAGTTGATTCTTCTCAAATCTTTGGCAATTAATGTGCATCTTTTTTTCTCAACACATTTCTTGCAACCCTGTTGATTATTTGATGTTTGATGGTTCTGTGATAATGTCCCAATATTTTAGCAATTTGAAGAGTGCTGCATCCCTCTGAAAGACTTTTTACAGTTGTTGACTTTTCAGAGTCACTTAAATATCTTTTTTGGCCCATTTTGCCTGAAAAAAAGAAGCTGCCTAATAATTATGCACACCTTGATATAGGGTGTTGATAGGTCACATCCTCCTTCATTAAACAAATACACATCACCTGATATGCTTCTACCCACTAAGCATTCCAGTTTATACAGCTTGGAGGTGAAAATAGGCATAAAAATGTTTATATGGTCAAAATACTCACTTGCCTAATATTTGTGCACACATTGTACAAAATAGGATCCTTGGGGAAACAACATATTATTCTCTCAGAGGTCTGAACTTACTTATCTTATGCAAAGGGATTTTATAAATTAGACTGAAATCAACTTGTGGGCTACTACTGTCTATTCTTACTGCAATATAAGAGGGTTAAATGTTATCTAGCCAATCATATTCATGCAAAGAAAATATTGTCTATACTATACAGTGCATACAAGATGGCATAAGTAAAAAATCAACAAGATGCAATGTAACCATGGCATTGCTACCTATTGTACATGGTCATAATTATTAATAAAATTAACGTTATTTACATCTTTTATTTGCTCTTCAACATGACATCAAATTTAGCAGTGACAATTAGCAGATCCAATCTTGTAAAATGATCTCTACTGCTGGATTTTTAGAAAAATATCCCGGGATTTCCTTTTTTGGTTTAATAGATTGCAGGACTGCAGATCTGCTGCAGTATATTTAAAGTGGGATGCAGATAATGCCAGTAACCTGCCAGGCTGGCAGGAGACCTTTTCAAGAAATACCTTTTGGCAACTTCCAAGGTATCTTTTCCTTATCTTATGAACCATTGCAGCAGTTTATCTGGTAGAATTGCTACAAATTATTCTGGCTTCATTTTTTTTTCAGTATTTGGGGCTGGATCTACATCACTGCAGTCTGTAACAATTTATAGCACTTGGGGACAAATGACATATTATATAGGGACTTTTGTTATTCACACTGATATCTGCTGTACCAGCTTTCTGTGAAATGTGAAACATAAAAAGTGTTGATGCATAAATCTAAAACATGAAGAAATACTGAGGGACAATAAATAGAGGCTGTATGCAGTCTGAGAACCGAGAACCTACCGACAACTCTTCCTGATGCAAGTTGACTATGTGACATTTTGTATTGGAAACACATATTTCTGATTCATATATTGTAATGTGTGTCTATTACAAAAATAGTTAACTTTTGTTCATGAAATATGCATGATACTAAAACACTTTTTTTAATCAGCTGAGTTTCTGATGCATGGACATGTGGAATTCATACTGGACATTTGGCATGTTGAAGTAAGGCTACATATATACTGTACTCTTTGCATATAAATCTACATGCAGGTTGAATAAAATTTTCTATGGATGAAAATTCTAGAATTTTAGAACTTTCCTAATTGAAGATTACCAAATGGAATAATTATTCAAAATTTAGAAACAATGGAATGGTAGAATAGAATAGAATAGAATAGAATAGAATAGAATAGAATAGAATAGAATAGAACAGAATAGAATTTTTTACTGGCCAAGTGTGATTGGACACACAAGGAATTTGTCTTGGTGCATATGCTCTCAGTGTACATAAAAGTAAAGATACATTTATCAAGAATCATAATGTACAACACTTAATGATAGAGCAGACGAAGTTGCAAATCATTTAATATTGCTTACACAAGTTAGCATTTGTTTCTTGTTTGAGTAGTGCTAAAATCATCAGAATAAGGAGCACATTTAGAGAGATGAAATTACTGAGTACAGACTAATAAAAGTGAGCACAACAGTATATTATACATTAACCGAGAGAGTAATAATTCAGCAAAATAAATCGTTTCATACTTTATGAGGAAGGATATTGAAGTTTATATCTTTCAACTGTCTTAAGCAAGTTAAACAACATATCAAAATTACTATTGACTTCAAAAAAAAAAGATTTGTCTTGAACTTTAGTAACATGTTGTGATGTATTACTTTTGAAATTATTTTAAATAAAATTAAATTTAAAACTGGCAAGATATAAAATTATTGAGTTTGAAAGAATGTTGCTTAATATATGTTAGCAATTATGGAATACAGATCTATTGAATAATAATTTTGTCAAACTTCTCTATGTTTCAAAAGCTGAATCTGAAAATGTTCAACATTTTAAAAGCTTGATATTGAACAATTTATTCACCGATATATTGATTAAACATGGCATTTTTTCCAGTTTTGTTCCATTGAATGTACAGACCATGAACCAGAATTAGATGACAGCTGGCTGGTTCAGATTGTGTCTGGCATCTCAGCAGTGGTTTGAATTCTCTAGATAGATCTGTGTCACTTGGAACTTGTTACCAGACAGATGCCTGCTGCTATTTAGGATTGATTCCTTGGAAGACAAGTACTAGCGTCTCTCTAAAACTCTGTTTAACATAATTCCTTTTCAGACAGTATTTCCTCTTTTCTCTTGATAATTTGACTAGAAAATATTTCATTGCTCTGTCAGCTCTATCAGAACTTCAGCAAGAAAATCTAAACTAGAATATTGACTTTAGGATGTAGAGGCAATCTTTCTAGAGAACTGTTTTTACCAATGTCATGAACTCTTCCCAGCTTGCATTCTACTTGCATTCACAAGTTTCTGTAAATTTTTACTAGCTTTACTTTTGAATGCTCAAGAATATTTTTTGAAGAGTTAAGACTAAACATGTTTTAAACTTTTGTTAAAATGAAAGATTCTTATAATGCTGAGTTGTACAACTCTGATTAAATTTCATGCAAATGTGATACCTTTGGGCAGACCTACTTATTTGTAATACCAGAAGCAACTCAGATTTTCTTTCAGTTTTAGTTTTCCATAGGCTGAAAAATAGAACTTTAGCTACAGTTAGTCCCTGACTTACAAAAGCTCATTTAGTGACCGTTCAAAGTTAATTCATATTTATGACAGTTGGAGAGAGAGAGAGAAAGAGAGAGAGAGAGAGAGAGGGAGAGAGAGAGATGCTAAGTGAATTATTATTCTTATTACATGAATCATGTGGTTGTTAAATGAATCCAGCTTTCCCACTGACTTTGTTATCAAGTTGCTGGGAAGGTTGCAAATGGCAATCAGGTGACTTCAGGACACTGCAATCATTGTAAATACATGCCAGTTGCCAATCAACTGAATTTTGATCATGTGGTTACTAGGATTTTTTTCACAGTTATGAGTGTAAAGACTGATCATAAATCATTTTTTTTCAACGCCATTGTAAATTCAAAAGGTTGCTAAACAAATGGATGTAAATTGAGAGCTACCTGTATTAATATTTAATTCCCACTGCATGCTAGATTGGAAAAAGAAAAATAGATTACAAGGCTGGGGAAAAAAACTAGAATGGGGTGCAGCATCCCCACAATCAATCTAATGCACATATATATTGCTAAAATGTCAGTTTCTAGGAATACTTTTTTAGATGCCACCATTAAATCTGAAAACCTGCTTTCAATAATTTAATGGGACAATTTTTTCAAAGCTTGCTGATGGTCTGGAGAAAACATATAATGGTCTGAGAGATACAAGTTATAACAATTTCTATGAAAGTGATCATCATATCATAGGAAGAGGGAGAGGAAGAGAATATGATTTGACTTTCTTATTCCAGCTTTCCCTGATCTGGTGATTTTGCTTACTTGTCTTAAATTGTCTTGAATGTTCTGGATTTCCATAAAATGAACAGTATAGGTTCATTTTATGAATATAGTACAACTATTTTCGGTGGCCTTTTGAAGGTCACTGTCACAAGTAAATGCCTTATTCTCCTTTATGTAAATAATATATGACCAGGGTATCAGGGGTTAACTTATTCTTCTCTATTTAATATATTCATATTTAACCACTCCTACATCTAGCTCCACCCCATGTAAATATAAGGAGCTGTATGCTTTCCTTCTGTGCTTCTATCTGTGAATATTCAGTGAATATAGAATTCCTTCTGTAAATAAACAGTGCTTTATTTTAATATCTAATTCTTAATCTACTTATTGAGTCTGATCCTGAAAATATCGTAACAATCTGGTAGCAGAGGATGGTTAAATTGACTCAATAAAACTTTAAATATGTCTGAGAGAGAAAACTCCAGAAATAAAAGAGAAAGACCCAACACCAGGGCATACAGCAAAGAAATGGAAGCAGATCAAGAAATAATCGATGAGTCCACGAATACAATATCGAGAGAATCTGAAGACTGCACTACTGACAATGAAGAAACAATGGATGAGACTGATGATCAAGAAGAAAACGAAATAGAAAACAACGAACTCAGGTCAGAGATACTAAAACTCTTAAAAAGCCAAAAGAACGATGAAAATCTCATCGCGAACCTCCAAGAAATATTAAAAAACAACGGAGCAGAGAAAGAGAAGCACATCGTTACGAATAAATCTAAAGACTCAAAAACGGTGAGCTATCTGCCTGAAAATAAAAATACAGCGAAAAAGAAAACTAACAGTCCCGTGCAAAATTTCGAATGGCAGCCATCTTGGTTTCAACAGACCCCTAAGATGAGCGAAGCAGAGCCAATCAGAAAGCTAGATTCAAAATACCTGGCGCGAAAAGCCTTACTTGATGCAAGAAATGAAAAAGAGAAAATTTACACCTCAGAAGAATCAGACACAGAGATTGAAGAGACTTCGATAGATATGCAAGTAAAATCAGCAATGAAAACGCTCTTTGCTGCTTTTGGACCAAAATTGAAAATCACTAAAGAATCAACGAAAAGGCAAGCAAGCAAACAAACATCTCAGAATCCACCCACTTCTATTCAAACGACGAAAGCGCCGACGCCTGAACCCAGAGAGCCCTGCAGATACCACCCCACGCCACAGACGATACCAGGGACCAGCGTTCTCAACCAAAGAAAGCGAGCGCCTGCTATCACCAGGACTCCCAAGATCGAGCCGGAGACCGATTCCTCAGAAGAAGAGCGATGCGAGGGAGCTGCAGCAGCGAGAACCTCTCACGACGGCTTCAGGAGCGAAATGAACAACGCGCATTTGCAAGACTACACAGACAACTTCGAAGGACATGAAGAAAGAGAGAACCATTCAGAATCGTCACAAGCATACCCACGCCATTTTGTAACTTTCAACATTTGCAAGACCACGGACTACCTCCAGTTGTAAGTAATGGATCCAACAATATTGGGAATTTACCCAATGATTTCCCAAAACTGAGAATAGATGGCATTAATTTGCAAGAATGGTGTCAGCAGCTCCAGGTTGTCTTTCTAAAAGAAAACTTATTATTTTTTATCACTAATCCCCCAAAAAGACCTTGGACTCTAAAATTAGACTGTCTGCACCATAGGGCATTTTTCTTATTGATTTCTAGTATATCTCCTGCCATGTACCACAGTATTAAGCAAAATCTAACTGTATCAGAAATTATTCAATGCATGTTTAAATTGTTTCACAGTGAAAGTGTAGCCACTACAACAAGAATGTCTAAAGATTTCTTCTCAGCTAGGATAAAACCAGGGGTTACCATAAGTGAACATTTAATATCTTTAAACAAAATTAGAGCATTTAAGGGGGGAAATAACTTCAGATCAAACAATGAAGAGTGTTATCATTAACTCACTAGACCCATCGTGGGATAACTATATATCTCATTTAGACACAATCAATTTAGGATATTTATCCATAGAAAGTCTATCTAACAAGCTAATATCTGAAGATAATTCAAGGAGAAGTCATTGTAACAATCACATGGAACATAAACAATATAAGAGGGTAGTTTTTCAAGAAAGATATCATGAACCAATAGGATGCCACAACTGTGGATCCAAAGAACATAATAGGAGAGACTGTCCAAAACTCCTCAGAAATAGAAAAAATCCTGACTATAGAAATAGGTATCAAAACAGACAGTCATCAATTGATAGACATAGATATAGTCCACCCATCTATAGGGAACATAGAGGGGGCAGGGATAACTCAAAAGATAGAAAGTCTGGTTCACTGAATGGGTTAAACAAACATGACAACACTAACATACAACAGACAGAGGACAATGATTGGCTTATCGATTCTGGAGCAACCAACCACACTACAAATAATAAAAATATACTATCTTCATTTGTAGAGGATAAATTCGTAATTAAGGTAGCTAATCAAGAGAAGGTTCAAGTCATAGGTAGAGGAAACATAACCTTACCTGGCCTAGGAAAAATAGAGGGGGTATTGTTAATACCTGAAATACCTCATAACATACTTAGTGCAATAAAACTAAGCAGAGATTCTGGCATAAATATTGTGTTCTCAAAAGGAAAAGCAACATTAGAGAAAAACAGAACAAACATAGGTACTGTGATTATTAAAGGAGGTCTACCTTATCTAATGACAAAAGAAAAATGGTTACACAACATTGATTCCAACATGGAAGATAACAATAACATAGACAACGAAAGCAGTGGTAATAGTAACAATGAGGAACATGAGATTATTCATAATCACAAAGACACACACAACAACAAAATACCTAATATTGGTAAACCAATTCATGATGAGTGTGCTCATGTCTTACATAGGAAATTAGGACATGCCAGTTTTCCTGTAGTTCAAAAGATGACTGAACATGCTGAAGGTGTTAAAATAAAAAATTGTAAAAACTATTTGGAATGCTCAGTATGTAAATCTACAAAATTCAAAACTAGCCCCAAACCCAAAAAATCAACAAGATCAACCAACAAAATTTTTGATTTGGTACACATGGACCTAGTTGGTCCATTAACACCATCAATCACATATAGAAAACGTTATTTCCTAACCATTGTGGATGACTATAGTCGTTATGGCTTTGTCTATACACTAAAGCACAAAGATGAAACTTTTCAGAAATTTAAGGAGTTTTACAAACGTATAGAAACACAACATAATATTAGAATAAAACAAATTATGACAGATAGGGGATGTGAATTCATGTCAAAAGAATTCTCCCAATGGCTTAAAGACAAAGGGATGTTACATTACACGTCTAGCCCTTTCTCTGCATTCCAAAATGGAGTGGTAGAGAGAAAGAACTCGACATTACAAACCATGATTAGATGCACATTAGAAGATGCTGGCTTAGGAAAACAATTCTGGTCAGAAGCTTTACAATATTCCAATTATACACAAAATAGAACTTGGTCCAGCATTGTTAACAAGACACCATATGAAATGATATATAATAGGAAACCCAAAATAGCTCATATGCACATATTTGGAGTCACTGCAGACGTACACATCCCTAAGCAATTAAGACGTAAAGGTGAGAACGTATCTAGGAGACTCAGGTTCATGGGTTACGAAACAGGCACAAAAGGGTACAGATTCATCGATAATAACAACAGATTTATAGTTTCCAGAACGGCTGTATTCCATGAACAGGCCAACTGGTCTAAAATACATCTTAATGAAATTTTCCCAAACAACTATACAAACACTAAACACCAAGAGGAAAGAACTGGAGAAGAATACAATCACAACATACATAAAAACAAAAACAAAACATGGACAAACAGTCAATACAAAATAAAAACAGACTCATTAACAAAAAAAGAAGCTAGGTATTTACATGACAATGACAGTAAACCAAAAAGAACAATCAGGAATAACAGAAACCAAATACCAAACAAATACAAAGATTATATAATGTATATGTATATAGATAAAGAGATATATGTAAGAGCGCCTCACAGTCAATATACAAACAAAAATGAAACGTGGTTACTAAATAACAGTTTATATGGTCTGAAACAATCTGGCAAAAGATGGTATGAATGTTTAGTAAAAGTGCTCAAAATTATGAATTTTAATGCCACTACTGCTGATAACTGTTTCTTTGTTAAAAAAGAGGATGACTCTTTAGAATTCGTGTTAATTTATGTGGATGATATTTTGTATATAGGTAAACACAAAGAGAAGAGAGAAACATTTGTAACAAAACTAAATGAACATTTCTCTTTGAAATCATTAGGTAAGGTAAATAAGTATCTTGGAGTTCAAATTAGTAAAACAAAAAAGGGATTCAAACTTTCTGAAAGAGATAAGATTATAGAACTCCTGAACAAATGTAACTTAAACGATGCTAAACCCTGTGATACTCCCATGCAAACTGATTTCCTGAGGAACACAGATGAGTCATCCCCTGAATTTAAAGATAATACACTTTACAGATCAGTCATCGGTTCCCTTCTATATATCTCCAATTGGACCAGACCCGATATCGCTTTGCCTCTCAACTTGTTGTCTAGACACGTCAGCAAACCACTAGTATATCATTGGGAAGCTGTCAAAAGAATATTAAGATATTTGAAAGGTAGCTTAGATTTTTGTTTATTATTGGAACCCAATAGTGACAAAGAGCCCATCCTCACATGTTACGCCGACGCAGATTGGGCTGGCGACACCACATGTAGAAAAAGCACATCTAGTTATATATTTTTTCTTAACAATTGTCCAGTTTACTGGTATACTGGTAAACAAGACTTAGTAGCCACATCAACGATTGAGGCAGAATATGTCTGTTTGTCTAAAGCCTCAAATAACCTCGTATGGTTTAATGACTTGTTGTCAGACACCTGGATGAAACCTTCATTACCATTTATCATACATGAAGATAATAAGGCTGCTATTGAAATATCTAGATCTGATGCCATTGGGCAAAGATCCAGACATATAGATATAAAATTCAAACATGTGAGGCAGTTATTTCAAGATGGATTTATTAAAGCAGTCCATTGTGAAACCTCAGAGCAAATTGCTGACATACTAACAAAGCCTTTACCCTCTAAGCAGCACAAATATTTGACTTCTAAGTTACAAGTTTTATATTGTTCAGAATCTGAATGTAATTATTGTTATATATCGAATCGGCATTTAGAGGGGGATTTGTCACAAGTAAATGCCTTATTCTCCTTTATGTAAATAATATATGACCAGGGTATCAGGGGTTAACTTATTCTTCTCTATTTAATATATTCATATTTAACCACTCCTACATCTAGCTCCACCCCATGTAAATATAAGGAGCTGTATGCTTTCCTTCTGTGCTTCTATCTGTGAATATTCAGTGAATATAGAATGCCTTCTGTAAATAAACAGTGCTTTATTTTAATATCTAATTCTTAATCTACTTATTGAGTCTGATCCTGAAAATATCGTAACAGTCACATTTTATTATTGAGATGGGTGAGAGGGATAGTACAGCATAAATATGCTTTGGTGTATTTGTACTGTACTTGAAGATCTTTTAGTTCCTTTCAGCATGATGATTATTAAATGGCAAGGGGTTCAGCAAGGCCTCTTGCCTAATAAAGATT
Organism: Arizona elegans; assembly: GCA_022577455.1. Lineage (NCBI taxonomy): Eukaryota > Metazoa > Chordata > Lepidosauria > Squamata > Colubridae > Arizona > Arizona elegans. The sequence continues at coordinate 111,301,585 of JAKOOJ010000004.1, read as the reverse complement.
TGTATAAAATGCAAAGCTTTATACAATTATACTGATATTTTATACAATTTAATTATTGGATATCAAACAATTAAATCTACCTGGACAAAGATCTATTTACTTTGCAAAATATTTCTATCCAAATCATTATACAGCTTGATCTCTAATATAGTGAAAGTGGTAAGAGAGCTTACATATATAAATATACCTATGCTAACAAGTATTTACATATAATGTCACTTGATTTACTTTGTGCCAGCTGAAGCAGCTGCTCTGAACCATTGTCTCAGATATTCTCAGAAGGGACATGGTTTGTTGTATAACATCCTTGAAATGTTGCCATTTCAAACTGCTTAAGACACTTGTTTTATGCCTAAGTCCCTTCAATAAATCAACCAAGACTGATTTGCAGCTTCAGCTAATATATTTCATACGTTCCTGGTTTTGATGCCAAGCTTTCACCCTGCAATAGCATAGTAATATGTTGCTGTTGTGTATATGCATCATGCTTACATGGTATCTGTAGTAGTAAAAGAAAGAAAGACATCCTGCATATGCACACACATATAGTACACCCACCCACCCACACATATATATACAAACACATACACATTTATCTTCATTGTTTTATATTTCTTTATATACCTTTTATATCCCTTAAATTGGAATCATGCTCACATGGTAATTTGTAGTAGTAAAAGGAAGACCTGCCCTCCCCCTCAAGCCTGAAAGATTATTTCTCAAGAAATCAAGTAGTGGAAATTTCACATTTTTCTAAGCACATTCCACTTGCTTGAAGATCTTTTTGTAGTTAATGAACCAGTTATTGACTTCTTTTTGGTATCCTTTTGGCTTTCTCAGTTATGCAGCAAACATCAATAATATGTTATACCTATTCAAATTAAGCCTAAAGTCCACATGCTAATTCTCAGTGATTTGAAGGCAATCATGAAATTTAGAACATTTCTGGTAGATATTGTGGAGTGCAGTAGTCTGGTTCTCTCAAACCAAGTGAACTAGTAGGATTCATAGCCTTTTAGCAAGATTAAAATTGTTCTGCACAATTCCTATGCCTAACCCAGGGGTCAGCAACTCGTGGCTCTGGAGCCGCATGTGGCTCTTTCATCCCTCTACTGCAGCTGCCGGTCGGCTCCACAATGGATAGGGCTTTCATTTAGGATAGGTAGAGGAAAAAGGACGCCACGCTAGGAGGAAACACTATGGTGAGGGAACTGGACTTCTGGTCAGCTCCGGAATTGAATAGGAGGCTTCCAGTTAGGACCTTTGTGGCTCTTTGTGTATTTAAAGTGGCCTCACCTCAGCAAAACAGTGATAATGCCACTGAAATTTATGTTTCTGATTGTACTGAGGGTGACAAATAGAAATGAAGATGATAAGGTATCTAAGAGTAATACTCAGTTATTTTATGCTTCTAATGTAGCTTGAGCTACAATTCTGCCGTATCTCCAGTATTGTACAAACTCTCAAGCACTATATCTCAGCCTGCCTCATAGACTTGGAGGCTGATAAAGTTAAGATGGTGATATAGAATGGTGGTGAGTTAAATCAACAGGTAGAGGAATTTTCTAACACAGAGAATCTGGATATTATAATGGACTCATAGATGGACTAACAACTACTTCTACCACAATAAGTTTTCTAATGGATTAGCAAGTATTTGTCATGATGTTGGTTTCTGCTCCATTCTATTTCTGAAGTCTCATTTGGAACTATGGTTTAGTATCCTAAACTGATGCTTGAAATACAGTTTCAGTGAGTGGTGAAATCCAAATTTTTTTACTGCCGGTTCTGTTGGCATGGCTTGGTGGGAGTGGTGTGGCATGGTGGGAGTGGCTTGGTGGGTGTGGCAGGGGAAGGATACTGCAAAATCTCCATTCCTACCCCACTCCAGGGGAAGGATACTACAAAATCCCATTCCCTCTCCACTCCTGGGAGAAGGATATTGCAAAATCTCCATTCCTACCCCACTCTGAGGCCAGCCAGAGGTGGTATTTGCCGGTTCTCCGAACTACTCAAAATTTCCACTACCGGTTCTCCAGAACCTGTCAGAACCTGCTGGATTTCACCCCTGGTTTCAGTCCATTCAGAACTCAGATATCAGGATGGGGTAAGGTCAAAATAGTTGAAAATGGGAGAGTTTAGGAATGAAGTGAAACTCCAGCAGGATCTATCATAATGGGCTTTTGAGACCCCAGTATTCATTATCTGACAAAATATGCTTTATATTAGTTGAACCAGAAAAAATTACTTGACTTTAAATCTTGACCTGCTGGTTTGCAAAACTGGACACAAGCTATTATTGAATCCAAATTTGGAATTGGAATTTCCAAACTAAGGAATCAGTTCTCAACAAATGAACCAGCAAACATGTGGAAAACTCTTAAAAATATCACCGGCTATGGCAAACCTCCTTCCCAGGCTGAAGGAAATCAACAACTGGCAGATGACCTGAATGTGTTTTACTGCAGGTTTGAAAGGAAACTAGAGCCACCTATCTCCACAATCCCCATCTTAGACACACTAACAACAGCCAAGTCAGACAAAAGCCAGAAAAAGCTCCAGGCCCAGACAAGATAACTCCTTCTTGCTTAAAAGTCTGTGCTGACCAATTGGCCCTCATCTTCACCAGTATCTTCAATAAATCACTAGAGATGTGCTATGTTCCTTCTTGCTTCAAACGCTCTACTATCATCCCAGTGCCGAAGAAGCCCACCTTCAAGGAACTGAACGACTACAGACCAGTTGCTCTAACATCTTTGAAAACCTTTGAAAGGCTAGTGCTGTCCCACTTGAAAACCATCACGGATCCGCTGTTAGACTCAGTGGTGGGATTCAATTTTTTAAACAACCAGTTCTGTGGGTGTGGCTTATTTGGGGTGGGTGTGCCTTGATGGTCATGTGACTGGGTGGGTGTGACTAGCTGATCATGTGACCGGGTGGCCTTGGCTATGTGTATAGGGACTACTTAGAGGGCTGAAAAAAGTCATTTCTGACCGGACCTTGCACTTTTGACCAGTCCTCACACTTATGACCATTCTCACATTTATGCCCGTTGCAGCATTCTTAACAACCGTGTCACTCATTTCACAACTGCGATGCTTCATGTGACCGGGTGGGCCTGGCCAGGTGGTCATGTGGCATCGCTTCTTTGCCCTAATGACAGTTTGCTGCAATGGTCGTAAGTGTGAAAAACGGTCATAAGCCACTTTTTCCAGTGCCATTGTAACTGTTGTAAGTCAAGGATTACCTGTACAAAAATACAAAAAGCTTCTTTGCTTGCAAAAAGATGCCCTGAATACCAATCATTAGATTAGAAATACTTGCAAACTGGAGTTACAAATCAGGCAGGGTGGCAGAGCACCTTGAGAAATTAAAATAGTTAAAATGCAATTATAACTATCAGCAGCCAACTCTTGTTCATAAAGTGAAATCCTTTAGCAGAGAGGTCATTTAAGCTCTCCAGAATGAAGCAAAGGAGCAGAGTATCTGTTGCTTGTTAAACCAATTACCAGAACAAATAGACACAGGAACTAGTCAAATTTCCAAAGCTGCTTCTTTTCAGGAACAGAGATTAACATATTTCCTTCCAAACAAAGCTGAATAGGGAAAATTATCTCCTCACTAAACACAGGATTAAACATCACCAAGCATAGAATTAAACTTCACCAAAAACCAGTTTTAGACCAAAAGTCAGAAAGGGTATGTAAACTCACGTTTGAATGTCAATCTTTCTAGCTAGCCAATAAGCCTTGCTGAATGTCACTCATCTTCTTTGTCATTAAAAGTTTCTGCTTTGTTATTCAATTATTTCTTCAAAGTGCTGATCATTGCATCCTGGCTGGAAGAACTCCAACAGGGAAGTATTTCCTCCCAACAGTGGTGTAAAAAGCTTAAAGCAACCCTTCCCCTTTAAGAAAGTCAAGCAAAAAAAAAAAAAAAATCCAGAAAAACCTCCAAGAAGTTCCGGGAACTGGAAGCGACAGTAAGTCTAAGTGTACTGCCAAGAATGTAATAAGGGTTAATGGAGAGGCAGTTTCTGTAAGCAGGGCAATAAAGATTAGGCTAGGAAACAATAATTCATTTCAGGATTAACCTTGTAAAGTAGGAAAAAACAAAAGGAGATTTCTTCTAAAAACCGGTTCTCCGAACTGCTTAACTGCTTAACTACTTAACAACCGGTTCTATCGAACCGGTGCGAATCGGTAGAATTCCACCACTGGTTAGACCCCTTCCAATTTGCATACCGAGCAAATAGATCGACAGATGATGCTGTTAATATGGGTCTGCACTACATCCTACAACATCTTGAATCTCCAAAGACCTATGCAAGGGTCCTCTTTGTAGCATTGGCTACAGCATTCAATATCATCATTCCAGACACACTTCTAACTAAGCTAAACCAGCTATAGGTACCTGAACACACTTGCAAGTGGATCATAAGCTTCCTAACATACAGGAAGCAGCAGGTGAGGCTAAGCAGAATTGCATCAGAAAACTCTACAATTAGCACAAGGGCCCCCCAAGGCTGTGTGCTCTCTCCACTTCTCTTCTCTCTGTATACCAATAACTGCATCTCTAACGATCCATCTGTTAAACTACTGAAGTTCACAGATGACACAACAGTGATTGGTCTCATTCGAGACAATGATGAATCCACATACAGATAGGAGGTTAAACAACTAGCCTCATGGTGTGACTGGAACAATCTGGAACGGAACACACTCAAAACTGTAGAAATAGTGGTAGACTTTAGGAGAAACCCTTCCATACTTCCACCTCTCACAATACTAGACAACACAGTATCAACAGTAGAGACCTTCAAATTTCTAGGTTCTATCATATCGCAAGATCTAAAATGGACAGCTAACATCAAAAAGTCAACAAAATAGCACAACAAAGAATGTTCTTTCTGTGCCAACTCAGAAAGCTCAAACTGCCCAAGAAGCTGCTGATACAGTTCTACAGAGGAATTATTGAGTCTGTCATCTGCACCTCTATAACTCTGGCTTGGTTCTGCAAACCAACAAGACAGACAAAAGACTTCAGAGGATAATTAGAACTACAGAAAAAACAATTGCTACCAACCTGCCTTCCACTGACGACCTGCATATTGCATGAGTCAAAAAGAGGACTGTGAAAATATTTACAGACTCCTCACATCCTGGACATAAACTATTTCAACTCCTATTCTCAAAACGATGCTATAGAGCACTGCACAACAGAACAACTAGACACAAGAACAGTTTTTTTCCCGAACGCCATCACTCTGCTAAACAAATAATTCCCTCAACACTGTCAAACTATTTACTAAGTCTGCACTACTATTAATCTTCTCATCATTCCCACCACCCATCTCCTTCCACTTATGACTGTATGACTGTAATTTTGTTGCTTATGATTTATATTGATATTGTTTCCTGAATGGTTATTTGTACCCTATGACTATCATTAAGTGTTGTACCTTATGATTCTTGATGAACGTATCTTTTCTTTTATGTACACTGAGAGCCTATGCACCAAGACAAATTCCTTGTGTGTCCAATCATACTTGGCTAATAAAAAATTCTATTCTATTCTATTCTATTCTATTCTATTCTATTCTATTCTATTCTATTCTATTCTATTCTATTCTATTCTATTCTATTCTATTCTATTCTAAACATGTTGTAGAATGTTTATTTTCCAACAAAAATTACTCAAATCAAGTTAGCACCAGGAAGTAAATTGCAAGTGCTAAATAGATACGCAATCCATCTTTATATGTGTGCTTTATGATTAGGGTTGATCAGAATTCAACTCAGGTAGTGGGTTTGAAGAGGGTTCATTACTCCCCCTAAAGAGCAGCAGATGTATGCAGCATAATTGTCTGTATTATTGAATTATTGCTGACAGGAAGAATTGCTAGAGATTGGAAATATCTTGTTATGTACCAGAGTTCCTGGAGCTATGGGTCTTGGATTTACTCAGATGGTGCCTGTTTGCATTACTGTATCTAGCGTCATTTAACACGGTTCCTATTTTACCTGGTATTCTTTTATATAGATTATTTTAATTTTTAAAATTAATGAGAAGTGGTATACTGCAAAGTGTTAGCCTTAAGCAACCATTACTTTTAAGGATACCCCTGGGCCCAATCGGCATTCTGAGAAAATAAAAATGGTGGAAGATTGCCCAGTGCTACATTTTGGAAAATGTTCAGTTTCCATTAAGAACGAAAGATATGCTGGATAGATTTATGGAGTATCTGGGGAAATTAAAAAAGGGTGACAAAGAAGGCAGATGAGGATGTATTTTATCTATGCTTTGTATGAACATTTTTCTTGCTTTTTTGTTTTTTAAAAGTTTCTGTTTATATAAAAAACAAAATCAGATATATTTATTATTAGTGAACATTATCATAACCCAATATTTCCTGAAATAATATAATGTGGAAACAATCATGTAAATATGTGTATCAGTGACATCCAGCAAGATTAACATCTGAAAGGATCTGCATAATTTCCTAAATTTGTTTAGGCAGAAATTTTTTTTGGTGGGGTGAGTTCTTAGGACATTAAGCCCTAAACAATTAGTTACCTAACTCAGGAATAATTAGATGTACACAATCAAGTTTGCCAATAGTCTTTAAAGTTGTATTGTGTCATGTGGTTGTATCTAATCTGTGTGTGTGTTTGCTTGTGTGCACGACGTGCTGTGCATTCATGTGTGATGTAAATGTTTTATGTGGGTTTTTGCCAAATCGGAATGACTGGAGAATATGGTGAAGTGGAAAAAAGATTTTTTTAGTTTTACTGTGTACTTTTAAATAAATGGATTTGTATTTCCCCCCTCTTTGAGCATCATCCATTTGATCACATAGACCAGTGATGCTAACTTTTTTTTCCTTGTGTGCCAAAAATGCGCGTGTGCGCACAATAAAATACGCATGCCCACACCCATAATGCAGTGCTCCCCTACATGTCCCACCCCTGCGCATGCATGTGCAACCCACTCCCGTGCTGCTCCGCCCCCCTGTGCATGTGCGCACGACCCCCCCTACGTTTCCGGCCTCCCTGAAGCCTCCAGAGGCCGGAAACGGTGAGTTTTCGGACTTCTGATAGTCCTGGGGGGCCCATTTTTTGCCCGCTGGATGCTCCGGAGGCTTTCCTGGAGCATCCAGGAGGGCGAAAACAGCCTCCTCTGGACCTCTGGAGGCTCTCTGGAGTCTGGAAATGGCCAGACTTCCAGTATGCCCATTTTTTGCCTTCCCAGAGCTTCTGCATGAGCCCTGTGCTTACCTGGCATCCAAAATGGGCCGTGTGGAGAATCCAGGGAGGGGAGGGGCAGCATGGGTATGTGGGCGCATCTCTCACATGTTGAAAATCAGCTAGCTAGCAGGAGGCACGTGCGCATGCTTGGTGGAGCTGACCTAGGGTCACGGCTCGCATGCCCACATAAATGGCTCCGCATGCCACCTGTGGCATGCGTGCCATAGGTTCACCATCACGGACATAGACAGTGATGATTTGTAAGCATGAGTATGTGATTTGGCACTTGTGGCTCAGATCTCTGCCTTGTATACACATTATTGGCAAAATTTGCTTTGTTTCATCTACTCAGCTGCATCTAGTATACAAATGATTTTATGAATGGACAAATTTCTGTGGAAGCTGCTTTGTAATATGTTACCAAGATGTTGAATGTAATGATTAATCAAAAAATTTGGGAATGGATTGTTTTTATTATATTTCATCATTATATATTACCTTAAAGTCAGTTGTATCATTTTTCAGGGTCTTTTAAATGCCATTATTAAAAAGCTGTCCTCTTATTGATTCTTACTTATATGGCTGCCAGATAAATTCTCTTCAATAAACATGAAGTCATACTTTCAATTAGTTTTGTTTCTTTTTAAACTCCCATTTTAGTCTGGGAGGCTATGAAGAAAAGAGAAGAAGGAAGGCTGAAAGTACAGTATATGGGAATGAAGCATAAATATTTAGAAATAGCTCTGTAAAATACATATTTTATGTATTTTTATGTGTATAATATGTCTATGAATATATATATATATATATATATATATATATATATATATATATATATATATATATATATTACCCACTTTAATATTGTAACTCACTAAAAAATGTTAGGAGTTCTGATACTATATATATATATATATATATATATATATATATATATATATATATATATATATATATATATATATATATATATATGATCCGCTCTCTCTTTACTTGAATAAAGTAAACAAATTTATTTATTTATTTATTTATTGAATTTGTATATCGCCCTACTCCCGAAGGACTCAGGGCGGTGAACAGCCATAGAATAAAACATATAAATACAAAATTTAAAATAGATTAAAACGAATTAAATAATTTGGCTGAACAAATTTAAAACCCCAATAATTTAAAACCAGATTTAAAATTTCCATTTAAAAAGGGGAAAGACTTAGGTCAGGCCGGCTTGATGAAATAGGAAAGTCTTCAGTGCGTGATGGAAAGTACGCAGATCCGGGATCCTCCGTATCTCCAGGGGGAGCTCGTTCCAGATAGTAGGTGCCCCCACAGAGAAGGTTCTCTCCCTGGGGGCCGCCAGTCGATATTGTTTGGCCGACGGCACCCGGAGGAGCCCCTCTCTATGGGAGCATACTGGTCGGTGGGAGGCTATTGGTGGTAGCAGGCGGTCCCATAAATAACCAGGTCCTAAGCCATGGAGCGCTCTAAAGGTGATAACCAAAACCTTGAAGTGCACTCGGAAGACCACTGGGAGCCAGTGCAGCTCGCGCAGGAGAGGTGTTACATGGGAGCGCCACGTCGCTCCCGTCACCACCCGTGCGGCCGCAGTCTGCGCCAGTTGGAGCCTCCGAGTGCTCCTTGTCTTCCCTTATCCTTCTATGCTGTCTGGCCTTGACATAACTAGCAGAGAAGACAACTGGTTCCTCAGGTTGGTAAGTCTTACTAAAGAAAGAAGAAAGGGAGCAGGAGATTATACAAGTAAAGAGCTGCTCATTTCTCACAGCTAAGACTTATCAAAACTGTGAAACAGCAGGATTTCTCCTAGATGGCATGCTAAGTGGCGGGTGATCTCTTTCCTTCTGCTGACAAAACAGCTGATTTGCTGCCAGAACTGGTTATCTGACAGCTTGTGTTCCCTAGATTTGAAAGGGAGCACTAGGAATGACCCAGGACAACCCTTGGATGACTGTGTACTGCCGGAGAAGAGGGATCTTGATGACCATAATTCTTGGTAGGAGCGATCGGAGGGTCAGTTCTTTCATCATCTTTTCCCTTCAGCTATCTGTTTAAGAATTCCTAGGTTTTAATTGCACTTTTTAAAGCTTTCCTTACTTTTGTGATTTACACTTTAATTGACTAGTTGAATGGGAATCTATTTTATAACCTCTTACAGGCTTTTTAATAATTACTTTATAGTAGACAGATTTATAACAGGTCAAATTGGTCACAGATAGACGTACAAGTTTATATTTTGAGCCTGATTGGCAAGGGGAGGAAGTTATTATTGTTGTAATATATTTATCAGTACTCAGAGAATAGCATTAGTATATGTATATGTGTTTTTGTTTTTTGTCTTCTTAATGCACATTTTTCTTTCTTTTCTTTAAATGTTTCTGTGTGTGTTTTTGTTTTGTTTTGTAAAACAAAACCAATATCCTTTTTCATTTTTTGGAGTTTGTATTTTAACTTTCTGAATAAAATAAAAAAATATTTAACAAAAACTGTGAAACAGCAGAACAAGTTAAATGCTGCTGCCCTAACAGTTTAACAGCTTTAGGCATTTTATTCTGAACATTATTTCGAGTTCTTAGTTTGAACTGCTTAGGTTCCAAAGGCTCTTTTTTATTTTAAAATTCTGTTCCTGCTCAAAAAACTGGGAAGAATAAACTTTACTAGATTTTCTACATTTTGGATAGCCCAATGTTTGTTTTCAGTTACATGTTAGTCAGCATCCCACCTTCCTACCAGCAACTAATGAGTTTCACCTGCAAAAAGTTGATTAAAGACAATTGTTAGATCACACAAAGAAAAATTGTCAGGAAAAAGTGGGTCACATTACTGATGCCATTCAAATTGGAGGGTTTGTGTAAAATAGTTTTCTCATATGCAGATTTGCATATGCCCTGTGACTATCATCTTTTTCCAAAATTCAAGGAATATATTTTGGCATATGTTTGAAATAAAGTGGAAAGCGCTATGGGAATCTAGTTCAAGGGACAAAATGGAGTTCTTTTGTGACAGTTTCAAGAAACTTATTCTTTGTTGGTAGACCTGAGAAGTGAACAGAACTGATTATTTACTTGTCCTGTTCAGATAATAAAAGAGCTAATTTCAAGGATTATTTACCTGATTCAGTTATTAAAAATATATATTTAATCTAAAGCTAGGGAGGTAGAAACATCACAATTTATTCATGCAGTTAGTGTTGTCTTCCAACAGCAATTCCAATTCCCTTTAAAAGTTTTTTTCCCCTGTTCTCTTTTCTTCTGATTTATTAAATAAATCAAGGCAAATGTATCCCCAATAAACCCCGCCCCCCAAACAGTAGCTGAAAGTGTTACGATTTAGAAATCCTATCTTATAATTTCCATTTAGTTATTAATAAGATTAACATATCCAGGCTATAAAAGTGTGGATAATCATTAACTGGCACCAAAATAGTAAAGTTATTCATGTCTCTTTGCTCTTATCTAATGGTTGTCTGGATTTTTGCAGCCCATATATACTATATATAGTAGCCATAGCTATGAAGCTTATTACGTGATTTGGGCTGTCCCTGTTTCTCAGTCTAATTTATCTGACAGAGTTGAAACTGAGTCAAAGCACCTAAGGCTCTTAGTGAGAGGAGAAATGAATCAAGGAATAAAAGAAAGGAAGTTTAATTTCACAGTAATTTAAAGTGCCTAGCCAATTCTAGTAAATTTTGTAATTAACAGCAACCCTGCTGTAATTCTTGAAATGCTCATTGCTTGCAACAGAATTATCACAATTCAAGGATAGCCTATGGGCTAGCTAGAAACTTCTCCTTATTCTAAAGACTTGTAGGAACAAAAGGTATTGGCTATACTTGTTGCCATGATTTAGGAAACATATGTGGGATACTCTTGTAAATGTTTGACCACTCTTTCTGTAGGAGTTCTCCTTAAATTTCTGTTTATGATGGTTTGCAGCTAAACAATTAAGAATGATGAGATTCCATTATAGTTCATGTTTATAAAATTGCTGTACAAGGACAGAATTTTAAATACCTGACAAGCAGAGAATCAGAATTTATAGGGATAAAACTTTCATAGCTTTATTAAATCTGGACAAAGGACAGTAACACAGAGAATGATATTAGTGATTAGTGATTAGGGCAAAAACGGCCTCCCCCCCCCCCCGCCCCAGAAGCCCTCTGGAGGCTGGAAATGGCCCGTTTGCTGACTTCTGGTGGGCCTGGAAGGCCTGAAAATCAGCTGGCCAGCGCATGTGTGCACGCCAGAGCTGAGCTAGGGCAACACTCATGTGCCCACTGATATGGCTCTGCATGCCACCTGTGGCACCTTTGCCATAAGTTCACCATCACGGCCATAGAGGACTTTAAAGGTAAATCTTGAATTGGACCCAGAAGCAAATGAGCAATAGTTGCACATGCAACGTCAATGTACTTTTCAAGGTAACCCCAGAGATTGAGAACAGAAGGGTTGAGATCAGAACTTTTCCTCTAGTTTGGATGATATTATCTACTGTTCTTTAGTTTGTGCTAATTTTTCCTCACAATTTCTCTGTCAGTGAATAAGCTTTCATTCAGACTGCTTCCTTCATATCAGTCAGACTTAAATCAAAGTTGCAATTTATTACTACCGGATAAATGACAGCTTATTCTTGAAAATCATGCTAAAGGGTGTGGGTTTGTGTGTGTGTGTGTGTGTGTGTATAATAATAAAACAATACATTCATTCTGTTCTGATAGCTTAGTTTGATACCCGTCATTGTGCTGAACTGATTAATGGTTACCAACCTTGGATAATTCTGTCAGAGTTACCTGCCTTGCTATCTTGCTTGTAACGTAGGACTTATAACCCTTGCTTACAATTCCTTACAGTGTTATATATCTGGCAATTTAAATGGAAAGAGGAATAGTGATTCAGTCCTTTCTCCTCCACTTTCCATAGCATATAAATATATATACACATCTAGTGGAGGGAAGCCCTCATTTCTGCACTTATCATAGAAATGAGGGAGGCTTTAGGAGACAGAATTCAGCTTTCTGAATTTACTTCTATGTTCATTAAGTAAATAAAACTTTACAGGCTAGTACATTTTGTAAGCTTATTTAGAAGACCAACCTATTTGTGAAGGAAAAAATGGTGAAATATTGATAGAAAAAGTTAACGGAGAATCAAAACAGAATCATTGGCATAAAAGACATTATAGCCTTTGGGAAAGGGCTATTTTTATTATTTGGAATAATATTAGAAAAAAATGTTAAATTCATATCCATCCAAACATGGCTCCAAATCTATTTACATTAATAAGCAACATTGTAACTTCACCCATCACATCTAGCAGTGTAATTAGGCTCCCAAATCAAAACTATGAATAAGATGTTATAAATCCAGTGATTGATGCTATGTTACCAATATTGACCAGCTTTTTTCACCTTTTCTGGCAAATGTGACTTCTCTGCACACTTAGTGATTTTTTTCCCCCCTGTATCATTTATGGGAAGATAATTCTGATAGTCCTCGACTAACAGACATTTGTTTAGTGATTGTTCGAAGTTTACAGAGTCACTGGAAAAAGTGACTTAAGACTGGTCTTTGCACTTATGACTATTGAACATCCCCATAATCATGTGATCACAATTTTGGAGCTTGGCAACTGGCATGTATTTACAATGGTTGCAGCATCCTGGGGTCACGTGATCATCATTTGAGACCTTATCAGCCAGCTTTCAACAAGCAAACTCAATGGGGAAGCTGGATTCATGTAAAAATTGCAGTGATTTGCTTAACCACTGTGACAAAAGTGAAGTTGGACATCACTCACTTAACTGCCTTGCTTAACAACTGAAATTCTAGTCCCAATTATTACAAATTGAGGGCTACTTGGTGTTTCTCTGATTTTTGTTAGGAAGAGGCTGATTTCTCTTTCCCTCCAATGCTTTAGTAATAGATCAGTGGTGGGTTGCCCCTGGTTCGGACTGGTTCGCAAGAACCGGTAGTAAAACTGGTGGGAGGCCCAGACGTCATCAGAGGTGATCTGCGCATGCAGGCGTGATATGAACCAATAGTAAAGGTAAGTAGAACCCATCCCTGTAGTAGATGCAAGTAATATTACTCTACCTGTCTAAAGTTCAGCAGGAAAAGAGTAAAACACTTTTTGTTCCCCTAGGCACATTCTTAATAATTCATAATTCTTGTAGACCAATAGAGGTACAGGTTACCTTCTTGATAACCTTAAGTATAGGAATTGGTGGTAAAGTAAAATGCCAGATGGCTTTTATGACAAGCTTAAATGTGCTGTATCCTAGTAAAGTAGAGCCATATGTAGACTACCATAATGCAAATCTGGGACAGGAAAAAAGAACATTCAGCATTCTGAGTTGCAAAAGCAGGTATTTCAGAATGAAGACAAGAAAGCAGGCTTGCTCCATAGAGCTGAACCATTCTATTTTCTTGAGGCTAGGTGATTACATAAGCCAATTTGTAGCATATAGGACTCTAAAAGGATACCTTTATGGCATCAATATAACACTCCAGCAATTTTTCATGACCTCTGTGACTCACATGTGAGTTTAGCTGAATGAAGGGCATTAAGAGTCAATTTTGCTAGGCTTTCTTACACCCGGTGATAGAACTCCATTAGAAGAGAATTCTGTGGTTAAGTTTTCAGAGTGAGGAGCCTCTGGATTTGAACTTAGCGCTTCCTCAGTCAACAATATTATCTCATTAATGTGTGAGCAGTCACATTCAAATGACTGCTGACCTTCAGAAATATGCAAAATATTGTGGCTGCCCAGATGCATGACTATTAATCATTTGCTGCTCCTGTTCCACAATTCTTGATAAAAAATGGTCAAAATATTGTTCTCCCAGCCCGAATGCTGGTCTCCCTTTGTGAGGGAGATGGGTGGTTTCTAAATTTGATGAATGAATGAATGAAACTGGTTTCCATATATTGGAAAAAATAACTTTATACTACAGTATAAAGAAGCTGTGATTGAGCAACGTGGTGGCCTACTGGTAAAGATGTTTGCCTCCCACTTGCAAGCTTGAGAGTTCAATCCTAGGTATTGGCATATGTTTCTCTATCAAAGAGAAAATTTCTGCTGCAAACTCTGTGTAGGTGTCAGGAACAGAATCTGGCCAATAAATACTTTGCTCCATTCATTTGTCCTGACTCCCCTCCAAATAAAGGAATTAAAGGGTCATAAAAAGAAAAAAAAAGTAGCTGTGATTGCATATGTTGCAATCTTAAACTAGTTTTATTTAAATCATAGTTTGAGGCTTTTAAAAAACAGTACACTGTTTAAAACTGAAGTATACAACATTTACAGATAAAATGAATTAGTATTGGAATGTACCAATTAACTTTGGCTTCAAAGCCTATTTCATACTAACATACTTAATTAGTCTTAGGCAAGCTTCAGATCACTACTAAACAGTGGTGGATTGCTACTGGTTCACTCCGGAGTGGGTGAACTGGTAGCAGCGGCAGCAGGAGGCTCCGCCCACCTGCCTGGATACTTTTGTGCATGCATGCACTCACGAGTGAACTGGTAGCAACTGGTTTTGAAACCCACACCTCCTACTAAAGGGTCACATGCCACAAGGGATAAAATGGCAGTATGCATGGTTTTGTTAATCTCTGAGATTGCAGAACTTTATTTTGTAAACAACACAAGATGTAGTTTGGAAAACTGGAAATGATGCATTCTGGAGAAATAATATTTTGGCTTCTTGTTGTGCTGATCTTATGAGAGAAAATTAATAATTCTTCTTAATGATTCTTGTTTGTTTGAAGATTTTGCATTTTCTTTCATCAATACAAGTTTGTTGGAATATTATTACTAAAATATTTCATATGGGCTTTTTTTTAGAAAAAAATGGATAGGAATTTTGATCTTCAAGCATTTGTTGTTGTAAATGAGAAACAAAGATGCTCTAAGGATAGCAGATTTACTATCACTATGTTATTATAATCAGTATTAGTATTTGGATTTTATAACTGTATTAGAGACCGCTTGTTTAAAGAGGGGGAAAAACTTGTGGCACATATAAACTCCACCCTAATTTCAAGTATTTATTGATTGAATTTCTATTGTACCTTTTTGTTTCCTAATCAAGATGGCTTACATTTATAAGCAATGTATAAATTAACAAATACAAATAAAAACATTAATACAATTAAAATATAAATGAAAATTAAAAATTGAAATAAACTAATGATGTAAAGGTTGGTGCTTTTACCACCTTCTTAAATATTGGGAGAGTAGAGGCAAAACACATCTAGAGTGACTACAGCATGGAAGACATGCAGGAAAAGGCCTTTTTCTGCACTCCAAATTATTGAGTTACCAGAGGGATTCTTCTAAAAGGCACTTCCTGATAATCTAAGTAGTGGGCATGTTCATAGTAGGAAGTAAATTCTGCAAATAATCAAAATCCAAGTCAAATCATTAAGAGCTATAAAGGTCAGTACCAACACCATGACTTATGCCCAGAAAGCAATTATTAGGCAGTATGTGCTATTTTTTTAGTAAAATCCTATACTCAGTCAGCAGTCTAGCCATCACATTTTACATCAATTACAATTTCAGAACTTTGTAAGAGTAGCCCACATAAAGTATATTGGAATTGTCAAGGTGGTTTATAATCCAGTTGTGCTTTTCACTGAGTACTTGCTTTAAAAAAGTTAGTTTCAAATGCATTGCTTAAATGCATGCAACCCTCATCTTGCTGAAAGTCTGTGAACAAGTTAAATATATTTTATTTAAAGTGTGGGTGCCCATCTTGGAATTTATTTCAGGTTATTGAGAGAATCAGAAAGTGTTAAAGAGGCTGAGAAAATGTAGATAGATTTTAATCACAATTTAAAAAAATGTTTTTTTTAAACTGGGCTAAGTAAATAAGGAGTAAATGTAAACAAGAAGTGAATGTGATCCTGATATCTTTTCACTAATTTTAGTTAAGGCCACAGCAACTTGTTGCATTTCTAAGGATTGTTGGGTCGCCATTTTTTAATAAGTTTTAATTATCCACTTTTGCCAAGAGGGTCTGTAATGAAGATTAAGGGACAACAATCCAATATTGAAGCTGAGACAGCTTATTATTGCACTCAAAAGGACCAGCAATAAAAGTTTATAGTTCTCAATTCAGTTTACGTAATTTCCCTAAAAGAAAAAAAAGCTAACATCCGTTGGAAGGCACTGCCCAGAAATGCGTTTTGCTGCTTCAACTCAAGCACTTTCACAAACAAAAGATCAACTTAAAGTTCACATATTCTTCCAAGAGAACCCTTCCACCAGTCTTTTGATGTTCCGTGCTTTTATCCCACAGCAAAAACAAACACAGATCACGGTAATAATGAGAACAAAGGCAGCTATTTACTCCAAATATGCAATTGCGACTGCCTATCTGGTCACCCCTCACTCCTTCCACTTTCCCACGCTATGAAAAGCTTCAAAATTTGAGTCGTTCAGGGTGACCTACCGATTCCAAAGTCAATCTCCTGGGCCAGTAGCTCTTCCGATACAATTTATAAAATTTTGGTCCTTATCGGTGCATTTCAAACACTTTAATCCACATTTATCTTCCGTAAAATGCCCTGCGAAGTGGAGAAAACGTCCTCACACCACCACGGCCATAACCATATCAGATTTAGATTGGAACGTGAATTGGAAGAGTAGAATTACGAAAACTTTATCTGTAAGGATTAAAGAGCATAATTATAAGGTTGTTTGGAAATGGTATTTGACTCCATTAAGATTGTCATTGATGGATAAAAAAATTAGTAAACAATGTTGGAGATGTGACATGGAATTAGGGACTTATGAACATATGTGGTACAAATGTGATAAAGTTAAAAAGTTTTGGCAACAATTGGAGGAAAGGATATTTGAAATGATGGGGAAAGCAATAATATTGAGACCAGAAACTATATTACTGTTGATAATTAAGGAAATAGAACCAACAAAATATGAGAAAGAATTGATTAGAATTATGATTATAATGGGTAGAATTATAATAGCCAGATATTGGAAATTAGATGTGAATTTTAGAATAGAAGAATGGTATTGTGAAATGTGGAAATTAGCTTTAAATGATAAAATGACATGTGATATTAAAATTAGAAATGGTGACTATAAAGAAGATATTTTCTGGAAAATTTGGAAACCATTTGTGGACTATGCGCTGGGAAAATTGGATGCTTCGGTACCTGTACCCCGAGAATGTGGATTTTGGCGATCATGAGGATATATCCGAAGAACCAAATCTTCCTTTCTTATGTATAGCACAGGGTGAAGTATTGTATATGTTGTTTGTAATGTTAGTAATTTAAAATATAAAATGAATAAAAAAATTAAAAAAAAAAAGTGAATGTGATGAAATAATTTGGGAGCACTGCTGTAGAAGTGCAGGAATGCTGTAAAAAGTATGTTAGAAATTTGTACATGAATGATAGTGAAAGGAAGTTAAAAATGCCGTGAGAAGAGAATGTGTATTAAGATAGATAAATGTTATGCATATAATGGAAAGTAGTAAGTAGTATATAATGCATTGAGAAGAATGAATGCTGTTAAACAAACTGAAAATACAACAGCAGCCTTTTACCCATTTGGTATGTGAAACCGAGAACTGGGTTTGTCTCAGAAATAAAATAATAAATTAAATGTAGTGTTAATAGATTTCTTAGAAGTGCATTTGGTAAAACAACAAATGATATGATTAAGAATATATGGATAATCAATTAATGTAGACTGAATTCATAAGTGTGAGATCAATACCAAAGAAACAAACTCTACCAACGAAGTGGTTTGGTCATATAGGAAAATTAACAAGGAGTGAATATCAAGTTATGGAGGAAAAGAGAATCACTTGAGACTAAGAAAGTAATGGTTGGATGGAACTAAAGAAATCTTCAAAAAAGGAAAAAGAGAAGAAAAAGCAGTGTATGAAAAATAATATGGATGTACAAGAAACAAGATTGGATTGGATGAATAGAAAGATATAGAGCAGTGACTTCCAACCTTTTGGGCACCAGGGACTGGTTCTGCGGAGAGAGGTTTTTCTGGATAGGGTATGGTTTCACATGCTACCTTCATCCCACGGATGGGGCTTCATTTGTTTGCGTGGCCCGGTTTCTGGCATGCCGCAGCCCAGTGCCATGACTTGGGGTTGGGGACCCCTGATATAGAGGGTATATTAAATGGGCTTGGTATGAACTAATGTAAATTGGATTTATTTGTGTTTACTTTTCATTTTCTTATGCCATGTATAAGAATACACAATCTTATGTATTTAAGTTTGCATTCATTTAATATATTCTGATCATTACTATTTTTACTCCCTTTTTATGCTTTGCACAATGCCACTTATGCCCAAAAGAAATAGAGTGAATATGTTATATTATTTGGCTGGTTTCATATGTTCAGTGAACCCAGCATGTTTCATTAGTTTGGGATTCAGGCATACTGTGCAAGCCTAGAAAATGGGTCAATTAGTAGCTAAATTAAGCATGTTATGTAAACTCAACCAATCTATCATAAACTACAATGAAATAAACACTGGGGTTGAAAGGAAGGAGATCTAACTAAGAGAATGTAAATATATGTTTTTGCAAGCAAGTCCACATGAAAGAATTTTTATCACCTTAGCAGAATTTGAACAAGTTGATGGTTTCCATGGCCACAATGTCATTTCAGAGCTGTGTTTATACTCATCTGAGAATTCAGTTGCCAGCCATACATGCAATGAGCTCTGATGCTTTTCTAACCATGCTACAAAACTATTGAATTCAAAATTTGTTTTGACTTCATTTGGCAAAGAGGATGGTAGGGGAATGGATGTTACCTTGGTAGTCAATTGCACAACGGAGCTTTGAGCTGGCTGAAAGAGGCTGCAGGGGGTGCTTATTAAAGAGTCTGCTCAATCTTACTGCAGTTTGTAAATATTGAAATTGTATTACCAGATGGCTGTAATATAAACAGGGCTGTGTGTTCCCTGTGTTTAGGGAGGGAAAGCTTTATGTTTCAAGAAAAGCTGAGTTTGGAAACTGCATAAACAATTTTAACAAAAGTACATACTTTCCCTCCTTTATTTTGCTTAAAACTCTAATTTTGCTATTATAAGGAACAAGAAAAGATGCTAAAGACTAAGTCATACATTTCTTCAGTTGACTGCCCAGCAATCACCTGTTTATTATTAGTATAGTAGTATAGTATAATTTTATTTCTATACCACCCTTCTCCTGAAGGACTCAGGGCAGTGTACAGCCTATTTAAAAACACGAGACAAACATCAATTAAAAATTTAAAATTATTAAATAAATTCGGCTCAATTTAAAACCCCAGAAATTTAAAATACCCCAATTTAAAATTATTATGTTGATAGCCCGGCCTGGCGGAACAACAGAGTCTTGAGTGCACAGCAAAATATCCGGAGGTCAGAGATCTTACGTATTTCCGGGGGCAGTTCATTCCACAGGGCTGGGGCTCCCACAGAGAAGGCCCTCCCCCTGGGTGTCGCCAGCCAACATAACTTGGCCGATGACCCCCTGAGGAGACCCTCTCTGTGGGAGTGAACTGGCCGATGGGAGGCTATTGGTGGCAGAAGTTGGTCTCGAAGGTACCCGGGTCCTATGCCATGGAGCGCTTTAAAGGTGGTGACCAACACCTTAAATCGCACCCAGAAGACCACTGGAAGCCAGTGCAGCTTGCCCAGGAAGGGTGTCACTTGGGCACAACGAGTTGCCCCCATAATCACCCGTGCGGCCGCATTGGCAGTTTACTGAATGTTAATATTCACATTGCTACTTGAAATATTGCTTCTACATTTACCAAACCAGTTTGCAGGCACTGATTCATTTTATTCATTCAAACTAGTTTTCTGGTAGTAAGTAAAGGTGGGCAGGAGGTTGAAATGTTGACTCACAGCAATCTGGGATTTTTCTGATGGAATCTCTGGTGAATTTCAATGGACCACTACTGATATGTGAGCTACAATGTGAAAATCCACTGAGATTGGGAGCTATTTATGATTTATATGTCCATTTGAGAGCATTTTTTTGAATTGGAATAAATTTTATAATAAACAAGTTGACAAGAGTAGATATGTCCAGTCATTTTAAGCTGGAATGTATTGGCCACCCAACTGTTGAAATCTGTATTTGGGTTGGAATTGATATAAAGCAGTGTTTATCAACCTTGGCAATTTTAAGAAGTCTGGACTTCAACTTCCAGCAAAGATGGCTGGGAATTGAAGTCCACTCAGCTTCAAGTTGCTAATCTTGAGAAACACTGATCTAAAGGAAGAAAACAGACAAATTAAACTTGGTGTTCAAGTAATATGAATATAAATTTCTCATGCTTTTTTTTTTCTAAAAAGGAAAAAAGATAAAACAAGTGTGACCCTTGGCATTTGAACTCCCTTCAACCATACTATTATTCTGTCTCATGTTGAAAATTGTTCTCTCCCAAGTTTCTATATATCTGGCAGAGAAGCTTTCCTTAGGGGTCAATGGCAACTTTTCTCTCGGGTAGTAAATGAGAGTGGGATCTATTTATATATTTATTAAATTCATATTCCATTATATTCAGGATTCTTGGCAGTTCACAATGGTTATGAAAAGCAGCAATAAAACATCGCAATTAATTAAAATTGAAATTATATGACACAATTGTGACAATATCACAACCTACCCCAAAGCCCTCTGAAATGATTTGATTTTAACTAGATTCCAGAACGCTATAACCAATAAATTCAGTTTTGGCTTCAGGGAAAGGTTGTTTCAGATTATTGGGACCACCATGAGAAACAAAATATTTTGGGCCTCAGCTCCCTTCATTTGCAGGAATGAAAATACTAATAAATTTCTCCAGCGAAAGTTATTTTGGATTGATACTTTCTAAATCATTTTTCCCAGTGGACTTCAAAGACAATTTTATGTATGATAGTACCATCATGGTGATGAGTCATTGTATGTCATGATGAAAGCATGAAACACTGTTACAAGGTCTTCCCTTTCCAGATGAGGTCATAACTGGATACCAAGCAAAGGATTTCCTGGTCCATCTGCCCTTCTAACAGTAGATGTGAATTTAGGAGTCCCCTATTATCTCAGGTATAGTGTGAAATTCTAGCGGAGAGACCACTGAGCTAATAAAGCCAAATTCTATGTTACTTGGCCTTAAATTTAACTTGTTTTTCCAGAAATGTTCTGAATAACCTCCAGACATCAAGACAATTCACCCATGACATATCCAGTTGGAGGTGGAATGACAAGGTATAACAAAATATAATCAGCATGGTAGTAACTCATCATAAATTCCAAATGATTTCTCCTAGTAGCTTCATGTAAATACTAAAAGCAGTGAGGAAAGACTGATCTTTATGATATCCTACATGTGAGTGGTCATCAGACCAACCACTCTTCCCATTCCAATGATTATATCTGGCCATTAAGAAAGGAAAACAACCATTGTAAAATAGTGCTGCTGCCCTATGACCTGCAGATGGTCCAGAAGTGTACCATGATTAATGGTACTGAAGGTTGCTATAAAGTCCAAAAAGTCCATGGGCTGTGTGATATTCCTATCCAAGCCCACCCAAGGTCATCAACTAAAGCAACCAGTCTCAGCCTTATGTCCAGATTTGAAACTAGTCTGAAAGAATTCCTGATAAAATGCTTCCTTTAGGGTGCTTTGCAAATGAATACCCACTGCATATCAAAATAAAAGAATTGGAAGGGACTTGGAAATCTTTGAGTCTGACTCCCTGCTCAAGCTATAACAATTCAGACAAGTGGTTGTCCAGTTTCTTGTTTAAAATCTCCAGTGTTTCTCCCACAACTTCTGGAGGCAAGTTGTTCCACTGATTAATTGTTCTGTCAGGAAATTTCTCCTTAGTTCTAGATTGCTTCTCTCCTTGATTAGTGTTCATCCATTGCTTCTTGTCCTGCCTTCAGGTGCTTTGTAGATTGATTCCGTCTTCTTTGTGACAATCCCCGAGATATTGGAACGCTGCTATCATGTCTCCCCTAGTTCTTCTTTTCACTAAACTAGACATATCCAATTCCTGCAACCATTCTTCATATGTTTTAGCCTCCAGTCCACTATTCATCTTTGTTGCTCTTCTCTGCACTCTTTCTAGAGTCTCCACATCTTTTTTTACATTGTGACGACCAAAACTGAAGGCATTATAAAGTAGTATTAACACTTCACATGATCTTGATTCTATCCTTCAGTTAATGTAGCCTAGAATTGCACTGGCTGTTTTTTGGTAGCTGCAGCACACTGCTGGCTCATATTTAAATGATTGTCCACTAGGACTCCAAGATTCTTAGTTACTACTTATTGAGCCAGGTACCACCTATTCTGTACCTGTGCATTTGGTTTTTCTTGCCTAAATGTAAAACTTTATTTTTCTCACCATTGAATTTCATTTTGTTAGATATGTCGAGATCCTTCTGTATCTTGACCCTATCTTCTGGTGTGTTGGCTATTACTGCCAGCTTGGTATTGTCTGAAAATTTGATGAGTCCCTCTTCTATCCCTTTGTCGAAATCACTGATGAAAATATTGAAGAGTATTGGGCCTAAGATCATTTTAAAAATATTACCTCAGTGTATAGAAACCATAGGTAGGTACCGTATTTTCCGGCATATAAGACGACTGGGGGTATAAGACGACCCCCTACTTTTCCTGTTAAAATATAGGGTTTGGGCTATACTCGCTGTATAAGACTACCCCTCTTCCAACGCACACCAAATAAAAATTAAAAAACATCAGATTTGATTTCAATATGGTAATTTTAATTCAAATGCTTATGCCTTTCCAAGAATCTAGTACACCAGGATACAGTGGCCTTAAATCTGTTGCTGTGATCTGGGTTAGATTTGGCCCACTGAAGTGCAAACAAACGTATTTTATTTCGTGTCACTACATAACCGTTTTGGCGATGCTCATTCAACATGTCTGCTACATGTTTTTCGAGTTCTGGCCAACGTGGGGTGTCTCTTCTTAATGCACACTTACCCCTTGGCATACTCTTTAATGCTTTTACATTTGCTTTCCAGTCCCGAACCATCTTTTCTGTTACTCCATATTGTCTTGCAGCAGCACAGTTATTATGTTCCATGGCAAAGTTTACAACTTTAAGTTTAAAACTGGCTTCATATTTCTTTCTTCTTGCTGGTGGAGCCATGATGGGGTCTTGACTGTTATATTTGTATACTATACTGTATGTACTGTTGCTGTACTGTAGAGAAAGGTAATGGGCTACGCTACGTGTAGTGGCAAGAGGGCTATTTTGTACCAGGTTTTTTTCCTTCACCCATGCAGCCTTGTCGAGATCCGCACAGCTTCATGAATCTGAGTTGCTGGCACTGACTGATGACGCTAAGGGAGCGCCGACAACATTGACAGAAAGCTGTGCCAATCTAGTCAAGGCCGCATGCTGCTGAATGCTGGAACCAGCTGGCTGCTGAGCAGAGCTTCTCCCAGGCATCTAGGGGGGTATTACCGACGCTCCGACTTCCCCAGCTGACCCCCACTGATGGCGAGCTCCACCGGTCTGGGGAACTCAGAGCGTCGGTAATCTCTCCCTGGATGCCTGGGGGAAGCTCCGCGCAGCAACCAGCTGGTTCCAGCATTCCAAGGCGATTCCAAGGAGGTCCACGGTGAAAGCGGCGCCGCGGTCGACCTGGGCCAGCACCTTGCACACCTGGCTCTGCGTCTCCATTATGAGAAGCTCCATGCGACTTCGCATGTCTCCGCCCCAGACGCGCAGCTCTCGCAATCCGCTCACTGGAGGAGCCTGGAAGAGATGGTGAAATGCAGAGCAATACCTCATGGGGAAGGAGTTCGCCGTGGCTCCCGCAGTCCAAGCGACGCCGATCGCTGCCACCCACCATCGCCCCAACGGGAAGAACTGCCCGGCAGCGATTCCAAGGAGCCCGAAGCGAACATCCTGGAGCAGCGCGGGCCGGCCCGGAGGCTTAAGCCCCGGGAGCCCAGGTGCCGAATCCCGCACAGCAGAAAAGACATGACAGTTCCTTCTGCAGCCATCCGGATCGGCGCCAAGCCAGGAAAGTGCACTGCGCACTCCCACCCTTCACCTGCGAGCCCGTGTGCCGATCCGCTTGGACTGCGGGAGCCACGGCGGCGCTGGCCGGGCTGGGTCTGGTGCGGCGGGCGGAGATGAAGGAGCTGCCTCGGCAGCGGCAGCAGCAACAATTACAACCGGAAAAGCCATGGGGAAAGGAGGATGAGGAAGATCTGGCAAGGCGGTGCGAGCACTTCATGGCTCCTCCGGTGAGCGGATTGCGAGAGCTGCGCATCTGGGGCGGAGACATGCGAAGTCGCATGGAGCTTCTCATAATGGAGACGCAGAGCCAGCGTGCAAGGTGCTGGCCCAGGTCAACCGCGGCGCCGCTTTCACTGTGGACTGCTGGGAAAGAAAGGAAGGTGACCCGAATTCTGGGGTAGAGTGGGGACGCGTTCCTTTCTCGTGGGCCGCACACTGCCTGGCACCTCTTGTAGGTTGGAACTAATTTGGAGTACAGCTTCCCCTCAATGTTGCCGGCGCTCCCAAAGTGTCATCGGTCAGCACCAGCAACTCAGATTCGGGTACCCGGCATATAAGACGACCCCCGACTTTTGAGATGATTTTCCTGGGTTAAAAAGTCGTCTTATACGCCGGAAAATACGGTAGTGATTTTTTGTTCCTTTGGTTACATGAAACAGGTAGCACTGCTCTGAACAAGCAAAAGAGAACCCCAGAAGTTAAACTTTTTCCACTCTTGGGAAATCTGGAAATGTTAAAGTAATTTTAACATATTAAAAGACTTTTTCTTTGCATTTCTTTAACATGCATTTCTTGCATTATCTTTGGCCCATGTTTTGTACTATACCTACAGTGCATTTTCAGGTTATGCTATATTATCTCTTAGGAGGTGTGATTACTCTGCTGTTAAAGACACTGAGCTTGTCAGCTGAAAAGCAGACAGCCTGGTTTCGAGACTGTTGGGTGATGATTTGAGCATCTGCTTGGCCCAGCTCTTGCCCACCTTGCAGTTTGAAAGCATGCAAATGTGAGTAGATAAATAGATACCACTCTGGTGGGAAAGTAACAGCATTCCTTGCACTTCAGCCTATAGTTATGTTGTCCTTTCCCTTCAAATGTCGTTGGATAACGCTGGCTCTGTTGGTTAAGAAACAGAGTTGCCCCCTAGAGTCAGACACGACTGGTAAGGAAAACTGTTAGCTTTATATTATCTCTTATATCAGACATCAGACTGAATATGGGAAAAAAGTTTTCTAAAAGAAAGTGTACTGTTCCAAGCCTTTTTGATTTTTGCTAAGGGAGGAATTTCTTTGCAGACTTGCAGTCTATATAGCAGCTAAAAAAAACCCAATTATCTGAAACTATCTCTAGCACTCTTGTACTCTTGTAGTGCTGATTGCTTTAGGGGGCGGGGGAAGAGATGGCACAATATTTTTAGAGATACTGAAAAAGGCCTCCCCCCCCCAACTTCTTCTGCTATAGAGTAAGAAGTTCTGGAAGTGGCCTTTCAGATGCTATTTCTTTTGGCTGAAAAATGTGTATAAAATGGTTTGTGCAAGATATATTGTGATGCAAGGCTGGAAGTTACTGTTCTGTGGATAGAGCAAGTTATCCTCCATCTTTTCCTCATCAGGCACTAGGCTAGGAAAAGCTTGTGTCTGAGAGCTAATGCCAGAGGATACTGTTCTAGCCTAAATAGATTCATATCTAATGTTCTTAAGGTAAATAATATAAAAGAATGAAAATGTCCTGTCGGCCAAACAGTGTTGGCTGGCGACTCCCAGGGAGCAGGCCTTCTCTGTGGGCATGCCTACTCTGTGGAATCAGCTCTCCCTGGAGCTCCTGATGGCCCCCTGATCTTCGCTCTTTCTGCCGTGACCTCAAAACATGGCTATTTGGTGTGGCCGGATTGGACTGAAGGGGTTTTTAAAGGGGATTGTATTGTTTTTTATATTTGAATACTGAATTTTATGTGTTTTTTATCGTTTGAGCTGCCCTGAGTCCTTTGGGAGAGAGGGCGGCATACAAGTTTAATAAAATAAATAAATAAATAAATAATGTTCAGATGTGTCCATTGGAAAAAATCACTTGCTGCTAGTTTTTATCTGAGAAATGCTGGAGAATATGTTTCTACTAGGGAGTATAAGCAATGTTTAGCCTCAGTCAGAGGTTGGATACTTTTCCACTTCAAATATTGGTCATTGAATGGCTTTGATGATAATATAGTGAATCTTCTACCCCCCACATTAATATGATGTGCTATAGTGAAGTCTAATAAGGTAACTAAAAGGCACTAGCCATTAATGCTTTTCAACTTTATCCTTCACAGTGGACTATGAGACTCAAAACCAGTTGGAAAGAACATGCCTGCTGTCAAGAATATGGCTTCAAACTGTTGTCATAGCAACTGTCTCTGTCCAGTAGGATCACAAAGGCTCTGAGAGTCCCCAGCCCCTACTCAGTCATTTTTACCGCTTCAGCTGTAGTAATTCCGAAGTCCCTTATACCAGATGTCTATACAACCTCTATAAGAGAAATGCCAAATGAAAAAAAAAGTTTTCATTTTTAGTGTCAGCAAATGGCAGGGAGGCATGAGATCAGATAGCTGATTTAAGATTGTTAGCAAAGAAAGCAATAGAACTGAAGAAGGTTGCCTTTGATTACTTAGATCATGCCAGAATGTGGAACATGTAAGGGTTAAGAGTATGCCAGATGATCTGATCATTCTCCTTGGGCATCTTAACATGGTAAGAACTATAACAATTAGTTGGAGAAACAGTGATTCAGAAATGGAAAGGAAGTGCAATAAGGAGGCACATTCTCTCCATATTTCTAAAACATGTGGTACATATAGTATGACAGAATTGGGAGAGATGATAGCTACAATCAATTCGATATTGAAAGAATAACAAATTGAAAATGGAGATAAAACTGTTACATAAAATTTCAGGCTTTATTTTAAACATTTTATTAAAAGCGATATTAGCTTTTAATAAAAAAGCCATTTTAATAAAATACCATTTTAGCACGGTATCCATGCTTCCTTTTGAAGTTTTGGAACCATATTTTCCTTTGAGCCAAAGCCATTTCCTTTGATGTGCAAAAACCAACCCCTTCAATAACTGTCAATCAAACAATAATGCTGTATTCTGAAATTCTTCAGTTACAAGCGTTAAAGAAGCAAACCCTGGTAGGAAAGGAGGAGATGCAACATATTTTAGGAGTGACTGTCTTTTCTCACATCTAATCAAAGCCTTTTATTGTTTGATGTTTTGCTTTTTCATATGCCACATATATTGAATGAGTATACATAGCATATATACCCTATATTAAAACCTAATCTCCCCTTAATAAAAAGGCTTTCAATTTGCCTGAAGTACTTGCCTGAGGTACTGAAGTACAATTTGCCTGAAGTTCATAATTGCTGGAGGAGTGGGGAGATCAAAAGGCCACTTTGCAAAATATTTAGGGTTCTCTCTCAGATCAAAGCAGGGGTGAAATGCTCCCGGTTCTGACTGGCTCGGGCGAGTAGGTAGTGATGCAGCGGGCAGTTCGGAGAACCGGTAGCAAAAATCCCTGCCTCCGCCCCCCATGCCCAGCTGAGCCGGACGATCATCAGAGGCTTTCTTTCTTTTAAATGCCTCTGACGATCCAAGCTCTGACGATCCCAGCTGAGTTGCCTGCCGATCAGACAACTCAGCTTGGATCGTCAGAGCCATTTAAAAGAAAAAAAAGTTTTTTTCTTTTAAACGGCTTTGTCAATCCAAGCTCTGGTTTTTTAAAAACCCTCTGACGATCAGGCAACTCAGCTGGGATCAGCAGAGCCTTTTGAAAGCATTTTTTAATATGGTTTTACATGTAAAAAATGGTTTTAAAAGTAAAAAAAATTGGCCATGCCCACCGTCACATTACCCCCCCCCCCCACTAAGCCACGCGCACAGAACTGGTAGTAACAAATTTTAGATTTCACCACTGGATCAAAGCATTAGATTTTTTTTCAGCTCTATGCTGCTCAAGTGCCTGAGTTTCATAGGCAATCAAGCTACTTTATTGAGTGAAAAAAAGAAGAGCTTACTATGAAAGTAGAAAAAATGAGTTATCTGGGTTAGTGTCAAATATTAAGAAGTAAATATTGTCAACTAACTTGCTTGGCAAATTCACAGATGACAATGAAGAAATGAAGGTGGTTTTGTATCTTTCTGGGGTCAAGTATTGATGAAAGTGAAGGTGTTCAGTGAAGGTAAAGAGGAAATTAATTTTAGGGAGGAAAGCAGTATCTAGTTTAGACAAGACCATGAAGGATATTTCTGTGAGACAAAGGTCAGAATAATTTAAGATATACTTAAGAAAACTAGGCATTGAGAAAAATTGACTGCAAGAAGAAGCAATCATTTAATCTAGGATGAAATAAAGTCTTTCTTATTTCTATCTCAAAGCACTGGGGCCATGATGGCAAACCTATGGCATGCATGCCACAGGTGGCATGTGGAGCCATATCTGTGGGCATGTGAATGTTGCCATAGCTCACCTGCAGCGTGCATGTGCGTGCAAGCCAGCTGATTTTTGGGCCCACCAGAGAGACCTCCGGTGGGCCTCCAAGGGAGTGGGAAAGGCCATTTTCACCCTTCCCAGTCTCCAAGAAAGCCTCTGGAGCCTGGGGAGGGTGAAAAACAGGCCTGCTGGGCCCAACGGTAACTTTTTTGCCATTGTGTGTCAAAAGCGGGGAAAGTGCAGAGGGTCGCGTTCGCATGCATGGGGTGGGGTGGGGCCCAGGGGGCATTGAATTATGGGTGTGGGCACATGCACGTGTGACCTCCCCCGCTCTCCCCACTTTTGGCACGTGACGGCAAAAAGTTAGCCATCACTGCACTAGGTACTGAATCTGGAATTTTCTGTGTATAAAGCATCCATTTGCTCCATCACCATTATCGTAATTTTCTTTTCATAAATGTACAGATTTTCATTAACAGATGATTAAGAGGATCTCCCCCTTCTTTTTAGAGAATATCTCCAACAGATTTAAAGACTTTTGAAATTTTTGTTGTCCTGACTTCTCTGTCCATCTAGGGTCTGCCTAGAATGTTCATTTATTTCTCTTTCTCCCTTTCTTACATTTAATTGTATTTTCAAAATGTTCTTATGATCTTAGGTTATCTTACACACATAGGTATCATTTTATTCTGTGAAGAAGATGTTACATTTAGATTATTTACAGTTCAAAGGAGCTACTTGACAACTCTTGAGAGTTTGACTTCCAGCCAAAGTGTATAGGAAAGCCACTTTGTAATTATACCCAGAGGTGGCTGTGATCTCAACCTCTTGGATCTATGAGATGATATTGTGTTTCTTAATGGGAAAAAAAAACCACTCACTCTTAAAGATTATTGACTTTAATCTGAGTTCTTTATCTTGAGGAAAATAATGAAGATGGAAACAAAGTCATGAAAAACTAGGAAAAAGAGACAAGGAAGGGAAGAATTTGAAAAGTTTAATATGTCTGGTTTACAAACTTGTACAAGCCTAAACAATTGAGTTCATTTATTTTCAAGTATATGTATACCACAGGGGGAAAATACATTCAGGGATCAAAGATAAATCTTATTTTTCTCACCGAATATCCTGTAGCTTGTCCTATGTGTCTGAAACATAAGGCATCTTGTGTTACTTAGACCTTCTTAAAATACTTTCCTGTTTATTTGTTTGTTTGTTTGGAAAATCAGAAGTTTGGGATATACTAACTACTATGTTCTTTTCATATGTTTCTGTGATCTAATATAACCTGAATGTTGTCTATGCAAATTTCTCTGTTTGGCTAAGTACAATGCATTGTAATTCTATATATCAGATAAATTGCCATGCATGGATGTATTGAATGAAGGTGCATATTAATAATAGTATATTAGGCATTTTAAAATTTTCACTGTATCATAATTTTAATTTCATTGTTATAAAATGGTGTATCATTGACATATGACATCATTTAACTGTCAAAAATGTACAAAGGAATAACAAACTAGTGTTGGAAGTGTGAAAAGGAAGAAAGGACTTTTTATCATGCATAGTGAACTTGTGAAAAAAAATTAGATGCATACAGTAATGGAAAAGATATTGTGGATCAATATTATAATAAAACGTGATAATCCTACTTACAATTATCAGAAAGATTCAAAATAGACAAATGAATTTATGGTATTGAATATTCTAAGACTGACTTTGAAACAGATTTGTATATGTATGATGATAAGTGATTGCTAAAAAGTATAGACTTTTACTGATATTTGAAACAGAAGAACAAGTAAAACAATTTACAACAAAGTACGGTAGGCCAAACGAATGATTAAAATAATGGGAAATTGTGTGACTGAAAGGATTGATATTGCACTATGTTATAATCTTAAAGGAAACTTACATTATAAATTGATGTACTATTGGTATATGAATACAGAAAAACTATCAAGAATATATACAATTCAAATTGATGTTGGAAATATGGACAACAAGAAGGATCATTTTAGATAAAACCAAACTGATGATTCATGGATTTGGGGATTAAAAAAGGGTAAAAGGGATTAAAAAGAACACCGCTTGGGGGGGCAGAAAGCCCTACTAAGCAGGTATATACAAAAGTATGAAGGCTATTGCTTAATGCATTGTAAGCTGCTCTGAATCTCCGGAGAAGGGCGGCATATAAATCGAACCAATAAATAAATAAATAAAGAGGAAGGGTAAAGAATAAGAAGGCAATTATTCAATAGATGGAAAGATGGATGGCAGTCATAATTCTGTTTTTCTTTCTTTTTTTCCTCTTAGTATTATACTCTTTGTATTCTTATTCTTTTAATTTTTTATTCTTTTCCTGTTCTGAAAAATTGTAATGAAAAAATAATAAGTTAATGCAACTATTCTTCCAATTAAGTAAAACTTTAAAAGAAAAGAGTATTTCTTTAAGGAAAAAAAATACATATAGGTTGCCATTCTGCTTCCCAGCCACATGATCTAGGATGGTAGAGGTAGGTACTTGTTTATTAGATTTATACCTTTCTTTCAGAAATTCAAGACATTATGTGTAGTGTCCCTTTTTGATATTTCCTACAATAACCAAAGTAGATTGGGTTGAGAGATTGATTGGCTCCATAATCTCCAAGATCCAGAATAAGATATATGAGCACGATTCAGTAGGAAATTCTCCAGTACAACCATTTCAAAATGGTTTAATCAGAAATATTTTCTTCTGGATTTTGTGCCTCACATTATTAAAATATTATGGTTCTGAAAAGAATTGGCATATTTTAGATGTTTTTTTAGCCATTCAGTTTCTTTCAGCTTGCAGACCATTTTTTTCCCTTCTCATTTTAATCCACCTCTTAAACAAGAGACAGCAAATCAATCTGACTCAACAATTTAAAAAAAGGATTTTTAAGAGTAAGCTGTGTGTATGCTTTTTTAGATCTCCACTGCAACAAATGAAAATGAATTGACACCATGAGATAAAAAAGTGAAATCTAAAGGGCTGTTGCATGAAAGATAGATTCTATTAAAGAGAAAACTTGTTACTCTTCCTTTATCAAAATAATTCAACTGAGACATATGACAATAGACATATTGGCAGTCTTACTTCACCAAGTACAATGCAAGATGTGCCACACTTATGACAGATACAGCAATCAGACTCCTAGTTTTCCAGAGCTTGGAGGTGTGATGGATGCAATGACTAACAAAGAGAGGAGCCCCTTATTGATTAGCCCTCTTACAAAAGCATTCCAAAAATGGGGGTATCATGAGTGAATAGTGCTTTTATTTGTTTGTTTGTTTGTTTGTTTGTTTCTCACCTTTTGTCACTATGTATCCATTTTTACCTTGGGAAGGACCTCACATTATTAAAGCTAAATGATGAACAAGGGAAGATATACTTTTCAGATCTCAAGTGATTTAGGGTTTTAAAATTAAAACCAGCATTTTGACCTGGAATGCAGATTGTGAAACACTATATTTAGAACAAACTAAAATACTACAAAGGCAAATTAATGTAAATCTGAAATAATATATCACACTTAGGCATAGGTTGGTTTGGCATAGACATTTCAGCCAAATTTGCTAATTTGCTAAGTCATGATTTAAAGAAACTATGGCTTTGCATAATGAATGAGCCCAGTTTATGCTAGGATAGAATGTGGGTTGCCATCAAAGAGATACATGGTTAGTATCCTCAATATGCTGGAAGTGTGGAGAGACCGTTGAGAATTACTACCACATGTGGTGGGAATGCCCAAAGGCGCAAAAATTTTGGAATTTACTAAAGAACTGGCTGGAAGAAATTTTGTCAACAAATATAGAAGTCAAACCGGAATTTTTCTTACTGGGAATTATAGAAAGAAAATATAAGAAAGATACAAATTATTTATTACTGCATATACTCACAGCGGCATGAATAGCCTTTGCTCAAAAATGGAAAGAGAAAGATATTCCAACTGGAGAGGAAATATTACTGAAAATCTTCAACTGCACAGAAATGGACAGACTCACTTTGGAACTCAAGGATAAAAGCAAAACTAAGTACTACAAAATCTGGGAACAATTTTATGATTGGATAGATAACAAGAGGGTAGCCAAGACAAATGTATAGTGTTAGAACAAAAATATAGATGTTATTATAGATAAATCTATGTTTAAGAGATAAATAAATATACAGAAATAAGAGAAAAGTATTAACTTCATATCATATTATGTTTAAATAGCGAACAAAGTTTAAGAACTATATGTTTATATGAGTACTAATATTGTGAAGTGATGGAAGATGTTTGGAACCAGTGATGTCATATCTATGTCCAATGTTTTTTTAATTTTGTATTATTAATAAAAAAACTTTTTAATTTTTTTTTAAAAAAGAGATACATGGTTAGTGAGGTTCCTGATCTTTATTCTGTACTCTTGCTTTGTAAATACAGCCTTCAAGTAGGAAATAGAAAAGGGCATTGTGTCATGCAGCCTTTTTCTTCCCGTGTCATTACTTAATTACAACGGTTACAGCTTCTTTAGAATTAGGATACAAAGATTCATTTATACAGGGATTTAATGTGAACAGCTTCCTTTAATGTGTGTTCCTTCCTGTATCAAATGCCAGTCAAATTTGAGCCAGATTATTAACATATTTTACATCATGCCTTCAGACCTTGTGGTTTCTATGCTCCTCATTGCATGTCATCATTTTTCATAGGAGCCTTCTAGGTCCAAATTCCAGAACTAATCAGGCATTAATTTGCAAAAGCCTGCCATATAATTTGCAGGAACCATTTTTAGTCTTTCTAACAGGGTTGCCTTTATATCCAACATATCGGACTACTTTGTCAACATGGGGGATACTTTTCTAAAGTAACAGGGAGGGCTGAAAGGAATTCAGATTCTTAATGCCAAAGGGTAAAATGCAAAAATTAGTAAAGATAGAGGAAACCTGGCCAAATCTTCTTGGATCTTATTTAATTTCCTGCAGTTGACTGAATATGATTCAGATGGAACAAGCAGGAATAAGTCTTATTAAACCATCTGGTAAAATATTTTTTATTGAAGCTTTATTCTGCCTGTTTCTTCTATTAACAATAAGTGCCGATTAGTAGGCACTTGAAGGGCAGTGCAAAATCCTTAACAACTTCTGTGCAGTTGTGTGAAAACTAGCATGTTTCTCATTTTTTGGAAGTAGAGTATGTCAGGAAGATTTTGAGGTAATTGTGGTTGAAAACTTGGAGTCCATATTTAGCAGAGCACATTAGTGGATAGAGCCAATTAAGACAATACAAAGATAAATGCTTAAAGTCCCAAAGGGACAAATTGAGTTTATTATACAATGAGATAGAATGATTGTTTCTCTAAAGCTTGTTGTTCTCATGATGGAGCAGAAAGAGGAGTTGGAAGCACGTGTTCTATTTTTCCTGTAGAAAGCAGACTAGAAATATTCAATTTCTAACTAAGGAAAAGCAAGACAGAGAAAAACAGAGGAACACAAAGGTAGATGGTTGCTTTCTATGTTTACTTCTACTGTTCCTGGGGATTAATAGGATAAAAATGCCTAGAGTCATTGCTTCTAGTGCTGCTTTTCCAACTGGCTAAGAATATCCAATGGGATATTTTTCTTTAGGAATTAACAATGCTTCTAGCTTTTAAATTTTATTTTTAAATTTTGGTGCTGGTAAAAGACTTCTGAGAATACCAGGTATGGCAAAGAAAACAAATATGGATCATGAAACAAATATCATTCAGGATAAAAATAATTAGTTTTAAATTATAATATTTTGGATTCATTATGTGAAGAGAGTTCTGGAAAATATAATGCAGGGAAAGGTGAAAGGAAAGAGAAGACGACCAGTAAGGGGATAAATTCAATTACAATGGAAAAGGGGGCACAGATGGAAGACTTGACAGATCAAGTTGGACATATATTGTCATGGAGAAAATTTATTTATGTGGTTGTTAAAAGTAGATGGCATATAATGAATCAAAACCTGTTTTTTTATCTATGCAATCTGCACATCATACAGCCTATTGCAAAATGTCACATGCTAAATGCTAAATGTCACATTTAGTTGAGTATGCTTTTTTTAATCTTAAAAACATATCTATGTACACAAACATTCAGAGTTTTGTAATAGGTGCTAAACCACAGTGCTACTTCTTGTATCTAAAATTCTAGTTTTGGGTGGTGTCCTTTAATTTTTTTTCATTATATACAAAAAATTATGAAAGAGGGAGGAAAACAACTGAAAGAAATAAACATCAAGGTATATATTTACAAATACACAAAATGAATGGATGCCATGATTCATACAGACATCCATAGCTGATCTACATTAGTTCTGAACTGATGAACTAATATATTTTATAATATTGCTGAACTAATGCAGTTATATTATATATAACTAAATTATATATAATATTATATATAATATTATTATTATTATAGAAGACGTCTAATCAGATTCAATCATATTATCTTGGCCTGGCCAAGCCAAGCCTGTGCAGATGCAAAAAAAAAGCCCTGTGAGTCTTGATGAATAGCTTTATAGCCGCTACAAGCCCGGACCTGGTCCACGCCGAGCCAAAATGTATTTAAAGTCTGCCTCTCAGCACCTTTTAACCACTCGTGTAAGCCACCCCCCTAGTAAGCCAGCATCCGGCATCCAAAAGCCCTCCCCCTTGCAGCTACACCTGTTTGATGTCATGTCTCCCCACTCCGCCTTTCCAATTCGCAGCCATAGCTGCTCGGGGGCTTTTCAAAATGGCCCGTCCTGAGCGGCTCTCCTTTTTTTGTGATGTCATCTGCCATCACCCATAGGGCCTGCTGGGATCACCACCTTGCCACCGCATGAGCCCCCGCTGGGACTGCTACCTCGCTGCTGCCCAAATGCAATCCCTGGATCGCTGTCTTGCTGTTCCTCCCACCACCATTGGCTCCGGCTGCTGCTGTGCCCGCTCTCCCCCCAGGTGTGTGTTGAGCCCTGGACTGGGGCTAGACACTTTACAGCAAACTATATAGCAAGGCACTTAGGATATAATTTTGAAAGCATTTTTAATAATTTCATTAATTTTTAAAATCTTTGTTTTGTTTTATATTTTTCACCCAAAATCCTTTAAATGTGTACATCTTATTGTGGTTCTTGCTTTTTTGCTGGTATGTTTGACTGAATAAAAAAATTTTTTTTATATAAAAATAGAATTTTTTATAAGATAGTGTCGTGCATTTCAATAGTGCTCTGGGCGAGGCTGCACATCAGGGCCCTTCACTGGTGTTTTGTTCCCATACCAGTGGGCAGGCAACAGCAACTCCTGCACCAGGGTGTAAGTCACCCCAGGGGTGTTGCAGTCCCTCCGATGGTGGACATCCTCAGCCCTGGACAGGGGTTGTGCCTTGAGCCCAGCCGCATCATAATTACATTGGACACCAGCCTCTTTGGCTGGGGGTTCATCTTCAGTCTCACATGGCTCAGGGCCTGAGGCGGACCTGAGCCACAACACAAATTGGCTGGAGCTTCGGGCGGCACATCTGACCCTTGGGCTCTTCAGGGACGTGATCCAGGGACAACACGTTCTGGTTCTCACCAACAACGGGCTGTGATCTTACACTTTCTGACCTTTGAGGTCACGTTCCTGGTGGCTATCATCTCAGCCAGGCACATATCGGAGCTGGCAACTCTTTCAGTTAGAAAAGACTTATGCATCTTCCATCAGACCAGAGTAGTCCTCCAGATGAATCCCTCCTTCATACCCAAGGTGAACTCCTGGTTCTATAGGGCGCAGGAGGTCATTTTGCCAGACTTCTGTCCAGGGCCAACACATGCCCTGGAGAAGAAATGGCATACCTTGGATGTAAGGAGGGCCCTCTGAATTTACATCAGGAGGACATCCCCCATTAGGAAGATGGAGGCACTCTTTGTGTCTTTCCACCCTTCCTTGAGGGGTACCAAGGTGATTTCTTCAACCATAGGCCGTTGGCTGAGGGCTTGTATAGCTTTGGCCTACCAGATTTGGATCTTACTGGCTC
Organism: Arizona elegans; assembly: GCA_022577455.1. NCBI lineage: Eukaryota > Metazoa > Chordata > Lepidosauria > Squamata > Colubridae > Arizona > Arizona elegans. The sequence goes on along the minus strand of JAKOOJ010000004.1, from coordinate 111,264,764 downwards.
CCAGAGGGGTGACTGCTCATTCTACATGAAGTGTAGCCACAATGGTGACGTGGGTGATGCAAGTATCCATTGAGGACATTTGCAGGGTTGCTACATGGGCTTCACCCTTTATTTGTCATTACAAGTTAGATGTTTTTGCTTCCGCAGAGGTGTCCTTTGGCTGAAGGGTTCTACAAAGAGTGCATGTGGATATGGGGACTTCCGAACAAGCAGCATCCCACCCTTAAATTGGTCGGCTTTGGTACAGCTGATTCTTGGACTCTCCTGGGAGCTCTCAGGAGAAGGGGTGTTGGTCCTACCTGATACTCCCTTTCTCTGAGTAGCTCTTGGGGATTCCAAGCCCCACCCTGACAAGCTCTTGGTCTGCAGTCCAGGAGCTATCACTTACCATTGTTGAGATTTGATTCACAACTATGTCCTCGCCAAAACTGGGCCAGAGAAGAGGAGGTCAGGGGCATGGCCAAAAAGTTGACAGCTTGGTCTCTGGTGGAACAGAGGAGTCAACCCTTTCTTGGACTCTCCCGGAGCTACTCAGAGAAAGGGCATATCAGGTAGCACCAATGCCCCATTTCTGTCTTTTTTTTTCTCCAAAGCTCAAAAATGTACACAAAGGATGTCAAAAAAGACAAAAGTCTCAGAAAGGAAGTTAACAAAGAATTGTAGAGAGTGGTTAGAATAGAAAGAAGCAGTGTTATAACAACATCTGTAAATACATTGAAGATGGAAAAAGACATGGTATAATTGATTTGATTTTATTACATTTCTATACCGCCCTTCTCCCGAAGGACTCAGGGCAGTGTACAGCTATATTAAAACAAACCCATCACAAAAATTAAAAACTGTTAAAATAAATTAAAGCAATTTGGCTGTTATTAAAACCCTTAGCTAAAACCCCTTTAAAACCAATTAAAACCCATTAAAATTAATTTATTTGGTCAGGCTGGCTTGATTGAACAACAGAGTCTTCAGAGCACTACGGAAGGCACGGAAGTCGGGGATCCTTCTTATATCCGGGGGCAGCTCATTCCATAGGGCAGGAGCCCCCACAGAGAAGGCTCTCCCCCTGGGGGTCACCAGCGACATTGCTTGGCCAACGGCACTCTGAGGAGGCCCTCTCTGTGAGAGCGTATCGGACAGTGGGAGGCATTCGGTGGTAGAAGGTGGTCCTGTAGGTATCCCAGTCCTAAGCCATGGAGCGCTTTGAAGATGGTGACAATAATTTTTAAATGATTTCTGAACTCAGAAAGAAGTCTCAACTTCCAATTGCTATGCTAAAAGATACCAATGGACAGATAGTAAATGATTCAAGGGAGATCAAAGAAAGATGGGAGAAGTATATTGAAACACTGTACAATGGAGATGTTAACATCCAAGATACTTTAGAAGATATTCCGCACTTACAAGAACATCTAGTGCAAGAAGATGAATTAAATTAGTGCTTCCATCAATTTCAACTTTAAAGGCTATAGAATTGTAAGCTGTCCAGAATAATTTACTGATATGGGCAGCTAAAGAAATAAAACAAAAAAAGAAATAAACTGATGGAATACCCTCTAAAATTAGAAGAATATTCTGAACTAAACTATGCTAGCAAATGTGGAGAATGACATAGTAGCCAACTGATTGGAAGAGGTCAATCTACATTAATTCTGATACAAAAAAAGAAGATTTAACAGTGTATACAAACTATCATATAACAACCTTAACTTCATATACTAGCAAAATAATTTTCAGGACCATCCAATACAGCTTAGTGCCCTACATGGAAAAATAGATGCCAGGTGTTCAAGCTGGATTTAGGCAAGGCTGAGGAACACAAGACATTATTGCTGATGTACACTGGATGAAAAAGCCAAAGAATATAAAAAAAAGTTACTATGGGTTTCATTGAAAGGTCTTAAATTCTGCTGATCATATCGAGCTGTGGCATATACTCAGAAAAATGAAAATTCCAAAATATCTCATTATTCTCATGAGAAACTTGTATACAGGTCACGTGTCCATAGTATGGACAGATTATTGTGAAACAACTTGTGTTCAGTTGGCAAAGTAGTACAGTAAGGCTGTATACTCTTCCCTTTCTTATTCAACCGATATGCTGAATATATATTAAGGAAAGCTGTATTAGAAAATTTATATGGTTGTAACCTTTGCTATTTCAGTTAACAGGCTGTACCCTGATAGCCGAAAATGCAAAGCTCCTGGATCCCCAAGTTCCAGAAATAAAGTTGAGGAGTGAAAGTGAAAAAAAATGGGACAAAAAGTAAACTAACATGAGAAAAATAACTAGCCTTAGACTTGGCAATGAAGATATCAAAATAATCAATAGTTTCTGCCTTTTAAGACTATTAACATCAACCATCAACAATAAAGGAAAAAGCAGTTAAGAAACATGCTAGCATTTGATATGGTGTCATAAAGATCTTGGAAGAGATATTTAAATGCCATGATGGATCTCCATCTATAAAAATTAGAATCAAGCAAGCCATGGTGTTCCTTGTGACAGTCAATGGAAGTGAAAGTTGGACTTCATAAAAACAGGATAGGAAAAGCATTGACACCTTTGAACTTTGGTTTTGTAGAAGACTCCTGAGAATACTATTGAGAGCCAAGAAAACAAACCATGCATCATCAACCAAATCAACCCAAAATTCTCACTTGAAGCATGACCAGGATGAAGTTATCCTATTTTGGACACATCATACAAAGACTTAACTCTCTGAAAAAGGCTGTAATATTGGAAAAGATGGAAAGAAATAGAAGAGGATGACAGGCAGCAAGACAGATGGCCTCAGTTAGAGTGGTAATGGGTGCACAACTAGAATACCTGAAAGATTAGTTTAGGGGTAGAACCCCTTTGTTATGGAGAAAAATATATCCCTGTGGTTGCCAGAAGTTGAAAGGATTTGATAGCACATAATCAATAAATAAATCCTGGTATATTGAATGGCACTCTAGGAATGAAGGATTTTGTTTTGCTGAGAACAGTTTAGAAATCCTTGAGGCTGGCCAGACTCATCTTAATTTCTATGGCTTAAATGTGAATTAAGCTTATAGTTTTATTTATTTCTTTTATTGATTGCCTATCATATAAGAATGAAAATAAAAAGAATTTGTGTATGTGAATACTATCTGGCTCATATGTAACCTTTGTTATCTTTCTGTTTTTCTTGCATTCTTCCTTTTCTTTGTTAAATTTAGGAAGCTATCATTTTGTCTTAAAAGGAATGCTGAAGTGGCCAGGGAATATGAGAGCAGGTTACATATTTATTCATGATGTGGAAAAGTAGGATAGATAATCTTGTTCTATATCCATATACATGTGTTAATATTTGAACAGACTTTTTCAACCTGCTATTGCTTAGATATAATATGTAGTCACTGTATTACTGTATGTTTTCCAAAATTTCTAGCTGACAACTTTGAGAATTTTGAACAATATAAACATTTAGAAAACAGATGGAAAATTCTGCACTTAGAATTTGTGGGCACTTAATTAAAGTAATTGACAGTTAGATTAAAGAAGATCAGTAACTTCTTCATTATATATTAAGTATTTCATATACAAATACTTTTATTTTATGGGATTTGTTGCCACAAAACATGGTGATATATTCTAGTTTTCTAATCATTCGGTTGGTGTTCACATTGCTGAATTTTAACTCCACTTTGGAACTGAATTGGAAAAAGTACCTTGCAGCATGTGGGATTGTTCACATAGCAGCTTCCTCATTTTCTGGGACTGCGCAGCTACCTTCCTCTGTTTGAGAAGTCTTTTTTCTTTTATGTTCATTATTCCTGCAAATTTCAAGACACTTTGCCTTAACATTAATGTGTCTATAGGGGGGTGGGGAGAGAGTTGTCGTTTTCACTCCATGTGTAGAGCCTTCCTTTCCATCATGAAAATGACCTGTTTATGGTAATCCTTGGATGCTTATCCATTAAGCTGTTTCTGACCTGTAAAAGAAACATAGGCAGTGAAAGGCTTCAGAGATGATGGTTTGTTGTTTTTCTTTAAAAAAAATCTGGAGCTGTTCTCTGTTGACTATGTCTTGCTGGATGAACCACTTTTTGCTGTTTCTATAGCACTTTATCATTTATGGGGCTCTTGGGAAGAGATAGTGTTTAAATTTTATTAGATTCACCAGTGTAATGTGATAAGCAAAGTACTCAATATTCCTGTTTACCTATGGGAAATGGCATATAATTTGGAAGGCAACAATCCATGGCCTTAAAAAAAGATGGGCATATATATTTAAATATAGGCCCCATCAGACTCAGCTAAAAGCAAAAGCTCTCTGCTAGCAGTTGCTTACTTACTTTTTTTGTAAGAGCAGTCTTCTGGGACATCTTGCTAGAGGAAATTTAGAGCCCACATTGACTCTGCACCCTCAAGACAACATCAATTGAGGTTGCTCCCTGGTAGGATAAGAAAGCACTACACTTTTATACATATGCAGTCTGAACAGACTGACACTACGATACTTTTCAGGCACAAATGTGGGAGTAGTAGTTGAATAGTTGCAAGGCTGTTCATACAAGTGGGAAACTGCAATTATACCATCATATGCACCATCGTGACATTTTCAACTCTATGCTGTAGATCCTCTTGAGTTGCTATATTTACCATGGCCCATTTGTGAAAACTATTTGAGGTCCTTCTAAATAATGGGCTCAAAACTAAACCCTATGGTCCAGCTCTAGCAATACATCTGCTATGATCTTGAAGACCGGCTTAAGTATAGCAGCTCTGTTCTCTCCCATATTCTTGTTTATGTTAGGATCATGTTGAAATGTCCATATAATAAGCCCTCCCTATCATATTTTTCAAGGCCAAACTTGGCAGGAGTATGGGGCTTTTAATATTTCTTGATGATTTTAGAAAAAGCAGAACAACTGTAGCTGTAAACCAATGGAAAGGTTAATAGGAAAAAAAAAACATTATACCATCCAGTTTTAGAAATCTGTATTCATAAAGATTTGCCATGACATTCAGAAAGACCTCTCTATCAGCAGTGCCCTGAGCAAGAATTAATTGACTTTCCAACGAACTCTGAAGTGCAATGAAATGTTTTCCAGATCTGTTTGCCTGATGAAGATTGAATACGTCTTTCCAAGATAAATCTTGTCATAATGTAATTAGCAGAATGTTGCACAAGCAATGATTGTATAATTAACTTCTTTATTAGTATACTGTACATATTTTTTACATTCCTATTCACAACATATTTTCTAGTGTGTATGTGTGTGTGTGTGTGTGTGTGTGTGTGTGTGTTTTAGTGGCCTTAAGGAAAATAATATCTGAATTAATTTGAAAACATCTGATTAAATATCATTTAAAAATATTTTTAGATTATACTTACTGTCTCAAGCATTCACCTAATAGTATTAAGGCTAAGAAGATAATTTGCATGTATTCATGCTCTCATAGTTATTGTGACTTAATTGCAGTGCGTGCAAATATCTATTTTTATTCAGCAGATTCCCCAAATATTGTTTGCAATGCACCAAGATATAAGATGCAGCAAAATAAGTGTGTTTGCTTTTTGTGATAAGTTTCTGAAGTAAGTTAAAGTTAGATTATGAAGTGCCAGAGCTTGACTATAAGTATGTGAGTGTGCTTGAGCACTTGTAAAATACTGTTCTTTCTGTGGTACAAATATGACTCAGGATGGAAAAAACAGCTTCCGCATCACAGGCAAAGCTTCATAACATCTGCTGCAAAAACAGTTGCAATTGCTTCACTACATGAAGCTGAGCAAAGGCTTTGCTGGCCACAGATTCTACCATTGAATAAGCAGAAATCATATTTCCAAGAGAACTCCCAGATTGTGAATCTTTTTTTTCAGAGGAAGTATGACATCCTTTCCCCAGAACAAAAAATATAGCTAAGGTTTCTGGACAAACTACATCAACCTCTTTTCTGGGATTGTTCGTATCTCATATAGCCTTCAGATATCAGGTGAGGACATCTCCAGCATTGCCCAGAGTAGAAAAATACAACTGGGCTCATCTATGTATTGATAATATCAGATCCCAAACTGATGGATGACCTCTGCTATATATATAGGAGGCCCTGTTATATATTTAATATATAAATTAAATAATATGGAGGCCCTGAAGTATCCTATTTTGGAAGAGCCACATACTTTACTATTCTTCTATGAACGCTAACTGGAGATCATTAGGAAAAAGTGGAACTATTGGTATCTCCCACACACAGTGTAGTGCCAGATCTGGACTTAAATCTATTCCTGGTCACACCTTTTGTTCTATGCCCCTGTATTAATTTTTTAAAAAGACTTATACACCATATTATGGGCCACAATCAGTGGTGGGTTGCCCCCGATTAGGACCGGTTCTATAGAACTGGTAGTAAAACTGGAGGGAATCTCCGCCCACTGACCTGGATGTCATCAGAACTGATCTCTGAGTGAAGCAGGCATGATGCGAACCTGTAGTAAAGGTAAATAGAACCACCCCTGGCTACAATCCTGAGTGGTTCATAAAACATTTTTTAAAAATCCAAATAATCTCAATAAAAGCTCCCAGTGCCCCCAGGGCAATACTTTTCTATATATCAACTTTCACCTTGATGAACTCTAGCCTCATTCAACCCCAATGCTTGTGCAACAGAGCCTTTTAAAAGGCCAGGAAGGTGGGACATTATAATACTGAATCTCAAGGGCAGAGGCATTTGTTTTGTTGTTACATTTTTCCAAGTTCTGCATTAAACTAAAGAATGGCCTAGAACTGACATCCAAAGAGAGGCTGCTTGGGTTGTCCAATGGCCTCAATACTTCTGCATTCCATTCAGTGAGATTCAAGAGAGAGATGCTTTTTTTTTTTCCTGGTAAAAACTCCAACTGCCTGCAGGAAGCCCTGTGGATCTATAAGATACGTGGGGCAGGCCATCCTAATTGGTTCCTGACATGCTCCTTCTCAATGTGCTGAGAGAGAATCCAATCCCACTTTGGCGACCATCTGGTCCAGAGTCCAGGAGTGGCCAAAGTCAGCACAGAAACACTTCAACTCAATTACTACGCCTTCATCAAAACTGGGATGCAGACAAGGGAGGCGTGACCACAGAAGATTGACAGACTCAGTCTAATGAGCAGCAAGACAGAGTTAACCCATTCCTTGGATTCTCTCTCAGCACACCGAGAAGGAGCATGTCAGGTAAGACCAGCATCCCTTCTAACTAAAAAAAGAATTGAAACAAAGACTCACTGAGTACCTAGATTCTCAGAAAACACAAAAACAACACAAAAACAATAGAATAATATTGCCTACATTGGACTTTGTTCCAAAGAAACATTGTGCACAAGTATTAAAAGATTCCAGTACTGTAATATCAAACATAAGCACCAACTCACTGCAACAAATGAATTACACACACACACACACACACACACACACACACACACACACACACCAGACAGCAAAGAAGTTGAAAAGGCAATGGATGATCTAGTTAGCTGCTACAAGAAGATTGCACAGACTGATTATAAACAATGGCATGATGAAGTAGCAATGATGGTGCATTGGAATATTTGCACAAAGTATAATTTGTCTGCAAATAAAAACTGGGGGTGGAGGAATCACAAAACGGATAAACTAATAGAGAAAGTGCTCTGGGATTTTAGGATTCAAACAGACAAGCACCTGCTATGCAGCACTCAATAGCAGAACTTAATAGTTCTGCTTTTCTTATCAACATTGTTGATAAATCTAGATTATGGACATTGCACTATCTGCAAACAGTAAAATAGAAGAGAAAGAATTTGGAGAAAATCACAAAATATGAAGACCTGCAAATACAAATAGAATGATTGTGGCAAGAGAAAGCAAAGATAGTAGCAAAAGTAATAGGCAAACTGGGTATAATTCAGGGGTGAAATGCTACCGGTTTGAGCCACTTTGCCCGAACTGGTAGTAAAAAAATGCTTTAAAAAGTAAAAAAAAAGTTCTGATGATCGCGTGTCACTCAGCTGATCTTCAGAACTATTTTTTTTTAACCTTTAAAGCATTTTTTTACTACCAGTTCTCTGGAACTGGTAGTATGTGCACAGTGTGTGTCTGGCACACACTGCGCATGCGTTGGCAGCGAACTGGTGGCGACCGGCGGAGGATTTCACCACTGGTATAATTCCAAATCATCTGGGGCACCATTTGAATACATTGACATTATTAAAATCACCACCAATCAATTGCAAAAGGCAGTTTTACTTGATACAGCTCACATTCTGGGATGATATTATTAAATAACAATATTTGCCTATCTCAGGTATTCATGACACCTGAGATCTCAGGTATTGCCTGCCTTGCTCAGGTATTCATGATCTCATGATAGATGGAGAAAAATACCAAATTCAGTCTAAATATCTGGCTGATTGTGTGACTAACTATAATTTGTTAAATTGTATGATGCCTGACTCCAAGTGTCTCTTCCAGAAATATGTAGGACAACAAATTGACCAGAAACGAATCATGTAATAAAATCAATCAATCTTCATTCAGAATGGAGAACTCAAGATCAAGTAATCATAATGTGGAAAGAATAATCACAGAAGAAAATAGTAAACAAATTAAGCAGTCTGCAGAATTCCTCATTTCTGTAAATATGGAATAATGAATAGAATGTAGATGAAGATTTGAGTGTGCACAAAAGCAAAACAAGAAAAATCAGGATAATTACAGAGAAAATAATTTAATCTCAAATGTTATTTTGAAGATTTGATTTAGTCCATTTCCTTTTAAAATGCAAAGATGATAGGGGTTTTTTTTTTTGGTAAAGCTTTCATTTGCAATGATAATAAGTCAGGAAAAATACTAAATTATGTATTATATATGCCAGAACCAGTGTTTGTATAAGAACATACATACTTAAGAATGACAGGGCTCATATAATTCGAAAAGAAAATACAAATTTACTAAATGGAATCCCAGAAAAAGAAATATGACAAACATATTTACACTGTGACTTTTAAAAATTAAGAAATAGCTGAAAAAATATAATTAGCTTACCAATTAAAACACTAGTATCCAGCAAAGTTTTGAAAATGCCTAAATAGTATTGGATCCTCAGTTTCCAGTGTTATTATTCCTCCTGTCTATCAACAATTAGCTAGTATATAATATCATTGTTGTTGGGTCAGACTTATGATCTTGTATTAGAGCATATGTAAAATGCTTTTCCTTTATTTCTTTCTCTGTTAACATACAGGAAGAATCTGGATTTCACTTAGGATAGATGGTTGGACATCATCCAAATCTGACCTCTGGCACTTCTGTTTTTAGAAGGCAACCTTTGTCTCTTGACACTGTCAATGAAAGAAATCTCTATGATTGTAGCCATATTTCTCCCACTGTTAAGTATGTTTATTAGCACATAAGTGTCCTTTCTTAAACCAGGCTCCCATTTTACAGAAGTATGTTGTATATTAAAGAAAAGAATTTCCATATTCATGTTCATCAGTGTTCAGACAATCATAGCTTGATATTTATACACTTAAAATAACATTTAGTCTGAAAAATCTGGAAGAATTTAAACAAATTGAATATCAACAATGTTTTAGCATGGTACTCCTGAGCATACCAAGAATACAAACTTAGCTAGCAAGTATACTTCAATAAGTAGTTTTTCATTGTTTTATTATACACTGTCAAGAGTTAGATGCAAGAGGAAATAGAAAGACTGATTGAGCAAGATGCAAGAGGAAGTGGGTTCGACTGTCAGTGTTAGTGGAATGTTTTGCTGTTACACAGTGCAACTTAGATCTACCTACCTTTATCTTTGCGTTTTCTTTGTAACCAATCATATACCTACCACTGTGTGATATTTTGTTGCTTCATTATAAATACACCTTTGTTCAAAAAATCTTTCCCTGGAATGTTACTGAATGTGTCCATGAGTGCCTAACCTGGTTATGCAAACTTATCATAAAGTGTTTGGAAAACGTCTTGCTTGAGCAGGCAAAACAAACTTCATGTTAAAAACAGGGAGAAAAGTTGTAATTTGAAAAGTTCCTGTACAGATTTTCCTTCAGTAAAGAATGGGACTTTGGAAATATTCTGGTTTGCAAGAGAGAGTATCTGGCATCAATTTATTTGAGCCTGAAATGTATTAAATATAAAAATCAAAGTGTGACAAGAATTGGCTCCATCTGATTTTTCTGGGTGAAAGTGGCTTGATCTGTTGCAGTGTATAGATTCTGGTGGTCTGTGTTGATTTCTTGGGAAACCGTACCCCTTCCAGAAAGCGTCTCCAATGTTGGAATACAGATTTAACAGCCAGGAGCTCTTTATTGAAAATGTCATAGTTCTGTTCTGGGACAGTCAAGGCGCTGGAGAAGAAAGCACAAGGCAAGGGACTGTTTTCTCCTTCCCTCGCTTGTACAAGAATAGTTCTAATGGCAACATTCTGCATAACCCACCAAATTTTTATCCAAAAAGCCTTAACTTTCTTGCAAGTCCACCAAACATGATAATATGTAGCATCTAAACTATCACATCTCCAACATTTTGGCTGAACATTAGGGTACATACCCGACAATTTTTTTGGGTCTAAATGCCATCTATAAAACATTTTATAGAAATTTTCCCTCAAATTCTGCGACTGTGTGAATTTAACATTCTGAACCCAAATTTTTTCCCATGTTTCCAACATCACTGGTTCTGCAAAATTTTGTGCCCATTTAATTATACAATCTTTAACCAATTCAGTTTCTGAATCCCTTTCTAACAAAACATTGTATAACCTTTTAATATGCATTGGACCTTTCTCTTTTTTTTTAAATTTATTTTTTATTATTTTTTTTAATTGAAAAAGTTTTAAAACAAACATAATTTCCCCACAACCCTCCCTCCCAACCCCCCTCCCCCTCCCCGACTTCCCAGAGCAGAACACAAGGTATTTCTATTGACCTTTAACAATAAACTAAATTGCATAACCAATCATTAAACTAACACCCCCTAAAAAAAAAAAATTCTTAACCCCCCATATATAAAATCCTATTTCTTAAACATAATACTTCTAATATCATTTATATAGCGCTTATACAAATAAAAGAAATCATTCATAAGCTATTTGATATTTTTTGGTCTGATACTTATTTTGTATATAATCAATCCATCTTCTCCAGTCCTGTATATACCTTTCTTGTGTGTGATCCTTCAGATATGCTGAAATTTTAACCATTTCAGCTAAATTAGTTACTTTCAATATCCAATCATCAATAGTAGGCAAAAAGTCCTTCTTCCAGTGTTGTGCTACCAACAATCTTGCTGCTGTTATCAAGTTCAAAATCAATTTAGTCTCTGCAACTGTACAGTCCGTAGTTATACCCAGTAAGAACAACTGTGGAGTAAATTTCAGTCTCTTTTTAAGAATATTCTGCATCACCCACCAAATCTTTATCCAAAATGCTTTGATTTTTCTACAAGTCCACCATATATGATAATAAGTTGCATCATCACAGTCACATCTCCAACATTTAACTTGCACATTAGGATACATACATGATAATTTTTTGGGGTCTAAGTGCCATCTATAGAACATTTTATAAAAATTTTCTCTTAAATTTTGTGCTTGTGTAAATTTCACATTTCTAATCCAAATCTTTTCCCAAGTCTCCATCATTACTGGCTCTTGAAAATTTTGTGCCCATTTAATCATACAGTCTTTAACCAATTCTGTCTCAGAATCTATTTCCAATAAAGCATTATACAACCTTTTAATATGCATTTGTTTTTGATCTCTAATTTGTTTTACCAAATTCTCCTCATTTTGCACAAAGCCAGTTTTTTGATCTTCCTTCCATCTAGCTTGAAGTTGACCATACTGAAACCATGTATAAATTATACCTTCTTCTCTCAGTGTATCTAAAGATTTCAAATACATTACCCCCCTTTCCAAAATAAGAAGCTCTTTATAGGTAATCACCTCCTGTTTTTGTTCTATACTTATATTTTCTATTGCATGTCTAGGATTTGCCCATACAGGTATCTTATAATTTAACTTATACTGATATTTTTTCCAAACCCTCAACAAAGCATTTCTTAATATATGAGCCTTAAATACTTTATCCACTTTTTTGTCATATAACAAATAGGCATGCCATCCATATAACAAATCATAACCTTCTAAATTCAAAATTCTCCCCTCAGTTAAATTAAACCAATCACTAATTTGTGATAAAACCGCTGCTTCATAATATAATCTTAAATTAGGCATTTTGAGACCCCCTCTTTCACGTGTATCTTGTATAATTTTCATTTTTATTCTGGGTTTTTTCCCAGCCCAAATAAAAGTATTAACACCTTTCTGCCATTCTCTCAGATTCTCATCTTTTTTAAGCACAGGTATCATTTGGAACAAAAATAAAAATCTAGGTAAGACATTCATTTTAATTGCTGCAATTCTTCCCAATAAAGACAACTGTAATTTTTTCCAATTTTCCATATCTCTTTCTAACAAAACATTATATACCCTTTTAATATGCATTGGACCTTTCTCTTTTATATGTCTAACCAATTCTTCCTCATGCAACATATACCAGTTTTTTGGTCCTCTTTCCATCTAAGTTGAAGTTGATTGTATTGTAACCAAGTTAAATTAATCCCTTCGTCCAACAGTGTCTCAAATGTCTTCAACTGCCATCTGCCCGCATCTGTAAAAAGAACCTCTTTATATAAAAACCCCCCGAGTGACATTATATTTGTATTCCACATGATATGACCAAGATCCAACCATAGCGGTATTTTGTAATCCCATTTAAATCGGTGCTTCTTCCAGACCCTCATCAAAGAATCTCTAAGTATATGGCTTTTAAATACTTTATCCACTTTGTTCTCATAAAATAAGTAGGCGTGCCATCCAAATTCGAGGTCGAAACTTTCTATATTCAATATTCCAGTCTTTTTCCTTCCAAACCAGTCGCTTGCTTGAGTCAAAGCTGCTGCTTCATAATATAATTGTAGGTTTGGAAGTTTAAGACCTCCCCTTTCTGGAACATCTTGCATAATTTTCAATTTCATTCTCGGTTTTTTCTCGTTCCAGACAAACTTATTCACTCCACTTTGCCACTCTTTCAACTGTTTATCACTTTTGAGCACCGGAATCATTTGAAACAAGAAAAGAAATCTTGGCAAAATGTTCATCTTAACTGCTGCTATTCTTCCAAGTAAAGACAGCTGCAGTTTTTTTCCAAGTCTCCATGTCTTTTTGCACCTCTCGCCACAACACCTCATAATTATATTGAAACAGTTTCATGTTTGATTCTGCAACCTGAACTCCTAAATATTTTACCTTTGGTACAATCTCAAAACCTGCCCTCCTTTCAAGCTCATGTTTACGATCTTGTGTCATATTTTTAACTATCATCTTTGTTTTTTTCTGGTTCAATCTAAAACCTGAAACTTTACCATAGTCTTGTATAATGTCTTTCATCTGGATTATTGATTCCATTGGCTGTGTTAGGGTAACAACCAGATCATCTGCAAATGCCTTTATTCTGTAGTCCTCTTGCCTTATCATTATACCTTTCAAAATATTAGAGTCCCGAATTATATTTAACAAGACTTCTAGTGTTAAAATAAATAACAATGGGGATAACGGACATCCCTGTCTTGTTCCTTTTTCAATTTTAAACTCTGTTGTCAAACTTCCATTAATAATAATCTGTGCCTTTTGCTCTTGGTAGATTGCTGAGACCACCTGTATAAATAAGTCCCCAAAGTCCATCTTTTTAAAAGTCTTTAATAGAAAATTCCAATCCACTCTATCGAAGGCCTTTTCCGCATCCAAAAAGACCAGCACTGCAGGTATCTGTTTATTCGTCTCAAGATATTCCAATAAGTCTATTACTCAAGAGCCTTGATGGTACAGTGGTTTAATGCACCCTGTTATTAACACAGCTGCCTGCAATTTCTGCTGGTTCGAATCTCTCCAAGGCTCAAGGTTGACTCAGCCTTCCATCCTTTCTAAGGTAGGTGAAATGAGGACCCAGTTTGTGGGGGCAATAAGCTGACTTTGTGTAAAATATACAAAAGAATGAAGGCTATTGCTTAACTCATTGTAAGCCGCCCTGAGTCTCCGGAGAAGGGCGGCATATAAATCAAATTAAAAAAAAAAACTTGCCTTACATTGTCCTTCATATATCTGCCCTCAATAAATCCTGCTTGATCATCATGAATCACCTCTTGGATTACTGGCATCAGCCTGTTGGCTAATACTTTTGCGTAAATTTTATAATCAGTATTCAGAAGAGATATTGGTCGATAATTCTCTGGTTTTTTAGGACCTACTTGCTCTTTTGGTATCAAAGAAATATAAGCTGTTGTCCATGATGGGGGTATTTTACCCCCTTGTTGAATATTGCAAAATAAATCTCTAAGTTGTTCCACCATTTCTGCTTGCAAAGTTTTATAATACACTGCTGTCAAACCATCCGTTCCAGGAGCTTTAGCTGTTTTTAATTGTTTAATTGCTACTATTATCTCCTCCTCTGTTATAGGATAATTCATTCTTTCCTTTTGTTGATTAGTAATTTTAGTGACTCTTTTATTATCTAAGTATTTTTCTATAAGTCCATTCTGCACATCATCTTTAGCATATAGTTTAGTATAATAATCTACAAAAGCTTCTTTAATTAATTTTTGTTGAAAGATTTCTTTCCCTCCAATATCAATACTATCAATAGTCCGTATACTCTGCTTCTTCCTTAATGTATAAACCAACCATCTGCCCGGTTTATTGGCATTACAAAATGTATTGTGCCTCGCATATTGTAAGTTTGTTGCAACTTGTTCCGCCATAAGCATTTGAAATTGATCTTTCAAAAGTTTTATAGCACCATGTATTTTTTCATCTGTTGGATTTTTAATAAGTAGCTGTTCTTTATTCTTTATTTCTGCTTCCAATTCAGATCCCTTCTTTTGTCGATTTAGTCTATGTTTAGAATTCATGTAAATGAGTACCCCTCTCATATAAGCTTTGCTCGCATCCCAAACAATTTCAAGTGGGGTACCCTTATTCAAGTTCATGTCAAAAAATTCTTTCAAGTGCTTCTTAAGTTCTGTTATATTTTTTTCATATCTGAACAAGTTTTCATTTAATCTCCATGATCGTCTTTCAATTTTACCCATCTCAAATTCTATTCATACTGGGCTATGGTCGGTCAAAGTTCTTGGAAAAATCTTTGTTCTTTTTGTCTTAACAAGTAGATCATCTGACAACAAAATAAAATCAATCCTAGAGAAGGATCTGTGTCTATCGGAAAAAAAAGTATAGTCCAATTCTTTTGGATTATGTATTCTCCAAATATCTTTTAATTCCAAGTCCTCTTTCATATCGAAAAAAGTCTGTGGTAATCTAATCCTGGATTTCGCCGAGCTCTTTTTATCTAATTTAGAATCAATTACTCCATTCCAATCTCTCATAATTAAAATAGATCTATAGTCCCATTGCAGTATTTTAGTGTGTAGCATTTTATAAAAATGATCCTGTTGTTGGTTGGGAGCATAAATTCCAATCAAAAGAATTTGGCCGTTTACTGTAAACAATTCAATTGCTATAAACCTGCCATCTTCATCTGCTTCTATAATTTTAGCTGTCAGTCTTTTATTTACATAGATAACCACACCATTCTTTTTTTGCAAAGTTGAAGCTACAAAATGTGTTCCTAATTTAGAATTTATCAAGTATTTTTGATCTTGAGTTCTAATATGAGTTTCTAGTAAACAAATTATATCATTATTAAATTGTCTCAAATATGCAAATAACTTCTTCCTTTTCTGTAATGAATTCAACCCATTCACGTTCCAAGATAAACACTTAATTGTCATCTTTATCTTTTTGAAGCAACGAGCAGAATAACCGAATATCTTCCAAAATCTTCGGTTTTGCTCCCCCCATGGCTTCAGTCTCTTGTACAGTACTCTTAGCTCCCTTTTTGTATTGTCTTTCCTGTTGTTGCTTTTCTTTAAGTTGCTTAGATTTTGCACGAGTTATACGCTGGTCTTTGACTTCAACCATCCGGACCGGGTCCAGGATTGGAGAAGGTTCTAGCAAGGGCTCGTCCAGAAAACCTCCTACAGCACCTTGCATTTCCTCTGGGTCCATCTGCTTAGACTGTTCTTGCATCTCTTGCTGGGGTTGCTTCTTATCACTCTCCTTAATCTCCAGCACTGTGGATGTACGTGGAGATGGTGTTCTTTCTTTAAAATTAGCAGAATAAAAATGCTCCGCCTTCTCAACAGTATTCAACCGATGTCTTTCTCCATTGTATTTCAAAATTATACCAGCTGGGGCATCCCACCGAAATGGTATGTCTTGTTTTTTCAATTCATTTACTAGAAAACCGAAATCTTTTCTAGCTTTCAGCATTTTGGGTGGCAATTTGAGCCCCCCCCCACTTGCACAGAAGAGAGAAAAGATTTTTGCAGGATGTCATTTCTTATTGTTCTGTCTGTAAAATATATCACCACATCTCTAGGCAATTGTCTTTGTCTGGCCACCCAGGAATTCACTCTGTAAATTTTGTCTATTTTATAAAAAACCACTTCAGGATTAATTTTTAATAACACAGCCAGGGCATCAGCACAAATCTGTCTCAAATCCTGCCTGTCATCTTCTCTAATTCCTCTGAGCCTTATAGCAAATTCCATGGCCCTGAATTGTATCATTACAATTTCATTTTCAACTCTCTGCACTTTTTCATCAACATCAAAAATTTTATAATCATTGTCCTTAATCTTAACATTGACTTCTGATTTGAATTCTTCCACTTTGGAGTCCACTTTAATAATAAATTCTGCGAGGCCAGACGCCACATCCGATATTTTTTTAGTCACCTTGCCATAATCCTGTTTCACCATATCTTTGATTTCATTAATTTCCTGCATAATTTCCTGTTGATATTTTTGAAGTTTATCATCTATTTCTTGATGAGATTTTTGAAATTTATCATCCAAAGCCTGAGAAATAAATTCTTTTAAATTCAGGTCAAAATCTTTCTTCTGAGTCTGTTGGGCGGGAGGAAGCTGCAATTCATGTTTGTGTGTGGGAGATTCCCCTCCCTGCTGCCTTTCCTTCCTGCTTCTTTGAAGCCATCCTGCCACGTAAGTTAGATTTTCTGAAAAGGGAAATCCTTTTTTCTTTTCCACCTCCACAAAGACTTCTGAAAAAGTCCCCCAGGTTTAATCAAATAGAAGCTGGACTAAAGCAGACTCAAATTTTAAAGAAAGAGTTCCCCCTCCCCTCTTCTCCTGTTTATCTTTGTTACAGGCAGAGCAACTCTGTAGCAACTTTGTAGCAAAGCAGAATAACTTCACAAATCCACTCTCGCAAGCTCGTTAACTCTGTTGCTGGGCGCCATATTTTTTCAAATCACTTTCACTCGCTCGTACTTTCTCTTAAGTTAAAAAGTCAACAAAGAGTTAATACTTGCGATTTCCAAGTTTCAAGTTAATATTTCCGCTGCTTGTTAAGGTTGGTTTCATTCAATTTGAACGTTTGCTGCAGCCAGCTTGTTCTGCAGAAAGCAGAATCGTCCCACGCCATCCAGAGTCTCAGCAGGTTGGGAGGGAGCCGCGCCTGTTTCCTCCCCAGAAGCAATTCTCTGGGGGCTTACAGGGGCTCAACCTGTACCCTGCTATCTCTCCTCCTTCAATCCTTCAGATTTCGGAGTTTTCGAGCCGCTTCTCGATCTCGAGGCGGCTCTACAGGCGGTGGGGCTGGCGGTCCTTAAGAAGGGACCGTCTTCACCGAAGGCTAGCAAACCAGAAGTGCCCTCTGGGGGTTCATCTTGATCTCTTCCTGGAAATATGGTACCCCAAAAAGTCTAGCTGTTCAGATCCAAGATTCTGGCTTGGCAAAGAGATAGATGTCTCTCAGTCTACTAAGAACAGTATGTACACGGACTTTGTGCTGAGCCTCATTTTCAGAATAGACTAAATTTTTGTTCAGGTAGAGAACTACAAATTTATCAATGAAATCTGAAAAGTCCTGGTTCATAAATTTGGAAAATACAGCCCATTGCCTTTATGAGCCCAAATGGGACCACAGTGTATATTCAAACTTGCCATATCTGGTGTCAAAGGCAATTAAGTATTCATGGCTCTTTTTGATTCTAATGAGGTTGTAAGTATTGCAAAGGTCTAGTCTCATAAAAATGCATCTTTTTGCAGCCTATTTAAGACATCTGGAATTAAGGGCAGAGCTGCTCTATAGATCAACCTTGTGGCAGTAAAGTTCCAGTACTTCTTTCCCCTCCCTTATTGTGTCTGCAGATAGCTGCCCACTTGCCCTATTTAGGGTGACCAGCACTCTTTTTGGGTAAGGGGACTCAGGGGTGCGTCTACAGGACTACAGAAAAGGTTTTGTAGAGCATCTGTCAGTCAAAATTGCAATTCTGTTTTGGATTTGTTAAATACTGGTCTTGGTAGAGGTCCTGTAGAGGTGCCTGGGATGTATACCAGCAATGTTATCTGGAGGGGACTTGAATCTGTTGGAACTGATGAAGCAGATAGAATCGTTATGATTCTCAACTTGGCCACCTGTTTATTAGAACCATGCTTCTCCTGGCTGGTGAAGGCTTCTAGGAAAGTGACATATGGTTGGGTTTTGGCAATGGTAAATTTTTCTTTGAGAGACAGCTTGGTTAAAGAAGTCTCATCTCATGGAGCCATCACTAGACCCCACCATACTGGAAAATTTTTATCCAGTCTCCAACCTTTCCTTTTTATTCATTCATGCCCTGTCATCTTCCACATGGATTAATGTGATACACTCTGTGTAGGATTGCCTTTGAAGAGCATCCAGAATCTTCACCTGATGCAAAATGCAACAATGGCGGCAGTTATATAGGTTAGCACATATTACACCTCTGCTTTGTAAGCTACATTGGTTACCAGTTTGCTTCTGGATTCAGTTTAAGGTACAATGACCTATAAAGCTCTATATGGCAGGGGGTTGGGATATTTGAGGGATATCACTTCTTCTCAGTCAGATCTACAAGTCCAGCAGGAAGGGCCATGTTCATGTCCTGTCCATAAAGGAATGACATCCGGCAGAGTCAGAAGGAGAACCTGTTTTGCTGTGTCATCTGCCTTTTGGAATATCATTTCCCTTGAGGTCAGATTGGCCCTGACCTTGTTGGCTTTCTGGATTATGCCCTTGCCATTTCGCCTGGGGATCTTGTAACATGGAATAGAACATGTGAAATGACTGTATTATTAGGGAATGAGTTCTCCTGCAGATCATGTCTCATGTTTTCATACTTTGTCTTTAATGGTTTGTTTTGTTTGTTTTTCAGTGATTTTTTTTGCTAGTTTTAGGTCATTTTTTTTTGCCTGTGCATACTTCTCACAGTCCTGTATGTCAGGGGTGTCAAACCCAATTGCATTGTGGGCCCTATTGTGACATATCGGGGTTGTTTTTGCCCTTGCAAAGCTGGAGTGGGTGTGGCCTGCATGGGCCATATCCGGCCTGCAGGTCATGTGTTTGACACCCCTGATGTATGTGAAATGGACAGCTATATAAATTTACCAAATAAATAAAGTTTGAGATATATTTAATCAGTGAAGCTTGTTGGTATAGAGAACTGTAGAGTCCTTCTTTATCTTAGCATTGTTGTTGTAGAGACCAAGCTGAGCTCAGAAGAATCTGATGTTAATCCTGAGATTCTTAGTAAAAATCTTCCTCTATATTTTATTTTTTCTTTGTGCCACTGCTTTTAAAATTGCTGGAGAATAATCCCCTTATTTCACTGAAGAATATAACTATGGAGGATTCCTCTATATCAGTTCTTTTGCAGCATTGGATTCCCTAGGCTACTACTCCCATTACCTTACCTTAGGGAAGAGATGTAGCACAGCACCAGTTGAAACCCAAGTTGGAGAAGATGCAGCTTCAGAAAAATGTAGTTCTATTACTTGAGAAACAGTAATTAAACTTTAATATTTGATATAGGAACATTGATATTTGCGTTCATTTTAAGCATGAAATAATGCTGTGTTATTTTGATACTTTGATTTTGTTATTTCCACTGTGGTTGCTTAATTTCATTTCTAAGAGACTGTATAGTAAAGATGGAAAATATGTTTTTTTAGTTTAATTGCCTCAGACAAATATGCTGCCATACTAGTATGACTAGCTTAAAGTCTGAAGAAAGTAAAATAACATATGTAACTCTTATTTATCCATGGTGAGTAATTCCAAGGACAGCTGTTGCAACGCCTGTTTCTTTGTAAAGAGAGGGGGCCGGGGATGGGGCTTATCTTTCAATCTGTTATTTACAAATTTATTTGTTGAATAGACAAACACCCACAGAGTCTAGCAGTGTCTATAGCTAGTTTGTAAAGTAGAAGCAATTTACCCCCAAAGGACATACAATGGCACTTTCTTTCATCCCATTTCAACCTTTAAGATTTGCTTCTCCCTATATTTTTTCACAGATCTATTTCCAATAATTTCTAATGTGTTAAATAGTAGCCACCATCTACTTACCTTTATTCGAGAAATATTTGTAGATATTCAAATTATAGAACCAATATCTTTAATTAGCTTTAAAATAGAGTATGAAATTGATGGTTATTGTGATAGAATTTTAATACCCATAAGTGCCAATAAGTATGATCAGAGATGGTAAGAATTGAAGCACAACAATCCTGTATCTTCAGGATTCCATATCTCTTCTAGAAATTTCAACAGATCATCAGTATTACTATTAATCGTCTCATTCCTTAATATGCCACTTGGTCTGTTGTGTGGATGCTTGGGTGGTTTAGGGGTGGGGAATTGTGATGGGTGGAAGTGTGTTTGAGGATTGTTATGTGTGTTGGACCTGGTCTTTGGCTGTTAAGTGAATTTCGTTGTATGGGTATACCGTGTATACACGTACAATGACAATAAAGTAGTAGTAGTAGTAGTAGTAGTAGTAGTAGTTGTTGTTATTATTATTATTATTATTATTATTATTATTATTATTATTATGCCATATGTAGCACAGCAGTATTTCTCTTACCAGGTGTTCTCCAATAGAGACTTCAAATTAAGAAGGAGCTTTTTTTCTTGTTTGAACACTGATTCTAAACTTTTACTGTAAATAATTTGCTTATCAGAATCCTGTTTTACTCTATGGGCAGATTTTTTACAGCTCATAACATTTCTGAAGTACGTAGAAATAAGCATTGTATAGGTGGATGAAGAATAGCTGGATGAGAAACCTTATGTTACAAAACTAGAGTAACTGGCTAGTGGCAAAATTCCCTTTTCTGTATACATTTAAGTAGTAGGAACAGCTGAATTTCCACAGAAAGCCCTTTTCTCTGTTTGACTTCTGGGTAATTATATCTGCATGCAGTTTGTTCTTCCATGTTTGGATTGATGCATTCAATGAAAATATTCCGATTTTCTTTTTCTTTTTCTATTAAAAAGTTTTATCAAATATTACAACAATTTTTCCCCATCCCCCCTTCCCTCCTCCACCCACCCCCCATCCCCCTTCCCCCCTCTCCCTCCAACCCCCTCTCCCCACCCCGGACTTCCCAGAGCAAATACAGGATATAACATTTAACAAACATAAACTAAAATATGCTAACTTTCTGTAGGCTCTTAATCCCTCTTGCTCTTTAACTCCCCTTTCAACTAACAAAACATAATTCAAAAGGAAAAAGTTGATTTCATTCATAAGCTATTTGAAACTTTTTAGTCCAATATTTGTTTTGAATATAGTCAATCCATCTTCTCCATTCCGATGTATAACTTTCATTTGAATGGTCCTTCAAATACGCTGAAATTTTGGCCATCTCTGCTAAGTTCACTACTTTTAGTGTCCATTCTTCAATAGTAGGCAAGTCTTCCTTCTTCCAATACTGCACCACCAAAAGTCTGGCTGCTGTTATTAAATTTAAAATCAACTTAGTCTCTATAACAGGACAATCTGCAATTATGCCTAACAAAAAGAACTGTGGAGTAAATTTTATCTTCTTTTTGAGAATATTTTGAATAATCCATCATATTTTTATCCAAAATGCCTTAATTTTTTTACATGTCCACCATATATGATAATACGTTGCATCATCACATTCACATCTCCAACACTTAGGTTGCACACTTGGATACATACAGGCTAGCTTTTTAGGATCTAGATGCCATCTATAAAAATTCTCTCTTAAGTTTTGGGCTTGCATAAACTTCACATTTCTAACCCATATTTTTTCCCACATTTCCATCATTATTGGTTCTTCAATATTTTGTGCCCACTTTATCATACAGTCCTTAACTAACTCCGTTTCTGAATCCATTTCTACCAATGCATTATACAACCTTTTTATATGCATTTGACTTTGATCTCTAATCTGTTTTACCAAGTTCTCCTCATTTTGCAAAATACCAATTTTCTGATCTTCTCTCCATCTAGCTTGCAACTGTACATTTTGAAACCATGTTTGAATTATCCTTTCTTCTCTTAGTTGATTCAAAGATTTTAATTGTAATATACCTCTTTCCTTGTTAAGAAGCTCTTTGTATGTAATCACATCTTGGTTTTGCTCTACACTTATATTCTCTATCGCGTGTCTGGGTATTGCCCACATTGGTAACTTCTCGTTTAATTTATACTTATACTTTTTCCAGACACGCAATAAAGCATTCCATATGTGATTTTTAAAAGTCTTATCTACTTTCTTATCATATAGTAAATAAGCATGCCACCCGTAAACCAAATCATATCCCTCAATATTCAATATTCTTTCTTCTGTTGAGTTCATCCAATCACTCATTGCTCATTGCTCATAGGGCAGCTGCCTCATAATATAGTCTTAAATTGGGTATTTTGAGACTTCCTCTTTCATGTATATCCTGCATTATTTTTTGTTTTATTCTCAGTCTCTTCCCTGCCCAGACAAAATTATTTCTGCTATATCTTCAAATTTTCATCTTTTTTAAGTATTGGTATCATTTGAAAAAGAAACAAAAACTTAGGCAAAAGATTCGTTTTTACTGCTGCTATTCTTCCTAACAAGGATAATTGTAATTTTTTCCAATTTTCCATCTCTCTCTGTATTTTTTGCCACAACGGATCATAGTTATGCATGAATAATTTCGCATTTGATGTCATAATATAAAACCTCAAATATTTAACTTTTTTTACTATTTCAAATCCTGTTAATCTTTCTAATTCATCTTTTTGATTTGCAGTCATGTTTTTAGTTATTATCTTCGTTTTCCCTGCATTTATTTTAAATCCAGATACTTGCCCATATTGCTTAATTATATCCATTAAACCTACAACCGACTGTAATGGTTGGGTTAAAGTAACAACCAAATCATCTGCGAATGCTCGTACTCTGTAATCATACTGCCTAATTTTAATTCCATTTATTTTGTCTGACCCACGTAACTTACTCAACAAAAATTCCAAAGTCAAGATGAACAATAATGGAGACAAGGGACATCCTTGTCTTGTTCCTTTTTCTATATTAAAAGTATCTGTTAAACTACCATTAATTATTATTAGTGCTGTTTGTTTCTGATATATTGCCTTAATAGATTGTGTAAAATATTCTCCAAACTGCATCTTTTCTATTATTTTTAATAAGAAGTGCCAATTCAATTGATCAAATGCTTTCTCCGCATCAAGAAATATTAGCGCTGCAGGGATTTGGTTGTTCTTCCCCAAATACTCTAATAGGTTAACCACTTGCCTCACATTACTGTTCATTTGTCTACCATTTATAAAACCAATTTGATCATTATGAATCATTTGTTGCATGACTGTCATTAACCTATTTGCTAGTATTTTAGCAAAAATCTTATAATCTGTATTTAAAAGTGATATAGACCTATAATTTTTTGGCTGAGTATGGTCTTGCTCCTCCTTTGGATTCAGAGAAATAAAAGCTGTCCTTCAGGATGGGGGTACATCTCCTCCAGATTGTATGTTGGTAAATAACTCTTTGAGTGGTCCCACCATTTCTAACTGCAAGTGTTTATAATAAGCAGCTGACAAACCATCCGTCCTAGGGGCTTTACCCACTTTCAACTGCTTAATTGCAAACATAATCTCTTCGGAAGTTATTAGTTGATTTAAACCCTCTCTTTGCTCTCTTGTAATTATAGGAATATTCTCATTCTGTAAATATCTATCTACATCTATACTTTGAATTTTATCACTAGCGTACAACCTCGTATAAAATTCTAAAAATGCTTTTTTAATCATATTTTGCTGATAAACCTCTTTACCTTTATATTCTATTTTCTCTACGGTCCATGACTTTTGTTTTTTCCTTAACAAATATGCTAACCATCTCCCTGGTTTATTAGCATTGCAAAAAGTATTATGTTTAACATATTGCAAATTAGTTGCGACCTGATCTTCCATTAACATATTAAATTGCCCTCACAGTAAGTTAATTGCCCCTTTTATTTTCTTGTCTGCTGGGTTCAATATCAAAGCTTGTTCTTTTTTTTAAATTTCCTCTTCTAAATCCTTCCTTTTTTTCCCTGTTTACGTCTATATTTATTATTCAAATATATCAAAATACCTCTCAGATATGCTTTACTTGCATCCCAAACCATTTCCATAGATGTACCCTTATGCATATTTATAATGAAAAATTCTTTCATAAATTTTTTACATTCTTTTACATTTTCTTCATATCTAAACAGATTTTCATTTAACCTCCAAGACCTCTTAAATCCCATTCCATACTCTAGTTCCATCCAAACTGGACTATGATCCATTAAAACTCTTGGACAAATCTTCGTCTTCTTCACCCTATAAAAAAGATCATTAGTAATTAATATAAAATCAATCCTAGAGAAAGATTGATATCTATCAGAAAAAAAGGTAAAGTCTTTTTCTTCAGAGTTCCTCTCTCTCTCCAGATATCTCTCAACTCCATATCATCCATCATTTCAAAAAACAATTTTGGCAATCTAGCACGCATTGAGATATTTTGCAAGAGCCCCTTCTTATCTTTTTTAGTGTCCAAAACTCCATTCCAATCGCCCAATAAAATGCATGATTTGTAATCCCATTGTAGTAACTTGGAATGTAAAAGCTTATAAAATTTTTCCTGTTGTTGGTTCGGTGCATAGACTCCAATTAAAAGTATTTTTTCTCCTTTTATTAAAAGTTCAATTGCTATAAATCTTTCTTGATCATCTGATTCAATTAATTTGGCAATTAAGTCTTTTTTTAGGTATATAACTATACTATTCTTCTTCTCGGGAGCAGATGCAACAAAATGTATACCTAACCTTGCATTTATTAAATATTTTTAATCTTTACTTCTAATATGAGTCTCTTGTAAACAGATTACATCATTTTTAAATTGTTTCAAATAATGAAATACTTTTCTCCTCTTTTGTGGTGAATTTAGGCCATTAACATTCCAACTCAGAAATCTAGTTGCCATTCTTGGCCCCCTGAAGCTTTTGGAGCATCTGCTGGAAATCTCCATGCATTTTGCTTTTTGGCCTTGCTCCTCCCACTGCTTCTGTTTTTGTACTGTCTTGAATCATCTGAAGTTGCTGCACTCTTAATTCTTCTTGACGCTTGGCTGCCACTCGGGTCTGTCTTTGATCCTTAGGTTCTTCTATCTCCAAGGCTTGAACAGTAGTCGAAAGTTGTATTAAATCTTCTTGAGTAATCAAAACTTCCCTTTGGGCCTGTGCCAGCAATTCTTCCTTCTCCCCTTTTCTTGCCCCCTCTGCTTCCGTCTTCCTTCTAGCTTCTGGGGACTGTGGGCATTCATCCTTTGGTGTAAAAATCTCTTGCCTTCCACGCTGAGTTAAGACGATATCTCTCTCCTGAATAGTTCACCACTAGTCCAGCTGGAATCTCCCATCTGTACTGTGTCTGACAGTTTCTCAGTTCTTCCACCAGAAAGGCATAATCCCTTCTGGCTCTCAACATTTTTTGGGAGGGGGGATTTCTTTCAGTATTAAAACCTCCTGCCGCTGCACTTGAAGTTTATTTTTAAAAGTGACTTGTAGGATTTCATTACGTATTCTCCTTGTTGTAAAATAAACTACAATATCTCTTGGTAGATGTTTCTGTCTGGCAACCCATGAATTGACACGGTAAATTTTTTCAATTTGCCATTCAAGATATGCTTTTTGATCTCCCATTATCTGTGCAAATGCTTCTGAAAGAATCTCTCTCAAATTCTCTTGCTTATTTTCTTTGAGGCCTCTTATTCTCAAAGCAAATTCCATATCTCTATATTGTATCATTATCACATCGGCCTCAACTCTTTCCATCTTATTCTGGACATCTCCCACTTTATTTTCTAAATTCTCATTAGACTGCTTAATTTCTTCCACTTTTTCATCTATTGCCTCAATATGGCCTGCCAGATCTTGGACTGCCATGATATCTTCTCTATCTTCTCTATCTTCTCTATCTTCTCTAATTCCCTGATTATGTTTTTGAATGAACTCTTTAATTTGAGCCGTCTCCTCAGCAACATCTCGAATTTTATCCTCAAACACTGAAATAATTTTTTTTCTATAACAGAGGCTTGTGTTTTAAGGGCTTCCTGCAACATTTCAAGTGTTAATATTGGTGGCTCCGTTGGAACAGAGAGAGGTTGCAATTTGGACGTTTGAGCTGGTGAGGTCCCAGCACTTTTAGGAACTTTTAGTCTTTATTTGTTTTGAAGCCATTTTTAATTTCCAATTTAAATTTATGCAGCAACCAGAACAACAAATCCACCAAATCCAGAGATTTCCAGTCTTTAAATGATATCAATCCTTTTTAATTTTTTTTAAAAACAATGCTATAGTCTTTTTAACTTTTAATCTTCTTTCTTTCCAAGCAAAAATCTCTAATTTTAGACCAGGGCTGCCAGAGCTAAACGAAACTTTCCTTTTTAACTTTTGCTTTCATGCCCCATTAAAGCTCAATCGCCATTTTGGTTTCACTTTCTCCCCTTAGTAAATCAGAAGAAAGTAATACACATTTGGAGTTAAAGCTTAGTACTTGCAAATCTGATCTCTCCTGAGTTTGCTCAGCCTGCTTCCGAATGATGTTTTATTCCGAGTGTTGTTTGCAGGGGTGGTCGCGGTGTCTTCTTCTACTTAAAGCAGAAACGTCCCGGATCCGGAGCTCTGTCGGGCTTCCAGGGAGCTCTCACCCTTCGAGCCTCAGAATTGTTCCTGGGGCTTCTTGGGGAGCTATACCTGCACCCATCTGCTCTCTTCCTCCCCTTTTCCCGGGGAGAAAGTTTTCAAGCCACTAGACAGCTGATTTGCGCTGTTCAAATGGCTTTACGAGATTGCGGGGCTGGCGCTCGCAAAAGGAGCATCTTCGGTGCCTACGGTGCCACCGGAAGTCCCGAAAATATTCTGATTTTCTTATTTACACATATTTTGGGAAAGAGAAGGTGGCCAAATAATTTAAAATATATGTGTAAGAAGATGTTTAGAAGGAGCAATATCTGTTCAGTAATTAATGCGAAAATTAATAATGATCCTGCACCAATCAGTATGTGTAGGCAATTTACTAGGATGAAGATTTTTGTTTTAAAGATAACTTTTTATTTAGCTTGACAAATTAATGTGATTTGTCAAACCTTAACATGGAATGAGAAATCTTGATTGGCTTTGGTAGCACTGGACCAGGAAATCTGAAAAGCTTCAAACCTCCAACTTTGGTGGTGGAATAAACTACTGAATTATTTTTGTTCTGAATGCTAACCGAGTATTTTTCCTTAAATAATACCTCAGGCTTGCTTGGGGTAGAAGACATTCCTGAAAATGACAGGTTCTGACTTTTTCTATTGAGGTCCCTTTGATTCTGAATTGCCATATCACTGATTACATAGGAAAGTATCTATCATAAATTGACATATTTGCTTATATCTAATAATTTTATTCATTTGTTTGAAATGAGAAATATTTAGAAATGGAAATATTTAGATTAAACACATTTCATTAATCATATGATTTACAATAAGTGATATTTAACTCTTAATTCCTATTATATAGAAAATTAATTTTCTAGAATTGAAGCTTAGTTCCATTTATTTATTTGATTTATATTTGAGCTTTTATTGTTGAAGGAAAGGTATATATTTCTCTCTCTCTCTCTCCCACCCCCTCCCTCCCTCCTCTTGTTTATCCCCACAGGAATAGCTATGTTGGGCTGAGAGTGAATTTATGCTGGAAGCAAGTAGGCAATTCTTTGACAGATTTGAATCATACTTAATTTTTTTGTGAGCCAAAGGCCATAATGGCAGGAGCAGTAATAAAAAATAGATGGGAGCTGCCTTAGATGGGCAGGATTGGGATCTTGCATTTTTATCAGCTTTTAGTGGGATTCTTTTTGTTTTTTTCTTTTTAAAACCATGTTAAGCCATTTTATAATTTATACTAAAGTTTTCATCAGTTTCATCCTTGTTTTTAGGAATATAGTATAATTCAGCAAATAAAGCACAGTTAGAACAGCTTGTATGGATTGCAAAACATTACCTAATTCTGTAGTACAGAACTACAGAAAAGTATATCACAAAGTAGAATGTGATGGTTGAATAGGATTGTTTAGATTTTTCCTTACAAGGCTCAGGTAATCCTCTCCCTCTATCTGTATGATTGGCCAATAAGATGGGCCTATCTCACACACATACTAAAAAGCAGAGAAATCACCCTGGTAACAAAAGTGCATGTAGTCAAAGCTATGGTTTTCCCAGTTGTAATGTATGGCTGTGAAAGTTGGACCATAAGAAAGGCTGAGCGCCAAAGAATTGAAGCCTTTGAACTATGGTGCTGGAGAAGTCCCTTGGAGTGCAAGGCAAACAAACCGGTCAGTCCTAGAGAAGATCAGCCCTGACTGCTCTTTAGAAGGCAGATGAAGATGAAACTCAAATCTTTGGCCATCTAATGAGAAGGAAGGACTCACTGGGAAAGATTGAGGGCAAAAGGAGAAGGTGACGACAGAGAATGAGGTGGCTGGATGGAATCACTGAAGCAGTAGGCGTGAGTTTAAATGGACTCTAGAGGATGGTAGAGGACAGGAAGGCCTGGAGGAATGTTGTCCACAGGGTTGTGATGGGTCGGACACGACTTCGCAACTAACAACAACAAATATCACATAATTTTCATAAAGACCCCTGAAAATATCTGCCAATTGTACCATAGACTAGATTATTATAATGTATATTGTAAATGTGGTGCCCTTAAAAACATGAGTTGGGTTAAAATTCAACAACTTGGCTGGTAATTAGTTATTGTTACAAGGGACAAATTTTTACAGGAGTTAAAGATCTACAATGGCTATCTTCCAGGAAAATTTAAAAGTGCTGGTTTTTATCTCTAATACCCAAGGTAACCTGAACAACTGGATGATTCTCATAAGATTGTTTCTAGACTATGTTAAACTGGATAATCATTAATTTAGTCTGGTAAAATCAGTCTTTTAGTTTTTGGTGTGACCTTGATGACGGAGCATTTTCTCTGCAATTTGTTGTTATTTTGGAAGGAATATTCTCTAGAATCCCAATTCTTTTGAATAGCAGGAGGAAAAAAAGCATTCACACATTTCGTATTTTATCTTTGGGATTTCCTCTCTCTAGTGAGATCCAAGATATCATATAATACTATGTTGTCCCAGAAAGCTTGGGTTCTTTTACCTGGCACACAGGCCCAATAACCACACCAGATAGATGCAAAAGAAAATAAAGCTTTTATTTGCAAATAGAAGGATAGTGTTGAAGCAAATTCCAAATGGATAACCCAACTTGGAGTTGGATCATTTTTATACAACCTAGCTTGGAGTGGATCCTTTTTATACAATTATGAAAAGCACAGATTGCCATGAACAAATCATGGGAACACACATTATTATAAACCAGCTATTAAGAGCAATATACTGCATGCATCTTTATAGTAACACATTTCTGCTAAAATCTACAAGCTAAAGATTACATGATAAGCTAACACCTTTATCTTTATGAATAACCATAGTTCAACTAATGGTTACAAGGTTGGCTAGTACCTTTTTCTTATGAACATTCCTCCTTTCTAAAAACCTTCCTGAGCAACTTGGTACCACGGTCTTGTCCATCACCTTTATGGTTCGGCCTTCCTGAGCAGGAGACAAATAGTCTGCTCACATTGGTGTCGTTTCAAAGTCTGCTCACAGATCCTACTGTATATAGAGGTTAAATAGGATAAGAGATACCGATGTAGGAAAAGCTATTATGAGTAATGTAATTTTGATGTGTTTGTCTTTGTGTGTTTTATAGTTTTTTGGGTTGTTTTTTTTTTTGGTGTATTGTGCTTTTTTTTTGTATTGTGTTTTTTAACTTTTGGAAACTCAAAAAATATTATATTTTAAAATAAAAAAGTCTGCTCACATTGGTTTCATTAACAAAGCAGTTCAATCAAAGGCTAGCCACCCCAGAAGATGCAAAGTATCATCCCCCAAAACTATTGTTATTATAATAATAATGTGCTAAATGATAAGCAATACTCAAATAACAGATAATTTATCGATATATAAACAAAATTGGGTTAAGGCTAAATGAATTGGATCATCTTATCAATTGTACTTAGATAGTTGATTGTGCATGTTCCTCTATTACAGGTAGTCCTTGATTTACAACCATTTATTTAGTGACCTTTTGAAGTTACAGTGGCACTGAAAAAAGTGACTTATGACCATTTTCCACACTTACGACAGTTGCAGCATCCCCATGGTCATGCGATCAAAATTTGGATGCTTGGTAATTGGCTCCTATTTATGATGGTTGCAGTGTCCGAGGATTACCTTTTGCACCTTCTGACAAGCAAAGTCAATGAAGGAACCAGATTCCCTTAACAACTATGTTATTGATGTAACAACTGCAATGATTCATTTAACAGCTGTGGCAAGAAAGGTCATAACATGAGGCAAAACTCATTTAATATCTGTCTTGCTTAACAACAGAAGTTTTAGGCTCAGTTATGGCCATAAGTTGAGAGCTAGCTGTATTTCTCAGCTTTAGTATTCACTGATTTAATTGTTGCTTAGTGAATATTTTCTATTAATATTTGGTATGGTTTCTGAATGTGGTATTTTAATTTATTGTTTCAAAATATTGTTAACTATTGTACCATTACAATAGTGCAGCAGTTCAAGAATATTTCCGTATATACAGTAGAAATATCTCAAGAATATTGTCATATATACAGTAGAAATATTTTATAATATAAGTAATCCAAAAGTGTCCCTGAATACATTTGGAATGTCCTGACTTGCCACCAACCTGTGTTTGTTCACAGTGTGGAACATAGCTTCCAAAACAGAAAGAAAAGCTGTACTGGGTTCTCCCTATCCACTTCTTTTTAATAGAGATTAATCTGAAATTGGAAATGACATAGCATTTATACTTATCCAAACTCCAATTTGTGATGTGGCGAAAGATATTAATCATACATATCGCCATAGAAGCCTATTCACATTTGACTCCAATCACTAAGTGCAAAGAAATCAAAGCATGAATATATATACCCTGTTTCCCTGAAAATAAGACCCAACTGGAAAATAAGTCCTAGCATTATTTTTCAGGATGCTCGTAATATAAGCCCTACCCCCAAATAAGCCCCAGTTAAGATGTCAGCCAGATGGATTTGGGGATGTATTTTCCCCAAAATAAGACCTAACCAGAAAATAAGCCCTAATGCATTTTTTGGAGCAAAAATTAATATAAGACCCAGTCTTATTTTCGGGAAAACACTGTATTATATTTGTAATTGCTCATAATATAGCAAATACTAAGAGTACTAAATGTGTGCACAAAGCAAGGATACATAATTAAACATAGAAACATTCTTGCAAATTTTCAGGTTAGAAAATGTGGTTTGTTTACTAAACCAGGCTTCTAGCCTGCTATTTTCGGTATGACTGAACAGTGAAGTTAATTAAATGCTTGGGGTTACAGCAGAAAAAGATTCAGCAGGGAAGGGACAATATTGGAATCAATAACATTAAGGTGAACGCTAGGCTTTCATCAGCTTCATTGCTAGCTCCCTCCATAAATGCTAGTTCCTTCCATCCAGTTCCTTCAAACTTTCCTTGCAGCATAAATAGACAAAGAAAAATGTGTATTTGTGCCAGGAAAGGGTATTAAATATACTATATATATTCACATATACTGTATATACTACACACATACACACATCATAGGCATTGCCAATCCATTATATGGCAAGTTGAAGTGATAGCCCATTTTCATAGGCTCAAGAATTCAGATAGTGATCATAGCCTTGAAATCAAGAGATGCCAGTTGCTTGAAGAAATAATATGACAGAAGAAAAAATATTAAAGTTCAAAGACAAGATAAGATAATAAAGGTCCTTATTGTCAAGGCCATGGTTTGCCATTACAAGATATGACTTATAAAAGCAGACTTAGCAAAGAAAAAAACATTGCCTTTGAATGTTTGTTGAGCATATCTTGGACTGCAAGGCTAATTAAAAACTAAAGGAAATAAAATCAGTCTGTATGCTTTAAGTATTAACATGACGTTAATATGAAGCTAAATCTTAAATATTTGGGGAACATAATATAAAGGCAGGAGCCATGGAAGAAGTCCTTGATGCTTGGGAAAAAAATTAAAGAGCAATTAAAAAGCAAAGTCTGGCAGAAGACAGAGTGACTAGATACTATCACACAGGTAATAACAATAGAATAGAGAAGAGTAGAACAGAAAGCGAATAGAACAAAACAGTACAGAATATTCTTTATTCTATCTTTATTCTAGTCCACTGTATTTTCGTTCTTTGATATATGTTTTTTGCTATAGGTAGTCCTTGAGTTTTGAAGGCACTTGGGATTGGGATAGCTGTTGCTAAATGATGTGGTAATAAAGCACAATGTCCCATAGCTGTATCGCTTCACAACAGCAATCCCAGCAATCTCTGTTGCCATCGTAACCCCAGGACTCCTGAGTGGTTAAATTATGAGGAGGAGCAGGTTAGGAATGTGGGGGTGCCATGGAATGGGAGAGGCCATGGGAGAGCCAGGGAAGGCCTTATGTGAGTCAGAGGAGACTGTGGAAGGAACTAGGAGGGCCAGCACAGGCCACAGACGTTGCAGGAGGTCTTGGGAGTGGTGTGGGAGACCATTTGTAAGCAAGTGGCTTCTGCAAGCAGGAGAAAAAATGGAAGTGAGTTACCAGAGTGATTTGTGACCTTCTCTGCTTGTTTCCCCAGCAGAGTTAATCATCTTTATGGGAAGCCAACAGGGAAGACTGGAAATAGTGATCATATGACTGTAGCTTCCTGCAGTGCTGTAATTGTGAGCTGGGTACCTGAGCAATTGGATTGTGATCACTTGAATGAGGTGCTGCGATATCCAGAATGTCAAGGATAAGTGGTACATCCTTTTCCCCCACCCCCAACATTGCCATAACTGTAAATGGTTGTTCAACAAATAGATGTAAGTGGAGGACTATTGTATCTTGTTTTCTCTTAATTTTTAAAATTGTAATCTACCAGGATTTATTTATCAAATTTAAACAATGCCCATCTCACTGTCTGAATGATTCTGGGCAGTTTACAGTTATAGTGGAGTTATGTGGCCTCAAAATTAAATGAATGAAAATGAATGAATGAATGAATGAATGAATGAATGAATGAATGAATGAATGAATGAATAGGTTGCATGTTAGGATATTTTCACCAGTGTTGGCTTCAAATGTTACATGGCTGACAGGCTCAGTGGAACCTTCCTGTCCCACTGTCTTCTTCATTTTTGTCTTTTTCCATTTGGTTTCTATCCACACAGAAGGAGTAAACTGACCAACAAAAACTTGTTTGTTGTTCGCAATGCTTGCTCAGTAAGGGCAAAATGAGTAGGTACTGATTCAGGGACAAGGAGCAACAGAACTTTGGGGCCTCCAGTTAGCAGCACTCAAAGGTGTAAGCAACAAACTCACTGGAGCTTTTCAGTTATCATAAAAGCTGAATCAGTAGCAGGAGGAGTTAAAGCACAAGATAAGTAAATACAGATAGCTAAAAAACTGAGCTGGAAATTGGAATCCTAGTTCATGAAAAGTCCAAGTAATCAACCAGATGTTCTGGTTAAATTTTCAGACGGAGCCTGGATGGGACGTTTGTCTACACAGTGTACTGCTGCGAATAGGGGAGTGCCATTTTATTGTTATGGGAATAGTTGCTGAAAGGCCTGCCTACCATTAATTGTCCTAATTCTATAAAGTATAAAAACATATAAGTTTGTCTATCTCCTGAAATTAATAGATGATTTTTAAGCAAACAACCATTCTCTGAGTGAACCATTTGCAGTCTGGGAAAACTGTCAGTAAGGATCACTATGGTGCTTCATCTGATCCGATATATCCTTTGGGCAGTTATGCATCGAGGTAGGGAATGTATTGTGAGAGGAAAAAAAAACATAAGCATTGAAGTGATGCAAGACACCTTTATATTTAATGCTTGATGCTTATTTATGGTAGTCGGGGTCTTTTCAAAGACTGCATTGCTCTTGCCATGGGGCTTCAAGAGCTTAATGGAGGTTGAGCTGATTAACCCTGGAAGTTATGTCAGAGAAAAGGCTGTAGTAGTTTTGCAATGTTTCCTCTGAATTTACAGGATGGGGCTGTTTACCATTGCCAAAACCCTCTATTTTGTTACACATCTGAGATTTCCCCTTCCATTCCTTTTCTATATTTATATTTATTACTTGAAAAAAGTTAACAAAATGAGCTGAAGAGGAAAGGCAGAAGGGTGTCTGGGATTGTTTAATTTGAAATGGGGTGGGCTAATGCCATTTAAGCTCATAGATGCCAGCAAATAATAAACAAATGCTCTCAAGTGGACCAAGTAGTGCAAATAACTATGTTACTGTTATTTATGCCTGCCATAGAAAGCCACAAGTCTGTTTGGTATGTATAGAAGCTGATATAGTCCTCTCCTTTCCATTATCATTCCTGTTATCAAAGCAAACAGGATGCTAGTATTTCTCTAGGACAGGGCCCTGCCTAATCCAGATGACTAGCTCCATACAACCTTGGTTTCATCCCTGATGCAGGATATTATTTTGAGATCATCCTGTACTTTAAAATTGTCCAAGTTAATAGTCTCTTTGTCTGAGCTATTGGACAATGTCCTCTCTGAAGGTGCAGAAGATCTCGATGCATGCCAAAATCTATTAAATCTGAAGCTGCAGAAGATCTCGGTGCATGCCAAAATCTATTTTTCTTATTATTATTATCACTCTACTATGCAGAAATTGAAGTCTGAATAGATTTTAGTTGCTGCATATTTAAAGAACTCCACATTGATCGATGAGGGCAGCAATTACCCAATGTATCTCTTTTTGAAGGGTAGCTTGGAAGAGGCAATGATGCACCACACATTATAATGTCATTGCTGTAGCAGATTAATGGCAGGGAGCACTGCTTTGAAATAGGCAAGTTGCTGCAAGCCGTTTTGGATGACGTTGCAGGCCGCAAGCCAAGTACTTGGTGCTCTGCAGTGGGAAGATTAATTTGACTCTAGATTCCAGTTATATGGAGGAAAAAGAAACCAGGAAGCTCTAAATTATGGGTTCAGTACTGCAGCTACTTCAGCTGACTGCTAGTTCAGCAGATCAGTGGATCAAATCTCACCGACTCAAGGTTGACTCAGCCTTCCATCCTTCCGAGGTGGGTAAAATGAGGACCCAGATTGGTAGGGGGCAATATACTATTTAGTATACTGTCTTCGGTGTAAGCTGCCCAGAGTCCTCGGAGAGTGGGTGGCATAGAAATATGACAACTAACTAACTAACTAACTAACTAACTAACTAACTAACTAACTAACTAACTAACTATTTAAATGATCAGGTAAACCATCTCTGCTACTTATAGCTGAACAATATGGAGACCTGCGACTGCAGGTGGAAGAGATAAGATTTGTCAGTTTCTCCTCCTAGGGGTCCTAGTCCTTTCAGACTTTCATCTTATTAAGACTTTGATAATTTTTTTTGCAAAATGCCTGCTGAGATTGCATGTCCATTTGCAAAATGTCTGTCAAAGGGGACATAACTATTTACAAACATCACCTTATTGGGTATTACCTGCCATAATCTCTTATCCCCATTCTGCATAACATTCTATACTATCCTTGCTTAACATTTTCTAGGTAGCTGGGCTCATGGCCAATCTGTAACCATCCGTTTATAATTTTATCTCCATAGGAAATGTATGTGACCTCTTTGGAGCTCAGACTCAGAGACATTTTTGTAAATAAATATGATGCTGATGGGTGGCTCTTCGTTTTGCAATGTGCTAGGGCTTCCAATTTCTAAAATTATCTTTTTAATGTAAAGAACTAGGAAGGGCAAGAAATTGGTAAGCACCAATGGCATCACTTTGGAATATAAACCTTCCTCTTCTTCCCATAAAGGCTGAGATAATTCTATCACGATACCTACCCTCTGGAACACTTTACTTTACATCTGCATGTCCCAAATCCTGC
Source organism: Arizona elegans (assembly GCA_022577455.1). Taxonomy (NCBI): domain Eukaryota; kingdom Metazoa; phylum Chordata; class Lepidosauria; order Squamata; family Colubridae; genus Arizona; species Arizona elegans. Next base: position 111,228,292 of record JAKOOJ010000004.1, on the reverse strand, counting down.
TTGCTTTCTGGGAAAGAAATTAGACCTGCCTGCCTGCCAAGGCATAGAAGTTGGGAAGTTACTGAAGTCTATGTGGTTCATAAGTTTCCACTCTGAGTTGCCATTTTTCATTTGATTATGTTTTGTTTTTTTCTAGTAATTTATACTGTTATTTTCAAATCTGGAAATGTTGCTAGCTTCTCAGAGTTTCTTGAGTGAGATGGATGGCTTGTCTGTCTGTCTGTCTGTGTCTGTGTCTATCTGTGTCTGTGCCTATCCCTCTCTTTCTCCATCCATCATCTATCTATCTATCTATCTATCTATCTATCTATCTATCTATCTATCTATCTATCTACCTACCTACCTACCTATCCATCCATCCATCCATCCATCCACCCACCCACCCACCCACCCACCCATCCATCCATCCACCCATCTATCCAGTGGTGGGTTCCTCCCGGTTCCGCCCGGTTCCGCTGAGCTGGTAGCAGTGACGATATGACGTCACTGAACCGGTTTTGGGCCCCCCATGTTCCCCGCCCCCCTGCATTATTCTTACCTTTTATTTGGCTCCACTCCCAATCTATTGCTTCCTCCTGAGTCCCAGCTGATCGGCTAGAGGGAAAAAACTGTTTAAACTTTTGAGGTGGGGCTTCAAAGGGCCGCCCTACAGCTGATCAGTGTTAAAAGAAAACAAATGAGTAGACCGGTGCCTGCAAAAATAAATGAGTAGACTGGTGCCTCCAAAAACAAATGTGTAGACCGGTGCCTCTAAAAACAAATGAGTAGACTGGTAAAGCTCTGCAAGCAGTTAAAAGCTTGGTAGACCAGTACCTCTATTAAATCCTAAATAATTGTCACATGACTATCAAGCCACGCGCACAGAACCGGTAGTAAAAATTTTTAGAACCCACCCCTGCATCCATCCATCCATTGGCAAAGGTGTCCATAACAGATAAAAAAGATAACATCTGTGTTGACATTATTATATCCTCTGTATGCAAAACAGGGTTGAATTTTACATATGATCGTCCCCCAAGGCCAATGAACAACTCCTTTCTCTAATGGATTTATGAAAACTGAGTAAAAGCATAAGATTAGATTCAGAATTTCATCTTTGCCCTACCGTACAGACATTCCATTTTTGACCCTTTAATTTCCTTATACTATATTTCTCCTTCTGCTCATTTAAATTTTTATCAAATTTTCCTTCTGTCCAAACTATTTTTCTAATTCTCTCTGCATCTGAACTTTTTGTGATACCTTGGCTTGGTTATTGAAGGAGGAAGTTACAAATAATAATACTATATTTAAAAATGCATGCTATTATGGATCTAGTTACAAAGTTGAAAGACTAGTTTATTCAGGTTCATATGTTAGATGAACAGTAAGTTAGTTTTAGACAAAGTAGATCCACTACTGAACATTGTCAGATTAATCTTACAGCAGTTGAGATTGAAGTTGCTTTATTGATCTCAAAAACTAAGAGATAAAAATGAAAATAATATATATATATATATAGTGTTCCAAACTTTGCATGGGGTTGAAATAACCAAGTTTCAGTATTTCAGAGAAATCCTTATTTGGCAGTGTGAGTAATACAAGCTGTGTTGCGTCTAAGAAAAACATTTTCATTGATGTTAATGGGTAGTTACAAAACTAGAAATGTCCATGAAGCTTGTAATGGGTTTTTGCAAAGTGATTGAAAGCTTTTTACATTAGTGACAAAGAACATTTTCTAAAACATTCATTATTCACAAATAGACATTAATGTTGGCAGTAACAACCCAAAATTCCAGTCTTGACTGAAACGCATAGCTGTTGAATTTAGAAAGATGATGAGTTTTAATTCCCAATAAAATCTCAAATTAGTAGCAGGAGCTAGGGGGCTAGGTATTTTGCAGGAATATTATAGTTCAATGTTAGATTGGGGAGAAAAGGAATTGACTTTATATGTATCCTCCACTGCCATCATTCCACTTTTAAGTCTAAGCTTGGAATGAGTGTTGGTGGCTTAGATAAAGGAATTCTGTGTTTCCATGGTGATGGACCAGAGATTTTTGACCAGACTGCAGACAAAATTGGAGGAGGTTAACAACAGCATTTGACTGAAACAGGATTAGTTTAATTTATAACTATAGCTAAATCTACATTATAAAAATAATGTCTTCAGTTTCAGACATGGCTCAGCTCCACTCCCTGTAGCATTAAAAACAGTCTCCAAATCCAATGTCTTAATTAACCTGGCACTTAGAATATATATTCTAATATATATATTCGATATATTAATTAATTATATAGAGAGTAACTACTGCACACCATCTGAATTTTATGGAACTGAGTGGAACTGAGATTATGTGCTTCCTAATTGATGCTTCATTCAGATACCATATTTTTATATGTAAGTTTTTAAAAAAATAGGCATTCATATATTTATTTATTTATTTGTTTGTTTGTTTCCATTTCTATACCGCCCTTCTCCAAATAGGACTCAGGGCGGTGAACAGCCAAAGTAGAAAAACAGAACATACAAAATTTAAAAAACAGTTTAAAATAATTAAATATTTTGGCCGTAAATTAAAACAACCCAATTTAAAATCAATTTAAAATTTAACTCAAGCCAGCCCAGCTAGTTGAAATAAATAGGTTTTCAGGGCCCGACGAAAAATCCCGAGGTCTGTTATTGTACGTAACTCTGGGGGGAGGTTGTTCCAGAGGGTGGGCGCCGCCACAGAGAAGGCTCTCCCCCTGGGGGTCGCCAGCTGACATTGTCTGGCGGACGGCACCCTGAGGAGGCCCACTCTGTGCGAGAATACTGGCCGGTGGGAGGCTATTGGTGGCAGAAGGCGGTCTCGTAAGTACCCCGGCCCTAAGCCATGGAGCGCTTTAAAGGTGGTCACCAACACCTTGAAGCGCACCCGGAAAACCACCGGGAGCCAGTGCAGCTCGTGCAGGAGAGGTGTCACATGGGAACGCCTCGTCACCCCATAATCCCCCGCGCAGCCGCGTTCTGGACCAGCTGGAGCCTCCGGGTGCACCCCAGGGGGAGCTCCATGTAGAGAGCGTTGCAGTAGTCCAGGCAGGAAGTGACGAGTGCCTGAGTGACTGTGCATAGAGAGTCCTGATCTAGAAAGGGGCGCAACTGGTGTATCAGGCGAACCTGATAAAAAGCCTCCCTGGCCATGGCCGTCAAATGATCTTCTAAAGACAGCCGTGTGTCTAGGAGGACGCCCAAGTTACGAGCCCTCTCCGTGGGGGCGAGTGTTTCACCCCCAATAGCCAGCGATGGCATCAGCTGGCTATATCGGGACGCTGGAAGCCACAGCCACTCGGTCTTGGAGGGGTTGAGTCGGAGCCTGTTTCTCCCCATCCAGGACCTCACGGCCTCCAGGCACTGGGACATCACTTCAAGGGCATCGTTGGGGTGGCCTGGGGTGGAGATGTACAGCTGGGTGTCATCAGTGTACTGATGGAACTCCATCCCGAAGCCACGGATGATCTCACCCAGCGGCTTTACATAAATGTTGAACAGAAGGGGCGAGAGGACCGACCCTTGTGGCACCCCACAAGCAAGGTGCCTCGGTGTCGACCACTGCCCCCCTGTCAACACAGATTGCGACTGGTCAGAGAGGTAGGAGGAGAACCACCGCAGAACGATGCCCCCCACCCCCAACCCCGCCAACCGGTGCAACATGATACCATGGTCGATGGTATCAAAAGCCGCTGAGAGGTCTAACAGGACCAGGATAAAGGAGCAACCCCTATCCCGAGCCCTCCAGAGATCATCCACCAACGCGACCAATGCCGTTTCCGTGCTTTGCCCAGGCCGGAAGCCGGACTGGAGCAGGTCTAGATAGACAGCTTCATCCAGGTACCGGGGAAGCTGTTGTGCTACCACACTCTCAACAACCTTCGCAACGAAGCGAAGGTTGGAGACTGGACGATAGTTAGCCAAAACAGCCTGATCCAGAGAGGGCTTCTTGAGGAGGGGCCTCACAACCGCTTCTTTCAAAGCGGCCGGCAGGACCCCCTCACTCAAAGAAGCGTTAACAATCTTCTGGAGCCAGCCTCGTGTCACCTCCGGGGAAGCCAGTACCAACCAGGAGGGACATGGGTCCAATAAACATGTGGTCACGTTCAGCCATCCCAGGACCCTGTCCATGCCCTCGGGAGCCACAGGATCGAACTCCCCCCAGATAACACTCTCAAGACCTGCCTCAGTCATCCCGTCCGGACATACCCAGTCAGAGGCCAGCCCTTCCCGAATCTGAGCGATTTTGTCATACAGATACTGCACAAAGTCCTCAGCTCGGCCCTGCAGGGGTCATCCCGCACCTCCAGGTGGAGGAGGGAGCGGGTCACCCTAAACAGGGCGGCCGGGTGATTATCTGATGATGCGATAAGAGCGGCAAAATAGCTAGATTTCGCCGCTTTTATCGCCACTAGGTAGGTCTTAATATGAGACTTCACCAGTGTTCGGTCGGATTCGGAGAGGCTGGTCCTCCAACTATTCTCCAAATTTTAGTGAGTGGGAGGGGCAGATATGGCAGGCGAAGGGGGCCATATCACATTTGGGGAGTATGCACTCGCTGCTTATGAGTGGTGACGTGCTCCGGCCCCCAAGATGCCTCTTGTATTCCAGGTTGTGCAGAGTCTCAGGGCCCGAACCTTCGGCTGTTGTTATGTAATGTCAGGTCTGCGACTAATAAAGCCCCCCTCATTCATGATTTAGTTCAGGAGGGGGGTGCGGACCTGGCAGGGATCACGGACACCTGGTTGGGCTACGGGGGGGGGGGGGTTTCCCCCTGTGGAGATGTGCCCACCAGGCTTCTGTGCATTTCATCAGCTGAGGACTCAGGGGAGGGGCGGGGGGGGTAGCGGTGACTATTAAGGAAAGTCTCGGTCCGAGAGAGGCCACTGTTCCTCAGATAGCCGGTTGTGAATCCCTCTTTGTGAAGTGGGGTCATGGGGTGCAGATGGATTTGTTGACTGCGTACCTGGCTCCCTGCCACGTGGCAGCAGCCCTGTCTGAGCTGCTCGACATAATAGTCGGGGTGGCGGTGGATACCTCCAGGCTTCTGGTCATGGGGGATTTCAACCTGCCATCCGTCGGTGAAATGTCAGAAGCAGCTCAGGAGTTCATGGCTTCCATGATGGCCATGGACCTGACCCAGTTAGTTCATGACCCCACCCACACCGGGGGATACACGCTGGACTTGATTTTTGTCTCTGGTCAGTGGTTGAATGACCTCACAATAGGGGACCTAGTTATTAAGCCCTTGTCATGGACAGACCATTCGCTCCTTCAGCTAGACTTTCGGACTGCTTCCCCTCGTTGCAGGGATGGGTGGTTCTGTCCCAGGTGCCTGATGGACCCTGAGAGGTCCCTGACAGAGTTTGGGCTATTCCCAGAGGCTCTGACTCATGACTCGGCTGAGGAACTGGTGGCCGCCTGGGATAGGGCGGCCGCTGGACCTTGGACCACGTCACACCTTTGCGGCCTCTGACTCGGTGCCGACTTCAATCAGCTCCTTGGTTCTCCGAGGGGCTGAGGGAGATGAAGCGCCAGAAAAGATGCCTAGAGAGTGATTGGAGAGCCAGCCACACTAAATCTGACCGAACACTGGTGAGGTCTTATATCAAGACCTACCTAGTGGCAATAAAAGTGGCGAAATCTAATTATTTTTCCACTCTTATTGCATCTGCAGAGAACCGCCCAACCACCCTGTTTAGGGTGACCTGCTCCCTACTTCAGGTGGGACCGAGGGAGGACCCCTTGCAGGATAGAGCTGAGGATTTTGTGCAATATCTGCATGATAAAATCGCTCAGATTCAGGATGGCCTGGACTCCGACTGGGTAGCTTCAGACGGGATGATGGGGGTGAGTCTTGAGAGTGTTATCTGGGAGGAGTTTGACCCTGTGGCCCCTGAGGACGTGGACAGGATTTTGGGGAGGCTTAACGCTACCACATGTTTATTAGACCTGTGTCCCTCCTGATTGGTGCTGGCCTCCTGAGAGGTTACACGAGGCTGGTTTCAGGAGATTATTAACACTTCGCTGAGTGAGGGTGTCTTCCCATCTGCCTTGAAAGAGGCGGTGGTGAGGCCCCTCCTCAAGAAGCCTTCCCTGGACCCGGCTGTATTAGCTAATTACCATCATGTCTCCAACCTCCGCTTTGCGGCGAAGGTTGTTTAGAGTATGGTGGCGCGACAACTTCCTTGATTCCTGGATGAAGCTGTCTATCTAGATCCGTGCCAGTCGGGCTTCAGGATGGGCTACAGCACGGAAACGGCATTGATCACATTGGTTGATGATCTCTGGAGGGCCCGGGACAGGGGTTGTTCCTCTGTCTTGGTCCTCCTGGACCTCTCAGCGGCTTTTGATACCATCAATCATGGTATCATGCTGCGTCGGCTGGAAGGTATGGGAGTGGGGGGCAACGTGTTGTGGTGGTTCTCCTCCTTCCTCTCTGACTGTACGCAGTCTGTGTTGACGGGAGGACAGAGATCAACCTTGAGGCCCCTCACTTGGGTCAGTCCTCTCGCCCCTCCTGTTCAACATTTATGTGAAGCCGCTGGGTGTGATCATCCATGGCTTTGGGGTGAAGTGTCAACTGTATGCCAATGACACGCAGTTGTACATTTCAACCCCAGGCCACTCCAATGATGCCCTTGATGTGATGTCCCGTTGCCTGGAGGTCGTACGGATGTGGATGGGGAGGAACAGGCTCAGACTCAACCCCTCCAAGACTGAGTGGCTGTGGTTTCCAATGTCCCGATATAGCCAGCTAGAACCATCACTGGCTATTGGGGATGAGATCTTACCCCCCTCAGAGAGGGCTCGCAACTTGGGCGTGCTCCTGGACTCACAGCTGTTGTTGGATGATCATATAACGGCCATAGCCAGGGGGGCTTTCTATCAGGTTCGTCTGATTTCCCAGTTGCGTCCCTTTCTGGATTGGGACGCCTTGCACACAGTCACCCACACCCTCGTCACCTCCCGTCTGGACTACTGCAATGCTCTCTACATGGGGCTCCCCTTGAGAAGCATCCGGAGGCTCCAACTGGTCCAGAACGTGGCCGCACAAGTGATAATGGGGGCGACTCGTTGCTTCCATGTAACACCTCTCTTGCACGAGCTACACTGGCTCCCGGTGGTCTTCCAGGTGCGTTTCAAGGTGTTGGTTACTACCTTTAAAGCGCTCCATGGCTTAGGGCCTGGATATTTACAGGACCGCCTGCTGCCACTGACTGCCTCCCACTGACCGATACGCTCCCACAGAGAGGGCCTCTTCAGGATGTTGTCGGCCAAACAATGTCGACTGGCGACTCTGAGCCTTCTCTGTGGGGGCTCATGCTCTATGGAACGAATTGCGCCTGGATATACGAAAGATCCCCGACCTCCATGCCTTCCGTCATGCGCTGAAGACCCTGTTATTCCAGCAAGACGGTCTGATGGGACAATAATTTTAATTGGGTTTTAAATATGAGTTTTAACATGGTTTTATAAGGGTTGTAGAATGGGAATTTTAAATTTGGCCAAAATTGAATTATTTTAATATGGTTTTTAAATTTGTCTTGTATATTGTTTTATTATGGCTGTTCACCACCCTGAGTCCTTCGGGAGAAGGGCGGTATAAAAATATAATAAAATAAAATCTATTTATTTATTTATTTATTTATTATATTTCTATACCGCCTTTCTCCCGTAGGACTCAAGGCGGTGTACAGTCAAGAAAAATATAGACACACAAACATCATAAAATTGCTAATTAAAATTATTACTTAGTTTGGTCAATTAAATAAAACCCAGAATTAGATAACATTTAAAAAAAAATCATTCACATGTTCATAAAAATCAAAAATTAAAAATCAAACTAGGCAACTTACAATAAAATAAATAAAATACATAACATACAAATAAAACACATAGCAGTCAGGTATCTTAAAAATGACTATCAACAAAGCCAAGAGATTATTCCAAATATTTTTTTAAATTAGGAATAATTTCAGGCAAAATCAAGACACTTTATAATTTAATGTGATATATAGGTACAGAAATGAGAATAAATTTCTCTCAACATTGGAAATAAAACAGAATTCCAACTATACTTGATTGGGAACTCAAACCTGGTATTCTGACCCAGGTGGTCAAGGCAAGGCAGGCTTCTAGAGTGTTCTTTATTTCTCTCAACAAATGTTCCAGCCAATGACTCTCCAATGACTGGTAAGGCTCCACCTCCACATTATCCTGAAGGCAGCCACTCTCAGTCTCCCAAACACAGCCCCAGTTTTACAAAATACAAAGAAAGCCCACAGAGTAGGAGCACGCTCACAGGGCAAGGTCCAGGGTTCCAAGTTAAATCCACAAGGCAGAGTCCAGGCACAAGACAAGGGCAGTCCTTAGGACAAGAAACAGGTCCCAGGCAAGAAGCAGTTCCAAAGGCACAGTGAAGAAAAGGTTAACTCAGTCAGTCCACAAGAGAAGAGTTAAGTCCTAACAAAAGGCAAAGAGCAATCTTCTAAACCAGGCAAGGCAAACAGCAACAGGCATAAGTCGAAGCTGGGGCAGTGTAAATCAAAGCAAACAATTGTTCCTGGCAAAGTCTACCCCACCTCCCACTGCTTCTCCTTAAATTGCTCCTGTCCAGATGTTCTTTGTGAGGAGGGATGGAGTGACCTCCTCCCAAATAGCCTTGCAGCCCTTCTCTGGGCTTGCCTACAGTCCACTCTCCTTGCCCTTGGATTGAGAGAAGTAGAGAGCTGTTCCCCATCAGAGGAGATCGGCTACCTATCAGCACCACCACAGCCGATCCTCCCGTGTCTGTGCAGGCAAGCAGCTCTCTGTCTGGTTGACCATCTCCCCCAATACCATGCCTTCCCTGTTGGACGGTCCCAGTTCCAACTTCTTTTCTTTCTCCTCTGAACTGGCTCTGATGGGGCCATGACGCCTGGAAAACATGCAGCAACTAATAGTATATTTGTAAAACAGAAGCTTAATTAAATTTAAGCAAGAATAGTTCACATATCCATAATACATAATGAAGCATAGCAAATATTATAATCTATAGATTAATTTTTAAGGGGGCTTAAACCTTTATAAATGTTGCAAATTGGTAAATGTGTAAAAGGGAAGTCAGAGATGCAACATCTTCCTTTTAGTTTCTTTTTTCTTTTTAATTTGTTCTTCTTTTTTGTCTTTTTAATTTCTTTAATATTTCAAATTTACTAAACAGTTTCATTTATCTATTCTTTATTAACATGTACAAAAACACATACATCCATATTCACACACATACTGTAAATATACATGCACCTTCACACACCATGTAACAACATGATGGAGATTTTAATATTGATTTAGCTTAAGACAGAAAATTTTATTATAAAACAAATATCTTGATGTATACTCTTCCTTTATTTTTTCATTTTATTTCCAATGTTAGATTTAAGTTTGAAGAAAAGTCAAATAATTATAATGCCTGCAACAATATCCATAACTAATTAATATAGACAGAATATCCATTTTTGTTCTCTTAACCATATTCAACATTCCAACGCGCCTAAAGAATAAAAGGTTATTTAAAATTTAAATTAAATATATACTTAAATATTACTTATATTTATAATTTATAATTAAATCTAATATTTATATATTATATAAATATAATTATATTGAAATAGCATTGCACCAGAGCTAAGAAGATGGAGCAATAAATAGTTTCTATGGCTAGATTTAATAATATGTCAAAGGATTGAGCTAGTTCTATATTAACATTTTATGGATATGTTTTTAATTTTTATAAATTTCACTCATTTAATCAATATTCTGTATATTCTTTTCTGATTTTATTAGCACTGTTATATTTTTGGTTGTATTTCATTATATGTTTTGGTTGTTAAATATATATGTATAATTTATAATTATTAATATAATATATATATATAATAATTATATATATATATATAATTTGATTTATATGCCGCCCTTCTCCGGAGACTCAGGGCGGCTTACAATGCGCTAAGCAATAGCCTTCATCCTTTTGTATATTTATACAAAGTCAGCTTATTGCCCCCACAAACTGGGTCCTCATTTCACCTACCTTAGAAAGGATGGAAGGCTGAGTCAACCTTGAGCCTTGGCGAGATTCGAACCTGCAGTAATTGCAGGCAGCTGGTCTTAATAACCAGCTTAATAACAGGGTGCCTTAGACTATTGTACTACCTAGGCTCTTTACCAATAACGTATATATTGTACATTTAAAACAAAAACAAAAAACAAAACTAAGAAACACCTGATTCCTAAGCTTTCAGTGTTCAGAAAAAGTTCTCCTTTTGGGCCCTAACAGCTAATAATGGTACTTCTCAATTGCTGTGACTTGGACCATGCCCTTCCTGTAGGATGGTTCTGACCAGTTCTGGAGAAAAGGTTGCGGAAATTTTGAGTAATTCGGAGAACTGGTAGTAAAAATTCTGTTTGGCCCCACCCCATCTATTCTCTGCCTCCCAAGTCCCAGCTGATCAGGAGGAAATGGGGATTTTGCAGTAACCTTCCCCTGGAGTGGGGTGGGAATGGAGATATTACAGTATCCTTCCCCTGCCATGCCCATCAAGCCACGCCCACCAAGCCACGCCCACAGAACCGGTAGTAAAACATTTTGAAACCTACCACTGAGACAGATGCATTGTATAATTAACCCTGTCCAAAGTCATGATTGGCTTTAAAGGTGACTACCAGTCAGGATTCCAAGTAACACCCCCAACCAAGTAAGACTCTGAGGCAGGCATTTCCTCAAAGTTCCATTTTATTAGATTATCTAATAATTATTTTATTAGACTGTCATATTCGCACATCTCAGAAAACCCGAATCTGAAGTCTCCTGGGTTTTCCCCACCCAAAGGAAAGTCAAAACCCCTTTCCCTTCACCTACATGCCCATCACATGGTCCAATCAGGTCACCATCCTAACTGGAAGAGTTTCCCAGTCACGCCTCTCCAGGTGCAGGCTGAACGTCCTTGACTTCCAGTGAAAGAATGTTGTTGTTGTTGTTATGGCTATACATCTTACCCTGTCACCATCCACCCCCCCCCCCAGTTCCCACAGCATGCCCATCCTCCAAGTGTGGCAGCCCTGAAAATCCAAAGAAAAAAATGGCCTCCAGGGCTGACACTACCAGCACTTTGAATTGTACCTAGAAGCCAGGGGTGGGTTCTACTTACCTTTACTACTGTTTCGCAGCGGAGCTGCACGTGTGCTCGCTTCGCTCCTGCATGTGCACACGCTTCTGCACATGCGCAGAAGCGTTTTGATGATGTCAGGGTCGGTGGGCAGAGCCTCCAGCTGGTTTTACTACTGGTTCTATAGAACCAGTGAGAACCGGGGGCAACCCACCACTGCTAGAAGCCCAATGGAAGCCAGAACAGATAATGAAGCTAAATAACTGACCCCATTAACTACTTGTACTGTTGCATTCTGCGCCAGCTGAAGCTTCTGAATGCTCTTCAAAGGCAACTCCATTTAGATCTTGTTTCAGTAGTCCAGTCCTGAGATCATGCGGGCATGAGTGAATGCAATAGGAAGTAGGAATAATCTTGAGGAATGGAGGAAAAGCCACAATCAAGACAATGGTCCAACAAATATATTTGAGTCCAAGGCAAAAATGTAATTTAAGAAGGCATTACAAGTTTGACCCTCTTAGATAAACGGGGGTCAAAAAAAGGGGATAGAGAGAGGAGGGCAGGCACATTCAGACTTGCAAGGTTTTGTTACTGTAACTTTATAATAAAGATAGTATTACCATTCTTAATTTTAGTTTCCTAGTCTGGTCTGTCTGGACTGCTTGACTTCAGACTTGTAAGTCTGAATTTCGTTGTCTCCTCCCCTTCCCCTTCCGTTTTCCTTATCTTCAAGAGAACTTGAATGGGCCAAGCCTGAAACCTTTTTTAAAAATTATATTTCTTCCTGGGATTCAAATTTCTTTTCTCTGACCATTGTTTTGATTGTTTTGTCTTTCTTTTGTTCCTCAAGATTATCCTACTTCACATTACAGTGACTGTGCTCCCTGATCCAGGACTGCTCCCCATCCTGATCCAGGAACAGATTCAACTATCTACCCAAAATTACACAATGAGCCTTCTATCTATACTGCCACCTGCTGTTCAAGCAGGAGCCATGAATCAGGATAACCCCTGCAGTGCTATCTCTGAACCAAAGATGGAAGCACCCCAGAAATAGGAGGTGCAAAGCTCAAAGCTGTTTGGTCTTGCTTGGGTTGAGTCAAAGTCCAATGCAACCCCATCCAGGCTCACACAGCAGTGGTGGATTGCTCCCGGTTCGCCCTGGTTCTATAGAACCAGTAGTAAAACCAGCGGAAGGCCCCGCCTATCGACCCCCGACGTCACCAAAATGCTTCTGCACATGTGCAGAAGAGCGCGCGTGTGCACGAGTGAAACGCGCGCACGCGTGCGGCCCCGCTACAAACTGGTAGTAAAGGTAAGTAGAATCCACCCCTGTCCCACAGCACCGATAAACTGGGGTGGAGATACAAAGCTGAGATTCGTCAACATATGACAATTCCTGTGGCACTACCTAAGGAAAGGGCTGCAGGATAGACTTCTTCCCCCTGTCAACATATTGTATAAATGGACAAAGTGTATGTATGTTTATGTTTCAGAAAAAAACTGACACCTTCCTTCCTTCCTTCCTTCCTTCTTCCATAGAGGATATTCCAGCCTTCCTTTCTTAAAAGACTTATATTTTTCATGAATCAGAAGAAGGGCTGAGAAAATATCTGCAGACCCCTCACATCTTTGACATAAACTGATGCAACTCCACCACTTGGGATGCTGCTACAGGGCATTGCATGCCAAAACAACTAGATACAGAGAGTTTTTTCTCTCATATCCTCACTCCGCTAAAACACCAAATTCCCACAATACTGTCTTATGTCTAAGTATATTTACCTATGTTGCATGGCTGTGGTATTATTACTATCCTTCTCATTTTCTCTAATCCATTTTATCTGTATCATCAGCATCAACATCAGCATCCTATTCTGTTGTTTTGCATGTACGCTGAGTGCTTCTGCACTGGAGACAAATTTCTGGTGTCTAATCACACTTGGCCAAATAAAGTTATTCTATTCTATTCTATTCTATTCTATTCTATTCTATTCTGTTCTGTTCTGTTCTGTTCTGTTCTGTTCTGTTCTGTTCTGTTCTGTTCTATTCTGTTCTATTCTATTCTATTCTCCTTATGGAAGATGTACAATATGTCTCTTAATATTAATACTTCAGATAAAGAAAACCATCATGTGGTTTTTCCATAAACATCCAAGGACATTTTTCAAGAAAATTTCTTTTAATTTTCTTTGTTTGCCTACATTATTTTGGTATCTAAAACAAAATAGCTTCTTTTTGGAAATAAAAGTTTAGAAAGTTATACATTAAACAACTATTGGATGTCCTTTTAAAATCCATAAAGGAGCCCTTTGTGACAATTACTTTAAAATGTTTATTCTCAAGTCTCATATTGAGCATTTTCTCCAAGAATAAAAAGATGATAAGAGCATCTCCAGAGGTTTTGAATTATATCTTCCATCAGTCCCAGCTAACATGGAATGTTGGCATTTAAAAACTTACATATCTGATAAGGACTAGGTCAGAGGTGGGTTTCAGCAGGTTCTGATCAGTTCTGGAGAAAAGGTTGCGGAAATTTTGAGTAATTCAGAGAACTGGTAGTAAAAATTTTGACTGGCCCCACCCGCATTTATTCTCTGCCTCCCAAGTCCCAGCTGATTGGGAGGAAATGGGGATTTTGCAATAACCTTTGCTTGGATTGGGGAGGTAATGGAGATTTTACAGTATCCTTCCCCTGGAGTGGGATGGAAATGGAGATTTTACAGTATCTTTCCCCTGCCACGCCTACCAAGCCACACCCACCAAGCCATGCCATGCCCACCAAGCCACACTCACAGAACTGGTAGTAAAAAAATTTGAAACCCACCACTGGACTAGGTTTACAGTATGTAATATCTGATTTCAATATCTAAGACACAGAACAGAGTAACAAAATAACAGCATTGGAAGGGACCTTAGAGATCTAGTCCAGTGACAGTGAACCTTTTTGGCACTGAGTGCACAAACCAGAACATGTGTGAATCAGGGGTGGGTTTTACTTACCTTTATTACTGGTTTTCATCGTGCCCACAAGTGCAGATAACTTCTGATGATATCTGGGTCAGTGGACAGAGCCTCCCACTGGTTTTACCGGGGAGAGCCCACCACTGGTGTGCCTGCCCATGCGCGGGAGCACCGGTAACCCAAAGACCAGCTGGCCAGCGTGCTTATGCCTGTTTTTTGGCTATTTTTGGCCATTTTTGGGCCATTTTTCAGGCCAAAAACAGCCTGGAAAATGGCCCAGAAAATGGCCCGAAAAACAGCCTGTTTTTTGGCCATTTCCCAGGCTATTTTCAGCCCATTTTCTGGTGCGTTGGTGCCCATAAAGACCAGCTGGCTGGTGCACATATGCATGCTGGAAACCAGAAGAGCAGCTGGCAATTGTGTGTGTGCCCCTGAAAGGGCTCTGCATGCCACCTCTGGCACGCATCGTCATCATGGTTCTAGTCCAACCTTCTGCCCAAACAAGAGACCTTATACCAGCAATCCCCAACCTTTCTGACTTGGCAGACCGGGGGTGGGTGGGTGGGGGAAGAGAGGGATAGGGGTAGGCAAGCGACGGGCAAATTTGCATGTGCAGCTGCATTTGCATACGAGCCTGCCGCTGACACAATAGAATGACTGATGCAGTTACTTAAGGAATTGTCATGGTTGATGATGGGGTGGAACCCATGTCTTCCCAATCCTAATACAATACTTTGGTACTAACTATATAGGTTCTACAAATAAAATCCTTGTTCGGATTTTTAAAAATCTTCCTGGATTTTGCACTAGGTCATTGACTACAGGTAATCCTCGATTTGCAGCAGTTCCTTTAGTGACCATTCAGAGTTACAATGACACTAAATAAAATAACTTATGATCATTTTTCATAGTTTTGCAGCATCCCCATAGTCACGTGATCAAAATTCAGAAGCTTGGCATCTGGTTCATATTTAATGATGGCTGCGGTGTCCTGGGGTCACGTGATCACTTTTTGCAACTTTCTGACAAGCAAAGCCAATGGGGAAGCCATATGCACTTAACTACCAGGTTACTAAGTTAACAACTTCAGTGATTCACTTAATAATTATGGCAAGAAAGGTTGTAAAATGAGGCAACAATATATGTCTCAACAACAGATTTTTTTGGGCTCAGTTGTGGTCATAAGTCGAGGAAGAATCCACACATGTATCCTTCAGAGTCTGCAAAATAAATCCCTCTGGTGAGTGATCCATGAGGTTCAAGCTGTTTGATTTAACTGGCAAATGAAACTGTATCTGACCTCCACTTTCCTTAAGCACTTTATGTAACTTATTAATCTTTAAGTTGAACACAGACCACAGTTATAGAGTTGTATCTCTTTTGGTGTTTTTCTATATTTCAGGAGTTATTTTAGACTAAAAGATTTCATTTTGGGATTTGGATTTATCTCATAGATAAAAAAATAAAGTTTTTGATTTTAAAACATTTTTGTGATTAAATTTATTAAAGGATTAAAATTTACTTTTTCAAGATTCTGCATATTTTATATTTGAGGCTGCATACTCCCCCCCCCATTTTAACTTAAAACAGAAACCTTGTTTTTATTTAGTGCTGATTGGTTTGGATTTGTCAATAAATGTAATTGGAGGAGCTCTCTGCTCTGCTCTGCTCCTTTTCTTTTTTTCCCTGAGAAATCATAAGCTGCAATGATACCCTTTGGCCACTAGAGGGAGCTATTCATTATGTTGGAAAAAAAGAGGAAGCATGGAATATTCTTGAAGGTGGAACTTTTATTTTAAAAAAATCATTAGAATATTTAGAAGCCAAGATTGAGAAATTTGAAAAATTACTAAATTGGATATGGTTCATGTGGAGCACAAATAAAAGATAAACTAGAAGTTAACGATAAGGAAAAAGAACATCTACAAATACATCTTACGTTTTAAGTACCACTGTTGTTTATCGGGAAAAAAAAGTACAGAAATAAATTTCATATGATTATTTTGATTTCAGATTAAAAGCTGAAAGTGTTAAATATAACTCTTTTGAAAAAAACAACTTTACGTGTAGTTTGAGAAAAAGGAACATTTTGTTTTACCAGAGATCCACCAGGCAAAGATTGTATTTCATCAGATCAAATGGGAAGACGTTTTAATTTTCAGAGCTTGAGGTTTGAATTATATCATTCAAAAGGTATTGGCTTTCATGCCAGACATGTATTAAATTTTGATCAAGGTTTAACAGAAATAGGGCAGAAGACAATGCAAGATCAGCAACAGCCTGGAGATTAGAGATTAAGATTTGGAGGAAGTAGGGGCATTTACCAATGAAAGAGAATATTCCACCTCAGGGATGAACTAAGGGGTCCTTGATGCATTCCCTCCTCCCTTCCCCCCCCCTCTCTCCAGTTTGATCTCCCATTCACTGCAGAATTCGCATATCTTCCTTCATAGATTCTTGATTCTGTTCCTTTGAGAAGTGAGTCCAATCACCAACACATGCCTTTTTTCCTTCAGGGAAGCCTGAGCTATTTTCTTGTCACTGTCACTGGAATGTTTGATGAAGTCCATTCTCCAGATATTTGCAAGGGGTGGGTGGGAATATGAAATCATCTGCCCAGTTTAGTGGAGCAGGACTGGACTGGATAGTAGGGACAGACTTCTCGGGGTTTGTTTTTTTTTGTCCTCTATCATGCTGCTGTCAGTCTACCTCTAGAGCCGTGATGGTGAATCTATGGCAGGTGTGCCAGAGGTGGCACGCAGAGCCCTCTCTGTGGGCACACACGCCATCGCCAGCTGCTCTTCTGGTTTCCAGTGTGTGCATGCACATTGGGGCGGTTGGTCTTCTGTTTCCAGCACTCATGGTTTCCGGTTTGGGCACTCGGTGCCGAAAAGGTTCGCCATCACTTCTCTAGAGCATGGGTGTCAAACTCGCTGCATCATGTTGCCAACATGATGCAGCCTTGGTGGCGCAGCAGACTAAAGCCCTGTTAAGACATAAGAGCCTTGGTGGTGCAGCAGACTAAAGCACTGTTAAGTAACACCAGCTGCCTGCAATTACTGCAAGTTCAAATCTCACCGGGCTCAAGATTGACTCAGCCTTCTATCCTTTCAAGGTAGATAAAATGAGGACCCGGATTGTGGGGGCAATAAGCTGACTTCGTATAAAAAAAGAACACCGCTTGGGGGGCGAAAGCCCTACTAAGCAGGTATATACAAAAGTATGAAGGCTATTGCTTAACCCATTGTAAGCCGCCCTGAGTCTCCGGAAAAGGGCAGCATATAAATCGAACCAATAAATAAATAAATAAATAAATAAATGAATGAATGAATGAATGAATGAATAAATAAATAAATAAATAAATAAATAAATAAATAAATAAATAATAAATAAATAATAAACATCATGTAATGTTTTGCAATGTTTCTCCTGTTCGCAGAGCTGGGGTGGGCATGGCCTGCAAGTGATGCATCTGGCCCATGGGCTGTGAGTTTGACAATCCTGCTTTAGAGGTTTATTTTTCCTGATATTTGTTCTTTGCTGTGTTCAGTTTGGATTGAGACTCCTGCCTTTACTAGGAGTTCCTCATTTTCATGGTTGAGTCTCAGAATGGCTAGTAGGAATCCATTCTGAGTCTTCCAGGAAATCCAGTGAGTTTACATTTGGTGCAGGGTTCTTTCATTGGCTTGAATACCTACATGGCATACAGTTTGCAAATTGTTGCGGTGCTTGTTTCCCCACCCCCCACCACCCTACATGACTTTGTTATTTTTCATGCAAATGGTTCCAGTAGTTTAAAGGCAGAATCATTTATATTTCCAATATTGGCGCCTGACACTGGTTTGAATCCAGTGGAGAGCTGTCCAGGTTTTGCTTCGGAGGTCAAAGCCAAAGGGGCATTGTACTGAATCACTAAATTAAACAGATCTGGATTAGAAGTTTCTATTCCTGGCACCAGGAGGATATTAAATGAATCATGTTAAGTGAACAAGCCCCCATCCCAACATTACCAAATGCATATGTTAAACAAATGTGCAGGTCGTTAGGTTTCCCACAGCTACCTCCCTCACAGTGCTTACTTATCATGTGAAGATCTCCAAAGCTTGGGAGGTGGGAGAAGGGAAGGAGAGCAAGTCTTAGTTGCTGGGCCATGCGGGTGAATTCCAGCGGTGTCTTTTTCTATCCTTAGCGTGTTTGAAACCTGAGCTGTTCTAATTCTGGCCAAAAGAGCCCTTCCCTATCATCTCCTTACCTCTTAACTATTCATTGTTTGTTCTCTGTATTGGCAGAGGCCACTCAGGTTTCAAAATGCACACGGAGCCGCAATATGATGAGGGAAAGTCTGTGCTTTGCAAAGTAACATACCAAAGCAGGGATGAGGAAAAACTGTGGGAAATCAGTGGGGGTGGAGGGTGGGGTAAAGAAGACCCAGTGCCTTTGGCGGGGTGGTGGTAAATAAATAGGTGGGTATACTGCATTGTCTTTGCAGTTGGTTGTAAGGATGAATGACCAATGGGTTATGTAAAATTCATAACTTTAAAATAGGGTCACATATAGCTTTTGGGGAAGTCCGTTGTAGCTTTGAATGGTCATTAAATGATCTGTCATATCTTGAGGATTACCTCAAGCCACATGGCATCACCATAGCACACAAATCAACTAACGTCCTCCAAAACGCTAGTAAACCAAAAGACCCAGCAACCCGAGATGAAAAAGCAGGAGTCATCTACAACATACAGTTTATAGTCATTATGTAGGACAAAAAGGCTGAAGATTAGCAGAGTGCATTCATGAATACCAACTAAAAGTTAGAAGACACAATGAAAACTTTTTAATTTCACAATACATGGATAGACTTAATCATAGTTTCAACTGGGGAACTGTGACCATACTAAATTAAGCCAAGTCAAAAAGGCTATAGAATTCCTTGAAGCCTGGCACTCAGACAAACCAGCCATATTTTTAATAGTAATTGCCTTTTTCCAATACTTTCTATTTAACATAAGATTATTTAGAAGCATCCAGCTGTTCATGTTCAGTCTTATATTTTGTGCAGAATTAATTTAAAATACCCATTTTTAGCCATTTCTTAAAATGGGCCCGTTTGCTCCAAAGTTATGTTTGCTGGAAGTAAATTGCATTAACTCAAATCTGTCCTATTAAAAAGGGATTAATTTGTCTTACAGCATTTGTCCACTAGATGGTAGAAAAAGACCAGCAAATATCTGAAGAGTTTAGAGAAGAAATATGGCAGAAATGAAAGATTTTGGAGATGAGGGCTGTGCAAAATATTTGAAAGACGTGGTTCACAAACCTTTTAGAAAGAACAGAGTACACCTCATTGAAGCATGAAATCGTTTTCATTCTTCGCAAGGCTTGTGCAGCTGCTTTGAAAACTGATCCCAATTGTGTCTGCTTTTTTTTTCACTGCTGGTTCCAGATGAAATATTGTGTATGCACATTTTGTACCACAGATTGGCAACCAGGGAAAACTTTGGAAGCAGTAATGCAGTGCAATTAAATCCTTTAAAGAGAGGTTTTTAATGCTGCATTAATGTTTTTTTTGCAAAGCACCTCCTTTATTGCTTGATACTGCCCTAATACAAATGAGAATCACAAGACCAGAAGGGATCTTGGAGGTCTTCTAGTCTGCCCAGGGCAGAAGTCCTTATATCAACCCAGATAAATGGATGTCCAATCCAGTGCTGACAAAAGTTCATTTCTCATGATAACTTTTCATACCTTCTGGCTTTTTGCAGTAGGCTTGATCCAAATTTAATCACGAACAACTATTAAAATCAATAGCATTTGGGTAATTTGAAAAAAAACCTTTTTCTTAAGAACAGAGTAGACATGTTTACAGGCTTTCTGTTATTACAATTACTACTTATGGGAAATTTTAAGGTCATGATGAAATCAAAATACGTTGAAAATAATATGTACGCTCTAACTGTATAATAATGAATGGTAGCAAAGTGAATTAACGTTTGTTGGTATGGAATCGATCTTCCTTTCATTCAAAATCAGAAATATGCCTAAATAATGAGAGCTATATTAATTGGAAACAATATTGCCACTCTGAGAATAATGTTTGCTGTGCGACCAGATTGAAAAATATATGTAAATAATGAAACTTAACTAGCTCAAAAATGCTATTTTGCCTGTTAACATGGGCATCCTCAGAAGAGATGAAGGTAAAATGTGTATTGTTAGGCAAACGATGTAATTTATGTTCTTGAATATGATATAAAGACACAATTACAAAAGACCAGGTCATCCTGTTACAATCTGTTATTTTGTACCGTTGCAATTTTCTACTGTATGATCACTGTTCCTGAGCCATATATTTTGGGAACTGATCTGGGAACTACAAAAATGATATTGGGAGTGGTGGGTGTTGCCTACTCCTGGTCAGAAGACAGAGAAAAAAAATTACAGCAGTTTGGTGTAATTGTTAATATGACTGGGCTAGAAACCAGAAGAGTATAAGGACTAATTCTGAAAGCTGTCTAGGTGACCTTAGGCCAGTTATTCTCTCTCAGTTTAGCCCACCTCACAAGGTTCTTGTTGTCGAGAAAATAGGAGGAGGAAGGAATATTATGGATGTTCACTGCCTTGAGTAACATATAAAGTAATAAAGGCATAATAAAAATCAAATAAATAAATAAATCCAGTAAAGAAAATAATGTTGTCTATTGCTAAGTTGAATTGAAAAACATTTCTCATTCTTAAGTAGAGCCCCCTACTCTCTCCTATTCCTCAACTCCTCAAAGTTAGGAAACAAGCCTCGTTTCTGCCAACCTTGAAAGACTGAAATAAGTAAATATTATTTAATCACACACACACAGATTCCCAGGTCTTGGAGATTGGCACAAAAGATAATCCTCACCCCCCCCCTTTCATATCTGGTAAATTAAAATAAATCATTCCCATCCACCCCCTTGTTTCATGTCAAGCACATTTATTGTTATATAGAAAAACACTGATTTTTTTTTATAATAACGTAAGGTTATCTGGCCCTTGCATGTAGTTTTCACTAGTATGAGAATATATTTTTAAAATATTGAAAAACTGCATTTATGAAAATTAATGGAATAACAGAATATTTCTTGCCTTTATGAAAGACGAAGGATATTCTGAGCAGTGGGTGGTCACTAAGCTCAGTTTGAATGTGTCAATTCTAGTTCTCTGCTTGCTATATGACAAAGATTCTTTCATTCAGAAGGTGAAGTTTATAATTGGTCAGCTATATTATAAGGGAGCTCCTACTCTTTTAATGTGTTCAGACTCATTGTTTTACTCTGCCCGGTATCTTTTTCCTTTGTTCTGAGCTTTGTTGCTTCGTTTGTTCTTTCTCTGGCTCCTGAAGCAGCCTATAAAGAGAGATGCAATCTTGCTTGGCTTTCGGGTAGCACCTAAAGAAAATTAAAACCAACATTAAGTTCAGCCCTTTGATGTTGAGGATGAAGGATAATTGAATAGGGCTGTGGCAGGAACCTTAGCATAAAGATGACAGTTCTTTAGATTTTCTAATACTATGTACTACTTGATGCAAACATTTCTAGAGTCTTCATCTTGTGGGACATACAGAGATATATGGGTGGAAGGATTATATGTAAAAGAAGGGAAAATAGTGCTGGGAGTAATCCTACTGGCTATTTTCATATAATAATGATTAGCTTAAAAATAGCTTGTTAAATTTATGTGCTTGCGCAGCATGCTGACGTATAATTACTATAGAGGCTATTTGTACAATGCATTTGGGTAGTTTATATTCCATTGTATATGAGTAGAATCTGACGATATAAAATAACTGCTCTGTTTAGTTCAGAATTAGTATTCTTCAATACTTTAGGAGGTGTTGCTAGGAATAAACCTGGGGACTTTATTTGCAAAGCATGTGTATTCTGCCTGTAAACTATTGTTCTACCTTGTTAAGGTGAAGAATAAATAGAGGAAATGAGGGATAATATTAAACCATATTTGAATTATATTGCTGCCAGAAACTTCAAGATCTATACAGTTTAAGTAAGAAAATTAACATCTTACATTTAAAAAGTTAAAAATATTTAAGCTGACAAGACATTAAAATTGTAGGGGAGGCAACCTGTTAGAAGCCATTGAAATTATATTTCAAAGCCAGATACTGATAAAAGCTTTTTTTAGACAAATGTTTTTACATGTACCTTTAAAGCTGTGAAAATAAGACACATTTGTGGGGTGGGGGTGGGGGTAGGGGGCGTGGGGAGTGGGTGGAAAGTAAAATCTTTTCAGTTTCTTTAAGAGATCTTTTCCCAGAAAAATTGAGAATAAAAATATCTCATTTTTAGATATACGTGGAGAAGGTAAATCTTAAAATACTCAGGTAGTTTAGTATTGGCAACAAAGACACTACCATATCTTCACTTTAAAAATGCAGATTATCATTTAATGACAGCAAAGAGATTAAAAAACTATCAACCCCCCCTGGTGCCATCTAATGTTTGTCCCAGCCTGTGTGGCCTAGGTATTAGTAGACCTAGACAGAACTCCAGTTGAGCCTGATCACAAAGGAAAGGAGGGATAGAAGGCCTGATCTTGGCACAGAAAGAAAGGAAAAGAAATGAAGGGAATGAATGGAAGATTAAAAAAAACAAGGAAACATTATAAAGAAAATGGAATGAAAATAAAATAAAATAAAATTATTTTCAATTACAAGGGGTACTATTGGAATTTTTGGTCTTAGACTCTAAACTGTCATGGAACATACGTAACTGCTATGCTGTATAAAGATAAGAACGTAGGAGTTGAGACTTACAGAACCAGAATGGAAAATTCATGAGAGGGAGGAGTGGGAATTCAGTTTTCATAGAGCTGTGAAGCTTTCAAAGTCTTTCAACCATTAATTTCAGACATATGGGACCCAGTGTTGTGGTACAGAGCATAGCATTTATATGATGGACAAATAAGCTTTAGTGTTGAGTTTGATATTTTTCTTCTTCAAGTGTTTTATAAAAAGTCTTCACAAGACTTTAAAAACAAAACAAAACTGGCATTGCAATAATATTTATTTTGATCTGATCTATTAAGAACACAAGGATGAAACCAAGGTATTTCTAGTCCGGCATTTCAGATACTTATGTGCATTGAATGTATCATTTCTGCCAGCTGCTCTCAACACAGATTGCCTGGAGATGCATTTGAGTTAGTGAATGGGAAGAAATCCTATCTGCACAGAGGTCAGACATGAAAGAAGTAAAAGAAAACTTAAACCTGATCTGTTAATCAAATCTAATCTGTCCATCTAGATAATGGGCAAATATTGTCTAAAGTAAGAAAATAAAATGTTAAATATGATATCTTCCTACTCCTACCCAGGAAGGAATAGGAAGATATTCTTTCTCAGGTGAGCTTTCTTTCTTTCTTTTTTTTTTAAAGGAACCGTTTTATTTGGGGGGGGGGTGGTGTTATATGCCATTCTGTCCCAGGGGGAGAGGGACATGACATCCTGACTATTTTAGAACTAGGACAAGAAGGCCATAATACCTTGGAATCCAGGAAATATAGCAACCTATCATTTAGTGGAAATTAAAGACAAATTTGGACTTTCAATTTTGCTTTGAAAACAATTTGAGTCTTGGTTATTTTATTTTTTATTTTGTTCTGCTGGCATGAATGTAACTGTGGGGAGAAATTTAAAGGTCTTCTCAAGGGAGCATATCTAGCCCATCAATTTCCATTCAATTTCCACTGAATGTGCCCTGTTACATCAAGCAACAACTGGAAGCCATGATTATCTCTTAAAAAATAAGAAAATATAAGGAAAACATAAGAAAAGCCTGTTTGGATCAGGTCTATCCTGCTTAGCATTCTGTGTTGTGTAGTGGGCTGCTGCATGTATTTGAGAATCTAAAAGCCTAAAGAGGAGGATGATAGTTACCGTATATTCCATAGTTATTTCCTCCCTGCGACTGGTACATGGCATTCTGTTTACGATTTGGGAGGTAATAAACTGCTATTAATAGCTATTGAATACATGGTCTTTCATGAAATGTCCTTTTAAAACCATCCAATGTGGCTGCTGTTATTTCAAACAGTAAATTCCATTATATTTAATTTTTAAAAGTATTTCTTTTTGTCTTGATACTTGCCATATTTATTTTCAATGGGTGACTTGGAGTTTAACCATTGTGAAACAAGGAAATAAATCTCTCTGTATCTGGATTATCTATGCCATGCATGACTTTATATCGTGTGCCCTCTTACTCTTCTTCATTTCAAGTTAAAAGGGATCAGTTAGTTTAGACGTAGCCTTTCCTCATAGCTGAGCTGTTTCAATACACTAATCATTGTAGCTACTTTTTCTTATTTCAACCTTTTCTAGTTATACAATGCTCTTTCTCAAATGCAGTGACCAGAACTGGTCAGCAATACTTTTTTATTGCTTGTGTTTCCTTTTTTAAAAGAATAGTTCATTAAATTATTAATAAAGAAGCAATGCCTAAAGCTTACATTGGTATCATCCTGAACTATCAATTTCTCAGTCAACAGCTACTCAGTATTGTTTCTGTTGAGCTCAACATGTTCTTCCCCATCTAGACTTTCAGGTGATAATTGCAATGTCCACAATTAAGGTATAAAATTGGGTATCATCAATAAATCAGGAGACTTAACTCCAAAGGAAGACTAAGCTATACTTTAGTAAGATAGGCTATAGTAGCAAAATCATGCATGATTTCCTATGTTTTTCCTTTCCTCACAGTTGGAAGGATGGAGAATCGGTCTGAGTATTTTTCTAATACTTTCCTACATCCCTGGATTTAAAGCAAACTTCAGCACCTGTCGTTGTCCTAAAGACTTCTGGATATTTTCTCCAAGATAACTTCCATGGCTCCTACATGGATGATGCCTCCCAACAGTTCATGTAGATGTTAAATGAAATAAGGGAGTAAGTAGATTATTGGAGTACCTGAAGCCATGATCTCCAGTCTCCTACAAGGTCTGATTGAAATTGTCCAAATAGGAAGGATTGGAACCAGTGCAACACAATGTATATTATACATTACGTATTATATAAATATGAGGTCTGTGTCCCTTCTAAGACATCCTATCTTGAAAACTTCATTCTGCATTGTGGTTTTAATGGAACAAATATATATCCTGAACTAGGAGCAAATTGCACTGATTACAGGGTTTTTTTTGTGCCTTTCAATCAGTCTTGATTCCTGGTGATTGACTGCACAAGTCCCTATAGTTTTCTTGGCAAGATTTCAGAAGTGATTTGCCATTGCCTTTTTCTTCTTAGGGATGAGAAACAATGAATGGCTCAAGATCACCCAGTTCTTTTTGTGTCCAAGGCAGGACTAGTACTCACAGTTTTTAATATTGTTCTTTTTTAATATCGTTCTTAGAAAATTTTAGCCTACATTTTAAAGTTCAAATCTTTAGAGAGTGTTCAGTCTGATATGAAAAAAAGCATGAATTGATATGTGATAAAAATAAAAATTTCTAGAAACAAATGGGATATGCATGTAATCACATGATCACAACATGCAAAGAGATTAAAATATTTATAGATTAAAATTGAATAGTGATTCAATGAGGTGATAAAGCACCTATGTAATATAGTCATAAAAACAGAATTTATCACAAGCTTTTGCCAGAAGAAATATAATTTAGCTCTGGTTACTTGTATATGACTGTTGCCCAGGCAATGTCTGTATGTAGAATGAGGAATGATAAATAATGGTTTATTTTCCTTGTGCAAAAAATAACACATTAATCATCTCTTACCTCTATGTCCAGACCTGCTTTGACTGGAGAGATTCTTCCTAACTGGTTTTCTGAAATAAGAATAATTGTGCAATATCAGAAATTTATTGCTAAATACCATAAGAGGTTTTCCTCTTTTCTATGACTAATAAGTAAACAAACAAAATGCCCCTCACCCTCTTTCTGGTTTTATGATTCGTGGTAAGATTAAATCACAAACTATATAAAGAGAAAATAAAAAATAAAATTGACAACCATTGTAACAAAAAAAGTAAAATATAGTGCACTAAATAAAAATCACTGGCCTTGTTAAGCTTCTCTTATTAGTTCTTTCATATGTGAATGTTAAGCACAAAATGAAGCGAAGTAAGTTAAATGAACATCTTAAGGGTTTCTGTTTGTATTGCAGTTACAGGTAGTTATTGACAGCTCATTTAGTGGCCGTTCGAAGTTACAACAGCACTGAAAAAAGTGACTTGTGAATGTTTTTCACACTTATGACCATTGCAGCCTCCCTATGGTCACATGTTCAAAATTTGGATGCTTGGCAACTGGCATGTATTTATAATGATTGCAATGTCCTGGGGTCATGTGATCACCTTTTGCGACCTTTTGACAAGCAAAGTCAATGGGGAAGCCAGATTCACTTAACAACCATGTTACCAACTTACCAACTTAACAATCGCTTTCTGCTCTGGAGCATCACAGCTACATTTTGAAGAAGAGAGATTTCCCCATTTATGGAAGAGACTAGTGTATGATTGATACATTATGCTATAGAAATTATCTAGAAGGCACTTGGAAATGTGAAAATATGACAGAACATTTATCATGCTTGATGTACATATAAAAAAGCTAAAAAAAAAGGTTGGATCCAAATACATACTTTGACACAGAAAATTCAAATATTAATATTCAGTTGAAGACATTTTTTTTCTTTTTAGGATTGATTAATGAATAAACAGCCATGGAAAATTATTTCAATATCTGATCATAGTAGCAAGATTACTTTTGTATGCATAGAGATGGAAAGATCTGCCTCTATGGAGGTATAGTTGTGAAGTAGACAGATTTTCTGAAATAAATACATTAGCTTCTTTGATTAGAGAGAAGACATTGATTGCTGACCAGAAGTCTCTTATGAACCTTTTGTGTAAAAATGAAAAAAAAAATGAACCTGTGAATGGTTAGACAGGATCAAATATTGAAAAAAGTAGTTTGAAGGATACAGGAATTAATTTCTTTAACTTTTTTTGTTTCTTTTCTATTTTTCTTTAACTTTTTTTCCTTTTCTTGCACCTTTTTTTACTTTGATTTCTTTTTCTTTTTTCTTCTCTATTTTCTATTAGCTTTATCTTCTTGTTTAAAAGTTTTTAATAAAAATTATACATTAAAAAAAATGCTTTTAAAAGTCTCTGACGATCCCAGCTGAGTTGCCTGATCGGCAGAGGCTTTTTTTTCTTTTAAAAGCCTCTGATGATCCAGCTGAGTTGCCTGATTGGTAGAGGCTTTTTCTCTTTTAAAAACATTTTTTCTACAACCTCTTCAGCCGTAGAAAAAATGCTTTTAAAATTAAAAAAAAAGCCTCTGATGATTGCGTGGCTCAGTTAGGCATGGGGGGGGGGCAAGGATGTTTGCTACCAGTTCTCCCAACCATCCGTCGCTATTGCTACCGGATCGGGTGATCCAGTCCAAACCAGGAGCATTTCATCTCTGCAATAAATGGAGTTTTGGTGAGCAACCTCAGAACATCATATGAATAAGTGTGTGTAGATATTATAGGGAGATCTCTGATATGCGTTCCAGGGGTGGGTTCCACTTACCTTTACTACCGTTTCGCAGCAGGAGTGCACATACGCAGATCACCCATGATGAGCCTCCCGCCAGTTTTACTACCGGTTCTATAGAACCAGACAGAACTGGGAGCAACCCACCACTGATGCGTTCAGAGGGCACTGTTCCACACTATGTCTCACTATCTGCTTTGGAGCACCACAGCTACATTTCAAAGAGGAGACTGCAATGTTATGTTCTCTAATTCTATTGTGGCCTCATAGCTCCATAGACTGGGGCAGAGCTGAAAGGCTCTGAGGAGGGAAATTGAACAATATAATAATATAACCCATTACCTCTGTTTAACTTTCACATACCTGTACCTGTTAATATCCAAGTTTTCTGTTTCACCACCAGCACCGGGATTCTCTATTTTCTCTCTCTCTAACTTTTTTGCAATGTTCTTTTCCTCTGGGGTTTGATAGAAGGCCTCATGAACATTCTCTATTTTGAGAGGTGGTGGTTTGATTTCAGGAGTGAGGGAGCTCTTAGAACGTACAGCAGTTGGATCATTTTCTTTTTTGGTTTCCTTTGCCTGAGTAGTGGGGTTTTGAATGACAGGACAAATGCTCTTCTTCTTCTTCTTCTTCTTCTTTGTCTTTTTTTCAGGTGCACATTGAGATTCTCTCTGAAGAGGTGGGCTCTGAGGAGAGGAATATTTGGAGATTGAATTTTAATTTCCCTATGGTATAGTTCTGTAAACTGGAGTTGACAATTTGTAAATTTGAGACTTAACATCCCAGTATAGCCTATCACTTTAACCTGAGATTTAGGCAAAGGGTTTAATTTATTCTCCTGCGGAGAATAAACTCTGCGGAGTCCTGCGGAGAACTGCAGAGTTAAGGCTTTTTATGTATTTCAGCTGCCAACTCCCATACAGTATATACAAGCATAGAGGGAATGGATTTAAAATGTCCTTTGCCTCTGCCTCAGGTGTTGAATGAGATAGTATTTTTCACTGACCCCAAAAGTCTCACAGTATTTTTCAAGTAAGGTCAACACTCTTTCTGCTGGGGAGTTGAGGAAGATTAAAGTATGCAATGAATGTATAAACCAGTGATGGCTAACCTTTTCTGAATCGAGTGCCCAAAGGGTGCCCAAATCCCGCCAAATGCAATCCGTGTGTGTCTCGTGTATGTGCCCCACCCCTGCACATGTGCAGCAGAGACCCAAAGACCAGCTGGCTGATGGGAGACACGTGCACATGCACAGCAGAGCTGAATTGGGCTGACAGCTCGTGTGCCCACAGAGAGGGTGCTGTGTACACCTCTGGCACATGTGCCGTAGGTTCACCATCATGGGTATAAACTGAACTAAACTAAACTAAACTAAACTAAACTAAACTAAACTAAACTAAACTAAACTAAACTAAACTAAACTAAACTAAACTAAACTAAACTACTTTAAAGGTTAAAGTGTGCAATTAATATATCGTACTCAACATGCAGTCCTCAACCAAACTATATCCACATGGAGGGAAATAAGCAGTGGGGTACCCCAAGGTTCCATTTTAGGCCCAGTACTCCTCAATATCTTCAGAAATGATTTAGATGAGAGAATTGAAGGGAAATTTCACCAAATTTGCAGATGACACTAAGCTGGCAGGAATAGCCAACACCTTAGAAGACTCAAAAGATCTTGACAGACTTGAGCACTGGGCCCTATCAAACAAAATGAAATTCAACATAGATAAAGTTAAGGTTCTATACTTAAGTAAGAAAAATCAACTGTATAGGTATAGACTAGGTCAGGGGTGTCAAACTCAAGGCCCGGGGGTCAGATCCAGCCCATGGGCTGCTTAGGTCTGGCCTGTGGGGCCACCCTGGAAACAGTGAAGGACTGGCCCATGGTGCCTCTGATAGTGAAAACGGAGCTCAGGAGAGCCGCACACAGTCCTCACAAGCACCATTTTCATCTGTGACGGCCTCTGCAACCCTCTGCCAGTGAAAACGGAACCCAAGTTACGGTTAGGGAGCCCGTTTTCACTGGCAGAGTGCTCGGGCCACCACAGGTGTCCCTGACATGAGTGATGTTCAGCTGACCATGCCCCCCCAACCACGATCCCCCGAGGTCAAACACATTCCTGATGCGGCTTTAAATGAAATCGAGTTTGACACCCCTGGACTAGGTGAATCTTGGCTTAATCCCACCATGAGAGGGATTTTGGAGTCCTAGTGGACAATCACTTAAACATGAGCCAACAGTATGTGGCAGTAACCAATGCAAGCCTACACTACCTTAATAAAGGGATAGAATCAAAATCACATGAAGTTCTAATAATGCTTTACAAAGCCTTATTAAGACCACACTTGGAATACTGCATCCAGTTCTGGTCACCACAATACAAAAAAGTGTTGAGACTCTGGAAAGAGTGCAGTGAAGAGCAACAAAAATGATTAGGGGGCTGGAGGCTAAAATATATAAAGAATGGTTACTGGAATTGGGTATGTCTAGTTTAATGAAAAGAAAGACTGGAGGGTACATGATAGCACTATTACAATATTTGAGGGGCTCCTACAAAAACAAAGGGGTCAGACTATTTTCCATAGCACTAAAAAGCAAGACAAGAAACAATGGTTGAAAACTAAGCAAGGTGAGAAGCAACCTAGAAGTAAGGAGAAATTTCCTAACGTGTTCTACCTAAATTCAAGTAACATCTCAGCACAGCCTATGACTTTAACCTGAGGTTAAGGCAAAGGGTTTAATTTACTCTTGTGCAGGAAGAATTTCAATTTCTGTTAAGACTCTATGTCAGTGATGGTTAACCTTTTTGGTGCTGAGTGCCCAAAGCGTGTGTGCATCCACATGCACAAACAAATGCATGCATGTGTGCCCCACCCCCAAAATGCAATGCGAGCGCCCCCATGCATGCACCCTGCTTGCACCCCCCTGTGCATGCGCCCCGCATGGATGGATGCATGTTCCCTGTGCATGCGCCCCCCATATGCACCCCGGTCCCATGCCCTGTTTTGGCTTCCAGGTTGGTGCAGGAGGCTTTTCAGGCCCAAAACTGTGTGTGGGGGGGGGGGGGGGCTCGCGATCTCCACAGTTTCTCCCCTCATTGCATGCTAGCTTTCTCCTCTATTCCTGCCTTCTGTGCCTTTCCCAGTTTTTGCAGTTTCTCCCATCAGTGCGTCCTAGCTTTCTCCTGCATTCCTGCCTCCCATACCTTCCCGGATCTTTGCAGTTTCTCACCCCAGTTTGTCTTAGCTTTCTCCTTCATTCCTGCCTTCTGTGCCTTCCCCAATCTTTGCAGTTTCTCCCCCATTGCATGCTAGCTTTCTCCTCCATTCCTGCCATGGAGAGGCACCTGCAGAGGGTGGAACTGAGGAGTTTGGGGAAGGCCCAACTCCATGATTGTGCGGCAGAGACCCGAAGACCAGCTGGCCGGCGGGAGGCACTCATGCATGCGCGGTGGAGTTGGGCTGGGGTGACAGCTGGCGTGCCCACAGAGGGCTCTGCATGCCACCTGTGGCACGCGTGCCATAGGTTCGCCATCACGGCTCTTTGTATTACAGCTGCCAACTCCTGTATATAGAAGCACAGAAAAATAGATTTAAAATGTCCTTTGGCTCTACCTCAGGTGCTGAATGAGAAAGTATTGTGTCACCTTATGTCTTTGCAGCTCCCAGAAGTCTTACAGTATTTTTCAAGGAGGGTCAACACCCTTTCTGCTAGTTTTTGGGAGTTGAGGAAGGTTAATGTCTGCAATTAATGTATTGAGCCTTGCAGGAATTGAAGGCATCCATTTAATCTTCTAAAATTTTTACTCCCCATTTTGAGTGGTTTATTTCTAAGTTGAGTGGGTTTAGGGAGAAAAATAAATGCCATAATACTGCATCCCTTTAAATTAAGGCCATAAAATTTGACTCAAATGACACTATATTATCATTGGTTATTCAATATGTGATTCCTGAAAGAAACAAAAACAGCTTATTGTCACAAAAAGGTTACAGATAGCCTTCATTTAGTGACCACAATTGGGACCAACAACTCAGTTATTAAGTGAAATGGTCAGTGAGTGAAACCACAACTGTACTTATGGTCTTCAACTTTGTTTTCCTTTACCTGAAAATATATATGAGAATTAGTCATAAAGTTACTTTTTCATCACTGTTGTAACTATGAATGACTGTTACAGGAGGCAATCACTAACCAGGGACTACCTGTATTGTTTTTTGCCTTAGACCAGGGCTGTCAAACTCACAGCCCGTAGGCCGAATGCGTCACACACTGGCCACGCCCATGCCCAGTTTAGTGAAGTGGGGAAAAGGCCTGATACATCACATGATGCCGCCGTGACAATGCGAGTTTGACACCACTGCCTTAGACAGAGAACTTAGCTCAGCCCACCCTTTTGTTCCTTGTAATATATAAAGGCAGTATATCTCCCGCCTTCACTACTGTCACTTAAGAGCACAGGAAGCATCCTGCTGGAACAAGTCAAAGATCTATCTAGTCCAGCATTTTGTGGAAAACAATGACATGATGCATTCAGAAAATTCATAAGCATGACAAAAAAGAGATAGGCTTTTTCCACTATTGTTTTTTTGCAACTGGTCTTTAGAGTATATTTACTCTGCTACTTACCGAAGACACACTTCCCCACTCTAAAAAAAAAGGTGAAAATTTGGGTGCATCTTATACACTGAATGTAGCCCCGCCTAGCCTCTCAAATGGAGGTTTCCGAGGCTGAAAAAGCAGCCTCTCAAATGGAGCTTTTGGAGGCTGAAAAAGCAAGGCACAAAGCTCACAACCAACGAACCTGTTGCTAAGGTTCACCTCTGAGAACAGCAGATTGGGGGTGTTTTGGGAGGCTGATTCATACGCTAATCAGCTGCTGGTGCTAAATCACGCTAATATACCTGTTCCAGGCTGTTTGCTAAGGATGCTAGTCAGATGCTAGCCAATTTTTTTTTATTTTCCTCCCCAAAAACTATATTCTGGTGCGTTTTATAGTCTGAAAAATACGGTAATTCTTTTGCAAACAGAGATTATCTTGCAGTATGGGAAGTCATACTGCATATTAAGGTGAGTGCCTTGCCTGAAATTTTGTTACAGCTCTTGATGGGAGAGAAAAGGATAAAGAGCAGTTGACTTGTATGGATATGCAAATTTGGCTGGCCTTGAGATCTTTGTTCCAATCAGATACATTCCTGGAGTAATTAACAGATTCCAATAGTACAAGAAAGTTGTGTGCTTCAAAACAGAGATGCATTTTCTGGAAATTAAATATATATCTGTAAGTAAGGATTCATTTCCAGTAAGGAAAATGAAAGATTACTTTCTATTTGTTGTGCTCCTTGATAATTCTCAGGATTTCAGAATTAATACAACTGAGGGGGATCTTACTTTAGGTTTCGGAGTTGGAACTAGAGGTGCACTATGCTTCATCAATTTTTTGTTTTCCAGCTTCTGCTGGTTGAAATTTATTTTTGAAGATGGCCGTATCATTTGCACAAGCTTGATCCAATCAACGAAAAGATCTTGCTGCTGATGTGATGTAGGGTATAGCTGAAGGTAGTAGGTGCGGCCAGTCACTAGTTTAAGTCGCAGCTGCTTCTTTTCCAGGTTGTGGATTGAGATCTTGACCAAGCACAAAGGGAATAACCTATGTGATACAAAATGGTTTTGAAACACTGAAGGCTTTTAGATGCAATGTACCTCAATACAGTATCTGAAGGGTTCACATGTAGGAAAGCACTTCGTGTTTCCTTATTAATTACAGTCAACTGGTTCTTTATATTTTAATAGATGGATCTTCATATGGATCAGTATCTTGTGCTGCTCCTTTTAAGTTTCAATATTTTAGGAGTAAACTAGATGACTTTGATGGAGAGATAGAGAATTTGTTGCTTAGACAAAATTTGCTGAAAATTTTTAAAATCCTCAACAAGATAATATTTGGAAGTAGTTCAGGCAGGTGCCTAGCTTATTCATTGAAACATAAGAAGGACAAGGAGATACAGAACACCGATATAAGAGAATATTTTAGTATTTCAGAGTTAAGCACTGATGATATTACCTAGTATTAGGTAATTAGACTTTCAGGATTATTATATCAGTCTCAATAAATGTGTTTTAGCCTACTGTTAATTAGCTGATTTGGAAAAACATTTGTTATAGAAGCTAACATCAATCTTGCAACTCTCATTGTTTCTGTACCTCTTCTTCCTCCTTATAGTTCAGTATATTAGGGATAAATAGCTTCCAAATGTTATCTTGCTGTAGACATTAAAAATTATTCTGCCCCTTTTGCCTAAGATACAGGTCCTATTTATCTACAACAAGGTTGTCTTCCTACTCCATTCTATGTATAGTTTTAACAGGGTATATAATATTTTGAAAAAGGCATGTGCAAAATTTTAGGGACCTGTTTGATGAAAATAGCATTTGGGTTCCTAATAATTTTTTTGCTTTGGATCTTGCTTGTTCCAAAAGTCTGAAGTTGGTAAAAGGAGTTTGGATTAGAGTTCAGAATTAATTCTACACTCTCCTATTATTTGTTCAGAAAGGCAAAAATACTGTAAATTACAGAAGAATAAAGAAAGAGTTAATTTTCTTCAGCTAGAGCAATCTACGGCATGGAACACATGGTATCTTTAACCTTTTACAAGATTTACAATTCATAAAGCAAATTGATCTTGAATTTCTATAAAGAGAAATTGCTCTATTATCATTCCATCAAATCCAAATTTGTATTGTGTTAACGTATTATAACCGTATAACAATATTATACCAATCCAATGGTAGATATCCAACCCGGTGCTGAATATAGATTAAGGGATTATTGATTCGGATCAAGTACTGGTGTATTCCTTCCAGTCATATTGTATATTAAAAGGGTGTATTTTGTACTGGCTCATGACTAAAACAAAATCACTTTTGTTGTTGTTGTTGTGTAAAAAGAAAGAAGTCCTCCTTACTGCATGCACTGAGCAATCTAGTCATGAAAGATAGAGTTTGGGAAAGAACATCAGGGGCAAGGAGGACCTCAGCAGGCCAGATGATAAGATCTTGATGGACAGTTCAGAAGTTACTATCTTAGAATGACTTCAATATGGAAGATTATAATCTGGAGATGAGTGTGACTCACCTTTTCAGTTCCAATTTCCCTGGGAGGGGCTGATGGAATATGGATGTGGATTTTGAAATATGTTCTTCAGATGAGACAATAGAGCTTGCCAGAAGCAGGGTGTTAGGGATCGGCAGCGTGGGAATGGTGGAAGTCACTCCAAGTGTAATGACTTTCTTCTTATTGTGGACATTAATTGGGTTACCTTCTTTATTGATCTAAGTCACATGATAAAAATTTATGATATTAATATTATATTACATTAAAATATATTATAGATACATTAAAATAAATTATTATAGTCATTACATATAAAATATTTAAGCCTTAAGGGTTTATATTTATGCAATTTATCCAACTCCTCAATCCAGATAGATTCTAGGCAGTTTATAGAATCTCTTTGCAACCCACCAACTATTATCAAGTGATCCATGCTACTAAAAAAGCTTAAGATGTAAAAATGAAAGCAAACTTGTTTTGATACATGTGTAATAGCACAAGGGAGATTGTTAAAAACATATTAAGGTGGGGTGATAACCAGATAATAGAAGTAAAAAAAAAATAGAAGATGATGGCTTGCAAAGTATACACAGTGGGGAGAAGACTGGTTCTCAAACAATGCCAATTTTAATGATACTGGTATATATAGATATATAGATTTTTTTTATTAAAGCAGTTTTTTACACAGAATAGGAACAGTACAAAATTTTAAGTTAAAGATAAGACAAATGGGAAAAGTAATGAAAAGTGAACAAGAAATGAAAACGAAATAGAAAAGAGATGAAAAAAGAATAATACTTCCAATTTTTAAAACAGGGATTATAAGTACACTTATATTTTACTTTAACATGATCCTGATTTTTGAAACTTGTTATCCTTTCCTTTTATTATACTATACTATATAAAGCTTTTTAAATAGCTTTATTCCTGCCCAGATATTAATCAATCTCTCAACCAATAAATAGAGAAACATGTCTTATCTGGGGGGAACTGTTTGATACTATTATTATTAAAATGTAATCTTCATTTCGATTCCCAATCTAGGACTGGTAATAACTTAATAGTGCAAATGCTAACCAAGGTCCTAAGAGTTGGTTTTTAAAAAAATATTATTATTGTTATTGTTGTTGATGATGATTTAATCTTCATTTCGATTCACAGTCTGGGACTGGTAAAAACTTAATGGTTCAAGTCCGAACCAAGCACCTAAGAGCTCTTAAGGTAATGTCTGATTATATAGGCAGTTCCGAGTAAGGTGTTTTTTTGCAGTCAGAATATTCAGGTCCGATAAGTTCAAAATTTCCATATAGGTAGACAACCCTTTGGGTATTGCTTCAAGGGCTCTTATTACCATTAATACAACCATTGATTTCTTCCTCCACAATCGCTCAACTTCAATTTGCAGACTGCAGTATTTCGTTATTTTTTCTAGATGTTTCTCTTCAATTCATGCATTACCTGGTATTGAAATATCAATGAACCAAACTTTTTTCTTTTCCACAATAGTGATGTCAGGCATGTTGTGGGCCAGATGTCTGTCTGTTTGGATTCAAAAGTCCCACAGAATCTCGACCTGTTCATTTTCAAGAACTTTGTCAATTTGGCACCAAGTAATTTTTGCTGCATTTAAATTATTGTTGTTATTATTGTTGTTATTGTTATTAATCATCGCACAGTTAACCAGATATTCAGACTGGATTTGGCATTTTTGTCTACCTATCAAATCCTTACCAAGGAGCTGGGATAGGCAGATCTGGATGTTTGATGGTATCACAGATATCATTGCAGGATGGAAGCTGTTCCCAGTAAAGCCGCCTTTTGCAATTGACTGATAGCGAATTTGTCAATACTAATAGTATTCAAGTGGTGCTCCAGTTGTTTTGGGATTGCACCCAAGATGCCTATTACTATTGGCACTATCCTTGCTTGCCTTTGCCACAATTGTTCTATTTCTGTTTGTAGGTCTTTGTATTTTATTATCTTCTCCAGTTCTTTGTCTTCTATTCTGCTGTCTCCAGGCACTGCAACATCCACTATCCAGACTTTTTTGCCTTTCTTATTGACAGTTGTTAAATCTGGGGTGTTAGGTGCTTGTCTGTTGCTTCTACCCTGTGACAATATCTGTAACACCATCAAACATTCAGATCTGCCTATCCCAGCTCTTTGGTAAGGATTTTATAGGTAGACAAAAATGCCAAACCTAGTCTGAACATCTGGCTGACTGTGCCATGATAAATAACAATAATAATAATCACCCTGCTTGGAATTAACACTCAGATGTTAACTTAACAGCTCTTAGGTCCTTGGTTAGGACTTGTTAGGAGGTGTTAAGTTTTTACCAGTTCCAAACTGTGAATTGGATTGATGATTAACAACAACAATCACCACCACCACAACAAAAAACAGAACTAAGTAGGAAGAGGCTCTCTTCCTACTTAATGACCCTCAACTTCCATGCCTCAGAAAGCTGCCTATCTTTGTTTATCTAAACTATACGTTTCATTATTCATACCACTATTCATTTTTCAAACCCAGTTTGGATCCAGTCCCATGAAAAGATGGTAATGGTGGTGGAAAATATGTTATATATGAAAACCTCATCTGACTCTGGACTGAAACCAGACTTAATTATGCTTAGATTATTAATACATTTCATTGATTGCAATAACTTTGTTCTAAGGTGACAAATAATGCATTCAACTTTCGGATTTTAACTCCCAAGGTAAGCTCCTTGGAAATGAAAAATGGAAATGTTTACAAGTGACTGGAAGGACTGGAACTAAATGGCCAGTGGATCACATTTTGTTTGATGATTTCCAAATTGTACTGGTTTGTAATAATCACAAGCAATTAATTTCTCTTTATCTGGGATAAAAGATAAAGTATAACTTTCAAGCAGGATTATGTTTTAAGAGCCTTTCCTTGTTAGAAATTAAATTATTCTCCTAACTATATAAACTGTTACCTTTGACTCATTTCACCTCCTTTTCCCCAAGCTTTCTATGAGAGAGAAAGTACTTACTTGGAAGAAATCACTTTCAAACATGGGGGAATACTGAAACATCTCATATTCCCCCTGCCGTAATAAGCATTCGAGTGTCTTCATTCTTCTGTAGAAAAAGCTCTTTGCGCAGGTTGTTTCAGGCCCAACACCTCAAAGTTCTTAGAAGGGAAAAATGCCATTCAGAAATGAGGCTAATCTGGAATCCAGATATGAATATTTACTTGCAAAACCTGATATTAATTTAAGGCAATAAATTTAAAGTTATATGTGAAATTCTTTGAAGTGCAAATAAAAATCACTTTTCCAAATTTCTTTTGAGTTCAAATTGGAATATTTTGCATATCTTGGAATCCTTGGAACATTTCCCATTTGAATTTTAAAACGTTTTCATCAATGACATAGGTATTGAAGTATATAAATTATAATTTGAAAGTATCATTTTACCTATTATTTATAATCATAATGTTTTTAATACAGAAAACTTAAATTTGCCATGAAAAAAACTTCCTTTTCATAACACTATTGAGAATTATTCACTTAATAAGTTAAAAAAGCAACAATTCTTTGTAGGGATGCTTATTGTTTATGCAGTAGAGTTGGAATTGTTTATTTCATGCATTTGTATTTTCCCTCAGGGGAAAAAAATAAACAGAGCCATTCAGAACAGTAAATTTGGATCTGCACTGCAGGATCATCCCAGGATGCTTTAGATTTGCTGCTCTAGGGAGCAAACAATACTTTCCCTCCTCCTGTGGTCATTTCATGATATTCCCAGATCAGCCTGAAGCTGGTTTCTTATACTAGTATTACTGACATATATATATATATATATATATATATATATATATATATATATATATATATATATATTCTTGTTAAAGGAGATCGTAACATAAGAAACACCTTCTATCAAATAAGTTACTTGGTACTCAGCTAACTGTCCATTGTCAAGCAGCCATTTCATTTGAAAAATACATGAAATAAAATAGGTCCTTCTTAGTTATGTTTGGTATACTAAGGCCCTCAGCTTCATAACTTTTTTCTTTTCAGCAGGGTTGGGTTCACTTCCGTGAGATTCTCAGGAGATCTGATTTCCACATTCTCCCATTAAGAGTTGCTTATAAATCTCTGAAGTGAGTAAGTGGCTTTGCAACTACCACAGTAGCCCAATGTCACTTTTAGAGTATAAGAAAAGGAGACCTTGGATAATGGGATTTGTCTAGCAGTGGTCCCCTAAGTAGCAGCCTGAACATGCTGTTGACTCATCTTAAATGTGTCATTCAGCGAGCAGCAAAAATATGTGGGTTTTTCTTCCAATCAGAGAAGTTGTTGCTAAATTTATTTCAAGATTGCAGCTTTTAGCAATTCTATTTTTTACTGTGGGCTTTTTCATCAAAACTATTTTGTTACAATTAATATGTGATTATTTTTAAATGTAATTTCATCAGACTACATTTTTGTTGGAAAATTAGGATAGAACTCCAATTTTGAATTTCACAATTGAGTAAGTATATCTACCCTGGAAGTTCATTTTGATTTCATGTTCATTTAAACTACTAATTGCTAATTTCTTCTGATCACTAATTTTATATGACAGATCTTCATACTTTCATTTCATTCCCAGACTGTTACTGAAATGTTTTAAAGCAAGTATAGTCAATCTGCAGCCCACAGGCCACATGTGGTCCTGAACATGTAGCCCCACAACATCATAAATATTCTAACATTATTATGAGATTTATATACATTAACAATAATTCATATTTAGACTTCTGGCTGACATCATGGTACTATGGTGTTTCCCTGAAACTAGGACCTGTGGATAATAAGCCCAATTGTGCTTTCGAGCGCATGCGCTAAAATAAGCCCCCCTGAAAATAAGCCCCCCCCCAAATACTTAGATGCATTCGCAGCTACTGTGCAAACAACACAACCTGAGGAGGCAAGGCTGAAGAGGGGGAAAAGGGAGGGGAAACATGCCCCACTTCTCTTAATGGCGGCTGCAAAGAGCGGCCGCAAAAAAACTCTTGCCAGCCTTAGCCCTGTTGACCTGGGACTGTGGGGAGGGGGACTGGTGCTGGAGCTCCGAGCAGTGGCTGGTGCAGGCTGTCTGCGCAGCCATGAAGTGGGATTGACGTGGCCAGTTCTTGCCCGCAACATTGCTGGTGAGGATCGGGTCAGAGCTGCTGCCGCCCGAGATCAGCAGGCCAAATTCGGTGAGCCAGATGCACTGCTGCCACTCAGGAGAAGAAGAGAGAGAGGAGGCACTGCAAGGGAGCCTATTTCTCATGTTCTTCTCTTCCCGGGCAGCAGCAGTGTGTTCAACTCCCCAAACCTGCGTGAATGGCAGGTGCATATGGGGCATGTTCCCCCCCTTCACTTCCCACCTCACCTCGTGCTGTTTGCAGGTGAAGCAACAAAAAAGCTGCTGGAGGCAGTGGCCTGAGAGGCACTGGCAAAGCAGCTGGTTGATGCTCTGGCACCAGTCCCCCTGCCACAGGCCAAGCTTTAGGGGCCTCCTGTACCTCAAAAATAATAAGACCCCCAATAATAAGGCCAAGGCTATATTTCGGGGGTCAGTACCAGTCACAAGAAACAGAGCTCTCTGTTCCTGTGCTGGCTTCTCCCTGTTTGTGGGCTCTGAAAGGAGCCAAAGCTGCTTTGTAGGGGCAGCGAAGCTAAGGAGGGGCACTCTGAGATGTCACAGGAGAGATCGCAACTCTCCTGCTGAACCCAGGGGCTTTCCCCCCTCTATGCCATGGTGAGAAGAGGCAGTCTAAGATGTCTGCCACAAAGCTGGGACATTCAAAGAACATCTAAGATTTGTGCTGGAGCAGAGTTGGTGAATAGTGTCTGGAACTGGGTGAGAAGAATCCTTTTTATTCAAATTTTAACCCCAAAAGAATATCCAGGAAAAGAGAGGCTCATAACTATTTTAAAAAGCAGCAGCAACTTAACACTCTGAGGAAAATTCCAAAACTGAAGGAAAAAGAATTAAAGGGGAAAAGGGAAAAGAAATCGTTAAAAAGACAGAAAATTGAACTTTTAAATTGGACAGGTGTTGTTTTGGATAGGCATTTTGAAATGCTGGAATTATCTAGTTAAAAAATTAATATTATTTTTACATTGTGGAAAATTGGAAAAAATTGATTAACATTGAAATCTAATCTAAGAGTGCCACCTGCTGACGAAAGGAAGTATAACACACTCCCAAAATCTTGGAAATATTTGATTACTGGAGACTAAAATGTGAGAATAAGAAAGACACTATCATTAAAATGACCCCTGAAGATTACAACACAAGACAGAATCTATAGAGGGACTTAAGGAGCTTCTGGAAAACATATGGGACTATCCAGAGGAACAGGTTGATCAATTTGGGATACAAAGAATTAAAAATATTGAATTTTTTGAGAAGTGAGTTTAGTCTTGAATATATGGTTTTTGGATTATTGGACAAAAGAGGGACACAATAAAGTTTAATGAGATGCTTCATCAAGAAGAAATGAGTGGAATCTGGGAAGAGATAATGGCATTAATTCAAAGTACAAGGGATACTGATAAGAAACCACAAGGAAATTATGAACTGAACTGAGAGCATAGATGAAAAGCTGGAAAATATAATACAAAGGACAATGAGTGATTAAGAGGAAGAAGAGGAGCCAAATGAAAGAGTAGATGAAAAAACAGAACAGACAAAACAAATGAAACAAGATGATAAGAAGGAGATAATAACAAAAATAATAAGGATTGAAGAAATAAGCAAAGGAGAGAATATTCTAAGGGAATTAAAAAAGGAACCGGAGAACCGGTTCCGAAGATTTTTCTGGAAGAGAGATAGGGGCAAGAGTAGATATTTTGAAAGTTAGACAATGGAAAAGGGCAGAGAAGGGAGCAATGTTTAAAATGAGTAGTCAAGATGTGGAAGTTGATAGAAATAAAGATCCAAGAAAAGAATATGGGAGGTAAGCTAAGAAACAAACAATTAAAGCTTTGAATTAGGTAAGAGATGATGGTTAGAAAGG
Source organism: Arizona elegans (assembly GCA_022577455.1). NCBI lineage: Eukaryota > Metazoa > Chordata > Lepidosauria > Squamata > Colubridae > Arizona > Arizona elegans. The sequence goes on along the minus strand of JAKOOJ010000004.1, from coordinate 111,186,483 downwards.
GAATATGTTTAAATATAGTAGTGGCATAACCAAAAGTAAGAATAGGGATGGAAACTAGAGGGAAGGGGATTAATAAAATACACATTTTATATAATAAGGAGAAGTAATAATAAGAGGGGGATCAGAATTTGAATGTTGGTTTTATCAAATATGTTAAAATAATATGGTGACTGGCACAAAAATAATATATTGAACTATTGAATAACCAAATAATGAAAGATTATAATCCAACATGAATATGTGCATACTTGCCAAATGTAACAAATATAATTATAATATTTTATTTGTATTAAAATGTATGACATGCAGAATATGGTGATTGGCATAAAAATAACATTGAAATTTTGAATAACTAAATAATGAAAGACTATAATTTAACATAAAAATGTGTATTATTATAAACAGAACTATATAAGCTTGTTAAATGTGATAATTGTGATCAATACTGTTCTATTTGTAGCAAAACGTATGACACTCAGGTGCCACACAGTTCACGCATTGATACGTTTTTTAAAAATAAAAAAATAAAGAACTTGAAAAAAACCCCAATATTACATATTTTATATATGGCCCAAGACAATTCCTCTTTACTCAATGTGGCCCAAGCAACCCATGTTTTAAAGTTATCTTCAGTGAGTTCAATTTTAAAATGAATGTATCTTTTCTTTTATGTACACTGAGAGCATATGCACCAAAGACAAATTCCTTGTGTGTCCAATCACACTTGGCAATAAAAAATTCTATTCTATTCTATTCTATTCTATTCTATTCTATTCTATTCTATTCTATTCTATTCTATTCTATTCTATTCTAGTCTAGTCTAGTCTAGTCTAGTCTAGTCTAGTCTATTCTATTCTATTCTATTCTATTCTATAACTTTCTTCCTTTGCTAACAATTTTTACTTGAACATCATTTAGCACGCTTCTTGGATAATGTTGTTATTGATATGGTAGGATCTCTCCAGCTTTTCTTGAACAGTTTATTCTTCTCTGGGCAATCCCGCTCCCCTCCAGTCACTGGGCATTGCAAGACAAGGCTATTTTGGCTTTAATTGCAGGAGGGACTGGATACCTGGTCTGTAGAGAGATTTCTACTTGTATAATACTTGACTATTGCTTCTCCAAGCCTCTGTATGGGTGTCAGGTTCTATATGCATGTCTTATAAATGCTAAGCATAAGTTTAGAATTCTTTTGAAAATGCAATAAACCTGCATTTTAAAAACAGAATTAGCACTCTGTTGAGAAAATGCTAGTCTAGAACTGTACTGATGGTTAACTTAAACTGAGAATGAAAGCTGAATTCTGCCAAATTTGTTTTGTTACCAGTGAGCTCATTAGACATTTCCTTCTGTTTCCGCTACAAAGGAGCCCACATAACTACCCTATTTACAGGTTTATCATATATATAGGAGTATTATTTTGCCTCCTACAAAAGCTACTCTTAGATCCTCCCTCCATCACTTTACTTTCCCCTGTGCCTATTAACCCAGCTCATAGGTAACAGCCACTAAGGAGGGTGGAGGGTGATGTGGGAGGAAGCTCTCCTGAACTTTCTGCTTGACATTGCTGCTTCCTTCTGCATTATCCTGCATACTGTCTCTTTGCTTGTAACTTGTCATTCAGGCTATTTCTAGGTTTAGTGCTTTTAAAGCAGCAATAAACCTTTGTTCAGAAATATCCTAGCAGATCACAAGTGGAGTACACCTCCATGTTCTAAAATGGGCAGAGTGACCAATATCTAAACCTGCCATTCAAAGAATCATCTACACTTGCCCAGAAAAGCCATTGGTTCCATTTTTTTCACTACTAAGAATAAATAAGTCAGGGGAATCTATCAATAACTTTCCTTAACTTGTTCACATTAAGTTGTAAGGACATCACATTTTTCTGCCTCATTGCTGAGGCATAAGAGAACTTGGCCATCGGGACAATAAAATTTATGCCAACCCAAGGACTGGTGTGTTGCAATTTAATGTGATTCTCTAGCTATGTGTGTGATTTGTACTGATTTTTTTGTGAAATCATTCTTAACTTCATGTTTAGGAATCCCTGCCTCTTTCTCCAAATAACTACAATTCCCTAAAGATGGATGTTGTCTATAGTATGTCTTTTTAATTAGACATAATGTACTAGTTTACTTGATACATTTTATGTTTGAGCAAAAATTTGTATATACTGTAGGTATTCCATGTGAGAAAGGCAAGCTTTTTAATAGTTGAGATATATTTATATATATGTGCTAAGGTCAAAAATTAAAAGATCTTTTGTAGTATTAACTTGATGTATGTGATTTTAGCAACTTGAAATTTTGAAAGAAATTTTCATTTCAGTAGCCTCTGTCTGCTATTGTCTGAACATCTCTGTTTTGGGATCATCAGACTAAATGTTTAAATCTCTTTTTATTGTCCAGACTTGAGTTTAAATCAGTGGTGGGTTGCCCCTGGTTCGCACCGGTTCTATAGAACCGGTAGTAAAACTGGAGGGAGGCTCCGCCCACTGACTCTGACGTCATGAAAATACTTCTGTGCATGCGCTTACACAGAAGAGCGGCATGCGCATGAGCGAAGAGTGCGCACATGGCACCATTGTGAACCGATAGTAAAGGTAAGTAGAACCCACCCCTGGTTTAAACTTCAATGATCATTAATCAATTATTAATATTAAATGAAAAAAAAAAACTTTAATCAAGCACAATGTGCCTGCATGAATATACAAAGTACCTTTTGTTCATACCTGAATTACCACAGTCAGCTCCCCTCAAGGAGATGTTAGAAGGTTCACTTTCCAAATAGACTTAGTATTTTAAGCAGCTTCTAGTCACTGTATGTTTTCTGTTTCAAAACTCTTGTTCTCTTATTCTTAGTGTTGAGAACCTACACTTACCTGTGCTCTCTTAATTTACGTTGTGTTGCCTTATCAGCTGCTGACACTCAGAGGCCCTGGTTCATTGCCCCCCCTACTTTGTCACACAGAAGCTGTTTTATGACATCACTAATATCTTTATTATCATTTTAGTTAGGCATTTTCTCTTGGCTTGCAAGTAAAGAATTAGGACAGAGACATTATGGACAAATAGAGAATTTAACTTAGTTTATTGCAGTTTTTCTGTCCAGAGAAATATAATGACAAAGTTCAAAATTCAGTAATAATATTATAATGATTTAATATGTGATGAAAATTTTAAATTCCAGTGTATAGATTTCATTCTTAAAAATCATTCAGTTATGGGACTTTAGGGACTATGGGCTTGAGCGTACTTTATAATAAGGCTGGTGCCTTCTGGATTGCCTTATCTAGGGAGACAATATAGATTCTAGTCCTGACATACCTTTAATAGGTGATCTATACATCATCTATATATAAAAAAAATGGAATTTTAAAAGATATTGGTTTCTTTTGATGGAATAAGCAATACCAACCTTTCCAAATTATTTTCTAGTACACATGACAACACTGTTTTTGCTGGTTATTATTGCTGCAGGCTGTAGGAAAAAAGCCAAATAGTAATAAATTTAGCTGGTGCAATTAATGCAATATAAATAATCAGTCAATATTGTCACGAGTGTTTCCAGGATTGCTGTGGCTATCTGCCTACTCACAAACAGTATGGTTTTAATCAAGCCATCTACCGTTGCCAATTACCTGCAAGCCTTCCCCGCCCTGGATAATTGCAGGTTGACTCCTTACATAAGCAAGGACCTTTCGCTTGCTACTCGGGCCTAGTCTTCTAGGCCTAAATGCACAGCTCCTGCAGGAAGCTTGGGCAATGCCGCTGATGGGAGAAGAATGCAGATAAGGACTCCAGACGTCATTACAGAGAGACTCCCACGGATGCTTGCCTTTTGCTGTTTTGTAGCACGCAAGCTATCATCGGGACTGCTGTTGCTGGACCTTCTTCCTCCCACAAGCTTCAAACAGTGTTTGCTATTTGAACTGTTTTTACTTCAGGTGACTTTCAGCTGTGAGGCTCGTGCTGCCCTCGTTATGATTGCCTTGATGATGTATCGACGCCGAAGCTGCTTACCTTCATGCTAGCTTTATTCTTTTGTGAACTGTTTTCGGTATTGTGGAGAGGGATCTAGGGAGATAGCCTTGCCTCACATACCCAGACAAGACTTTGTTTTTAATGTGTTTTCATAAAGACATAGTGCTTTTTAAATGTTTTAAAGTAAATTATATTTTTACACAAGACGCCTCTGTTAGAATCATTTCAGTCTCAGTGTGTTTACTCATGAGCTGGTTCACGGTCCGGGGTACCCCTCAACCCCATTTCGTCACAGTTGGTAGCAGAGGATGGTTTAACGAACCTACGCTCATGTGGTAACGCGCTAGACTGGAATGTCTGCAGTTGAATAGATGTTGACTAGGGCAGCAGCAGCAGTAAAAAGTATGAAGTCACAAACTGGACTGTCTGGGGCTCAGGCCAAAAATGTTTTGGCTGAAAAACCCCAAACTCTAATTGATTTAGAGAATAGTGGAGCTGTAAGTTTTGGAGCAGAGGCCTCAACTTCTGAAGGGCCTAAGATAGTGAATAAGCCATCATCACCTAAAGAAGTAGAGACTGGAAGAACGCCACTTCAGGTCTTGAAAACAAATACAGAGGTGGATGATGAGTTTAGGAAGGCAATCCTTCAGTTTTTAGGTTTGCCCACAGTAAGTCAGAACCCGACTGCTGATTCTAGCGGATTATTAAAGAATCCAGCCATGAAAGGAAAGAAGATCGAAGTCCTAGAAAACACCGGATTGGTAAGAAACTTTCAATCTTTTCCTAAAACCCCCACCTCAGACCATAAGTGGAAAATGGGGGATAACAGACTGCCTGATCCGAATGTTCCTGCTTCTTTGTTAAACCAGCATGGCCAAGTTGATATTGCGCCACCTGCTGTTGAAGCCATCATAGATCAGGCCATAAAGACTTTAGCTCCCTTGATGACATCAGTGACTTCTGCTAAAAATTTAAGAGACTCTCATGTTGAGCGTAAGGTTGCAAGTGTGATAGAAACTTTGGCAACCATTTTAGGCGATGGTTTGCAGGCACCATCGGCTCAACAAATAGGAGCTGCACATACCAAAGCACCCCTGATGTCTGCGACTAATTCAGCGCACACCACGAGTGGGACATATCCATCCGTGATGACATCGACATCCAGGACGGTTCCGGAGGCTGCCTCAACTGAAGATAGGAATTTGGGAGCGCGTCCAAAAATTCCTAGAGATGTGCACCAGAGAGGACCCTCAAGTTTTTTGTGATCAAACCAGGATGAGCTTTGCATCCGCACAACCTGAAGTTTTAATCCCTCCCATTGGGGAGGAACGATTGTCAGAATGCCAGATAGAAGACACTGTGCTGTGTGCTTCTATTCCAATGCCTTATTGCCCGTTCCAGGATGGACCACATTTTGAACACCAATTAATGTCTGTTTCCATGTTTAATAATGTACAGGTCCTTCCTCCTAATTTTAAAAGTTTAAGTGTGGGTGGAGGAAATTTTAAGGAATGGGTTAAAAGTATTCAAGTAATTTTAATGAAAGAGAATGTTTTATCGTTGTTGTTAAAACCCCCACCTAGACCATGGTCCTTAGAAGTTGATCTTTTACATCATAAGGCCTTTTGTATTTTATTGATGTCCATTGACCCTGCACTATATCCCAGTATACCTAGTAACCTGACCGTAACAGAAGTTTGGGTGAAACTGCATAAGCTATTTTGTTCAAAAAGCTCCCATGTTACAAACAGAGTTTATAGGGAGTTCTATTCCGCAAGGTTGAAGGCGGGAGTAGATATTAATGAACACTTATGTGAGTTAAACAGGTTAAGGCAGGAATTGATGTTGATGGGGGAAACAGTGTCTGAACAAACCCTCATTACTGTTATACTCAATTCCCTTGACCCTAGCTGGGATAATTTTATATCGCAATTGGATAATGTTAGTTGTAATAACTTATCTTTAGAAGTGTTATCTGGTAGATTGATTGCAGAAGATAACTTGCGAAAATGCAGGGTGGCTTTTCACAAAAAGGAAAAACCTTTAAGAAGGCCCGATAGTTCAGATAGAGCATATGCTATCGGGGAATGCTTCAATTGTGGTTCAACAGAACATTATAGAAGGGATTGCCCACAAAATGTAAATGCTAGGGCAAGTGTAAAGACACCTTCTGATAATAAATGTAAAAGGAGGTCACTTCCTCCAGGCAGAAAGCCAAGTGGAGACGTTCCTAACCACAGAAGGGGTAAAAAGCCGAATGAAGGCAACAAAGGGAACAAACCCAGGTTTAATGATGGCTCTGTAGGTATAGTGGAAACTACTGAGTCAGAGCTTACAAGGGAACAGCGAGAGCAACTATGGTTAATGGACAGTGGAGCCAGTAACCATGTTGTCAGTGACCGAAGGTTGTTTGTTAATATGAGAAGGCATCAATCCATGGTCAAAGTTGCAAACGGTAAAAAGGTCAATGTTGTTGGCATTGGAGATGTTTATATTCCTGGGATAGGAAAGATTCATGGAGCATTGTATGTACCAGAGATAGATCATAATTTGCTAAGCCTAATGAGGATATGTGAGAACCCCAGAATGGAGATTCTGTTCTCAGGAGGAACAGCTGTGATCAAAAACAACAAATGTGTGATTGGGGAGGTTTTGAAGATAGGTGGCTTGCCTTATTATTCCCCCAATACGAATGCTGAGACCTGCAGTGATAGCAATTATACTATCTCAATTGGTAGTAACAATGAATCACAGTTAGAACTAGGTGATGAGGATCAAGACTTTCACCAGAGGAAGCCTTGTAAAGACAAATGTAAAGTTAATAAAAAGTTTTTAAATTTTAACTTAGAGTCAGATAATAGGAAACCTGAAAATGCTAATGCAATTTCTATAGGAGAGCCATTGCACAATGAATGTGCTCACTTGATGCATCGCAGGCTAGGTCATGTGAGTTTTCCTATAGTGAAAAAGGTAACCGAACACTCAAGGGGAACCAAGATCAATGACTGTAACACATTCCTAGACTGTTCAATTTGTAGGAGTGCAAAGTTGAAGGTAAAATCTGCGCCCAAGAAGTCTCAGAGGTACTCTGAACACCCGTTTCAGCTCGTCCACATGGATTTGGTGGGTCCATTCGCACCTTCTGTGGGTAAGAGACGGTACTTTCTTACCATAGTAGACGACCATAGCAGATTTGGATTCGTTTTTCCCCTAATGTCTAAGAGTGAAACGTTGACTAAGTTTAAGGAATTTTGTAACTTAGTCCAGAACCAGCACCAGGTCAGAGTTAAGAAGATCTTAACTGACAGGGGGACTGAATTTAATTTCAGGCAGTTCTCCAGTTGGTTGAGGAGTAAGGGCATAGTCCACTTACGCACCGCGCCCTACTCTAAGTTTCAAAATGGCGTTGCAGAACAGCGCAGCGACATATTACAAACAATGATGCGGTGCGCCCTAGAGGATTCCGGACTAGACTTCGCATATTGGGTAGAAGCAATTAGATACGCGAACTACACCTTGAACCGAGTGTGGTCTAGCATGGTGCAGAAGACCCCATACGAGGTGCTATACGGCCATAAGCCTAGCTTGGCACACCTCCATGTTTTCGGGGTGATGGCCGATGTTCATGTCCCGAAGGAGCTCAGGAGAAAGGGAGACCCAATCTCTGTTAAACTGAGATTTGTTGGTTATGAGCAGGGCTCCAAGGCATTTAGGTTTGCCTACCCTAACGGGAAACTAATGATATCGAGGTCTGCCACCTTTCACGAAGGGGCCAATTGGAGTAAGATCCATGCCAATGAGATTCTTACTCAGAACCCTTCCCGCAGTTGTCATAGGCAATCGGAGGATGTATCGGAGAACCTATCCAATGATAGGGATACATCTGGTTCTGGGAAGCGTGCATCCCAGGCACCCTTGAAAGGGGTATTGAAGCGTAAGATGGGGGTAGCCAGGAAGGATAGGCACCCAGCTTCTGAGACGCATAGTGTTAGTCACGAGGTAGATGAATCATCGGACGACTCTGATGTGAGTGACTCTCCTAAAGGCAGACCAGTTAGGGTTACCAGGGGCAATAAGCCTAAGAGGTACGACGAATTTGTTACCTCAGTCGACCAGGTTTTGGCCACCCCTCAGAGATATGAGGATGTGTTGGCCTTACCTGACCATGAACGACAGAAGTGGCTGGCCGCCATGGATACGGAATTAGACAGCCTGAAAAGGCTGGATGTATTCATGCCAACAAGATTGCCCAAGGACAAGAGGGTGATCGGCACCAGGTGGCTATTCAAACAAAAGCCCATTGAAGGTGGGGGTTTTGTCTATAAAGCGAGACTAGTAGCGCAGGGATTCTCGCAGAGATTCCCTGACGATTATGAGGACACCTTCTCGCCCACGGTGCGCCCTGAGAGCGTGAGAACAGCTCTCACCATCGCTACCATGCGAGGCGAACATGTGTATCAGTTCGATATTCAGACCGCGTACCTGCACGCCCAGTTAGACAAAGAGCTGTACGTGAGGATTCCTCAGGGAGTAAGCCATCGGGAAGATGATGTGTGGTTGTTGAATAAGAGCCTATACGGCTTAAAACAATCTGGTAAACGATGGTACGAGTGTCTCACAAAAAGCCTGAGAGAGATGGGCTTTTTACCATCGTCAGCTGACGAGTGTGTTTTTGTCAAGGAAGATCAGGACATTAGGGAAACAGTACTGTTGTACGTTGATGACATACTATATATTTGCAGATCAGAGAACAGGCATAAGAAGTTCTCTGAGGACCTAAGTAAGAGTTTCGCTCTAAAACCACTAGGTCACATTAGCAAATTTTTAGGGGTGCAATTCGTAAAAACCGAGAAGGGGTTTCGGCTTTCTCAGGAAGATAAGATTCAGGAATTGCTTAAAAAGTGTAGCATGGTAGAGGCGAAGCCATGTGATACCCCTATGGCAACAGATTTCCTTAAGAATATGTACACTGAGAGCACGGAGTTTGAGGATAAGACCCTTTACAAGTCCGTGATTGGGTCGTTGTTGTACATTGCAAATTGGACTAGACCGGACATCAGTCTAAGTGTAAATGTGTTATCTAGACATTCTGAACATCCCACACAGTACCATTGGAGCGGAATTAAACGACTCCTGAGATACTTAAAGGGTACTGTGAACTATTCATTGTTATTGGAACCAGAAGCAACTAGAGAATTAAGATTGAGTTGTTTTTCGGATGCCGATTGGGCAGGGGATGTTAGATCTAGAAAAAGTACCTCGGGGTACATTGTATACCTAAATAGTAGCCCCGTGTATTGGTACTCTGGGAAGCAGAAGTTAATTGCAACCTCCACAGCGGAAGCTGAGTATGTGAGTTTGTCCAAAGCTTCCAATAACCTAGTTTGGTTTGACGATCTTCTGGTAAACTTATGGAGGCAGCCCATGCAACCTATAAAAGTCTATGAGGATAACATGGCTGCCATTAACATATCGGAAGCCGATGCTGTAGGCCAGAGATCACGCCATATTGATATACAAAACAAACATGTGAGGCAATTGGTGAAAACAGGTTTCATTAAGACTGTGTATTGTGAAACCAAGGAACAGGTAGCGGACGTGTTTACCAAACCGCTGCCCCGTGACCAACACCTCTATCTCCTGGGTAAAATGTCAATGGCTATGTGAATGTACTTCCCATTGATGTATATATGTACCCAATGTAGAATGTATGTTTGTTAACGAGTCAAATAGCCGCAGAGAAGGGGATTGTCACGAGTGTTTCCAGGATTGCTGTGGCTATCTGCCTACTCACAAACAGTATGGTTTTAATCAAGCCATCTACCGTTGCCAATTACCTGCAAGCCTTCCCCGCCCTGGATAATTGCAGGTTGACTCCTTACATAAGCAAGGACCTTTCGCTTGCTACTCGGGCCTAGTCTTCTAGGCCTAAATGCACAGCTCCTGCAGGAAGCTTGGGCAATGCCGCTGATGGGAGAAGAATGCAGATAAGGACTCCAGACGTCATTACAGAGAGACTCCCACGGATGCTTGCCTTTTGCTGTTTTGTAGCACGCAAGCTATCATCGGGACTGCTGTTGCTGGACCTTCTTCCTCCCACAAGCTTCAAACAGTGTTTGCTATTTGAACTGTTTTTACTTCAGGTGACTTTCAGCTGTGAGGCTCGTGCTGCCCTCGTTATGATTGCCTTGATGATGTATCGACGCCGAAGCTGCTTACCTTCATGCTAGCTTTATTCTTTTGTGAACTGTTTTCGGTATTGTGGAGAGGGATCTAGGGAGATAGCCTTGCCTCACATACCCAGACAAGACTTTGTTTTTAATGTGTTTTCATAAAGACATAGTGCTTTTTAAATGTTTTAAAGTAAATTATATTTTTACACAAGACGCCTCTGTTAGAATCATTTCAGTCTCAGTGTGTTTACTCATGAGCTGGTTCACGGTCCGGGGTACCCCTCAACCCCATTTCGTCACAAATATCCTCCTATTTTCACATTTCTATTTTGAACTAGTTAAATGATCTTCAAAGGCTGATGTGACCAGTAATCCTGATGCCTCCAGCACAGCAATAATTGAAGCTAAGTCTACATTCTCTTGTATGAGGTATAACTGCTGCACAATGAAATTTCTTTATGTACAGTTGAGTTTGTCTTTCCTTAGTCCATAACCCACCATCTTTGTTATAAATCTAAATTCTGATATTATTAGAGGGAGAAAATTATTTTTCCCATCCATTCTTTTTTATGAACTTTGTGATTTTATATGATCTGCATGAATCTTTCTTGCTGTCTCTTGCCAACCTCTCCCCCTTTAGCCTTTTTTTGGCAGAAGTTTTCTTCCTTTCCTAAATTAGTTGCACTTTTTATGGTTTTCCTCATTTTACTCTATCTTTCTGAAGACTTTTAGAAACATAGCAGTTTTCTTAATATTGCTAAACCATTATGTTTTGTTGCTTCCAGATGAAATTAAGGAATTAGATGTGGTGGTGTGGTGGTTAGAATGCAATATTGCAGGCTAATTCTGCTGTCTTCCAGGAGTTCAGTCCTCACCAGCTCAAGGTTGATTCAGCCTTCCATCCTTCCGAGGTCGGTAAAATGAGGACCCAAATTGTTGGGGGCAATATGCTGACACTGTAAAACCGCTTAGAGAGAGATGTAAGTCTATGAAGTGGTATATAAGTCTAGTTGGCAGTATTATTGCTATTATCCATTTTGTTTCATCTTAGCCATATTGATGAGCTGCCTGAATATTCTAAAGAGGCCATTTAAATGGCAGGTTTAGCTCATTTAGCAGACACATAAATTCAGCAGCCAGGCAGTTACTATCTTTTATTTGGTATTTGAGCAAGCAATTATTTGGGCACAGTTTCTCTACACACAAATTTCTGAGACAAAAAACAACAACAATAACAACAACCCAAGGATACAGGGATCATCCAGTGGTGAAATCTAAAATTTGTTACTACCAGTTCTGTGGGCGTATCTTGGTGGGTGGGTTGGGGTAATGTGACTGGGTGGGCATGGCCAATTTTTTTTTCTTTTAAAACCATTTTATCTACAACCTCTTCAGTGAAGAGGTTGTAAAAAATGTTTTCAAAAGGCTCTGATGATCCTAGCTGAGTTGTCTGATTGGCAGAGACTTTTTTTCTTTTAAATGCCTCTGACAATCAGGCAACTCAGCTTGGATCGGCAGAGGCATTTAAAAGAAAAAAAAGTCTCTGCTGATCAGGCAACTCAGCTTGGATCGTCAGAGGATTTTTTTTCTTTTAAAAGCCTTTGACGATCCCAGCTGAGCCGCGCAATCATCAGAGGCTTTTTTTTTTAAACTTTTAAAAGCATTTTTTTGGCCGAAGAGGTTGTAGAAAAAATGCTTTAAAAAGTAAAAAAAAAAGCCTCTGATGTTTGTGCGGCTCAGCTGGGCATTGGGTGGGGTGGGGTGGGAGCAGGGATTTTTGCTACCAGTTCTCCGAACCACCCGTCTCCATCGCTACCGGATCAGGCGATCCGGTCCGAACTGGGAACATTTCACCCCTGGCATCATCCCTATACTTTTAATAATTGTTTCATATCCCTGGCTCATTTTAGTGGAGCTTTCACAGCAGCCTATGGAATATAAGTAGATCAGAATATTAATATGTTTGCGTCATGCTTGATGTGAATGCATACTGTAAATTGCATAATTTATATGCTGATGTTTTGACACATGTCGTCATTTGCCTTCCTGCCACCCAGCTAATATGTGCCACAAGACTTCCACAAACAGTTTGAAAAACATGACAAGGGTGAGTTGAAGGTAAGGCTTAGTCACTCAGAATATCATGTACAGTATTTAATGCACAAAAGATCTAAATGCCTGCCCTCGGTATTTTTGGGGCTAGAAGTCATGATGATGGTTGTCACAGTTGTCACAAACAACAATAAAGAAACTGCTTGAGCCGTTCCATTTTTTGGTACCCCATGAGTGATAGAGTGCATGCCATGGATATACTGTATATTCCAATAGAGTCACTCAAGCTATGAAGTACCGGTTGTAACAAATTTTAGATTTCACCACTGAGGAGGAGTTTTATGATAGTTAAATTTGAAATTGAAAGCATATGCATGTGCTACTTATGATTAGACACTGTATTTCCAAATTTGCAAACATTGAAGAGGAAAATGTGGCTGGTCAGTATGACTTTGGGGTCTAAAATGAAGCAAGAAACCGATTTATCATTTCGGCCAATGCAATGATTTGTTCATTTATTATTTTATTTATTTATTTATTCAAATTTCTATACCGCCCTTCTCCTTTCGGACTCAGGGCAGTGAACAGCCAGATAAAAAACATCTATACAAACATCACACTTAAAAAATAAAGTTAAAATAATTTATAAATTTGGCCCATAATTTAAAACTTGTCAATTAAAATCAATATTAAAATTTTAAAACTAACCCTAAAATCAAGACAGACCGGCTAACTGAAAAAAATAAGTTTTTAGGGCCCGACAAAAAATCCGGAGGTCGGAGATCACTCGTATCTCTGGGGGTAGATTGTTCCATAGGGTAGGTGCCACCACAGAGAAGGCTCTCCTCCTGGGGGTCGTCAGCCGGCATTGTCTGGCCGACGGCACCCTGAGGAGGTCCTCTCTGTGGGAACGAACCGGCCAGTGGGAGGCTATTGGTGGCAGAAGGCGGTCCCGTAAGTACCCTGGCCCTAAGCCATGGAGCGCTTTAAAGGTGATCACCAACACCTTGAAGCGCACCCGGAAGTCCACTGGAAGCCAATGCAGCTTGCGCAGGAGAGGAGTCACATGGGAGCGCCCCGTCGCTCCCATAATCCCCCGCGCAGCCGCATTCTGCACCAGTTGGAGCCTCCGAGTGTACCCCAAGGGGAGCCCCATGTAGAGAGCGTTACAATAGTCCAGACGAGAAGTGACGAGTGCTTGAGTGACCATGCATAGGGAGTCCCAGTCCAGAAAGGGGCGCAACTGGCATATCAGGCGAACCTGACAAAAAGCCCCCCTGGCCACGGCTGTCATATGCCCCTCTAAAGACAGCCGCGCATCCAGGAGGACACCCAAGTTGCGGGCTCTCTCCGTGGGGGCCAATGATTCGCCCCCAATAACCAGCGATGGCGTCAGCTGGCTATACCGGGACGCCGGCAGCCACAGCCACTCGGTCTTGGAAGGGTTGAGTCGAAGCTTGTTTCTCTCCATCCAGACCCGCACGGCCTCCAGGCACTGGGACATCACTTCCAAGGCATCATTGGGATGGTCTGGGGTGGAAATGTACAGCTGAGTATCATCGGCGTACTGATGGAACTCCACTCCAAAACCATGGATGATCTCACCCAGCGGCTTCACATAAATGTTGAACAGGAGGGGCGAGAGGACCGACCCTTGTGGCACCCCACAAACAAGGCACCTTGGGGTCGACCGCTGCCCCCCTGTCAACACAGATTGCGACCGGTCGGAGAGATAGGAGGAGAAACACCGCAGAACGGTGCCCCCCACTCCCAGTCCCTCCAGCCGGCGCAACATGATACCATGGTCGATGGTATCAAAAGCCGCTGAGATGTCTAATAGGACCAGGATAGAGGAATAACCCCTATCCCAGGCCCTCCAGAGATCATCCACCAATGCGACCAATGCCATTTCCGTGCTGTACCCAGGTCTGAAGCCGGACTGGAGCGGATCCAGATAGACAGCTTCATCCAGGTACTGGGGAAGCTGTCGCGCCACCACACTCTCAACAACCTTCGCAATAAAGCGAAGGTTGGAGACTGGACGATAGTTAGCCAAAACAGCCGGATCCAGTTCATAGCTAACACTCTTCAAACAACCAAAATGATCCTTGTATACATGGCCATCATCAGGCAGAATGCATAGAGATAACAGTGGTTATATTGGTTTAAAAGGAGGTGCAACAGCTCACTTATATTGTCAGAGCTATGACCAGATGCTAATTGGAGAACAGATCACAAACTGCTCATGTGCGGATTCTGAATTAAGCCAAAGAAGAAGAAAATCCTTTGAGGTAGATCAGACTTGAACAATAAAGTAATGTAACTACTTTACTTTAAGGTTACACTAACAGAATCTTGCAACTCTGAATATGCCTTTTCCTCCTTTCCATTATCCTAAATAGAACTAGGGAGAGTCAAGTCTGAGATGTTTTCTCAAATTCCATTCCTATATTAGACTCAAATTTCTATATCTGCTTCTTTGGCTGCAGCTATTTCTCTTCTTTTTCAAGGTTATTCTCAGAGCCTATTTCAGATCTTGAAGTTATACCTATCATTTTCAAGGAGAATCTAAGGAATCATTTGAAGCCTGGCCATTGATAGAATTGTGGAATGAACATAAATATGTCATTAAGGATGAATGTGAAAAGAGGCTGCCAAAGATGAAGAAATAGAACAAAGCAAAATGGATGTCAGAAGAAAATTGAAAATTGCCAAGAAGAGAAGAGATACCAAAATTACGACAGACAAAAATTTCAGAGAGGTACTTAAAGAACTGTTAGACAAGTAGCATTAAAAAAAGGAAACTTAAGCAAGCACATTGAGAATAGTAACAGAGATGGGAAAAGAGGGAAAGTATTTCAAAAGATCTCTGAACTGTGAACTCAGAAGGCAGTTCCAACTTCAACCTGGTATGTGAAAGGATACCTATGGACAAATACTGTAGTAACTGACTCAAAAATGATCAGAGAAAAATGGAAAGATGAAAAGCGTATATTGAAATATTGTCCATTAGGGATGTGAACATGCAAAATATTCCCTACTCGTATGAGAAGATGAATTTAGATCAGTACTCTGGTCATTTATGAAGTTGGGCAGCTACACAAAGTAATGGAATATTCATATTAATATGGTAAGCAACAGAAGAAGAATCACTAGAGTTCTAACCAAGTGTAATGGTATGTGGGAGTCATCTTGATGGATGAATTCCTTGCCAAAGGAATAGTTGGGCAAGAGAGGAAGGAGCCCCCAGTGTTCTAATGGTCAGAAAAAGAAATTTAGAAAAAAGAAACCATTGTCAGATGGTTTAAAGTATCTGTGGGAGGTTTGTACTTTTAGACTTGCAAGATTCTGTTAATGTAGTATTACAATAAGTTGAATTAGCTCATCTGGCTCTGTTTTCTGTCTGGTTTACCTAGGCGGGCTAATTTGAAGTTATGCCAGCAAATCTGGAGAACGACACAGTGGCTAATGGATTGAAAGAGGTCAATCTATAATCTGAAAGACATGTTAGATGTTCAAACTGGCTTTAGAAAAGACTAAGTAGTATTAGACATTATTAGCTGATATATGATAAATAATTGAGAAAACCAAAGAATACCAAAAAGAAGTAGATATGTGCTTCACTGATTATAGAAAGATTTTCAATTTGTTAATCATGTCAAACTGTGGAATGTGTTCAGAAAAATGGGAATTTCAGGACATCTAATTGTTCTCATATGAAACCTACATGTTGGTCAGAAAGCCACATATAGATGGACTGGCAACATAGACTGTCTCCAGGTTTGCAAAGGAATGCAATCAGGTTTGATATCTTCTTCCTATTTGTGGAAGCGAAATTGGAAGCTATGTAGAAAAAGATGAATGTGGCTTTAAAATTGGAGGAAAAAACATTAATAGTCTGCTGTAAGATAACAACACTATCCATACAACCAAAAATACAAAGGATTTGCAAGCTCCAATAATAAAAGGCAGCCCAAGTTCGAATCCAAGTAAGGGTATGGCTAGCTGATGAGAGCTAAATAGCTTGAAATAGATCTATACTAGTCTCCCTTTATTTCTTTATCAGCGATATAGATAGATAGATAGATAGATAGATAGATAGATAGATAGATAGAGAGATAGAGATAGAGATAGAGATAGAGATAGAGATAGAGATAGATAGATAGATAGATAGATAGATAGATAGATAGATAGATAGATAGATAGATAGATAGGTAGACAGATCAACCACCAACAGTAAAAAAAAAAACAGGCAGTCAAGACATATGCTGTACTTTAGCACTTGCTAGAGCAGCATAAAGGCTTAGAAAAATATATTCAAATGGAATGTCTCTATACTGTACCTACAAAAATCAGAATCATGCAAGCAATGGTATTTCCTGTGATAACCCATGGAAGCAAAAGTTGGATGTGAAGAAACAGGATAGGAAGATTATTGATTTTTCTCAATGTTAGTGTTGGATAAAAATTCCTTAGAACACTGTGGACAAGAAAATAAATAAACGGATCATTAAACAAAACCCAGAGTTCTCATTCAAGGCATTAATGATCAGACTGAAATTATCCTACTTTGGACACATTTTGTGAACACCTAGTTCTCTGGAGAAGTTGGGAAAGGTGAAAGGAAAGAGAAGAGGACGACTAGCAGCAAGGTAGACAGAATCAGTTGCAGTGACAATAGATATATCATTGGAAGATCTGCCAGGAGAAACTGTCATGAGAAAATATATCTATGTGATCTCTAAGAGTCGACAATGACTTGATGACACATATTCAGATATAGATAGCCCTAGTTTTGGCATGTCCTAATCACTATTTGGTAAAGCATCTGGACCTAGAATATCAGGAACTGAGCATTGTCTTTGGACAAAAGAACAATCAACTTCCCAAAGAGTTTAGCATCCATTTATTCCTATATTGTATAAAACTGAAGATAAATGTCCTGCATAAGAAAAGGTACAAGAACCCTCCCTACAAACTTCCAAAAAAGAGACCTAGATAACTTCTTTTTCTCCAACTATCCTCTCTGAAATTAATAAACTAAAGTTATTTGATGAGGAAATAAATAGTTAATTCAGTAGTATAAGTAGCATTCCTTATTTTAAATTCTATGTCTTTCCTTGTTTTAGTATATTTCCATTTCCTGTCATGAACTCATTTGTATATTTGGTTTAATAATTAGTACATAAACACCCCTCTGTTTAAGGATCGGCATAAAGGTTGTTCAGTTCTGAATTACTAGAATTATGGCAAGATGATCCAATGCACTTCCTTTTCTGCTTACTTAGGCCAGGGTGAAGAAGCTCTGGGAACTTCCTTATATTTTACGGAGGCACCTGATATGCCTATATGTGAAGATAAGCTCAGATATGAATTTTTAAAAATATCATCCCCCTTCCCCTAGTTTTAACAGTCACATACTACTATGAACAGGAAACCAAAATCACTTATGTAAATATAAGAAAAAAATTTAATTGATAATTCCAAGTATATCTGGTATTATTATCTCATATAAGAGCATTGCTGCCATTGACTTCTATGAATGAAAGAAATTGATACCGTGTTTCCCTGAAAATAAGACCTACCCAGAAAATAAGACCTATCATGCTTTTGAGCAGATATGCTAAAATAAGACCTGCCCCGAAAATAAGACCTATTTAAGCGCCTGCGCAGCCGGTCCCTGCCATATCCTCTGGTTGCTTGCTGTGCAGACAACACAAGGTGAGGAGGCGAGGCCGGAGGGGGGGAAAAGGGGAGAGTAACATGCCCCCACACCCCACACATACATACCATCCATGCAGAACAGCCTCGTGGCGGCCGCTCCCACAACCCTATCCATCGCGCCCGTTCTGTTAATGGCAGCTGCAAAAAGAGTGGTAGGCCCAGCAACGCACCTTGCGCCTCCCTCCTTATGTAATGGTGCGATGGTCACAGCAGGCCATCCTACTGTCCACAAAAGAGCTGCTTCACCAGGCTGCTTCTGCACCGCAGAAGTGGCCTTTTGTGGTGCAAAAGTGGCAGGAGGCCAAGCGATGCGGCCCAAGCATTGCTGGGCCTCCTCATTGTTTGCTGTGCAGGACGTGAGGAGGTGAGGCTGGAGGGAGAGGGGAAAAAAGGAACATAACCCACATGCCCCACCTGCCATCCACAAGAACAGCCTCATGGCAGCCGCTCCCACAACCCTAGCCAGAGCTGCTTTGCTGGTGCCACTCAGGCCACTGCCTCCAGCAAGCATGGCCACTTTTGTGTCACTGGGCCTCCTTGTTGCTTGGAGTGCACACAGCATGAGGTGAGGAGGTGCTGCCAGAGGGGGAGGGGAAACTTGCCCCACACACCCTTACCTATGTTATATTTATGACAGTTATAACTTGGGGTCTTGTGATCCCCTTTTGTGACCTCCTGACAGGCAAAGTCAATGGGGAAATCCAGATTGATTTAACATCTGTGTTGTAGTTTAACAACTGCAGTGATTCCCTTGACAACTGGCAGGAAAGATTGTAAAATGAGACAAAACTCATTTTTTGCCTCATTGCAAAAATTGCAAATCCCAATCCCCCCACCCTCACCCCCACCCTGCCAAAACAGCTACAATGCCAAATCCCAACCACCACCAAATCCAGGGTTTGGATTAATGGATTAATGGATTTAATGATCTAAAATGACTTTTATTTTGACCCCCAGACAAGATGAGTTCAAAAGGAAAGAGCTATTCCGTGGAATTCAGGAAAGGAATTGTGGAGGATTCTTAGGGCAAGAATCTGACAGCTTTCTGCAAAGAGAAGATGTTGGATCGCCATTTGGTCTGAAAATGGAGAGCAGAGTACAATAACCTCAGTCAACAGGTGCACAACAGAAATGCTAAGAAGCACAAGTGTGGATCAGGTCAGCAATCATTATTTCCTGTACTTGAAGACAGCATCTCTGAATGGATCGCTGACAGGAGAGCAAAGGCTTTGGTTGTATGCAGGGCCGATATTCAAGCATTTGCCCTTGCAATGGCACCAGAGTTATAAATTCCCTAGGAAGAATTCAAAGCCGCTCAACACTGGCTGGATGGCTTCCTTTAGCGATATGAATTGTCTCTGAGGAAATTCACCTCACTGTTCAAGCTGGAAGATGCTGAACTTGTCAAACACAAACTTGCATTCAAGTCCTTCATTGATGGCATTGACTTTTCCAAATACCAGCTGCCATGGATGAAACTGCAGTGTTTATGGGCCAAGGAGCTCAAAGAACAATTGATCAGAGGGGTGCCACATCAATTTATATTCCCTCCACTGGATATGTAACGTGCATATTGGCAATTTGACTGGATGGCAGCAAAGTTCTACCTCTAATAATCACCAAGGGCAAGAAGAAAAAAAGTGAACGGGTTTCAGGGATTTACGTCCTTGAAACTGAAAAAGCCTGGTGTACCCAAGGAACTATCAGGAAGTGGGTTGCTAATTCTGCCACTTATTGTGCGAGATAGCCAAGAAGCATGATAGTCTGGGATTCAGTCAGCTCTCACTGTGCCAAAGACATGAAAAAGTTTCTTGCCCAGAGAAGAATTGACCAAATTATGATTTCTGTAGGAAGATACCTCCAGACACTGGACATCGCAATTAACAAGCCATTCAAGGATCAACTCCACATCGAAACCAACAAGTACATTGAGAACAGAATGGCAAGAAACCAGCGTGGGAACTTTGTGAAACTTAGCCTGCCAGAGCTTGTGACTTGGGTCAAGAATGCATGGGACAAAATCAGTGACACCTGTGTTGCCAATGCAATACGAGCAGGCTACATGGACAGGAGCTACTCTTTTAAGGAGACCTCTATTGCTAGACATCAGCGCTTGGGACCAATGGTTTTAATCGAAATGGAATTGCAAGAAACTCAGACTGGAATTCAGGGTGTGGAGAGTTTTGACGATGTTCCAGAAGAAGATGACATGACTGTATTTAAATAAATGGTTGAATTTGAATAAATGGTTGAGTTTGAATAAGTTGTTGAATTAGAATAAATTGATTGTTGTACCATACATGAGTATTGTGGTTTCCCTGTGTGTGGGTTTAGGGTTTGCAATTGTGGTTGCCCTGGTGGTGGTGGTGGTGGTGGTTGGGATTTGGCATTGTGGTTGCCTGGGTGTGGGGGGATTTGCAATTTTTGCAATGAGGCAAAAACACACATTTTTTGCCTCATTTTACAACCTTTCCTGCCAGTTCTCAAGGGAATCACTGCATTTGTTAAGCTACAACATGGATTTAAGTCAATCTGGATTTCCCCATCACAAAAGGAGATCACAAAGGTCACAAAAGGAGATCACAAGACCCCAGGTTATAACTGTCTGTGGGACAGTTTGTGGGACTACCGTTAAAAAAAAAAAGTCTCGCAAGAAATTAATTGATTGAACTTTTTTTATGGAAGTCCCACAAACTTGTTTCCCTGCACACAACGATGAGAAACAAGACAGAGCTGGAAATCAACTACCACTACACAAAGAAAGGACTGGGTGGTAGTGGGTGGGGCAACCTTTTCTGCCCAGAAAATCCTCATTTTTGACGGCCAATGCTAAAAGCCAAGAAGGAGCTACTGGGAGGAAGCCAGTCCGGAAGTTGGGAATACCCTTTCTCCCAAAAGGGGCGGGTAGCTAAGCGAGGGGCAGGAAGTCTTACCATGCCTGTTGAGGGGGGAGAGATGGCAAGAGGAGCCATGTCTTACTCCACACACCCCAATGAAAGGCAACAGCAGCCTGGCTGCTTCCCTTCCCCGCCCTCTCTGGTGCTGGAAGCCAACTGACAGGCACACCCACTCAGTCGCATATTCATCCCTCACTCTCTCGCTCTCTCACTCTCACCGACCGAGATCAGCAAATCAGATTTGGTGAGCTGAATGTGCCGCCCGGGAGGAGAAGAATGTGAGAAATGGGCTCTTTTGCAGTGCCTCCTCTCACTCTTTTCCTCCTGGGCAGCAGTAGTGCATCCGGCTCCCTGAATCTGGCTTGCTGATCTCGGCTGACAGCGGCAGTGACTCTGACCCAATCCTGGTCGGCAATGCTGTGGGCAAGAACTGGCCATGCTGATCCCACTTCATGGCTGTGCAGACAGAGCCCGCACCGGCCACTGCTTGGAGCTCCAGTGCCACTCCCCTCCTCCCAGTCCCAAGTCGACAGTGTGCCAGAAATATCTCCAGGCACCAGGAGAGACAGAACTCACTGGATCAGCTGATTCGCGGGCCATGGGCCGCGGGCCACAGTTAAGGCGCCAAGCAGCCATGAGGTGATCAAGCTCGCCTCCTATTGCACCTCAAAAAAATAAGACCTCCCCGAAAATAAGATCAAGCACTTATTTTGAGGGTCAAAAGAAAATAAGACCCGGTCTTATTTTCTTGGAAACACGGTAGCTTCATGGGACACTACCACTACACAGAAGGCAAGAATTCCCTGAACCAATAAGGTTAGTGTCCCATCACAACTAAGCATTTTAAAATCCTATGGAATTTGGTACGTGAAATTTAAATTTAAATAATTTAAATTTAAATTTAAATAATAATTGCAGTCTGTAGGATTTTGGAATCCATATAATTTAATAGCCCATTTTAACTGGACTGTAAACTCCCCATTTTAATTGTTTGGCTTTTTTAGTCAAGGAAATGGATAAATTGCCTCTAAGTTAATTTCTTTCGGCCTTGTACTCTGTACATCCTGGGATCCCCCTTGCAGTGAATGAAAGAGAAGTTTCACAGATTTCATCTTCTAAATGATTCATATTCAAATGATTCAAATTATTTAATTAGGTTTTAATCATGTTTTAACTTTCGTATTTATGTGTTTTATTTCGTGCCTGTTCACCGCCCTGAGTCCTTCAGGAGTAGGGAGGTATACAAATTTAATAAAATGAAAAAAAAAAAAAAGAAATATTCTGAAAGGAAGAACAAACCCAATGGGGACAGCTGTTCCACAGAAAGTTCATGCTGAGAAGGAAAATAAGACTTGGGAGGAGTTACCTTGATAAACTTTGATTGCCTCCCCATCCCCTCCAATTTTTCATGGACTGCCTACAACAACTACCTTTATAATTAGATGCTTCTTGCCTGCTGGGCCCTCCACAGAGATCAAACACTTCTCTTCTCACCAACAGTTGAACAACCTTGTGTCTGCATGGAATACAAAGCACCATTTAACAGCTGTGCTTCACATTTAGCAGAAAGAGTTTCTGGAAACATGACCTTTCTATGGAACTAGTAATTGAAGGGACATTCCTTGGGGAATATGAAAAGCTTCAGCTTGTAAAAAATAATCAAATGGCATTCCGTCTTGAAATGTTTGGTTCCAAGAAAAATGAGAACCACTGGTTTGGTTTATCTGCAAGAATATAAATTGTTTGCAAACTAGGGCTGGGAAATATTTTTTTCCTCTCAGTTAGGAGGTGAGTTCCTTCATAGCTGTCTGATACGAGACACATGCTGGTTCCTATCTTATCCTGTCTATTGGACTTCTTTTAGAGGTTTTCATCATTCACTCTTACAGTTAGTCTAAACCGTTTGCTTTCAAAATTACAATAGGCTGTGGCAGATTCTCAGTGCATACTGTCTCCTCCTTTACACAATTTATTGAATGCTAGTGTGCATTCAACAAAAACATATGGTAAGTGACAGTGTGGGGAGTTAATTCTGATTTGTAAAAAAAAAATAGGGGGGGAAGGTCTTCACTTTGTTTAAATATAAGCGTCATTTGATCTTGGAAATCATAATATAGGCAAGAGCTAGGGACTGTTTTCAAGAATTTGGTTTTCAAGAATTGGTTAAAGATTGTATGATTAAGTGGGCACAAAATTTTGAAGAACCAGTGATGTTGGAAACATGGGAAAAAATTTGGGTTCAGAACGTTAAATTTACACAGTCACAGAATCTGAGGGAAAATTTCTATAAAATGTTTTATAGATGGCATTTAGATCCTAAGAAATTGTCATGCATGTACCCTAATGTTCAGCCAAAATGTTGGAGATGTGATTGTTTAGATGCTACATATTACCATGTCTGGTGGACTTGTAAGAAAGTTAAGGCTTTTTGGATAAAAATTTGGTGGGTTATGCAGAATGTTTTGAAGAAAAAAATTCAATTTTCTCCACAATTGTTCTTACTGGGTATAATTAAGGGTTTTACATTGGGAGAAACAAAGTTGATATTGTATATGATAACAGCAGCGAGATTATTGATAGATAAATACTGCAAAAATGAAGCTTTGCCCACTATTGAGGAATGGACTTTGAAGATGGTCAGTTTTGCAGAGATGGCGAAGATTTCAGCATACCTAAAAAATTGTTCACAAGAGACTTATGAATGGGAATGGAAAAAGTGGATAGATTATGTTCAGAACAAATATCAAACCAGAAAGTATCAAATAGCTTTTAATTGAAAATGTTATATTAAGATAGAAATATTTTAACTTAGTGAAGATGAAAAAATATATGGGGGATGGAGGGGGTCAAGTTTAATATAAAGGTTTGTTGTTGTTGTTTTTTTTGTTTTTTTTGATGTGAGTATACTCTGTGGAAGTCCCCTCTGTGGAGGGGAGGGTTGGGGAGGGTTAGGGAGTAATTGTAAAACTTTTGCAATAAAAAAAAAGAATTTATTTTCAGCTGCAAATGAGAATGAGGCCTTGAGTACATACAGGAGCAGAATATAATGTGGTACAGATTTTATTACATATGAGGCAGTGAATAAAAGGAATGTTGAACATGTGTAGAAGGCTATTTCCTTAGCAGTCACCTGCTAAGGAAATAGCCTTTAAACATCTTAGAATGAATTATTTATTATAGTTCTCCCACTTTCATTTTAAACTCAAGTTGCTTCTCTCACAGTGCTGGGTTGTTGTTACCCTGGAGCACAAAGGATGAGGCTGCCTAGTTCAGAGACTTTTATTAGTGTTATGGGCCATCAACTTAATCGCTATCAAGCAGCAAAGCCCAAGGAACAGTTCTTTCTCTCCTTCAATTTATAGGCATTATCCTCACTGGACACCATTTTCTGAATTTGCTCATTGAATCAATCTGCTTTGTAAGACAAATAAATTCTGCCACTGGAAAAGAAAAAAAAAAGGCTTTTTTAAAAAAATAATAGAAGCCATTTAATGCTCCAAAAACCTGGGACAAAAAGTAGATGGAGATGCTGAACAAAATTAAGACAAAAGCACCAGTTGTGTATATGAGAATGTGTCAGTTAATGGAAATTTGATACCTCAAGACATGGCAATAGTCTGAAATCACCAGTGAAAACGATATAGTGATCCTTGATTTATGACTGATTATTTAAGGACCACTCAGAGTTACAAAAGGACTCCGTGGTAGCTTATGGCCTGGATTTGAAGTATTTTTGAAGTTTTGATGGTCTCTCCACTCCCAATCCTATCACTTTTAGGGTGCTCAGCAATGGTCTCCCATTTACAGCTGTTTGTAATATCTTGTGTTATGTGACTGCAATTTAAATACCAATGTTTACATCCAGTTTCTGACAAAAAACAACAATTTCACTTAACAACCATGGTGAGTCATTAATGATTGTTGAATAAAAGGTCATAAAATTAGGCATGATCACATAGTAAACTGCTTAATGACTGGCATGACTTACAATTATAATTTTGGGCTCAGTTATAGTTATAAATCAAGGACTACCTGTATTCAGTTCAATCTCACTCACTTACTCTTGAACCAATTCAGGTTTCCGGACTAATTTCAAACATGCCACTTAGCATACTTTATGAAAGATAGAAGTTAAATTATCCTTGACTAGTTTAATAGATCAGTTTAAATTGGTAAGAGGAAATCCAGATAACTGAAACCTCTTTGTCTGTTGTGACTGTTGGATTGAAAAGCATCCTGAGACTATGAACAGTTCAGAGTGCAAACTCACTGGAACAGTTGAATTGCAGTCTGCCAGCCACCATGAGGGATTTGGGGAAGTAGGGGATGAAGTGTTGAATGTTGATTTTAGAAAAGGCATCTAGTTGCTGAGAGATATGAGGCATTTTGGAGAGACCTCCTTTATGAGCTCACTATAACTATGGATAACAGTTATCCATAGTTATAGTGGATAATATTCTATATTTACCACGGACTAGCATTAACAACATTTTAACATCTTCCTGAACTCTGTATTGTCTTTGCTTCCTTGATTTTGCCAACTACAGTATATGATGCTTGACCAGCATACAACTACTACTGATTGTGTCATGATTGTGTATGAGCTGAATCTCAGTTTTCTAGCCCTTATCTAGTTAATTAGCATACAAGTACCAAGAAAATTCAGATACCACCTACATGTATTTCATGCCACGGCTCTAAGCAATGGCTAGTGGCTTTGTGTAGTAAACATTGCTGAACAACAGGAATAGAATAGAAGATTGTAGAATTTTGTAATATAAATGTCAAGTAATAGAACAGTACTCCCTCAGCATCATCCCAGGAATTAGTAATCTATATTGAAGTAGCTCTCCAACCAACCCAGGCAGAGTGTTGAAGGTTGGTAGTCTTAAAAGTTATTCTACAGAATCAACATTCCTACGGGGTACTAAAGTAGTTTCAAATCCAGGTGAAGCATAAAACATTTGATAATCCCTTTCATATCATGTCTAGAAGTGAGATTGGCAAATAAACCTTCTTCAGCAATTGGGGTTGAAGAAGAAAGTTGGAAATCAGTGTTGGAAGTTCAGGTGAGGTTTCTTTAGTGAGGTTTCTTTGATGATTCCTGATAAAGTTACTAAAAAAGAAGTCATACAAAGCTCCATGGGCCACTTTGCTGTAATATTTTTAATAGAACAAGGCTGAGAAAAGGTTCCTGAGATGAGAGATTGCAAAGAGAAAAAGAAAACACACACACACACACATACACACACACAAACACACACACACACCTTCTTAATAAGAAACAAACATCATATGAATATACAGATTTGGCTTCAGTATGTTTCTCTAATATAGGCTCCTGAAGTAATCACTTCAGTTACCTCTATATATGATCTTTGGTCTCTGCAGTATTTTCCACTGTGTAATCAGCAGTTGGGAGGGGGGGTGAGTGAGTGGGGATTCTGGGAGTTGAAGTCCACCCATCTTCAAGCTTCCAAGGTTGAGAAACACTGGCTTAGTTAGTCCTTTGCCCACCTTTACTTCACTTGAAAAGCATCATTCTTTTCAATTACTCCCCTTGTATCTATTATGACATAAAGCAATCCAGTAAAATCCATTTGGAAATAAAAACTGGAAAGGAAAATACAGTCTTTCATTCCTGCCAGTTCTCTTACCTTTTTAAAAAACTTTTCTGACCTTAAAATAAATGGTTAACCTTCAGAACTCTTTCAAAACTCCAGAACATCACTGTGCCACATGCTATAAGGTTTATACATAAAAAACCCACTAAGCTAAAATGAAACAATCCTCATTATGCCTTAAGTATGGCCTTCTGAAAGAGTGTGAAAATGGCCCAACTCTACACCCAGACATTGAAGTAGGATGGAAGGAACCTTAGCAAGTATAATTGTAGACTCAGTGGGATGTTCTGATTCTGATGTTGTGGAATGCTCTTGGTTATGTTTATTCTGCTTTTATTGAATGTCATTGGGATCCACCAAAGTTATAGATCACCATATAACTCTCCTAAATAAATACCTAATCTTATATTAATTTCTCTTTTAGTTGTCCACAACAAGCCCAACCTATATCCAAGCTCTATTTCCAAGCCCAGCAATTGTCAAAAAGCAGAACTGCCCTTGAGATCTGGTTCAAGATTGATGGAAGGGGAGGAGCTGTATCTTCTAAATGTCTCCCTTATATCTGACATTTGTCCCTTGCTAACTTTCATTCCCTTCAGGAATGGCCAGCCTCTTTTCTTCAGAAACATAGCCACTGGTTTTAATTATTAATCTTAGAGAAAAAGAAATTCATTTAAATGTGTTGCTGGCCCAAGAAAGATCAGAGATGATTTACCCCGTTGAGTAGCTTGTCTTGAAACAGAAAAATAAATGTATTATTAGGATTTGTGTATTTAGTTATGGGTCTTTTATAAACCCTATTGATGCTTCTGTTCTTGTGCTATATAGCTAGTGAGGATGGGGGAATTCTGTGGGATTCATAACCAAGATCTGTCTTTGGAATGGAAAAGGTTGATCTATTCCTAGCTGTTCTTTTACTTCCCATTATACTTTTCTCTCCACCACTGAATACCCAAAGGTAGACAAGCTAGGAGGCTAAATGAGGATGGACTGAGATAGAGTGTAAGATGCAAATCTTTTGTTGATAGAGGTCATTTTCTCTTGCAATGAAAAATGATTCTAATTAACCCCCTTTATTATGAATTCCTTACAACAGCTGAAGCTATAAAGGGACTTGGTTTCCATTCAATCATGGAACTTGAGCAGCAGAAAGTCAAGGCTGGGGCAGGATTAAGAAAAACAGAGAGGATTTTCTTTCTTCAACCAGGAGTGGGGGAAAAAATGAAAAGTAAAGTTGTACTCTTAAACTTGGGTATTTCACAATTATTCACACTGCCTCACAGCTGAAATGAGGACATATATTAAGAACTGACATCTTTAAGCTCAAATGTCCTAACTATCTATGCCAGGGGTGTCAAGCTCGTGTTGTCCTGGGGGTGTCATGTGACATATTGGGTCTTTTTTCCTCTTCGCTAAATGCCATGGGCGTGGCCAGCATATGACGCATCTGACCTATGGGCCGGGAATTTGACAGCCCTGATCTATACAGACATACAAACCCTCATCAGCAAATCTGATTTGCTCCTTTCCTAAATTAATTATTCACAGATAATATTTCCAAATTGAAAGACAGCTTTCAGTAACCTTTTAAGGCACTGGTTACCAAGGAGGGTTGGCATAGGATTAGCACCCCTACCCTATAAAACTAAAAAAATGCTAAAGAAACAGAAAGCAAACTAAACGTTCATAGTGATTGTATAGCAATTGTAATGACCATGATGATTTTAATCAGTGACACTAGCATGAAGATGTCAAACCTCAACATTATAATAAAGCTGAATGGTTGATGGTAGATTGACACTCTGGACAAAATTTACAACACAAATTGCAACACAGAATGTTCAATCTTTATATCAATGTGGGAAACTTGCACAAGTACTATGTGAATTTGACTATGGTCTACAAATCCTGGGCATTAGTGAAGCCATATGGACTGGTGATGAGAAAACCATTTTATTTTCTGAACATCCAGATTTACATGAATATGGAGTGACTTTGATACTAAGCAAGCAAGGAAAACATTGATAGGCTGGAAAGTTATTAGCCCTCCCCTCCAGCCCCCATATAATTGTAGCCAAGTTTCAATAAAGACATTTAAAAACAATTATTATCCAAGCCTATGCACAACTGAAGAAAAAGATAATGCAGAAAAGGATGCATTTTATGACCAGTTACGAAGTATGATAGATGAAATCCCAGGACCTGACATTACTATTTGGAAATTTACCTCTCAGATTGGTTGTGATAGGGATGTCTTGATATATGATATGTGCCCTGATCCTGGGGAATGATGATTATTGTTCTGTAGTATAAATGTTTTATGCATTGGAAATATGTACTTTGTACATAAGAATTTTCATAAGAAGACATAGAGATCACCTGATGTGTAACAAAGAATGAGACTGACTACATATAAGTTAGTAAACAATGGAGGTCATCCTTGTAAGATGTACGTGTCTACTGAAGAGCAGATATTGCATCTGATCATTATCTCTTGATGTCTTCAGTTTGTCTTTGCCTGAAAAAACTACAGACACTAAACCAATTTGTTCATTAGCTGTTGAAAGTCTAAAAGAGTAATGGAAAATACTTCCAAATACAGTTGGTTAAAAAAGAGTTCCAAATATAGTTGCAAACTCAGTTTCAGATTTGCAAAATATTGATGATTCTGAAGCACATTGGAAACTCTTTAAAAAAAATCATAGTTGTGATGGTGGAACATACAATCAGTTGAAGAAAAAGAATCCAAAAATAACAGCAGATCAAAAACAGAATGTGGTAGCGAATTGATGAATTGTAAAAAGCAAAATGCCAATTAGATCAAGCAAAAACACCTGAGGAGAAGACAGAAGCAACAAGATAACATAAAAAACTTGGAATGTAGGAGATTTCCGGTTTGCTTCCTGTCGTTGAAAGACGGTCCCGTTTTCGGACCGCCAGCCCCGCTGCCTGTCAGAGCTGCTTCGATCGAGAGAAGCGGCTTGGAAGTTCCCCAATCCTGAAGGATTAGCGGAATAGAGTTGGCGAGAAGCAGGTTGAGCCCCTGTGAGCCCCCAGATAGCTAGTCTTTGCTTCTGGGGAGGAAACAGGCGCGGCTCCCTTTCAGCTCGCCGAGATTCCGGACAGCGTGGGATGAGTCTACCCAGCGTAGAACAAGGCGGCAGGATCAACCTTTCTACTGAAAACAAAGCAAATTCAAACGAACAGGGTGGAATAACAACTTGAACCACAAAACTGCAAGTATTACTAGCCCTGTGATTAATTTTAAAACAGAAGAGTGAATGAGTGAAAGTCTCTTGAAAATGGCGCCCGGCTTCAGTGTTAACGAGCTGAAAGCAAGAGTGGATTAGCAAAGTTATTTCAACAAGTTACAAAGTAGCACCATCTGTAACAAGTGGAGGAAAAGAAAATCCTTTTTAAAAACAAGCCTGATTTTGCTTCAATTTCACCTTTAATTTGACTAAACCTGGGGGAATTCTTTAGAGGACTTTGTGGTGGAGGAAAGGGAAAAAGGATTTCCTTTTTTGGAAAAGCTAGACTACGTGGCAGGATGGCTTCTAAGCAGACTAAACAGGAAGTGAAGGCGGCTGGGGGGGAATCCCCCACACATAAACCTGAACAGCAGCCTTCCCAGCCAGCAGAAAAAAGAGATTGATCTTGAAAGTTTAAAGGATTTCATTATTCAGGCTTTGGATGAGAAGTTTAAAAAGTCACAACAGGAAATCAAGCAGGAGATTAAAGAAATTAAAGAGGTGGTGCAAGAAAAATATGACAAGGTGACCAAAAAATTAATGACTGTGGTGACTGGATTGTCAGAAGCAATTATTAAAACAGATTCCAAGAATTTGGAAGAATTTAGATCAAAAATGGATGTCAAAATGAAGGAGACTGATTATAAAATCTTTGATGCTGATAATAAAATGCAGAGACTTGAAAATGAGATTACAATGATGCAGTTCAGGTCTATGGAATTTGCCATAAGGCTGAGAGGCTTAAAAGAGAATGATAGACAAGACCTGAGACAGACTTGTGCTGATGCTTTAGCTGTGCTGTTAAAGATTAGCCCTGAAGAGATTTTTTGCAAAATGGATAAAGTGTACAGAGTGAATTCATGGGTGGCCAGACAAAGACAATTGCCCAGAGATGTGGTGATATACTTTACAGATAGAAAAATGAGAAATGATATTTTGCAAAAGTCATTTCTCTCTGCTGTGCAAGTGGAGGGAAAGGAGATTGGAGTTTATAAAGAGCTACCACCTAAGATGTTAAAAGATAGAAAGGATTTTGGATTTCTAGTGAATGAATTAAAAAAAACAACAAATTCCATTTAGGTGGGCTGCTCCAACTGGTATAATCTTGAGGTATAAGGCAGAAAGATACCAATTAAATACTGTTGAGAAGGCGGAAGAATTCTATTCTAATGTCTTTAAAGAGAGCTCACCATTCCCACGTACATCTTCTATGCTGGAGATAAAGGAGAGTGATAAGGAGAAGCAATTTCAGCAAGGGATGGAAGAGCAGCCTAAGCAGTTGGAACTAGAGGCAATGGAAATGCAGGGAGCTACAAGAGGTTTTCTGGATGAGCCCCTGCTAGATCTTCCTTCGAAAATTGTGATTGAACCACCTAAGACTACAAGAGAAGTGGCTTTGGACCTAGACCGGATGTGTGAAGCTAAAGATCAGCGTATAACTCGAGCAATTTCTAAGCAACTCAAAGAAAAACAACAACAGGAAAGGCCCAAGCCACAGCAATATAAGAAAGGAGTCAAGGGTAATATACAAGAATGTGAAGCCATGGGAGGAGCAAAGCTGAAGACTACTGATTCGGAAAATCTTCGGCAAATGTGCTTGTCACTTCAAAAAAGTGTACATGATGATTACGTTTTTATCTTGGAATGTGAATGGATTAAATTCACCACAGAAAAGGAAGAAATTATTTACATACTTGAGACAATTTAATAATGATATAATTTGTTTACAAGAAACTCACGTTAGAACACAAGGTCAAAAATATCTGATAAATTCAAGATTAGGAACACATTTTATAGCTTCAAATTTGGAAAAAAAGAATGGTGTGGTTATTTATATAAATAAAAGACTGTCAGCTAAAATTATAGAAGCAGATGAATGTGGTAGGTTTATAGCAATTGAACTACATACAGCAAGTGGCCCAATTCTAGTGATTGGAATATATGCTCCTAATCAACAACAGGACAATTTTTACAAAACTTTGCATTCTAAAATATTGCAATGGGACTATAGATCTATTTTAATTATGGGAGATTGGAATGGAGTAATTGACTCTAAAATAGATAAAAAGAGTTCGGCGAAGTCAAGGATTAGACTACCACAGACTTTTTTTTGATATGAAAGAAGATTTGGAATTAAAAGATATTTGGAGAATACATAACCCAAAAGAATTGGACTTTACTTTTTTTTCAGATAGACATAGATCCTTTTCTAGGATTTTATTCTACTATCAGCTGACTTACTTGTAAAAACAAAAAAAACAAAGATTTTTCCAAGGACTTTAACTGACCATAGCCCAGTATGGATAGAAATTGAGATGGGAAAGAGTAAGAGAAGATCATGGAGTTTAAATGAAAATCTGTTTAGATATGAAAAGAATTTAACAGAACTTAAAAAGCAGATGAAAGAATTTTTTGAAATGAACTTGAATAAGGGTACCCCTATTGAAATTGTGTGGGATGCGAGTAAAGCATATATGAGAGGGGTACTCATCTATATGAACTCTAAACACAAATTGAATCGACAAAAGAAAAGAGCTGAAATGGAAGCAGAAATAAAGAATAAAGAACAGTTACTTATAAAAAACCCAACAGATGAAAGAATATGAGGAGCTATAAAACTTCTGAAAGATCAATTTCAAATGCTTATGGCGGAACAAACGGCAACAAATTTACAATTTGCAAAACATAACACATTTTGCAACACTAATAAACCGGGCAGATGGTTGGCTTATACACTAAGGAAGAAACAGAGTACACAGATCATAGATAGTATTGATACTGGAGGGAAGGAAATCTCTCAACAAAAATTAATTAAAGAAGTTTTTGTAGATTATTATACTAAATTATATGCCAAAGATGATACACAGAATGGATTTATAGAGAAATATCTAGAAAATAAAAGAGTCACAAAAATTACTAGTCAACAAAAGGAGAGAATGAATCATCTTATAACATCTGATGAGATTATTGCCGCAATTAAACAATTGAAAACAGCTAAAGCTCCTGGGATGGATGGTTTAACTGCGGTGTACTATAAAACTTTACAAGCAGAAATGATTGAACATCTTAAAGATCTATTTTGCAGTATACAACAAGGGGGTAGAATACCCCCATCATGGAAAACAGCTTATATTTCATTGATACCGAAAGAGCAAATAGGTCCTAAAAAACCTGAGAATTTTAGACCAATATCTCTTCTGAATAATGACTATAAAATATTTGCAAAAGTATTAGCCAACAGGTTGATGCCAGTTATTCAAGAGGTGATTCATTGTGATCAAGCGGCATTTATAGAAGGCAGATATATGAAGGATAATGTAAGGCAAGTTATAGGTTTACTGGAATATCTCGAAAAGACTAAACAGATCCCTGCAGTGCTGGTTTTCTTGGATGCGGTGAAGGCCTTTGATAGAGTGGATTGGAACTTTCTATTAAAGACTTTAAAAAAGATGGACTTCGGGGATCAATTTATACAGGCGGTTTCAGCAATTTATCAAGAACAAAAGGCACAGATTATTATTAATGGAAGTTTGACAACAGACTTTAATATTGAAAAAGGAACAAGACAAGGTTGTCCGTTATTCCCATTGTTATTTATTTTAACATTAGAAGTCTTGTTGAATACAATACGGGACTCGAGCACTCTGAAAGGAATAGTGATAAGGCAAGAGGATTACAGAATAAGGGCATTTGCAGATGATCTGGTTGTTACCCTAACACAGCCGATGGAATCAATAATCCAGATGAAAGACATTATAGAACAGTATGGTACGGTATCAGGATTTAGATTGAATCAGAAAAAAACTAAGATGATAGTTAAAAATATGACACAAGATCGAAAACAGGAACTTGAAAGCAAGGCAGGTTTTGAGATAGTACCAAAGGTCAAATATCTAGGAGTTCAGGTTGCAGAATCAAATATGAAACTGTTTCAAAATAATTATGAGGTGTTGTGGCGAGACGCACAGAAAGATATGGAGACTTGGAAAAAACTGCTGCTGCCTCTACTTGGAAGAATAGCAGCAGTTAAGAGAATGTTAAATTTACACAGTCGCAGAATTTGAGGGAAAATTTTTATAAAATGTTTTATAGATGGCATTTAGATCCTAAGAAATTGTCGTGCATGTACCCTAATGTTCAACCAAAATGCTGGAGATGTGATTGCCTAGATGCCACATATTACCATGTGTGGTGGACTTGTAAGAAAGTGAAGGCTTTTTGGATAAAAATTTGGTGGATTATGCAGAATGTTTTGAAGAAAAAAATTCATTTCTCTCCACAATTGTTTTTATTGGGTATAGTTAAGGGTTTTACATTGGGTGAAACAAAGTTGATATTGTATATGATAACAGCAGCGAGATTATTGATAGGTCAATATTGGAAAAATGAAGCTATGCCTACTATTGAAGAATGGACTTTGAAGATGGCCAGTTTTGCAGAGATGGCGAAAATTTCAGCATATTTAAAAGATCGCTCACAAGAGACTTATGTATGGGAGTGGAAAAAGTGGATAGATTATGTGCAGAATAAATATCAAACTAGGAAATATCAGATAGCTTTTAACTGAAAGTATTATATAGGGACAGAATATTTGAATTTTGTAAAGATGTGGAAAATATATAGGGTTTGGAGGGGTTCAAGTTTTATAAAAAGGGGATTTTGATTTGGATTATATTATGTGGAAGTCCGGGGGGAGGGAAGGGCTGGGGGGGTTAGGGAGGGTTGGGGGGTTAGGGCGGGTTAGGGAGGTTAGGGAGGGTTGGGGGGGGGAAAATTGGGGAGAAAATGTAATTGTAAAAGTTTTTCAATAAAAAAAAAAACTTGGAACGTAGAGTTAAACATACCTGCAAAGAAGATAAAAAAGACTGGCTGGAATGAAAAGCAGCTAAGGCACAAGATGCTTCAGCAAGGAATGATGTCAAGATGCTATCACCTTGCCTG
Organism: Arizona elegans; assembly: GCA_022577455.1. Lineage (NCBI taxonomy): Eukaryota > Metazoa > Chordata > Lepidosauria > Squamata > Colubridae > Arizona > Arizona elegans. The sequence goes on along the minus strand of JAKOOJ010000004.1, from coordinate 111,151,835 downwards.
TGAACTAACAGGAATTAGAAACAATGCCAATGTCCCAATTAAAGATAAATATGGGAACATGTTGCTTAGTAAAGAAGTAGAACAAGAAAAATGTTGGATTGAACATTTTAGCAATGCATTGAACCAACCTACCCCATAAATAACATTTGATTTTGCCAACATTGCACAACCAAAGGAGCTTGATGTCAATATGGAACCAATTACAATTATTGAAATTCAAAACATAATACAGTCGTTAAAAATGGCAAAGCAGTTGGTTTAGATCAGATATCTGCAGAACTCCTAAAACTTGGTGGAGATAGTTTGGTGCAAGAGCTCATTTTTAAAATTATTTTTTAATTATTATTTATATGTTGGTGCCAAGAATGCATATCAGAAGACTGGAGATGGGGAGTAATCATTAAAGTACCAAAGAAAGGGAAGCTGAGTGATTGTAACAAGTGGAAGGGCATAATGTTGATATCAGTCCCTGGAAAAGTTCTGTGCCCTTTGTTGCTAAGGAGACTGCAGTACCTGCATGAAGAACAAGCATGATTCAGGAAAGGATGCTCTTGTAACAACGATATCATGACCTAAGAAATTTCATCAAACAGAATTTAGAACTCCAGAAGCTAACAGTAATCAATTTTATTGACATTACTCGATTCATCAAGAATCACTATGGAATCTTGAATAATCTAAGGTATTCCTCAGCATTTTATCAACATCTTTAAGAGCTTATATTATAACTCAGTTGCTGTGTATGAAAGGAATCTGGAAATCAGTCTTCTTTAACATCAATACAGGATTAAGACAGGGATGTATATCATCACCATTCTTGTTTCTCCTCTCCATGGACTTCGTTATCCATAGAGCAATGGATTTCCCTAGCTTTGGCATCCCATGGGCAGCAGCCCATCTAATAAATTTAGATTTTTCAGATGACATTGTGTTGCTTGGTGAAACAAACGGGTGCTTGCAAGAAATGACCACCAATTTAGATAATAAGGCCAACAAGATTGGCTTATGTACAGTATAAATATCAAGGAGATCAAGTTTATGCAAGTCAGAAGTGCTCAGGATAATATACCTATAACAACAGTCCATAGCCAGGCTATAGAACAAGTCCAACAATTTACATATCTTGGTAACATTATGTCTATCAATGGAGGTGCAGGTAAGGACATTTACTATCAAATTGGGATGGCAGCAGTCATGTTTCAACACATGCACTGAATTTGACCTACGGTAACCGTAAGTATTACCACAAACATAAAACTCTTCAAGAATATTGTTATACCAACTTCAATATATGCTTGTGAAAATATGGAAATGTACAACCAAGATGATTAAACAGTTAAATGTTTTCCAACAATGCTGCTTGAGAAGAATCATCCATGTCTCAAATCGTGACCATATCATTAATGAAGAGGTACTATAAAGATCAGATTTAGAACACTTATTGAGTGAATGAACGAATGGGAATGAATGAATGAAATAACACGGCTTGTTAGCCATACCTCCTGGAGCAAACAGAAAACGAGGCTGTTCTCAGAAAACCTGATGCCAAATACTTAAGGAAGATCTTAAAACTACTTTATTAATGTTCCTTGGGACAATGTCGAAGATGCAGCAAATGATCAAAACTGCTAGAAAACACTTGTTGCACAATGTACTCTGAATATGGTCTAATGATGATCATGTACCAAAGATCAAATTTCAGTCCTAAATGTGGACTTGCAGAAAAATAACTGCTTTGCCAGTTTAGTGCATGCACATTAGATAAACCCAACAGGAAAAAAATAGATCAAAAGGGCTGGTGATCTTTTATGTATAGTATGTACAAACTCTAGTTCATAATATCCTTTTTAATTCTTGTGTTGGCCATTGGATTTCTGGAAAAGGATTAATGTATAAACTGAGCATGAGGTGAAAGAGAAAAAGATAACACAAGGTAGTGAAATATGAATGACTATGTTTTGATGTTATATTAAGGATATTGCAAAGAACAAGGTAATGTATTCCACAATCTCACATAATTCCAACTCAACAACTTGCTCTGATAAACTGTGGAATCAAAGAGAGCTTTGACAAATGAATGTCTCACAACTCTGTCCTTTTGTGGAGAACTTAAAGAAAGAGTGGAAACCTATTGGCCTTCAGTTTATGTTGAAAGGCCAATGCAGTCCTAGGCTGCATCAAAGAGGGATAGTATAACAATCACAGGAACTGATAGTACTACTTTATATTGCACTTAGTGAGGTCTCTTGGAGTACTGCATCCAGTTGTGATCACTGTAATACAGGAAAGGTGCTGAGTTCGACCTAGAAAGAGTCTAGAGAAAAGTAACAAAGATGATAAGACTAACTCATATGACGAACAGGTAAGGAACTAGGTATGTTTAGTCTAATGAAGAGAAGGCTTAAAGGAAATTTGACTTTCTTCTAATACTTGAAAGGCTGCCATAGGGAAGAGGGGTTTGGTTTATTCCCCAAAGCACCTGAGGACAGGACAAGAATCAATGGGAGGAAGCTTGTCAGAAGGAGATCCAACCTGAAAATAAGAATGATTAATCAATGGTGCAGCTTGTCTCCTGGAGTTATGGCTTGCTCCACTGCTGAAGATTTTTCAGGAAAGATTGGATAGCCATTTGTTTAGGATGGTGTAAGGATTCCTGCCTTAGGCAAGGGATTGGATTAGAAAATCCCCATGCCCTTCTAGCCCTATGATTCTATGATACATCTGATGATTCCTGATTGTTGACTAAGGAGTTGGAGTCCAACACATTTAGAAGGTATCTCAACCTAAGGCTACTTCCTTTTCCCCAGTAACTTCCTCCTTTTTTTTCTTTTTTTTCTTTTTCTCTTTCTGGTGATGTACAGTTCAGTATCCCAAATGGAAAGAAATTAGTTCCTTGGAAAATTAATCAGGAACTTCAAGCCAAAGCTTGCTACTTTTGAATGTCTCACTTTGAAATTCTGTGATTACCGGTAGTCATTCTGAATCAGGGCATGTCAGGATTTGTGTCTGGGTTTTATAAGAATATAAGTATTCAAGTTGTTGGAGCAGATAAATTAACACCCATAAGACCTATCCTTCTAGGTGTGAAGGAGCATGAACCTTAAAGGTTGCATTAAACACACAACTCTGTTATTATTTATAGTGAGCATTAATTTGATGGTACAATTGAAACTTTACTACCACACTGAACTAGCAATCCATCTGTTTTTTAAATTTGACTATTGATAATTAGTATTTATTTCTGTTGCTGTGGCTGTTTCCCATTTGTCTTCAAGGACATATTGAACTCACTTGTTATCTAGAAATAAATCTAAAATTCATATACTGACTGCTAGACATTTACTCTAGATATCAACAGCTGGAACTAAGATGGAATTAGGCAAATTATAATGTGCAGCATGATTATGTAACCTACCACTGGTGATATAAAAATGATTGAACAAAGATTCCAATTCTGGAGTCCTTTGAATTTTACCTTTTATGTATTTTTATTTAGGTAATTTAGGTAGATAATTTTCTTGGGTTAGCCAAAGTAAGCCATGATAGATTGTTCGATTTTGTCTAAATGCTATGTGTGAAGCCACCCACAGCTCATGGCGTGTTTTCCTGAAAATAAGACCTTGTCTTACATTTTTTTGAACCCTGAAATAAGTGCTTGGCCTTATTGCCATGTGCTCAAAAGCCCAATTGGGCTTATTATCAGGGATGTCTTAAACAGGGTAATATGTTGAATGAATAATAATTGTTTATTCAGTAAACTATAGAAAAACAGAGTTAAATGGCTTTATGTAGTTTCCTGTTAATAGGAGCTTCCTCAAGTACAAAAGTACATGCCTCAAGTACAAAAAAAGCCATAATTACTTAACATCACCTAGCCAATCTAGGCCAGTCCTTTCTCCAAGGCATTCTTTGGAGAAGTTAAAAAAATATAGATGATGGCTACAACCATCATCCTGAAGTTTTTTAACCTTCTCTGTGAATGTTCCAATTTCTGTGATGGTATAATCATGTATTTGCTATACTTTCTATGGCCCAGGATCAGGATTCTGTGGCCCAATGACTAAATAGGGGGGAAATAACAGCATGGTCATTTTTAGGAACAATCCCAATTCTGTAGCAATTATATAGATAAAACATTTATTTTGCATATGGGCTGGGAACTGGAGCAGACATATGCTAACCCTTATAGGGAGACAGATTTGCTCCTGTGCCTTGTACAAGTTTACAATACTGGATGTACTTGACTCTATATTTAGCATTGCCTAGTCTTACTTCCATTATTACTATAGAATGCTTTTATTACATTTCAGGTGATTATTATGTCATTGTATTAGTGAATCTTGTAGTTACAAGCCACCTTGCAAATATTAGGGCGATGGTTTTCAATCTTGGTAGCTTGAAGATGTGTGGAGTTCAATTCCCAGAATTTCAGAAGATCACACATCTTCAAGCTTTCAAGGCTGAGAAACACTTTTAGAACATTAGACAGCTTAAAAACGCTACAAGTTTCTACTTCTGTTGCTTCTATTCTTGTTGTTATATATGAGGAGGAGGTAAAAAAACAGCAACACCCTAATTTGGTATTTTGCTTCATTTAGCCGCATATGAATCCAATCAGTGATAGCAATCATATCCATAGTCAAGATTGTGGCTGTCCGTAAGCACTAATTTTGTCTCTGGCTGAGATTATTTTGTAAACATTTAGCTTTTTAAAATGACACAATTTTTTCCTGATTGTGTGGTTAAACATGTCACTACTGCTTTTTGATCTTACATTCAAATGTAGGGTTACCAGATAGCTAATCAGTTGGATACAAAGGTGAATACAGACAATTGGAAAGAAGGGTGGAAGAGGCCATCCTAAGTATTGAACTTTCTTGGCAAATTACAGTGAAAAACTGCAAACAAATGAATTTAGACCTACATTTATATGAAATTACTTTTTCCAGGATCAGAAAACCTTTTTCCATCATATTTTTCCAACAAATCTTTATTTTTAAGAACATATGTTAGTGATAACAGAGAATCAACAATGCATTTCCAATTTCATCCCAGAAACATATGATGAATCATGTGGTCTATGGAATACATTGAAGGGACTGGATTGAAATTGATTGCTAGAATCAGGAAATAAATAATGTAAATCTAGGCTGCTGAGTCTCTCTCAAGTGATAACGGAAAGAATGAAGCGTACCATTTACAAAGTCACAATACACAAAAGTTTCAGTGACTACTGTTGTGAAAATAGTAATTAAAAATATCCTCAAAAAGCCAGATATTATTTGACTCTCAGACTTTGCCGGTTGAATGGAGGAGATGAGGACAAAAGGAGGACATATCCTCCTTTTCCCACATGAATGGTAACTATTCAGGAAGAATATGATCTGTGCATGCCCAGTTTGATAACAATTTGCCCATAAGATTGTAACAAACCCTGGGGACTTACTGCAGCAAGAAAAATGGTAGGCCAGGTTTGCAAGAGAATTCAAAGCAAACTGCTTGTTCAGCATCTGAAGCTCAATAGAGTGTTTTTTATTCCTTTTGAGATCCAAAACCCTTCAGGCTCTCTTTCCTTCAGAAAATATTAAGAAGTACTTTTTTCACCTGGGGCCTAACAAAATTTCTCTGTCAGATTCTCCTCCTTCCAATACAGGAAGAATAGGTCAGTGGTGGGCCCATTTGATATGAATTGTTTGTTTTGGTTGTGATATAAATTTTCCCCATTAACATAGATTTGTTTTCTGCCCCTTTTGTTTGCTTTTTGAGATAGTATATTTTTAAATGATACATTGTCCAAAGTCAGTTATGAATTCGGGTGACCTTAAAAATTGAAAGTATAAATATATAAATTATAAATATATTGTTCTTTACTATTAAATGATCACTCTAAGAATAGACCTCCCCAAGCCAGGAGAGCCAATCCTTTTTTCAAAATAGCTTTATTGTGAATTTCTCTTTTGTCAGCAACTTATTTAGCTCTGTCAATAGTTTCCAATGTTATGTATCTTGATACAAATAGTTTCCTATTAGTTGCTATTTACTAGCATGCCACATGAAGTAAATTAAATCCCAAAAACTGCATTTTGTTAAAATCAGAAGAAGAAACAGCTTATTACATTTCATGATTGTCTTTTCCCAGTTAGGGAGTTGAGTGGTTAACTAACTCAGAAGTGTCAGCAACTTATTTAGCTCTGTCAATAGTTTCCAATGTTATGTATCTTGATACAAATAGTTTCCTATTAGTTGCTATTTACTAGCATGCCACATGAAGTAAATTAAATCCCAAAAACTGCATTTTGTTAAAATCAGAAGAAGAAACAGCTTATTACATTTCATGATTGTCTTTTCCCAGTTAGGGAGTTGAGTGGTTAACTAACTCAGAAGTGTTCAGGGGCAGTGAGAACAGATTACATTTGTGTTCTGGCAGTAATTAGTTTACTGGGATGTAAAAACTGAGTTTGCCTCAAACTTTATACAGCTGTTGGACTCAAGCAAACACAATTTCTACCCTCCTTGTTGTGACTTTTGAAAGGAAAAAGTTATAGGTAGCAAGTACTTATTGATAGCTTCAATGGGCATATAATACACTGCTCAAAAAAATAAAGGGAACACAAGCAGAAGACATCCGAGATCTGAATGAATGAAATAGCCTTATTAAATACTTTGTTCCTTACATACAGTAGTTTTGTGTTCCTTTAGTTGTTTGAGCAGTGTATAAACTACTGTATGTAAAGAACAAAGTATTTAATAAGGCTATTTCATTCATTCAGATCTCGGATGTCTTCTGCTTGTGTTCCCTTTATTTTTTTGAGCAGTGTATTATATGCCCATTGAAGCTATCAATATTTTTAAAGGAAAGTATATGACTGGGGATTAGAGGAATTTGGGAGGGGATGCAGGGTTTGTACTCTTGTTCTTCTCCTTTTAGATTCAGCTAGATATAATCAAGGATTTTATTTGGTCTACATTTTTAAACAAAAAGTCCAAAGTTGACTTTTGGGACTAACTTCATATTGACATTGTTGGAGAGAAAGGTTGGGACTAATCTGCAATTCCTCTGTTCCTTCTCAACTAAATATAGTAAATTTGATCCCTCTCTATTTGTCTACTCAGTCAAGGTTATGAAATCAATACTCAGTCTCCAGATAGTTTATTTGTAATGGTCTGAAAAACCTGATCAGTCACACAAAGGATATATTAGCAATACTCCCAAGATTAAAGATCACCTCCCATTACCAAATACGGAGTATTTACAGACTCAAAGTGCAAACAAATTATTGGTTACAAGATACAAGCAGATGCCAAACAACTCCATATTCAGTTACAGATGAATTCATGATCAGATACATGCATGGATATTGTATTACATTTTAGGAAAAAATACATTATACATTTTCTAATGTTTACTGTTCTGTGTGCCAAGTTGTACTGCATGTCATTGCATTGTGTCTCCATAGCAAATATAAACAACTCTTATTTTTCTATAAACTTCAACTTTCCTATCCTTATACTGTATAGTGAAGTGGTCAAAGATCATTCCAAAATCCAAAATCAATATGTGTACTTATATGCCTGCCTATCTATTTGGCACTGCATGTAAATATATACATTTCAAGTTAAATAGCATGGCAGAACAAACTTACAAAAGTGTTGCTAAAGCTTGAATTCCAGCCATCTGTAGAAGGCTATCCTGCTTTTTACTTGGATGTTTGTTTGTTTCCTTTGGTTTCTTTGATATAAATTATTCCAGAAAATGTTACTATGTTGCAATAAGATTAAGGCATATAATTAGAATATCATACCCTGAAACACAAGATAATTCTTTAAAACATTGTTTTAATTAATTCAGGGGATACCTTGGATAGAATGAATTATACTGTTTAAAATTGCAGCTTCTGTGGGGTTTAGGATTCTATGCAATTTTTAAAGACATGGAGCTGTATTCCAAATGTGATGGAGCAAAGTCCAAAAAGTAGATGTGGCTCAACAAAGAATGTCTGGCTTTTTTTAAAAATGAAATCATTATTAATTTTTAAAGCTCTACTTATAGATCCCCTGCAGTAAGATTAATTTAACAAGCAGGATTAACTAATAAAGGCTTATAATTAATTCTTCCCATTTAAATATTTAAAATCTAGCTTCCTTTTCTCCCAGATCGAAAACATCACCTTAATTTAAAATGCCAAAATGAATAAAAATGTCATATCTGAGCTTAGTAGACAATAAGGTAAGCATCAGCTGAGTTTCTCTGAGAAAGGTATCATTTAACTGGGACATCACTTGATATACGAAATCTCACGTTTGCTTGAAAATATATAAGTTATCCAAAATTGTAAGTCATGATATAATTGGTTTGGTTTAGAATATTGTGAAGACTCTACGAACAGTGGCATATTTAAGAAACCATGGTTAAACAGACTATAACTTATTGATATGGGAAACAGATATTAAATAAGTTGTTTGAAGTTGCAGGTTAATATGAGAAAAAGGGTTGATGTGAAAGAAAGTGATGGTTTTGTGATGAGATTAGGGAACATGGGCATATCCAGCGTTGTCCCCTCTGATGAGTGAAGCTGTATTTTTGTAATCATGATGGGGCATTCAATTGGTGTGGAACTGTCTTCTCAGATTTTTGATTTCCCTGTCCTCAGTACAAGGACATTCTCTGTACAGCAATTATCTTTTAAAGTGCCATTCCATATTAGTTGTTCTCCTTTTCTGCTTTCTCAGAATTTTTTCCCCCAAATATTTGTAAATAGTATTTTTCTCACATCTTTTCTAAACTAGAAAGGACTTCTTAACGCGATAGTTTAGATCTTCAAAGCACTTAAGACACATTAACTAATTATCATCATAGCAGCTGTTAAATCAGGATGTCTCATCTCAGTTTCTTTCATCAAGACAGAGAAAGGGGAGAAACTGTGAATTGCTGCTCTCTTCTTTTCATCCTCCTTCAAATATCTGGAATTTTCTCAGAATTTCATTTTAAAATGAGATGTAACACAAAGCCATTTAAAAAAAACACAGCAGGGACTTTGGAGTTTGGATGGCTGTTGTTGTCCAATTTCTATAGAGACAAATGATAATTTAAAGACAAGGTGAGACATTTGTTTTCCCTCAAAAAGAAGCACAACTCAATTGAGTCAGGGCTTTGTTTGACTTTGTGTTTTATGGATCAATAGAAGGCTGCTAAGCTCCACAATGTGCCTGACTGGTATTTGGGAAGAAATCAAAAGGCTGTTTCTTCTTTATTTGCATTGGCAGAAAATAAAGGACAATATATTCCACTGTCCTTAACCTGTTGTCTATTTTTTAAGAATCTCACATTGCTAAAATACATGTAAAATAATAATGTAAAACCACACAATGCATTCATATAAAATCCTATAAACCAATTTGCAATGATTTTGGTGATATTCAGTTTAAATGAATTGATTTATACTTTACAGAAATCACAAGTACAGGTAGTTCTTGACCTATGACTACAATGGAGCCCAAAATTTCTATTGCTAAATGAGACATTTGTTAAGTGAGTTTTGTAAGTGAATCACTGTACTGTTAAATTATTAACACAGTTGTTAAGTGAATCTGGATTCCCCATTGACTTTGCTTGTCAGAAGGTTGCAGAAGGTGACCACATGACTGACAACATTGCAATTGTTATAAGTACAAGTCAGTTGCCAAGCATCTGAATTGTGATCACATAACCATGGGGATGCTGAAATGTGGGTTGTAAATGTGAAAAATGGTGATAAATCACTTTTTTAAAGTGATGTAACTTTGAACAGTTATTAAATGAACTATGGTAAATTGAGGCCTATTTATAATTATTAATGGAGATCTAACAAAACTATGTGCAATACAAAAGGGAGTAATACAAGGTTGCCCATTGTCCCTTTTCCTATTTATTTTGGTTCTTTAAGTACATAAAACAAGAAGAGAGAATTCTAAGAATAAAGATTGCAAGTAAGACTGTCAGGTACGAAAGACTAGTTCCACATATGAGCATCCAATTAAACTGATTTATTTATAAAGTCCTAGGCACAGGAATCACCTCAACTAATAGTCAGCACTTGCTTGGAGCTAAATAAGGATTCTAGTGGAAATCGAGTGGGGCTGAACTTACTGTATTGGTGAATATATACAGATTCTAGGCTGATTGTCTTTAACCCTGCTCCCTGGTTCTGCCAATCTTTCTCTTACAGAGACTTATAAATTAAGAGCTTTCACAGATTATTTAGTGCTGGCTCTAGAAGATCCTTTAAAGGGAATTGAAATATTATTAGCTAAATTAAAAGAATGTGGTGCATTAGCAAGTTTTAAGATTAATAAACACAATACAAAACATATGAAAATGCAAAATCAAACAATTGATGAATGAAATGAATTTTAAAATTGAGAAAAAGGTAAAATGACAGCCATAGTACATTCAACATTAATTGTATAATATTTTAAAATAATTATGTTAAGGCATGAATGTCAGATGTACCATATTGAAAATTTGGTACAGATACAAATCCAAATTTTGTCCAAAGACATCTTTATGGCTCACAGTACAAAAAAGCATTTTACAGATGAATAATGATAAGTAAACACAAATGCTTAATTTATTGTGAGATCCTAACATTTTTTTAATGGGAATGTAATATAAAATCAAGAGAAAACCTGGTAGCAAAGAGATATATTTGCCAATGGTTTTATGTACAATTATTAGAAAGGCTTAAAATAGACAAAATAATCAATGGTTTTGAACAGTGTAAGACACTGTGCACAAATGTTGAACATATAATTGACAAAATGTATAAACTTTAAATTAAAAACTGAAATAGAAGAAAATGAAACAATGTATGATAAAATAGCTAAAATTTTGGTTAAATTTACAAATGGAACAATGGGAAAATATGTAGCTGAAAGAATTGAAATTTACATTACTGTATGTTATCTTAAAGAGAATGTTTATACTATACAATGATGTATCATTGGTATATATAGACAAGGAACTTGTCTAAAATTTATAAATATATGTTGCGAATATATGTTGCAAATGAGAACAATATGAAGAGACATTTAATCATAGTTGGTGAATATGTAAAAAAGCTAGAAAGTTCTAGATACAAATACATACACTTTTTCAGAGGATTTTAAAGATTATAGTAATATTCATTTGAAACCAGAGGTTTTTCTTTTGAAATTGATGGGCAACATGCAACTTTATTTTTATGTATTGGGTTTTTTTGTAAACAAGTTTTATTAGAATTTTTCTTTCATCTTACATATTTTATAAACAGAATGTTGATCGGGTCACATTTTATACATCTTATATATATTAATCTTAATAATCTATTCCAATCTTCCCATTTTTTCCATATTCATCTCTTTTATATAATTCTTTATCAAAAATTAATCATTTTTCACCATATCTTGTTATTTCAGCTTCTGCCATATTATTCTTTTTTTTCCAGGTCCATTTTACATGTTTCCAATTTCAGCCATAATATTCTTTTTCCATACTTCTTTATCTTATCTTAATTTCTTCTTAATACATAATACATAAACAGTATCACTATCTGCCCTTAATTCTTAATCTCTTACAATAACATCAATTAATGATCTTATCTCTCCATTACAGAATATATTTCTCCAAATCCCCATCCCACTTTTTAACATTTCAACTTTGTCTTTTAATTAAAATTGTCTTCAAAATTAAACTAAATTGCCATTTCACATTACATCTACTATTCTGTTTTACTATAAGAAATATACATCATCATATTCAAATCTTACATTAAAACCCTTTAACTTAGTTGACCATCCACAATTAATAATATTAATACAGTTTCCTTAAATCTACTAGTATGTACTTTATTTCCCTTCCTCCTTTGATTATTCCCTTCCTCCTTTCCACTCATCTTCCCTTCTTTAACCATTTTCTCTTGGTCTTTCCAAAATTCCACCTTGATAGTTTTCTCCTTTTATCCCATTATTTCTTCTTCTTCTTCTTCTTCTTCCTTTTCTTCTTCTTCTTCTTCTTCTTCTTCTTCTTCTTCTTCTTCTTCTTCTTCTTCTTCTTCTTCTTCTTCTTCTTCTTCTTCTTCTTCTTCTTCTTCTTCTTCTTCTTCTTCTCCTTCTCCTCCTCCTCCTCCTCCTCCTCCTCCTTCTTTTCTTTTATATTTATTATATCTTTTCTTCTGAGTTCTTTTTTTCACTTTTAGATATATTATTTGAGTAGTTCTTCCCAAGCTTTCTTCTAATCTCTTTCCACTATTTCCCTCTTTACCCTTTGATTGATTCTTTTTTGGGGGATGTTCCCCCTCATCCACTCTTTTTTTGCCACTGTAAATCCCAGTGAAATCATCTAACTGCTTTTTGCATTCAATTCCTTTTCCTTCAATATTATTTTCTTGCTCCTCATTTATGCTCTCTTTTGCCACCTACTCCCCTATTTCCTGTTCTGTGTGTTCCAGCAAAATTTCTGACTTTTTATTATCTATCCTTTAGTGATTCACACATATTTTTAAATATCTCAATTAATTCCTCACACATCCAAGACTCCATATTGTCAGTTTAAGAAATTAATACTTTTCAATTATGACACATATAATTAAAATTTAAAATTCATATAGTCCCTTTTTGTTTTCAAATGATGTCCAATTCAAGTATTTATCCAGTCCACTCCAAGTTAAAAATTTGTTATTTTCCACAGCCTTTGAGAATTGAAACAAGCAATGTAGAAAGACAAATACTCCTTAAAAGTTCCCACAGTTTCAAAATTATCTTTTAGTAGTCAAGATCAAAGCTGTACTTTCTCTTCTATCTTCCAATAAATATTGCAGTACTCTCTTTCCACCAGCAGATGCCTCTCTCAAATCCACAATATTATCAAACCAACTAAATGTCAAAGTTGTCAAAAATATTTTAAATCACATAAAAATACTTTTCCTCGGATTCTTTTCTTTTATTATTTTTAGTTTCTCCAAATCCAATTATAGATACGAAAACTTTCTTGGGCTTTAGTATTCTAGCCTCCTCTTTGTTCTTCTCCCTCCACAGAATTTCCCAAGTGCCAATTAGCCACTTATTTCAGCTTGGGACACCTTTTAATGTTCCAATCCAAAATTTTCTTTTACCTATGAGTTGGCTAATCACTCACCCGGTACCAGCACTGTGTTCAAACACCGCTCCTGCACAAAAATTTAGTCCGGTTGCCCCAGCTAGAAAATGGTCATTTTACAATGGCCACCACCCCTGCCGCCAATCCAAAGAGCTGCCTTTCCTTCTTCACCATCCTTACAGGACAGTTTCGGTCCAAAGACCTCCCAATAATTGTTTGTCCGGCTGGATTTTCACGGATCTCGTCAGAGCCTGCTATTTTTCCAGCCAGTCTTGCCACGATGCTTCCGGTTTCTGTTTTTATGTATTATAAGTGCACCAATACTATTATATACACAAAGATGGCACTACCCCAAATGGAGCCGATCTGTAAAGTGGGAGGGAAAGAACAGGTGTTCAAAGAACAGGTGGCAGTTATGGCTAGGAGAGCCTTTACGCAACTTCAGATTATTTATTTATTTATTTATTGGTTCGATTTATATGCCGCCCTTCTCTGGAGACTCAGGGCGGCTTACAATGCATTAAGCAATAGCCTTCATACTTTTGTATATACCATATGTACCTCATGTATATTATCTATACATTATATTATATTATATATATTATGTATATTATCTGCCAGTTGCAGCCTTTCCTTGATCAGGAGTCCCTGTGTGCAATCATTTAGGTCTAGTCATTTTACAATGAGCTGTTATTGGGACCCCAAGAATGTCCATGTAACACCACTGCTCTGTGAGCTGCATTGGCTGCTGGTCTGCTTCCAGGTGCAATTCAAGGTGTTGGTAATCACCTTTAAAGCCCTTCATGCCATGGTTCAGGCTACTTAAGGAACTGTATCATCCCACAGCAATTGTCTCATCATACCCATGCTAACAGAGGAGTCATGCTGTGGACCCACAGGCCCAATTATTCTGACTGGTGGGGTCCAGGAGAAGGGTCTTTTCTGCTATTGCACCTGCCCTCTGGAACAACTTACCCCCTGGACTGAGGTCAGCACCAGCCCTGCTGACCTTCCATAAGATTCTAAAGGCCTGGCTCTGCCAGTTAGTTAAATGCATCAAGAGTTCGATCCTGACTGGCTCAAAGTTGACTCAGCCTTCCATCGTTCCAAGATCAGTAAAATGAGGACCCAGATTGTTGGGGCAAATGCTGACATTGTAAATCACTCAGAGAATGCTGTAAAGCACTGTGAAGTGGTATATAAATCTAACTGCTATTGCTATTGCTCCAATGGGGGTAGAGCTGATTGATGGATTAACAACAGATCCCATCCCCTCATCCTAATCCTTCCCATTTTTTAATTGGGCCACTGTGTTTGACTTTTTGTATTAACTTATTTGTTTTTAGTGGATATAATTATTATCCTTTATGATTGTAAGCTGCCCAGAGTTACCTTGATGGGTGGCCAATATATTTTATAAATAAGTAAATAAATACATAAATAAGAAAGAAAGAAAGAAAGAAAGAAAGAAAGAAAGAAAGAAAGAAAGAAAGAAAGAAAGAAAGAATTGATAGTTGGTACATCATATTTTTGGATGATATGCATCTTCAGCATATCATCATTAAATCAAAATGCTATTTTCGTTTTCCACTTTTCCACATCTTTTCTGTAACTATCTGTCTCACAGAAAATAATTTCTAACTGTATCTATTGTTAGAGACAATCAGTTGTTGGGAAAGTCTTCAGTTTCATTTCCTTCTAGCCCTGCCATATTGGATTCCTGGAAATTTCTGCCATGTTTGAGACTGCTAAGCTGAGGGAGACTATACTTCTATCAGAATAACTGTCATTGAAGATCACAGAGGTGAACAGATCTGATTGTTTTGACTGAATACTTACATCAAGTGACAGCAATCCTTTATTTACAGTATGGAGGAATGCAAAAGAGAACACTAGGAGACCATATATGAATTTATCTTTTATTGTGTATCTCTGTCTCCTCAGGAAATTTCAAGGCAATGTCTTGTTTCTTGTGTGTGTGTGTGTGTGTGTGTGTGTGTGTGGGTGGGTTTTTTTCTTCTTCTCTTTTTCTTATTTTTTTTTTATTGCTTTACCTTTTTGGGGGGAATAAAATGAAATTGTGTGTGTGTGTGTGTGTACATAGAAATTTCAAGGCAGATGTGAGGAGCTCATTGCAGCAATATAAGAAATAAAGAAGTAGTTAGATGGTTAGCTTCCTTAGATATCAAATTATAACATCTTTCCCATTGCGATTCTGTGGTGTCATATTATGGAGATTTTATTATGTTTTTATCCTAATTTGTCTTTTATCTTAATTTAATATTTTATCTCTTATATTGTCCACATATCATACATACATACATACATACATACATACATACATACATACCAGGGGTGGGTTCTACTTACCTTTACTATTGGTTCGCAATGGTGCCATGCACATCGATGACTTCCTACAAGAGGTAGAAGCCAGATTTGAGGTGGAGGAGGATCAGTATGCAGAGGATGAGCTTCGAAACCTAAAGCAAAGAGGGTGACCCATTAAGGAACACATCCATGAATTCACACAGGAGAGTTGTGGGGAAGCTACCCCCTTTGCCAGACTGGCTATTAGTTCACTTTTTCAGAATGAGCCTGGACAAGCAAATTGCCCAAGTAACTGCCTATCGGGACATTCCAAACTGACTCTGAGTGGTTCAGAGTAGCCATAAAAGTGGATTGTGTGCCAACAACATGCGGAAGCAACTGGATAATAATAATAATAATAATAATAATAATAATAATAATAATAATAATAATAATGACATCAATGTTCATTGACATTGCAATATGCACGAATTGAAGATAAGCAGCAAGAAAAAATCACAAAGTCCCGGGACTTACAAATTGAAGTTGAGCGACTGTGGAAAAAGAAATCGTGTGTTGTCCCGATTGTAATTGGAGTCCTTGGAGCAATACCCAAAGGGCTACCCCGCTATTTAGAAATTCTAAAATTGCCGGACTTGAACATTTTGATTCTACAAAAAACCACCTTATTTGGAACAGCTTACATCCTCCGACGATACCTTAACAGTTCCTAGGTCCTTGGTTAGGACTCGAGCTGCTGAGCTATTAACCAGCCTCAAAGGCTGTGAATCTCACTAAAGATTAACTAATAATAATAATAATTATTATTATTATTATTATTTTATTTCTATACCGCCCTTCTCCCGAAGGACTCAGGGCAGTGTACAGCCTATTTAAAAACACAAGACAAAACATCAATTAAAAATTTAAAATAATTAAATAAATTTGGCTCAATTTAAAACCCCACAAATTTAAAATACCCCAATTTAAAATTATTATGTTGATAGCCCAGCCTGGCAGAACAACAGGGTCTTCAGTGCACAGCGAAACACCCGGAGGTCGGAGATCTTACGTATTTCCGGGGGCAGTTCATTCCACAGGGCTGGGACTCCCACAGAGAAGTCCCTCCCCCTGGGTGTCGCCAGCCAAC
Source organism: Arizona elegans (assembly GCA_022577455.1). Taxonomy (NCBI): domain Eukaryota; kingdom Metazoa; phylum Chordata; class Lepidosauria; order Squamata; family Colubridae; genus Arizona; species Arizona elegans. Next base: position 111,135,267 of record JAKOOJ010000004.1, on the reverse strand, counting down.
ATAACTTGGCTGATGGCACCCTGAGGAGACCCTCTCTGTGAGAGCGAACTGGCCGGTGGGAGGTTATTGGTGGCAGGAGTCGGTCTCGAAGGTACCCGGATCCTGTGCCATGGAGCGCTTTAAAGGTGGTGACCAACACCTTGAATCGCACCCGGAAGACCACTGGGAGCCAGTGCAGCTCGCGCAGGAGGGGTGTCACACGGGCACAACGAGTTGCGCCCATAACCACCCGCGCGGCCACATTCTGGACCAGTTGGAGCCTCCGAGTGCTCTTCAAGGGGAGCCCCATATAGAGAGCATTACAATAGTCCAGCCGGGAGGTGACAAGGGCGTGAGTGACCATGTGCAAGGCGTCCCGGTCCAGAAAGGGCTGCAACTGGTGAATCAGGCGAACCTGAGAAAAGGCCCCCCTGGCCACGGCTGTCATATGCTCTTCTAAAGACAGCCGTGCATCCAGGAGGACACCCAGATTGCGAGCCCTCTCTGTGGGGGGCAAAGATTCACCCCCAATAGTCAGCGATGGCACCTGCTGACTATATCGGGACACCAGTAGCCACAGCCACTTGGTCTAGGACGGGTTGAGTCTGAGCCTGTTCCTCCCCATCCAGATCCGCACGGCCTCCAGGCAGCGAGACATCACATCAAGGGCATCGTTGGGGTGGTCTGGGGTGGAGATGTACAGCTGAGTAACATCAGCGTACAGATGACACTTCACCCCAAAACCACGGATGATCTCACCCAGCGGCTTCACATAAATATTGAACAGAAGGGGCGAGAGGACCGACCCTTGCGGCACTCCCCATGCGAGGTGCCTTGAGGTTGACCTCTGCCCCCTTGCCAAGAAGAGAGGACAACCAGACCGGAGGCCATCTGGCTGACAGGAGGCCATGGCAGCACAACTGGCCCCAAGGCCAACCCTCCCATGAAGCCAGTTGAAATGCTACAGATAGGGGGGATAGTCACATTGCATCAGCATGCGAGACCCCAGCTCTGAAAACCAAGCCAGAGGCACCACCCAGGGTGCGTCCGAAATGAGGCCCCAGGTGTGCCACAAACAAAAAGCCCTCCAAGCTGTAGAGGTCCCTCCCCACCCAGCCAAAGGGGGAGGGGAACTCCAGCTAACGACGACCAACCGCCGGATCCCTATGACAGTGAAGATAAAGGTGAAAATGACCCGATGGTGAATGAACCAATCTACCCCTTTGTCCTCCCAATAGCCCCAAAAATAGGGATCCAAGGTACTTTTCAAGCCCTAACAGACTCAGGCTGCAAATGGATGCTTCATTAACCTAACCACGGTCCTGAAACTGGGGATCAGAGTGAAGTGACTCGCCCACCCGATCAGATTCAAAGAGGTCGATGGGTCCCTATTGGGGGGAACCTATGCCATCTGACCGAACCAGTGAGGCTAGAGCTGGCGGACCATTGGGAAGCAATTCGATTCATAATAGCCCCCATAATGATAGATGTAATCATACTGAGGCTCTCTTGGCTAGACAACCATCATATCTTAACAAAAAGGGAGGTGGAAAGGGATGAAACTCTGTGTCCCAGAGTCCCTACACATCTTAATCTTCCAGAGGAGCCACAATGTCAAATCAGCGGGCCACTTTGGGTTCCTAAAGACTTTACACTTAGCACGGAGGCAATTCTGGTGGTCTGGCATGAAGAAAGACGTGGCTAGTTATGTGAAAAGTTGCACCATCTGTGCCACTATGAAAAAGCAACCAGGAAAACCCCCTGACTGCTGCAACTGGTGGCAGAGCCAACGAGGCCTTGGGTGGAAATCGCAATCGACTTTATAGTGGAGTTTCCAAAGAGTGGGGGGAACTCTGTGATCTGGACTGTGATTGACCTATTCTCCAAGCAGGCACACTTCATACCCTGCAGTGGACTACCCTCAGCCTACTAGCTAGCCAAACAGTTCCTAAAGCACATCTACGTCCTGCATGGAGTACCACAAAGAATCATCTCAGACAGAGGGGTCCAGTTCACGGCAAAGTTCTGGAGGGAATTCCTGCAGTCCAATAGGTCATTCCAGGGCCTTAGCTCAGCTTTTCATCCAGCTATCAATGGGAGGGGGGATTTAGAACATCTGAATGCCATGGTAGAGCAGTACTTGAGGTACGTGAACTATCAGCAATCCAACTGGGCGGACCTCCTGCCTTTCGCTGAGGTCTTGTACAATAATGCAGTTCACGGTAGCATGGGGCTAACTCTGTTCAAAGTAGTGAGCAGCATAGACTTGGTCCCAATGCCAGAATACCCAAGGGATACCCCCCCCCCCCAGTCAGCCTGACAGACTTGCTGTCAATGCTGAAAGCAGCAGGGGAAATTGTCAAGAAAGTGCTAGCTAAAGCAGCGCAGATCTATAAGAAACAGGCAGACAAACATCGAGCCCCACAATGGCCATTCCAGCTGTGGGAATGGCCTCTTCCTCTTCCACAAAATACTTGAGATTAAAACTCCCCAGCAAGAATCTAGACCCAAGTTCATGGGGCCATTCCCCATAGTGAAGATTATCAACCCGGTCACGGTACAATTAAAATTGCCTCGACTGCTAGGGAAGATACATCTAGTATTCCGTAGCAGCCTCTTAAAACCTGTGGTTGGGTTAACTCTGAGACCACTACCCTGAGAGCTCCTGAACCCAGTGGTCATAGGGGGCCAAACCCATTATAAGGTGCAATGCAACCTTGACTCGAGTTTGTGACAGGAGACAGCTCCAATACCTAATCAAGTGGAAGGGCTACCCATTATCAGAGGCATCTTGGGTAAAGAGCAGAAACATCCAAGCTGACTGCCTCATAGCTAAATTCCACAAAGACAACCCAACAAAGCCTGGGGGTGGGAGTAGCACCACTAAAATCTATACCTGTACTCATACTGCTTTTGCTTTGCACAGGTTGCCTTCAGGAAGTAAGAGAAGCCAAATGTCAACTCACAAAGCATTCCTGACCTGCTCTCAAGTTACTATAGGCAGGGGGATGGGAAAACCGAGCCTCACAGCTGCATCGAGGAACTTGCATTTCAGTCAAAATAAAGGCATATTCCAGCGGCAACATCAAGGTCATCTCCAGGGGGACCCACAGTGTCCGGAGGGAGTGTCTTCTTCAACCCGCATAATACTTTGTTGAGGAATGTGACTGATGACACACCTTGGGGGGAGGGGGAAACAGGGTCAGAGCCAAGGCACAAATTAAGTGAGGTCAGAATTGGCTTCACTTGGATCATGCTGATATGAAGCTCCTAATAAATAACTGGATTTCTTTTGAAGCTTGGCATGAGGCTCATGATTTAATTAGGGCATCGGTCGGAACCCTGACAGGTAGCTGTTAAGATTTGACTTTGTATTTGACCCTGCTTAGCTCTGCCTTGGATTTTGTTTCTTGATATGAACCCGGATAGAATACAGAGAAATATTTCTTTAAAAATGCATCGCTGACAGGAATTAAATTAAATTTCATTAGTCTTGACTTTAAAGATTTTTTAAAAAGTTTATATTCATTTTTAGACATCCAATCAATGTTTGCTTGTCAGATTCCATCAAAGCTTTTTGTTTGTGTATGCACATGTACATTTGATGGTGAAGGATCAGGAACCTTTTGCTAGCTATTAAATTTTCCATTTACAATCTCTTCTCAGCTATCTGAATTTCAGCATCTGCTGCCTTTCAACCTTTCTTCCAGATATTTATATTCTATTGATTTTCTCTTGGTCAGTGGGCCATTAACTAACATTACCTGAGGCTTAATGTAATTGATAGGGGACCCACAGGATAGCTATTTTGTTCATAAAGGGGACACAGGACAGATAATGTTTGAACAAAAATTAATCTTGTAAAATAGGAGATGCAGTGAAAAGACTAGCTCTTAATAAGGACATGATTAGCATCAAGGGAAAGCAAGCAATTCAGTACGTTGCTTTTGGCTAGTTGTTGGGAATCACAGACATTTACCTAACATGCCAAGCATTTAAAGGGAACCCTGTTGCCAATAGTACACACACACACCCTATCCCCGTCTTTATCCCAGATGACCTTAGTTTTATAACCACCTGTTCGTCTCATTCCAGGCTAAGGAATCTTGGTTGTTTCCTAGCAACCAAAATGTGCTTGGTTGCTAACTTTGAAAAATTCATAAAAATAAAATAATTTCTCTTCTCTGAAATCTGTTTCTTATTCCAATTATGTGGATATGACCAAACTAACAGATATTTTGATTCAAATCATATTCCTAACAGTATGTTATAAGCAGAAATGTTACAACACTGTCTCTTGTCAACATTTAAGATAGAGCACTAGACTTACCCTCTTTTTTTTCTGTATATGCCTTCCTTCCAATTAGCTTTTTCTTAAAAGGGTGTTAAAAAGCTTTGTTGGAACCCCCCCCCTTTAATCCAACTATGACAATATCATCTTTATTCCCATGTATGGCTCCTTTTCAAACCAGATGCCAATTTTTTGGGATCATTCGAATTAATTTTGGATTGTGGTTTTGGATTTCAGTACCTGAGCTATATGTTTTCCCAAATGAACAGGGTTCAGATGTTTAGTCTCTAATAGCAATTCAATCACACAAAACTTTCCTGTCCTTCTGCCTCATCTCTTTAAAGAAGAGAAAGCTTTGCTGTTGCCCTTAAGCCTCCCTTATGTTCCAGATGCTCTTTCATATTTTTTTCCCTTCTTTAATGCCTTCCACGATGACTTAACTAATCTTGCAAGCTCTTTCATGAGCAACCTAATCACATTTGTGCTGCGCATAATATTTTCCAAATCTGATTTCAGAGGGAATGCTATTGATTACTTCTGTCTGGCCAAGATGTCTGAAAGCAGTTCTATAAGCAGAAAGCTGCTTTGCATTCATCATTATCTTACGTTGCACTGTCTAAGTGAATCAGGAAGTAGAATTAAATCCAGTTCATGCAAAATATGTACATTAGGTAGTAGTGATGCTGGGTTTGCTAAGGCAGAATGAAAACAGATATTATATTCAAAGTGGAGTCTTTCTTTACCAGCAGTTTGGGTCCAACTATTTCTTGCTTTCAATCCACATGATAGATATATATTGCATCATAGATAATGGCAGACTTCAGGCTTGTGGGATCTACTTTGCAGAGGAGAATTTCAGTAATTTCTCAAGATCTATTTACCAGAACCCTCCAAAACTGACATGCACAGCATACCTTTTAATATATACGACTTTTTTTTCAAAGTCCTATTAGAACATATCTTAAAATAAGATACAGAACTGCTTGTGTGGAAATGTTAAACTATCTATACTTGCCTTTTAATCACAGTTGTTCAACAAGAAAACTGTTTTCTTCAGTTCCGTCCAATCTTGGAAAGAAGAAGCGATGTTTTTGACAGCTCTACTTACTGCTCTACTACTTTTACATTTATATTTCGTACTCAGCGCGAGAGGCAACATGGAGATGGGTCATTGGAAAAATTATTAGTAAATGGAGCATGCATTTAACTGAACATAGATGTTTCTCATTTATTTGGAAAACAGCTCTCCTCTATTTTCCCTAATCTAAACCTAAAGGATGAGCTATGTGTCATATCTCTCAAGAGTTGGTATTTAAAAATATGCCCTATTTTCAGCAAAAAAAGGAAAGTAGAAAAGTAAACAGAATTAGGACAAAAAAAGAGAGAAGAAAAATAAGGAAAGCAGAAAAGTAAACAGAATTAGGACAAGAAAAAGAGAAAGAAAAAAAAAAAGGAAATTTATTCCTCCTTCTCATTTAATAGATTAGTTCATTTGAAAAATAGAAAACTAACAGCAGAAAAAGACCTAGTGATCCATCAAGTCTGCCCTTTAACAGTGCCCCATTAACAATCACAGACTGAGAACTATCCCTGAGCCAACTTCCTATCTACTGAACCACCAAGTGGTTAAGTCCTAGACCCGTGATGGTGAACCTATGGCACGCGTGCCACAGGTGGCATGTGGAGCCATATTGGTGAGCACTTGAGCGTTGCCCTAGCTCAGCTCCAGCACGCATGTGCATGCTGGCCAGCTGATTTTTGGGCCTTCTGGGCCCACTGGAAGTCAGCAAATGGGCTGTTTCTGGCCTCCAGAGGGCCTCTGGGGTGGGGTGGGGAAGGGTGTTTTTTGCCCTCCTCAGGCTCCTAGAAAGCCTCTTGAACCTGGGGAGGGCAAAAATCAGGCCTACCGGGCCACCGGGCCATCACATACCAAAAGCAAGGGGAGCATGGGGTTGTGCGTGCATGCATGTGGGGGGGGGGGGCAGGGATCATAGAATTATGGGTGTGAGCACACACGCATGCGACCACCCCACACTCCCCCAGCTTTTGGCACGCGATGGCAAAAAGGTTAGCCATCACTGTCCTAGACTGTACAACTTTTTAAATGTACTTAGTATGTGGAACTGTATCAAATGCTTTGCTAAAAACTAGAATATAATGAGAAACTCTCCTGATCATCCCATTCTAAGGATTTTATTACTCTCAAGCGTATCTTTCAGGGAGGGGCTGCTACCTATAGTTGAAAGATAAATATCCACATTGCTAAAACACAGCACATGATGCTGCCATGTTTCTAATTGAGAAGTAGGAATCCAGCACCAGTAACAATTTTTAGGGCTTCTACTTCACATTGAAAGGGAAAAATTACCTGTTAATCTCAGAAAGTTTTTGCATTCCAAAAGTTTTTCTCAAGGCACCATATTGGAGATCACAGAATTATGGCTACTAAGGCGCCATATATCCATTTTTCAAATAAATGGTGAATATAACAATCATTTGGTGGTATATGTGTGATTGTGCTTTTAGAAAGAAATGTGTAGACGCCCTAATTCAAGTCATTCTAGGATATCTTGGATCAGACTTCTCTTGTGGGCAAAAGGTATCAAAACAGAACATAATTCAAAATCTCAATTTTAAAGAATCCTTTTAGGGGAGGATACATTTTTGAGGTCTCAGTTCTTCAGACCTACTGATTTCCAAAGTCAAAGGGAGACTCTACACCATTTCTGACAAATGGCAGTCTAATCTTTTCTTGAAAGTCTCAAGTGATGAAGCTCCCACAATTTCTGAAGGCAAGCTGTTCCATGAGTTGATTGTTCTCACTGTCAGAAAGTTCTTCCTCATTTCTAGGTTGAATCTCTCCTTGGTCAGTTTCCACCCATTATTCCTTGTCTGGCCTTCAGGTGCACTCTCATTTCATCAGACCTGCCTTATTGTGTCCCCCCCCCCCCAAATTTGTTTTACAAATTACAAGAAAATAATTAACAAAACACCTAAATATACTAAAAATTATATGGCTTATTCTGGACTCTCTTGCCAAGCTCAGTGCGTGTTGGACCTGGAAAGAGCTAAGCAATATTAAACAAGAAATCAAGTATTTTATTTACAAGGGGCTAGAACTACTATTTCACATTGTTTCTATTTTTATTTTATCTATCTAACTTCACCACCCAAAAATAATTGTTCAAAATTCTAGCACATTACACCAAAAGAAGTTCTTCACTCTTGTACACCTATATGCTTCCTCATAATTGTGTTAATATTGTAAGGAAAAGTAACAATGATCCCTTCAAAGATTAACTGTGCATTTATTCTGATACTAACATTGATATTATTACTCATATAATCCTGGTTTATTTAATCTATCATCACTGAAAAGTGGAACTGATAAGACTTCTAATTGTAAAATATTTAAATAGGCATCAACTGAGAACAGTACACCACTTAAATCAATTCAATGAAGTTTCTAGGAAAATGACAAAATTTTGCACTATTGTTATTGTTGTTGGACATCACTAGAGTTAATTTACATGTGGTAAAATGTATAATTTATTGTGTTTTTCATTTATATTCAATTCTCACTTTTCTTTTTTCCTTCCTCTTTTAAGCCAATTTGATCTATAGGCTAAGAAAACAGGCTAGAAAGTGGGAAATTGTGAATTCAAGTCTCAATTTAGCCGTGAAAGGCAGCTGGGTGACTGGGTCATTCTGTTTCGGCCCATCCCATATCACAGGGTTGCTGTTCTGGGGAAAATAACAGTGTGTGTGTATGTATATGCATATATGTGTATGCAAGGCAAATTCCTTGTATCCAATCACACTTAGTCAATAAAAAATATTTTATTCAGTTCTATTCTGTGCTGTTCTGTGCTGTTCTATTCTTACGTACGTATAAACTGGTGTGTTTTATTTAGTACTGTATTACTACACTTTGTCCATGTGTTATTTTTAGTTGCTGGCCTTTGGCTATAATAAAGCATATCTATCTACTGCACATGCCAAATGCTCAACCTGTTTATTGCCATTCCCTTCTTTTTTTTAAAAAAAATAGTCTTTATTTACATTTATAATTAAAAAGAAGACAAAAAAGAACAGAAGAAAGAACAAGACAGAACAAAACAAAAAACATAAATGAATATAAACAATACATTAATAAACTAATATGTAGTGTAAACCTATACAATAGATTCATAATACAGTTCGGGGGGAGACAGAACAACCTATTTTAAACTTATAAACCAATCAAATCTATCCAGCCTCACTCTCTATATACAGTAAATTATTTTCAATATATATAAAACAGCTGTTTATATTAATCTGATTATTGTCTTCTTTTCAATAGCCAAAGATACCATTTTTCCCAAGAGAGACATATTTTTTTTCAATACAAAAGTTTTTTATTTTTATAATCAAACATACAAACAATACATAATCAATTATTGAATATATCATCTAATACATCTTTTATATCTTCTTCTTCTTACTTCTCTATTAATACATTTGCCTTTCTTTTTATTTTATTAAAAATCATAAAACAATTTTATCCCCAGCACCCCTCAACACCCCTCCCCCCCGACTTTCCAGGGCAAAAACAGGATATAACATTTAGCAAACCTGAGCTAACATATACTAACTTACTATTAAATTCAAAAATCCCTCCCACTCTTTAACTCCCCTTTTAAAATTCTTCAATATTCAGTAACATCAAACATAAACATTTAATTATATATGCCTTTTAAAAGTTCTATAATCTCAAATTAAACACTTTAAAATATCTTAATACTTCCTCATGTTTCAGTAAGACATTCTTCATGATCTAAATTTCCAGACTTTTGAAAACAAAACAAAACAAAAAAAAAACCAAAACCCTATCCATTAAGTTTTAGGTTAACCACTTTAAAACTGCAATACATTTCAAAAAGCTATCCAACTTTAATTAAACCTTTTGTTTCAATAAAGCATTGTTCAAAGATAACCCTAAAAGTATTACATAGATTCCAAAACTTTCAAAAAGCTACCCCTTAAATTTTTGATTGACCCTTTTAATACCTCAGTAACTCTTAAAGAGCTATCCATTTTTAGTTAAACATTTTAATTAGACATCAATAGTCTTCCATGTATAAACTGGTGTGTTTTATTTAGTACTGTATTACTACACTTTGTCCATGTGTTATTTTTCATTGCTGGCCTTTGGTTATAATAAAGCATATCTATCTTCTGCACATGCCAAATGCTCAACCTGTTTATTGCCTTTCCCTTCTGTAAAACTAAGTAGAGCCCAGACCCCAAAAAATATGTCAGAGTGATTTCTGAACACTTAAAGATTTTTTTAAAGGATATGACTGTAAGCATCTGTTGAAGCTTAGCCTTGCTAAGAATTAGTAGGATGACTTGAGAGAGAGTGAAGATTGTATCTTTCCATTTGTGCTCCTTAGGGTTCTTCAGTTTATTTATTAAGCAACATAGAGAAATTAGCCTTGTGGACACCCTTTAATATACTGATCATTCAAATCAGAGGTGGGTTCTACTTACTTTTACTACCAGTTCAGAATGGTGCTGTACACATGCTTGCTTTGCACATGCATGCACGCTTCTGCGCCTGCACAGAAGCTTTCTGATGTGGTCAGGGTCGGTGGGCGGAGCCTCCCGCCGGTTTTACTACCGGTTCTTGCAAACCGGTCTGAACTAGGGCCAACCCACCACTGATTCAAATGTAAGCTCCAATCACCAAGGCAGAAGTAGAGGTTGATTAGTTCTGTGATCAAATTCAATTTGAAATCAACAGAACGTGCAAGGAAGATGTTGCTTGTGATTGGAGACTGGAATATCAAAGTTGGAAATATTTAAAAGGGGAGAGTGGTGGATAGTACGGCTAAAGGAACCAAAACTAGGCAGAAACTGACGTATCAATCAATGATTTATTGAAACCTAACATTGTCTTCAAGCAACACAAATCAGTCTTTTGTATATATATATACACAACCAAATGGAGTAAATATAAATCAAATTGATTATATTATTGCTAAAAGGAAGTGGAGAAGCTCTATTATAGCATCAAAGATATGGCCAGATCTGACTGTGCCACAGATAACACATTGCTCATGTGCAGGTTCCATGATAAGTTAAAGAGGAATAAAGTGCTCTCATTTCCATGATATTCAATCTAAGAGAAGCTGACTGGACAAAGATAAGCATGGCTTTAGAACTGGAGGAAGAAACATCTTCTGTGCTATGCTGACAATATTACTTAATATACAAAAATGCAAAGGATCTGCACAATCTACTAAATAAATATCAATGAGCTAAGTGAAAAAATAGAAATATGAAAACTATTTTAATCTTTAAAGTTTGAATAGTCTTTTTATAGTTGAAAAGCATCCTGAGCAACATGAGATGGTAGGGTGAAGTATAAATCTACATAAATGGAGCATCTTTAAAACAGCTACTGACATGAATAGAAGACAATTTTGTAATATGTTTACAAAAAAAAAAAAAGGCAAGACATAAACATTTCTGATTAAATTAGGGGAAAAAAGTATAGGAGAATGCAGGAATATAACAGAGCCACTAGACTCCTAAAACTTGAAATACTTCAGATTAAACTACAAAACTACTTTGCAAAAATACAAAGGAAAAACACAGTTATAAAACAGTCCCAATAGAAAATAACAGTAAAAAATAGAATGTTGCCAAATTACAACATTTGTATTAAATTAATAATATTCTGTTCCAGGGCTGAATAGTTCTTATTCCTGGAAAGTGAAAAAACCAAACAAACAAAAAACCAGGTCTTAAGGGCTGTAAGTGTGGAGAATTGGGACCTCTTGCATGTTTATTTTTATTATAGTTTGCATTCAGACACACTCAGAATAGCCAGTAGTCAGAAATAAGGGGAGTTATTATTGTTTAATGGAATTTGGGAAACTGTAGGTTTCCCATCTCAGTGCTGAGATTTTTGTACTAGCCCGGGTGTCAGCAACCTGTGGCTCTGGAGCCGCATGTGGCTCTTTGGACTCTCTGCTGTGGCTCTGTTGGGTGATCCCACCACAGGCTGGCCCCACCCCTCACCCTCGCCCTCCCCTCCCAGTCACTCCTCGCCTGGCCTGAGAAGGTAAGGATGACAGCAGGGGATGGAGAAGCGGCCAGGGCAGAGACAGAGAGATACAGAGAGAGAGAGAGAGAGTGAGAGAGACATACAGAGAGGGGTGGGAGGGAGGGAGAGAGAGAGAGAGATGTCAAAAGGTTTTTGTGATTCCTGGTGTTTTTGAACGATAGGTTTTTCTGCCCTAATGACCAGCTGGGTAGGCCTGGCTGGGGTGGGGGTGGGGGTTTGTCATTTAACTGGTGGAAATGAGTGACGTCAAGTTGGCCATACCCACGCAGATTTTGTGGTGTTTTCTTTTCTGTGGGAAACGGGTCTAAATGGCTCTTTGAGTGTTTAAGGTTGCAGACCCCTGTCCTAGCCCATAGAGTCAAAATTTCAAATTTCATAACCCTCCAATTATCAGATACTAACTATTTACAAGAGGTGAACCATCCATCAATCCTCATGCAAGTATCTGCTTTTCCAATGTCAGAAGCCAGATTGCTGAATTGGAGCAATACAGCAATTCCTGTTTCTTAAAGTTTGAATTATTTATTCATGGAGTGCACTGCACAGTCCCTGCATCTGCTTGAAGCAAAGCCATAGCCCTAGAGCATTTAGCAGACTTTCTGTTGCCTTCCTGAGTCACTATAACTGACACAAGCTATCAGCTTAAACATGACTTTCAAGTGCCTGCTGGGAATAAAGAGACCAAAAATATCTAAAAATATTTTTGTCTGGAATACTCCATGATTAGGGGAAAAAAATACATGTCAACAATTTTATAAGGGTAGAAATGTTGATTTTGACACTTTTTAATAGATCTGCATGCAAATTGCTATAAAGAAGTGAAGATGCAAGAGGTTCCCCTATCAGGTGTTATGTTTCATACTGCATCCCTTACAATCAAAGCATTCTGTCATAAAACCCTGAAGAGCCTTTGAAGGAATCAAAGGATTGCAGTTCAAATCCTATTCAACCATAAAGGCTGAAGCCCATGTCAAAGAGAGAGTGAAATTGAAATCAAGTCTAATTCAGAATTATCTTCCCTGGAAATGTCTGAAGGCTATATGAAGCTATAATAAAATGTTTCTTGGTACTGTATGCTATTTTTCCAGTATTAATAGTTCCAGACAGTTAGCCAAATCTTCTTTATGGGGGCACTGGAGAAAGCAATTATGTTTGGAAGAGTTAGCAGTAAAAGGAAACCAGACCATCAAAGAACACGATGGCCTAGACACTATCAAAACTGATACCAGCAAGAGCATAGAAAACCTCAATGAAATAGTGGAAGATCGGAAGATCTTGCAAGATCTGGTCTATAGAATCACCAAGAGTCAGACACAACATAATGGATAACGCCATCATCATTTTATAGAGAATCCTTCTGATAATACACCCTCAATTTTCCTCCACTCAAATGGTTCATTCCTTTTATTTGGTACTTCGGCACCATATTCATTTGGGTAGGTCCACTGCCCGAAGTGACAATACCAATTAAGTATTAGGCATGTTCCACTGCTATTGTGTTTCAACTAAGTCTAACGTTTTTCTGTATTTCATGGGTCGTTCTGGGTGGCTCTGCAATCCAACAAAACAGATACAGACTTCAGAGGATAATTAGAACTGCAGAAAAAAACAGTTGCTACCATCCTGCCTTCCATTGAGGACCTATATACTACATTAGTCAAAAAGAGGGCTGTGAAAATATTTACAGAGCCCCCTCACATCCTGGACATAAACTGTTTCAACTCCTACCCTCAAAACAATGCGATAGAGCACTGCACACCAGAACAACTAGACACAAGAACAATTTTTTCCAGAACGCCATCACTCTGCTAAACAACTAATTCCCTCAACACTGTCAAACTATTTACTAAGTCTGCACTACTATTAATCTTCTCATTGTTCCTATCACCCATCTCCTCCCACTTATGACTGTATGACTGTAACTTTGTTGCTTGTATCCTTACGATTTATATTGATATTGTTCCTGGTTGCTTATTTGTACCCTATGACTATCATTAAGTGTTGTACCTTATGATTCTTGATGAACGTATCTTTTCTTTTATGTACACTGAGAGCCTATGCACCAAGACAAATTCCTTGTGTGTCCAATCACACTTGGCCAATAAAAAATTCTATTCTATTCTAGTTGCCCAGGTGAGTGTCTAACATTGTAGGGTTGTTAGTGTATCATCTTTCAGGCCCATATATTGCATGTCATGAGAATGACATGTCCTGTACATTCATATTTTTGCTTTAATATTGGTTCTGCATTTTAATAAATTTCTGCATTTCAGATTTGGTATTGAGTCACCAAATATTAGATATTAAATATTACTCAAACCTTCTCTACTTCTGATATTCTTAGGCCTCTCACTTCACAGCCATAGGCCATTATTAATAGAAATATAGTGTTGATTATGTCTGCTGTCACTTTGGGGTTTTTCATCTGTTGGTTTGGTTTGATTGGTTTCTTGCAATTGAAGCTGAGCCATGCCATTGCTGTTTGGTGTAATATCTCTTGGTTGAGTGTGTGGGTGTATTGATTTCTTGAGTAAAGTAGATGTAGGAACTGATATCTTCTATTGGCTTAACATCTACTTTCATTTTGTGGTATGGGCATGCTTGGTTTTACAAGCACAGAATTTTTTCTTGTTGATTGGCTCCTGTATGTGATTATCATAATGTCATCAACGAACCAGAGGTGGCTGAGCTTCTTCCTGCTGAGGTTGTTAACTTTATTTCACCAGATGAGTCCTCTAAAAATGTCTTCAAGGCTTGCTGTGGGGAGATTGTGTCACCTTGTTGGGCGCTTTGAAGTATTGGGATGTTGATTATGCAGTAAGATAGAATGATGTTGACAAAACAGCTTTCATATATTAATTCATTTAGCTAGATATAGTTCTCAATGCTGAAACCAAAGCATCATTCCTCTTTGGACATTTTTTTTAAAAAGATAATTAAACAATTTATCCCCTCTGTTATTTCTTTTTTTGCAGACACTTTCCTCTTTTATCGCAGCAGCCTGTTTTTATGCTACACAGTTATCATGTCAGCATGTGAACTTGCTGTTAATATATAACCTACTGACTTACCTTATTGGATTATTTTTAGGATCTCTAAAATAACATAAACATACCGAACTGTTGATACATGCTGAACAAATGTTATACATTTATAATTAGATGAATTTTATTCCTCTTTCTCTTAGAATGATTCTTCAAGACACATATTCAAGACACAAATTGCATAAATAAATATTCAGTCATGTGGAATCTAAAAACAAATATTTTATTATTATTTAAGCTTTGGTGAACTACAGAATATGTTTTGGATAGGCTTTAAGGCATTAGGGGACTCTGTCCTTTTTAACGCAAAGAGTAAGATGGCTTCCCCAATGGAGTGTGTTTTTAATTTCTTTGTAATGTATACTTAGGAAATACATTAGTCAATTATTTTCTCTCCGTATTGTTCAAATATACTTAAATTTTATTTTTACCTTTTATGAAACAGAGAGCCACTACTTTTAAAAGTATTGGTTTGATCCTCAAATTCTGAAAAGAAAAAAAATAATGGAATATTAAGATTTTGTGGTATCTGAATATTAACTCATAGAACATATAGAACATAGAATAATAGAGTTGGAAAGGACATCGGAAGTCTTCTAGTCTAAGCCCCTGCTTGAGCAGTAGATCCTATACCATTTCAGATAAATGGTTGTCTAATCTTTTTTTGAAAGGGTCCAGTGATGGATCATCCACAACTTCTGAAGGAAAGCTAGTCCATGGGTTGATTGCTCCCATCATTAAGAAATTTCTCCTTACTTCTAGATTGCTTCTTAGGTTCCAATCATTGTTTCTTGCCTTGCCTTTTGGTGCTTTGGAAAATAGTTTGACTTCCTTGTCTTTGTAGGAGTCCCTCAAATATTGGAACAGTGCTATCATGTCACACCTAATTCCCCTTTTCATTAGACTAGACGTACCCAATTCTTTAACTAGTACTAATATTTCAGATTGAATATGCTCTGCTTTAAATAAATCACATTTGACTGAATAGAAAGTAGACATTTTAGGAAAACTGCACATTACTGAATTTTCTGCCAAATCTTACATATTGTAATAACAGTTATATGCAAATGCAAGATCAAGCCAACTGATCTAATGAGATTTTAATGCTTTAATGTCAATGTCAATCCAGTGGATGTACCAAAAAACATTGATTCAACCTCAAATAAACCTTAACTGGAGTAGGTACTGACATTTACTATTTCTTTAGGGCTGTGCCAATTAATTGTAGACAATAAATGGGAAAAGTGCCAGAGTAGTCATTCTACTTAGAGCTGATTCAGATATCTTTTTTCTGCTCTACTGCCTGCATATTTTTTTCCACGGTATCAGTAGATTTTTTTTTTTTTAAATTTGATTTATATGCCGCCCTTCTCCGAAGACTCAGGGCGGCTTACAATGTGCTCAGGAATAGCCTTCATCCTTTTGTATATTTATACAAAGTCAGCTTATTGCCCCCACAACTGGGTCCTCATTTCACCTACCTTAGAAAGGATGGAAGGCTGAGTCAACCTTGAGCCTTGGCGAGATTCGAACTCTGCAGTAATTTCAGGCAGCTGGTCTTAATAACCAGCTTAATAACAGGGTGCCTTAAACCCCTGTACTACCAAGGCCTGGTTTGCACCAAAGAATGTCTATACTGGAGCAATTCTTAGGTTTTGTAACTTACCTCTGTGACTTTTTGTTATATCTCACAGGGCATCTTCTTACCAAGACACAACTGATGTTTACATAATATTAAAACTACAAAACTTATGATGTGCTGTCACTAGAAGCACTTATCTAGGAAAAAAAAATCTCCATGCTGTGAGATGTGAGGTAGTAATGATACTGCTTCTATCTTTCAGAACATTTTTTTTAATGTTTCATGACCATGAGTTTTTTTAGTGGGTTTACAATATGTTTCCTTATCATTCCTATCAGTGGTGGGTTCCAACCGGCTTTACTACCAGTTCTCTTTGTGCACGTGCTTCGTGCATGATCACCAGGCGCATGCTCGCTTCGCTCGCCTACATGACAAACTTGCACTCCACGCAAGCGCGTTAGGTATCTGCCCAGCTGAGGTGTGGCAATCCACTCTGCTGCACCTATCAGCTGGGCTAAAAAAGAAGAAATAAAGGTAGGAATAACGCGGGGGCAGGTGGGAGGGCCCAGCTCCCGGACAAAGAGAACTGGTTCGGTGACGTCACATCATCACCGCTACCGGCTCGGCCGAACCGGGCCGAACTGGGAGGAACCCACCACTGATTCATATATTACCAGAGCAGGGGTGCTTAGGGGAAGAGGTATCAGACATGTAAATGTGGCATCAGCCACTATGATTTTAAAAAGCAGCAGGCTTAGGATGCATAGTTCTGGACACCATTTTGTTTTGTTTTTTCCCCTATGGATGCCCCTTTGCTAGTATTGGCTAGATATTGTATGGAACATAGACACTTGGAGTTGCACTTCTTAACTTTCTTTTAATTGAAGAAACAAGTGTTTAAAAATTCTGTACCAAGGTAATCCAAATTTTGTGACAAAACTGAATTTTACATTTCTACAAATATTCATTATTTATAATTTTTTTTGTCTGTTAGTTTGCTACTACTAATCACCTGGCTGGGCAAAAACAGATCATAAAATTTTCCCCTTCAAAATTCTATTCAGATTTGTGAGACATATACATTCACTTAGAATCTCTCTGGAATTACCATTGCCAGAATGGCTGTAGTTTAGAGGCAGCACATGCTTTGAATATAAATGGTCCCAGATTCAATTCTTATTATCTTGAATTAAAGTGTTCATGTGGTGATGTAAAGGTGCTAGCACTAGAGATGCATTTACAGATAATTATGATCCAAGAAGAGAATAAAAATGCAAGTGGCTATTCTGATCCATTTATTATAATACCTACAGTACAATATTAATCATGTCAGTGAGAGTATGGCTTAGTATTAAGCATGGATTAGATCTTTACCCAGTGAATGAGGGCCCAACTGTACAGAAAGGCACAGCCAGTCAAAGTTTTCTATTCACTTTCCTCAATAGTCATTTCAATATTTCAGCACAAAACCAGAAACCTGTTCTAGCATGATTAAGGTTGGAAGAGCTGGAAGAAGTAAAACTCTTTGATATAGTGTTTCCGAGCCCTGATTATCACCCAAATATACCTGTGTAAATAAAATCAAAAACCATTATAGTGAAGATGCTGCTGTATCATCTGCTTCCTGGTTACTCTTGAATTATCTCCCTGGAGGTATTACGGATCTTCAGTCTGGAAAACACATCCAGTGAAAGAGGTTAAAGCAATCTAAATTAATGTGCAAAATATAAATGTACCAATTATGATAGATACACTCAGGCTTCACTACATTTTGAATCTTAATTAAGAAACAGCTGATTTATTAAGTCACATCATATATGCCTCTTTGTGTCCCTAATGGTGCATCTTTGTTGCTGCTCAGTAGGCTATATTTATTTTTTTAAAAAAACAAAACATTGTACCTAAAAACAAAATGGGAGCTGACATGCTACCCAGCAAGATTCTAGAATCACACATATTCTTTATAACCAAGAATGTTTCCAGGCCCTAGTAGATACTATGGTCAAAGACACGTTCTTGGATATAGTCAAGTCTAGGAATGCCTAGGGTGTTCTGTCTCAGCTACGGACCCCAAAGAACGCAGCACACACGAACTCTATACAAAGCTTATTTTACTCAAATAACTTAGTCTTTATCATTCAAAGGCTGCTAATGAACTGTCTTAATAGCCTACCAGTATTTTAAGATAAGGTAATCACAGTCTTACTAGAGTGGCAGAAAGCCCAGAAGCAATTTTGCAGACACGAAGGAGACTAAAGTTGTTCTCTACAGCTTGTTGCAAGTGGTGTTCCTTCTTAAATAGACTAAGGGAGTGGTCAATTAGCCCCAAGCCTTACTCTCGAGGAGACCTCCTCCTGAGGAGCCACTCCTGCCTTTTGGCAGCTCTGCGCGCCCGTGCATTGAGAAGAGGCTCCTCCTCTTCGTCCTCTTCACTTAAAGGAGCTTCTGGAGGTTCTGAAGGCCCTGGCTGAATCCCTGCCTCTGGCACCACATCTTCTCCAGCCTCCTCACTGTCCAACTCGAGCGCCAGCTGCACAGGCTGCTGGCGCAGCACCACACCAGCCTCCTTGTTGTCGGAATCAGCTACAATCTGATGGGCCACAACATAGGGCCATGATGGCAAACCTATGGCACCCGTGCCAGAGGTGGCATGCAGAGCTGCTGCTCTTCTGGTTTCCAGGGCGTGCATGGACGCCGGCCAGCTGGTCTTCCCATGCACAAGAGCCCTGAAAACCCAAAGACCAGCTGGCTGGTGTGCATGCTAGGAAGGGGTCAGATCAGTACTTCCCTATGATCACTATCAAAATTCATCTGCTGGCAAAGGTCAGCTGGTCTTCATGTTTTCAGCACTCTGGTGCGCATGTGTGTTCCAGTTTGGGCACTCAGTGCCAAAAAGGTTCGCCATCACTGGCTTAAGGGGAAATAAAAATAAAAGAAAGACAGTCTTTTGTTGAAGTGTGCTCAACAGTTGGGTTGAGTGAATAAACAGCACCCAGGAAGACTAGAGATGGCTGGGATGGTAGAGAGCAATCTCCCCAATCTGTTCTGGGTAAAAGACTTGTTTATGATTGGCACCCACATTAGCAACCTTTGTATAGAAAATAACCATAGGAAGCCCCTTTCCCCCCAAAATTAGATAAGCTTATCTTGCTAGGTGAACCAGTTTAGTGTTTATGTTCAAAGTATTATGATGAGATTTTAAAGTAAATCCTATGTGTACCCTAAATCCTACGGAGGAAATAAGAGTTTAAAAAGAGCTAGTCACTCTGGCAGGTGATATCTCCTCCCTCCCTTCATACCATTACTTCAGATGGCAGGGACTAGGCAAGAGTTATAGCAGAAAGTTTTGAAGAACTGCCACTAGAGAAGGCAATCAGTGCTATGTCCCTGGCAATAGTATAGTTGTTGAGCACTAGAAGGGGTATCATATTTCTGCTGTTACATTTTCATTTCCTTTAATAAAGAAACACAGGTCCTAATCAAGCAGCATCCCAACACAGGTAGAAGGGAAGAGAAATATATTTGGAATGGTAGAAACAGAGGAAGTATATGCATTTTTTTTCTGTGGGATGAAATAACATGTTGCTGCTCTGTGTTTTATGTGGGCACTGTGAAGCATATGGAGGAAACACATACTTTCCTGCAAATAGGACAAGAGATGGGAAAGAATGTAGTTAAATGGAGCAGTCAACAACATTCCAAGCTACGGCTGAACTGCCTGATCCATATGGATGCACTGAGACATATATTTTTTTTTTTACCTTTGCATCCCTTGGCCAGATCTGATTCAGTCTGAAACTCCATTTTCTTTGACTGGCTTCTACCTGCACCCAAATTTTGGTGCCATTCTATTCAGGTCCTGGATAACTTTCCTGTTGATTGAGACATATTCTGATTCCCTTTACATAATTTATTTCAAACATTCCATTTGGGTTAAAAAGAATTATGAAATGTTCTGAAATTCCAGTTTTATTAAAAGTAGTGGCCATAAAGAAGTGTCTCTAGTATTTTCTGGTAATGAAATAACATATTGTATCTACGTGTATAGATTTCTTCTCTCTCTTAGCGTTGCACCTGTTCGTGTTTATTGGAAAGCAGTGTGAGCTGCAGATGATCTGTTCTGGGTCAATAACCAGGAAGAAAGAAAGACCTTAGACTGAAGTAGATGACCGCTAGCCAACTGCATCTCTCATAAAGATGCACTGTATTTTCTCCCCCCTCTCCAGCCCTTGTCATAATTAGGCCAGTGGTGGGTTTCAAAATTTTTTACTACCAATTCTGTGGATGTGGCTTGGTGGGCATGGCATGACTTGGTGGGTGTGGCTTGGTGGACGTGGCAGGGGAAGGATATCATAAAATCTCCATTCCCACTCCACTCCAGGGGAAGGATACTGTAAAATCTCCATTCTGTCCCCAAACCAGGGGAAGGTTGCTGCAAAATCCTCATTTCCTCATGATCAGCTGGGACTTGGGAGGCAGAGAATAGATGGGGGCGGGGCCAGTCAGAATTTTTACTACCGGTTCTCTGAACTAACCAAAATTTCTGCTACTGGTTCTCCAAAACTGGTCAGAACCTGCTGAAATCCACCTCTGAATCAGGCCCATTTTCAAACTGGCATCTTTCTTTTTGCTGTTTTTTTCCCCTTGCCCCAGAAAATTTGGTCTGATTCTGTTAAGTTTTTGGAAAATTATCCTGCTAATGGACATATAGACATAGTCTTGAGGTTTTTTTTTTTTTTATTTTACATAATGTCTTTCTATTGGTTTAGAAAGAATACTAATGCTTATGCAGGATGATTGGGTAATTTTTCCTAAACAAAGAAAGACAGCTGCACAATACATTTTTTATATATAGGGTAATTTGGTCTTCTAATTCTTATAGATCTTGCAGAAGGACAATTCTGCCTAGTTTAAAATGTGACAAGCAACTATGTTCCATTTGGGAACCCTAGATATGCCTTGAAATCCTGCCCAGACAGCTGCTGCTAAATTGATCAATTGTCTAAAATGACCAGTCTTCCAACTGCAAGATCTGAAAAGGCAGCTTTAGAGAGAAAAAGCAAGAAAGCCAAGCTACAATCAAGTAAGATGAGCATATATTGTCAAGAAGTGGTTGCATTCATTTGGGAAGAAGCTTGAAAGAGAAATTGAAAAGATATGTTGCCACAAAGATTCAAGTGGAGAAGAGAGATGGTGGAGCACAGCAGTCAAACAGTTATGTTCTTTGCTATCAGAATGATAAAAAGGAAACAATGCCAAAGAGGCAGGCATTATAATGTTATTACATACATCTGCATTGCAGTTACTTTAAGTATCCCATGTGGCAATCTTCTCACTCTTAACTCTTGCCTCTCCCAAAAGATACCCTTTCTTAAAACACAAATATTGGGGTCATCCAGTGAAATCAATTCTCAGTGGATAAAGGAGAAAATAAAATAGGTACTGCTTCCGGAAACTGACAATAACGTTTCAGCTCTCACTGTCATATGCACAGATGGCTTTGAAAGAATTTGGGCAGATTTGTGTAGGCTAAATCTAACAATTTGTTTTAGCCACAATATGTAACAGCTAATAGTGTAGTAGGAGTTTTAAAGACTGAGTAATGTTGATGAACAGAAAGTGTGGCTAAATGGAGACAGGCATTTCTTGTGAATTAATTGGTGGCATGTAACCAGTTACTATTAGAAATGGCCTGTTGGGATTCTCAACTAAGAATATTTTGCATTTTTAACTTTCTTAGTTATGTGAATCCAATAAAGAAGCTAAGGGCAAAGAAAACATAAATATTGTAGAAGGACATGAAAACCTGTTAGGATTGAATACAAAGTGTTGCACTTTGAATTAATTTGACAGATTTTCATGTCCCTCTGTGATATTTGTGTCTTCTTTGCCCTAAACTCTTTTATAAGATTCCATATGACCAATATAGTAAAGGCACTCAATTCACAAGTGCATATTTCCCATGGCATGAACTTTTTAAAGAACAGGTAAATCCAATCTAGTCACAGATATTGGGAAACTATTTCTAATCATCCCTGGGAAAAAATAGCTTTTTCTGGCTTGAGATATGAAAGTTGTAGCCCAGCAACATCTGGAAGGCACCAGATTGGAGGAAATTCATGTAAACACAAAGAACAAGATTTTTTTATCCCAAGTGATTTCCAGTCAAGTATTCTACATGTCAGCATGTGTTAACATCAGAATGCAGGGTTTCATTTCTCTCTGCTCCATTGGTCCAATAAATAAAAGAGGTGTATGTCAAGAAATCAGTCCCTCTATTTTTTTCTGTTCATTGCTGCAATAATTATTAAGGTATAATCAGAAGGAAGGGATAATCACCATATCCACAGGACTGTGAATTTAGCCATCTCTCTTTAGATCCTTGTCCCCTCTGGCTTATTAAATGGGTTGTATGAATGGGTTCTACTCAATTCTTCCTTGAGGGGGGGGCAGGGGGCGGTGGGGGGCAGGGGGGCCGGAATGTTCCTTCACTTCCTCAAGAAGCCAGAATTGGACTTCATTATATTGGACAATCCAACCTTTCCTTTTGGAGAATGTGGTGGAGAAGATATTTATGCAATAGCTTCAGAGAACCCTGGATGAAGCAGATTATCTGGATCCCTTTCAATTAGGATTCAGGCCCAGTGTGGAGTAGAAACAGCATTGGTTGTGCTTTTGGATCATCTCTGATGAGGGTGGGATAGAAATTGTGCATCCATCTTTGCTCTGTTTGACTTCTCAGTGGTTCTTCATACAATTGACCATGATATCCTTTTGGAATGGTTCTGGGGACAGGGAGGATTAGCACTGGATTGTACTGGTTCACCTCCTTTCTTCAGAGTTGATTCAAGTCAGTGGTGATTGGGGAGAAGAGCAAGTCCTTATTGTATGGGATGCCACAGGGTTTGGTGCTCCAGTCCTATTCAACATCTACTTGAAGTTGCTGGGTGAGCTCTTCCATCAACAAGGGGTAAGATACCACCAGAATGCTGATGATACCCAATTATATACCTTGTCCCAATGGCCTAAGCAATGTTTTTGATGTCTTATCCTGATATCTAGAGGCTGTGAGGGTCTGGATGAGGAACAGCAGAACCCTGGCAAGATTAAGAGGCTTTGTTTTTGAGGTCTACCAGTTCTGGAACTGTCTTATCTTTGGTGCTCAATATGGCACTAGATGTGATGCAAGCAAACCAACAGCTGGATCCAAACAGCTGGGAATGCATCAAACGCATCAAATCTGCAACCTGATGATCCTTCTAAACTCACAACTTTTGCTCTTTGCACAACTTTGTTTTGTGTGCCAGCTGTGTTCAGACCTACATCTGCTCATGGCTACTCATGGCCCAATCACCTGGGACAATGTAATGCAGTCTACATGGGGATGCTCTTGAAGAGGCTCCATTGTTCCAGAAACTCCAGGTGGTACAAAAAGCAGAGCAGCACATGTCACACATTTCCAACTGCATTGATTACCAATTTGCTTACGGGTCCAATTTAAGATGCTGCTGCTGCTGATGATCTTTAAAGCTTTTCATGGCATGAGGTAGGGTGATTTGGGGGATTGCCTCACCTCAATTGCATCTGCCCACCCCATCAAATCCAGCAGAAGAGGTGTGATGCAGGTTCCTTTTGCCAAAGTCCTTCACAGCCTCCTGGCAGGACCCAGGAAATGAGCCTTTTCTGCCATGGGGCCAATTTTATGAAACATTATTCCCTGCATCGGAGGTTGGCTCCATCCTCATTGATTTCTACTATTCTCATTTTTCCTTTTAATAACATTTTTTACTTCTTTGGATTTGTGCATTGCTTTTTACCTCACTTTTTATGGTTTTATTGTACATCACCCATAGGAAATTGGAGATTTATAGCTAAGGGTTTATGAATTAAGTACTCATTGACGAAGAAATCTGATTGGCTTCTAGATCTGTTGAGTATCATGTTTGATTCTCAGCTCCTAGGAGAAAATGCCCTACTGCTATTTAGTTCAAATCACCTTCTGGGCACTTTGCCAAACTCATTAATATTGTTTACAGTTTGATTAGCAGTTGCGTTCTTAGCAATGGTTTTAATTCTTGTAATTAAAGAGCTTCTTACTGTGGTCATTGGACAGAAGCCAGAGAAAGTAGGAGCATATAATAAAATACTTTTACAAGTTCCTTAACATTCCCCACTCTTTTTTCTTTTTACTGACCCTTTATTTTTTTAACCACATAGTTAAGCAGGATGAAATATGTAAGTCTGGCCTGTCAAAGCTAACTCAATCTAATTGCCATTTCCTTTTTGCCCCTAACAAAGTTTTGTGTCTTTTTGTAGTTGCATATTAGCAGCAATTTATCAAAGGTAGCAGGATTCCACCCCGACTCCCCAAAAATAGAACTTGCCATATCTCCCGAGACTCAATGAAAATAAACACAGGGATTGGATAATGAAAAGCTGAAACTCCTTTCTCTTCCCTTACTTTATAACTGGGTAGTTGCAGAAATAATGCCCATGCATTACCTGGTCTGCTAAAATAGATTTGGAATCATTGGGCCTAGGAATACTTAATTGTTTTAAATTTTAAGACAATTGCAGCTCTCATCTAACCAGTTCAGAAAGATTATGTTCTTTCCCAAAATGTTTTCCAGACAGAAGTTTCTTGTAGTCCTTCTTTCCTCTCCTCTTCTCAATCCTTCCTCTGACACCTTTTATTGAAAGCTAAAACTCCATTTTAATTTTCACATTGTTTGTCTGTGTTACAATCTATTAGGACACAGGGTGGCAATCTTACTATTGAGTTAGCTTTGTAGAATGATAACTTTGGACTAGCATCATTCCTTATCACCCAGCAACTGTATGTTGCTGATTCTGTTAATTGAAGCTATTAATGCAGTGATTCCATTGTCTCAAAGACTGGATTACATTCCTAAAGATAAAATGCTTGTGCAAGACACCTATTTGAATAATCATCTTACTTTTAATATATGTAGAAGAAGTCTTATCTTTAGCAAGGTAATAATTTCTTTGCGTTGTTAGAAAGAAATACAGCTATTTATATTGAATGATTTTCCTTATATTTTGTACTTAAATATATAATATCAAAGAGGAGAATCCTTATAGATTTTCACTTGTCCTTTCTAATAATATGTGCATCTTCTTTAAACTCTCAAGCCTGAATTCTTTAGATAGATGCTGATTTACATTTTGATATAAAAGCTCAAATGGGCATATGTTTAAATGGAATGAAAATTGGGAGGAATGGTCATAGGAAAAAATAATTATAATGAGTCTTTTGTAGTTTGCATTTATACTGGGAACCATAGCAACCCACACTAAATTCTTTTTTTAAAAAAATGACAAGCCATTTGGAGATCTTTGGATGGAGCAACAGCAAATATTTTCACTGTCTTGAAGTTCCTTTGTCAACAGATCCCATTTCTGGTGGGTAATATTTGCTAAAATACATAAGTTACAGTAACTCAGAAAATGTTTCCACTCTTCATTTTTCCACATGAAAAAGTTGTGCCTCTCAAACAAATAAAACAGAACTGCTATGACATTGAAGATGAAACTGTTATACTCAATGGACATGTATGAAGCTTTCATTCAGGCATCTTCTACTGACTTATTTTTCAGTTCTGCCAAAGTATATTTCCTTAAGCATACTTACAACTTAGATGTCCTAGTTATCTCTTTCTGCACTAATATTACTATTGTATGCCTTATTTAATTGAACAGGACATTTATGAGTCTGCACACATGGGATAGCACATTTGTGGGGATAGGAAATGGTAACCATTTGAATAAATTCTAAGCCTTTAGGCTTTAATTCTTAATTTTTATTAAACCTAGAGCATAAGTATAGCAAAAGTCTATGTATATTCCATTTAAACTGAACCTCAGTTCTACTCTTTCCTAACTTCTGCTTAGTTGGTATTTGTTGGAACACTCTAATAAAGGTGCAGGGAAATAACAGAACTACTCATTCAGTCAAAGGTTGGGTAAATATAATTTCTGTAAATTAATACCGGTAGCATTTTGCATACAGTTTTAAAATTGTTTTGTTTTTAAAATTGTTTTTAATATGCTACATCATTGTAATTTTCGCTGTTTAACTTTTATTCTTCTATATATTTGTGATGATGATGATGGCAATGATCTATTACTGTTAAATCGAAAATAGAAATTTCAACCAAGCAACATGGGATTGAAAGTACAATTAGAGTGATAAACGGACCTGCGCCCGTTTTGCCGTGCTCTCAAAACTTTTCTATTTCAGCAAGCTGGCCTGGCCTAACTCCCCTCTTTTAAATTTTTTAAATTTTTTAATTCGTGATTTTATAAATTGGGTGTTTTAATCTGTGTTTCGGCCAAAATATTTAATAATTTTAAGGGATTTTTAATATTTGTATTATCTGTATTTTATCTTGGCTGTTCACCGCCCTGAGTCCTTCGGGAGTAGGGCGGTATAGAAATTTGATTAATTAAATAAATAAATAAATAAAATAAAATAAATCTAGAGGAATATTTGAATAGGGTGAGATAGATTTTTGAGCTTTGATATATTCATGGGAGCTTTAATATATTGATGGGAGAGCAGAACATACTGGATCAAAAACTAAGGAACAGTGTAATTTATGACGCTACAGATGGTGGTAGGTCAGAAAGCTCATCAGCTGATCATTGTCTATGTTGCCTGGGGATGAATTGACACTCATCTCTAACTCAAGAATCAGAGACTGTCAATCCCTGTTCTAAAGAGTTGTCCTCTATGTTAATTAGTGAATGGAGTCATTTGGATTATCTGTTTTAGGCACCAATATTTTTGTGACTCCTTCTAATGCTCATCTGCAAGCCAGAAAACTCCAGATATTTAGTTTTAAAATACTGTCATCGCACAACAGTCAGTAGGATCAACTTGGTTCTGTCTGGGCCAAACAATCCAATAAGGCATTGGCATTTCTTTTGTTTATTGATTATTTTCCTAATTTTTCTTCAAACAAAAGAAGGTTGATCAATTTCACAAAATCAGGAACTGTCCTCTAAATAAATGGTTTGAGCTCATCTGAACTAAAATCCCAGAAATATGATGTACTGAGTAGTGGAAATACAGATAGGTAATGATGATTGATCTTTACTGTTAAACAAAAAACAACATATTAAATATTTATATTTGTATTTACATCATTGCCATTGTGTTTGATGAAGGAATGGGGCATGAAATAAAGGAAATATATGCCTCAAGATTCAATGCTCTGTAGCAGCATTACCTGCTTTCAGAGCTGGTATGTACCTCTGCAGATAAAAGTGTATAGAAGGTGATAGAAACAAAGAGATTTGCTTCACAATTTTAGATAGCCTTTACACATTTGGATTTGAAACAGAGTTTTCTGATAAATTTAAATATATATTTTCTAAGAAAACTAAGCTCAAAGTAATAAACAACAGAACGAATGGTGTTTATTACTTTGAGCTTAAGTCTTAGGCCATCATTCATTAAGCAGGTGTCTTTCAATTATACTGGGACTACAATTGGGACTACAATTTACCAAATTTCCATCAGCAAAAACATGCTGGCTGGAAAATCTGGAGTATATCCACAATATGCTAGAAGTGGGCAGATTGGAGGTAATTGCCATAGGTTGATAGTGGTGAAGTGGCAAGTTGCTTCTTTAATGTTTTATTTAGACAAGACAAATTTAATGTCTGTCTTTCAAACTAGGCTCTGTTATGAATCTCACAAAACACAACATAAAGAATTGCATTCCCATTGCCCAAAGGGTGTCTTTGGGCAAATTCTATCAACATTCATGATTAGCAGTCTTTGCCAGGACTACTAAATAATTTTATGTTGCTCCTTGAGGGATAAAAAAATGAAGTATCTTCAAAGAAAGAATATTCCACTGAAAGAATATTCTTGTCAACCTTCCTTACAATGCAAATAAAATGCATTAGCCAAAATCAAAACAATAACTACTGATCAGAGAAGAAGCACTGGAAATTGAATGGATTTTAAAGAGTAAAAGAATATACATATCTTGATAATAAGGATCATGGAATAAGTTAGAAATGGCTCTTTACTTATGCATTATATTAAGTATTAAGTTATATTGCTGTCCTTCCTTTCTTTTCTAGAATATGGGCTCAGTGGTCAGATCATTAACCTCAATTTCATAGTTTCAATTTTCTTCCCTAAACACGATTATTAATTAATTAACTAAATTCTCATGAGTATGAGTTGCTGTAGCCAAACTATTTTGAAAAGCTCCAGCTCTTCTCTAGCTCTTTTTGAAACCTAAGCAATATTTTGTTCAGATTTTTCAAAATGCAAGTTCATATATCAACAAGGTGATCAAAAGAAAAGATGGCTGGATTATCAATGTATGGATGAAAGATATATGTATATATAAAAAGATCTGATTTAGATATATGTCTGAAAGCATAAATGATTCACCATCCTTGTGCTAAAAGCACTGTCATGTATTTGCTTTTGGCATACATTTAGCAATGTGACAGGAATGAATAAAAATGTTTTTTCCCCTTATCCCAGATTTATTTTTCATCCTGGATCAAATAATGGAGGCAGGGAAGGATGGAGAACACTTCTGGGATAAAACAGAGAAATAAAAACCTGATCTTTAGAAATACTTAAATGTTGAGAGATAGAAGTATCCATGAATTAAAGGCATCTTAAATATTACTAAGGAAAATTGAGGAGCAATTCAACAAGGATCTGAATAAATATGAGACAGTTGAAATCCTTTACACTTTCACCAATCAGAGTGATTATAGGGAGAGTCATGTTCCCATAATGATAAATACCTACATGCCATATCTCTCATATTTTTCTGGTTGACAGCAACAACTGGCCCTGCTTGATATTGAATAGCTAAGCAGCATTAGGGCTTGGATGGGAGAATACCAGGAATTTGGAAAAAAATGTTTTGAAGGTGGCAATGGCAAGTCATTTCATACTATTGCTATGAAAATAATATGGAGGTGTTCATGTAGCCACAAGGAATTACACTTGACTTGAGAGAGAATTCCTTATTTTATTGCTGGAATTAGACTTTGGGAAAATATCAGAGAAATGAAGATTCCCAAATGCAGTGCTGTATAATAATACTACTGATGGTGACCTCTAGTTTCCATCAGATGAGATGGCTTTCATAATCTCCTAGGCACCTGGTCTTTTGAGAATATGGAAGCTGACTAGTTCTTCTGGAGAGAAGTGTTAGTTAAGGAAGAGAATTCAATGGATTAAAATTAAAATTACTTAGTACTACCATTACGTACATGTCAGAAGCGCCTTCTAAGGCATTTCTGGGTTGAAAGGATTATCTGATGACATCCACCATTGCTCAGGGGACACCTGTAGGAGCTCCTTTCATATCCCTATTATTTTCCCACTGAACTGGTAACTATTTATCTATTCACATTTGCATGCTTGTGAATTGCTAGATTGGCAGGAGCCGGAACAAATTGATGGGAGCTCATTCCATCACATATTTCATGCTTTTGGATTTAGAACTGCTGAGCTGTTAACCTTTCATAGTCTTCTGACTCAGTGTCCTAAATACATGAGCTACTGCGGCCCCTCTAATTACTTAGTTAGATCTCTGAAAGCAAATGAAAACCAATATGAGTCTTGTGCTTTTGAGACCCATTTCTACCAAGAACCTTCTTTTCCTTTTGAAAAACCTTCTTTTGATATGAGTCACAATAATGCTTGATCCACCATTTCAGTCTGGGTTATTGCTCAGAATCACATGGTTTGAAAGACATGAGACCATCTTATCTCACTTTCCCAACTTCATGGTCTGTAGTTGTCATTGGAACAAAAGTTCCATCAACCTAACCAAACTTATAATGGAATTATAACAATATCCCAGAATGTTTCATCCAAGGGAAGGATATTCTGGCATCTCTGTATGTAATCTCTGTTTAATATACATAAATATGGTGATTACAATATTTTATTGTACAATATTTTATTGTGAACAATGATGCGACTTGTTTCAGAAGAGTATATAAGTATATTTCAACACAGGAGGAGAGAATAAAAACAAGAAAAGAGATAGCTGTTGGTAACAAAGGAGAAATATGAGAAAGTGCAGTTTATGATGGCATGTGCTAACTTTTCACAACCCGATACTTGTCAGTTATTCTGGAACAACAACTATTATTTCAAAGAAAAGTACAAAAAAAAAAGGGGGGGGGGAAATTGCATGAAGTGGGAAATAATGATCACAGAATGAAGAAATTACAGTTGTGCAGGGCTTCCGGTTTGCTGCTGGCCACCGCCAGACATTCCTTTGGGATCGTCAGCTTCCATTGCCTGTCAGAGCCGCCGTTACAGCGGATGGCGGCTCGAAAAAACTCCGTTTCCAAGAGGAAACGGAGATAGAGCCGGCAGGGGTGGGTAGAACTCTCCGCAGAGTCCCAAAAGTTTTTTTTTTAACTTTTGGGACGGAGCGGATGAGAAGCCCCATATCCCCTGCCGCTGCTCCGGGCTTTGGGAGACCTCTGCTTATGCAGAGCCAGGCGTCAAGAGCAAGCCTGCGAATTCAACAGAATAATTAAAGAAATGACGAGCTGGACCCTTAATACTGAACCACAAGTATTTCACCCTTCCAAAATCTATCTAAGAGAAAAGAGGAGAGGAAAAGAGGGAAAAAGAACTTTTTAAAATGGCGTCTGCTGTGGCTGGAGAAGGGCTAAAAGGGAAAGTCCTTCCATTTCTTCTTACTACAATGTAGCGGAATAAATATTACTGGCTACATTTGGAGATAAAACCTCGCTCCTGTGCTGTTGATTGAAAAGAAGCTTTTTTTTCCCTCTTTTAAGGGAAAGTTTTCTCGTTTTCTATTTCTTCTCTCTTTTTTGCTAAATCTTGTCTGTGTGGGAAATGGCATCGGGACTTACACAGCTGGATAAATGGGGGGGGGAACTTCCCCTCTCAAGAAATTGCGCCAACAAATTTCAACTCTCCAGCATCAGAAACCCGATTTTAATATATTAGAATTTATCCTTGAAGAGATTGTAAGAAGGGATGAGATTGTGAACCAGCAACTTGAAAAATTTAAGCAGGAAATTAAAGAAATTGGTGAATTGGTGAAAACAAAGTTTGACTTTTTGAATCAAAAGATTTTAAAAGCTGCTAATGGTTTATCAGGCTTTCTGATTCGGGTGGATGCAAAGACTAAATTATTAGAGTCTAAAATGAAGGAAATTGAGGAGAATTTGGATGACATGACTCAAAAAATTAAAAAGGATTTGATAAACACTCAGGATAATAGCTCGGAAGACAAATCTAAAATGGAGACTGACCAAAAGATTGGTAATGAAGAAAATGTACAACAGAGGATTGAAAGAGAAGTTTTAATGATTCAATATAATTTTACAGAATATGCAATTAGACTGAGAGGTTTGCAGGAAAATAATAGAGATGATTTAAGGAAAATATCTTCTGAAATTCTGGCTGGGATCTTAAAGGTTCAACCTGATGAAGTGTATTGCAGGATCGATAGAATTTACAGAATAAACTCCTGGTTGGCAAAGCAAAGGCAATTGCCTAGAGATGTGGTGATCTATTTTACAGATAAAGAAATTAGGAATAATATTGTGCAGAACTCTTTTAATTCTACCTTGCAATTTCATGGAAGAAAGATTTGGATTTTTAAGGAGCTCCCGCCCAAGATGTTAATGGAGAGGAAGAAATTTGGCTTTCTAGTGACTGAATTAAAAAAAAGAAATATCCTATTCAGGTGGGACACTCCAGTTGGCCTAATATTGAGATATCAAGGAATAAGATATCAATTGCATACTGTTGAAAAAGCGGAAGATTTTTATCAAAAAATTTTAAAAATGAATTTAACACCTTTAGGCATAATACAGGATAAGCAAAAGGAGTTGGAAACAAAAGGAAAACATCAAATTACAGAGGCTGTGATGGATAAATTGTCTTTGGACTCCCTGGATACCCCAGCTGGACTGTCTATAAATAAGAGAGCAGTGTCATCCGACTCCAATGTGATGAACCATCAAGTCACAGACAAGTGCGCAAATCAATCAGTTGATATACAAGTGACGGAGAAGAAAGATGAGATGATAAAACTAACCCAACAAGAACAATACATAAAGCAGAATGAAAATCAACTAGCAGACACACAATTGGTAGGCAAGAAACGAGGATGGAAATTCAACCCGGAAAAGAAAAAGAAAAGAAATAGATCGCATAGAAACAGCAATTTCTAAACTACGCAACAGTGATGCCAGGGACTTTAAAAAATGAATGAATATTTGAAAAGATAGTGGAGGCGAACAATTGTCTGATACTATCCTGAGGATTGTGGCAGATCTTTGCAAGGCCATGATTTTGGGATGTGAAAAGAGCCTCACTTTGTTGGATTTGAATCATCTGAAAATTTTTTTTTTTTTTTGGTAAATATATTATAATCATTTTGAGTTATAAGGCAGGAGAGTTTCGCCGGGGCATGCAGAAGATCTGGATGTTACTCAGTAGGATGATGGGAATTAATAATCCTGATGAATACCACAACTATAACCATATGGATATAATTATAATTATAATGTCACTCGGGTGGTTGTTTTTGCTTTTATACAGATGCGAGGATATCTACTACTGATGGGGGCAGAAGATGACTGGAGATTTTGAACAAACTGTTGCACCAGCATGTTATTTTACCCTATTATGGGTGATGGATTTAACAATCCAGAGGAAAGACATCAAAGAAGATACTATATGGATTATAAATTTAAAGTTATTGTTTTTTCCTTTTCTACAAAATGGAATGCATATATAGATATGTGTATATTTTAGTAATGTGGGCAGTGGATTATATCTAGAATTGTACTGCATGATTTTGTAGGAATTGAAGGGTTGAAATAGGTTAGTTTACTGATTGATTAGTTTAAGAAAAAGGATTCTTAAGTCATATATTTAGGGGAGTGGAGGACTTAACAATTCAGTGGAAAGATACTAAAGAAGATATATTTTTTTCTCTTCTTTTTTTTTCTTCTTTTTATAAAATGGGATGCATATATAGATATGTGTATATTTTAGTAAAGTGGGTAGTGGATTATATCTAGAATTGTACTGTATGATTTTAAGTCATATATTTAGAGGACTGGAGGAATTGGACAGAATTGAATAAATGTTAAATTTGGATGCAGGGAGAGGGTCGATTTAAAATGTTATATTAATATATATAAAAGATTAAAGGTTAAATTGTAATAATACTCAATAAGCTTAACATGTTAAGGGTCAGTATTTCGAGAAGGGATTAAGGGAAAGGGAAGATATTATGTATGTAACTAGTTATGAAATAGCTTATTGTTGTGAAGAAGTCACAGGGGGGGTTGGGTGGAAAGGGTGGGTTAGGGAAGAGGGGGGGGGAAGGGGGGAAAAACTTGTATTTGAAAACTTTTTCAATAAAAAAAAAACAAAAAAAAACAAGAAATTACAGTTGTGCCAATATTTGCCACCATATTTATTGTTAGAGAGAAAGAGGAGAAAGTTGCAGTCATTTTTGTCATCTACAATGACAGTACTGCTTCTTTGTTTCTGCTGTAATGCACTTCATTTAACATCCAAATTTTTTCCTGGCCCCATTGATTTTGCTGTTAATGCAAGTACTAACAGTGGTAACAAAGTACTGTTTTGTATCCACCAGCATGCTCCTCATTTAGTGATGTTCCGACTAATGCTCCTATCTCTTCTTTTATATTCTTGTTCTTATATATACTTTCTGTTTTTAAGTCATATAGCTTTTATCTCTTCTGGCTTTTCATAAATATTTTTAGATTTTTATTTTTACGCTATGTACTTTTTAATGACTGTACACCACCTCACACTGGTCGAAGATTTGGTTTGATTAGTGCATGATCTTTGGGAACAGTGGGGGCTAAAATATGAAAATGCCAGCCCTTAAAGATAGATCAGACTAGGAATCCAATGATATAAATCAGTTGACAGTAGGCTATTTTTATTGTAAGAATAATAGAATCTTTTAGGACTGAATGCATCCTGTCCCCACTTTATCTTGGTCAAAACTAGGGAAGATATTGTCTGACACATTTACTTGAGTTACATTCCTGCATTCAGTTCTCTTTTATCTGATTTTTGTCTTGTCTGGTAGGAGCCCTCAAATCCATTCCCTCTGACCTCTACATTGAGATGGAAAGCTCAACCCTACTCCACAGAACAGTTTGTCTATCAAGCTGTCTATCAAGACTCTTCTTTCTCCCCACCAGCCCCATATCACATTAGGGATGTGATTGGTGGATGATTTTCTTTTTGACAGGACATTCATCACTTGTTTCACCCTATCCTGCCTTGCAGTAACTGTTGAAAGAGCACCATTTGCCAGCCTCATTAATATGGCAAAATAGAGACTGACTATCAGGATGGAGCAAATTATGCTGACATACTTTTGTGCTGCTTCATGGAATAGAAGAAAGCATTTTAAATTACTGTCTGGATGTGCCCTAGATATAAGTGCAAACAGAACATTTTCTGTTGCCCTCAAGACCACTTATTTAAATCTAAAGTTTAGCTAAATCATTTCCTCAGTGAAGTGATAGGAATTTGTGTTAGATATTTTCCTTATGGTACTTATCCATCATAGGATGAAGATGGATCTATCTCCCCCTGAGAATAAACATTAGTTTTCCTGCTGTAGATATAACTATGCTTGAGCCAGCCTCTGTTTATTACCGCTATGCTAGATATCAAGCTGCAAATCAAGCATAATTTAATGCTAGCAGAAATTACATGTTTCATCTCATAAACATGTATGAAGATCATTTCTAAGATGGCTAAATATTGCCACTGTTAACACAAGCATAACCTTATAAAAAAATCAAAGAAGTAGTTATTGACAGTTGTGTCAAAATACTGTCTTTGGGGTCATAGAGGATTGAAATGATTGAACAGTGACAACAACAAAGGCCAATCTCTGATTATGTTATTTCCCCAGTAGTGCCTTAAAATGTAATTGTAGCATCATCCAGTTTAGTTGAAATAATATGAAGGCTGTCCTAATTACTGTTTTTTGATCCAATAATGGTTGGATAACATTAGAAAATGCCATAAATGCTAGTAAATTTCTTGTATTTGTGTTACATTAAAAGCAGATTTCCCACATCTGTGTCTTCAAGATATATGGATTATGCTCTTATTGATTGAATGACTAATGGCCAATGGAGGTGATTGTATCAAAAGGAGATGGTGTTGGACTTCCGGAGGAAGTGAGAGGAACCTGCCCCACTTTACATTGAGGGGGACTGTGTAGAGAGTTTCTTCCTTTAAATTCCTGGGAGTCCATCTCAGCGAAGACCTCACCTGGAAAAACTAGGTTGCCAGGAAGGCCCAACAGAGACTCCATTTCCTTGGGGTCTTGTGTAAAAACAGGGTGGAACATCAACTGGTGACTTCCCTTTACTGGTCCTCAATAGAAAACATCCTCATTTATTGCATCATCGTATGGCATGCTGGTTTGACAGCCGGGGATAGAAAAACATTACAGAGGTTGATGAGCACAGCACAAAACATCATAGACTGTCCCCTGATACCACTAGATGAGATCGCTAGGGCTCACTGCCTTAAAAGAGTGAGGAAAATTCTCAGGGACAACTCACACCCTGGTCACCACTTTTTTATCCTCCTACCATCCTATAGGAGATATAGAAGCATAGCCAGCCGCACAAACAGGCTGAAGGACAGTTTTTATCCGTGAGCTATCAGACTCCTGAATGTGAAATAACATCATAACTACGTAGTACAATGAACTTGCAGGGCCGACTCAACGTGTAACATGTTCACACAGGTGAAATAGGACTGGGTGTTTGTTAATACGATTTATTGGGTTGGGATTTTCTGTCTTCACTGGAAGTTGTATTGTGTTGAGGGGGTGCACTGAGGGAGCTCAACCAATCTTATTGTATATATGTTATGCACTGACAATAAAGATTTGAAATTCAAAAGGCACCAAATTTGGAAAACAGACTTAAATTTTAATTTAAGGCTGAGGAAGTGGCCTCACTAATTATTAAAAAGGCTGTCCAGCCAATACTTTCACATTTTTATATCTATCCAGAAAGAGTGAGTGTAGAACCACTTCAGGCTGATCATGGGATTTCCCAGCAAGAAATGCCAGACTGAAGGACAGCTCCAAAAACCAGATCTGATAACTGAGGAGGAATGAGGAGCTGGCAAGTAGATTAGTTCTTTGATAATTCCTCTCTGGACAAGAGACATCACATATATGTACTTCACATAGAAGGTAGAGTTCTCTAGTGGGTTTAAAGTTCCAGGAGCTAACATCTTGTTCAAATCACATTGGGGATTTTTCCAAGGACACTAAGTTTGCAAATTTCCTTTTCCTTATTAACTGCTTTTCAGATATTAGGAAGCTTTGGATCAACAGATTAATCCTTTGTGATTTTTTTAAAAATATAGTCTTTGATGTATGACTATAATGGAGCCTGTCCATTATGATTGTATCTTGTAATGGTTGTAAAATGGGCCAGTCATGTGGCTGCTTTTTTATGATACTCGCCAGGAATCACTAGGGTGGTAAGTGAATCCTCAGATGTTAAGTGAATATTGTAGTCATTCAGCAAACCAACGGTTAACTATTGGCGTGGTTTCACCAAAAACTGAAAATTAAGTGGTAGTTTTCAGGAAAAGCATCACAAAACACAGTCACACGATCACAGGATATTGCAGACATCTGTAAATGCTGCCATGTAACTGAATGCCCAAAGTTCAGAGGGGGGCCTGCCCTTCAGAAGGGAAGTCACTTCTTTATATACTTTTCTTTTTTATTATAATCTTTTTAAAAAATTCATCTTTTTCACTTTTTTCTTTTCTGTACTTATTCTATTTTTCAGTTCTTATTCTATTGTAATTATAATCTTTAATAAAATTACTATATATATATAACAAGTATGATTATGCAGGCTACAAATATCTGCCTTCGCTTTTATGACAGTGACATATTTTGATTCTGTGTAACCCAATGATTATTCTTTTTCTATTAATTACTTTTAGAATTCATTTTAAAATACCTTTTCCCTTTCTTCTACTTATCACATATTCCTTGCAAAATTCACAAAATACATTCTCTATTTGCTTCATGTAAGATTTGGATATAGTTAGGTAGGGAAAAAATTAATGAGTGTGATTAACACGTTCTAGTTGTTAAAACTGTTTTGAAAATAGGACATGGAAAAAGAGAGAAGGAATATACGGTAGGCACTGATTTGCATGTTTTGTTACTAACCATTAGATTGAACAAACTAATAACTGTCCTCTTGATTTGTTTAGTTTCCTAGGTCATGTAGTCCAACTATATTTTCTTATTGTTTCCAGTTTTCCAATCTCCAACCATAAATTGCACATTTTGCTTGCATCTCTGTCAATTTCTGATTGAACTTTACCATAAAAGTCATCAATCTCTTTCTGCTATATTAGAGTGTTATCCAATCAGAGGACCTCATTAACTGACATTATATCGTCAATCACTTTATATTGTCTGTCTTGCCCAATATGAAATTATGCCATTGCCATTAAACTGATAATCTGCCTCCAGCATCTTCCTGTATCACCGATGTTTGATATAGGTGACTGCTCGCTTCAGCAGAGCAGCTGGGATAATCTTCATGTTTTGGATGACTCTACTAGGAGTGTATATTTTTTGCATATATCCCAGGCGTTCTTCCCTCATCTCTCCTCAAAACACCCATCTGACAAAATGAGGCTCCAAAGTTGGACATAAAGGAGTATATATTTTTATGTAAAAGTTATATTGTTGTTACAAATAAAATGTAGTAACTCTTGTTGTAATGCATCTGGGCTTGCTCTGTTGCATTCCTGGGATATACCAGTAATGCTTGATGAGCAGCTTCATGCCCCTGTTCTCTGTTCCAATTCTTAAAGAATCTTTAAAGTGAACTTGGAATGGGCAGTTTTAACACAAGATGCCTTCAATAGAAGACTAAGATATGGCTGTTACTTAGTTCTGGCTTTCAATTATATTTTTCCAAGAAAGCTACCGGTATATAATTGGGCAAGTTGAGAAATAGTAATTGGCCCAAATCATCCAACCTGGTTCACAATGATATAGGGATTTGAATCTTCCTCTTCTCATTCATACAGGTAACTCTCCACCTACAACTATTGTTGAGCCCACAATTATGGTTGTAAGCAGTGTTGGGTTCCTCCCGTTTTGGCCCGGTTCTGCCGAGCCGGTAGCGGTGACGATATGACATCACCGAACCGGTTCTCTTTGTTTGGGAGCTGGGCCCTCCCACTCACCCCGCCCCCCGTGTTATTCTTACCTTTTATTTGGCCCTGCCTCCAATCTATTCGCTGCCTCCTGAGTCCCAGCTGATCGGCTAGAAGGAAAAAAAACTGTTTAAACTCTTGCCGCAGAGCTTCAAAGGGCCGCCCTACAGCTGATCAGTGTTAAAAGGCAGTGTGGTGGTAGACCAGTGCACTCGAAAAACAAATGGGTAGACCAGTGCCTCCAAAAACAAATGGGTAGACTGGTGCCTCCAAAAGCAAATGGGTAGACCGGTGCCTCCAAGAACAAATGGGTAGACCAGTACAGCTCTGCAAGCAGTTAAAAGTCTGGTAGACCAGTACCTCTGCTAAATCCTAAAGAATTGTCACATGACCATCAAACCATGCCCACAAAATAAGCCACACCCACAGAACCAGTAGTAAAAAAATTTAAAACCCACTCCTGGTTGTAACAAAGGACTGGACCTGATTTTTTGACATTTTTTGAGGCAGTTGTTAAGCAAACTTTGTGATCCTTAAACAAATCCATTTTCTCCAGTAGGTGTTTTTTGCTGGAAACCAGAAGTAAGTACTGGTAAACAGCCAAAAACATTACAAATTGCTGTCACATAACTGCAGGTTGCTGTAAATGGCTGTAAAGGTGAGCTGGTTGCCAAGCACCCAAAATGTGATTTTGTGGTTGTGGTACAGGCACGGGAACTTCAAAAATGAGTCATAAATAGCTTCTGAAGGGTCCATCCTATTGGGCATTTTCTGTTGTTAAGCAACCAGTTGTAAATTGAGGACTTAACTGTAGTCCATTGTTCCTAATGCTAAAGCACGACATAAAAATATATTAGAATGTTAAGTTGAAACTTACAAAAACAATATGATTATTATAATAATATTGAAAGCTATAGTACTATAACTCTTAAGGGTACCAAATCGGGGCAAGCTGCCATTTTGAGTTGGCTCTAAAATTCTTCCAGTATAGT
This sequence comes from Arizona elegans, assembly GCA_022577455.1. Classification (NCBI taxonomy): domain Eukaryota; kingdom Metazoa; phylum Chordata; class Lepidosauria; order Squamata; family Colubridae; genus Arizona; species Arizona elegans. The sequence continues at coordinate 111,095,971 of JAKOOJ010000004.1, read as the reverse complement.
ATCCTCTTATGTCTGCATCCTGGTATCAATAGTAACTAGTTAAATACTATTGAAAGATGCAGCAAGTGCTTGTTGGTAACATTCCCAGTCTTAGTACTGAACCCAGTATTTGCATTCATTGACAGATAAAATCTACAAAGGAAGTCTCATTTTGTGAAGAAAAATACAATTTTCCTTGCTCCATGTCTTGTGTTCCAACAGATCAACGAGTCTACTAAGTCTTTAAAGTAAAGTTTTTCAAACTTTATGCTGCTGTGACTCCCTAAAATGATAAATTAATTTAGTGTGACTTCCTTGTGATTAAAAATAATGAGGGTTTTTTTTTTTTTAATACTGAGTGTCAGAGGGAGAGGAAACTGAACAACTTGCCTAGGCAGAGGGAGAATGGATTCTCACATTTTGTCTTTGGGGCTGCAGGAGGAAAAGAATAGTATACTCAGACAGAGCCTCAAAGATCAGAGAGAAGCAGCAGCCTGACAAAATCATCAAATTGGTGATGCCAATATTCTCATCTTCAAGACCATCTTTAGGGATTTCTTGCCTTATTATCCTCCATCTCGCTCAAAGACTCCCAGAGCTTGCTTCCAGGCCCATTTCCTGCTGCTGGACTTATGGCCAGCTTTGCAGCATGCCTACCTGTCTATCTTCAATTTCACAGCCCTGCAACTTGCTTGACTATCTGTTCCTCACACCCACAGACTAACAACATACCAGGCCTTGAGCCGGGCTGTGGAAGTAGTGTGCATGCATGTGTGATCAAACAGTGAGCGAGTGCATGCTTGCATGCTCTATTTGCATAAACAGTGGGTACGCATGCCCGCAAATGAAGCTGTATGCACTTCATACACTTGCCCACCACTTGCACAGAACTATCCCTTCTCCACACACACACCTGCCAGTCCACAAAGCCGGAAAGGTTGGAGAACTCTGCCCTAAAATGTAGAAGTACACTACAATATGGCATTTTCTTTATTTGGCTTCAAAGCAGTCAAATCAGAACCATAGCCTATCTGAGTGCAATACATCTCTAGAAGAGTAATACTGTATGATCCAGTGCAACGCTCTCTACATGGGGCTACCCTTGAAAAGTGTTCGGAGACTACAGTTGGTCCAGAATGCAGCCGCGTGAGCTATCGTGGGTGCGCCTAGATACACCCACATTACATCAATTCTCCGTGAGCTGCACTGGCTCCCTATTGGTCTCCGGGCACAATTCATGATGTTAGTTATTACCTTTAAAACCCTGCATGGCTCAGGGCCAGGTTATCTTCAAGACCGCCTTCTACCACATAGCTCCCACTGACCGGTAAGATCCCACAGAGTTGGTCTCCTCCGGGTCCTGTCAGCTAAACAATGCCGGCTGGCGGGCCAGCAGGGGAGAGCTTTCTCTGTGGCTGCCCCAGCTCTCTGGAACCAGTTACCTCCTGAGGTCCAGACCACCCCCACCCTATTGGCCTTCCGAAAAGCAGTGAAGACCTGGCTATTCTGGCAGGCCTGGGGCCGTTGATCTCGCTGTTGCGATCGTGTGAAATCCGGCCGTGAATGGTGTGAATGGGTTTTAATGTTTTAATTTTTAAATGTTTTATAACGTTTTTTTAAAAAATGCATTGTAAGATGCCCTGAGTCTTTGGAGAAAGGCGGCATATAACTTGAGTTAATTAAATTAAATTAAATTAAGTAGCACTTCTAAAACTGCCATAAGGATAAGGGTTTCTTGGAAATATCTTTGTTTCTTTTGCCTCCCAGAGAGTTAATAAGCAGTAAAAACTGTGAGCAATTCAAACTGGATATTGGCACTGCATTCCAGAATCTTCCTTATTCTTATAATCAGATAATACTGTAATTTAATAAGAGCCAGTATATGTGCTTCCTTTCTTTAGATTGCACAACTGATCTTACTAATTGAAGTTTGCTAAACTGACTTAATTGTACCAGCTACTTGGCAGCTACTGTAGCTAAACTTGTCAGAGCATCTTTTGTAATCTTGAAAAACAAATTGTGTACTGTCATTTGCCTCCAAACCACCCAACTCTGAATTTTTATATGGCTTTAATGATCTAGGATAATTTGTTCTGAAATAAAATATCTTGTTTTGGATTCTGTCACTGGATTAATTCCTGCTACTGGATTCCAGATCATTTGTTTGAAATTGCAGGCTGAAATTTGCATGACTGAAAACTCCTAAATCCAAAAGAATAACTTGCAATTTGGAATATCAGATAAAAGGCTATGTTGGAAAAACCCTTCTTTTTGTGGTATGAGATTTGTTGGTGCAGGGAATTATTTTGCCTGGAGGAATACTCAGATGAGTTCTCACCTCATTTGGAAGTAGTAGGGCTGCCATTAGAGAGAAAGAGATTCTCCAAGCTCTACTTGATGGGTTAGAGTGGGGAATGGAGTGGAGTACGTAGCAAGATGTTGAAGAATAGTGTATTTTTAATTTCATTTGGAGCAACAAACTTGGAGGAGAGAGATTTTACCTATTTCTCCATCGTTTAAATTTTTCTGATGTTCATCTGATTTTGATAACAGCTATAGGTAGGGTGCAGATTAGATTTCAGAAAAAGCGTGGGAGGCAAAGATTAAAAGATCCAAATGATGCAGCTCTGATTAAAAAAACAAAAAGCAGAGTTCCCCCTTCCATTTTTTGGGGAGTAGTTTATAAAGAAGGAAATACTAAGATATTGAATCACAGATCTCTTCTATTTTATTTTTTTTTCATTTTATTTATAATTAGATTTTTATCCCACCGTTATTTTGAATAATTCAAGGGAGCATATATAATGCTCCATCTCTTATTTTCCACATAAAATAACCTTGGAGGGGGGCTGATCTGGCAGAGAGCAGAAGATTCAGAGCCATCCAGCTGACTTTTATACCCAAAGGAGGACTAGAACTCATGATATTTTGGTTTCTATGCCAGCACCTTACCCACTGGACACTAAGAACTGAATTTTAACATGGAAAAGCAATCTGGAATGTCCAGGAAGTTTCTCTACCTTAATCAAGACTTCCCCAGACTTTCCAGAGGGTAGCTAGCGTTTATAGGAGTTGTTGACCAACACAGTGGCATGGTGGTTCAGTGGTTAAATACACTGAACTTGTCAGCTGGAAAGTTGAAGCCCAGGTTTGAGAGTTGAGCACCGCACAATGGGGTGAACTCCTGTTTCTGCACCAGCCCCTGCCCATCAAGCAGTTTGAAAGCATGCAAAAGCGAATAGTTGAATAGGTACTACTTCAGTGGGAAGGTAACAGCGTGCCATGCATCTTTGGCATATAGCCAGGCTGGCCATATGACCACAGAAAATATCTTCAAACAATGCTGGTGCCCTTGGCTAAGAAACAGAGATAGGCACCATGCCATAGAGCAGTGGTGGTATTCAGCTGGTTCTATCCGGTTTGGGAGAATTGGTAGTGGAGGCTGTGAAAGTTCCACCTACCCGCCCAGACATCATCATGTCCCATTTTTGATGCTCTGCGCGTGCACAGAAGATCCTGCGTACACGCAGAGGTGTTGCGTATGAATGTTCACATTTGCAAACCGGTAGCAAAGGTAAGTCAATACCACAACTGCCATAGAGTCAGATATGACTGGACAAGGAAACCTTTACCTTTTTAGTCCAACGCAGGCTGCAGTTTAATGAACAGAACAGAATAACAGAGTTTGGAAGGGACCTTGGAGGTATTTTAGTCCAACCTCCTGCTCAAGCAGGAAACCTTATACCATTTTCAGACAAATAGAGTCCAATCTCTTCTTAAAAACCTCCCGTGTTGGAGCACTCACAACTTCTGGAGGCAAGCCATTCTATTGATTAATTGTTCTAACTGACAGGAATTTTCTCCTTAGTTCTAAATTGGTTTTCTCCTTAACTGGTTTCCGTCCATTGCTTCTTGTCCTATCTTCAGGTGCTTTGGAGGAGAGGTTAACCCCCTCTTCTTTGTGGCAGCCCCTAAGATATTGGAATACTGCTGTCATATCACCCCAGTCCTTCTTTTCATTAAACTAGACACAATCAATTCCTGCAACCGTTTTTCATGTTTTAGCCTCCCATCCCCTAATCATTTTTTTGGCTCTTCTCTGCACTCTTTCTAAAGTCTTGACATCTTTCTTATATCAGGGTAACCAAAACTGGATGCAATATTCCAAGTGTGGTTTTACTTATAAAGTGGTATTAACACTTTGAGTGATCTTGGATCTATATATCTGTTAATGTAGCCTAGGATTGTGTTGGCTTTTTTGTCAGCTGCAGCACACTGTTGGCTCATATTTAAGTGATTGTCCACTAGGACTCCAATTAGTCCTCTCACAATTACTACTATTGAGCCAGTACCATCTATTCTGTATTTGTGCATTTGGTTTTTCTTGCCTAAATGTAGAACCTTACTTTTCTTACCATTGAATTGCATTTTGTTAGATAGGGCACATTAATCTATACAGGAACTTCAGGGGCGAGTAGGTTGCCACTCTTCTAGGCAAGGAGCAATATTCATTGGGATTTTGGATGTCACTTTCTTTTTTCTAATAGCCTGTTTAATAATGTGCACTCTGCATGTCACCTTTCCCATTGCTCTGCCCGCTCATCATCGCCTCATTAGTCAAATCCCAGAGTGTTTGGCAAAGACAATAAAATATCCTGAGCATAACTTCTTTCTGGACTAATGATGCAAACTCTTTCATGAGGGTTCATTTTGAATCTGATCATAGTTTAATTAGTGCTTCTAATGGAAGTGGGTCTCTGACTTTTGTCCCTGAGTTAGTCTCTACTGGTATATTTTTTATAGCAGGAGTTGTAGAAAACAATTGTTTTAATCAATATTTTTCTCTGTTGTAGTATATTAACATTTTATTGGTATTCTAGTAATCCTTATTTCATCATATAAATTAGATATGTAGGAGGAATGTGAGAAAAAAATGGGATGCATTTCACAAAATTTTGCTGGGTGATGGGTGGGCAGGTGATGTTCTCATTTCCTTATTTTCTTACTGGGTATCTTTCTAAAAACTTCATTTTGAATGTGAAATTTGATTTAGATGCTTTGCATCTACTGTGAGGTCTAGGCATAATTGTAGCATTCAGATTCCTAATAGTGATTTGATTACTGGCTGTTCTTACAAACTGCTCTTTTCTTTTCTTGTTAGTATATTTTATAAACTGAGTGTGGGTAAAATTGCCTCACGGTGCCTGAAATCTATTTATGTAGTGGTGGTGGAGGCTTATATATTGATGAAAAAATCTTGTAACTATCAATGTATCTTTTTTCTGAGTAAATAAATTGAGTGGGTCATGCAAAATGGCCAATTGAAATTGGTAAGATGAAAAATGTTCGGGCTGAGGTAAAATTGCCTCATCAATGGTACTGTGCTTAGGCTGAGAGTAAATTTAGGTGTTCCTATGTTAGACCTATCCAGCCATGGATCTGTCTCATTTTATCTGTTTCGCCTGTGTGTCTTTGTCAATTTTATTTGCAAAAGATTCAAAAAGTGTCTGGGTAGTTGTTGTTTTGGAGGCATATTTCCAGTTTAATCAAAGAGGGTTTACAGGAATCAGCCAATTTCAGTTTAGAATTGTGTGTTAAATAATTCAGCATAATCCTTTGGTGTACATTTTAGAGGAAATAGCTTAAGTTTTAAAAATGAATTTTGAATTGTAAAAATTTAACCATTATTTTGTTTCTGCCACCATCTTATTCATTTTATCATTTCTCAAATTCTCAAATTTTAGCAGTCTCAAATTCAAATGTTCTTGCTTCTTTAGGAATAACTTCATATTCCTAAAATAATATAGAGATCATTTTCTTCAAAATATTGTGTATTTGTTGTATCAGTGGCACATTATCTACCCAACATTTGTTCTGATATCCTATTTCAAAGACTGGATGTAATTTTTCTCCTCATTGTTTGCATTGTTTAGCCAGCCTGATTGCACTTTTCTTTTCTGAGCATAATAGACTCAATAAATGAACAGGAAACTTAACTGAAGCAAGCATGAAAAGCTGTAGAGCTTATAAAAATTGTTCCAGATGCATTGGATTTGCAAATAATCCTTTGCGAACTCCTTTGCCAACTGCTAGATTCATAGTGCCAGCAAAAGTACCAAATAGTAGTATAAGAAGAATTTAGGTATATACAAAGATTCTCCTGTGCTTGGACTCTTGGCAGTTGGTATTTTTAGGAAGTTGCCTCCTATTTTTTGTAGCTTATTCATTTTTCCTTTCTTGGCAAATGAGAACTGAGATAATCAGACAGGTTCTGATTTCTCCATGCTTTGTCCTCTTTCTCTCTCTCTCTAGAAAAGTTGTAGCACTACTGTGTTTCCCCGAAAATAAGACCCTGTCTTATATTTTTTGAACCCTGAAATAAGCACCTGGCCTTATTGCCATATGCTCAAAAGCCCGACTGGGCTTATTATCCAGGGATGTCTTATTTTGGGGGAAACAGGGTAGGTGGCTCAGCGGCTAAGACACTGAGCTTGTTGATCAGAAAGGTTGGCAGCTCAGCGGTTCGAATCCCTAGTATAGGTCTCCTGCGTGAGCAGGGGGTTGGACTAGATGACTTCCAAGGTCCCTTCCAATTCTGTTACTGTTAAAGTGTAGGGTGGAGGAGTGGAGTGGAGGGCAAAAAGAGAGTGATAACTAGATAGACAGCAGCTACAGTGATGATAAGAAGATGAGAACTGTGAAGGGAAGAGTGCAAAGAGTATCTTGCCCTATTACCCTATAAACCTATAGTTGGCACGGCCATGCCAACTTAGTGCATGGCCATAAAAATCTATTTTTCATCCCTTCAGTGAAACAGCTTTTTGCAGCAAAGAAAGATAGGCTGCAGATTTACAACTCTTTAATGAAATAACCCTAGAAATCAGATAAACAACTGTAAAACAATACTAGCTCTTTGGGGACATTGTCTAATATCATAATGCAGCAGAATAGTTGGAAGCACAAAAGGAAATCTATAGAACAATAATTAGGAATGAATTTATTTAAATCTTACTCCATTTACAGTCTTTGGCTTTTGGCACTAAAGAAAGAAAAATGAAGAGAAGACAGCCAAGATGAATTTGTATTATAATCCTTCCAAACTGGGATTACAAGAAAAAGAAAAAATTGGTCTCTAGTCAGGTTGTCTTCCTTAGGGCTAGGAATGATGAAAGAATTTGATCTTTGAATGTTCCTGGGTGAATTGACCTGATTGGATCTCTGACTAATGTGCACATCAAAATATAATTATCCTTTGTGTTTTACACTTCTATGAATATTTGCAATTCAGTTCCAAGCTCAGTTGAATTTTAAAATATGCATTTTAAGATAAAATAATCTAGAAGTGTACAGTCTATGAGCAGTCATATTTGAAACCATATTTAAATATTTCTATGTAGATTTTATCCATCAGGTTATAAAATAGAATACCTGTATGAATAAATATATGCAGAATGGACACAGATAAATAACAGATTGGTCCATTTATCCCATCTTGGTGGCAGTTCTTTTCATCCCATGTTTGTTGAAATAGATATTTGTTTGTTTTCTTTCATTGGCTGTGATGAGGGCAGAGAACTGCAGTTTTTAGCTTTTGGCAATACTTCTATTACTTATTATGCTCCAGAAGATTTCAGACTTGGAAGAAGAAAATCAACAACCAATTAGAAGAGAAACAGGAAGCAGATCAGAGTCACCAAAGCATTGCTGGGATCGAAAGCGAAAAACACACCCCATAGAGAAGATGGGGAATATGCCAAGGAAAAGACCATTGTCTAAATCCTTGATTCATACTGGCCGGAGTTGAAAGGAAATTTTATTTTTCCTTCACCGTCTCAAGGGTAAAGTGTATTTATTTACATTTTATTTATTTGACAATATAGAAGAAGCCTTTATCTTCCAACAAATTACCATTTTTGACAGTCCTTTTGTGTATATATGTCATGAAGTCCAATAAATTCTAAATATTATTTTTTTCTCACAAATGAAGGCAAAAATTATTTTTTTTCTGTTATATAAGTATCTCAGAGGTAAAGTGTGTTTTCGAATTCAGTGGGATGCTGAAAGAATAAAATACACTGGATTAAAATCATATCCTGATCATTGGGACAAAAGCAACAGAGCAATCTTTGAGGAGGAAAGAGAAAAGAAGAGTAGGAAATAGTAGAAATGAAGAAATGTGCAATATGTTGATCTTCATGTGCTTCATGAGCACCCTGAAGCTGATTATTGTGGGAAGCACAAATATTGGCTAGATCATCTTGGATGGATCATGATGGAAATCTAGCCTGAACTATTCCTGTGGCAGAAATAATTCCATAGTAAACAGAAATAATTGCATTATGTTGTCTTAATCAGTGGAAACTGTTAGTAATGAGAATGATAGTGATTCTACTTCAAAAGTTTGGACATGACATACTGAATATACGGTGGCTTGGTGAAATGAAGCAGATAAGTATTATTTTTTTTATTTATAAAGTTTTACAAATACATTTTCTCCCCAATTTCCCTCCCCCCCAAGCTGCCCATACCCTCCCTAGCCCTCCTCTTTTCTCCCCAGGACTTCCACAAAATAAAATCCTAATCAAAAAATACATTTTATAAAACTTAAACCCCTCCACCCCCTATATACTATTTATACCTTCATAAAACTCAATTAATCTATCCCTACATAATACATTCATTCAGCTAAAAGCTATCTGATATTTCCTAGTTTGATATTTTTTTCTGCACATAATCTATCCACTTTTTCCACTCCCATACATAAGTCTCTTGTGAGCGATCTTTTAAATATGCTGAAATCTTCGCCATCTCTGCAAAACTGGCCATCTTCAAAGTCCATTCTTCAATAGTAGGCATAGCTTCATTTTTCCAATATTGACCTATCAGTAATCTCGCTGCTGTCACCATATACAATATCAACTTTGTTTCACCCAATATAAAACCCTTAGCTATACCCAATAAAAACAATTGTGGAGAAAACTGAAGTTTTTTCTTCAAAACATTTTGCATAACCCACCAAATTTTTATCCAAAAAGCCTTCACTTTCTTACAAGTCCATCACATATGGTAATATGTGGCATCTAAGCAATCACATCTCCAGCATTTTGGTTGAACATTAGGATACATACACGATAATTTCTTAGGATCTAAATGCCACCTATAAAACATCTTATAAAAATTTTCCCTCAAATTCTGTGACTGTGTAAATTTAACATTCTGGACCCATATTTTTTCCCATGTTTCCAACATCACTGGTTCTGCAAAATTTTGTGCCACTTTATCATACAATCTTTAACCAATTCATTTTCTGAGTCCCTTTCTAGCAAAACATTATAAACCCTCTTAATATGCATTGGACCTTTCTCTTTTATATGTCTAACCAATTCTTCTTCATGTATCATTATATCAATTTTTTGATCTTCTTTCCATCTCAGTTGAAGTTGATTATACTGTAGCCAAGTTAAATTAATCCCTTCTTCCAACAGCATTTCTAATGTCTTTAATTGCCATCTGCCTCCATCCATAAAAAGAACTTCTTTGTATACCCCCCCCGAGTGACATTATATTTGTATTCCACATGATATGACCAAGATCCAGCCATAAAGGTATTTTGTAATCCCATTTGAATCGGTGCTTCTTCCAAACTCTCATCAAAGAGTTCCTAAGTATGTGGCTTTTGAATACTTTATCCACTTTATTCTCATAAAATAAATATGCATGCCAACCAAATTCAAAATCATGACTTTCTATATTCAATATTCCAGTCTTTATGGTTTTTTTTTTGTTTTTGCAAGTAAGTCAGATGATAATAAGATAAAATCAATCCTGGAGAAGGATCTGTGCCTGTCTGAGAAAAAAGTAAAGTCCAAATCTTTTGGGTTATGTATTCTCCAAATATCTTTTAATTCCAAATCTTCTTTCATATCAAAAAAAGTCTGTGGCAATCTAATTCTTGACTTTGCCATACTCTTTTTATCTATTTTGGGATCAATTACTCCATTCCAATCTCCCATAATTAAAATAGATCTGTAGTCCCATTGTAGTATTTTAGAATACAATGTTTTATAAAAATTTTCTTGTTGTTGGTTAGGAACATAGATTCCAATCACCAAAATTGGACCATTTTCTGTATAAAGTTCAATTGCTATAAACCTCCCAGAATCATCTGCTTCTATAATTTTAGATGACAGTCTTTTATTTATGTAAATCACTACTCCATTCTTTTTTTCCGAGCTAGAAGCTATAAATTGTGTTCCTAATCTAGAATTTATTAAATATTTTTGATCTTGTATTCGAATATGAGTTTCTTGTAAGCAAATAATATCATTGTTAAACTGTTTCAAATAATTAAATAATTTCCTCCTCTTCTGTGGTGAGTTTAGTCCATTCACGTTCCAAGATAAAAATTTAATTGTCATCTGGGACCTCTTGAAGTGATAGGAACATTTGCTGAAGACTTTCTTCCAGGTTGGTAGTCTTCGGCTTAGCTCCCCCCATGGCTTCACGTGCTTGTATACCCTTAGCTCCCTTCTTGTCTTGTTGTGGCTTGGACCTCTCCTGTTGTTGTTTTTCTTTGAATTGCTTATAAACTGCTCGAGTTATACGCTGATCTTTAGCTTCAGACATCTGGACCAGGTCCAAGGCCACTTCTCTTGTATTTGTGGGTACTCCAGATACAGTTTTCAGAGGGAGATCTAACAAAGGCTCATCTAAAAAAACCCCTGTAGCTCCCTGCATTTCCATTGCCTCCCGCTCCATCTGTTTGCACTGCTCCTCAGTCTCTTGTTCAAACTGCTTCTCCTTATCACTCTCCTTTATCTCCAACACTGAAGATGTACGTGGGGATGTTGTGCCTGTTTTTTTAAAAACTGCAGAATAAAATTCTTCCGCTTTCTCAACTGTATTTAATCTATACCTTTCTCCTTCATACTTCAATATTATGCCAGTTGGGGCAGCCCATCTGAATGGGATTTGCTGTATCTTTAATTCAGATACTAAAAATCCAAAATCCTTTCTATCTTTTAACATCTTAGGTGGCAGCTCTTTATAAACTCTAATTTCCCTTCCGTCCACTTGCACAGTAGAAACAAAGGACCTTTGCAGAATATCATTTCTTATTCTTCTATCTGTGAAATATATCACCACATCTCTAGGCAATTGTCTTTGTTTAGCCACCCAAGAATTCACTCTGTAAGCTTTATCCATCTTACAAAAAATCTCTTCAGGACTAGTCGTTAACATCACAGCTAAGGCATTAGCACAAATCCTTCTCAGGTCTTCTCTAATATCCTCTCTTATTCCTCTAAGTCTTATAGCAAATTCCATAGACCTAAATTGCATCATTGTCAGCTCATTTTCAATCCTTTGCATTTTGTTATCAACATTAAAAATTTTATGGTCTGCCTCCTTCATTTTAGCATCCATTTCAGATTTATATTCCTCTACCTTTTTTATCAGTTTGCACAACTGCAGCTGAGAGACCAGTCACCACTGTCATTAACTTTTTAGTCACCTTGTCATATTTTTCTTGAACCACCTCTTTGATTTCTTTAATCTCCTGCTTAATTTCCTGTTGAGATTTTTTAAACTTCTCATCCATATTTTCATCTTGCCTCATCAAAGCCTGGGCAATAAACTCTTTCAAACTTTCAAGATCAATCTCCTTTCTCTGGCTCTGCTGGCTAGAAGGCTGTTGTTGCGGCTTATGCATGGGGATCCCCCCCCCGCCACTTTCGTATCTTGTTTAGGCTGTTTAGAAGCCATTCTGCCATGTAGCCTAACTTTTTCAAAAAAGGAAGTCCTTTTTTCCCTTCTTCCTCCACAAAATCCTCTAAGAAATTCCCCCAGGTTTGATCAAATTAGAAATAAAGTTAAGTCAGAGTTAGGCTTGCTTATTTTTAAGAAAAATTTTTGTCTTTTCTCTTCAGTTGTTACAAGCAGTGAGACTTTGTAGCGTGTTAAAGTAACTATGCAAATCCACTTTCTCTTTCAGCATTCCCCTGCGCTGAAGCCGGGCACCATTTTCAGGAAACTTTCAATCTCTCACTTAAGTTTAATCACAGGGCTAGCACAGCACAGCACAAATACTTGCGGTTTTGAGGTTCAAGTCCCAGTTTCACCCTGTTCAATTAGGAAGTTTTCTTTGTTTTCACTTATAAGGATGGTCACGCCGTCTAGTTCTACAAAGTAGAATCGTCCCCAAGGTCCGGAGCTTCGGCGGGCTGGAGAGGGAGCCTCACCTGTTTCCTCCCCCAGAAGCAAAAAAGAGCAATCTGGGGGCTTCACAGGGGCTCAACCTAATCTCGCCGGCTCTCCTCACAATTCCTCTTGGATTTGGAGTTTTCCAAGCCGCTTCTCCCTCTCGAAGCGGCTCTTTACAGACGGCGGGGCTGGCGGTCTAAAAAAAGATCATCTGGCGACGACGAAGTCCCAAGCAGATAAGTATTAATGTGAAACTTGCACTTATGCCCTCACTTGTAGAGAGTGAGGAAGATACCTTGATAGAGATCTAAAGAAACTGTTGCTTAGGACAAAGGGCTGGAATTTTTATTTAGTCTAGAACAGGGGTGTCAAACTCACAGCCTGTGGGCTGGATGTGTCATGCTCTGGCCACCCACATCCCCAATTTAGTGAAGGGGGCGGGAAATTGTGATAGGTCACGTGATGATAACATAATGCCGTGAGTTTGGCACCCTGGTCTAGAACAACAAAAGAATATTTGAAAGATACTCAGGCAAACGCCTCTCTAATTTGCTGGACTTTTAGAGAGGGGAAAAGGTACAGCACAATCAGATTTTTCAAAATTTTATTATTATAATCGATCTCAATAAAAGTAGTTTTGGCCTCCCTATGGAGTAGATTTCCTGATCTAGTCTACCTGATGGGACTAACATCATTTTTCTCACCCTTCTGGCCTTATTTATTGAGCATAAATGTTCATATAGAAGGAATAAAATCTCATTTTATTAAGCATCCAATAAAACTGCTCTAAAAAATCAGCAGGAAAAGGAGATTGACTTTTGGTCTAGAAGATTTGGATTTAATTATTGGCCTGGTTTCTTTACATAAAGGGCCAAAACCAAGCTATTCCGTTGAGGATAAGAATAAAATAACACCATTTCTATCTTTTCAATAGACTATAGTTGTACTGGTTTGGCCACTGAATTTTATTTCAGCTTGGCAATGAAATAACATATGCCGCTTCTCAGGTTCATAGCTTAGCATAGCCTGTACTGAGTAAACTGTGTATACAGCTCACATCTTTCCATCTACCAGCCTGTATTGCCTGAAATAACCATCTCATTTCTTGTAATGATAGTATCATTTTTGTATGTAAGATCCTCACTTTCTGAATTGCTCGTTTCTTTTATATTGCTTTGCTACTTGCAGGAAGATTTTTGAAAAAGTATCATGGAGTAATTCAGGTATGGTCCTATCCAAAATGAAAACTGACATCTTGTGTTTCATTTTGAGAACCAATTTGATGTAATGATTAAAGACCCTGGGCTAGAAACAGAGAGACTGTGAGTTTTAGTTCTGACTAGGCATGAAAGCCAGTCACTCTCTCAACCTAAGAAAAAGAAAATGACAAACCAGTTCCAAAAATGTTGTCAAGAAAACTTCATTGTCTATACTTGGTAGTCACCAGAAGTCAAGATTGACTTGAAGGCAGACACACAAATAAAGCTTCTTTTTATTGTCTTAGATTTAATTATTCTTGTTCTGCAAGTGTAGCTCAGGCCTCTGCTTCTGTTGTCCTTCTAAAAAATAGGAGAATCAGTGTCCATATTACAAAACATAATTTTGAGACAAAAAATAAATAGAGCTTATATAGACTAATATCAAATGTAGCAAAGTAGCAAGTAGCAAGAAAGCAAAATTGATTGCTTTCCCTTCCCATTAAGTCTAATCAGAGAATGAAAAAGCTTCTATATGGACAAATGTTAATTGGAAGACACTGAAATTAAGAATGCATAATCCATTGAAATACTTCTTTTATCACCCAACCAATTTGGTTAATGATTGCCTACTTCAGGGGGAAGCAAATTTTAGCATCCAAAAGCTGCATTTTTTTCCTCTCCTGACTGTTGAGATGTAAAAGATAGGGCAGTTAAAATAATGCTATTAGAACAACCTAAAATTATACTATTATCATAGAAGAAATAAGACAATCTTCTCCTCCTCCCCAATTTGTGAGGTTGTGGCGGAGACTATTAAAAAAAAAAGTAATGGGTATGGAAATGTGTTGGGAGGAAAAGCAAGAGTTCAGAGGCCACAGGCCACAGGTTTCTCATTCCTAGGCCACATGAAGTAAATCCTGTGCAAAACAATATGCACAGAATGGCAAAATATATGTGTTCAGTTATTAGAAAGATTTTTTTTTTCTTTTTATAGTGTTGCGTTGGTTGCTACAATGGCAAGAAAGCATATTATATATTTCCCACATGATGCTTTATTAATTTGGTCCATATTGGTCATGTAAAAAAAAAAGTGCAGATATTCAGTAAGAGCTAGACTTTACATGTTCTCCAAGAAAAATAGAAGGAAAAAAGAACAATAGGAAAGGGCCTAAAGATTTACCTGCCCCATCTTTTTATCTTCAAGTTCTACTCAGAGCACATTTCTGACTGACTTTTCTTTTCCCTACATGCATTACACTGGTTTGAATAAATATAGTTTACCTTGATATCCACATTTAGAGAAGAAAGTTCACATATTTATAATAATAAGTAAATGAAGGGGAGTTGTCATGATCATCCTTTGAAAATGAAAGATCTCCGCTTGAAGGGCTGTCTGATAACATGTCTCATTTTGACACAGGGAGCAGGAATATTGGTACCCTGTTCAAACTTTTTCTCTTAGAATTGCGATATAATTTACTTTCTTAAATTATACTTATTGATTCCCAATCATTATGTATATATAGAAGTCAGCACGTGAAATTATAATGCAGATGTATCCTATTTTGCGATAATCCATCTCTTGTTTTTCAGCAAACTGTAAATAGCAAGTGAGTATCAAAGTGAAGGAGGAGAGGGGAACTGTGGGAGGTTATGGCTCTTCTTATGAGTCCCATGATATAATCTTCACTTTTAAGTTATCCTGCAGTACACAGAAACACTGTTGAGTCAGCTATCTCTCTGACTGGCTTCTGAACATTGCTGCGAGCACTGCTGTGTATGTTGCCTCAGGGCAAATGACTATCCATATATGTATTGCATGGAATAAACATTTTCCACTATAATCTATATTCCAGGGGAATATAATTTCTTTTTGTCCAGTTGTAAATTCATCAGTTGTGTTGCTTGTCAATGTACTGTCAATATGTAGAACAGACATAATGAGAATTGCAGTAGTCTGGTAGTTTAATAACTGGCAGGAAAACCAAGGGAAGAAAGCAGAGCTTCATTTCAGGGGCACCACTTTTCCTTTTTGAAAGAGAGAAGAGGCAGGAGTTTGCAAAAGAAATCTAAGGTTCCATTCAATAAAGCTCATGACAGTTTAAAGGAGAAGGTGTGTTTGTACTGTTGGAACAAATGTCCATCTGGGTTCAGTTCCAAATGGGGAGAAAGACACTGGAAACATGGAGACTGTCCGGAAAGATGGTTTAATGGTGGACAGGACCACATGGTTTGAAGTCCTGGGTAACTGACCACATGGAGTGGAGAGTGAGATATATTTATAGCCTCTCTTGGGCTTTGGACTTGCTTCCTGTTCCTGTGAAAGAAATGTATTCTGATTGATTGTCAGTCTCCCATGGGGCCATGCAGGAGCAACTTTGTAGGTTGTCTTGAGTCCCAGGCTTGGTTGAATCCTGCTGGGTGATGTAATCTTCCCAGGTGTCATGTAGTGAGATGGATAGAGGGTGAATCCTATTATGTCCTGAGGATGAAGGTCTTTTGTGTTGTAGATAAGCTGGCCCAGCGTTTTGCCTTGAAGATAGGATGGTCTTTCTGGGGCTATTAACAAAGGTGGAGGCTGCTTTCCAAGAGCATGTATCTCCTTTTCTCATCCAGTATAGCATTCTGCCTTTTTAATATTTCCTAGAATATTTCATTCTTCTAGGAGAGGGATGGGTGCTAACTTCCTATAGTAATTGATGGCCAAATCTGGCTTCTAGATAAGAGTCTTGGTATACTAGACTCCAATTAAATACCGAGACACGTAAGATCATTTAATTTATGATTTATTTGAAATGCTTCAACTAAAAAGGATTCTTACTGAATTCACAAGAGGCAGAACAAAAGGGAGAAATAATACCTTACCTTTTATAGATCTCCTGTGCGCTGCTTGGAGAGTCCAAGCAATGGGTTCAAGTTTAGCTTGGTTGGTCAGAGACTGAGTTGAATTTGCCTAGCCACGCCTCTTTCTCCCATGAGCTCCCAGTGTTTCAACTCAGTCGGCCTAAAGAGACTTGCTTTAAAATTCTCCATCTTAGAAAAATTCTTTAAAATATTCTGCCAGCCACAGAAGAAGCCCTCTTTCTCCCTTTTCTCTTAAAACTTAACTCTAACAGCCTGAGGTGTTTCCCAGCGTGCAGCAACCGCCAGGAGCTCCATGGAGCTAATTAGCTCCGGAGCTAATCTCTTGCCTCAGGGGCCGATCCTAATTGCCGCCATTAACAGCACAGCGGAGGTGATCCTTTTAAAGGCAAATTCGGCTCTTAACAGCTCAAAAACGCAGCAGAAAACCTCAAACCCTTCAGAAACTGTTGTGGGATCGTTAATTAGCAGTCTTTTTTTATCGGAAACACAGCAAGGAGCCACGTGAGCTTGGTGATCGGGCCTAGCATTTCTGGCTGATTTACTGCTATTGCCTTTTGTGGTTTGGGGATTGTTGTGTCTGTCCCGCACCATTTGATTACTGCTGCCTTTCTTTCATAGCGTTATTAGAGCTGGTCATTGATCACTCTCATGCTAATACCTAACAGCAGTGGAAAATTGCTCTTACACACTGTTGTGTCAGTTTGGTGCCATATTTACCAATACTGGAGTGAGGAATAATATCACTATTATAATCATTATCCTAGTAAGCTCTTCTGATTGAATTGCCTTTTTTTCTTGTCATTCCAAGATGGTGGATCGCAGCTCCTCTCACTCCAAAAGTACCACATCCCATTCTTCTGCTTCTAAGAGAGCTAAATCTTCAGATCACAGTAATTGGGGCTCAGCCTGGGCCTTCCACCAGATCCAAGGCCTCTTCTTCCACAGCTGTTGATAAGGATGCAGAAAAAAGGCAAAAAGCCTTAGAGAAACAATTTGCAAGGCCCAAATTGCAAGGCCTAGGCCTTGTCATTGTTCACCCAGAGCCTAATATCTCTCCAATTCAGGATACACCTCCTTCTGCTTCAAACGAAGATCGATTGAATTGGTCTCCAGATATTACCACAGATCCTCCAACTGAATTAATTGAGAGTGCTGTGGAGGTTATTCCCATATCAGAACAGGGCTCATCTGATCAGGGGGGTCATTCCAGTACCTAGGAGGTCAGCTCCTTCAGTTACTTTCACCCCTACAGAGGCGGGGCTCCGCCCTGAGGTAAACCAGGCCCCTGTTCTTTCCCAGAACTCTGCCAGATGTTAGCTCAGACCATTGCCCAGAGCATAACTCTGCCCTGCTTAGAAGGGGCATTCCTGCTCCCGACTCAGCTGGTACCACTCCCAAAGTACACCACGCCCACCAGAATAGGGTTTATTCCCGGGCCCCTCACTCACCTCATGATTCTCAGGGCAGTGAATGGTCTTATACTAGGGAGGAGGAAGAATTCGCAGATCATGATCTTTCTGAAGATGAAGGCAGATCTCCAGACAAACCAGCCTTCACTGGCCTTTTCAACCCTAGCATGTTCAAGTCCTTGTTATACAAGGCCAAAACCATGGCCAATCTAGGAGTTGTTGCTGGGGCATCTGACCGCTCAGCTGAGCAGGATCCCCATGCTCGATTATTTACAGAACCGGTCACTACCCAGGACGCTGTTCCTTCTCCCAGATTATTCATAGACATTATCAAGAAGCAATAGCTTCAACCGGGTCCTTGTCCAATCCCACCGGATTAGACAAAAAGATGTACACTGTAGAACAGGAGGTTGAGGACATGCTTAAGTTGCCTACAATAGATACTCCCTTTGCCAATCTAGCATCTTCCAATATTCTCCTCTCAGTCTCTGCAGAAGGGCTGAAGACTGAGGATAGGAAAACTGAGATGTCAGCTTGTAAAACACATCAAGCAGCTGCCTGGGCGATCAGATCAGCCACGGCAGCTTCCTTCTTCCTTCTTTAATAGAACCTCCCTCCTATGGCTGCACCAAATGCAAGCAAAAGCTCCCCATGGAGATGTCAGATTACACCAGGACATCAACAAATTAATAGCTGCAGCAGAATACTCTGCTGATACAACCCTTCCAGACGATTATTATGGCTTCGCCATTGGCAAGCCGATATGAAATCCAAATGAAAATTGGCATCTGCTCCTTTTCAGGGGAATAATCTTTTTGGTGATGTTTTAGATCCCAAGGATAAAAGGAAGGTACTTCCCCTGTCTCACAGGAGGACAGATAGGAGATACTCTCCATATTATCGCAGGCAGTCCTTTCGTGGGGTGGAGGGCGGTTACTCTGCCCCAATCTATCAGAGGACTTACCCTCCAACTTCAGAATGATCCCAGGATAGGGCTCAGTTCAGGGACAGGTCTAGACAACCCCAGTCTAGGAGACCCTTTTGAGGGGCCGGCGGTAGACCTTACCGCAAGTCCAAATGACTCCCAGTCACACGTTCCCATTGGAGGCCGCCTCTTGAGGTTCTCAGCCCAAATGGGAGCTCATCACAACCGACACCTGGGCTCTGCATCCGGCTTGGTCTCACATTGGAGTTTTCATCCCTCCCTCCAAGGAGATTCATCTCTTGCACTCTTCCCAGAGATGCCACCAGGAGGTCTCTGATGGAAGCCGAGATCCTTCATCTACTTTCCATCCAGGCAATAGAACCGGTGCTTGTCTCGCAGAAGGGTCTCGGTTTCTACTCGATCCTCTTTCTGGTTCCCAAGAAATTGGGGGGTTGCAGGGGAATAGTAGATCTAAAAAGACTCAACAAATACATCAAATACAAGAGATTCAAGATGTAATCCTTAACCTCTATTCTAAATTGCATCAGACAGGGGGATTTGCTTACATCCATAGATCTAAAGGAAGCCTACCTGCACATACCAATTTGGATTTCACACAAGAAATATCTCAGATTCTGTTATGCAGGGCAATACTTCCAATACAGGGCCCTTCCATTCGGCCTGTCCTCTGCTCCCAGGATGTTCACAAAGCTCCTGGACGTGGTGGCAGCCCATTTGCGGGCTCGCCCAATCAGGCTTCAATGTTACCTAGATAACATTTTGATTCAATCTTCATCCATCAGGCAGGCGAGACAGGATTTGTCAGAGACTATTCAGGCTCTGCAACTTCACGGGTTTTCAATAAATCTAGAAAAGAGCCAGTTAATTCCATCCCATTCTATCCTTCATTTAGGTACCCGGACAGACACAGTCAGTTGTCAGGTTTTTCTATCACCAGAATGTCAAGTCAGCATATGGGCCTTGATACATCGGGTCAGGTCAGCCAGGTCTGTCTCCCTTGTAGTATTGTCCCAGTTGCTAGGGAAAATGATTTCATGTCTGGCCATCGTTCCTTGGGCAAGGTTACATTCCTGAACATTACAATGGTTCCTCCTACCGAGCCAACGAGCATGCATCGGTCACTCCACAAGAGTCAGAGTGCCTCCAAAATTTCTCCACTCCCTGAACTGGTGAACGTCACCTTCCCTAGAGAAAGGCTGTCTCTTCAAGGAACCGCCACATCTAACACTAACTTCAGATGCCAGTCTATTTGGCTGGGGGGCTCACCTGGGTTCCCAGATGGCACAGGGCAGATGGTCACCATAGGATCTGTTACACGACATAAATTGGTGGAACTCAGAGCTGCCCACCTAGCTCTCTGTCATTTCCACCTCTCGCTAACCAACCGTCACGTGTTGCTGTTAACCGACAATGTGACCGCCAAGGCACACGTGAACAGGCAGGGAGGCACCCGATCCAAGGACCTGATGTCCGAAGTAGCGAGCCTCGGCCTCTGGGCGGAATCACACCTACTCTCCCTCCAAGCAGAACATATTTCAGGCACACACAACGAACAGGTGGACTGGTTGAGTTGAACAACTGTCGACCACTCTGAATGGCGTCTCCATCCAGACCTGTTTCACCAACTGACGACCAGGTTCGGCCAACCATGCGTGGATCTGTTTGCAACACCAAAGAACACTCACCTACCATAGTTCTTTTCCAGATTTCCAACGCCGGGGGCAGAAGCGACAGACGCCCTTCGGGCGCTCTGGCCTCAAGGCCTTCTAAATGCATTTCCTCCGATACCTCTACTACCAAGGGTCATCTAGAAGCTTCTGGACAAGCAGGCAGAAATTCTATTGGTGGCTTCGCACTGGCCCAGAAGGGTTTGGTTTGCGGACCTAGTATCACTGTCAGTGTCCCGCCCGTGGAGGATTCCGCCAGACAGGATTGTCCTAAGCCAGGGGGCAGTTCAACATCCCGAGCCCCAGTGGCTCCAACTGGCCGTCTGGTGATTAAGCGGGAAATCCTGAGGGATTTCAGATTCTCAAGCGAGGTCATTTCCGTCATCCAGGTGTCTCGTCATCCATCTACCACCAGTATTTATGACACCACTTGGTCAACTTTCTCTAGCTGGTGCCGAAAATCGTACATTCCTCCCAGGGCAGCTTCTCTTCCGGATGTCTTGAATTTCCTACACTCAGGATTCAAACGGGGACTTACTGCCAACACGCTCCGCAGACAGGTGGCCGCCTTAGCGACTATTCTAGAAGGAGAGGGTCCTATCCCTCTCTCTCAACACCCCAAGGTGAGGAGTTTTCTTTGGGGAGTTGCTAACTTATGCCTCCTCCAGTCCATAGGTATCCTTCCTGGGACTTGCCTCTCGTTCTGCAAGCACTCACGCCTGCTCCGTTTGAGCCCTTAGGATCCGCCAGCCTCAGAATACTTACCTTCAAGGTCGCCTTCTTGGTAGCAATCACGTCTGCAAGAAGAATCTCTGAACTGTCGGCACTGTCGGTACGTGGAGATCTATGCATCTTTTACTCTGACAGGGTGGTCCTCAGGTTAGACCCGACTTTCGTACCAAAAGTCAATTCTTGGTTTCACAGGGCACAGGAGGTGATTTTACCTAACTTTTGCCCTGACCCAGCACATCATAGAGAATGATGTTGGCACACGCTCGACGTTCGTAGGGTACTCCGCAAATATATTGACAGAACCGCATCATTCAGGAAGTCTCAATCACTATTTGTATCATTCCAGCCTACTGCCATGGGGAAGAAAGTTACCCCATCTACAATTGCGAGATGGATCAAAGCTTGCATCGCAATGGCTTACAAACACCAATCTACTCCAGTGCCTAGAAACATCACTGCACATTCAACTCGTAGCGCTGCCACCACGGCAGCCTGGGCTACTCAGGCTTCCATATTGGAGATCTGCAGGGCTGCAACTTGGGCTTCTCCCACTACCTTTATCAGAAATTACAAGTTGGATGTTTTTGCCTCGGCCGAGGCTTCATTTGGCAGAAGAGTCCTGCAGCAGGTTCTACCAGCGAACGACATCTGGACCGCTCAGACTCCCGCCCTAGGGATACTTAGCTTGGGTATATCCCATTGCTTGGACTCTCCAAGCAGCACACAGGAGATTGAACATTGGAGCTTACCTGAATGTTCGATCTATGTGCGCTGCAGGAGAGTCCAACCGCGCCCTACTGTAGCGGTCCAGCATCCAACACCTAGTTATAGTAGACATTATTCTATCATCATTGCTACGTCTTCTACAGACCTCTTCGTCGAAACACTAAAGGCTCATGGGATAAAGAGACATGGTAGGCAAATTCAACTCAGTCTCTGGCCAACCAAGCTAAACTTGAACCCATTGCTTGGACTCTCCTGCAGCGCACATAGATCGAACATTCAGGTAAGTTCCAATGTTCATTTTCATAATAAAAAAATACCGGAGAACATTTTGATTGGGTAAGAAAAAGTCATCTGTCCAGTTACATCACAAGAATTAAAATATCCAATAATATGTGAGCAGTAGGATTAAAAAGAGCATTGTATTCTGAATAAAAGCAAAAGAAACATTTGCAAAAGGAAATCATGTCAGAATGGGTAAGATACGGTCTCAGAGATTTCCGAGGTTGGGATTGAAAACTTGCTTTGTTCACGGAGGTTTGAGAACAGCTGAAAAGGAAACTTTTATCTACCCTGTTTCCCCCAAAATAAGACATCCCCTGATAATAAGCCCAATTGGGGTTTTGAGTGCATGGCAATAAGGCCAAGCCCTTATTTCAGGGTTAAAAAAAATATAAGACAGGGGAAGTATAAGTCTTATTTTCTATGACTTATTTAGACTTATAAGTCTAAAAAGTATAAGACAGGAAATATAAGTCTTATTTTTGGGGAAACATTTTTTTTTTTTGCTTTAATTTATATGCCGCCCTTCTCCGGAGACTCAGGGCGGCTTACAATACGTTAAGCAATAGCCTTCATACTTTTATATGTTTATACAAAGTCAGCTTATTGCCCCCACAGTCTGGGTCCTCATTTCACCTACCTTTGAAAGGATGGAAGGCTGAGTCAACCTTGAGCCTGGTGAGATTTGAACTTGCAGTAATTGCAAGCAGCAGTTGTTAATAACAGTGCTTTAGTCCACTGTACTACAGGCTCTTAAACATGGTACAGGGATGCTACACAGATGATTTTCTGCCAGTTCAGGTTTCTAAAAGGGTGGGTTTTCTTGAAGGTTAAGGCTTATGGCAAATCATTAGCAATACATTTCAAAAAAGCATATCTAAAATGCAAGAAAATCCATGTTAGTTTGTACAGCACAACAGTACAGGGCTGAAATGCTCCCGGTTCAGATCAGATCAGCTGATCCGGTAGCGATGGTGGCGGGTGGTTCAGAGAACCGGTAGCAAAAATCCATGCGCCCCCCTCCCATGCCCACCCAATCGCCCAGTCGCCCATTTGCCCGCTTGGCCACTTGCTGATTCATTCCAGCTCACTTGCTTTTCCGGCCTTGCTTTGCCTGCTGCAATCCCTGCAATCAATTGCATCAGCTAGCAACTGAATCTGCCTGCCTGCAATCAATCTCATTGGTGAGCAACTGAATCTGCCTGCCTTGTGCCTTCAATTGGGTAAGTAACTGGAGGATTTTTTGGTGGGGGAGCTTAAAAAAAATAGTTAATTGGGGTTTTTTTTTTTAAAAGGAGTTTTATTTTTATTTTTTTTAGATATAGCAATTTAAAGTTAAGGAAGTTTTAAATTTAGCTGCTTTTATCAAAAAATATAAATAAAATAAAATAAAATAATAAAATAAAATATTTGTGCAGCTTTCTGAGATTTGGTGTGTTTCTGCAATGTTTCATTCTAACTACACAAACACACACAATCTCACAAAGCTGTATTTATGTATTTATTTATTTATTTATTGGTTCGATTTATATGCCGCCCTTCTCTGGAGACTCATGACGGCTTACAATGCGTTAAATAATAGGCTTCATACTTTTGTATATACCTGTTTAGTAGGGCTTTCGCACCCCCCTAAGCGGTGTTCTTTTTATACAAAGTCAGCTTATTGCCCCCACAATCCGTGCCCTCATTTTACCTACCTCGAAAGGATGGAAGGCTGAGTCAACCCTGTATGTGGTATTTTGTGTGGAAAAAGTGTAAAACCTGGTTTTTGATCTTTTTGTGGCTGTGTGAGGTTCCTGCTTGTTGCAGGGGCCATTTTGGGTCAAGTGCAGCTGCTTTTACATTGTGTGTGAGTCAGTTGTGTTGTGTGTGTAAAGTGTGAAAGTTGGTTTTTGGTACCTCTTATTGTTTTGTGTACTTTGTTTATTATTTTTATTATTATTATTGGCCACCCCCTCACCTGACCACCAAGTCATGCCCACCAATTAAGCCATACCCACAGAACCGGTAAGGAAAATTTTTAGATTTCACTCCTGCAACAGTACTATTAAAACCATATTGCAAGTGTTACAAAGACCATAATGTATGGCCTTCAGCATACAATAAAAATCTAAAAATACCTTAGCATTTGCACATGCTCAGGAGCAATTCTCAATTCTAAATATCACTGAAAGCAGGAACTCACAAGCAAGCTGTGTTATATCCAAGTAGATGCCAAAGCTACTGCACTAGGATTGTAACAAATGAGCAAAAAATGAATCCACATGTAGTGATATCATGAAAGGTAAAAGGTTGGTTTTCTTCTCCTTTCTTTCTCATTAAAATGTATGATTAGTGCTCATCACTGAAACTGACAGTGAGCTGGAATCTTGTTAATTTCAAGCAGGCGGGGCTTCAGTTCTTCATTCTAAACAAAAATTAAAGTGAACTGTACCAAAGCCCTTGCTCATTTCCCTGAATTTATTTCTATTTCAACATGACAGCTTAATTAAAACCCAGGCAGACAGGATGCAACTTTCTTAGCATGTGACATTTGCTATGATTACACTGCCAGAAAAGAAAGAAGTTAAGCTTCAGATAACTTATTATAGAACTGGAGCTGTAGTTGGATGGAGAATTCTTAAACCAATTCTCCACATTCAGATTATGAGGAAAACATTAGGTTGTTCTATTCTCCCAGCTGTTTGCAATTGTCCCATTCTCTGAGCTGTATAATTTTAGAATCTATTTAGCTTTTGGGATTTAGGATTTGAAAACTGACATTTTAATGTTTTAAAATTTGAATTAAAGAACTATGTATAAAATGATTTTTCCAGTCTACTATACATTAAGCTTTGTGAGATGGGATCAGACCTTTGCTCTTAAATAGTACAAAATGTAGGTATTTTCATTTTGTATCTTCTATGCAGCACACACTATGCTTTGCTTTTCTGTTTACAAAGGTTTACTGCAGTGCTTCCCAAACCTTGTATAAATTATCCAACATTGGATACAAGTGTTTTTCTTCAGGTAATGATACATGAACCCATTACCTAATTACAACAAGGACATTTAAATTGAGTTAAAGTGTTTTATCTACATAGGGTTAAAATGACTTTCTGATGAGTGGTTTTGGGTAATGAAGGAAAAAGGTTGGGAAGCACTGGTTTATTAGATACATTTTTGGGCAAATTTATGGTGCTTACAGAAAATAGATAATTTAAATATAGTGAAAGAATTAAAGTATTTGATAACTACTTTAATACTATCATAATACAATATTGATAATATAATGTATAATGTGTTTTATACTGTTGGGGTTATATAAATACGGTAATAAAATACAAAAGCAAGCTGAAATTCTGAGGTGATTTCTAAGTCCATTCATTTGACAGCCAACATGTTAGAACTGCTGAGATATTCACTGTTCCTTTGACTGGACACTTATAGTAATTAGGATGGAGATAGATTTGTGCTGTTTTGCACTGCTTAATTTTCATCTTCTTTTTCTCATAACGTCACCAAAATAGCTTTGAAAGCATTTTGGCACTGTTGCTAAATTATTTAATATCTGAACAGAAGCCTGTATAAATAAGAAAATGGATAATAAGACTTTCATGTATATCTCCTGCAATTTCAGTCATCACACATTCATACAAAGATCTGAATAACTGTGCAGCCCTTAAACCAAGAATTAACCAGAGTTCTGCAAGTAGGTACAAGTTAAATCTCTCTGCATTTTTACTTAAACTTGACATTTCCAGGAGTAATTCTTTTACAACATTGAGATGGAAAAGTAATAGTGGAGAATATGGTTCAATTTAACATATGAAATAAATATTTATTCAGCAAACTGTAATTTACTGATCTGTTTTACTTAAACTTGACATTTCCAGGAGTAACTCTTTTACTCCTGGAAATGCTCCAGAATCTGATACCTGATATTTGTGGAAGTATCAGAGAGATAGAAAATTTAGGTCTCAAAATTGTCCTTAAATATCCACACAGCTGCTGCAATGGGGAAGCTCATTTTAAAGCACTTATGTAGCCTACAGACATTATATTTCCACCTCTTGATTCTAAGAACTTTGCTCAGATATTCTAGGACAGCCTTTCCCAGTTCAAGCCTTTCCTAACTTCAAGATGTATGGGTGTCAACTCTCAGAAATCTCAGCAATTATCACAGGAGCTGGGCAATTTTTGGAGTTCATACTTCTAGGGAACATTTATATCACAGTGTCATTGTTTCTCTTTTGAATTGTTGGTCAATGAATGGTAACACACTTTGTATAATTTCCATTAAACAGCTTTTTATCACTGGAGTAGGGCCAGTAACATAGATGTAGTTGTCTAGTTTGTTTAAGATCTAATTTTAGATTGAGTATTGTTGAAAAAACATTTGAACGTTCTATTTGGAAAGTGCAAAAAGTTTCACAACTTGTCAAGGATTCTTTGTTCTTTTTTTTTAAAACTATAACTCTGAATATCTTTGGCTTCTCCTTCTCCACTTCTTTTTAAAATCTATCCACTTTTCTGTCAGGATTAGTTTCCAGTTCCCATCTAACCTTGTCATTTCATTTGAGCTTGCTTTTGAGAGGTGGAGAATTCAAAAAGGCATTGCTTGTGAAGATTATTTTTTTCTTGCTTTGTCAGTATCTTCCCAGTAGCTGCTATCCTTTCTGACATCTGCATCCTTCTGCTAATTCATCTCCCAAATCTTAGTTTCCTTTAAAAAAATGTTTGTGGGTGATGAGGCAGTCTACCTAAATAGACCTGACTAGAAGGTGGAGCAGCCTCCCATTTTGTGGCAAAGCAAGGCTGGTGGAGACATTTGTATTGATACATTCAGAAATAGTTGTCTTTAGTATCATCTTTCTCTGTCTCCCATTTCTTGCCTACACACAGTGGTGGGTTGCCCCTGGTTCGCACTGGTTCTATAGAACCGGTAGTAAAACTGGTAGGAGGCTCCGCCCACTGACCCCGATGTCATCAGAACGCTTCTGCGCATGCACAGGAGCTTCTGCGCTTGCGCAGAAGAGCACATACGCACATGAGCGAAGCATGCGTGCGCGGCTCCGTTGTGAATCGATAGTAAAGGTAAGTAGAACCCATCCCTGCCTACAGAGAATACTACACTAACATTGGGGGGCGGGATATGTTTTCAAATCTTTGAGGACTTTTGAAAAGTAATCCTTTTCTAATTTACACAGATAGAGATACACATATTTTTATTTATTTATTGAATTTTGAAACTGCCTATCTCCCACACAGACAGGCTCTGGGTAGTATATAATAAAATATTAAATGATAAAGCCAGTATATGGCAGATAAGATTTTTAAAAGGCAAGGATGATTAAAAGAATGTTAAAATGAATTAAAAGTCAAAGGGAGAGCTTCAAGGAGGCTAACCTATTCCATGATTATGTGTGGTCCTTAAGCAAGGTCATTGGCACCATACTCACATGTATATGTACACTACGTTATAAATTCCATAAAATTGCTGTTGGAGGTTATTGGCTGTCATTGCAAAATGGATTATTTCCTCTGGATGTTTAAGGACAGTGTTAACCTCCTATATCCAAAGTAGCATATGCTAATGGGGCAATAAAGAGAAGGGGCTTAATTGGATGAGTCATTTCATTAACAGAACTGGGTGAATCACTCAGTAGCAAATGATCTGCCTTATTTCTCCTTTGCTGTAAACAGGTTGCACTCACAATGGATATATTGATTGCACAAAAATTGTTCTGTTAAAAGCTTCAGGTTTACTGGTAACAGATATAAATCTGGTACTGGGCAGGAATAATTCTAAGTACTAGTATATGTGAAAATATATATGTTGAAGAGAAAGGTAGCCTAAATCCACAAAATGTAGTAGGTAGAATAA
The DNA here is from genome assembly GCA_022577455.1 of Arizona elegans. Classification (NCBI taxonomy): domain Eukaryota; kingdom Metazoa; phylum Chordata; class Lepidosauria; order Squamata; family Colubridae; genus Arizona; species Arizona elegans. The sequence goes on along the minus strand of JAKOOJ010000004.1, from coordinate 111,068,102 downwards.
CAGAATTGGAAGGGACCTTGAAAGTCTTCTAGTCCAGCCCCCTGCTCAAGCAGGAGACCCTATACCAGGGGTCAGCAACCTGCGGCTCTGGAGCCGCATGTGGCTCTTTCATCCCTCTGCTGTTGCTCACTGTTGCTAGTCAGCTTCACAATTGATAGGGCTTTTGGTTAGGACAAGTAGAGGAAAAAGAATGCCACATAGAAGGAGACTCTATGGTGGAGGAACTGGACTTCCGGTCAGTTCCAGAACTGAATGGGGGCTTCCAGTTAGGACCGTTGTGGCTCTTTGAGTGTTTAAGGTTGCTGACCCTTGTCCTATACCATTCCAGACAAGTGCTGTCTAGTCTCATCTTAAATGATTCAAGTGATGGAGTATCCACAACTTCTGAAAGAAAACCATTCCACTGCTTAATTGTTCTCACTGTTAGGAAGTTTCTCCTTAATTCCAGGTTGCTTCTCTCCTTGATTAGTTTCCACCCATTGTTTCTTGTCTTGCCTTCTGGTGCTTTGGAACATAGTCTGATCCCCTCATCTTTGTAGCAACCTCTCAAATATTGGAACATTGCAATCATGTCACCCCTAGTCCTTCTTTTCTCTAGACTAGCCATACCCAATTCCTGCAACCCTTCTTCATAAGTTTTAGCCTCCCGCTCCCTAATCACTTGTGTTGTTTTTTTCTACTCTTTCTAGAGTCTCAACGTCTTTTTTATAATGTGGTCACCAAAACTGGATGCTGTATTCTAAGTATTGTCTTACTAAGGCTTTATAAAGTGGTACTAATACTTCACGTGATCTTGATTCTATCCCTCTGTTTATGCAAGCTAGGATTGCATTGGCTTTTTTGGCTGCTGCTGCTGCACACTGCTGGCTCATATTTAAGTGATTGTCCACTAGGACTTCAAGATCCCTGTCATAGTTACTGCTATTGAATCAGGTTTCATCCAAGCTTTATCTGTACATTTGGTTTTTCTTGCCTAAGTGTAAAGCCTTACTTTTCTCTACATTAATTTCATTTTGTTTGATAGGGCTCAGTGTTCAAGTGTGTCGAGATCCATCTGGGGTATTGGCTATTCCTGCCAGTTTAGCACGGTCTGTAAATTTGATGAGTTTTCCTTTTAGAAATCTGCTTTGTGCTGTGAGAACATTTGTTCATTTGTGTACCATTGTCAATGTATGACTAATAGTGGCTCTTCAGGAATTAAGTTAGAAATCTTTTCCAACACTATTTAGGAATGCTAGGCATTGCATCTTGTGCACTTAAACTTTAGGAGAAACAGTATATGTACAAATTTTTCTATGCAAGTTCTCCTCTTCAGTCCCATAGCCTAGTCATAAGTTTTTTACTTTATATACTGTTTCTATTGTGGCTTACAATTAAAACTATTTACTAGTATTTAATGTTCAGAATATAGTTGTTCCAAACTGAAGAATAATCGTTCTTCAGAAACTGAAGAATTTTTCAGGGAGAGGATCTTAATTTTTGAGGTCACATTATTTCTAGATTTTTTAATAGGGTAGGAAGCTTTCATACAGTCAAAATTAAAATGATTCATACTCACCTATATCAAATCACTGATTGTTCCAAGTTCTGTGGAACAGTAGTTGCATGGAGTGACAAGAGTCATATACTAATAAAAACTCCTTTGACAATTAGTCTTTTGGATGTTTGGATGTTTGTTTGTTCCAAACAAGAGATTTGGAATGCATATTCTGTATCCCTTGTTCTGCGAATTTAGAACCTGCATATAGAAACTTCAACCATAATCAAAAAAGAATAAATTGAAACATAGTTAGAAAGCAAATAGAGGAAATGCTGCAATTCCCTTTGTGCAGATCATTCCTTTGAATAAGAACCATTTGGGGGAAATTGCAAAAAGTATTCATTCCTAAACTAGCCAATTTAAAAACTTTAAATTGCCTGCCCATCAATAAGGATTACATTTGAAAAATTATTTTGCATGTCTGAACAAATGTAATCCTGAGTTACTCAAAGACTAATCTGAGTAACACAAACCATGATTAAACCTTTGAGTCCTTGGCCAGAAATACTGGTTAGTCTATACAGTGTTTCAGGAAAGAATTTCCTGGACATAACATTACTACCATTTCATTTTAATAAGCACTTGGATTCATTCTTCCAAAATTAGAGGATAGGCAGACACTAAAAATTGCTTCAGAAAGTTCCATGCTGTTCTACCTCCATTAGATGGAAACTGGGCTAATGAACTAAATTGAACAATTACATTAAATTGACTAAAGCTGAGTGAACTGCTTATTTTCATAAGAAAGTCAATGGAAATATATTTTCATTTATTCTGCAATTGACCTAGTCATTCTTCATATTTCAACTCTTTGGAAATTGACAACCCTTGGATTTTGGATAGATTCAGTTGATTGAATATGGAAACACATATACCCAAAGGATAGTAAATCCAGTAAGTTAAATCCTGTTAGGAAATAGATGGTCCCCATGTGTTCCATTATTCATGCTCTGAAATTTGATGCTGTGTTTAGGATTGATGACTTACAGTTACACATCCAGTAAATTTAGAAGATTTAACATGTTTAGAGAATACCCAAAGCTCCAAAAAATTTTACAGTCTCCTCATGTAGGATTGAGTAGTTGTTAGAGTTAAGTAATTTTTTTAAAAAATATTTCACCACACTATCTCTATATACTTTGAACTATTGGTTTTAAAACAATTCTGAATCTGATTTCCTGTTTCAAGTAGTCATTAATCAAGTCTGCAATATTGCTGGACCATGGAAACCTTTACAAAATAATCCAGGAATCCAGCAGTATTAAAAAGAGGATTTTTAAAAAATAGTCATTCAACCAATTGTACATTCCTTCTACCTCCTTTGCTTTCTACCTAGTCCAATGACTAAATTGTTGGGATTCTAGAAATAGTATATTAGCTTGCAAAATAATATTTGGATTAGCATTGCAGACAATAACATGACCATGCTTGAGGTAAGCTGAGCTTCATGTGCTTCATGCACATTGGACAAAATGTACCTAAAATGATTGGTACTGTTTAATTGTTACCAAATAAGGTTGTATGGTGCACAGATACAAATAATGTATCTGTGCACCATAAACTGCTTTTATCGATCTAAAGGCAGCGTTTGATTCAATCCCAAGGAAATTGCTGATGACAAAATTGCTCAAAAGCTCCATCGACAGACGTCTGTTGTTACTAATTAGATCCCTATATAATCAGACTTCTAGTCAGGTTAGGTGTAGTTTGCAGAGAGATCTCTCTAACCCCATCCCGATAAAGAGTGGAGTAAGGCAGGGCTGTCTCCTGGCTCCTCTTTTGTTTAACCTATTTTTATTTGATTTGGCCTCTTATATTGGACATATTGAGTCTCACGCCCCAAAGCTGTCAACAACGAAGATCCCGCTTCTCCTTTATGCTGATGACGCAGTCCTCCTATCACTGACGAGGCTTGGCCTGAAAAGGCTTCTCTCTGCATTTGGGTCCTACTGTGCTGAGAATCACTTGTCCATTAACTACGACAAATCAAAAGTCTTGGTGTTCTCTAGTGCCCGGAAGTTACACAACTGGGCTATTAAGGGTAATGCTGTTAAGCAGGTTTCCCATTTTAAGTATTTAGGTATACATTTTCAGAACACTGGTGCTTGGACTAGACACCGAACCCAGGTGCTGAATTCAGCTTTTTGTAGCCATCAGCAGATTTTAAGATTTTTCTATACCCAAGGTGGCCAATTTATTCCTTCTGCTCTGCGTATTTACAAAGCCAAAACCTTGGCCCAAACTCTTTACAGAATTCCTATATGGATACAGGGCTTCAAGGAGTGTATTGAAAGAACCCAGGCTGCTTTTTTAAGGAAACTTTTGGGTCTCCCTCCCTGTGTTGGCTTTGCTCCGATGTATCTGGAACTGGGCATTCGATCAGTCGAATGCATGGCGTGGATCAACACCTTTAAATGGTGGTTTCGGGCACTCTTTTTGGCAGCCCCTGGCAGCTACCTCTCCCTGGTGTTAGCTGACCCCTATACGTCTCGATGGGAGAGGGATCTGACGAAGAAACTCCACCTGTTAGGTTTTTCGGGGATGCCATGGGGGACTATGGCCTTAAAGACGCCCAATGTAGGGTAGTCCAATGGCTTGTGGACATAGACTTACAATATCTGAGAGCTAGAGCCAATAAAACCTGCTCCCCTCTGGTCTTCAGCCAACTTAATAATTTTGGACTGAGGATGGCCTCATATTTCTATACTCTAACCATCCCTAAGTATAGAAGAGTCTTCTCCCTTGCTCGTTTTAACGTCTTGCCTTCAGCATTGCTGGACGGTCGATTCAAGAGGCTTCCGAGGGGTGAGCGGCTATGTCCCTGTGGTAGAGCGGAGGTTGAGACTGTGGAGCATGTCCTTTTACACTGCCCCATGTATAACGTAGCCAGGACTAATTTGATGTCTCTCTTAGAGATAGATTTCTGTGGGCCCAATGATAGTGATTTGGCCTTGTATTGTTTAGGGGATGGCTCCTCATACACTACCTCTCAGGTCTCAAAATTTTTTCTAAGAGACGTAACCATTAGAGGAGAGCGCTGTGGTCCCTCTCGGCCGGGGCTTCCGATGGCCGGCTGTTCGTGATGTTCTTTTTCCTATGTTTTTCTGTAGCTATGCTTGCATTTTGGTCTGTGACCGTAAATAAAATTATATATATACAAATAATGTTTGTTTGCAGCTGTTTTATTATTGAAAAAAATATTATATGAAAGTCTTAATTGAACAAAGCCATGATGCAGTACTGGTAGTTATATTTTGGATATTGGCCCATCTGATGGTAACCATGATAAATGGAAGTTTGTGACTTGGAATGTCAGAGTTTGAATGGTGAAGAATATGAATTAGCAAATGGAATGAAAGAAAGAGAAATAGATGTGACTATGAAACTAAAAGAAATGGCAAAATGTAATGAATCTGTTCTGGTGGAATGGACTTGAAGAATCCATGCAGGAAAATGAAGACACAATTTAGTGATGAATGAAAGAGCTAAAATGATTTTCAGAAAGTATAAATCTAGGCTGTGGGTGTGTATGAAAGAAAAAGGCCATAGAGGTGAGTAGCAGTTGTATGGTACGCTCCAGTGAATGTGCTAATGGAAGAACAAAGGATGGATTTTTTTTGGGGGGGGGGGAAATTGTGCAATGTTCTGAATGAATGAAATCTAGGGTAAAACACTTCTGTTAGGTGACATGAATGGATGGATCAGAATCAGATGAGGGAGTACAGAAAAAGAGATTGAGCCATAGAGACTGGTGAATATCACTTTAGAAATTGTTCTTTTTCAAAAAGGTGGTTAGAGTTAGGGTATAAATACAGATGATAAAGGAGTAAATATAATTCTAAAAGTATTTCATTACTTATGATGAAAACTGGAATGATTATTAAAGGATACAGGGGTGATGATTATGATGGCATATAAAAAGTGTGCTAGCTATACTCTTCCTTTGGTTGCATTGCCATGTTTACCTGTCACCAAACTTGAAAAAGAAAGCTGCAAGAATGGGGAGCATTCCTTCTTCCTCCCTAAAGTACTTTGCAACCCTACTACTTTACTTTCTCGGTATGCAGGAAATTATGTAATTGATGATAGCAGACATGAGAAAGAAGGTCAGGCCAATGGGCTAATTGCTCCTCCTTCATATATAGTGACAATTATTGAGCAACATTACAGGATATTAATTGGTTTTCTGTAGAACCTAATGTTTGTTTGAAAAATGGAAGATTCTTACTCCTTTACGATTTTTAAACAGAGAGTGCTGCATATCCATTAAGGATTCTGTAGCAGCATTAAAAAAGTCCTTGAAGGAATCTTAATAACTCTACACTTTTATTTATCAGATATCAGATATCACACAATGGCAGTGAAGTCCACTGAAGCTTTGTTGATTGTAGGACCATCTGTGTGTAACCTAACTTGTTCAGCTGCTAATCATAAAACAGGCTTTCTTAAGCTTTCTCCCCCCAGATTTATTTCATTTCTCAAAATCTTTAATTGAATAATGGGCACTGTAAAGGAATGCATCTAGAGGATCCAAAAGTTGGTTTCTAATGTCTAAATGTTGCTTCTGGTTGGATTATTATTTTTGTTGTTGTCGTCTTCAATTTATTTTTTTAGAATTTCATCCTTGCTATTTGTAATACGAGCGGTGGTGTGCTCCGGCCCCCAAGAGGCCTCTTGTATTGCAGGTTGTACAGAGTCTCAGGGTCTGAACCTTCGGCTGTTGTTATGTAATGTCAGGTCTGCGACTAATAAAGCCCCCCTCATTCATGATTTAGTCCAGGAGGGGGGTGCGGACCTGGCAGGGATCACGGAGACCTGGTTGGGCCATGGGGGGGGGTTCCCCTCATGGAGATGTGCCCACCAGCATTTCATCAGTCGAGGGCCCAGGGGAGGGGCAGGGGGTAGTGGTGATTATTAAGGAAAGTCTAAGTCCGAGGGAGGCCACTGTTCCTCAGATAGCCGGTTGTGAATCCCTCCTTGTGAAGTGGGGTCATGGAGTGCAGATGGGTTTGTTGACTGCATACCTGGCTCCCTGCCACGTGGCAGCAGCCCTGCCTGAGCTGCTTGACGTAATAGCCGGGGTGGCAGTGGATACCCCCAAGCTTCTGGCATTTCAACCTGCCATCCGTCAGTGAAACATCGGAAGCAGCTCGGGAGTTCATGGCTTCCATGACGGCCATGGATCTGACCCAGTTAGTTCATGACCCCACCTACACTGGGGGACACATGCTGGACTTGATTTTTGTCTCTGGTCAGTGGTTGAATGATCTCACAATAGGGGACCTAGTTATTAAGCCCTGGACAGATCATTCACTCCTTCAGCTAGACTTTCGGATCACTTCCCCTTGTCGCAGGGAGACGGAACCGACCAGGTGGTTCTGTCCCAGGCGCCTGATGGACCCTGAGAGGTTCCTGACAGAGCTTGGGCCATTCCCAGAGGCTCTGAATCACGACTTGGCTGAGGAACTGGTGGCCGCCTGGGATAGGGCGGCCGCTGGAGCCTTGGACTGCATCGCGCCTTTGCGGCCTCTGACTCGGTGCTGATCTCAATCAGCTCCTTGGTTCTCCTTGATGAAGCGCCGGAAAAGACCCCTAGAGAGCGATTGGAGAGCCAGCCGCACCGAATCTGACCGAACACTGGTGAGGTCTTATATCAAGACCTACCTAGTGGCAATAAGAGTGGCGAAATCTAATTATTTTTCCACTCTTATTGCATCTGCAGAGAACTGCCCAGCTGCCCTGTTTAGGGTGACCCACTCCCTATTTCAGGTGGGAGCGAGGGAGGATCCCTTGCAGGGTAGAGCTGAGGATTTTGTGCAATATCTGAATTATAAAATCGCTCAGATTTGGGATGGCCTGGACTCCGACTGGGTAGCTTCGGACGGGATGATGGGGGGTGAGTCTTGAGAGTGTTATCTGGGAGGAATTTGACCCTGTGGCTCCTGAGGACATGGACAGGATTTTGGGGAGGCTCAACACTACCACATGTTTATTGGACCCGTGTCCCTCCTGGTTCGTGCTGGCCTCCTGGGAGGTTACACAAGGCTGGTTTCAGGAGATTATTAATGCTTCGTTGAGTGAGGGTGTCTTCCCATCTGCCTTGAAAGAGGCGGTGGTGAGGCCCCTCCTCAAGAAGCCTTCCCTGGACCCGGCTGTATTAGCTAATTACCATCCTGTCTCCAACCTCCGCTTCGCGGCGAAGGTTATTGAGAGTGTAGTGGCGCTACAACTTCCTCGATTGCTGGATGAAGCTGTCTATCTAGATCCGTGCCAGTCAGGTGCATTGGTTGATGATCTCTGGAGGACCCGGGACAGGGGTTGTTCCTCTGTCCTGGTCCTCCTGGGCCTCTCAATGGCTTTTGATACCATCGATCATGGTATCATGCTGTGTCGGCTGGAGGGGATGGGAGTGGGGGGCACTGTGTTGCGGTGGTTCTCCTCCTTCCTCTGTGACCGTACGCAGTCTGTGTTGATGTGGGTCAGAGGTCAACCTCAAGGCCCCTCACTTGTGGGGTGCCACAAGGGTCAGTCCTCTCACCCCTCCTGTTCAACATTTATGTGAAGCTGCTGGGTGAGATCATCCGTGGCTTTGGGGTGAAGTGTATACTGTATGCCAATGACACGCAGTTGTACATTTCAACCCCAGGCCACCCCAATGATGCCCTCGACATGATGTCCTGCTGCCTGGAGGCCATGCGGATCTGGATGGGGAGGAACAGGCTCAGACTCAACCCCTCCAAGACTGAGTGGCTGTGGTTTCCAATGTCCCAATATAGCCAGCTAGAACCATCACTGGCTATTGGGGATGAAATCTTACCCCCCTCAGAGAGGGCTCGCAACTTGGCGGCTGTCGTTGGATGATCATATAACGGCCATAGCCAGGGGGGCTTTCTATCAGGTTCGCCTGATCTCCCAGTTGCGTCCCTTTCTGGATCGGGACACCTTGCGCACAGTCACCCACGCCCTCGTCACTTCCTGTCTGGACTATTGCAATGTTCTCTACATGGGGCTCCCCTTGAGAAGCACCCGGAGGCTCCAACTGGTCCAGAATGTGGCCGTGCAAGTGATAATGGGGCAACCCATCGCTCCCATGTAACACTTCTCTTGCGCAAGCTGCACTGGCTCCCGGTGGTCTTCCAGGTACGTTTCAAGGTGTTGGTTACTACCTTTAAAGCACTCCATGGCTTAGGGCCTGGATATTTACAGGACCGCCTGCTGCCACTGACTGCCTCCCACCGACCGATACGTTCCCACAGAGAGGGCCTCCTCAGTGGAGGCCCTCTCAATGTCGACTGGCGACTCTCAGGGGGAGAGCCTTCTCTGTGGGGGATCCGGCCCTATGGAACAAATTGCCCCCGGATATACGAAGGATCCCCGATCTCCGTGCCTTCCGTCGTGCGCTGAAGACCCTGTTATTCCAGCAAGCTGGTCTGATGGGACAATAATTTTAATCGGGTTTTAAATATGGGTTTTTAACATGATTTTATAAAGGTTGTAGAATGGGAATTTTAAATTCGGCCAAAAATTGAATTATTTTAATATGGTTTTTGAATTTGTCTTGTATATTGTTTTATTATGGCTGTTCACTGCCCTGAGTCCTTCAGGAGAAGGGCGGTATAAAAATATAATAAAATCAAAAATCAAAATCAAGTCATATGTGCTAAAAAAGGATAATTTTGGGATCAAAAAGGAAAAAAATTGCTTTTAAAACAAAACGGACATTTTTGGATAGCCACTGCATAGAATAATTTAAAAAAAAAATACATAGCACTGAACCCATAAGATTGAACGGCCACAACGTTTTAGTCAACACATCAGAAACTTGCTACTTAAAATTCCAACAATTAAAAGGTGTGATACTGTTGGGATCATTCTGGAAGTATTTCCCATCTATTGAAATACTTTTGACACTTTTGAGATAGATTTCTCATTTGTCATAATCAAGAGAGCCAACATTGCAGACTTAGGAAAGTTATGGTCTCCTACCAATTCTTTCCAAAATAAAATTACATTCAGATGACAATAAAGATGTCCAAAAATGCAAATACCATTTTTTTTGATGTGTGAGAAAATATCTTAATGTCTCTTGCTGAATTTTATTCTTGGCTTCCTGCAGAGTTAGCCATTATATTGAGATTGTTCTGAGTTTTTCATATTGTCCAATTCAATTCAATCCAGTTCACAGAAGTTCTTATTCTAAACCAAAAAAGGATTTATGACAGCTTGTGAGAATTTTATTGAAAACTTGTGAAAATATAGGTTTAGTACTGGGGACAGGAAAAAAGCTGGTGAAAAGGGGTATCTTTAATCATTTGTAAGATTATATTTTTTGAGCCAAATCCTTAGTTATTTTCCTGAAATTGATTTCTGTTCTCTGAATTTTTTAGACTACATTTCAGGAAATAAAATCTTTTCAATCCTTATATAAGAAACATGAGAAATGAATATTGCTATTGGCTTTAAGACAGATATTCTTTCCATTGTTTGACTAAATTTTGTTGGATGGTTAAAAATATTTGCAAATTAATATTTCAGCTGGTTGGGCTAGTTAAAAGTATATCTATGCATAATATTGTTTCCTATTACAGTAGAACCTCTGGTCACGAACGCTTCTGACCACGACCAATCGGGTTCTGACCAAAAAATTCACAATCCGCCTCCCTCGGATTTCCCCTTCCACACCATTTTTTTTAATTGAAAAGTTTTTATTTTATAAACAAGCATACATACAATATATAATCAATCAATCAGTGTATCATCTGAATACATCTTTTTTCCTCTTACTCCTCCAATATTTATCATATCTTGATATTATCATTTCATTTGTTATAACATTTTCCCCACATTTACTTTTATATTTGTACCTTTATCTATTCAACAATTTTATCCCAACCCAACCCTCCCCCCTCCCCACCCCCCGACTTCCCAGAGCAAAAACAAGCAAAAGCTAAAATATACTAACCTACTACAAAGTTTAAAACTCTCTCACACTCTTTAACTCCTCTTTTACAAATTCATCAACCTCCCTTTTGTAAATTCTCAAAATCAATTGGGTTAAATTCTTTCTTCCTGAATATAAAAGCCTTTTTCTTGGTATAACTTTAACAATATTGCAAGTATTAACAAACACTGATAAGTTTCATTTTCATCCCTCAAACACCTTTCTTTTTCAACATTGCTCCCTAATAAGATTCTAAATTAAACATTTATCCTCTTTATTCCTTCATAAACCAATTGTCAATTTCTAACTATTCAGCATTAAGAATTCTAAATTAAACCTTTTAAAACTTTAAACATTTTATCACCTATACCTTTTAAAATAGTATAATCATATATTAAACATTTTAAAAACCTCTTAATGCATCCATAAAACCTTCTTAATTCATTTCTCAAAATATAAATTTCAAAACCTTCCGGAAACTATCCCTTAATTTTTTAATTAACCATTTCTATATTTTTTCCAGTCCTTCTTCCTCAATCAACATTGCTCCCTAATAGTTCTAAATTAGACATTTATCTTCTTTAATCCTTCATAAAATTAAACATTTTAAAACTTTAAACATTTTATCTCATATACTTTCTTAAAATACTATAATCTTATGTTAAACATTTTAAAAATCTCTTAATACATCAATAAGACATTAAGTCATTTCTCAAAATGTAAATTTCAAGCATTTCACACCATTTTTTTTTTTTTTTGTAAGCACCAAATTTCCAAAATTATGTTCAGGTCATGACCAAATCAGTTTGTGACCAAAGTTATGGAACAAATTATGGTTGTAACCAGAGATTCTACTGTAGTTTTTCTGGAGCCCCTCCAAATATATTGAGTTTCAGTGACAGGTGTTTTCAGATTGCTGAATGTACAGTAAAAGGTGAAATGTCTTCCCTTTTCTCCTCATGTCTTGCATCTGGCAGGCTTGGCCTTAAAATTGAATATTGTCTGGTTTTTTGAGTATCCTTTTTAAAAAATTGGACTGTTTTCACAACAGTTGTCATTCAAACTTTCATGTATTGTTCAAAGTTGTTTGCTTCTTTCTTTCCTTCTTCCGTTGATAGACTTAACAGCCTAGATTTACATTATTTCTTTCCTGATTCCAGCAATCAGCTTCAATTGAGTCTCTTCAAATCTGTGATTATTGTAGTCTGTATATCACATGACTTATCATAGGTTTCATTAGTGAAAATTGAAAAGTGGCAATTCTATATTATTGCTGGTATATGTTCTTGAAAACAACATTTGTTGGAAAAATATTTTGACAGAAGACCCAGTCTTTCTGATTGATAATTTTAAACATACAGTATGTAGGTATATAAAATATAACTACATTTTTAGTTGGACATTTTCCTCTGTAATTGTTATGGATGACAATGTTAAACAGTCAATATAGCCTTCTCTGCTCCCTCTGCCATTTCTTCTCCTTTCCATTGTCTGTGTCCTCCTTCCCTGTTCTTATATTTGATAACCTGAATCGAGCACATTTTGAAACAAACAGTCAAGGGAGGGCTGACTCTCATGAAAACCTTTATGGAAATGCTAGGGTCAGATCTCAGGCTAATCAGGGCAAGTAGCCCTGTAACTTTACAGCTGTGACCACTAGGTATAGTGAGAGCTATGAAACCTTAGTGGATTCAAACTCCAGGGAAGGTAAAGCTTGTGTCATGCCTGTGAAGTTATTGTAAGAAATATAACTTCCTACACAGTATCATGTAGGAGATGAGCAGCTTGAGCCTGAGGGTGGGGTCAAAGGTATCATCAGTTTGGAGTCATTGTACTCCCACAAGAGACCCAAGTCCATCCGCCTATAAATTCTATTGACTCTTATCTAGCGCCAATTTGACCTGACCATTATAGATCACATTCTTGTGTATATGTAGCATGAAACAAACTTTTAATACTTTGAACCCAACTCTGTTTCTGGTTACTTGCTCCTGAAATATTAATTTAAACGTGCTTGCAAAATTATGATTTTTCACTTTAGCATTTCAAATATATACTTGCTACTTCCATTCCAGAAAATTGCTGATTGTGAAAAGCTGCTTATTCCTTTGATCTACTTGCAGCTCTGAAAACTATGAAATCTGGATGTCTGTCAAATAAGCCAGAACATTAGATTTTAATTAAGACTGGTGGAGTAGTCCCACTTTACTTCTCGCCACTTCTAACTCAGTGATATTGCTGAATTACAGCAACAAACATATTTAGAATTGGATATCCCAGCCAGGCTTCAGGATATTATAAATGAGCAACATTTGGAGAGCCACATGTTTCTAATCCCTGCCATAACAATTTTGGTAAGATTTTCATTATATAGAAAGACAAAATCTCTGCATTTAAATATTGGGGATACCTCTGTTCTAACTAACTACTGCTTATCCTCTGTGTTTGTTGCAGAGATTAATCTTGCTCTTGTTGCAGGAATTAATCATATGATGATCAATTCACAAGTTTATAAGAATCACAGAGTAAAAGTAATTGTCAAGTATAATATTCTCCTTTTTGGCTGTTTTATTATGTAGATCTGCATAAGCCAGATGTGAAATTTGCTGCTTTCTATTATTATCTCTAGTATATATTGAGTTATTCAACCTCTGTAGAGTTAAACTTGTTGATATAACATCAGTGGACCTACTTATTGATTTATGTATTTGTTTGTTTGCATATTTACCTATACACTGTACAGGTTAGAACTACTTGCATTGTATTACAAATACAATGTAAAGTATGTTCAAAAATGTGGTTTGCAATTTGGATTAATCATTAAAGATCCATTCAAAAGGAGCATCCTTTTTTCTAGATATGCTAGTACTTGGGTACAGGTCCATCTGAGAAATCAAGGGTTAGATATTAGACTTACAACTTGGAAAACTATAGTAGAAGAGAGCAACAACAAAGTTTTGTTAACAAAACTGCATGGATGTGTCAATATAAATCATAAATGTGACTGGACCGTAACTTTAGCTTTTTACAAAAAATTTGTATGACTTATTCATAATGTTTTCCCTAACAGTTTATCTTCTCCTGCACAAATGTCATTTTGTATATAAATGTTTAATATAAATGTTAAAAATATTTGTGTTTCCTGTAAGAATCACAACTGTATTCCTCCATCCCTCCCTCTCTTTCTTTTTTATCTTTAGCTTTTCTCCACTTTTTTTACAGGTTTACAGGTATTTAAGATTTCAGCCTTAGAATAGCCCCACAGCAAAGTAATAGGATATCATTGAATTAGAAGATGGGTTAACTAACCTGATGTGAAAGAAAGATAATTTATAAACAAGCCTTTTCCTTTCTATCTTCTTATTTAAAGTAGTTCTTGAGGCTATATGGAAAATGTGGTTTCCATTGGTTTATTATTTTACCTTCCAGATGTCTTTATATGATAGTTCCCCATTATCTTCAACAATCATCATAGACATTGTGGTCAAAGAGATATGGAGGACAGCAGTTTAGAGAAAGCCAACTTTACAATGAGCAATTTGTGGTTCTATAGACATTGCTAAATCTTGTCTCCTAGTAGCCCCAGCCATCCTTGCAGTGAGAAGAAAACCAGGTGTTGCAACCCAGCAAACCATTAAAGACCATGCAATTTTCACAGTGCTTTTGAATCCCCTAATGCAGGGATGTCAAACTCGCGGCCCAAGGGCTGGATGTGTAACGCACTGGCCACGCCCATCCCCGGTTTAGCAAAGGGGGAAAAAGTTAATGTGTCCTAATGTGTTCCTGATTAGCTTTGTGTATCTCCTTTTTTATTTCTTCCTCAGTGGTATACTAAGGGCAATATGATGTGATTGTTCTCCTGGATCAGGCAATCACATGCTGCATTGTCTGAGGAGGTCATCCAGAGAGTCAGCAACAGATATGGAATTGGGTCACTGCTACCAGTGCACCAGTCAGTTATTTGGTACTGGAGATCATCAAGGTGTGGTATGATGATGGAGCTGGAATTGAGTGGATTGAGAGTAGTGTGGATGGGCTGCTCAGATCATGGGGTTGCAGCTCAGCCCCCTGAACTGTTCAGATTATCAAATACACTAGTTGTACCACTGTTCTGCCTCATCACTTGCTTTTTTTATTCTTTTTTTGTACCTCCTCTTTTCTTCCATTTAATTTTAAGATTTTCATCTTTTTTTTTTTGATCTTATCTAACTTGCTTGCTTTTTCAAAGGCAACAAACTTTTTGCACTCAGATGCCATTTACAAAAACAAACTATTGAAGGCTACAGGGGCCATGATAAAGCTGTAGTGACATCATTGGATATGTTTGGATGCTTCAGGGGATATTTAAAGTCAAAACAGCAGGTTAAACATTTGGAAGAAATGTTCAGAAATCATACTAGCCTGAGTGGAGCTTGAAGATTTAGAGCAGTAACATCCTTTGGGATTCTTGCATGGCAGCTACTGATCTCAGCATAGGTATTATTAATCTATGCACATGCAGAGCACTGGGGACAGATTTTGAAGCAGCCATGCATTCATAGGGAGTTTAATGCTGTGAGGAAAAATTCTTTGCTTGTGCTAGTGTATTTTTCGAAGCATTTCTTTCAAATACTTTGCGCAATTCCATTAACACATTTATCAACCTTTCCAGTGAAACAATTTGAGATAAAATTGTTTCAGTGAAAATCAGTAATTTGAGGGTCCAGCAGAGGCCATGTGAAAATTGACCGTCCCTAGTATTTATTATCATTGGAGCCCTTCCCGCTCCTTTGATATCTACTTGGCACTTTCCTCAACAACGATGTATTTTCTCAGGTTTTTCTCATTGCATTAGCTTCCTCTTTTGGTTCTGCTGTGTTGGCATGCTTCTTCACTCTTTATAAGCCTCTGGGAAGGACACAGCTCTTCCTGATGTTTGTAAGCAATCCATACTTAGATGTTTAATAATTTCATACTGAAAATATGAAGAGCAGGTTCGCAATTGCCTTTCCCCTAACAGTGTCTCTCTTCTTACATTTTCCACCTTGCAACTTAATAAACCTACTTTATAATTATGGCATCCCAGAGAATATGTTGCTTTCCGCTGACTCCTTAAATGCTGAAAATGAACAATTGCAAGTATCAAAACAATGGAAGTCATTAAAATGCATAAATTATTCCACACAGTATCAAGGAAACCAGCAGGCTGTGTGATAGGGACAGAAGTTAATAACATTAGCTTATAAAGAGATTGCTGTAGTCTCTTCTTTCTCTGTTTCCTCTCTCTCTCTCTCAACTATAATGAGTCTTTATTTGCATTGGATTTTTAGTTCACTAGTCCATTACAGAAACAGAAGATACATTTGCTTTCAGATTTGGGCACAGTAGTTAAAACAGAAATGAATATAAGTATATTCAGTATACATTCTGTTCTCTAATACAGTTAGTGACCCTCCCAAAAAACCTCCCTTTTCTAATGTTGCTTGCTTTTTACACTTTTTTTTTAAAAAAATCTGCTTAATTTTATGTTGCATTCTGTTTGTTTTTGTATTAATTACTGATTGGATACAATGTTATCACTATTTTTGTCCATTATCTTGGATTCTTTGAATTGAGGGTGATTAAAAATATATGACATAAGAAGGGTGAATTTTATATAATCCTATAATACAATGGCCTACATTAAGTCAATTAATTTCTCCTCCTGAATCTGTTTGCTAGTTCTGGCTTGAGAAATACTGCAGGCGATAATCATTTGCTTCCCTCTCCATTATGCCTTCTTTCTATATAAATAACAGAAGATCAATAGCCTACAAGCCAAACCTTCCTTCTTCTCTCAGATCTATTAGAATGAATTTATAACATTTCATTCTAATTGCCAAGCAGTTGCTATGCATTTCAGGCTGCTAATTCCAAAGGATATTTAGCAACCATCTGGGCTTTACTTTTGCTATCACTTGTGTCCAATCCGACAAAATACTATGATAACAACTTATCTTGTATTATTGATGGTGTTTGATGGTCATACTGTATAGCAAACTAAACGTACTAATAATATGGAAACACATGACTTACTAAGCCCCAAAAGAGGGCTGAAGAACCTTTTAATGGCTACAGTCAGCATACACGTAATGGAGAACCGAGCACTGCAAAGTGGACAAGATTATGTGATATATAGGCCAAACTATTTAAAGGAGGCATTCTTGGTTTTATTACATGGGCTACTGTAGAGCTTTCAGCTATTTTTCATTTCAAAGTGGTAAAAAAAAAAGATTTTCAGTTTTTCTCAATTTCTATGAGAAGGCTCCAAGGGTTGAGAAAAAAAGCTAGGATACTGAGCACATAGGTGATCCAAATTTATTTCAGTATTCTGTTTACGGCAGTTCTGGTAACTGGTTTGGGTATTTCAGCTGAAAAAAGAACACAGAAATAATAAATTACACTGCAAAACATCTATTAACATACCAAGAATTCTTCAATAAGATAGCCAAAATACTCCTATGATTTCTCAACTGGTTTTCTCAGATATTGTAATTTTATTTTTCCCCTATTCTTAACACTAGTCACTGAATCTTCACACAAAATCTTTCATTTTTTCTTGCTGCTCAGGTATTGATCGATTGCTTTTATATATCATCTTTTTATGGAAAGCTTAAAATATTAGTGAGGAAAGCCCCCAATCTCTTGGCCTTCCTTAAAGGGGTCAAAACTTGGCTCTGAAGTCCTGCATGGGGGCATAGAGGACCACACAACCATATATATTAGAAGATTTTAAGCTGGGATTTTAACCAGGATTTTAAATATTTTAACCAACTTATTTATAATGACGCGGGAAAACACCTGAGATTTTAATTTTTTGCATATATATACATACATACTGTATATGTTTTCTGAGGTTTTCGCGGGTGTTTGTATGTAGGTCTTTGGTTATTCGGGTTTTCTCCCGCGTAAAATTGGAAGTGTCTTGGCAATGTTTCGACGAAGTCTCATTCATCATCTTCAGGCTGGTGTTTTCGGTTTCGTGCTTCTTGGAGCAATGTGTGATCGCAGCTGTTTCTTCCTTTTAACTGCCAGTGAGGGTGTGAACTGATTGGGTGGGAGCTTGGCTGTATTCTGATTGGGTGGAGGTGTGTTCTGATTGGTTGGGGACTTGGCTGTGCTCTGATTGGATGGGGGGTTGGCTGTGCTCGGGTTAGTCTGAGTTGCAGGGGGATTTGAGCTGGTGAGCTACATTGCTGTTGTTTGGCTTCGCGTTCATGGTCGTGCCACATCTTCATGGTGGGTGTCAGTTTGCTCCATGTATGGATTGGAGGGGTTTAAAGTGGCTAATGATGCAGCTGTGGTCTGGCTTCTGGTTTGTGGTCGTGCCTTATCATCAGTGTCTCGGCTCTGTCTCTCATCCAGTCTGTGGCCGTCAAAAAGAATCAGGAAATGATTTGAAATAGTTTAATCAAGGTCTAGCAGCAGCACAGCAAGAAGAACAGAACAAGCCGGATCACGGGTTTAAGTCAGCGCTGCACGCAACCGCCATGCAGTGCTATTTATTCCCTCCCCGGCTGCTAAACCATCATCCGGCATGCAATCCCCAACACCCCATCAGCTGTTCAGCGGGTTTGACAATCCTGCCCGTCAATGGTGATAGCGCTCCCATAGCATCATAGGACAGCACCGGTAAACTCAGATTCGAGAAACTACGCCGATCTCGTCAAGGCTGAGTGTTGTTCAATGCTGGACCCAGTCGGCTGCTGCGCAGAGCTGTCCCCACCGTCCTAGGCGTTCAGGTGGGCATTATCGACGCTCTGACTTCCCCCAGGCCCCCAGTGATGGCGAGTCCCAACTGGGGCTCAACACGGTATGGGTTTGAGTTTGCTTTTTGCATGGATGTGTGGTGGTGAAATCTGCCCTTATTGACAAACGAGTCCCTAACACAAAGAATGACACCAGACCCACACTCACGAAAACCACACAGGATGTCACCACCACACATCCATGAAAAAAGCATTAAGTTAGTAATGTTGTTACGTGAATCTGGATTCCCCATTGACTTTGCATGTCAGAAGATCACAAAAGCTGATCATATGACTCTGGGATTCTGCATTTTGATCATGTGACCATGAGGATGCTGCAGTGATCATAAATGTGAAAAACAGTCAAAAATTACTTTTTTCAATGCCGTTATAACTTTGAATGGTCACTAATTGAACTATGGTAAGTCGATGACTACCTGTAGTGATTTTAAGCAAAAAGCATGATTGGGGTCAGATACATTTCATATAATTAATCTATAAAATCTTATTTCAATGTATGGGACTTTGCCCAAGGACTCCATAATGGATGTCACCATATCATTGTAAAATAATAAAAATGATTACAGCCCACAGGGGCCAAGAGCGCCACACTGATTGAATGGCTCTTGACATGTGTCATGAGGAATGAGAGGCTTCAGCATTACTAGGAAGAAGTCTCTAGTCCATATTGGCCAGGTGTTGGGGGAGCAGTGGTGCCAGGCAGCTAGATTGAAAAGGCACTGGGGATGGTAGTGGCAGGCAGATGGATCAGGAATCGTCTTCCAGCATTTTCCCAGTGCCTTCCTAATCCAGCTGCCTGGCACCATTGTCCCACCCAGCATCTTCCCTAAACTGCTGCCACCAGCACCTTGCCAGTATGGGTTAGAGCCAGGGATGGGTTCTACTAATCTTTACTAGCGGTTCACAACGGGATCGCTTCTGCACATGCGCAGATCGCCAATGATGACATCCGGGATAGTGGGTGGGGCCTCCCACCAATTTTACTACCGGTTCTTGTGAACCGGTCCGAACATGGGGCAACCTACCACTGGTTAGAGCTCTTACCCTTGCAAAGAACCCAGGTTCACAAAGCACCAAAGACTTCGCTGTTCAACTCTAAGCTACATATTTTTTCTTCATTTCTATTTCTCTGTAAACTAAGATCTCCCCATCTTGCAAGCTCTCCTGGATCCCTATTTCTTAATAATGTACAGATTAAGGGGAAAAAGGCCAGTTAGGGCAGCACATCTGTCTGCAGACATAAGATTTTATTCAGTATGCTTTGTATGGTTTAATGATGTGTGTGGCAAAGCAACTTTATTTAAGAGAGCACCAGATGATACCGAGCTTTGTAGAAACATTATTTGCTCTTATTACAGAAGCAAATTAATGCACCAGGATATGTATCTATTCAGAGAAGAGCAATAAAAATCTCTGTGAGTAAAATCAATCCAGGGACAAATGCTGCTGGTGTATTAGGGAAATCAAAGCACATGTGTGAAGCAAATGTCAGTCTTCCTTTCTGAGCTGATCTGAGACCTTGATCTGAATTCCATGCTGGTTGTTCCTGGGCTCTCAAGATGACTGGCAAATGTCTTCTGGGTGGCCTTCTCAGTGTGAGCTGCACTGAGGATATCTGGGCTGTGTGTTATCCCAGGAAGGAGATGCTGAGCTAAAAGCAACTTGGACCGGCTATAGCAGCCCCTGAAAAAAGGTCAGTTGGAAGAGCTGTGGAGGCACAGTTGTTTAGAGGCAGCTGGAAGAAAGGAGGTGGATGGAGTGAAGAGGGGATAGATCAGCAAGAGACCACTGCTGGGGGAGGTGTCAAGCAGTCACATCAGCCAGGCAATGGGGGGAGGGCGGGAACAATGGCAGCGGCAGTATGGGGAAAGTGCTGGGGAAGCGACGGTACCAGGCAGAAGGTGCTGAGAAGGCACTGGAAATGCTTCCCAATCCAGCTGCCTGGCACTGCCATTCCCGTAAGTGCCTTCCCAAAACTAATGTTGCCATCCCTCCCAGTGTCTGATTGGTATAGGATGGAGCCCTTGCCCCTGGCAATGAAGCCCAGGCATCTCTCGTGCCATATGAGACAGTTCCAACACCCCCTCCCCCCGGTGCCTCCATGGAGGCCACAATTGCACGGGGGCTTCTGTGCAAGTGCTTGCTTCTGCCCCACCTGTCACTGATGCCTTTTGCGCATCCCACTATCAGGAATAGCACAAAACAGGGTTAATCATCCCATGGGGAGAATTGGCCATGGAGATTTGTGTCACAGCACATTGCCCACGATTAAACAGCATGGGAGAAGTGTTTGGGTGCTACTGGTTGCAGTATAGTACCTAGGGAAGGCCAGCCGTGGATTGCAGGCCTGTGATAAATGGCCTGGGAAGGGAAGGGGGTGTTTGGTTAAGTGTTCATGGAAGGCCAGCCAGGGACAAAAGCCTGCAGTGGGTCAACTGGGCCAGGGAGGCCAGAGTAAAGTGGGCAAGACTATGTGTCCACAATCATTTGTCTCATTCTGGCAAGGAAGACTTTTACAGAGATTCACTTTGTGTGCCAGTTGTACCCTTTCCTCAATTAGGAGGCATTTTAGGATCACTCATGTTCTAGTCAACTCATCTGGAACTACAGAGAGTTCAAAATGCAGTGGCATAAGCAATAATGGTTCACTTCTCACTATAGCCATATGGCAGTGCTGCTACATGAGCTGTATTGATTGCCATTCAGTTTCTGGATGCAATTCAGTGGTTGTTTTTACTTATAAAAATGTTCATGTTGTAGGATCTGTTATTTAAGGAACCACCTGTCTCTAACTGTTTCTGATCCTTGGTATACTTGGGCAGAGTGGATGCACTAATTAGCTGGATGCCCTTAATTAAATTTTGTCATCTTGTGGAACCAAGGAAGTATGCCTTCTCTGTTGTGGTCCCTATCTTCTGAAACACCATCTTCCTAACATGTGCAGCTATGTAATGTATATAGCTGAAGCTGTACAGATACCCTATTTCCCTGAAAATAAGACATCGAGCTGCACTGGCTCCTGGTGGTCTTCCGGGTGCGCTTCAAGGTTTTGGTTACCACCTTTAAAGCGCTCCATGGCTTAGGACCTGGTTATCTACGGGACCGCCTACTACCACCAATAGCCTCCCACCGGCCAGTACGCTCTCATAGAGAGGGACTCCTCCGGGTGCCGTCAGCCAAACAGTGTCGACTGGCAGCCCCTAGGGGGAGAGCCTTCTCTGTGGGGGCACCTACTATCTGGAATGAGCTCCCCCTGGAGATACGGAGGATCCCGGATCTGTGCTCCTTCCGCCGTGCTGTGAAGACCTTTTTATTCCATCAAGCGGGCTTGGCCTAATCTCTTCCCTTTTTAAATATTTAAATTTTAATCTGTTTTTAAATTATCGGGGTGTTTTAATTTGTCTGGGCCAAATAATTTAATTTGATTTTATTGGGTTTTTTAAATTTTGTGTATCTATGTATTTTATTGTTGGCTGTTCACCGCCCTGAGTCCTTCGGGAGTAGGGCGGTATACAAATCAAATAAAACTGAAACTGAAACATCCCCTGATAATAAACCCAATCGGGCTTTTGAGTGCATTGCGCTAAAATAAGCCTCTCCCCAAAAATAAGCCCTCCCTGAAAATATTTAAATGCAGAGCTGGAAATCAGATAAGAAGGCAAAAGGAGCCCCATCTTGCTCCATGCTCCCCAAAATAATAAGACCTCCCCGAAAATAAGGCCAAGCACTTATTTCAGGGTTCAAAAAAAATATAAGACAAGGTCTTATTTTCAGGGAAACACACTACATAGATGTAAATGGATTAAGTACATGTATATAAATCCATAACTATATAAGGGTTCACTTTCAAGCAAATTTAAGCCAGAAGAATTTGGGAGAGAAGCTGTCCTATAAATAATTTCAGTTCTACAAGCTGGGACAGTCCATCACTTTGTTTGATAACTTATCTTGCAGTGCTGAACTGCACTTAGAGCTAGATTTTTCCTCCCCAACAATTGATCAACCTTTCTCCCTATAATTTAAATCCATTCATCTTTTGTAGATAAGATGAACAATTGTTTCCATGCCTGTGGTAGTTGGTCACCAGGATACTGTGGTATTAACTGCACACTTGTGATTGTATAGAGTTTCATAGTTCTTATTAGACTCAAAAAGTCATTGATCTCTTTTCTCCTCAGAAAAGAAGAATAATGCTCAAGTCAAGAAAGTGGTTTTTTTGTTGGTTTTTGCAGTATCTTGGTTATAAATTAATCAGAGTTGACTTTATTTTTCTTCGGTGCACTTATTTCCTATGTTTCTTCTAAAGATTTCTGGTCAGCATAAAAGGAATGCCACTGTCAATTTTACCACTGAGACAACTCTATGAGATAGACTGGGAAATGGTGAATGGCTCAAGATTACACTATAGTTCCTGTGTATGCATAAGAACTTTCAGCTTTAAAATTCAAGGAAATGTTTTCTCAGTTTCCACATCTACAGACCTAAGATAGGCTCACGCCTTAAATTGTTTGGCTTATTGGTGTGAGTTTATGTTTGTTTAATACAGCATCAAAATGGAAAGGCATGTTCAAAAGAAACTATTTAGTCTTTAGTACATTCCCATGATGCTCTTCTTTTGTTATGGAACTCAAGGCAAAGAATCCCTGTAGTTTCCAAGTGGTATCCCACTTAAGTATCCTTAGATCATTATACATAGAAATTAAAACTGACTACATGCCTCACTTGACTCCAGATGACTGCCAGACTTCCTCCAAGGCACAACAATAAATCTTAGCTCTCTGAAAACTACCTGCATTCTGTAGCTGAATAACAACAGACACTTCAAGGACTGACATAAATTCAAATAAACTCTGCTTTATTGCTAAAAAGAAAGAATACACATACACACACACACACACACACGTGCACGCAAGCATGAATTCTGCTTACTACAGAATATAATAAGCACTCTACAAAAATCATTTCCAGAGTTTAAACTGTAAGCCTTTACTGACTGCCTTTTCCAGACTGTCCTTATTCTTGAGCCTTGAGCATTTGTTCCATGTTTACATAACAATTCTGTCTAGGCTAAGAATATTAATTTCCCCAGCTCATTACTTTCAATCCGTATATCTTCTCTCCCTATTTACTTCTTCCTTTCCTCTCCTACCCAGAGGTGCCTCATGTACCTCTTCCTATTTTCTTGTGATTCATGTGAAACTAGTGAGAATTATGACTCGCCTTCCTTTCCATTTCTTCATCAGCTGGAGGTGACCAACCTCTGTACTTGAACCCGAGCTGTCTGCAAATCTCAGGAAGGATATGGTAGAATGATGTCTGGATTCCCATGAGGGAGAAGTTGCTTTCTAGAGGACAAAGAGGTAGCAAAGTTTGAAAGTTTGGTGGGTAGAAAGAATATTAAAATGGCTCCTCCCTAGCAATTCCCAGAAAATATCTATAGTTAGACAAATAGTTGCTTTAGTCTGGCAAAATTCTTGTCAAGGTTTCAAGTAACAGCCCAGATGAAATCAAAACTGCAAGGCCAGAGGCTTCCTCAAAGTATAGATTTATTAGGCATGTCATATTGGCATAGCTGGTGAAAACCTGACTCTGAAGCTCCTCAGGTTTTCCCCACCCAATTCAAAATACAACATTCTTCCCATCCACTACACACAACCATCACATGCCCCAATCAGGTCACAGTCCCAGACCCGGATGGCTCCCATCCATGCCCTCCCAGGTGCTGGTGAGAGTGTCCTTGCTTCCCAGAAGAAAGAATGCTATTTTGGCTACATAATTCCCCAGCTATCTCTACTCCCCTCTCCCTTTCCCACAGCTTTATCCAGCCTCGCTGTGGCAACCCTGAAGACATTCCAAGATCGCTCCAGTGTTGACAATTCAGTCTATAAATGAAAAACAATAAAGGAAACTACTCAGAAGTAAGTTGAAAATACAGATCATCTCATTTTTTTCTTTCCCCCGAGTGACATGTGTTGTGTGTGTTGTGTGCTGATGATGCTAGGGGAGAGATAAGAAATTATCAGAAGAAAAAAGTGGAAATCTGAATCTATCCACAAGATGCCTGAGAGCTGGAGATGAAATAAATAAAATCTGTGCAAGTACAGCAAATGGACCAAGAAGCTTGGTGTTTGGCTTCTTGTATGGTCATGTGGAGGGGAGATTTCTGGTAAAAAGTCAGATGTGATCTCCAACAGCAATGAAGTGGCACTCCTGAGGATGATAATTGGCAAGTGTTTGAAGGAGGCTATAGAGAGTAAGGGAGGTGACTTTGATGGAGATCCATTCGAAAGCAATGAGGAAATATATATATTCAATGCAAAACAAGTGGAAAATACTTTCCTAATTGACATCAGTGTAAGAAGAGGAAGAAGTACAGCATCAAGCCTGCAAGATTCTGTTATTATAGCCATTATTAATAAAAGTAGTTTTAGCCTTCTTATGGAATTGATTTCTGGTCTAGTCTACCTGGTGGTGAACATGGGACCTTTGAAGTTATTCCAAGAGCTCTAAAATTAGAAGAAGAGGGTAGTGATTCCTAACAGGTACAAAGTTTGGGAGTCTGTAAACATAGACAAACAAAAGGTCATTATTTTAACAACAAAATCGTAAGGATCAAACTCTTTTAGACAGACTGAGTTTACCATATTTTTTAGATTTCTGAACTCCAGAAATGCCATTGATAATACAGTTACAAAAATAAGGGAGGGGCGGAGTCCAGACTTTTCCCTTTCAAATCAATTTGCATAGCCACATATTTAGCATATAAAGGAAGAGGGACATCCTGCAGTAAGCAGTGGAAGCTTAAGGTCTTTCAGAGTGCGAATTTTGCATGATGCAAAATCAAAGGTTACAGTCTCCTTGGTTCAATAAATATGTAGACTGTAAATCTGAAGTTAGCCAGTTCCCAAAGCTACTGGAAAATGTAATGAGAAAGGAAAGCTGAATAAAGTTGTAGTTGATAGTTGATGCAATTATGAGCAGTCTAGTGTATTCTATTATAGGTACTGAAGGTAAAAAGCAGCCATCTATAGTTTCAAAGTAGGTGATTCAAAAACGAAATAAACCCAGGCCTCAGTTGTCTATCACCTCAGTAAAAAAGAAGGCAGGATTCTGGTTGAATGTTATGAAAAAATTTGTAGTAGTAAAAGATGTTCAACAGTCAAACAAGTTACCAAGTGAGATCATTTCAACTCTATAATTTTTTCTTTACACTTTGCTGGAATTAAGCATGCATCGACCCAATCACAAATTTGAATGGAAGAACATCGGGAAATCATAAAGTCACGGATCAGAAGTATAATAACTTCAAAAACTTAAATTGACTGTAATATTATATATTTATAACTCATAACCAAAATGAAAATGATGACATTCTTGTTCCAAACATGGGGAAAGTGAACTCTGGCCTGGGGCATAAATTGTGCTAGAGATTTCTGGTTTTCAATTTTAAAACGTATTTTCAACACCAGAATTGAGTGCTGAAATATATGAAGTAATAAATAAAATATCTTTGATCATGGTGCAACTGCAGCAATAATGTCACCACAAAGATAAACAATTTCAAATCTCTAAAATGAATACCTTATATTAGGAGTGGGTAGCCTGAAGGCTTCCATCAGAATTTCAGTATCTAATAACCCCACCCAAAATGGTGAATGGTGAAAAAGATGCTTACAGAACATGTGGAAGACCATGGCTTTTCTGATACTGATTGATATAGCAATATTTTCATGCAAATAGATGCGGCCCAAATTGTTGGGGGCAATATGCTGACTCTTTAAACCGCTTAGAAGGGCGGTAAAGCACTGTAAAGTGGTATATAAGTTTAAGTGCTATTGCTATTCCCATCCTAGGAAATGCATGCCAGACAAAGTGCTATAATGACTGATTTAAAACACAAAATCAATAAGAAAAATAAGATTATGGGCTCAAGCCATATTCATCTGGATTCCCATACCAGACAAATAGCATATTCGTACCTTAAAGCAATATTTCTCAGCCTTGGCAGCTTTAAGATAGGGAACTTTGAATCTGGGAACTTCAGTTCCCAGAATTCTTGGCCACTATATCAGAGTTATACAATCTGTAGCCCAAAAGCTTTGAGTGCAACTATTCCAAATCTCCAAAAGTTGCTTCCAAATGGTAGTTTTTAATATGCCAAAGCAGGAATTATTAAATTCATGCCATGAAGATAATTGTAGCAACTGCATATAATTTCAGTTAAATGTACATAAAAATAAATATGTTTTAGTCCTCTGATTTTTGGAGTATGGCCCTCTGCATGCTGCTGAAAAGCTGAATGCAATCTTTCACTCAGAAAAAAGTTGCACAAGCTATGAAAAATACCCCTGGACCAATCCCTGGAGTCTCTCTAGTGTCAAGGCTGAAAACAGCAGCAGAGCCAATGCTACCTGGAAAAAATGAATTCTTGGTCTGATTCTATACAAAATAATCTCAATTTTATGTGCTCAAATTTTGCATGGAAAAATATAACTGCAAGGGCCAAGATTTTCTAACTTTCAGAATGTATTTTCCATGACAGTGTTTTTTTAATTGTTTCAAATATCCTTTGTTCTAGCCTCAATTACCCCCTTCCAACAATAACAGCCATGACCCATCCCCAGCTGTGTTGTTTTACACAAGTGTCTCCACAGCAGTAGTCCGAGATTGGATGCTGACTTACAGATAATCAATTACAAAATGCTCCATTACCCCCAAGATATGCCCATTACCCTCTTTGGGGGTAATTACTCCCTATTTAAGAACCACTATCCTATGAAGTAAGAATAAAAGCGGAATTAATAGAAGTGCCACTTTAGTTGAAACTATTATCAGATTAACACATTATCTTGTTTTATTTCAGTTACTCAGTAAATACAGTTTACTGGATTTATACTTTTGACAATGCATGTTGCCTGAATGTGCATGTTTATGCACAGCCATTTAAAAACGTTGCTAATCTTTTCTCTTAGTTTTTAAAACATTTATTGCATTGTCAGAAGTATATGGTCTTGTTAGCTGCTTCTAGAAGTAGATAAATGTGAAAGCAATTTCTCCATTCTTATATAATTGACATCAGTGAATGGTCCCCTTTCTCATTAATAAATAAGAATTAGGAAGGCTTTTTTGGAGGCATTTCAAAATTATCTTTCCTTCTATTCTTTGCTATACTCTTTGTTTTATTCTTTTTCCTAGGTTTTGATTTACATTTTGGTGAAAAAGTCATAAATTTTGAGGCAGTTAATAACTGTATGTTCACCCTTTGAATCTTTGGGTTAGAAATTGATACCAACCATTAGGTGATGTCCAGTTATCAGCACAACTCAAACCCTAAGCCTAAATCTAACCCTCTTTAATAGTAGGTCACCTGGCAGTCAGCACAAATCATTTTAAAATATCACCCATTTGACATTTGATTATAACCATCCCTATTTTTAAAAAAGTTTTTTTTTCTTTTGCACCTCTTGTCTGTGATTTAATTTACTGCTATTTTAGTTTTGGTTTATTGTTTATTTAATTTCAAAATTTGTGGCACTAAAACATTTAAGACAGTTTTAATCATGCTAGACCTCTCAGTGCTGGTGAACTTCTATGAATCCTAGTCTCCATATCATGGCTTACGGCTTATCATTGGTGATGGCATGCCGGAGTGTCTTCCTTCTGATGGCACTTGTTCTTTGTCCTGTCTCCCAGCCCCCAATATCCCAAACCTTTATGCTTATATGTTTTAGATAACTTTTCTTAATTTTAAATGAGAGTTAATTCTGGTCAGTGCAGAAGAAAATAACTTGAGACCAGATCATGTTACAACAACAGTGAACAAGTGGCAACCATTCTTCCAGTTCACAAACATGTGGTCATTTGCCCAATGTGCTATTGCGATAATAGAAATAGGTGCAACATTTTTTTTTTTTTGCTTGTACTATAAATAGAACTTGCATTTAGTACTTGGCAGTTGATGGCATTTTCTTTAATGATTTTCCTATTCTTAAAATAGCCTTGATTAACAAAGAGCTGTATCCATGAATTACTACCTGAAAGATTTTTATTTTTCATATGAGAAGAGTCAAATAGCTGCCTTTTTATATTGCCTCTTTCCAGCCAGTAACATTATTTACCTGCATACTTTTAAAGGGCTGAATTTATTTTGAAACATTATTTTTAAACTCTATAAAGTGCTTTCAGTTTGTTCTGTAAGAAGTGGTATATCAATATTTTTAATAAAAATACTTTTAATTACTTGTTAGCTGATTTAAACAATTCATTTTACCTCTATATTATGCAAGTGATATATCTGTATATTTATCAAAGAAGGCAAGTCTGTGTAATTTTGGGGTTCATTTTCTTTATGGACTCCCTTTCCTAGAGGTGCACAAATCCTATCATTTTCCAGTCCTTGAATCAGTATCATTTTAACAGATTAGATGGTAAGCGTCTGGAGAGAAAATAGCTGTGTTATATTATTTTTTTGAAAGCAGCTAGTGTGTTGTTTATTCTTTTTTCCACATCTATTTGTTGCTATCATAGAATCTCACTAGCTTATGCTTCAGCCTTGAATCACTGAACTCTTGGACTTGAGTTTTTTTCCTGGGTGTTTGTTTGCAATCCTCCTTTTCACACATGGGGAAAAAAAAACCCCTGAGCAATTTGAGGGAAAGAACTTTGTATTAGTGCCTTACTGTTCTGTTTAAACAGAAAAGAAAAAAAGAGATAAAGTTGAACAGAACAGAAACCATTACACAGCGCAAAATGATTTAATTTCCCCATTTGCCAGCATGAGTATGAATCAGCAGCCCAACAGAACAAAGCCTAGCATTTTCAGATCCTTTGCACAAAAAATAGTCATCATATGCCGTAATTTCTTCAGCAAGTCATAGGCTGACATGGTTAGCAGCCCCTCGCTTTGACAAACACTATTCTTCTTCCTGTTTTGGTGGCTGTGCCAGTCACTTTTGTTTTATGTGGAATATGATAATGCCTTTGCTGACCCCACCCAGGTGAGACAAGGGAGAAGAAGGGAAGAAATATCACATTTATATGAAATGGAATGTGACAGCTTAGAAAGCAGACAAATTCTCTCATTAGCAACTGCCAGCAGTTTTGTTCTGAAAAGGTCCCTGCCTGCCTGAGTGCAAAATTCAGTTGTTTAGGCCTTAGAAA
Source organism: Arizona elegans (assembly GCA_022577455.1). Classification (NCBI taxonomy): domain Eukaryota; kingdom Metazoa; phylum Chordata; class Lepidosauria; order Squamata; family Colubridae; genus Arizona; species Arizona elegans. Next base: position 111,038,674 of record JAKOOJ010000004.1, on the reverse strand, counting down.
TGTTTCCACTGAAATTATTTCTCATGTACCCACGCTAAAATTCTTACTATTTTCTCTATATTATTTTCTCCTGGGGTTTTTGTTTCTGAGAAAATCCACCATTCATCTGACCTTTGCATAGATTTTGTTTTCCTAATTTTCTTACAGGGGGCATTCTGGGATTCTTCAATTTGGCATCTCATTATAGTGAGTAGGAAATCTTTTAAAATTTCATTTATTTTGCTCAGTGTAATTAAATTTTTATATAATTATACTTATCTTTAGTTTTCCAGTCCAACCATATTATCAGGCTATGCAGCAGTAGACCTTGGGTGTGTGAGCAGATACAAACTGTAGATTTATTGCCTTTCTATAAATTTGGTTGGATTAAATAAATTGGCAGGGTTGAGTGGGTGGAGAACAAGCCTGATTGTTGGAGGATAGTAGGAAGTAAAGAAGACTAGATGAAAGTAAGCATTAGGCTGCATCCTCATTTCATCCTCCATAAGAATCTTGCATCTGTGACTGAACAAGCACAAGGCTGGCTCTGATTAAAAGATATACATGAACTTCTCAGTGTGGGCCTCAGCATCCAATAAGTTGGAACAGTAACTACATGTGCATAGTTATATAATTTCTTATATAATTTCTGGCTATCCATTTTGGTGATGGCTGCTAATTTAGACTATTTCTAAAAAGCCCTTGACAATTCTGTGGAGAATTAGATCTCTTCTGACCACTTATTGTGAAGTAATAGGTTACTGCCTTCTTTTCCCTACCCAAAAGCTTCTCAACTGGTTGGCCAATGCAGGACACAGTATTTTTTCTTCTAGAAAGATTGTTGATCTGAGACAGCAGGCCCTTTCTTATGTCTTATGAGTAAATGTATATATGTTTAGATTTGCCTCTTGTTTTAAAACTTATAAATTCCTTATAAATCCCATATCATTAATGAGGTTTTCTCAAGGCAATTTATGCTACTTGTGAAGAAAATTATTTAACTGTTATCAATGTGAATCTTCTTATTTCACAATCCTGTACCAGTAGATAAAGCAAGACACAGTTATATATAATTAGTTGCAGTTCTTCAAGTTTTTAAATGAGTGTTATCCTGTCAAAAAGAACATATGCATGTTAGGGAAATGTTAATACAAAATTAAAATAAGATTTGAAAATATAATGCTTTATTAATCTACAATAATCCAGTAAAACAATAACTAAGGCAATCATTAGTTAAAACCATTACATAAAGAATGGTTGCTAGAACAGGGCATGTCTAGTTTATGAAAAGAAGGACTAGGGATGACATGATAGCAATGTTCCAATATCTAAGGGATTGCTTCAAAGAAGAGGGAGTCAACCTATTCTCCAAAGCACCTGAAGGCAGGACAAAAAGCAATAGATAGAAATTAATCAAGGAGAGAATCAACCTAGAACTAAGGAGAAATTTCCTGACAGAACAATTAATCAGTGGAACAACTTTTCTCCAGAATTTGTGGATGCTCCACACTGAAAATTTTTAAGAAGAGATCGGACAACCATTGTCTGAAATGGTATAGCCTGAATAGGGGTTTGGACTAGAAGATCTCCAAGGTCCCGTCCAACTCTCTTATTCTGTTCTGTTAAAAAAAAAAACCTAGAAATTGTAAAAGCAGACCTTAAGCAAGAAAAGAGATTAATAGAGGAAAGGATATTCATAATAAGGGAGCCACCTCACATGTTCACCCATTCCCAGGAGTGATGAGCCCATCACTATCTGGGGGCAAAAGATTCCATAATATGGGCACCACAGCAGAAAAAGCCTGCTGCCTAAGGCTTGCCAAATGTAGATTTGTAGATGACAGAACGGTAACATATCCATTTTGTGAGATCTGGTGGGACAGGTGGATGAAATTGGGGAAAGATAGTCCCTCAAATAATTCAATCTCTAATTTTTTTCTAATTTGAACAAGAATCCTACTGTTTGACCTATAAATATTATTTCCAGCAATAAAATATGCATGATGCAATGCTGAATCTTACCACTATAGCACTATTTGCAATGAGTAACAGAATCTTGAAACAATGTATTTCTAAACCTCTCATTTTGTATGGAAGAATTAATTATCCATTTCTCTTGTATGCAAATTGCAAATTCTATTCCTCAATTACGGACAATATTTACTGTAATATAGCATTAAAAACCATAAAAAGATGTTTATAAAACATTTGTAAATATAAGGCAGTTTGTATAATATGTATAAATTGTAGGATGATGAACAGGCTGAGCCTAAGAGAGGAGTCAGATGCATCATCAGTCTTGAGTCTCTTCATGCCCACAACCGATCTAAATCCAGCCCACCTTGAATTCTATTGATTCTTATCTACCACTGATTTGCTTTGACTGCTAGTAGTTCAGATTCTTATAGCGGCCTTAAGCTTGCAATAAGCCCTTGTATTCATTTGAACTGCCTGGTTTTCCAGATTTCTGCACATGACTTAAATTTGAATATAAAACTGTGCAAGAATTTTCATGTGGTCTTTAACAAATATTTGAGGATGCTAAAAATGTGCAACTTAAAAAAACCCAATAAAAATGACATTTAACCAACTGTAGTCTTATTTTTCCCACAGCTGGTTTTGCTGATAGCAGAACTTAATCCTTACCTTGAATCATAGGTAGTAGAGGAGATTTATCAGCATGCAGCATCCATTTTCATAAATATTATGGTGAATGATTTAATTCATCCGCTGCCATCTAGCTAGATTAATTCTAATTTCATCCTGTTCATAATGCTGTGCATATATTAAAGGCAATAAATATATAGTAAAATTGTGAAGGGCACTCATATATAATTCAAAATATTTGATCATATTGGGGGAGGAGGAGAAAAAGAGTATCTAAATCAATCATCAACCAATCAATCCACAATATGTCATCAAACCTGTTTCTACATGAAACTGCTAGGTTAGGTCATCTGTTAGGTTGTGGTTTAGTATTGTCAGTATGCAGATGATATCGCAATGTACATCTCAATCCAGATCTGCACTCGTAACACTGCCAAGGTACTAAGTGCTTCTTTCCACACCTCTATAATCACCCAGGAAACAAATGATTCCCCCTTTGCAATGAAATTTCTATAGGCATTAGTTGTTTCATTCACAATGACAGCTGATATTATATCTCTCCGAGATGGCTATTTCAGTAACACAAATCTATCTAAAATGAGGTGTTGGCATGGCATTGCAGGTTTTACAGTATTTCTGAAATGAAAGAGCTGCTTCCCCAAACAAGCTACAGTTGTTGTGCAGAGTTTCTGCCCATCACATATTCTTATAATATTATACTTGATAATAATATGGATGATAAGATTTCAGGCTCATTGATATTCTGGTTTTTAAGGATCTAAAAAACTTTTCTTTTTCTGATACGCCTGTTAAAGAAATAATGGGAAGAAATTACCCCATTGTTACTGATAAATTGAAATTGAAGTGAGTGAAATTAGACCTTGGATATGTTATCCAAAACAATTTATTAATTGGGCTAACAATCATTTAACCTTTGCATGAGAGGAGAAATTGAAAAATAGTAATAGTGGGTCAACACATTTTCTATGCTCTACTCCCATTCCAAGGGTCCTCTGTATATTGAGAAGTTTAACTTGTGGAAGTGAAAGAAACAAGGAAACAATTTAAATCACATCTTTTTTTAAAAAAAATTGATTTATATGCTGCCCTTCTCCGGAGACTCAGGGTGGCTTACAATGTGCTCAGCAATAGCCTTCATCCTTTTGTATATTTATACAAAGTCAGCTTATTGCCCCCACAACTGGGTCCTCAATTTACCTACCTTAGAAAGGATGGAAGGCTGAGTCAACCTTGAGCCTTGACGAGATTCGAACCTGCAGTAATTGCAGGCAGCTGGTCTTAATAACCAGCTTAATAACAGGGTGCCTTAGACCACTGTACTACCAAGGCTCTCCTTCTCCTTCTCCTTCTCCTTCCATTTTCATTTTCTACTTATTATTCTTCCTGAAAGCAACTTATTCTGTAATGGGAAGCAAAGCCAATTGGCAAAAGCAGCCTTCCCAAATGTAGTGTCTTTTGGTTATACTGGGACTACAGTTCTAGGAATTATAATTTTCATGTAATTCCAATTATCTGCAGCTGCATATGAAGATTGTGCACGAAAAGTACTTGATTTGTAACAAGAGGATTAAAAGAGAGATGTTCAGAATGTGAAATGTTGGAATATGCCCATGAAAATTAGATGGGAGAGAGAGCTAGCTATGCTTATTCATTATGGAAGATCCACCCCCACCCCAATCTCCCATTCATTACACATGAGAGTGTAAATCTACAATCATCTTATGGTATTTCAGTCAGGAGCTTTGTTTCACAATTGTCCTCTAGTGTGCAACTAGTTCCCCTATCTTGATAACTTCATGTATAAAACTACACATTTGGGACTGGAAGGGTTGTTATTATTACACACTATTGAAGGAAAGATAATGTTTGTCTGGCAAGAAAAACTTGTATTATTTTCATTATTCTGAGGAAGGACTATAGTACAATTCTTTCTTAAAGTAAAGCACTGGAAGGAAAATGCTTCCTGAGATTTTCCTATGAGAAAATCTTTCCTGCAGAAAGATGAAAATACAATATTGGCTAGGCTGTGATGGAAAACCTTGCGCTCAATTCAGCAAGTCAGAAAATTGAATGAGGAATGTTGGGAGGATAGGCCAGGGATCTTTGTCCCAATGTCACTGGAGCAGCTTTCTGGAAAAGAAGGCCTTTATCAGTTCTTTTGTAATAACTTGAAATTTCAGTTTACCAGATCATGAGATTTGGGAAAACCTAAAGGACCTTATTAGTTCTTTGCTACTGATGTCTAAATTGTTTTTTCTGAGTCTTGAGACTATCATGGATGACACTTAAAAAGAATACATCATTCTTGCCTTCATGTTCTGAACTTTCATTTGACTGAATGCCACATGCTGTCTCTGACACCAGTGGAAATTGTGCATATTTTTCTCTTTATTAAAAATGTTCCATGAAGACCTTCAAGCTGAAAACTATAGCATCAAGGTCTGTGTATAAGATGTTGATGTGTTTTCTAGCTGAGCCCTTTCTTTATTGTATTTATGCCTTTTTCATTCTCTCCATTTCCTACTAACTAAAAGGGAGAAAGAAAACTGACAAATAAAGGTAAACTTTGGCTTTGGTTCAAGGATACACATTATCCTTATAAGAATACAAGCATCTGCTTTGTTGGATAAGATCGAGATCTGTTCAGTATGCTGGGCTGAATACAGAATTAGTCATAAACTAAAACAAAGGAATGAGATCTAAGTTACTCATGTTATGAAACATTTAAGTCCCATTGATTCCAAACTTGATTAAATCTGCACCTAATTCTTTATCTCCAAGAATGACCAGCGAGGTGTATTTGGAAGGTTATAAACAACACATGTTCTTGTGTAGGTCTTCATTTCTTATTCCTAGCCTCTGCATCAGAAGGCTTTACTGAGTTACAGTCGTAACTACTGCTTTAGATTTATAACCATATTTAATCATTTTAAAGTGCTTCATAGGTAATAGCCATTGACATGTATTTATGACAATGATTCTGTGAGTTAGTTCTGGAATATGTGAAAATGACACTGCTAACACACAAAAAGATTATTCATTGAATTCAGAATTCTAACATTCTAGGAAAGGATGAAGAAACATTCTTCTCCCCTTTTTGTCTTCTCATTAAGAGTCACCTTTCCTTTCAATGACCATTCATCTTTGTTCTTTACTTTAAATACTTTCCCTTATTTTATCATTGAAAGTCTTTTGGGCTTCAGTATAACACTATTTATTGGGGTTCTCTTAATATCCTACTACTGCACTCTACAATGGCAAATTATTTTCAAAATTCTGCCAAAAAAACCTGCAGGGACTTGCCCAGGCAGCCATTAGGAGTCAACATTGCACACACAAACACACACATACGCAGAACATTTCTTCATCTATCAATCCTAGTTCATTCTTACATATCTAGGTTTATCTGAACTGTAGCTCATTTCAAGGGAATTATTCTGACTGTTGATATATGAGATAATATAAAAAAATAAAAACCTCCTAAAAATGTGAGTCTCTTCTTGTATTATTGGCTTTCAAGTTATGGCTTGGAACCATAACTTAAACCTAAGGTTTGTCCTACCCTTTCTTTCAGCGTAAATACATTGCTTCAGTTTCTATATTTAATCCTTGAGCTCTCCCCCACCCCCAATATTATTGCTGTCCCTGAGAACAGGATAGGAGGGTCCATGGAGGCTTTATTTTTATTGAAGTACAACTGCTGGGAACAGGCAAACAATTGGGGGCATCAAAAGTTACAGCAGCCTTAGTAGAGAAGGCAGGTTGAGAACTTTGAAAGGAAAACTTGGAATGAACAAACCAAGGAGCTCTTTGGTTATGAGATCTACTCATTATCCCTCCAATGAAACACCATCACTAGAACTTCCTAAAGTACTCCAAGACAGATTGGCTATCTCTATAATTAATATATAAAATAAAATAAAAATAAATAGTATAACAGAATCCATTCTATATTTGCAGTAGGAAATGCAGCTAGTTCTTTTAATTAATTCTATGAATGGCCTAATTTTTAAAAAGATCCATAACTTTTAAGTCAGTTTTCTTAGAGTCAAATAGATTAGCTAAATCTACTTAAGACCAACCAATTCTGTGCTGTGCCCTTCCCTTGGTGTTTTAAATACTCAATAAACAACAAGAAGAAAAAGCTTTACCAAAGCCCTGAGAAATTATCAAGGCGATATGTTTTATGCATTGAATAACAAATTAGCTATGTTTGCATAAGTTAGTTTAAGTTTATTTAAGCCTTTTCTGAAGCATACAACTACCTTTCATTCAGCTAGGTTTGTCTTTCTGGCTGCAGAGGCGAACTTTTCAGTCTGGTCTTGGCTCTCCATGGTTTTGAAATTCAGCACTGGACAGTTCCTAAACAGCTTCAAAAAATTGATTTATATAAATGAGAGCTGAAACATTTTTGAAGGAAATGGGAAACTCTTTCTGAAAGAAGCAAAAAAGCTCTAGTTTTCTGCAAAGATATGCTGTTGCTCTAAAAACCCAGGAAGGCGAAACATGCCATTGGGATGTGTATAGACAAGCATAACTCTAGCATCTACTTTGTATCTGATTCCACTTCTTCAGTAGAGTTTGTTGTGAAAATCCTGGCTTTCCACCTTAGAGCCCAGACCGATGCAGCAGCATATTGTAACAAATACTTTTGGGGACCATCTAGATCAGGAAAATAGCATGGAGAAATGCTTAAACTATTGTTGTCAATATCATATCTGAGCTGAAATCAGCTTCCTCCAGTTTTTTTTCCAAATAATATCTAAAAAGCAATAAGAGGAAATCTGCTTATGGATGTCCTACATCAAGGGTGGGTAAAATTTAAAAGATTGCAGGCTGCAGTTCAGTTTCTGGAGAGTATCAGCTAATATTATTTTGATCCTAGTCCTTACGAAGCTCAGCTTGAACTTTTTTCATCTATACCTCCATTTCAGTAGCCACATGGAAGATTGATCAAGGTTTTCAGTGCACTTTAGATTTTTTTGCTTCTTCCTCTTGAATATTTTTTTAAATGAACTAAGTCTCAGAGAATTGGATCCATACATAGCCATATTTCTAGATGACCTATTGAAATCAATAGGATAAATGTTCATTGTAATCTAAAATTTATTCATTTGATCTAAAGTAGATTTTTCTGAAAAAATATCAGTGGGATTTAATTGTAAATTTAAAATGTATTGATTTAAAGGAAACTTTTCTGAATATTGTTATGTCTAGCTCCAACCCTTTCTTCAGTCACGTTGCAAAATTGAGTCATTCTTTTTGATGGTGATGATGATGATGATATTGATTACAGGATCATAAAAAGAAAAAAATATTTTATGCGTAGTGGAGACTTAAAATCTTGGCTATAGTGTTGGTGATGAAATCTTTTTGGTTTGGTGTCTTGGCTGGAACAGGCTTAAATGACACCTTGACTACCAAAAATAAGTGGAAATAGGAAGTTAATTTCCTCATAAACCTTCTGGGAGACTATGTGGGTGACATCTTAATGACCAAGAAATGAGAACAGAATAGGAAATCACACAAAGAGATTGTTTTAAAGCTTGTGTTATCACTAAGAAAAAAAATGAGATTTCTGCTGCTGAAGAAAAGAATTTACATAGCACAGAAAACCATAACATAAATGCAGTGACACTGAAGTTATTCCCTGGTATTTGCAATCTGCTAAATATCCTACATTTGTATGGTTTGACAGTGCAATTTTGGATCTTCCCAGGAATCTGTCAGTGTTGGTACTGAGCAAATCTAAGAATATTGATATTAGCACAGCTGGGGATATGTAAATGCAAAAGATAGTACAACTTTTAATTCAGCTTTGAATTGATTTATTTAATGGAACTAAAGCTGTTCTACATTAGGTAGTAGGTGGCAGCTGCCACATTTCCCTTGTTGCCTAAGATAACTAGCTGATAGTCTAGTAACAGAAGCTGTCTCACCATCAGTGTTCACAAGATTCAGTTGCCATTCAGCTTAGCTGCTCTTTGTGAAATAGGAAAGTGGCTTGTAATCTTTTATCTCTAGCAGCAAAGCATCTTGGATACTTCCTAAACTGAATGTATAAATAGATCGATTTAGTTGGTCTTCTTTTCTAACAGTGGTAGTAGCTCTGCCTCTCCAAGGATCCAGGAACTGTTATCTTTCCCACTAGTTGTGTTTACAGATTATGCTAAACCAAAAGGTGCTTTGTTTAATTTTGGCATATGCTGTGATCCCAGTTTGTATGTCATGCTTTATAATGTAGTATGGTAGCAAACCCAAAAAGTTGTGGTTTATTCTGTAATTTATAGATAAGCAATAAGATCATTTTCTAGTATCTAAGGCACTTTTGAATGCTGCTGCAGACTGATCTTATTAGCTTTTTCCATGCAAAGCATGTGATCTCCAATGAACCATAATCCTTCCACCAAATTAATAGAAATAGAAAGAAAGATTTGCTCAAAGCCACTTAGTAAGGTACTACATAGCACTGTTTATACCATAAATTACTTCATGAATATTTAATAGAATGACTTGAATTAAGGATGAGCTGAATGTTCACGAGTTAAATTTTCAGATTGATTTGCCTTAATTTTATTACAGTTGTGTTGATTTTTCATTAGTTTAATACTTGCCTATTTTATATTCAAGATCCTTTAAGAAAGCAGTTGTAATGATACAGTGCCATGTTTGCTTATTTAGAAGGAAGTTCAGTAGATTTCTGTATGGCTTACTTCCAAAATAGATTGTGTATAGATCATGTATTGCCCAATTATAATTGAGTTCATGTATTTGCATTAAGTCATTTAATGATTGGTCAAACTAATGTGTTTTCTAGTGTGGCTTGTTCAACATGCTATGATTTTAAAATCACAGCTTAGCAGAATGTATAAATTTAGTCTAAATATATGCAAGCTGTTAGTTTTTCCTAAATGTTGGTGTAAAATTCTAGACTACAATAGCAACTCAGAAAAGCAAACAAAAGTGAAAAATCGGGCTTTCAGATCCCAGGAATCTATCCTGTACTATGACATAGATTGCAAGTTTTCAGTCCATGAGCCAAGCATAAATCACAGTTTGGTAGAAGCACATATGTTTTGCATGGAAAGAACCCAGTGTCAATTCTTAGCCAGATACAACTAGGAAAGCATCCAGTCTAAAAACTATGGAAAGCCACAGTGAACTAGTATAATTCGGTCTTCCAAATAGTGTCCTTCAAATAAGTCAGATTCCAATTCCCGTAATTTCCAGCCAACAAATAAAATGTGGAAAGGAGTTTTTCCTGTTATACGTAAAACAAGCTCATTAAAATTACAAGTAATGATAGCTTTTGTATTTTTTTTTTAGTAAATGTTAGAAACTTCATGCTGATGTGGTTTAACTAACTCATAAATTAAAATCAGTTTTAATATCCCTTTTTATTCTTACAGATACTCTGTGTCTTTCTCATTCTTGGGTCTTTTACCAGAGGTTTGTGATTTTGAGAATTCTCTTCTGTTTCTAACACTGCACTTTTCTCGACAGAGAGCTCTAATGTCATTCCTGGGATCTGTTGGATGGAGCCATCTCCCACTTAGGTGTCACTGCCCTGACTGCTCCAACCACTACTGATATATGGATGAGACAAGAGAATCTGAATTGATGGAATGCTACTACAAAGCAGATCTAAGGAGAGGGGATATATGAAGTGTATTAGGGAACTATAGATGGACAGAAACCTGCACCACACTAACTGAGAAATAGCTAGTTACCCAATATGTCAATGTATAAACCATCTCTCTCTCTCTCTCTCTCTCTCTCTCTTTCTCTCTCTCTCTCTCTCTCTCTCTCTCTATATATATATATATATATATATATATATATATATATATATATATATGTAGGTCTTTGGTTATTCGGGTCTTCTCCCACGTAAAATTGGAAGTGTCTTGGCGACGTTTCGACGAAGTCTCATTCGTCATCTTCAGGCTGGTGTTCTCGGCTTCGTGCTTCCAGGAGCAATGTGAGATCGCAGCTGTCTCTTCCTTTTAACTGCTAGTGGGGGTGTGAGCTGATTGGGTGGGAACTTGGCTGTGTTCTGATTGGGTGGAGGTGTGTTCTGATTGGTTAGGGGCTCGGCTGTGCTCTGATTGGATGGGGGGTTGGTTGTGCTCTGATTGGCTGGGGGTGTGTTCTGTTTGGGTGGGGGCTTGGTTGTGCTCAGCTTAGTCTGAGTTGCAGGGGGATTTGAGCTGGTGAGCTGCGTTGTTGTTGTTTGGCTTCGTGTTTGTGGCCGTGCGAGCTCTTCATGGTGGGTGTCAGTCTGCTTCATGTATGGATTGGAGAGGTTTAAAGTGGCTAATGATGCAGCTGCAGTCTGGCTTCTGGTCCTTGGTCGTGGCTCATTATCAGTGTGGGTTTGAGTCTGTTTTCTGCGTGGATGTGTGGTGGTGACATCCTGTGTGGCTCTCGTGAGTGTGGGTCTGGTGTCATTCGTCGTGTTAGGGACCCGTTTGTCAATAAGGGCGGGTTTCCAAATGGCTGGTAGGCGGGAGGTATCGTCTCGTTTGTTCATGCTGTGTGGGCGTTTTTCTATCTCGATGGCTTCTCTGATTATTCTGTTGTTAAAGTGTTCAGTTTTGGCGATAGTTCTGGTCTTTTTAAAGTCAATATCATGTCCTGTGGCTTTAAGGTGTTGGACCAGGGAAGAAGTTGGTTCTTCTTTTCTGACTGAGTTCTTGTGTTCTTCTATGCGTGCACTTATTCGTCTGTTGGTTTGTCCGATGTATGTGGTGGGGCAGGCGGTGCATGGGATTTCATATACTCCTTGATTTTCTAACTCAATTTTGTCTTTGGGGTTCCTTAGGATGGTGGATATTTTTCGGTTTGTGCAGAATGCTGTCTTGATGTTATGTTTGTGGAGGATTTTGCTTATTCTGTCTGTGGTGCCTTTTATGTATGGGAGGAGGGCTTTGCCGTTTTCTTGTTCTGTGTCTTGGATTTATGGACAGAAATACAAACAAACAGAAGGAGCACCCATGGGATCACCCCTCTCACCGGTCATTGCCAACCTCTATATGGAATACTTTGAAACCCAAGCTCTAGAAAAATCTGATCATAAACCCAAACTCTGGCTCAGATATGTGGACGACACCTTCATAATCTGGCCACATGGGAAAGAAAAACTGGACAACTTCCTCACACACCTCAACAGCCTACACCCCAAAATACAGTTCACCATGGAAACAGAAGCGAACAACCAACTTCCCTTCCTGGATGTCTTAGTCTACAGAAAATCCAATGGCTCCCTAGGACACACTATCTACCAGAAGAAAACACACACAAACCGCTATCTGCACGCACTCTCACACCACCACCCTGCCCAAATCAACTCTGTAGCCAAGACACTCATTTCCAGAACAAAACGCTTAGCTGACGAACAACACCTAAAAACCGAACTACACACCCTCACTAACGTACTAACATCCAATGGATTCCAAAGAAATAAGATCACCAACCTAATCCAAAAAGAAACCCCCACTAAATCCAAGACACAGAACAAGAAAACGGCAAAGCCCTCCTCCCATACATAAAAGGCACCACAGACAGAATAAGCAAAATCCTCCACAAACATAACATCAAGACAGCATTCTGCACAAACCGAAAAATATCCACCATCCTAAGGAACCCCAAAGACAAAATTGAGTTAGAAAATCAAGGAGTATATGAAATCCCATGCACCGCCTGCCCCACCACATACATCGGACAAACCAACAGACGAATAAGTGCACGCATAGAAGAACACAAGAACTCAGTCAGAAAAGAAGAACCAACTTCTTCCCTGGTCCAACACCTTAAAGCCACAGGACATGATATTGACTTTAAAAAGACCAGAACTATCGCCAAAACTGAACACTTTAACAACAGAATAATCAGAGAAGCCATCGAGATAGAAAAACGCCCACACAGCATGAACAAACGAGACGATACCTCCCGCCTACCAGCCATTTGGAAACCCGCCCTTATTGACAAACGGGTCCCTAACACGACGAATGACACCAGACCCACACTCACGAGAGCCACACAGGATGTCACCACCACACATCCACGCAGAAAACAGACTCAAACCCACACTGATAATGAGCCACGACCAAGGACCAGAAGCCAGACTGCAGCTGCATCATTAGCCACTTTAAACCTCTCCAATCCATACATGAAGCAGACTGACACCCACCATGAAGAGCTCGCACGGCCACAAACACGAAGCCAAACAACAACAACGCAGCTCACCAGCTCAAATCCCCCTGCAACTCAGACTAAGCTGAGCACAACCAAGCCCCCACCCAAACAGAACACACCCCCAGCCAATCAGAGCACAACCAACCCCCCATCCAATCAGAGCACAGCCGAGCCCCTAACCAATCAGAACACACCTCCACCCAATCAGAACACAGCCAAGTTCCCACCCAATCAGCTCACACCCCCACTAGCAGTTAAAAGGAAGAGACAGCTGCGATCTCACATTGCTCCTGGAAGCACGAAGCCGAGAACACCAGCCTGAAGATGACGAATGAGACTTCGTCGAAACGTCGCCAAGACACTTCCAATTTTACGTGGGAGAAGACCCGAATAACCAAAGACCTACATACAAACACCCGCGAAAACCTGAGAAAACATATATATATATATATATATATACCGTATTTCCCCCAAAATAAGACCCTGTCTTATATTTTTTTGAACCTTGAAATAAGCGCTTGGCCTTATTGCCATGCACTCAAAAGCCCGAGGCTTATTATCAGGGGATGTCTGTGTGTGTGTGTGTGTGTGTGTGTGTATTCTTCACCCAAGTGAATACACACACACACACACACACACACACACAAACACACATGTACACACACACACACTTGGTATATATATACCAAGTGGATATATGTTTTTCTTCTAGCCAGGTTTTCCCTACGTAACCAAGGTTTTTTTAGCTCAGTAGAATCATATCCACTTGATTCTGGGCTTTTTTCTTTTCTAGCAGCCAGCAAGTTCTTTCTGCTAGGTGGGAGACTTGCTGGCTGCTAGAAAAGAAAAAAGCCTAGAATCGAGTCAACACATACTTCATCTATAACAGACAAAAATACAAACAAATAGAAGGAGCACCCATGGGATCACCCCTTTCACCTGTCATTGCAAACTTCTACATGGAACATTTTGAAACCCAAGCTCTAGAAAAATCTGATCACAAACCCAAACTCTGGCTCAGATATGTAGACGACACCTTCATAATCTGGCCACATGGAAAAGAAAAACTGGACAACTTCCTCACTCACCTCAACAGCCTACACTCCAAAATACAGTTCACCATGGAAACAGAAGCTAACAACCAACTTCCCTTCCTGGATGTCTTAGTCTACAAGAAATCCAATGGCTCCCTAAGACACACCATCTACCAGAAGAAAACACACACAAACCGCTATCTGCACGCACTCTCACACCACCACCCAGCACAGATCAAGACACTCACCTCCGGAACAAAATGCTTAGCTGATGAACAACACCTAAAAACCGAACTACACACTCTCACTAACATACTAACATCCAACGGATTCCAAAGAAATAAGATTACCAACCTAATCCAAAAAGAACCCCCCCCTAAAATCCAAGACAGAGAACAAGAAAACGGAAAAGCCCTCCTCCCATACATAAAAGGCACCACAGATAGAATCAGCAAGATCCTCCACAAATACAACATCAAGACAGCATTCTGCACAAACCGAAAAATAGCCACCATCCTAAAAAAACCCAAAGACAAAATTGAGTTAGAAAATCAAGGAGTATATGAAATCCCATGCACTGCCTGCCCCACCACATACATCGGACAAACCAACAGAAGAATAAGTGCATGCACTGAAGCACACAAGAACTCAGTTAGAAAAGAGGAACCAACTTCTTCCCTGGTCCAACACCTTAAAGCCACAGGACATGATATTGACTTTAAAAAGACCAGAACTATCGCCAAAACTGACCACTTTAACAACAGAATAATCAGAGAAGCCATCGAGATAGAAAAACGCCCACACAGCATGAATAAACGAGATGATACCTCCCACCTACCAGCCATTTGGAAACCTGCCCTCATTGACAAACGAGTCCCTAACACAAAGAATGACACCAGGCCCACACTCACGAAAGCCACACAGGATGTCACCACCACACATCCACACAAAAAGCAAACCCACATGATGAGGCACAACCATAAACCAGAAGCCAGACCACAGCTGCATCATTAGCCACTTTAAACCCCTCCAATCCATACATGAAGCAAACTGACCATGAAGATGTGGCACAACCATGAACGTGAAGCCAAACAACAGCAATGCAGCTCACCAGCTCAAATCCCCCTGCAACTCAGACTAACCCGAGCACTACCAAGCCCCCACCTAAACAGAACACACACCCATCCAATCAGAGCACAGCCAAACCCCCAACCAATCAGAACACACCTCCACCCAATCAGAACACAGCCAAGTTCCCACCCAATCAGTTCACACCCCCACTGGCAGTTAAAAGGAAGAAACAGCTGCGATCACACATTGCTCCTAGAAGCAGGAAACCAAAAACACCAGCCTGAAGATGATGAATGAGACTTCGTCGAAACGTTGTCAAGACACTTCCAATTTTACGTGGGACAAAAACCCGAACAACCAAAGACCTATATATGTGTTTTCGTAGATTTTCATGGGTAGAGGTTTGCAAGTCTTGGCATATTTGGGTCTTTTCCCATGTAAGATTGAGAATACCTTGGCGACGTTTCGACGAGGTCCCACTCGTTATGTTCAGGCTGGCTTTAGCACAAAGCCAAAGACACCAGACTGAAGATGACGAGTGGGACCTCGTCGAAACATCGCGAAGATACTCTCAATCTTACATGGGAAAAGACCCGAATACGCCAAGACTCGCATATATATATATATTGCAAATATATATTGTGTTCTTGCAGAACACAAGAACGCAATCAGAAAAGAAGAAAAAACTTCCTCCCTTTTCCAGCACCTTAAAACAATAGGACACGAAATTGACTTTGAAGGAACCAAATTAATCTCCAAAACTGAACACTTCAACAAGAGAATAATCATGGAAGCCATCGAAATAGAGAAACACCCCAATAACATGAATAAACGCGATGATACCTCCCACTTACCGGACATCTGGAAACTAGATGTCCCAGCCATGAAGATTAACACTGGACCCAAGATAACACATGAAACCACCACCAATCATCCTCACCAGATTCAAACCCAAACCCATCCCATAGACAAAATACAACCACCATCCAGAAGCCAGACCACGGTGGCATCACCAGCTGCTGCACCCCCCCTCCGATCCCCACACAAAGCAAACTGACACATGCCATGAACACATGGCAAGACCTCAAACTCGGAGCCAACCAAAGCCCAGGATGTGGCATCACAGCCATCTGCTCAGGACATTACATCAAAAAACTCAGGATATCACAACACTAGAACTCAGGATGTTAACACACAGCCCATTACCCAGGTCGTTAAAACACAAAAGACTAATGGGCACACATCAAGGACCTCACCCACACAGGATATTATAAAACAGCTGACTAATCTGCAAACATCAACTCATCCAAATGTAACAACACAGGCAACCAACCCGCTCACAACAACAAAGCCAGCACCCCACACATCCCCACCAGTATTTATAGAGAGACGGCAGCTCCAATCACGCTTTCCTCGCGCAAGCACGAAGCTGAAGATACCAACCTGAAGATGATGAGTGGGACCTCGTTGAAACGTCACCAAGATACTCTCAATCTTACATGGGAACTCTATTACAAAGCACAGCTGTTTATATGAGGTATAAGATCATGGATAAGCCAGCTATAATCAATCCTTGTGATTGATTACCAAGGCTCAGCAGAGAAGTACCATTAGACAGATGTCAATAAAGCCCTCACAACAATCCCTAGATCCCTTCAGAAAAATAAGGTTAGAGTTTAAGGTCAAGACAATTTGGAGAGAGGTTAGTAAACTGGTGGTATTACATAAAGGTGTAAAGAGCTTGCAACATCAGAAACTGACATATGGGAAGAAGAGAAGACACATAACACCAGTGCAAAGTAACTGCAGGATCTGAGAGAGACCACACCAATATCCCAGAACAGAAATCAGTCACCATCAAAGTAGCAGCCATCCAACAGTGGGTTAAGAAGAAGAAGAACTAAACTGGATAGCATCCAGCCCAGCTATGACCTATGCCTACTGGCTAAAGAAAATGAACAGTAGTGCATGAATGCTTTTAGCAGAACAGATGAACCAGCTACTAGCAGATTTCCACTCAGGCTGCTTATCCCAAGGAATGATAGTGCTGATCATAGAAGACACCCACAATGGAAAAGCACCAGACAACTACCTGCAGGTACAGGGCCATATGAGCCAGTACATATATTTAGCTCAGAATAGCATTGGAAATAACATGAGGCTCAAAACACCATTGTTTATAGCTAGAGCAGTTGCACAAGATTCAAGGTTTGGACAGACCAATCTGTCCCCGGCCTGGATTGACTACAGGAAAGCCTATGACTCAGCGCCACACACATGGATCTGTGAGTGCCTGGTGCTATACAAAGTCAACAGAAAACTAAGAACCATTCTCAGGAACTCAATGGGACTATGGAAGACAAATTCAAGACAGCTCACAGAAGGAACATTGAGTGCAGTATATACCAAAGTGATGTACTGTTCCCACTGCTGTTCTGCATGTGCTCAGGCTCTTTTCACATCCCAAAATTACGGCATTGCAGAGGTCTGTCACTCTCCTCAGGATAATATTAACCAATACTTCGCCTCCACTATCTTTTCATATATTCATTCATTTTTTTAAAATAACTGGCTTCACTGTTGCTTAATTTAGAAATTTCTATTTTTGTGAGACCTATTTCTTTTTTTCTTTTCTTTTTGTGGGTTTGATCTCCATCCTGGTTTCCTTTCTATAAGTTGTATATCAACTGATCGATTTTCATTCTGCTTTATAACTTGATCTTGTTGGTTTTGCTTTCGTGTCTCATATTTCTTTTTTATCAATTGTGTATCAGCTAATTGGTTTCCATACTTGTCTGTGACTTGATGAATCATCACATTAGAGTCCGATGCCACTTCTCTCGTATTTGTAGATAATCCAGATGAGGTGTCTAAAGAATCCAAAGGCAGTTTGTCCACAGCAGCCTCTATAAGTCGATGTTTTCCCTTTATTTCCAATTCCTTCTGCTTATCCTGTATTGTGCCTAGAGATGTTAAGTTCATTTTCAAAATTTTTTGATAAAATTCTTCCGCTTTTTCAACAGTATTTATAATATTGATATCTCAATATTATACCAGCTGGAGCGCCCCACCTGAATAAAATATTTCTTTTTTTTTTAACTCAGTCACCAGAAAACCAAATTTCTTCCTTTCCAATAACATCTTAGGCGGGAGCTCTTTGTAAATCCAAATCTTTCTTCCAGACAATTGCAAAGTAGAATTGAAAGAATTTTGCACAATATTATTTCTTATATCTTTATCTGTAAAATAAATCACCGCATCTCTAGGCAATTGCCTTTGCTTTGCAATCCAGGAATTTATTCTATAAACTCTGTCAATCCTACAAAATACTTCCTCAGGTTGAACCTTTAAGATCCCAGCCAGAATTTCAGAAGATATTTTCCTTAAATCATCTCTGTCATTTTCCTGCAGTCCTCTGAGTCTAATCGCATATTCAGTAAAATTATATTGTATCATTAAAACTTCTCTTTCAATCCGTTGTTGTATGTTTTCTATATTACAAGTCTTTTGATCAGCCTCCATTTTAGGTTTTTCTTTTGAGCTATTATCTTGAGTGTTTGTCAAATCATTTTCAATTTTTTGTATTCTATTATCCAAATTGTCCTCAATTTCTTCCACTTTAGACTCTAATAAGTTAGTATTTGCATCCAACTTGATCATAAATTCTGCAAAACCATTAGCCATTTTTATAATCTTTCGGTCCAAAAAATCAAACTTTGATTGCACTAATTCTTTAATTTCCTGCTTAAATTTTTCAAAGTTCTGATTCACAATCTCATCCCTTCTTACAATCTCCTCCAAAAGAAATTCAATTATATTAAAATCAGTTTTCTGAGACTGGAGATTTAGAACTTGTTCACGTAATTTATTAATGGGGGAATCCCCCCCCCCACTGCTTGTTTGTCCGGCTTTGCAAGCTTTAATGCCATATTTCCACACAGACAAACTATTTTAAAAAAAAGAAAGAAAAGAGAGGCAAAAAAGAAAAAAAAAACTTCTTTCCAACCTAGATCAATATCAGATCTCCAGGAAGAACAAAACACAAAAGTAGAGCTTTATCTTCAATTGTAGTCAGAAGTATTTATTCCGTTACTTTGTATTTTAATAGAAAATGGAAGGACTCTCCCTTTCAGCCCCTTCTCAAGCCTCGGCAGTCGCCATTTTTAAAAATTCTTTTTCTCCTTTTCCTTTTCCTTCTTCAATAATTGTTATAAAATAAATGAAATACTTGCGATTCAGGGTCACAGGTCCAGCTCATATCCTTTTTAATTGTTCTGTTAATTTTTGTAGGCTTGATCTTGCCGCCTAGCTCTGCATAAGCAGAGGTCTCCCAAAGCCCGGAGCGACGGTGAGGGAAATAGGGAGCCTCATCTGCTTCATCCCCAAAAGTAAAAAAAAAACTTTTGGGGCTAGGCAGAGAGCTCTACCTGCCCCCGCCGGCTCTCTCTCCATTTCCACATGGAAATGGAGTTTTTTCGAGCCGCCTTTCAGTTGTAAAGGCGGCTCTTTACAGGCAATGGGGCGGCGATCCCAAGGGATTGACTGGCGGTGGCAAGAAGCAAACCGGAAGTCCAGACCGTGTATTTTCCATGTATATCTTTATGGAAATTTAAAAATGGTAGTCAAATAGTAAAGTTCACAATTCAGCTGTTGAATTATTTGTATAAATCTTGTCATGGCAGTTTATCTAGAGTAGCTCACTGAGACAAGGATAGCACTTAACACATTAGTCAACAGTGCTAAAGATGTGTGAGGTGAAATGAGCCACACTATTTTTCTTCAGAAACCTGCATCTGCTAAACTACATTTGCTGCCAACCCCAAATGCAGTACTTATGAAAATATAAGATTTGGAAATTTTGTGTGTGTGTGTGTGTGTGTGTGTGTGTGTGTGTGTGTGTATATATATATATATATATATATATATATATATATATATATATATATATATATATATATATATATATATATGTCTTTTTCTGTTTTTCGTAGGCTTTTATGTGCATATTCTTTCTAGCCAGGTTTTACCTACGTAAGCTAGGTTGTTCTGCAGCTCTGACTGTGTGAAATCTCATTCACCAGCTTCAGAGCTTTTTTTTGTTGACAAACTGCAACTCTGCGTTGCTCTCTGGGAGACTCAGATAGCTATTTCTGCCTTATAAGGCTTCGTCGGTGAGCCACACCCACTTCTCAGATATTCCCCCTGTAAAGGTACAATGTGTCTTTTTCTGTTTTTCGTAGGCTTTTATGTGCATATTCTTTCTAGCCAGGTTTTACCTACGTAAGCTAGGTTGTTCTGCAGCTCTGACTGTGTGAAATCTCATTCACCAGCTTCAGAGCTTTTTTTTGTTGACAAACTGCAACTCTGCGTTGCTCTCTGGGAGACTCAGATAGCTATTTCTGCCTTATAAGGCTTCGTCGGTGAGCCACACCCACTTCTCAGATATTCCCCCTGTAAAGGTACAATGTGTCTTTTTCTATTTTTCGTAGGCTTTTATGTGCATATTCTTTCTAGCCAGGTTTTACCTACGTAAGCTAGGTTGTTCTGCAGCTCTGACTGTGTGAAATCTCATTCACCAGCTTCAGAGCTTTTTTTTTGTTGACAAACTGCAACTCTGCGTTGCTCTCTGGGAGACTCAGATAGCTATTTCTGCCTTATAAGGCTTCGTCGGTGAGCCACACCCACTTCTCAGATATTCCCCCTGTAAAGGTACAATGTGTCTTTTTCTGTTTTTCGTAGGCTTTTATGTGCATATTCTTTCTAGCCAGGTTTTACCTACGTAAGCTAGGTTGTTCTGCAGCTCTGACTGTGTGAAATCTCATTCACCAGCTTCAGAGCTTTTTTTTTGTTGACAAACTGCAACTCTGTGTTGCTCTCTGGGAGACTCAGATAGCTATTTCTGCCTTATAAGGCTTCGTCGGTGAGCCACACCCACTTCTCAGATATTCCCCCTGTAAAGGTACAATGTGTCTTTTTCTGTTTTTCGTAGGCTTTTATGTGCGTATTCTTTCTAGCCAGGTTTTACCTACGTAAGCTAGGTTGTTCTGCAGCTCTGACTGTGTGAAATCTCATTCACCAGCTTCAGAGCTTTTTTTTTGTTGACAAACTGCAACTCTGCGTTGCTCTCTGGGAGACTCAGATAGCTATTTCTGCCTTATAAGGCTTCGTCGGTGAGCCACACCCACTTCTCAGATATTCCCCCTGTAAAGGTACAATGTGTCTTTTTCTGTTTTTCGTAGGCTTTTATGTGCATATTCTTTCTAGCCAGGTTTTACCTACGTAAGCTAGGTTGTTCTGCAGCTCTGACTGTGTGAAATCTCATTCACCAGCTTCAGAGCTTTTTTTTGTTGACAAACTGCAACTCTGCGTTGCTCTCTGGGAGACTCAGATAGCTATTTCTGCCTTATAAGGCTTCGTCGGTGAGCCACACCCACTTCTCAGATATTCCCCCTGTAAAGGTACAATGTGTCTTTTTCTGTTTTTCGTAGGCTTTTATGTGCATATTCTTTCTAGCCAGGTTTTACCTACGTAAGCTAGGTTGTTCTGCAGCTCTGACTGTGTGAAATCTCATTCACCAGCTTCAGAGCTTTTTTTTGTTGACAAACTGCAACTCTGCGTTGCTCTCTGGGAGACTCAGATAGCTATTTCTGCCTTATAAGGCTTCGTCGGTGAGCCACACCCACTTCTCAGATATTCCCCCTGTAAAGGTACAATGTGTCTTTTTCTGTTTTTCGTAGGCTTTTATGTGCATATTCTTTCTAGCCAGGTTTTACCTACGTAAGCTAGGTTGTTCTGCAGCTCTGACTGTGTGAAATCTCATTCACCAGCTTCAGAGCTTTTTTTTGTTGACAAACTGCAACTCTGCGTTGCTCTCTGGGAGACTCAGATAGCTATTTCTGCCTTATAAGGCTTCGTCGGTGAGCCACACCCACTTCTCAGATATTCCCCCTGTAAAGGTACAATGTGTCTTTTTCTGTTTTTCGTAGGCTTTTATGTGCATTTTCTTTCTAGCCAGGTTTTACCTACGTAAGCTAGGTTGTTCTGCAGCTCTGACTGTGTGAAATCTCATTCACCAGCTTCAGAGTTTTTTTTGTTGACAAACTGCAACTCTGCGTTGCTCTCTGGGAGACTCAGATAGCTATTTCTGCCTTATAAGGCTTCGTCGGTGAGCCACACCCACTTCTCAGATATTCCCCCTGTAAAGGTACAATGTGTCTTTTTCTGTTTTTCGTAGGCTTTTATGTGCATATTCTTTCTAGCCAGGTTTTACCTACGTAAGCTAGATTTCACACAGTCAGAGCTGCAGAACAACCTAGCTTACGTAGGTAAAACCTGGCTAGAAAGAATATGCACATAAAAGCCTACGAAAAACAGAAAAAGACACATTGTACCTTTACAGGGGGAATATCTGAGAAGTGGGTGTGGCTCACCGACGAAGCCTTATAAGGCAGAAATAGCTATCTGAGTCTCCCAGAGAGCAACGCAGAGTTGCAGTTTGTCAACAAAAAAAAGCTCTGAAGCTGGTGAATGAGATTTCACACAGTCAGAGCTGCAGAACAACCTAGCTTACGTAGGTAAAACCTGGCTAGAAAGAATATGCACATAAAAGCCTACGAAAAACAGAAAAAGACACATTGTACCTTTACAGGGGGAATATCTGAGAAGTGGGTGTGGCTCACCGACGAAGCCTTATAAGGCAGAAATAGCTATCTGAGTCTCCCAGAGAGCAACGCAGAGTTGCAGTTTGTCAACAAAAAAAAGCTCTGAAGCTGGTGAATGTGATTTCACACAGTCAGAGCTGCAGAACAACCTAGCTTACGTAGGTAAAACCTGGCTAGAAAGAATATGCACATAAAAGCCTACGAAAAACAGAAAAAGACACATTGTACCTTTACAGGGGGAATATCTGAGAAGTGGGTGTGGCTCACCGACGAAGCCTTATAAGGCAGAAATAGCTATCTGAGTCTCCCAGAGAGCAACGCAGAGTTGCAGTTTGTCAACAAAAAAAAAGCTCTGAAGCTGGTGAATGAGATTTCACACAGTCAGAGCTGCAGAACAACCTAGCTTACGTAGGTAAAACCTGGCTAGAAAGAATATGCACATAAAAGCCTACGAAAAACAGAAAAAGACACATTGTACCTTTACAGGGGGAATATCTGAGAAGTGGGTGTGGCTCACCGACGAAGCCTTATAAGGCAGAAATAGCTATCTGAGTCTCCCAGAGAGCAACGCAGAGTTGCAGTTTGTCAACAAAAAAAAAGCTCTGAAGCTGGTGAATGAGATTTCACACAGTCAGAGCTGCAGAACAACCTAGCTTACGTAGGTAAAACCTGGCTAGAAAGAATATGCACATAAAAGCCTACGAAAAACAGAAAAAGACACATTGTACCTTTACAGGGGGAATATCTGAGAAGTGGGTGTGGCTCACCGACGAAGCCTTATAAGGCAGAAATAGCTATCTGAGTCTCCCAGAGAGCAACGCAGAGTTGCAGTTTGTCAACAAAAAAAAGCTCTGAAGCTGGTGAATGAGATTTCACACAGTCAGAGCTGCAGAACAACCTAGCTTACGTAGGTAAACCTGGCTAGAAAGAATATGCACATAAAAGCCTACGAAAAACAGAAAAAGACACATTGTACCTTTACAGGGGGAATATCTGAGAAGTGGGTGTGGCTCACCGACGAAGCCTTATAAGGCAGAAATAGCTATCTGAGTCTCCCAGAGAGCAACGCAGAGTTGCAGTTTGTCAACAAAAAAAAAAGCTCTGAAGCTGGTGAATGAGATTTCACACAGTCAGAGCTGCAGAACAACCTAGCTTACGTAGGTAAAACCTGGCTAGAAAGAATATGCACATAAAAGCCTACGAAAAACAGAAAAAGACACATTGTACCTTTACAGGGGGAATATCTGAGAAGTGGGTGTGGCTCACCGACGAAGCCTTATAAGGCAGAAATAGCTATCTGAGTCTCCCAGAGAGCAACGCAGAGTTGCAGTTTGTCAACAAAAAACAGCTCTGAAGCTGGTGAATGAGATTTCACACAGTCAGAGCTGCAGAACAACCTAGCTTACGTAGGTAAAACCTGGCTAGAAAGAATATGCACATAAAAGCCTACGAAAAACAGAAAAAGACACATTGTACCTTTACAGGGGGAATATCTGAGAAGTGGGTGTGGCTCACCGACGAAGCCTTATAAGGCAGAAATAGCTATCTGAGTCTCCCAGAGAGCAACGCAGAGTTGCAGTTTGTCAACAAAAAAAAGCTCTGAAGCTGGTGAATGAGATTTCACACAGTCAGAGCTGCAGAACAACCTAGCTTACGTAGGTAAAACCTGGCTAGAAAGAATATGCACATAAAAGCCTACGAAAAACAGAAAAAGACACATTGTACCTTTACAGGGGGAATATCTGAGAAGTGGGTGTGGCTCACCGACGAAGCCTTATAAGGCAGAAATAGCTATCTGAGTCTCCCAGAGAGCAACGCAGAGTTGCAGTTTGTCAACAAAAAAAAAAGCTCTGAAGCTGGTGAATGAGATTTCACACAGTCAGAGCTGCAGAACAACCTAGCTTACGTAGGTAAAACCTGGCTATTAAGAATATGCACATAAAAGCCTACGAAAAACAGAAAAAGACACATTGTACCTTTACAGGGGGAATATCTGAGAAGTGGGTGTGGCTCACCGACGAAGCCTTATAAGGCAGAAATAGCTATCTGAGTCTCCCAGAGAGCAACGCAGAGTTGCAGTTTGTCAACAAAAAAAAGCTCTGAAGCTGGTGAATGAGATTTCACACAGTCAGAGCTGCAGAACAACCTAGCTTACGTAGGTAAAACCTGGCTAGAAAGAATATGCACATAAAAGCCTACGAAAAACAGAAAAAGACACATTGTACCTTTACAGGGGGAATATCTGAGAAGTGGGTGTGGCTCACTGACGAAGCCTTATAAGGCAGAAATAGCTATCTGAGTCTCCCAGAGAGCAACGCAGAGTTGCAGTTTGTCAACAAAAAAAAAGCTCTGAAGCTGGTGAATGAGATTTCACACAGTCAGAGCTGCAGAACAACCTAGCTTACGTAGGTAAAACCTGGCTAGAAAGAATATGCACATAAAAGCCTACGAAAAACAGAAAAAGACACATTGTACCTTTACAGGGGGAATATCTGAGAAGTGGGTGTGGCTCACCGACGAAGCCTTATAAGGCAGAAATAGCTATCTGAGTCTCCCAGAGAGCAACGCAGAGTTGCAGTTTGTCAACAAAAAAAAAGCTCTGAAGCTGGTGAATGAGATTTCACACAGTCAGAGCTGCAGAACAACCTAGCTTACGTAGGTAAAACCTGGCTAGAAAGAATATGCACATAAAAGCCTACGAAAAACAGAAAAAGACACATTGTACCTTTACAGGGGGAATATCTGAGAAGTGGGTGTGGCTCACCGACGAAGCCTTATAAGGCAGAAATAGCTATCTGAGTCTCCCAGAGAGCAACGCAGAGTTGCAGTTTGTCAACAAAAAAAAAGCTCTGAAGCTGGTGAATGAGATTTCACACAGTCAGAGCTGCAGAACAACCTAGCTTACGTAGGTAAAACCTGGCTAGAAAGAATATGCACATAAAAGCCTACGAAAAACAGAAAAAGACACATTGTACCTTTACAGGGGGAATATCTGAGAAGTGGGTGTGGCTCACCGACGAAGCCTTATAAGGCAGAAATAGCTATCTGAGTCTCCCAGAGAGCAACGCAGAGTTGCAGTTTGTCAACAAAAAAAAAGCTCTGAAGCTGGTGAATGAGATTTCACACAGTCAGAGCTGCAGAACAACCTAGCTTACGTAGGTAAAACCTGGCTAGAAAGAATATGCACATAAAAGCCTATGAAAAACAGAAAAAGACACATTGTACCTTTACAGGGGGAATATCTGAGAAGTGGGTGTGGCTCACCGACGAAGCCTTATAAGGCAGAAATAGCTATCTGAGTCTCCCAGAGAGCAACGCAGAGTTGCAGTTTGTCAACAAAAAAAAGCTCTGAAGCTGGTGAATGAGATTTCACACAGTCAGAGCTGCAGAACAACCTAGCTTACGTAGGTAAAACCTGGCTAGAAAGAATATGCACATAAAAGCCTACGAAAAACAGAAAAAGACACATTGTACCTTTACAGGGGGAATATCTGAGAAGTGGGTGTGGCTCACCGACGAAGCCTTATAAGGCAGAAATAGCTATCTGAGTCTCCCAGAGAGCAACGCAGAGTTGCAGTTTGTCAACAAAAAAAAAGCTCTGAAGCTGGTGAATGAGATTTCACACAGTCAGAGCTGCAGAACAACCTAGCTTACGTAGGTAAAACCTGGCTAGAAAGAATATGCACATAAAAGCCTATGAAAAACAGAAAAAGACACATTGTACCTTTACAGGGGGAATATCTGAGAAGTGGGTGTGGCTCACCGACGAAGCCTTATAAGGCAGAAATAGCTATCTGAGTCTCCCAGAGAGCAACGCAGAGTTGCAGTTTGTCAACAAAAAAAAGCTCTGAAGCTGGTGAATGAGATTTCACACAGTCAGAGCTGCAGAACAACCTAGCTTACGTAGGTAAAACCTGGCTAGAAAGAATATGCATATATATATATATATATATATATATATATATATATATATATATATATATATAATTTTTTAATTTAATTTTTGATTTATATGCTGCCCTTCTCCAGAGACCCAGGGCAGCTTACAATGCGCTAAGCAATAGCCTTCATCCTTTTGTATATTTATACAAAGTCAGCTTATTGCCCCAATTTACCTACCTTAGAAAGGATGGAAGGCTGAGTCAACCTTGAGCCTGGCGAGATTCGAACCTGCATTAATTGCAGGCAGCTGGTCTTAATAACAGGGTGCTTTAGACCACTGTACTACCAAGGCTCTTGGTAGTACAGTATATATATATATATATATATATATATATATATATATATATATATATATATATATATATATATTAATTTTAACAATTTGCAGTGTAAAGGATAGAGTAGCTCCTTTTTCTTTGCTTTATGCCTCAGAACCAAAACAAGTGATAACCATCAACTCTCAACTGATTGTTAGTCCTCCTCAGTCATTTACCATTTTTTAAGGTTTTATTTTATTTTCATGTGCATGCCACCCTTTAAGAATATCATTTAAGCTACTCCACACTGCTGATGAAATGAGCAGCTCGCAAAAGCTTTTGCCTTACAATTAAACATGTTAGTCTTTCTGGGTTTTGGCATTCTGGACCAAGTTTTCTTTCTTGGTTTACAACATATTACGATCAGAATACCTAAATTATATTTTACAATTCAGCAATTCAAACACATGACACTAAAATGGTAACACAAATAAAGTTGGGTACACAAGTGTATTGAGAAAGCATTTCAGATGCAGCATTACAGGACTAATTCAATATATTTTGTGACGTGAATATGATATTCCCTTCCTATTCCATGTAGAGAATATTTATTGGTCTGATGAAAAAGTAGTTTCTGGGGACTGCAAGCTAGTTTAGAGGGACAGAGAAGAGAGAGGCAATCATCTCCAACCAGATCTGCCTTTACCACCACCTTTCTAATTCCATAGGCAAATTGGAACTGGTACTTTTTGTTCCTCATATTTAGATGATTTCTTGAGAAGCCAGGCTTTAGCTTTCCCCTCCAGTTTGCCATTCATCTCACACATCCACTCATCTTTATGTCTGGCAAGTATCAGGGTCATCATGTAATCCTAGAAACATTAATTGAAATGGGGCATTTGGAATACTGAGCCTCCAATTTAGGTGACTCTCTAAACTTTGCTTGAACACTTCTATCAAAGGAGAGTCCACCATTTTCTGGATAAAAGCCTTCACTATCAAATTTGTCTACTGCTATAAAGTTCATTTTTCTCACATTCAATTGGAATTTCTCTGTTTTCAATTTGAATCCAATATTTCTTGTCCTTTGATTAGGAACAATAGAAAATAAAATATATCTCCTTTGTGACAAACTTTTTGGATATTTGAAGAATACTGTTATATAGCCTTCTTACTCAATCTTCTCTTCCTTTGGCTAAACATTTCTACTTCTTCAATCTCTTGAGCCAGGCTAAGATTCGATATTGGGATAAAACTCAAATATTAGAAATCCAAATCTTTGGTCAAGACAGAAGTGCCTCTTCCATGCCAAGGTGCTGAGATGACAAACGGTATTTGACGTAGGTACAGAATTGTAAAAGGGCAAACTGACCCTAAACAGATACATTTGTTGTTTAATGTTTATTGCATCCCAAATGTCATGCATATCCCTGGATAAGGGGTGCTGCTTCCTTATTGCCCTTGAGGCGTCTCCTAGCCTCTTATCTCCTTTTGTTATGTCTTGAGCGCCGGAGCAGAGAACCTGAATATGTGAGAAGAAGATTGTTATTTCCTTTCCCAGAGATAGATGAAAGGGCAGCTTCTACGTGTGAAATGCATCACTCTCTGTAATAATTTTGCCTTTAAACTGTATAAATACGTGGCCAGAAGAAGCCATCGGCGTTCAGACCTTTTGGACTGTTTGAACCTTGCGCAATAAACTCTTTCCTGCATTGAAGAGCTTGGCCTAGTCCGTCATTTTTCCTATAACAGCTGGTGACTGAGGCAGGACTAGGTACAAGGCGATATTTCGTTGAGGGCCGTTTCGACCCCTCGGGACCATCGGGAGGTCGCTCCTGAACATTCTCCAGGCACAGCGGAGATACGTCTCCGGGAGACAGCAGCGATACCCCTATGGGCCCGATGGAGCTCTGATCGAGTCCAAGAACTCTGTGGTACAGGAAAGGTGGTCTGAACAAATTCCTGGCCAGGAATCTATGGAGTGGGAGCATTTTTAAGTGAGTATATTGTAAAAGAATTGTACCTGCCTCATTTGAAGGCAGACGGAGGGACCTGATCACTCCCTTGGACTCGGGGTAGCTACCCTAATGAAGTCCATGTCAGGTTGTGTGGGTAGTTAAGCCGTCGCATTTCTCATTAGTGGCCGTGAGTTTCCGGGGCTATGAGTCGACAGCAGTGTGATAGAATGGGTGGGGTTCAGAGCGTGCCAAATACTCCATTGGCATGCATGTTAAAAGGTTTTGACAAGTATTTTAGCAACCCTTCCTATTCGAAAGGATCAAAGGATCAATTAAAATTCTTATGTAAACATGTGTGGCCACAAAGGGAGATGGGCTGACACCCCCCCCCCTTCAGGGATTGTTAAGGGAAGAAACAGTGGATAAGTTGTGGGGAGTGATTGTAGTGAATCAGGATAAATATCCTGAACAATTTTAATATATTGATCAATGGGTGAAAGCCCTGTTGAAAAAGCTGAGGATTTATTGCAATGTAGGGCTGAAACAGTCGGGTTATGTGTATCTGAGCAGGCAGGAAAAGTAAGGGGGCTGTTGGAGGGAGTGGAGGAGGAAATCAGAGGCATATGAGTGATCCTGGCGTGAAGTCAAAAGTCAAGGGGAGTCATTCGCCTAGAGGTAGCAGTCAGAGTGAGGGAGAGGGGGATGATGATGATGATGATTTGGAGGCTGTGGGGGCTGTAGGTGGAGAAGAAAGAGCAGGAGGCACGGGTGAATAAAAAGGCTGGTTTGTTGGCAGGGGCACTGCGAAGTGGGATGCAAGGGGGTTTTTCTCTCCCCCCCTTCCTAATTTACCTTTTTGTTCCTTTAAAACTTTTTTCTCCTTTCTCTCACCCCCACCCCTCCTCCTCTTTCTGTGAAGCCTCTTTCATTAACATATGAAAGCTATGCAGATACATTCTCCTTTCTGCTCTGACTACATTTTGATTTTATTTTTATTTTTTCTTTTCTGGAAATTTTTGGAGGTTTAACAACACTTAATTAAACCTGTACTTAAAATCCTGTTGCTCCGCCAGGCTGGGTTAGCAATATAATTTTACATTGGATGTTTTAAATTTCTAGGGTTTTAAATTGAGCCGAATCCATTTAATATTTTTAATTATTTTAAATTGGTGTTTGTCTTGTTTTTTTAAACAAAATAGGCCGTACACCGCCCTGAGTCCTTCGGGAGAAGGGTGGTATAGAAATAGAATTATTTGGGAAAAGGAATGCCCAAGACAGATGGTGAGAAGTAGAGGGATGAGAAGAGTGGATTTTGGGTCAGGGATGCATGGGCAGCTCTCTGGGAGAAGGGGAGAACGAGGACAGAGGAGAGGTTTGAGTAGAAGGTTGGACAGACAAGTTCAGGTTGAGGTTTTGGCAGAGGATTTGGAGAGGGCGCAGGGCAGCAGAAAGTGGAAAGTATTGGATTAGCAGACATGACTTGGTCAGATTGAGGGGGACCAGGCTTGGAAGAATCCCTGCCTGAGCCATTAGTTACAATGAAAATAGGGGGTCAGTAGAGAACGTTTTTGGTAAATATGGGAGCAGGAAGATCAGTTGTAAATAAGCAGATTGCAGCCCCCTGGATCCCATAAAATTCAGGTCCACGGGGTATCAGGGCAAGCCATGGGGCGGCAGGTCTTGAAACCAGAGATGTGTGATTTTAAGGAAGCTGAAATCCAGCATGAATTCTTGTATATCCCTGAATGCCCTATTCCGTTGTTAGGCAGGGATCTGCTGAGTAAATTAGGGGCAACAATTTCTTTTGATGAAGATAGTCAGAGAATGACCATAAGGCATTCCCTGGAGGAGATTTGGAGGTTGATGATAGGGAGACAGGTTGAAAAGAGAGAAGGAAGAGAAGTGGAGGTTGTTTGATGTGCCTTGAGGATAACCTGCCAGGTTTTGCAGCTCACCACCCTCCAGTGGTGGTGGAACGAAAACCTGGAGTGGCGTCTGTGAGTATAAGGCAACGTCCCGTTTCTTGGGAAGCTATTTGTGCTATTTATGAAAGCATTCAGAGATTTGGAAGCGGGGGTTTTGGTGCCTATTTAGTCCCCCTGGAATACTCCAATTATCCCAATTAAACAGTTAGATGGGTCTTACAGCCCGGGGCACGGTAACTTTACACCCGGCCATGTCGAATCCATATATCCTGTTAAGTTTAATTCCACCCTGGGCTGAGTGGTTTTCTGTTATTGATTTAAGGGATGCATTCTTTACAATTCCCATTGACCCCGTAAACCAGCCACTGTTTGCATTTTGAGTGGGAGAATCCTTATACAGGAATGAAAATGCAATATACTGGGACTTGGCTGCCTCAGGGATTTAAGACCTCCCCCACATTGTTTGGAATAGCGGTAGCTAGAGACTTACAGTATTATGTGCCTCAACAACCAGGAGACACAATACTGTAATATGTTGATGATGTTTGGATCAACAGGACAGACAGAGGATTTATGATGGGATAATACCAAGATGAATGCATGATGATGTTAGATTTGTTATTAGAGTGTGGTTATTGGATATCAAGAAAGAAAGCTCAATTGGTGAAAAGGAAAGTTAGATATTTGGGATACGATATAAGGGTCGTCGAGCTTTAGGACCAGAGTGGAAGAAGGGCGGTCCTAATGCTGGCAGAACCCCGAACAAAAAGACAACTGAGAAGCTTTTTATGACTAGCTAGCTTTTGCCGTATTTGGATGTGTGGGGGGACAGAAAAAGCTCTGGCTTTAACGAACTTGCCTTTGAATTTGTACGTAAACACTGATAGAAACATTGCTGGGTACTTACCCAGCCTTTGGGAAGTTAGCAACAATCTGGAGCCTATTTGTCAAAATAATTGGATGGGGGGGGGTGCAAAAAGCTGGCCCCACTGTTTGAAGGTGCTGGCTGAAAGTGCAGAATTGATTCAGAATTGTAATAAATTTACTTTTTCTTGTCCGATACTCATGTACTCCCCTCATGAGGAGCAGTCTGTGTTGAATATTAAGGGACATTTGTGGATTAGTGGGCAAAGATTGACAAAATATCAGGCAATTAGGAGTGAGAATCCACAGGTGCGTCTGGTGGTCTCTAACCGATTAAATCCAGCAACTTTGTTGCCTACGGAGTCTGTTTCTGAGCATGATTGTTTACAGGTATTAGAGGTTTATTCCACCCGACCATGTAAATATGGTAAAATAAGGTAAATATGTATGTTAGATGGCCTGATTTAGATCATAAAGGGGGGGTTTGGAAAATGGAGATGGTACAAGAACTTAATAAGCAAATTGAGAGATTCCAACGATATGTGATGGAACAAGTACCCCCTAGATTAGTAATTTAATGTCACTCATTTGAACCTGGGGACCATGTGGAAGATGGAAGGGATCTTTTATTGGTATTATGACTTCTCCCCTTGCTATTAAGATTGCAGAATCAAAATCATGGATCCATCGGACACGAGTCAAGGCAGCAGCTGACACCGGCTAGAAAGTGTCCGTGGACAAACAACATCCAACATAATTGACATTTGAATGTGCTTAAAGAAAGCTTCTGTATTTTATATATAGGTTACCTTGATGTATATCTGCCGATGTAACCTGCTGTAAGCTAAAAAAAAAGAGGATGGAGCACCTGCTCTCTTGAATTAGTCCGGAACTTGGATCCTGACGAAAGATTGAAGATCATTGCGGATTCATGTGGGAGGAAAATTGGGTGTGGGCATTTTGAGTAATTGGGGTAGTAGCTTTATTGATTATTGTGTTTTACAGATATAAGCAATGGTTTTGTGAACAACCAGGGCCCATTTGATTTCTCAGTTGTTCCGATCCCTAATATTTCCCCAACCGGCTGCGGAGTGTGAACCTCTTACAGATGAAAGAAGTCCCTGCTTAGGACACCCTGGAAGCTACCTTTTGATGCAAAAGAACAGAAAAGAGAATTTTCTTTAAATGTGTTGGTTTTGTAATTGTGGGTGTGTTGTTGTTGCACTCACCATATTGATTGTGTTTTATGTATAAGCTGTAAGGTAGAGTGTGACGTGAAAATTATAGAGGAGGTGCTAGTACATTATTTGGTAATAAATCCTGAAGAAATCCCCTTGTAATCCTTAGCTGGTATGTTACCAAAATTACTAGGACAACACAGGATACAAAAGGATTGTTCTAGTTATATTATCTGAAAATGGAAAAGCTAAATATACCCGAAATCCCTAGCTATGTAACAAATACCTTTGTCAAATTGGCAAAAGACATAGCCCACACACTGAATGTATCAAATTGTTTTGTATGTGGAGGAACTAACATGGGAGAAAAATGGCCATGGGAAGCTCAAGAATTGAACTATTCCAAAGCATTAGAAATGGAACAGAAGGGTAGCCTTTCACATAATCAGGGAAAAGATGGGGACTGGACACTTACCACCAGTTTGGTAGGGAATGTATGCTTCCAAAGGAGGACTCAAACTGATTGTAAACAGGTAGGAAACCTTATATGCACAGGAAAATGGGAAAGCAAGACATGGTGGTCAGGAAGTAATGTCACAGAGGGGATTGATGAAACGGCTCTGTTTGAGGTCAACAGATTAGCCTTCTTAAGGGGTCCAGATAATCATACCCTTGAATGGCTGGCTCCTGATGGATTGTATTGGATTTGTGGTAAAATGGCATATGGGTATCTACCTAAGAATGGGTGTGGAGCTTGTGTCCTGGGAATAATTAGACCAGGATTCTTTTTGCTTCCCCTTAAAACTTGACAGGTTTTAGATGTCCCGGTGTATGAGGAGGTGGGGAACTTAAGACAAAGAAGACATGTAGATACATCTGCAATAGGAAAAGTGAGGGTCGGAGGTAACCAACGTATTTGGGGAAGTGAGGAGTGGCCTGCAGACCAAATTATTGAGGTTTATGGACCAGCTACATGGGCGGAAGATGGCATGTATGGCTATCGGACCCCTATATACATTCTGAACCGTTTAATTCGTCTGCAAGCTGTGGTTGAAATCATCACCAACGAAACTGTAAAAGGTCTTACTCAATTAGCTAGGGAGAGTGTCAAATCAAGGACATATATTATGCAGAATAGATTAGACTTAGACTATTTGTTGGCAAAGGAAGGAGGGGTATGTGGAAAGTTTAATTTGACTAACTGCTGCATAGAAGTTGATGAAAGCGGAAAGGTTATTAAGGAGATAACAGACAAAATGGTTAAAATAGCTCATGTGCCAGTCCAGACATGGAAAGGTCTTAATATACAGGACATGTTTTCAGGATGGTGGCCAAAGATACCTGGCCTGCAGGCCATTTTTGGCCTGGTGGGATTAATAGCTGCAGGGTGTATTTTTCTCCCATGTATTTTACCTCCGTTTGTTAAAACTATTCCTAAAAGTCTATCCTTGCTGATGGAACGTAAGACAACTGCTCAGGTGATGGCTATGTGGGATTACAAACGGCTCCAGCAGGAAGAGGACCTATGGTGTGACTCGTCTGGATAAACAGATGAGTCACAAAGGGGGGTATGAGCCAGGCTAAGATTCGATATTGGGATAAAACTCAAATATTAGAAATCCAAATCTTTGGTCAAGACAGAAGTGCCTCTTCCGTGCCAAGGTGCTAAACTGGCAAAAGGTATTTGACGTAGGTACAGAATTGTAAAAGGGCAAACTGATCCTAAACAGATACATTCTGATGTTTAATGTTTATTGCATCCCAAATGTCATGCATATCCCTGGATAAGGGGTGCTGCTTCCTTATTGCCCTTGAGGCGTCTCCTAGCCTCTTATCTCCTTTTGTTATGTCTTGAGCGCCAGAGCAGAGAACCTGAATATGTGAGAAGAAGATTGTTATTTCCTTTCCCAGAGATAGATGAAAGGGCAGCTTCTACGTGTGAAATGCATCACTGTCTGTAATAATTTTGTCTTTAAACTGTATAAATACATGGCCAGAAGAAGCCATCGGCATTCAGACCTTTTGGACTGTTTGAACCTTGTGCAATAAACTCTTTCCTGCATTGAAGAGCTTGGCCTAGTCCGTCATTTCTCTTTTCATAAGATTTAATTTAAGTTCTCTGATCATCCATGCTGCATGTATCTATTCCTGCAGCCACGTTAAACTGTTGAGTCATATTCAATTTATAAATAACTACAATTCCAGGATACTTTTTGCTTATACTATTGCTATGACAAATATTCCACTTTATGTCATTTTCATTATTTATTTATTTATTTATTTATTTATTCATTTATGTTTGTTTGTTTCTAAGGGAACTCATTCTGTTACTTTTTATTTGCTATTATCAGTCCCTCCAAAACTCAGTTTACGAGACAATCCAGGAAAAAAATAATTGTCTATTTACATTTATTTTTTATTAAAAAAAGAAAATAGGATATATTAATACTTAATATACAGAATGAAACTGGAATCCTCACTAGATCTATATATCACTATGTAGCCATATGTCATCTATAATTCTTTGGTAAGGCCATACTTGGAATATTGTATCCAGTTTTGATTGCCATTATATAAAATAGATGTACAGATGGAAAGAGTGCAGAGAAGAGCAACAAAGATGATTAGGGGACTGGAGGCTAAAACCTATGAAGAACAGTTACAGGAATTGGGTATGTCTAGTGAAAAGAAGGAATAGGGGTGAAATAATAACAGTGTTCCAATATTTGAGGGCCTGCCACAAGGAAGAAGGGGTCAACCTAATCCCCAAAGCACCTGAAGGCAGGACAAGAAGCAATGGATGGAAACTAATCAAGGAGAGAACCAACCTAGAACTAAGGAGAAATTTTTCTGATAGAGAAAATAATTAATTAGTGAAAAAGCTTGTCTTCAGAAGTTGTGGATACTCTTATCACTGGAATTTTTAAAGAAGAAATTGGGCAGCAATTTGACTGAAATGCAGGGGGTTGTACAAGGCATTGGACTGGAAGATCTCTAAGGTCCTTTCTGACTCTGGTATTCTGGTATTTCTGAGGGAAGAATTGAATTTTCATACCACAAAGAGTTGACAGTGGAGATTTCAATCATTCATTCACTTTCAGTATATATTGCAACACCTTGAAGTTTATATGTATCAAGTTAAGTGGATTTATGTAATACATTAGCTAGTTTTAGTCAAACTGCTCATCACAAAATGGACAAGTAACTTTTAACAGATTTCTACAAAAAATTCAGATTGAAGGTAATATTAATAGTAATAAAATAAGTGTAAACTTACTTGTGAAACAAGGAAATGTCAGAAAGGATATTTTTTCTAATCCTACTACAAGCTTGGTCAAGCGTATTATGAAATAAAAACATCAGATACGACAAAAACCAGCCAATACTTAATTAGCATTATCAAAACTATTTAAAATAAAGATTTACATTCAGTATAGTGAACAAAAAGCTTGACCCGAAGAGTATTGTGCCTTAGATATTAATTAATATTTATGCTGTGATACCTACCAATATATTTACAAACTACGGTAAGCCTTGAGTACATGAAAACATCCCTCCACATTTTGTTCAATGATGCCTTAAATGATGCAATCAAGTACTTTTAGAAAATTTTACCAAACTTAATCACAAGTGTTTAGAAGCCTCTCTTTTTTTAGTGGAATGTACTTCCTTCCTCCTGGGAATCCAAACTATATTTCACCATATATTTTGAGCTTTCGTACTTAGTAACAAAAGAAAAAAAAGCCCTATAGCATTGGGGAAACTTATGAAAGTTACAAAGAACTACTGTTTTATGAGCCACTAAAGGAAAGATTTCCACAGAAGATATATTTTCAACATTAAATACCTTCTTCAGTAAAAACAATGTTTTGTGGAAAAACTGAACAAGGTAAGCGTTGATGGAGTAGCAGCTTTGACTGGAAGGGGAAACAAATAAATCCAAGGAAAGGTTACAGAGATAACACCTCATGTAAAATTTATTCACTACATCATTCATAAGCAAGTTACTACAGCAAAGAACTTGGAGTTCAAAGTGCATGGAATGCTGCAGAATATCCTCCGTGCATTTATTTTTATAAAAATAAGATCTTTAAAACAGTAGAATTTTTATTATGGGGAGATGGGGAATGGTCACAAAATATTTTTTTATTACACAGAGGTTCCCTGATTGTTTCATGGCAAAGTGCTTAAAACTATACTAAAATTAAACTTAGAACTAAATTATGAGTTTCTGTATCTTTCCTTTTACAAAAAGACAAGTGTTTACAATTTGCTGATCTTTTCTGTGAAATCAAAGGACTGTCAGTAGTATGTTAACTAGAATATTTTTTTTTTAAAAAAAAGCACATCATTTGTCTCTTCAAAGAAAATGTGATGTTTAAACAGTGAGTAAGAAGTAAATTAAAAAAAAAAAAATTTGTGCCATGGAATGAGAATTTTGAAAATGGATGTTAAGATATGTTACATGTTACTTTGCATCAATATATAATTTTGATGCCCAAACAATGTAGGTGTTCTATCTATAAAAACCCTCATATCTGCATATTTAATAGCTTTGAAAGCAAAATTTTGTGTTTGAACTTTTGTTCATGTATTTTAAAAGAATATAAGAAATAGTGCAAATAAGGAAATTAAATTGGTAAAGAAGTATTAGTGGACAAGCACGGTATCTGAAATATCATAAAATTAATATATGCTAATACATAATTTCATAGTGTTATGTCATATCAATTTTTTAAATAAAAATCTACTTGTGCTGTTAATCTTTAAGTTTAAAATGTTTGGCTGTTGAATATATTAAAAGAAAATAATGCATTAAATCAATATTATATCTTATACATCAAGTTAAGATATAAAACCAAATCCCATTTATATTATAGTCCAAGAATGATTTCTAATTTTTCCAAGATTTACCTTTTAAGTAAAAATGTTTTCTAAGAATAAAGGCATCCCCCCCACACACAGTTTAGTTAGCCATTCTTTCAAAAAGAAAATCAAGTCTTTTTTTTTTAAAAAAAAACTATAATATCATTGCATCTGTTAATGCATAAAGTGCCAGTTCAGTATATTTTGAAGGGAAATATGGTTATTAGCCCTTCAACATAGTCCAGGCAAGAGACAAAGTTTTTATCTTTACTGTAAATAAATTCACAATAACAGAATCTTTCAAGTATGGAAACATTTATTCGCTCTTTTCTTTTCACTTTCCCAAAAACTAGGGAGGGTCCCTTCTAAGATGCTTTCCATGCCCACATTTTTCTTTGAATTCAATTGCCACTTTTCTGACCATTGTCTAGTCTGGAGTGCTTCCCCCTGTCTCCCAAGGTCTTTCCCACATACCACTACATTAGTTTAGTACAATGCAAAAGAAATACCTCAGGTTGCAATGAGATTACTTCTTTCCATTCTTTTATCAATGACTTTCCAATATTGCTGGGCTTTATAGTATTGCCACCACATATGAAAAAGAGGAATCTAATTTGCTGCTTAGATTTCTAGACTGACATGATATATCAGTGTTAAAATAGTTTATACCATTTTTATATGATATACTTTATATGGTATAAGAATATGCTTGTATCCTTACGATTTATATTGATCTTGTTTCCTGATTGCTTATTTGTACCCTATGACTATCATTAAGTGTTGTACCTTATGATTCTTGATGAACGTATCTTTTCTTTTATGTACACTGAGAGCATATGCACGAAGACAAATTCCTTGTGTGTCCAAACACACTTGGCCAATAAAAAATTATATTCTATCTATTCTATTCTATATATGTTTGAAATACATTCGATTTTACTCTTTCATTCATAGTCCCACTGTTGGTATTTCTACTTCTATATTCATATTCTGTATTAATTTAATTATATAATATTTGAGTTGCTTAGATTCTTTCTTTACATACTTTGCTAATAATTTGTAAATTGCACCTATCAACTTAACAGTGTTATGTGTGATAAGATTTTCAAATTCAGTTAAACTCAATATCCTCCTTTTTTCTACAATTCTTTTTATTGCTGTATTACCTCTTTCAAGGTACTTGTACTAGTGAAATATATACAAACACTGTATAGTAAGAGACTCATGAGATTTTATCTTTGTCCTATTATCAATACATCCTTGTAATCTAAACAAAATTATATCTCCAGGAAGAAAATTTCTTAATATCTTCATCTTTGTACAAATAGATGTTTAGTAACAAGGCAGCCAGGGGGTGGGGTGGGGCAACAAAGATCTGAACTTATGTTTTTTTCCAGTACTTATCCCTGCTTTCAGTTGGTTAAGTAGAACTACACAACCTCTTATAGGTTGTTTATTTCTATCTGTGCAACCCCTCTGGAAAAGCCATTCCTTCCATGGAAATAATAGAACTATAGCAAAATATAATTCATTCTGGAATCTATGTTAAGCAAGTAGCATAATAATACACTTTGAAATTCAGAGCCACTAGCCTACCACTATCTTTTGAATCTTGAATATTTTTCAATTTAATCCTTTTTATGTATTCAGATTGCTGGTGATTCTCCATTGTGGGTGGAGACAGCAGCCAGAAATGGGTGGTTCTCACCTGTTCAGCTTGAAGGACTGAGACTGTTGAAAAATTAAGTTCCTCCCTTGGTTGTTTGTTTGTTTATTTATTTATTTATTTATTTATTTATTTATTTATTTATTTATTTATTTATTTATTTAATTTGTATACCGCCCTTCTCCCAGAAGGGACTCAGGGCGGTGAACAGCCAAAATTAAAAAACATACAAATGCAAAAGTTAAGATAATTAAAAGAATTAAATCACTGGCTACCCAATTTAAAACCCCAAAATCCATAAAATTTAAAATCCCAATTAAAAACCATTTAGGCTAGGCTGGCTTGATGAAATAAAAACGTCTTCAGGGCTTTACGGAAGGTCCGGAGGTCCGGGATCAATCGTATTCCAGGAGGCAGCTCATTCCACAGGGCGGGTGCCCCCACAGAGAAAGCTCGCCCCC
This sequence comes from Arizona elegans, assembly GCA_022577455.1. Lineage (NCBI taxonomy): Eukaryota > Metazoa > Chordata > Lepidosauria > Squamata > Colubridae > Arizona > Arizona elegans. Next base: position 110,998,987 of record JAKOOJ010000004.1, on the reverse strand, counting down.
TGGGGGCCGCCAGCTGACATTGCCTGACCAACGGCACCCCGAGGAGGCCCTCTCTGTGAGAGCGTATTGGCCGGTGGGAGGTTATCGGTAGCAGCAGGCAGTCTCGCAAATACCCTGGCCCTAAGCCATGGAGCACTTTAAAGATGAGAACCAACACCTTAAAGCGCACCCGGAAGACTACCGGGAGCCAATGCAGCTCGCGCAGGAGAGGTGTTACGTGGGAACGCCACGTCGCTCCCATAATCGCGGCCGCATTCTGCACCAGCTGGAGCCTCCGGGTGCTCCTCAAGGGGAGCCCCATGTAGAGAGCGTTACAGTAGTCCACACGTGATGTAACCAAGGCATGAGTGACTGTGCACAAGGAATCCCGATCCAGAAAGAGGCGCAACTGGCATATCAGGCGAACCTGATAAAAAGCCCCCCTGGCCACAGCTGTCATATGCTCTTCTAAAGACAGACGTGTGTCCAGGAGGACACTCAAGTTGCGAGCCCCCTCTGTGGGGGTCAGTGACTCGCCCCCAATAGCCAGCGATGGCGCCAGCTGGCTATACCTTGTTGCTAGGGATCTCCAGCTTTTTTCTCAGTTCTTCAGATTGGACAGATGTCTCAGGCTGGGTCTCTTACTGACCTTCCTTTCTACTTCCTGGTTGCTGTTTTTTGACAATTTGGACTTACTAGTATTCTCACTGAACTGTGAGTTATAGAGAACTTTTCCTTGTGGGACTTGTTCTTTTCCCTGTAGGCTTGCCTGCCTGGGAGGCCTCCTTCCCCTCTTGACTGTGGCCATTGCTCTGTTGAACTAGCAGGCATTCCGGAGCACTGGACAGGCCTTTTCTCCTGGGAGACTGGAGTGACCATACTAGCCAGCCAGGGAGCTGGTAAGGAGCTTCGTGCTCTGTTGAGGACTGCGCGGACAGCCAGTAATATTTTCATCTTCGGAGGCTGTGCGACACGGCGATCAGCTGCTGGTCACATTGCTCCTGTCTGCTTGTCTCCGGAGCCAGCTCCCCGCGGCATGCTATCCCGGCTCAAAGACAGTGTTTCTACCATGGCTCACTGTTGGATGCCCAGGAGTTTCGCGCTCCGTTTGCTTTGGTCCCGACTGCAGTTGGATTCCCAGGAGCTTCGCGCTCCCCTAACTGGCTGTGGGAAGGATTTGGCTGTCAGGAGCATTGTGTTCCATTGCCAGGCCATTGAGAAGCCATTTCGGCGTCAAGAGCTTCGCGCTCGATTGCCTGGCCGCTTTAAACCATTTTTCACCGTGAGCTTTCCGTTGGCTATTGTTGGGAGTCATTTTTGCTTGTGAGGAGCTTCACGCTCCGTTGCTGAACCGTGGGCCACCATTTTGTTGTTCGGGCTTCATTGCCTGGCCATTGAGCACCATTTTGGGACCTTCAGGAGCTTCGTGCTCCCTGGTTGGTGCCAAGACTCCATTGCGCTTTGTGCGCACTTTCTAATAGCACGTTTGCATTTGGTAGCTGGCCTTTGTGCCTGGGCAGGAGTCTTTTGTTTCTGCTGCCTATCTGGGCTGGGGGTCCTTTCCCTCTAATTATCTATACAGCAATAACTGCCCTGAGGGCGTTTTGAATCTGAGGCAGCCATTTGTAATTTTCTGTCTGTCAGGTGGCCATTTTAGAGAGCCAGTTTACCATTGCATTGTCAGGCCTCGTCCCTAGAGGACGCAAAGCCTTCATATTGACATAAGGATGCCTCAGGCATTTTCCAAATCTAAGCATGGCCAGAAGATCGGGTCTACTAACCAGACTGATAGGGTGCCTTTGAGCACAGATCCAAATATCTCTCAGGCCCCGGCTGCCATGGATATGTCCTTAAGGACCACAGACTCTCATTCTCATCGGGGCCCTCGCAGCCACAGCTCAGCTATATCCAGGGACAAGAGGCGCAGGGAGCAGGCCTTGCAGAAGAACTGCAATAATGCCAGCAAACATAAGACCCTTCCTTGCATGGGCTTTCCCAGGTTCTTCCCTCTATGGTGACACCTGACCAGGTCTCTCTTCAGTGCTGTCCCTTTTCTGAATCCACTGCAGGTTTGTGGGAGCCTTCTATGGCCGCACCTCCACCTTCTCTCCCTCCAGTGAGGACTACAATGACTGCTCCAAGCCAAATTCCAGAGGTGTTTGATCCATCTCTCACACACAATAGAGACTAGGTGCTCCCTGATAATCTCCAACAGATTTTTTTCCAGACTCTACACATGACATTGGAAGACGGCTACCTACGTCCGGGCGTGGTTCCTTTGGTGAGATCCGTGGCTTCTATTTCTCCTATGACAGACATCCAAGATGATCTGTATCTGTCGGAACCGGACCTGTCTGATGATGAGGGACTCCAGCCGGAACAACCGGCTTTCTCTCCAGCAGTTTTTAAATCTTTACTCTTTAAAGCATCTCAACTGGGCCTGCCGGTTATTGGAGAGGTCCCTCCAATGCTCAAAGGTTGTTTCATCCCCTTTTATCTGAGCCAACTAAATCTGTCGATTCTACTCCAGCTCCTTCACCTTTCCTGGACATTACTCAACTCCAGTGGTCGTCGGCTGGCTCTGCTCTGGCTCCCTCTTCCCTGGATGAATGTTTCTTTAGCCTGGCTCCTGACATGACTAATCTGTTCCACCTAACCAGGGTGGATGCCTCTGTTGCAGTCTTGCTGCCTCACACGGCCGTCCCAGGTGAACCTGATGAAGGTCTTCGTCTGGAGGAATGCCAATCCTACCACACTCTCCAACGTGCTCACTTAGCAGCGGCTTGGGCAGGGTCCAGGTTCCCCCCAGCATCAGCAGGTCCTTAACCTGTTGGGGGTCTCCAGCCATGTCCAAAGGGAGGCTCTTCCACGAGCCTCGCTGTCTGGTATTGATGACGGATGCAAGCCTTTCCAGTTGGGGGACGCATCGTGAGATGCAGTTTGCTCAGGGCTTATGGTCGGGCCCGATCAATGCCGGGACATTGGCTGGAGCTGCGTGCAGTCTATTTGGCCCTCAGACACTTCCGCCAGCTAGTATTGGATCAACATGTGTTGATTCTTACTGACAATGTAGCCACAATAACCCACCAGGGGGGCACCAGATCCACGGCTCTGATGTTGGAGGCCCTAGACTGGGTCTAGGGGCGGAACGTCGCCTGTGTTCCCTGGCAGTGGAGCACATTTCGGGGATGTCCAATGTACAGCCGCCAGACTATCGACTGTGCGGAATGGCGCCTGTATCCTTCCATTTTCCAGGACCTGTTGGACCTCTTCGGCCTTCCGGAGGTAGATAAACTCTTTGCTGCCATTGGCCGAAAGGCCTTCTGTATGCCTTTTCTCCACTGCCACTCATTTCAAGAGTGGTGCAGAAGATTCTGGAGGAGTGGACGGAGGTCATTCGTATGGCACCACATTGGACCAACAGGCTTGGTTCGCCGACCTCAAATCATTGTCAGTGGCCCCTCCCTGACTTTCACCCGATAAGCTTTGGAGGCAGGTAGCGGCTATCTCTATGGTCCTCACTTGTGGATTCCTTACCTCCTTGTCCTAGCACCCTCTCATACATAGGTTCCTGCGGGAAGCCACTAACTTATGTCCCCCAGTGGTACATAAATATCCCACTTGAGATCTGATCAGTGTTTTGAACTCCCTTATGGGAGCCCTGTATGAGCCCTTAAGGACTGCCAGCCTCTGCCTACTGTCCTGTAAAGTCGCCTTTTTGGTGGCGATTACCTCCACCAGGCGTATTTCTGAGATTGCCACCCTTTCCGTAAGTAGTGACCTTTGCATTTTTCACGGACCCCTCCTTCATCTCGAAGGTCAATACGACTTTCCATTGCATGCAGGACCTGGTCCTCCCAAATATTTGACCACATCCTTCTCACCCTTTAGAACAGCACTGGCATATATTGGATGTGTGGAGGGCCCTTTGTATTTATCTCATGAGGACGGCTGCCATTTGCAGGACAAGGTCCTTGTTTGTTTCCTTTATTCCAGTGTCTTTAGGTTCAAAGGTCTCCTCCTCCACCATTGGTAGATGGATTTGGCAGATGATCTCCAAGGCATACGACTTGCGTTCCTTGTCTCGGCCATCCCATCTGACGGCGCATTCCACATGTAGTGCGGTGACTTCTGCGGCCTAGGCCACGCAGGCATCTTTGAATGAGATCTGCAGGGCGGCAACATGGACGTCTTCTTCGTTCTTTGTGAGGCACTATAAGCTGGACCAGTTTGCCTTGGCGGAGGCATCATTTGGCTGCAGGGTTCTGCAACGAGTTCATTCTGATGCAGAGACTTAGGACCAGACTGGGGCCCACCTGTAGTTGGGACACTAAACTTTGGTATGTCCCATTCCTGGCTGCTGTCTCCATCCACAATGGAGAAGGGGCATTGGTCCTACCTGATACGCACCTTCTCATTGGATGGAGACAGCAGCCAGCCCCATCCTTGGAATGTCTGGTCTCCTTTCTTAACCTTTCTTTCTTTCTCCCGAGACATCGAGGCTGTTGTTCATTTTCGTAAAATGCTGGAGATCCCTAGCAACAAGGGAGGAGTTTAATTAATCTCAGCCCTTCAAACTGAACAAGTGAGAACCACCCATTCCTGGCTGCTGTCTCCACCCAACTAGAAGGTGCGTATCAGGTAGGACCAACGCCCATTTTAATGCTTATTAAAAAGAAAGAAAAATGTATTTCAGTGGAGTATATTTTTAAAATGTATTTATATATTTATTAGATTTTTATCCCACCCTTATATCTTTATAAATTACTTATATTGGCAAACATACATAATACTCCTTCCTCCTCCTGTTTTCCCCAAAACAACAACCTGCAGAATAAAACCATTCTCTATAATGTTGAATTTTTCTTCTTTATAAAAGATTCTCTCTGTCCATATATAAAAGTAGAACCATAACCTGCTTTTTTTTATAACTGCAAACATGAAAGTTCAAACCAAATTGTCAAAAGCTTTTTTAGCATCAGAAAAATCATAACTTTTTTTGTTCTCCAGTTTTGTCTTGTCAATAACATTTAAGATATGTCTGATATTATTTCTTATACATCTCTTTGATGTATACACAAACTTATGGAAAAGTGCTCCTGGCCATGACTGCAGAATGCTTCTCAAACAAGAGATGTGAGCCTAGAAGGACCCCAGATTTTGTACTGGGTTTGTTTGGGCAATGCCACCCAATCCTGTACTAAAGATAATATTCCAAACTGAGAAGGCCAAAGCCAATTAATCTTGCTAGTGACAGCTAAAGCCTATTGTTATAAAGGATTTAAGCTTTTTTTTCAGTGGTAATAACAACAATTCATTTTTCTTGTTCCTTGCTACGTGGATGCTAAATTAAAAAGTGTGAGAACCCGTGAATAAGCCAATGCACATATACGAAACTAAGTATAGGTCTAATTACTCCAGAACTACATAAAAAATTATCTTTGTGAATTGTAGCAAAACACAATAAATAATTAATTTGATTAATTATTATTTTCAAGGCACTAGAGTCTAGTTCTCAGGTAAAAAACTAAACCATCTGTTTCTATTTACATTAAGATATATGTTTGTATCATGTTCTGCATGGTTAATTGTCTTACACCAATTTTATTGGCAGATTTATCGGTGGATCTTTCTGTATGTTTATTTATTTTCATATGCTTCAATTGATAGCTGGAACTCTTTGTGAAAAGGTATATCACCTATGCTGCCACAGTATGAGTGGGAGAGATTTTGATCTTTCTGGCAATGTATTTCAAGTAGGAAATATAGAACAACTCAAGGACTTTGCTTGCAATTCTTTGATGGAAAATTTTGATTTTCTGCTTCTCCCTGCACATTTCTGCACCTGCAATTGATATCCTTAATTCTGGATTATATGATACCAAAATGTTAATATTTCTATAACAATTTCCCAATAAATTAAACCTACCTTTTATGAAAATCTTTTTTTTAAAAAAAAAATTACTTTCCACAATTTGTTCTTTTTATTCAATGAGCATAGAATACAGCCAACAGGCCACTTATTTTCTATATATAGGCAACATAAATGTCAAGGAGTCAAACTGAATTTCCATTCATGGCCAATAGGGCTTTAGTGGTCTTCCTTTATTAGTAGAGAGAAATCATTTTACTACAATATAATAAATGCAGTTACCCTCCATTTACTCAACATTTATAGAATCGGCAGAATTTAATTTTTCTAGGAAAACAACTTGGCATCCCCTGGCACACATTTCTAATATGATTATCTTAAAGTACAAAGATACATCTTTTACCATCAACATCCATTTTTTAATATAAATGTACTATGAAGACAATTCAGTTTCTGAGTGCTTCCATTTAGAACCAATTGACAGAATAATAGAATCTAAAGGGAAAGATTTTCTTTTCTTTCCTTGGACTTTATCAAACTAAGCTGGAATAGGAGGGGTGATATGTGTAAATACATGGATTTTTAAACCTTATAATAAACTTTCATGTCAGGGAGAAAGGTTTAGGCTATTTTTTTCACTATGATTTATAGCATCTTCCAACTATCGCAATGCCTATATGATAGGCTTTATACTGCCATAATAATAGCTGGGTAACCACTATAAAATGCTATAAATCATCAGTGAGGAATGACCAAAGTCTAACCTTCACACCAATGTGCTATTTTCAAGATGCATAAAATTATGTTCCAGGAATAACCCTTCCCCCCAAAAAAATGTATTTCCCATTTACATCTTGTATAGATACAATCCATAAAAGATGAGCAACTCTACAATTAAGTCTTCACCAAGCAAATGACCTCAGTGGACTACCTCACCTATCATCTCAAGCTTTTGGGTGAAAACTCAAAGCTGACCTTCATTAACTGCTATTCTTGAATTTCTTGCTTGCATATTTATGATAACTTTACAAATAAAACACAGTGTGAAAGAATCAACTATTTTTATTAGGCCCTGCTTTTGAATCTGGAAGAAATAACAATAATCTTTTAATATCATAAGTCCTTCCTTACCTTTTTTTATTAAAATTCACATGTTTCTAATTACAAAGTTGAATGCAAATTCAACTATTTAATGGACATATACTGAGAGACCAGGCCATTCCCCCTCCCCCTTTCTCAAGTATGGAATCATAGAATTTGGAGGAATTTATGAGGTATCTATTCCAATCGTCTAACTGAGAGCAGGAAATAGTCTATATCAATGTAATTCATGTTTTAAAATTGCCAGACCGAGAGAACATCACAATGCTGAAGAATTAGTTGCAACATTAAACTCCTATTAAGGTAATGGTAAAGGTTCCCCTCGCACATATGTGCTAGTCGTTCCTGACTCTAGGGGGCAGTGCTCATCTCCATTTCAAAGCCGAAGAGCCAGCGCTGTCAGAAGACGTCTCCGGGGTCATGTGGCTGGCATGACTAAATGCCAAAGGCAAAACGGAACGCTGTTACCTTCCCACCAAAAGTGGGAAGGTACTTTCTACTTGCATTTTTTACGTGCTTTCGAACTGCTAGGTTGGCAGAAGCTGGGACAAGTAACGGAAACTTACCCCATTATGCGGCAGTAGGGATTTGAACCACTGAACTGCCGACCTTTCGATTGACAAGCTCAGCATCTTAGCCACCATGTCCCTTTTCCTTTTTTTTTTTTTTTAGTTTTACAAACTCCTATTACTATGGAACAAAACAATCTATTTTCCAACTGTTCATCCAATCTTCCTTGAAGCAGTAACAATAACAGAGTTGGAAGGGACCTTGGAGGTCATCTAGTCCAACCCCCTGCAGTTACAAATGTGACTGTTACCATTTTTGCTCTACCAAATGATTTGTTGCTGTCGCTTCTTTCCATATACCAGGGGTCCCCGACCGCCATTGTGTGGCCTGTTGGGAAATGGGCCATGAAAGTGGAGGGTGAGCTTGTATGCGTACGGAGCTACATTTTCAGAAGTGGCACATAAGTGCATGAAACCATTCCCTCTCTGCCCCACTGCTGCTGCCACCATCACCAGTCTGCCGAGCAAGAAAAGTTGGAGATCACTGCCATAAACAATTAGTAAATTCCAAAATCACTAATTCATTTTTGTCCATTTTCCGCAAAAAGTCTATAAAGAGTTTCCAGTCCTTTATAAAAAGTAGTTATTGTTCCTTTCCTAATCAGACAATTCATTTTGGCCATTTTAGTAAGTTCTGCCATCTTCAAAGTCCACTCCTCCAGTGTTAATTAACCTTTTCTTCTTCTTTTTTTCCCTCCGATCAGATTTGTTTTCCATCCTCCTGACAATTTCTGTGCCACCCTCTGGGCCAATTGCTTTCCCACTCCAGACCACTCATTGGTCCCTGATCGTCCATGAACAGACATTCTTGGAATAGTATTTATCTCATCTGTTTCTTCGTAGGATATGAAGACTAAAGTGTTGTGCTGCTACCATAAACTGTTTTTGTTTTCATATGTTATTTGAAAAATTGAACTGAATTCAATGTAGATACCACCAAATTTCAAACTAACTGGGTGGTATGCAATAAAAATCAAACAATAGTAGAAAATACAATATAATAAAGTTTTTAAAAAAGGAATAAAGAATAAATTACGAAAAAAATTTGAACATGGGAAGAGCAGACAAGCATGCAAACAGCTGTTGTAACCAAATATATGTGGATTTTAGACTTCAGTAGCAATTAGCTCTGAGGCCTGTATACCCCAGATTAAATTAGCCCAACATACTAGTGGATAATTTCTCTTCCACATAAAGTAATATATTGATCACAAACTTGAGTTAGGAAAACAATTAAATCTCTCTTCCTAAGTGCAACATCTTAAACAAGATCAACAATATAAACATGTTCAGCAACATATGTACCCATAGGAAATTCTGATTCTGGGATGTGTCACCCTAATATATAATTATCAATTCCCCAAAAGCTCACTTTTTCTTGCAAGGCATCTGCTAGAATGGAATCTTCTTTTTCCATTAGATTGCATTTCAGTTATTGACTTCTTTTCTCCATCTCCATTTTTGACAGGTAAGTGGGTGTGAGTTTCATAATTAGCAATCAATCATTAAAAAAAGATCAAGATTTAATAAATAAATCAAACTTTCAGTGCCCTGTAAAGGAGAAATAAATGTGTTATAAATTATTAACTATAGAGAATACTAGAGGAAAAGTTATCTCAAAACTCTGACTATAAAATACAGGTAAAACTCTCATCTGAGAAGTGCATCCCCTAAAAATTCAAACTTCGAGATAATATATTTCTAGAAAACAATTTATAGAATCGTTGCTGCTGAAGAAAACTCTGCTGAAACACACTGGCATTTTTGTTCATTCCAATATGTTTTTTTCCCCAGTTGGCACCAATTTAAAGTTTGCTTCCTCTGTGAGTGTCTAAGTACTTAACTGCTTATAGCCAAGAGCATCAGTGAATTAACTCCAGAAATGTGTTTTTAGCATTATTGTGTACTCTAGAGAGACGTTAGGCCCTTTTCATACACCAACTGACAATAAGTTTATACAGGGAAAAACTTGCACATTTTTTTTTCCATTTGAAGCTAACCCCTAGAATTGACTATTGATATAATGTGCACTATAGACATTTTCTAGTTTGAAATGTAAAATGGAAATAAGACAGGAAGGCTAATTTTAGACTTTTTCCACATCCTAAACTGTGCTTTTATTGTGATTGCTAGAAGACTAAAACCCAGTTTCTCAATTTCTAAATGGAAATGCATTCAGGATGGCCTCTTCTCTACAGTACATTTAACCCCAGATAATGATTTGTGATTATAGCCAAGTAAGAGTTTTGCCCTAAATATATTTCCTCCACTTGTGTTCCATTTGTCTAGCTTGCTCTATAAGTGGCTACCATTGGAAAGTGTCTAGAACTTGCTGTTGATAGAGAAAGTACCACCTGGAAGGGAACTTGTATTAAATGAATTGCACTGGGTGCTAGCTGCTAAGTGGATATAACTTAAGATGTTAGCATGACTTTTAAAGGCCTCAGTGGTTTAAGGCCTGACTACCAGATAGAACAGTATTCATGCTAGCAATCAGCTTGACTGATTGGTTATGCAAGGGAGGCCCTTTGAATACATTTGTAGTGTCAAAGATCTGTCTTCTGGCATGTTGCCCCCCCGCCCCCCCCCCCCCATCCAACATGGCTTCTGAGTTAGGCTATCCCTTAAGAGCTGTGCTTGGTCTGTACTCTCTCTTCTTTCCCAGTTAGAGGATCTGAAAACACATGATTTTAATTTTTAATTGATCTGATTGCTTATTTGAGTGTTGATTTTCATCTGTATTTTAATGCTTTATATATTTTAATTTAAGTTTCATTAGTCATCTTGAAATTGATGTGGTGGATCACTTGAATTGAAAAATGGATACAAAGGAAATAGATACATAAATCGATTGGATTTAAAATTCTAGAATTCTGGAAATTCCCAACCAAGTCATATTACAAATTGTAGCAACTGATGCCTAATACGGGTAGGAGTAGGAATGCGGAAAAGCTGCCCTAAAACACTGACAAATTAACACAAACTGGAAAATAATCAGGTAAAAGACAGGCACTTTTAAAATCTAAACTAAGAAAGGGATAATTAGATTATATATCTATCTGCCAACTTTTCTTCTAATGTTGATGTTTATATTAATTTCTGATTCTGAAAATATTTTTTGAAAAATTCTATTAGACATCTAAAATGAGAGACAGAAAAAAAACTTCACAGGTCCATGATTGATTTTAAGGGAAAGCAAGTGATCTAGAATATTGTTCTTGGGTGGTCATTGGATAACATGGTCATTTCTCTGTCCCTTTCTCCAACCACAATGATCTTTGCTTTGTATCCACCTCCTTCTCTATTTCCAGAACAGAATTCTCTGGTTTCCTAGCAACCCCAGAACATATTATCTACCAAAGTTGGGAAATCGATAAAGAGGAAATTAAAGCTTCTGAAACCCCCCCACCTTTCCCCTTCATTTTATGAACAGGATATCCTAACCTTTGCTGAAGTTATATATCTAACAAGATGTCAGAAACAAAACATTAGGAGGCTTCATCTTATCTCTATTTAAGGCACAACAAGAGATTTTAAGAGTTCCTTTTCTGCTATACATTTTCAACTCTGAAGATAACTTTGGAAGGAAATGCATTCAACAAGAATTGCTTCAAAAGCTGGGAGAGAGGAAAGATTTGTCCCAACTAAGATGCCACTGAATCCCTTCAGTAATTAGATATTTTCCATTCAAACTTTACCTAATTTAGATAATATCAATAAGTCTGCTTTTTACAGATTGAGATAATTGTGCAGACTGTGTCTATCTCTTTTTTGTACTTCTCACCTTGAGTTTCTTGCATTAAAATTGAAGATAGTAGTTCTGTCTACACCACTTTAACTGCTGGAATAAATCAGATATATTTAAATATTTGTGACCTTTGTAAAGCCATGAGTTCCTACACATTGGAACTAGCAGGAATAGCCAGCAGGAATAGCCAGCAGCCCAGAAGATAGGCTCAAGTGCCAGATGATCTCTAGTTGAACACCGAGCCCTATCTAACAAAATGAAATTCAATGTGAATAAAAGTAAGATTCTACACTTAGGCAAGAAAAAAACATTTGTATAAGTACAGACTGGGTGAAACCTTGCTCAATACCAGTAACTTTGAGAGGGATCTTTGACTCCTAGTAGACAATTACATAAATATAAACCAACAGTGTGCAGCCGCTGCCCAAAAAACCAATGCAATCCTAGGCTGTATTAATAGAATCAAGATAACATGAAATATTAATCCAGTTTTACAAAGCCTTAGTAAGACCACACTTGAATACTGCATCCAATTTGATCACTACAACATAAAAAAGATGTTGAGGCACTGGAAAGAGTGCAGAGAAGAGCAACAAGGAACTGGAGACTAAAATGTATGAAGAACAGTTGCAGAAATTGGAAAGGTTTAATCAAGTGAAAAGAAGGACGAGGGGAGACATGATAGCAGTGTTTCAATATTTGAGGGGCTACAGTACAGAAAAATGAGGGGGTTAACCTCTTTTTCAAAGCACCAAAAGGCAAGACAAGAAACAATGGATGGAAACTAATCAATGAGAGAAGCAACCTAGTACTAAGGAGAAATTTCCCAATGAAAACAACCAGTGGAATGCCTTGCCTTCAGAAGTTGTGAGTGTTCCATCACTGAAGGTTTTTAAGAAGAGACTGAACAGCAACTTGTCTGAAATGATATAGGGCAGTGGTGGGTTGCCCCTGGTTCGGACAGATTCGGAAGAACTGGTAGTAAAACAAGCAGGAGGCTCTGCCTGCTGATCCGTATGTCATCAGGAAGTTTCATCATCATGCACGGTACCATTGCAAACCGGTAGTAAAGGTAAGTAGACCCCACCCTGGTATAGGATTTCCTGCTCAAGCAGACCTCCAAGATCCCTTCCAGTTCTTTTAATTTTATATTCTATGTTTAACATTTGAAATAAGAAGTGTAGTTTACACTTGGAGAGCTGAGCTGGCGCAGTGGTTAGAGTGTAGTACTGCAAGCTACTTCAGCTGATTGCTAGCTGCAGTTCAGCAGATTGAATCTCACCAGCTTAAGGTTGGCTCAGCCTTCCATCCTTCCGAGGTGGGTAAAATGAGGACCCAGATTTTGGGGGGGCAATATGCTGACTCTGTGAAACCACTTAGAGAGGACTGTAAAAGCACTATGAAGCAGTATATAAGTCTAAGTGCTATTGCTATTGGACTACAATTTGGGCTTTTAAATTAAGATTCATCCATAATTTGCCATATTAGTTTATACCTAGAACTCACTCTGACATTTCTCAGATAAGATTTAATGGAAGGTAATTTAAGGAACCTTAAAAGGATACCACCGAGGTAAAAATGAGAACCTATGCTATAAATGAATACCAGTTATGTATGTCCATGGCTGTTTGAAGCAATGGGAAGTCATAGTACACTGGGTCTACATTAAATTTAATGAAGAAACTTAATATGGTTCCTATCACATTTTCAAACATAGCAACATAATATTTTTAATTCTGTTTACCCAGCAACCCACATTTATTTTCAGTATCTACATTCGAAGACTTACTAAAAAAAACCTTCTTATGGATTGAAAATGAGTTTTTAAAAGGGACAAAGTACTGGGGAGAGAAAGTTTATGTCTTCTCTTGCATAAATATTCTTCCTTGAAAAGCATCCCCACTAAATTCTGTAAGAAATAATTCAAATAATTTCAACAGAAGATATAATTGCAGTTGTTGATCTTCCAGCTGTCTTACAAACAGTATGTTATGAAAAAAATTCTAAATAACACTGATTAGAGGAAAAGTTTTGATCTGAAAAAAAAGTAATTTGAGTGAAATGCTAGATACTTTGTACTTACACCATAGTGGAAATTTGTATGTGTATCTCTCTAAAAACATCTATACTGGCCTGATTTTTAAATTGCACTAATTGATGATATAATTTATTCTTATTCTGTTTAGAAAATGTTTTGTAGATGCTGTTTTTGTGATTTATTTATAACTGAGTGTGCTTTGTGAACTCAGCTAATTGTGGTTTAGCTAACCAGTTGCAATTATTCAAACCATAGCTTAGCAGATTGTATGAAAACAGTTAATGATTTATTCCTAAGGTTATAATTAATAGTACTGAGTTGAAACCCCAGCTTCAACATTAAAACCCCAACTGAAGGTCAGCAACAAAGGCAAACCTCTGCTTCAGTCTGTAATCAAATAATGAACATATACTTGTGGCTCATTTGTAACTGGGGTCTCTCAAGCTTTGACTAGACTTCACACTGCACATTGAACCATACATTAGACAACTCAATTTTAGCTTAGTAAGTTGGGGGATGATGCCAAATAGTTAATCTATAGTTCAAATAAGTTGTGCAAACTCAGTCAACTGAGTTAATTCAGTACACTAAGATTAAATTAACCATGAGTGTGTCATGCAAAAATACTTGTTGCTTTTCATGGAATTTGTATTTGTGTATCTATGAAGAGTTGAAATTCTCCTATTCCTTTTAGTTATTTGTCAGTCCTTCTTCACATTCACTTAAATTTGTCCACTCTAATTAGCCCGCAGGGAATACCCAAGACTATAATAAGAGGGAACTTCAAAAACAGAAAATGAAATTAGTGTTGGGATATTCTGGATCCTTTTTTCCTATTTGTAAAAACAGTATTGTAATTGAAAACAGGATGTGAAACTCGGGAGTTCTGGGGGAAAAAAGTGTGAATTTGGGAAGCTTTGCAGTAAAGGGAAAAACATTCATTAAAATGCAGTGAAATGAGTTATATACATTTTCTTTTTCTTTTCTTTTTTTTTTAATTTTTTATTAATAATAAAAAGAAAAAACAATACATTAAAACAACATACAAAACAAACAAACATCAATTCAGTCCAATGACTGACTCTTAGAAGTTACTACCACGGTGGGTTATTTTTCGTCTTTCTATTTGTATCAATATCTACAATCGCCTGTTTACATGGTTATATATGTATATATATAATTGACTCCTTATTTACTTCTATGCCTTTCTATTAAATAGTCGAAAATTATCTTATACATTTATAATGTTATATACATTTTCATGCTGAAAAATGACATCTTATTTTCAAGTGGAAGGAATTTCTTCCTCCCTTAAATCAATATTCGACTCAGTCCAGCAAGTCTCCAAAATCTATCACTCTAATGTTTCCCTCAAATCTCCCTGCAGACTACGGGCCCTCTCCTACTTTGTCTCCGTTTAAACCAACTATCCCCAATATGGGACCACAACTTCTCCAATTCCCCATCCAGTGGACCAGGCAGAAAAAAGCATAACTCATCTAACAGCCTTAAGAACTTTCCAGAGATAAAACAAAAATAGAGAATTTTAAAAGACCAAGTTTCAAAGAATTCTTAATCAAGATAGTAAAAAGCAAAAGAGAAAATACAATGGGGAAATAAATATGACTGACATTCTTTTATTAAACCGTTCTTGAAAACATAGTAAATTATGTTATCCTGCAAATTTTGATTATCTGGGTCCACCTTTCTACAATTTGGGTTATTGGTTTGGTAATTCCTGCTTCTACCACATAGCTTCTGGGCAATATCTTAGTTTTTTATTTTTATTTTTATTTATTTATTTTTTTAGTTTGATTTCTATGGCGCCCTTCTCCGGAGACTCAGGGCGGCTTACAATGTGCTCAGCAATAGCCTTCATTCTTTTGTATATTTATACAAAGTCAGCTTATTGCCCCCACAACTGGGTCCTCAATTTACCTACCTTAGAAAGGATGGAAGGCTGAGTCAACCTTGAGCCTTGGCGAGATTCGAACCTGCAGTAATTGTAGGCATCTGGTCTTAATAACCAGCTTAATAACAGGGTGCCTTAGACCACTGTACTACCAAGGCTCCTCCTCCCTAACTACAGTTAGGGAATAGCTAGAGATCTAATATACCTTGTGTCCCCTTATCCATTTTGAAAAGACCAGAAAGGAAATATTGGAATAATTTCTATAATACCTCCTCTTAGCTATAAAATAATTAGTCACATGGTTAGAGGATTCAGCCCTTTCTTCCCTTGGATGGATATAAAGCTCTGATGGTGAACCTATGGCACGCGTGCCACAGCTGGCATGCAGAGCCCTTTCTGCGGGCATGTGAGCAGTCGCCCAGCTCGGCCCCACTGCGCATGTGCACCACCTCCCACCCACCAGCTGATTTTCAGGATGTGCGGGGGGGGGGGTGCATGCGGGAGAGGCATACACATGCGTGGGAGTGTTGCACGCATGTGTGAGGGGGCAAGGGTCATGCACGCATGTGTGGTAGGTGGGGGGGAGCGCAGGGGGGTGTAGCGTGGCTCCCTGCAGCCCATTTTTGGGCACAGGAGGCTGCAGGGAGGCCTACTAGGTCCAAAACGGGGCAAGGGGGTCGCCTACACATGCGTGAGGGTGGGGGAAGCATGGGGGGAACATGTGCGCATGCATAAGGTGGGCATATTGCATTGTGGGTGCCGGCATGCACTTTCGGCACACGACTAGAAAAAGGTTAGCTATCACTGATATAAAGCAATCTCACAAGACATAAACCAACAGTTTTAAAACAAAACAAAACAAAACAACCATTTTAAGCATTAAATATTAAAATGCAAACATTCAATATTAAATAAAAAGAAATTACTGAGCTGGCCAGCTCACAAGAAAAACAGTTTACTTATATATATATAAAAGAAAAGAAATGAAAAGAAATGCAATGCTCCAGGCAAACCTGAAGTTGGTGCTATCTATTCCATAAAAGAGAGATGATAGGGAATTCCAGATTAATATTGCTGCTTACAAGAAATTTCTAAAGGAAAATTTATGGCTTTGTGAACATAGCCTGAGGTATTCATGAAGGCATATATCAAATATCATATTTCAGAGTTTGTATAGAGAAATATAGCAAATTAAATTTAGCATCACACAGAAAACAAAAAAGCTAGTACAAACTTCAGAAATGTTTTACCTATTTCTACAGAAATAAAATATTCTTGAAACAGATGCAATTTTTTTCTGGTTCAATTACCTGGACTTCTCCTTTGTCTAGGATTCTAAACATTAATCAGAAGCCATAGGAAAAGTTGATAGTTTCTCAGCCTTGGTCTCCAACTTCTGGAGAATTGAAGAACATTTTTCTTATTGCCAGCAGAAAAATCGTACTTTTGATTTTCTGTGAATGTGACAAAGAGCATCTTTCCCTTTGGGAATGTATCGTGAGAATATCTGAGCTTGTTGGGCAAAGAGCTTATAGTTATAATACTCTTTCTGAGTTAGGCCAATGCTGATTTTATTCCAGCATTTTTTTCTTATCTGACTAGTCCTTTAGGAGCATTTTCCATCTGAATTTAGAAGCATACTATCTCCCTGTCATTATTACCTCAAATGGCATTTGGAGACATTCTATTCCCAATATGGAAATAACATTGAGCCATAAGAACAATAGTCATCGATAAACCTGTCTTCCTTGAATTTATCCATCCCCTTTTAAGGTCATCAAAATGAGTAGCTATCACCTTGCCTTGTAGTAATGAGTTCCATAGGTTAATGTGCTAGGTGGGGTGCTTTCTTTTACTTGTTCTAAACCCTTTAACTAGCTTCCTTATTAACTTTCTTCATGCCATAGTTCCATATCCTTCATTACTTTTTCATAAGCTAAATTTTGCCCAATGTTCTTACTGTTTCTCATTGAGATTTGAACCCTAATCATTTTACTTGCCTTTTTGTACCGTTTTCCCCAGCTCTCTTGTACATCTTTTCAAATATCGCAATTGGAACTGTACACAATGTTCCAACTGTGGATTGACAATTTCATTTCAGTCCTTTTTTGAATGATCCCTGGCATAGAACTTGACTTTTTCAAAATGCTCTACAGAGTTGACATTTTTATCTTCATTGAGTTTCCACTTTGGTCCCAGGATTTTTTCTCTAGGTAATTGCATGCACTTGGATCCTATCAGTGTATATGTTACTATCAATGCTTAGTGACGTGTTAAGATATGTTGTGGTTAGGCAGAGTGTTGCTAAACTTGATTAATGAGATTTCATTCAAATTCAGATGGGAAGATAAGCTAATCTATAACTTTCACTTCCAGCCTCTGGAAATATAGCTGAACAAAAAAAAAAGGAATACCACCATCTCCATAACTTTAATTTAAATAGGAATATTTAATAAAAGAAACAGGGAAATAATTCTTGAAATGAGCTCTTTTGTTTCTTGTATTTATTTTTCCATTTAAAGGCCATAATTTGCTACCTACTTCTGCCAACAATGTATAAGCTTCTTAAAATTTTGAATCTTCAGTCAGGTCTGACCATCCTTTCCAACTATTCGAGTCAATGATCCCCCTAAATGTATTCCGTTGGTTTTGGGAAAATGTAGAAATTGCACCATGTCAAGCCCAGATTATATTGTGGATAGAATTAGATTGTGAGACCCAAAATTACAATTGCCTCTTGGGTGGTTTGTGAAATGTCATATCATAGCATTGTCTCATTGCAGCAAAATTTCTTGTGCTTTTGATCTCTTCCTAGTCTTTTTTCAAACTTTTGAGTTCTGCACTATAGTTAAGAGTGATAGTTAAAAGAGTAGAGTTAAAACCATATGAACATTCCCATCCCCCCAGCATGCAACCATTAATTTTTCTGCTGAGGCTTGGGTTTTGATTTTCTTTTATTTGCAAGTGAAATTTTAGGTTGATATTCCATGGACTAACACTTTGTTTCTGGGTCATAGTGATGAACCTATATTTTATTGACTGTCACAATGCTATAAACATTCCTTTACTTCATCCTTGTAGCATGACAGTTGCTGGCAAATTCCAACTCTTTAAGCTTTCATCTCTGCTCTTAACATGTGTGGAACCTGTCTTGCATACATTTTTCAATATTGACGAACATCAATATTGTGACCACACATTCCTTTGGAAATGCCAAGCTTGACAGCAATTTCCCTTTGAGTGATCTCCTGATTGTCTTTAATCAGTTCATCAACCTTTCACTCGTCACAGGTCACAAGTCATCTGCTTTGTTCTTGATCACACAAATCACCTCTTCTGGTTCACCATCTTTCACCATCTTTACATTTGTTTGCCCTCTGATGCACAATACTCCTGTCAATCCAATCATCACAACAAACAGCCTGCATTTGGTGATTATGACTTCCAATTGTACATTCTTCTTTTGACGTTCAAACATTCAATCATGGCATGATGTGTAAAGCATACTAACAAGTACTCACTACAGGCTTTCATTTCATGAACAATAGCAATGCAACCTTTTTTCACAAAACTTCCTGGAAACTGAAAGGAAAAAACAGGTGCCAAAGAACTTCAAGCACATCAGTGTTGCCAGCTATGGGTACTTATAACATTGAAGGTATTATTTTTCATTGAGCCCTTGTAGAAACAAGAGGCTGAAGTTGACATAAACTTGGCTATTTGTGCTCTTTCAGCTATGCAAACTCTTTTATACTTACTTCTTTGTTATGGAGGTTTCTCTTTGTACAAGAGAACAGGTAGATGTTAAAATCTAATCTTGGTTTAAATCATGCTTTGTTGTAGAAGCATAATGTATTACATGTTTATAAAATAATTAATTTTTATTTTAATATTGTTCATTGCCCAGATTAACTTGTTAAGGTGGACAGCTGTACAAATTGATCAAACAAACAAACAAACAAACATACACTTATCTTGGAGAATTACTTACTTGATTTTTCAATGCTAGATGATCCTAACCCTAAGGGCTTTTTCAATTGTATTTGGACAAGCCATTTTTTTCTTTGTCTTCAGAATTTTTGGACAATGTGAGGTTTGGACTATTACAGACAGGTTGGGAAGAGGCTTTGTCTCCTTTCCCATATTTCAACTTCTATATGCCAGTGAATGGATGACTGATGGAATAAATAAACAATGTAAACATTTTTTGGATTTGACTAGGCTCCCATCATTGTCTCCATGACCCAGAAGATCTTTCTGGTTCAAAAAACATGAGGAACCTCATGGGGCAAAGTATGTTTTCTACCCTCAAATCATTTTTAGAAAATGCTTAATTAAGGTGTTCCACTTTAATCCCATTTTATCCCCAATTCTTAATTACACAGCATGCTAGGTCTTCAAGCTGTTATTTTAGATTTTTTAAAATCAAATTATGTAGCCTAATTTCTCTTACAACATCTAGCTTACAAAGATCAAATATGGTTGCAGTTTCTTTTTGGAAAAACAGTAAATCTAATACCTCAGTTAAAGATGGGTTAAAAAGGCTCAATTTATATGTTTGTTTACTTGGGTTTATTATTGACAACTACATTAAAACATAGCTACATTATGGCTCCCTATGACGTATAAATCCAATTAATTATATTCCATTAGTGTATGATAGAGTTACCATGGTGATATGATCCATTTACATTCTGACTATTCTTATTTAGACATTACTATGAGATGTTTTTAACCATGATTAGTTTAATAATCTACAGTGGCCAAATTTACACATTACACTAAGCCAAAAAATAAGGCAAATGTCATGACCCAATTATATGTGCAAATCAGGACATTTTGGCTAGTTCAACAAACTACAATTTAAAAATCCTAGTACAGGGGAATAGTTTTATTTGTGTAACACCTTAATTAGATTGTTGGGATAATTAATGTGAATAGTTAATATGATATACCAAAAGAAGAAAGGGAGGGAGGGAGGGAGGAAGAAAAGAAGGAAGGAAGGAAGGAAGGAAGGAAGGAAGGAAGGAAGGAAGGAAGGAAGGAAGGAAGAAAAGAAGGAAGGAAGGAAGGAAGGAAGGAAGGAAGGAAGGAAGGAAGGAAGGAAGGACCACTGACTAAATTAAACTACAGTAACTAATTCCTGACAATTCTCTTGTGGCAATACCTAAAACTTGTCAAGTAACACAAGCAGCAGGAATCATGGAGTAAGGAATCTACTACACCCATTGTTCCAACAATACTCATTTCTGTATGCGGGATTAAATAGGCAACACTGATATGGCTCTTCACAATGAGCAAGACTGCTGCCTCGAAGCTGGCTGACCGGCATTGTGCCTGTCGCTTCTCTGCCCTGGGCATCCTTGGATCAGGGGCAGGTATGGACTCCACCTCTTCATCCTCACTGACTGCAGGTAGCTGCTTCCATTCTTTGCCTGAAGCCTCCAGGGAACACAGGGTCAAGGGAGGCAGGTGCAACAGAAGTTGGTGAGTCTACTCATGAGGAAGTAGCCTCACCCCTCCTAATGAGTTGCCCATGTTGGCAGCTAATTAGCTCAACACATGGAATACAGCAATGTTGGAAACAACTCATCTGTTTAATTCCATGCGTTTTCTCAGTCATTGTGATTCTTGTCATAGATTGAAACCTTGACCCTGCTATTGAACTTGAACTTTGCTCTTCAGACTTTGGTCTTGCCTCTTAAACCTTGGATTTCGGGTTTGGTGCTTTGTGTTTGGACCGTGGACTTGTCTTTTGTCTTCAAACCTGGTGTGTAATTCTATAGGCTTGTTCTATGTTCCCAGACTTGAGAATTGGACTCATTGGATTTTGTGCTTGTTCTTGCAAGGGATGAATCTGGGGGAATACTATTCGGGGCTGGCAAAGCCTCAATAAAGAGTTTAAATCCACTTGGGGCGTGAGCAGGACGGAACACCTTCATCTAATTTCTTTATGAACGTATTGAAGAGTACTGGGCCTAAGACAGAACCTTGGGTATCCCACTGCTTATTTCCCTCCATGTAAATATAGTTTCATTAAGGATTACACATGGAGTATGGTTTGTCAGTCAGTTACAAATCCATCTGGTAGTGATGTTCTATATCCCCAATTTTTCTAACTTACTAAGAAGTAAATTGTAGTCTACTTTGTCAGATCCTTTGTTCTGTTCCCTCCCATGAGTGGCCTTGCAGAGGCTCAAATAGCCCAGCAGTAACAAACGCAGGCTAGAGAGACTGAAGCTGGCCCTTTAATAAATAGTTCTCTTCCAAAGCGTATATCAGTCCAATAGTTACTGGGCAATGTTCCAAAGGTCTTGGCAGACGGCCAGCAGACTAATGCAGGAATGCAGACTCTTGTCAAAAAACCCTCTAAACTAACAGTTGTAAATCCACTGCATCCAAAATGCCAACAAATTGTTCATCACGCCTTTCCAGCCCAGTCACACCCCTTTTATATTTTGTAGAGTGTGGCCCTACATCTCCTGACCACACCTCTTGGGATGTGGCAATAGCTGTTCTCTACAACGTCTCCTACGTCTCTCTCTTGCATCCAGTAGGACTTCCCCTCGTCGTTACCGGCCTCTGTTTCCTCCTCAATTTGGCTGGGGTCCAGAGGCACATCAGCAACTGTCAGTTCTTGCTGACTCACCAGTGAAGATGGCCCCTCTGGCACATAGCTCATGACAGCTTCCTCCTCCTCCATATCATCCTCCGACTCAGCATGCGAAGATAAATCAGCCTCCGGGGCCTTACAACATCCTTACTGAAATCCAAGAATACTATGTCCACAGCATTTCACTAGTCCACTAATTTAATCACTATGACAAAGAATGAAATAAGATTATTTGGAATGATCTATTTTTTTACAAACACATTAACTTCTGGTTATAACTTTGCTTGCTTCTATATATTCCCAGATCTGTTGCTTGATTATCTTTTTCAGGATCTTCCCAGATATTAATGACATCAGGCCAATTGGTCTATAGTTTTGTGGATCCATTTTTTCCCTTTTCTGAAGATAGCAACCAGGTCAGCTCTTTTCTAGTCCTTTGGTAATCCCCCAGTGTTCCAGGATCTTTGAAAGATATGGTTCAATGGTTCCAAGACCATGTCTGCTGGCTCCAACAGAACTTTGGGATGTAATCCATCTGGTCATGATGATTTGGATTCATCTAAAGTGGACAGGTGTTCACTTACCATTTTCTTGCCTATTTTAATTTGTACTCTTAGTCCACCTTTACAGTTTCATTTTTGGTAGGTTGGGCTGTTTTTTCCTTTTGCGTGAAGACTGATACAAATAATGAATTAAGCAGCTTTTTCTCCGCTGCATATCACTTCCTTTCCATCTTCTCCCATTAGTGGATCAATTATTTCCTTGGTTTCTTTCTTGTTTTTTTCATGTTGAAGGAAACATTTTTTAAATTATTTTTATTTATTGCAAGTCTTAGTTCTTCCCAAGCCTTAGCTTTCCTGATTCCATTTTACAGATTCAGGCTATATGTCCCTCTTTCCATTTTTTTGTATTTATCCTTTTTATGTTTCAGTTTATCAGAGAGTTCTTTATGTAACCATGCTGGTTTCTTCTTGGGTTTCTTATTTTCCTTTTTCAGTGGTATTGAACTGGACTGGACTTTTATAATCACATTTTTCAGATTTTCCCAAGCATCTTGAGTTATTTTCCTCTTTAAAACATTCATCCAACATTCTCAAGCTCTCCCTAAGTTTGTTGAAATAAGCTCTTTTAAAATCTAAGACACTAGTTTTATTTTGTACTATGGCTTGTTTCTGCATTATATTGAATTCCAATATGACATGGCCATTCTCCCCTCAAATTGCAGCAACTTCAACCCCTCTATTTTTTCTTCTCTGTTAATAAGAATTAAAACCAGTATAGCTGACCCTTTAGTTCTTTCCTCTACCTCTTGGATGAAAAAGTTGTCAGCTAGGCTCGTAAGGAAGCTGTTTGATCTCTCACTTGATACAGAGTTTGTCTCTCAGTTAATGTCAGGGTTGTTAAAATTCCCCATTACTACTGTAGTTTCCTGCATACATTAGTTAACTGATTAGCAAAAAGTTCATCTATTTCTTCTGCTTGGTTGGGTGGCCTATAGTATGCACACAGGTGAAATGTAAAATCTGTTACTACCGGTTCTGTGGGCGTGGCTTGGTGGGGAGCGGGTAATGTGACTGGGTGGGGGTGGCCAACTTTTTTTTTTAACTTTTCAAAGCATTTTTTCTAATGCTTTGAAAAGCCTCTCTGCTGATCAGGAACTCAACTGGGATCGTCAGAGACTTTTAAAGCATTTTTTGTACCACCTCTTCGGCCAAGAGGTTGCAGAAAAAAATGCTTTGGAAAGCCTCTGATGATCCCAGCTGAGCCACGCGATCATCAAAGGCTTTTTTTTTACTTTTAAAAGCATTTTTTCATCGGAAGAGGTTGTAGAAAAAAATGCTTTTAAAAGTAAAAAAAAAAGCCTCTGATGAGTGCGGCTCAGCTGAGCATGGGGAGGCGGGGCGTGCAGGAATTTTTGCTACTGGTTCTCCGAACCACCTGCCGCCATCGCTACTGGATCAGGCAATCTGGTTCAAAGTGGGAGCATTTCACCCCTGGTATGCACCTATGGCAATGTCATTCTTTTTTTCCTTTTATATTAACCCATATATATTTGAGGAGGTTTTCATTCTTGGTTTTATGCATTTTTTTAGAGGTCGTGTAATTTTTTACATATAATGCAACACCTCTTTTGTTAATCCTCTTTTGTTAAGATTGTTTCTCTTGAACAGTTTATAGTTTTACAACAGTACATTCCAGTTGTGAGTTTCATCCACCAGGTTTCGGTAATGGCAACTATATTATACCTGCCCTTTGTTGTGGCCCGTTAGCAGCCTGTGCAGCTAATAGCTGATTCTGACAGTGAGGAGGCTGGTGTGGTGCTGCCTGTGCAGCTGGCACTCAAGTCAGACAATGAGGAGACTGGGGAAGATGTGGTGCCAGAGGCGGGGATTCAGCCAGGGCCTTCAGAACCTCCAAAAGCTCCCATAAGTGAAGAGGAAGAAGAGGAGGAGCCACTTCTCGATGCACGGGTGCTCAGAGCTGCCAAAAGGCAGGAGTGGTTCCTCAGGAGGAAGTCTCCTTGAGAATAAGGCTTGGGGCTAATAGGCTAAATAGGCCACTCCCTTAGCCTATTTAAGGAAGGACGACGACTGAGGCAATTTGCAGGGAACAATTTTGTTCACTCTCCTTCGTGTCCTGATCTTAGTTCTTTTATCAGTTTCCTGCAAATTGTTTCTGGGCTTTCTGCCAACCATAGTAAGATTATGATTATTTATTCTTTGGATTCTTATAGGCTGTTAAGAAAGTTAATTAACACCTTTATTTGAAAAAGACTGATTTAATTTAGTAAGCTAAGGTTTGTATAGACTTTGTGTGTGCTGCATTCTTTGGGGTCCGTATCTGGGGCAGAACACCCTCATATACTTCATTCAACCTGTTTGTTCCCAAATTTTGAGTATTAGTGTATTGGCATCTGAGTCCTTTATGGCTGATCCTGAGTTACATCTCCTGCTTTATATCTGAGTTTTTCTTCCTTCCCATCACTCCCTACCTCTTTGCTTGATTGGTTGTTTTGCAGTTTATGCTTGGCATTAGGTCCTATAGATCCTAACAATTGGACACCCCCCACCCCCACCCCCCAGCTTTAGTTTAAAGCCCTTTGGATAAACTGAGTCAGTCGTTTTCCAAATACATTATTCCAGGTTCTTGTGAGGTAAAGCTTGCTTCAGTCTCCTGATACAAAGGCACTATCTAGAATAACTGAAGATACATTTTGCAGTAAATTTATGTATCACTTTAAGCTATAAATAGTTTGGCTTTTGTTTGCCATATAGCTGAAACTCAGCCAGTTGTAACTAATTCAATAATCCATTGCTTTAGCATAAGGTGTGACCCCAAACTCAGTCACAGGTCTATGAAGAGATTCCTTCTGTATAATTGTGAGTCCACTGTGTTGCCGTTACTTTCCGCAAAGCCTGAGCTAGTGGATACTAGCTCAATACACAGCTGATGTTTTGCCAAATGGTAGCAATTTCAGTTCCAAATGTATATTCTTTGTGTAATTATCCTCAGTTGCTTTTTGGTTTAATTTGACAGCTAATTATTTGAAAAGATCTTTAACTTAGTGATTCCCATTCATCTTAATTTAATTATAAGTTAGTCTTACTAATTTAACATCAGGGATTTTTATTTAAAAAAAAAATCTTTGCTCTCATGTATCCGTTGCTAATGCAGAGAAAATGGCCTTATTAGAAAAGGCAGGCACCAAAGAACCCTAGTGACTTAAATAAGACAGATTCTTGTTTCAGAGAAAGTTGGTATTCTTTAGCAGCATGCAGCTGCTCAAAAATGAGAGTTAAAATACAAGTCTGTGCTAGCAATATGTAAATAGATGAGATTTGAACATGTGATTAAGCAACAAGTTGTCAAGCACAGAAAAGGCCAGGCTGGTGACATGGAAAGAAAAGCATCTAGAGATGAAACCAAGTTTCCCATAACTCAATTGGTAATTCCCCATTACTCAAAACTAAGGCATGTAAAATGATTTTTTAAATCCTTGGATTCATACTTTAAATGCATTTGGGCAACATTTTGAGTCAGGTCCAGCATATGGGAATTGTGGATTGGATTAGTTTTCTTAGAACAGCAGATAAATGAGATCCTTCTGTGTCCCTCAAATCAGGACTTTTAAGGAAAAAAGAATGAATGGATATAAATCTACCTCCATCTATTATTTATTTCTCTATAATTAGAAACTCTGGTGTCAGTAGCAATTTTGTAAGGAAGATGGCAACTAATCTGGATTATGACAATAGTAGTAGATGAAAGCATTGGGTATTAAATGCCTAATCTCATATTTATGTAGTTATACTCTGTGCCATCACTCCATCCTGTTTTATAGGTGAGTGGGACAAGGATGGTTTATATAAACAAGACTGATAGAAGTTCATAATATCTGAACCTAACACAGCTTTCTATTATTTGTTGATAAATAGGAATAAAATTACTGATTTAACATTAAGGATTTAACTACAAATGTTCAGGTTCAAATTATCCTATTTTGGACACATTTTGTGAAAAACCAGCTCTCTGGAAAAGACTCTAATGCTAGGAAAGGTAAAAGGAAAGGAAAGAAGGTGACTGTTATAGTTTCATTTTTCTAAAACAGCTGTCTTGAGATCTGTATTTTGTAAGGAAGATGGCAATTAATTTGGATTATGACAATAGAAGTAGATGAAAGCATTTGGTATTAAATACCTAATCTCATATTTATACAGTTATACTCTCTGTACCATCATTCCAGGAGTGAAATGCTCCCGGTTTGGGCCAGATCGCCCGATCTGGTAGTGATATCAGTGGGTGGTTTGGAGAACCGGTAACAAAAATCCCTCCCCACCCCCATGCCCAGCTGAGCCGCGCAATCATCAGAGGCTTTTTATTTTATTTTTGAAAGCATTTTTTCTACAACCTCTTCGGCCGAAAAAATGCTTTTAAAAGTAAAAAAAAAAAGCCTCTGCCGATCAGGCAAGTCAGCTGGGATCGTCAGAGGCTTTTAAAAAAAGAAAAGCCTCTGCTGATCAGGTAAGTCAGCTGAGATCGTCAGAGGCTTTAAAAAAAAAGAAAAGCCCTTGCCAATCAGGCAAGTCAGCTGGGATCGTCAAAGGCTTTTTTTAAAAAAAGAAAAGCCTCTGCCGATCAAGCAAGTCAGCTGGGATCATCAGAGGCTTTTAAAAGCATTTTTTTACAACCTCTTTGGCCAAAGAGGTTGTAGAAAAAATGGTTTTAAAAGTTAAAAAAAAAGTTGGCCACGCCCACTCAGTCATATTACCCCCCCAAGCCACGCCCACAGTAGTAACAAATTTTACATTTCACCACTGCATCATTCCATCCTGTTTTGTAGGTGAGTGGGACAAGGATGGTTTACATAAACAAAAGTCCATTGGAGTGTTTTAGGAGTTTAAAATACTCTGATACTACTGTTTCCTTATTTTGAATCCTGATGCCAAACTTGTGTTCATGAATTCTTTTCTGTAAAATCTGGTCTGTTTGTCTAACACAGAAATTCTTAACAAACTCAATGTGACAAAATGTGTCACAATTTCCAATGTTTGGGAAACCAAGCTCTTGTGATTCATGGCTTAATGTTTCATAGCCATTTTTGTTTTATTCAAGAAATTTTAAGAAAAATGCAAACCAGCTGTTAGTATAATCCATAAATTGCAAGGGACAAAAAAATTCTTCTGCCTTAGAGTACTCTATGAAATACTTGTTGCACTGAATATGTCATGGTTATAACTATCAATTCCTGACAGTAAAATTTATACCTCAAAAACCAAATACATGTAAACCAGGGGTGAAATTCTGCAGGTTCTGACAGGTTCTGGAGAATCGGTAGCAGAAATTTTGAGTAGTTCAGAGAACCGGCAAATACCATCTCTGGCTGGCCCCAGAGAAGGGTGGGAATGGAGATTTTGCAGTATCCTTCCCCTGCCACGTCCACCAAGCCATGCCCACCAAGCCACACCATGCCCACCAAGCCACAGCCACAGAACCGGTAGTAAAAAAATTTGAATTCCACCATTGATGGCATTCCTGATGACACTCTTTGAAGATGCAGGTTAGGAGGAATATTTAAATGTTGGTGTTGCAGAAAATTTCTAAGAACACAGTGGATAACCAAGAAAATTTCTCACTAGAAACATAAATGACCAGCTTAACTTATTCTACTTTGGATACATTAGGTGAAGTCCTAATCTCTGGAAAAGATTTTAATGTTGGAAAAGAGGGAAGCAGAAGAAGATAACAAGCAGCAAAGTGGATGGACTCAATCACAATGGTGACATGTTGGGAGACATAGGGGATAGATTGTCTCAAAATCTATGTTATCATTAGGGGTCAAAAACTTCTTGATAGTATATAATCAATCAAAAGTTAAAGATTGACTTAGAAAATGAAGTATCCCAAGCATACAAAATCCAACAGCATAGTAGCAGTCACTAAAGAAAATATGGGAATATTGTGTATTTCTTTGCAAGTTTTCATGACTGATTTGTCTCTAGTTTGGAACCAAATATAAACTGAAAGCAAACAACCATTGTTCAAAAAGGCATCTAGATCCTTCCTGCACAAATGTTTCTTTGCCATGGTATGAAATTAGTATTGCCAGGATAGATTAGTAATTATAGATCAGAATGAAGAAACTCAGGATGAAATTCTTCTTCAGCCATGGAACTCTGTTGGAGATCTTGGCCCAATCCTCCGTTCTTTATCTGACAGATTTAATCTAATACATGATATATAATTGAGATGAATTATGGAGAAACTATAATTCACCTGAGTTTTGGGTAGGAAAATGAGTCACTTGACTTTCCTTCAAAATAATGAATGACAAAGCTAACAGACTATATACATCTTGAGGCTACCCTTGTTGAAATAAGAGAGAAAACACCTCTATAACATCAGTTCAAGTAAAGAGAATCAAAGGCTGTCTGACATTGGCTTCTAACAAAATGAGATCAACATCATGAGAACATATCAAGAAAGGCATATTGCAAGTCAATGTTTGTACCATGGTTAGTAGCAAATGGGAACTTAATGGAATGGGTATTGAATTATTAAGATTTCCCATAGTTGAATTCCCGCAGTCCTGTAAAATGTTTTTGAGAAGAATCTAATGGCCTATTCATCATTGTCTGAATTACATATATAACTAAAGTTCAGACTAGAGTTGTTTGGATGTTCTGGAACTATTAATTTTGCAAACTAATTTTGTGGCTATATATGACACTGGTGTTGATTGATTTTTTTTTCTCAACATCAATATTTATTTAGAAGGAAGGCTAATGTCTGCCGAGTCCTATCTTACAGTAGATCTAGAATTAAATAGTACTTGGATCTATATCCAACATTATAATGTTAGGAGAATGAGTTCATTTTAAAAAATACATTTTAGCATTTCAGAATCAAATTTATTAGTGCTTGATGTGTTATGATTGGCCTAGTGAAATTAAGGTACAGAGTTGTTCAATAAGAGATCAGTGGAATTCCTTGAAATATATTTGGAGTTTTCAGTATAAAAGCAACTTGTTTGTTTGTTTCCTTGTAGACATTTCATTACCCAACTAAGTAACATCATTAGTACATTTTCAACATTATTTGCCTTCTGCTCTGATTTACATCTTTTGTTGGGAGTATTATTAGCCTTGCACCTGCCTGAAGAGCAAGTGCTTTCTTATCATTCCTAGAGAAGCAGATATGTTGTCTTGCAGGATCCAATCTGATTGGTCACCAGGACCAGAGGTTTAGTGTTTGTCTTCCAAGCTTTCAGACTTGTGCTGGAGCCCATCCTCAAGGAACCTCTCTCTCATCAAAATGTGTGCTTTGGGCTACTCTATAAGTAGTATTTATGTGGTGCCTGGTTGTGTGTGGTTTTTTGGGGGTGTTGACTGGGTATTGATAGTTGGCTATTAAGTGGTTGGCTGTTGTTTCCTTGTGCTGCTAAGTCATTGGCTCCTGAGTACCTGATAAGCTGGTGGTATATCAGCACTCTGGTTGACTAATAAGGGGCCCATTTCTCAGGCTTCAATCAACAGGACTTGGCAGCACAAGGAAACAACAGTCAATGACTTAATAGCCAGCCATTAACAACTCCAATCAACAATTAAAAAGCCACACATAACCAGACATCACATATAGCAAGTACTAAACATAGAACAGTCCAAAGCACACATTCTGGTGAGAGAGAAGTTCCCTGAGGATGGGCTCCAGCACGAGTCCAAAAGCTCAGAAGACTAAACCTCTGGTCCCAGTGACCAAACCAGATTGGATCCTGCAACATTATCCTGGAACACATATATTTGCCTTCATTCTTGAGATATGTTATCTGCCTGAGTTTTGAAAGCATCTTCTCCTTATGTAAAATATCTTGCTAATTGCAGACTCCTCCAGATGCTGCTAGCATTTACATGGCTTGTGCCAAATGGAACAGAATGTAAATCCAATTTTTAGTTTATATCATTCTGTCAAATCTAACAACTGTGCAGGAGGAGGCCCAGGTCCATATTTATTCTATTTTGTTGATATGTCATTGTTGCTGAGATATGCCAACTGTTTGGCACCATATTCAGCTTTTAAGAAATCTTAGTCATTTATTTGGAAATAATTATTTCCCAGTTCTGCCAAAGTTAAATGCAGCTTGCTTGGATCTGGATTACTGTGTTATATAAAACAGCCACTGTAGTTTGTAAGTCAGGTTTAATTAAATATCACATAACTTGGCAACATCAATGATTCTGCCCCTCCCCACTTCCCAAATTTACAAGATTTGATGATCTTGTGAAATTTCAGCTGTTAGGGTGAAGGGGTTTTATACCTACTTCATTATGCAAGATTTCACAATGTTTGCCAATAACTGAAGTAGATCAGTTCAGCAGATCATGGTTGAGAAGACCATAGCTTAATAAAATCTGAGAATTGTATGAGTCACATTTTAAGTTTCAGTAGTTTCCTAAGTGAATTGTTTCTTATTGAGGTGAATATGGTATTCTGATCAAGACAATGAAGATGAAGTTTTAACATATGCTGTACAGGTAGTCCTCAAATTATGAATGTAATGGAGCCTGCCAATTACATTCATAACCTGAGGATTCGTTGGTGTGAATCACATAAAATGAACATGATCACTCCCTGCTTTTACCCACACATTCACTAATCAAATGTCAGGTTGTTAAGCGAAAATGAGGTATCTCAGGGTGGGGAAGGCCATGGAGGATCGAGATGAAACTGTCTACCTGCATCAGACCACCCAAGGCCTCCTACAACCCACTGAGATACTTCATGCTCCTTGCCTGCGGTCCCCACAATTGTTCCCCCCCGCTCATCCTGCCATGCCAGGTCACTTACCTTGTGAAGATCTAGTAAGCTATCTTCTCTCCAGCCTCTCTGCCACGGTTTCTTTGCCTGGTTGCCATCTTGATGCAAAAAGCATTTGCAAGCTGATGAGACTTTGGGGCAGCAAAATTGCATTGCTTCTATGATCTTAGGCCTCTGTTTTCCGCGAATGCACCAAAGGAGGCAAAAAACCCAATGACTCACTAGATAGTTACAAGGAAAATAAGTCTCCACGGGCTTAGTGCCTGTGGACACCCAGTGAGGGGGTGGAATAGGCAGGGCAAATGCTGCTGATCTGTCCCTGTCCTCACACACACACAAACACAGCCAGCCGAGGGTTAAGGAAACACTTTGGAACGCACCCAGGTCTTATCTCCCACTTGGCAGCGATAGACACACCGTCTGCCAAATGCCTTTATTTTCACAAACAGAAAGATAAGGTACTTAACGTACAAAAAGTCCAAGCAGAAATAATATTTCTCCCAGCAGTTCCGGACGAGGCTTTAGTGACTATCCAAGGTTTACTTTTGTTCGTCACAAGGATCCCTGACCACTACCCTCTATTATATAGTCTCTGGGGTGTGGTCCAGTGACTCAGTTCTAATCCCTAGCATGCCTCCTAAGCTGCTGCAATCCTTTATCACGCCTTCGGAGGCGTGCGTTCAGGAATGATGTTTCTTCGTCACTCTGATCCGAACCAGCTGTCTCCCTGCTAATCTCCTCTCCCTCGGCCGGCACCTGAGACAAGGCCAGAGGGGAGGGGCCTGGAGAGGGAGGCCTGGCTGACTCCTCTTCCTCATGCTCGGAGCTTTCTTCCTCTGATGGGACAGGCTCAGAGGGCGGGGCCACAACACTATCCCCCACCGCAGGGCCCTTCCCCCGGGTCTGACGGTTGGGATGGGGTCTGGATGGGAACTGTTCGTGGAAAGCCCGCACCAGGTCAGGGGCCTGAACGGCAGACGCATCCACCCAGGTGAAATCCTCGGGCCCATACCCCTTCCAGGCGATGAGGTATTGGAAGCGCCCCTTCAGCCAACAGGAGTCCCGGATACTGTCCACCTCGTACGTCGAGGCGTCGTCCTCGTCGGCTGCGGCTGGGGGGGCAGGCATCGGCGGGTGGCAGAGATGGCTCGCGGGGGCCTCAGGGACCAGGAGGGACTGATGAAAAACAGGGTGGAGCCACATGGAGCTGGGTAGAGTCAACCGGTAGGCCACCGGATTGATGACCGCCTCGATAGGGAAGGGACCGATAAAGCGTTGGGCCAGTTTCCTCACCGGCCAGTCCGTGGGGAGGTGTTTCGTGGACAACCACACCCGATCTCCTACTTCCAGTGGTGGCGTCGCCCGGCGGGCGCGATCGGCGAACCGTTTATAATCCTCTTTCGCCCGGATCAGCTGCCGCCGCACCAGTTGCTGCACCGCCTGCAGCTCCGAGAGGAAGTCCCGGGTCTCGGGAACAGGGAAGTCCATGATGGTCAACGGGAAAAGCCGTGGATGGTATCCGACATTGGCATGGAATGAGGTCATCTGGGTGGAGGTGTGTTGGGAGTTATTAAAAGTGAACTCCGCCAGGGGAAGGTACTCAGCCCAGTTGTCCTGCTGCTGGTTGACAAAACAGCGGAGGTACTGCTCCAGTATGCCGATGACCTTCTCCGTGCCCCCGTCAGTCTCCGGATGGTGCGACGACAACAGGCACACCTGCACCTCCAGCGCGGCCATCAGGCTTTTCCAGAAGCGGGCCGTGAACTGGGCCCCGCAGTCCGAAACCACCCGGTCCGGCAGGCCGTGGAGACGGAAGATATATTGCAGGAACAGGCGAGCTGTGGTGTGGGCCGAGGGCAGGCCGCGGCACGGGATGAAATGTGCCAGCTTCGTGAGCGCATCCACCACCACGAGGACAGTCGTGTACATAGCGGACAGGGGCAGGTCTGTCAGGAAGTCCATGGAGATGGCTCCCCACGGTCTTTCTGGTGTCGGCAGCGGCTGGAGGAGTCCAGGAGGGGGGCCGGACGTGGCTTTGGCCTGTCGGCACGTCACACAGGACGTCACGTAGGCGTGCACGTCGTGCCATACCCGAGGCCACCAAAAAGTCCGCGTCACCAAGTTCAAAGTCTTAAAGAAGCCGAAGTGCCCCGCCGCGGGGTTGTCATGGCACTGGTTCATGATGAGGGCTCGGAGCGGACTTGTGGGCACATACAGCCGACCCCAGTGTCTGAGCAAGCCCTCCTCCACGGTCCATGGGGACGCGGGGTCGACGTCCGCTCTCCGCTGCTGCAACCAGCCGTCCCGTCGCTGCGCTTCCAGCACCTGAGCCCGCAGGTCCACCGGTTCCTGGACCGTGGCCAAGGAGTCCACTGGCAGCACCGTCCGGGGGGGAAGGGAGTCCTTGGGGCAAAAGTATTCCGGCTTACAGGATAGCGCGTCCGCCCTCTGGTTGAGGTTGCTCGGAATGTATGTGATGTGGAAGTTGAACCGGGCGAAAAACAACGACCACCAGATCTGCCGCTGGTTCAACTTCCTGGCCGTGGTGAGGTGCTCCAGGTTCCGATGGTCCGTCCGCACCTCCACCTGGTGTCGGGCCCCCTCGAGGTGATGTCGCCAAGCCTCGAACGTGGCCTTAATGGCCAGCAACTCCTTTTCCCAGATGGTGTAGTTGCGCTCGGAAGGGTTGAGTTTCCGGGAGTAGTATGCGCAGGGAAAAAGAGTGCTGCCATCCACCGGAGCCTGTAGCAGCACCGCCCCAATCGCCACGTTGGACGTGTCGGTCTCCACCACGAACGGACGGTGTGGATTGGGGTGCCTCAGGACTGGCTCCGTGAGGAAGGCCTGCTTAAGGACCTCGAAGGCCTGCTGCTGCGGGGGCCCCCACTGGAACGGGACCTTCTTCTGAAGAAGCTGGGTCAACGGCAAAGTCAGGGTGGCGAAGCCCGGGATGAAGGTCCGATAGTAGTTGGCGAATCCCAACAGACGCTGGACGTCCTTCACCCGACGCGGGGGTTCCCAACTGCGCAAGGCCTCCATCTTGCGCGGTTCCATCGCGATGCCCTCGGGGGTGATGATGTGCCCAAGGAACTCTATGGAAGTCTGGAAGAAGTAGCATTTCTCCAACTTCGCATAGAGCTGGTGCTCCCGCAGGCACTGCAGGACCTGGCGGACATGCTGGAGGTGACTTTCTGGGGTCCGGGAATAGATCAAAATGTCATCCAAGTAGATCACCACGAACCGATCCAGCATGTCCCGGAACACATTGTTCATCAACTGCTGGAAGACCGCGGGGGCGTTGGTCAACCCGAATGGCATGACGGTATACTCAAAGTGTCCGTACCGAGTGCCGAACGCCGTCTTCCACTCGTCCCCCTCTCTCACGCGCACCAGGTTGTAGGCCCCTCGGAGATCAAGCTTAGTGAAGATCGAGGCCTCCCGCAACTTCTCCATCAGCTCCAGGATCAGCGGCAGGGGGTAGCGATTTCGCACTGTGATGGCATTCAAGCGCCGGTAGTCGCAACACAGGTGCAAGTCCCCCGTCTTCTTTTTAACGAAGAGGACCAGGGCCGAGAGTGGGGAGGTCGAAGGCCGGATGAACCCACGGGCCAGGTTCTTTTCCAGAAAGTCCCGTAAGGCGGCCAGCTCGGGCTCCGACATGGAGTACAGGCGTCCCGAGGGCAGGGGCACGTTGGGCATTAGGTCCACCGCACAGTCGTAGGGTCAGTGTGGGGGCAAGCAGTCCGCCTCCTTCTCGCTGAACACGTTGGCGAAGGGCGACAGCTCTGGAGGCAAGGAGACGTTTGGGGCAGAGACGTCCTGGCCGGCGCAGGTGTGGCGAAGGTGGTCGACACACTGCAGGCTCGGGAATGAGAATGGCGTTTCTCGACCACGCCACCTGAGGGTCGTGCGCCCGAAGCCAGGCCATCCCCAGGACCAAGGGAAAGTGCAGATCCGCCGTTACGTAAAACTGGATCGCCTCCTTGTGGTTCCCAATGGCGAGGCGCAAGGGCTGGGTAGCAGTTTTGATGGGCCCCGCCACGAGTTCCCGCCCATCTATAGTTTCGACCCTCAACGGAGGGTCCACTGGAACCAAGGGGACTTTGTAATGGGCCACAAAGGCCTGGTCCATAAAGTTCGTGGTGGCCCCCGAGTCCACCAGCGCATGCGCCTGGAGGTCCTCCGACCGGTTAGCCAACAACACCCGGGTGTTCAAAATCAGGTGCCGAGGGGGCTCACAGTCCACAGCCGCCGACTCCGGAGGGGCATGGTCACGTGCCTGACCCAGAGTTTCCCCTAGGCCAGGCCTGGCCCGTTTCCCGGCTGGTCACGCCGAGACTCCGGAACAGGCTTGCGCGGTCCACTCTGCTTCCGGGGACACGAGGCGGCAAAATGTCCCGCCTCACCGCAATAGAGACACAACCCCCCTTGACGTCTCCGCATCCGCTCCTGGGCCGTCAGTTGAGGTCTGGCTGCTCCGAGCTCCATGGGCTCCTCAGCCATCGCCACAAAACGCTGTGCGGTCTGAAGCACTGTCGGTGCGAAACGCGGGGGTGCTGACGCTGTCGGTGGTTCCGGAAGAGCCCGACGGGGCCGTCGCCGTTGCAGGCGGGCGTCGATGCGAAGGCATTGGGTCACCAGCACGTAGAGGGTCGGTGGCGCCTCCACACGAACCAGCTTGTCCTGCATCTCGTCGGAAAGGCCATCCTGGAAGGCATCCATCAGCGCTACCTCATTCCAAGCTGAATCCTGGCCTAGCAGTCGGAACTCTGCAATATAGTCCTGCAGGGGGCGCTTGCCTTGGCGGAGGTCCTTGATGCGCCTCGCTGCCATCTGCACCCGGAGGGGGTCCTCAAACATGGTGTGCAGGTGTTGTAAAAAGCCCTGAAAGTCCAGGAGCAAGGGGCTATCTTGCAACAACAGGGGTGTGGCCCATCGGGCGGCAGTGCCAGAGAGGGAGCTGATAACAAATGCCATCCGAGCCCGGTCATCCAGAAAATCCTCCGGCCTCATCGCCATAAACAGTTGACATTGTCCCAAGAAGGCCGGAAACATCTCCTGCTGCCCAGAAAACCTATCTGGCACATTCACTGGGCATCTCGGACGGGGAGGGGGAGCTGCAGGAGCATTTCCCAAAGCAAGTTGGGCAGTTAGCTGTGCTACTTGCTGTTGCAGAAGCTGATTGGCCTCCAGCATCTGCTGTATCTGCTGCTGCAGCTGTTGGTCCATTGTGGGTTAACGATGGAGTATGTGGTGACGAACAAGATGATCTGTCCCCGTCCTCACACACACACACAAACACAGCCAGCCGAGGGTTAAGGAAACACTTTGGAACGCACCCAGGTCTTATCTCCCACTTGGCAGCGATAGACACACCGTCTGCCAAATGCCTTTATTTTCACAAACAGAAAGATAAGGTACTTAACGTACAAAAAGTCCAAGCAGAAATAATATTTCTCCCAGCAGTTCCGGACGAGGCTTTAGTGACTATCCAAGGTTTACTTTTGTTCGTCACAAGGATCCCTGACCACTACCCTCTATTATATAGTCTCTGGGGTGTGGTCCAGTGACTCAGTTCTAATCCCTAGCATGCCTCCTAAGCTGCTGCAATCCTTTATCACGCCTTCGGAGGCGTGCGTCCAGGAATGATGTTTCTTCGTCACTCTGATCCGAACCAGCTGTCTCCCTGCTAATCTCCTCTCCCTTGGCCGGCACCTGAGACAATGCCAGAGGGGAGGGGCCTGGAGAGGGAGGCCTGGCTGACTCCTCTTCCTCATGCTCAGAGCTTTCTTCCTGTGATGGGACAGGCTCAGAGGGCGGGGCCACAACAGCTGCAGTGCCTCTGCCGTGATTCGTAAGTGTGAATGACGGCTATGGTGCTGCAACATTCATAATTTTGGGATGGTGTCATAAATACTTGGGAGGGATTATGTCATAACTTTGAATGGTCGCTAAGTGAACTGACATACCTCGAGGATTACCTGTATTAATAGATGAATGTCTACCATATATAAGCCTATGACAATATTTACAACTACATTTGTACATTAACTACATTGTTAACAACTTTGGACTAGCGACATTTTCAACTTTGAGACACTTGAGATGCTAGAACAACTCATTAAATCCTTTAAATCTAACTCCCCCTATTTTTATGGATATTTATTATCAATAAATCAATTTGATGCTAAAAATGAGTAGAATAAAGAATTACAGGTTTCACTACTATGTAGACAATTGGAGAGTATGTTAAACTCTATAGCAAGAAAATAGTGAATTGTATGATTGTGTAAGAAAAGCTAAAGAGAATAATATTCTCTTGGATCACATACTTACTGCATGGAATTTGACAATCAGACAGTGTAAATGATTTCACATAGTAAACTATGGTCACACTATGGTCAGAAGACTGCTAGTGCAGCTGTGGAAGGATACTGTAAATGCACGGCCTCTTTCACTCAATGAACTGATAATACTTGTTATCTATGAACGGATTCTCTAGAAACAGTCTTTGTGTGGATAATGAAATATGAAACTCATTTACACAAAATACATTAGCTTAAAAAGAAATGTTAGTTATATATGTGTATTAGTAATATATACACACACATACATATACTGGTATATACTTGAATAAGATGTATATTTAGATGTATATTTAGAATTGTAACTGCTATTATAATCATATATTATACCTGGTTTCTTTTTTTTTCTGTTATATTATTTCACTTTTTAAAAATCACTTTTTGTGTATGTGTTCTTTTTAGAATATATGTGTTTGCATAATCATTTTAATATTCTGTTCCTTTTCCTGTTATTATATTAAAAACAATAAGAATAAATAATTTAAAATATAGTATTTTGCAAATGATGCATGAATAACTTTTAGACTGAAAGGACATACTGGTTACTTGGCTATTGTGAATATGTAAATGGACTTATAAATGGACTTATTCTTATATCTGAATCCTCTTCTAAATACCTTAAAATAAAGTTCAT
Organism: Arizona elegans; assembly: GCA_022577455.1. Classification (NCBI taxonomy): domain Eukaryota; kingdom Metazoa; phylum Chordata; class Lepidosauria; order Squamata; family Colubridae; genus Arizona; species Arizona elegans. The sequence continues at coordinate 110,960,844 of JAKOOJ010000004.1, read as the reverse complement.
TATGCGAAATCGAACCTGGGTCGGTCACTGGGATCAGAGATTTGTTCTTCTGAGCTTTCAGATTCATGTTGGAGCCATCTTCAGGGAATTTCTCTACTAGATTACGTGCTTTGGGCTTTTCTGTGAGTCGTGTTTATGTGGTGCCTTTGTATTGGATGATTAATATATTTATTGCTGGTGACTGGCTGTCATTTCCTTGTGTTGCTAAACCCTCAGCTCCTTAGTATTTGATAGGCTGGTTCAGCACTTCTATTAACTGACAAGAGGCCCATTTCCCAGGCTTTAATCTCTTCCCTGGCTATCTTTGTGCTTGCATGGCCAATAATCTTAGTTGCTGTGAAATTAAATGTGTGTCCTTGTTCATTGCAATGTGAGGCTACCAATGAGATCGGATATCCTCGTCTGACCAATCGCTTGTGTTCTTGCAATCTGGTGGTTAGCATCCTTCCCATTTGTCCTACATAGTCACAGTGGCAAGCCACGCAGGGAATCTAGTTAGATCTCCCACCTCCAAGCTTGCTCGGTCTTAAAGTCAGTTCTCACTCTGCCATATAGTGTTCTGACACAGCTCTTTTTGTGCGACAGTGGATGGTTACTGTTGAAACTAAGAATGCATGGAATGTTGGTGGCCTTATAACAGAGGTGGGCTTCATATAATTTAACAACCGGTTCGCCCAGAATCGAAAATGTGACCGCGCTTGCCTTGTGCACATGCTTGCTGCATCAAAAACACGGCAATTGCATAGGACGGGATAGCTTTGCTCTCGTGTGTGCCTTGTACACATGTGGGCTGTGTCAAAAACACGACGATTGTATAAGACGGGATAGCGCTGGGGTGGGTGGGTAGGTCCAACCACTGGCCGTAACTACCGATTCACCCAAACTGTTCCGAACTGGCTGAATCCCACCCTTGCCTAATGATAAAGTTCATTATGGCATGTTCAACAAACTATAATTAAAAGACTAGCTTAGTAATACATGCAGACTAGGATATGATTTTTTCAAGACAATCTGCTTTAAAATCCTTTGCTTCGCATTATATGCTAAGCAGGCTTAATTTGCTGAGCAAGATTGAAACTTAGCACCAGGTGTCTTAGGCATATATACCAAGAGATTTGGCAAGTTTGCATTTCTTTTTCAAATGCTGTGGAACTGCTTAGCCATTCTTCAACATAATATAAATATAAGTTTCTCTTTCCCAAACAAAGCTTTATTTGCAATATTTGCTTTTTCAGTGGATTTGCTTCTCTCTATTTTCAGTGTTTAACTAAGAAGCTTCCTCTCAGTTCCTGATCATTTACTGTTATGTATGGTGCCTTTTCCTATATCTAGGAGCTCTAAGCAAACACACAGCACTAGTCTACAAACAAAAGTATTATCTTGTAGAGAAGAATGGAAAACGATGATACAATGCAGTAGTTGAGAATGGGAATGTTGAACTATGTCAACCTAAGGCTCATTTCTCTGGTTATTAAAACCTGTCAAAGATATTATGGCACATCCCAATAATAACATTTTGAAGAACCCCTGTCATAGAAGTATTAGCTGGATTTTAAATGTTTGATAAAATTGATGTGTCCAGCTCTTCTTTTTCTCAGTCCTGTAGTCTGAGTGTAAGACTGGGTTTATACAATATGCTCAGTCATGATTTGTTTTCCCATAGTGAATAAATCGCTATTGGCCAATTTTACATAAAATACTATGACAAACAAACCACATACTTTGACACTATATCAGGATCAGGCCTAAGAGTAACCATGGTGCTTAATGCAATATGCCAGTTTATGTAGAGTTAATGGGAAGTTTTGATACCTTGGTAGGAAGTGTATTGTTCCTTTGTAAGACAAAAATGATTGTTTTGTTTCTGTTTTATTGGTTTTGTTGTGAGCCACCTAGAATAATTATAGTAGACAGCATCATAAATTCTATAAATAAATACTGTATCCTAAAACTAGATAAACTATATTGTGACTTAGCATATTGTTTTCAGGGTTCATCAGGGTTCATCTCCACAATTTAGCTTATTTAGCAATCAGTGTAGAAATAATTTTGGCTGGGTTCACACATTATGCTAAATGGGTGCCCTAACATGGTTCAGTTTGGGACATTCTAGGTATTGGGGCTTAATTAATAAACAATGGTTAAAACAATAATTTTATATTATGAGAACATCCAGCCATGATAATTGGGTTAGGTAGAGCTATAAAAGAGAGTTTTCTATATTTTTCCCCCTACCAACTAGTAATTATTGAGATTTTTGCTGTCCTGAACTGATAGCCATAATTTATTCAAGCTACAAGTGTTGAGTTTTTGATCCTTTTTCTTGTTATTAGAGTTTGCATAGAATACTAAACCTAATAGTAAGATTAATGCAATGTATAACCTTAACCAATGATTACAACTGTTATTTCAATACTAATCAGATATTATTTGAATAAATTGCATATTATAGTATGTAAAATTCAAGCAATCTGTTTTGGTACCTTAACATAATTTGTGAATTAGACATTTTTAAATGGTTCTATTTCCATTTTCGTTCTGATATTTTATAAGTATGCCATAATCACTTTTAGTTTTTTTGCTTAGATAATATCAATATTACTCTCAAATCTCAGTGGTGAATGCCAATAAAAGGGACCGAAAATGAAATTATGAAGGACATAGGAGAGCACTGTCTTGAAGAATCTTAAGACTTGCAGAAGAACAAAACAAATGAAACCCACTCTACATCCAATATCAATAAATCAGCCTATTTCCCCACAATAAAATCAATTCTATGAAGATTACACATTCTTAGTAATGTCTAATATGTAATGTTGACCAATGACTGGGAAAGAAAAAAGAGAAACCAGGAATGAAGTAGCCTGCTATAGGGGCCGGGATGGCTATATGGAGCCATAATGTTTCTCTTCAGGAGACTAGAATTCTGCAACAATTTATTGCAGCTTCCACTTGTTTTGTAATTAGATTTTTGTGGCATCAGTGCTCATCCATTTTATTAATCAGAAGTTCTTTTTAGAATAATTTTAATAAAGCTTTCTAACCATTTAGAACAGCTAGCAGTACACCAGAAGCTTATAATTGTTTATCCTTTCGGGGCTAGATAAACAGACTATGAGGTAGAATTTTCAAGGAAAACTTGTGCCAATTTTCTTCCTTATGTTTTTTTAAAGTGAGAAAATACTGCAAGAACATGTCTCTTCCCACAAAAACAAAGTTACAGTGTTCATTCTAATATATTATGCAAGGTTTCTATTTTTCAAATAACCAAGTGAATGAATGAATTTCTCCTTCAAACACAATGTGTTATTGTATCCTTCAAAACATTCATTCAGAATGCTTTGATAAGCTATTATTTTATACTTCATTAGGAGAACCAAGTCTCTTGTAAGAACTTCTTTTTGCAGTAAGAGAAAATGAACTTAATATCTCACAGTAAAATTCCATATTGTCATACTTCCTTAATTAAATATTCTGAAAACCTGAGTCCAAAAGATGCAATCCAAATTGGTGATCAAATTATGCATATCAATTAGCTAGAATTTATCAATAAAAAGGGCAAAAATCCAATCCCAAAGTCATATTTCGAGAAAAACAACGTACCGTACTAAGATGGGGCTCACAATTGTGCTACCTATATGTTTGCACATAATTTGATTTTTAATGAGCAAATGAAACATTGGACATGTCTTCCATAGATTTTCTTGCTTAAGTCTGAAAGATTTGTAACATGAATATAATAAACACTTTATAATAAACACGTCCGCTTTGACATATGATTCATGCTGTGCAATAGAGACTTGATGATTATGTTGGCCCAAATCCATGTAGAAATATCTGAACACACTCTTATCTAAGCTTATCTTAGCTTTATCACACCAAGGTCCCTTCCAACTCTGTTACTGTTGTTGTTGTTGTTACTGTTGTTGTTGTTACTATATATGGAAAGGCAGGAATGGGAAGATAGGCCTAAATCATCTCTACCCCTGTATTGTACTGTGATTATGTGCCATCAAATTGTTTTTGACTGCTAGTGACAAGGTAAATTATTTTTCCACAATGATCTATTGCTAACCTGGTTTTTTACCTGTGGACTGATCACCAATATAACTGAGTCTATCCATCCTACCACTGGTCATCTTCTTCTCCTCCCTCCCTCCACCTTTCCTAACATTAGGGCCTTTTCCAGAAGGCTAGATTTTTATCTAATGTGTTTGAAGTAGGATAAGTAAGCTGGTCATATACTGTATGTCTCTAGTGAGAACTCTGGGTTGGCTTGCTTAGTTATCCATTGGTTTGTTTTCTTGACTGTCCATATATTCTCAGAATTTTCTCCAATACCAACATACAAATGTGTCAATACTTTTTCTATCCTTCCTCTCCAGAATGCAACTTTTGCTTCCTTAGAATAGCCCAGAGAAAACCATGGTTTGCATGAATCTGATTTTTGTAGGTATAGATTGTACTGTGAAGTACTGATAATTATAACCAAGAGTTATTTAGTGCACCAGGTATTTCACAGAATAACATAGGCAGAAAATAAATTTCTGTCTCATAGACTTTAAAGATTATATTGAACTGGTTTGCATATTCTCTTAAAGTTCATTGAATAACTCAAAGATGGCTACAACAACACAATATGCTAAGCCCTGAACCACAAGTTTTAAACCATATGGCTTAATTTATACACATTGAACCAAAACAGCAAGTCACTGATTGTGAGTCATTGCTACATTGGGTTTGTTAAGAATTTCTGTTAGAGCAGAGCAGTCTTTACAGAAAAGAATTAATCGATACCATTTGGCACCAACACTCAAAATAAGGAAGAATTGCTATCAGAGTATTTTAACCTTCCCAAACCTCCTTTACAGATACCAAGAAAGCTACAGGTAGTCCTCGACTTACAACAATTCATTTAGTGACTGTTCAAAGTTACAATGGCACTGAAAAGTGTGACTTATGATCATTTTCACAATTATGAACTTTGCAGCTTCCCCATGATCATGTGATCAAAATTCACACCCTTGCAACTGGTTCATATTTATGACTATTGCTGTGTGCCAAGATCATGTGGTCCCCTTTTGCAACCTTCTGACAAGCAAAGTCAATCCAGATTCACTTAACAACCTGGTAACTAACTTATCAACTGCAGTGATTCACTTAACAACCTGGAGCCTGGACCGGCGAAGACGGTCGCTTTTGAACGGCCGCCAGCCCTGCCGCCTGTAGAGCCGCCCCGAGTGAGGGAAGCGGCTTGAAAACTCCAGAATCCTGAGGATTTGAGGAGAAGAGCAAAGCAAGAAGCAGGTTGAGCCCCCGTGAACCCCCAGAAGTTTGCTACTGGGGAGGAAACGGGTGTGGCTCCCTTTTAACTTGCGGAGACTCCGGACGGCGTGGGACGACTCTGCTCGTCAGAGCAAGCCGGCTGCAGCAAACATTTAAACTGATGGGAAGATAACTTTGTTATAAAACAACCTCAACCCCCAAACCAAGAAACTGCAAGTATTTCTTCTCTTTTGAACTTTTGATTTGGGGAAAAGCTAGAGCGAGAGGAAACGGCTTGAAAAAATGGCGCCGTTCCAGCGTTAACGAGCTGAAAGGGAGAGTGATTGCGCAGAACTATTCTAACAAGCTACATTGTAGCAGTGCCTGTTGCAAGCGAACGGAGAAGAGTGGAAAAGAAAAGAAAAATAAATTTGAGCTTGTCTCAATCTATTTAATTCTGGGGGACTTTTTCAAAGGATATTGTGGAGGTGCAAAGGAAAGGAAAAAAAAGATTTTCTTCTTTCAGAAAAGTTAATTTACGTGGCAAAATGGCTTCAAAGAAACAGGAAGGAAAGGTGGCAGGGGAGGGATCTCCCACCCACAAACCAGAACAGCAGCCCCCTCCCAGTCAGCAGAGGGAGGGAAAGGACTTTGATGTGCAAAGTTTAAAAGATTTTATTACCCAGGCTTTGGATGAAAAATTTCAAAAATCACAACAGGAAATGAAGAGGGAAATTAACGAATTTAAAGAGGCAATGAAAGAAAATTATGATAAGGTGTCAGATAAATTGTTAAAAATGGCAGAATCCATTACTAAAGTGGACTCCAAACTGGAAGAATTTAAATCAGAAGTCAATGTCAAAATGAAGAATGCTGATATTAAAATTGCAGATGTGGATAACAAAGTGGAGAGAGTCGAAAACGAAATCACAATGATACAGTTCCGATCCATGGAATTTGCTATTAGGCTTCGAGGAATTAAAGAGAATGATAGGCAAGATCTGAGACAGATTTGTTCTGATGCCTTGGCTGTATTGCTAAAAATTGATCCAGCAGATGTGGTCTATAAAATAGATAAAATTTACAGAGTGAATTCATGGGTTGCTAGACAAAGAAAATTGCCCAGAGATGTGGTGATATACTTTACTGATAGAAGAATAAGAAATGATATTTTGCAAAGATCCTTTCTTTCCTCTGTGCAAGTGGAGGGAGCTCAAATTGGAATTTATAAGGAATTACCACCTAAGATGTTAAAAGATTGAAAAGAGTACAGGTTCTTAGTGAATGAATTGCAAAAGCAAGAAATACCATTTCGGTGGGATGCCCCAACTGGTATAATTTTGAAATATAATGGAGAGAGACATCGATTGAATACTTTTCAGAAGGCGGAATATTTTTATTATAATATCCTTAAAGAAAGATCATCATCCCCACATACATCTACATTGTTGGAGATAAAAAGTGATAAAGAAAAGCAATCTCAGCACGAGAGGGCACAACAGTCTAAGCAGATGGAACCAGTGGAAATGCAGGGTGCTGCACAGGGAGGAGGCCTTTTGGAGGAATCATTGTCAGAACCTTCCCCGATTCTGTCAACTGGTGCTGTTTTGGATGAAGCTGGGATGCCTGAAGTTAAAGACCAGCGTATAACTCGTGCAATTTCCAAGCAGATAAAAGAAAAACGTGAAGCCATGGGAGGAGCTAGGCCGAAGACTTCAGAAGAAGTTAGGCAAAGCAGCTCATCGCTTCAGAAAGGTCAAGATGACAATTAGGCTCTTATCTTGGAATGTTAATGGACTAAATTCACCACAAAAAAGGAAGAAATTATTTACATATTTGAGACAATTTAATAATGACATAATTTGTTTACAAGAAACTCATATTCGAACTCAAGATCATAAATATTTGATAAATTCTAAATTAGGAACACACTTTATAGCTTCAACCTCGGAAAAAAAGAATGGTGTGGTTATTTATGTGAATAAAAGACTGTCCGCTAAAATTATAGAAGCAGATGAAGATGGTAGGTTTGTTGCAATTGAATTGCACACAGCAAATGGCCAAATTCTTTTGATTGGAATTTATGCTCCGAACCAACAACAGGATCATTTTTATAAGACTCTACATAATAAAATATTGCAATGGGACTATAGATCTATTCTAATAATGGGAGACTGGAATGGAGTAATTGATTCTAAATTAGATAAAAAAAGTTTGGCGAAATCAAGAATCAGACTGCCACAGACTTTTTTTGATATGAAAGAAGATTTGGAATTAAAGGATATCTGGAGAATATATAACCCAAAAGAACTGGACTATACTTTTTTCTCTGACAGACACAGATCTTTCTCCAGGATTGACTTTATCTTGTTATCAGATGATTTACTTATTAAAACAAAAAGAACAAAGATATTTCCAAGAACTTTAACTGATCATAGCTCTGTATGGATAGAAATCGAGATGGGAAAGTCTGAGAGAAGGTCATGGAGACTAAATGAAAATTTGTTCAGATATGAAAAAAATACAATAGAACTTAAAAAACAGATGAAAGAATTTTTTGAAATGAATTTGAATAAGGGTACCCCAATTGAAATAGTATGGGACGCGAGCAAAGCTTATATGAGAGGGGTACTTATTCATATGAACTTCAAACATAAACAGAATCGACAAAGGAAAAGACTTGAATTGGAAGCAGAAATAAAGAATAAGGAACAGTTACTTATTAAAAACCCAACAGATGAAAGAATACGTGGTGCTATAAAACTTTTGAAAGATCAGTTTCAAATGCTTTTGGCGGAACAAGTTGCAACAAATCTACAATATGCGAAGCATAATACGTTTTGTAATGCTAACAAACCGGGGAGATGGTTGGCTTATACCTTAAGGAAAAAGCAGAGTATACGGACTATTGAGAGTATTGACATTGGGGGGAAAGAAATTTTCCAACAAAAACTGATTAAAGAAGTCTTTGTAGATTACTACGTTAAATTATATGCTAAAGATGACATACAGAATGGACTTATAGAAAAATATCTAGAAGAGAAAAGAGTCTTAAAAATTACTAGCCAACAAAAAGAAAGAATGAATTACCCTATAACAGTTGAGGAAATAATTGCAGCAATTAAACAATTGAAAACAGCTAAAGCTCCTGGAACAGATGGATTGACAGCAGTGTATTATAAAACTTTACAAGCAGAAATGGTGGAACAACTTAGAGACTTATTTTGTAATATACAACAAGGGGGTAAAATACCCCCATCATGGAAATCAGCATATATTACCTTGATACCAAAAGAACAAGCAGGTCCTAAAAAACCGGAAAATTATAGACCAATATCTCTTCTAAATAATGACTATAAAATTTATGCAAAAGTATTAGCCAACAGATTGATGCCAGTAATTCAAGAGGTGATTAATGACGACCAAGCTGGGTTTATAGAGGGTAGATACATGAAGGATAATGTAAGGCAAGTTATAGATTTACTGGAATATCTTGAGAAGAATAAACAGATCTCTGCAGTGCTGGTTTTTTTGGATGCGGAGAAGGCCTTTGATAGAGTGGATTGGAATTTTCTACTAAAGACTTTAAAAAAAATGGGATTTGGAGACCAATTTATACAGGCGGTTTCAGCAATCTACCAAGAGCAAAAGGCACAGATTATTATTAATGGAAGTCTGACATCAGAGTTTAAAATCGAAAAAGGAACAAGACAGGGATGTCTGTTGTCCCCATTGTTGTTTATTTTAACACTAGAAGTCTTGCTAAATACAATAAGGGACTCTAATATCTTGAAAGGTATAATGATAAGGCAAGAGGATTACAGAATAAAGGCATTTGCAGATGATCTGGTCGTTACCCTAACACAGCCAATGGAATCAATAATCCAGATGAAGGACATTATACAAGACTATGGTAAAGTTTCAGGTTTTAGTCTGAACCAGAAAAAAACTAAGATGATAGTCAAAAATATGACACAAGATCGTAAACACGAGCTTGAAAGGAGGGCAGGTTTTGAGATTGTACCAAAGGTAAAATATCTAGGAGTTCAGGTTGCAGAATCAAATATGAAATTGTTTCAAAATAATTATGAGGTGTTGTGGCGAGAGGTGCAAAAAGACATGGAGACTTGGAAAAAACTGCAGCTGTCTTTACTTGGAAGAATAGCAGCAGTTAAGATGAACATTTTGCCAAGATTTTTTTTTTTTTTGTTTCAAATGATTCCGGTGCTTAAAAATGATAAACAACTAAAAGTATGGCAAACTGGAGTGAACAAGTTTGTCTGGAACGAGAAAAAACCAAGAGTAAAATTGAAAATTATGCAAGATGTTCCAGAAAGGGGAGGTCTTAAACTTCCAAACCTACAGTTATATTATGATGCAGCAGCTTTGACTCAAGCAAGTGATTGGTTTGGAAGGAAAAAGACTGGAATACTAAATGCAGAAAGTTTTGATTTGGAATTTGGATGGCATGCTTATTTATTTTATGACAGTAAAGTGGATAAAGTATTTAAAAGCCATATACTTAGAGACTCTTTGTTGAGAGTTTGGAAGAAGCACCGACTCAAATGGGATTATAAAATACCGCTATGGCTGGATCTTGGTCATATTTTGTGGAATACAAATATAACGTCACTCGGGGGGTTTTTATACAAAGAGGTTCTTTTTACAGATGCGGGCAGATGGCAGCTGAAGACATTACAGACACTGTTGGCTGAAGGGATTAATTTAACTTGGTTACAATATAATCAATTGCAATTGAGATGGAAAGAGGACCAAAGAACTGGTATTATGTTGCATGAGGAAGAATTGGTTAGACATATAAAAGAGAAAGGTCCAATGCATATTAAAAGGCTTTATAATGTTTTGTTAGAAAGGGATTCAGAAACTGAATTAGTTAAAGATTGTATGATTAAGTGGGCACAAAATTTTGAAGAACCAGTGATGTTGGAAACATGGGAAAAAATTTGGGTTCAGAATGTTAAATTTACACAGTCGCAGAATTTGAGGGAAAATTTTTACAAAATGTTTTATAGATGGCATTTAGATCCTAAGAAATTGTCGTGTATGTACCCTAATGTTCAGCCAAAATGTTGGAGGTGTGATTGTTTAGATGCTACATATTATCATATTTGGTGGACTTGTAAGAAAGTTAAGGCTTTTTGGATAAAAATTTGGTGGGTCATGCAGAATGTTTTAAAGAAAAAAATCCAATTTTCTCCACAATTGCTTTTATTGGGTATAGTTGAGGGTTTTACAGTGGATGAAATAAAGTTGATATTGTATATGATTACAGCAGCGAGATTGTTGATAGGTAAATATTGGAAAAATGAAGCTCTGCCCACCGTAGAAGAATGGATTTTGAAGATGGCCAGCTTCGCGGAGATGGCGAAGATTTCAGCATACTTAAAAGATCGCTCACAAGAGACTTATGAATGTGGATGGAAAAAGTGGATAGATTATGTGCAGAACAAATACCAAACTAAGAAGTATCAAATAGCTTTTCATTGATAGTATTAATATTAAGATAGAAATAGTCGAACTATGTGAAGATGAAAAATGACATGGGGGTTGGGGGGGTTCAAGGTTTTTGTATAGGGGATAATGATATTCTATGGAAGTCCGGGGGGGAGGGGCGGGTCAGGGGGGGTTGGGAGGGGGGGTTGGGGAGTTTGGGGAGGGTTAGGGGGGTGAAAATGGGGTGAAAATGTAATTGTAAAACTTTTACAATAAAAAAAAAAAAACAACAACCTGGAGCCTGGTTTAGCTCAACAGACAGAAGCACTGTAATGTAACACCAGCTGTCTGCAATTAAAGTAAGATCGAATCTCGCCAGGCTCAAGGTTGACTCAGCCTTCCATCCTTTCTAAGGTAGGTAAATTGAGGACCCAGTTTGTGGGGGCAATAAGCTGACTTTGTATAAATATACAAAAGTATGAAGGCTATTGCTTAACGCACTGTAAGCCGCCCTGAGTCTCCGGAGAAGGGCGGCATATAAATCAAATTTAAAAGAAAAAAGAAAACAACTGGGGCAAAAAAGTAAAAAAATTGTAGAATGGGGCAAAATTCACTTAACAAATGTCTCACTTAGCAACAGAAATTTTGAGTACAATTGTGGTTGTAAGTCAAGGACTATTTGTATTTTAGAACAACAAAACTATATTCACATTATAGAGCCAGACACTGGGGAAATCACCTACATCAAAAAGTTTCAGGCTCTTAGAAGGTCTAAGCAAATACGTTTTTTTTTTTACATATTACAATTGCTAATTATTGAGGTACTTATAATCTGTCTCACATATAACCTGTATTTGCATAACTACACTTTCTTTCACACACATCTTTGCCCTACATAATTTTAACTACTTCATGGATCTGATGAATTGGGTTACAGTTTACAGGTTGAATACAAATCAGTTTATTTGCGTTCCCTGTCTTAATACAATAAAAACTATTCATTTTTGACAATCATGTTCAAGGGATCTTTGAAAGCCACAAAACAAGAAGTCAAAATTTACTATATTGGTATCATTCAAAGTGCTTTTGTTGCAATACTAAAACCTAAAACAAACTAAAAGGAAAAAAGAGGAGTAAAAAGAAAGAATAAAAAGTAGCAAGGAGAAAAACATAGAAAATGGAAAAAGCAGAAAAGTATGAATATAGATAAGAAAAAGAAATACATACATAATCAATTTCAACTTTCATCACAATTATAAATAATTTTAGTAACGTTTCATCTTCTTTTAATGTACAACTAATGATCTCTTCATCCCATGTCCTATCTTATTGAGAAAGAAATCCATAAACATCCTCATTTCAGTCCTGGTATCAACAAAAGCCTATTAAGGGTTGCCAAAAATAAAAAAAAATATGTATTTAATTTTTTTTTTTAATTTGATTTATATGCTGCCCTTCTCCGGAGATTCAGGGCGGCTTACAATGCGTTAAGCAATAGCCTTCATACTTTTGTATATTTATACAAAGTCAGCTTATTGCCCTCACAAACTGGGTCCTCATTTAACCTGCCTTAGAAAGGATGGAAGGCTGAGTCAACCTTGAGTCTGGTAAGATTCAAACCTGCAGTAATTGCAGGCAGTTGTGTTAATAACAGTGGTGCTTTAAACCACTGTACTACCAAGGCTCCTATCCTAAATTGTGATCAAATGAACCAATTCTGTATTATTTTCTTTTACTTCTAAAAATCTTAATCTTTACTTTATTCAAGTAAGCTCATAGAAATTGATTTTTTAAAAATTTATTACCTCTTCTCACAAGATTCATCCAAGCTTTAACAAAGCTTTTTTTAAAAAAAAATCTAATGTGAAATAATGATCTAAGTAACTCTCTCAGTTTATCATTTGTAATTTCCCATGATTTTTAAAGCATCAACTGATTTCTTTTGTATGTCCAATGCAACATTTTTTTCATGTTATGCTTATAGCCTGTTATCTATCAATCTATCTATCTATCTATCTATCTATCTATCTATCTATCTATCTATCTATCTATCTATCTATCTATCTGTCATCTATCTATTACACTTATATGCTGCCCATCTGTCATAGAAGTGACTGATTCCACTTTTAGTGTCAGTTGTGTCTCTGGCTTGTCAGATAAAACTTGTCCTGCCATTTCTTCTCAAACATCTTTTGGACACAGACTATCCAAAGAAACAAACGTTGCTACTCATATTGTTGATATTAACTTCTGATCCCTTTTTTGAAAAATATCCCCCAGTAAAATAAAATATTTAGATTAAGAGAATATATTATAACGGTATATATATAATATACTATAAATATATGTATAAAAGATATATTAAGATAAGAAAGAGAAAATGTATAAATATGGATTACTGATGCGAAGATGTTGAAAAGAAGAAGCTGTAAATATCTGTTTTTGTTTTTTTTAAAAAAACTGTTTAATAAAAAATTATTTTTTTAAAAAAAGAAAAATATCCCCCAGTATTTCCAGTGTTATAATATTTTGTATCATTCTGTAGTTGTTAATCAGGTTCTTTTGCTTTAATTAAGATCTTTAGTTCTCTCTTGTGTCCAGTTTTTCAAATTGTTTATCTCTTTTATGTCTTAGAAATAATTCAAAACAAATTGACTTTCCACAGAAGGAGTTTTACAATTAATTACAGAACTTGTTTCAGAATCATTCTGGACCTTTTATGATTTTCTAAACCCAGCCTTCATTGGCTTTTTTCTATTTATTTCAAATATTTAATATTATTACGCTTATAGTTTTAATTTTTTTCCATTAAGGATTGAAGGCAGATTCAGTCACACTTGTGGATCAAAAGGTTGGTTTCTAATAGCTGAAAAACAGTTAATAAGTAATTTTGAATATATTTATTATCTATCTATTGTCTATTTATCATATAACCGAATAACAGAACAGAATAACAGAGTTGGAAGGGACCTTGGAGGTCTTCTAGTCCAACCCCCTGCTTAGGCAGAAAACCCTACACCACTTCAGACAAATGGTTATCAAATATCTTAAAAACTTCCAGTGTTGGAGCATTCACAACTTCTGGAGGCAAGTTGTTCCACTGATTAATTGTTCTAACTGTCAGGAAATTTCTCCTTAGTTCTAGTTTCCACCATTGCTTCTTGACCTACCCTCAGGTGCTTTGGGAATTAGGTTCACCCCTTCTTCTTTGTGGCAGGCCCTCAAATATTGAAACACTGCTATCATGTCATCCCAGACCTTTTTTTCATTGAACTATGCATTTAATTTTCATTTTCTTTTTTTAAAATAATTTTTATTATAAATTAAAAACAAAAAACAGAAAAAAGACTATAACAAGACAAAAATCACAAACATAACAACTGAGGTTGATTCAACCCCCATATATATACAGTTTCTAAATAATATTACATATCATCATACTACAGATTCGATTAGGTTTATCATATTGCATCTTGCACTTGTTAATCTTCTTATATCTTCTTATATCTAATATTACCTTGTTTATATTTAGTTTGCTATTTTCATATCTATGCCACATGCTTTCCTAACATCTATCTCATGACATTTTTACTTCTATCCATTGGTACCATTTATCCCAGCTTTGATTGAAAGTTGATTCTTGTCTATCTTTAAGAATACTGTATATGTTAATCTATCACATTTTGCACACCACAAAATTTTGTTAATAATCATCTGATCCGATGGTACTTCTTTCCCTTTCCAAAGCATTTCATTTTCATTTTCATTGAACTAGGTCTGTAAGGGACGTGCATAAGAGTACCAGCGTGCCTACCGTCCCTTCCTAATGTTTCCTTTAATTGTATTCATTTTATGCATTCAATTCATGCTTATACTTATATATATTATCCAGTATGTACTTGACAAATAAATAAATAAATAAATAAAATACCCAGTTCCTGCAACTGTTCTTCATATGTTTTAGCCTCCAGTCCCCTAATCATCTTTGTTGCTCTTCTCTGCACTCTTTCTAGAGTCTCCACATCTTTTTTACATTGTGGTGACCAAAACTGGATGCAGTATTCCAAGTGTGGCCTTACCAAGGCATTATAAAGTGATACTAACACTTCACATGATCTTGATTCTATCCCTCTGTTTATGCAGCCTAGAACTGTGTCAACAGCATTCCTCTGGTCCACTAATTTTGTCACTTTGTCAAAGAATGCAATAAGATTAGTCTGGCATGATCTGTTTTTGTTGGTTTTTGGTTATTACTTTGTTTGTTTCTAGGTGTTCAGTGATTCGTTGCTTCATTATCCTTTCCAGAATCTTCCCTGATATTGAGATCAGGCTGATAGGTCTGTAGTTTCCTGGATCTTTTTTTTTTTCTTTTTTGAAGCTGGGAACTACATCAGCTCTTTTCCAGTCCTCTGGCAGTTCCCCAGTTCTCCAGGATATAGTTCAGTGGTTCTGAGATCTCATCTGCCAGTTCCTTTAGAACCTTGGGATGTAGTCCATCTGGTCCTGGTGATTTGAACTCGTCTAGGGTAGACAGTTGCTTACCAATTTCTTACCAATTTTAACTTGTGGTCCTAATCTGTTTTTGTGGCACTGTTTTTGATAGGTTGGACTGTTTTTTTCCCTTTATGTAAAGACAGATGCAAAAAACAAGTTAAGTAGTTCTTCTTTCTCCCTATTGCTTGTCATCGTCTTACCACTTTCTCTCAGAAATGGACCAATTGTTTCCTTGATTTTTTCTTGTTTTTAACAATAATGATAAATATATTTATCATTGTTTACAATGTTTTAAAAAGAAGATAAAAACTAATACAGACTAATATTAAGGAAAAAAATAAAAATAAAGAAATCAAAGACAAAACTAAAAGTGCAAGAAAGAAAAAAGTAAAAGGAAAATAGAAGTAACTTCCTATCTTCTTTAAAGTATTTGTATTTATAATTAAATACAATTACAAATTTACCACTTATTCAATGGTTACCACATAATTCTCTTCTATGTATAATCTATCCTTTCAAAACCATAAATCATAAAATCATGATTTTCTGTTTTACACAAAAAGTCCATAAGGGTTTTTTTTAGTCAGCATTAACATAAATATTTTCTTTACTCCAACTGATTTAGCCAACAAGTTCCAGCATCTTCACAACCATTCTACCAGTGTGGGTAGGATTAAATCTTTCTATCTTTGTGCCTGCCATAATTTCAATACATATACGAAAACAAAGTTCCATGACTTTTTTCCAAGTGTCTGCCATCAACCCCCAAAGAAAAGCTTCTGGATTATTGTATATTAATCTTTAAAATCTTCTAAATCAAAGTATCACTTTGAATCTAGAATTCTCCACCTTTTTTGCACAGCCACTAAACATGATACAATAATTAACAAAAGAGCAGACAAATGGTTTTTCTTGTTTTCTTTTTCTATTTCTCACATGGTTTTGCTAGATCTCCATGAACAATTATTTGTGCTTTCTGCAAAGTATAAATCGATCTTACTCATTTATGCTCTCTCTAAAATTCATACTTTCTGAAATCTTGAACAAGAAAGCCCAGTTCAAATTGTGAAAGGCATTCTCTGCATCTAAAAAAATCAACATAGCTTGTTTCTCATTATGTTGCTCCGAATCTTCCAAAATGTCCAACACATTTCTAAAATTCTTTAATTGTCTTTTAGGTAAAGAATCACATTGATCTTTATGAATAAAATCTTTCAAAATTATTTTCAGACTATCAACTAAAATTGTTGTAAACAATTTGTAATTGTTAATCAATAATGGTATTGGCCTATAGTTCCTTATGAAAGCAAAATCTTGTCCCTCTTCCTATATTGGCCCTTTTCCAACTCTCTAGCATTTTACCTCCCTGTAGGAGAGTTCATTGTGTTTTGCAAAGGTTATAAAGTTTCATTCTCACAACATTTATAATAAGAATCTCATGGTCCCACTGGTCCAGGCACCTTTGCTAGTTTAATCCTTTTTATGACTTCATAAATTTTCCTTATTGCTATAGGTCTGTTCATATTCTATCTCTATTTCTCTGTGCTCCTTGGTAAATTTTGTTTCTACAGATATTCATCTATGCCTATGGAGAGATATCACATCCTTTATACAAATTGGAATAATATTGACGAAATATATTTTGCATGATTGCATTGTCCATTAATATAGTATCTCCCTCTTGTAATTTTATATCATTTTCTTTTCTTTACATTTTCATAATTTATATGTTAGCCACTTCCCTGGTTTATTTGTAAACTCAAAATTTTTGCAATGGAATGTGCAGAATCATATGAAGGAGAAGGTCTTTCCCAAGGAACTAAAAGACAAATCAGCTTGAATCCTTGGTAAGCAGAGTGGACCCTCTTTAACTCTTTCACAGGGTATACCTAATAGTTATGCAGATTGCACTTTAGTCTGCCAAGATCCCTATCTATGGGCAAGCAACAATTAAGAAAACTAGTCTGAATAAATCACTGTAATAATCAGTCAGTACAATTTCCAGTTTTAGTTGGGGATTTATACACAAAAGAATTCTCCTCTCCTCCCTTCCCCTCTCCTGATGGTGGTGTAATTCTTCTCTCTGCAGTTTGTTCTAATAATGCTTTCCTTTCCTCCATTTTTGCTGTTTTTCTGAGGGTTGCCATTATGTTATTATAATCCAAAAGTGAAAGTTTACAATGAAGCCCTCCCTTTTTTTCTTTTGTCTTCCTGTACTTTTAATACTTACATCTCAAGAGTCATTCCATAACTACAGCCAGCATTGCTGTCAATATTTCATAGTATCAACCTCCCAGGCAGAGGTGGGTTCTACTTACCGTATTTTTCGGAGTATAAAATGCACTGGACTGTAAGACACACCTACCTATTTTGGTGAGGAAAAGAAGAAAAAGAAATCTCCCTCTGCTTCTGCCTCTGCCTCTGTGCAGTTTTGCCTTGTTGCAGCGAACAGCAAATAGCCTGTTTTACTTTCATTTTCGTTTTCAGCATAGCTTGATTAGCACAAGGGAAAAAAATCTGTTCCAGCAATTTACCTCCTTGCAGCAAGCAGCAAGCCCTGCCAAAACAGCTGAGAGCAAATTATCTAAGAGTCGGGAGGCCGATCCAGTCAATTTATGCTAATCAGGCTGTGCTGAAGCTGAAAGGAGCTGTTGTTTCTTGCTGTTTGCTGCAGGGAAGTAAATACTGGAAAGCAGAGGCCAAAGAGTGGGGGCCAGTGAGTGGACGGGGCTACATTCAGTGTATATGACGCACCTAAATTTTCAGCTCCTTTTAGGGGGGAAAAAGGTGCATCTTATACTCCGAAAAATATGGTACCTTTACTACTGGTTTGCAACGGGATCGCACATGCACAGATCGCCAATGACGACATCTGGTGCGATAGGCAGGCCTCCCACCAGTTTTACTACCGGTTCTTGCGAACCAGTCCGAACCGGGGGCAACCCACCACTGCTCCCTGGGTAAACCAGACAGGAAGCTTGACTAGATGCACTAAATCTATTTTATTGTTAGTTAGTTTAGTTTATTGATTAGCCCATAGGCCATATCAAAATACAGAGTTCCAAACACAAATTGTTACTAAAATACTATAAAAACAATTTAAAATGAAATTGGAATAAAATACAATAATTTAATATATAGATAAGTTAAAATAAGATAAAATTATATTTCAGTATCATCCTATAGTCTACCCCAATCAGTCCCATATAAACTGATCTCAACCTAATCATTTTATTCCAGTGCTGTGCCATATTAAATGTTGTGTTCAAATTCTGGCCACACATAAGGCATGTTTTTTTTAATATGGGATTCCCAATGGGTACCATATTTTTGGAGTAAAAGAGTCACTTTTTCACCCCTAAAAGAGGCTGAAAATTTGGGTGCGTCTTATACTCTGAATGTAGTTTTTTTTGAAGCTTTTTTTCAGCCCTAATGAGGCACTAGCGAGTGAAGCAATCTTCCGCCTGCTTTGCCTGCTCCCTCCAACTCTCAGCTGTGCTTTAGAAACTTTTTTTCAGCCCTAATGAGGTGCTAGCAAATGAAGGGATTTCCGTGCTTTGCTTGCTTTTCTCATTGCTGTTCCCTGTCAGCTGTGCTTTAGAAGCTGTTTTTTATCCCCAGGCAGGGGATAAAATGTGCTGAAATGCTGAAGCTGACCAGACTATGGACACTAGCCAGATGAATACTTGGTAGGCAGATCCCCCCCCCGCCTATTTTCCTCCCCAAAAACTAAACTGCGTCTTATACTCTGAAAAATATGGTACTTTATTGTAAGACTACATTAACAGAACCTTACTAAGGTACAAACTTCCCATCACTACCGTTAACCAACTGATTGATTAGGGTGGGTTTTTCCTGATTTTTTTCTTAGATTATTAAATCCTTTGGGGATTCTTCCTCCTCTTGTCGTCTCCTTACCAGCATATTTTTCCCTCAAACCCCCTCACCCAATATTATCTTTATATTTTATTTGGTAAAATCCAACAGTTTTCTGCACTCTTTTATAATAAATAAACAGCATTTCCACAAAGACCTGGTTCATTTTCCAATGTGCTGCTCCTCCAATCCATGGACGGGTCGTATCTCCTAGTTGCTGGGCAGAACTGAGTGCTAATCACTTCCCATTGCTAGGCCATGCCCACCTCAACCAATCAGCTTCAGTCTTTCTCACTCAGTTGCTGTGAGAACTTGGCAATTTGAGTGCTCTCTAATTGGATTTAATCCTTCCCTTCTTATTACTTTATTATTTTATTTTATTATTTTTGTCATTTTTATTCTTCTGCTGAGGAGCTGCTACGTGGAAAATTTCCTTATTGCTGTGTGCTTTGGGCGAGCTTGGGGCTCCAAGCCATCTGGCCTATCTCCCCACTGATCGGGGCTACAGCATGCCGGATTCCGACCCAGCTGGGCGGATCCGTGCTTCTCTTGCCGCTGGCGACGTGCTAGCCTACCGGTGAGCCGGTAAAGCTGCCATCGCCTCAGCTCCGTCCATTGAGCGGCTCCGGAGTGCCTGCCTTGTCCTCGGGCGGCCTCCGATGATTTCAAGTCAGCTGTAAAGTGCTGAGAGTGTGCAGCGCCTACGGAGGCAAGCGCTGGCCGAAGAGGCAAACTTCTGCGTCGTTTTCAGGCTGAGTCGAAGCGCCCATCGACCGGATCACAGTGGTGTGACTACAGAGGTGCCGTTTCTTTGATGACCAAGCTCGGCGCCTCAGGAGGTACTCTGGCTGAGTGACGGCCACCATTTTGTTTCGGGACTTTGCCGGCGTAGCGGACGCCATTTTGGAGGGACACTTTTTAAAAAAAAAAAAAAGAAAACAAAAGAACAGTTTGCCTGCTAGCAGCGGAGTGGCATTGGGTCTTATTAGCCACCCTTACTGGCCTGTGTCCCTGACTTCTGACCAGGGCAGATCAACTTTATCCCTCCCTTGCCTGGTTGGGTTGGCTGCCTTTGCATTGGGGTTTGAGCTCAGCAGCTTCTGAGCCTAATTTACCCCTACTCAGCTGAGTCTTCGCTGTGGGCATTTTTCCTTGGGAGGAGCCTCGGTGCTGAACTCTGGTGGCCTTGGCCTGCTGCTTGCCCTGTACTCTCTCATTCAGCATGGCAGACATAGCCTTATCTTCTGACTCGGAGGGTGCCTGTAATTATCCTGCCACCCAACAGGGGTGGCAGGATAATCCTGCAACACAAGTCAAGCAGTAAGAAAGCGAAATCCAAGTCTCACAAATCCAATTTGGCTTCTAAATCTTCCACCACGAATAAGGCAGAGCAGAGGCGCCATGAAGCCTTGGAAAAACAATTTGAGAGGGCCCAACAACAACAGGTGGCTCTGTCAAGGCAGTTTTCCACTTCTGAGGACTGCGCAAATCCTTCTGGGAATTTGCAAGCCGGATCCTCCTCCGGATCATCAACCAGACTCACTGCTTCCAACTTACAATGCTCCAAAGGAGTATCGATGTCATTGCCAGATGTTTCTAGCCAGTGTGATGTTTCATTGGGCCGTAGGCGTCTGCCAGAAGCTACCTTTATACCTACTGTGGCGGGGCTCTGTCCAGAGGTGCCTGACACTCCTGTGAGTTTTCAATCTATGTTGTCAGATGCGCTGGCAAAGATCTTAGCGGCTGGCATATAGCAAGATGTGGCTCGGCCGGTTAATACCTGTCAGCCTGCTCAGGCTCCGGCCCCTGTCAATGACGCAGTTCCGAGTACCAGTAGGCGCCATCCTGTCGAATCTTCTTCAGAGGAGTCTGAAGAGGGGGAAATTTCTCCAGAGGATGTCGAATTCTCAGAGGATGAGGATCTTCCCCCCGAGAAGCCCGCTTTCACGAATTTGTTCCGGCCTTCTGTCTTCAAATCTTTACTACATAAAGCCAAGGTTGCTACTAAGTTTGGTATCGCAGAAGGGACTGCTAAGAAAACTTCGGACTCTCAGCACCCGCACGATGCTCTATTCCAAGTATCTCAACAAGTCCAGTACGTGATTCCTTGTCCTTCCTTGTTTTCCAATGTCATTAAATCTGCCTTTGGCCAACCGGGTTCCCTGGCAGCTCCGAGTGGCCTTGACAAGTGTCTTTATTCTGCCGAGTTGCAGTTGGAGGAGCTTCTTGCCATACCGTCAGTTGACACCCCGGTCGCTGCCTTATCTACTTCTTTGATGCTGACTTCAGACGTGGTGGATGGCCTCAAGGTGGAGGACCGTAAGATGGAAATGGGGTTCTGTAAGGTGCACCAAGCAGTGGCTTGGGTATCAAGGCAGCCACTGCTACGTCATTTTTCAATAGGGCTTCTCTGATCTGGCTCCGCCAGCTTCAGAAGTTGCCCCCCCCGCTGATACCAGGCTGCACCAGGACATTAATAAACTTGTGGCAGCAACAGAATACTCCACAGATGCCTCTTTGACGGCGACAAAATTTGCTTCATGAGCTATGGCAGCAACGGTAACCAACAGGCGTCTCTTCTGGCTTCACAATTGGCGCGCGGACAACAAAGCTAAATGGAAATTGGCATCGGCGCCTTTTACTGCCCCATCACTATTCGGCCCTTGTCTGGAGCCAATCTTGATAGAAGATAAAGACAAGCACAAGGTGCTGCCATCCTCCTTCCGCCATTCTGAGCGAAGATATGCACCTTATACACAGCGACAGTCCTTTCGATCCTCCTTGGGGTCGGGCGGCCCATATTACCAGTGCTCTTATTCCCAGATGTCTGACCGAGCATCAGACAGACAGCCATTTTGAGATAGGAGCAGGAACCAGTCCCAAGCGAAGCGTCCCTTCAGAGGTTCCTCCTACTGACCTCCACGCAGAGGGAAGTGACTCATTGCTCCCAGGTCCTATCGTTGGTCGATTCCAGAAATTCTCCCTCCGGTGGGGCCTCTTGACAACTGATGCTTGGATCCACGCAACCATTCAACAGGGACTGCGCCTCGAGTTCCACACTCTACCGCCCACCAGTTTTCGTTGCTGCCCCATTCCTCGGTGCAGGGTTCAGAGGGAGCTCATGGAAGCAGAAACCTCACACCTCCTCTCCATCAACGTTGTGGAACCTGTGCCCAAAGGCCAGGAGAGAACTGGATTCTACGTTACCTTATTTCTGGTGCCCAAATCATCGGGTGGCCACAGGGGCATCTTGAACCTGAAACGCCTCAATCAGTATATACTGTATCGCAGGTTCAAGATGTACTCCCTCAGATCAATTCTGGCGTCCATCAAGCAAGGGGACTATCTTCAATCTGTAGATCTACATGAAGCATACCTGCATGTTCCTATCCACCCATTGCATCGTCGCTATCTCCACTTCGAATACAACAACATGCATTTTCAATATCGTGCGATGCCTTTCGGGCTGTCCTCGGCCCCCCAGGACCTTCATGAAACTGGTGACAGTGGTCGCAGCTTCCATCCGGTCTCGCTCTATACGTCTCAGCTGTTACCTCGACAATTTGCTGGTGATGTCAACGTCACCGTCGCAGGCGCGGAAAGACACGGAGGTGGTCCTCCAGGCGTTCCAGAACCATGGTTTCTCCATCAACTGACAAAAGAGCCATCTGACGCCTACGACGCGGCTCCAACACCTGGGTGCAGTGATCGATTCCCAGCTGGGTCAAGTGTTTCTTTCCCCAGATCGCATTCGCGACATCAGAACTATGGTGCGGCAAATTCAGTCCCAGAAGAAGGTGTCTCTGCTCCTGTTGAATCAATTGTTGGGGAAGTTAATATCCTGCATCCACGTCATTCCGTGGGCACGCAGACATTCCCGCCCACTTCAATGGCTGTTGCTTCTCTTCCAGAGAGCGAAACGCAGCACATCAACTCATCAAATTGTCTTACCTCCACAAACTCGACTGTCACTCAGGTGGTGGAGGTCCCCCGCTCTACAAAGAGGATGTGTTTTTCTCGAACCGGACCAGGTGGTTCTGATTACCGACGCCAGCCTTTCGGGCTGGGGAGCCCATCTGCAGAACGCCATGATTCAAGGTCAGTGGTCTCCAGCGGAGCGGACGAACAGCATCAATTGGCTGGAGTTGAGGGCTGTTCGTCTCGCCTTATGCCATTTCGTTCACACCTTGGAGGGACAACATGTGTTAGTCCAGACGGACAACGTCACCACCAAGGCACACATAAATCGGGAGGGAGGCACACGCTCCAGGTCCCTGATGATGGAGTCGGAGAGCTTGTTAGCTTGGGCGGAACAGCACACTGCATCTCTAGTGGCGGACCACATCTCTGGGCAGGACAACATCATGGCGAACTGGCTCAGCAGGGAGCACATAGATCTGCAGAGTGGTCTCTCAAGCCTACCCTCTTCGAACAGATAGTGAGCCGATTTGGTCGTCCTCAGGTGGACCTCTTCGCCACGCCCCAGAACGCCCAGCTACCGAGGTTCTACACGTGTTACCCGACCATCGGAGCAGAAGGTTACGACGCTCTGCGCTGTCAGTGGCCTCCCGGGCTTCTCTATGCCTTCCCTCCCTTACTGTTGATTCCAAGACTGATTCGGAAAATGTTGTTGGAGGGAGCCGAGTTGCTTCTGATTGCACCTCAGTGGCCTCACCAGCCCTGGTATGCAGACCTAGTGGGCCTGTCCACCTCTCCATCATGGACAATACCACTGGAAGAGAATATGCTCAGCCAGGGGGTAATCTTCCACCCCGATCCAGGGTGGCTCCGATTGACCGCCTGGCGCTTGAGCGGCTCCAGCTACAGAAGGACAGATTGTCTTCTGACGTCATAAAGGTGATTCAAGCTGCCAGACGCCCTTCCACCACAATTTATGAAGCTTCTTGGCATTCATTTTCTTCCTGGTGTGTAGCCCATCATGTGGACCCAACCTCTGTGGATGTCCCGGACATTCTGGACTTCTTACATGATGGTTTAGCCAAAGGTCTTGCTCCAGCCACGCTTCGTCGCCAGGTGGCCTCCTTATCCACTGTCATCACGTGCAAGAAACACCGTATTCTTTCACATAATCCTAGGATTAAGAGTTTCCTACATGGGGCCTCCAACATCTCACCTCCGGTGATACATAGGTACCCATCCTGGGATCTTCCGTTAGTGCTTCAAGCGCTTACCACCTCGCCATTTGAACCCTTGGCTTCAGTGTCTCTAAAATTTCTGATGCTTAAAGTCACTTTTCTCCTGGCCATTACGTCAGCTAGACGTGTATCTGAACTCACTGCTCTATCCGTCTACAAGGACCTTTGTATTTTTCATAGTGACAGAGTGGTCCTGCGCTTGGACCCATCTTTCTTACCAAAGATAAACTCACGATTCCACCGCGCCCAAGAGTTAGTTCTGCCTAACTTTTGTCCGAATCCTCGTCACCAGACTGAATCCTTACGGCATACTTTGGACGTTAGGCGTGCCCTCCGGCGCTATATCAAACATACTGAGTCTTTTCGACAGACTGAATCCTTGCTTGTGTCTTTCACCCCTTCCTCGATGGGGAAGAGGGTGCCGTCTACTACAATTGCCAGGTGGTTTAAGGCTTGCATCACAACGGCCTACGATGTACGAGCACGCCCTCGTCTGGCTAAGATTTACGCACATTCAACAAGCAGTGCGGCTGTGTCGGCAGCTTGGTCTACGAATGCCTCAGTGTCTGAAATCTGTAGGGCAGCCTCTTGGGCTTCTGACACTTCCTTTATCCAACACTACAAAATAGATCAGTACGCCTCGTCCGATGCATCCTTTGGATGTAGAGTTTTACAACAAGTGGCCACGTCTCAGAGTGAGGATTCTAGTCAGCCTCCCGCCCTGGGCACTTGAACTTGGGTACATCCCATCCATGGATTGGAGGAGCAGCGCATTGGAAAACGGACGTTGTGTTCCTGAACGTCCATTTTTGGGGCGCTGCGACTCTAATCCATACCCACCCATTCGGCTTCCTATTCTGTTATTTACTTTGGTTACTGTTTGTTGGGGTTTTCATGGTTGGCCTTGTTCCTGCGCCTTCGTGAGGAAAGACTGAAGCTAATTGGTTGAGGTGGGCATGGCCTAGCAATGGGAAGTGATTAGCACTCAGTTCTGCCCAGCAACTAGGAGATACTACCCGTCCATGGATTGGAGTCGCAGCGCCCCGAAAATGGACATTCAGGAACACAAAGTCTGTTTGTCTAATTTAATTCTAAATTATTCAAAAGCATTTTCACACACACACACACATAAATCAAAATATCTATTTTAAATGTTCTGATATCTACTTATTGTTAAGTTTTTGCCAATTTTTAAAAAAATCTTTAAAATCTTTCTTTTGTCTGTATTCCTTTGTAATCCAGTGGAATTTTTATCCTGCCATTTTAAAAAAAAACTTGCTTTAGCTGTAAATTAATTAAATCCTCAAGTGATTAAGAAATGAGGCTTGGGCAAACTTTATGCCCATGTAGGGCTGCAATACAGCAGTGAACTCGATTGAAATCCCTGGATTTCCAGCTGTTCAATTTCTAAGCGGACCACAAAAATCTCAATTCCTACGGTCTATTCCTAGGAAGCAGTTGCCTGGAGTGCATGTGGGCAATCTCACATTCTTTCCTTTTTTTAGTGAGACTTCTCTAGCCAGAATTTGTTCAGTGTAGCCACTGAACTCTGCAGTGCTATCCTGCTTCTTCAGCAATATGTAGTTTGCTACAAATCCTCTCAGAAGCTCCATTAATAAGCAGTTTCTGAAAGTGGTTAGAAAAAGAAATGTGTGAACATAGTGTCCTTTTCAAGGCATCAACTATAGTTTGATCAAGAGTACTGTTCCATCGTCTCCCAGTGCTCTAAACCTACTAGAAACTGCTGTCTTGCAGTCCTCTCATGAGAAGCAGCTGTCTGGAGTACTTGCAAGTGATCTTCCACCAGCTTTTTGTCCAGGGAGCATGTGAACTCACTGCTTCTTTGCTTTTCACCACAGTTGTCACTTCACTTTTCATATTGCCATTTTCAGTCCACCGTTTCTTTGTAAATTTTCATTTAAGTACTATGATGAAATTTCAGACCTGCATTAAGAGATAAATGCATCTAATTACACATTTCTTCTGCTATACTGAGTCAACCATAGTCTGTGTAATTCAATGTTGTCACTACTGACCAGAGAAGTCCTTCGCTTTCTTAGATAAAAGTGTTTCTTAAGCAGTAGTGCAGAGCCTGTAACTTTCACATATTGTTACTATCAGATATATATTGATGGTCGTGCTCATTTGGTTCTATGAGGAAGTTATTTGGTCAATACAGCTTCAGGTTCAAAAGGTTGTTTTTATTATTTACAAATATATACATGCATACAATAATGAACAGAGTGTCCTGTTACATTTTTTTACCCTAACTGTATGACTCAGATATTGAGAGGGGAGAGAAGTTCACGTGTTGTCTCTCTGAGAGATAGATGAGAGAGAGAGGGAAAAAAAAGGGAAGATATCCAAGTGGTTTCTAGGTAAGAGTCCAATAAGAAAGTTCATTGGCTGATATAGTCACATCACATGTCTCTGGTACATCATATTCAGGCAATATCTGACAGACCCCTTCTATTGCCAAGTGTGATGGAACAGTGTTCAATAATAATAATAAACACAAGTATAAGAAAAAATAAATTATAAGTACAGTCCAACTGATTTGCAGTGGTTCCAATGTATTTCACAAGATACAGGTTTAGTTAAGAAATTGGCAATTTGGTCCTTGGTATCGCAATGAACAAATTCAACAAAACCCTTTTTAACTAGGTCTCTCACATTTTTATAACGTATATCAATATGGCGAGATCTGAAGCTGACATCATCCCTGACCGAAGAGGCTATGACGGACTCATTGTCCTCATGGAGAGTGATAGGTAGTGAAGGTTGTGTCCAAATATCTGAAACTAATTTGTATATCCATGTGAGAAGTGTGCAAGCATCAGAAGCACTGGCATATTCAGCTTCGGCCGTGGAATTCGCAATGAAATGGCGACAAACACGCCAGTCTATGGGACAACCATTTAGGAAGTATATAAAGCCTGATGTGCTTTTTCTTGATTTTTCATCCCCTGCCCAATCGGCATCTGAATAACAGATAAATTCTGGGGTGACCCCTTCATCAGGTTCTAATAATAAGATCATATCTTTTGTATTATGCAAATATCTGAGTAACCTTTTCATAGCAACCCAATGTTGTTCTTTAGGCTCATCTACTTGTCTAGATAAGAGATTTGTACTTAATGATATATCGGGTCTACTCCAGCTGCTGATATAAAGGAGTGATCCTATGATGGATTGATATTGAGTTTTATCGTGATGCTTGTTACTGTCTAGATAAGCAATTTTATTATAGTCAGTGTGCATGGGTGTATCTTTGGGGTTGCAGTCTTCCATGCCAAATCTTTGTAACAGGTCTTCAATCTTATCCTTTTGTGAGAAGCAAAAACCTTTATCAGTTTTAAAAATTTGTATGCCCAGATATTTGTCTATATGACCTAAGGTCTTTAAATTAACATGTTCTCTTAATTTGTTTGCAAATTGTTTGCTGGATTGTATGTTGGGCCCGATATAAATCAAATCATCAACATAGATTAAAATAATTTCTTTTCCCCCTTCATAAGGTTTTGTCATTACGCACTGGTCAGATCGAATTTGATTATACCCCATTGATTTTAAAGTTTTGGTAAGACAGTCAAACCAGAGTTTTCCCGATTGTTTTAAGCCGTATAACGCTTTGTGTAGCCTCCATGTTTTGCCGAATTCAACTTGGAATCCTGGTGCCCCATTGACATAAATTTCCACCTCTAATGGTGCATGGAGGTATGCGGTTTGGACATCAAATTGGTAGACTTCTTGATTTGAGACAATGGCTGAAGTCAGTGCCGTTTTTACGCTTTCTGGTTTTACTGTGGGGGAGTATGTTTCATCGTAATCTTCGGGAAAGCGTTGGGCAAAACCTTGGGCTACGAGGCATGCATTGTATAGATATGTGTTGCCAGGGAGTATTTTAATTTTGTAAACCCATCAAGTGCCAATCGGGTGTTTGTGTTGTGGAGGTGTTGTTTTTGTGAATACTTTTAAATTTATTAAACAGTCCATTTCTTTGGACATAGCATCCCACCATTTTAATTGTTCTGACTCCGGTAATTGGAGCATGTGTTTGAAATTTTTTGGAGTGATGGGTATTTGGTTTGTCTGTTTCACATTGTTCACGTCAAATCTTTTAGGTGGGATGCCTTGTGTAATTCGTTTGGATTTTCTGATTGGTAGTTGTGTATCTGTGTTGTTTGTTCATGGTGTAACTTTTGTGTTGTTGTTTGTACATGTTGAATTCTCTGTGGTGTATCTGATGTATTTGTTTCTTGGGTTAATACGTATGAGTCATTTGAGTGTATTTTGGTCCACTTGTGGTTTTCTATAAATGTGGCCGAATGGGAAGCTATTACTGTGTTGTTGTTTTTTATGAATCGATATGCTTTCGAACCTGGTGCATATCCTACAAAACATATTTTTTTGGACACCTCATTCCCCTTCTGTCTGAGTGGTTTGGGGATATTGACGTATGCATAGCAGCCAAAAACGTGAAGATGTGTGAGGTGTGGTTGAGTGCCATATACAAGAAAATAGAGCATTTGGTTAATAACTTTATTCCATATGCGGTTAAAAGTGTAATTGACATATGCAAGGGCTTCTCCCCAATAGCTAGGGGGTACATCAGCATCTAACATGACGCTGCGCATCATGATCTGTAATATTCCATTTTTTCTTTCACAAATCCCATTCTGCTGGGGGTAAAAGGATATGTTTTGTAGTGTATAATGCCTTTGGAGTCAATCCAGTTTTGAAATTGTACAAATGTGAATTCAGCTCCACAATCTGTTTGAATTTTCTTTAATTTGATGTTGTGTTGGTTTTGTATGAGAGTGTAAATTTTTTTTATTTTTTGAAAGGCTTGAGATTTTTCAGTAAGGGTATAGATATGGCCGAAATGACTGAAATCATTGACTAAGTTCTAAAAATATTTGTGTTTGCCCAAAGAAAGTAGAAAAGGGCCTACAATGTCAACATGTACCAATTCGTATATGTGCTTTGATCGTCTGGTGCTGGTGTGGGGAATTGGGGCTGCCTTTGATTTTGCAGCTTTACAAATCTCACAGTCAAGTTGGATAGGGCAATCCTTAGTGCATATGCCTTGGGAGAAATTTTGAATATTGTCTACAGCAACAGTATTGGCATGTACTAAACGTCTGTGTAATAAATGGGTACAATTATCATGTAAAGGTATATGAGTTTGAATTTTTGTTTTCAAGGTTTGTTGGTTTTGTGATGTGGGTGAAGTTGGAGAGAGGTGTGGTGTAGTGTGTTGGTCGTTATGTGAGTTGGAAGTGTCATGTGTATTGGTATGGTGAGTACCTTCATGGTGAGTGTCAGGGGTATGGTCGGGATGATCGTCAGGGTCAGGTCTCGATGAGGATTGAGGTAGTTGAGTCATAGATGAGGATGATGTAAAGGAATCTGGAATAAGAAAAGGTAAATCATTAATGACAGAAATATTAGCAACAATAGTGTTATCATGTTTTGATTTTATAAAATCGGGTTGATCATTAAGAGATACTTTAAAACCGATTTTACCTAATTTTGAAGTACTCAAAATATTGTGGCCAAAGGTAGGAGTATAGAGCACTTGAGTAATGTCCCCTATACCGGGTATAAAGATAGATCCTTCATATTCAACTGTATTGGAAGTACCATTTGCTGCTGTAATAGAAATATTGGTTGGGTGAATATCATATAATATGGATTTGTTATTGGTGGTATGCTGTATGCTTCCAGAATCGATGAACCATAGGTGCGTGGTGTCACACAGGTATTGGTGGGTGTTGGGAAAGATGCAAAATGTTTGGGATTCGGAGTTAGAATATATAGATTGTTCAGTGTGTTGTCCCCTTCTGTCTTTATAGTCTTTGTGTGTGGGACCCTTTCTAATGTAAAATTCAGTGGGCATGGATCTTTTAGGTTCAGTATGTTCTTTGATAGTATGATTTCTTTTGTTAGTCTTGTCTGTAGGGGTGTATCCCCTTGTATCATGAGTGTGGGTGGTGTTGTCACCGTGTAGAGGATAGGAGTTGTAGGTATGATAATGTCCTCTATAGTTACAATAATTAAAATTATTTTGATATTGAGAGGGGTGTTCTGCCAGTTTTGGTAGAAGGGTTTGTGTGAAGAATGGGAAGGATGGGAATCATGTTTAGGGTAAAAAGAGTGGTCAAAAGAAGTAGGGTATCTATCAGTATGATAGAGTCTTCTATCTTCAACTATTAATTTGGATTTGATTTCAGCGACAGTGTACATGTGGGGGGGGGGTAAGGAGTGGAGACTATTAATGAATCCTGACCAACCAGGGATGTGTTTAATAGAATTGAAAATGATACCAATCATGGCAGTTTCAGGTACAGGATGATTGCATTGAATCAGTTGTTTTCGCATGGATTCGAGGTGGAAAAGATGTTTGGCCATAGATGTGCCAAGTTTATATATGGTGCTATAAAAGTCACTGGCAAGAGTAGCGATAGTTGCAGGTGAGGGTTTGTTGTAATGTTTTTGTAAGTATTGCCATACTTCTTGTGCAGTAAAACCTATAGGTATAGAATGAACAATATTACTTTCTAAAGTTGACATAAGAGTGGCATAAACATTATTGTGAAGAAAAGTTAAGTCAGATGACCAAGGCTTATTAGGGGGAGATTCAATTATAAGAAATGTGCCTTCTCTTAAAAGATGTAAATGAGTTTCTTGTTCCCAAGTAGGGAAATTATTACCTGAGGTTTGTAATTTTTTGAAGTTTGGTGATAAAGGTAATGGGCCATGTTGTTTAAAATGTTGCAAAACAGTTTCAATTTCTAAAGATAAATTTACATTAGTAGATAAAGACAAAGAATTATTAGTTTCAATATTTAAATCATTACAGTTTAGAGTAATAGAAGGCTGAAATGAGTTACTGTCAGCAGAGATAGGTAATTGAACATTGGATTGTTGATTGGAGTTGTTTGGTGTGAGAGAAGATGTTGTAGGTGATTCAATGATAGGAGGAATAATGGAGGTGGTGGTTGTAGTTTGATTCGGAAGAGCTGCTGCGACGGCGTCGGCTGCTGTAGAAGGTAGGTTGACTTTTGATGCAAAGGCTGCAAAAATCGCGTGAATTTGTTGTTTGGACGGGGCATCTGTAGTGCTGGAGGCGGCAGCGGTGGCATCTTCGGCGATAAGGGGGGGAGCTAGGCGGCGGCTGCAAAGACTGAAAAGGATCTTTTTACATTGGAGACAATATTGGTATCAGTAGAAATATTTGCAGCTGCTGCAGCTGCAGCGGAATAGATGGGGAGGTCTGCAGCGGCGGCAAAAATAGAAAAGTTCTGAAAATTGAAAAAAAATTGGGAGGATTCAAACTCGGTGCCCTGGATGAAGAAGGTAGGGAATCAGTCTGAATATTTCCAGTTGTGGGGTGGGTAGTAGGATGTATGGGGGTAAGGGGGTTGGTTGAGACCTTGTGGTCTGAAGTGGTAGATGTCATTTTGTTTAAAGTGTAGTTATATAAATTGTCGGCCATTTTGTGGACCACATGGTGGAGTGTGGGGGTGGCCATTTTGTCGGCCATTTTTGAAGCCATGCTTTCGGGGAAGGTAGAAGCCATATTGGAAGCAATAAAGTCAATAGGTGGGGAGGGAGGATTTTTAATATAATGGGTGTTTAAAAGGTCAGCCTGGGAATCTATGGTTTGAAGCAAAAAATTGTCGCTTACCAGGTCTGGTGAGATTGAAAGGGTGTTTAATAGTTCAAGAGTTCTTTGAGGAGTCCAGCCTACATTTAGTAGGCCTGTCGTATATAAAGCTTGATATAAATGCTGATTTGGAGAAGCTTGAGAAAATAAAAGTTGGTCTGAAGTTATAGGGTTGGAACATACAAGGGGTTCAGAAGGTTGAAGTCCTTGATGATAGTCATGAGGTGAAGTAGAATTGAGATCGAAGCAAGGTTGTTGTAAGCATGGTTCTGTTCTTTCAGTGTTCGGTTGAAGAGGAGGAAAAAAAATTGGATCCTTTCGTAAAGAGGTTTGTACTTGCTGCGTAGCTTCAATAGAAAGTTTTTTTAGTCTTTTGGATAATGATTGGTGCTGTTTTGTTAAGGATACGGTTAATGCATCAATCTCTTGTAAAGATAGTTCGTTCAGGTTCATGGATTCCATGTTAGGAAAAATCGTTCTATGATTTTAAAATTTACAAAAAATTCATAGACCTGAGGAATAATTTTTCATCGTCTGCTACATTTATCAGATATATATTGATGGCTGTGCTCATTTGGTTCTATGAGGGTTATTTGGTCAATACAGCTTCAGGTTCAAAAGGTTGTTTTTATTATTTACAAATATATACATGCATACGATAATGAACAGAGTGTCCTGTTACATTTTTTTTACTCTAACTGTATGACTCAGATGTTGAGAGGAGAGAGAAGTTCACGTGTTGTCTCGCTGAGAGATAGATGAGAGAGAGAGAGAGAGAGAGAGAGAAAAGGGGGGGGGAGATATCCAAGTGGTTTCTAGGTAAGAGTCCAATAAGAGAGTTCATTGGCTGATATAGTCACATGTGATGTCTGTAAAGACTTAACACCTTCTAGTCTCTGGTACATCATATGCAGGCAATGTCTGACAGTTACTGTTAAAATTCAGAGGTATGATTATTTGGAGCTATTGAAAATTGTAATTCAGCAATATATAGATAGATGGTCTGTGATTCCCTATGCCTTTGGAGATGAAAACTAGTGTTATTTAACATGTGCAAAGCTATTTTTATGGTTTTAGCTAGCAAAATAATATTAATTTTCTGACTACAATGCTAATATGTCATTTATCAAGTACAATATTTATTCTTCATATGACAAAAAGCTTAGAAGGATACTGGGCATGCACCATCACCACTGCCATGTGATCATTCTTTCCATATTCCATGCAGACTTCCAGATGAAGCAAATCTCAGAGCATGTTTAACCATGGGAAGTTTCTATAGCAAGAATATTTTATGAGATATATGATGTTGGAAATAAATGATAGACATATCATATTATGTAGCATATTGGTACTGTTGTCCTTTGAGACATCTTTGAAAGTATAGAAAAGTTGCATTTATTACCTAATTTAACAAAACCACTGTGAATCATTCCATGATAGCTAATCCTGTTCTAGATGTTAGCTGGAAAATTTATTCTTCTGGGGGACATACAGAGAAAGTCTGTATGTCTGTTTTCATAATTTTGTATTGATTGGATTTATATAGTCTTATGCAAGAATTTAGGGGCATCTTCACAAATTCATCTCAAACATTACCTGGGAAAATTAATTATTGCACTGTTTATTCTTCAACACCACCTTAGAGCTGATTCACTTTTATTTGTATATAACTTCATTATCATTGAGATTTCAATTACATTCTGCATATTCTCAGAGGCATTGTATATTCATGGGGAGGGGGGGGCGGAGGAGAGGATTTGAAAGAAATATCTGGGACCAGACATGATTATATTTAATTTTACATTTTGTGAATACTCAGAAACATCTTTGCTACAAGGTAATTGAAGGAAGCTTCTAGTCCAGATCCTGCTTCTCAAAATACTAATCTGAATGTTTGTTTTTGGAATACTTTTTCTCAATTTCTTTACATGCAAGAATTCCAAAATAATAATATTTACAAAATGTTGTACTTTGAAGTAGCGTATGAGTTTTTATGGAAAAAATAAGTCCATAATTTAGCAGATACTTTTTAAATAAATCATAATTTCTCCTATGGCAATATTCATAATCATTTTTTAAAGGAGAGTGATTAAACAAGGATAGTGTCTTGCAATGCAATCTCTCTGAAATAATAAATGCATTAGCTAAAACAGCAAAATCTTAATGGAGAACAGGAGGCAGGAACAAATTGCTTATAGTTCTTTATTTGTTAATTTGATAATATAAAGACATTTCTCTGATGGAAAACATCTCAGTACATGGGGAAGGTAATAGATATAAGAATTATTTTTCAAACCATGGCAAGATAATGGTTACTCATGTTTGGACTTCTAGCCTGCCTTTTCTCCAAAAGTTTATTGTGAATTAACAATGCAAACACCCAACCAGAATGCTTAAACATTATATAGAGAAATACAGATGATATAACTGTTATTGCATTATTTGACAAAGTTACAAAATTAATAGATCACTGAAATGCTGTAGATCTAATATATTTGGACTTCAGTAAGGCTTTTGATAAAATAGACCATAACCTTCTACTTGATAAAATAGAAAAATATGAGTTAGACAGCATCACCATCAGATGGATTCATACGTGGCTGACCAATCACACTCAACATATAGTCCTTAATGGAAGTGCATCTACATGGAGGGAAGTATGCAGTGGGGTATCCCATAGTTCTGTCTTAGGCCCCTGATTCTTCAATTCCGTGATCAATAATTTAGATTTGGGGATAGAAGGGGAATTCATCAAATTTGCAGATGAGACCAAGTTGGCAGGAGTAGCTAATATTCCAGAACATAGACTCAAGCTACAGAAGGATCTTGACAGACTTGAACATTGGTCCCTATCTAACAAAATTAAATTCAATGGAGAAAAAAGTAAGGTTGTACATTTAGGCACCAAAAACCACATCCATAGATACAGAATAGGTGGTACCTGGCTCAATAGTAATAACTATAAGAGGGATCTTGGAGTCCTAGTGCAGAATCACTTAAATACTGTATAACCAAGAGTATGCTGCAGCCGCTAAAAAAGCCAACACAGTCCCAGGCTGCATTAACAGAGGGATATATAATCAAGATCATGTGAAGTGTTAGTACTACTTTATAATGCCTTGACAAATCCAAACTTAGAATATTGCATCCAGTTTTGATCGCCGGGATATACAAAAAATTTGAGATTCTAGGAAGAGTACAGAGAAGAGATGATTAGGGGACTGGAGGCTAAAACCTATGAAGAACGGTTGCAGGAATTGGGTTTAATGAAAAGAAGGACTAGGCGCGATATGATAGCAGTGTTTCAATATTTGAGTGGCTGCCACAAAGAAAAGGGAGTCAACCTATTCTCTAAAGCACCTGAGGGCAGGAGAAGAAGCAATGGATGGAAACTGATCAAGGAGAGAACCAACCTAGAACTAAGGAGAAACTTCCTGATAGAACAATGAATCAGTGGAACAACTTGTGCAGAAATTGTGGGTGCTCCAACACTGGAGCCTTTTAAGAAAAAAATTGGACAACTATTTGTCTGAAATGGTATAGAGTTTTCTGCTTTGGGTAGGGGGTTGGACTAGAAGACCTCCAATGTCCCTTCAGACTCTCTTATTCTGTTATTCCTTTCCTGAACAATTTTATTAAAGTGTGACACACTTTATGGCTGTTGGTTGGCTAATTTTGCTTCATGTTACTTTGAGGTCTGAACTTTGGATAGCACACTTTTACCCAAAGTGGGTTCCAAAACCTGGTTATTATTCTTATTGGTGTTTTTGACCTGGTCAGAAGCAAAATAACAAATTTCTTGGGAAAAAAGTTTAATTAGAGAAAGCAACTTTTTAAAGAGCTACCCATATTCTTACCTTTATACTCCATAATGCCACCTGGATTTTGAAATGCAAAGTCAGAATTCTAAAATGCAAAGTCAGCAAAGTCAGTTACAATTTTAAAAAAATTCTTTCATCAGAAGACATTGTCAGCACAATTCTGTAGAGCTATATCTTATATTACATGAGTGAGCCTTTGCTCATTCAGTGGGAATGTTCTTTCTTCTGATTAACTTTGTAGTGTTTTTTGTCGCTCAGGCAGATTTGGGCTGCAGAGTTAAGGGACAATTTAATTGTCCTGCGACATCCCTAACACTGGTCAAAGGATACTCTATAATGCAATACATTATATTGTGCTGGTTGTTCTACTGTTAGTGTAATATAATTGTAATTGCATATAAATAGCAAACGAAGCGAAACAAGAGCTTAGCCGGTCACTTCATGATGCAGTGTACTGAGACAAAGAATCTTGTGAAAAGGACAAATAGAAGTAGCTGTTCTGGGGAATGGGTATGCCAACATCTGGATCCCCTGAATTTTATTTGTAGTGCCAGAACTACAAAAAGTTATAATAGTAGTTTCCAAGCAACTCAAAGGGCTAAATCCCCACCCTACAGGATTTAACAATTTCTAATCTGCTATTTCTATATGATTTAGGTCTGGTGATTTCTAAAAACACCCCAATGAGATGGGAAAATGAAAGCCATTTTATGATGGTTGTATTGTATCCATACAATATAAAGAATTGTCTTTGTTTTGCTTTGCTTTGCTCCGGATTCTTTTTCTTGTTCATGTTTTCATAGATCATATTTAGGTAGCATGGACTGTCTTCCTCCTGTAACTTCTAAGCAGTAGCCCTGAGTGCTTTTTTGGCTAAATATCAGGTTTTTCATGCTTCAAATAAATCAACAACTTCAATATATATTCCCTGTTGATCAGAACTTGTAATCTCAATAAGGCACAAACTTTATGAAACATCTGGAAATGACAACAAAAGGAAATGACACAGTATATCCAAATTGGCTTTATGTTTAAACCTCATGTTTATTTAACCTGAAGAAGAAGCAAACATATAGCTAGAAAATAGTTCTGTGCTGGTTTGACTCCTTTCTCCAAGGCTGAGCCCAATCAAATGTTGATAGGGAGTAAGAGATCCAGCCACTAGCAGCTCTCCTTTGGTGTGCCACAGAGCTCAGTATTCTTTCTGCTCCTGTTTAACATTTACATTAAACTGCTGGGTGAGATCATTTACATCACCACATCTGGTGACCTCAGTGGTGTTGTCGCTATCCTTTCACAGTGCCAGGAGACTGCAGGGGCCTGAACGGGGGAGAATGGGCTGCAACTGAACCATGGATGCATGGAGCTTCCAGATCTGGATCTTTGATATCTTTAGTTCTGAATGGGGTTGCACTATCCCGTGCAGACCCAGCCCGCAACCTAGGGATTCTCCTGGAGTAGGAACTCCTGCTAAAAGAACAGGTTGCAGTTGATGGCTAGGAGATCCTTTGCACATCTTCAGTTTGTGCACCAGCTGCAGCCTTCCCTGGATCAGAACTCCCTGTGCTCAGTCATTCAAGCCCTAGTCATCTCTTGTCTGGATTATTGCAATGCACTTTACCTGGGGCTACCCTTGAAATGCATTCAGAAGCTTCAAAGTGCAGAAGCACAAACTGTCTTAGGGGTCCATAGAATGGCCCGTGTTACATCACTACTTCATAAACTGTACTGGCTGCCGGTTTGGTTATGCCCTTTAAAGCTCTCCATGGCATGGACCTGCTAAGACAAGTCTGCCCTACTCATTCTGGCAGAAGAGGCCTGCTGCAGGTCCCATCAGTCAAGGAAATTTGGCTGGTGGCATCCAGAAGAGGAGCCTTCTCTGTTGTAGTGCCAGCCTTCTGGAACATCCTGCACTCTGGGGTAAGGTTTGCTCCCACCCAGTTCTATCCTTCTGCAAGGGTCTCAAAACCTAGCTCTGCCAGTTGACCTGAGGTCCTAATAAGCAAGTATCACACTGGAGGTGGCTACTGGTCTAACAAGATGATCCATTTCCCCCCTGCACTTCCTGCTCCCTCTCTGCCCAACTTTTAATTCATATTACTGTACTTTTATTATTTTATTGTTTTCATTGCTTTGCTATTGTTTGTTTACATTTTTTAAAAATAATTTTCTCCCATTTTACTGTTATAAGTCGCCCAGAGTAGCCCCACAGCAGGATAGGTGGCAAATAAATTTAATAAACAAACAAATAACTAATACATATAATAATGCATTATTGATATCATCTCATTAGATGGTGACACCTTGACAGGTCTTGTCTGGATCAGACTTAATTTGTACTTGGATGAGAATAAAAATATAATAGAACTTAAAAAGCATTTGAAAATTTTTTTTGAAATAAACTTGAATAAAGGTACCCCAATTGAAATTGTATGGGACGTGAGCAAAGCTTATATGAGAGGGGTGCTTATTTATATGAACTCTAAACATAGACTGATTCGACAAAAGAAAAGATCTGAACTGGAAGTAGAAATAAAGAATAAAGAACAGCTACTTATTAAAACCCAACAGATGAAAGAATACGTGGTGTTATAAAACTTTTGAAAGACCAATTTCAAATGCTCATGGCGGAACAAGTTGCAACAAATTTACAATATGCGAAGCATAATACATTTTGTAATGCCAATAAACCAGGCAGATGGTTGGCCTATACATTAAGGAAAAAGCAGAGTATACGGACTATTGATAGTATTGATATTGGAGGGAAAGAAATTTTTCAACAAAAATTAATTAAAGAAGCTTTTGTGGACTATTATACTAAACTATATGCTAAAGATGATGTGCAGAATGGACTTATAGAAAAATACTTAGATAATAAAAGAGTTACAAAAATTACTGATCAACAAAAGGAAAGAATGAATTATCCTATAACAGAAGAGGAGATAATGGCAGCAATTAAACAATTAAAAACAGTTAAAGCTCCTGGAACGGATGGTTTGACTGCAGTGTATTATAAAACTTTGCAAGCAGAAATGGTGGAACAACTTAGAGATCTATTTTGTAATATTCAACAAGGGGGTAAAATACCCCCATCATGGACAACAGCTTATATTTCTTTGATACCAAAAGAGCAAGCAGGTCCTAAAAAACCGGAGAATTATAGACCAATATCTCTTCTGAATACTGATTATAAAATTTATGCAAAAGTACTAGCCAACAGGTTGATGCCAGTAATTCAAAAGGTGATTCATGAAGATCAAGCGGGATTTATCGAAGGTAGATACATGAAGGACAATGTAAGGCAAGTAATAGATTTATTGGAATATCTTGAAAAGAATAAACAGATCCCTGCAGTGCTGGGTTTTTTGGATGCGAAGAAGGCCTTTGATAGAGTGGATTGGAATTTTCTACTAAAGACTTTAAAAAAGATGGACTTTGGGGATCAATTTATACAGGCGGTTTCAGCAATTTATCAAGAGCAAAAGGCACAGATTATTATTAATGGAAGTCTGACAACAGAGTTTAAAATTGAAAAAGGAACAAGACAGGGATGTCCGTTTTCCCCATTGTTGTTTATTTTAACACTAGAAGTCTTGTTAAACACAATACGGGACTCTAATATCTTGAAAGGTATAATGATAAGGCAAGAGGGACTTCCGGCGGTGACGTCATCGTGTTAGGGACGAAAGGAACGGTCTCCGTTCTCCAAATCCCTAATATCGCCGATTTAGGAGCCGATTTAGGCACTATTGACCTCGGAGAGGTCAATAGAAAAAAGGGGAAACTCCGAGGACCTCGGGGAGGACAGCAATCCCCCCCGAAGGTTCAGGAAACCCTCCTTAATCCTGATCGGGGAAAAACCAGCTGCTCTGGCTGGCCAGAAACGTTGACAGCTGACTAAGAGGGAAGCGAAAATCAGACAAAGAAGACTTCGGTGGAAAGATCGGGAAGGAAGGAAAAAAGCTCAAAAGGTATATGTACAACCCATAACGTGAGATCGAAGGCAGAAGAAATTAAAACTCCAACTAAGAAACTAGATAAGCGGCGACTGGAGAAATAAGCGGAGACGGCTTCCATCTTGACAGTGACAGCGCACAAATCAGCAGCTGGTGAAAGCGGAGGAAATCCAGGGGAAACCCGGGAGGAGAAAGCGATCCCGAAGAAGCTTGGATTTTGAATATTTCGCTACAGAAGAGAGTTGGAACTTAAGGAGAGAAAGGGATTAATTTGATAGACTTTGTGGAGGTGACAACGAGACAATTAACAAACAGTTGATACTGGAAGAGAGAGCGGCAGGAAAACTCCGTTTAAAGTGGAAGCCAGTGACTTTTGGAGCTAAATTAAATCAACCTAAGCGGAATATTTCTCTTTGGACTTTTTGGACCTTTGGACTTTGGAGATCTGGAGGTTTGGACTTAGACATCGGGATTTGGATTATTCTACCCCCTACTTTGGTGGACATTGGACATTCAATCTAAAAGTATTGGGACACTAGACATTAGACTCTGAACAATAAATAAGAAAGATACAAACCTGGGAAGAAGAGAAGGAAAAAAAAAGAGAGAGAAAAGAGTGATCCAGAAGAAGAACAATTAACTGTAAAGTATAATTAATTGTATTAAAAGCTGATAACAAATTAGTGATTAAGAACCATAAAAAGCATTAATATTAATATTAAATGTACTGTTTGTGAAATCTCATATATAATCCTATATACTATATATATAACTGTTAATTTAATTTTATATTTACTCTGAATATATATCTATATTTATCTTAGTGCTATATTTTATTTCGGTAGTTAAATAATATATTGTTTTGTATGTTTAGCTTTGAAAAACTATAGTAGACAGATTAACTGATTGATTGATTAATTCATTTTAAGATTGAAATTAAGGGTAATTGATTTGACAAATACTAATTAATAGTACTTAACAATAAATTTAAATAAGATAGTAAGTAATTAAATATAAGGATAGCTAACTGATGAATTGCTGAAATATTAGACTTTTCCCTCACTCCCTCCCCTTATATTCTACCCCCATGTTTAGAGAGTAATATAGACCAGATAGCCATTTTGAATTGAAGATCTCTGTAAAATATTGAAAAGGGGAAAACAGAACTTATAGATAAATTTACATATAGACAGTGATAGGGTGACAAGGAAATTCAGTTTAGTTGCTTATCTCCCTGGGATTACTGGGACGATTGAAAGCCACCAATCATACATAAACTTCAAAAGAAATAGAACAGCCCAAATAGTAATCAGTATATGAAATTCTGGGAGAAGATAATAAAAGAAATACAAATGGCAACTACAAGTTCAACAACAATTTCTAAGTTAAGTAAGAAAATACCATCAAGCCAGATGATACTCACGGCCTCCCCAGTACAACAAAAAACAGTTGAAACTACGGAAAAGGATAAAGCAGCTCCCACCCTTAGTATGCAAAACATTCATTCCATATTAACGACGATCCAGGAAGGAATGAATAAAATGCAAGAGACCATGGCCTATAACCACGAGGAGACAAGGAAAAACCATGAGGAACTTAGGATGGATGTGGGAGAGATAAAGGATAATATTAGGAATATGGACGAGAAGATAGGAAAGATACAACATAAAATAGAGGAAAATGAACAGAGGATTTATAAGGTGGAGGAGAGAATAGAACATACGAATAAGAAAATGGAGAAGATGGAATATAACCAAGCAGCTACTAACAAGGACCTAGAGGACACAGTATCATATCTTGAGATGGAGAAGGCATCCTTCTATTTAAGGTTTCAGAACGTAGAAGAGCAAAAGGAGGAGGACTTAGGAGAACTCATGACCGAGATACTTTCAGAAGTGACCCAGAGAAACAAGGAAGAGATACGAAGTGGAATAGACGAAATCTATAGAGTTCACACGAACTACACCCGGAGAAATAAATTACCAAAAGAAATACACATCAGATTTACAAAAAAATCGTTAAAAGAAGAGATCTATAGGAAGATGAGAGAGGATACAGCTATGTATAAGGGAAAAGAAATTTTAACCCTCAAACAGATACCAAAAAGGACGAGGGACCAAAGAAGGAACTACAACTTCCTAACAGCACAGTTAAATAAATTTAAAATAAAGTTCCGCTGGCTAATACCGGAGGGTCTACTAATCTCCTGGGAAGACAAAAAATATAGAATTGATAACGTAGGAAAAGCACAGGACTTCTTTGACCAACACTTCGCGCTGGAGGAGGAGCAGGAGAGTAGAAAAGAAGAGGGTCCTAAGAGGCAAGAGGAACAGCGGACAGAGAAAGAAGAAAGAGACCGAGAAGAGGGGAGAAGATTGGAAAGAGAAAGAATGGAGAGAGAGGGAGCGAGGGAAAAGACGCAAATGATACTTAGAAACACAAAAAGACTTCAATCAACGGATAAATAAATAAAGAGAGATGGAAAAAGAGCTAAAACTTATTTCAATCAATATAAACGGACTTAACTCACCAGCTAA
This sequence comes from Arizona elegans, assembly GCA_022577455.1. Taxonomy (NCBI): domain Eukaryota; kingdom Metazoa; phylum Chordata; class Lepidosauria; order Squamata; family Colubridae; genus Arizona; species Arizona elegans. Next base: position 110,918,610 of record JAKOOJ010000004.1, on the reverse strand, counting down.
AAGAAAACACACATTTACAAAACTTCAAAAGCTAGATATGGATATTATAACACTCCAAGAGGTACATATTAAAAGACAGCATCAAAAATTAATGGACAATCAAAGATTAGGAAGACTATACGCAGCTCTTGGAGACCAAAAAAAGAGAGGAGTTGTAATATATGTGAAGAAATACCTAAAAACAAAACAAATATATGCAGATACAGAAGGACGTTTCTTAATAATAGAAATACAAACAGAATCCAAAACAATATTATTAATATCCATATATGCACCCAACGGAAACCAAAATGATTTTTTTAAAAAGCTACACAATATAATTAAAGACCTGGAATACGAAACTATCTGTATAGTAGGAGATTTCAACGCAATCACGGACATAGAAAAAGACTATCGGAGTAATAAACAAAGTAAAACCAGAAAGAAAACTTTACCGGAACCTTTCAAAGATATGATCAACGAACTACACCTACATGACGTATGGAGAGAGGCAAACATGCAAACGAAACAGTACACATATTATTCGAACCCACATCAGTCATGGTCTAGGATCGACATGGCCTGGATGACTTCAGACCTCAGAGAGGAGGTAAAAGATATCGAGATAGCAGTGAACACCTGGGCAGATCACAACCCCATTAAAATAATATGGAAAGGACATCGAAAGCAAAGGAGGTGGATGATGGATACGGGAATAATAAAAGATAAGGAATATATACAGATGATTGAGAAAGAGGTTAAAATGTTCCTACAAATAAACACTAAAGAACAGACATCGCTTCAAAATCTTTGGGACACAATTAAAGCATACATAAGAGGTCTTACAATCGCGTATATGGCAAAAAAAAATAAAGAGAAACAACGGTCAAGGAATAAGTTGTTAGAAGAACTCAGAACATATGAATTAGAATTGCAGAAGGACCCCCAAAACAAAACAATAAAAGGAAAATTAAACCTTACTAAACACAGAATCAATCTGATTACCCAGACAGAAATCGCACAGAAAATCAAATTAGCAAAACAGAAACAGTTTGAGCATGCAAACAAAACGGGGCACTGGTTAGCGTATAAATTGAAAAAAGAGAAAGAAAGGAGAACAATATTTCAATTGCAGGACGAGACAGGACAAACATACCATACCAACCTAGATAAAAAACGTATAGTCAAAGACTTTTTTCAAAGTCTCTATAAGAAAGAAGAGATTCGGGATGAAGACATTAAGGAATATCTATGTAAAACAAACATTACAAAACTAGAGGAGTCCCACAGAGAAGCATTAAACAGACCAATCACGATGTCTGAGCTGGTGGAAGCAAGGAAAAAGCAAAAAACACAACAAGGTCCCAGGCCCGGATGGAATACCAACGGAGTTTTATAAAAACTGTCAAAATGCAATGGATGAACTGTTACTCCAGGTCCTCAATGATGCATTATTAGAAGCAGAAATTCCCAAATCCTGGACTGAAACCATTATTACACTCATCCCTAAAGAAGATACAGACCCTACACAAGTTAAAAATTATAGGCCGATTTCATTGCTTAATGTAGATTATAAACTCTTCATGTTGGTTATAATGCAAAGACTGAAATCAATTATTCATAAATACATACATACAGATCAGAACAGTTTTGTTCCAAGAAGACAGATCAGAAATAATATAAGAACAATTATCAATGTCCTGGAATATTACGAGAAAAGAAGTGATAAACAAGCAGCCTTAATTTTCCTAGACGCACAAAAGGCCTTTGATAATTTAAATTGGAACTTCCTCATATTGCAACTAGAAACCATGGACTTTGGTGCTAAATTTTTACAAATGATTAGAAAAGTATATTCCCTCCAAACGGCCAAAATTATGATTAATGGAGATATGACCGAAAACCTAGATATACAAAAAGGTGTGAGACAAGGCTGCCCTTTATCCCCACTATTGTTCATAATCTCATTGGAAATATTATTAAATGAAGTCAGGAAAGATGCCGAAATAAAAGGTTTGAGAACACAGAAAGAAGAGTACAAATTGCAAGCCTTTGCTGATGACATGGTATTTATAATGGAGCAACCAGAAATAACAGGAACCAAACTTCTAGCGAAGATAGAGGAATATGGAAGAGTCGCAGGGCTTAAAATTAACAAACAAAAAACTAAAGTATTAACAAAGAACTTGACAAAGGTACAAGAGACAAAACTAGAAGATAAATTAGGAATACAAATTGTAAAGAGAATAAAGTATCTAGGAATCTGGCTTACTGCTAAAGCAATAACAATTAGAGAAGACAATTACAATAAATTAATGAAACAAATCAGAAAAGACCTGGAAACGTGGAATAAATTACAACTGTCATTCCTAGGGAAAATTGCATCCATAAAAATGAATATACTGCCTAGATTACTCTACCTTTTCCAAGTAACCCCAATCTGGCCAGGAAAGAACTTTTTTAAGGACCTTAATAAAATAATAACAAAATTTATTTGGAATGGGAAAAGGGCCAGAATCAAAATAAAATGTATGCAAGATACTCGGGAAAAAGGAGGTTTAGGCCTACCGGACTGGGAGCTATACTACAAAGCAGCGTCGCTAAACTGGATAAGGGACTGGATAGACCTTAAGAATAAAAGAATGCTATCACTAGATAGCTTTGAATTACAACGCGGATGGCATGCCTTTCTGTGGGAGGGAAAGGACAAGCACCATGGATACTTTCAGCAACATATTATCAGAGAATCATTGTACAAATCATGGCAAGAGGTTAGGAAACATTATACCAAGATCCCACGATGGCTATCGACAATGGAAGCACAAATATATCCCAATGCCATGGATATAGAGAAAATGAGGACTTATAAAGAATTACTGAACAGTGAAGGAGAATTACAAACAAGACAAGAACTACAAAATCAGGGTATAGATATTGATTGGTGGCCATACATGCAAATAGAATCAAGATATAAAACTGATATAAAACTGATCGGGCACAATTCGAATTCCAAAATGAACCAAATGAATTGGATAAAATATTACAAAGCACAGATGAGAAAATGATTACCAAAATTTATAAGTACTTATTAAAATACAAATTGGAAGAGGAGGTTGTCAAAGAGAATATGATAACATGGGCCAAAAACATAGGATATACTATTGAATTGGATAAGTGGGAGAATCTGTGGAAGATAAATTATAAGATGAAATTGTCCATACCCTACAAGGAAAACCTTTACAAAATGTTCTACCGATGGCACCTCCCGCCGGCGCGCCTAGCCAAGATGTTCCCAAATACATCTCCGATGTGCTGGAAATGTAAATCACAGAAAGGGACATATTATCATCTCTGTTGGCTATGCCGAAGGGCAAAACAATACTGGCAACAAATTAAAACAGTGATTGAAGAAATCACAAAACAAAAACTTGAAATGAGACCGGAAACCTTCTTATTGGGAATAATCACAGCAAACTATACCAAAGAAATAAAATACCTGATCATTCATATCCTCACAGCAGCACGTATACTATTTGCCCAACATTGGAAATCTGAACAGTTACCCACAGAAGACAAAATAATAGCTAAAATTACAGAATGTGCAGAATTGGATAAGCTTACAAAAGAAATACAAGAGAAAGACGATACTGATTACTATTTAGTATGGCAAGGATGGTACAGCTGGCTGGAGGGAAAAATAGGAATACAAAGATAATTTTTTGACTATTTAATAGAAATGCATAGAAGTAAATATATAACCATGTAAACAGGTGATTGTAGATATTGATACAAGTAGAAACATGAAAAATAACCCACCGTTGTAGTAACTTCTAAGAGTCAGTCATTGGACTGAACTGATGTTTGTTTGTTTTGTATGCCGTTTAATGTATTTATGTTGGTTTTGTTTTTTCTTTTTATTATTAATAAAAAAAAAATTTTTTAAAAAAGGCAAGAGGATTACAGAATAAAGGCATTTGCAGATGATTTGATTGTTACCCTAACACAGCCAATGGGATCAATAATCCAGATGAAGGACATTATACAAGATTATGGTAAAGTTTCAGGTTTTAGACTGAACGAGAATAAAAGCTAAACTGGGGATATAGCTTAGGCTGGGGAATCTTGGTAAAAAAACATCACGGAAGAAAGCAGTGGGAAACCATTTCCAACAAAACTGTATGACCACTCCATGCAGTCACCAAGGGTCTTAATTCAACATGAGGATATATTTATTCACACAAGACTAAAAAAAACTCTTTGTTGGAGATATAGAGTGATGTGGCAATGCCCCGGATGAAAAATTTGGAAGCAAGGTGCTAATGTTATTTAGATGCTATGTTACCAAGCAAATTGCTAAGAACTGGGATGCTAGAATGTGTTTGTATTAGAATTTTTACTCTAAGGATGCGCTTGAACATACTGCTGAAGGGGAAGACACAACTTTGCTGCTTAATGAACAAACATATTATTCCCCATTCCTGAGCTTTTTGAGGGATAAAATTGTTGCACCTAATTTCAAAGCAATGGAGCTCAAATGGGAAAGATCACCTGTGGTGACATTTATTGACTTGTATTACATGAAAGCAGATCCCACCTTTCTTCTCCATCTTCTTGAAAGATTTTCAGTCTTTTAGAAATGATTTTTTTTATTTTAAAAATTTAGATGAAGACTGCATGTTACATTAATTTATGTATTTGTAGTGTATTTTTTATAATCGACATTTTAGGAAAACTCAGTCATGTTGCAGAAGTCCACAAGTTGCAAACCTGAAACATTTTTAAATACCTTCTAAAAGATTTAGGTTAATTGTTGCTGAGTTGATTCACACAACTTGTTCACCATAATATAACTTATTTGATTTTGGTTTAATATTTCCTATGAATCAGTGATGGGTTGCTCCCGATTCGGTCCGATTTTATAGAACTGGTAGTAAAACTGACGGGAGGCTCCACCTGCCATGACATCATCATGGGTGATCTGCGCATGCACAGAAGCTTCTGCACATGTGCAGAAGCATGCACACAAGCGCAAGCAGTCCCATTGCGAATCGGTAGTAACGATAAGTAGAACCCAGCCCTGCTATGAGTGTAAGCTAAAGACAGAATTTCCTCGCCTGTATTTTCACACTGTCTGCAAAAGATGGAAAGTCCCACTTGTGGTAGAATGAGTATGAAGACTATTAGCTAGTCACTCAGCTGGTTAATTAAAAAATAAGACAAGGAAGAAGTGAGTTTATTTTGTTGAAACTTAATTACAGAAATGATTCCTCATAGAGAATGTTCTGAAAGATGTTAAAGGATTTATTTTTTTAGGTATTTTGTGAAATTTTTATCTCTCCAGCTGGGATTATTTGATGCCTCTCCATTCTGAGAGTGTTACTTAATTTTATTTATTTATTTGTTAAATTTATTTGCCATCCATCTCGCCATGGGCCTACTCTAGGCAGCAACAATAAAATAGAAAAAAAAAGATTAAAATTTTAAAAGTAACAATAGTAAGGGAATAAAACAATAAACAATGGAAGTGCAATAACATGAAGATGATCAACAAAAAGATGAGTGGAAGGGGAGCAGGAAGTGCAGGAGGGAGGTGTTTTTAAAAAAAATTAAAATATGTAAAGGGGAAAGCAGGAAGAGATCCTTTGCTGATCCACAACCTGCAGTGTCCCCATGCTAATTGCATAAGTTTTTTCTCCGGAACAGATTGATAACAATGAGTGGAATGATTAACTTTTGCCCCCACACTGCTGGATATGTGGGCCAGCTAAGGAGGAGAGAGGTCCATTCTTTTTCCACTACTGCATACGGAGATAGCTGTGAAGAAAATATGTGGCAGTTGTAACAAAAATATCAGCTTAACCTGTAAAGACAGCCAGGGGTGAAAAAGAAACTGAAGATTAGCCTTATACCTCTTGTGAGTATAGGGGGAGGAAAAGAAAAATTATATCAGGCTTTCAAGATTCAAGCCCTTATCAATAATGTAGAGTCCTATTATTTTTTTGTGGTGACTATTTCTGGACCTGGTCTATTTCAAAGGGTTGACATCAATCATGGAAACCATGCAGGGTAATTAAAGAGGGATGCTGCATTTCTCCTCTATTAAGCCTTTTACTCACTTGTGTGACATTCCATATTGCATACATTACAAAGTTACTTACAAAAAATGGGAAATAGTAACAGAACAATACATTTTTTAATTTGTTGAAAAACACTCTTCCTAAATTATGTGGGAAGATGGATGGTTGAATCAGCATTTGCTCCTCTTCCATGTAGCAGCCACATCATTTGTGAAGAGGCCAAATATAGCATGTAGGTGAAGAACCAACAGTAACTTCAATAATGTGGCTTTCTTCAACTTGCATAGATCTGCACTTCTAAAAAAAATCAATTGCTCAGTTTTGTTGAACAATTTCGATGGCTTCAAGAACAAAGCTAAACTTTATTTCACTGATGTATTGTTAACAAAGTACGTGAGCAAAGTAAGCATGCCAACACAAGATCTTTTGACAAGTCATTGTTAATTGGAGGAATCTTTATAAAGTCATTCACAAATATGAAGAGACTCTGGTGAGCCCTTAGTACATGGGTGTCAAACTCGCCACATCACATTGCCATCACATGACGTATCACAACGTTTTTTCCCTTCACAGAGCTGGGGTGACGCATCCGGCCCGCGGGCTGCCAGTTTGACACCCCTGACTCAGTAGAAACTAGATAATCAGATATGGATTTAAAGCTCCATAGGATCCATAGCTGGTCAGCTGCTCAACAGAATCCAGAAATCTTGACAACTGAATCTTACTTTTGTTTTTGCAACTTAGTGGCTCCTTCCATTGTACCTGAGGACAATAATTCAACATAAGGGAGTGAAATACCATTTGGCACACACAACTTTCTTTGCTGCCTGCACTAACACATTTGGCAATTTAGCAGCCATGCCAGCAGGCATCCTGTGAAAAAAGCAGCAATATACACACCCAGTTCCTGTTTAAATGTGTGATCAGTCGGCTGTTCCAAATGGTGCTGCCCTAATGTCTTAATGTTTGTTTTTACAGGTATATTTTTATACTAACGTAATCACAGAAATCTGAGTGCGGTACAAAAACATCTTATTAACTACAAAAATACAATCAGTTAAGATAAACATAAATTGTATAACATTTTTGTGTCATTTTCTAACTATTTAAGAAATAGTATGCTGAATTCACTTCAGTGGTGGATTGCTCCCGGTTCGCACCGGTTCACAAGAACCGGTAGTAAAAATTTGTACTAGTTCGGAGAACCGGTAATAACATTGGCTGGCCACGCCCCCGAACCGGTCTCCGGTCTGATCGCCGCTCGCTTACCCCCCCCACCTCACCAGAGGCTTTTTTTTTTTACTTTTGAAAGCATTTTTTCTACAACCTCTTCGTCTGAAAAAATGCTTTTAAAAGTAAAAAAAAAGCCTCTGATGATTATGTGGCTCAGCTCGGATCGTCAGAGGCTTTTAAAAGAATTTTTGTACAACCTCTTCAGGTTGTATGCCTTAAATGCCTTTAAAAGCCTCTGGCGATCCCAGCTGAGTTGCCTGATTGTCAGAGGCTTCTAAAAGCATTTTTTTCTGCAACCTCTTAAGGTTGTAGAAAAAATGCTTTTAAAAATAAAAAAGACAAAGTTGGCCATGCCCACCCAGTCACATTACCCCCACCAAGCCATGACCACAAAATAAGCCACGCCCACAGAACTGGTAGTAAAAAAATTTAGAACCCACCCCTGATTCACTTGCTTCCAAAAGATCAACAGAATGGAGCAGATCTTACTTCCGGGATTTGGTTGTTCCATAACATGTAGGTCATGACAGAAAAACTGGGAGTGGAGAATTTTCCTAGGAAGTTCATATGAGAATTCTAATTGAGGGTGGCAATCTTGAAAATATTTTGATGCCATGTATGTCATACATTGGGAGAAAAGAATTAAATCTTCACTAGCTGGCATCATTAGCACTATAGCATTTTTTCAGCTACCAACAAACCATGCTAGATTTACCCGCCTGTTAAGTCATGAGCAAATGGCTGGAAAACCACAATAGATGCATTTACACAGCATGCCGAGTCCAAAACAAGTTACATTATGGCTTTTCTCATGGGAGAAAACACTGGCTTGGCTTGTAAAACCCTGGCCAATTGGCAGTGTAATGCCATCCTTCAAGCATTATAGGCATGACATTTTGCCAGTCCTTGTGGTACAGTGTGTTTGTTGGAATATATATTTACATACAAATGTATCTGGTACCTCTCAAGCTTCAGTTTTCAGTGCATGGCCATGTATTTAAAATAAATATACAGGCAGAAAGAAAAGAGAAAGGAGAAAATGGAAAGGAAAGCATACATTCCCTATAGTAGAGATAATGTTATTTTATTGCTCCAGGCTGGCAGCTTTAAGAATAACAAATGAAACAGAATTTTTGTTCTTGCTATCGTTTCACAATACACACAAAAGAAATGCAGGGAAGAAAATATACCTCTATGTGCACAGAGTGAAAATATTTTCTAATGAACTCAGGGCACTGGGATTGCCGACACAGCCCTTTGACAGACCTGGACAATACATGTCTCTTACCTAATTATTTTTCTACCCCCCAATGACATTATTATTGGGTTCTCAAAGTAGCAGGACTAAAAAGGAGAATCACAAAACAGCCTTCAGTCGCTTTGTAGTTTCTTCTAAAATAAGTGGATCAGAATTGAAAATAGTCAGCCAAAATGGTGAGCTTCAACACTGAAATCTTGAGGCTCACTTTCTTCCTTTTTTTTTATTAAGTACTTCTTGTTTGGAGAGTTTGTAGTGTAGTTTTTACATCATTTTAGAATTGTATTATTTGCTTATGATTCTAGTAATAGATTTTAATGGCTTTTATTGTGCTGTTTTATTGTGAACTGCTGTGAAGAGTCCTATAAGCACTGGAAGATGATGGCGATAATAGTAAGTAATCAAAGCTCCAACTTTGCACGCGATCCAAATTCTTTATAAGAATGAATAGAAAGATAAATCATGTCTGTATGCGTGATGGGTTGGCCCTGGTTAGCCTCCTCCCACCAACCCTGATGTCATCAGAATGCTTCTGTGCATGCGCAGAAGAGAGAGAGAGAGAGCGCAGCCCCATTGCAAACTGGTAGTAAAGATAAGTAGAACCCACCCTGGTCTGCATATGCTAGCTTTATTTTTCATAGTGTATTCTGCTTTTCTATATCAATTTTACAATATATCTGGAGTGTGGGAACCAGGGAAGATGAAATAAGGCCATGGAAATTGCAGTGAATTTGTGGACAATAGAAAAACAAGAGACACTCCTTGAAGTAAAGTTTTTACAGAGTCAGATTTTGGGTGTTTTCACTTTAAAAGTACCACGATCTTGCTGGCTTGAACTGATTATTTAAATAGTTTTAAAACCTAATTCAAGTTTTAAATTACCAAGCTCTGATTTGTATTTTTACCAGTGCTGAAATCCTCCATGGATTGCAGCTGGTTCGCTGCCCATGCATGTGGAGAGCACACCAAATGCATGCTGCCCGTGTATGCACAATGCACACCAAGTGCACACTGCACGCACATATGCACAATGCGTGCCAAACTCACGCTGCATGCCAAATGCACGCTGAGTGCATGCACGCAGTACACACCAAACATACGCTTTGCGCGGAAAAAGGAGGCTTGGGAAGGTAAGTAGAACAGTGAGGGGGGAAACAGCTGTACTGCGTGATTAAGCTTACCTAGAAAGGAGGATTTCCTGCTTTCTAGCAAATATAAACCATGCGGCACAGCTGATCATTGGAAATACGGGTTCAGATGAACTGGTAGCTTTTTTTAACTATTAGTTTGCCCAAACCATAGCTTTTTAACTACTGGTTCGCCCGAACCAGTGTGAACCGGTAGCATTTTGCCCCTGATTTTTACCATTATTGTTTTGATACTTAGTATGTACTATTACACTGTTTTACAGCATATGTACCATTATGAATGTGGTGTTAACTGTTTTTTATATACTTTTTATCACATCATTCATTGTAAAATAGTCCCAGAATTCATTCCATGTAACAAATCATCAGCTAAAATCTAATAAAAATACAATGCAATGGAAAAATTCAATGTACTAAATTTATTTTATTATAATTGTTTATTTTATACAAGTTGTTTGGAGGGGACAGTTGTTTCTAGTCTCATCATTCCTGAACGAATGCAACAGAACAGAGTTATCTTCTTTAGTACTATTTTAACAGGAAGTCTCCTCATCAAGAGGGGTAGTTTTTGTACATGGTTCAGTTTCTCTCTCTCCTCTTCTGCCTCGAAGTTGGAATTGTTTGCAGATGCAGAAATGTGATTACAAAGCCAACCAGGTAGCTTTAGCGTGGAAGATATTGCAGATGGCACGGTTAAAGGAGATATAGTACATGTGTATTATTGATAGCCTCTCAGGAATTTTCAGCGTCTGGATAATCTTCTAATTAACCAAACTGAGTGCAGGTTGCTTTTCTGCACTAGGAGTCTCAAATATATTCCCCTGAAATTGTTCCTTCCCACCACCAAGTTGCCATGGAATATTTTGATAGAAAGATTCGGCGGGGGGGTGTGGTGTGTGTGTGCATTTTAGGACCCGGAGAAATCTGTGGAAAATTTAGCATATTTTTTAGTATGATGGAATTTGCAGGTGAAATGTTGCAAGATTTCTGCAAAGTGAACTAGATGTAAGGAAGACCAGCAAAAACCTTTGAAGTGTAGAATGGGGATTGGTTGAACTATTGGAGGGTAAGAAATATTTTGCTATATACAATAAAGCAGCTGACTGCTTGTTCTGTGAACGAGGAATGTTAAATATATGAAAATTAATAAAAGTACTGTATGAACTTAAGTTAAATTTGTAAATATTCCAAATTCTTGTGGTAAGTTTAGAATGCTAAAGGATAGTCCACCCTTTTGAGAAACAAATGTCAGCACTGAAAGTTCCACCACTAAGCAAAAGATCTTTGCTAAAAAAACAACAACTTTCAGATAGCAAGAGTTGTCTGAACATTTTCCTCAAAGTCTGGGTCTAATTGTAGAAATACAACACAGGTGAAATCAGAAGCATTAATTGTACAATGAAGGGATCTGAATGACAGCAAGTGGATTGGAAAGTAAATACCTATTTGAGTAAAATGAAAGTTTATTTCTATTCCCCTTAAATGGAATCCCCTTCTTCATAATTTCAAACTGTCTGTCCTCGAGGACTACCTATAAATTTCCCGTTGTACCCCGAGGACTATCTGTAACCTGCATATTTGACAATCAAAATAGTGCTGAAGAATGTTGAGTGACAGGGGTTTGAGGACTAGCAGGATGTGATAAATTCATCCTAGTAAAAAAAATAAAATAAAAAAAACCCATTCCATCCTGTTTAAATGAATATATGAATTCAGGTCTAAAGCAGGGGTGAAATGCTCTGAAGTCTGCTACCAGTTTGCTTCACTACCGGTTCGCTTCATGTGTGCATATGTGGTGTGCACCAAATGCGTGCTTCATGCATGCACTGAAAAATGAGGATTAAGAAGCCTTTTCTGAGCTTTCAAAGGTAAGTAGAACAGCGAGGGGGGGGGAACAGTGCCGCGTGATTTAGATTCGCTAGAAAGCAGGGTTTTCTGCTTTCCGAACTGGTAGCATTTCACCCCTGTTCTAAAGCCAATCTATTCTTAAAACCATTGGAATGCATTGCAGAAGCAGAGTCACAATTATTGCCCCTGATGAAGTTTAAACATAAAGTAGCTATCAATATTCTCAAAAAGAGGAATCAAGTGAAGTTATACTTTCAGAATCTGCTAAGGACTACAGTTGTAATTTCAGGTGTAGTCTGGGTCTGAAAAATAATAGGAATGACTAAATGGCAATGAATATCTCAGCATGTCTGAACTCACACTTAATTTCTGCTTGCCTATATCTGACAAATCAAGATTTGGAGCATTTAGGATATTTATTTGCCAGATGCTCCCTTACTCTACCCATGCATAATATTTAGTTGTTTTCAAAGAGAGTGCTATTAACAGTGTACTCATAGGCAACATACTGCAGTCAGGTTTTTTAAGAATGTAAAAATAAGCTTGTTTGCAAGGCCCCTTTTTGACAGGTAATACATGTAGTCCTCGACTTACAACCATAATTAAGCTCAAAATTTATGTTGCTAACATTTGTTAAGTGAGTTTTGCCCAATTTTATATGTTCTTTCTTGCCACAATTAAGTGAATCGTTGCAGTTGTTAAGTTAGTAACCCTAACTTAACCCTTGTTAGTAACTCTTGTTAAATGAATCTGGTTTCCCTATTGACTTTGCTTGTCAGAAGGTCACAAAAATCTGGTCCCATGACACCAGAGACACAGCAACCGTCATAAATATGAACCAAGCATCCAAATTATGAGCATGTGACCAAGAGGATGCTGCAATGGTCATAAGTGTAAAAAAATGGTCATAAGTCACTTTTTTCAATGCTGTTGTTAACTTTGTAACTTTGAACAGTCACTAAATGAATTATTGTAAGTTGAGGAATACCAATATTGCTCTGCTAGCTGCCAATTGTACGGATTAAACATCCAAAGACTCATATGCAAGTGGAAAGTATTAAACAGAATAGTGACATCATCTTCTATCCATTCCCTGTCACAATTCCTTGAATCTTCCATCACTGCCCAAGCAGACTTAGAGTAATGGTTTTATAAACTCTGGGATTCCTTGACAAATTAGCTTATCCCATGTTTAAGTTGATAGCACCTCTTTGAATTGGAAATTAATCCTTATTTTTCTAGGCCACATTATGAGCTAACACCTGAAAATCCACAATATACTTCTGAATCAAATCCGTAAGTGGCAGATTTTATGATTGCTAGTCACTTGCTTGACTGGATTCTTGATGTTAGCTATCAGGCATTATAAAAACAGTTGTCCAAGGCAAGACATTTTTGAATCAGGAGACAGGAGAAGGAAGTGCCCTTTTACACTTCCTCCAGAAGGCAAACATTTGCTTGGTTTTCCACCATTTTTGTAGGCAAGGAAGTGAGCACCCAAGCCTTAGGCATGAAAATCAGGTGGGTGACTTTGGGTCAATCACTCTTTCTCAGTTCTACTTGCCTCTCAGGGTTGTTGTTGTAAGGAAAATAGGAGAAGGAAATAATATTACTGTGTTCCTCCCAAAATAAGACCCGGTCTTATTTTCTTTTGACCTCCGAAATAAGCCCTTAGGCTTGTTTTCAGGGGTCTTATTTTTTTCAATACAGGAGGTGGGGGCCAATGTGAGTGGGAGTGCTGCTACCACTAGCCCTGCCTCTCCATCCCACCATCTACATGCCCACAGTCGCAACAGGACAAGCCTCTTGGTGCATCCTGGCCTGATATCCCAGCTGGGCTGCTTTTCAGCCAGGCCAATAGGTGGCGGTGGGAGCGACTCTCACGGCACCCACTGACCAAGCTCTTGGCACACCTCAGCCTCCTCACACACTGCCTGCTGGCCCTGCTGTTACTGGGACTCTTCTCGGCCGTGGTGGGTGCCATATTGGTAGTAGAGCAGCTGCCGATACTGCTGATTGCTCTTTGCCTTCCTGGCCAGGCAGCTCCTGCCTGGCATGGGGCAAGTTGGCCCAGATCTATGACCTTAGGAGAATAAGCCTAGCCTGTACCATCTGACTGTGTGTGCGGGGGTGCATGTGTGTGACTGACATCAGAAAAGAAGCTCCAAGTGTCCGCCTTCTTTCATCCTGAGTTGGAAGAACTGCACAGTGAGGGACTGCTGGTCAGTTTGCTGCACAAACCTGGCTGGCTTCTCCCCTGACTGGCTTCCTGGCTCCCCTGGCTGGCTTCTCCCCTTCAGTTGTGCCACTCCCGTTCTGGGAGAGAGTGTGCAAGCTGGCCAAAAAGCCCTGTCTTTGGCACATTCACAACAACATGCCCTGGCCGCCTTCGGTGTCTACGTCACCTGTGGCTGCTCTGCTGCTGCCTTGCCTTTTGCCTGGCCTGGACCTCTCTTGGGGTTGGAAGTTCAATTGCGCCAGCCAAAAAGTCCACCTTTCGGCACACTCACATTGACATGCATGTGCCGCTCTTTTGCGCCATGTCTATTGTGAAACTTTGTGCCAAGGAAGGTCCACATTTTCTCCTTCCTTTCTTTCCCCTCCCCCTCGGCTGCTCCATCTCACCTCAGAAGGCGAGGCCGGTATGCTGTTGGAGTTGGAAGTTAAATTGCGCTCCGCAAGGTAGCCTCCAGCCCTGATGGATGGTTGTCTGCGAAAGCTCAGAAGGCTTCTGAAATCGATCAGGGGAATAACGGACGACGTTTTTCTTTTCAGCCCCTTCTGCCTTCGCCAAAAGAGCCAAGCAGCAATTACTTGGGGAGAAAAGAAAATGTCCCCTCCCCGCAGGCACTCCCCAATGCAAGCAATGTTGGCTGGCCACAGCCACTGCCCCACCCACTGCTAATGACATTCTTCACTAGAGTTTATTTTTGTGGTAGAACTTATATTGCGAGCGCATAAAAAATCAGGCAAGGGCTTATTTTCAGGGGAGGTCATATTTTCAGGGAAACATGGTAGGTACTTTTGCCATCTTGAGTTACTTATAAAAATAAACATGGTATAAAAGGTTGAACAACTGGCCCTGTGGTTTAGCTGGAACAAGCTGGAGCTGAACATGCTTAAAAATTATGTAGCAATGAGAGTGGATTTTAGAAGGAGCCCTCCTACTCCACCACCTCTTGCTACATTCAACAGCACAGAATCAGCAGTAGAATCCTTCAGATTTTGGGGTTCTATAATCTCCCAGGATTTGAAATGGACACCTAACATTAGAACCATCATTTAAAAGGCACAACAAAGAATATTCTTCCTGTGTCAACTTAGGAAGTTCAGACTATCTTAGAAGCTGTTGATAAGGTTCTACAAATCATTAAGTCTCTGTCATTTGTACTTTTATGACTGTCTGGTTTGATACAGCAACCAAATAGGACAGATACAGATTTCAACGGATAGTTAGAACTACAGAAAAAAAACAGTTGCATCCAGCCTGCCTTCTATTGAAGATCTGTATATTGCATGGGTCAGGAAGGCTGAGAAAATATCTATAGACCCCTCACACCCTGGACATAGCCTGTTTCAATCCTCCCCTCAGGACATTGCATGCCAAAACAACCAGGTTTTTTGCCCTCATGCCATCACTCTGCTAAACACTTAATCCTCATAGTGCTGTCTAATTTTATCCATACCCTGTATTTACCCATGTTGTATGTCTATAATATTATTATTATCCTTCTTATCTTCTCTACTGCCCCCTCTTATTGGTATCATGGTCATTACTACTTTGTTGTATATACACTGAGAGTTTCTACACTGGAGACAAATTCCTTATGTGTCTAAACACACACCAAAAAAAAATATTTAAAAAAATCAAATGAATGAATGAATGTTAAGAGTACTGCAGTTGCTTCAGTCATGGCTGTATTGCCTTGTTCACACGTTATTATTGTGATTATTTCAAGCATGTTCGTTTTTTGGATAGTCTTAGATGAAACTCAGAGGAGAGACAAATTGTATTTGTTGAGCGGCTTTGAATATTAGTCTGATCCTATTTAACAAAGGATTTTTGTGGAAGGATATACTTTCAGATTCCAAGTTGATCTTGATTGATGTTCATTTCCTCAATTAATGGATCAGAACGTTGTCATATTTTCCAGCATAGTTCTGATTTGAAAATATGCATTAAAAGACATTTTAATCACAACAATTTTGAGAAAAATAAGATTTAATAATATACATTTAACTGTGAAATATTCATACTTTTTAAAATTGCAAGTTAACAAGGATGAGACAAATTTCATAAAGTAGCATGATATAATTAAAATGCCTATTTGAATAAAAATGTATATTTAGACTTTATATTTTAGAAACAGAAAGTCCCATGGTAACTTAATAATAAATCACTTTGTTACATAAGCAGCCTTCCCCACTATGCTACTCTCCATAGCTACCATCTGGGGACGATGGGAATTGCAGTCAAATATAATTTGAATGACACTAAACTGAAGTTGGCTGATTGGAAAACATGCGATTGAAAATCAGTTATAATGATGAAAAAAGCTATTAATTATGGAAATTTCTGTAGGGTTTATTTTAACCTGCAAGCTCAAAAGTAGAGCAAATCTATGGGAAAGACTTGCAAAAATAAGACAAAATGTAGAGAGAACTTTTAAATAAAGTTGTAACAGTCATTATTAACTCAGCCGCCCTGAGTCTTCAGAGAGGGGCGGCATATAAATTAAATTAAATTAAATTAAATTAAATTAAATTAATTAAATTAAATTAAATTAAATTAAATTAAATTAAATTAAATTAAATTAAATTAAATTAAATTAAATTAAATTAAATTAAATTAAATTAAATTAAATTAAATTAAATTAAATTAAATTAAATTAAATTATTAAATTAAATTAAATTATTGACACAGAGTGCTGTAGCTTTAATATTTTTGTGGAAGTTTATTTACCGTATTTTCCGGCGTATAAGACGACTGGGCGTATAAGACGACCGCCGACTTTTCCTGTTAAAATATAGGGTTTGGGCTATTCTCGCCATATAAGACTACCCCTCTTCCAACACACACCAAATAAAAATTAAAAAACATCAACTACCTCAACACAATGTAAAAGCAGCTGTGCTAGACCCAAAATGGCCCCTGCAACTAGCAGGAACCTCACACAGCCACAAAAAGCCCAAAAAAAACAACTTTCACACTTTACACACACACACAACACAACACAACTGGCTCACCCACAATGTAAAAGCAGCTGTGCTAGACCCAAAATGGCCCCTGCAACAAGCAGGAACCTCACACAGCCACAAAAAGCGCAAAAAACAACTTTCATACTTTACACACACACAACACAACACAACACAACTGGCTCATCCACAATGTAAAAGCAGCTGTGCTAGATCCAAAATGGCCCCTGCAACAAGCAGGAACCTCACACAGCCACAAAAAGCCCCAAAAAATCAACCTTCACACTTTACACACACAAAATTCCACATACAGCTTTGTGAGATTTTGTGTGTTTGTGTAGTTAGAGTGAAACACTACAGAAACACACCACATCTCAGAAAGCTGCACAAATATTATTTTATTTTTATTTTTATATGAAAACTAAATTTAAAACTTCCTAAACTTTAAATGGCTAGGTCTAAAAAAGAACAACTAAAAAAACCCCAATTAACTATTTTTTTAAAGCTCCCAAAGGGGAAAAAACTTACCCAATAGAACAGGGGTCTCCAACCTTGGCAACTTTAAGACTTGTAGACTTCAACTCCCAGAATTCCTCAGCCAGCTTTGTTTTTACTGGCTGAGGAATTCTGGGAGTTGAAGTCCACAACTCCTGCCTGCATGATTGCAGGCATAGAGTGGCTTGCTGATGGAATGGATTCAGGCAAGCGAAGCAAGGCAAGCGTTGCGATTAGCAGCTAAGGTAAGCAAGCTGGAGGGGGAAAACTTTTTTCTTTTTACAGGGCTCTGGGCTCTGGCGATCCCAGCTGAGTTGCCTGATTAGCAGGCAACGCAGCTGGGATCGTCAGAGCTTGGATCGATGGCTCTGGCGATCCCAGCTGCGATGCCCGATTGGCAGGCAACTCAGCTGGGATCGTCAGAGCTTGCAGAGTCACGTAAAAGGAAAAAAGTTTTTTCCTTTAACATGGCTCTGGCATCCCAGCTGAGTTGCCTGATTAGCAGGCAAAGCTGGGATCATCAGAGCTTCGATCGCCAGAGCCATTTAAGGCTCGTTAGAGTCTTTTGGGCTGGTCTGCCTGGTTACAGGAGAACGACACCAGGCGTATAAGACGACCTCCAACTTTTGAGATGATTTTCATGTGTTAAAAGTCGTCTTATACGCCGGAAAATACAGTATGTAAATCCTATATATGAGAATCATAAGCCTAGAACTTACAAACTAAATTTTTACAATGGAAAACATGAAAACTGTGGGGCAGGAGAATTTATATACTTGGAACTGACATGATGTGAGACAGGGGTGAAATGCTCCCAGTTCGGACCGGCTCAGGAGAGTAGGTAGCGATGGCGGCGGGTAGTTCAGAGAACCGGTAGCAAAAATCCCTGCCCCCACCCCCCATGCCCAGCTGAGCCCTGCAATCATCAGAGCCTTTTTTTCCTTTTAAATGGCTCTACCCAGCCAAGCTCTGACATCCCAGCTGAGTTGCCTGCTAATCAGGCAACTCAGCTTGGATCACCAGAGCCATGTAAAAGAAAAAAAGTTTTTTCTCCCCCCCCTCCCAGCCTCCAGTTAGCTTATCTTAGCTGCTGATCGCATGATGATCACAATCCACGCATCAGCAAGCAACTGAATCTCCCTGCCTGCAATCAAGCTCATCGGTGAGCAGCTCTTTCTGCCTGCCTGCTTTCCTGCCTAGACTTGTGGACAGTCAGCAAAGCTGGCTGAGGAATTCTGGGAGTTGAAGTCCACAAGTCTTAAAGTTGCCAAGGTTGGAGACCCCTGTTCTATTGGGTAAGTTTTTTTCCCCTTTGGGAGCTTTAAAAAAAATAGTTAATTGGAGTTTTTTTTAGTTATTCTTTTTTTAGACCTAGCCATTTAAAGTTTAGGAAATTTTAAATTTAGCTGCTTCTATATAAAAATAAAAATAAAATAAAATAAAATAATATTTGTGCAGTTTTCTGAGAGTATTTAGTGTGTTTCTGTAGTGTTTCACTCTAACTACACAAACACACAAAATCTCACAAAGCTGTATGTGGAATTTTGTGTGTGTAAAGTGTGAAAGTTGGTTTTTTGGTCTTTTTGTGGCTGTGTGAGGTTCCTGCTTGTTGCAGGGGCCATTTTGGGTCTAGTACAGCTGCTTTTACATTGTGGATGAGCCAGTTGTATTGTGTTGTGTTGTGTTGTAAAGTGTGGAAGTTCTTTTTTGGGGCTTTTTTGTGGCTGTGTGAGGTTCCTGCTTGTTGCGGGGCCATTTTGAGTCTAGCACAGCTGCTTTTACATTGTGGGTGAGCCAGTTGTGTTGCGTTGTGTTTTGTAGGTTAAAAAAGGGCAAAGTGACATTGACTTGGCCACGCCCACCCAGTCATCTTATCACCAAGCCACGCCCATTAATTAAGCCACGCCCACAGAACCGGTAGCAAAAAAATTTAGATTTCACCTCTGCTGTGAGAGCACAGATCTTCATAGCTGCTGCTAAGACTGAAGATCTGATTTTTCTGAGAGTCACACATTCAAATTAAGCCCAAGTGCATTTTGGGCTTTTGCAATTTTAGTTAAGGAAATGTTTGTTATCTCTGTTGAAAAATATTTTCAAGCTCCTTTTGACAGCATAGGCTGTGGCACGGGGAAAATCCAAATTTTTTTAATACCGGTTCTGTGGCGTGGTGTGGTGGGCATGGCAGGGGAAGGATACTGCAAAATCCCCATTCCCTCCCCTGGGATTTGCCAGTTCTCTGAACTACTCAAAATTTCCGCTACCGATTCTCCAGAACCTGTCAGAACCTGCTGGAATTCACCCCTGGGCTGTGGCCATCTTCTTTCATCAATTTTGTAAGGCAAAGATATCCAAGTCTGAAGTGAAATCTCACCAGTCATTTCCAACTCTCCTGCAGCAATCTTTGCTTTAGGAACAAGCTGTATGTTTCTGCTAAAAATCTTACTAAAATAATATATTTTGGACACTAATGGCCCCAGGAATGTCAGCAACCCTTTAAACCAGGGGTATCAAACTGGCAGCCCATGGGCCGGATGCATCACACACAGGCTATGCCCATCCCCGCTCCGTGAAGGGAAAAATGTTGCAATGCATCACGTGACTGCAATGTGACAGTGTGAGTTTGACACCCGTGCTTTGAACTGTGTTTTGCTAGGCAAAGAGAAAAGTCAAAAATCTGAAATGACTTGTGAAAGTTGCACAAGAGAAGGAATTAAGAGCAACCTGTTCCGGGGATATTAATTCTGTCATTATAATTCAATTTCCTTTGTCTTGATATGTTGTTCTCAAGTATAAACTCCGAACAGACAAGTCTGTTGAAACTGTTTTGTGCTTAATATGTGAGTGCAGCAAAATTGCGGAAACTGATTACAAAGCTAGACATGATCGAGTTGCTAAATTAATCCACTGGTCATTATGTAAAAAAATACCCTACCTGTATCCGAAAAATCATGGGAACATAAGGAGGAAAAAGTTGTTGAAACTGAGATAGTGAAGATCTTGTGTGCCTTTCAAATACAGACAGATCGTCATTTGGAACACCACATGCCAGTTATCATGGTTGTCGAGGGCCGAAGTGTACAATTTATTGATATCACTGTGCCAGGAGACACCAGTGTTGAAGAAAAAGAACTGGAAAAATCATGAAATATCGCAACCTGGCCATTGAAACTACATGGTTATGGATGATATTCATTGTCATCGGGGCACTTGGTACCATGTCCAAGAATTTTACAAACACATCAAGAAATTGCAGCTTCCTGCAATAACACCAGTGGAACTGCAAAAAACTGCGCTACTCGGAACATCGTATATTCTAAGAAGTTACCTAGGATGCTGGCAGCAATCTGTATCAACCAGTAGCACCAGTCAATGGTATTTATGATACATTTTTAAATGTTCAGTTGATGGAGTTTCATGTTTAATGAATAAAAGAGATAATAATAAAATTTACATGCCACCTGATTTCCAATGACTCTGGACAGATTGGTAGTTCATCCCCATCTCAAAAGGGATTCTTAACACTTATTCTTATTCTTAACACTTATTCTTATTCTTAACACTATTTCTTCTATATGTGACAAAATCATCACTAATAAGAATGACTCCAAGGTGGGCAGATTTTGTGAAAATATCTTCCCATATCCATGTTACCTTCTCCTCTAAATACAGGCTTATTAGAAGACAATGTTGATGCCATTTTTATCTTTCCATAATGTTTCACAGCATGATCCTTTATCAGATGCCCTATGATTAGGATCATGCTGGGTAGCAGGGTGTCAAACTGGCTGCCTACGGGCCAGATGCGTCACATGCAAGCCATGCCTACCCCCGCTCCGCAAATGGGATAAACATCCCAAAATGTCACGTGCAGCAACCTAACACAGCGAGTTTAGACACCCATGCTGTACAGGAAAACTGGTATGCTGAGCATAACTAATCAAGGAATTGAGTGGCCCCAATGGTATCATTTGTAAGCTCTTTGAAAGTAACTCGATCCCAGCAATAGAACTAGTTTGATTCACATAAGCTATGCCATGAACCATGGTTTATCAATCAGGCTGTGCTAAGACAAAAGCAAACAAACCATATTATCACTTAAGATAGAAATAAATTAGGCCTCTAAGGATCAACTATCAACCAGATTAAAATAGGCAGAAGTGGAATAAATTAATAATCTGATGAGCAATAACCTAGTTTCTTATAGGTATCATCTAAGGAAATAGAATAATGCATGTTTAAGCATTTGCTGAAGCAGGATTTATCTAAGGTGTTAAACACTTCTTGGTGTTTGTCCTGAGGTCAGCATTGTGCAGATGAGTCCTAAGTGAAAGAATTCCAACATGCTAATTGATATGAATAGCCAGAATTAGAAATAGTTAACAGAATTTATTTAAATGTCAGAGAAAATAAGCCAATTAATTTTTCATGCAAAACTCTCCAGTATTCTTAGTTTGCATCCAATCACCCAATCTATCCAAATCAGCAGTTTCTCTTCAATTAAACCACCCCAATTAATTTCCCACACAGATCTAGCTTGAATTCCTTTTCAGTAAATTCAATTCCCTTTCAGTAAATTACCTTCCTCCATCATGCTCCCATCTCCTCTTTAAAGAAACTATAACAAACTTTGGATAATGATCAGAAAAAAACAAATAAACCTATTTTTAAAGTGTGCATATGACATAGAAATATCAGCTGCTTATGAAGGGATTCTTCTCAGAAATATTATTGATCAGCAACAGACAAAACAGTTGTTATCTTCCCTGTGGATAGGAAAAGTCACACGGAGCCTTTTATTTAAAATATATATATATATTATATCTTATCTACCTAACAACTTAATTACTAGGCCTACCCTATATTATATATATATACAATATAACATTTGTGTCTATATCTTATTCCTAAACAGTCTATTCTCCTTTGTTGCATGAACTTACATCAAAATCTCTACTCATTCAGCTATCTTCTAATTGGCTTCTATTGCTGTCAAGTACTATTCTAAACTGCTGAAGCATTGGGTTGGCAGCTCCTCAGTCTGTGCTCGGGTGAGAGAAGGAAGATGCCTCATTAGCTGCTGGTTTTAACTTCTGAGCATTGCCCCTGCAGTGGTGAAGCTGCTGGATTCTACTGTTGATTTGGTGAATCCAAGCCTGATATTCCTTTATCATCAGTTTTCAGCTGTTCTACAGTCTTAGCTGCAATTCCTCCTTTTTGCTTTACCACATAGCACACATCGCACCCCCAAACACACCTACACACTAATGCTCTCTGTGGTTTCTTAAAATCCCAGGGGAGAAAACAAAGGGAAGGAAGAGTTCATTCTGGCCACTGCAAGGCTTTCCTTCCACACTATTCAGTAGCTGTTCTCTCGTGCTCACAGTCATAACGCAGAGCACAAAGCTGAGACATCACTGACATTTTCTAAAAGCAAATAATATAACAGATCTGCTTCTTGAATCTGCAGCAATCTAAACATCATTTGCTAGGCCCATACATTTAGCATCAATGAACTGGGTCCTTTTGAGCGCAACCTTTTTTTAAAAAAAATGAAGAGGAAGTGCCATTCTTGTGTCATTAGTATTTTTCTATAGCTATATATAATCTTAAATACATCTGTTTTTGCTATACCAATTATAATGTGTATCTCTAACAAATAAATGTTACAAATCTCTTCCTGGAATGTCAACTGTTCCCCATGAGTTTTGGCTGATGGATGTAACCATACACCTAAGGCAGGGATGGCTAACCTTTTTGCCATTACGTGCCAAAAGTATGGGGAGCATGGGGGGGTTGTGTGTGCATGTGCCCACACCCATAATTCAATACCCCCACACACCCCGACGCATGCGCACACGATACCACCCCCCATGCTACCGACGCTTTTGGCACAATGGCATGACCGGTGGACCCAGTAAGCCTGGTTTTCACCCTCCCCAGACTCCAGAGGCTTCCTTGGAGCCTGGGGAGGGTGAAAACAGCATTCCCCACCCTCCCAGAGGCCCTCCGGAGTCCAGAAATGGCCCATTTCCTGACTTCCAGTGGGCCCGGAAGGCCCAAAAATCAGCTGGCCGATGCGCACATGTGCGCTGGAGCTGAGGTAGGACAACACTCACGTGCCCACAGATATGGCTCCACGTGCCACCTGTCATAGGTTCGCCATCACGGACCAAGGAACTTAAAAAGTTCCTTCCAAGCAGGTAGTTACAGATAACCCTTGACTTACAAGCACAATTACAGTAGGAACAGAATTTCCATTGCTAAGCAAAGAAATTGTTAAGTAAGCCGGACCTATTTTATGATCTTTTTGCTACAGATGTTAAGTGAATCACAGTGGTTATTGAAATCTGGCTTCCCTCATTGATACTGTTGGAAGCCGGCTGAGAAGGTTGCGAATAGCTATCACATAACTCTTGAGACACTACAATTGTTGCAAATACATGCCAGTTGCCAAGCGCCTGGATTTTGATCACAAGACTATGAGGACGCTTGCAATGTAAGTGTAAGTCACTTTTTTTCAATGCTGTTGTAACTTTGAATGGTCATTAGACAAATGGTTGTAAATTGAGGATTACCTGTATACTGCTACCATCAGTTCTTGAATGGGGATCTAGATGAGACACAAGAGGAAATTCTCCTTTCCTGTGACTAAGAATTGAAATAAGTATCTAGTGTTTTCTTTTAATCAAGCTCAATCTGTGTATTAATACAAACTCAATGTCAGAGTAACACAAAAGTTTTACATTATTTTAGTAAAAGCAATGAAGTAAAAGGGATTAATGTACCAAACGATACAAAACTTAGTTCCCAATATCAAAGTTAATAGGAAGACTATAAATAGGATGAAGAAAACAACAGAGGGATGGAAAATGGGAGATATAAAGCTACCCAATGGAACAAAAGAAGTATAAGATCTCTGATGGTTCTATCTGCATTTTCCTTACTGAGTTTACTTTGCTAGTTACATTTCACCCATGATTTTTGGAGTGCTGTGCCACAATGCCAAACCCACCCAGGAGACCTGTTCTTATCATCCCTGCTTCTCTGAAGTCCTCTTTATCTGAGGACAACAATCATTCTAACTTTCTCTTCTGAATCTCTTCTGTGGTGAAATCCAATTTTTTTTATTACTGGTTCTGTGGGCGTGATATGGCTTGGTGGGCCTGGCACGGGAAGGATACTGCAAAATCTCCATTCCCACCCCACTCCAGGGGAAAGGATATTGCAAAATCTCCATTCCCACCCCACTCTGGGCTCAGCCAGAGTGGAATTTGCTGGTTCTCCGAATTACTCAAAATTTCTGCTACCAGTTCCCCAGAACCTGTCAGAATCTGCTGATTCCATCCCCAGTCTCTTATGGAAGAAGGCAATAATTTTAGAGTGACAGAACACTTGGACTTCCGGTTTGTCTGCCTCCGACGAAAGACGGTCCCTTTTTAGGACCACCAGCCCCGCCGCCTGTAGAGCTGCTTCTATCTCAAGAAGCGGCTTGAAAACTCCCAAATCTGAAGGATTGGTGGAGAAGAGCAAGCAAGGAGCAGGTTGAGCCCCTGTGAGCCCCCAGAAAATCGCTACTGGGGAGGAAACAGGCGCGGCTCCCTTTCAACTTGCGGAGACTCCGGACGGCGTGGGACGACTCTGCTTTGCGCAGAGCAAGTTGGCTGCAACAACCTTTCAAACTAATGAAACTAATTTCAATAATTAGTGGAAATAACAACCTGAACCTTCAAATCAAGAAACTGCAAGTATTATTCTTCCTGTGACTTTCTGATTTAAGTAAAAGTCCGAGTGAAAGCGGCTTGAAAAAATGGCGCCCGGCTCCAGCGTTAACAAGCTGAGAGTGAGAGTGGTTTTGTAAAGTTATTTTAACAAGTTACAAAGTAGCGCCGCTTGTAACAAGCTGGATTAGGAGAAGAGGAAAAATTCTTTTAAATTAAGCCTGAGCTTGCTTCAGTCTAATTCTATCCCCAACTTGATTAAACCTGGGGGATTTTTTTAGAGGACTTTGTGGTGGTGGAAAAGGAAAAAGGATCTCCTTTTTCAGAAAAGCTAATCTACGTGGCAGAATGGCTTCTAAGAAACAGGAAGGAAAGGCAGCAGGGGGGGTGATCCCCCATGCATAAACCTGAGCAGCAACTCCCTCCTACTCAGCAGAGCCAGAAAAAAGATTTTGATTTTGAAAGTTTAAAAGATTTTATTACCCAGGCTCTGGATGATAAATTTCAAAAATCTCAACAGGAAATTAAGCAGGAAATTAATGAAATGAAAAAGCTGGTGCAAGAGAATTATGGCAAGGTGACTAATAAATTATCGAATGTGGTGTCTGGCCTGTCAGAAATTATTATTAAAGTAGATTCTAAATTGGAAGAATTTAAATCAGAAGTGAATGTTAAAATAAAGGATACTGACTTCAAAATTTCTGATGTGGATAATAAAATGCAGAGAGTGGCAAACGAAATTACGATGATGCAATTCCGGTCCATGGAATTTGCCATAAGAATTAGAGGTATTAAGGAGAATGATCGACAAGACCTGAGACAGATTTGTGCTGATGCTTTGGCCGTGTTGTTAAAAATTAATTCTGAAGAGATTTTTTACAAAATAGACAAAATTTACAGAGTGAATTCATGGATGGCCAGACAAAGACAACTGCCTAGAGATGTGGTGATATATTTTACAGATAGAAGAATGAGAAATGATATTTTGCAAAAATCTTTTCTTTCTTCTGTGCAAGTGGTGGGAGCTCAAATTGGAATTTTTAAAGAACTACCGCCTAAGATGTTAAAAGATAGAAAAGATTTTGGTTTCTTAGTAAATGAATTTAAAAAATCCCAAATTCCATTTCGGTGGGATGCTCCAACTGGCATAATTTTGAAGTACAATGGAGAAAGACACCGATTGAATACTGTTGAAAAGGCGGAACATTTTTACTATACTGTTTTTAAAGAGAGATCACCATCCCCATGTACATCTACTGTGTTGGAGATAAAGGAGAGTGATAAGGAGAAGCAACCTCAGCAAGAGATGGAAGAGCAGCTTAAGCAGGTCGAATCAGAGCCAGTGGAAATGCAGGGTGCTACAGGAGGTTTTTTGGAGGAGCCTCTGTTAGAATCTTCTCCAATTTTGACTACAAGAGATGTGGCTTTGGACCTAGCTCGGATGGCTGAAGCCAAAGACCAGCGTATAACTCGTGCAATTTCCAAGCAACTCAAAGAAAAGCAATTACAGGAAAGAGCTAAGGCACAACAATACAAAAAGGGAGTCAAGAGTACTACACAAGAAAGCAAAGCCATGAGGGGAGCAAAACCGAAGATTTCAGAAGATATCCGGCAATTCTGCTCGTCGCTTCATAAAGGTATACATGACGATTAAGTTTCTATCTTGGAATGTGAATGGATTGAATTCACCACAGAAAAGGAAGAAGTTATTTACATATCTGAGACAATTTAATAATGATATAATTTGCTTACAAGAAACGCATGTTAGAACACAAGATCAAAAATATTTGATAAATTCAAAATTAGGAATACATTTTATAGCTTCAAATTTGGAGAAAAAGAATGGCATGGTCATTTATATAAATAAAAGACTGTCAGCTAAAATTATAGAAGCAGATGAAGGTGGCAGGTTTATAGCAATTGAACTGAACACTATAAATGGCCAAATTCTCGTGATTGGAATTTATGCTCCTAATCAACAACAGGATTATTTTTATAAAACTTTGCATACCAAAATACTGCAATGGGATTACAGATCTATTTTAATTATGGGAGATTGGAATGGAGTAATTGATTCCAAATTAGATAAAAAGAGCTTGGCGAAGTCAAGGATTAGACTACTACAGACTTTTTTCAACATGAAAGAAGATTTGGAATTAAAAGATATTTGGAGAATACATAATCCAAAAGAATTGGACTATCCTTTTTTTTCTGATAGACATCGATCTTTTTCTAGGATTGATTTTATTTTATTATCAGATGATTTACTTGTTAAGACAAAAAGAACAAAGATTTTTCCAAGAACTTTAACCGATCATAGTCCAGTATGGATAGAAATTGAGACTGGAAAGATTGAGAGAAGATCATGGAGATTAAATGAAAATTTGTTTAGATATTAAAAAAACATAATAGAACTTAAAAAGCAGATTAAAGAATTTTTTGAAATAAACTTGAATAAGGGTACCCCAATTGAAATGGTGTGGGATGCGAGCAAAGCGTATATGAGAGGGGTACTCATTCATATGAATTCTAAACATAAACGGAATCGACAAAAGAAAAGAGTTGAACTGGAAGTAGAAATAAAGAATAAAGAACAGTTACTTATTAAAAATCCAACAGACGAAAGAATACGTGGTGCTATAAAACTTTTGAAAGATCAATTCCAAATGCTTATGGCGGAACAAGCTGCAACAAATTTACAATATGCGAAACATAATACATTTTGTAATGCCAATAAACCAGGCAGATGGTTGGCCTACACATTAAGGAAGAAGCAGAGTATACGGACTATTGATAGTATTGATATTGGAGGGAAAGAAATTTTTCAACAAAAATTAATTAAAGAAGTTTTTGTAGATTACTACACTAAATTATACGCTAAAGATGATATGCAGAATAGACTTATAGAAAAATACTTAGAAAATAAAAGAGTCACAAAAATTACCAATCAACAAAAGGAAAGAATGAATTATCCTATAACAGTTGAGGAGATAATTGCAGCAATTAAACAACTGAAAACAGCTAAAGCTCCTGGAACGGATGGCTTGACTGCAGTGTATTATAAAACAATGTATATAAAGCAGAAATGGTGGAACAACTCAGAGACTTATTTGTAACATACAACAAGGGGGTAAAATACCCCCATCATGGAAAACGGCTTACATTTCTTTGATACCAAAAGAGCAAGTAGGTCCTAAAAAACCGGAAAATTATAGACCAATATCTCTTCTGAATAATGACTATAAAATTTACGCAAAAGTATTAGCCAACAGATTGATGCCAGTAATGCAAGAGGTGATTCATGATGATCAAGCGGGATTTATAGAGGGTAGATATATGAAGGACAATGAAAGGCAAGTTATTGATTTATTGGAATATCTTGAGAAGAATAAACAGATCCCTGCAGTGCTGGTTTTCTTGGATGCGGAGAAGGCCTTTGATAGGGTGGACTGGAATTTTCTATTAAAGACTTTAAAAAAGATGGACTTTGGGGATCAATTTATACAGGCAGTTTCAGCAATTTACCAAGAGCAAAAGGCACAGATTATTATCAATGGAAGTTTGACAACAGATTTTAATATTGAAAAAGGAACAAGACAAGGTTGTCCGTTATCCCCATTGTTATTTATTTTAACACTAGAAGTCTTATTGAACACAATACGTGATTCGAATATCTTGAAAGGTATAGTGATAAGGCAAGAGGATTACAGAATAAGGGCATTCACAGACGATCTGGTTGTTACCCTAACACAGCCGATGGAATCAATAATTCAAATGAAAGACATTATAAAAGACTATGGCACAATATCAGGATTTAGACTGAACCAGAAAAAAACTAAGATGATAGTTAAAAATATGACACAAGATCGAAAACATGAACTTGAAAGCAGGGCAGGTTTTGAGATTGTATCTAAGGTTAAATATCTAGGAGTTCAGGTTGCAGAATCAAACATGAAATTGTTTCAAAATAATTATGAGGTGTTGTGGCGAGATATACAGAAAAATATAGAGACTTGGAAAAAACTGCAGCTGTCCTTACTTGGAAGAATAGCAGCAGTTAAGATGAATATTTTGCCAAGATTTCTTTTTTTGT
Organism: Arizona elegans; assembly: GCA_022577455.1. Taxonomy (NCBI): domain Eukaryota; kingdom Metazoa; phylum Chordata; class Lepidosauria; order Squamata; family Colubridae; genus Arizona; species Arizona elegans. The sequence continues at coordinate 110,889,565 of JAKOOJ010000004.1, read as the reverse complement.
TTCAAATGATTCCGGTGCTTAAAAGTGATAAACAACTGAAAGAATGGCAAAGTGGATTGAATAAGTTTGTCTGGAACGAGAAAAACCCGAGAGTGAAACTGAAAATTATGCAAGATGCTCCAAAAAGGGGAGGTCTTAAACTTCCAAACCTACAGTTATATTATGAAGCAGCAGCTTTGACCCAAGCAAGTGATTGGTTTGGAAGGAAAAAGACTGGAATATTGAATATAGAAAGTTTTGATCTCGAATTTGGTTGGCATGCCTACTTATTTTATGAGAACAGAGTGGATAAAGTGTTTAAAAGCCATATACTTAGAGACTCTTTGATCAGAGTTTGGAAGAAGCACCAATTCAAATGGGATTATAAAATACCGCTATGGTTGGATCTTGGTCATATCATGTGGAATACAAATATAATGTCACTCGGGGGGGGGGAGGTTTATATAAAGAAGTTCTTTTTACAGATGCGGGCAGATGGCAACTGAAGACATTAGAGACACTGTTGGATGAAGGGATTAATTTAACTTGGTTACAGTATAATCAACTTCAACTGAGATGGAAAGAGGACCAAAAAACTGGTATCATGTTGCATGAGGAAGAATTGGCTAGACATATAAAAGAGAAAGGTCCAATGCATATTAAAAGGCTTTACAATGTGTTGTTAGAAAGGGATTCAGAAACTGAATTGGTTAAAGATTGCATGATTAAGTGGGCACAAAATTTTGAAGAGCCAGTGATGTTAGAGACATGGGAAAAAACTTGGGTTCAGAATGTTAAATTTACACAGTCGCAGAATTTGAGGGAAAATTTTTATAAAATGTTTTATAGATGGCATTTAGATCCTAAGAAACTGTCGTGTATGTACCCTAATGTTCAGCCAAAATGTTGGAGATGTGATTGTTTAGATGCTACATATTATCATGTTTGGTGGACCTGTAAGAAAGTTAAGGCTTTTTGGATAAAAATTTGGTGGGTTATGCAGAACGTTTTGAGGAAAAAAAATTCAATTTTCTCCACAATTGTTTTTATTGGGTATAGTTAAGAGTTTTACACAGGATGAAACAAAGTTGATATTGTATATGATAACAGCAGCGAGATTATTGATAGGTAAATATTGGAAAAATGAAGCTTTGCCCACTATCGAGGAATGGACTTTGAAGATGGCCAGCTTTGCAGAGATGGCGAAGATTTCAGCATATCTAAAAGATCGCTCACAAGAGACTTATGAAGGGGAATGGAAAAAGTGGATAGATTATGTGCAGAACAAATATCAAACTAGGAAGTATCAAATAGCTTTTCACTGAAAGTATTATATAAAAATAGAAATATTTGAATTTTGTGAAGATGAAAAATTATATGGGGGATGGAGGGGTTCAGGTTTTATAAAAAGGGGATTTTGATGGGATTACATTTTGTGGAAGTCAGGGGGGAGGGGAGGGTTAGGGGGGGCTTGGGAGGGTTAGGTTGGGGAGTTTGGGGTGGGTTCGGGGGGGGGAAATGGGGTGAAAATGTAATTGTAAAACTTTTGCAATAAAAAAAAAGAGTGACAGAACACTTAAAAAGTCTAGTCTACAGATCTCTATTCCTACTATTGAATTTCAAAGCAGAAAAGATACTGGGGTGGGGGAGGAAGAGCACTTAAAAACACCTAGCAGTGCTTCCTTAAATAAGCTCCATTATTCCTGGTGATACACAGAAGGTGTGCAGCACTAGGAAAATCCATTCTCAAGTTACAAAAGTGAAGATGAGTCACTTTAGAGTTGTTGTATCTATCACCACCTGCTTCTTTAAAGGCATATTTTGCTGGGACTTCTTGACTTCAGAAAATGGTGTGCCGTCTTGAAGGAGATCCTGGATACACATCCCTCCCTCCCAAAAACCCCAACTTTTCTGTTATGGATCTGCACAGCAGTGTATCATTGTCCATTGTACATGTGTTCATCTATCATTCATACAGAAAACCATCAATCCATGCAGAAGACAAAAGCCTTTTCTTCCGGATTGTTTTTTTGCAGTAAAAAAATGGATAACGCAGCAAGATTTCTTTATGTGAGCAGCATTTGCCCCAAAGGAAAACAAAATTAAGGCAAACTCTAATCATAAAAGGAAGGTAAAGTTAAAATAATTGGCTCTTTCTATTGATCAATCAATTTTATGTATAGCCTAATGATCCAAAAGTTACAAATATAATCTAAAAATTTAACAAGGAAAATATTTAATTAATATTACACAATATTTAAAAATCTAGCTTCCTGATTTATTAAAAGTCTTATTTTTAGAGTCATTTAGATTTAGATTAGATTAGAATTCTTTATTGGCCAAGTGTGACACACAAGGAATTTCTCTTTGGTGCATATGCTCTCAATGTACATAAAAAGAAAAGATACATTCGTTAAGAATCATAAGGTACTTAATGATACTCATAGAGTACAAATAAGCAATCAAATCATACTAGGAAACAATCAATATAAACTGTAAGGATACAGCAACAAGTTACAGTCATACAGTCATAAGTGGTAGGAGATGGGTGATAGGAACAATGAGAATATTAATAGTAATGCAGACTTAATAACTAGTTTGACAGTGTTGAGGGAATTAGTTGATTAGCAGAGTGATGGCGTTCAAGAAAAAACTGTTCTTGTGTCTAGTTGTTCTGGTGTGCAGTGCTCTATAGAGTCGTTTTGAGGGTAGGAGTTGAAACAGTTTATGTCCAGGATGTGAGGGGTCTGTAAATATTTTCACAGCCCTCTTTTTGACTTGTGCAGTATACAGATCCTCAGTGGAAGGCAGGTTGGTAGTAATTGATTTTTCCACAGTTCTAATTATCCTCTGAAGTCTGTGTCTGTCTTGTTGGGTTGTTGTTAAAAATTGTATTAACTAATATTTATTAAATATATTACTTGTTAAACTGGTTTATCCAATGACAAGTTTATATTACAAATTGTAACTTGCTTTTGGACCATTTGACATTAATAAAATAGGTTAATCTCTTCATTACTGTACTCTTAACAAATTTGACAATCTTCATTTTCAAATGTAAATTATTTGGGAAGGGGTAGAATGTATTTTTCTTTTTGATAGATAACAGTAATTTGCAGTTAGTTATAGAGGAATGCTGATGTAAACCAAGAAGCATTACAGGTAGTCCTTGACTTACAACAGTCTATTTAGTGACCATTCAGTCTATTTAGTACCATACATTGGCACTGAAAAAAATGGCATGACTGCTTATCACACTTATGACAGTTGTAGCATCCCCATCGTCACATGATCAAAATGCAGATGCTTAGTAACTGGTTCACGTTTATGATGATTGCAGTGTCCTGGAGTCGTGTGATCAACTTTGCAACCTTCTGACAAGCAAAGTCAATGGGGAATCCAGACTCACTTAACAACCATGTTGCTAACTTAACAAAATTTGCAATTATTCACTTAACAACCGTGGCAATAAAAGTTGTAAAATGTGACAAAACTTGCTTAACAAATGTTTCACTAGCAACATAAATGTTGGGCTCCATTGAGAGTCTAAACTACCTGTCTATAGAACTACCTGTATATAGCAGCTCTATTAATTTCTTTGGAAGTAGGGAGACAAGAAATGAAATTGTAGACAAAAGGAAAATACAGAGGCAGTTACAACAAGGATAAAGATAAGGCTAAGAAAAAAAGCATGGTAACTGAATTAGATGCAGAATTCTTTAGGAGCTAGATAGCTTTGCAAAGCCAACAACCTTGGAATAAAGTAGCAATGGTTGTATAAAGTTTGACCCTAGCAACTAGTGAAGAAAGCATAATGCTTTTGAAAGCGTGCTTTCCATGATCATGGCTAATATACAACTCTATGAAAGTGATGAAAGTGTTTAATCCTTCTGAAAAGCCATCAATTCCAGAGCTTTTATAGTTAAGTGGACTGAATAATTAATTATATATTAAGGCAGAATTTTGAAAGGAAACTAGAACATAATATGTGACCTGTTGCTTATTTGGTCCCAAATTTTACAAGAGGTACCTTCTCCTTTGTGTATTGTTGCTTTGTTGATCCCTCCAGAACATTTTGTCTTCTCTCCCCTCCCCTCCATCCTTATCTTCATGCTTAACCATGGTTCATCAATAGGTCTCAGCCTGTTTTTTGTATAATGCTTATTCTATCAAAATATACAGAAAGAAATTTATATAAAATGCAAAAAATCTGGCAAATTTAGAAACAGCACAGATGGCCTTGCATCAGGATATTTGAAAATGCATGTGGCGATCTATTGTTAATCTTTTTTAACCTTAAATCACAAGATCAGACCTAGTGATTCTCGTTTCCTATCGGAAACGTATAAACGAGTAACATCTTCAAGCCGGTGTACAATTTCGTTGCGTTCTCCTCAAGCCTCCGCTACACACGTGTGAGAAAGAAACCTAAAGCCCTGGCAAGCTTTTTCTCCCCCTCCCTTTAAAAATAACTTTTGGAAACGCCACAGTCTCGGCTGAGATGTACAATTCACTCCAAAGGATTTATGACGCATCCTTTTCCTTCGGCAAAATTGTTGTTGGCCACAGTTCATCACAAGGCAATTATAATAATATCTGCGCTTTTAAACCGATTTAATCTCACCTCTTACCTCCCCCCCCCACAACCGGTTGGTCGTACACGCCCCTTCCCCCAGCCTTCTGGAGGAGGCGGAGCCGCAGCGCATCCTCGCTCTCCCCGCGGAAGAGGCTGCTCTTCGTGGGCCAGGTCTGGATGCAGATCTGCTGCAAGCAGGAGGGGTAGTCCCGTCGGCCTGGAGGGGAGGGGGGTCTAGGTTGAGAGCCGCCCCTTTCATTCCTATTTCCCCGTTGAGTCTCCCCTCCACTGTTAACGAAGGGCGCTGAGGGGTAGCCAGGGAAGCAACTGAGGAGCTCAGCGCCGCCTCCTTTCTCTTCCTCTCTTCTTCCTCCCGCCTTTCCTCTTCCTCGCCTGGATCTGCGGAGATGAGCAGCGCTAGAAACCGACGCCTATCTCGGCAAAGCTGGTGGGAGAGGAGGCGCTCGGGTTCCGGGCTTCCCTGAGGTGCCCACGAGGATTCCGCCCGCCGGCGTCCGTCTGAAGCTGAGTGGAGCGGCCGTCCCCTCGGCCAAGCGCTCCCGCCCTCCCTCCTCTGGATGCTACCGCTGCTGCTGGTCCACGACTGCCCCCCCTGCGAGGGCGCGGGAGGCGGCGAGCTCGCATGGCGGCAGCGCAACGGCGGCGGCAGGCTTCGAAGGGGCGGCCCAGACAGCGTCCGAGGTTGCCGGGTCTGCGGGTGGTACGCTGGCGACGAGCAGCCCCGTGGCGGCGGGCACTGTGGCTTCTGGCCCTGGGAACCTCGCTGGGTCTGCTCCTGGCGTGGTCGTCTAATCGGCTTCTCCATTGGCTGGCTTTCCCGTCTCACACGACGGTGCGCACCGAGTGGAGCCGTCAGCTGGCCTTCCCTGCCGTCACGTTGTGTAACAATAATCCGCTCCGTTTCCCGCGCCTCTCCAAAGGCGACCTCTACTACGCCGGCAACTGGCTCGGCCTTCTTCTGCCCAACCGGACGGCGCGGCCGCTGCTTGCTGAGCTCCTGCGCGCCGAGCCGGAGCGACTGCGTTGGTTCGCCAAGTTGGCCGACTTCCGGCTCTTCTTGCCACCGCGCCACTTCGGTGGCATCAGCGAAGAGTTCGTCGATCGTCTCGGGCACCGCCTCGACGACATGCTCCTCTCCTGCAAGTTCCGAGGCGAAGTGTGCAGCCCGCACAACTTCTCTGCCGTGAGTAGAGGAAAAGAGGGATGAGCTGAATGGGGTGGCTCCGCGGGGGCGGCGCCGTGGGAAAACCTGCGGATCGGCCCGTCAAGCCGAAATCCTGGTAGTTCCCGGTCACCGCCCGCGCGGAGCCCCAGTAGTGATGGAAGAGAGGCTGTACCGTTTCGCGTAGTCTTTGCTCGAGCTTTCTGTGGATAACCTTATCCACTTTCTGTGGATAAGGTTCAAGTGCCTGTTGAATGACTAAAATCGTGCACTTGGAAGTGTTAATATTTTATTATATCATTATATTACTATTATTTCTTTGAACAACTTAGACAAGGATAGCACTTTATTTGATCTTTAAACAATGTCTGAGAGAGTAGCCTAAAATGACCCAGCTAATGTCCATGGCTGGGATGAGCTTACAAGAGAGGGTCCCCAGTGCTGCTTTTGACATTTTAACCACTAATGGAGCCAGCTTTTTTTTCACTGTTATTTTTAATTGAAAGAAAGTAAACAGGTTTATATGTGCCTTCCATCAGTGGGAAATAAAGCTCTACCTGTTGAATTTCTGCATGTTCTATAGTTAATAAAAGTGGCTTATGTAGAAAGAAGTTTGATTCTGAGCAATGATGTATATACTTGTATTGTTTCAATAAAGGAAATGTTTTCTTCCAAATATTTTTTTAAATAGCTGTGTGAAAAGCACTTTTATTAAGCAAAGATTTTTCACTTCTCTGAATACACATCCTGAAAAGCAATGTTATTGAGTTATTTTTCCTTTTCATGCTTCTGTTTAAAGATACAGAGACAGCTTTTCACATAGTGAAATGGAATACAGTAGCAAGAAGAATCTAACCTATTCCAACCTAATCTTAACTATTTTTAAATAATTTTTTGGGGAGGTGGGGATGTGAAGAGACTTAAGAGACACATGTCCTGTTCTGGGCAGCTAGAAAAATTGTGGTGCTGATTAAATACCTGGCAAAGGAACAGGATTTGTGAAATGAATATCATTCAATGCACTTGCATTGAATATAACTTTTACTTTTCCTGACCATTCAGACTCCAAGGAGGAAAAGTAATGTTTTCCCTCCTTCAATTTTTTTGGAGTTGACTGAAGTCTGTAAAAAAGCAAGACTGATTTCTCTTTCTCTCTAAATGGGGAGTACTTGACATTTTATAAACAAAATCATGAGAAGGAAGCTGTGCAAATATGCATTATGGAAAGGGAAAGCAACAAGAGATAGAAGATAACTTCTCTTCTCAGGACAGAGTAATGGCTGGTTCAAATGCTTTTCTTAACAAGATGCTGGAGAGAAATTTGAAACCAATTTCAGAATAGTGCTTGTGCTGTCTACAAATAAGTCTGTATGGATTCATTCTGGGTGCTGACCCCAAGCAGTTTAGAAATGTGTTACAAGTATGGTAACTTGGCAACAATAAAAATAACTCGTATAATATAATATTTTCTGGATAATCACAATATTAGTAATTAAAGGTCTGTATTTTGAAAGATGCTGCTGTCAACAATGGATAGTGTGTCAGGAAGTGGCCTGATAACCTTTACATTTAAAATAATTGTAATTTTGTTTGTAATGTTAAACAAGTGTGTCATAAGTCAAACAGAGGGCATGTGAGTAATAAAGCCCAACATTAATACATATTTAAGATGCTAATTTGAGAAATCTTGTGCTCCCTGCAGTAATATGAATAGAAGGTGGTTTCAAGCCAGGGAGACCTACCAAAAGTACTTCGATATAGGTAGTCCTTGAGTTACAACTATAATGAGACTGCCCATCATGTTTGTAACTTGTGATAGTCGTAAAGTGGGTAAGTCATGTGACTGACCCAGGTTTATGACCTTTTTGTGGTGGGTTGTGAAGCATGGTTGCTGAGTATCCGAAGTACAATCATGTGATTGTGGGGATGAGGCCCAACTATTGGAATTTTGAATCCCGGTAATAACTATCCCCTGGTAGGTCTGTCAGAACTTTGAATGATCACAAGTTGAGGACTACCTATATTAAATCAATACCATTCATTTTATATTGTTCCATTTTTTGGGGTAAGGCTTAGACTAAACTATTTTGTTATCTTTCACAACAGAAGCTCATTCATATCAGAAAAAAGATCTTCTATCACAGGAGCTTTCCAGATACTGTTAGCCTGCAATTCCAATCTTTTTGACTGTTAGTAATACTGGCTACGATTTCCCCTGCTCCAGTTCTGCCAGTTACTATGCTAATCTCACTGCCTGGTCCTATCCTGAATGGACTACTATAATGTGCTCTACACGAGGCTGCCTTGATTATTTAGAAGCTTTAGCTGGTGCAAAATGTAGCTGCATGGGCAGTTGTGTGTTTCTTTAGAGGACACTTGTCATGTTCTGTGAGCAGTGTTGGTTACCAATTTGCTTCAGGGTCCAATTTAAGGTGCTGCTTTTGACCTTTAAAGCCCTACATAGCACAGGACCAGGTTATCTGAGAGACTGCCACTCCTTGATTACATCTACCTGTCCCATCAGGTCCAGCAGAGACTTGCATGCTATGGAATCTCCTCTACCAAGAAATTCCATAAGGCGGGGCCTAGAACATGAACCTTTGCTGCCTTGGTACCCACTCTTCAGAATATCATTGCCCCTTAAGTGGTTAGTTCCAACTCTTCTGGTCTTTGGGAAAGCTCTTAAAACATGGGGGTGGGGGTGGGGGAGTTTCACCAGGCCTGGGCATCCCTTAATGGCAAGGAACCCATGCAGTAGCTATATTACACTAAACTATTTCTGATTTTAATCCTGTCATTATCTTTGTTTTATTAATTATTTTATTGGTAAATTATAATTGGTAAATAAATTATTGGTATAATTGGTAAATAAATTATTGGTAAATAATAAATTGATAAATTATTGGTTTCACTGTTTGCTGCCCAGTTTTTGTGAGATGGGCAGCCATATAAACTTGATAATTATATTTATTCTGAAAAAAATTATAACTCCTGTTCTTCCATTGAAACAGTAAAATGAGAGGAGGTATAAATACTTTTACTTTAAAGCAGTCACATCTATTCGTGTGAAAATTAGCAGGAGAAAATAGTTTGCAGTCAACGGTACGTCCTTTCCAAAACTTCTTCATTAGAGAGCAAAGTTAAGAAGAATTACAGTATGTTCATAGGATATCACTACAAGAGCATTTCTTTTTTAAATGTAGGAAATGTAAACTGAGGAACAGAAGTGCTGAGGACAAAAGGTGCACAATCAACATTTCCTAATTTTAATAAACTTGATTTATAAAAAGCTGGTCAATTTTATTCTTAGTCTTCCTAGTTTCGGTGTGTAGCTCTAATGTGACAGTGGCAGTGGCAGTGAACAAAACACCCTTGCTATTACTACTGTTGGACCATAATTTCTATGTGTAGCAGGTCAAAGGCTCTCATAGTAAAATGTGATAAACATTTATTCCTGAAGTATAGTTTGCAATGTTTGTATGAATGTAAGTTTGTATTTAATGGCGGGAGTAAATTCAATTCACAGCAGGGATCCAGGCTCTGTTTAAGAGCTTTCAACAGGTTAGATAGGTTTGAAAAGTAATGCAAAAAGTAATCCAAGAAATCAGGGAGTGACATGATTTTATGACAGAAAGGTAATTGGAGGTTTCTCCAGTAGTGGGTTCCACTTACCTTCTCTACCAGTTTGGAACTGGAAGTACTCGCGCGCAGCGCTTCTGCGCATGCGCAGAACCGTGATGATGTCCGGGTGGGTGGGCGGAGCCTCCCACCACTACCTGTTTGCCCAAACCAGGGCGAACCAATAGAAACCCACCACTGGATATCCCCCCCCCCCAAAATTGGAAACTGTTGACACTAATAAAGAATTAAAAAGTTTTAAAAATATAATTAGAAAAACCAGAAATTAATTGATAGTTACATTATTCATTATACAGCTGTAAAGCTGCAAAGTTTGGCAGGCCAATAGAAATGTTTTCAGATTTAATTCCCATCATATTACCAGTAGTTATGTCTGGTAGTTTTATAATCTTTCAGCGTTACAATGGTTTCCAAATCTGGGCACTGTAAAACGTTCTGCTCTCCCCACAGTCACGTGTGACTGCATTTCAGGCACTTGGCTTTATGATCAGTTGCAATGTCCTATGATCATGTGACTGTGCTTTGGGGCGAGGTTGGTATGTTATTCCAGTTTCAAGGGGAAAAAAATTGCCCATTTGGAAGAATGGCTTTGTTTAATGATGGCACCATTCATTTAATGACTATGTCATTCAGTTAATGACTGTCACAAAAAAATGTTGAAAAACCAGGTCCAGTCTTGACTTACAACTGCAAGGATTTATGACCAGATTTCTAGTCCCAATTGTGGTTATATGTTGTAGACTACCTGTATCTAGCAAGGGGATTTGTTGTACTGACTTGATGGATGAAGATCACTAAGACTTCAAGATCGCTGCTCTTTTATTTCGGAGGACGCTATTGTTAAGCTGTTCTTTGATTTTTCTATTGTTTATTACAAGTCCTTCTGCAATTACACTCTGTCTTGACAATCTGATTGAACATGTATTAAAATTAAATTGGTTTTTTTTAGTAATTCTATTGAAACTCTTTTAGTTAGTTTATAGTTTAGTTATAGTTTATTTTAAAAAGTTAAAAACTAATTCAAACTAATGTAAAGGGAAAAAAGGAAGAAAGTAAAGAGCAAACAATGTGCAAGAAAAAAAAGAAAAAGTTTAATTAAGCAAAATAGAAAAGAAAAATATTTAAAAAGTGGTTTCCAAAATGTTTCTCTTCTCATCCAATTAGCTTCTTCAGAACTGAAGAAGCTTCTTGGATGAGAAGCAAAATATTTTCCAAGAAAACACCAAGGAAATCCAATTGTTTTTTGGAAAAAAAAATACATTTGGGACTTTGGTAGTAGTTCTAAATTTTTGAGCTGGTTTCTTTCAAACTTCTAGATACTTAAGATCTGTAGAAACAATAGGAAACCATGTATTCAAACAATTTCTTAAGAAGTAGCACTGTGCAAGATACTTCAGTTTCAGGCAAATTTATATAAAATATTTCTAGTCTTATTTCATTATAGTACATTTCTGGTCAATATTCAGAATATAAATAAGAGCAGTTTAAAGAACATCAGAAGACATCACATATAAAAACAAGTAGGTGTTTGACTTTGTGAATGGGACATTATGCCACTTTGATTTACTCCAATGCCAGTGCTCTTTGGAAGAATCAGTTGAGTTCACACAGATATACCATTAAATACAAATACAAGCCTGTGTAATACATGCATATGCTGCCCAAGGAGTTCTCACCAATACAGAACCATCATAAATGTTAAAGTTACTGGGGCATTACTTGTGTTGTAGGAGAAACTGGAACCAGCTATCCTGGAGAAGGAAGTAGTGTGGGCACTCAACCAGTTGCTTAACCACAAAACCTCAGGAAGTGATGGAATTCCTGCAGAGTTGCTGAGACCACTGCCAATGAAAGTATTGGCAGCACTTTGCCAAAGTGTATTGAATTCTGGTCAGTGGCCAAAAGAATGGAAAAGGTCAATATTTATTCCAATATTTAAGAAAGGTGATACAAAAGACTGTTCTAACTACTGAACTACGGCCTTGATACCAAACATGAGTAAAAATCTCTTGAAGGTAATTCAGTAACATTTGAATCCAACCACCAACAGAGAACTGCCTGATGTACAAGTAGGATTATGGAAAGGAAAAGGAATTGGGATCATATTGCCAATCTCTGTTGGATGATGGAAAAAGCAAAGGAATACCAAGAAGACATCTACATGTGCTTCATTGACTACACAAAAGTCTTCAACTGTGTTGACCATGACAAACCCTGGAACTGCCTCAAAGAACTGGAAATATCACCACACTTCATCCAGCTCATTCAATCATTGTACTCTGGTCAGGCAGCCACTGTAATAATGATATACTGTATGGAGATACAAAATGGTTCAGAATTGGAAGAGGCACTCGGGAGGATTGCATCCTGTCATATATATACACTATTAAACATGTACACAGACATTATATGAGAAATGCACGTTTGGAGGAATCTACCATTGGGGTTAAAATCAATGGTAGGAATATCAACAAATGCTCGTGGAAAGCAAGGAGGATCTATAGTAGCTAATTCTGAGACTCAAAGATGTTAGTAAAAAATTTGGACTGTATCTTGACAAAACAAAGATAACTGCAGAGAACACATAGGTTAGAGTACAGATCGACAAGGAGACCATCAACCAAAGTGGTGACTGCAGCCCTAAGATCAGAAGGTGGATAGCTCTTGGAAGAACAGCAGTGTTATTCATGCCAGAATAACGTCTTGAAGAGTAAAGACATCAGCCTCACAAACAAATGCAGATTAGTTAACGCAATCATTTTTCCAATGGCTTGCAAAACTTGAATTCTGTAAAAGGCTGATAGGGGAAAGGTGGACACCTTTGAACTATAGTGTTGGAGGCAACTATTATGCATCCCATGGACTGAAAAAATAACAAAGACATCCTAGACCGAGCCTCACCAAAAATAGCACTTGAAGTCAAGATCACCAAACAGAGGCTGTCATAATGTTTGGTTGTATAATGAGAGCTGACTCACTCAAAAAGTCAATCATTCTGGGAGTGATCAACGGAAAAAGGAGAAGGGGCTGCCCTAGCACCTGTTGGCTGAACACTATAAAGGATGACACTGGGATGACCATGGCAGATCTGAAGGAGATGGTGCAAGACAGAGGAGCATGGAGAGTTGAGATCCACAAAGTGGCAAAGTGCCGGACACGATTGGATGGCTGATGATGATGCTTATGGCTGAATAGGACTTTATAACAGATTTTCTATTCTATAAAGTAGAAGCATGTGATTATTGTGGCTGAAACTAATTGATAAGTTCTATATGTATGTATGTACAGTGTGTATCTATGTATAACTCGAGTCAGTTTTTGCCTCCTGGCAACAACCTGAACTAGTCTTTGCAGTTTTCTTGGCCAGGTTTTATGGAAGTGGTTTGCCTTTGCTTACTTCCTAGGGCTGAGAAAGAATGCCCCACATAGAATAGAATAGAATAGAATAGAATAGAATAGAATAGAATAGAATAGAATAGAATAGAATGTTTTATTGGCCAAGTGCAATTGGACACACAAGGAGTTTGTCTTGGTGCATAGACTCTCAGTGTACATAAAAGAAAAGATACGTTCATCAAGAATAATAAGGTACAGCACTTAATGATAGTCATAGGGTACAAATAAGCAATCAGGAAACAATATCAATATAAATTGTAAGGATACAAGCAACAAAATTACAGTCATACAGTCATAAGTGGAAGGAGATGGCTGTGGGAAGTTACCGTGCTGGCTTTATTCCTAAAGTAAAACTGTCAGTTTTCCGGTTTCTAGCCTGATGCCTTAACTCATATGCTAAACTAGCTTCAATATCTTTGTTTAAAAGTCAGATGATAATATATGTGCTAATAGATGCCTAGGTTTGAAAGCAATTTGATAATGCAGAAGCTTAAGACAACATGTTCCTGGGACATAGCTAATCAGCTATGAAAATAAAAATTGGTTAGGATTGGGAATCATAATCCCATAATCCATCCTTGAAATCCCTAATCCTTGGTTGGCTGTGGTGGTTCTGTACTCTGTGTGTAAAAGCCTTTCCTCTATGCTTTATGCAGCCTCCCCTTTTTCTTGTGAGATAATATTTTTTAGTATTGAAAACAGAAAGACAGACCTACTCAGAATCTTGCAACCAAAGCTAAATCTTGAAGGAATGGTACCCAATGACATTCTAAGTCACATACTACCTGACACATCCATTCAATTCACAGGTCTCACTGAGGCTGTGATCTTTGTGGCTAAATCCAGATTGAGGAAAGTTTGAGCAGGCAAACCTGTGCTCACAAGGTCAGCAAATAATGATGTAATTTCTTCTCACCTGCTTGTTAATTCTACACTATTTTCTCTCCAGTGGGGAGCCATAATTCTCACTTTGGCAGTAACCCTTACGCCTCAGGGTTGTGATATTGTAGCATCTTGACAGAAGCCAGACTGGCAAGAATATTAGTTTCTCCCCTGCCATCATCTTAAGTTCAGCTCCCTTTTCTTCCATTTGAAAAATGCCTTTCAGCACAAAGAATATCTGTTATCAATGTTGCTCTTTTTGAGAACTAGAAGGACAGCATCCAAAAAGAGCCACAATTAATGGCTTTGTGGAACCTGGATTCCTTGTGGAATCTAGCTATTTTCTAGAACTGACTGCATTTGTTATATTCTGGTTGAATCTGGGTATCATGGGTTGATAGGACAGAAAAAGATGTGCTCGTTTTGCTTTAGTGTTGTAGCCATAATCACCAAAGTTCTTTTTTTTTTTCTTGGTAATATTTTTTTATTTGTTTCAAAGATAGTATGTTAAAAAAACTACAAGAACAAAAAAGACAAGAATTACAAGCACAACACAACAAAACAAAACAAAAATAAAAGTATGTGTAAGTACGGGAAAAGAGACAGAAAATGAGGTTTACTTGTAAAGCAGATGCTTATCAGAAAAATATGGGAAAAGGTATTAATATAACATTCAATTATAATAGAAATTACAAAATGGATGAAAGATGATCAACTGGAACTGATCGAGTTGGCAGAGATGGTGAAATTAACTATATGGTTTAGAGACAATGTTTTGGATAAGAGAATGGAAGCTGTCCATGGAATTTAATATAGCAATAAACTGTTAATGGGCCCTTTAAGATTAGCTCATTTCTTTGGGTTGCTAGTTAGCAGTAGTTATTTCTTTTATAACTAACAGTTATGGGAGTCAATCTGATTGATTGATGTTAGATTTCGATATTTGAGTTATTTAAAAAAAACTATTTAAAAATAGTAATATAGTAAATATTTCAAGTATAGATTGTTTGTAGACCCATTATGCAAAGGGGGGGGGGTGTATTTATTACATTTATTTGAGACATATTTGTCAACAGTCAACCAGGGTGGCCAATGTATGTTTAATGTTAGTTTTATATATGTTCTGCACACTAATAACAATAGCACTTAGACTTATATATCGCTTCATAGCAGTGGTAGAATTCAAATTTTTTTACTACCAGTTCTGTGGGTGTGGTTTGGTGGGCATGGCAGGGGAAGGATATTGCAAAATCTCCATTCCCACCCCACTCCAGGGGATGGATACTGCAAACTCTCCATTCCCATCCCAGTCCAGGGGAAGGATACTGCAAAATTCCCACCCCACTCTGGGGCCAGCCAGAAGTGGTAATTTGCCGGTTCTCCGAACTACTCAAAATTTCCACTACCGGTTCTCCAGAACCTGTCAGAACCTGCTGAATAGCACCCCTGCTTTATAGTGCTTTACAGCCCTCTCTAAGCAGTTTACAGAGACAGTTTATTGCCCCCAACAATATGGATCCTTGGAAGGGTGGAAGGCTGAGTGAACCTTCAGCCAGTGAGAATCGAACTGCCAAATTGCTGCCAGCCGACAGTCATCAGAAGTAGCCTGCAGTACTGCATTCTAACCAGTGTGCCACCATGGTTCTTCCCCATTAATGTTGAATCCTTTCTGACCTAGACTGCCTAAGGTGAGAAGTTGTGCTGATTTTGCCACAGTGGTGAAAAGAGCAAAGTCTCTGTCAACATCCTGAACTCACTTAATGAAGGAAACTGAATTCTTAAGTAAGATAACTTTTTTCAAACAGAGGCTATCTAGATGCTTGGGTCTATCAGAATTTTTAGCAGCACGCTGGCAAAGTATCTTGGAGTTGGATCCCAATTTTGTTCAAGAGTAGCAATCTGAGAAGGCTTAAAACCGAACCTAACCATACAGGATGGGACAGGATACCCCGTTTCCCTCAAAATAAGACATTTCCTGATAATAAGCCCAATCGGGCTTTTGAGTGCATGGCAATAAGGCCAAGCACTTATTTCAGGGTTCAAAAAAATATAAGACAGGATCTTATTTTGGGGGAAACACAGTAAGAGATGAGACCATCTGTCCTTTATGAGGCTATTCCCAAAATATCTGAAATGTGATAGGTGATATTAACCTTTGCAGCAAAAATATGCAGACAGTTGAAGTGAAATTTTATTTGCCCTGTATTCATTAACACACTTTTGCTTCAAGCAGTTTTCTTCCCCAACATGACAAGAAAAAGACAAGGTTCAGCTTCCATCATGCGTACATATTTTTCTCAGAAATATACAGCCTGACTACCTTTGTTTTAGACATGAATGGAGTCCATGTACTTCCTGTCATATCTGGTTTGACCTTTAAGCTACTTTCAATTTAATGTAGTTTGATGCTTCTGTTCTTTAGCAGCTTTCTTTTTTCCTTTTAACAATGAAAATAATCCTTGGAAGATGATTATCAGAAAAAATAGGGTGAGAAAATGATGTTTCTTTTCTCTGTTACTGCCCTCCTTTCCATTTTTTGTCTATCAGCAAAGAGTTTGTACTCTTAAGATAGAACAATAGCTTCAGGTACAGTTTTGGAAAAGAAAAAAAGAGGAAGAGTTGGATAGTTTTTCTTCTGATTCTGCATAATTTGGTCTTTAAATATTATCCAGTGATGATCAAGAAGCCCATAAGAGTACATCTCATTCAGCTGATGGTTCATTTCTTCAAGATCAAATTCCAGTCTAATTCTCAAAGGCACAAAATTTGTAATAAAGTCTCAGATATGACCACTAACCTACCTCTGGAAAAAAAAAAAGACGAAGGGGTTGGAGAGCTAAGTTTAAAATTCTAGTTAGTGCAAGCTTCAAATGTTCTTTCTACAATCTAATTACAAGTGCAAGAAGAAAAAACATACCTCTCTTTCCAACAACAAGATGATGCTGTGCAATAACTTCCAGTTTTTGTGTTGTAAAATTGCAGTGGGATTCCCAGTTCACATGGGGAAGAGATGTTTTTGTTCTGAATTTTTATGACCAAACAGCCATAGCTGGAGCTGTGGATCTTAGTCAACCCGCCCCCCCTCCATTTTGCATTGAATCGATCTGACTTCTCTGAGAGTGATAATAGCTTTTCCTTTCTCTTTTGTGAAATTTCATTTCATTGGATGTTCAATTTAGAGAAATTGTTTTGAAATTTACTCTTGCTGTCATACTTGATTGTTGCCTCCTTATTGTTGCAGAACAAGAGAAGGCTGGTTTTCAGATTGCTCTCTTGAGAAATCTAAACTGGTAGCTGTGTCTTTTTTTCTTTTTCTTCCTTAAATGAATGATTCCAGTCTTTCAGTGATGAATATAAAACTGAAAAGCAGCCTTTCCTCTGGCATGATTGCAGCCCAGGGTTTCCAGACCTCCCCCATCTTTTCTGAATTGTGAAGAAGGAACAGGAGAGAGATTTTGAGATTCATAGGTGATGGGGTCAGATTTGACCTGCTGCAGATAAAAAAAAAAAAAACATTTTCAGGGCAGTGAATGGTATGATAATTCTATCATTACTGACAATATATATAAATGGGTCTTGTTACCACATTCACATGTGTACTTTCTGCAGATTCTAATCAAACAGATTCTGCAGATATATTGCTCTCTTTCAAACTGCACTGGAAGAACTCCAGTTTTTCTTTCTGGAGAGTGGGACATGTAGGCTAAGTCAACGAGTTAGGAGTTGGCATCTTTTGAATCATGCCCAAGGCAGGCATCAAGGATTTTTATTGTTGGGCACCTATCAAGATATATACCACAGTAGGCTACCTGCTGCAATTTCTCGATTCTTCCAGCTTTATTGTGCCTTCATCTTATAGTTGCTCTTGTTTCATCTGATCTCACCAATAAATGAGAGATGACAGCAGCAAGGCAAAGAAAAATTAACCTCTGGTTGACTTGTCATTTCTTCCTATGTGTCTTGGATATCGTGCAGATGAAACCTAAATGAAGAGGTGAATTAGTGGAATTCTAATTTAGTGGAATAGCAACAACAGGGATGGACGGTACAAGTGTTAATATTTTATGGAGAGTACAAATAAATATTCAATAAATGGGCTAATGAAAGAACTTTACTCAAGCCATTATACAGTCAAATTTTATACATGCACACAAGCGTGCGCGCGCCCACACACACACACACAAACACACATACATAGAGAAACATACTGTAGGTTGATTGCATATTAGGCTTTCTTTGCAGCAACTATATTCAACATTGGCCTGCACTAAGAAAATGTGTTTTGTTTCAAGCAAGAAGCAAATAACATTCTGGAAGATTTATTGAACTATTTCAGTAGATCTTTTGTAGATCTGTAAAAACAAAAAACTCAAAAACATTTATGTTTTGTGGTATGGGGTTTGGCTGAAACAAAATCCAGCATGATATTATGAGAAAGTAGAGCAAGGCTGCTGTGCACTAATTCCTGCCTTGCCCCTTTTCCGTGGAGTCTGCATGTTACCCACCTACACCCATTGAATTTCCCTATGTCTTCCATTCCCGGCTTTTTTTTTTAGCTGCTGCTACCTGTGAAGCGGTATATAAATGTAAGTGCTATTGCTATCCTAGCCAGTGTTCCCGTTTCTTACTGAGATGGACTTGGCAGTAAGGAAAGGTTCCCAGCATGGCATATTCTACAGATTCATTCATCTCCTCAGACTTCCCAGTTCTTCCCCTCCTGCCTCCAGCTACTACTATCAATCTCTCAGTGTAGCATATCCCACCTCCCCACATGTTCTGAGATTCCTATCACCTTCTCTCCCTTCCTGTCTCAGCTGTTGTTGCCATCACTATAATACAAACACGTACCATCACCAAGATCAGTTTGTCTTTTCTCTCCACTGTTAACCCCCACTGGCTGACCAAACACATTTTGGTTGCACTAAGAACTGAACAGCCCTGTGTCAGTCTGAATACAAATCACAACATCCAAAGCACAAATGTTTCTGACTGGGCACAGTACACCAAATCAGCTGTGCTTTATATATATTCACTCAACATACAGAAGTAGAATATTATGCATACCACATTGGAGACAGTGCTGGAACTATCATTTTGTTCTGCTTTAATGTATTTGTTTATTTACTAGATTTAAATATTTTCTTGATTTTTTTGCAACTCAGAGCAGCGTATAAAATGTAATGCTCTCTCTTCCTATTTCCCCCATAACAAAAATCCTGTATGATGGGTTGGAATAAGAAAGAATGACTTGCAAAAAATCATCTAGTCTGTTTCTTTTCCTTTAGGGCCTAAAGGAAAACTAAAACTTAAGATGTCCCAATTTCTAGTCCCACACCTTAACTAGAGCCCCAGACTGGTTCTCCACTCTCTCTACTTGGTAATTGTCATGTAATACATAATAAAGTTAGAGCTTTAGCTTTGCCAGAGTTGAACTTCTATTTACTTTAGTTTCTTTGTCAGATAAACCAAACTGTCAAGAGTTTGTTCAGTTGTACTGGGTGCAAATTATATGTAATAGATTGATTGATTGATAAATAAACAAACCAAATTTATAGTTAGGTGGGTTAGGCTGAGAGAGAATGGCTGCTTTAAATTAATCCAGCTGGCTTTCATGGCTTAAGGAGGGATCATGAGTTGATCTCTCTACTTTCTAGCTTGCTCGCATATCATCACTTCACTCTTTTATGGCATGTGAGAGATCAGCCCCCATGTCCATAAATATGTGTAAATCCAACTGAGACCTCATTTACTTTGTTTATGTATTAGAGTAATTTCTTGAAGACCGTTATAGGTGAATGACTGAATTATGAGTAGATTTGTGACCATTAACAAAAAATAATTAAGTAATTGTGACACAAATTTTCTTGCATTGATGATCTGGTTCACATACAATGTGATTAATGTGTTTAATCAGTGAAAAATATTGTTAAATCACTTAATGACCTATTTCAGCTGTTTTCCAATTAAATTAAAAAAAATATCAATTCCTAAAGAACTGCTACTTCTAGAGTCCTAGAAAATGACATGTTCCCTCCACTACTTTTGAGAATCTTGTCTGTTCTTTTACATAGAAATTGGTCATGTTATCCAATGTTGTGTAGAGGAACAAGATGATGATGGTCGAAGGTAATTATGTATAACTTGGAACTCAACAGGCTTGGGGGTCATGTGACTGGGTGGGCATGGCAGCTGGTCATGTGACCGGGTGGCCATGGCTATGTGTATAGGGACTACTCAGAGGGCTGAAAAAAGTCATTTCTGACAGGTCCTCGCACTTTTGACTGGTCCTCACACTTATGACCATCCTCACATTTATGCCTGTGCAGCATTCTTAACAACCATGTCACTCATTTCACAACTGCTTTTCTTCAACATGGTATAAGATAGGGCAAAAAACGTAAAATGTGAGGACAGTCGTAAATTCGAGGACTGGTCAAAAGTGCGAGGACCAGTCAAAAATAACTTTTTCAGCCCTCTGAGTAGTCCCTGTGCACAAAAGGATTACCCAGAGGGCTGAAAAATGTGATTTCTGACAGGTCCTCGCACTTTTGACTGGTCTTCGCAGTTATGACTGGTCATCATTTATGCCCATTGTACCATTCTTAACAACCGTGTCACTCATTTCACAACTGCTTCTCTTCACCATGGTGACAAGATAGGGCAAAAACATAAATTGTGAGGACAGTCGTAAGTTCGAGGACTGGTCAAAAGTGCAAGGACCAGTCAAAAATAACTTTTTCAGCCCTCTGAGTAGTCCATATGCATAAAAAGATACAGCAATAGAGAGGGATGAAGGAAGGGAAGGGAAATTAGAATAGGAGTGAAGATAAGAGAGGGAGGAAGAGAGGAGGAGAAGGAGAAAGAGGAAGTAGGGAGGAGAAGAAGAGAGGGGGGAAGAGAAAGTAAGAAGGAAATAAAAGAGAGGTGGTAGGTTTGAGGAAAAAGATTGCTGTACAATAAAAAAGATGAAAGGGAAGAAAGCCAACCCCAAACAAATATAAAGATATTAAGATAAAGAATGAATTGTTAAAACTTTAAAGAATAAAAGAGAAGCATATTTTACAGACAAAGCAGCTCCCACCTTCCTGCCCACCACCCTTTGTTAATGGGCCAGAGGCAGAAAGTCAATCCTTTGTCAAAGGACATTTGCAACACAATAGCAACAGAAACTAACACAATGGGCCCCATCAAGCCATGTGATCCTGTCCACCATTAAAACATCTTTCCAAGCAGTCTCCATGTTTCCAGTGTCTTTTTCCCCACTTGGAGCAGAACCCAGAAGGATATTTCTTCCAACACAGTATTTAGTCATTTCAATTAAATTTACAATTTCTATATTTCCTTTTTACCATATTTATTCTTCATCTATTTTTTTAAAAAACCAATATTACCCTTCATCCTCATCTCTAATCTTAATCAAATTCAATTTTTCCCTTCTATTCTATATTATACCCCTTCGCATTGTCATCTATTTTTATATTCATCCTCACATTGGTTAATTATGTAATACAGTTGTTTAATACAAATTCAACATTTTAATATAAATCAATTAGTTATATAACTATCTTTTTTGTATATTAATCAATATGAATATGAATATTCCAATTATTTCCATGCAATCCAATTTCTTACAAATCAATTAATTATATTTACCAATAATAATAAACCAAATAATTTCCCCCATATATTCCTCCAAACCACAACTTAACCATTTCTGCTTTCAACACAATATACAATTAATAGTATCTCAATTATTACAATTCCTTAGTTAAATAGAGCTTTTTTTCTTTTTTGTTTTAAAATCTTGAACTTCCTCTTGCCCTAAATTTCCCACTGTTTGCAGTTTTGTACCTACCTTTTTTGGTGAGGAAAAAGAAAAAGAAATCTCTCTGCCTCATTTTGTCACGTTGCTTACTTTCAATTTTGCTTTTTCAGCATAGCTAGGGGGAAAAAAAATCTGCTCCAGGAATTTACCTCTTTGCAGCTAGCTCTTTGAAGCCCCGTGGCAAGAATTTAAAGTTTTTTTCCCTCTAGCCATGAGCTGGGACTCCGGAGGCAGCAACAGATTGGGAGTGGGCGGGGTAAGTGAACAGCGACCGGGCGATCCAACAGAGGCAGAGGGTGAGGGTGAGTGAAGGCGTGGGGGGGGGCGAGAGAGGGCTTTGGCGACCCCTGTGAAATGGCCATTCGACCCCCAAAGGGGTCGCGACCCCCAGGTTGAGAACCGCTGCATTAAGTCCTCTTAATTAAATTTGCATATAATATGAAATACATATATTTAAAATGCAGGCCTTAAACGATTAAAAACTGAAAAAGTAAAAATTCTTTCTAATAAAAGAGAATATTTGTAGCTCAGGATTGCAATGGGGGGGGTGTGGCTCTAGTTTTGATAGTTTTCTTGCAAACTAGGTAACATCATCAGTGCTAGTAAGGAATGGGGTTTCTCTCAGTTTATATTGTAGTGGCTTCCCATGTCAGTGTTCTGGGACTAGTCTTGGAAGTTCTTTGATTAGGCTATTTACTATTAGCTTGTTGGTAATTCATTGATTAGCTTATTATTTACTTCTTGATTTTGGGTAGCAAAGAAGTAAGGACCTCCTCCTCATAAACCTCCTCCTCATAAACAATTCTGTTGATTGCTGATGAGGAGGTATTTTGGTCTTTTTGTTCCCTTTTTGGCTTGTTAATGGTCTCTTGCACAGTATGCAAATATCGTTTATATCTATGTGTCTATTGATGGATAATTTCAGAGTGTTGGGCTTCTAGAAATTCTGTTGCGTTTTTGGATTTGGCTTGATATAGGATGATCACAGTTTCCCAGCTGAAATTATGGTTAAGTCTGTCCATGTATTGTAAAATTAAGGAATTACCATCATGTCTTCTGACAGCTCTTCATAGATGAGTTCTGTTAGTCTGTCCCCACAGCGAATTGTCCTGCAATGACATGGTGGCAGTGAGTTGACAGAGGTAACTTGCCATTGGTGAGGGGCTGCTCCCAGCTGGCCACACAGAATTGTCCTAGACAATTGACATTCCTTTTACCAGCTTAGATTTCTTTGCTCCTTTGCTGTGTTCCAGCTCATTTTTCATTACTAGCATTTGATTTCTTGGCTTCTCAAAGGCTACTTTTTAAAATTTGACTGCTATTCAAGATAATCTTACAAGCTATCTAATTCCTGTTGATTTAGTTAACTGTTAAACTCTTTTGTCTTTGATTTAATTTAAACAAGGATTTTTCTTTGATGGACAGCTTAAAGAAGTTTATTAGGAACAAGCTGCTAAACTGGACCACTGTGCTAAGGGCTCTTAAAAGCAGTTGCCACATGTCCATGTTGCTTTCCTTGTATGTATTCACAGGCAACAACTTCAATAGAAGAGAATGGGGAGAGAAGGAAGGGATGCTATGCTAGGGGGAAAAGGACAAAGTAAGAGTATAAAAGAAGATGACTAAGCAGAATATGTTGTGGGGTGAGGCCCAGGAGGCATGTAGCTCAAAGTCATCTTTGTCCTTGCAGTACCAGAGACCAGGCCGTGCTAAATCTTTTGGGAAGAATGGAAACTTGGGATGTTGTTAGTGCTTAATTCTGTCTGAGATTCTAGTCAAATTAGGCATTAAATAGCTTAGGGTCACAGGAATGACCTGAAGTTCCTGTAGCTACCGTACATCCATTTTCCCTACCTATTATTATTATTATTTCTGGTTAGACAGTGTAATCCTGATAGGATAGCAGACAAATTGACATCCTACAGAAGCAGGAAGAAGTAGAAATCTGTTTCCTAGATTTAAGATAGCAAATATTTTCTTGAAAGTTTATGATACAGGTGAAATCTCGGGAACTTTCAGACGTGCTCTACAATATTGCTACTGGTGAGAGGCTTCAGCACTCTGTATACTGCTGCTCCTTACCACTACCCATAATTAGGAGAAGCAGTATAAATTGTACACATCTGAATGAGAACACATATATTTGGTTAACATATATGATTGATGCAATTTGCAGAAATCCATGTTTGATGTCATGGAATTTGCTGAATTTTAGAATACAAACAATTCTATGCTGTAATGTTGTTGGATGGGTAGGCTACAATCTGGAATGTTCTAATTCCACTTTTGGATTATTTTCTTTCAGTTGATTCTTTTTCTGGCTGTACGTGGTCTGCATACATTCTTTTATTTTATTCTAAGTGGAAAGCTTATTAATGTTGCACATTGCACTAAAGCTGCCCTCCTGATTCAGTTATCCCAATTAAAGGACTAAGCAAAGAAAGTATAGCCATTTCATCTAAGATAACACGAGCAAGGAAATAATCACTGCAATCGAATGCTTTGTAATACTAGAAGAGAGCTTCAGATTGTGGGAGAGGGGGTGAGGTGGGGAGGTATTGGGAAGAGTCTGCAGTGTTTTCTCATTATTTGGCTGGGAAGCAAAGCATGGCAAGAGGCGTGATTAATGGGACACCTTTGGAATCTCCAGAGTTAATTACAAGTGAAGTGTGTGTGTTATTTTCTAATGCTATCACCATTCGCTTCCCAAATAAAGAGCCTGTTGCAGAATAATCAGATGGAAATTTCTGTGTTAATTTGCTGCATGGTGAAATATTTGTCAATAGCTGTGCTTCTTCCACTTTCCCTTATGTTGTCAAAAAAAAGTGGTTCTGCTTTTCCCTAGACACAAAAACAAACACTTCTCATTTTTGTTTCCACTTTACTAAACTTTGGTCCTGGCTTTGATTTAAATCCAGCAGCCAACCACAGGGATGCTAGATTAGAAAACACACACTTTCAGGCCTGAATGTGAGTATTTCCCTAGAAAGATCAAACAGTTGGAAACTTTCGCATGAAGGTTTAACTACAGGTTATTACATCATCAAAGCCAGTGTTGCCTCTAATCTTCATTATGGTTGGGTTGAAAGGAGCCAATTTAAAGTCAGAAGTTACAAAGTTAGGCTTTTCAATAAAACCCTAAACATTAATGACAGTTTATGGTTTGGATGAAACGCTTAATGGAAAATGGAAGTTAATACCTCTGGTCTTATTACAGTAATACTGAGGGTCTGCCAGTGAAAAGGAGTCTGCTCTTGTCAGGTGCCTCAGTCATGGAAAGCAAGCATTGTTACTGTTTCATATCAAATGCATGTTGAAATCTCTGTTTGAAAAGTACTAATTTTCAAAAATGCATTCAAAAACATTTTAGAATATGTGCTAAAAAGTATTTTTACATGTTTTTTAGGTTTAAATATATATATATTGGAGTTATTTACATTTTTTAAAAGCACACATAATAAAGTATATAGAATAGAAAAGAATAGAATTTTTTATTGGCCAAGTATGGTTGGATACACAAGGAATTTGTCTTGATGCATATGCTTTCAGTGTACATAAAAGAAAAGTTACGTTTATCAAGAATCATAAGGTACAACACTTAATGATAGTCATAGGGTACAAATAAGCAATCTGGTAACAATATCAATATAAATCGTAAGGATACAAACAACAAAATTACAGTCATACAGTCATAAGTGGAAGGAGATTGATGGTGGGAACGATGAGAAGATTAATAGTAGTGCAGACTTAGTAAATAGTTTGACAATGTTGAGGGAATTATTTGTTTAGTAGAATGATGGTGTTTGGGAAAAAACTGTTCTTGTGTCTAGTTGTTCTGGTGTGCAGTGCTCTATAACGTCATTTTGAGGGTAGGAGTTGAAACAGTTTATGTCCAAGATGCGAGGGGTCTGTAAATATTTTCACAGTCCTCTTTTTGACTCTTTTTGACTCATGGAAAATACAGGTCCTCAATGGAAGGCAGGTTGGCAGTTCTAATTATCCTTTGAAGTCTGTGTCTGTCTTGTTGGATTGCAGAACCAAACGAGACATTTGTAGAGGTGCAGATGATAGACTCAATAATTCCTCTGTAGAACTTGTGTTTAAAAAATGAGGAAATGTAAAAAAAAAAATTCATTTGATAATCTTGTAAAAAATTCAAATGGAGCTATATTTCTGGTAGATTTTTAGAAAAAATATATATTTTTAACTCTTTTCCGAATGTGTTGATGGATGAGAGCCTATGACATATTACATTAAGTCCTTTTGATTTTTTGACCCCCAGATTATAGTTTAATCACAATAATAGAGGTTTGCCTCACACAAGACTATTTATGTGAAAGGTTTTTTTCTATCTGTAAATTTATGTGATATGTTGTAAGGTTTTTTTTTTTTAAAAAAAGAAAATTGTTTCCCTTCTCCCCAACCCCCTTCCCAAGCTATGAATTATTAGAGAGGAGTAGAATTAATAGAATAAAAAGAAATAATAATAAATAATTCCTAATGGACAAATAATTATTTTATTATTATGATGAGTTGCACAGTCAGCCAGATGTATTTGGCATTTTTATCCATCTATTGAAGTAAATATTTGCTGTGGTTAAAACTATCTTGACAGGATGTAAGCTGTTCCAAGTAAAGCTGTCCTTTGCAGTTGACTGATAGTGATGTAGTCAATGCCTCCTCTGCAAAGATGTTGAAGAAACAGTAGACTACCTAGTTAGCTGCGGCAAAGTCTGACTATGAACAATGGCATAACAAGTAGCAACAAATGTATATTAGAATATCTGAACTAAATGCCATTTGCCTACAAGCAAGAACTGGTGAAATAGATGAAGTAATGAAGTTAAAGTGATCTGGGATTACCACAAAACAATTGTTGATAAGAAAGACAAAAATGTCTAGATAGTAGATGTAGCAGTTCTGGAGACAGCAAAATAGAAGAGAAATAGCTGGAGAAAATCACAAAAAACAAAGACTTGCAAATAGAAGTAGAATGACTGTGGCAAAATAAAGCAAAGAAAGTAATAAAAGGCATCTTGGGTGCAATCCCTACACAATTGGAGCATCACTTGAATACTCCATTGGCATTGACAAAATCACTATCAGTCAATTGCCAAAGGCAGGTTAACTTAAAATAGCTTATATTCTAAGAGTTGTGGTGGCACAGTAGAATGCAGTACTGCAGGCTACTTCTGCTGACTGCCAGCTGTAAGCAGTTCAGCAATTCGATCCTCACCGGCTCAAGATTGACTCAGCCTTCCATCTTTCTGAGGTTGGTAAAAGAGGACCCAAATTGATGGGGGCAATATGCTGACTCTGTAAACTGCTTAGAGAGGGCTGTAAAGCACTCTGAAGTGGTATATAAGACTAAATGCTATTGCTATATACTGCGGCAATACCTTTAATACAGTGTGGGATCCTCCCAGTTTATCAGCTGGTTTGGTGACCGCGCACTTTGCGTACATGCACACTTTGAAGAAAGCTTCACATCCACATTTCTTCGGAGGAGAAACACAGATGAGGTGTGGCAATCTGCTCTGCCACACGAATCAGCTGAGAAGATAAAGGTAGGGAAATAGTGCGGGTGGGTGGGTGGGCTGATCTGATCGTCGGGACCAACTGGTTCTCTCTCAGCTGATGGTTGGAGCTACCGGTTCGCCTAAACTGGTCCAAACCGGTAGAATCCCACCCCTGCTTTAACACCATCAAACAACAAACAACAACAACAACTGCCTATCCCAGTTCCTTGGGAAGGATTGGATAGATGGATAAAAATGCCAAATTCAGTCTAAATATATGGGTGACTGTGTAACTAATCATAAGTAATACTAGTAATCTTTATGTATGTCATCATTGGGTTTCAAACTTCAGTAGCTTTATTTAGGTTCAGAAATAGATTGAACTAATGATTTGCAGCCCTGAAGCATAATTGGTATGATTAGGGATTTTAAACAGCTGCTTGCAGGATGTAATAACTCATAATATTTGTGAATCAATGTGAATTCTCTTTGCATGTATGAGCACATGTGGAGCTTCCATCTTTAGCTTTAGGAAATTTTTGTTGCATATTGACAGGTTGTAGTCACCCATTAAAACCAATTAATTATGTATTCTTGTGAGATCTGAGATGATTAGTTTCCTGCTTTTCAAGAAGCTGTATTAGCACTTGCTGGTAAGTTTGCCCGTAAGTAGATTTCAGGGTGAAATCTACTTACCTTCCTTAC
This sequence comes from Arizona elegans, assembly GCA_022577455.1. NCBI lineage: Eukaryota > Metazoa > Chordata > Lepidosauria > Squamata > Colubridae > Arizona > Arizona elegans. The sequence continues at coordinate 110,861,861 of JAKOOJ010000004.1, read as the reverse complement.
GGGTTCGGAAGCGCGCGTGCCGCGTGCATCATGTGTACTTGCAGACCTTCTGCACATGCACAAAAGGTAAAAAACACATTACTTCCTGGTTAAAACCAGGAAGTAATGACACCCTGGCAGATGGGTGGAGATTTGCTCCGTCATTGCTACCGGATCGCCAAACCACCGGCCAAGATCGCTACCGGACCGGGCGATCAGGTCCAATCTGGGAGCATTTCACCCTTGTTTTGGATATAAACAGACAATTTCCATTTTTCTTTAACAATATCTGGAGTGAGGCACAACTGCTCAGGGAAAGTGGTGTATAGTTTCCATGCTAAGACAATCTCTATTGTGCTCTTCTTGTGAGTAGCCCTAGAGCAGGGGTGTCAAACTCAAGGCTTAGGAGCCTGAGCTGGCCCATGGGGTGCTTAGATCTGGCCCACAGGGCTCTCCTGGAAACAGTGAAGAACTGGCCCACGGTGCCTCTGCCAGTGAAAATGGCACACGGGAGGGCTGTATACGGCTTCCAGAGCTCTGTTTTCACTGGCAGAAGGTTGTAGGAGGCTGTCGCAGCTGAAAATGGAGCTCGTGAGGCAGAGATGGGTTCTATTTACCTTTACTACCAGTTTGCAATGGGGCCACACATGCACAGAAGTGTCCTGATGACGTTGGGGTCAGTGCGCGGAGCCTCCCGCTGGTTTTACTACTGGTTCTATAGAACCAGTCCGCACCGGGGACAACCCACCACTGTCATGAGGGCTGTGGAGTGAGCTCAGGAGCCCATTTTTCCTGGCAAAGCACTTGGTCCACCATAGGCTCCCCCGACACAAGTGACATTGAGCTGGCCATGCCCACCCTGGCCCCCCAAGGTCAAATACAACAATGATGTGTCCCTTAATGAAATCGAGTTTGACACCCCTACCGTAGAGCATAAGGCTAGCTAACACTGAAAAAGGTGAGACTGGTTCAATAAAGCTATTCTTACTGTAGTTTCAATATAGGGATATAAAACTTAGCATGAGAGTAATGGAGCAACTTCCACAAAAATGAATCAATGAGTGTACAGTATTTAAATTCTTGTTTGAAGTTTTAAAATCTGAGAAGCAAATCTAGCTTACGCCTGTATGTTCTGGTTAAAAAAAGTGATTTAAAACCTGTATTATATCGCATATATTCTGTTCTGTAATTAGTTAAAAAGGAAGTACATAGGAAGCTGCCTTGTAAATGTCTGATCTAATTTAACTAGCTCCCCTGGTATTCAGATTTTTAGAGGGAGAGACTTTTACAATTCTATCTGGAGATATTAGGGGTTGAATTTGGGGAGTTGAAAGAGAGAGAGGATTCGGGCTATTTTGAAATATGGAATAAAATGTACAATAGGCTCGAAAATAGAAATCAGAACAAGAAATGTTTAACTTAATATTGATGAAACTTAAAGTAACTGAACAACATTAAATAAAGAGAGATAAATATAAACGAATATAAATGTGTAGATAAGAACAAATGAATATTATAATGTATGTGTATATATATGTTGGAGTAATGCGATTATTCTATTATTGAGTAGTAAATAGAAATGATAGAATAGAGAACTACAAAAGCAAAGTATGTAAGTTGATACGAAATGCTGTAAAATTACCATTAATGTTATGTAATGTTCAATATGTTACGTTTTGACATGTTTTGTTTTTATATATGTGTGATCGTTTTTTGTGTTATTTTTAAAGACAAACTGAGTCTTCAGAGAGAGGCGGCATACAAATTGAATTAAATAATAATAAATTATTATTTGCTGACTATTGGGGGCGAATCGCTGGCCCCCACGAAGAGGGCTTGCAACTTGGGCGTCCTCCTGGACTCACGTCTGTCTTTAGAAGAGCACTTGACGGCCGTGACCGGGAGGATCTTTCATCAGGTTCGCCTGATTCGCCAGTTGCGTCCCTTTCTGGATCGGGACTCCCTACACACAGTCACTCATGCCCTCGTTACCTCCCTCCTGGACTATTGTAATGCTCTCTACATGGGGCTCCCCTTGAGGAGCACTTGGAGGCTCCAACTGGCGCAGAGTGCGGTTGCGCGGGTGGTTATGGGAGCAACATGGCGCTCCCGTGTGATACCTCTCCTGCGCGAGCTGCACTGGCTCCTGGTGGTCTTCCGGGTGCGCTTCAAGGTTTTGGTTACCACCTTTAGAGTGCTCCATGGCTTAGGACCTGGCTACTTACGGGACCGCCTACTACCACAAACAGCCTCCCACCAGTCGGTATGCTCTCATAGAGAGGGGCTGCTCCAGGTGCCGTCAGCCAAACAATGTTGACTGGCGGCCCCTAGGGGGAGGGCCTTCTCTGTGGGGGCACCTACTATCTGGAACAAGCTCGCCCCGGAGATACGGAGGATCCCGGATCTGCGCAGTTTTCGCCGTGCTTTGAAGACACTCCTATTCCAGCAGGCTGGCCTGGCCTAATTTTCTCCCCTTCTTTTAAATTTTTAAACTGAAATTTTATTTCGTTTTAAATTATTGGGAGTTTTAAATTGTCTCGGGCAAAAATTATTTATTTGGGTTTTAATCAGGTTTTAACTTTTGTATTTATGTGTTTTATTTTGTGCCTGTTCACCACCCTGAGTCCTTCGGGAGTAGGGCGGTATACAAATTTAATAAAATGAAAATGAAAATGAAATGAAATGAAATGCAATAACTAAATAATAAAAATTATTTTATATAAAAAAAATGGGGCTTCCGCTTTTCCAAATAAGTAATGTGTAACACTTGGCTATAGAGCCAGAATACAGACGTATGTTGCAACTTCATGTGTGGAAGTAAAAAATGATTGTTCTGCAGCCCAAATGATAGCAGGCTACCTTTCCAGTGTGACTGGTCTGGAGCTCCATACTGCTTCCCAATTGGGGTGGGGGAACATATAATAATAATTGTTAGGTTCAGCTTGTAGCTTACTCCTAACTCGTTGGTCAGGCAATGTATCTGTTTCTTTAAGAAACAACTGAGCCACGTAATCAGGGTTTGCTGAACCCTGTAATTAGGCTACAGTGCATAAATAAGCAGCGCAGAGAAGCGTTCTTTGTTCCTGATTGTTCCTGTTCCTGTTGCTTCCTGCGTCTTTCTGCTGATTGGTGTTAGACTGGATTGTTATATGGTACTGTATACCGAGAGTTACTAAAGTCTGTTTGCTTTGGTAAGGGAAGATACTTACTGGACTGATATTACTTTTTATGACCTTGGACTGTTTTACCTACACCGAGACTGCTTATTATCTTGTATATAAAGTATTTTTCTCACACGAGCTGCACGTTTATCTCCTTCCCTGTGTGTTTCTGCTCTGCTCGTTGCACAAGCAACAAATACTTTTTACACACACCCTAACATTGGTTATGGGCCCAGAATGTTCCAGGGCTCTTTAATTTGTTTTTGTGGAAGTGAGAAGTGCAGGCAGTGGGTGTAGTAGTCAAGATGATGGCTTTTGAGCAAGGTACAAGTTATTCTACCATAACCCGGTTGGATGGTACAAACTATGTTACCTGGTCCACAAAATGCTGTCTACTTTTGCGAAAAAAAGGACTGTGGGACATGGTTAATAATCCACATAGCTGCATTGAATGCTGCTGACGAAGAAGATGCCAAAAAGATAGCGAAGTTTCACAGGGACAACGAGCGTGCTTTATGCATCATTGGCCTGACACTGGGAGACCAGCAACTTGTCCATTTCCGGGGTGAAGAGTCTGCTGCGAGGTGTTGGACAAAGCTAAAGAAGCTCTACGTTCGTGATTCTGTGGGTGTCCATATCTACCTGACACGGAAATTATTTCGCTTACATCTTCAGAAAGGAGGAGACATGATGGCTCACCTGGACTCCATGACAGGGCTTTTCCAGGAGCTACATGAGAAAGACCTTGTGTTTACTGAACTGCAGCAAGTTTATATTATTCTTTCATCGTTGGATGACAGTTATGACTCTTTTGTCACGCGGGCACAACGAGTTGCGCCCATAACCACCCGCGCGGCCGCATTCTGGACCAGTTGGAGCCTCCGAGTGGTCTTTAAGGGGAGCCCCATGTAGAGAGCATTACAATAGTCCAGCCGGGAGGTGACAAGGGCATGAGTGATCGTGCGCAAGGCGTCCCGGTCCAGAAAGGGCTGCAACTGGCGGATCAGGCGAACCTGATAAAAGGCCCCCCTGGCCACGGCTGTCATATGCTCTTCTAAAGACAGCCGTGCGTCCAGGAGGACACCCAGATTGCGAGCCCTCTCTGTTGGGGGCAAAGATTCACCCCCAATAGTCAGCGATGGCACCTGCTGACTATATCGGGACGCCGGCAGCCACAGCCACTCGGTCTTGGATGGGTTGAGTCTGAGCCTGTTCCTCCCCATCCAGGCCCGCACGGCCTACAGGCAGCGAGACATCACATCAAGGGCATCGTTGGGGTGGTCTGGGGTGGAGATGTACAGCTGAGTATCATCAGCGTACAGGTGACACTTCACCCCAAAACCACGGATGATCTCACCCAGCGGCTTCACATAAATGTTGAACAGAAGAGGCGAGAGGACCGACCCTTGTGGCACTCCCCATTCGAGATGCCTCGAGGTCGACCTCTGCCCCCCTGCCAACACGAACTGCGAGCGGTCGGAGAGGAAGGAAGAGAACCACCGCAAAACGGTGCCCCCTACTCCTAACCCTCTCAACCGCTGCAGCATGATACCATGGTCGATGGTATCAGAAGCCGCTGAGAGATCTAATAGGACTAGGACAGAGGAGCAACCCCTGTCCCGAGCCCTCCAGAGATCATCCACCAACGCGACCAATGCTGTTTCTGTGCTGTGCCCCTGCCTGAAGCCCGATTGGTACGGGTCTAGATAGATAGCTTCATCCAGGTGCCTGGGCAGTTGTTGTGCCACCACACTCTCAACAACCTTCGTCACAAAACGAAGGTTGGAGACCGGACGGTAGTTAACTAATTCAGCCGGGTCCAGGGAAGGCTTCTTGAGGAGGGGCCTCACCACTGCCTCTTTCAAGGCGGCGGGAAAGGCACCCTCACTCAGAGAAGCAGTTATAATCCCCTGGAGCCAGCCTCGTGTAACCTCCCGGGAGGCCAGTACCAACCAGGAGGGACACGGGTCCAATAAACATGTGGTGGCACTAATCCTACCCAGAACCCTGTCCACATCCTTGGGAGCCACAGGATCAAATTCCTCCCAGATAATATTCTCAAGACCTACCCTCGTCTCCTCCCCCGGACTCACGTAGTCGGAGTCCAAGCCTCCCCGAATCCGAGCGACTTTATCGTGCAGGAATTGCACAAAATCCTCAGCTCGACCCTGCAAGGGATCCTCCCGCACTCTCCCCCGAAGAAGGGAGTGGGTCACCCTAAACAGGGCGGCTGGGCGGTTCTCTGCAGATGCGATAAGAGTGGAAAAACGGTTAGATTTTGCCGCTTTTATCGCCACTAGGTAAGTTTTGATATAAGACCTCACCTGTGTCCGGTCGGAATCAGAATGACTAGTCCTCCAAATGCTCTCTAGGCGTCTTTTCCAACGCTTCATTTCTCTCAGCTCCTCAGAGAACCAAGGAGCCAATTGAGATCGGCATCGGGTCAGAGGCCGCAAAGGCACGACACGATCCAAAGCTCCGGCGGCCGCACTCTCCCAGGTGGCCACCAGCTCTTCAGTCGAGTCGTGTGTCAGAGTCTCAGGAAACGGCCCAAGCTCCGTCAGGAACCTTTCGGGGTCCATCAGGCGCCTGGGACGGAACCATTTAGTCGGTTCCATCTCCCTGCGGCAGGGAGAAGCGGTAGGAAAGTCCAAGTGAAGGAGCGAATGATCTGTCTATGACAAGGGTTTAATGTCTAAGTCCCCTCTACCAAGATCATTCAACCACTGACCAGAGATGAAAATAAAGTCCAGAGTGTGTCTTCCTATGTGAGTGCGGCCTTGAACTAACTGGGTCAGGTCCATGGCCGTCATGGAAGCCATGAACTTCCGAGCCACCTCTGACGTCTCACCCACGGATGGAAGGTTGAAATCCCCCATGACAATAAGTCTGGGGGTATCCACCGCCACCCCGGCGATGATGTTGAGTAGCTCGGGTAGGGTCGCTGCCACGTGGCAGGGAGCCAGGTACGCAGTCAGCAAACCCATCTGCACCCCACGGCCCCACTTCACAAAGAGGGACTCACATCCGGCTATCTGAGGAACAGTGGTCTCCCTCGGACAAAGACTCTCCCTAATAATCACCGCCACTCCCCCACCCCGCCCCTGGGCCCTTGGCTGATGAAATGCAGGAAAACCTGGTGGGCACATTTCAACGAGGGGGACCCCAGGTCTCCCTAATATCTGCCAGGTCTCCGTAATACCTGCCAGGTCCGCAGCCCCCTCCAATATAAGATCACAGATGAGGGGGGCTTTAGTGACAACCGACCTGGCATTACATAACATCAGCCATGGACCCTGGGCCTGAGACTCTGCACAACCCAGACCACGAGACACGCATTGGGGACTGGAGTGCACAATTGCTGGTAAACAGCGTATGCGCACCCCCGGCACATGATATGGTCCCCTGCGCCCGTCATACCTACCCCTCCCACTCATTATTTCAATTGCATTGCCCTTCTTGTTATCCCCCTGCTCCCCGGATAAATTTTCTTTCCTGACCCCTCTGCCGCAGCCAATCAGCCTGTCACCCCGATCAGTAGCTATCTGGACCCCCCCAGGTCCACTTTCACAACCCCCTCCCTTCCTCCCAGGTCCCCTTAAAATTTTCTTTAAAAATTTAAATAAAAAACCCCTCAACCCCCTCTTCACTGCATGCCATTCTCGGGATTCCAAAATCCGTCATCAAGGTAGGCCCTCGATAGCATGGAGGGCCAGGCCTGTGAGAGGGGGGAGTCTCACAGTGCAAGGAGTTCGGCGGCTGAGTGCATCAAAAACCGGGAAGGGTGAAATATCCTCTGGCTGAGGTTCCATAGAATAGTCTAATTGTCCTAGGGCATGGAGAGGCAGCAACTCAAGACATGGAAAAACTGGGCTCCACTGTCCTCTCACGACAGTGGAAGAAGTCTCGTGCCATTTCAACAAAACTCAGAAGGTGCTCTCTCCAGGCCATCCTCTCACGATGGCTAACCGAGATGGAATTGGCAATGGAGAGATTCGATAGTCTATCCACTCTGGTAGGGAAACGGCAGTTGAACCGGACTCCCTCAGAATCCATATCAGAATTGTCCATTCTCCACACCATCAAGGGCATAGGTGGAATAGAGCCAGTCTAGAAGGCAGAATAGTAAACCGGGGGAACAGATGACACATGGAAAGCAATGAAGGGAGATGGCTTGCAAGGCAGAGAATATCCAATTTCTTTCTGTATTTGAAGAGAGTTGTGAATCTTCTTCACAATATTTTTTTTATACTGAAAATCACTAGGTTCCCCTTTCCTAATCTGTCTCCCTCAAAATTATGTTGGGACATAGAATCCAGCAAGAATAGCCATGTATGTGTATATGTGCACAGATGTGCATATGTGCATGTACAGTACGTTTCCTTAGGCTGCTAGTTCGAGTTCCCAACTTTTCACCAGGGCAGAGAAGTTCCCAACTTCTCTGCCCTGCAGAGAAGCTCTGCAAGGCAGATATGGCTTGCTGGGGCAGAGAAGGCAAGGTTGGGAAGTTTTAGAAGAGCTTTGTATGCATTAATGTAAGACTATTCTGATTATCCCAAATTGACTAGATTCTAGAACCTGACCTTTATGAAATAAAACTTTGCAATATGATTGAATTAAAACTAACGTGTAATTTGCTTTTGTTTCCTCATTTACATTTTGAATGTGTCAAGGGTCTTTTGTTTTGTGCTTATAAAATTTCAGTAGTGATACCCTTGATTAATTTATTTATTGTATTATTGTTTGGAGGAAAGAAAACTTTGTTTTAATCATTCATTCCAAAGTATACTGTTTCATGCACTGGGTGTTGAAATGTGTAATCTTTCCATGTTTCTTCTCCTTTTTATACTTTTATATTATCTTATCTCATCCTACTGGACCTCTTAATATTTGTAATTTATTTTTTGAATAAAAGGCATTCCCAGTTCCTCCATGAAGAAAATGATCTTTAGGCCCTTGAGTTTTCAAGTTTCTTAATAATATCAGAGAGAAGCATAAATTAAAAATTAAAGCAGTTGCAAATCTCCTGGAAGCACATATACACACACAACAGGCACAAAGATTTTCAAATGCTATTCAGTTATGAAGAACTGCATATTGTGATATAATGAGATGTAATTTTCAAACAAGATTTTCAGTTTGGGAGAAAAAGAGTCTTCCCTACAGAGTTTTTCTCCTACAGTTGTAATAGTGAACACATGAGCTGCATGGTCATAATGAGAACAATTTATAGCCAATACAAGAGGCCACATGTGAACTAGCTTTTAGTACTGAACTGGTGTGATAGCATAAGAGTGTTTTAGGGTTGCAAAGTTAAATGAGGAGTCACTGGAATTTGTGTGCTGTATGTTGTGCACATATAGTTTAGCTATTAGGCTTGGTTGTGGTCTTTGAAGAAGCCACCTTTTATCTTAAAAAATAATTCTGGAGAATCAAATAAGGCTTGATTTTCAACAAGACAAAAGATTTGTAAAACATAATACTGCTATGTTTAATGGTGGCTCTTTAAAAAAAGGTGTTCTAGTGGTTGCTGTGGCCCACTGAGGCCTTAAAAGCCAAATAACACTTGAATGATCTCTGATATTGGCTTCTCCAGTCATGAAATAATTGATTTCTGAAATCTCACTTGTATACTAATAGTTGAGGTGCAGTTATAAGCTATGGGAGATTCTTTTTCAGTCATTTGGAATAGACAACAATAGGCATGGCAGGAATTTCAGGAATTCTCTTATAGGGTGATGATGCTCTCCATTCAATAGTGTCTTAGTCGCTGCAATGAACCAGTTCTATGGACCATTCTTCCCACAGTTTCCCTTCTTGTATTGCTTCTTTCATTTATTTTATGCTCTGGCTGGTATCAGTTTTGATGTAGTTCAGCCACCATGTTTTTTGGCAGCTTCACTTCCTTTTGCTACTGACCTAATTGGCTGTTCCAAGCCTAATTGCCTTTTCTAGTGAATTTGATTGCATGGCTTAAAATAACTAAGGCGGACTTCCGTGATTTTGGCTTCCAGTGATATATCTGGTTTTATGTGCTCCAGTATTCGCTTGTTTGTCACCTTTGCTGTCCAAGGAATGCACAGGAGCCTTCTCCAACATCACAATTTGAACGAGTCATATTTTTTTCCTGTCTAATTTTTTTCATAGTCTAACCTTTGCAGTTTTTGGTAGCAATGGGAAACACGATAGTATGGACTAATCTGCATTTAACTGTCAGGCTAATGTCCTAGCTTTTCCATACATGATTCATACTCATAGTTGCTGTGGAATCAAATGCAATTCAATATTGTATTTCTGGACCCCATTCAGAAATATGAATGCATGCAATCCTAAAAAAGTGTATTCTTGCATGCATTTGATTTCTTCATTGTCAATTGTTATTGTAACATTTCCATTCTTTGCAGTAGTCATGAACTTAGGCTTTTGATGTTCTGGAATAGACCACATTTCTCACTTTTTTCTCTAATCCTTTTGATCAGATTATTCAGGCCTACTTTGGTTTCTGAAAGGATAGTTTGAAAGCCAGCTTGAATATCTGATAATTTTCTTTCAAAGGTCAGCACCAGATGCTGTATGAACCCTTTTATAAATTTTTAAATTAACATTTTATTAAATTTCAACAAAAGATAAAATATAAAAAAATAGGAAAATGGAAATTAAGAAAAGAAAAGCTAAAGAAAGAGCTAAATTAGAAATGCAAAAAAGAGGAGAAAAAGAAACAAATCCAACTTCCATTGGTACAAGTACAAATATAAAATACATTAAACTTTTATTCTAAAATCAACAATAACACACAGTATATAACCATAACTAGTTCTAATAGCCAAATCCAAAAATTACAGTTACATTTCAGTTTCAAGCAAAAAGTCCAAAAGTTTGTTTCCAGATAGAAACAAAGCTTGACAAGGTATTTTCTTTAATAAAAATAGTCAGTTTCACTATCTCAGCCAATTCCATTAGCTTCACTATCCCTTCTTCCATTGTATCTCTATGGATACAAAAGTCTTACTGCTGTTGTCATGAATAAAACAAAATCCTATATTTTCTTTTAATTATTTATCCATCAAACCTAAAAGGAAAGCCTCTGGTTTTGATTATACATTTATTTTAAGAATTCTCTGAATTAAATTGCAATATTTCTCAGCTTCCTTTTATGTCTACCAAATATAATAAAAGGTTTCTCCACACTGATTATATTTCCAACATATATTTGGCACTCTCTTATACATTTTTGACAATTTATCAGGTGTTAAATACCAATGGTACATCATATTTTAACAATTTTCTTTCAAATTATAATTCAATGTACAATAAATTTCAGTCCTTTGTATCACTGATCTCCCATTAATCAAGCATTAGACTGTATCCAAATTTTTCTGTCCATTTAGTCATGCGGTCTTTAACATGTTCATCCTCCATATTCATTTTCAATAAAAGAATATACATTTCAATAGTAACATTTTCAGCATTGGTACACAAATTCAATTCAAAGTCAGTTTTCACGTTTGTAAAATCTTTATTGTTGTTGTCCAATTTAAACCTTTCTGTCAATTGAATATGAACCAACTATTGACAAATATGATTCTCAATTTCCAGTTCTTCCTTTGATTTTAATTTAGGTTCTCCTTTTAAAAAAGTCAATAAATCAGCAGAGGTCAACCAAGTTTGTGTTTGTCTTCTTAAAAAAGCTTCTCGGTGTGACAACCATAATAGAATTTAGAGAATCAATCTTGCTTTACATCTATTCCAAATCCTCAATATGGCATGCCTAATAAAGCTACTATTAAAATCTATATTAACCTTAACTTTATCATACCATAAATAGCTGTGCCGTGTTGTTGTTGCATGCTCTTAAGGAGAATTTTGCTAGTGTGAGGAATGAGGAATCCTTGGAGTTGCCTTTTTTTTTTTAGCTCTTGTAGGGTAGAATTTTAAAACAGTCTTAATTTCTCATTGTGTCATTTTATACCAGTACCCAGAGGTGAAATGCTCCCAGTTTGGACCGCATCACCCGATCCGGTAGTGATGGCGGCGGGTGGTTCGGAGAACCAGTAGCAAAAATCCTTGCCCCACCCTATGCCCAGCTGAGCCACGTGATCATCAGAGCCTTAGTTGGCCACGCCCACCCAGTCACATTACCCTCCACCAAGCCACACCCACAGAACCGATAGTAACAAACTCTACATTTCACCACTGCCAATACCTCTCTCATGCTTTTCTGGTTCTCTAATTTAGTTTTATTTTCTAAAAGTCTCCCCTAACAATTCATTTCTTCCCCGTTCCCCGGGACAGTTTTACAAAATATAAGCCTACCAAACATCTTGTGATCCGTAACATTGTCAAGCCAAGAAGATGATTCTGAGTTCTTACCCTGTAAAGAGGTAACCTGAGCTTTTTACTGTTGATCTTCTGAATGTGGAATATGTGCAGTCTGTAGCAGGACAATAAGACAATTGTTTATTGGTGATTAGCCATTAGGCCATAGGCAGTCTGTAGTAGATCCAGTCTGCTTACAGCCTCAGCTTTTAGATAGCAAACCTTCTTGCTTCTCTTAAATGAACCAAGTTTTTGAATTTGGACTTCTGGGAAATAAATGGTGGATTAAAGGTGGCTCTACTAGTCAAGAAGCTGACAAGTAGATCAGTTTCTTCAACCCTCCCTGGAGAAAGGGAGGACAGAAGATTACCCATGTTAGCCTCCATATGGTTGTTCCTCATGAGGAGACTAAAAAATAGCAGTCTTAGGAGGATGGGAAAACAAGAAGACAAGGGAATTTCCCCTCCTTGTTCCAGTTGCAGTTAGAGCTTTCAAGGGACACTAAGACTGTACTTCCTTTGCAAATCATCTTCGGAAATTGAATATTAATTACTTTAAAGAAGTTAGACACTTCAAAATGACTGGAAACACCGGATAAGTATCTTTAATCCTTAATATAAGAAAATGAAACTGTATCTTTATAAATTTTAAGAATTCAAACTATGTAGCAAAAATCAAGACAAGGTGTTGCTATAGAAATATTTAAATAGATATTTAAATATTTAAATGGATTAAGGGCTCAGAAAATTTTTGAATATTTTATTTTGAATATTAAGACTTTGAAATTAATTTTAAAAAATAAATGCATTTTTATTGGGAAAATTATTTTGATGTTGGGAGACACAAGATAAGCAACTTATAATAGCATTCAAAAATATTGTTGAGGAATGGCAATGAGTCTTTGAATCAAGAATGTCAGTTATGTTGCGTATTTATTATGAACACCTTGCTCCCAGAAGAAATTGTTATTCCAAGAAACGCTGTTATAGGAAAAGATTTGGAATAAAATTATCTGTCATGATTATGAAGAACAGTGTGAACAAGAATTTATCAATGGATATACAAAAAAGAAGTTATGAGGACATTTGAAATAAGGGGTAAAGGATTAAACAGGAAGATTGTTTTATAGAATAAGAGAGTTGGAATGGACCTTGAAGGTCATATACTCAATGCTTGAGCAAGAGACTTTATACCTTTTCAGACAAATAACTGTCCAGTCTCTTCTTGAAAGCCTCCATTGATGGAGCACCTACAACTTCTGAAGGCAAGCCTTCAGAAGTTGATTGTTCTCATTAGTTGATTGTTCTGCAGTTGATTGTTCTCATTGTTAGGAAGTTTCTTCTTAGTTCCAGGTTGCTTCTCTCCTTGATTAGTTTCCATTGATTGTTTCTTGCCTTGCCTTGTTCTCACTAGCTGATTGTTCTGTGGTTGATTGTTCTCACTGTTAGGAAGTTTCTTCTTAGTTCCAGGTTGCTTCTCTCCTTGATTAGTTTCCATTGATTGTTTCTTGCCTTGCCTTCTGGTGCTTTGGAAAATAGTTTGACCTCCCTCATCTTTGTGGCAGAACCTCAAATATTGGAACACTGCTATCATGTTTCCTTCAGTTGTTCTTTTCACTAGACTAGATATACCCGATTCCTGCAACCATTCTTAATATATTTTAGCTCTACCTCCTTTATCATCTTTGTTGCTCTTCTTTGTACTCTTTCCAGTGTCTCAAAATATTTTTTATATTGTGGTGACCGAAACTGGATGCAGTATGATCTTATTAAGGTTTTGTAAAGCAGTACTAATACTTCTCATGATCTTGATTTTATCCCTCTATTAATGCAGTCTAGGACTATCTTTACTTCTTTGGTTGCTGCCGCACACTATTGACTCATATTTAAGAGAGTGTCCACTTGGAAAAAAACTTAAATATGAGCCGACATATGTAAAAGGAAGGAACATAACAAGGAACATATTGCTTATTTCATCAGAGTTAAAATGGAATGTTCTTTTAGAGGGGTGATCTTTCTGGACTTGGTAACATTTGGACTAAAAAAGATGCATATTGGATTTGTTTACAATTAAGCTATGGAATGATGACTTTTATATTTGTTAACAAATGTGATTATTTTAGGGCACTGTTTAGGGCACTTCTGGTTGAAACCTGGATTGGAAAATATGTTTATTGGAGTTGAGTAACAGGATGAAGAATTTTAATTTGTTAACTAAGAGGAGGTGAGGAGATACTGAAATTGATTATATTTAGTTATGTTTATGTATGATGAGGGTAGAAAACAATTTAATATTTAGAAAAAATAAATATCTTTGTTGTTGTTAGTTGCGAAGTCGTGTCCGACCCATTGCAACCCCATGGACAATGTTCCTCCAGGACTTCCTGTCCTCTACCATCCTTATCTTAGTTTGTTTCTTTTTTCTTTCTTGTATTTTTAATTCTCTTTTTTTTTAATTTGTATTATCTTTTATTATTATAATTGACACTTTTAATAAAATATTATTTAAAAAATTACATCGTGAATACTGTGCCAAAGTACGGGTGTCAAACTTGATCATGTCATGTGATGTATCTCGACGTTTTTTGCCTTTGCATAGCCGGGGTGGGCGTGGCCTGCACGTGATACATCTAGCCCAGTTTGACAGGCCTGCTTTATAGTATAGATATCTACAGGAATGACACTGCTGTCTAAATGCTGCAAGACAAGTATTAATATTTAGAAGCAGTTCACTATGAAACAAAATAATTGTAACTCCAAGACCAGCCTAATAGATATGTAACAAGTCACAAATCTGATGAGCTCATAATATTTTTTCATTGAACCATTATAACAAAATGGTTCAATTTTATTGCAATTATGTCCTTTTTTGCATTAACACCTAAAAATATAAATAGTCAACTCCTTAAATGAAAGCGTAGAGAGGGCAATAAAAGGAATGAGAAATTGAGTAAAGTAAGAAGTTCAGTTGGAATGAATTGGGAGGGGGTTTCTACTTAATAGGAACCTTAGCAAAGTTGGAAACAGAAATGAGACAAAGTGGTGCAAGAAAATGAGCCTAAATTAAATTTGTGGTTTCTGGTTAGTAAATTGTTCTTGGAGAACAATAAGGAACATATAATTCATAGTTTGGTTGAATGATTGCCTGATTTGTGATATGAGCTATATATGGTATTTGAAGAGAAGAGGAAAAATACTGAAAGCAATGTCCCATATGACTCAGAGTTTTTTTTTTCCCCATTAAAAAAAAAAGAACAATGAAAGAAACCTTTGCCAGATAGAACTCTGTGATCTGTATTCCAGGGCAGAGTCTGTGCAGCAACTTGGAAGCAGAGGTGATAATCACTGCCTTGTTTCTGAGTTACTGACTTCATTTCATTAAGTGAATGAGACACACAATTTCTGATAGGTAGGGAGCAGCTCAGCTTCTGCTCTGATTTATCAAAAACTGAACTTGACCTCTTATCAGGACGTGAGCAGAATTAATGCCTTTTTAACCCTGCCCTGGAACTTGTGGCTTAAGTTCACCAGCCTCACTGCCCCTGGCTTTTAACATAAACATTTGTTCCATGATTGATCTCTGATCACTGTATGCTAATTAGAGGTTATTGTTATTTGGTTGCCGTAAAAAGCAGAACCCACAGAGGGAAATAACACCAATTAATTTTCATAGAAATTAGGACTAATATTTGCACATGGGCAATAGGACTTGATCGCCATTCTTTAAGCGCATAGAAGTTAGAAGGATTTAATTGGTGGAGTTACTGATAGGGGTAGCAGAGCATTCAGTTCCACTAGCTGCAAATGCGAACGTTTTTATCATATTTTAATGGAGCTGATTAATCTCTGGATACAGAGTGGGATGTTTAGGATTGGAGACTGTGTTTTTCCTCCTTTCTTTATTTTGCCTTGCGTAGGGACTCCATGAAAATCACTGAAACAAGCAGGTTAGATGCACATTCTTCCTTTCTGCTTTCTTTCTTTCTAGTTACTATCTAGTTTATTTTCCAGAGAACAATAAATAAAACATTTCAAAACAAGGTGATGAATAGAACAATAGCACAGTTCCTAAAATATTCTTTTTTTAAAAAAACTGGAATATTCTCATACTGCATGATTTGAAAAACACTTGTGATTTGCATCCAAAAATGAGCACTCAACTAGCATAGCTGAATGAAATATGCTGTGATCTGTAAAGCTTTATGCTGTAATAAATTCATTAGTCTTAATAAGTCTGTGTTTTCACTCTAGTGAAGTGATTCTGCCATAGAAGTATTAAATGAATAAAAGGGGACTGATCATTTTCTGAGATAACTACATCTTTTTAAATATACTTTTATTGAAAAGCTTTTTATTTTCAAAAACAAGAGAAATACAAACTAAAATAGAATAAGAAGGGGGGGAAGGAAGAAGGAAGAAATGAGAGAAAGTTAAAGCGCAAAAAGAAAAAAAATGTAAAAGAAAAATAGAAAACAACCCAAAAAGATGTAAAGGCTCACAGGGTCAGATGGGATGCTAGCATACCAGCCTCCCTGACGTGTAGCAACCTCCCTGCCTAAAAGTTTTTTGTTTTTTTTAAATTTGATTTATATGCCGCCCTTCTCCGGAGACTCAGGGCGGCTTACAATGCTTTAAGCATTGCTTAAGTTGCTGGAAGGTCATTTCATGGCTGGCAATGAAGTTCCCCAGGCTTATGGTTCTGGGGGATTTTAATCTGCCATCCCTGGGTGCAACCTCAGAAGCAGCCCAGGAGTTGATGGCCCTCATGGCGGCCATAGGTCTATCTCAGATTATAACTGACCCTGACTCAGGACAGACTTGATTTTTTTATCAGAGCAATGGTAACATGACCTGATGGGGGATGTAAGATCATCCCCCTTGTCATGGTCAAATCATGCCCTGGTGTCCCTGAGGCTCTCATATGCTGTTTCTTGCCACAGGGAGGCTGGACCCCAACAACTGATGGACCCTGATGGGTTCCAGAGGGAACTGGCGGATATCCCAGAGGTGTTGCTGCATGGTCCTGAAGCAGCCTAGAATTTAAGGCTGGCCATGGTCTGGGACAGGATTGTTCCTATGCAATCTCTCTTGACTCATTGCTCCTGCCCCTCCCCATGGTTTATGAAGGAGCTACGGGTTCTGAAAAGGGCCAAGAGATGCGTAGAGTACTTCTGGTGAAAGACAAGGGATGACTCTGACTGGACACAACCTATTAAGGCCTACTTCATGGTGGCTTTACCAGTTGGCTTGGGGCCCCAGTGGGGGAACATCGCAACAAAATGGTTGAATTGAGTAATAACAAATCCCACCTCCCCGTTGCCCCCACCCTCCCCATGTGTCTTTGGTTTTAATGTTTGATTTTAACATTTTATGTTTTAGCTTAGATGTAACTGTAAGCTGCCCAGAGTTACCTGTAAATTTTACTTATAAAGTTATAAATTTAAAGTTATTTATCAATTTTATAAATAAATGAAATAAAAAGAAGTGTCTTCTGATCTTCTCTACAGCAGTTATAGGTATGATTATAACCTCTTTTTCTAAAGTTACATAGTGACTCTTTCCTTTCCATAATCGATCTATAATCAATCCTATCTAATTGTGAAAAGCACAGATAATAATTTCATCCCCCCCTGTTTTATGCAAAAAGCTCATAAGGAGTTTCCAATTAACAATATTATCTTTTTTCTAATCAAACAATCAGAATTTGGACATCTCAGCAAGTTCTATCATCTTCAATCATTCCTCCATTATAGATATTGCCAATCTTTCCATCTTTGTGCAAATACTGTTGCAGTTATCATATATAAAAACAAAGTTACATGCTTTTCTCCCCAGTTGTTATCCATCAATGCTGAGAGGAACTGTTCTGATTTCAATACTAAAAAGTAACTACATCTTGAACTCTGATGCAGTCTATAAACAGTAATCTTATTTGGTATGGAACATAGTCCTGTTCTAAACCAGAATTTTTCAAAGATTTTTTTTCAATTATAGCTATCATGTCAGTATACCTTCTGCTTCTGGTTTAATTTAAGATATCATGCAATAAGATAGAGTGATCCAACCTTGAACAATATGTGAGATTCCATTCATATTTCAGGATGAACACTAAATTGCATTCTAAGCCTTGGTATAAAGAGCAAAACTATCACTCTTCTGCTCAGCTTCTATTACAGGCACTGATGGCAGAATATGTCCATCCCACACTCTATTACCACAGCAAGGAGAATATCCTCTGATTTACTCCTCCACAGTCATATCCCCCACATCTACTCCTATTCCATTGCATTTTTAGTGTGTGTGTGCGGGGGAGGGGAATGGAAAAGAGAATATGTGTGTTGTCTAGAGTTTCTGGAGCAAAGGCAGGATATAATAATCTTACAATCTTTTTGGACTGTTGCCTCCTGGCAGAAGATACAGAACAATTAAAACTCGGATCACACGTTTTCTGAATAGTTTTTATCCCAGAGCTATAATTGGACTCAACAATGAACTAAAGGGCCACCATCAGTGAGCTGTTGGACAGTACTACTTGGACTGTTGTGTGGATGTTTGGGTGGTTTAGGGGTGGAGAATTGTGGTGGGTGGGAGAGTGTTTGGGGATTGTTATGTGTGTTGGACCTGGTCTTTGGGTGTTAAGTGAATTTCGTTGTATGGGTATACTGTGTATACACGTACAATAACAATAAAGTTATTTATTTATTTATTTATATAAATATAATATTTACATAAGAGTGGTAAGGTGGGCAGGAAAGGTAAAATAACATGATAGCTGGTGTTTGATTCATTGATCTTGCATTAATTATATTTTTAAGATAGTCTGTTGGATGGATTGGAAGTAATCAAATTAACTTCTGATATGTTCTTAGTAATTAATGTACACTCTTCTCTCTTTTTCTTTCTCTTTGCTGCTTTTCGATGCTAATCTAGTGATTAGCAATGGTGCATGTGATCTTGTTTATCCTTCTTTCCAATTTCTATAACCTCTTTGAAAAAAAAAATCTCTAAAATTTAAGACAACCAGGATAGATATTTCATTGTACCATGCAGTCACTCAGATGATGTGTAGAAATTATTTGGATAATCAATTTTACAACCCACATCTCTTTAAGACTGATACAATCACCTATTTCCTACTTAATGTGCTGGCAAAAATGAATGGCAACTTACAAGAACAGTTTGTCAGAACTTAAAAATCTGTCTGTGATGGAGGTCCAATTTAGGACGGTTCATAAATAAATAAAAATGCTAAGGAATGGAAAAGAGCTTTGCTTTGATTGTAAAACTGTGATTTTAAAAAATATTAGCCTTCTTAAAAAAAGACAGTTCAGAGACACATTCTAAATTAATGAATGAGAAATTTTATTGGACTATTCTTTTTTGAAAGTTTCTTTCCATTTTTCTCTGTTATCGTTATTATGTACAACAATACTTCCTAATATAGATCTGTTCAGGTGTGTTGAAGTGTGCTTTCTTTCATCTTCCTTAGCCATGGACCATTTGGCTAGGTCTGAGGGCAGCTAGGGTATATAAAGTATTTTTATTTTCCATGCTTGTGAAAGAGTATGTCTGCCTTCTCTCCTACCCTTGCTTAATCTCTGCCAGTTTACCGAGATAAAAACTTATCCTACGGGCATTCAAAATAAAACATTTCTAGCTTGATTTTCCTCCAAATAAATCAGGCCATCATAACATACTGCTCATCTCCTCTTTTTTACTCTCGCAAGAACTCTTTTAAGAGATATTGGATTAAAGCCTTATATTCATTTCCTGCTTGTCCCATCATGAATACAGGTAGTCCTCAACATATGTTCACAATTGAGCCCAAAGTTTATGTTGCTAAGTGAGAAGTTTGTTAAGTGATTTTTGCCCCATTTTAGGACTTTTCTTGCCACATTTGTTAAGTGAATCACTGCAGTTGTTAAATTAGTAACGCGGTTGTTAAGTGAATCTGGCTTCCCCATTGACTTTGCTGGTCAGAAAATCGCAAAAGGTGATCACATGATCCAGGGACATTGCAACTGTTAAAAATGCGAGTCGGTTGTCAATCACATGACTATGGGGATGCTACAACGGTTATAACTAGGAAAATGGTCATAAGTCATTTTTTTTTCCAGTGCTGTTGTAACTTTGAATGGTCACTGAACAAACTGTTGTAAGTCAAGGACTGCCTGTACAGGCCCCATTCCTTGAATGCAAGAATGGATGATGAATATCACCCTTCACTATTCCTAGTCTGTTATAAATTCATCCATGGCCTGCTTCACTGCTTCAAAACTACTATTTTCCATCTTGAGTTGTCTTGGATTCTTCCAAGCAGTTGGTTTACTACTCTTCATTCTGGTTTAGTAACATCAATAGTGGAGAATACCTGTTATTCTCCCTTCTCTTCAGCAAGTGTCTATGGCCCTGTACATCCATTCTATTTTGGGCTGCTAAATTCAGCTGGTCATCAGTTTCCTTTTTCTTCTTTTTGATCCAGCAGTGGAATCCCCATTGCTCCCTGGTCATCATGCTTTCCCCATCATTTCTGTCAAGATACCATTGTTTCATCCTAGTCCTCTCTCTATTTATGCATACTTTCTTTCTTTCCCATATTGTGCCCATTCTACTGCAGTGATGTAGGCAACTACACTGCTGTATTATTACATTAGTTACTACAGTATTACATCATTGCAGTAATGTATGCAAATTGGAATCTATCTGCAGATTTCTTGACTGCTATGAAACGGAACCATTGCTAAGCTTCTGTAGATCCACAATGGGCTTCCTTTGTTTTAATTATTGTAACATCAAAGCTTAAGGATGGATGAATGGATGGATGAATGGATGGGAGGAAGGAAGGAAGGAAGGAAGGAAGGAAAGACAAACAAGAGAATATGGGTAGGGAATGTAAAGACATCCATATATGCAAACTTAAGGGAGACAAAGGAAAACAGTGGGGAAGGAACAGTCCCTAAGGAACTATGAGGAGGAAACAGTCCTAAGAAAAAAGTAGACATTGATAGATGACCAGATGAGCCAGCCAACGGGCCTTGCCTTTGCTGTGGGAATAGAAGGGGTAAAGGGGAAAAAATCAATCAGGGATTGTGATGGCTGTACTGTAGTTTGGACCAAAGATAAATCTGCTTCTATTGCCAAATCATTGCAATCCAGGACAGAATTATTATTACATTGCCTTCAGGATCAGCTAGGAGCTGTACAGGAGACGACAAACTAAGCTGCCATGTTGAATTGTCCTAAGAGATAATTGTCCTAAAAGATCTTTTATTACTCATTGAACTTGATGATTGAATGAATCATTGTTTGGAAGAAAGGCAAGATACAAATTTGTTTGTAAATAATTAGGGCTTTTTTTCACTTGGCCACATCATATTTTGTCCATACTGTATCACAGGTGCTCTCTGTGCTGTAGATTGTTTATAGAAAATGAATCTTAATTGCCAGTTAGGCTATTTAGGGGCCAAACATGAAGTAAATTAGGAGGAAATGCAGAGAAAGAGTGTAGGAGTTGAGCTTTAACAATGGCATATGTATACATGTGTATATCTTTCTCCCACTTAACAACATGGGAGGCTTTCAGTCTTGCTAATTGAAAGTATGATTCACAGTTGTAGTAGCTGAAAAGTGAGCACCTAGAAAGGGAACAATCCATAAGCGAAAATCAAACAGCAGGAAAGGACAATTAATAGTAAGCAAGAGGTCAAAAGCAAGTTAATTTTCCCATAAGAAGTGCCAGTTGAGTTATTTTGTCTGCCACATGACTGACAATTATGATGTCATTTTTCAGAGGAATAGTTTCTGAAAGTATTTTGCAACAGAAACAACATAATATGTGGGTTTGCACATAAAAGCAAAGCTGAAATTGAACAAAGCAAAATTGGATAAATTATATCTTTGGAGACCCTGGTTTGCATTTGCATTACTGTTATTAATCTGTTAATAATCTGTTATTTGTTTAACTATTATTTGAGCCACGGTGGCGCAGTGGTTAGAATACGGAACTGCAGGCTACTTCTGCTGACTGCTGGCTGCAGTTCGCCAGTTCAATTCTCAGCGGCTCAAGGTTGACTTAGCCTTCCATCTCTTCAAGGTCAGTAAAATGAGGACCTAGATTGTTGGTGGCAATATGCTGACTCTGTAAACCGCTTAGAGAGGGCTGTAAAATACTGTGAAGAGGTATATACGTATACCGCTTATATCAATGAATTGCCATTTATTGATCAGATTGCAACTGGTAGACTTTCTGAAATATATTTTATCATGAACCATTATCTACAAACTGTATCAAACTGAGTTAAGAAATTAAGCTGTGCTATACTATAACAATTCAATGCATTATTCCCACTTGAATCTTGATTGTTGTTTCTGTTGTCTACTAACATTTCCGTATGGTTTTGTGCCATCTGCTTATTTGTTTCCTCCATCTGGTCAAGTACTAGCCTATGATAAAACCCTGTTGATATCACATTCACTATTTTCTTCCAGTTTGATAGTAAAATATAGCTTAACCTTTTTTTATTGGTTTTCAGGCCAGGTAATGGATCTTCTTATTAGACACATTTGCCAATTTCAATGGCTTAGGGATGAAATGAGGGATCTCTGGTGCTCTCTGAGCTTGGTTATTTTCTTGCAGATGTTTCATTATCCAAACTAGAAAACATCATCTGTGCTAGTGATGACATTACCTAAAACATCTGCAAGAAAACAATCAAGCTCAGAGAGCATCAATGATCCCTCATTAGCCAATCCTTTGTTAATTAGCTTGATAACCACAATTTGCTGAATGCTTTGATAATATCACAATAAAATATGTTCCCAGCATAATTCCATAATTTATTAAGGAAAGAAATTGTGATTTCTATATACATAATTGAGAAGCACAACCAGGAACATAACCCATTACAGTTTTTTTGATGTCTCTGAATATAGGAATAAATTATAGAAGAATGTTCACTCAAAACAAATAAGTAAATTTAGAGGAGAATTCTGCATACATACGTGGGAATAAAACCCATTGAATATGGTTGAATTTACTTCTGAGTAAATATACTGTTAGAATCATAGCATTCAGTTGAAAGGGGGCCAAAGGTTCAACTATTTTTCTTAATTTGCATTTGTTCTGCTTAGTTTCATGTTTAATTGCTGCAAATGTTCAGTGGTTTAAAAAAAGTAAGCCTTTTTTAAATTAAAAAAAACAACTATTTGTAGGTCAACTTGATTGTTAAGTGTGTAGTTCAAATAATGGATAGAAAAACCATTTCTTATGGATTTTTCTAAACGTTCGCTGTGTTCCTAAACACATTTTTAACATTAATTATTTGTCTTGTTTTTATATGCCCCTCTGTTAATTTTAGCACCACCTTTTCCATAATTATGTAATATTGCTTTCCTATCAGCTGTTGTTAAATATAGAAACCGATCCCATTGCGAACCAGTAGTAAAGGTAAGTAGAACCCACCCCTGGAACAGAGGTTTACTTCAAATGAAACAAGCTATTGAAAAAGAAAAGCATGCATTGTCTGATTATCTAAAAGATAATTGAGAATATTGAAAATATGAATATTGAAATAACATACATGAACAAAAACAAGAAAAACAAAAAAACATGAACAAAATGCTGGGAAAGCAAAATACAGATAATTCCACAATTGTGACCAAAATTTCTGTGGCTAAAGAAGACAATTGTTAAGTGAAT
Organism: Arizona elegans; assembly: GCA_022577455.1. NCBI lineage: Eukaryota > Metazoa > Chordata > Lepidosauria > Squamata > Colubridae > Arizona > Arizona elegans. The sequence continues at coordinate 110,838,708 of JAKOOJ010000004.1, read as the reverse complement.
TTTGTCCCATTTTATGACCATTCTTGCCACAGTTGGTAAGTGAATTGCTGCAGTTGTTAAGTTAGTAATACAATTGTTAAATGAATCTGATTTCATTCAAGGTCACAAAAGATGGTCATATGATACCCCCCCTCCCAGGACACACTGCACCCATCACAAGTATGAGTCAGTTGCCAAGCGTTTGAATTTTGATCACATGACTATGGAGATCTGCAATAAATGTAAGTGAAAAATGGTCATAAGTTACTGTTTTCACTGACGTTGTAACTTCAAAAAGTCACTAAATGAATTGTTGTAAGTTGAGAACTATCTGTATTACAAGATCAATTTCTACAAAAGATTGAGGGGAGGGAGGATAAAGATAAAACTTAGCAATGGCTTACCACTGGCATATTAAAAAAAGAAATTGAAGTTTGATTTCGCTTATTCAAGAGCAAGCTATTTGAATTAGTGCAATTCGACCAGAATGGAAAAAAATCATCAAATGATTCAAAGTGCAGATTGGGCAAAGAAGTAGAAAAAACAGTAGATCATATACTCAGCTTATGCAAGAAGAGTATACAAACTAATTATAAACAACGACATATAACGCTCTGTAGAAATTATGTGCCAGTAATGAAAAATTGGTGGATCATATATTTGGAAAAATAGTTGAAAATGATCAGGTTAAAATATTGTAGGATTTTCATATACAAACTGGTTACAAAAGTCTTAGTTTATAACACACCAGATTTAACTGTGGTTGAAAAGAAGAAAACGTGGATAATTCACATGGCAGGGAGTAGTAGAATAGAAGACAAAGAATTGGAGACAATCACAAAATATACAAATTTAAAAACTGAAGTTGAACGATTATGGCATAAACCAGCTGTGATGGTTTCAGTGGTTATCAGCATATTCAATGTCATACCAGTGGCATTGGATGGGATTTAGAAAATTATGCATTAACAAAATTTCCATCTGTCAGTTGATGATAATGATAATAAATGAAGTCCAAGTATTCCAGGAAAGAGAGGAGAAAACAGAAAAATGGAGGGAAAAACAGAACAGACAAATCAGCAAATAAAGCAAGAAGATGAGAAGGAGAAGATAATAAAGATAATAATGACTGATGAAATAAACCAAGGGGAAAGTTCTTTAAGAGATTAAAAAATAGAATCGGATAAGCAGGAAGATACTTTTGAAAGGGAGATATGGGTCTAGGTAGATACTTTGGAGGCCTGGCAGCATAGGAGGATAGAGATGGGAGGAGAAATGTTTAGACTGAACAGTGAAGATACAGATGTAGATAGAGACAAGGATCCAAGAGAGGAGTATGGGAGGGAAGCTAAAGGATGAATAAGAATTGAAGTATTAAAACTGGCAAGAAATGATGGATAGAAAAGAAATACGTATTTTTTCTCTTTCTTTTTTTTAATATAATGATGGCCTGATTAAAAACTAGAATAGAGGTAGAAATAAGAATACATACTCTCATATAAAGTAATAGCTAGATGGAAAGATTAGAGGTTGAAAAATGGTAGAATGGTGCATTGAAACATTGAATAATAAAGCACTATATCTTAATATAAACAAGTGTATTAACACTAGGATTAGTAATGATGGCCTGACTAGAAGCCAGAATAGAGGCAGAAATAAGAAATAGGGGAATATTAGCACATATATTTTTCATACAATAGAATAAGAGCAATAACTAGAGGGAAAGATTAGAGGTTAAAAGAGGGCAGTACTATGTAAACTCAAATAATATTATGATTATGTTCAAATGGAACATTGAAATATTGAATAACTATTTTAAAACAAATATGTATATTAATACTAGAATTTCATAAATTTAATTAATGTAACAAATACCATTAATACCATTAATATTATTATTGACATTTGTCTCAAAATGAACAATACCCAGATGTCATACTATTCATGTATTGATGTTGATGTATATTCTAAAAATAAAAATCCAAAAAACTTTAAAACAACAAACAAACAAGTGAAGTTAGGGCATAGGGCCTAGCTATCTTCGAGACCGCCTGCTGCCACCGACGACCTCCCATCGACCCGTGCGCTCCCACAGAGAGGGCCTCCTCGGGGTGCCATCAGCCAAACAATGTAGGCTGGTGACCCCCAGGGGGAGGGCCTTCTCTGTGGGGGCACCTACCCTCTGGAATCAGCTGCCCCTAGAGATAAGGAGAATCCAGGACCTCAGTGCCTTCCGCCGTGCCCTTAAAACCTTCTTTTTCCAACAAGCCGGGCTGGCCTAACTCTTTTTAAGTGTTCTTAATTGTTTTTGTTTTCTGTTTATTGTTTTAATTAATGGGGCCAAATTTATACATATTTTTAACTGTATTTTAATATTTGTATTTGATGTTTTTATTTGCCTGTTCACAGCCCTGAGTCCTCAGGGAGAAGGGTGGTATACAAGTTCAAAAATAAAATAAAATAAATAAATAAGTCTGTGGAGTGGACATTGCAGTACCCAAAGAAGCAGAATAGAAGAGAAAGAAGTGGAGAAAATACAAAGATCTGCCAATAGAAATGGAAAGACTTTGGCAAAAGAAAGCAAAAATAGTACCATTGCTAATAGATGCCCTGGGTTCAATTGCAAAACATCTGAAGCATTACTTTAACACCATCAGCATTGAAAAATTCACAATAAGTCACTTTCAAAAGGCAACCTTATTTGCATAGACTAGATCAGTGATGTTGAACCTTTTTTCCCTTGGGTGCCAAAAGTGCATGTGTGCGCACCATAGTACGTGAACGTGTGCCCACATCCATAATGCAATGCCCCTGCACGCCCCGCCCCCCTGCATATTTGTGTTCAATCCTCCTGTGCTGCCTGGCCCCCCTGTGCAGGCACGAGCGACCCCCGCATGCTCCCCCATACTCCCGCATGCACGCACAATCCCTCCTGTGCACCCTTTTGAGGCCTAGGGAGGCTTTCCTGCAGCCTCCAGGAGGACGAAAACAGCCTCTCCCAGCCCTCCGGAGGCCAGAAACGGCCCATTTCCAGACTTCTGGTAGGCCCATTTTTCGCCCTCCCAGAGCCTCCGTGTGAGCCCTATACTTTACCTGGTATCCAAAACGGGCCGCATGGAGACTCCTGGGAGGGGAGGGGAGGGGTGGCATGGGCATGCATGTGCATCTCCTGCATGCATGGCAGAGACACAAAAATCAGCTGGCCAGCGGCAGGTGCATGCGCATGAGCAATGGAGCTGATCTAGGGCGACGGCTTACATGCCTGCAGAAATGAATCTGCGTGCCACAGGTTCGCCATCACGGGCCTAGATCCTTGACAATACCTTTAATACTTTCAAACAATATCTGCTTATCCCAGGCCTTTGGAAAGGGCTTAATAGGTGGATAAAATGTCAAATCCATCTGGTTGACTGTGACCAACCAAAATAATAATACACTTATTCTGCCTGATTTTCAATGATTCTCATAACTATAAAATAAATTACAATTGATATCAATAATACATAAAAATAAGGATATAAAGGATAATAAACACAATGAGTCTTACTCTCCCTCGCCAAACGCCTGGATGAAGAGATAGATTTTCACAGCTGTTCTGAACAACTGAAGATCTCAGGGGGAAATTCATTCCAGAGGGCAGATGCTTCTACAAAGAAGGCACATTTCTGTGGCTGTGAGAGATGAATTTTTTAATTGAAGGGACCTGAGGTGCACCAACCTTGCAGGATCAAATTGTGTTTCCATTTCTCCAAACTTAATAGTCTTGGGGGACTTCTGTCTAACATCCTTTGAAATGGGGTCTGAGATGACACCAAAGGATGTCATTTGGAAGAGGCAATTGTATTGCCTGATGTTCTTCCTGAACTTATTTGCAATCAGTTCTTGTTGCTATATAAATTGAGGCTGAATAAGACAACTTTCCCCTGACTCACGTGGCCAACTCAGTGCAATATAACTTGCCGCAGGAGAATTTCAGCAGGCTTTGTTTTAGGTTTAAGCCTTCTCAAGTTAGAAGTCCTCAAGGCTCTGGGGTGAGCCAGATCCCAGCAGCCTATCAGCTAAGGTGTTTGCTCCATTGGCCAAGCCATGGAGCAAGTGCAGCACGCTCAGATAATCCCTGCACGGATCCAGGCTGAGGTCATGTTGTATCTGTTAGAGGAGCTGTGTTGCTGCCCTGCTTCTTCCTGGCACACCAGTTACGAGGGCCAACTGCTCTGCTGACATCCAGTTATCAGTCCTGGATCCCTGGCCTCATCAAATGCAGGTCTGGAAGGGGAATCAATGTGCTTGGGGCTCTTCAGCAGCTTCCTTTTAAAAAGGGTCACAGATTTTTCTGGGGCTAGTTACTATTTACTCAGCTAGGAAGAATTCTTATTTGGTCCAGTGGCATTTTCTCAGCCAGTCAGTGATAGATTCCTTAAGGATTTCTGGGATTAGCCAGTTTCCTCCCACTCTGCAACAAAGAGCCAAATGTGTGGGGGCGAGGGGAGGGGCTGAATCCACGCATGGATTACCCCGATGTTTCATTCTTGCCCCACAGCTTGGCTGACGGAGCACATACCTTGACCTATGTGCCTCTGGGACTCCATGCTCTGGCTCACTCCTGCCTTGAGAACTTCTAACTTGAGAAAGTTCAAATCTAAAGTAAGACAAGGCCTGCTGCAATTCTCCTATGGTGAGTTGTCCCATGGCGAGTTGGCTGTGGTGAGTTGACTATTCCTATGCCCAAATTCAGGAGTTTGTTAGGTAGAGGTTGCAAATTGCCTATCCTGTCCTTTCTCTAAATATAGCAGAAATTAGTGGTTTCTCGAGAAAATAGGAATGCACAACAGTGAGAGCAATTTTTATGGCATCAACATCAGCAGAAATATTACATTGTGAAAGTTGCAAATTTTGCATTGCTCTGTTGAGTTTCTCATGTTAAGGTGAGTATTGTATTGAGAAACTCTCACAGTAATCAGTGTTGACTGCATATTGTCATGTTGATCTTCCCTTCCCTTCTCCCTCTTTTCTTGTTTTGTCATTTTGGACCTTTCCTTTTGATTCTGCCGACATACAGCCCTTTCATCCTCTGTTGCTCTTTTTTCCCCCCTGGCAGCATTCTGACAATGTTTAGTGTCACTTCTTGACCACAATGTCTTTTCATGTAACAAAATTATGCTGACAATATTTTGTTTGAATTTAATTTTTTTTAACCACGACGTTGTACATTGCTATTTTCATCTCAGAACAGTTTAAAATCCCTCCTGGCTCCTCCATTGAGTCATAAGAAGCTGACAAAGACTGTTTAAAAATAGAATCACATGACTTCCTGAGAACTAGGATGGGACTGGTCTATGTGATCTCTGGTAGACGAAGGAAGGGCCAGCCTACTCTCAGTTTCAAACTAGGAAGCAATTGAAAAATGAAATGGGCAAAGACCAAGGATTAGGGTTAGGGTAAAATATTTGACTGACACCAAAGAGATCCAATTTCTACGCCCATCTGCAGCCACAGCAGCTCACTTGGTGACTTTCAACCAGTGGTGGGTTGCCCCTGGTTCGGACCAGTTCACAAGAACCAGTAGTAAAATCAGCAGGAGGCCCCGCCCACATGCGCAATCCTGTTGCGAACCGGTAGTAAAGGTAAGTAGAACCCACCCTTGCTTTCACCCAAGCTACACCACAGAGTTGTAAAGAAATATAGAATGGAGCACTGTGTATGTGCTTTGAGTTCCTGAATAAAGATAGAATATAGATACATTTGCATGTTTGTGTGCCGGAAAAGGGACAAATAAAACTGTCACAGAACATGGAAAAGAAAGACCACAGCAGAATATCCACTAGAACTCAAGTAGCTACAACTTCCCCAGATGTCATTCCCTTAGAAGTCAGGGGTCCTAGATTTTAGACAGATTTTGTTAAGTTAGCCCATTAGAGGTAGCTGGCTTCAAAAATTGTTGTTCTATGATGTACCATTTTCCCAGGTAAAGATTATGATAGTGAGAATTTTAGTTGCATGTAGATTTAGATGGATTTAAAGCCATTTGTTGAAAGTATCTGCATTTATACCAGGGATGGGCAATTAATTTTGCCAAGCGGCCGCATGAGCAACTGGGGCTGTCATGGAGGGCTGCCACTTCCAATTCAAATAGCAGAATTCTATAGCCAATTTTGCATTACTTAACCCGTACTATTTATCTTTTTCATAATTAAGGCTGTTTAATTAGTCATGGGAAGGGGCAAGAACTTTCACAGGCAATCAACAAACAGGCAATCCCAGACACGTTCATTCAAGTTTAAATCCCTTTGTGCTCAATAAGCACATTTAAATGTTTCTTGGATTACAAACAAGTTTTCTATTCCCTTGCCACTATCTCTGTCTTATTTAACAACTCTTTAGATTTCTGCAATTTCATCAACCATTGTGTTTTTATAAATTTCTAATTATAAGAATGAAACTTGTTTCTTTTTGAAACAGCCCTGAATATGAAAAAGTTCTAGAAAACCTAAATTTGGCAACTAATATATTTGGCTTAAAAGTCCCATGAAACAGCAAAGTAATAATATACAAAATACTGCATGAGGAAACAGAGAGAAAATGCTTTGTCTAAGATTATGGCAGATATTTCTTGGCTCAGTTTCAGTCTCCTGTATTCTTACTTAAAATGCTGGACATTTTTTCATGGATTTTTAATTTTTGTTCATTCATGTTGTTTGAATCGGCAGTGCTTACTGTTTAAGGGAACTATTTTTCTTCTTTGCAGTAGTATATTGCACAATTCCTTTGATCTTTTAAAGCCATATTTGACAACCTACAGTTTGCAGCTGGATATAATTCCTGGAGCAACCCAAGATCTCTCTTTTTTGTGCGCTTGAGGAATTAAAAAGATGTTTTAACTGTCAGTTTTAGCACATTTTAAAAAACCTCTCATTTCCCTATAGCCCCCCCCCCAAAAAAAAACCTATCCGGATTTTAGAAAGTTTAAGCCAGTGTTCTTAATCCATTATTTTAAATTAGAGTAATCATTTTTTATTTTCTGGAAAGTACCTGTGAACAACAGCATGGCAAAAAACATACCCTGTTTCCCCGAAAATATGACATCCCCTGATAATAAGCCCAATTGGGCTTTTGAGCACATGCACTAAAATAAGCCTCCCCCCGCAAATAAGCCCTCCCTGAAAATATTTAAACACAGAGCTGGAAATCAGGTAAGACAGCAAGAGGAGCCCCATCTTGTTCCACGCGCCCCAAATTAATAAGACTTCCCTGAAAATAAGGCCAAGCGCTTATTTCGGAGTTCAAAAAATATTAGACAGGGTCTTATTTTTGGGGAAACACAGTATTTTGTATGTGCTGTTTCCCCACAATTGTACCTCCATGTTAAGAAAAGTCTATATCTTGTGAGGGAACAGGTGCCAGACCTGTGTGAACAATGGCTGCCTTGTAATGCTGTTGCAGCAACATGTTAGTCCAGCTTCCACCATTATACATGCTATGATTTTCTGGCTAAGTCAGGGGTGATATTCACTTACCTTCGCTACCGGTTCGCAAGTGTGAGCATGCATGTGATCACTTTTCTCGCACACGACCCTTTGTGCATGCACAGGGCCTTCCATGCATGCACAAATCATCCAAAACGTGATGTGATGACGTCCGGGTAGGTGGGCGGAGCCTACCATAGCCACTGCTACCGGTTCGCCCAAACCGGATAGAACCAGTTGAATACCACTGGCTACAGTGCTGTACCGCAGGACAAATAATAATAATCAGGCTCCTCATTCAAGCCTCTTCCTCTTCCATGAAGCCCGTTTGGCCAGGAACCATCCATTCAAAGTGAATGGCTTTCAAATCAATGTCTTCTGAATCAGCACTAGTGTTCATTTCTGGGTATTCTGACTTGAATGACAAAGCTAAGAAAGCCAGCTAAGATTTATATATTAAGAGAGAAAGGTACACAAACACGTAGTATCAGAGAGTTGAAGACTCTATACATAAAGTATATAGACAAGTGGTATATAGACAACTGTAGTCCATTGGAGCATTTCATAAGCTATAAAACAACAAGTGGCTCTTGAGACTTGTTCCTGCTTGCTTCCAAGTCTAGCTCTGAAACCTTTTGTAAAATCTCAAATTTCCAAAAAGCTACGAAAGTGGGAAACCACGGAAGAGTTGTCTTTTCACTTAATGGAAGGGGTATATACTCAGGTCGGGAAGACCCAAATAGGGTGGTGAGCAGTGGTGAAATGCTACTGGTTCTGGAGTGTGAGCACATGCAGAGGCTCAAAAATGGGACATAATGACGTCCCGGCGGAACCTCCCACTGCCAGCGCTACCTGTTCGTGTGAGCTGGAAAGATCCAGCCGGATTTCACTGCTGGTGAGGATTTTGCCTGAATGATGGTGATCTGGATAAGTCCGTATACTCTGAATGCACTTGTTGGACATCTGACCCTGGGGACATCTTTGGATTTTTGTTAATAAAAGCAACCTGCGAGGCTTCAATATTGATCAAGTCAGGAAACAGATACCATATGAATATTGCAAATTTATTGTTATAGAGTACAATCATAGATCTTGAAAGTGCAACATAGATTTTTCATCACTCTCTTCTTTCTTATGCTGAAGAGAATCATGGACAAATTGCAGAAGTGTCAAACTGGTGGCATGCGGCCCGGAAGCGTCACATGGCCACACCACTCCGTTAAGGGGGAAAATGTTGTGATACATCACGTGACTGCAACATGACACCACGAGTTTGACACCTGTGTTTCTAGAGGCTTTTCTTCATTTCCTCCTGGTTATTTAGGCTACATTGATGTTTACAGGATAGTCATTGAATTCCTTTTTCAAGGCCATCTCCATAGTGCTAAATCCTAATTCCTTCGACTTTATCTAATACAATTAACTTTTGGATTTAAATTGAACTGCTGACTTCTGTTGACTTCAAGAACATAGTTTTCTGAGTATATGTGGTTTTCCATGGCTTTCTTATAGGATGTTTCTTAGCTTCTCAGTATAGCCTATTGGTTGAGAATTCCTTGAAATTTTTTCATCCAAATATGAAGTAGTCCTCTTTTGCTCATCCCCTGAGGCCAGACAGGGTCAACCAAGTGCTTCCATCTGCTGAGATTATTATATGATTTACCACTCAGCACATGGGGAGGATAAGCAGATGGACGATAAGCTATGTATACCTAATAAGCTGGATGAATCTGGCTCTGTATTTTCAGTATCCAGCAGATAAAAAAAGAAGAAAGTCTATAGAAAAAAATAGATCTTTTATTGGATCTTTGCTTTGTTTCCTCCCATTTTTCCCCCTGAAATGTCTGGATGTAAGCTGTGACCCTTTAAATTAACCCCATACAAAAGTCATCCTTGTCATTTCCTATGTGCTGCTTCTGTTTTGGGGCATTTCAGAGGAGACCAAGTAATCTTGCTACCTACAGCCTCACCTCTTTTTCAATCCATTTAATACATATTGTTATTCCCCACAAATACAAACCTATTGCCACCATATGCCTACAGATTTCCATAGATATTTATACTTAATTATTTGCTCAGTGGTTTATGGCATGTAGGAATTGTATTGAGGCACTGTAGCAGGGATAGATACTATAAATTAAGAGTGAGGTAGTTATTTTCTCTGCACGTTAATACTGTAGTGTCAAAAAAGACTAAAACAGATGTGAATTATAATGATAGATGTAAAAGGACTTCAGTTGGAGAAATTGGAACTGTATTTTCCTGGCCGAGAATTATATAAGAATATTTAGCTAGTGATATCTGTAAGTAGAGATGGCAACATAATATTCATTATTGATCTATAGGGAGGCTGACCAATTTAATAACAAAGGAGTCTGAGCAGAGCAAGGTGGGATAATAAGTAAAGGTGAAGGCAGTCCTCAGTATTCTCTTCAAAGTGGCATCCAGATACTTTGGGACTATAAATTTCAAGATTCCTAACCAATCACAATCACAATCCTAGTTTATCTAGAGCCCACTAGGAAAGGCTGCTGTAGATATTTTAAGTTTTCTGGTTGGAATGCCAGGAAAATTTAGAATCAAAGCTTTGAACACAACTGTACACTGGTTTGTGGTGCCTTGGGAAATACCTAGAGTACTGCAGTATATTATTCTTTTCTAATTACTACTACAGGTAGTACTCGACTTACAACAGTTCCTTTAGGGGATCGTTTGAAGTTATAACAGTACTGAAAAAAGTGACTTTTGATGGTTTTTTACACTTACGAATGTTGCATCATCTCCATCAGTGGTGGGTTGCTCCTGGTTTTCACCGGTTTGCAAGAACCGGTAGTAAAAATTTGTAGTAGTTCGGAGAACTGGTAATAACATTGGCTGGCCACGCCCCCGAACTAGTCCCCAGCTGCTCGCCACTCACTTACCCTGCCCACTTCATCAGAGGCTTTTTTAAAAAAAACTTTTAAAAGCATTTTTTCTACAACCTTAAGAGGTTGCAGAAAAAATGCTTTTAAAAGCCTCTGACGATCCCAGTTGAGTTGCCTGATCATCAGAGCTTTTTAAAAGCATTTTTTTCTGCAACCTCTCCAGCCGAAGAGGTTGTAGGGGAAAAAACGCCTTTAAAAGCCTCTGGTAATTCTAGTTGAGTTGCCTGATCGTCAGAGGCTTTTAAAAGCATTTTTTTCTGCAACCTCTTAAGGTTGTAGAAAAAATGCTTTTAAAAGTAAAAAAAAAAAAAAAGTTTGGCCACGCCTACCCAGTCACATTACCCCCCACCAGCCATGCCCACAAAATAAGTCACGCCCACAGACCAGTAGTAAAAATTTTTAGAACCCACCCCTGATCCCCATGGTCATGTGATCAAAATTCAGAAGCTTGGTAACTGGTTCATATTTATGATGGTTGCAGTGTCACATGACCAGGATCACATGATCACCTTTTGCGATCTTTTGACAAGCAAAGTCAACGGAGAAGCCATTCACTTAAAAGCTGTATTACTAACAACTGCAGTGATTCACTTATGAATTGTGGCAAGAAAGGTCATAAAATGGGGCAATACCCACTTAACAACTATCTAGCACAGCAACAGAAAATTTGGGCTCAGATTTGATGGAGGGTAATAATTGTTTTCTACCTTTCCTGAGGGAGGACACATTTGATATTCCCTAGTTTGCTCTAATATTAAATTGAGAAAGTGTAAAACTGATACTGCTATGGAGCTTAAGTATGTTCAAGTTTGTATGTATATTCTTGAATTAATTACTAGTTTCTAATGTATACGGGCTAGCTTAAAAGGATTAATCATCGTGTGAAAGTAATTACTCTAATTCACACTGAAATGCTGTATTCCCAGACTTGGGAAAACTATGATCTATGATTTATTCAGTTAGATGTGAACTCTGGATTATTCTTTTTTGCTCTCCTTCCATACAGCCATCTTCAGATAGAGAGTTGCTCTGTAATATAGGACAGCTTTACAATAAAACTTTTCTCACACCAACCTGAGAAAATGCTGTACTTGTCATTAAAGAATCCAGGATTCAGTATCACTAGGAAATTAATCAAAGTCTTGTTCTCTTCAGTGTAGAAAGAGAGTTTGGCAGGTCCCCTCTAGGGTTTTTTTTTATGCTACCTCTTCTGTGACTATCTTTCTTGAACCAAGCTTTTTTTTATTTGCATGGTTTTGATGAATGAAGACGTTGATGTTCCCATATTAAATATCTTGAATGTTATTAATTGTTACATTATGTTCCAATTATCCTTTATCAAGAATATTATGGAACAAAAGAGAGATATAACATTTTTAAAGTGAATAATGCATGTGGAATACTTCAAGTGCTTCACATTAGACAAATCCTGACTATTATTACAAGATTTCAAAAGGCTCTGAATAAAGTTTTATCTCTGAAGAGAATACAAATGCTTATGGAATGAAGACTGTAAAGTTTGCTCTCTTTTGATGTTTTTATTAGTAGGAGAGCAAGAAGTGGGGGGGGTATCATAGCCATTTCATTTGGCATTTCTGAAAGTAAGTGGGTAGAGTCATTTTTCAGCTCCTCTTCTATTGCTCATTTTAATTGCTGCCACTTTTCTTGATTGGGGTCCCTTTGAAATAGTTAGGAAGGAGTTGGATATTTTCCTGCATTGTAAGCTGTATTAAAATGTACAAAACATAGAATTTAAATTTGTTAAATTATTCTAATTCCGTGTCAATACAGACTGGATTTGGAAGTTGAAGTTTTCCCATCTGCATATTTTGCATGATTTATTGTACTTCTGTTTATTGCTTTATTTCTGTATTCTTAATCTGCTATTTGGCTCAGAATTACTTAGCTAAAGAGAATTCTTTTCAAACACAGTCAACACCATAATGTAAAGACCTTTAAGCCAAGCAAAACCAGATCAAAATCCTTGACAAGTTAAAAATGTTTAGATATATCTACCAAAGCAACTAGTGTTCAAATATGTTTTTTCTGCTTCTTATTTCAGTGTATTATCCATTTGTAACATTGAATCAGAATAAAAAAACAGAATTTATTTGCAGATTTAATTATCCTCCTCAGTTGTTTCTTAAGAGATTTATATCCAGAGAAGAGGAAGAAGCAAATGATATGGTAACTCCATGGCTTTTAGAGCTTTTAGTCTTGAATGGCCACTTGGATGCCACTTCTCAGTTTACCGTTATATTGTGATCACATTCAGCTGGCCAGGTTAATCATTTAAGCTTTCAATGTCTTCTTGCTAGAAGGAGACATGATTTATTGTAGCTTTTCCCCAGTTTCCATAATTGCAGGCTTTGTAAACATCTAATTTTGTTAGCTATCCATGGTGGACTTCTAGACTCAATATACCTGGAGAACATCAGCTTGGAGAAAGGCCTATCATTGAGTCTGATTTCATATTTTCAAATATGTTTTTATAATTAGTTTTACCTTGCTAGACATCACTTTGAGATTGGCAGTAAGACAGAAATCGTGGATTAAGAAACATTTATTTAAATAAATTAATGTGTTGTTTACAACTTTTGGCTCAAACAAAAGAAGTACTAACAACCCCAGTTATAAAACAATTATTAAAATAGCTCAATATACATTCTATGTTCTGAATGTTTCTGACTGTAAGGACTAGCCTTCCCCATGAGTAAATTCTACAAGGGAAAGGAAGGGAAGGGAAGGGAAGGGAAGGGAAAAGGAAAGGAAGGGAAGGGAAGGGAAAAGGAAAGGAAGGGAAGGGAAGGGAAGGGAAGGGAAGGGAAGGGAAGGGAAAGGAGGGAAGGAAGGAAGGAAGGAAGGAAGGAAGGAAGGAAGGAAGGAAGGAAGGAAGGAAGGAAGAATTTATCTTTTAAATCCTTCCCTCATTCATGGGAATTTCTCTTAACTCTAATTTCGGAGATAATTCTGAGGATAATGTGTACATTGTTTTCAGGCCTCAACTGAGCCAAACTTAATAACCATGAGAGTTAGAGATTTTGAAGTTCCTTCCTTCCTTTTTCTCTTTTAAAAGTATTCCTAGATGTTGGCACCTATATAGTCAGGACTCTGAAATGTATCTCATCTGGCATTTATATACACAGCACATTTGGAACATTGGGTGGTCTTTTCCTAATCCACAAGCAAGCAGAGTAATGAAGCAGACAAGTTTGGTTATGTTATGTTTAACATTCATTTAGTAACTTGTCCCCGCAACTTTCTGATAAGCCCAGTAATTTCCCACAAATAAATTACATGTGTAGTGGTTTTTTAATTTTAAAAAGTGACAGGTAATAAATTTAGATCTCTTGTGATTAATCCCATGTAGTAACAGAAGCTAGTATTCGCCTCTCCTGTGGAGGAGCTAAAGATCTATCTCTCCAACTAATTTTTCTTCTGTAGAGTTCCAGTCTATCTCAAATAGCTTCTACTAAGGGAGGCAGAGTTTGCAACAGGGGATTTTTTGCAAGTCTCTTTATTCATTAGCTTTTCTTCTGTAAGATGACTTCTGCTGTGTAGTTTCCCTTACAATTTATTTGTATGGGCATCTTTTAAACTTTCAGACTACTATATCTGTATTTAGGGAGTGCAGTGGCCTAATGATTAAAATGCTGGGCTTGTCAACTAGCAGAGTGGAGTTCAAGATCCGAGCACCAAGCGACGGAGTGAGCTCCCATTCTTGCCCCAGCTCCTGCCAACCAACAGTTTGAAAGCATGCAAATGCAAATGGATAAATAGATACCATTTTAGTAGGAAGGTAACAGCATTCTGTGCACCTCAGTATATAGTCCGGCTGGCCACTTGACCACAGAAGCAATCTTGGACAACACTAGCTCCCTCAGGTAGGAAAGGGATGAGCACCTCTCCCTAGAATTGGACATGACAGGACAGGGAAATTTTTATCTATATCTATACTTTTCATATTATTTTTGTACCATTAGTTAAAGACAGAGAAAAGGGAGATGCTTAATGCCATTTGGCTTTTTTTGCATCAGATTCAGAATTTCCAGGCTAAGATAAATCTCCTGAAGATACTTTATATTAAAGAAAGTGTTCCCTCTCTTCAGTTGTGCAGAACTAGTGCCACAGATTCTGTCAGCATGAAGTCACCAGAGGTGTAACAATTTCTGGAGTAATTGTTGCTCATCTTGCAAACCTGCTTTAATCCCGTGTAGGTGGGTTTGCACAACATAGTAAATTTTAAATACAATTTATCAAAAGATAGTTGTTATAACAACATATAACAACTAACTATGCAGGTTAGATATATTGGTTTTTATCTAAACCAGTAAACCCTACTGTGGCGTAATGGGATGGCCCAGTTTACCCACATGCTAAAGCAGCGGTTACATTTGTGCAAAATGCTTAATCACAACTATTACATTTTATTTCACCCCAAGTATAACACAGGAATTCCATTGGAAATGACATGGCTCACCAGAATAGGAATAGGTCTGTGGTGGGCAAATTCCTTCTCTTCACTAAAATTATTTAATAATTTTAAATAATTTTAATTGTTGTTTGTCTTTGTGATTTTAATAGGCTGTACACCACCCTGAGTCCTTCGGGAGAAGGGCGGTATAGAAATAAAATTGTTGTTGTTGTTATTATTATTATTATTATTATTATTATTATTATTATTATTATTATTGTTGTTGTTCTTTCACCCTGTGTCGCTCCATGATGTCCTTGAACATCTATCAGTACATCTGAAGTGCCTTTCTCAGGACATGCTGCCATTGCCCACCCGCCCAGGTGATCCCTTTCAGGGATCCCATTCAGAACCATTTCAGAAGAACTCACCGTCATTTTGTGCTGGGTGTTCTTTCTTGAGGCTTCATCCATTACTGCAGAGGACAGAGGGAATGGCTTGAAGGACATGAGGAAGAGCCATTGCCAAGACAATGGTCAGATTAAAAGAAGACTGGGGCATGACTGTAACTTGAGTAAATATCTCCAACAGGACCCTCCCTAGTTCTCCACCAAGATAAAGGGGAAGGAGGGGGGAAAGCACATTCAGACTTGCAAGACTCTATTACTATAGCTTTACAATAAAAATGGTACTGATTCACATGACTTTGGATTCATACTCTGATCTATCTTGAAGACTGATAATTATCATTTTCCTATCAAGGTTTTAAAGAAAGGATTTTCATCCATTGAGGCATTTGCCAAAATCAGGGAAGTGGGGGTGCTACGTAGCCAAGGTTAAGTATTGGTCATTTTTATAATTAGCCTGCAAAAAGTCCTCCCTTGAGAGGACCCTCTTTCACCATCTTGTCTGTCATCGGAGACTCCATTTTAAATCAAAAGTGCCTCACATCACAAGGAAAAGGTTTCTGGATAGGTTTGGATGTATTTCCCATTAACAACTATTACCAGCTTTTCTGCCTTCTTAGCATTCAGTATGCTTATGGATCATTGATAAATACAAAGTTTTTGATAAAATATTGAAAACTTTTTTCAAATTTGGTATTTTTAAAAAACAGAGAAATTTACTTAATTAAATGTTCGTGTGACAGACCTTTTTAAACAGTTTAAAGAAACATTCATTTCTATAATAAGCAAAATATAGCAGGCATGTTTAGTAGGAAAAACTACTTAAAACCCTTTCTCATTCCTGATTAGTAAAATCTGTTTCCCCAAAAATGTTCCAGAAAATAAACGGTATCTTTAAATGCATGCTTTTTGATTTAATCTGCTAAAGTTGAATTAATTTTTTTTGTTTATTAACTTACTGTTCTAAAAGTTGTAGCCCAATGAGATAGCATGGACATTTCTGCTGATAAATTGTTTTCTGGGGAATTCAAAGAGCCACTTGTGTACCATATCTCACCTGCCAGTTTTTTTTCCAGCCCAGACCAAAGAGTCAGATGTAAATTGCTCCAACATCTGAATATTTTCTCCTATTCTTAGCAGCAGGTGCATTTGGACAAATGTTATTTTCCTTTCTACTTGAAAGTGCCGATCTTCTCTAAGCTAGGAATGAAAATTAGTACCTTGAAATATACGACAAGCAGAGAAAATAGTCTCATTATGCAAAGTGCTCCACTTCATGCAAATGTGATCATGTACTTCCATATTGCTTTTTTTGTGTCCTAATGTTTTACCAATCTTAAATCCCTTTGTTTTCAGAAGACGTGCTACTGAACTAATAAATCAAAGTGTTCCTAATAGAATCTATCTTTTTATTATATTTCTGCTCATTAAAAAAAACACTCTCCTCTTCTTACTAGTCCTGAGTTAAACTAGCTAGTTGGTGAGATCCATTTGACTCTCAAATTGTATCTTCACTTAAAAGAACTGAAGTAGCAAACTGTTTTAAAAACCTCTGGCTAAGAATGAAGGAAAAATGCCTGAGGAAGATTGCACTAAGATAGAAATAAAAAAAAAGTATCCCTTCCTTTAAATCACTCTCCCCCAAACTCAACCCCTTCAGTTTTGTTAGAATAATAGCAGAGCTGTTTGGTAGTTCTGGAGTTGCAGTTCTAATATAGATAGAATTTGCCAAGTTGGGGGAAAAATGTTCTAAATTAAGATGAGTTATTCAACTTGGCAGTTTTCAGATTGCTTTGTATCCCAGACACACTCTGCCTATAGTAAGGCCAGTAGTCACCTTATTGAGCATTACTGCAATGTAATTGTAGTGTGCTAAGATTTACTAAGATTCAAGTTCAAATCTCACTCAACCATAAACCTCCCTTGATCTTTAGCAAGCAATTATCTTTCAATATGAACTACCACAGTAGAATGTAGTGAAGATAAAAGTATGATGGAGAGAATAAGCTATGACACCTTGAGATTATTGTAGGAAAGGTGAGCTATAAAAGCATTAAGTAAGTGTTGAAAGGGAATAGGTAATATGGCCCAAGCCATACAAAATTCAGGAGCCAATAGATTTGAACCAAGTTCTGTGACATATGTTCTGTATAGCTTTGAATGAGTTGTTATTTGATTGCTTAATCAGGCATAAAACAGTAAAGATGCCATCTTAGAAAACAAGTTACTGGAGTGGGGAAAAAAAATACCTAGTGAAGTCAATGGGATTTTCTTGTAATCGGGCATTGAATTTTACAGCATGGCAAATTGGCGTAAAAATTTGCATGGATTGAACATTAATATGACAAACGGTCCATCTGCACTGCTTTTAAATCAGGCTGGTCAGGTTGCTGTTGCAGTATGAATTAACATAACATGGAGATAAATACTGTAAAAAAAACTAAAAAGACACCTTTGGCAGTGTAGAATTTTGGATTGGGAACAGGACTGAGATAATAGGGTTAGCTCCCTAAAAGAGGATTTCCTGCTTTCACTGTGGACCTTTGAAAAATATGTAATGCCGTCCCCCTCCCTCGCGCCACAACACATGTTACATCATATTGAAACAGAGTACTGTAGGTAATATCACAATTGCAGTAACGAAATCACTTTTTATAAGGCAGATCCTGAGATCTTTAATATGAATGATAGCAATATGTTGAGGTTGGTTTTACAGTCACTAGTTTAAAAGTTTTTTCCTAAATTGTAAAATTACACTATGGTTGGTAAAACTGAGAGAGTGAAAGCAGTGAGGTAATGCCCAGAATACATTTATTGAATATGGAAAAGAATTCATTTGCATAATTATATCAGATTTGCATAATTTTAATGCTGATTTTCACCAGGGTTTTGGAGTCATAGCGCATAGTGCTAACCCTAAATCTTTTATATTGAATAAAAAATTTGGCTGAATTGTCAAGAGGAAAAGAAAGTTTTCCAGATGAAAAATTGGATTTTACAAGTTTTTAGGAATCTTAACTTTGAAGCACAAAAATAACAATTCATTTAATTAAATTAATTAAATATACTTCACTTGTTATTCCCCATATTTTCAATAATTTATATCACTTAGAAATTAGGAGTTTTTGGCAATTTGGAAGGTATTATGTAATCTGTGGACCTTGAATTTATATTCTAGAAAGCTTTGAGATCAAGCTTGTTCAGGCATTCATACAAGATAATTTGGGATGGAATCCGATGGACCATAGGTTCTAACTTGCTCTTCTACTGTGTTTCTGTCTCTCAGCTCCATTGCTCTTCCTAAATTGAAAGGGTAATTGAAACAGTGAGGACTTAGTTGTTGTTGTGCATACTCCCTGCAGTGCAGACTCTTACACAAATGTACTTTTAATTTATATTGTCCCAGGTAGAAAGAATCCGGAAGAATGTTGTCATGTCTCTTCATAATCACTTGGAAAGTTGTTAACTGCAACCTCCTAGAGATGCAAGAAAAAAAGACGTAATTGTTGTATCGTGATTGTTGAAAAGCTTTAAGAAGAAAAGGTAGTGGGAAATGAAAATGTAATACGGCAAATAGTAAATTTGGGAAGTATATAATCACAATCGTCTTTTCTTCTTCCCTTTTCTTTTTTCCCTTTTGTCTTTCCCTTTCTTTCCTTGAAAAAGCCCCATGGTTATTTAGTTTCGGGTTTGTTTGTTTATTTCAGGTTCTGCAAAGATAGACCAAAGCTCCTAATTTCATTGATATAGCCCAAGTATTGGTAGTCCTTGATTTATAACCACAATTGGGACTGGAACGTCTATCACTAAGTGAGGCAGTTGTTAAATGAGTGGCACCCAAATTTATGACAATTGATAAGATAGTTGTTAAGTAATTTATGTGATTGTTAAGTGAATCTGGTTTTCCCCATTGACTTTGTTTGTTAAAAGCCTCCTGGGTTTTGCAGGAGATGTCTAGGCTGAGCCCAAGGGAGGGATCAAATCAGTGGGGAAATTCAAATTTTTTTACTACCGGTTCTGTGGGTGTGGCTTGGTGGGGGTGGGGTGGCTTGGTGGGTGTGGCATGGGAAGGATACTGCAAAATCTCCATTCCCACCCCACTCCATGGGAAGGATATTTCAAAATCTCCATTCCCACCCCACTCTGGGAACAGCCAGAGGTGGTATTTGCTGGTTCTCTGAACTACTCAAAATTTCCACTACCGGTTCTCTGCTGGATTTCACCCCTGGGTCCAACACATCATAGTTTCAAGTCCCTTCGTGCCCTTAAGAGATCTAAGTCCAGTCCATCTTGAATTCAGTTGACTTTTACTTACCACCAATTTGCTTTGACCATTAGCAGGTCAAATTCTTGTAGAGAGCTTAAGCTTGTAATAAACTTTTACATTCATTTGAATTTCCTGGACTTCCTGATTTCTTGAGCTTGATACGTAAGTCCCAAATGGTGTTCTCTTGGGATGCTGCAACCATCATAAATACATGCTGGCTGCCAAACACCTGAATTTTGGTCACATGATCGGATGGATGCTGAAGTTGTCATAAATACTTTTTAAAGCAGCAGTGTAACTTTGCATGGTTGCTAAATAAATGTTTGCAAATCGAGGACTATCTGTAATTATTCTACAGCAATTATTCTACATTTTCATCTATTGTTGCTAAAATTGATGTATGAATCTACTGATTTCAACTCTTAAATGGCATCTTGTAAATTGAACTCCTATTTATAAAGTTCATGAGACCGGGGCAAAACCAAAACTGGATATAATCAGTGTGGTGTAATTTGTAAGGTTCTGGACTGCCAGCAGGGAAATTCAGGTTCTGCTCCAGGGTAGCTCATTGGGTTATTGGATGTCTCTGAATCTGTAATTAAATGTGTGAATGATCTTGGGGAAAGAGAGGAAGAGATGCTACCTATGAAGTAATCAGCTGGAGCCCCCAGTGCCTTAAGGTCAGAGAAAGAAACCTAGGATCAAGGAATCAAGCAGTTAAAAATGGTGGTGGGAAGCTTGTGCCTGAGATTTGCAAGGTTGATATCATCCCTCCCAGGTAAATCAGTCAGGAAATAGGGTTAGAGAAAATTCTACTTTATTGTAAGACTATATTAACAGAATCTTGCAAATTTGAAATTTGAAGTCACAAACTTCCCAATGCCACTTTAACTATTTGATCTATTAGAATGTGTCCTTCCTAAGTTTCTTTCTTTGACCCTTAAGGCACTGGGACTCCTGCCTCTTTTCTCTGATCGATTCCTAAGCAGCATCTCTTCCCCTTTCCACAAGGTCATTCACATATTCCAAATCAGAATCCGGCCATCATGGGATTGTTGTAGGATGAAATAGGAGGAGCAAGGGCTGAGATGGCTTTGCCTTTGCCTAAATGAAAGGCAGGATATAAATACCTAAATTAAGAGACATATTTTGGAAGGGTTTTGTATAGTACTTGAGATGCTTTGGGGAAGGGCCCAGTTTTATACATCTTGCTTTAAAAACTAAGAGCTTTCACACTTCCTAGACTGGAATGTTCCATTCCAAGTCTATCTAAAACAAAATTGAAACAGAAAAAAAATAACCTCTTGTTTTCCTTCTCTTCCAAAATGGGAACATGCCTAAGAACATTATATACATTAGCCAGGAAAAAACTGAGTTGAATTCTCCTGTCTATGAGCCACAGAATTGCCCTGCCTACTTGGAGCCATATGATCTGCAGTGGCAGCCAGTCCTTTTGCACAGTGTTTTTGTTATGAAGGCTTGCTTTAGCCATCTGAGTCCTGACAGAGAAATATTCAAAGAACTGGGCTTGGTAAAGTTGGCAACACATTGTTATACCTCTAATAAGCTAGATTCCACCAAGCCACCTATTTTCTTTGACCTTGTGGAGAAGACTTTATATTAAAGATGTAGCCAGGCACACATTTCCAGTTAATGGAAAGCCAGATCAAGCATGGTGATGTGGTTGGAGTTGGAATTCTTCCTTTTCTTCTTTTCAATGCCGTATCTTCCTTTTCCTCCATAATTTGTATCAAATCTTTCACCTTGATAACTTAGGCAGAGCAGTGGCCCTTGCCTAAACTTCCAAGTATCACCCTTCCAAAGCTACTGCTTCTTTTATGGATTTTTGCTTTGATAGATGGTTGAGTGTGAGATGGAAAGCTAGAAAGGACAAATTGTACTTGATATGAATATGTTGTCAAGTTACAAAGCTGTTTTATTGGTTAAAATAGAAGACCAAGTTGATAGATGCTTCCATACAGATTATTTGACATCCATTCTGCAGAGACTCTCCTATCTTCTTGCCCACATCCTTATTTGGATTCCCTTCCTTGGTACATGATTTTTTAAAAAATTGTACATCCCAGTTATTCTCTAGAATTTTTAATCTTGCAAATGTATCATAGCATTGGAACCAGTTGTAATTAAAAATGTATGAAAAGATTCAACAGACTGAATTGACTGGCTGCAATATTATTTGCTTACTGTAATTTGTAATAGTGGGCTTCCCCTGTTGTGCACTTCTCTGGCTAGATTTTTTTTTTATTATTGATTATGTGCCATCAAGTTGCTTTTGATTCCTAGTGATCACAAAGACTTTATCCATGCTGCTCCATAGGTTGCTTCATGACAACCTATCTCACTCACTACTGGGTTTTGGCCTTCATTCAGTCTGTCAGAACTATTGTTCATAGCCAGATGTCTTTGATGACTTGGAATCTGGAAGTTGTGTAACAATACAGCTGTAAAATGTACATTAAATAATACTGATCTAAACTATTTGGCTGTGACTCCTTCAGAATTACAGATAAGAATTTTATTTGTCCTACCAAAGGACTTTCCTGTGATAAAAAGTTATGATCTTTCCTTCTTAATAATGATTAAGATTATTTAGTATTGGCTAAGTTCTTTGATCAAAACAAGAAGGCCATAGGTATCTGATACAAACTGCAGTGATAAAAGTAATGACTAAATATGACTTATAATATTACAGTGCAAACTCTGGCTTCTTGTGTCCCAGTGTTGGGTGTAAGCTATCAGATTTGTGTTGTGATATCCCAACACACACCTTGTCATTTGACACTACTGTGCAGACAACTGTGAGGAAGAGAGACCATTTCACACTTCTTTATTTCTTTTTCCTTCTCTACTCCTTATTTTGTGACATATTTTGACCCTGTTAGATCCTGTTTATTAATGTTTATAATAAACATTATTAGCATTAAATTTAAATTTATTTGGAAGTAATTGTTTTTCTGGTCTGTATTTAACTGTGGCTATATATATTAAAAGATAGAATAGTTAAGCTAGAAATAGTTAAGCTAAAAGTTAGCTACTACAAGAGTCAAATAGTTCAAGGGACAGGCAATTACTCTCTTGCCTGCATATAAGGAATCCATATTATGCATTCTTAATCTTTGCATACATGCATTTATGTATTTGTTTTTATTCTGAGATACCTTTCAGGCTATTAAACATTCTTATATATACATCATTATGCAGCAGACAATGGAAATGCTGGAATGTGTATGTGGAGCCTCATGAAAATTCATCTACATTAAAGTAGAACAAACAATGGTCCTCAGTGCCAGTGGGATCTAGCTGCAACAGAGCAACCTGAGGGGAAACAGCCCTCCAATTGAAGGCTGAACTTTACAGTAAAATTTGAAAAGTGATCAGGTCTAAGCAGTTACTGAGCCAGATTTTGAACAACCTTGGAGCCTGCAACTGATCAGCTTGTCACTTTTGTCTCTTCCAATCAGCCAAACTCTCTAGTGGCATTCAGTAAACAATGTATACAAGATGACAACTCATTCCTAGAAAGGGTTTCAAAGGGAAAGCTGTTTTAAGAAATAAAATATTAAATTGGAGGCAAGTTTGCATTAAATTGGAGGCAAATTCCTTTACAAATTCTCCTAACACAAATTTGCTTGTGTACATTTTAAGGTGGTAGGTTTTCCCCCCTTTTTTATTAGAACTTCTACACCCTGAAAAAAGTAGGGGAATGAGATAACCAGTCACTGAACTGGCCGATATGATGCTATTACATACTGTGTTAAATCAAAAAAGTAGGCATTGCAGTTTTTTGATCAACGTCCAATGTCATAGATGTCAATTCTGGGAACAAGACCTGACCTATGTGGATTCTGTTCAGCTTTTATTGAAAGTGTACTGGGAAATAAAGACACGAGTGTACTGATTCTTTTTCATTTTGCTTCAGTGGTTACATTACGTGGTTACCTCATGTAATGATGGTAATTGGGAATGGCAACTCTGTTGGTAAGCAATATTGTCATTAAAGCATGATGTCACTTGACTGTGCCAACTTATGCAGCAGTCCTAGTTGCCATCTCACCTGGTCACAGTGTCTTTCAGTCATGTAATTGCCATTTGTGACTTTCTGACAGCTTCCCTATTGATGTTGCTTGTCAAAAGCAGGCAGAGAAGGTGACAAATGGTGATCATGTGACTATGAGATGGGATGCATCCAAATCTCAATCACATGACCACGGGGATGCAACAACCACAGTTAAAAGGATCCATCATAAACCCCCCTTGTTCAGCACCATTTTACTTGGGAAGGTTGCTGAACAAGTAGTTATTCAGTGAGGATTATCTGTATTCGTTCTGTAGGATATCCAGGGAGAGAAATTGGATACACTTAACACTGACTCTCTTGGCCAATTCTTAAGTCATAGGGTAACTTCAGTTATAACGGCTCTTATTTTTTCAGCTTCAGTTTTCCTCCAAATAAACAGAATAAAGGATGTGCCAAATAGTTCTGTTGATCTGCACGGTTTTAAAGCCATTTGTAAAATAGACATCATGTTAACATCTTTTCTTTGCTCAGAAACTCCCTAGAAATTCTGAGCAGGCTGTAAAGTATGTATAAAGCATATGTCACTTTCTATTCCCTTTAATCTCCTTGTCCCCAAATCATAGATGAAACTGAATGCTGTAGGCTGATAAATCAGCTATCAATGAAAACCATTGCATAGGCTGGTCTGTAAAGGGTCCAAAACATGTTTAACTTTAATTTAAATTCATGTAAAGAAGATCAAATCACACCAGTTCTTTATGTACATGTTTTCCACTGTCCCCTGACTCAGAGGTTTGGGAAAAGCATTTTATTTGGCGGAGTAGGGTGCACGTCTTGTGCATTTTTCCTCTAAAAAAAGGGATGTTTCTATCAAAAGGGTGAATTTTATTAAGTTTCAAACACCTTGGTGCCCAAGAAGTTGAATAGTTAAATATGGTGATATAATCCAGCTATGCCTGGATTGGAAGACTTTTCTTTTCTTTGGTTGCTGCCCCAGTAGTATATTTTGTGTTTGACTGCATAGGGTGCTTCACAATATTAATTAGATGCACCAAAGAAAAAATGAAATCACTCACCAACCACTTCTCTTTTGGTTATAATGTGTAGCAGATAAACCATGATCCTCCAGTTAGTATCAAAGGGATTCTGCTCACCTCTGAAGAAAACAATAATGACTATAGCTTATCCATTCCAAGTTTATTTCCCTATTTACTCAATAATAAATCCAATTTACATTTAAAAAAAAAAACTGTTCCTAACTCTAATCTTTCTAAAAGGATGTTAGGAACCTGACCCTAAAGAGCATTATGGATTCAAAGCAAATTGAAGACAAAGTTGGGAAGAATTAAGATCAGCAGCCAAAAAAATCTGACTGATTTAGGCTACTCATTAGCTCATAGGATTGTTTCTGTGAGAGAGAAAAAAAGAATGTTTACCTCTTTGAACTGCTGAAAAATAGATAGGATGTATCTCTCACAAATTGACTAAATAATCTATTCAGTAGAAAAAATGAAATGCTATATAGTGTCTGATCTGGAAGTACTTATAGCCCAATTAAGTAGTAGCAATGGGTTGTATGATGGAGCCAGAATAAGGTGCATAATTCTCTATTCATTGATGTTTGTTTAACCTGAGAAACTCCTGATTTATACCTCAGGAGACACTGATATAGAGAAATCCATTATCTGAAGATGTGTAAATCCTGGCTTGATCCTTCTGAATGAGGAATCTTCTCAACTAAAATGGAATGCATTGAATTTTCCTCAAAGATCTCTCTTTGGTAACAATGACTGAACCCAAAAGAAGGGAAATGTAATTATTTAAGTGGCAGTAGAACTTATCAATGCATGAAATAAAATGGTCAATTAAGATTTCTGTCTTTAGGAGGAAGCCTTATTAAACCAGTCACCAAAGATTCTCTGTAAAGAACCCTTATAAAAGCAGGGCATCACCCATTTGATTATGGAGGGCATAATATATAGGAGAATACAATCATTTGACAAAGGAATATCTGAGAATATTTTATTTATCAAATTTATATGGTGCTCATCTCACAATGCAGAGTGACACTGAGGAACGTACAATGTAATAAAACATGAAAGTAAAACAATAATAAATATAAAAACAGGTTAAGAGAGCAAGCAATTAAACAAACTAAAAAAGTCATGGGTTTAGAGCAGAGAGGTGGTGGTGGCCTCTCTGTTACTATACTAGCCATCTCCAGGAAACAGGTTTTCTTCAGGGCCCCCTGCCAACTGGTATTGTCAGGTTTGGAGGCATTTCCTGAAGGCCAAGAGGGCAGAGGTAGATCTCACCTCCTATGGCAAGACGTTCCAAAGGGCTGAGGCCATGGCAGAAAAAGCTCTTCTGGACACTGCCAGCACAATTCTTTGGCTGATGGGGTCTGCAATAAGTTTCTTCTGCCAGCATGAGTGGATTTAACACATTGGAGTATAGATATTCTGGATCTATCCCATAAAAGGTTTTAAAGGTGATGACAAACATCTTGAATTGGACCCCAAAGCAAATCAGCAGTCAGTTCAGCTCATGTTACAATGCTGAACCACTCTAAAGACTTCCACAATTGAATGTGCTACTGCATTCTGGAGGCTTCCAAGTGTAGGCTTCCAAATGCTATTCAAGGATAGCCCCATGTTGAATGCATTGCAGTAATCCAAACAGGAAATAACCAGGGGGTGACTGTGCGCAGACCCTCACGATCCAGAAAAGGGGGCAATTGGCACACAACATGAAGTTGTGCATAGCAATGATTTTAATCAGGAGTTGCAAGTCTAGGAGAGCTCCTGAGTTGCATATTGGGTCTGTCTGGGATAGTGCTACGCATCCAGAATGAAAGATGACAGAGCTTCGGATCCTGAGGTACTGCATATCCACAGCCACTCTGTCTTACCAGGTTTTAGTTCACTAACTGCCTCAAATCTGATGGCAAATGTATGAAAGTACAATTCTCATAATTCAAGGGGTTGGCCTTTTGCTCTAGACCTCTTACTGTATTCCTTCATGTATTAGCAACTTTCCCACCTAACTCTGATATGAAGTGTAGGTGGGCAACTCATAGCCAAATGTAGATCCCAGCATATGGCTCCAGAAGATTGCCAGATTGTACTGTGGAAATATGGCAAAATGGCAGTTTGCCAGTAGTGCGATTTTTAACCATTTTTCTTTTTAAAAGGTGATGATAAATGATAGATACTAGGTCAAAAAAGAAAAAGAGGAAAAGAAAAGGGAAAAGGAGGTAAACCCTTCATTCCAAGATTTCTCTTATTTTGCCTGCCAGCCACTTGCATTGTTTTTGCTTTTCATCTGCTTTATTTCCTCTAACATTGGATGACCAAAACCACAAAAATCTCTTCATTGGTATTTGTAGAAACAAACAAAACCCATCAGCGTTTTGATAAGCAGCCACCTGCCTGCTGATCCTAAACTTCCTCACCTGCTGTCTGCTCAGTGATGGGCTGGCAACTCAAGCAGATAAACCTGTTTTCATGCTTTTTCAGTTGCCTCTTTGCTGTGATGCAATTGTTCCTAAAAGAAAGAAAGAAAAAGAGAAAACCTCTATACTCTTACAACATCAACACTTCCTTTCTCAATAAAGATGAGCTGCATGCTTTGCATACCTGTGCTACAAATGTAAGCTAATTTAGCTGTCATGGATTTGCTGTAGGAGAACACAGGGGACGGGAGACCCAAGGAAACTGCAACGGAGAACACTAGATGTCTATCATTTCCTAGTCTCTGCACCCCTCAGACAATCGTTCAGAGAACAAATGGGACAGCTCTCAAAAACCAGTCTGCTTGTGACAGAGTCACTTTGCAATTGTAAAGCTTGACTCTAAATAAGCAAGTATTCTATATTCTATTCTGTTACCACATTCTCCTATAAAAATCTGGCATAAGAGAGGGTACATCTAGTGTGTTGTTTGTAAACAATGTAAAATCTCACTTAAGACAGACTGGAATCACAACATTTGCTAAACCCAGCTAATTTTTTTCCTAAGAATGTTTTGTTGAATAGGGCTACAGTTGGCTGGATTTCACACATCAGTGCAAATATAAACCATAGTTTAAAACCCAACATTTTGTTTTTATACAAGGCAGTATTTCAGAAACAAGCCATGCCAACCTATAGCTCATACATGAATCCAGCCATGTAAAGTTAGTAATCGCATTCCAAAATTGTTGGTAGATTATAATTGTTATGTATTGATACTTTTAAGCGGGAGTTTCAAACCTGCCTTCGTTTCTGATTGGCTGACAGTCCCTCCTGGATTGTATATAAGGAGGGCTGCAGCCTCTGAGTTTTCGCTGAAGTCTCACTGTATATTAAAGAGCTGTTGTCACTTGCTTGCTTGTGCCTCTCATTATTCCCGAACCACTTCATTGGCGACGAAGGTGGGATAGAGGCTACAAGAAGCCAACCAGTGAGAACACAAGCTTCAGCTAGGCGACGAGGCGAACCACAGGAGGCATACCAAACATGTCTGCCTACGTTCCGCCCAAGCCTTTTGATCCAACCCGTGAAAAATGGGTCTCGTACCTAACGAGGTTTGAATGCTCGCTTGAAGCCAGCGACATGCAGGGCCTCTCTGCTAATCGAAAGAGAGCCCTCTTCCTAAGCCACTGCGGACCGGACGTGTTCGAGATGGCCGAGTCACTGTGTGAGCCAACGCCGGTTCAAACCGTCTCCTGGGACACCCTGATGGCAACTCTCCGGGCTCACTACGCTCCCGTCCCCTCCAAGTTCGTGCAACGATACCAACTCAGACAGCGCGTTCAACGTGAGGGAGAACCGGTCAGCGCGTACATGGCTAGCCTGAGAAAAGCCGCAACCCATTGCGACTATAGAGACTTGGACTATGCGTTGCTTGAGCAACTTATCTGTGGTGTTCGGGACATTAGGCTGCAACGGCGCCTGCTCACCAAGCCTGATTTGACGCTTGCTGGAGCCCTAGACGAAGCCAGGGCTCATGAAGCCTCCACAAAAGCCGCTGAAACGCTGCAGCGTCCGCAGACCAGCAAAGACAGCCCCAAGTCTGCCCCGGTGCACAGAGAAGATGCCGGATCCAGCTCGGAGTCCGAGTCGGATGAGGACGTCTTCCGAACGGAGCACCAGAGAAAAGACACTGGAAGCCCCCGGCGAAGCTGTCCCAGCTGTGGCGGGCACCATGATAGACTGTCCTGCAAATACAGAGAGGCTATTTGCAGGCGCTGCGAGAAAAAAGGGCACTTGGCGCGAGTCTGTAGAGCCATTCTGCCCAAAAAACACCAACCACGTGAGCGCCGCAGCCAACCGGAATCAGCGCGCCAGAAGCAGCCAACGAGAGAAGGCGGCGTGAAAAAACGGCGCGAATTTGAACCACGTGATGGCCGCAGCATACATATCGACCAGGCCAGCACGGCGATCGAGGACAAAGTCAGCACGGTGGTCGAGATCAACGGAAAGCCGTGCTCGATGGAGATCGACACCGGATCAGCTCTCTCCATAATGTCGTGGGCGACCCTAAAGACCCTCCTGCCGTCGTTCCGGAAGGACCAGCTCTCCAAGCAGAGACTGTGCATCCTAGACTACCAGGGGAACCGAGTCCCCCTCGAAGGCGTGGGCACGTTCTGAGTCACCTACGGAGACTACGAAAGAGACCTGCCGCTGACCATCGTCACAAAGCAGCTCCCTAGCCTTCTGGGCATGGGGTGGTTCCGAGCCCTTGGCATGGGTTTCACCGGCGTCCACCTGATGTCCAAATCAACTCTGAAAGACAGTCTCCTGTCCGAGTTCCAGGACGTCTTTGGGGACATGTTGGGCAAGTATGTGGGGACCCCTATTTCACTAAACTTAGATCCCAACATAGCCCAAGTAAGACTTAAGGCCAGACGAGTGCCGTTCGCATTGAAACCGAAGATCGATGCGGAACTGGACAAATTGATTAAGCAAGGGGTGTTGGTTCCCGTTGACCATGCCAAGTGGGAGACCCCTATAGTGACCCCAGTAAAGTCCGACGGCTCGATAAGAATTTGCGCCGACTACAAGTGCACGATCAACAAGGCTTTGCAGCCGAGCGCCTATCCGGTGCCGATCGTGCACCATCTACTACACTCCCTGGGGCCCGGGAAAATTTTTGCCAAATTAGACCTGGCCCAAGCCTACCAGCAGTTACCAGTTGACGACGCCACGGCAGAGGCGCAAACAATTGTAACTCATAGGGGTGCATTTAAATGCACCAGGCTCCAGTTTGGGGTGAGCGTCGCACCCGGCTTATTTCAAAGCACCATGGAGCGCCTTTTGCAAGGACTCCCAGGAGCGGTGCCCTATTTCGATGATGTTCTAGTCAGTGCCCAGGACGAACGTCAGCTAGGGGACAGAGTAAGGAACGTCCTGTCCAGGTACAGAGAAGCGGGACTGAAACTAAAAATAAACAAGTGTATGATTGCTGTCCCCTCCGTTGAATTTCTGGGGTACAGGGTGGACGGCACAGGCATCCACCCTACCGAAAGCAAGGTGAGAACTATTAAGAGCGCACCTGCCCCCAAATCCAAAGCGGAGCTCCAAGCCTTCCTTGGACCGCTCAATTTTTACTCCATGTTTCTGAAGGACAATGCCACGGTTGCAGATCCCCTACACAAGCTTCTAGGGAAGAATGTACCATGGGTCTGGGGGAAACCACAGGCAGCCACTTTTGAGGCAGTGAAGAGACTCCTGTCTGAGGACAGCTTCCTGATTCAATACAATACAGAGCTGCCGCTTGTCTTAGTTTGTGACGCCTCCCCCGTAGGAGTTGGTGCCGTCCTAGGCCATAGACTGCCGAACAGCCTAGAGGCGCCCATTGCATTTTACTCTCGCACCCTGTCCAGCGCAGAGCGGAACTATAGTCAGTTGGACAGAGAGGCTCTGGCTGTGATTGCGGGGGTTAAAAAGTTCCACGAATACCTCTATGGCCGAAAGTTCGAACTTGTGACTGATCATAGACCCTTGCTAGGACTTTTGGTGGGCGATAGGCCAACCCCCGCTGCCCTTTCCCCTCGTTTGACCAGATGGGCCATTTTCCTGTCGGCCTACTCGTATCAGCTCGTCCATCGACCTGGCCGAACCCTGGGTCATGCGGATGCCCTTAGCCGCTGCCCCCTTCCCGACCTACTTGACAACCCAACGCCGGAAGCCTCCGTCCTTTTGTTGGACACGTTGACTTTGGGCCCTATCTCCTCTTGCGAGGTGGCGAAAGCCTCGGCAAGAGACCCAATCATCCGAACTGTTATGGGTTGGGTACTGAAGGGGTGGCCGGTCAAGGTGGACGGAGGGGAGTACCAAGGTTATGCCAACAAACGAAACGAACTGTTTATGCAAGGGGGTTGCTTGCTGTGGGGTGACAGGGTGGTAATTCCAACGAAGCTACGGAATAGAGTTTTAGAGTTGCTGCACGAAGGGCACCCGGGCATTGTTAGGATGAAATGTTTAGCCCGCAGTTATGTCTGGTGGCCCAACATGGACCAAGTCATTTCCGAGTGGGTGGGGAAGTGCAGACCCTGCCAGGAGTCTCGTCCCGATCCCCCAGTAGTGCCCATCCGAGAGTGGGAAAAACCAAAAGGCCCATGGGGGAGGATCCACATTGATTTTGCCGGCCCGTTCCATGGCCAAACGTTTTTAATAGTTGTTGATGCCTACTCAAAGTGGCTCGAAATCATCTTAATGCCATCAACAACGGCCGAGGCAGTTATCAGGGTCCTAAGGAAGTTGTTTGCCACCCACGGCCTGCCGGATACCCTGGTATCTGATAACGGCCCTCAATTTACGGCAACTCTTTTTGAAGGCTACTTGGCTGGACTGGGCATCCGCCATGCCCTATCAGCTCTGTTTCACCCGGCTTCAAACAGATTGGCTGAACGCTTTGTTAGGACAGCCAAAGAAGCACTGTCCAGATTAGACAACGGGGACTGGCAGGCCAGGATAGACCAATTCCTAGCAGTCCAGCATGCCACACCATGCACAGCAACAGGGAGAAGCCCAGCAGAGCTCCTCATGGGGAGGAAGCTCCGGTGCGTGTTAGACAGGCTTCACCCTAACTACTCGCACGAAAACTTCAAGGGAGAAACCTGTGGCTTAAGACAGTTTCAGGTTGGGTCCCCGGTGTTCGCTCGCAATTATGCCAGCGGACCTCTATGGGTTGCAGGAACCATAGTGGGTATAACAGGCCCAAAATCGTATACGGTAGACGTAGGGGTGGACAGACTCTGGAAGCGCCACATAGACCAACTTAGAAAAAGGGTGGTCGGCGAGGCGAACATCAGTTTAGACATCTCCGAACCTAACTATAACAACTTCCCCAAAACAGCTAACTCAAGCCCGGGTTTGCGAGAATACTTAGCTGACAAGCCCTGGTTCCAGCGCTGCCCCAGCGAGTCGCCACTCCCAGCTGGGGATAACCACACCCGGACAAAATCCAGGAGGTTCCATTGGCGGAGCCGGGAGAGACGGAGAGTCCCTCCGACCAGCTCGATGCCCCACCAGACACTGAACTGCGCAGGTCAACTAGGGCGAGAACTCGTCCCAGGCACCTGCGAGATTTTGTGTGTACATATGTTAATTTTTGAATACTAATGCTTTCTGGGAAGGGAGGGGTGTTATGTATTGATACTTTTAAGCGGGAGTTTCAAACCTGCCTTCGTTTCTGATTGGCTGACAGTCCCTCCTGGATTGTATATAAGGAGGGCTGCAGCCTCTGAGTTTTCGCTGAAGTCTCACTGTATATTAAAGAGCTGTTGTCACTTGCTTGCTTGTGCCTCTCATTATTCCCGAACCACTTCAATAATGAAAAGTTACAAGCAAAAGAAGGGTTCCATTAGCTCTTGAGTTCATATTCACTGAACATTATCCTTTGGTAATTCAGAGTTCAGAGTTCTGTAGAACTTGATTATGAAGGTAAAATGAGGATCCAGATTGTTGGGGGCAATATGCTAACATTGTGAACCACTCAGAAAGTGCTGTAAGTCTAAATGCTAGTATTGCTATTGCTATATGCCATAATTTATAATCATGGATGAACTGATTAAAAACAAAATTTATCATATTTGAAAACTAGCTAGGCTGATGATCACCATGATGTTTTGTATTTTCAAAAATCACAATGCATTAATTTTTCTTACTAAAATATATTTTTTCCTATAGTTAAAAGACCAGTTTTAAACCGAATGATGTGTGAATACCATTTTATCAGGGTAGTTATTTAGTTTTAGCTTTAGGTACTGTTTAGTGCCATAGTACCATTAGGTGCCATAGTAGCATGCACATTTGAAATATCTCTTAACTGGCCTAGCCCAGTTACAGTTTTTGCTTCCTGCCACATGCCAATGGATAGCAGCTATTTCCTCCTCAAATTTGTTGTACCACAAAGATTTGGAGATAGAAAAACCTTACCCTTCTGGTTGGTAGTCCTTCCATCAGAATGTTGTACTCCCAAGGGGAACCAGAAGCAGGGCCTGGGTGTGATCTCTCTATTGTTGTTTTCTCTTAAGAAGGAATTAGTTTAGAGCTAAGACAAAACATCCATATGGATGGAACAATATACAATATAGAAATATATTCCAAGGAGCTCTGGGTGAAAATAAGCACTTGAGAAAACAAATGGATTCTTAATGGTTGGTTTAGCTTGAAAATGGAAAAAAAGTGAATCTAACAACTTTTCTGTTCTTGAACATTGCATATAGCATTATTATTGCAATTATTTAATGAGCACAGTGCTTTCTGGGTACCACTCCTGGTGACTAAGTCTCCCTAACTTAGAAAAGGCATAGAGTGAAAAAAAGCAAGGCCTGCTGCACAAGGCAGTGAAACTCAATCTTTCATCAATGAAAACATAATTGAATCAGTAACTGGGTCAGTACTTAGGGCTGATTTATTTTTAGCATAAATTGATGGAAGATTTTTGCTGAGTGTAACTGACAAGAAAAAATTATCACCTAGAATATTTCCAGTACCAAGTAAATTCTTCCTGTTTTGAGGCCGAACATTCTCAATCTCAATTTTAGATTAAGTATGCAAAACAGAGAAATGGCATAAACACTGTAATTTTCATTTGCTCTTGTAGCAGAGATTTCATTACTCCCTATTTATTTGGAATGAAGGAGAATTAGCAAACTGGAGTTTTAATTTTTTTATGCTCAATGTTATATAAAGTACAATAATTAATTTTCTCTCTCTATCTTTTGTGTTGTTATTTCAAAAATAAACCAAGCCTAACAAACAATAAGAGTAAACAGTAAAATATCTTTATAACAGGCACAAAAGTGAAAGTTGCTTTTAAAAGAATATGCATATAAAAAATGTCAACAGTGCAATTACAATTGCATGTGGTTGTCATGGCTCAGTTTGAACATGTATGAACATCATATGATGACACTGATTAGTTCAAGCTAGAAGGAGTGGCCCGAGGTTGCATTCTTTCACATTTCTTTTTCAACCTGTATGCCAAAGGGATCGTGAAGAAGCTGGAACTTGAAGAATAAAAAATGTGAAAAAGAATGGAGGAAGGAATATCAGTAATCTTAGATATGCTGATGACAAACTCTTCTTTAAGGAACTAAGGAAGGCCTGAAACATCTGATCAGCAGCATTAAAGAAGAAAGTGAAAAATTTGGCCTTTTTCTAAACATGAAAAAGACCAAGCTCATAATCATTGCAAGGAAAGAAAATATCAAAACAACAATTGACAGTGAAGAGATCGAATGTGTATAAGAATTCACCTTCTTAGGATTGCAGATCGATCAAAGCAGTAAATGTACTCCAGAAATAAAGTGTTGGATTGCAGTTGGCCGCACAGCAATGATGAAAAGCAAGGACATCAGCTTGGCAACTAAATGCACATTAGTCCACTCTATTGTGTTTCCTAGAGTTACCAATTGTTGCAAAATTTGGACCATGAAAAACTAGACAGGAGGAAAATTGTCTCATTCAAGCTGTGTTGTTGGAAAAGGCTCCTGTGCATTGCTTGGACAGCAAAGGTAACAAACAAGTAAGTACTGGAGCGTATAAAATCAAACATATCGCTGGAAGGCAAAATCACAAAATTCTGCCTTACTTACTTCAGCCGTGTCATGCAATCAAACTCACTGGAGTTTGATTCCATGGTTGGAATGGTCAGCAGTAAAAGGAAACAAAAAATATAGTGACTAAACACCATCAAAGCTGACACCAGCCAGAGCAAAAAACAACTACAAGTAGCCATCCAAGATTGAAAAATGTGGAGAGACCTGATCCATAGAATTACCAAGAATCAGATACAAATGAACAGATAGCATCATCATTACATAAGGATGAGCATGAGATGATTTAAATAGAGTAAATTGGGACTTTACTACCACCCTCTTTGGATTTATTGCCGCTTGATCTTTATCTCCTCTTTGCTGCTGGTTGTTCTATTCTTGCCTCCCGATGACCGCCCTTTGGCATTGGCTCGGGGGAAGGGAGATTGCAGATTTGGAGGGAGAAGCTGAGAGTCCTGGACAATGGCTGCTGTTCCATCTGCAGGAAAGGAGTTGAACTCTGTTGGCTTTATGTCATCCAGCCGTTGTGAGAGAACAGCTGTGGCCATCTGCCTGCACTGCAGCTATTTGATCTGGACGCCCCATCGCTGTGAGAGAGTGAGGCGCCCCAGCTTTGCTCATATCCAACCGCACTGCTATCTCTCGCCTCTATGACTATCGTTGACACCCAGAGTCATCCTTTCCTACCTCATCATACTTGTATGGCTTACACCTCGGCGGATCTGCTTGCGCTGCGAGATGCCCCCCTCTCGCGGCGGTGGCCTTCCACTCTATCGAAGGCCTACCTCAAGGACGGGCTTTGGAGCCCCGAGAGGTGGCATGCTTTAAAGTGGGGATTGAGGGGTTTTTTAATTAGGGTTTTTAATAATCTTTTAAGGGGAATTGGGAGGACAGCCAAGGGGGATGGGGGCAGGGGTAATCCACCAAGGTCGGAGCCGAGCCTGGCACGGGGTAACAGTTTGGAAGGTGTAGGACGAGGGGCTGGGGAGGTGATGGAGGGCCATCCTAATGAGGGATGTACT
The DNA here is from genome assembly GCA_022577455.1 of Arizona elegans. Taxonomy (NCBI): domain Eukaryota; kingdom Metazoa; phylum Chordata; class Lepidosauria; order Squamata; family Colubridae; genus Arizona; species Arizona elegans. Next base: position 110,803,144 of record JAKOOJ010000004.1, on the reverse strand, counting down.
ATCAGCACAGTGGATTGGAGGGGCAGATATGGCGGGAGCAGGGGGCCATATCATGTGTCGGGGGTGAGCACTCCCTGTTTGAGAGCAATTGCGCATCCCGGTCCCCAATGCTCCTCTTGGGTACTAGGTTGCACAGATACCCAGGACCTGGGCCTTCAGCTGATGCTGTGCAATGCCAGGTCATGGTAAATAAGGCCCCCCTCATCTACGATCTTATACAGGAGGGGGGAGCGGACCTGGTGGGTATTATGGAGACCTGGTTGGGCCTGGAGGGGTCCTTCTGGTTGAGATGTGCCCACCAGGCTTCAGAGCATTCAATCAGTTGAGGACCCAGTGCAGGACAGGGGGGTGGCGGTTATTATTAAAGAAGGTCTTGGTCCGAGGGAGACCACTGTGCCACAGATTGCCGGGTGTGAGTCCCTCTTTGTGAGGTGGGGTCAGGGGGTTCAGATGGGTTTGTTGCTAACGTACCTGGCTCCCTGCCGCGTGGCAACAGCCCTACCTGAGCTACTTGACGTGATAGCCACGGTGGCAGTTGATACACCCAGGCTTATGGTCATGGGTGATTTCAACTTGCCATTCATTGGTGAAACGTCTGAGATGGCCCGGGAGTTCATGGCTTCCATGATGGCCATGAACCTGACCCAGTTAGTTCATGGCCCCACTCCCGGGGGGGACACACTCTGGACCTGATTTTTGTCTCTGGCCAGTGGTTGGGTGGTCTTCTTATAGGGGATATAGAGATGGAACCCTTGTCATGGATAGATCACTCGCTCCTTCGCCTGGACATTCGAACCACTACATCCCACTGCAGGGAGGCGGAACCAATAAGGTGGGTCCGCCCCAAGCGCCTGATGGATCCTGATAGGTTCCAGATGGAGGTTGAGCCATTTCCTGAGGACCTGGCATGCGACTCGGCCGAAGACCCTGTAACTGCCTGGGATCGGGCGGCTGGTGGGGTCTTAGATCGAGTCATGTCTTTGCGGCCTCTGACCCGGTGCCGATCCCACAGGGCTCCATGGTTTACTGAGGAGCTGCGGGAGATGAAGCGCCAGAAAAAATGCCTAGAGAGCGGTTGGAGGGCCAGTCTCGCTGAATCTGACCGAACATTGGTAAGGTCACATATTAAGACCTACCTAGTGGCGATAAAGGCAGCAAAGTCTAATTACTTTTCTGCTCTTATTACATCATCAGATCATCGTCCGGCCGCCCTGTTCAGGGTGACCCACTCCCTATTACATTCAGGAGTGTGGGAGGACCCCTTGGAAGGCAGGGCCAAGGATTTCGGACAATATCTGTATGACAAAATTGCACAGATTCGGGGGGATTTGGACTCTGACTGGGTAGATTCAGGCAGGGTGGCGAGGAATAGTCTTGAGAATGTTATCTGGGAAGAGTTTGACTCTGTGACCCCTGATGACGTGGACAGGATTTTGGGGAGACTTAGTGCGGCCACATGTTTGCTGGACCCATGTTCCTCCTGGTTAGTACTGGCTTCCCGGGAGGTTACATGAGGCTGGCTCCAGGGAATTATCAACGCTTCGTTGAGTGAGGGTTACTTCCCCATGGCCTTGAAAGAGGCGGTGGTGAGGCCTCTCCTCAAGAAGCCTTCCATGGACCTGGCAGTATTAGCCAACTACCGTCCCGTCTCCAACTTTCGCTTTGTGGCGAAGGTTGTTGAGAGTGTGGTTGCACAACAGTTTCCACAATACCTGGAGGAAATGTCTTATCTAGATCCATTCCAGTTGGGTTTCAGGCCCAGGTACAGCACGGAAACGGCATTGGTCGCATTGGTAGATGATATCTGGAGGGCTCAGTACAGGGGTTGCTCCTCTGTTCTGGTCCTGTTAGACCTCTCAGCGGCTTTTGATACCATCGACCATGGTATCATGCTGCGCCGGTTGGAAGAGTTGGGGATGGAGCGCATCGTGTTATGGTGGTTCTCCTCCTTTCTCTCGGACCGGTCGCAGTTTGTGTTGGCGGGGGGCAGAGATGCCTCATATGTGAGGTGCCTCAGGGGTTGGTTCTCTCGCCTCTTTTATTCAACATCTATGTGAAGCTGCTGGGTGAGATCATCTGTGGCTTCAGGGTGAAGTACCACCAGTATGCTGATGACACTCAGCTGTACATCTCCACCCTGAGCCACCCCAATGATGCCCTTGAAGTGATGTCCCGGTGCCTGGAAGCCGTGTGGATCTGGATGGGGAGGAACAGTCTCAGACTCAACCCATCCAAAAGTGAATGGCTGTGGTTTCCAGCATCCCGATATAGTCAGTTGACACCATCACTGACTATTGGGGGCGAGTCTTTGGCCCCCACGGAGAGGGCTCACAATTTGGGTGTCCTCCTGGATATGCAGCTGACGGCTGTAGCCAGGGGGGCTTTTTATCAGGTTTGCCTGATCCGCCAGTTGCGGCCCTTCCTAGATCGGGATTCCTTGTGCACAGTCACTCATGCCCTCGTCATCTCTCGCCTGGACTATGGCAATGCTCTCTACATGGGGCTCCCCTTGAAGAGCACCCAGAGGCTCCAACTGGTCCAGAATGCGGCCACGCGGGTAGTTACGGGAGCTGCATGGTGCTCCCATATAACACCTCTCCTGCGTGAGCTGCACTGGCTTCCAGTGGTCTTCCGGGTGTGCTTCAAGGTGTTGGTTATCACCTTTAAAGTGCTCCATGGCATAGGACCTGGATATCTTTGAGACCGCCTGTTGCTACCAATGGCCTCCCACTGACCTGTGCACTTCCACAGAGAGGGCCTCCTCAGGGTGCCATCAGCCAAGCAATGTAGACTGGTGGCCCCCAGGGGGAGGGCCTTTTCTGTGGGGGCACCTGCCCTCTGGAATCAACTGCCCCCAGAGATACGAAGAATTCAAGACCTCGGTGCCTTCCGCCGTGCCCTGAAGACCTATCTTTTTCAGCAAGCTGGGCTGGCTTAACACATTTTTAAATGTTTTTAATAGGTTTGTTATTGTTTTTTTAATTCTGGGGCCAAACACACACATATATTTTTAACTGTATTTTAATGTTTGTATCTATGTTTTTTACTTTGGCTGTGCACCGCCCTGAGTCCTTCAGGAGAAGGGCGGTATATAAATTTGATAATAAATAAATAAATAAAAATAAATCTTAGATTTCAGAGTGGGATAGAAATCTGCCATTTGTTTTGCTGATCAAACTGAGATCACTATTTGCATCTCCCAAGATACTGTAAACTGACCCCATTTAGAATCATACACAATATTGGACCATTGTAAATATTGTCAGAATGTTTTGAAGATCTTAAAAATTGCCATGGAGAAAAGGAAGGAAATAGGAAGCCTCATAACTGATATCCTCATAAATTTTTGAAGCAATGCTCTATTTGGCTTGACAGTGGAGTATCAGGATAGTTTCAAATGTTGCCCACAGAATTGTCATAAATCAAGGAAAATCTTTAATAAGCAGTAAAATCTTTTTTTAAAAAAGCAGTTTTGCTTGCCCTTGGGGAGATATTAAGTCCTTTTACATACAAATAAAGAAGAAAACCATTTAAAGAAAGAAATAAAAAACTGTTCTCAAAGACATCAGCCAAATCTCTTTCCATAGTAGAAACTTTTTGAGTTTCTGTCAATCAATTTGTTGATTTCCAACAAATCATCTTGCTGAATTTGATTAAATCTATTGCAAATATTGTGCTTTCATTACACAACAACATACTTTCAAAACTACCGTATTTTCCGGCGTATAAGACAACTTTTTAACACATGAAAATCTTCTTAAAAGCCAGGGGTCGTCTTATACGCCGGGGGTTGTTCACCTGTAACCAGGCAGACCAGTGTGAAAGGCTATTACGAGCCTTAAATGGCTCTAACGAGCCAAGCTCTGACCATCCCAGCTGAGTTGCCTGATTAGCAGGCAACTCAGCTGAGATCGCCAGAGCCATTTAAAAGAAAAAACTTTTTTTCTTTTACATGGCTCTGGCGATCCAAGCTCTGACAATCCCAGCTGAATTGCCTGCTAATCAGGCAACTCAGCTTGGATCTCCAGAGCCATGTAAAAGGAAAAAGGTTTTCTCCCTCCAGCTTGCTTACTTTAGCTGCTAGTCGCAATGCTTGCCTTGCTTCGCTTGCCTGAATCCATTCCATTAGCAAGCCACTCCCTGCCTGCAATCAAGCAGCAGGGAGTTGTGGACTTCAACTCCCAGAATTCCTCAAACAGCAAAGCAAAGCTGGCTGAGGAATTCTGGGAGTTGAAGTCTACAAGGCTTAAAGTTGCCAAGGTTGGAGACCCCTGTTCTATTGGGTAAGTTTTTTTCCCCTTTGGGAGCCTTAAAGAAAATAGTTAATTGGGGTTTTTTTTAGTTCTTTTTTAGACCTAGCCATTTAAAGTTTAGGAAGTTTTAAATTTAGCTTTCATATAAAAATAAAAATAAAATAAAATAATATTTGTGCAGCTTTCTGAGATTTAGTGTGTTTCTGTAGTGTTTCATTCTAACTACATAAACACACAAAATCTCACAAAGCTGTATGTGGAATTTTGTGTGTGTAAAGTGTGAAAGTTGGGTTTTTGGGCTTTTTGTGGCTGTGTGAGGTTCCTGCTTGTTGCAGGGGCCATTTTGGGTCTAGCACAGCTGCTTTTACATTGTGGGTGAGCCAGTTGTGTTGTGTTGTGTATATGTAAAGTGTGAACGTTGTTTTTTGGGGGGATTTCTGTGGTTGTGTGAGGTTCCTGCTTGTTACACGGGCCATTTTTGGTCTAGCACAGCTGCTTTTATATTGTGGGTGAGCCAGCTGATATTTTTTAATTTTTATTTGGTGTGCGTTGGAAGAGGGGTAATCTTATGCAGCGAATATAGCCCAAACCCTATATTTTAACAGGAAAAGTCGGGGGTCGTCTTATACGCCCAGTCGTCTTATACGCCGGAAAATACGGTATCTGAAGGGAGACATCTAATGAAATTTGTTATGCTTTTAAGCTTCCATTCTTTAGTGTACCAGAATCTTTGAAATTATTATTTCCTAATAATAGGCATATTATTAGGTATATTTATATTTAAAGGTTTTTTTTGGGTGGGGGGGAATATAGCTGGAGATATTTTTTTTATCTCATTCCTCTGCCTTTTCCTAGTCAAAAAACAGGTGATTTGGAAACTGCCACAATTACCTATTGGATATTGGGGGCGTAGATTTGTGTGCCCTATAAAAACAGTAATTCTTTTGAACAAAGGTTTTGTTAGGAGAGCTTGACTGATTGCTCCTCAGAAATGCTGGAAGGTAAGAATGATGTATGTCCAGAATACAGGGACATGGAAAAATTGCATTGAGTGTCTTTCTATGTTTTATGGAGAAGGTTGTCATTCTTCCTTTGATACCTTTGTGGTAAAATCTATACTTATTTGGCTTTAGTGTGAAAACTGGCTTATTTTTAAATCCAGTAATGCTGGTTAGAACTGTGATGGTCTTTTTCTTTTAACTTTTTTCTCTTTTGTGATGGCTATTGTCTGAAGTAAATACAGAAATTTATTTGAGGTCATAGCGGTTTGATCAAAGAGATTTTGCCACCTAAGGTAGAAAATCCCCAAAATAGCTATGATTTACTACAGAGGTTGGAATGTCCTGTTACTGCCAAATTACAGTTTACAGCTGTCCACGCATACATGGCCAGTAGTAATGGATGCTGGGAGTTGTATTTTCTATACATTGTTTTTAAAAATGCACAGAATTTAGGTATATAACTCCAAATCACTTTATAAAAAAATTCTTCATATAACTAGTCTATGGGGAATGATCGATGTCTTCAAAGTTTTGATTGTATTTTCTGTAGAAAATTCAGATATTCCCCGAAATTACAAATAATACAAAATATAACATTTGGTATGCTGCAGAAATATTAATGTTGTTTTTCTAATTATCTCCAATGCAATCTATTGTACATAATGAAAACACATATGGATTTGGATTGGCAAATAAGTCAGTTGGCAAATGAAATATTTCATAAAGCCAAAAATCTGATGGTGCTTGGAGAATTGGCTTTCTGCTTGTTTAGATTGCAGCTTTAAAAACAGATTTCTGCTGGCTTTTAGTGTTTATATTATGTTGCCGTATTTCTGTTTTCTTTCTTTTAAAAATGCATGTAACAATAAGATTTTCAGTTCTTGAGGGAAGGGGAAAACAAATTGTTCAGCATATAATCTAATAATGTCAAAGATCATTATAACTGAATGCATCCTAAGTTAACTATTCTGCATTAATTAGAATCCCCAATTCTATGAGCCCTGGGGTATGTCCTGCCTGTTTGGCTGTCTTGTGAGGTATCACAATCCGTGGTTTGAAAACCTAGACTCAATTTGAAATTAAAACTGGAGACAAATGAAGAATTGTCCCAGCAATTTCATTCTGTTTCAGAATAGTTTGTGTTTGGGTTAGATATTGCTTCCAATTCATTTGTGGTTCCTTAAGAGGGCAAGGCAAATACAAAAACTGTTCCCAATATCTTCTCCAGTTACAACCTTTGAACCTAGGAAGATGAAATGGACTAACCTTAGAAGACAGGAGGAAGAGCCACAGCTTTGACAAAATTTCAGAAACAAGAGTTCTAGCAAAAGAGAAGAGATCTTCTAGTTTTGGAAAAAGTAAAAGTGAGGAAAAATTAAAACCTTACAATTATTATTTTATTTTATTTTTAAATTTATATACCACCCTTCTCCCTGAGGACTCAGAGCGGTGTACAGCCAGAATTAAAAAACATGAAATACAAATATTAAAAACAATTAAAATATATATAAATTTGGCCCGAAATTAAAAATACAAACCAATTAAAACATTTAAAATTTCTTCTTAAGCCAGCCCAGCTTGCTGGAAAAAGTGGGTTTTAAGGGCATGACGGAAGGCACTAAGGTCTTGGATTCTCCTTATCTCTGGGGGTAACTGATTCCAGAGGGTAGGTGCCCCCACAGAGAAGGCCCTCCCCCTGGGGATCACCAGCCTACATTGATTGGCTGATGGCACCCTGAGGAGGCCCTCTCTGTGGGAGCGCACGGGACGATGGGAGGTCGTCGGTAGCAGCAGGCGGTCTTGAAGATAGCTAGGCCTGATGCCATGGAGCGCTTTAAAGGTGATAACCAACACCTTGAAGAGCACCCGGAAGACCACTGGGAGCCAGTGCAGCTCGCGCAGGAGCAGTGTTACATGGGAGCGCCATGCTGCTCCCATCACTACCCGCGCTGCTGCATTCTGGACCAGTTGGAGCCTCCGGTGCTCTTCAAGGGGAGCCCCATGTAGAGAACGTTGTAGTAGTCAAGGCGAGAGGTGACGAGGGCATGAGTGACTGTGCACAGGGAATCCCGATCAAGAAAGGGCCGTAACTGGCGAATCAGGCGAACCTGACAAAAGGTCCCCTAGTTACAGCTGTCAGATGTTCCTCCAAGGACAGCTGCATATCCAGGAGGACTCCCAGATTGCGAGCCCTTTCTGTGGGGGCCAAAGACTCGCCCCCAATAGTCAGTGATGGAATCAACTGACTATATCGGAATGCCAGGAGCCACAGCCACTCAGTCTTGGAAGGGTTGAGCTTGAGCCTGTTTCTCCCCATCCAGATCCACAATAAAGATAGAGCTGGTATTTCTGTATGTGTTTCTTGTCTGGACTACTTTGCAAGATTAATATAAGGGAAGCAAAGGAATGAGATCTTTCATTAGGTGAAATCGTATCTTCCTCTGCTAATTCAGTTTTTGGAAATACTAGTATTAGAATCCAGGATTGCTAACATTAGATTTTAGTGCCTTCTAGTAAAATTAATGTATTGAAAGAATTAGATTTCTGTGTATTTCATATACACTTGATGGTGAGAGTAAATATTTTAGGCAGTCATCTTTTAAAAGTTGGCACATTTTTAGATGTATATTGCCTAATTATATAGAATATACTCTATGTGTCACAGATGTTGTGCAAAATTTTAAAAGTTTATGTATGGTGGGAATTAACTACACTTGCCAACAGGCTGCTAAATTAGCCTTATGGCTTAGTGTGATACATGAATACAATTGTATTTTATTAAAAAGACATGTTTTCAGACATGACAATTTAAGCTAACCTATCCCATAGTTATGTTGGACAGAGTAGAGCAGAATTTCTTTTTCTTTCTTTTTTCCCTCTCAGGACCACTTCTCACTTTTAAAAATGTTCGAGGATTCCTTCCATGCTCCTGAAACTGAGATGCCACTGCCTTCAGCAACTTACCAGTCCACAAATATCATTCAGGTCCCAGCAGGACTCTTCTTTCCCCCGTCACTGACACTTCTGCCAATTGTTTGATGGAATTTTAATACTGTATTATATTTCAACAGAGGCTGGCAACTACTTTTGATTTTGCAGATCCCTGAGAGGTCTTGAGGGACCTCCAGAGGTCCTTGGACAACACTGAGAAACACTGAAGGCAGAGATAACATTTGCGAAGGAATGCAAGAACCTTTAACTGATAAAAGAGATTGTAAGCAAAATCTGAGGCCTAGGAAATGTAAGAAAAAGATTTAAAATAACATTACCTTGATTTAGTCTGATATGCAGGAGAATGGAAACTCTTGGTAGATTTTCATAATTATGTTATTACACCCTACAGCAATAACGTTCCAGGACTCCTTGTGGAGTATATTTCCTGTCCTGACCGAGCTTGAAGGTCTGTCAAATACAACTTGTACCAAGGTTAGCAAGGCCATTAGAGTTGAGGAAGACTCCTTAATTATCTTTTAACATAACACTAATATTATTTCTGTTTACTCCAATATTTTACATGTTATTAGACAATTTCTTGGCTGTACACAGGTGTGCTTGTGTGTGTGCATGCATAAAATGTGAATTGCTCTTTTAATTACCACATTAGAAAAAAAACATTAAAATAATGAAATATAAGGAGTAGGATCGACAATTCTGTTAAAACTAAATTGATGTTATAGTTTATCTCAATATCAACAAATTTATTATTTGTAATATTAAGGACTCCTTCATGGATTACTGCCTTGTAATGAAGCTATGAGCTATGTCATGCAGGGCCACCCAAGATGGACAGGTCATAGCAGAGAGCTCTGACAAAAAGTGATCCACTGGAGAAGGAAATGGTAACCCACTCCAGTATCTTTGCCATGAAAACCCCATGGACAGTACCAAAAGGCAAAAAGATACGACACTGGAAGATGAGCCCATCAGGGTGTCGGAAGGTCAAAAGGTGTCCAATATGCTACTGGGGAAGAGCAGAGGGCTAGTACGAGTAGCGCCACAAAGAGTGAAGCCAAAGCCGAAAGGATGTTCAGCTGTGGATGCATCTGGTGGTGAAAGGAAAGTCCGATGCTGTAAAAAATTTTTCTCCATAGGAACCTGGAATGTAAGATCCATGAATCAAGACAAGCTGGATGTGGTCAAACAAGAGATGACAAGAGTGAACATCGACATCTTAGAAATCAGCAAACTAAAATGGACAGGAATGGGTGAATTTAATTCTACTGTGGGCAAGAATCCCTCAGAAGAAATGGAGTAACCTTCATAGTCAATAAAAGAGTAGGAAAACCAATACTGGGATACAATCCCCAAAATGACAGAATGATCTTAGTTCGAATCCAAGGCAAACCATTCAATATCACAGTAGTCCAAGTCTATGCCCCAACCACTGTGCTGAAGAGGATGAAATTGACCATTTCTATGAAACCCTACAGCACTTTATAGAATTAATACCAAAAAATGATATCCTTATCATCATGGGGGATTGGAATACTAAAATAAGAAGCCAAAAGATAACCGGAATAACAGGCAAGTTTGGCCTTGGAGTACAAAATGAAGCAGGGCATAGGCTGGTAGAATTTTGTCAAGAGAATACAATGGTATAGCAAACACTCTTTTCAAACAACCTAAGAGATGACTCTACACATGGACATCACCAGATGGTAAACACAGAAATCAGATTGACTATGTGCTCTGCTGCCAAAGATGGAAAAGCTCTATACAGTCAGTAAAAACAAGACCAGGAGTTGACTGTGGCTCAGATCATGAGTTTCTCATTGCAAAATTTAGGCTTAAATTGAAGAAAGTAGGGAAAAGCACTCAGGTATGAACTAAATCATATCCCTGGTGAATATACAGTAGAGATGACAAATGGAATTAGATCTGATAGTCAGAGTGCCTGAAGAACTATGGCAGAGGTTTGCAACATTGTACAAGAGGTAGCAACTAAAACCTTCCCAAAGAAAAAGAAATGCAAGAAAGCAAAATGGCTGTCTGAGGAAGCTTTGCAAATAAACGAGGAAAGAAGGGAAGCAAAAGACAAGGGAATTGAATGCAGAATTCCAGAGAATAGCTAGAAGAGATTAGAATGCCTTCTTAAATGAACAGTGCAAAGAAATAGAAGAAAACAACAGAATAGAGAGGACCAGAGATCTCTTCAAGAAAATTGGAGATATGAAGGGAACATTTCATGCAAAGATAGGCATGATAAAGGACTAAAATGGCAGGGACCTAACAGAGGCAGAAGAGATTAAGAAGAGGTGGCAAAATTACACAGAAGAATTATACAAGAACAAGTTTAACATCCCTGATAACCAAGATGCTAGACCTCGAGCTAGACACCCTAGAATGTCATGTCAAATGGGCCTTAGGAAATCTGAGCAACAACAAAGCTAGTGGAGGTGACAGTATTCCAGCTATTCAAAATCTTAAAAGATGATGCAGTAAAAGTGCTACACTCAATTTGCCAGCAAATTTGCCAGCAAATTTGGAAAAGTCAACAGTGGCCACAGGATTGGAAAAGGTCAGTTTACATTCCAATTCCAAAGAAAGGCAACACCAAAGAATGTTAAAACTATCGTACCATTGCACTCATTTCACATGCTAGTAAGGTTATGCTTAAAATCCTACAAGCTAGGCTCCAGCAGTATGTGGATCGAGAACTATCGGAAGAACAGGCAGAATTTCAAAGAGGCAAAGGAACTAGAGATCAAATTGTCAACATACGCTGGATCATGGAGAAAGCTAGGGAGTTCCAGAAAAACATCTGCTTCATTGACTACGCTAAAGCCTTTGATTCTGTGGATCACAACAAATTGTGGCAAGTTCTTAAAGATATGGGAGTACCAGACCATCTTATTTGTCTTTTGAAAAACTTATATGTGGGTCAAGAAGCAACAGTGAGAACTGGACACGGAACACTAATTGGTTCAAAATTGGGAAAGGAGTCTGGCAAGGCTGTATACTATTGCCTTGCCTATTTAACTTTTATGCAGAGACATCAGGAGAAAGGCGGGGCTAGATGAATCAAAAGTTGGAATTAAGATTGCCGGGAGAAATATCAACAACCTCAGATACGCAGATGATACCACTCTAATGGCAGAAAGTGCCATTAACTAAATGTGCCATGAACTAAAGAGCCTCTTGATGCAGGTGAAGAAGGAGAGTGCAAAAATTGGCTTGAAACTCAACATTAAGAAAACTAAGATCATGGCATCCATCCCTCTCAATTCCTGGCAAATAAATGGGGAACAAATGGAGGTAGTGACAGATTTTATTTTCTTGGACTCCAAGATCACCACAGATGGGGACTGCAGCCAAGAAATTAAAAGATGCTTGTTCCTGGGGAGGAAAGCTATGGCAAAGTTAGACAGCATACTAAAAAGCAGAGATATCACCCTGCCAACAAAAGTACATATAGTCCAGGGGTGGTTTCTACTTACCTTTACTACTGGTTTGCTATGGGAGTGCATGCACACACGCGCTACTGCACATGAACAGAAGCTTTTGCGCATGCACAGATCGTACCTTATGATGTCCGGGTGGGTTGGTGGAGCCTCCCACTGCTTTTACTACACATTCTCAAGAACCAGACAGAACCGGGAGCAACCCACTACTGGTATTGTCAAGACTATGGTTTTCCCAATTGCATTGTATGGCTGTGAAAGTTGGACCATAAGGAAGGCTGAGCGCCAAAGAATTGAGGCCTTTGAACTATGGTGCTGGAGAAGACTCCTACGAGTCCCTTGGACTGCAAGGCGATCAAATTGGTCAGTCCTAGAGGAGATCAACCCTGACTGCTCTCTAGAAGGCCAGATCCTGAAGATGAAACTCAAATACTTTGGCCATCTAATGAGATGGAAAGTGCTCTGTAGAGCGACGGTGGGCAGTAACTGAGGCAAGACAGGTGTAAAAGGAACAAAGGTTTATTGCTAACAGCTAACAGAACAGCTTCAGAACTAGAACAGCAACTCAGGCATTTGACAGCTATTTATACAGTAGCTGTCAAACCTCTCAGCCAATGGGGCTGCTGGAATTCTCCCGCCGGCTCTGGGCGCGTCTTAGCCAATGGGAACAATGCGTCATATGTCTGAGGACCAGTCGTAAGTCTGAGGACTTAGCACCCCTTCCCTCCTGGATAGTGCATGCGTAGTTGCTCAAGTAGGCAGGGCACCGCCTGGTCCGCACAGATCTGCGCAGTTCTGGGACGGATTCCGATGGAGTGGGAGGTGCCTGTGCAGCCTGTGGAACCCCTGCCGACTCTTCTGGAACCTCAACATCGGACTCGACTTCGGATGGCGGGCCTGGTTCACCAGGTAAGTTGGTTGTGGGTGGTGCGCTTGAGACAGGGCCTGGAGTTTCAAGTTAGGGACTGGATGGGTCTCGGATTCCTGCTTGCTCGTTGTCTCTCTCTTGCCTCCTGTGATATGTGTGCACAGTTGGTTGATGTGGCGTTGCCAGAGCCGGCCATCTGGTAGTTCAACTTGGTAGGAATAGGGCCCCGTGATTTGAACTATTGTCCCAGGAAGCCACCTTGGTTCCCCTGCATAGTTTTGGGCAAAGACAAGGTTGCCCACACAGAAACTGCAAGTGCAGCTGATGGACCTGGGGGCTTATCAGGGGTGTAACTGGGGTGCAGGCAGTCAAGGGTCGTTCAGAGCCGACAGCCCATTAACAGTTCAGCAGGGCTCCTGTTGGTAGAAGGGCAGGGGGTTATGTGTTGGGTCAATAAGTACCTTCCCACTTTCTCTGACCAGTCCCCTTTTGCAAACCTGGATAGGATATCCTTGGCCGATCTCACGGCACGTTCAGCCAGCCCATTACTGGCCAGGCAAAACGGCGCTACCCTGGCATGACGGATGCCAAGCCCTGCCAGGTAGATTTGGAAGGAGGCAGAAGTTAGTTGCGGCCCATTATCAGAGACGAGGACGTCAGGGAGGCCGTGGGTGGCAAATAGTCTCTGCATTGCCCTGATTAAAGTGCTAGCTGTGGTGGATGCCATCAATTCTATCTCAACCCACTTCGAATATGCATCCACCACGATCAGGAATGTTTGCCCATGGAAGGGGCCTGCAAAGTCCATATGAATCCTGGACCATGGGCTTTTGGGCATTTCCCACTCTCTCACAGGAACTGCTGGGGCGACTGGGCATGATAATTGGCATGCCTGGCACCTGGTGACCCACGCAGTGGCTGCCTGGTCAAAATTGGGCCACCAGACGTAACTGTGACCCAATGCCTTCATCTTGATGATGCCAGGGTGTCCTTCATGAAGGTATTCCATGACCCTGTGTTGTAGCTGGGATGGCACAACTACCCTGTTTCCCCACAGGAGGCACCCTCGCTGTACTGACAACTCGTGCTGTCTGGCCGGGTATAGTTTGAACTCCAAGGGCACTTTCCCCATAGGCCAGCCCCTTCGTACCCAGTCGAGGACCTGGCTCAGGACAGGGTCTTTGACAGATAGTGCAGTGACGTCAGAAGCAGTCACTGGCAAATTGAGGGAGTCAATGAGGAGCACTGATGAGGTTGGGGAGGGGTCTAGTACGGACAGTGGAAGTGGGCAGCGGCTGAGGGCATCTGAGGGGCAAGATGCCTGCCAGGGTGGTAAATGAGGTGGTATGAGTAAGAAGCTAGGAATTCTACCCATCTTGACATGCGTAGTGAGAGAACTTGGGGGGTTTGTTTGTTTTCCGCCACCAGCCCCAGTAGGGGCTTGTGGTCAGTGACTAATGTAAATGGACAGCCGTATAAATAGTCATGGAAGCGTTTTATGGCTGTGACAGCAGCCAAAGCTTCTTTATCTATTTGGCCATAACTGCATTCCGTAGAGGACAAGGTCCTTGAATAGAACGCAATGGGGGCTTCTGTGCCATTGGTCAAGGCATGGCTGAGAACAGCTCCAATGCCAAAGGGGGTGGTGTCGGCAACTAGGACCAGGGGGAGGCTGTCAGTATATTGGACTAAGACAGCGTCAGAGGTTAGAAGGGTTTTGACAGCTGCAAAAGCAGCAGTTTCTGTGGAGCCCCAGGACCAAGGGGTCTTTTTGTCCAGAAGCCTGTGCAGAGGCTCTGCAACAGATGCTTTATGGGGCAAGAAAATGCTATAAAAGTTGAGAAGCCCCAAGAAAGCCTGTAATTCAGTTTTGTTAGCTGGAGTTGGGGCTTTCCTGATGGCAGCTACCTTAGAGGGTGTTGGATGGATGCCAGTGGCATCGATGAGGTACCCTAGGAATTCCACCCTGGGCACTCCAATTCTACACTTTTGTTTCTTTAGCTTGACCAGCCGTTTGGAAACGGTGCATGACTGCCCTCAGTTTGTGCTTCAAGTCAGCCTGGTTGGTGGCTGAGATGAGCACGTCATCAAAATAGGGAATGACTCCTTGCAAGCCTTGCAAGAGTCAATCCATAAGACCCTGAAAAATGCCCGGGGTGACGCTGATGCCAAACTGGAGACATTGGCACTTGAAAGCGCCCCGGTGGGTCACTATTGTCTGAGCCTCAGCCATGGCAGCATCCACAGGAAGCTGCTGGTAGGCTTGTGCCATGTCTAGTTTTGCAAAAATGGTTCCCTGCCCAAGAGAGTGCAGCAGGTGCTGCACCACTGGCACTGGGTAGGGGTTAGCTTGGAGGGCCCTATTCACTGTACATTTATAGTCAGCGCAAATTCTTATAGACCCATCTGGCTTGATTGGTATGACTATGGGGATCTCCCAGGGGGCATGGTCAGTGGGCACTAAAACACCTTGGGCTATCAGCTTTTCAAGTTCCTTTTCTACTAAGGGACGAAGTGTGAAAGGCACTCTCCTGGCCTTTAACCTAATTGGCACAATCTGGGGGTCTAGATTAAGGGAGATGGGTGACCCATTATATTTACCTAATTCGTTGTCAAAAACCTCAGCGAATTCAGTCAGGACGTCTTCGAAGTCGTCACAGGTGGTTGAACAGATGCCAGTAATGCCAAGCCCAAGGGCGCCAAACCAGTCGAGACCCAGCAGGCTGGGGAGGTGGCCATTTATGATGATTAAAGGCAGGCTGCCTGTGAAAGTCTTGTACTCCACCAGGAGTTTGATTTGGCCAGTGTGGGGATATGGTTCCACTGGTAATCTCGCAGTCGCAGATGGCAGGGTTCCAGGTTTTGTTTCTTGCATGTGGGGACCAGCTTTAGCAAGGTGTCCCATGAGATGAGGGACTTTGAGGATCCGGTGTCAACCTCCATGCGGCAAGGGACACCCTAGATGGTAATCGTGAGGTAAATTTTGTGGCTGGATGGTGTTTTGGATTGGCAGGTGGCCACATCAGGGAATCTGGTTTCTTGACGAATGGTGTAGCAGTCCCCACTAGGCTTCACAATTTTTTGGAAGGGCCGTCTACTGGTGGGAGTCAGGGAGGTCTGTAGGTTGGCTCTACAGATGCGCACCAAATGTCCTTTTTTTCCACACCTGCAGCAAACTGCTGTTTTGAAGCTGTAATTGGCCCTGGAATGTTTTTCACCGCAGCCCTGGCATGGCGGGCTGGAAAACTCTTTTTACGGGGCATTAATTTTGCCCCTCACTGTTCTGAGGTGACTTATGTTGTCCTCCTCTTCATCCTCTTCATCAGGGTCCACTTCTTCCGAATGTATGGTGGCTGGCTTATTGGCAGGGATGGAGCCTTGCAATTTCCTTATCTCCGTGGTGGATTTGCTTGACAGCTCACACACCTGTGCCTCTTCAATAGCTGACAGGAGGGTGATTTCCCTTTTTTCAAGCAAATGGCATTGTATGCCCGGGTCTTTAACCCCGCATACAAATTGCTCTAATAGGGAATCCTCCAAGTCTTTAAACTCACAGTTCAAGGCTGCAGTTCTGAGGGAAGCTATGTACTGGTTGATAGATTCCCCTTTACCTTGGAGAATCTGCTTGAAGTTGAACCTGTGAGCGATGCGGGAGGGGGTTGATGCATAGTGATTCTTAAGCTTCTCCCTCAAGACCTCCCAGGAACCAACTGGACAGGAACAGGAGCCATCAAAGCTGTTTACCACAGTAAACAAAATGTTTACTGTGGTAAACATTTCTGGGCCTCATGAGTTCAAAAAGTGAGCCCTTTTATGGTTGCTGGTCAGACCTGTGTAGTCATTTGCTTCAAGGAAGCATTCGAAGTGGGCTTCGTACGAGTTCCAGGTCTCAGTCAGCGGGTTGAATGGAGCAAAGGTTGGAGGTGCCATCCTGAAAAGGATGAGGTTCTAGTTCTCAGGCAAAGCTGTCTGGGCAACGTATTGTCGCAAGTGACTCAGGTGGCACTTGGCTAACAGGGCCAGCACCAGCTCGTAGTGACTTTATCTACCTGTTACCTCACACCCAGAATCCCATCCTCATTGCCAGTGCTCTGTAGAGTGATGGTAGGCAGTAACTGAGGCAAGACAAGTGTAAAAGGAACAAAGGTTTATTGCTAACAGCTAACAGAACAGTTTCAGAACTAGAACAGCAACTCAGGCGTTCGACAGCTATTTATACAGTAGCTGTCAAACCTCTCAGCCAATGAGGCTGCTGGAATTCTCCTGCCGGCTCTGGGCACATCTTAGCCAATGGGAGCAATGTGTCGTATGTCCGAGGACCAGTCGTAAGTCTGAGGACTTAGCAGAAGGACTCACTGGAGAAGTGCCTAATGCTGGGAAAGATTGAGGGAAAAACAAGAATGGAACGACAGAGAACGAGGTGGCTGGATGGAGTCACTGAAGCTTAAGATGTGAGCTTAAATGGACTCCAGAGGATGTTAGAAGACAGGAAAACATTGTCCATGGGGTTGCAATAGGTCGGACACCACTTCGCAACTAACAACAACAAAATATTAGGGACATATGGTAAATGTGTTGTGTAAGTATATATTACTTGTCTCTTAATTTTAAATTGAAAATTTTTTATATCATTTTACTATGTATCATAGATGTATGTTATTTAATTAATGTTTGTTAATCATAGTCCAAAAATGGAAAGTTATAGAAACTATAATTAAACTATGTGTAATATAGTACACCTTAAATTTGTCTTATAAATTTTAATCTATAGAATTATGGAATAATAGTTAAATGTAAAAAATTGTTAAAACAAAGAATTAAATCACTACATGACTTAAATTCACTGGAAAAAATATAATTAATATGAACGTTGAAGCTATCTATACACTGTTAAAACTCTTGTGTCTGTTTCCTTGTAACCGTTAATTGAGTGAAGCTGAAAAGCATAGGAAAGCAATTATTAAACCAAGATAATCCAAATGGACTAATTTATAGAATATCAAGAACCCACAACTTCCCTGGGAATTAAATTTGGAAATGCTATGACTGCCTCAACAGCACCACATCTTCTGACTACATTTCCCAGGAACCTATAGGTTGCATGGCTCAAAGGAAGATGGGATGGCTATACCCTGCCCTCTTTCCTGCGTATCTCTGACCCCTGCTGTCAATTAGCTCAAGGCAAGGACTAACAGACAAGGTGAAATCTGAAATCTCTTAACGGTGGTGGGTGGGAAAGGAAGGGCAAGGGAGCAACTCAGATATCTGCTGGCAATGTAGGGATGGCTAGGGGGTGCTGGCAATCAATAGGTGAGTGCTCTACTCCCTAGACAAACAGCCAGCATGTCCTTAACAGCCATCCTGGCTGTTAAGGACATGCCGGGATGAGGAATAGGAGTGCAGTTTTCTTCGCAGTTTGTGACTCCCTTTGTTCTCCCTCTCCAAAGCAAAATGATAGGCAGTTCTGTGAGTCATCCAAGGAGGAGAAGTGATTTCCAATGCTTCCTACAACTTCCCACAAGCATTTCCAAAGCTCCCTGCAACTTCCCACAAGCATTTCCAATGTTTCTTGCAGCTTCCCACAAGGGGAAATTGAAAGTTGTAGAAAATCAACACCCACCCACCCTCCTAGAGAATGAAATGTTTTGGGGAATATTAAAAAGGCAGGATAGACTATTTCCCTTAAAGGAGAAATGGGGAAAAATCTTAAGGGAGGCAGAAACCAGACCCAGTCTCCCTGCGCCAAGCAAAAACTGAGGAGGCCAGCTTTTAGAAATGCAGAAAGACTGGGTCAGACAGAAACTCCAGATAAGCAACACAATTAGGCAAGCCAAAGGTTAAGATTAGCTCAGACAAACACCTAGGATTAAACATTTCTCCTTTTGGCTATAGAGCCAGCCATGACCTCTACATTACCCCATAGTAATCAAGAAGGTATAAAAAAGACCCACCCACTTTCAACTCCATTTTGTCAGCTGTCCCAGAACTGCATGCTCTGTGTGTGTTGGTTCTGCTCATCAATAAAAGAACCTTTCTTTCTTAAGCAGCCTCCATTTTATTCCCAGCTTGGAACTGGATGTGGATTTTTTTTCCAACACAGTTTGTCATGCTACCACTGCTTCTTTGCCTGTCCATGGTTATCCCCTTCCCCCTTCCCCCTAGGAAAATGGCAGGCAGTTCCAAATGAGGAGGAAGAGGAAGAGAACTAATTTCTTACATTCCCTGCCAGCTTCCCACAACAAAGCCAATGGGGAGTCCAACTTCATTCAGGTTCCCATGCAGGGGTGGGTTCCACTTACCTTTACTACTGGTTCGCAACGGGGCCGAACGTGCGCGCTCACTATCCTTGCACGCATGCTCTTCTGCGCATGCACAGAAGTGTTCTCCGCTTCTGATGACATCAGGGTCGGTAGGCGGAGCTTCCCACTGGTTTTACTACTGGTTCTATAGAACTGGTGCAAACTGGGGGCAACCCACCACTGTTCCCATAGTGCTCCCAATAAACTGACCACAAAGCTCAATGGATATGAGGAGCAATTTTAATGCCTGCTTGCAAGGTGGGTTGGCTGAAGGATGCCAGTGATCGATGGGTGAGCCCTCTTCCTCCCTGAGATGGGAAATGGGGATGCAGTTTTCCTCACAGTCCATGGCTCCCTTTCATCCCTTTGCCCTCAGAAAAGTGGCATGCAGTTATATAGGTCAATTGAAGAGGAAGAGAAGGATTGTCTAGTGAAAACTATAATGCCATATGGTATAAAATAATATATATAGAAAGCAATGGTAGCTAAACTGAGAGGCTAAATAGCTAAAAAATAAACCAACAGAATGTGTCTGTCCATATTTTAATTATGCAATCAAGAAATAGTTTAATTATATTTTTGTTTAGGAAGTATGAGACAAATACTTCATATACTCTGTACATAAAATAATTTCTGTAATTTCTGTACGTGCAACTTATTTTCTAGAAGGATAATGTATCAATTTTTCTTTTAAATTTGTTAGAGATAAATGTCATCACATATGTTTGCCTTCCAATTTGGCAGAAATAGTTTCTATATATCTGTTTTTAAAGTTCACCAGAATGTGTTTTGTAAGACTGTGTGTTTATGAGAAATCAAGTTTTTACTCAGCAAAAATGTGACTCCAGGGAAAATTGATAGTGGGTTATAAAACTATTAATCTTTCAGAGGCAATTATTCTCTTCAGCATTAGATGAAACAGATAAAAGTTGCTTCAGGATTTTTTAAAAAATGAAATATTTTTTCTGCAATGCATAATTAGCTCAAAGGATTCTTTGCTATTAAATGTAGTGATGCTAATTGATTGAATGCCTTTTAAATATAGATTGGCTAGCATCACGTTCAAACTTGGCAGTAGTTTGGGACTAAGAGATTCCCTTTCTTAGAGTCAGTTGGCAAACAATTGTATTTAGCCAAAACATATCTGTGCTACAAAATCCTAAACAAATTTAGTTGGTGAAAAAGCCTGTTCAGCAGAAGCTATTTATGACAGCTCTTAAATATTAATAAGAGAGCCTAGGGCAAATGAGGGGTGACATCTGAATTTTTAAAGCTAAGGAAGAAAAGCATTAATTTTTCTTTATCTAGAATCTGTGGCCTCAAGCAGTGTTTGTAAAAAATGTGAATGATGAATTTGAATAGATATATATATATTTAATGTACAGCTACAAAATTGTGTTGCCATTAGCTAAATTGCTATGATATCACCAAATGCCCTCTGTTCATTGGGGCACAATTTAGAACATTAAACAGTAATGGCAGTTCCAATGCAGTCGATTTGTCCAGAAGGAAAACATGTTCTGTAGAGTAGCATATAACTGCTCTGGGAATACATAAAAAAAATATTGCATTATGTTACATATAACATGAGTGGCTGTAGAATAAGGTGAGAGAGGCAGATAAAGTTTAGCTCTCTTCCTTTTATATAAGTCTGGCATAGAGAAATGGGATGTTATAATACAAGACTAGGTTTTTAAATAATGGTACTGAAAAATACATATATTACTAAAAAAGGAGATAAAATGTATTGGAAAGTTTGGGTAAGAGAATATTGTCCTGCTAGTATTTCCAAATGTGGGTTTAATACAACTTGGCTGATTTCTCAGGCCAGGTTTCATTTAAAAAAAAAAAAAACTATAAAAGGCAACAAATGGCCTTTAAAACTTTATAGCCTTGCTAATATTTAAATATTAAAAAGTTGTGTTCTCATTCTTGATCTATAGCGTGGTAGTCTGGCAAGAAGGAGAGAGGAAGAATCTGTTTTCCAAATAGCAGTCTTAGAGTGGGAATAGGGATGGGGGCATTTTTATCTCGCTAGAGAGATTCCAAAATGGGAATGCTTCCATCAGGACAAGCCCAACTCTTAGGGGTTGAATCTACAGCCTTTTCTTGACTATAGTGGGGAAGTGACTTCATTGCCTTCGTATTGGATGTTTTTAAGCAATCAAACTAGCTGATAGTTCTGATATTCTTCAGCAAATATTAAATAGAAGTGAGCCTGCATAACTTTCCAGATCAATCAAAATCGCCTTACATTCTAATATTTCCTTCCATGGCATGATGCCGCCGTTTTTGTTTGTTTTTTGGGTACATATGGCCTAATGATTAAGGAACCAGGCTAGAAATCAGAAAATTGAGAGTTCTAATTCCATCTTGGATATGAAAGCTGGCTGCTTTGTTTTGGGCCAGTCACTCCCTTAGCCCAATCCATCTTGCACAGCTGGGAAAAAAATATGAGAAAGGTGTATGAGATATTTTTGTTGCATTGAGTTATTTATAAAAATAATAATATCATGTAATATCATATACCATATATCAAAGAGCAGGTGGCAGGCAGAATAAGGAAAGCTTTTGCATAGCTCCAGTTGCCACCTTTCCTGGATCATGACTCCCTGTGCTCAGTTATTCAAGCCCTGGTCATCTCTCGCCTGGACTATCTCAATGCACTCTACATGGGGGTACTTTTGAAGTCCATTCGGAGCCTGTAGTACAGTGGACTAAAGCACTGTTATTAACATCTGCTGCTTGCAATTACTGCAAGTTCAAATCTCACCAGGCTCAAGGTTGACTCAGCCTTCCATCCTTTCAAAGGTAGGAAAAATGAGGACCCAGATTGTGGGGGCAATAAGCTGACTTTGTATAAATATACAAAAATATGAAGGCTATTGCTTAACGCATTGTAAGCCGCCCTGAGTCTCCGGAGAAGGCATATAAATTATAGCAAAACAAAAAAAAACAAAAAAACAACAACCCTCAACTGTTGCAAAGTACAGCAACAAGAGAAGTCTTTGGGACCCCTAGGATGGCCCATACTACATCTCTACTCCATGAACTTAACTGGATACCAGTCTGCATCCGAGTGCAGTTCAAGATGTTGGTTATGATCCTTAATGACATCGGTCCAGATGATCTGATGAACTGTCTCTAGGACAAGCCCATCCTACTAGTGAGAGAGAATCTACTGCAGATTCCATCAGTCAAAGAACTCCAACTATCAAGATCCAGAAGACGAGCCTTCTCTGTTGCAGTGCCTGCCCTTTGGAACATCCTACCATCTAAAACAGGGGTGTCAAACTCAAGGCCTGCAGGCTAGATCCGTCCCACTCAAGGCCCGCAGGCTAGATCCGGCCCACGGGGTGCTTAAATCTGGCCTGGAAATAGCAAAGGACTGGCCCCGTTTTGGCTGGCAGGGTGCTTCAGAAAGCCATCCAGGCCGAAAAGGGGGCATGGGAGGCATGTGCAGCCCCCCCCATGCCTCGTTTTCTCTGGCAGGTGCTGCATCCATCCTGTCTCCCCCCCAACCCCGCCCCCCCATGGAGGAGAACTACAATGCTGATCTGGCCCTCGAAGAAATCCAGTTTGACATCCCTGATCTAAAGTAAGATCTGCCACCATCCTCCTATCCTTCTGCATGTGCCTGAAGACATGGCTCTGACGGTTGGCCAGGGGACCAAATCTGGAGGTCCCTGGAAGCAACTGCTAGACTGACTGCAGACTCCATCTCTCTACCCTCTTGCTCTCTGCACCCATGCATCTTTGTGCTTATCATATTATTCTTGTGTTCCTTTGCAATTGTTTCTTATATTGTATTATTTTACTTCTGTTCAGTTTTCACTCCTTTCATTTTTCTTCCCTTTTATTATTGTAAGCTTGCCTCAGCAAGATAGGTGGCAAATAAATTTAACAAATAATAATATACCATGAATTATATATTAGGCCAAATAAGGCAAGAATTATCTCTACTCCATATTTTCTTCTAAAATCATTTTTTAAAAACCAAATTGATTTAGACCTAAGCATATTTATTTATTTACTTATTATTAAATTTATAGACCGCCCTTCTCCCGAAAGACTCAGGGCGGTGTACAGCCAAAGTAAAAAACATAAATACAAACATTAAAAGCAATTTAAAAAGATATATATAAATTTGGCCCTAAAGTTAAAAAACAATAACAAAACATATTAAAAACATTTAAAAAACATTAAGCCAGCCCGGCTTGCTGAAAAAGGAGGGTCTTCAGGCACCGCCTTCCTTGATTTGAGCCAGAGAGCATGTTTTGAAGTTTCACTGCGCCCAACTAGATGGGAACAATAAATCTTGCTGTTTTATTTTTATTTATGGTGCCTTTATTATTTTTATAAATAACTTAAGGCAACAAGCATAACTGATACTTTTCCCTCCTCCTATTTTCCCCACAAGAACAATCCTGTGATATGGGAGAGTGACTGGCTCTAAGTCACCCAGCCAGCTTTCATGCCTAAGGCAGAACTGGATCACAGTATCTTGGTGTCTAACCTGGTGCCTTGACCGCTACACCAAATTAATTCTTTTAATAATAATCTGTTTTAGTTACTGACATATGCTGGACATAAAATCTCTGAAAATACAAATTCTTCCCCTCTGTTGGATTATAATTGTTACAATTCCCAGTCAGTGGGAGTTGTGGTTTATGACAGATATTTGTCTGAAAGGGTGTCAGATTGGGAAGTGTCTTAACCCTGACCCAGATTAGAAGAAACTTCTAGAAACTCAAATAAATATATATTTCTTAACTTAATTAAATTATTTTAAAGACGTTTCTATCTGTGATAGTGAGTTCCATTGGCCTTGTGTGCATTACAGAACCATTGTATATGCAGTTTTTCAGTTTCACAGTAGATGAGTGTTTGTAAAACAAAAAGAAAATCCTAACTGGGTCTTTTGCCAATAGGCATTTTGTTTAAATCACACAACTGAACAGGACCATCATTTCTTATAAAAGATGGCATTAGTAGCAATATTCTAACCTGTTGGCAATTTATGCTGTTGTAAAAGTCATGAATTTCTCCCACTTTTCCAGAACAAAATAGTCACCTGCTTACATCCAAGTAGAAGGTTCATGTTTGAATGAAACCTGTTAACCACAGGCTATGTTGGATGTAAATTGCTAATGATGGAAATTGACATTTTACCTTTTCGTAGATTGAGGAGGCTGGTTTATTGCAGGAAATGCCTTCCTTGAATGCTGAAGGTCTGAAATTCAACCTTTTCCATTTCTATCCTTTGTGTAACTTGGAAGAACTTTTTTTTAAAAGGGCCTGAGATGGAAAGATCAAGAAAGTGACTGAAAAAGACAAAATCTTATATTTAAATAGTTGTTAAGAAAAGAGAAGTCATCCCCCCATTAGCCGAACACATTTTTAATAGCAGTATTGCACACTGAGGTAATC
Source organism: Arizona elegans (assembly GCA_022577455.1). NCBI lineage: Eukaryota > Metazoa > Chordata > Lepidosauria > Squamata > Colubridae > Arizona > Arizona elegans. The sequence continues at coordinate 110,778,892 of JAKOOJ010000004.1, read as the reverse complement.
ACACCAATCTTATGAATTACTTTGAAGCTGTTGGCTCCTTCTTTCTTATTTACTTCTTACTAGAGGAGTCTAGTCATCCTCTCTCTCGTTTGGTGTCTATATATATTTGACGTTGTTTTTCTAGCATATAACACTTCGTATTCAGTTCCGCTGAATTTCATTGCACCTTTTGCAGGTTAGAGTGCTGATTTATCAAGGTCAGTTTTATCAAGTCAGTTACAAAAACTCATAAGTGAAGCCTCTTCATTCATTCGAGATAGAGGGAGGAAAAAAATGGTATTATTGGAGATAGGAGTTTCAAAGTTCTGGTGGTGAATACAAAATTGAAGCAATGCCTGGGAGCAAGGTAATTTGCAGGGATCTTAGACAAGTTATTTGTCAACTTCACTACCTCACAATTTTGTTGCAAGGTCCAAGCACAGCATTTTGTAGTATAGCAGCAAAACAGTAAAAAAAGGGGATGGAACAAAGTGAAATATTCTGTACAAAATCCCATTCCTTTCCTGCTTCTGCAACTATCCAATCTAAAATAGGGCGCAGGAAAAGGTATCTGTGGTAAGGAAAGAATTACAGGTAGTCCTTAACTTACATCCACAACTGAGCCTAAAATTTCTGTAGTTAATTGAGATAGTTATTCAGTGAATTAAGTGAATTTAGCCCCATTTTACAATCTTGCTTGCCGTAGTTGTTAAGTGAATCACTGCAGTTGTTAGGTGAACTAATGGTTGTTAAGTAAACCTGGCTTCCCGATTGACTTTGCTTGTCAGAAAGTCACAAAAAGTGGTCCTAGAACATTGTAACCATTATTAATGTGAGTCAGTTGCCAAGCATCCAAATTTTGATCACATGACCTTGGGGATGCTGCAATGGTTGTAAGCATGAATAATAATAATAATAATAATAATAATAATAATAATAATAATAATAATAATATTTCTATACCGCCCTTCTCCCGAAGGACTCAGGGCGGTATACAGCCTATTAAAAACACAAAAATATACAAACATCAGTTAAAAATGCAATGGTTGTAAGCATGAAAAATTATCATAAATCACCTTGTTTTAGTGATATTGTAGCTTCAAATGGTCACTAAATGCTGTTGTAAATTGAGGACAAGCTTATAGTGTGCTTCTCCTTCGTAAAGTGAATCCCCTTTCCATCTTTTTGTCCAAAATGCAGGAGTTTGCTGGTCCCCATGGTACAGCTAGATACTTTTAATGCTGGGCTTGATGGATTTCTGATGACCTTCTTTTTTCAGTATCCATGTTTATTACCTGGAAATAAGCACTATTTTGCATATTTAAAATATATTGTAATGCTATATTTTTAGCATTTTATATTCCAGTTAAAAATACGTTTGTTAGCATGAGCATTTGACTCTAGACCTAGCCAGCCAGCCACCAGCTACTATAAATGCTTTTTTTTAAAAAAAAAAGAGAGAGAGAAAGAATATTTGAGTGAAAATTGTCATCCTGTTAGGCTCATGTAAATCCAGGAATTGATGATAGGCTTATGTTATTTTTCTTTACTTACCACTGCCTGGGATGATGGACTCTGGGGTCCTGGATTTTGGGTTTTAATTCAAATTCTAACCAAACCAGAATCCAACTCAGCTTTGTCACTGATGATAGAGAATTGACTTCTGGGGAGGAGGAAAGGTGGAAATCCAAATCTAACAAATATAGAAAGAGACCAATATGTTGATCATTCTTCCTTCTCTTTTCCCAATCAGACCAGCAATTTTTTTACAATTCTATGAATATTTAAAATGCCTAAAGCAATTCAAATATAAATTCTTTGTGGATTGAGGACATCATTTTGCAAAGCAATTATCAATCTTTTTTAGGTTCCTTTTCTACTTTAATTTTTCAGTTCCAGGACTATATGTAACACATGCGATAATGATGGGCAAGTCTCAGTTAAGTAGTGTGAAATAAACACCTGTTAAAGGCTTTATTTTTTAATTAACTTGAGGCTAATTGCAGAAAAAGATCAGGCTCTTCAAAATTTCATTTGCATGGAAAATAGGATACTTGAAAAAGATTGCACATGTTTTCTTTTTTAAAGAATTAATTCCAAAGTATTTGTGATTCAAGGCAGGCGTTTGGGCTCAAACCCTAAATTAAATCTGGGGATCAAGCAGAAGAAAGTTTTGAGAATGTATTGGTTCTGTAGTTAGTAACCCATTTAAACCATGATCAATCCAACATTTTACTCATGGATATTATGAGGGTTTCCTGCAAACCTGTTACTTCAAATCATATGCCACAACTTTTCATTTAGTTTAATGGGCATTGACTTGTCCATTTTGGAATATGACATTTCTACTGCTGAAGCTCTTTTTTTGCAGATGTATAGTTAGAATTATTGTTGTATTGAGCCACATTAATCTAAGCTTCAGTTTGCAGATGAATTGACTATCTTGATATTTTCCTGTACAATTTGCTGGTACAGTCTAGAATTTATTATTCCCTCAATATCTGTGATCCACCCAGGCCCTAAACAGTAATGTAGCCTCAAACCATGTTACTCGATTCACCATGCTTTATAGTTGGGATGTGATTCTTTTTGAGAATGAGTGTTTTATTTCAAACGTAACATTTCTCATTAAACCCAGAAATTTTTACTGTTGTCTCTGCTTATGGAATGCTGTAGCCTGTTGAATCATCCAAATGGTCTTTTTCAAACTTGGATTAAAGATAGTTCTGGAGGATTCACACATTTTTTTTCATCACTTTTCACCACTATTTATTAAAGTCTTAGTCATGAAGATTAATGTTTTCAATGTTTTAATGTGTTTAGTTTTCTGGTGTTAATGTAGCTTTTATGCTGTTTTAATTTGATTGGTTACAAGATAGTCGGCTCTAAATGTTTTAAACAAATAATGGAAATTGTTTTTATATATTCAACTCCTAGCCCCAAATAATGAATTATAATTCGATACAAATATTGTATATGGATGTCTATTTGGAATTATGACTAAACTGGCTTTTTATAGGCAACTTGACCTTTAGACATGTTGGGTTTAATTATTTATAAAATTTGTTCTCTCTACAATTCTGGACTTGTTAGTCATTATCTGGAGTTCACCAGGTTGGGAAAAAGTTGGGTTATAGCACTTTTCTGAAGATTTATGTCCTCCTGATATGTTTTCTTCACTTCCCATAATCTCTGCCAAGGATGACCTGGTATAAAGTGAAAAATATCCATTGCAAACTGGGAAATGTTCCTATATGTATTATGATACAGAAATGAGCTTAATATGTAAAGGAAGATTTTCCAGTTAGCAAGAATAACTTTTTTTTAAAGCTAACAATTGTTATTGACTTACTTACAAATCTGAAGACTTGGGGAATCACCTAAAAGAAAAGACCAGATGTTGATATATATCCGGCTAAGATATATAGAAGAGGTAGAGAACTAATTGAGAAAAGTAGGAGAAAGCAGCTGTATCTAGCACTTACAAAACAATTGTATTCATTTGTCTAGAAGGAAGAAAATCAACTTGTATTACTTTTTCCAGCTAAGAACAACAATAGTGGAAACAATTATCTTACATTTGATAATGCTTCTTAATCCAGCAACAAGAGAAAGCAACATTTTTAAAAATTAAAAGTTAATAACTGTTCAACATATAAGGATATCATTGCTTAGAGGAAAAAGTTTGTTTAATGTTGGCAGGGGGACTTTTAAAAAAGCCACTTGAGAATGCCGGACTGCAAACAGCTGCTTATGGCAAGGGTCTAATAAGCTGGCACAATTGAAAACTATGCTAGCTAGTCCCTGGCAGCTTTCTGTTATCAAGTAATATATCCTAGCAGCTGTTTCCTTTGGCTTTCAGAAGGCTTTAAAGTGATTTGTCATTTTATTCCCTGGCTTTTTTGAGTGATTGAAGCAGGTTGTAATTGAACCATTAAGTTTTTCATTATTTTTATTCATATTTATAACATCTACCTTTATACTTTTGCACAAAGGATTTTTGTTTGCTCTAATATAAATTATTTCTGGGTATATACCAATGGTGGGTTGCCCCCGCTTCGGACCGGTTCGCAAGGACCGATAGTAAAACCGGCGGGAGGCTCCGCCCACTGACCCAGACGTCATCATAGGTGATCTACACATGCAAATCTGGTATACACCAGGGGTGGGTTCTACTTACCTTTACTACCGGTTCGCATCATGCGCACGCACTCGCTTTGCATGCGCAGATCACCTATGATAATGCCCGGGTCAGTGGGTGGAGCCTCCCACTGGTTTTATTTATTTATTTATTTATTGATTGATTGATTGATTAGTCCAATTTATATGCCACCCTTCTCCGTAGACTCAGGGCGGCTTACAATGCATTATAGCAATAGCCTGCATACTTTTATGTATATACCTGCTTATTAGGGCTTTCGGCCACCCCAAGCGGTGTTGTTCTATACAAAGCTGGCCTCCACAATCCGGGTCCTCAATTTACCTACCTCGAAAGGATGGAAGGCTGAGTCAACCTTGAGCCTGGTGAGATTCGAACTTGCACTAATTGCAGGCAGCTGGCAGCTAAGTGCTAGCAGTTAACAGCACTTAGTTTTATTATTGGTTCTTGTGAACCGGTCCAAACTGGGGGCAACCCACCACTGGTGTATACACCATGATATAGCATACAGATATACAATTTAAAATCATTGCTATATGTATTGTACAGTTTATCTTACATCAGAAAATTGAAGTAAACTGCACATGCCGGTAATTAAGAATTTGTGCTCTCAGTAAATTGTTCAAGACTTTTAATTTTTAGGGGTTTTTTTTCTCTACTGGAATGTAATCCATTTTGATCAATTCATGATTCAAACAGCCTATAACCTCAGTAAAAGAAATAAAGTATTTCCAATAACAATAGCCAAAAACATTTCTGCCATCTAGCATGAATATGGTAAAATTGCCTTTAAACTCTGAAATAATGTTCCTTTCTCTTCCACCTTTCCTACAAAATTACAGAGATGGAGTAATAATGTAGATGTCATTTTTTCCCATCAGCTTGAATGGCTTTTTCTGAAAATATGAATTTACCCTTTCTTCTCTGAAAAATCATAATCCAGTAAGCTTCCTTGTAGCAGCCCTTTACAACTTTTTTCCATTCTTAAATATCTCTCTTTTCTTTCTGGGATAAAAGTGGATGATTAGAGAGAAACCAGTCGCAAATAGGGCTACAGAAAAAAAAGGGACAAAGAAGAAAGCAATCAATTTACAAAGCAGAACAGCCTGTTGTTTTTAAAAATCTTACTGCAGTTGAAATGAAGCAGCAGGAATCTGTTGAATGCAAGAATTTGGAAGGAATATAGCTACTTCAAAAGGCTGGTCTGGCTCCTCTCATGAAGAAGGCATGCACTGGGAAAAGGATGTGAAAGATCTGAAATACCATACTCCACAACACAAGAAATTGAAAATAAAGTAGATAATTCATCACACTTCAGCCAAGATTCAGGAATTTAAGTACTTCCAAAAAGGGGAAGACGAAACTCATAACTGCCTTTCAGAAAAAAAGGATAGATGCACCCCAAGTTTTCCAACATCCTCCAATTTTGCTGGTGTTGTGTTGTGTTGTACTATACTGTATTGTACTGTACTGTATTGTACTGTACTATTATATTATAATCTATCAGTTGGATCCCTTGCAGTCAGGTTTCAGGTCCAGATATTAGGCTGAAATGCTATCAGCTGTATTCACAACTTCTAGAGGGAAAAGAATAGGGATGATATTTTCCTCCTCCTCCTCCTCCTCCTCTTCCTCCTCCTCCTCCTCCTCCCCCTCCTCCTCCTCCTCCTCCTCCTCCTCCTCCTCTTCTTCTTCTTCTTTTTCTTCTTCTTCTTCTTCTTCTTCTTCTTCTTCTTCTTCTTCTTCTTCTTCTTCTTCTTCTTCTTCTTCTTCTTCTTCTTCTTCTTCTTCTTCTTCTTTTTTGATATTCCAGGTGTTTTTGGTACTATCTGTCATAGTATTTCAATCTGCTTAGAGAAGAAGGGATGTGTGTGTGGGGGAGGAGGGTACAGTGTTGCAGTAGTTTTCCTACTTCCAGGGATGATTCCAGCTGGTGTTGATGGATGCATGAAATCCAGCTGGTGTTGATGGATGCATGAAATTGCTGGAGAAGGCATCTGATAGCTCATGGTAAAGTATTGTCAGCAAGCTGATAATACTCAGTTGTTCATCTGTATTCTCAAACAACTAAAAGTTCTATTGAGGGGTTTTGTTTTGTTTTTTGTTTTTTGTTTTTTTTATGCCTGGAGGCTGTAGGATTCTGGATGAGGAAGAAATAGCTTCAACTCAATTCTAAGAAGACCAAGTGGCTTTTGCCTTTTATGGTGTCCAAGATCCAGGAATTTTCCATCCTTGTTTCTTGATGGGATTTCACTGTCCCAAACAAAACTATTGTGCAATTTTGAGAGCTTTCCTAGACTTTCAATTCAAGGAACAGATGGCAGTCTTGGCCAGGGGATCTTTGCATATATTCATCTTGTGCACCAATTTTGGCTTTTCCTAAACCAAGAGACACTGACAATCACTTACGCCTTGATAATTTTCTAAATGGATTGCTGCAATTACATTCTACTTGACAATACGTGTGAAAACATGTTGAAAGTTACTACTGGTCCAGAAAGCATCAGTGAAGACACTTGGGAGCTCATGTCAGTATGCCCATGTTTATTTATTTATTTATTTATTTATTTATTTATTTATTTATTTTCATATTTGTATACCGCCCTACTCCCGAAGGACTCAGGGCGGTGAACAGCCATAATAAATACAAATACATATAGAAGTTAAAAACTATTAAGAAACAGATTAAGTAATTTAGGCTCAAAGATTAAGAACATCGAAATTTATCTAAAGAGGTTTAAAACCCAATTTAAAAGCCAGTTTAAAAGCCAATTAAAAAGGGAGAGTTAGGCCAGACCAGCTTGTTGGAATAGAAATGTTTTCAGGGCACGGCGGAATATGCGTAAGTCTTGGATGTTTCGTAACTCCGGGGGAAGCCCGTTCCAGATGGTAGGTGCCCCCACAGAAAAGGCTCTCCCACTGGGGGCCGTCAGTCGACATTGTTTGGCCGACGGCACCCTGAGGAGTCCCTCTCTATGGGAGCGAACTGGTCGGTGAGAGGCTATTGGTGGCAGGAGGCGGTCTCGTAAGTACCCTGGTCCTGAGCCATGGAGCGCTCTAAAGATAGTAACCAAAACCTTGAAGCGCACCCGGAAGATCACTGGGAGCCAGTGCAGCTCGCGCAGGAGGGGGGTTACATGAGAGCGCCACATTGCTCCCATTACCACCCGCGCGGCCGCATTCTGGACCAGTTGGAGCCTTCGGGTGCTTCTCAAAGGGAGCCCCATGTAGAGAGCATTACAATAATCCAGGCGTGAGGTGACAAGGGCGTGAGTGACCGTGTGTAACGAGTCCTGATCCAGAAAGGGATGCAACTGGCGAATCAGGCGAACCTGATAAAAAGTCCTCCTGGCAACGGCCGTAATATGCTCTTCAAAAGACAGCCGTGAGTCCAGGAGGATGTCCAAGTTGCGAACCCCATCTGTGGGGGCCAACGACTCGCCCCCAATAGTCAGAGATGGCGCCAACTGACTATATCGGGATGACGGAAACCACAGCCACTCGGTCTTGGATGGGTTGAGTCTGAGTTTGTTCCTCCCCATCCAGATCCGTACGGCCTCCAGGCACCGGGACATCACCTCGAGGGCATCATTGGGGTGATCTGGGGTGGAGATGTACAGCTGGGTGTCATCAGCGTACTGATGGTACTTCACCCCAAAACCACGGATGATCTCACCCAGCGGCTTCACATAAATGTTGAATAGAAGGGGCGAGAGGACCGATCCTTGTGGCACCCCACATATAAGGGGCCTCGGGGTCGACCTCTGCCCCCCTGTCAACACAGACTGCGACCGGTCAGAGAGAAAGGAGGAGAACCACTGTAGAACAGTGCCCCCCACCCCCAACCCTTCCAACCGGTGCAGCATGATATCATGATCGATGGTATCAAAAGCCGCTGAGAAATCTAGTAGGATCAGGACAGAGGAGCAACCCCTGTCCCGAGCCCTCCAGAGATCATCAACCAATGCGACCAATGCTGTCTCTTTGCTGTACCTGGGCCTGAATCCCGACTGGAACGGATCTAGATAATTCGATTCATCCAGGTACTGAGGCAGTTGTCGTGCAACCACACTCTCAACAACCTTTGCAACAAAGCAAAGGTTGGAGACAGGATGATAATTTGCTAATACAGCTGGATCCAGGGAGGGCTTCTTGAGGAGGGGCCTCACCACCGCCTCTTTCAAGACGGTGGGAAAGACACCCCCACTCAAAGAAGCATTTATAATCTCCTGGAGCCAGCCTCGCGTCACCTCCCGGGAGGCCAGTACCAACCAGGATGGACACGGGTCCAATAAACATGTGGTCGCATTTAGTCTGTTCAGTATCCTGTCCACGCTTTCAGAAGTCATAGGATCAAACTCTTCCCAAATAATATTCTCAGGACCAGCCCCTGTCATCTCCTCTGGATCAATCCAGTCAGAGTCTAGCTGTTCACGAATCTGAGCAATTTTGTCATACAGATATTGTACAAAATCCTCAGCTCTACCCTCCAAGGGGTCTTCCTGCGTCTCTTGATGGAGCAGAGAGCGGTCACCCTAAACAGGGCGGCTGGGCGATTATCTGATGACGCAATAAGAGTAGAAAAGTAGTTACTCTTCTCTACTCTTATCGCCACTAGGTAATTCTTAATATGAGATCTTACCAGTGTTCGGTCGGATTCAGAACGACTAGCCCTCCAACTGCTCCCTAGGCGTCTTTTCCGGCGCTTCATCTCCCTCAGCTCCTCAGTATACCAAGGAGCCAGGTGAGACCGGCACCGGGTCAGAGGCCGCAAAGGCACGACTCGGTCTAAAGAATCAGCTGCCGCCCTATCCCAGGCGGCCACTAAGTCCTCAGCCGAGTCGTGTGCTAGAACCTCAGGAAATGGCTCAAGCTCCATCTGGAATCTCTCAGGATCCATCAGGTGCCTGGGGCGGAACCACCTGGTCGGTTCCGCCTCCCTGCGGCGGGGTGTGGCGGTTCGAAGGTCCAGGCGAAGGAGGGAGTGATCTGACCATGACAAGGGTTCAATCACTATATCCCCTATCTTGAGATCACTCAACCATTGTCCAGAGACAAAAACAAGGTCCAGTGTGTGTCCCCCCATGTGAGTAGAGCCATAAATTAACTGGGTCAAGTCCATAGCTGTCATGGAAGCCATGAACTCCCGAGCCACCTCAGATGTCTCGCCAACTGATGACAGGTTAAAATCCCCCATGACCATAAGCCTGGGGGTGTCAACAGCCACCGCGGCTATAACATCAAGCAGCTCAGGCAGGGCTGCTGCCACATGGCAGGGAGCCAGGTACGTGACTAGCAAGCCCAACTGCACCCTATGACCCCACTTCACAAGAAGGGACTCACAACCAGCCGTCATATTGCACAACTATTCCAAGATATCATTGACTCCCAATAGGCTTCTGGATACAGTTTAAAGTGCTGGTGTCTTGGTTCAAAGCTCTTGAACCATGAAATTGTGGGGCTGCCTATCTTCAGTTATTTCTGCCTGGCACATCACATCTAGTGAGGAGAGCATGCCTTGACTCTGATCTATCAGGCAGTGCCATTTGGCAGAATTCAGGAAGCATGCCTTTTCTGTTGCAATGTTTGCTTTTTATAACATCAAATTCCCTGAAAATTGTGGTAGCATTTTTAAGTCCTTGAAAATCTAGATGTTCCCTCAGGCACAGTTGGCTAAGTCCATTGGTCCTGTGGGCTGACTTAAATTGTCCTCAGTTGCTGTGACTGCTGTTGATATTGGTTTTGTTGTCTTATGTTTTTTTTTTTAACCATTCATCCACAGTTTCCATTGTGAGATTGGAAGTCATATAAATTGATTAAGTATGCATATGTGGCGAATATCTGTATCTTGGGTATAGGATGACGGTGAAGGTTCATTCTTTGAGCTTGTGGTTTGGTTTACAACATTTCATTACCAGGCTTGGTAACATCTTCAGCAGAGTTTAGGAGATGTCAGTGTCAGTGTTCTTCTGTTTATAACGGCTTGACACACCCACACTTGAAGCCCTTATAAACAGAAGAACACTGACATCCCCTAAACTCCACTGAAAATGTTACCTAACCTGGTAATGAAACATTTGGAAACCAACCCACAAGCTCAAAGAACAAACCTTCACCCTCAGTCTCTTATGTGTATGCACACACCAGAATTTAGGCATACACTATCACTAAACTGTGTTAAGACTTCAGATCTTATTGTAAGTGAGTATTGCTGGGATAGATATTTCTGCATGTTCTGTTTCTGATGTTTTAATACACATAGTCCTAATTTAGCAACTGCCTTGTTTAATAACCATTCATAGTTATGACAGTGATGAAAAAGTAACTTTATGACCAATGTTCACATTTACAACTTTCATAGATCTATAAAGCAAAGGAAAGCTGAAATAAGATCATAAGCACAGTTGCAGTTTCACAAATTGATTGTTTTGCTTAACAACCGAGTTCTGGTTCTCAATTGTGATTGCTAAAAGAGGACTAACTGTGCCATTCATATTACAATCAAAACAAGTTATCTTTTGAGCATAAGAAGAGCAAGCCACATCGTTCATATTTCCTATTTGTAGAGTAAAACACTGACATAGATAGGTTTTTGCTTTCTACCAATGCTCTGGCCCACGTATAATGCAATCCATTTCTAAAACCATTCTTTAAATTATTAAATATATTTCCTTTGAAGGTCTATGCCATCAATCAGCCTTGTAAGGAGCCTCAGAGCAGAGGATGAGCTGAAGACATTGTAAGAAATCCTTAAGCTAATGTCCATCAACCTGGTCTCTGACATTTTATAAAGGCTGAAAACAAGAATACTGTTGAAGGTCGTTTTGTTTGTGTATAATCAGTATAACAAAGCACCAGAGCCTAATCCTGAGTCTCCCAATTAGCAAGTAGGTTACAGGCTTTGCCTCCTGTTCAGGTCTTCTCATGGGAGGGACCTAATTCCCTTCTCTATATGAAATGACAGCCTGCAAAAATGTCAGCCAGACAAGTAACACAGCATTTATGTTTACTTACCAAAGAAAAGTAAAAATTAACTGTTATTCTTTCAGAGTGTGATTTGAGGCAGGCTAACTGCTGTTTTGAAGAGCGAACAGATTTATTTACAGCCTACCTTCTGGTTTAATATGAAAATTATATCCCAAGGCCTCATAATCTAAGCATTAATGCTCTAATGAAACAAGAACTAACGTATCAAAGATTCTAGTCACTCTCCTTCTCTTATAGTATAATTACCCCTATTACAGTGTTTTATCTACCCCAGTTTTGGTGCTATAATGACATGGATAAAAGAACTCCTTCCACCTCTTTTAAATAGTGAATATATGATCATTTTTAGGTGGAAGAAAACACTTAGTTGAGGGTTGGTTTCAGTATTAGGACCTAGTGGTGAGAGTTATAAACCATCTTGTTTTCTTCTCTTGGTCCTTTACATTATAACTAATCTTCGGTGAGAACAAGCCCCAGGAAAGACTACTACTGATTATTGATAAATCACTACATAAGCCCAAAGGTACTCTTTTTAACATGAAGATACCATAAAATTGTATTCATGCTATAATCTGTATTTAGATTATTTTTTCAACAAATCTCAGAATAATTTCCATGTGTTTTATTATTCTAATATATCTCAGTTTTCAGTTCTTAAAATGGGCCCTTAACATATGCCCTGTATGGGTCCAAACATCAGCGAGATAATTATTTTATTTAGCTTATAGTAAATTAAATCAACAAGCTTAGTGTTTAGGAATCTGTCTTCTGACTTTCTTGTCACATTTTGCTTGTTATGAGACTTGTGGTATCTAATGCAACTTCTTTTCTTTCTCCCATTGTCCACCAAAGTCTGGTGTACTTGCTAGCTTTGTTATAATCATCTTGCAAAAGCTAAAAAAAGCTTTAAAAAAGCTGGTATGAAGCTAAAAAGAGTTTTGAAAATGCTTACATTTTTTCCTTGAAAGAAAAGTTGTCATTTTCCACACAATGCACCACGTTTGGCTTATCATTATCTAAAATAGGTTGACTTCAAAGCCCAGTGTTACTCAAGAGATAAATGTCAGGTTTCACTCTGTGTGTGTGTGTGTGTGTGTGTGTGTGTGTGTGTGATTTGCTGATGCTTTAGTTAAATCTACATTTGTGTTTGTATATATAATATGTTTTGTCAGTATTGTATATCAGTGATTGCATGACCTCTGTAGATGCCATGTGCAAAATAGTAAATTTGTATTGTAGATATATTTACAACAAGATCCGAGGTGTTGGTGGCCAAATCATCCTATGGAGATGTGTCAAGGAACTCTAGGAAAGTTGTATTAAAGTTTTTCATTTTATTGGAAGGATCTTGCTATTAACTTCACGCAAGACAGTATTTAACTGAGAAGTCATCAACTTCAGAAAGAGTTTGTAGAGCCATGAATTGCTATTAATATTGTTGTGCCTGAAAGCTAAAAACATTTCAGGTCTCAAAAATACATTAGCCTACCACTCCAGACAAGTGGCTGTAAACATACACTCTTTCATAAGGGATAACAGAGCTTTCTACAGCCTGGAGGCCTATTTTCTGCCAAGTTCATTTTTCATAGTATACCCACAATGAAATTCTGGAGATTCTCTGTTTTGGAGCCTGCTGACTGAGATATAGAATATTTATCAGACTATTTTATTTGTTTTGTTGGTGGAAAAGGAAAAAAAGAAACTTTGCCTGACCAAAATGAGGCACAGTCATCCTCTCAGGTTTATATATTGCATTGTCTATTTTCAGTGTTGTACTACCAGTGGAGAATAAAACCCCTGCATATAGAAAGCTTGTCATTTACAGAGAAAGCTGAGGTAATATAGCTTGTATTGAGCGTTTGAGTGATTTGTCCCCTGTTACCACAGGGCAGGGGTGGAATTCAACTGGATCGGATTGGATCGCGTGTACCGGTAGTGGCGATTTTAAATGGTTTGCTGAACCAGTAAAAACCACTCCTGGTTGGCCCCACCCCCACCTGGACGCTCGCCCGGATGCTTGCCTGCCTTCGCAAGCTGGCCACAGGGATTGCCATGAAGGTCATGTGGAAGTCAGGCAAGCAAGTATGTCGGGGGCACCTGGCCATGGGGAAGGGAGCTGTTCCCTTCCCCGTGGCCCTGCCATGCTTGCCTGCCTTCCATGCGGCCTTCCCGGTTGTCCCCCATGCCCACTTGCCTACCGAGGTCTAGTCCCACATCCAGCCCGTGATGGGAGCTAGCACCTCTTCTGGGCCAGGTGGCCAGCAGGTGGGCGGCCAGCCCTTGGGGGAGACGTAGCCACTGCACTGGGGTCGAGAGGGGCGGCGGTGCTCCAGGATGTCCCAGGGATCCACATGCTGCTGCCCCAGAGCTCGCCTTTGCCTCTGAAGCCCACTAGTACCTTGGGGCAATGCAAATACCGCTTTTGCCCTTCTCTTTCTGGGTGCAGTGCTTCTGCTTGTTGGGCCGCTTCCCTGAAGCCAGCAGCTCTGCAGCCAGCTGCTTTGCTTTTTCCCTCTTTTTGGGAGGCTCTGTTGTGACCCTGGCCCAAGTAAGTAGTAGGAAAATCAGTCAGTGGAAAAAAAAAAACTTTATTCGAATAGCTCAGAATTACTTCATTCCCAGTGTCGTTCAACTAAATTAAAGCAAATTCCTCCCAACACAAATTCCTCAGTCCTATCGCAAACCTTGTCCAATTAGGCAAACTGCCAAAGGCCTTTCTTGGCAAATGTTCAGAAGTCACAGATACAAAAATAAATACAAGACGTAGATGAAGAAGAAGAACAAAGACGAAGCTACCAACGTTGTTTTCCGGCAAAGCCCAAATACCGTTGCTGGTCTGTTTTAAGCCTTATGGGAGGGGCCAATCATCTCTTGGCCCTACTCCCGAGTTGTCCTCTTTGCTTGAGCTGCTCTTGCCTTCTGGCAGCTCTTCTCATGCGTGCATTAGGAACAGGCTCCTCCTGTTACTCTGCCTCACTCCCATCAGTCTCTGGAGGCTCTGGAGTCTGCACCTCACTCCCCGATGGCCTTGGCCCCATCTCTACCTCTGACACAGAGCCCTCATCCAGGCCTTCCCCAGCCTCCAGGACTGGCCCATGTTCTTCCTCAGCCTCATCATTGTCTGACTCCACTGCCAGCTCCGCAGGCTGCTGGCGAACCACAACAGGCTCGCGGGAGGCTTGCGCAGCAGCACCGGCACTGGCATGGGGGAGGCAGGCAATCCAGACACCCTGTGCTGGTTCTTGTTCAGTGCAGCTGCAGGCAAGCCAAGAGAAAGTGGGACGAAGGGGCTGGTTCATTGGGATCACTTCTGCCTCCCCCATGTCTCTGCCTCCACCTTCTGCTGGTGCCACACCGCAAGCCTCCCATGAGGAAAAAGAGGGAAAAAGCAAAGCATCTGTCTACAGAGCTGCCAGCTTCAGGAAATGGCCCAACAGGCAGAAGCGCTGTTGTCATGTGACAGGCGAAAGTCATTCTGCGCTGAAGCAGAGGCATTCCGAGCCTTCAGCGTATCCCAGGATTGTAACACTGAAGACTGGGAATGAAGCTGTTTTTGTGAAAGGCAGGAAAATGGGGAAGGTGATTTTCCTGCCTTTCATCCATTCCTGAAACTCAGCACAGACTGAGGGAAGGATGGTAGGCAGGAAAATCCCCCTCACCATTTTCCTCCCATTCATGAAAAAGGCTCCATTCTGACCCTTCAGTGTATCCCAGGATTGCAACACTGAAGGCTAGGAATGGAGCTGTTTTCGTGAAAGGCAGGAAAATGGGGAACGGGATTTTCCTGCCTGTCATCCATTCCGGAAGCTCAGCAGAGACTGAGGGAAGGATGGTAAGCAGGAAAATTCCCCTCCCCATTTTCCTGCCATTCGTGACAAGGAGTGTCTGGGAGGCGAGGGTCTGAGTGAGACGCCCCTCAACATGAGTGATGTCGAGTTGGTCATGCCCACCCAGTCACATGACCCCCACCAAGCACGCCCACAGAACCGGTAGGGAAAAATTTTGAATTTCACCACTGCTAAAGGGATACAGCCATGGAGGAATTTTAAATAATATAAAAATCTATAAAAGAAAGGAAGGGCATAAAAAGAATGAGGATAGTGATGGGGAGAGAAGACGTAATTTTATACCGATGTCAAAGCCTATTTTAGTGCTAAGGTTTTTTCTGGGATTGGGACTTGTTAAGAAAAGCATGCAGACTGTACTGCCTCCCTAGAGGAGGAAACAAGTTACCAGGTGCATACCTGAACTTAAGTGAGAAGGACATGGGGGAGGGTCTGAGATTTTAAGGCAAAATTGAAGTTCTCTGTTTCTCCATTTGAGCAGAAAATGAAAACAAGCACAAGACAGAGTCATAAAAGTGGTTTAGCACCCTTCCTCTTCTCGGTTGAGATGCCATAAATAGCAGTATCTGGAAAACAAAGATTCCTTATTTTGATTTAGACTGTTATTTGCCATAACCATAACCACAAATGAGCAGAAGGCTGTGTTTCACCGGTGATTGCTTTAGGCAGTCTTTAGAAATATGTTAAATCATCTGCCCAACAATCAGCACAATTTAGTGTTGCTTGATAGGTATTTCAAAAGTAATAGCTAATATTCGGGCAATACGGAAAATACGTGGTAGTGGTCAGGCTTTGAATAACTATGACTCACTGTAGTTGAGCTATAAATTAAAGAAACTGTTGTCATCATGGCTGTTTTCCCAAAGTACTAATTGCCTAGAATGAAGAATAATAGGGAAACGAAGTGCAGAGGGAGCTCAAGCCCTCCACTGTACAATAATAGTTACATTCTCTTCCAGTGTAGGAAATTCTGCCTAATCACCTGTATCTCAATTATGTGATACTAATATGGATGTGAACAATAGAATACAGGTAGTCCTCAACTTATGATCACAATCTATCCCAAAATTTCTGTTGCTAAGCGAAACATTTTTTAAAATAGTTTCTCCCCCCCACCCCACCCCAATTTTACGACCTTTCTTGCCACAGGTATTAAGTCAAACACTGAAGTTTTTAAATTAGTAATACAGTTATTGAGACTCTGGCTTCCCCATTGACTTTGTTTGTCAGAAGGCCATAAAAGGTGTTGACATGAGTCTGGGACACTGCAACAGTCATAAATATGAGTCAGTTGTCCAGCGTCTGAATTTTGATCACCTGACTATGGTTGATGCTGCAATGGTCGTAAAAAGGAAAAATAGTCATAAGTCACTTTTTTCAGTGCCGGTGTAACTTTGAACAATCACTAAATGAATAATTGTATGTCAAGGACTAACCATATAAGAAAGTATGACAGCCTGTAGAGATTGTCAGAATATTCATGACTGGGAAGACATGGTAACACGATCAGCCAATGAATAGGCATAGCAACTAAGTCAGCCAATGGGAGCTGAAACCAGTTGGGAGTCTGGGCGTGGCTTAGCAAACAAGTCTGGTCTAGTCTGTGTGCTGAGAACTGAAACTAGTCTGCTCTAGTCTGCTTGTGTTTTGCTTGTAATTGCTACCATGTTGGAAGAATTTGCTATTGGTATTGTATATTTACTCGTGTTATTATGTATATAAAGAAGTTAATGAATCCTGCTGAATCAGTTATCTGTGTGTGTTTTCTAGAAGTGATTTTGCAACAAACTGACAGATTCTCAGTCATCCAGGTCATGGTTATCTCAAAGGTGCTTTTTCAGGAGGCTTACTTGTTTTTTCTTTGAAGATGTTTCGCTTCTTATCCAAGAAGCTTCTTTCAGCTCTGACTGGATGGTGAGGAATGGAAGCATTTATATTCCTTGCAGACAGTTGGTCATTTCCATTCTTTTAGAGGGTCGTTGAAGCACTTGGAGATCCTCAGGGTCACCTGAGTAGTGGTCCTGGTTCCTGGAATCTAGAATCCCTCTGGAAATCTATTCATACTCTCACACAAGAAAATATGACCTTAGCCCTAATTTTGCTTGCATGTTTGTCATACAAAACATGTCTCTTTGGATTTCCCAAGTTTCTGTTTCCAATAGAAAGCAAGAGTCAGACAGAAGCCTTGGGTTGCTTTCAAACAGAGGATCAAGGTCAAACTTCATTTGCTTATATTGAGTATACAGCAGAGACATATTACTTCTCTACTTAAAACCTTATTTCATCTGTCATGCTTTGAACTCCATTGATAAGCTTGACTGACTATTCCTTTGAGTTCTCTTATGGTAGTGAATTCCATTTGTTAATAGTATTTCCTGATTTTAATCCAGATTCAGCTTCTTTGAATGAGGGTTTTAATATTATAAGACTTGAGGATCCACTATTATCAGTTTCTTTCTGCATAGTGTAGCTTCAATAAGATTTTAATATATGCATGAAGAGTTGCATATGCTCTGTATAAGAAGCATAACTAATCTTAACTAGTATGACCAAAATACTAGCATGTAGTACTAGCCTTAAGCAGTATGACCAACATTGTAGCCTTAACTAGCATGACCAACATTCATGCATAGTCAGAAAATATTCTGTTTTTGTAGCTGGGGCCTCTGTGATAGCTTTATAAGAGTTCTCAGAAGAGTTGATATAGAAAGGGTTCTGTAGTTTGAATAGATACTAAGAAATAATGGACAAATGAGTCCATTTCTAGGAGAAATCTAACCATTAGTGATCAATGTCGGTGGCTAGCCAATATTTTCTTTAGTTGGTCACATTAATAGAAGTCCATAGAAATTAGATTTTGCCCACTTCAACTGCATTAAAAGTTCCAATCCACAAAATGCATTATACTTTAAAGAAAATTGTATTGATATTTTTAACACTGTGGCAGATTTTAATGGAGAAATTTAAACATTTTGTCTAATGTGGAAATATTAAAAAGTTCATTTTAAAACAACAGCCAGTAATATAAATGTTGTTGGTGATTCTCCTAAGAAATGTTAACAAGTTGAAAGCCAAACTAAAAACACAGTGGTACTTAAACGTCTAAACCCAATTACTATGCCTCAAGCATTTTTAAGCCCACCCCCATGCCATTGCTTCTAAGCATGGGATAGGAGGTTCTAGTCAAAGTGGGGAGGGCTTCTACAGTTTCTCTGCCTCTTCCTTTTTGGGAGAGGCCTCCTCTGCTTTGGTTGACTTCTTTGCTTTCCAGATGTTTTACGTCCCATGAGAAGCTATGTTTCTTTCATCTAAATGCTCATTATCATGCTATTTGCATTGGTATCAGAAAAACAAAATTCCACATCTTACCAGGAACAAATGATCCATTTTGGTTTTTAACCACCTTTGTTTTCATTTGTATATAATATTGAATCTTGAAAGATCTACAAAAAGGAGTTCAGTATTTTTATTATATTAGGTTTTCCCAATCTGATATCCTCCAAGCATCTTGGACCTCCCTTCCCATAAAGTCTGGTCAGATAAACAGTGCTGGCTTTGGATTATGGGAAGTGAAGTCCAACAGATTCACAACCTAAAGGTTATGAGATTGGGAAAGGTTGCTTCTCAGATAAAGTATTTAAATAGTGTAAAATAATGATGCAGTGTAATTGACTGGACTCAATCAATGGAAAATGCAGATTTAAGCAATGCGTAAGAGATCACTTATTTTTCACTTAATCCATGTATGCTATAATAGAATGCAACAATGACCATATCATAAAGCAAAATGAACTTAAAGATATTCACAGGTAGGATATGCTTTGTAAGAGACAGCTGGTTAAAACTGAAACAGTCTAGCTGAAAGCTTTTGAATGGGAGAGCAGAGTGATGAGGCATAAAGAGGTAATACAGAGTAATCTTATGAATTTATGGTAGTAGTTCTCAATTTAGGACCATAATTGAGCCATAATTTCAGTCACAAGCTGTGACAGTCATAAAGGGGGAAAACATGACCAGATCTGATTTTATGAACTTTTTTGCAGTGGTCTTTAAGTGTACTTTATTTGGAAATAAATGCTGGTTCTGGTAAAACATAAATTGCAGTCAACCTGACATGGATGGTGCAAATAGCCATAAATGTGAGCTGGTTGTTGAGTGTCCAAAATGCAGTCATGACAGTGGGCAGGTTGAAATAAGAATTTTGAATCAAGGATGTACATAGGTTTTTCAGGGTCTGTTGTAATTTCAAATGGTCCCTAAGTAACCAGTTGAGAATTACCTATTACATCCATTCTGAGGGATTTTGTGAGCAGCATCTGTTTTTAACATCAACATTTTATCATCCCCTAATTCTTTCCAGATTCCAGATATGCCCAAAGGCTGAAAATATTCTGATTACCTCTTTTTTTCTCTCATTTATATATAACATTGCTTGCATTAATGTATGAATAACGTTGCCTGCAATAATTCCCTCTCACAAACCCTGTTGTTTTGCTGTTCCTGTCTTTGAACAAAAGTTGGCAGCAGAGCCAATGTTCAAAAAATAGTAGTATGCAAGATATATAAAAGAGCCGAGGTGGCACAGTGGTTAGAGTGCAGTACTGCAGCTACTTCAGCTGACTGCTAGTTCAGCAGACCAGCGGATGAAATCTCACCGGCTCAAGGTTGACTCAGCCTTCCATCCTTTCAAGGTGGGTAAAATGAGGACCCAGATTGTTAGGGGGCAATATGCTATTTAGTATACTGTCTTTGGTGTAGGCTGCCCAGAGTCCTCGGAGAGTGGGCGGCATAGAAATATGACTAATAAATAAATAAATAAATATCCCACTTCCATTCCATGTTATTGATAATTTCCTATTTCTATAATGAATAATCTTCACTTAACAATGAGTTGCTTGACAAGCATTTGACATTATGATGGACCCTGGAAAAGCTACTTATAACCAGTACCAGTGTTCTGATGGTGGCACACACATATATCCTTCCCCTGTGGTTGCATGACCACATTTCAAGTGCAGGAAACTGGCTCACATTTACGGCTGGTTGCAACATTCCATAGTCATGTGACCACAATTTACTACATTTTTTCCAGTTTCCAGCCTTTTTAAATGGTTTCTGGCAAAAAGTGCACATAAGAATGGATTCACCTAAAAACAGTTGTAAAATTGTGCCTTGACTTATGACTGCCATGACTTACAATAGAATTTATTATAGTTGTGGACTAGTTCATTAAGCTGCTCATTGTTGGTCTCTTTGTCTTTGTATATAGCATTTATTAAAACATTATTTTTCATTTAAATTATGAACTTTTTACTTCTTTGTGTGTTGGGAATCCTCAGAATATAATTTTCAAATGGAAAAGTTTTTTTATTAATTACCCTCAGGCTTAAAAGAAACGATGGAAAATGAAGTGAGGTGTAAATGCCAGGCCTAGTTCCTCACTCCTTTCTAGGGCCATTCAAAAGCAGAATATATTATGCAAAAATAATAAAATTTTCTCATATTGCTTTACATATAAGGATTGCAAATATTAGCTGTAATTGGAAAAGGGGAAAGATAAAAGGGTATGAATATAATAACTAAACAGTGGATGTTTTACTAGTTTTTTGCATTTTATTTATTACTAGTAGTTTTTTTTCTTAAATATTGAACTTAAATTACTGTACATATATTTATAGTAACATTTTTAATGTTACAATATTCCATATCCTTTGGCTGCATTTAATTTTTTTTTGTAAAATATAAAGATATAGATACTATAATGCATAAATTTGCTGAAAGACTTCCTAGTGAATAGGTGTATAAAGCAGTTGAATATTGTACATTCTTATTTTTCTTCCAAGATAAGGCTGGTGTCTACAAGAAACAGCATTCCCTATGCTAATGCAGAACAAAATGTTTGTGAAGCTGTCTCTATTAGAATCTTTAGATGATTAATTTGGGATTATGAGACAGATGTAAAAATATTTCACAATTTATTTATTTGCTGTTTTAGCTACTACATTGGTACAACATTCTGTAATATTACATTATCTACATTTATCTACTGCTTAATTATCACACATGTAATGGCGTTAATTACATTATTTACAGTTTTAAAGTACATCATTTATTCATGTATTAATTTGGCTTTTTTAAAATTAGGAGCTGGTTTAGCAAGCTATAATTTAAAAATAAGCAATCAAATGGTATAAGTCTTGGTGTTCATAGTTAATGTATATCCATATGTTTGAACTGTAGGGAATATTTTATATAAAGGTTTCAATCAGTTAATTTGGCTTTGAAAGATGATTCAATGAGAGAGCAGCATCCCCACAGAAATCCGTATGATTCCCTGGTGTTATTCAGAAAGTCACTGAAAACTTGGCTGATCTCCCAGGCCTTGGGTAAGGTGGTAGTTGATTCTCTGTTTTGCTTGTTATAGAAAGTTTACCTTCTGGAGCTACACTATCAGTTCTTCCTTCCTTTCTTCCTTCCTTCCTTCCTTCCTTCCTTCCTTCCTTCCTTCCTTCCTCCCTCCCTCCCTCCCTCCCTCCCTCCCTCTTTCTCTCTCTCTCTCTCTCTTTCTTTCTTTCTTTCTTTAATTGTTTCTGCTTTTTTAAGTTTAAACCATCTAGAGTTATGTCCTTTAAATTCTATTAAATAGCATCAAATAAAACATTATATACTTAGACTTTCTGAAATCAAGTTCACAGACCCCTAATAATGTTTATCAGCTATGATTTTTGAGTGTCCTTTTTCTTCCTTTCTTCCCTAGGTGTTTACGAAATATGGAAAATGCTACATGTTTAACTCAGGAGAAGAGGGGCATCCACTGTTGACCACGTTCAAGGGTGGGACAGGCAATGGACTGGAGATAATGCTGGACATTCAGCAAGATGAGTACTTGCCAATATGGGGAGAAACAGGTGAGAGAAGAACTATTTGTTCTATTTATCAGTTGCCATATTCTTCATTCATACTTGCTGAACTTTAGTGTTAAAAATAAGTAGAAGTTGAATCAACATAGTCCAGAAATAATGGAATTGCAGTTCCCATACTTCCCAGATTCCGGAAAATATAAAATTTCTTTTAAATCAAATTTGCCTCTTTATGATTTAATAAATACCATATAGGATTTTTTTTATCTCACCAGTATTACTTTATAAGTAACTCAAGTGATGAACATACATAATATTACTTCCTCCTCCTCCAGCAATAGTACAGACATGATTCACCAGTGTCTTCTTTCAAAATATTTCCAACTCAGCTATAGCCGTGGTACTCCTTGATAATCTGTCATCTAAGTGTTAATTAGGCCAGACCCAACATAATTTCCAAATTAGACAAGATCAGACTGATGCTACTACCTGCTCAGGCAGCTTCCCATTTTTATGTCATTAAAATTACAGTGAGGATATGTATAGTCTGTTCTTTCTGCCCCCGGCTATGAATATCACACATATTCTGAAATTTTGAAACAGAACGTCACGGAGACAAATACTTCTTGTGTATCTCCAGCATTTCATATTTAACAGCATACTGCTTTCATAACTAAACCTACTGATAGACATAAAGCCCATTTGAATAGTTGGTTCCTTAATATATTCCAGGTGTTTGGAAGGTATACATAAAAAATGGGGAATTGGTACAATCCTGTTTTAAATGTTAGAACCTTTCTCCCATTAAACTGATAGCCAAATTAAAATGCAGTTAGTTATTTCAGTGCAGTTCTCTGAATAAAACATTCATGGAAAAGGTTACATAAATGTGCATGCATTTCTGAAAAAGGACAACACAGCATTTCATTAAATAATTTTATTGCTATTATTGTGTCATGAGCCGATCTGAAAATAGACTAGAATAACCTTGAAGGTAAGAAAATGTAGAATATAAAAACAAACAAACTTGAGAAATTTGTTCTTATTCCTAATTATTACCATGATTGGAGTTTGGTAACATTTTGTCTTATATATAGGAAATTCTCAATTTATAACCACAAATGAGACTAGAATTTCTGTTGCTAAATGATGGTTGTTAAGTGAGTTTCTCCTGATTTTATGACCTTTTTTGCCATGTTTAAATGAATCACTGCAGTTGTTAAGTAAATCATGAAGTCATTAAATAAGTCCAGCTTCCCATTGATTTTCCTTTACGGAAGCCGGCTGCAAAGGTATCAAATGATGATCACATGTCCCCAGTATGCTGCAACCATTGCATACATCTTGATTACCAAGTGCCCAAATTTTCATTACATGACTTTGGGGATATTACAGTGTTCATAAGTGCAATTACTGGTCATAAGTCTCTTTTTACAGTGCCATTCTAACTTCAAATGGTTGCTAAAAGAAAAGTTGTAAGTTGAGCACCACCTGTAAACAAAAATAGACATTTACTCTGTGCTATTATTTATTCTCTTTTTTTTTTCTTTGAATGAGTTAGGATTATCCAACATTGTTTAAGAGGAACAAGAATTTGAATCCGTTTTTTCCCACTTTAAATGCAATGCTATCACTTTACACATCAATAGAGTTTAGATTTCAAAGCAGAAATCCAAAATTGTTTCATATATATTAGGCTTATACTGACTTTTTCTTCAGTAAAGGTAGTAGTTAGCATTTGAAAGTGACGGTGGGCATGTGCTTACTTTAAAATATCTCTCTGCTCTGCCGGAGGAGCTATCAGGTTTTAATATTAGCAGTACAAGAATATCAGCAGTGTATAGAGATGACATTAGCTGGGGATGTGATTAAAAAAAATCAGTGCACCAGCAAGAACACAGTCTCTGAGATTTAAGAAGCAATGTTAGCATTTTGCTGAATTTTGTTTTGTTTTGTTATATCTGGAATTACCGTAACTACAAAATCAGACCCTGAGAATGTGTGTAAGTCTTGGAGAAGAGATATGCAAAAATAGGAAAAAACTTAATAAAGAATTTTTGTGACAAGCTACACAATTTTATCTGGCTAAGGAATGCTGTCCAAAATGGAATGGCTTAGACTAAGACAAAAATTGAATTATATTTCACTTATAATTAATTGATTAAATATGGCTAAAATAAATATACTCCAGTCATGTATTTAATCATTTATCATATATTTCAATCATACAGTTCCCTTTTGGGATAAGCTATATTATGAAAAGCATAGAAAGGGAATAAGAAAAATAAGGCAGAGAAATTAAAAACCAGAATTCAGCGAAAAGACATACAGCTAAAATCTAATTTATACCAATCTTATTCCCAGATCTTATATTTCTATCTTTGAAATCTTAGCTTGTTCACAAAATAATAAAAAATCAATACATTCTGGGTTTCAGACAAAACAAATTCTTGATGAGGCAAACAGGGCATGGCTAGTGGAGTCTCCGCAGCTCCTAGTGTGGCATATTCTGGTGGCCTACCCAGCTCTCCTGATTATGGCCAGTGTCTTCCCTTCCTCTTATGTAGGTGCAGGAGGGTGTTGAATGGACTATTGCTATTTGCTTTAGATGGAGCTGGCCTTGAAGAACAGCTGGAGCAGAAGGCAGCTATGTAGACAGTTATGTGAACTCTTCAGTCAGTATACATCAGTAAGGGCTTACCTTTTTGCCGTCGTGTGCCGAAAGCGGGGGTCGCACGGAGGGGTCGCGCATATGTATACCCACACCCATAATTCAATGCGCCCTGTCTCCCCGCGCATGTGCATGGAACCTCCCTGCACTCCCCCCTCTTTCAGCACGCGATGTCACGGTGGGCCCGTAGGCCTGTTTTTTTGCCCTCCCCGGGCTCCAGAGGCTTTCTTGGAGCCTGGGGAATGCAAAAATGGCCCTCTGGAGGTAGGAAATGGCCCATTTCCCAACTTCCGGTGGGCCCAGAAGGCAGAAAAATCAGCTGGCTGGCTCGTGCATGCGTGCCCACCAATATGGTTTAGCGTGCCACCTGTGACACACGTGCCATAGGTTCGCCATCACGGGTATACATTATACCTCTGGTCTGTGAGCTTCACTGATTACCAATATCTTCTGGTTTTAATTCAAGGTGCTGATGATCTGCAAAATACTTCATGTCATGGTACCAGATTATTTGAGGAACTAGTTTCCCGATTAAATCTATCTTATTAGGTCTAGCAGAAGACACATGCTCTGAGTTCTTCCTGTTAGGGAATGTCCACTGATGGGGCCCAGAAGAGTCTGTCATTATGCCTATATTTGAAAATTCATCCTCCCAAAGATTAGATTGCCCAAACCTACCAGCTTTTCATAAGGCCTGAAAGACGTGGTTTTACCACTGGAGTTTTGAGAATGCAGTAGAACCTCTACAATGGTTATATGTTGATTATTGGTAGTGGCTTTTTTATACTTCAACGACTGATTTGTTGCATGGATTTTATATGTGTTTGTATATTTGATTGTATATTGTTCTTTGTTTTTATATAGTTTTAATTGCTGTAAGCGACCCAGAGTCAGATATTTGAAGTGGTGAGCTATATAAATTAATTGAACAAACAAACAAATAAATAAGTTTCAAGAATGCACTTGAACCGAAAAACTATACTGGCTTATACCATATCCCACCAAAGCTAACACCTTACTGAGAGCAGCCAACCGCAACTTTACACTTTTTAAATGTGGTAGATTAGAGTTTTCATCTTCCCAAATCAGCATGGCCATGCTGCATACTTATATAGACCTAAGAGCTCCAAATGTGGGAATATTGCTATATAAAGTTTCCTTGGAAGGAGTTCTCTTTCCATCAGTTCTCAGTCAGGACCATAATGGAAAGCACTATGTAAGGTTCTAACAATTAATACTTTCATTGCTGTTATCTCCAAAAGAGCAAAACAAATATGAGTGCTTCCTTAGATGAACAGAACTAATTTCTTTGTATTTTCTGTTTGTTAAGATCTCTCAGCACAAAGTAGCACTCCCAACACTATCACATATGATCCTAATAAGGAATTCTCTCAATCCATGATTTGTATTTTCATATGCTCCAGGAAGAACTTACATTTTACCAATATACATTTTCTGACATGCATTTTATTTAGCTCCTTCATTTGTAAATAAGTTTACACTTTTACATGATACCTCCAATATATGCTTTCACTTTGTTTCACCTTCATTCTGCTATTATAAAATTATATTTTTTCTTAAGTTTCTCAGCCATGTACCTATTTTCTTCCATTTATTAACTCATAATCCTTATATTTTTTATCCCTCTTACATTCGAAGCAGCAATCTTTCATATGGCATGATCATTTCCAAATGGATTCAAATCTCTTTGGCTTGCTTACTTTTAATACCATGTCAAAAGGCTACATTGTACTTGTGTCATATGCAGCATTATGGTAAAGTAGTCACTAATGGCAAAGTAGTCCTGGTTAGCTTGGGTGCATTTTGGCCAGCATGCCACAAGAACAATCAGGTTCATTTGAATAATGCAAATGGGTGTAGAACCTTCTTGGAACTGCTGAAAGGACTATGTTGTAAACAAGAGACAGATAGACTACTACCAGCTTGCAAATATTACTGGTTTTGGTACTAGTTGGCAATTATATACTCCAAATGATATAGTGGAAATGATATAGTCCAAATATGGGTTTGTCATCTCACTGGGAACTAGATTTCAATTATGAAGAAACAATACCATGAACACAGATAACACTCTCATAAGTGTAAACTGCATGAGAGGTCTATTTGGTTATGTATACCTTCATCTTTGTGAGAGAAGGAAAGTAAGGAATAATGGTTTCATCACATTAATGAGATTTATTTGATGTTGGATTAAGGATTCTGGTTTGCAAAGTATGGTTTTATGGTTCAATATGTTGAACCAGTTATAGTTTAGTCAACAATCTTTAAGCAAATCATAGCTTAACCATTATATAAACTCAGCCAAATTGTATGAAATATATTTTCCTCCTTCCTCCTTGTTCAGAAGATGGAAGCCTAGCCATTTTCTTAGCTAAGAAGAAAATATCATATACAAAGAAGAGCTGACTCCTAAACAAATGCAAAAGAGTCAAGTTTAAAGCAGGGATGAAATGCTACCGGTTCGGACCGGTTCACCTGAACCGATTGTGATAGCGGTGAATGGTTTGGAGAACCGGTAGTGATGATAGTGCGAGGCTCCGTCCACCTACCAGGTCGTCAGGAAGTAACCTGTTTTTTATCCTCTGTGCATGTGCAGAAGGGTTTGTGAATGCTCAGAGTGTCTGGGCATGCACAGTAGGTACACACACTTCCGAACCAGTAGGGAAGATAAGTAGATTTCAACCGTGGCTTAAAGGAGTATTTTTGGAGAACCTAAACATGAATGTGTGGATAGACATAGTAGTAATTGTCTTATTTGTTAAATTTTGTCTTGCCCTTTCTTGGAAAACACATGCAAGAGAAATAGATTAGAACTTGACCGTTATTTGACCAAGTTGCCAATGACTTTCATGACTGAGCTGGAATTTAATTTCACATCTTTCCTGTCTGTGCTTATTCTGCTGATGACACCAACTTGTCAACTCACCACAGGGTTTGAAAATATTAGGAATAGTTGAGATGTTGAAAGTACTTGATCAGATCTCCCACTTCTTTAATTTTATTTAAAAGCTGTTAAGGGAGTATATGTGTGGTGAGTTGGGACTTGCATTATAGGGAAAAGCAATTTAATTCTTTCTTCATCCTGTTTCCCAGATGTAACTTTGGCATCTCTATTTTTGAGTTATGTGTTACCTGTTATGCTACAAAAATATATTAGATGGATTCTCTTAAAAGCAGTGTAAACAATCAGAAGGCTCAGTTATAGATCTTCAATATCTTTAAATTGTCCTCGTGCTCAGGAAAAATTAACCAGGTTGGAATATTTTCCCAATAGGATTCCAAAAGCAATTTAGGCTGGCAACACTGGTGGCTGATGATCCAGTATAAGAACTTCTAAATCCTATCAATTACACTGCCTTTGCGTAAGGCAGCCATGAATTCCTTCTTTCTAGCTACTATAGACTGGACTAAAATCAGGAGTTCCGTTTCTCAAGCCATCTGCCCTGTGCAACTCCAGAATATCTTATTATTCTTACAAGGGGGAAGAAATTTAATGTAAAATGTGAAGTCTCCCAGCCTGGAAATGTAATGATTCCTGGAATCAGTTCCTTATCTGTTCCATGGCTCTAGAATTGCTCTGCTGTTTCAGTCTGAACAGCTTGTTTACAGAGAAGGCCATTAGGGTCTTTCTCTTTCTTTGTAAGTGCTTGGGTTTTTTTTAAAGTGCTGTCTTCCATCCTCTACTATTGGAAACTGCTTTATGAAGAGCCTAATCTAGGTCTATAACTCTTAAAGCCATCCTTTGTGTCCTAGATCTGGCTCATCAAAAATTCCATTAGGTGAAGGTGTTCCAAATTGGATCTTCTATCTTTTTGCAGAGACAAGCATTCTCTCCAAATTTACAAATGATGCGTACTTGATTGTCTTATTCACATACAGTATATGCATGCAACACATGTACTTACATGTATACATGCACTTAGTGATAGCAAGTAATCAGCAGCTTTGGTTGCCATAACAACATATAATTTGGTACAGAATTGAGGAGATCCAAATATTAGCATCAAAATATGTCATGAGAACTGAGGCCTTTCTCTCTCCTCCTCCCCCCCCCCCCAAATGAGATTTTAGGTGCTGGCTTAGGGGCAAAACAAGATTTGAATCTCTTAAAAATACAAAGAAGAACCACTAGAAGTAGTACCAAAACTCCTTAAGAAAATGGAAGATTATGGAAAGGTGGCTGGTTTAAAGATAAATAGAAATAAATCAAAATTACTAGTTAAAAATCTGACGAAAACTCAGGAGATAGAATTGGAGAATAGTATACAAATTCAAGTTACTAATAAAATTAAATATTTAGATATTTGGCTGTCACCAAGAATCTCCTCTATAAAAGAAAATAATTATGACAAACTAATAACACAGATAAAAAAGGATCTGGACAATTGGAAAAACCTACAAATCTCATTTATGGGAAGAATCTCCACCATCAAAATGAATACACTACCAAAACTGTTGTATCTGTTCCAGGTTGCACCAATTAAATTAGAAAAAAACTTTTTTGTGAGCTTAAACAAGATCATTTCTAAATTTATATGGCAGGGGAAATGTCCATGAATAAAATTAAAATTACTCCAGGACTCCAAGGAAAGAGGAGGAATAGCACTCCCGGATTGGGAACTTTATTACCAAGCGGCAGGACTAGTATGGGTTAAAGATTGGATGGAGTTGAATAACAGCAGAATACTAACTATTGAAGGCCATGATTTACAAATGGGCTGGCATTCCTTTTTATGGGATGAAAAGTACAAGTCACATACCTACTTTAAAAGACATACACTCAGAAATGCTTTATTACTAACTTGGTTAAAAATTAAAAAACAACAATATACAAAAATCCTGATTTGGTTTTCACCTTCAGAAGCACTAAAACACCCAAATCTAACAGAACCCAAAAATATAATTAGATATAAAGACCTAATTGACCACCAAGGAAAACTGAAATCCAAACAACAATTGAAAACAGAGTTAAATAGAGAAATCAATTGGTGGACCTTCTCACAGATACAATCCAAACATAAGGAATACATAAAAACGTGAGAAATATGTAAAGAAAAACAGGAACTAGATAAAATTATATTAGATTCTGGAGAGAAATTAATTACTAAAATCTACAAATTTCTGTTGAGATACAAGATGGAGGAGGAAATAGTTAAAAATACGATGATCAAATGGATGCAAAACTTTAAATACTCAATAGAATTGAAGAGATGGGAAGAATTCTGGCAAATGAATACAAAAACAACATTGGCAGTGGCATAAAAGGAGAACCAGCTAAAGATGTTTTACAGGTGGCATATGTCTCCTACAAGATTGGCCAAAATAAACCCGAAAACAGTTTGGCGTGTTGGAAATGCAAGTATCCACAAGGCACCTTTTACCACCTATGGTGGACATGCCCGGTGGCAAAGAAATTTTGGTCCAATATTAAGAAATGGCTAGAACAAATCACTAAACTACAAATAGATAAGAAACCCGAAACCTTTCTGTTAGGAATTTTCACAAAATTTCACCCCAAAGAAATAAAATACTTGTTAATACATATTTTAACGGCAGCAAGGATAATATATGCCAAAAATTGGAAATTGGAAAAAACCCCAACGGAAGAAAAAATAATAGATAAAATCACACAATGTGCCGAAATGGACAGGCTGACAAAAGAGCTAAAGGAAAAAGAAGACACTGAATTTTATAAAGTCTGGAATAAATGGTATCAATGTGTTACAGTTGAAAATACCTAACCTACTATCTGTAAATATGTGTGCTTGTGCATATGTCATTGTGTGATGTCATTGTGTTCCTTACCATTGGTTACTACTTACCATTAGCCCCGCCTCCTCTGTATATAAGCTTTCGCTCTTCTCAGATTGATAGCTGTCTAAATGTGTTCCTGAGGAAGAAAATAAATATTATTATTACAAGAAAGTCTACAGTCTCTTATATTGGGCCTAACCAGGATAACCAACTAGCAACAAATTGGTAGCAAGAGGATGGTTTGGTAGGCCCAACCGAACATAAAGATGCAAGACTCACATAACGACAAAAGAAGACCTGCCACCAGATACATAACGAAAAGAATGGCAGCTCAACTAACTCCTGACAAATATACACCACTTGAAAATATTAAGAAACAAACGCAATTACAAGAAAATGAACTGCTAACACAAAACAAACAACCACTAGCTGGAGCAGAACAAACTTTCTCAAAACCAAACAAAGAAGATGAGGTAAAAAGAAAAATACTAGAATTAATAGAAACAACTACAGTTGAATCAAATCTGCTTGTGAAAATCCGCAGCATGATAAACGAAAATAACAAACAAGAAAACTGCAAGGTAAGAAACTCAACCCCTGACTTCAAAAATGACACCGAAGATAGCGACAGCTTCCCGCCTTTTTCATGGCAGCCATCTTACCCACCTAATACCTCTAAAATGCCTGACCAATTACTAAAAGAATTCCAAACCTCAAACTACAAAATAAAAAACAAAACCTACCAAGAAGATGACTACCCGAGTCCAAAAACAAATAAAAAACAATTATTTAAACAAAACAAAGCTCAACCTACTGAAGTAGAAATAGACAATGCTATACAGGTGCTGACTGCAGCACTCGGGACTAAACTAACAATACCAAACAAACAACCAGAAAATGAAATAGAAAATTCTAAACTACCATCTACCAAAAGCCAAAAAGAAATAGACTGTCTAAAGAAAGGCCTAGCCACCCGAAGAAAGACAAGCTGGCAATCATACTTACCTACCGAAGAGCAACTCCCTGAACAACCCGGCTCCATTGGCAATGGCGGCCTGCCTCAAGCTCCACTTACTGACGACCTCAGAGAAGACTCCCCGACGAGCAGAGCAGCACCCCAGGCATTCTTCAGTCACCAGAGGCCCTCCGGAAACAAAGCAGAGCAACAGAAGGCCGTCTGGGACTTCACCCCAGGAGCTGCAGACACAGGAACCTCCCTCGCCGGCTGCTGGAGAAAAATGAGGACTGAGCATGCCCAGAACGAGCCTGCAAAGAAAGAAGAAGAAAACATAAATACAAGTCAGCGCAACATAGAGATAAGTAAATACAGACATGCATCTACCATACCCAGGCCTTATTGTGAGTATGCTAAGGTCTTAAATCATGGACAGCTACTAAACATGAATAACACTTCACAACACTCAGGGACAATACCTTCAGACTTTATAAAGTTAAGATTAGATGGAAGCAACTTAATGGAATGGAACCAGTGTTTACAGATTACATATTTGAAAGAGAATGTTTTATTTTTTATTGATAACCCACCAGATAAGCCTTGGACCTATGAAATAGACTGCCTCCATCACAAAGCATATTATATATTAATTGCCTCTATTTCCCCAAGTATACTTCCCAGTATAGAGCATAATTTAACTGTATTTGAAACATACCAAAAATTATTCAATTTGTTCTATAGTAAAAGTGTAGCCACCACCACAAAAATTTCTAGGGAATTCTATTCTGCCAAACTAAAACATGATACCTCCATGAGTGAACATATCTTGAATCTAAATGCTGTAAGAGCAGACCTTATTCAAAGGGGGAAAACCATTTCTGACAACACCATGAAAAGCATTATAATTAACTCATTAGATCACAGCTGGGATAACTATATTACCTTAATAGATAACCTAAGTATAGAACAAATTACTTTAGAAAACCTCACCAATAAGCTTATTATTGAAGATAGACTTAGAAGAGAGCGATATACACAACAAAGGGAAGGTAGAAATCAAAGAAGAACTGATTTTAGGGTCAGAGATAGGTACCCACATGAATGTCTCATATGTGGATCTGAAAGACATCAGAGTAGAGATTGCCCCAAGAATGCAGGATACAGTGACTCATATCAACACAAGGATAGGAGAATACACTTCTTAGACAGAACTTCCCCAGATTACAGGTATAAGCGAAGAGAATCACCACACCCTAGAGAAAGACAAATGTACAGAAATAACCCTAGAGAAAATAAGAAAGGATCACTATATGGAATAAGAAACAATAACATTTTGATGTCTGATTCACTCAATACTTGGCTCATAGATTCTGGAGCCACATGTCATACAACTCATAATAGAGAAATATTAAGCAACTTCTCTGAAAAGAAATATTACATTAAAGTAGCAAACCAAAATAAGGTCCTAGTGAGAGGAATAGGAGACACGCATATAAAGGGTATAGGGAAATTAGAGGGGGTACTATTTGTGCCCGAAATTCCAAATAACATATTGGCAACCCTAAAATTAAGTATAGAGAATGAAATAGAAACCACTTTCAGAGGTGGAAAGGTATTTATGACTAAGAACAACAGAAACATAGGTAAACTATTTACAAATGATGGACTAACATACCTACTGCCACAAGATAACGAACTAGTCTATGCAAACTATCAATTAAGAAACAAAAAGCCAAATTCAGATAGCCATGATGAAAGTAATAATGATAATGCATCAAATATCAAACTGATACTAATATATCTGAAAATTTAAACAATGGAAGACCTATTCACGATAATTGTAGTCACTTACTCCACAGAAAGCTAGGACACGCAAGCTTTCCCGTCATACGAAAAATGTTAGAATGTTCCGAAGATTTAAAAATAAAGAACTGTAAAAATTACTTAGAATGCTCTGTGTGCAATTCATCCAAAATTAAAAACAAACCAAAACCCAAAAAAGCCACTCGCACCACACAATCAATTTTTCAACTAATTCACATGGATGTAGTAGGCCCATTAAAACCCTCAATTAAATATAAAAAAAGATACTTTCTAACCATAGTCGATGGCTACAGTAGATTCGGTTTTGTATACACCCTTAATCACAAAAATGAGGTTTTCAAAAAATTTAAGGAGTTCTTTAAAATGGTAGAGACGCAACACAATACTAAAATTAAACAAATAATGACTGACAGGGGGTCGGAATTCCTATCCAACGAATTTTCAAATTGGCTAAAATCACAAGGAATATTGCACTTTAAATCTTGTCCGTTTTCCCCATTTCAAAATGGAGTCTCTGAAAGAAAAAATGGTTTGCTACAAACCATGGTTAAATGTGTGTTAGATGATGCTGGCTTAAACCATTCATTCTGGGCTGAAGCCCTTACTTATTCCAATTACACTATAAATCGCTTATGGTCCAGTACAATCAACAAGACCCCATACGAACTCATGTATGGAAGGAAACCAAAAATTGGGCATTTACACGTATTTGGTGTATCTGCTGATGTATATGTCCCCTCACAATTAAGGCGCAAAGGAGAGAAAGTATCCAAAAGACTGATATTTATGGGGTACGAATCAGGAACCAAGGGATATCGCTTCATTGATAAAAATAACCATTTCATTGTATCCAGATCTGCTGTGTTTCATGAACACATGAACTGGTCAAAATTACATCTCAACGAAATATATCCAGAATCAAAAAATATTACACACACGCACACAGAACATCATACATCAGATACCAATCCCAAAACCACAACCACGAACAGAATTAAATGCCCAAAAACAATTAATGATGAATGGAAGAAAGCACACCCCACTTTGAAGGTAGACCAATTAACTGAAAAAGAAGCTAAATATATGCATAGCGATGAACATCCCCAGAATAGGCCCATTAGATCCAATAGGGGCACAATTCCTAAAAGATTAGATGATTATGTACTGTCTATTCAAGCTAAACACCTGACTCCCAACACGTATGATGACATACTTAAGTTACCTCCAGAAGAAAAAAGTAAGTGGGAGGAAGCAATGAAAAAAGAGATGGACAGTTTAAAAGAACTAAATGTATATACACCAACAGATCTACCCACTGAGAAGTCCCCCATTGGCACTAGATGGATCTATAAAATCAAAGAGCTAGAGGATGGTAAATTCTTATACAAAGCCAGGTTAGTGGCTCAAGGTTTTGCTCAAAGGTTTCCGGATGACTATGAAGACACATACTCCCCAACCGTTAGATCAGAAAGTGTGAAAACAGCATTAGTATCAGCTTCCGTTTTAAATCTGGAAGTATATCAATTTGATGTACAGACAGCCTATCTGCATGCTGATCTCGATAAAGAAATTTATGTAAAAGCACCCCCAGGAAAAGATACAAAAAAGGGAGAAATTTGGCTATTGAATAAGAGCCTTTATGGACTAAAACAGTCCGGCAAACGGTGGTATGAGTGTTTATCAAAGATACTTAACGATATAGGCTTTGTGGCTACTTCATCTGATTTTTGTTTTTTCACAAAAAGAAATAATGATTCTATTGAATATGTTTTGATTTATGTTGATGATATATTATATTTTGGACGTGACAAGGTTAAATGTGATAATTTCGCTGAACAATTAGGCAAAAATTTCAACTTAAAAATATTAGGAAAGGAAAATAAGTATTTAGGAGTCCAAATTGACAAAACAGATAAGGGTTTCAAATTATCCCAGAAAGACAAAATTATAGAACTCATAGAAAAATGTAATATGGTTAACTCAAAAATTTGTGAAACTCCCATGTCAAGTGATTTTTATAGGAATGTGTACAATGAATACGAGCCATTTAAGGATAACACTTTATATCGATCAATTATTGGGTCCTTATTATACATATCTAATTGGACTAGACCTGATATCACCCTTGCCATAAATTTGTTGTCGAGACATGTAAGCAATCCTAACTTATACCATTGGGAAGGAATCAAGAGAATTTTGAGATATCTGAAATCTAGCATTAATGTATGTCTATACCTAGAACCATTCATTTCTGAAAAACCAACTTTGACCTGCTACGCCGATGCAGATTGGGCTACTGATTCAAAAAGCAGAAAAAGCACTTCTGGATATGTTTTTCTTATAAATGGTTGTGCGGTGCACTGGTACACTGGCAAACAGAACTTAATTGCCACCTCTACAGCAGAAGCCGAATACGTTTGCTTATCCAAAGCGGTCAATAATCTAACTTGGTTCGATGATTTATTATGTAATGTGTGGGATGAACCTATTTATCCAATTATCATCAATGAGGATAATAAGGCAGCGATAGATATATCAGCTTCCGAAGCGATAGGTCAATGATCTCGACATATCGATATCAAATATAAACATGTGAGGCAACTGTCATGTATAGAATTCATTAAGGCTGTTCATTGCGATACTAATGAACAAATTGCTGATATCCTCACTAAGCCATTAGCAACCAAACAACATGTATATTTGACTTCAAAACTTAATGTACATATATAAACTTAATAACCCACCATTAGTTAGGTATTTTAGAGGGGGATTTGTTACAGTTGAAAATACCTAACCTACTATCTGTAAATATGTGTGCTTGTGCATATGTCATTGTGTGATGTCATTGTGTTCCTTACCATTGGTTACTACTTACCATTAGCCCTGCCTCCTCTGTATATAAGCTTTCGCTCTTCTCAGATTGATAGCTGTCTAAATGTGTTCCTGAGGAAGAAAATAAATATTATTATTATAAGAAAGTCTACAGTCTCTTATATTGGGCCTAACCAGGATAACCAACTAGCAACACAATGGCATAGGGCTACTAAGGAAGAAATATAACTAGAAGTCAGATAGAATAGAAGTACAAATGTGCATATAATTACTTCCTTATGGGCGAATAAACCTACAGAGAGAAACTCAGAAAGCGAAGGTATAATCTAAATATATAATATACAGATTGTTAAAGCAGAAGGCTTAGAGAGCAGAAGAGAGGAGAGGGAAAAAAGGCAATAAGAAACTATTTTAGTTTACTTTAGTTTACTTTAGCTTATCTAAAAAAGAAACTAGTTAAAATTTAAGGGAATAAGTATAACTGTATTACTTGAAAGACTAGTACAAAACAAACACTTCAAATGATTGATTATTTATAAATGTTTATTGTATAATGTATTTTTATGTTTTTGTCATATGTGTTTTATGTGTTTTATATCTGTTTTAATAAAGTTTATAAATTTTTTTAAAAAATACAAGGAAGATGATAATATACAGGGCCCTGGAATTTTCAGCTTGGCAATATATCTCTTCTGATATTGTTATCCAAGGAAGTGACTATTCAAAGTTTCAGACTATTATAATTTCTGCTTCAGTTTCTATCCTTCCCCAGCTTGCTTTGTATGGCTATTTGTTTTTGTCATGGAGATCAGTATGTGGAGATAAGTCTGTCAGTACAGTTTGGACAATTTTAACCGCCCTAAAATTATAGAACTACAAATTCCAGTATTTTCAGCCTACTTGATCAATGATATGTTTAGCAAACTCCAAAAAACCCAACATAATAAATCTTCACTCCCTCATTCCCTCTGTCCATAACATATTGAAAAGCAACTGTCAATGCATACATTGTAATCAGTATGGGAAAATGCTAGTTGCTGCTCACAATTTTTTGAACATGTGGCTTGTGCAACACAAAAAAATAATACAATGTCATAGTCTGTAAAGAATTACATTATTTATGTAATGTAAGACAGCTTTTGTGCTGTCTGATGAAAAGCAAAAATTCTATTGATTTTTTTTCTCCAGTGTGTTTGTGCTGGGATAGAAAAAGCTCCACCTGTGAATTTCCATTTTTGATCCTGTCTTGATCCTTGAGGGCAGGGAATAAGCTGAATACCTAAAAAATTGGCAATTATAGCTCCAATGACTTAATATGTGACTGAAAATAGGTGACCTATTAGATTCTACTTTCTTTTCAAAGAAAAATGAGACTTAAAATTATTACCAGGTAATACAGAAAGTTTCCAGTTCTGTCCTTGCTATTGCCAGAGAATTGCTGCCGGTGTTAGTGACCTTGATAAACCTTGGTGTGGTTTGGTTTGATTTGAAGTAGCTTTCTATCTTACCAGAAAACCATGATTTAACATCCGGGTTGGTTTGATTATTGCTTCCTTGGTTTGTATCTCTGCTCATCATCTACAGCTCGTTTGGAAAGAGGTGGATTTTGATGGTTGCAATCCATAAAGTCTCTGGCCCTTTCCCTTCCTTTCCTAAGGAATGTCAATTGAGGAAGCCACTTTATTTAGTCCCTGGCAAATAAGACAGGCCCCAATGAGGCAGTATAGGCCTCAGTATAGGCAGATGGAGAGTCTGTTTATTTAGGCCTTGATAAGGATGATTTCCAGCACTTCCTCTGCAGGCTTCTCTTTTCAGTATGCTCTGATATCCACCATCTATATCTATATCCCATTTCCTCCAACCTCTATATCTGCCCTTTCAGCAGTCTTTAAGCTTCGTCAGAGAATAGTTGATGAGATTCCTGGAGTGGCTGTGGAAGGGATTCTTTGCCTTATATGTAGAAAACATTAGATGATCAATAGTCCAATTGGGGAAGACCTCAAGATTGCATAGTGGAAGGCACTACACACAAGATGTGTAGTATCTTCCCAGAACTGAAGAAGCTTCTTGGATGAGAAGCAAAACATCTTCAAGGAAAAACGCACCTTTGGGATACATACAAGAAGGTACTCTGATTCATAATAAAAAATAACATGCTTAAATAAGCAAATTATTCTGTTATAAATACTTAGGAAAAAAAATAATAAATTGTTAAATATTATTTTCCAGTTCTATTGCGTTGTAATCTGATATATTAAACTTAGTCCAAACCAGCAATAATTGTATTGTCCGTTTGTTTCTCTTAGCGGCTTTGTTTTATAGTCTTTTATCTTTTTTCTTACTATGTAGTCTTATTCTTCTTCCAATCAATCAGCGTTCCGAAATCTAAATCACCCTTTTAAGGTCAGGATCCAAATCCAAAAATATAATATAGCTCCTTGTATATTCCTGTTCACCGAATGTCCAGCTTTCCTCCAGTTAATCAGCTACTTTTCCTCTGTCGTAGTTATATCCAAAGTTATATCCAAATAGTTCGATGCTTAAGAGTCAAATAGTCCAAAGTTCTGCTGCTTTATATCCTAGTCTTCGAAAGAAATGTCACCAAAAATGTCGGAAATGACGATAATTTGTAAAAATCCACTCAAATATATTGTTCGTAGTTTATTCCACCTCTCTCCATACTATCGCACAATCTATTTCATTCTCTGGTTGTCCGGTTCAGCCCAATCACTCCGATTGTCAATAGAATCTGATGCAGTCAATTTATATGAGTCCGTCCAGAATCCTTCCTCCGATCTTCAACACACCACACTCCTCACTCTCTCTCCGCTCCCTTCAATATTACACAATCTGTTCTTGCTCTATATTTGTCCATAGTTTGGAAATGTTTCTGAAAACAGAAAAGATGGAAAATGGATACAAGTATAATAAAGGAAAAAGAATACTTACAAATGATAGAAAAGGAAATGAAGATATTTTTTCAAATCAATACAAAGGATCAAACGTCGTTACAAAATTTATGGGATATGACGAAAGCTTATATTAGAGGCCTAACCATTGCATATGTGGCAAAAAGGAAAAATGAAAAACAGAAAATTAGGAATGATCTATTGGAAGAAATTAAGATAGAGGAAGTCAAATTACAACAGCATCCTAATAACAAGATAGTGCAACAAAAACTTAAATTGGCTAAACACAAATTGAATTTAACTACAAAAACTGAAGTGGCACAGAAAATAAGGATGGCAAAGCAGACCAATTTTGAATATGCAAATAAAACCTGGTTGGCTTACAAACTGAAAAAGCAAATGGAAAAAACTCCAGGACGAATCAGAAACCTTACATCATACACATTTGGAGAAGAAAAACATAGTTAAAATGTTCTTTCAAAAACTTTATAGACAGGAAGATGTCCCGGAAGACCAAATTAGAAAATATCTTCATAAAACCAATTTCACACATTTTGAAGAAGAACACAAAGAGATCTTGAACCGGCCCATAACAATGTTCGAACTGATTGAAACCCGCAAAAAAAACAAAAGAACAACAAAACCCCAGGACCAGATGGAATTCCTACTGAATTTTATAAACTCTGCCAGCAATCAATACTGTAGATGAAACAATGTTACAAGTGTTTAACGCAGCATTACTGACAACTGAAATTCCAAAATCCTGGACAGAAACTATCATCACATTAATACACAAAGAAGATACAGACCCGAACCAAGTTAAAAATTACAGACCAATCTCATTACTCAATGTGGATTATAAACTATTTATGTCAATTCTAGCAAAGAGACTCAAAGCAATAATTCTTTTTCAAGAATTTCAATAAATTAACAACGACGTATTTATGGCAGGGAAAGAAGGCTAGAATTAAGATCAAAGCTCTACAAGACTCACGAAACAAAGGGGGTTTGGCATTACCCAATTGGGAACTCTATTACAAGGCTGCAGGTTTGGCTTGGATCAAAGAATGTATAAAATTGGACGATAAAAGAATTCTATACTTAGAAGGCTTCGATCTAGTGTGAGGATGGCACGCCTTCCTATGGGGCAGACTGGACAAACGACATATGTATTTCCAACGACATATAATTAGGGTTTCATTATTTAAGATTTGGCAGGAAATTAAGACAAATCATTATACTAGAATTCCAAAATGGTGGTCCCCGATGGAGGCATTGATACACCCAAATACTCTTGAGATAGGAAAGATGATGCGGTATCAAGATCTATTAAATCAGGAAGGCAAATTTATCCCAAGATATCAACTCCAAGATGGTGGCATAGATATTGATTGGTGGCCGTATACCCAAATGCAATCAAGATACACAGCAGACAAAAAACAATATGGAATTGCAGACAACCTAAATGAATTGGACAAGATCTTACACGGAGCGGAACAAAAGATGATAACCAAAACATACAATTACCTTCTTAGATATAAGTTATTAAAAGAAACAGTCAAGGAAAACATGATAAGGTGGGCCAGAGATATAGGCCACAATATTCAATTGGCAGATTGGGAGAAATTATGGTCACAAAATATTAAAATGACAAGGGCCACAACGTATAAAGAGAATCTCATCAAAATGTTTTATAGATGGCACCTACCACCGGCTCGATTAGCGAAAATGTACCCAAACACCCCCTCATCTTGTTGGAAATGTAAAATTAAAAAAGGGACATACTTTCATGCTTGGTGGAAATGTAAAAAGGCCCAACAATACTGGCAAGACATTAAAAAAATGATTGAGGAAATAACGAATCTACAAGTAGAAGACAGCCCAGAATTCTTTTTATTTGGCATGATAACATCACAATTCACCAAAGAGACAAAATATCTTATTATACACATCCTGACAGCAGCACGATTACTATTTGCTCAAAATTGGAAATTAGATCAACTTCCAATCAAAGACAAAATTATCTCAAAAATAACAGAGTGTGCCGAGATGGACAGATTGACGCTGGAGCTCCAGGACAAAGAAGAAAGTGATTATTACAATGTATGGCACCAATGGTACCAATGGCTGGAAAGGAAAATAAACACAAATGTAGACGATAATAACTAGGGTGAAAGATGATTAGCAATAAGGAGAAGATGTAAAGTTAGCATAAGTCTTAAGTAGTTGAATTAAGAATCAAATATTATTTTCTTATGAACAGATAATGAAAAGAACTAGATACACTGTTGATGACAAAAATCATATAT
Organism: Arizona elegans; assembly: GCA_022577455.1. NCBI lineage: Eukaryota > Metazoa > Chordata > Lepidosauria > Squamata > Colubridae > Arizona > Arizona elegans. The sequence goes on along the minus strand of JAKOOJ010000004.1, from coordinate 110,737,787 downwards.
GTAGAATGTTGTGTGGGTGGTGGGAGTTCTGTTTGGTTTGTATTGTCTTTGTATTTTTGTTTATATTTTAATAATAAAAATAATAAAAAAAATAACATGCTATGGCAAATGCAGATTTTACCGTAGTAATGTTAGTGTTGAGACTTGAATTACATAGATACATCTTTTCAGGGTTTTAAAAGATAATGAGTAAAATATGCTGAAACTTGAAACATTAAATTGTGTTCAGGGGAAATAACATGTAAAAAACAAGGAATCTGCCAAAAGAAAATGCACCAAGGATCTCCCCTTAACCCAAAAAAAATTTATATAGAAAATGTAGTCTTGTAAATATTTGTGGCAGTTCTTTTGTCCAAAGTAAGACTTCACCTTGGACCCCTCTATTCAACTTCTCCATAAAACAATCTTGGATCAGAGACCAATAGTCTTACAAGAGGAAGGACACTGCTTTTTTTTAAATGATCTTAAGACGCTGTATTACTAGGTAGCAGTATTTAGTTGTAGCCATAAAAAGGTGACAAGGTTCTTGATTTATGTTTCTGGAAATGCTAAAAGTGCTGTTGGATGAATAACATCCTTAAAATGCTACAAGGCAGAAGAATAAATAAAATTCTTAGAGGTGATGGAGGAGAAAGTGTTGGCCTTAGAATTTGTCTCTAAGCCAGCTCTGACTTTCCTTGACCTTCCTAAGGACATCAAGAGATGTCACCCAGAGGAACATGCAAATGTTCTCTCATTTCATTACATTTTGGACCTTTTCCTAATGAACAGAGAAATACAAGCAATTAGCTGTGTTTTTCCAGAGAGAAAAGGTCATTGGCATTTCCCTTTTCTGCCAGTGGCCCAGAGACCATAGAAAACAAACTGATGTGAAAGTAGTTCAGTGTACTCACTCTACATCCTGGACCTAAAAGTCATGGCTTGTCCATTAATAACCAACTGATTTTCCCCTTCTACCTTGCTCCATTCATAGAAGTAGGAAATGAATAAATTGTGGTCTCCTAATTACAATATCACATAATCCCAACTTGAATATGCTTCCTTTTTAGCCATGGTAGCTGGAATTTCTAGTTCAACAACATCTGGAAAACCTTAAGTTTGCTATCCTTGACATATGTTAATGCAAAATAAGGATTCCATGACCCAAAAATGACCCAAATCATGAGCCCTAAGAGACAGCAGTAGGCTTTACACATCAAAGTAGCACACAGTACGACTTGTATGATTTTATCTTAATCTAATCACTATAGTGTTAAATGAAAACTATAGAGGCCTGAATTTAATCTTGTAGTTATTCCTGAAAATCACCACCTTCATTCCTATTACGCTTAACCAACAAAATTGCAAACTCAATAGCTACATTCACAGAAGTAGTCTGTGATCAATTTAAACATTGCTAGTGATTTTTTTAATGGCTTAGTATGAGTCATTAGAAAAGTTGACCTGTAGGCTTGCAAGCAGTTAGAAATGAAAAGATGACTGCTTGAAGCCAGCATGATTTTGTTAAAAATAGGACATGCCAGATTAAACTTCTGCTTTTCCTTTTAAACAAAATTACTTGACAAAAGGAATGCTATGGATGTTGTATACTTAGATTGAATTAAAACAGTACAATGTGGAAAGAATGGCTCCCTATTACAATTCCAGTTAACAACCACAGCTAATGTGAGATGTTTATGATTTTATTTCAACGTGGAATAAGGTTTCCAATAGTTCACTGGGCCCAGTGCTCTTCAATATTTCCATAAATTACTTAGATAAAGGGAAAGAAGAGATGTTCATGAAATTTGCAAATGACACAAAATGGGGGATGGATTGCTAACACTTCAGAAAAATTCAAAATTCAAAACCATCGATGATTTCAGTATTTATTATCTATCTATCTATCTATCTATCTATCTATCTATCTATCTATCTATCATCTATCTATCTATTTATTTATCTATCTATCTATAAAATTTATTAGCTGCCCATCTTACCATAAGTTAATTCTGGGCGGCTTACAGGCATAAAAATATATATCTACATTAAAACATAAATAAATTAAAAGCAAAGATAAAAATTTAAGGACACATGGAGAGTGGAGGGGCGTGGAATGTGGGGGACAGGTGGGATCTGTTGTTAATCAACCACTTCCACTGTACCGTTCCCCATTGGGAGCCAGGTCTTTAGGCCCTTATGAAAGGATAGGAGGGTAGGGACCAACCTCACGTTGGGGGACCCAAGATGTTCCAGAGGACAGGAGCAACAGCAGAGAAGGCCCTCCTCCTGGACCCCACCAGCTGGAGTAATCAGGCTAATGAGACCCGTAGTATGCCTCCTCTACTGGCGCGAATGAGACGGGCCAATCCCAGTGGGGTGACAGTCCCTCAAGTATCCTGGATAGGTATTGAGACCTAACTAACAATCTGAGGTTCAATTATAAGAAATATAGGTTCTATGTGAAAGTAGTAAAAGACATGAATGAGTGCAGAATAGGTGGTGATACCTGGCTCAGCTTGTGAGACAGAATTCAGCATTCTGGTAGACAACAGATTATAAATTATTTATTTATTTTTATTTTATTGCAATTTATATGCTGCCCTTCTCCCGAAGGACTCAGGGCAGCTTACAAGATAAAAATTCAACAATATGAATTAAATATAAATTAAAATCCAATTAAAATTAATTAAAATTATTACAATGTAACCCCCCCCCAAAAAAAATACAATCATGTGCTATATCAAAAGAAATGTAGCATTGAAATCATGTGATATGATAGTTCTGCTGTATGCTGCATTGGTCAGATTGCAGTTGAAATATGGTATGCTGTTCTGGTTTTTATAACACAAGAAGGACTTTGAGAAGCTGAAAAGAGTGTGGAAGAAAACACCAAAGAAGATGAGGATCAAGGAGGCTGAATCCTGTGAAAAGAATTAGGTATATTTAACCTAAAGAAAGACTCAATAGCAGTCTTCCAGTACTTGAAAAGTTGTCCCAGGGAAGAATGTAGAGTTATTCTCCATAGACTAGGACAAGTACCAGTGGGAAGCTTTACAGAGAGAGATTGAAGCTCCAAATAAGGAAGAATTTCCTAAGATATATTCAGCAATGCTTCCTGGAGTCATGGGTATGCTATTACTGGATATTTTCAAGTAAAGGTTGAATAGCCATTTGTCTGGGGTAGTTTAAGGATTCCTGCCCTTGGAAGAGAGTTGGACTAAAATCTTATGATTCTATGGCTGTTAAAATTAAGATGTAATGTACTGAACAAACCCAGAAAATGGATTAACAATATAATGTTATATTAATTCACTCATGTAGCATTCACCATTTTCCAGCATGACCTTCTTCAGAGTTTTGCTAAATGAACTCTTTAATCCAGGCCTGTCAAATGGCGGCCCATGGCCAGATAGGTCACATACAGGCCACGCTCGCCCAGCTCCACAAAGGCAAAAACATCGCAATACATCACAATCCGGCCCGTGACGTGATTAAATTTGACACCCGTGTTTTTAATGCTAAGTTAATTGGAAGAAAGTTGGCATACATTTGTTCTTTGTGGCATGTTCACTTTAAATGTATAGCCTCACCCATTGGTCCTCCAGGTATTACTGGATTTTCTTCAGTGACTCTTTTTTGAGGCTGAATGGACATGGTCAAACAACACTTGTATGGCTTTGCATTTCAGCCATTGCTTCCAAATGACCAATGCAGCTAGCAAACTTGAAATCAAGTCTTGCTGTTTTATTCTTCATAACATGATACTTAAAGGCATATTACCTCTGAACTTGACATAAGTTTAATGGATAGCTGCTAGTTGATCTATCCTCCATCAATTTGTCTGATGCTCTCTAAAGCCTGGTAATCAAATTGACAATGTTATCATATCTTGCCTGTGGTAAATGTTATAACTTCATACATTGTACGAAGCACCTTAATTCAGTTTAATTTTTGACCTACAGTTAAATCAGTGAACTCTCGTTCAAGATGAGCAGGAGAGAGACTTGGAGAATTTTCATTCTCCTTTTAAAACCAATTTACCTTTTAAAACAAAACTATATAATTCAGTTGCCTTTATGTTATACTTGAGAGAATTGAGAGATACTGTTTGTCAGAAATGCTACACGATGTGTTTCATTTTAAAACCAGTCCATAGTATGGTGTCAGGGACAAATATTCAGAATATGTGATCAGTTGGTACTTCAAAACATAAAGGCTAATTGAATTAGCATTCAAAATTGTCAGTGAAAAAACCACTGTAAAATATTCTAAGTGTACTTTACTTTACTTTACTTTTATTATATTTATATACCGCCCTTCTCCCAAAGGACTCAGGGCGGTGAACAGCCATGGTAAAAACAGTATACAAGACAAAAAATTTAAAAACTTATTAAAATAATTCAGTCACTGGCCAAATTTAAAACACTCAGCTAAAATCGTTATTTAAAACCCCTATCAAAACCCAATTAAAATCCTTTATCCCGTCAGACCGGCTTGCTGGAATAATAGGGACTTCAAAGCACGATGGAAGGCACGGAGGTCGGGGATCCTTCGTATGTCCGGGGGCAATTCATTCCATAGGGCCGGGGCCCCCAAGAGAATGCTCTCCCCCTGGGGGTTGCCAGCCTACATTGTTTGGCCAACGGCACCCTGAGGAGGCCCTCTCTGTGGGAGCGTACTGGTCGGTGGGAGGCAGTCGGTGGCAGAATGCAGTCCTGTAGATAACCAGGTCCTAAGCCAGTCTCAGCTATGTTTTTACATATGAGCCTGCTGTATTATATGTGGTGCTTTCTGGTTAGAGTTAGCCCATATCTTTATCTGACCTTTCCACTATGCCTACAATGCAAACTTGTTAACCTTGCGATCTCCTACTCTTTAACTGAAATTTGTATCTTAGACAATGCAGCCAGTAGTCACAGAAGATGGAAATTATGTTCAGTCACATCTGGAGTATGACCTAGGCCCTATCCCTTGGTTAGACTTATTTCATCTGTTTCTATCCAGCCCCTGGTAACCAAAAGAAAACAGGCTAATGTTCTGTGATAGTCTTCTCTCTGCATGTATTTGTCTACTCCTCTTAAACTTTCGCTCTAAGAATAAGCAAGAGCTGCATCTTTGGTGAGATTTTGTTTTAGCTGCACAAAGTGATCGCTGATGCACTTGAATGAAAAAGTGCTGTTATTGACACTTATTTTGTCCATTAGCCAATTTTCATTCTACTGTGTTATGCTTTGGTCCAGTCCACCAATCTTTTCTTAAGACCTCAGGCTGTCTCAGCTTCCCTTATGTACATTGGGGATTTCCCCCCCCCCTTCGTTATTTTGGTACTTGGAAAGAACACTTAAAGAAGAATTCAAAGAATCATCACTTTGCATCATACTTTGATGTAGAAGAACTGAAAGTGCAACTGAGCAAAGGGCACATTTCATTGCCTGCAGTGAGTAATTATTTTTATTATTGAATAAACATTTTGCTTACTTGTTTGGCTATTTGTATGAACTAAATATGTGATTGACTGAATTTATAAAAACTGGAAGACTCCTAAATTTTCTTAGGAATGCTGGTGAATTTCCTTCTTGCAGCCTGATGGGAGCCCATCTAAATCAATAACCATTTTTTATATTTAAAGTATTGCTGTCCTCTGGAATCATCTTAGAGATTTTATACTCTTGGGCCTTTCAAAAATACAGAATTCCTAGTATAGGCATGCTTCCTCTGCATTCCCAATTTAGCAGTTGGTCTTTACTACCAAAATATAATGGTGTAGTCTCTAAAACACCCGAAGGCAGAGCAGAGCAGGGCAAAAAGTAACAGACACAAATTTATCAAGGAGAAATCCAACACTAGAACTAAGGAGAAATTTCCTGACAGTGGAAGCAATCAATGGAATGGTTTGTCTCCAGAAGTTACGGATTCTTCATCACTGGAGGTTTTTAAGAAGAGATTGGACAGCCATTTGACTGGAATAGTATAGGGTCTCCTGCTTGAGCAGAGTTTGGACTAGAATCAACTAGAACTTCCAACATCCCTTCCAATTTAGGTATTCTAAAAAAAATTATGTGTGTAGGTTAGGATTGGGAGTATATTTACAGAATATTCTAAAAAGAGTTCCCACATTCAAATATTATTGGGGTTTGGGAACATTTTCTAGCATAGCATCTGATGGCTGCCAGATTCTCCCAAAGCAGTAGTTATATTTTTAGAATCATATATATATTACAGGAGTGTAATGGTAATAAAGCCATGAAAGTTTTAAAGGAGTTTAATGCAATAGCTTTAATGCAGAAAATATGAGTGCTTAAAGCAGTGTTAGGTTTTGAAGCACACAGAATATCAAAAGTTTATATGAGCAACACCCATGGTTGTTATTGGAATAAAAATATTATACTATACATGTTCTTTCTTTATTTTAATATATTGAATATGTCTTAATAGCAGCAAATTTCATCAAAGTACAGTGAGATTTGTTTAAGAAAGTTTTAACAGTCAGGTACAGTGTTCAGTTCCTGTTGAGATTTTATGTTCAATCTTTCAGTGAATGCTAAAAATCTTCTTTCAAAAAAAAAAAAAAAATACACCAAAGGTTACATGACCTTCTGCACCTTTCACTTACAGCTCATGTTCTTTGTGAGATTTCATCTAGATATTTTCCAAAGACAATGTTATTTCAATAGTTTTGGTGTGACCTCTGAGGCAAATTTGAATTTATTTGGCCAGTGAAACTGAATGGATTCAAAATAAACAAAAGGCATTCTCTTAGATCTTGGGACCAGAATACTTACATGCGGCCTCGGAAAACCTAGTTGTTTGCTGATCCTAGTTAGAGAAGCACTGGATGAGAGTTCTTCCATTTGTTAAACATGCAAGATACTTCAAGAACTGATACAGGTAATCCTCGAGATACGAAAGATCATTTAGTGACCTTTCAAAGTTACAACAGACTTCCCAAAAGCCATATACGACCATGATTCAAAGATAAGAATTTTACAAAAGTTATCTGGCGACTTCATATCTTTGCAGAGACGCTGAAGCATGCCCACCTATCTCTTTCCCCTACCCTACCCTTGCCCTGCTGGGTCCCTGGGAGACTGGGCCTGCTTTGCCCCCCTGTTCCACCCCCCACAATGCCTTGCTTACCTTCCGGAGATCTACAGAATTCAGTATTATAGGCCATTCTTACTGGGTCACGTGGAGCAGCTGTTTGGAAACTGACCTCGGCAAAGCAGCATATCCCCTGCCTTCTGCTTTTCTGCATGATCTCTTAAACTCAAAAGAGGATAATAGTTTGTGCTTTGTAGTTTCTATATTTACTCGTGAAAAAAGTTTTAAAAGGAAGGGTGAGAAACGAGCAGTGAGAGCAGACAATGAAGCAGGGTGAAATGCTCCCGGTTCAGACCGGATCACCTGATCTGGTAGCAATGGTGGCGGGTGGTTCAGAGAACTGGTAGCAAAAATCCCTGCCCCCCCTCATGCCCAGCTGAGCCGCGCAATCATCAGAGGCTTTTTTTTTTAACTTTTAAAAACATTTTTTCTAAAATCTCTTCGACTGAAGAGGTTGTAGAAAAAAATGCTTTTAAAAGAAAAAAAGCCTTTGACGATTAGGCAACTCAGCTGGGATCGTCAGAGCCTTTTAAAAGCATTTTTTTAACAACCTCTTCAGCTGATATATATAGAGTAACTAGCAAAATATAAAATCAGGAAATGACTTGACCATAGAAGTTTCTGAAAGAACTGAAAAGATTTGGGCCAAAGAAAATGATTCCCAATTTGGAGAGTATCCAGGTTTATGGTGTTCGGACAGAGCAGCTCACTTATCACTTATTGTTTGTTTCCACATGCTTGTCAAGTCCCAAAAGTGCTTTTTCAAAAGGCAGCTGGAATTTGTTTTCCCTTGAAAATGTTTTGCTTCTCATCCAAGAAGCTTTTTCAGTTCTGACGGAACTGAAGAACTGAAGAAGCTTCTTGGATGAGAAGTAAAACCTCTTCAAGGAAAAGCAAAGTCCAGTTGCCTTTTGAAAAAGCACCTTTGGGGCAGCCATGACCTGGATGACTGAGAATCTCTATAGACAACTGATTTGAAGAGCCAAATCCTCCATCTCTCAACACCAACCGAAAAGCAAGGTAGTTGTGGACAAATCCACATTTTCAACTACAGAATTTGCATGCAAGTGATTTTAGGAGATTGGTAGTATCCCATTCTTTTTCTTCTTCAGATTAGCTTCTTGTCTCTCCATTCCTATATGACTGCCTGCAACTGACCTCATTGACAGAAATGTCCTCTCAACTAACATCTTGTGACAGCTTTTCCATCAGACTACAATAAAAGAAGGAAAAACAGGCCATTCCATCTGCTCCTCTGAAAAATGAGCTTTTTTGGCTCTTCCTCTCCCTGAATTGTTTCTGTCCCATCTAGTTATTATGTGTAACATGGAATTAGAACTGATGCCTGGGGTTGCTTGGCTCTTTCTTCTCTTTTATCCCTTTTGTGCCATGTCTTTTAGATTGTAAACCCGAGGGAAGATCTCTTTTTTTGTATGTACTTGGTTTTCTTTGTTTGCTTTAATCTCTAAACTCACTGGAAGCTTTTTGTCTGAACAACAAGATATTTTTAAAAAGCTACTTTCAGTCACCTAAGAAAAAACATTCCGTGTGTGCTTTAGTGTATGGTTACTATGCACTAAATGTACTGAATTTCATCCCTGGACTTGAGGTGTTTCAGGCATGACAAGGAAGGCTAGGATACAGCTATTCCAAAATTTTATCTTAAATACTGTAATTTTCACTAGTAGGCTCTTTGGAACCTAGTTTGGAACTTAATTAATCACCTAGTATCTAGTTATTAATTTTTATCCAAACCAAAGAATGTAAATTATTTCTTAATCAACTTGATCTTTCATTTTACTAAATGCTTTACATTTGACCAAATGTTTTAAATTTCCCTTTGGAAGCAGTAGGTCTGGAAATTGCAGGTTGATATTTTAAAATCATTTTCCTGATGCTGATCTTTTTAGTCATGGAAGTTGTAGTTTATCATCCCTGAAATACATTGATTACAGGAAGGCAATTTTAAGCAAAGCATTCCAACTTTTTTTCCTTATTATAAATAATAGTTCCTTGTTATATATAATTTTTATTAAAGAAATTTTTAAAAGAATAAAAGGATAAAAGAAAAATATAAGAAAGTAAAGAAAACTAATAACTAATTATTTAAAAATACAAAGAAATAAAGGCTTCTGTTCTTCAGTTATAAGTACATTTATATTTTACCCTCTCTTTCTAATATTATTGAAACATAATTTCTTCTTTCTATAATCTATCTTTTCTAAACATCAAATTTATAAATCACAAGTTCATTTTTTTCTCTTTTTTCCCCAGCAAAAAGTCCATAGGAGTTTCCAGTCACAAATAAATGCAATTATTGTCCTTTCTCTAATCAAACAAGTCAATTTTTCATGTCTACTGATTCTGCCACATTTTCCAGCTATTCCTTTATTGAGTATTTTCATTTGCACACATATAGTAACCTTGTATTACTGTGTGTATTTGAGCTAACATTTTCTGACTTTTTTGCAAATACACCAGGCATAATAAAATGGACTTTTCATATTTTTTACATTTTCAACATAAATTCGAACTACTTTTATATATTCTAGATATTTTTTCTGGAGTCATGTATCAGCAAGAACATCATTTTATATAAGTTTTAAATTATAGTGTAATATAAATTTCAGCCCTTTCAACTACATTTTTCCCATTGTGACTTCAGTACAGTATATCCAAAATTCTTAGCCCATTTTATCACACACAAACTTACTTGTTCTTTTTGGGTTACAAATTCAACAAGAGTTTAACAATTGCACAATCATCATTTGTACATAATTGAGCTTCAAATTCTGCTTTGTGCTGTTTGGTACCAAATGTCCTCTTATCTATCTTAAATCTTTCTCTTAACTGTGCATATGAAACCGTTAAAAAACTAAATCCTCTGTGGTTAGGGGAGTCAGTCACTCTAACACTCTTCATTTCATCTTATAGTCTCCAAGCTCTTGTTGTAATAGCTCTCTATCTGTTAACAGCTCTCTATATATTAACCATGAGAGATGGTTTCGTTTTTTATAAAATGATTCTTGTGCTGAAACCCATAAATACATTTTCAGGCACCATCTGGATTAACATACTGTATATTCCATATTCCAATTTGACACTTCTAATAAAGTGATTTTTTATTGTACAAAAAAACCATCATGTCTTTCAAACCTCAGGTTGTGCTCTTCTGGTTATTTGTCAGAAAAAGTAAACACATTTTTTTCATCCAGACGAAGTAGCAGGCTGTAAAATACAATTTCAAATCAGGTAGCCGCCCTGAGTCTTCGGAGAGGGGCGGCATACAAATTGAATTAATAAATAATAAATAAATAAATAGTCCCAATTATTCCTTTGCGTCTCAGAGGATTTTATATTAACTGTAACCTTTGCCTTTTTCTATTGTCATATAGACAATAGAACAACAAATCTGGACAAAAGTTATCCAGATTACCTGAATTGAAGAATGGTCCTTTGAGGAGGGGACACACCACTGACACTTTAAGAATTGGCAGATCCACGCAGTCTCTCAAGGGTGAGTTAACTACTGCCCAGACCCATTCACAAATCCTCTCCTGCAAAGCCTTAATTATCTAGGAGGGGCATAGATCTAACACAAGTGGCTGAACTAACACCTGAGAGGCTCCTTTCTAGTTCTTGGTCACCACAAAGATGTTGAGACTCTAGAAAGAGTGCAAAGAAGAACAACAAAGATGATTAGGGGACTGGAGGCTAAAATATATGAAGAACGTTACAGGAACTGGGCATGGCTAGTCTAGTGAAGAGAAGGACCAGGGTAGACATGATAGCAATATTCCAATATCTGAAGGGCTATCACAGAGAGAGGAAATCAACCTATTTTCCAAAGAACCTGAAGGCCAGACAAGGAATAATGGATGGAAACTGATCAAGGACAGATTCAATCTAGAAATAAGGAGAAATTTTCTGACAGTAAGAACAATCAACCAATGGAACAGCTTGCCTTCAGACGTTGTGGGAGCTTCACCACTGGAAGCTTTCAAGAAGAGACTGGACTGCCATCTGTCAGAAATGGTGTAGGATATCCTGCTTGGGGGGCGGGAGTTGGACTAGATGACCTACAAGGTATCTTCCAACTCTGTTATTCTGTTATCTCAAACTCTTCCCAGATCATTTTGCAAGATGCAACCCCCACCACCTCCACTGACTCTACTATAAGCTAGAGTCCAATGTAGAGCGAATTCATATCAATGTTCTTATATTCATATCTTTTATTTGTTTAGTATAGCAAAGGTACAGTGCCTGGAGCTATTATGTTTCTGCCTTGGTTTCTAAAATGGATTGGATCTGATAAACTGAAGATGTTTTACATATGCATGCCCTTTACTTCATCCTTCTGCATTTGGATTGAAGTCTGATTTGCACCTATCACCGAAGGAAATGGTAGAATGCAGTTTGTTAATTCTGTTTTGAGTGTTATTCCCTCTACAAAACAATGTGCAAATGGAAAAGTAGCACAGAGATTTCATATCTGGTTTTGCCAAAATAGCAATATGTTTTTTTTAAAAAAAAAAATTAGGTGAGCTTCACAAATTTGTTGAATTATCTACAGTGTGTATTACAGTCCATTTAATACCTTAGTTTCATACCATCTCGTTCTGTGTGGATCAAGCTTACACTGTTGTTAGGATCTTAAAAACTGAATGTGTTGGAACTTAAAGCCATTGATGGGCATTGTGTTTCAGGTGATAAGAAAATACTGTCTGCACATTGTCTGTTTTTTTACAACAAACAGATAAGATGCTTGCTACAAATTGCAGCTTGTATGCCGTTCTCCTCCCTTAGAGGTCTATCTGTTTACACTGCAACCAGCTACATCTCCCTGGTGAGGCTATTTACCTTCTCTCCTGCCTTTGCTTGTGGGGATGTGCACATTTTAAAAATGATTCAAAAGAAAAGCTTCATGTGTCTCACAAATGCAGCATTTCCCTATTATTCTTTTGTAAATAGCCTGATTTCTTCTTTCCACAAGAATATGAAAAATGTTGGATCACTTTTATGAATAGTAGAGAGATGCTGAACTTTCATGAAGTCCAAAATCATTTTTTTAAAATGAGTACAGAATTGCTACTGCAACATTTGTCCTAGCAATAGAGCCTTTTAGAGGGTTGGGGAATCTGGAACAAAACACTGTGGAATGAGACTGCTTATATTTTGCCTTTATAATAACAAATACATAAACGTAGTGGTCCTAATGATTCAGTTGGTTTTGATCACCTCAGCAATTGCCACTAAGACATCAACAAACAGATAGGGAGGGGGAGGGGGAGAGAGACAGGAGGAACTCTTCCCACTTCATTTTAAAAAAAAAACACTGTAGTGGCTCTAGTGTAGCTCTCTGGTAGGCATGAGTGTTGTTTTATCAGCAATTTAATATTCTTTAATTCTCAGGCTCATTTGTCAAGCAATGCTTAATAGGTTGTTAACCAACCATTTCTGTTCCAATTGAGCTCTGTCTCCTGTCAGGGTTTGCAACTCATGATTGCCTTCTTGAAAATGAGCTGCTAAGAGTAAGGTGACCAAGAATAAAGAATTAGTATGACTGCAGGAGGAGAGAGAAAGGGGCCCTAGAAGACCCTCAGCCCACTATTGGCAGAACAGTGTGAGAATGTAAAAGCTCTGGGCAATAGCTGTTTGGGAAAAGGTTAGAGAGAACCCAGGTGATCAAATGTCTCTGTGGTCCAAGGACAAGAGTGTGAGTCCATCAGGGTTGCCATGGAGATGCTATTAGTAAAGTCACACTAAACATCTTGACTGTAGGAAATAAAAGTCTGGCTGGAGCCAATGCTAACCCAGAGTGAGGTCCAGCAAGAAAAATGAGGTTTTGAGAAATAGGATGGAGAGGGACAATTGAAAATTGAGGAAACGTAACATACAGCTCTGGAGGTGGTCCAAATAGCGGTGCCAGAATAGAAAGTCACAGAGCCCAAAGAGCTGTACTATTTTGAAGCTCTGAAAGAACAGCTGACTAGAAACAACAGCAGAATTAATCTGACAGGAAGCAAGGCAGTGAATATTGGAGAAAAGAAAAAGTGGAAGAGACAACTCTGAGGTTTAACTTTCAAGATCAGGATTGCTACTGTCACATATATTGTTAGAGCAAATCATTGTGCACAGCTTCTTGCCCTTGAGGAGTTTATGAACATCCTCCAGCAACCTGGTGCTTGCCTGAAGCATTGGGACTACAACTTTCAGAATCAGGGAGCTTAGCGGGATTCTATGGATTCATTCTTGATCCAGGAGTACATCTGGGATCACCGGATTTTAGTAATAAGGTTTAGAAATGTGTGGCTTTTTTTAGCATTCCGAATTGCTGTTTCTCAGAACAGGTGTCTTTCCCCTCATCTCAGATTCCAGGAAGCAAGAACTTTCTGCTCTGAAGTAAATAGCTGCATGTATCCTTACCTGGAATCATCCAGATTGAGGCAGGGATAAATTCAAAGGATCAATTGTAAAATGCTAACCAAAGCTTTTTCACAACCCCATTGTTTCATTGTAATTCCTCTGTTCTCAATATCTCTGAATAATGTAAGTCATTCTCTGTTGTTTATCCCTTGAATCTATTAATCAGAGCTATCCTGTGCTGTGCTGTGGGCTGGTATATTGTTGTGGTTAAGACACCAGGCTAGAAACAGGGAGACTGTGAGTCAGAAGGCTAGACCATGAGTTAGAATTAAACCAGGGGTCTGCAATCTTAAGCACTCAAAGAGCCATTTGGAACCTGTTTCCCACAGGAAAAAAAAACACTGGGAGCCACAAAACCTGGGTGGACATGGCCAGCTCCACATCACTCATTCCCACCCAGTCACATGACACCCCCAAGCCACACCTACCCACCAGGTCATTAGGACAGAGAACCGGTTGTTTAAAAAGAACACTGGGAACTCCCCCTCTCTTTCTGTCTCTCTCTCTCTCTGTGTATCTCTCTCTCCCCCTCTCCCCTCTCTCTGTATCTTCCCCGCTCTCTCTGTGTCTCTCTATGTCTCTCTCTCCCCCGTGTCTGTATCTCTCTCCCTCTCTTCCTCTCTCTCTCTCCCATTCTCTTCCTGTAGCTCTTTCTCTCTATCTCTCTTTCCCCCACCCCTTATCTTCCCCCTCTCTCTGTATCCCATTGTGTGTATCTATGTCTCTCTCTCTCCCCCTCTGTGTCTCTCTATGTCTCTCTCTCTCCATTTCTCTATGTCTCTCTCTCCCCTCTTTCCCCCTCTCTCTGTATCTTCCCCTCTCTCCCCCCCTGTATCTTTCTACATCTCTCTCTCCCCCTCTCTCTCCCCCCTCTCTCTGTATCTCTCTCCCTCTCTCTGTGTGTATCTCTCTCTCAACCTGCGGAGACCTGGTTAAGCATCTCCCCAAGCGACCGAGGCACACCCAGCACCAATAAGAGCTGGAAGAAGCTCCAGTAAGAGTGAGGCACTGGAGAATCAGCCCAGACCGCTTCTCCATCCCCCACCATCGCCCTTACCTTCTCAGGCAAGGCGATGAGTGACTGGGAGGGGAGGGCGAGGGGCGGAGCCAGCCAGTGACAGGGAACCACAGCAGAGGGACTGGGATGGGATGGGTCAGGGAGCCACAGCAGAGGGCCTAAAGAGCTTGCGGCTCTGGAGCTCCGGAGCTGTGGGTTGCTGACACCCAAGTTAGACCATGAGTCAAATACTCAAGAGTCAGACTTAGCTTTGGGGAGAAGAATAGACATTTGGAGTAACAAAATATTAAATCTATGACATGGGAAATGGAAAAAAAAATGCTTATATATGTGCAAAGTGTAAGTCCCAGATTTTTAAAAATTAGAATGTTTCTAAGCAAGATTCATCGCCGCTCTTTATGCCAATTAAACACTAACTAAATTTCAGTATATAGTGGACATTGGTTATAATATATAATATAATATAATAATATAATATATTCAGTTTTAAAATGTCTCTCTTCCACATCCTGTCCTGCATCAGTGACATTCTCACACTTGCATGGATAGCATAAAAGAGACTCAAAATCACATTCTTACAACACTATCTTAAAATCTGTGGTCAGTTTTTGAATGCTTTGTAGATGATTTTAAGATTGCATAATATGCGTGTTGCAGTGACCACAGACTTGTATGAGCAGTCAAGGTTGCAACTGTATTGATAAGAGGGAGGAAGATATATTACTCACTGCAGGAGTCTACAGGAAGGCTCTTTTTCTGGACAATTGTGGAATTGTCCTGCTTCTCAAGCCTTAAGGGAGAAATTGTTAGTGTTTATCCAAACTAACCTTCAACTTGTTAGCAGCAATCCATCTTTGCTGTCTCATCTTGAAAGCTGCCGGCAGCAGATATTTATATCCATAACAATCATAACTGCCTGAATTGGTTATTTACATGGATATTATATGGACCTATAAATATTCTGCTTGCTGCAAGAATAATTAAGCATTGTTGTGGTGATGCAAAAAACGACTGAGAATAAAATACAACTTCAAAAACTCATATATTCAAAGATGTTGGCTCCTATCTCTCAATTCATCCATCCCCTCCTTTATGCAATCTGTAGAGCTGCTCTGGGAAATACGGTTGAATTACTTTGTGATGCAAACAGCACTTTCCCTTTCAGGCTAGAAACAAATGCAATGAAAATAAACAGTTAAAAATCGCTGCTTTCCCACAATAATCAAAATTACTTGCTTCTCAGGCAACTCTTCTCATGGTAGACAAGTCCTTCAAATTTGTTTGCAGTACACCCTTGTTTTTTTTTTTAAAGATAGTGTTTTAGAGGTAAGGGGCACTGAAGCTAAGGGAAAAGTTGGATAAATTTTCACGCAGAAGGCTTGTGAATGGAGTGGTTCTATCTGCTGGACAAAAGTGTATTTCTAGATTGGAGTAGTATATGAGCTTCAGTCAACTGATGGATGGTGAAGCCAAGGTGAGCTGTCTCTTATGCACCACACAGATCATGAATATAATTTAATATAATTTAGCCAAGCAGTGCATACATTTCTATTTTCTACTTTCCCAGATGCCATTCTTTTGTTATGATAGATAATAATTACAAGAGCCAAGTGCAGCAATAATCATGGAATCGGTTCATAAAATGAAAATCAGCGTAACCATAAGAAGGCCCTCAGCTTGCATGGAAAATCATTAGTGCTTTCCAGTGGGGATAATTTCATAAGGAGAGCACTGCAGCCAATCAACCTCTTTCTCATATCACTATCTGTCTCACTTTGAATGAGTTTTGGATAGAGAAAAGGCTTCAAACGTGAACTGAACATAACAGATGTAGCTTCATTTCTCAGCTGTTTCTGTGTCTCTCTTAAGTGTGCAACAATTCTTATATCATTTCTCCACAACCTATTGCCTTCTAGATGTGCTGGATTATATGGAGATGGAAGTATAGGTAGGAGTTAGGAGCTAAGTAGGAGTTATAGCTCTTTTAATAGTTCAGTCTGGAAAGCTGTCTTCATAGGAAAACAGCTTGCTTATTCTTACTGATGTTCATTATTGCACAGTTGCAGGAGTGCCAAGTGTATACCCTAATTTTTTTTTTTTCGGAATAAGAGCACATGCTTTAAAGTTCATACGGCAATCACAAGGAGTAATTTCACCTTGTGCTGGAGCTGGTCACATATAACAATAGCTGACACCTTGTGTTGGCTGATGGCCTAAAGAGTTTTTACACAGCTTGAGTTGCCTTTTATTACTATTTAGAACCACTGGGCCTCTGAATACCATTTTCAGAGGATAGCAGGAAAAGCATTACTGTTCTCATTCAGTTTTCAAATCACCGAAGCCATTTAGCTGGTCACTGCAGGAATAGGCTACTAGACCAGATATGCTCTTTTGTTAAGTGAGACCCTGAGATGGGAATTGTTGTAAAAATTGTCCCTGATGAACATGCTACCCCATTTTCATGAGAGACAGAATAACATGACCCTATACAAATAGTAAGGAGTATTTTGTTACTTGTAACTTGTTATTTAATCAACTTTTGGGATCAAAAATTGATCAACTTTTTTTTTAAAAAAACTATTTATTGAGAATTTTACATAAAGAAAAGACAAAACTAAAGAGAAAAGGAAAAAGTGCAAGAAGAAAAAACTGAAGTTATGAAATGACTTGTTATCTTCTCTACAACAGATAGTTATGATCTTATATAATCTATAACCTACACACTCTTCCCAGAAGATATGCATATCCCTTCAACCATTATGATTGATATTCTTCTTGAGTTCACAATTTGGGAATGCTAGTTATCTTCAGATGTAGTTGGATGTAGGAGTGAATGTATTTATTATTGTATAGTTATAGTTAGCAATCATCTGAATCACTTCCTGAGATATCAGAGTTAGTAACAATTATCCATGTCTTGGATGCAGTCCTTCTTGTTTGTTGCAAGGAGTTTCACCTAGGGCTGCCCTTTAAAGTATCCAGAAATCTTTGCAAAATGAGGCAGTTAAATTGCTAGCTGTGCAGGCTACAAAGTTTATATGAAAGAGTTGCACTGGCTATTAATTGCCTACTGAGCACAAATGAAGGAACCAGTGTTGACCTTTAAAACCCTAAATTGTTTTGATTATCTTGCAAGCCTCTACCCAGTTCTGAGGCCAGGAGAAGCCCTTCTGAAGATACACTTATTATCAGAACCTCAACTATCAAATAAATAGAAAAGGGCCTTCTGTGAAGTTTCCAAGCTCTGAAATGTGCTAAGAAGGTGTCTTTGACTTCGCTAGGATTTAGGAAGATGGTTAAAAAAAATACATATTTTACTAATATGTAAACTTTTTTAATAGGGCATGTTAAGTTTTGATTGCATTTTGTTGTTGTTTATACTCTGTATTTTTTTAAAAAAATAATAATTGTAACCCATATAGGGTTGGAATAAACAGAAAGGCAGAATATAAATCCAATAACAAGATAAATAGTTGCTTGAGATGGCAAAGCTGACCTGAGAAAAAAATAACAAAATTCTTTTTGAAAGACTGAAAATCTGATCTGGACTTTTTCTACTGAAAGAAGAAAAAGATGCTACAATTTGCACATTTTAAAAAGGTATTCAGTGAGGGTCTGAAGGGATTTGTGTAACATCTGAAAGTGAGGAGATATAAGATTCTAATTTGTTGAAGAAAAGGTTGGAAGTTGTTATATTTCATAACTTTAGTTGCTTTCATTGTTTTCTTTGCACTTTTTTCTTTTGTTTTGCTTTTATCTTTATTTTATTTTATGTAAAATTCTCAATAAATATAAATAATAAAATAAATGTGGATGAAATTTAAATCTGTGACATTGACCTCTTATGGTTCACTTCAAGTTATAGATAAAACACTCAGGCTAAAAATGAAGGGATCCAACTCTCCCAAAAGTGTAGGGAGTTGGATCCCTTCTTATGCAAAAATCAATTAAACCATTAAAATTCTGGACTAAGAAAAGCTAAAGCCCACAATTTATTTTAAGAAAAATTGAATTTGCCATTGGAAAGAATCATAGACAACTGTGTCATAATTGGTAAGAAAAAAACTGAAAAGCACAATTGAGTAAAACCTACCTAATATTGGTGTCACACCAACCGTGGAACACAGCTGTATCTTAAGATAAAATTATATTTGCCTTGCCTGAAATGCTTCCTATAATCTCAGGTATACATCAAAGTAGTCTTTCACAACTGGCAACCTCCAGATGTGGGGAACTGTAATTCTCTGGTTAAACAAAGCTCCTTAGAGCAATGAGCAGGAATAAATTTGAAGGGTGGAGCTTTCCATCTGCTAAGGAACAGGGAATACATGGTCATGCATGTGTATAACATTTGCCTCCAGCTGGCTTCTCAATAAATTGGCAGTTTCTCTTTGCTAAATATTTGACAACATTCACAGATTGCCACAATGGGTGCGTTGATGAATCCATTTGGCCTCAACTCAAGCCAGTAAAATTATTGGTGTCCAGCATGACTCCTCTAGCCCTTTGTCACTGAGAAATTAGAGATATTGGAAAGAGTAGGAAATGTTAAGCTCTGATTCATACTTTGCAAATATTTCTAGCATTGCAAGAAACTGTGCATAGTTTCTTTTTCATCAGTATAGATTGCTGGCTATCCCAGACTCTCAAATAACATCTTCTTGTCAATTTATTACTACAATAAACTCAAGCTACTCTTATCATAAATCCAAGATCAGCATCAAAAGCAAACTCACTGTGGATACAGCATCTGAAGGAGTAAATTTAAACATATGAACTGAAATCAAATGCTAGGAACTTTGGGGTAGCAAAGCTTCTATGAAAGTCAGATTTGGCTTGGCAAAGCTACATCCTTCCAGGACCTTTGCACTGCCCCGGGTGCTTCTTAAGTAGCAGATGCTCTGACCTTGTTTGTGTTAAGTTTGGCACAACTTGCCCTGAACAAACTTGATTACTTTCAGCAGGTTACTTCAAAGGACTTCAAAATCTGTGTTGACCAGATATTTGCTGGTGAAGCTGAGACTTAGTTGCTGTCACTCATCATCTTCTGACTTTTCTCTCTGAAAGGACAGCATTATTGAGAACTGGGGAGGCCTGTTAAATCCAAGGCAGGGAATGCAGAATCTGTTGCTATGTCTGCCTAGCTGCCTTCCTTGTATTTGAAGAGAAATCCTTCCTTGTGTTTGAAGAGAAGTCTTGATAATACAATAACATTGGCACTGGATATCTGTCATATTTGCATTAGTTTTCTCATCTTTTTTAAAAAATGCTATCCCTCCATTATCTATCTATCTATCTATCTATCTATCTATCTATCTATCTATCACCTTCTAATAAAATAAAGTCAGGTTTTACTTCTTTGGAAAACATGACAAACATTCAGCCCCAAAGCTGAAAAGTGAATTCATCTTAAGTATCATGGATCACTGATAAAGTTAGCTACCTATCCAAAGGAAACCTCTCTCATTTTAATTATAGGTTGGTCTTTGGAACAGAGTCCAATGCAGTCATTAATTCCTTAGCACCACACATAGTTTTCCCACAAGAAGATGAGAATTATTTCTTAACTAGGTAAGTTAGGCATACATGAGTGTTGAGAAACCTTGTTTAAAGTCTTCAGGGATTCAGTTTCTAAGCAAAAAATTACTTTAGTAGTACTTTACTTAAACTTAGTACTTTACTTTACTTAAAAATCTGGCATAATAATAGGCTAAAGACCTCTAGTTATTTGGAGTGCATTTTCACTCTTTTTATATGTGAGGATCTCTCTTACAACCAAAGGGAATTCTACCAACTCTGTCATTGTAATAGTGTCCATAACTTTCAGTATTGTTTAATACATTCAGTTGGTTTGTTATCCCTGCCTGGTGGTTTCCTGGTTTAAAATTGCTGAACCAGCGGACAGCTATCCTTAATGAATATCAGAATATGCTGTACAAAAACCTCAAATTTCAGCTTCATTGCTCATTAAATTAGACCTCCTATAACTGAACAGAACATTTACTGAAACACAGTTTGGAATCTGGAATGGAGATTTTAAAATATCATATACAACTGCATAATTTTAAAAACTAAGTAAATACATTAGTAAGCAAACTATGAAAAGGTCTTTAAACTTAATAATTTAATAATTTCAACTTACGTTTAAAGAAATATTAAAAGTAATTAGAGTTCTTGATCTTTCTTATGTGTAAGATATTAAAGTGTCTAATAATCCCTTTTAATTTATGTTACCTAGAAGAAAAATGAGAGTGATCAACTTGGTTGTAACATGCATCTCTTAGTTTTGCTTGACCTCATAACTTTATGCTTCAAGTTGTCTTCGCCTGTTCTGTTCTGCAAGCTAGAAGAATCAACTGCAATTATCAGAATTTTAATTGAGGTAGTCAGATTTCTAATTTCCAAAGAGCCCTCATTTGTGATAAACTTAATAATTCTTACTTTATTTGCATTCAGTATTGCTTTCATATATTTATTAAGCAGTTCTGTTCAAATGATCCTAATTTTATTATAATCACAGAGGTTAAGGTCTTAATTGAGATATTGTTAGATGAATCCCCTTCTCAGAAGTTAGAAACTTTAATATTAAAAATTATTACTACCTGTTCATGGAAAGAATACATTAAAAAAGAGGCAGTAGCTGGTAACAGTATAATTATGAAAGTGAACTCTCTGAATCTGCCCACAGAAGTGGAACTGTTTGACACTAACAAATTTAATCTGCTTCATAATTAAGCAATAAACCCAGCAAAAAATTAAGAAGTGTTTTTGGATTATTTTGCACTTGGCAATGTATCTTCTGAACTGAAACAGTTGAAAATACTGCCCAACTACTATTTCAACAGGAATGAACAATGGAAAATTGTTGGTTTTGCTTTATATTTTTGCCTCCACTGTACCAAACTGGATCCAACCCATCTTGATGCTTGATCTTACTTAAACTGGCTTCTTCCAACACACTTCAATTGGTTTTCAGAGAACTGCCATGCTGTCAGCTTCTTCTTTACATTTTCCACCATTCTATTGGCCTGCAAACAATAAACAAAGTAAGTTCTAGAATAGCAACAGGGATAATTTTTGTGTTGATGGACAGAGTTCTATCCCATCCCAAGGAATGCACAAGAAACGTCTGATGGAAAGCAAGTTAAGTTAAGCATCCGTAGATTTCTTTTCAGGATAGGATGGGAATTAAGATCTGAGTAATTTTAAACATTGTAATTTTGGGGAAGTATTTTTCCTCTGTGAAAGACTTATGTCTCTTCCATATTCAAACAAACTTGAGAATTTTGTGTTGCAGCCTACGGTATTGCAGGCAATGAAAATGCTGACACCGTTTTTTGTTATGCATTCTGCTTCTTTCTATCATGCCAGATTTTGGGGCCATTCCATTTCCCAATCTGGAAAAAAACAACGAGTAACACCAAATCATGATATTTTCTTTTGTGTTTTCATGCAGACGGCAGGCTAATTCAGGGACACTTATAGATACTCCTTTATCATCTCATAACTAAATGACAGAAAGTACATCATAATGCACCTAGAAGATTCAATTGAATCTCTCTTAACCTTTGAAATAAAACACAAAAATGAATTTTAATGGAACAAGACCAGTTTTTAAAACTGCTGCCTAGAACTTGCCCAATACTTCTTTTAAGCACGGATCTGAAAGAAGAATCCCAGATAGCATGGAAGAAGCATGAAGTTACATTTCACATGTCTGCACTCTTCCTTCAAACATGGGGTGTCCTCAGAAAAAGGCCACAGCCAAGAAAGAAAAAAAAGCTACAGCCTTTTCCTAGCCCAGGGGTCTGCAACCTTAAGCACTCAAAGAGCCATTTGGATCCATTTCCCACAGAAAAGAAAACACCGGGAGCCACAAAACCTGGGTGGGTGTGGCCAACTCGATGTCACTCACTTCCACCAGTCACATGACACCCCCCCAGCCACGCCTACCCAGCCAGTCATTAGGGAAGAGAACCAGTTGTTAAAAAACATCGGGAACCACAAACCCCTTTTGACATATCTCTCTCTCTTCTTCCTCCCTCCCCTCCTCTCCCTCTCTCTCTCTCTGTCTCTCTCTCCCACTCTCTCTGTATGTCTCTGTTTCTGCCTGGCCGCTTCTCCATCCCCCCGCTGATGCCCTTACCTTCTCACGCCAGGCGAGGAGTGACTGGGAGGGGAGGGCGAGGGGCAGGGCCAGCCAATGGTGGGATCACCTGACAGGGAGCCACAGCAGAGGGCCCAAAGAGCCGCATGTGGCCTCAGAGCCGCAGGTTGCTGACCCCTGTCCTAGCCTGTATCCCCATTCAGCATCAAAGGATAGTCCAAGAAAATGGTATTTAGTTATGCCCAGATGTCTATTCATAGTTATAATTTGGGTTTCTGGCAGGATGATCAAGAAGCCACATGCTTAGTTTTCAATTGTGGCAGGTGAGTTCTCCCTGGGGATCCAGGGACAACTTCTTTCTGTCCTAGATATTTTATAATATACTTTTTAATAATATACTTCAGGGCATATGGCCTCTGGATTTTGGCTATGAGCCCAATCTGCTCTGCTGAAAATACTCTACAAGTGTAATA
Source organism: Arizona elegans (assembly GCA_022577455.1). Classification (NCBI taxonomy): domain Eukaryota; kingdom Metazoa; phylum Chordata; class Lepidosauria; order Squamata; family Colubridae; genus Arizona; species Arizona elegans. The sequence continues at coordinate 110,714,680 of JAKOOJ010000004.1, read as the reverse complement.
TACTTGGTTGCAACACCTTCTGTTATTCAGGCAGTCGGAAATCACAGATTTATGGTACATAGTAACCTGAAGGAGAAAAGATAAGAAGTAGGCCTGTCAAAATGTTGTTGTTTTGGAGCAGACTGGGAGAGGAGTACCCTGCACAGAACAGGCATGTTTGATGTGCTGTTACTCTTCCATCCTATCCTCTGTTTTTTATTTTGTTTTGAAAATCTGGACACACTAATAACTTCCTCACCTAAGTAGACATTTGCAGTTGAGGAAAATACTTGAATTTGTTTATTTCAGAATGAAAAAGAGACCAGAAAGTTTATCCTCTGTCCTGAAATAGTTTTATGCATTTTAGGCTTGTAATTTTTACCAGCCTTCACATTCTGACTCCCATCTATCTCCAACAAGGATGGTTAGTAGCCCTGCCCCAGGGAATGATGGAAGTTGCATTATAGCGCATCTGGCCATCATCAGCTTGGAGAAAAAATATATATCTGTGGCTTTTGAGCTTTATTGTACTGTAGGTTTTTATTATAATTTGCTCTTTTGGCAGTTCCAGGAATACACCTGCTGTTTTATCAGCCAAAACTGGAGTTTGGCCAGCTGAAGAGAGAACTGATCTGCATATTTCCAATTTTAGGTTTAAAATTCAATCTCAGAGGAGAGCAGATAACCAGAAGTGGGTTTTGAGGAAAAGACTGTTAATAGTTATACAGAGACACATGCCTGCAAAAGGAATTTCGGTTGATACAAGTCTGTTGGGTGTATACTTCTGTAATCTGAAGCTACTAGGTAGAAACAAACTGAACTATTAATTTATGATATCACAGAATCAGAAGTTACCTGTGTGTGTTGAATCCAATACTGAGTTGGGTCTAAAGATAGCAGATACTAGTTAAACCTCATTTAGCTAGTAAATTGTTGAGTGTTCATAATGCAAAGTAAAAGATCCCCTATTGTTACTTTTCTGCATATTTTGTATGATGTAGAAATAACCTTTATTTCCCCAATTTCTTTTTTGAGACACAAGTGGGTGTAGGGGGGGGCGGAATCTTGAACAGATTTTTTTATTTTAAGCTCAGACAGACAGGAATGCAGGAGTCAGATCCGAGAGCAGTTCGGGGGGTGGGGGGGATACTTATTTTAATCCAAGCATTCAAGAATCTACTAGCATAGAACAACACAGATGAATTAGATTTCATTACAAATAAGCTGCTCTGAGTATTTCCCTCAGATTTGAAGAGAATTAATACTTTCCTTTTGTTTAGGAAAATAAACAGTATCCTAATCAAGGAACTACAGACTGAGACAATCAAACAGTAAACAACACCTTAATCAAGGAATCACTATCACTGTCCCACCAACACTGACAGAGCAAGCTGTTTGTATATAAACAGAGAGCAAACCTCACTCCCTGTAGAACTGATAATGTTACCTAGTTCAGTAATGAACATCTGCAAGAAAACAACCAAACACCAAGGACCTCACAGTTCAACCTTGAGCTACAAATATTCTCATCTATTGAGGACAATGCACCTTTTGTCAAACTGCACTTGGAACTTCACGGGCTGATAACAATACTTTTCTCTCACTACAAGTTTTGATGGATGTTGTTATGAATGATTAGTAATATCCAGAAACATACAAGTTTCATATCTCATTGAAATATTGGGCAAATTGAGGACATTCATATTAAGATAGGCACCAAATTATAACCATTATTTCTAATGGGGTGTTTGTTCTACTGTTCTTCAAATGCACCTCACCATTAATACTTTGCCACATTTGTGCAAACTAGGTCATGATGGAAAAAATCCTTCTTCCTTACCCTGAACCTTATCCACTTGTACAGAGCTCCCCATCCTTTTAAAATGAGATGTAAACTATTTTCAAAGGAGATAAGTTTTATAATGAGTGACCCAGCTCAGCCATCCTACTAAACTGAGTATGAAATAGATCTGCCAAAAACATATCATGGTCTGGATGAAGCAGAACAATCTGAAGTTGAACCCAGAAAAGACAATACTGTTTGTCCATTAAGGTTGTGCTAACACCAGTCTTGTCTTTTAATGGGAAGGCATTATCTTGAAGGAGGCTCCTGCTAAAGCAGTAGTTAGAAGACATGACTAAATGGGCCTTTGCCTAGCTTCAGCTGGTATACCAGTTGTGGCCTTTCCTAGTGCAAGAGAACCTTGCTCAGTGGTGAAATCCATTTTATTTTACTACCGGTTTTGTGGTGTGGCTTGGTGAGTGTGGTGTGGCTTGGTGGGCGTGGCAGGGGAAGGATACTGCAGAATCTCCATTCCCTCCCCACTCCTGGGGGAAGGGTATTGCAAAATCTCCATTCCCACCCCACTCTGGGGCCAGCCAGAGGTGATATTTGCTGGTTCTCCGAACTATACAAAAATTCTGCTACCAGTTCTCTGAACTGCTCAAAATTTCCACTACCGGTTCTCCAGAACCTGTCAGAACCTGCTGGATTTCATCCCTGACCTTGCTGCATAGCTCGTGTCATCATTGCCATCTGGTTAGACTACTGCAGCATTGTCTATATGGGACTATCTTCAACTTGTATCTGGAAACTGCAATAAATGTAAAATACAATGTATTAGCTTACACAGGAGCATATTATCCTTGAGCTGCTGTTTGACTTCTAGCTGCAATTAAAAGGCTGGATTTGACAAACCAAGTCCGTTACAGTTCAGTACCTGAGTACTTGCAGCATTGTTAACTTCAACTAGAATAGAACCAACCCGTAAGGTCATTGAGAAGAAACTGCTTATAGTTCTCCATTTTTGAAAATCTGAATGAGCTGAAGTTAAAAGGTGTTGCTTTTCAGTAGCAGTGCTGGCCTCCTGAAAGTCTCCCAACTGAAACCAGACTGACCTTCTCGCTGATTGCATTCAATTTATGTCAGAGTTTGTTTCATAAAGCATTTTAGCTGAAATCTGAAATCCATTTAATTGAATAGGTGACTTTTTAATGATATGATTTTGCTTAATTGTTTTCAATTTATACTGTGGATATTTTGATGATGTTTATATTGTGTAAACTGCTAAGAGTCATTTTATTTATAGCAACAGGATAAAAACACAATAAATAACAAAGTGCAGTGGGGGATCTAGTAATAATGGGTATATTACTAGTCCACTCTGCAAATGGACCTTTGTGTTCTGTTATCATATTCCTTTCTTACTTGAAAGTATTGCTGAGTATAGCCTTGCAGCTGGAGATAACAATAATTTTATGTTTGCACAATGCGTGCATTTTCAACTGTTTTTAAAACCCTATAAAGACCTAACTAAACAGTTGATCTTAAATACCACTGAAGTTTAAGGGCCTGGTGGCTCAGCAGACTGATAGCATTGTGATTTACACCAGCTGTCTGCAATTACTGTAAGTTCGAATCTCACCAGGCTCAAGGTTGACTCAGCCTTCCATCCTTTCTAAAGTAGGTAAATTGAGGACCCAGTTTGTGGGGGCAATAAACTGACTTTGTATAAAATATATACAAAAGTATGAAGGCTATTGCTTAACGCATTGTAAGCCACCGTGAGTCTCCGGAGAAGGGCGGCATATAAATCAAATTTAAAAAAAAAAAAAAAGTCTTGGCAAACATTACAGTATATACAGTTTTGAAATTCAGCATTCATACTCAACTCCAGTTTTGGCCTTTAGTTGAGCCTTTTCTCTGCTGTATTCTTGTTTCTCCTGGTACTTTCCTTGACAAATAGCAGGCTTTGTTCTTTGCATATTGGAGAGCCATAATAACAGCATGAAGAAATAACAATGGGAAGCCGTAATGATAAATCGAAGTGTCTCTATTCGCACACACTGTGCCAGCTTGAGTGAAATGTGCCAGATTGTCTTTCACAGATGTGCGCAAAGTGAAACTTCCAACAAAATAATCAGCCCAGATGGTAGGAGTATTGACCAGACAGGGCTGAGCTTGAAATATGGCTGTCGCTGATCAATACAATTCAAGTTAAGCAATGTAGTCTTATTGGAACTAAGAAGCATGCCTTTTTCATACACACACACATACACAAACACATTCTGCCCAGACTTATGTGGAGTTGTGCAGATCTTAAAGTATATAAGTAAACAAGCTGAATATTTTTCCTTTACCCCACATCACAGATTGCCAAAGAAGCTTTTCAGCATGATATAAAGGAATTCTTGTGTCTCTGTGTGTGCTCTCTTAAAAATAAAATCATACTTATCTTTTAGATGTTTCTGAAGAAAGAAAGGCAGCAACAGAAAATAATACTGTACAGCATTTTTAAACTGCATCAATCTGACCAAATCCACTGTGTTTTCTGCTGCATCTGTAAAAAACACAGTATTAAAACGTTTAGTGAAAGAGATTCCACTTGTATTTTCAACTTTCACTTCCACCTTTATCAATTCATTATTCTGTTTTGTGAGCACACAATTAAAATTAACCAAATGAAGAAAATGACCTCAGTGCCAAGGAGATTTAAACTAGAAAAGGGTTTTGTTTTTTGTTTTTTTGTTTTTGTTTTTTGCTGTGGTATTTTTTTTGCCAAATATGAAGGAAGTATTGGAATTACTTGTACAGCTCTGCCATCTGCAACTCAGGCAGACAGCTGAGTTCCTAGAAAGCTGCTGTCAGGTGAGCTGAAATGAACAGAGGGAGACAAAATGGTCTCTTGAATATAGAAAAGTATTGTGAAATGTGAACAAACATGCAGAGAATGCCATAAAGAGTTATTAGCTGGTATTCCCCAAACAGGTAGAGGATGTGTTTGACAGCTCAGTGATCCCAATTCCCAGATAATCTGTAGGGAAAAATGGATTCTCAATGCCGTCATGTATCAGTAATATATGCATCAATTTATTTGTTATTTCTTGCAAGATAGGATGGTATTTGCCAGGAAATGGAGATTAGCTGCGTTTTCCTCTAGCATTTAGTTTGAGCTTCGAGTCCACTTTTTAAAACTCTTCATATATGTGTTATATCTGAACAAATTCAGATGTAGTAATTCAGATAATACAAAGTGGACAATTTTAGGTGCAACTATGCAGAAACAAAAGGATTGAAAACTGCTGTTTTGTCCATGCAACAGAGTTAAATCTGCATAGTTTCCAAACTTAGTAAAAAATTGAACCAATGATTAATTATCCTAGAAACTTTACTGAGCTTCAACATTAATGTCAGCCAGTTTATGGGAGATAGTTTAATTATGGGTAACTAGCAAGAAAAACTCTGTAATGGTCTTATTATACTAAAAAAGGATGAGGGGAATTGATATAGTATGGATTTCATCATGATATAATATCTGCACCGAGATATTAAAAACAGAATTATAAATTATTTCCCTGAGGAAACCCTTGGGACTTAAAAGAGAATTATTTCTTTATGGTTTACACAGAAATAAGTTATCTCATTTTGAGTTTGGTATTGCGTATCTACTGGTGTCACCCTATGTTTCTGTAGTAGCATTTGGACTCTTCCTATGTTGGCATCATAGTATATTTTACCCATAAAAATTAAAAAGACTATAAGATTTTACAAGATTAAAATCATAATGGTGATAGGTGGTGATGATATAGCTTAGCATCTGTGCAGCACTAATTCTCAAAGAACATAGTACTCTCTAGTAGTAGTAGTAGTAGTAGTAGTAGTAGTAGTAATAATAATAATAATAATAATAATAATAATAATAATAATAATAATAATAATAGCCTTTATTGTCATTGTACATCATGTATACAACGAAATTGGTTAAGCCTCTACTGGTGCAATCCAATACAGAAAATACAAAACAACATGAATAGTATAGAGAATAATCCTTGATTCATATATTCTGTTCTCTTGTTAGATGAAACAACATTTGAAGCAGGAGTCAAAGTCCAGATCCACAGTCAGTCTGAGCCGCCATTTGTTCAAGAACTTGGGTTTGGTGTGGCACCTGGTTTCCAAACTTTTGTAGCCATGCAAGAACAAAGGGTAAGTTATTTTTCTCAGGTAGGTTAGGTACCTGCCTGCTTTACTTCTAAGGAACAAAGAGAAGAAAAGCTTCCTTGGTTGAATGCTTTGATGACAACCTTAACAAAAGGAGGCTGATCTTGAGATTAGGTCTCATCTGTTGACTTTTGAGAAGGGGTTGAGAATTATGATGAAGACAAAAAAAAGATCATAGCTACAGAAGAAACTTGAATTGGATTTATAATAGTTCAATTTATACTTCCAAGAATCCTGAAAATTGCCATTTTATAAGAATTCCCAGAATTCTGTGGCCTGATTCATTTTGAATCATTCATAGAAAGAACTGTGTAAATAGATTTCCAAGAAAACCTTCATGTGAGATTTAAACTGCATGTCAGTCTGTCTTGTGCAGTTTATATGGATGTGAGATTACCATTGAAAAAATGGTAAAAGAAAGAAAAGAAATACTATTCTGAAATACTTCTAGTATATAGTCTGGCATTGTTACATAACCTACACCTTTTTCAGAAGTAGTCTTCAAGGAGAAGCCAAGGTTTTGCCAGCACATTGATTAATTGACTCTTTCAGCAGAGCAAGTCCTTATTTTTATTTGCTTATAAATAAATGCACAGCAATAGCATTTTCATGTTTTTGCTCATCAGTTGTGGTTCTAGATCATATATAAGAAAAGTAACTGTGCACACATGAATGTGGTTTTGTCAGGTCCAGTAATTGTTGAAACAAGGGAATGGCAGGTGTCTATAATGTCTTCTGAAAAAACATTTTGTGGGATTGGTACATGTTAGTCCACGCTGTAGTATTACGGAAATAATTACTGAAGCTGCAGAGCCTTTCTTTCCTTTACAGGTTATTATGCTGCCAAAGGCAGCATGCTGAGGAAGATGAAATATTCCCTGAAACAACCATTTCTGCCAATTTGGCCATAAAAATTAAAGAAGCTTCAATTAAGCAAAAAGGTTGGAGATGTGATACTGGGTAGGAAGGTAGAAGTGGGCTTTTGAGATTCATTTTGTGAAATGTTCAGGCAATATGGAAAAAAAGAAAGACCATCCAAATAAGGGGAAAATATCTGAGGTTGGTTTTATAGAAAGAGAATAGGGATTCCCATTCTCATACAACCCATACATTCTGTGACTTGGGAGCCATATGTGATATATCAGTTATAATAACGGAGAATAGAGTGCTGGTGAATTGAGAGGCAACAGCTGACGCAGGGCATAGAGAATATTAGACAGAAGTCAGCTGGCTTTTTATAAGCATTGCACTACGGTTCACATTATCCCAGCAAAAATAACAGTTTGCTATAGAATATATGACTGAAGTAACAGTTTGATCATCATGTGAGAAGTCGGAAATATAAGGTAGAAGGAATGTGACACAATAGATTTTGGCTGCAGCAGATGGGGGAATTTAGTTTTATGATAAAACATACCTTGGGTTGGTACCATTTCAGAAGACTTTGGCTATCATCCTTATTTTTTGAGGGATAAACATTCCCCATAAAAGATGAATGTTAAACAGAAAGCCATATATTAAGGAACTCCATGTAGCCTAACTTCCTGTATTGACTCAACAAAATTTTCAAGTTAATTCACTTAATGTTAACTATCAGGGCTTATTGTATTCCACACTGTATTCCTATGTGAGCAAAACCACTTATCTCTTCGGGTTTTGATAGCAATTGGGACCAGGATTGCCATCACTAATCAGAAAGTGACATTGTGCATTGTCCCAGCACATTCAGAGATCTTTCTCTCTTACCCAACACAGCTGATTTCTTCACAATCTTTGTAGAAAAAACTTTCATTATTTATTTTATTGAAATAATTCATATACAGCCTTTCATAAATGATGTTCTCAGTCCTGAGGGATAGCTAAACATTACATAGAAATACATATCTGATAAAATTCAGATCCCTTGGCTATGCATTAGATCCATCCTTTTTCTTGCTTTTTTGGCAGCCATTTCCAATCTATTATTTTCCAAATAATTATCTGCAAGTTCCTCCCCATAACGTTGAAAGAGTATATGACCCTTGACTTTTGCTGAATACTGAAATAAGAGCAAGAAATAATTGTTCTTTAATGAGACATCACATCAGATCACACAAGTAGAATTGCTTCTCCATTTCAGCCTGCCCACAACTCCCTTTTGTCCATCTGCTCTCATTGTCTGTTGAGTTTAGCACTTGCATCTGATTTCTCTCCCTCCTTTTTTTTTTGCAAAAACCATCAAATAGGAACTGATACATTTCTTAATGTACTCCCTTCATTTCTTCTTTAAGATTATTTCATATTGCTTGTTAACCAAATTGACTTTGTTGGATAGGTGGAAAGGACCAGTTTATGTTGATGATATAATACAATTTCTTCCATGTGGAAACCAGGCATTTGAATACTTTTTCTTGTTTCAGAGTATCTCTGCACAGATACCTAACATGTAAAGATACTGTCCATATTAATTCTTAATTTGATTTTTTTTCACGCAGCAGAGACAATTTTATTTTTTTTAATTATTATAATTATTCAGTTGGATAGCTGGGGAATTCTGAGTTGAAATCTTCACATCTTAAGGTTGCAAAATTTGATAAATACTGATACATATTAATCATGATAAATGTGAGATTATAACGATGCCTATCTATTTTCCTTTGACCAGAGTCTAGCAGATTTTTGGATTACAACTTCCATTATCAAATTGGAATTCCCAAAATTCTTTCAGTCTCTTTCCAATTAAGGGATAGAAACTTTAAGTCTCTTTTACTTGATTGCTGCAAAGCTATTGAAGTAATATATATTGATGATAACCACTGTAATCCTTTTGATTGGGGTGGGGAGACTAGAGTATTTTAAAGGGAGAGAGACTACAATCATATTACCAGATGTCATCTATGCTTATCATACCAAAACAGTTTGGGGTTTCTAAGATACCAAGAAAATTGGTATATCTTGCTATTATTGTTTCAGCAAATAAGCCTCATTTGGCACCAGTGACAACGTATAATTTCTTAGAAAGGAAAAGAAGATTGAAGAAACAGAATGTCTGGCCCTGACCCCTTTTACTTGGGCCAAACAAGTGGCCACCAAGGAAATTAAGCTTCTAATCTTGCCCAACTGTGCTTGTTTAAGAGTGGGTAATGAGAAACACTTCAGAAATAATCTTGATTGTATGAGCCAGAACATGAAAGGTATTCAGTCCATTGATTGGTGTACAACGGGGAAAGCAAAAGCACAATTTGTGGACTGAACATCACTAGCCAGCAGCAAGGAAACAAAAATAATCTGCCTTGGAGACTATAGGAATTGAACTGTGGGCTTTCAATAAATCTCCACAGTTCTGAAGAAAGAAAAACACGTACTTAAATTGATCAGATCCAAATAAATAATATCATTCTTCCTCTATCCCATTTTCTCTTCCAGAAGTTTTGATAGCAAAGAAAAATTTCTCTGGATCAGTCTGAACCAGTGTTTCTCAACTTGACAACTTTAAGACTTCAAATGGGAATTCTGGGAGTTGAAGTCCACATATCTTCAAGTTGTCAAGGTTGAGAAACACTGGCCTAAACACTAGGAACCTCAGTTTTTACTCTTACTAGTTAAATATTTTATGTGCATTACATTTCAGGTTCTGGTTCCAGTTTCACTGCAGGTCCCACATGTGGCCTTGACAAGCATTCTCCCAGAGCAAAGTGAGCCTTTCCTTTTGCCATTTCTACACATCAAAGGCACAAACCAGGAAGGCCCAATTAAGTATTCAAGCTATGCCTTTCCTGCAGACATTAGGCCAGCTCAAGGGCCATGTGACTTCAAGCCAGGGCTGGCTTCCTGAGAAACATTGAAATTAAATATGTATTTATTCCATCGTTGCCGAGCTCATCATCTACATTGCAGCACACTTTAAACAAGTTCAAAGATTTGCACAGCAGCCAGTCTGGAACAGACTCCAGGTTATCAGGGTTGACGAATATTTATTCACCAGTATCATAGTATCTGCAGCATATGGGTGTTGCTCTCCTCTCCAGATGACTAAATGGTGGCAGATGCTGCGCTATTATCTTGATAGAAGAATGTAAATGAGGCACTTGAGCCAGGGAGGCCCTCCAATGGCATTTTGCCCCTGTCACAAAGAAACTGATAATTCTGTCCTCTAGAAGAACCTCTCTGATGCTATATCAAGCTTCCTTCAGTATGGTTTTTGCAACCATTTGGTGAGGGATTCCAGATGCAACTTCTTTAGCACAGAGTTTGTTTCTCCATCTTTCTGGGTTTTAAAGTTGAGGAAGAACACTCACATTTCTTCAGCTGAAATTGTGCCTGCATCACATTTCACTACCAATAACTTCTTTCCTGCAGGCAGTTTAGAATACAAAAGTAGGTAAAACAAAGATAGTTTAAACAAAATACTTAAAAACAAGGCAGATTTGCTAAATACTGGCTTACAAAAGTTCAGCTTTAAAGCTATCAGTGGTGGTTGTCTCCCAACCTTCACCCCATCCCCAGTAGAAATGTTTCTCAAAATCTGGGACAACCACAGAGAATGCTGGCTTCAATAGCCATTAAATGGATTAACAAGCTGCAACTAGAGCTCTTCATACGAATTTAGTGATAGTCTTCCTGGTGATTTGGATATTTACCATTTAAGGTTGCTAATAGTATGTTATATTTTTATGAAAATAAATGACTGGATAGCAACTTTTTCAAAAGTTTTGCTTCCTGAAAAACTTTTGGTGGTTATGATAGACTCTTTCAAACTGAACACAAATATAATTTCAGAATGACTATATCATGTAGGAATTGAGAGAAATATGGAATTAACTTTTAATGACTATAATCTATTATATCACATGATGTTTCTAACATACTGAATGAGATCAACAGAATTACAAGCATTTTGTTGCTGATTTTTGTTTGTATTCAATATCTGATGCATTTTGCTGCAGTGTCCAACCACAGTCAGCTAGCATTGATGGATTCCATTTGTCCTGATACTGTTTTTTCATTGTGGTAATGTCCTGGTGAAACCTTTCACCAAGTTTGTTACTGACTGCACCTAGATTTTCAGGGGAAAAAACTCCTGTGTGAATGCAGAAAATGAATCTTCACTGACATGTTGTGTTTCATGGTCTTATATGCTGTAAGACATTTGTCAACTAGTTGAATTTCTCAACAACATTCTTGAATGCTGTCCAAGCAATTTTCTCTGGCCCCACTAACAAATCTTCAAACCACATCTCATTGATGACATATCTGATCTGTGGACCAACAAAAATGTCTTTCACATCTGTGTGAAAAAAACAAAAATGTTGACCTTCCTTGTTCATCACTTTCACAAAAATTTTTATCAGTCTGAGTTTTATATGAAGCAGTGGCAAAAATATCTTTGTCAGATCAACAAGTGATTCATGTGCCATGTTTTTCTGTCTTGGACCAAATTCTTTCAGAATAGCTATTTCTTCTTATTGTATTGCAATTCTCTTGCACAGCTGTTCCATTCACATATGTGACAACAGTACTTGATATATCCAAGTTGCATTCCAAGCGGAAGACCAACTATCTTTAGATCTCCCTAAGTATTTCAGTTGAACTTAGTATACTGGATATGTTTCAGCAACAGTTCCATATTTTCATATATTTCTTTCATGTGTGCAGCATAGCCAACTATGATTTTCCCAATAGTAATGTATGGCTGCGAGACTTGAACCATAAGGAAAGCTGAGTGTCAGAAAATTGATGCTTTCAACTTGTCCTACTAGAGAAAACTCTTGAGAGTCCCTTGGGCTGCAAGGAGATCAAATCAGTCAATCCTAAAGAAAACCAATCCTGACTATTGTTTGGAAGGAGAGATACTGAAGCTGAAGTGAAAATGCTCTGGCTACCTAATGAGAAGAGAGGACTCATTGGAAAACATCTTGATGTTGGGAAAGATTGAAGCAGAAGGAGAAGGGGACAGCAGAAGATGAGATGGTTAGATGGTATCATCAAAGCAATGAACATGAATTTGGGCCACTCTGGGAGATAGTGGAGGATAGGTGAACCTATCATAATTATGGTCCATGGGACTGGGCGGAGTCAGACACAATTTAGCAACTGAACAAAAATAACTGAAGAGTGTATGTTGCCATTATGTAAAAATATAAAATTTCTATAAAGTAGTGCATGATATGGTAAATTACAGGTAATTTTCATAATTATCAGCCAAAAATCTATAAGATACACCCAGAGATATTCAGAAACCAAAAACCTTAGTTGTCCCATGAAATCAATCTGTATAAAACACAATCTACTCAAATTATCTTGAAATTCCAAGAATATATATAGGCTTTTATGGAATCCTTTGTCATTGATGAGCCTAGAAGTCTTCAACATATATACCAGTGGTGGGTTACAAAATTTTTTACTACCGGTTCTGTGGGTGTGGCTTGGTGGGTTTCGCATGGCCTGGTGGGCGTGGCTTGGTGGGCATGGCAGGGGAAGGATACTGTAAAATCCCCATTCCCACCCCACTCCAGGGGAAGGTTACTGCAAAATTCCCATTTCCTCCCAGTCAGCTGGGACTTGGGAGGCAGAGAATAGATGGGGGCGGGGCCAGTCAGAATTTTTACTACCGGTTCTCCGAACTACTCAAAATTTCCTCTACCAGTTCTCCAGAATTGGTCAGAACCTGTTGAAACCCATCGCTGATATATACCATATTGGGAAGGTTAAATTAACAGAAGGAAAATCTTTTTCTGAAATTCAGGTATATATAAAAATGATTTTCGGACTACCTTAGGTTGCTATTTTTCATTTTGTTAACTTTTCTTTCAAGTTAGAATATGGAATTGGGGTGTCCAGTAAATAAATGTCAGAGCAAGAGCATTTGTCATCTCTGTGACACATTTATGTGATTTTCAAATTTTAAATGATGATTAATTTAACAAAAATTATTATTTAATGGCTACTGCAAATCTTTTCAAGAAAAAAATTGATAGGTTCAGCTAATTATGGAAATGTGATACTTAGAATGCTACATTGGCTCATTTGATGTGATCTTATGCTGCAGTGATTTCTTTTCAGAGAAAAGTTATTTCACATATTAATTATGTTCCAGAAAACTCACTGATTTTTGTAATCTCATGTTCAATTCAAATATATACCAGTGATTTGGAAGCTAAGAGGTCAGTTGAAATGGATATTGGGCATTTTTATGATTGGAAAATAATTAATGGTACAGGGGTGGGAGAATGCCCATTTACCACCAATTGCCCAATGGAGTGAAGAATGTACTTCTCTTTCTATATTCAAATAGGTGTTTTATGATTGGGAATCCTAACTGGGTGATGCATATGCCAATTAAAAATTTCATTTCCAACTTATTTTCCACAGCTATTGAACTAAATATCAATAATTTAATTATATAACAGAATATACATTTAAAATGGCTTTGATTCGCATATGGGACATGCATGCTTTTTTATAGATTATTTTTCTTTTGTCTTCCTTCATTTCTTTGCTTATTGTAATAAATAAAATGCTCTCTGGAATGTTCACTTGTGTGACTGAATGGGATTTGTTCTATTCTGGAGTGACCTACAGTCCTAAAACGTGTATATGTGTGCACCAGTGATAAGCTGCATGTACTTTGTTCAGGGTCTTTCAGGGGTGAAATGCTCCCGGTTCGGACTAGATCGTCCAATCTGGTAGCAATCGTAGCAGGTGGTTTGGAGAACCGGTAACAATCGTGGCACAAGGCTCAGCCCACCCGCCCAGTTGTTGTTACTTCCTGGTTTTAACCAGGAAGTAATGTGTTTTGTACCCTCTGCGCATGCACAGAGGGTTTTGTTTTTTTGCTTTTAAAAGTAAAAAAAAAGGCTCTGACAATCACAGCTGAGCTGCGCAATCGTCAGAGCCTTTTTTTTAACTTTGAAAAGTATTTTTTACAATCTATTCACCCGAATAGGTTGTAAAAAAAAATGCTTTTAAAAGTAAAAAAAAAGATTGCGCGCCACAGCTCATCACCCCCCATGCACACGCTGTTCTACTTACCCCATGCCTCCTTTTGGTGTGCATTGCGTGCATGTGCACCTCGCATTTGGTGCCTGATGCGCATTGTGTATGGGTGCACGCAGTGCATGTTTGGCATGCTGCACACATGCACAGCCAGAGTAAATGGTAGTAAATCGATTCAGGTTTCACCACTGGGGTCATTTAACCAGAAAGGAAAAGGGTTTAGAAAAAAACAGTCATCAACTTTCTTAGTGCCACTCAACTGCCTCTACTTTAGGGATGAGCTGATTAAATTTTCCAGTAGCCCTTGGCCCATTTTTGAATTTGGTATTTCTTTTTCTAGTTTTTTTGTTCATCCTTACTTCAAATCTGATATCATTGGTCTAGAAGACCTCCAAAGTCCCTTCCAATCTTATGATTCAATGAGTTTTTGAGATTGATAGGATCCTGAATCCTTTTATGTATTTTCCACTGATTTATCCTGACAGGAGAAACAAGCAGAGTATGGCTTCAACCCACAGAAAGAAACTTATTAAGTCTTTGCATTTGTATAGGCAACTTTCTCTCCAGGGATTAATCAGGATATATGCAAACAGAGCCACATCCAGGCATAAGTGGAAGCAAGATGGTACAGATAATATTCCAGTTTACAGCCTGTCCCTTATGGTGATGGTGAGACAGGGACTTGTATCATCATCTTGTCTTGTTCTGGCCTCTTCTTTCCAGACCTCTCTCTGTGTATGTGTAGTATAATTAGCGGTAGATGCTTATGTATTATTTCTATATGTATGTGGATTTCTGCTTTCCCCTCACGCTCTGTCATTTTTAGGGCATTAGGAAGATTACTTACACTTGTCTTAGTGTCTTGACAGGTTGGGGTGGGCGCTTAAAATAAAGGGGTGTTTAAAATAAATTTGGGTGTTTTCCAAAGCTGTCCAAATGTTTCTCGCCTGGGGATGCATGGTGGTGTTTTTTTCCCTTAATTTCTTTTCAGCGTCTTTGACTGTATCCAAGCCATTCTCAAGCTCCATCTTACTTTTGCCTGCTCCTTTCCCCACACCAGACTGGATCCTGTTCTGTTCATTGTCTGAAGACCAGCATAGTCTTCTGGCAGACCGGCATAATCCTGACTTTCTTTACATCATTTATTTTTCGTTTTCTTTTTGGTTAGGAAGAATAAAGATAGCTTTACTGAGTGAACTTTCTCTGCGCTCCTTAATACCTAGAGATTTTGGTTGGGGAACTTTGAGTTTGCAGAATTTTGTTATGGGATGGGGTACATAAAATAATTCAGTTGATACTAACAGATTTGTATATGGGATACAAAAATTTAATTTAAAAACAATTTTTAAAAGGGTGAAAGCCAGATCTACACAAATATAACCATAGTCACGACCCTTCTCACCAAAAATTCAAATTCCCATGCTCCTAATAGCAAAAACATAGAGAAGGTGGTGTTTCTTAGAATATCCACAATTACAAAAAGTTTGAGAAACACTATCCATGCATATATAGCAAATCAGGGAAAGTGGCTGGAAAAGAAAGAACCATATTATCTATATTGTTTTTATCATTACGATTGGCTTTTTAAAACATCTGTGTCTTTTACTATTATTTTTTTGTCTGCATTTTTTAACATCACCCAGAGAAATTCAGTACTCTGCAATCAGAATAATAAAATGAATGAATAAGTCCAGGTGAAATTAAACTATTTTGCCAACAGTGCAAAGCTGAAATGCATACCTTTACTTAATTCTGAGTGTCTAGAATTGTTATAGTTAGGAACAAACACCATTATTTGCCACCCAATTCTCTGCCTTTTTCTTACAGCTGACATACCTTCCACCACCATGGGGTGAGTGCCACTCATCAGATTTCGGCCTGGAGTTTTTCCCCATCTATAGCATCACTGCATGCAGGATCAGTTGTGAGACTCGCTACGTGGTAGAGAATTGCAATTGCAAAATGGTTCACATGCCAGGTATGTCTTTTGAAACGAGTTCTGCCAGAACACAGAATCCATGTAGAAACTATACTTGAACTCTCCAATTTATCTGGAGGATAAGTGGCTCTAGGTAATTGTGGTTTGGCTTGCATCCATCCTTCAATCTCTTCTTTGAATTAGTAAGTCTTACATTCAGGTTATCACTACAAGGGCTATTTTCCGTAACCAAGTCAGATGGCTCTCTAAGGCGCAGCACAAAGAATACAAACCTTAATCACTCAGAGGTGGTTTCTACTGTTAATAATGTTATGTTCCTCAAAATACTAGTGTATTAATAATAGAGGTTTGTTTTCCAATCTGAAGTAATTGGAATAAACCTTTATAGCTAGATATAAAGAGCTTTTATATCCAATAATTACAGAGCTTTCAAAATATGTGCCTGATTTTTTATTTCAAATCTTTTCCTGCCTTCATTTTATTTATTTTTTTAGAGACAAAGAGGCAAAAACACTGTTTTTGTGTAAATCTGCATGCTTTAAAGCTGCATACTTAAGGGTAAGCCCTAATGAATTCATTTTTAATAGTAACTGTATTAGAGATTATAAATTACAGCAGTAAAAACTGATACACATTAAAAAAAATAAGAATAAAAAGAAACAAGTAGAAAATATAGAAAAGAAGAAAAAGGAAAAATAGGAAGAGAAATTAAAAAGGAAGAATATATAAAAAGAAGAGCAATGCATGTGATTATCTACTTCATCACAACAACTATAAACAATATTAGTAAATGTTCAGCTCCTTTTAAAATACAACAAATGATCTCCTCTTCCTATATCCCATCTCTTACCTATAAACAAAACCATAAAAGGCGGACTTTCCAATCCTGATGTCAGAAAAAGTCCATTAAAGGCTATCAGAAATAATGTATCTATTTTGATCTTGATCAAATAAACCAACTTTATATTCCTTCCTTTCACTTCTAACCATTTTACTCTTTAGTTCATTGAAATAATGTCATAGAATTTTTTTTTAATTCTTTTTTTTTTTCTTTCTCACGGGATTCTTAAAAACTTTAGCAAAACTCTTTTGTAAAGCCAATACAGGAAAATTATCCAGGTCTCTCTCCTGGTTTATTGTTTGCATATTCCTTTTAATTATTAACACATAAACTGGTTGCTTTTTTATGTCCAGTGTAACATCTTTCTTCTTATCATTCTCAGTCTCAATCTTGTCAAGTAGAATTTATTCTTCTTCCATAACATCTCTTAGACCCAATCTCCATAGAAGCAAATGTCTCTGTTGACACTATTAAAAGTAACTTCTAACACCATTGTTGAAAAATATTTATTTATCTCAATTATCTAACTCCATATAATTTACCAAATTTTATCTAATTTATATAACCACCCACCTCACAAGTGATTCTCACGATATATAACAAAAATATCCTTCAATATATCCAATGTTCTATAATTTTAAATTGAGTTTATATGTTCTTCTCCTTTACTTGTAATCTTTAAGTCCCGCTACCGTAGTGTCCAGTTTTTAAAATCATTTTTAAAAAATCAAATCGAAAAAAATTATTCCACAGCAAGTCTAATGAATTTGATGGGATTTATTTTTGATAAGCATTTTTTTTTTAATTTGATTTATATGCCGCCCTTCTCCGGAGACTCAGGGTGGCTTACAATGCGTTAAGCAATAGCCTTCATACTTTTGTATATTTTATACAAAGTCAGCTTATTGCCCCCACAAACTGGGTCCTCAATTTACCTACCTTAGAAAGGATGGAAGGCTGAGTCAACCTTGAGCCTTGGAGAGATTCGAACCAGCAGAAATTGCAGGCAGCTGTGTTAATAACAGGGTGCATTAAACCACTGTACCATCAAGGCTCTAGGAGCCTTGGAGATGGCTTGGAGATTTAGGAGATGATGCAGATAACTTTCTAACAGTAGTCTTTGATTTCACAGATGGATGTTAATTGTGGCTGTTCATCTGCATGGATGCATGAAAATTGTTGCACACAGTCATGCACATATTCACACTCATGCATACCTACATCTCCAGATCTCTATAAACAGGGTAGCTTAAGTTTCGCAGACACACTGAATGCACTTCATGCTTTCCTAATTCAAATCATAATGCTGAAAACTCACCAAACAGTTGTAGACCGTTAGGAATCCAATCATTTTGAGAAAGGAGAAAACAAGAAAACATATGCACCCATCTTCTTCCATTATATTATTGTGACAGTGCCAACAAAGGAAGAAGAAAAAAATCAAGGAATGCAATACTCATCCCTGGAATCTCTAATTGCCATGTTTCCCTTGGGAATTTTGTTTGCCACTATATGACTGAAACCTGAGAGTGCTTTTCTTAAGCATTTTAGAAAGAAAGCCATCATTTCTAAGCTTTAAATAAAAATGACTCCATTTTTTTTATATACAGGGGATGCTCCATTTTGTACACCGGAGCAGTATAAGGAGTGTGCAGAGCCTGCACTAGGTAAGTTCTTTCACCATCAGGACTGTTTATTTCTTCTAGGCTGATATTTCAAAAGGATAACATTTTAGACTGGGAATGTATTGTTACAGAATATGTTACATGAGAATGAAAGTTCCTCTGCATACACATAGAGGGTGTCTTGCACAACCAAGCAAATATCAGGTGCCCCCTTGAAGGAGGGTTTGTGCAAACCTTCCATAGAAATGACATGACTCAGTTGCAATGTAACTTGTTTTCCCAGAACTTGCAATTTCTGCCTGTGATGGCCCTTGGGAAAAACTGGGAAGAATCTGAAGAATGAAATTTGCACAAGTTCCTCTAAGTTCATGTTTAAATTTGCAGTGCCCAAATTAACTTTTTCTCCTCAGTTGATCTAAGGTGGTGAACTTTTTTGGCTTGAAATTCATGAGAAACATGTACTATAAAATCGCAAAGCTGCTTTTGCAGGAGGCAACTGGACTTTCTTGTTTTTTTCTTTTGAAGATGTTTCGCTTCTCATCCAAGAAGCTTCTTCAGCTCTAACAGGTTAGAGGGAAAGGAAGGATTTATATTCCTTGCAGACAGCTGGTAATCTGCATCCTTTTAGAGCAGTGGTTCTCAAACTTTCTAATGCTGCGACCCTTTAATAGAGTTCCTCATGTTGTGGTGACCCCCAACCATAAAATTATTCCTAAAACCATTGAAAATATGTGTTTTCTGATGGTCTTAGGCGATCCCTGTAAAAGGGTTGCTTAACCCCCAAAGGGGTCCCGACCCACAGGTTGAGAACCACTGTTTTAGAGGGTCTTTGAAGTACTTGGAGGCTTATCTGTGTCCTCAGGGTCATCAGAGCAGTGCTCCTGGTTCCTGTGGTCTTCAATTTTTTCCCTCTGGAAATCCATTCCTACTCTCACACCATTCCAAGGGTGTTCATCCCAAATTGTATAGCTAAAAGAGAACTGTAGAGAACACCCTTGGAATGGTGTGAGAGTAGGAATGGCTTTCCAGAGGGAAAAAATTGCAGACTACAGGAACCAGGAGCACTGCTCTGATGACCCTGAGGACACAGATAAGCCTCCAAGTACCTCAAAGACCCTCTAAAAGGATGCAGATTACCAGCTGTCTGCAAGGAATATAAATCCTTCCTTTCCCTCTATCCTGTCAGAGCTGAAGAAGCTTCTTGGATGAGAAGTGAAATGTTTTCAAAGAAAAAACAAGAAAGTCCAGTTGCCTCCTGAAAAAGCACCTTTGGGACAACCATGACCTGGATGACTGAGAATCTCTACAGACATATACTGTAAAGAATTCTCATCAAGACAGAATTCAAAAGCAAGATTTTATTTTTGACATTTCAACTTTGTGAACACCTCTGGGCAGCTGCAGTATTAACATTATTTAGATTCACATCTCACTCATTCTTCATTCTTCTATGGTATCTTTTTTCACGTAGTGGTTTGTTCCACAAGGCAGATGATTTCTGGGGTAGGGAAGGGAAAGATTAGGCACTCATCAGCTCTGCTTAACACTATAACCTCCCAAAGCTGATTTTGTTCCTTTGACATCGGATCATTGCATGTTGAACTCAAAATGGAGTGCTTTAAGCTTGGGATATTTCAAATTTGAGCTTGGCACACATTTGGAATGATAAGGGCAACTGTTTCAAACTCAGCATTTAGCATTCTGAATGTAAATCAGATGTTTTTGAGTTTGATACATATATTAAACATGGAACAATTTGTAAATTTCTGTTTCATTTCTAAAGTTACATACATCTGAACATGGAGTATAATCTAAGAACAAGTTCTCATATATTACTGCAAAAAAAAAAAAAAAAACCACCAAGAAACGGTGAGTCTATTTCTGGCAGGAAGCTCACTATCACTACAGCATATAAATTGGATTTTTGATAGACTTTAAAAGAAGGACAGAATTCATAATGGATTACCCTATCAGTGGCTTTTATTAGCTATGATTGCTAACAATAGAACTTCAATGAACGTCTTTGGTGAACAGAAGGAAGAACAATAGGTTCCTAGCTATCTCTGCCATGAGTTACATAAAACATTTTTGGGACATTGGCCTAGCTATTATTGTGTGGGTATAAATCTGCCTTCTCCAAAAGCATATTCTATAGTTTCATGAGCATATAACCAGTGGTTGAAATCCAAATATTTTTACTACCGGTTCTGTGGGTGTGGCTTGGTGGGTGTGGTATGACTTGGTGGGCACGGCAGGGGAAGGATACTGCAAAATCCCCAATCCCTCCCCACTCCTGGGAGAAGGATATTGCAAAATCTCCATTCCCACCCCACTCTGGGGCCAGCCAGAGGTGGTATTTTCTGGTTCTCCAAACTACTCAAAATTTCCGCTACCGGTTCTCTAGAATCTATCAGAACCTGCTGGATTTCACCCCTGATATAACCTCTCTGATATAGCCTGGGTGGGACCATGGGAGTTATAGTCAACCTCAACTGAAAGACATCATGTTAGATAATGCAGGTCTATCTTAAACTCTCATCAACCTACCTGATTCTTGCTTTGCCTTACAGTGCTTCTCGGTGAAAAGGGAAATGATTATTGTGAGTGCCAAACCCCATGCAATTTGACCCGTTACAACAAGGAGCTGTCCATGGTTAAGATCCCCAGCAAGACCTCAGCTAAATACCTTGAGAAGAAGTTTAACAAATCAGAGAAATATATCTCGTACGTAATCCTGGTTTAAACTGGGGTGGAATAATCATTTTATGAAGTAAAGTAAATCAAAGGGAGGTTGTATAATAACAAAACTTATGGTGGTTATTGTCAAGTATCAGTTAGGATTTGTTCATTTGGAATTCTTTCAGGTATCAGTTTTCAGTTTTGTTAGATTTCAGAATTTCAGAAGAATGATGTGTTACTTGCTACTAAGGCCACTAAATAAGCCACCCAACTGGACTTGGAATCAGAAATCCAATCAGAAAAAATTAGGGTTTCCAGAGTATCAAACAAGGTTCAGTGCTAGAAGCAAGTGCCTAATCAAACATAGGTAGAACAAGACACAATCTAAAGTCTCCAGTTAAAGGTCAGGAGATCCAGAAGTAGGTACACAGTCAAAACAAGCAGTAAATTAGATTGATGAAAAATGCAAAAGTTCTATCCTTGTACTGTTCAGAAGAGATTTATTGGAAGTCAAGATTTTACACTGTACATTGTATCTTGGGTTTAGTCCCTATAATCAATTATTGTGTTCTGGTAGGCTATTTTTGCAATTAATATTCCTTGAAGCCAAGGAGCTTTATACAAATGGCAAAGTCAAAATCCACAGCCCCAAACCCTATATTTTAGAGACCATTGGTAAAATTATTAGCATGGATCTTCCAGGTTCATTAGAGTCTGCACCTGACTATCAGTTTTGAGAATAGCAATAGCTTCAGAGAGTTACTGCCTTCAAAGGCCTGCCTCCATATCATTGTTTATTGTGGGAAACAGAAAGACGGGCTGCCTTTTCCAAGCTGGTACAATTTTGTAGGACTGTAATTTTAAGCATTCTGTGAATTATAGCACCAGCATATACAGAAAGTTTCAGTTTTGAGAAGGGAGATCAAATGTAGTGAGGCATGTCTATTGTTTACTGGGACTTTGTGGCATCCTTCTTCTCCAAGGGAATCAGGGTTGCCTATAAACAGCTTTTATCCTTAATCACTTGCACACTTGGAACAAGCATTCAGGAAAAAGTGGTAGATAAGAGAAGAGTGAATGTTCTGGTTATCAAGAAACTATAAGGGAGGAATGGGATATATGTACTGTTTGAATTATAGCAATGATTTGGTTCAATGGGAATTTCAGTTCAACAACACAGGGAACACTGGCATGTTCTCCACCAATTACTTACTCTCAAGGAATGAATTGCTTCCTCTTGATATCCTCTGGGCTACCTGTTTTTTTTTTTCCTTAGGGAGAATATACTTGTACTGGATATATTCTTCGAAGCTCTTAACTATGAGACCATTGAGCAGCGGAAAGCATATGAAGTGGCAGCATTACTTGGTGAGTAAATATTCTGTGCATATACACAACATGATTGAAACTTGTAGGCAATGTGGAGTTCAACCCCATGAGCTAATCCCAGGGAACTCCTGTCAGTTGGTGAGGAAAAACAGGAAGCAGAAACAAAGCAACATGGGCACAGGGAGAGAGAAAGACAGACAAACCTAACAAGCCCTAAGAAATGCCAATGGCTCTCCTTATTATTTTGACCACTGAATAAATCTGATCCAAGAGCCTTTAGCATCTCTGGCTTATACTCTGGTCTACGGGTAGTTCTCGACACACAACAACAATTTAGATCAGAATTTTCATTATTAAGCAAGGCAATTGTTAAGTGAGTCACAGCCAATTTTATGATCTTTTTTTGCCACTTTTGTTAAGCAAATCATTGCAGTTGTTAAGTGAATCACATCTATATTAAGCGGATCCAAAGGCTCCCCCAGTGACTTTGCATGTTGGAAACCAGCTGCAAAGGTCACAAAACAACCCCATGACCCTGGGACACTGCAATCATCAAAAGTACTTAATTTTGATCACATGATTATGGGATGCTATGATGGTTATAAGTGTGAGGTCCCATTGTTAAGTCAGTTTTTTTCAGTGTTGTGGTAACTTCGAACTAAATAAATGGTTATAAATCAAGGATTACCTGCATTATTAAGAGGCTTCTATGGGACGCGGTGGCTAAGTGTCAAAGCTTGTCAATCGAAAGATCAGCAGTTCAGCATTTCGAATCCCTAGTGCCGCGTAACAGGGTGAGCTCCTGTTACTTGTCCCAGCTTCTGCCAACCTAGCCGTTTGAAAGCATGTAAAAAGTGCAAGTAGAAAAATAGGGACCACCTTTGGTGGGAAGGTAACAGTGTTACCTTTGGCGTTTAGTCATGCCGGCCACATGACCACAGAGATGTCTTCGGACAGCGCTGGCTCTTCAGCTTTGAAACAGAGATGAACACCACTCCCTAGAGACAGGAACGAATAACACATATGTGCGAGAGGAACCTTTACCTTTACCTTATGCTGAGCTCAGAAAAATCTTGATTCCACCAGCTCAGAATCATAGTATGCATACATGAAGTTTATGCCAGTCTATGCAGGGAAAATGGGAACATTGGAAAATGAAGATCTATCTGCTTGCACCACTTTAAATATTCAAGGTAAATCTATCTGTCAGAAGAGTATCAGCCATGCCCGTTATTCTTATTTTCTCTGTTGGGCCTTATCCAGGCTTGATGTGAAGCTTTCTTAATTAAGGCCCAATAAGCACATTTGAGATGGCAAGGAGGCTACGGATCTTAGAAAATAATAAAACAATAAAGAGAAAAAATGAAACAACATTTTTTTGCCAAGCAGGCAAAGAAAGGTGAGACTAGAATCCAAAACAGGAAAGTTTCTTGCATCAGATCTTGGATTTATACAGAGTTGCACCAATCTCTTAAAGGAGCTGTTGGAAGAAATATCCTTCTGGGTTCTGCTCCAAGTGGAAAAAACGACACTGGAAACATGGAGACTGCTTGGAAAGATGGTTTAATGGTGGACAGGATCACATGGCTTGAGTTCCTCAACAGAAAAAGGGCAGATACAGCGAGTTTTTGGGTTTTATGCTCTCTCTGGCTTTGAACTTCCTGGGGCCCAGAAAGAGTTTCCTAATTGGTTATCAGACTCCCAGGGGGTGGGGGTCTTAGCTAGCCTTGCTGGCTGATGTAATCTTCCCAGGTGCCATGTGGTGAGTTTTGTCCTAGATGGGTCCCATTGTCTTGCAGATGAGGTCCATTGATAAAGATTGAGTTTCTGCCTCTGACCCATTAACAAAAGGGTGGGAGCAGGAAGGTGGGAGCTGCTCTGTCTTTAAAAACATGCTTCTCCATTTCTCATACAGGGAAACATAATATTCTGCCTTTTTAATATTTCCCAAAATATTTCACTCTTCCAGGAAAGGGGTGGGTGCTAACCTCCTACAGAGCCATATCTCTCTGTTGCTATACAGTATTTGAAATATTTGTTATTTTATACGGATTTCCATTAATATATCAAGTCTCTTCCTGGATCCTCTGGCCCTTATTTAGGTATCCTAAGTATGGGATTGCACCTCAAACCATAGAACCAGTAACTAAAACAATATTGAAGAAGATGAGAAAATATGGTTTGCCATGATAGAAGTTCTGATTTACTGTCCATCCACCTAATAAATACTGACTTAGGAAGTCAAATCCCAAACCTTGCATGTGGTTTGGGTGAAAAGAAGACAGTTTTGAGTTTTGGCTTGTATGTCCAAAGCCTTTGTTGGCTGCATTTAATCATATCCCCTGTTGTCATGGAGATGTAAGCCTTTTACTTTCTAAACAATAAACAGAGAGATTTTTTCCTGTTTGTATAGAGATCAACTGTGATAATGGCAGGAAAAAGAGGAAGGGCTGTATGTTTGTGTGCATAAACTTCTACAACAGCTGTAGGGGTTTTTTTTCTTTTATTACTTCTTTTCTTTAATCCAACTCATTCATTTTTTTTTTTAAATTGACACCAATACCTTATGGCAATCCTATACATTTAGATCTTGGTTTGGATAGGCTTTTGACCTGTTAAAATGAGGCATTATGTTCAAGCACCTGGCAGTTTAATTTAGTTTAAGTCTTTGTTAAACGGGGGAAGAGTGAAGTACTACAGGAATAAGAGTAGGAACAGGAATGATCATCTCTAGAATGTTGGAGCAAGTAAGTTGAAACTCTGATGAAGAGGAGAAGAGTGGATTTGATTTTGCCTCAGGATCCAATCGATGCAGAATTTACACAGCTATAATTGAAAATATTTTTCTTTACAGCCAGCATAAAAATGCTCAAAATATATTTTAATTTACTTCGCTGAGGGGTCCTTATTTCCAGATAGGGCCTCCCAGTCCCAGCAATTAACTTTGATGTGCACCAAAATAAAAGATTAAAATGTCTATTTCTGTTTTTTCCCCTTTCTTCCCCAGGTGATATTGGGGGTCAGATGGGTCTTTTTATTGGTGCTAGTATCCTCACTATTCTGGAAGTATTTGACTATATTTATGAGGTAAGTTGCAGCCCTTTCCCTGAGGTAGCGAATAATGTAGTCCAATGGCCATGTATTTTCATGCCGAGGGGATGCAAGAACAGATTTCATCCATGGGCCTTTGATCCAATAGTATAGTAAGCTCTGGAATCTGTGTTTCCTGAATATATTTGAGTCCAGAAGGGTAGCACAAATCCTGATGCTATTTCTTTCCATACAGAGAGACTAGTATGCATTTTAATGTAATTTAACTAAAAATAACACCCCTGAGTAAGACATTAAATACATATTTTATGTTAATATGAACATGTGTGTGTGTGTGGGTATGGTACCTTGGTACTCAATCACTTTGAAACTCATTGAATTGGGTACTCAACACACACACACACACACACACACTCCAGTGGTTAAGGCAGAACCACAGCCTAATATTTCATCTGATTTGGGATGAAGTGATGATGGGGGCTGTTATGGAAACTTTGACTATGTTGAACCTATCTGAAGGATTAAGCAGCTTTTATCTTTGCTTTGCTTTTCATCATTTGGCATCAGAAAATTGCATCTGTCCAAAGGCAAGCAGAGAGAGAACAGGAAAAGGTATCCAGGAGCTCTAAGCAGCCTGTGGATTATCCACTCCTTTTTGCAGAGTTTTATAAGAAAGCATGTGCCTTGATAGGCTGGTAGCTGTTAACATTTGCTCACACTCACTGATTAAGGGGAGAGTGGTTGCAGTATGGATAGAAAGCAATACCACAACTGCTGCCTGTTTTCTAAGCTAACACTGCTGACTTGGGAGTGTTTTCCCTGCTTCTTCTGGATGCCCATCACCAGCAACAGCAAATAGCACGACCCTCATATTGAATTTCTCTTGTTTTCTCCGTCTGAGGTGCCAGGTTATGCAGAAAGAAAGAGAAAGAGATAAAAATTGACCCAGAGTTATCCATTAAGATTATATTGCTGGGGTGAAAATTGAATCTGGGTTTTCCTAATCTGCAATGCAGCAACTTAATGCCAACATCTCACCGGCTGTCTCAAAGGATTCATTTCTACAAGTGTGATCGGTGTAGTTTGCTCATTATTGTCCACATGGAATAAAAGAGTTCTCTGCATGGAGATGATGGGACTTGAGCCTGGAATCTACTCTATGAAAAGCAGGGATTCTTATACTCAGACGTAATCCCCTTTCAAATTTTACAGTGTTATTCTTGTGGAAGAGTGTGCTATACATTGCTTAGGATCCTGGAGAAAAAGTGTGATATCAATTTAACAAAAGAAGAAGTGAATAACAAATAAACCTTGGAAAGAAAAAGTGATTTGGGATCTTGGTTCCCACATCTATGGCTGGCTCTCTCCATACTGGGGAATCCTCAAAAAGACACAGTTTAGGGTTGGGGTAAGATATACCAGTAGCCAAAATGTCCTAACCGTACTATATATAACCAGCCCAATGAAAAGTAGAATTTAAGGTAGCCGTTTGGCTTGCATGAAACTTTTCCCTGCAAGCAAAAGGCAAAAGAAGCAAAAATGAATAAGTAGTAGTCCAAAAAATGTGTATCCATTTTCAGGTCTTGTTCCTAGACTGCAGTTAGTTGGATGCTCAAGCATGGTATGCGGTAGGACCTCTCCAGTGCATACAGTTTAGGGCCTGTTAAACAAAGCAGTTTCTGGGAACAGATTAGAAAATCAAAGTATGATTCACTTGGTTGAATTTGGCAAGAGAACCTGTTTTGCATACAGGTTTGCCTTGCAACATCTGCCTTTCTCTGAGATAATTCAGACACAGGGCTTTGAAAAATGCCTCCCCCCCTCCCCCCCCCGTTAGATCAATATAATTATGTCTGGAAAGTAATCCAAAACTAAGATAATAATCGTTTGCTGAAAATTGCCCTCATGAGAGTTGCAGTATGGAAAGAAGAATTTTACAACTTTAAAATTAAATTTTAGCATTATTCTTTTTATTTTTAAACAAAATGCATTTCTGGGCTTTAAGAAAGCAAGAGCAGCCTTAGAACTAGGTGAACAAAGCTGAATAAAATTTTAAATAAAAAAAAAAGAGTACTGGATCGGACTTCTTATGCAAACAGACTTCAGTGCCCTGAATTTACTACATGGATTAAGAATAAACAATTAATCCAGCACAGTGCTATGTAAAGAAGAGGACCTCTCTTTCTACTGCCAGAGGATTGGGATGTATCAGATTTTTACTGGAACTGAGAATTTTATCCTTTCTCCTATTTCTTTTAGCTGATCAAAGAGAAACTGTTTGATCTTCTTGGTCCAGAGGAGGAAGAAGGAAGCCATGATGAGAATGTGGTAAGTAGGCCCACATCCCTGCCAGGACTCACAAGAGCAGAAGCCAACATATAGCACATTGGCATATTCCTTGGCAGAGTCTATTTTCAATCTGGCAGGGGAGATGAGCTTAATTTCTGCACAGAGTGGCACTGGGCCTCGAGTTTATGCTTTCTGCTTCAGTAGTTTACCCTCCAATCTCAGATGCAGCAGCTTCTTGTAGTTATTCGTTTGCAGAAGGCAAAGTCATTTGCATTTACTCAGAGGGTCCTTTTTTAAATTCACATTGTACAGATTGACTTCTGGCTTGACAAAAAAGCTCTGAGTGAGCTCTGGAGCAAATGATCATCTGTTAATTAAATAAGGGATGGGCAGAAATTAGAACTGGATAGCTTTATTTCCAGATCTCGAGTTGACTTGCATTGGTTTGGCAAGGGTTTCTGAATAATAGATCCCATTTCTGCCCTATGTAATGCTACTTAAATGAAGAAACCTTCCAAAAGGTGGATTCCTGAGAGCCATTCAATATTATCATTTTGCACCACTTTGTGATTAGCTCTGATCCTGATTGATTCCATACCATCTTCTCATAAGGCAAGCTGATTCTTTTTTTTTTTTCTGATAATCCTATGATTTATTTGAAATTGCTTCAAAACTGGAAATTTGAATTACTAAGACTCTGCAAAACTTGTAGAGAATATATTTTCCCATTGGCAAAACTCTTGAGTCGCCCTGGGTCTTAGGCTCCCCCTCACCTCCATAGAAGTTCCATGCCTGGAGCTTGTTTCTCCTTATATGCATTAGTTAAAATTCCCCCTCCCCCCCCCCCCCCCCCCCCATTTTCAGTTGATTGCAAAATTGCAGGCATGGCAACATTTCACCTTCACAGCTCACAGGGGGGTTTTAAATGTCACAGAGGAATGGAAGCAAAGCATGTAGAAAGCTTTTGGAAATTTTTAATGCTTACTGTTTATTATACAATTTATTTTATTTCCTTTTTTCATGGACAGTGGCTATACAAGTGTGAGGGGGATTATTGCTCAGTGCATTAGATACCAATAGCACGATATTCTTTGGAGTCTCCCCTTGAAGGGAAAAGATGAAAACTGATTGGCTCCTGATGTTTCCTGTATGTTGCCAGCTTTTGAGATTGACCAACGTGAATATTCAGACAGCTTTGTTGAGGGGCTTTAGAGGAGGTAGAAACATTAGCAATATGGAAATGGGTGAGAAGTAAAGGAACAGTTAAAAATTAGAGTTTTTAAATC
Source organism: Arizona elegans (assembly GCA_022577455.1). Taxonomy (NCBI): domain Eukaryota; kingdom Metazoa; phylum Chordata; class Lepidosauria; order Squamata; family Colubridae; genus Arizona; species Arizona elegans. Next base: position 110,685,687 of record JAKOOJ010000004.1, on the reverse strand, counting down.
AAGTCCCTCAACTCCAATGGCTATTTAATTCCACCTCCAATTCCAAAATGAGGCTTTTCTTATGATCTTCAATTACCGTAACTGATCTCATAATCAACAAAATAAATGCTGCAGATCGGAAGTGTGCCCACGTGATTTAAAATGACCACTTTATCTTATTGCTTCACAAACAGTTATTTCAAAATAATTTTATTAGCCTATTTGTTAGAAGTCTGCCTTATTCAAAAGAGTTGACTTTCATTGGGAAGGCATCTTATTGTTGGTTGTTTTATTTGTTTTAAGTGCATCCTAAAGGAAAAAGAGATACATATGTCTCTTCAGTAGGCTACCAAATCTGGTGTGCAAAACTCCAGATAATTATCAGAGGTCCAAAATTTTAACCTTTTGCTGCCATTATTGGTTGTCTGGATTTTTACAGCCCAGATGCAATATTCCTGCTCCTTTCCCTCCTCTTCTAACAACCTGATTTGTTATAGGCAGGGCTTTAGCAATCTTACAGTTGTCATCATTGCAAGAAAGAAATTAAGAATACCTTAAAAGGTAAATGTAAAGGTTTCCCCTGCCAGTCGTGTCTGACTCTAAGGGGCGGTGCTCATCTCCGACGATTCACAGCCAAGGAGCCAGCATTGTCCGAAGACGCTTCTGTGGTCATGTGGCCAGCATGACTATGTGCCGAAGGTACACAGAACACTGTTACTTTCCCACCGAAGTGGTACCTATTTATCTACTTGCATTTACAAGCTTTTGAACTGCTAGGTTGGCAGGAGCTGGGGCCAGTAATGGAAGCTCACTCTGTCACACAGTACTTGGTCTCAAACTGCCAATCTTCCGGTCAACAAGCCCAACGTCTTAACCGCTTGGCCACCGTGCCCCTCTAAGCATACCTTATCGCCTACAAAGAGTGATTCTTTTTATGCAACAAAAACAGTGAAATTGGATATTGTAATTTTGTGTACGTCTTTTCTGAGAGTAAGTTCTATTGAACTTAACAGAATTCATTTATGAGGAAACAATTGCAACACAATTCAATCTTTATTTGGGAGTGTTTTTAATTGGATTTAAGAAGGCATGTGACTTTAGTCTTTGAAATCCTAAAAAAAAAATTGTTTTTCAAAATTTTATACTCTCTCCCTCCCCTGATGAATCCTATTTCAAATTTCAAAGTGTAATTGTTTCCAATATCAAGCTTCACAGGTATTTGTCTTCATTTGTGTGTGTGTGTGTGAGTGTCTACATGCATGTGCATGTGCATAGGTGTATATAAACCTAGCCCAAATTAAATTCTTTCACATTCCATTGATTTTAATGAGATAAATTAAAGAAGTGTTGTAACTCCCATACCAATATGAACAAGATTTAAACATTTTAAATGCATGCGTTCATGCATTTTCGCTCAAATATATGTTGTGTCATTAATAAGCCGTGTCCGTACAAATACAGAATGTGATTCCCTCAGCCATCAAAACCCTTTCTGAATTTTTCCTTGGGGCTTTCAGGATTCACCATTTGAAAATGGTAGGTTGAAACACACTTGTATTTTGAGAACCGTCATGTTTAGGCAATTTATTAGGACAAGTCAGAAGTTGTAGAATAGTGTGCAAGCTTTTACATTCTCCATAAAATTTAAACAATCAAGACAATAAGCAAATAAACCCTGACTGGAATGTTGGGAGGAGTAGCTGGTGTTGAAGCCATCAGATCTGAATTTTATCACAACTTGAGAAAAATATGAGAGGAGTAGCTTAATATAAATGGGAAATCAGCTCTATTTATATCCTTGAAATTCCTGTCTTTTTGGCCTGTTGTAGTAGGATATTAAAACCCCATATAGTGATTTTAATAATACCTTGCATTTATACAACATAGCAAAACTCCTTCAATATTGTATCTCTGAAAGCTATGCCAATACTGTTATCTTGGAGGTAGACAGCTAAGACCAAAAGAGAAATGACTGCCTAAAACTATTTAGTGAGTTCTGAATTGAGGTAATATTTGAAGAATGGACTTGTCCACTTATTCTTCTTTGGTCGTCTTCCCTTTTTCTGTTCACAGAGCACGTGTGAGCCCTTGTCAAACCACTCTGATCCCACGAGCCACACTGTGACAGTCCCACTGCAGACAACACTTGGCACGTTGGAAGAAATTGCGTGCTGACAATTGCTTCCTCAACACTATGGATGGCAGAACCTACAAAAGCCAGGGAATCCTACTCAGGCTCACTAACAGGGTGGGGGAAACCACTGAGGAATTTGCTATGCATCAAATTGTTCTCTTTCTCTCTTCTTGTCAAAATCAGTGAAAGATTTCATGGACTCAGTTGCATCAGCCTGTCCTACCAGGATGAGTGGAGGAGGGTGTAGGAAGGGGCAAGATTTATCTCCACCAGCGGACAACACATCTCAGTTTCTGAACTGGAGAAGTGTGATGACCAAGAAACCATTCTTTCATAGGCAGCCTACAAGTTACACAAAAGAAGTCTGCATGCCAGTCCTTTTGATGGCAGTCTCTCTTTTTCCTTGCAAGCCATGTCTCCATCCAACAACTGCTCCCTTTTTCTTTTCTTTTTTTTTCTTTTGCCACAACAAAAGTGGAGGTCATGGCACGGACTTTCTTGCTCAAGAGTTTACCATTATTTAATAACATCACTGCTGAGTTAGAAACAAGCAATGGTCCATTTTTGAGGGTCACCATTCTTTTTTGTTGTATGCTAAATGTGACAGGGTCTCAAAAGTTCTGGTCAAATCGTTGGGTGAGCCAGATTTTTGATGACCAAGATGAGCATGCTCAAATAGAATGGCTCACCTTACATACCATTATAGACCACTTCTTAAATGCAGGCACTCACGAACGCACCAGCCCCATTGACACTAGTTAGCCATACAGCTACTGTCTTGTCTAGATTGGCGTGTAATGCAACATATGTGTGTCCCAGGATTGGGGGAGGTGGGGTCCAGTTACCTTTTTGACTTGCCCTGCTTCCTCATTCTTAACAGCACTATTAAAGGTGATCTTGTGGAAGGGGATAAACTGTCATTTCTGCTTATTCCACCTCTGTGGATGTTTTACTTCAACTTGGGAACTACCAGCATTAAAAAGAGTTTAAAAACAAAATATGTCCTTTTAGGCTATTTATGAGCAATGTTTTAGCAGTTTCCAGAATGATAACTCTGGTGGGTTGTATAAGTCATATTGCAGACCATTGACTGGGCCCAAATCTTTGGTTTGCACAATACATGTAAAATACTCACATAAACAAGATTCATACAACATATTAAGTCACAACTTGGATGGCTAGTTTACAGTTCAGGGTATGCCCAATCAGCCTGTTAAAGTAAACCACACAAATTTTATGGACTATATTTTATAATATCTCTACAACATTATATTGAGATAGATTATATATAGATTTCTAGAATGAATAGTTGGTGAGGTTAAATGGAAACTAAATGCAGAAGATTCAAGCAATTATAATTATGGGGGTAATTATTTGCACATTTGTCTTCTGTGTAGAAATTGTGTGTCCTATGCAGAATGTAGTAAAAGAGCATTTTTAAACAATGGCATAGGTGACATCAGAAGATAAGTAATAGATCATTCATGTTATGAATGATGCTATTAAGTTCTGTAACGCTCATCCTAAAATAATACTGAGACTCTCTGCTTACATATATTTATCAACCGATCAATGAAATACGTAGTATCTTTGCCACTCGACAGACTGTAAATGTAAATGACCTAAATAAGAGGCAGTTATCATTGTCTGCATCTTCTGCATTTTATTTTCTTCAAACCACAGTGTCTTCTATTTCCACCGATGCCTTCAGTTAAATATGTGCATATTTGAATCTCACAATATACTGTAGGTATCTAATGAAACAGACTTACCCTGCAAAATCTAATGTCATATTGTTTTAGCATTTTGGTTGCTTTTTGTCCATTTTTTTTTTCAGAGCAGTTCTGCAGCCAGACACAATGAAGTTACTGCTAATTAATGACATCTTCCTGGCTGTGTGAGAGCCCACTATACTCACCCGTGTGGATGTCATTATTTTATTTATAAGTTCCAGCAAGATCTACACCGAAGCACTTTCTATATAGTACAAAGCTCCCTAATGACTGCTCGATGAGCATATGATCACTAGACAGTGTTAACATCCACACTGAGTCTAACATACTTGGAATGCAAATTATTTCCAGGGGAGAATAAAACTAGCATGCTTATGATGATCTAACTGAGAGCAGTTGCAAAACAACTTCACTAGAAGTGTAGATGTGGCCACAAGCCAGAGGTGAATTCTTATTCCGGTCAGAGACAGAACATGGCTTTGGCTCTGAAGTAACCTATTAACTATGATATATGCTACTTTATTGCAAGAGCGAACATTTATCTATGGGATGGAGAAGGGATTGGGAAGCGAAAAGAAAGCCATTGCTGAGAGTGTGTGACATCATCATGTACTGTAAATACTGTGAATGACATCCTGGGGTCAGGCATCAAGATAGATACATATAGGTAATGGTGGCATTTGCATAACAATGCATCCTTTTTCAATCATGTTTTCCTGTGAATATTGCTGTCTCTGCCTTTAAAGAGTCCCATGGGAACATCATTTTTAAACACAGAAATTACATCATCTCATCTTCAAATTTATGAGCTGAGGATGAGCCATATATCTTGAAACCAGGCAAAATTGTATTTGGGAAGGGTGGGGGGAAGTTGTTACAAGAAGCAATACGTAGTTACATGTTTTTAGTTTTATATCTGGCATGTTATTCCACTTTTTTGTTCACAGTCTATCTCTGGTTCATGTCTTTGCCCTAATTCACTCAAAAAGAAAAGAAAATGGCGGGGGTGGCAAGAATGGTCCCTCCTAGGGAAAGGGTCTGTGGGTGCTTTTGGGTCATAAAAGGGCAAGAGGCATGCGGTGTGGGGCAGCAAAATCAAGATGCCTTCCTACTGCCGTCTTCCCTCTGGTGCAGTGTTTCTCAACTTTGGCATCTTTAAGACTTCAATTCACAAAATCCCATACTGCTCTGGTGCTTTGCCTATAACCATTTCATAAATGGATCTTACCAGCTAATCAAAGGATAATCTGGTTAGTTTTACAGTACTTATATAAATTTCCAAGGATTTTCTGTGCAAAAGTCTCCTGGCAGTTCCCTACTCTGTCTCCTCTCCTGCCTTCATCCCTTTCTCTCTCTCTCCTCTCTCTCTCTCTCTCTCTCTTTTTTTCTCTCAGGCATAAGCATTCCAGTCAAACAAATGAAAAGATGAGGATAGGCACTGCTGTGAGATGCTACATCCAATTCCAAGCCAATTAGCAGGGTTTTGTTTTCATTCTACCACAGCTCTATCCAACAATAACAACAGCAAAATCTAAAGTCAGATTTCAGTGCAGCTGTCAGAAGAATTCAGCTACGTCCATTTATCTTCATTGTGTTTACATTACAGACTGAGCATAGTGTGGGAAAACTGGCCACCTCCCTGTGTTGAACCCAGGTAATATATTAACAGATAATTGGGTCTAAAATGCCATCTTCTTGTGACTCAAAAATTAAGAAAGAAAGAATTTGTTCTGTTTCCAAAGAGCTCTCTTCATAGATTTAACTCCATTTCAAGAAAGCGGATTGTTTATTCAGTGAATAAGTCAACTAGGTCATAAGAAAAACACCAAGGAAAACATAAAGAGGAATTTGCAAAATTGGTAACTATGAATTTGATCTACAAAACATTCCTGTCCAGCTGCAGAGATGCCAATGCTTCCTTAATGTAACTTTTAAGGAAGTAACATCCTAAGCAAGAATGGGAAACAGACAACTTCAGTTCCCAGATATTTGACGGATCTTCTAATTAAAAGTTCCTCAAGCTGTAAGAGAGATGAAATCCCATCTCCTAGCCCCTACTTTGCTTTTACATTGGACCTTCCTTTGGGACATATCTGGAAGCAAGCGGAGTGCTCAGTGCTAGCAGACTGGTTTTTCTCTTCTAAAACTGGAGCAACAGGTGTGTGAAAGGGCTTCTAAAGGATGGATCCCATCCCATTCTCATACTTGGAACTCAACAAAACATGATTGAGAACATTCTGACCTACAAGTGTGTCTCAAGATTCCAGAGTAAAAATGAGGGTGTTACCACACAATTTCCAACTCCAAACTAAAGCTTGTATGTCTATGGAGATTCTCGGTCATCCAGGTCATGATTATCTCAAAGGTGCATTTTCAAAAGGAAACTGGACTATGTTTTTCTACTCAAGGAAATTGTCTTTTGAAAACACACCTTTGAGTAAAACTTCTATAGCACTTTCCTGGGGGCCATTTGATGAATTTCTATTACCCACATGTTGCTGTGAGACTTATTCAAATAAATGATATATTGCTAAATAATAAAGAACCGCTTTGTTCACATTATGACTACCTTTCTACAATGAATTAAAAGTTCAGGTTTTTATTTCACTTACTCACTTCTACAAGAGCCTCATTATGTGGATGTTGCTATTATTCATATGGTGCAAGCAAAGAATGGTAGTATTTTACTGCCCATTCTAGGAACAGATCATTGATGGAAAGCCATTCCTTTACTATAATTAGGTCCTTGTTAGTTCAGGCAACCTGGAATTGCATGCAGGTAGATCAATGAGTAATACAGTACAAAAGAGTAATAGGGAGAATGACAACCCTCGTCTGCATCTGGCATAGGATGGAGGTGAGCTATTGGAAGAAGGAAGTTCTTGTACCTCACAGTTGGGGGCAAAGAGCAATTTTTTTTTACTCCATAAGTAAAATGGGGAGATATACACAACATAGCTTGATGAAATGGATATTTTTAAAAATCAGTTTTAAAGCCTGTGAGAATTAAAAACTCAAGGTTCCTACATGCTCTTTTTACTGGATTATTTATTTAGACATACATATGCCTAAATATCCATTTGGGGGTGGGATATAAAAGTAAATGTGTTGCGGGTTAGACAGAACTCTCCAAGTCTCTACCAATTTATTGTATCTTTAATTACATATTTATTGCAGGCTACTTATTTATAAGATTGAAGGTAAGACTTGCTCATTTCTATGTCATATGGACAGACTGGAGCAGCAAATTTAATACCAGGCGAACAAGTTTACAACTTAGCTATTATATTTCTCTCAAGTCAATCTGTCCATTTGAATATTACATGGTAGTCATTTGGCAAGTGGTGCAAATACAAGCCTTCAGAAAACCTTGGGGTACAATTCATCTTTATTTTATTTATTAAATTTCTATACTGCCCATCTCACTTAAGTGACTTTATCATTTCCTATTAGCCTTTGTTCCAAAAAGTTGCTTTGTGTAAATATAAGACTACAATTCTTTAACATAGCCACTTCTTTTCTTGGGATCCATCGCAGGTGCAGAGGTGATTTTAGAAGAAAGATGTGTCTGGTTCAAACTTCAGGCAGGCACTAGGTTTCCACTTCCACATATCCCAAAGCCAATCTGATTCACCACACAGTCCTATCATTTATTGGACTTTTCTTATTCTAGTAAATATTTAGTTTCCTTTGACGTCAGATCCCTTACAGAATTCTCCAAACCAGGTTCTTGAATTAACAAACCAGGAGAAAGTCCCCACTACGTCATCTGAGCCTAGAGAGCTCTGCAGACTAAGCACTGTAATTTAACACCAGCTGTCTGCAATTAAAGTAAGTTCGAATCTTGCCAGGCTCAAGGTTGACTCAGCCTTCCATCCTTTCTAAGGTAGGTAAATTGAGGACCCAGTTTGTGGGGGCAATAAGCTGACTTCGTAAAAATATACAAAAGTATGAAGGCTATTGCTTAACACACTGTAAGCCGCCCTGAGTCTCCGGAGAAGGGTGGCATATAAATCAAATTTTAAAAAAATTAAAAAAATCTAACCCCAAGATAATGTCTTATCATTGAAGCACTCGTCACTAGCCCCAGCAATCCTTATAATGTCATGTGAATGCTTCCCCTACCCACCCCTTGATTCAGACTCATTAAAAAGGCCATTGATTTCATGCAACCAATTTAAACTCCCAATATGAAATCATCTCTGTCCCACCATACTTGGAAAGTAAATTAGAAAAACATAAAACACCATGATTAGAGATGCCCAAATGTTTAATCAAATAAAGCGAAGAATGGGGAAAATAGAAATAGGCAGGCTGTATTCTGAATGTTCTTTCATAGACATGTATTGCCCACTAAAGGAAATGGTGTCATCTTCAGAAACATATAGCAGAAAAGCTCAAGAGGAGTTGTTGTGGTTGTTGTTTTGCTTTACCTGCTTTACCGCCATGCTCAACCCAAGCATTTCTATGATGCATGGCTCGCTTTTAAAACCATGAAGACAAATTCTTGTTGAAAACTAGAAACTGCTGATGAAAAAAAGTAAAGAAAGAAAACAAAATCTTATAAAACAAAGCAGAGGCGAAATGAACAACAGTGCTTGTTTTCTATTGCTCCTGCTTTGTCTTTTGGAGAAGGAAGCTGCAATGCCAGGCCTACCCTTGGCCATCTGGTCACAAATGCTGGGGAGGCAGGGTTTGCAGAAGTTGTTCACCACTATCCGATATAAACAAGAGTAGGCTGCATGTAAAATACTTCAGGATGAAATTCAGCAAAAGTAAAAAAGAGGGAGAGAGAAAATCGTAATAAGCATAGATAGTAATATTGTAATTTGCAGGAAATATTTGTATTGAGGTTTATTGCAGATCTTTTGGTTTAGAGAATTTGTATTTCGAGAAGAAGTATTACAAAGCAGTGGGAGCTCTTTACTGTTCTGTTGAATTAGAAACAAGATTTTCCTCTTAAAACAATTCATTGCATATTTGATGCAACTATGTATCTTAACATGATTGTTGTGGTTTTAAGCTGATCTGTGTCAGTGGCTCTCAGACAGCAGTGCAATCCATCAAAACAATAAAAAGGTGAACCCTCCTTTAAATCGAGTTTAACTCTTATTGGCTATGTGGTCGTACTGATGAGGTTTGCTCAGGAACAATGTAGAAATGGTTTATCATTCCCTTCTTCTGGGATGTTAGTCTAGTTTACAATCCTAGACTAATGTTTGGGCCATCCAGTCCTAAAAATACAACAAGAAAAGCATTTGGCTTCAAAATACAAATCCTTGTCTCCAGCATCCATAGTGAATTAAAGAGATGTGGCATCATTTTTTCCTGACAATGTCATATGCAATCCAAAAGATGCTTTCGAGCAGAAGGTTTGGTAAATTATGGACTAAGGAACACATTGTCCACCTGCTCTGCTCTCTCTCTCAATGTGGTACCTGAAGGGACTGCTTCATCTCAGGGAGACCCTTTTTATGCATTTTCATACCTGATTTCTTATAAAACTGCATTTTCTCCAGCTGAGCTAAGAGATCTGTCAAACAGGCTTTGGATTTAGGAAAGAGCTGTGAGGTCCAACTAATCTGTTCACTTCTCTGTGACACTGATGAATAGGACCCTGTAAACTGAGCGAAGTTGCACTGGGACTGGATTAATCTTCTGTCCCTTTTCAACACTAGGATCTGTCACTATTTCAATGCATTCAAGGACATTTTTCTTTATCTCTAGAGAATTTTTTGTTTTCAGGAAGGACAAAGTAACTCCAGCTACGTTATGAGCCATATGCAAGAATTGTAATTCTGGGGAGAGGATTGAATTAATCAACACTACAGAGATCTATCCCTGTTGAGATTTTTTTTTTCAAACATGTGCAAGGCAGATCCATACACATTTCTTTGGCAATAAAACGAATGAAAGAATGAGAATGTTGATTATGATTCTTAGCATTCAACAGTGGGCATATATAATGGAAATTGGATTTTACTAGCATCTTGTAGGCTGCAGATTTCCTGCCTCTGCAACATCTGTGATTCTCCAGCTGGAGTCCCAAGAGTTTGCCTTACAATAACTATCCACTGCCAGAATAGAATATTTAAAAAAAAAAAAAAAAAGCTTTTTCATTGTTTGTAAGCTGGGAGTTTGCCAGCAATGTTTGGAGGAAAAATCTGTTTGGTTTATGTTATTTAGATCAATTCGGTAGCCCTCTATGGGCAAAGGGGATACAGCAGAAGCGATGGGAAGCAAATACTAGTCCTCAACTTAAAATTACAATTGCAACCAGAATTTTGTTGCTAAGTAAAGTGATTGTTAAGTGAGCTGTGTCTGATTGAATAACTGTTTACCGGGGTTGTTAATTGAATCACAGGGTCTTTAAGTGAATCCAGCTTCTGAGGTTGTTGTGGGAAACTGACTGAGATGATCACAAATCATGATCAAGTGATCCCCAGGACACTGGTATAGATAGATGCTGATTGCCAAGCACCCAAATTTTGATCACATGGCCATGGGGATGCCAGTTGAAAGTGCAAGCACCAGTTGTAAGTCACTTTTTTTTGTGGCATTGTAACTTTGGTCAATAAACAATGGCTGTAAGTTGAGGACTACCTGTAACTAGTGGGTGAAATTGATTCCTGATTGTCAAACTGATTGCAGAACTTTACATAAACATTCCTAGCCTGCAAATTAGCATTAAGTAAGGAAAGACCACTTGAAATCAACTTCATATTTGAAGCAGTTGGAAGCCAATGGCTGTTTGTGTAACTTGTTAAGCCAAATGTTTGAGCTCACCATATTAAAAATTCAGAAAACGCCTACCTTGACTCTGCTGGCATGTCACACCCCGATCAAAAGGGACCTCTCCAGACTCCATCTCAGACTCCCCTCTCTGGATTCCATGCGAGTCGCACATGAAAGCTCTGTTCTCAAGGAGCCTCTTAAACTTTAGAAAATCACATGAGAAGACACTTGCATGATTTTCAGAAGCCTCAGAGGCCCCACAAAACAAGACATTCTCACACAACTTCCACAGATTTTGGAAGCCTAGTGTGTCATCAAAAATGTCATGACATGTCAAGTACTAAACCAAGTACTACTCATCTCAGTTGCCTAGGTTGCCATATGTGCAGTACCATTACAAAAAAAATCTTTTTGTGTCTATGGTAACCATGCTACTGCAAGATTTGGATCAACATCAGCATCAGATTCCCCTATCCCAACATTCTGCAGATGTGCAAAATCACATCTGTTATTATCCCTAAAATTCCAGGTTATGATTAATAACAATTCTATTTGTAAGCCACCTACTGTCACCTTCAGGTGAGATGAGTGGCATATGAGATAGATAAACAAACAAACAAACAGAGAAAGGAAAGAAGGAAACAAAGAAAGATAGAAAAAAAAAGAAAGAGAAGAAAGAAAGAAAGATTCCAACAAATATTTAGGAGCCTAAATTGGGGAATGATAGTGTAATAGGTACAATTTTGACTTGAAGCTGAATTCAAAATCTCTGCTAGGAAATGAAGCTCACTGTTTCGTTTTGAGCCAGCCACTTTTCTCAGCCTAAACTATAGAAGCTTTAAATGTTAAGTGCTTTGCAAAATGGAAGAATGCAACTATTTAGCATATTTCTGTGTCCCATGTCTTCATAAAGTAAAAAGGGATTTACAAACATAAATCTCAGCAGATTCAGCAGATATAAAAGTAGACATCTGTTGGACCAGATTAATGGAGTCTGTAGAACCATATGCCATTTCAAAGTGCCATATGCTTTCCAGAAGATGGTTCCCCCAGCACCTGGGCAAATAAGTTGTAATACAGAACTAGGATATATAATAAATACTTGTTTCAGTCCAAGCCGCTCTATTTCTTCTTTTCCTCCTTTCTTCCTTGTCTGCATTATCCTCTTCTATTAGCTGCCACTTTCAATTTTTTTCTTCCCACTCCAAACATCAGCCTTCCATTCCCAGTGAGCACATTCACTCCCCCTTTTTTCCCTCAATATGCTTGAAAAGTCAGGCAGGCAAATCACCAAATAACGCCAACTTGGAATTTATTTATTTATTTAAAAAAAAAGACAAAAAGTATTGTAGCTGAGAATTAAAGCTAACAGCTCCTCCTGGTGGCTGAGAACAACTTGCATTTGGCTGCGTAATTTGATAATTGCATTTGGCATCCTCTTTTTATTTCTGCAATTGTCTGCAGCCCTTTCCTTATCCCCTGACTTCTTACTGTGTGGATAGTTTTTCTTCTAGGAAGAGAATCAGCACCTGGTGACTTGAAGTTGAACAATTAAGTCACCTTGATATAGGATGCAGGGATCTGCTTTTTCCTCAAGATTCTGGGAATATTAAAATTAGTTTCTCCAGAAGATTGGAAAGCTGTTTTCTTCTATTTTTTTTCCTTCTCCTTCTTCTCCTCAGCATGGATAGGTCCTCATTGTAGAACTATAATTTACAACTCTTGGTCAAGCTGACTGAAAATTGTGAGTACAGTAGTAATCTAGCAATATTTGGACAACCAATTCCTAACTTCTGAAGGAAAGGAAGGAGCTAGCCAAAAGACTCTCATGAACAGATAATATTGGATCAGAGAACCACAAGTTTAAGTCCTCCATTGGACAAAAAGAATAAAGAAAACCCTTGCTGTCAGTTGACCTTGAGCCAGTCATCTCTTACCCAATCTACTGTATCTCCTGAAGCTAGTTATCTGGACAAAACTGTATTGTGGGGTATTAGCGAGTGATGTGTAATGGAAAACATGTCAGGCTTCAATTAAGATGGACCTAAATTCACTTCTCTAGTCAATCATCATTGTCCACCTAAATTTCTCCATTCAATCATTATTTTGATGGTGATCATTTGTGTTCAAACTGAATTTAAAAAAGAGACAAACTAATTCCAGGGTCCAGTGATGCTCCTCCAAATACCATAGCTATCGGTTTGCATTTTGCCTGGACTGCAGTTTGTTAAAGCAACCCTTTCTCCGCTAACCCTGGAGTGGGCAGCAGGAGGATCACTCAACATCACTGACAGAGGCAGTGCCACTTTGTTGATGCATAATATGTCAGAAGCCAAAGATCAAGCTCATCAATCACATAGAGAAGCCTATGCCTGCAAATTCTTAGGTTCAAAAGCCCCACAAAGTACTAAGTGGTGCCCTGGGAGAGATAAAAAAGGCAGACACGCAACATGGGGCTGGACTGAAGTTCTTGATTTTGAAACATTGTTGTTTGCCTTTTGAACTTGACACGTACATCATTACCAGCCAGCCTGCTGTGGATCACCTGGTTCTCTTCCTGCTCTCCCACCACTTCTGAATGGCAAGATTGTCTCCCAACTCTGGAATCCTAGGACCAGGGGCAGTTCCGCCGAGCCGGTAGTGGTGGTGAAATGACACCACCGAACCGGTTCTGCCCCCCACCGCCCCACCGCCCCCCCTGCATTATTCTTACCTTTTATTTGGTACACCCCCAATCTATTGCTGCCTCCTGAGTCCCAGCTGATCAGCTAGAGGGAAAAAACTGTTTAAACTCTTGCGGCAGGGCTTCAAAGGGCCGCCCTACAGCTGATCAGTGTTAAAAGAAAACAAATGAGTAGACCGGTGCCTGCAAAAATGAATTAGTAAACCGGTGCCTGCAAAAATAAATGGGTAGACCAGTGCCTCCAAAAACAAATGAGTAGACCAGTGCCTCCAAAAACAAATGGGTAGACCAGTGCCTCCAAAAACAAATGGGTAGACCAGTGCCTCCAAAAACAAATGAGTAGACCAGTGCCTCCAAAAACAAATGGGTAGACCAGTGCCTCCAAAAACAAATGAGTAGATGGTACAGCTCTGCAAGCAGTTAAAAGCCTGGTAGACCAGTACCTCTGCTAAATCCTAAAGAATTGTCACATGACCATCAAGCCACGCCCACAAAATAAGCCACGCCCACAGAACCGGTAGTAAAAAAATTTAGAACCCACCCCTGACCAGAGGTGAAATGCTACAGGTTCACATTTCCTGCTTTCTAGCGAATATAAATTGCATGGCACAGCTGTTCCGCCCCCCCCTCGCTGTTCTACTTACCTTCTTAAGCCTCCTTTTTCCATGTGCAGCCTGCGTTTGGTGTACACTGTGCATGCATGCACATGCAGCGTGCGTTTGCCGCACACCACACAAGCGTGGGCAGCAAACCGGTGGCAAACTGCGGATGATTTCACCACTGCCTAGGGCCATCTATTTCTGATCCAACTGGCTCACTTTCGTTAAAAATGAATTTGAGTTAATTTACATTACAAACAGCCATGGGTTTTATATTCACTAGCTTTATATATTACAAGTCTAATAAATAAATACATACAAAAAAAGCTACAATCATAAAACTATAAAAGTAGGACTAAGAGTCATTGGGGTTAAAACTGCAGCTTCAAAACTGGAAAAATGAAAATTGGATTCAGCAAGCTCTTTTCAAGTGGCAGGTGAAATATATGACAAGATTGTTCCACAACCAATAATCCAATAATTTTAGAAGAGAGCTTCACAACCTGATATTTAAATAAAAGCTAAATTAATCCATCAGAGACATTAATGCAAAATCCTGCATTTTGAGATATACCTGTTCTGCAAGCCCTACATATATTTCTATTGAGAATAACTTTTCATTTAATGAAAAACTGAGAGAAGAACTTTAAAATAACTTAGAATATTTTCTCATGGCAATGTTAATTTTTCTTGAATTGGAGCAGAGGTGTTCACCAGATATGGTCAAGAAACTCAAGAGAATAGGGATCAGTACAGTGGAAGCTCTGCCTTTTTTATGTATGTCCCTTGACCAATCAAGAACAGAAATATTGCCCTAAACTGTTCCATCTCCATTATTGACCTTTATTATGCCAGGAGGAGGAGTGTACACCCTTAGTAGCCCAGGGAGTAACACTACCCTTACAGTTGTGATGTGCAATAGTTTCAAGACAACAGCTATTGGATTTTCCATCTTCGCTTCCTCTCCCAGCCAGCAGGAAAATGTTTTACCTATTAACAGGATAATAACCACCAACTGTTCTTCAGAATGGATATGTTTCATTCTGCCTTCCTTTATCAAATGTCCCACCAGCCAGGATATCAGAATATTATTTTATTTTATTTTATTTTATTTTATTTTATTTTATTTTATTTTATTTTATTTTATTTTATTTTATTTTATTGTTTAGTTTAGTTTAGTTTAGTTTAGTTTAGTTTAGTTTAGTTTAGTTTAGTTTAGTGTTTTGTTTTGTTTTGTTTTGTTTTGTTTTGTTTTGTTTTGTTTTGTTTTGTTTTGTTTTGTTTTGCTTTGCTTTGCTTTGCTTTGCTTTGTTTTGTTTATTTGGCAGAGACCTATTGATCTCCTGGGTGCTAAGTAAACCTCTATCCAAACAAAATCCCACTTTTTCCTCCTCTTAATGTATAGCATCATTTCCACTTATTAAGTTGCAATCTATAAGATCTTTACTGAATCTCTCAAAAATTAAAAATAAATTGGTATGTCTCTAGATATTTCTACAGTAAATTAAGCGATATGAACTCTCCAATGTATGTTATTGTAATCTTTGGCACATTTAAGTCAAAAATAAGACTATAAAACACACACATACACACACACACACACACACACACACAATAGCACCCTATGCTCATCCATTCCTTCTATTCCTGCAAAGCATCTTTGCCTCCACCATGCCTGTTTTTTTTTTCTTTGTTTGTTTTTGCTTTAATTTATATGCCGTTCTTCTCTGGAGACTCAGGGCGGCTTACAATGCATTAAGCAATAGCCTTCATACTTTTGTATATTTATACAAAGTCAGCTTATTGCCCCCACAATCTGGGTCCTCATTTCACCTACCTTTGAAAGGATGGAAGGCTGAGTCAACCTCGAGCCTGGTGAGATTTGAACTTGCAGTAATTGCAAGCAGCAGATGTAAATAACAGTGCATTAGTCCACTGTGCTACCAAGGCTCTTAATTGTTGTTGATTTACCTATTGCCTTTTGTTTTGTTTTTTAATATTTCTCCTCTCTTTTTAATTCCCTCCAACCTAAGCTTCTCCTTCCTTGCATCTCATTTATTTTTTCCATATATATTCCACATATGTTTTCCAATTCCATTTTCATCATCTATTTCAAGATGCTCCCACATCCATTGTGCCCATTTTCTATTTTTATTGTTGGAAGATTATTTGCATTCAGCTGCATTCAAACTGTTTTCACTTCTTCATTTTCTTTTATGTATGATTTCCCTCATAACTACTTTTAACACTACCAAGTAATTCAGAATCTCTTATCACTTTTATATCCTTCATTAATTCTCTTGAGTTTCATCATAACCGATCAAATTAATCATGTTCTTCAAATCATTCCTTTTCCATGTGTACTCATGAAGAAACAAATGCTTTAATCACGTATTTGAAACGAGCATAACTTTTTCTAAGCAGATACCCATCACACAGTCACTATTCTTACTTATTCATTGATTTTCAAATGGCCCAGTCAATCTGCACACAGCTGCCTTGACCTCTCCCACCCATTCATGTCACTCCCCTACATAGCATTTGTTTAAAAAGTTGCACACATTTCCCCAAAACTCATCTTTAGTTCTTCCATTAGCACTACTCATGGGAATATACTACTACAATATGCAAATTATCACCAATTTATGCATTCTTGTTTCATTCTGAACCCACAACAATTTAAAAGATATCAGTTCATGCTTTCTGACATGAATGTCAGTCTCTTCACTTATAATTAAACCTCTACCTTCTCTTCTCTGTGTGCATTAATCAATTCTAGTCCATATGATTAGACTATCTTTCTTGAAAGCAATTACATATTTTCCAGTTATCTTTGTTTTGTAGACAAAAATAGGTTCATTTCATTTGCACACTCTTTACTATTTTCTTCTTTTACATTCCACATTACAATCTTCCATATGTGTCCAATTACAGATTTCTTTTGAAGCTTGGCTTGAGGCTCATTATTTAATTAGGCCATCCATTGGAATTCTGACACCAGTTTTGCCAACAGATAAGCCTATAGATACCAACTTTGCCATTCATCATGACTTTGATATTTAATTATTTTCAAGTAACATATTTTAGATAAGGTTGAGTCATGACCCAGCCTAAAAACATGACACAGGAAGCATTCCTGATAATAGTGAAGATAATGCCAGTAAATTGGGACATATTTTATTAATATTCACTAAGAATATTCCTGCTATTCTACATATAAATTATGATCTCTAACCTAGAAACTCCTTAGAAACCTAGTATAAACTCTTGTCACCATCGGCTAATACATTTGATATGACCCATATCTCTCGTATTTTCAACATAGATCATCCCATGACCAGCAAGCTTGTTGGAAAAGGATGTACATGCCTTACCCATTCTCCTATGGCCTTGATGGCAAATCTATGGCACGGGTGCCACAAGTGGCACATAGAGCAATATCTGTGGGCACGGGAGCATTGCCCTGGTCAGCTCCAACGCACATGAGTTGGATTCCAACTGATTTTCGGGTCTTTCGGGCCCACCAGAAGTCAGGAAATGGGCCGTTTCTGGCCTCCGGATGGCCTCAGGGAGGGCAGAAGGCCATTTTTGCCCTCCCCAGGCTCCTAGAAAGCCTCTGGAGCCTGGGGAGGGCAAAAAAAACGGGCCTTCCGGTCCCACCAGAAGTTGGGAAATGAGCCATGTCCGGCCTTGAAGGGCCTCTGGAGGGGGGGAGGCCATTTTCACCCTCCCCAGGCTCCAGAGGCTTTCTAGAGGCAAAAAATAGGCCTACCAGGCCCACCAGGCCATCTCGTGCCAAAAGCAGGGAGAGCATGCATCCATGCATGGGGATAGGGTGCATTAAATTATGGGTATGGGCACGCACGTGTGCGACCCCCCCACCACACTCCGCTTTTGGCACGTGACAGCAAAAAGGTTAGCTATCACTGTCCTATGGAGTGCCCCAAATTGAGTACAAAATTATCCTGCATGCCTTTAATTCTGTCTCTTTTGAATAAGAGAACAAATTGCAGATCTTGATTCTAATTTATTTTGCCTGTAAATCTTTCTACTCTTCCAAGCTGAAATTTTTTTCCCCATGGAGTATCAGACTTTAGGTCTATCCCTGTGTCTGCCTATCCATCAATCCATTTAATCAGACAGACAGCTTTTCCTTAGTGAGAAGAATAACCTTATTAGGAGACAGGTTAATTTAGAACAGAAGAAACAAAGCAAAACTCAGAAAATCTTCCTCAGCTACACTTCTGTAAAATGAGATGGAAAAAATATGGTCTTTTTGAGGCAAAGAATAGATTCACAGGTTGGTACATGTGGAAGGGACAAAAATCTCGCAATGAACAGGTCATATTTTTTTATTTTTTTCAGCTGATTAGCAATACTCCCCTAACTTGTACCAATGTAGTAACTACTGGCTGACACTGCAGAATATTTTCAATTCCTAGAAAAACTCTGCTTAATTAGGGGAATCACTATACAATTATAAATCATATGATCTATACGATATGATAGATCATTTTTTTATCTGATTTTCGTTTTTCTGAAATGCACACTGTCTCACCTTATTTGATTCGAAAAGTTTGCATTTAATGTTTCTAGAACAGAGTCTCGACAGAAGAAGAAGACATTAAACAATTCCACATTGGGATGGGATGCTCAATAGGTTTGTAGTGGAGCAGGAGTTTTTCTGGAAAGATGAAGCTTTATTTTATGGGCCTTTCTTCACACAAGTCAATACAAAGTTGGTAGATTAAAATCCAGAACAATAGTGTGAAATATAAGACCCAAATATTTTAATCCTCACAATTCATAAACAAGTCTAGTTCACACAATCAAAAGTTTATTGGAGATAAAATGAAGAAAAATAAAAAGCAGTTGCAAGCGCAGCCTCTTAGACCTTTCCCAAATGGATTGAGTTCAAAGAGTGCAAAAAGCAGTTTTCAAGCTATACATTTTATACTCCTACACAATGCAAGCCACGCCTAAGAATCCTTCCCAACTCCCCTTTATTCTCCTAAGTCATTCTTCAAGTTGTTTTACACTTTAAAGGGTCATCTTGACATTTCCTGCCTAACAACAACTATCTTATAATGTTTATTTTTACTGATAGTGGTCTTGCCCAAGGCGTAGATTCCTGTATCCAAGGGAGCTTTTAGCAAGTCATAACACACTGTCTTTACTAACTACAATTTGTGGTCAGTTTCCAACAGTAAGAACATCATAGCTTTTTAATACATTAAACACTGTTATAAAGAATAACTTATTATTCATTTCCTTCACTAGCACCACTTTACTTCATGCCATTTGTTTACCTATTCTCAGGATGAGAAGCAGCTGCTGTGGCTGCATATCAGTGGTAGGTTTCAAATTTTTTTACTACTGGTTCTGTGGGTGTGGCATGGTGGGCATGGCATGGTTTGGTGGGCGTGGCATGGTGGGTGTGGCAGGGGAAGGATACTGTAAAATCTCCATTCCTTCCCCAATCCAGGGGAAGAATACTGTAAAATCTCCATTCCCTCCCCAATCCAGAGGAAGGGTATTGAAAAATCCCTATTTCCTCCCAATCAGCTGGGACTTGGGAGATAATAGATGGGGGTGGGGCCAGTCAGCATTTTAGTACCAGTTCTCCGAACTACTTAAAATTTCCGCTACCGGTTTTCCAGAACTGGTCAGAATCTGCTGAAGCCCACCTCTGCTGCATATAGCACACAAGGGTTATGTTCTCCCAACTATTTCTTGGGAGATTGTCTTCACAGGATATGTTTTCTTGGTTAGTAGCAGCTCTCCCTCCTCCTCCTCCTCCTCCTTTCTCCCCTTCTCCCTCCTTTCTGTGTTGCATTAACTCAGCCAGTTAATCCAGTCTGTGATTTAATGCATTGTGTAAACCTAGACAATGATGGGTCAGTTCAGTAACTGCTTGGAGCATGTTTTATGAACATAGTCAGAACTTTTGAGCAGACAAGCAGTTTCATAAAGGAAGGGAGCTTAGCAGAGGTGGGTTTCAGCAGGTTCTGACCAGTTCTGGAGAACCGGTAGCAGAAATTTTGAGTAGTTTGGAGAACCGGTAGTAAAAATTCTGACTGGCCCCGCCAGTCAGGGACTTGGGACTTGCCTCCCAAGTCCCAGCTGATTGGGAGGAAATGGAGATTTTACAGTATCCTTCCCCTGCCATACCCACCGAGCCATGCCACGCCCACCAAGCCATACCCACAGAACCGATAGTAAAAAATTTTGAAACCCACCACTAGAGCTTAGATGTTTGGGTGGTATACCCAGATGTTTCCAACAGAGACCCCACTTGTGACCAGCCAAAATCTACCTAAGGATAATCAAGTCAAAACCTGCTGCACTCAGACAACTGATAGGCACCTTCCCTTAACAAATATTATTTCTCAAAAAACAACCTTATCTTCACATGGTGAACAAGTCAAAATCTATCTGGAAAATATACCCTCCCAATCCATTTGTATTTTACAGGCATAGTGGAATGGCAAAAATCTAAAAATAAAATCAAGTCACTTAGAATTATTACTGAGACTTAGAGTTAACTGTTGGGACAGTGCTGTGATTATTAGATTATTTGCTGGGTAAACTCAATGCTCATGATAAGCTAATTATAAACTGAAGGAGGGAAAAAAACATGCAGGAAGGGAATGCTAGGTATGTTTAAACACAGCTCCCTTAGCAACCAGTCTGACAACTTTCTTCCTGCTGGTATTTTCTACTGACCAGTGAGTCCTTGCTATGGATCCAGGGGGCAACAGTGTTGTCTCCCCACAAGCCTACCTCATTCAGCAACCAGTAAGTCACTGCAGTGGGTGGGAATTTTGAAAGGTATATCACTCTGAGCAGCAGAGAGAAGAACCTTTTTTAGTCCTACACGTCTTCTTAATTCAGTTCCAACCAAGAAAAGTTCTGGGTTACCAAATTCTGTGTGGTCTGTGGGATAGACTAGATTGTAATGGAAGAGGCAATATATTTTATATGCTATAGCTAATTGTAACACCCCTCCTGAATCCCAAATGGAGAACAGAAAATGAAAATATAACAAAAATTCTTGTGTCATCTAAAAGTCTAGCATATTTATGACTGCATAAAATTTAATATATCTAGATACACTTCCTCAGAGGCTGGGAATAACCAACTGTCAATGCTGGAGGAGTTAGGTATAATAGCCCTGCTTTAATTACCATATTTCTTGGAATATAAGACGCACCGGAGTATAAGACACACCTTAGTTTTTGGGGAGGAAAATAAGAAAATAGGTGATTGGCAGGTAGATTGGCCTCATGGAATACCCCCAATCAGCTGTTCTCAGAGGTGAATTTTAGCAACAGGTTCCTTGGTTGTGAGCTCTATGCCTTGCTTTTTTTTTTTTTTTTCTGCCTCTGAAACTTCTGAAACTCTATTTCAGAAAATACTGTTTTTTCTGCCTCTGAAAGCCTCTGGAAAAAAAGCCTCTGAAACTCTGTTTGGGGGCTTCTTTTCTGAAGCTTCGTTTCTGATGCTTTTCAGCCTCTGAAACCTTTTACAAGCTGGGCAGGGCTACATTTGGAGTATAAGACGCACCCAGATTTTCACCCTCTTTTTTGGGGGGAAAAAGGTGTGTCTTATATTCCAAAAAATACGGGTAAGCTGATGAAGTAGATAAGATATACTAAAACTTATGTGCTAATAAGTTAATTAAATCACATAGACCTCTTTTGCACTTGCAGTGAAAAACCAACCTGGTCACCTTTCTGCCAAATGAAAATGAGGATAGAAAACCCCTGTATAGACAGAACATACCGGTAGACGGCAAATAGTTGTGCCATGCCCAATTGCCCTTAGAGATTTTTGTCTGACAACCAGTTTTATTTAACATCTTTACCTGGGCAGCAACCCACATCCCACACTATCACCATCATCTACTCATGAAAAAACGTGACTTCTTTTTTCTACCACATCATGACGATGTTGCCTTCATCTGTAGCCCATATCTGAGAGGCCTTCAAGTTGTCCTTAGCTGTATTAATGTTGAAGTAAATTCCTGATACATTTCTCTAATTGTAAATATATATGGACATCTGTCACCAATCATTACATTAGTATCTCCCAGAACTGGGACTGGATCAGCAGCCACTGGCTACTTTGGGATAGTTCAGACTTGCCTCATTCTTTCTTTTCCTTGGGCACTTCCACATTCTCCAGAGCCCTTCTGCTGTGAGCTATAGGGGAGTCTGTAGTAGTTATTCCAAACGATACTTCCCCGTTGAACTCATTAGGTCTTCCAGTCTTGGAAAGAGGAATTAACATAATGAATAAATGATGGGGATGAAGGGAAGGGCTCTGCAGTGCAACCGGAGGAGCACTTCTACCACCCTGTCAGCTGTTAGGTGGGCTATTTTTAAATATGGGCTAAGTGTTCTTTCTCTAAATCACCAAAATTGTATTTAAAAATAACTAATCCAACTGCTGACAAGCACAGGAAAGGAGTTGTGCAATGCCACAGGAAAAGGAATCATGCTTTATGGTGCAACACCATCTTTCATCAGCTTCTAGGTGAAGTGAAAGAGCACTAAATCATGTTTAAAGATAGCTTGACAGGCATACTATGTATTGTCTGATGCAGCAGGAGCCTCCCTTCTGCTAAAGTATGCAATTTCCTCCTGAATGCTGTATACCGCAGAGGGAAGTTGTTGGTGCAGTAGGAGGAGACTTCTGCCAAATTGTCCAACTGAGGGGGTTCCTGCAATGCAGCAGGAATTCTGTAATTCAATTTAGAAATAGGAACAAAAATCTGGAGTCTCTAGCTCAAATTCAAGAAGGTGTCTTGAGCAGAGGGAACCAGCTGAATTACTGAAGATTAGAGAAGGGCAGTGCTAGCTAAAGGGGTCAGTTCAGAGGGAGGGGATTTGGAAATACAAACATTGTTTACCCATTTGTAGTCTCAGTTTTAATTTGTATTAAATTTTTTACATGTTGATTTTATTCATTATTGTCTTAACTAATTAATTTAATTAGGCAATTTGCTTATTCAGTATGTTGTTCAGATGTTCTTTAAATCAGTATTTAACTTAAACTGTTGTTCTGATTGTTGTGAATTTTTCCCGCATGCTGGCTTGAAAAACAGGGGCAGCAAGGGATGACATCAGTAGGCATTAGAGCAGGTTATTTTGGGAATATTGGAGAAAATCTAGTCTTAGAGGCTTATAGCAAGTGGGCCTTCTATGGACTCCTTAAATCCCCCAGTGTTTAGTTTTGCCCATGATCAGAAATCTGAATGAAGCTTCAGTTTAAGGAGATTGTGAAAGGTACAACAGCATCCTTGCAGAGAATGATCTTGAAAAGTCATCCTGGTGTAAGAGAGGGCAAAGGGCCACTCTGATCTATCAAAAAAATTCCTGGGAGATCCACAGTATATAGACCAACATTTCTGTTTGCAATTGTTTAACCATAAGAAAAACTTGGATTCCATCCATTCTAAATTATACCACTGGGAGGAAAGAAGCCAGGGGTGCCTAGCTGTGTATTTACTTTTAAGTTTTAATCTAGCTCAATCGCATGTATAATATCTGTATAAAAGAACAATAATGGCAGAACGTTATCCAGGAAAAAGCGGCAAGAGTCAGGTCCCCTGGTCTTCTCTGAATTTCCTTCCACTGTTTGTCAGATTACTCAAGAGCCAGAAGTGACCATTCTCCAGCAGATGCCATGGACACTTCCTCAGTCAAGCTGCACAAGCCACATCAAAGAAAGTAAGAAATCAGATTTACCAATTCGCTAGAGAACTGAAATTGGTGGAAGGAGGATATCCTAAAAGAAACAGCTGATTATCTTGGAACATATCTATGTATTACTAGTCTGGAAAAAAACTCCACCCCAATCCATACTACTATCTGAATAAATTCATAATATTTTAAACCTTACATTTTTGAATCTCTTTTAATCTATTATATCAATAGATAATATATTCTAATAATGGTTTTTTTAAAAATCTGATACTCATTTATAATGCAAGCATGTTGCTTTTTATATTTTTGATATAAATTTGATCCACCCATGATCCAAATATTTTTCTTAACCTATGAAATGACGCCAATCTCTCTAGTCTTCAACTGATGTAGGAATCTACAGAGGTGCTTTGACTTTTGCAAGATAATCTTGCAGTAATAACTTTCCAGTTCTGCCACTCTGTTATAATGAGGATGTTTTTTAAATTATAAAATAGACTATTGTCAATATCAATTATTACAAACAAACAAAAAAGAAAGAATGAGAAATTGCAACAAAATGTATGTGAGGCAGGCATGTAATTCCATCAGACATACATCACTACTACATTTGAAATGCTCATGTTCACATTTGAAATGCTCATGATGCTACAGATATTGTTCAGTAGGTACCAGTCACTCTCTCAAAACTGATTCCAATGATACATAAAGCCATGTAATTGGCTCATGATTATCTGGAGGAGCATTGCAGAGTGCAATGGCAAAATATTTTGTTATTTCTTACAATAAGTGGCTAATTCATAGCCCTTGAAAATAATTTGAAACAGTTTTATGAATCTCGTGCCATGTGTCTAGTAACAGTCACTTTTCTTGTTCTTAGTTGTCTGGATTAGATGGGTAACTACTTTGAGAGTAGATGTATTAAAAGATTGGAAACATGGACTGAGACTTGAAAATGTTTCAATTTTAATCTGAGTTTGCCTGAAATGCAATAATTTATTATATTCTAATAAATATAGAATATATTCTATATTTTCATTTTTATGCCACATGTTTGTTTTGTAATTTCATTTGATTTATTCAAATTAAATTTAATGAATTAAAAGTGCCACTATTTTCAAACATTAAGCTCTATAGGCAAAGAGTGCACAGATTCTCCTACGCTGAAAATCAGACTTGGCCTTTGAACACATGGAAGTGCAATGTTAAAATTTGCAATGTTAAAATTTGCAATGTTAATTTTGATTTCATTTCACTTGTATTTAATTAAAACTAAATATAGTTAATACGTTTTTGCAGTCTAGTATTTGGAAAGTTTTACTTTCTCTAATGAACCTTGGAATCTGAAAATTCTGATAGCTTGTGGGACTGTGTGTGATGCTATGAGTTCAGGTTGTGCACCTTTGCTCTAATGATTCTGTAATTCCTTCTTTCATGTTAGATATTTCTGTTTGTGTATATGTATAAATAAATCAGTGCATATTGATTGTATTCTTAACTTCTGGAAGATTTAATAGAGCTAATGATGATACAAAATGCCCAGATGCATCAAGTCATAATGAACAATCTGGCTGTGTCAGCAGCAGCATGCTTTGAATCCAATCCAAACCAGGTAGGTAGATTGTTGATCTAGGGTGGGTTTTACATACGACTGAGGACACAGAAAAAAAGGGAAAAAAGCAGGGGTGAAATGTAAAATTTGTTACTACCGGTTCTGTGGGTGTGACTTGGGGGTGGAGGTGGGGGGTAATGTGACTGGGTGGGCGTGGCCAACTTTTTATTTATTTATTTATTTTTCAAAGCATTTTTTCTAATGCTTTGAAAAGCCTCTGCCGGTCAGGCAACTCAGCTGGGATCATCAGAGACTTTTCACAGCATTTTTTTTACCACCTCTTCAGTGGTAAAAGAGGTTGCAGAAAAAAATGCTTTGAAAAGCCTCTGACGATCCCAGCTGAGCCGCATAATTATCAGAGGCTTTTTTTTTTTACTTTTAAAAGCATTTTTTCTTCAGAAGAGGTTATAGAAAAAATGCTTTTAAAAGTAAAAAAAAAAGCCTCTGATGATCGTGCAGCTCAGCTGGGCATGGTGGGAGGGGGCACGCAGGGATTTTTGCTACCGGTTCTCCGAACCACCCGCCACCATCGCTACCTGATCGGGCGATCCAGTCTGAACCGAGAGCATTTCACCCCTGGGAAAAAGGCATTTCTGTGCCAACTATCTTGCTTTCTACTGGCTTCAACTGATGGGCAGGAGAGCAGAAAAACATGTGTCTTGATGTCACATCATACGTACCAGAAGCCACCATGGAATAGATTGCCATTTTTCAATGAGAACTTTATAAGTTTCATTCTTAAATCTAAATCTGTTGTGAGAATGAATGTGCCTACTTATATTACAAGGAGATATCTCTAATGCGTAATGATTTTGTTGTTCTGAAACTAATTGGCTGCCCAGCATGTGAAATGCAACTACTAATGAATACAGGCAGGAACAGATATGTATGAAGCAATGACACATCATCTGAAATACATTTGAAGTCGATAAAATACTGAATGACTCTGCATGTATAATTGGATGTGAGAATAACTTTGAGGAACAGGAGGAAGAGTTGCAGCCAAGGCAAGAGTCAGACAAGACAAATCTGAGTCCAAAGCAGAAATATTTTATTTATTTTTATTTTATTGTTCATATTTCTATGCCGCTCACTCTCTGAGGACTCTGGGCGGCTTACGCCAAAGACAGTATACTAAATAGCATATTGCCCCCAACAATCTGGGTCCTCATTTTACCCACCTCAGAAGGATGAAAGGCTGAGTCAACCTTGAGCCGGTGAGATTTGATCCACTGATCTGCTGAACTAGCAGTCAGCTGAAGTAGCTGCAGTACTACACTCTAACCACTGTGCCACCTCGGCTCTATAGAATTTGAAAAAGCATTTCAGGTATGACCATCCATAGTTCTATTAGGATAAAGGCAGAGAGAAGAAAAGCATGTTTAGATTGCAATATTCTCTTACTATAACTTATAATAAAAGTGATTTTAGTACTCATGACTTCAATGCCTATCTTCAAGAGCCAATGGCTTCAAAGCCCTGACTTGATAGCCACACTGGAGAAATAAAGAAATGTGATGCACCAAGTCAATTCTCAGAAGTTTTTTTTCTGATCAGGATCCAGAATATATCTGGGGCTAACTTCATTACCCAAAATTACTATTATAATGCATAATGAATTATTTTCACTACTCACATTTTCAAAGTCTCTTTTACATAATGCAGCCAGATTTTCTGCCTAAAACAGTCACAACAGCAATATTAATAGATTTAGTATAAACAGATTTCTAACAAGGCAACTGTGAGTTGTCGGAAGGAGAGAGGAACAGTACTGAGAATTGGAAGGGGCTGAAGAAGGTGAGCAGAGAAAGACTTTCAGAAATAGTAAATTGCTAGCCGATCAAGGTAAAAGTAGATCTTTACTATTCCTTAAAGGTAGACTTAGTTTTGTTGAGTCATCTCACTTCAATTTATTGCTCACCTCGTGCCGTTGCAACAGGAAATACCAATTTATTAACAGGATTATGTCAATGCAGCCACAGGGAAAACCATTTTGAGTTTATGATCCTTGAGATAAGGACCACTGTCTTAAGTGTCCTAATCTTTCTTTCTAGCAGATACCCCTTGTCCCCTGGCAGACAGAGGATGAAGATGAGATTGACATGGTATTCCACCACTATTATGCACCCTATCCAAGCACCCTTCCATTCAGAACATGGAAGCCTCCCTCTCAGTCTTCAGGTTTGACACAGCAGCAGCCCACCATTCGTCATGTGGGCCCAGATCTTCAGTCAACGGGGAGACAAGATGATGGGTGAGCAAAACTGCAGATGGGAAAAGGAATATAAACAATCAAATGAAGTGCTTCATTTCAGTATTCCACTATGCATTGCCATAATTCATCCAAATGCCCTGTTTAGGGTGACCCGTTCCCTGCTCCTTCAGGAAGTGCGGGAGGACCCCTTGGAGGGTAGAACCGAGGACTTTGTACAGTATCTGTATGATAAAATCGCTCAGATTCAGGAACATCTGGACACTGAAGGGTAGATTCAGGGGGGGAAGATGGAGGCAGGTCTTGAGAATATTATCTGGGAAGAGTTTGATTCTGTGACTCCACGTGGACAGGATACTGAGTAGACTGAATGCTGCCACATGTTTATTGGACCCGTGTCCCTCCTGGTTGGTGCTGGCCTCTCGGGAGGTTACACGAGGCTGGCTCCAGGGAATTATAAATGCTTCTCTGAGTGAGGGTGTCTTTTCCGCTGCCTTGAAAAAGGCGGTGGTGAGACCTCTCCTCAAGAAGCCTTCCCTGGACCCGGCAGCATTGGCTAATTACCATCCAGTCTCCAACCTTCGCTTTGTTGCGAAGGTTGTTGAGAGTGTGGTAGCACGAAGCTCCCTCAGTACCTGGATGAATCGGCTTATCTGGATCTGTTCCAATCAGGCTTCAGGCCTGGGTACAGCATGGAAATGGCATTGGTCACATTGGTTGATGATCTCTGGAGGGCTCGGGACAGGGATTGCTCCTCTGTCCTGATTCTATTAGACCTCTCAGCGGCTTTTGATACCATCGACCATGGTATCATGCTGCACCAGCTGGAAGAGTTAGGGGTAGGAGGCACCATGTTACAGTGGTTCTCCTCCTTCCTCTCGGACCAGTCGCAGTCAGTGTTGGTAGGGGGCAGAGGTCAGCCCTGAGGTCCCTTGTATGTGGGGTGCCACAAGGGTCGGTCCTCTCGCCCCTTCTGTTCAACATTTATGTGAAGCCGCTGGGTGAGACCATCCGTGGTTTCGGGGTGAAGTACCACCAGTACGCTGATGACACCCAGCTGTACATCTCCACCCTGGACCACCCCAATGATGCCCTTGAAGTGATGTCCCGGTGCCTGGAGGCTGTACGGATCTGGATGGGGAGGAACAGACTCAGGCTCAACCCATCCAAGACCGAGTGGCTGTGGTTTCTGACATCCCGATATAGTCAGTTGGTGCCATCACTGACTATTGGGGGCAAGTCATTGGGCCCCAGGGAGAGGGCTCGTAGCCTGGGGGTCCTCCTGGACTCACAACTGTTTTTAAAATAGCACTTGACGGCTGTGGCCGGGAGGGCGTTTTATCAGGTTCGCCTGATGCGCCAGTTGCGTCCCTTTCTGGATCGGGACTCGTTAAATATGGTCACTCATGCCCTCGTCACTTCCTGCCTGGACTACTGCAATGCTCTCTACATGGGGCTCCCCTTGAGGAGCACCCGGAGGCTCCAGCTGGTCCAGAATGCAGCCGCGTGGGTGGTTATGGGAGCATGGGAGGAAGGGGGTCCCATGTGACCCCCTTCCTGCACGAGCTGCACTGGCTCCTGGTGGTCTTCCGGGTGCGCTTCAAGGTTTTGGTTATCACCTTTAGAGCGCTCCATGGCTTAGGACCGGGGTATCTACGAGACCGCCTTCTGCCACCACTAGCCTCTCACCGACCAGTACGCTCCCATAGAGAGGGGCTCTTCAGGGTGCCGTCAGCCAAACAGTGTCGACTGGTGGCCCCCAGGGGGAAAGCCTTCTCTGTGGGGGCACCTGCCATCTGGAATGAGCTCCGCCCCAGAGATACGGAGGATCCTGGACCTGCGCGCTTTCCGCCATGCCATCAAAACATTTCTTTTCCAGCAGGCTAGCCTGGCCTAACTTCTCTTTTAAATTGTTTTTTAATTTTTTTTTTAATTTTTAAATTTTAAATTTGTCCTAGGAATTTGGGGTGTTTTAAATTTTGTTTTCCGGGCCAATTATTTAATTGTATTTTAATGGTTTTTTAACATTTGTATTATATGTATTTTATTTGGCTGTTCACCGCCCTGAGTCCTTCGGGAGTAGGGCGGTATACAAATTCAATAAATAAATAATAAATAAATAAATAAAATGTTGCATATAAAACATGTAAGGCTAAGACAAGTGGTAAAATAGTAATAGTCATCACAAAAAGTGCCAAGTAAGATGCACCTGGACTCAGGACTTTCTCTACATTATGATAAATAAATAAATAACTTTATTGTTATTGTACGTGTATACACAGTATACCCATACAACTAAATTCACTTAACACCCAAAGACCAGGTCCAACACACATAATAATCCCCAAACACACTCCCACCCACCACAATTCTCCACCCCTAAACCACCCAAACATCCACACAAGAGACCAAGTAGTACTGTCCAACAGCTCACTGATGGTGCCCTTTAGTTCATTGTTGAACTAAACTAAATTAAAATTATAGCTCTGGGATAAAAACTATTCGGAAAACATGTGGTCCGAGTTTTAATTGTTCTGTATCTTCTGCCAGAAGGCAACAGTCCAAAAAGATTGTAAGCAGGATGGGAAGAGTCTCTGAGAATGTTATGCAACTTTCTCAAACAGTAAGATTCGAAGATGTCATCCAGGGCTGGTAGTTGGAGTCCGATGATATTCTGGGCAGTTTTAATGATGCTCTGTAGAGCTTTTTTGTCTGCTACAGAGCTGCTCCCATATCATGCAAGAATTCTGTATGTCAGGACACTCTCAATGGTGCTGCGATAGTAGGACAGAAGTAGATACTGAGACAGATTTATCTTCCTGAGCATTCTCAGGAAGTACAGCCTCTTCTGTGCCTTCTTCACAAGCATGTCAGCATTCATAGTCCATGAGAGGTCCTCCGAGATATAAATGCCCAGAAATTTAAAACTACCCATCCTTTCCATCTCCTCACCTATGGTAAGCCAAGTGAAGTAAACTTACATTGTATAATCACCACCACTAATATCCTGTCTGTGGCACTACTGCTATTATTTATTGTTTGTATTCCCGTATTCTGCATATAAATTTTTGCTAAATGTGTAAATATCCCAGATATTTACTATTGCTTATTCTTGTAGAATTTATTCAATTACTTCACATCTTGGGAAACAATTGTATTTACAGAGAATAAAAAATTCAGCAATACTAGAAGCTTCAGTTGGCTCCTAGTATTTTATTAGGCATTTCAAAGAAAAAGTCAGATGAAATTTCTGCTAATTTAATAAAAGGGAAGAAACTTGCTTTAAACAAAACAGGGGGAGGACCTTGAAACTAGTGTCTTCTAAAATAAGCAGAACTATCAGTGTAAGGTAGTTCCCATGGGTATTGAGAGTTATCCATGGATATTTCCCACCACTTTGTAACATTAATATTCCATTTTAATTTATTATCTATCTATTTAGTCAAGTGGTACCCCCGCCCCCACCCCCAAGTGCCACTGGAACAGTCACAGCCGATGTCCTACCAGCTTCAGGTAAGGATGCAGTGGATGGACCACAGATCCATTTCATTATTTCCATCATAACTTTCTGATGCAGGTGGAGTTATGGAGTCTTTTTCCCCTGTTAATTTAAGCACTGGCTTAATGTCAGTTCAGCCACAAAGTCTACAAAGTCTCAACTTGACAGCTTTAAGATATAGCTACACTGATCTAGATGAATGTAAGCTATAAAAGTCAAATAAAGCCTAATGAAACTGTAATACTGCTCAGTTTGTATCACCAATTAATGGCCGTTTTAGGCAGTATACAACTTTACAATCTCAAAGCTGTAACTATTTTTTAAAATAACCATTGTTTTTAAAAGTATTAGCAATTTAAAAGGGCCCAATTTCACCAGATTCTATACATTTCCTATGAAATCTTGCAAGATTTCCAATGAAAGCACAGAGATTTTAACCTTTAGCAGTCTTGCATGATTTAACCATTTATAATTAAACAACGTTTTTGTTATCGTGTTTTATTGGGAGAGATCAGAGTTGCATCTAGGACTGTTGTAAGTTTTCTCATGCTCACGGTGTTGCATTGCCAACATTGACTAAATAATATTTGAATTTATTTAAAAGATATTTTTGTAGATATTAAAGAACTATTTTCTCTCTAGGAAAAGGAGATGGAGAATAGGAGGAAAGCAAAGAGAAGTGTGAGACCAATGGCAGTGTAAGCACCTTTCCTCTGCTAGAAAGATAATTTGTGCAATTTTCTCCTTCCAGAATACTATGACTACACTGAGCGATGGAAGTGAAATTAAAGTTTCATCTATTTTTCCTCCAAAAAGATTCAAGTTCCCAGCTGCAAGAAGCTCTTCTGAATTGCACTCTAGCCAACCAGAGTATGGCAGGACATACTGTTTTCCTAATAGGATCAAAGCCTAAGATCAAAGCTAGTATGTTTATATTTGTGCACATTTTTCAAAGTTTGGAATAAATTGTATATGACGTTATATGAGTTATATAATGCTTCTATGGACAGGTGCTGCTTCCATTTTCTACAGAGCAGCTATACTTTAATATTTTGTCTAGGTTTGCCCGGCCCTCTTCCAAGAAGTATATATATTTTTATTATCGATATGAATTCTTGAGCCCAAGAAGATTAAGTGTGTACTGATACTTCTTCACTTTTCTGCTTTGGGCTGGCACCTGCTGTTAACCTCATCTCTGTTTGTTTGTTTGTTTGTTTGTTGTGCTGAGCATCACAATGGTCTTTGTCCTTCTTCAATAGATATTCCTCAAGTCTTCTTCACCTCAAGATACTCAAGTGGTATCAACAACATTTTTTTTAGCCATATTAATTCAAGTTTTGTTTCTCCTAGTTCAGCATTTCTCATAAATAGGTTCTGCATATAAACTGGGTAGATAAGATGACAGTACGCAATCTTAACACGGTTCTTTATTCTACTTTTGAGCCAATTAGTTGTTCCTTAAATCATTCTAATGTTCACTTTCTAGTCAGCATATAAATAGAAATGAGGTTCTCTGATGTGCTTAAGGACTACTCATAAATTGCTCTAATTAATGCAGTAGAAAAAAAATATGTACAGATATTCCTCACTTAGTGACCAAAATTGGGAAGCAGTCAGTAAGTGAAATCACAGTTGTGCTTATGATCTTACTCCAGCGTTCCTTTGCTTTACAAACCTGTGAGATCATAAAATCAACTTTGTCATTTCATCACATTTCATTACTATTGTAACTGCAAACAGTCACTAAAAAAGGTAACCATTAAATGAGAACCACCTGTAATCAGTAAACAAAATTTAAAGTAGTTTTGGAACTCAAGTTCTTCTTCTACTATCCATGGAAATGTGTTTGGTTTAACACCTTCTTTTTTGTTATTGGAATATAGTTGGATCTGTTCCAGTCTTTTGGCAGTCTCATACTTGCTAAAAAAAACCTGCAAGCAGCATGCTAATAGCATCATCTTACAAAATTTTAAACTGTAGTCATAGCATTTCATTTACACTTATACTAGAATACAGTGAACAATGTTTTCTGCAAGCCACTTCATTTCATTTTTCAAATTGTCTGGTGTCATTTAGTGAAGACCCACTGGTGATTTGGGCATTTTTCAATATAGTTCATAAATTTGTTCTAATACTTCTTTGTATCAAGTAGAATGATCTTATCTTTGATTGTACCCATCTATGCATAAAACTTTTCTTTGACTTTCATTTCTTTAAATAAGTATTTTGTCTTTCTTTGTTGGGTGTCTAGTTTATATCTCCCTGACACTTTTGTTCTTTCAGATTCAGTAGATTGTATTGTCAACCATTTCTTCTTCTTTTGATATCTCTAGTGTGAAATATTTTTATTGTTTTGTCCTTAATAACATTACAAATTTTGGTCTCCAGGAACTCTATTCATCACTTCTATTTTAATAAATCTGTTGTTTATCCTGACCACATACTCATACAGAATATTGGGAGAGTCCAATTATCCCTTACTCATTTTATCTTTACCTTTCTCTCTTAATTTTGAAGAAAAGGCTAATATATGACCCTAGTTCCAACATGGACTTCTCCATTATTATTTGCCCCAAGTGGCCTGCAGACCACAAGCAACATATTTGGGACCACCCAGAGGAAGGAACAATTGGACTAAGAAATGTGCATAGATCTTGCTTCTCAAAGGTGATCTGTGTCTATTTTTTCTTTCAAATAAAAACAGTTAGTGCTTTTTAGATATTTTTTTACAGTTGTGTATTGCTTTTATTAGTAATAAAAATTATAGTTAGCACACTTCCTGAGTCTGTTTTATTTACTTGATTGACATAGTGCTTTTTGAAACCCTGATGCTTTCTTTGCAAAGAGTTTCTTGATTTACTCTATTAAATATTTCCTTTGTTTATTCTATTACATTTTATAATGTAATTATTTAATCATTATTTGACTATAAAATGAAGGAAAAAAATTATGAAATCACAATACAGTCATTACATCTTGTCAAGCTTATTAGAGTTCCCTTTTTCCTCATAGTTTTCTGTTTTCTTTCATATGAAGGGGGCTGCCTTATATGAATTTCCCCAAAATGAATGTCCTTCAGATTTGCATCTTGTATTTCCTAATCTTAGCCATCATCCATATGCTATTTGTAGTGAACAGCCCACTTTGAATATCTTGAATAATTCTGAGATACTAATCAATAATCCAGAAGGTCCCTCACCATGCTCAAATTTCATCTAAAGCCCAAGAATCCAAATTCCTCACCAAGACATTGGTTCACTATGAATGTGCAGTTAAAGACTCATAAAACTAATTGGCAGAGCTTGCCCAGGTAATAAAATGAAATAATTCTACAGCTTTTGCATTGAAAGCTACTACTGCCTAAGGCCCTGAAGTATAGACAGGATATTTTTGCTTAGTATTGTGTCCAAACGTCTAATTTGATTAGATCACTGCTTCACTGACATAACAATCTAGGCCCCGATGAGGTAGCCATGTTTATCTCACAACTAAAAAATGACAAAGTAGCCTGAAAGGATATAATCATACAAAAAGGCTAAAGGAAAAATGGGAGCCCAAATACTGATAGCTTTTCTTTCTCTAATATAGAGTTTTTCTAGATCCCTGAAGACTGGAAGAAATCCATCATTATTTCAATCTACAGAAAAGGAGATAAGAATCCTCCAATTTTCTTCTGCCCCTATTAAGTATAATTAGCAAGATGTGTGTCAGGCACTTCTGTGGAAAACCCATAAATGGGTTGGTGCAACATAACATCCTGGAAGAAAAACAAGCCAGTTTCAAGGAGGAGCAGTTACAGCTCAGTCAATATCTTAGTCTTAATTTTCTACAGAAAAATATATTGTTCATCCATACAGGATTCTCCATTGTTTTTATTGATTCAAAGGCAGCTTCTAGCTCCCTACATTCCATGGAGAAACAGAATGCTGTTTCTACTAACCGATGCCTTTTGAAAGCAATATAATACTATATGAATTTACTCTGATGCTTCAAATCACCTCTCATCAATAATCCACATTCACAAGGTGTGAGAAAAGTTTGCATTCTGGTGCTCTTCTCTCTTTTCTACTTCTATATTAATGTGTTGGTTCAAGTTTTGATAAACTCTGAGTTTCATTCCCCATCCCAGGTTACTGACTGGCTAAATAACTGACATCTTTCCATCCTTCTATATGTAAAATGTTGTAGCAGTCCTTTCTTAAATACCAGTGAGCCTGAGATAAACTCTTGGAGGTCTTGCTTCTTATTCCAGCAAGGAGCAGCAGATCTATTACAATAAAACTAAAGTAGTCATGTTTTGTAAAGGGCTTTTTCTCTCTCTAGGAAAATGTTGTTAGCATTAATCAAAATAAAGTCTTTACATATTTGGTTATATCTTTCCAAGCCTTGGTTACCTGAAAAATCAGCAATAGTAGGTCACCCCTAAAGCCCATAAACTTTAAAGCACAATTTTGTACTTTGCTAATTGCAGTGGCAATAACTATATCCCAGCTGCCATACCTTTAAAAAAAAACCTTTTATTAGCTATTATTATATGATGTGTAGGCTTGTTCTTTAAGCTGTACATGACTAGTTTACTCTAATTTTTTAGAGCATTATTGTAAGTGCTTCCTGCATATTAAATTCATGACTGACCTAATTCCTGGGGTGACCTATATGCTTTGCTGGTTAAAATATTGGTTTAAATGACTTTAAATGGATACTTAGGCCTCCCTGAGCTTATAGTTAATTGTATATCTCCATGGAAGTCAGGCTTTCTCATGTCTTTAAAATAGTATTAGTTATCAGCCTAGTATCTGACTTTATTTGGTTCTGAGAAAATCTAGTCTGCTCTGCAACAAAGAGCCCTCAAAACCAATATTCAGCAAACTTAGTAAATGTGAATATGTACCTGAGTCACTCTTGACTCTAATGACTACACAGGAAAGTTCATGGAGTTTTCTTGGCAGCATTTTCAGAAATGTCTTGCCAATGACTTCTTCCTAAGCTAAGAAAAGACTGACTCAAAGTCACTCTATTGGCTTCATGCTCCCAATACAGGAGTGGAACTCAGATTCTCCCAGTTTCCCCTTCAATGTCTTTACTCACACATCAAACTGGCTTAGTCCAATTCTAGCAAAATCGTCTCTCTCCTTAAGAATGGGCTTCTTCAGGAGGCTGTTCTCTTGTACTAAATACTTAATTAACATTCTCTGCCAGTCCTACAGGATGGCTTTCACTCTAGCCCACTGTTTCACACTCACAGACACATTAAAAATGGTGACTTTCTCACGTCCTTCTTTTTAATTGAAAGTTTTACAAAGAAGATAAAAACTAAACCAAGATAATAAAGAATAAAAGCGGCAAAGGAAGTAAGAAGAAGAAATAAAAAAGTGAAAGTACAGAAATAAAGAATAAAGAAATAGAAGTTTCTAATTTCCTTTGCAGAAAATATAATTACAATTACAAGATTATATCTTATTCTATGATTACAAAAAAAAGCCCACTTTTTTTCATTATCCTATTTTTGATGATGATGGGGAGGAGGAGGGGGAAAAAACCTTTTCCTAGACTCATTAGCCAGCTCATTTGAGGCATATACTTTTCTCCTGTTAACTAATTGGTCACTGCATATCTCCACAACACTTATTTATTGCAATTGCCATCTCTATCAAATATTTGTTCAGAAATTTGAGTAGGTTACCTTCTTATGTCAAGATTTGTTTATAATTTTCAGTTACCTATAATGTCCTTTACTGTTTTCTGCTGTGCTTTGGTCTTTGATAGTAAAATTAAATAAATGAATAAATAAGCAAAGAAATTAATTTCCACCAATTAGGATGTTGATTAGAACTCTTAAGTGTTTAAACACTTTGGGGGAAAGCTGTGGAACTTGCCTTTTTTTGAATGACATGTCTGCACAACAAGCAGAAATGCAATCAATATTTTCAGCATAGCAATGAAGTATTGAGCACCTGTTTCTTTTACATTTTTCTTTGCCATAGCAGATGTCAATTCTCTCTTCAAGAAGGAGGGGCATTTATGGGTATTTTCTCTTAAATCCTCAGTGCTGTTACCTAGTGATCGTTTTAACACAGAAATTAACCTGGTTTTGAGAAGTTAGTTCACATGAGAGCTCCCAGCAGGATCTCTCTCTAGGTGCTTTGGCAATTAATTTTAGACAAGTCAGCTGCAGAATCTTCAGCTACAACTGTGAAGGACTGAAACTAGAAATCCATATTTTTTCTCACTCACAGATCACATATAGGCACAACTGATTGAGCAGTCTCACTTTCAAAGGCACAGGTTTTTTTTGAAAATCATCTTTCTTCCCTTTCTTGCAAAGTGGGACATCTAGCATTTTTCATTGTCTTCTATCTGTTTGATTCTTCATTTGGACTGAAATTGCCTCTTTCCTATGCCATACAATGTAGTTTGCAAGAGCCTCCTACAATGGTAGGGCCACCAGGATAATCTCTCCTTCACAACTATCACCCACTGGAACTCTTCACTGAGAAGTGCAGTCACACTTCTCAGTGAAGCACAAATCAGTGCTTCCAACCTCTAACCTCTATGAATGGTTCAGAAGGAAACCATAGTTGATGGTTTCAACAACCACTGGAAGTTCTAGTAAGACCATGAAAGGTACACTTCCCCATGGATGACAGTGGTCATTCATCAGAGCAGCTAATTCTGGTTTTGTCCCAAGCCAAGGTCTTGACTGAAAAAGTATATATAGCTAACCTGCTTCCCCTAGGATGCTCTATTACTGAACCCCAAGCACAGTCTCAGTAGTTTTCCCCAAAAGAGAAAGGTTGGACATAAGATGATACAGATAGGGAGATGCACCCCTTTCCTGGGGGGCGAGGGAGGTGAATCATAGTTTCTTGCAAGGCAGCCGATATCACTTCCCCAGAAGAGCACTGACAACCTTCCAGATCCAACTTGTAATCACTCCTCCAGACCTCCCACAAGGAGCAGAATAAAGCCCACAGATAGTCAGGTATAGTCAAAAGTGTATTTCATCAGAGTTCATAGCCTACAAATTATCCAAGATAAATTGATAGACATCACTCTAGTCACCACAATGCACCCTGCTCATGAAGTCTCCTGGACATTTTTGCCAAAGTGAACAACTTCAATTACAAAATGGTGTGGTAACTGATCATACTAACTGGGTATTCACCCACCCTCTTCTAAATGTCCACTGAAGCAATAAGAATGGATAAGTAATTATATTTCATTTCCCTTATCATTAAAAAGACTTAAGGCTGAATAAATACCCATGCTGAGTCAGATTTCCGTTCTAATGTTCTTTGTGACTTTTCGGCCATTTGAGTTTCGGAGCTCAGTAGGTAGGTCTCACTCAGTAGGTAAACCAAGGAACTATCCAGAATTGGCCAACAGAGAAGAGCACCTGGGACAATTATAAAAAATGTCCAGGTTGCTGCTTGTTGCCAGTAACTAACCAGGCACAATAAAACTGCTTGGAAAACACACTCAGGTATCTGTTAAAAAAGTTCAGACCCATGAGGGATCTGAGGTGAACCATTTTAATTGATATCCTGCTCTCAATTTTCTTGGGCTTTCTTCTGTATTAACTGAGAAAAAAAAATCATTTTCTCATTAAAAAGAATGATAGACCTCCATGTTTCTCAGTTGCTGCTTTTTTGCCAATACCCAGATCATTGTAGGTAACCAAAATGACAACGATTAAGAGAAACAACATCAAGTTGAACTCTGCCACAATTATATAAAGTAAGCTCTTTCAAGAATGAATAACACTTTTTTAAAAAAGAGTATTACTTGTACAATCATTTGAATGCTATCTTTTTCTGGATTATATGCACTCATAGGCATTTACACTCATTAAAAATATAAATCATGAATCAACTGATTATGAAGAATCAGTGTCTCATTATATTCCCATACCTTTTATTATCTAACTGAGGTTCTTTTCACCAAAGACTCTGTGGAAAAGTAGAGTTTATTGCTTTTCTAAATATTAACTGAGAAGGTCATCTTGGCCTTGGTGACAAGGTGTTCAAGAATGAAAGGTTTGCCACTAAAAAATCCATTTTTCATATCTCTTCTCTTCAACTTTTTTCTAATATTCCCTTCCAGCTAACTTATAGAGGGCAAGCAGATGCTACTTGGAATAGTAGGTCTGAAAAATAAGAAGTTAACAAGAAAAAGGCATAAAAAAGATTGGCTGATCAAAAGGTTCCCTAGCCACAGCCTTCACTATTGCTCTAGAAGCACCCAGAAGCTGAGGAAAACCCTAGATTGTGTACCTGCTCTTTTGAAGGAAGTGAAACTCCATGAAGAGCTACAGATAGAATATCCTGGGCACTAAGTGTCTCTGCACTAATAGTAACTCCATTCTGCTGGGATTCAATCTGAACATATTCCAACCTATCACAGTCTTTAAGCACCAGATCAATGCATCTATTGCATCTCCTATTCTGCCAGGTATAGATATAGAGATAAATAAGCCTTATTAACATACAGTACTTTTTTTGAAGCTGAAAGTTAAAGGATAATGATCAATGATTAATGATGGACAAGAGACTGTACACTTAAATATGTTTATGAGAAATAAAAATAAAAAATATGCAAAAAAAAAACCCCATACAGTACTAAGGATTTTCTTTACCAAAATTAATGAAGGGCCTGTATTTGTTTCTTCAAAAGGAGGCCAAAGAGGACCAAGGGTGATAATAAGAGATGCCACTGAGAGAACTAACAAGACGAGGAAGGGTGCATATCTTTGTTTCCATACAGATTCTGCATAGTTCAACTACAAGATGAACTAGTTCATCCACAAGAGCAACTAGGGCAGTTTCCATTCTCATACCTAAATCCTTCCTAAAAGTGATTCATGTAATCTTTAGTTGCTGTACCACCATCTCTATAGCAGTCTTCCCTAACTATACAACATATACAGATCAAGTGATGGCTTCTTGAGGGACCCTTACACTCTTTTCAAGATTTGCAGCCTCAGTTTATTACCTCTGTCAACCATGAAACTATGCTCCCAACTATGAATATGAACAATTTTGTTGGCAAGATTCTTAGCAAACTGATCACAGAGTCCTTATAGATTAGTGATGATGACCCTTTTAGGCATAGAGTGGCCAAACCAGAAGGCCCACGTATGCGCCAGAATGCCAGAAACTCAATGACCACCTGACTGAGCTGGGGAGATGGTGCGCGTGCCCACAGAGAGGGCTCTGTGTGCTACCTCTGGCACGCATGCCATAGGTTCACCATCATGGTTATAGATGAAGCTTCCAGTACAAAAGTACATTGCTGCAGTAGGTATAGAAACATATTGATACTTCACTGGCCTTATTGCCATGATTTAAGCTCACATCTGAACCCATGTCTGCCTGTTTACTCTTGTGTTTCTGCTAGCATTCAGAAATGCTCCTTTTCCCAAAGCAATTTATAACCCAAAGATAAGTTAGGGAATCAGAAGAGACCTTTTGGGAGCAATTCTGTGAAGCCTGTGAAGAGACTGGACAGCCACTTGCCTGGAATGCTATTTGGACTAGAAGACCTCCAAATTCCCTTCCAACTCTGTTATTCTGTTATTTTATCATCTCCATAATTCAAACCTCAACTAGGTACTCAGATTTCCAAGGGACCCAATTGATTCCATAAGCACCTAGAATAGAGCATATTAATGGGGCTGTTTCCTATAGAGAAATTAAAGGTGTCCACAAGTTTTAAAGTGACCAGAAAGTCATCTGACTGTGATGAAAGGCTTATGTTAATGTTTCCCATCTTCAGATCATGTACAAATTTGTCAAAGATAAAAGTTAGCTATAATGTATAGTCCCCAGTATGTGTCAGAGCCATGATGATTTGGAACAAACCAGAATTTGCATGGAGATTGTGAATTCCCAGCTGTCTCAAACCTCTCCACATGGAGGTTGAAAGCCCCAGCAAGCCTTAGCTGGGGCTGGGGACAGCAACCTTAAACACTCAAAGAGCCACAAAGGTCCTAACCAGAAGCCCTCCATTGAATTCTGGAGCCAACCAGAAATCTGGTTTCCCCCACTATAGAGTCTCCTCCTAGCATGGCGTCCTTTTTCCTCTGCTGACCAAAAGTTCGGTTCCCCCACCATAGAATCTCCTCCTAGAGTGGCATCCTTTTTCCTCTACCTGTCCTAACCAAAAGTCCTATCAATTGTGGAGCCCTCAGGTGACAGGGAGCCACAGCAGAGAGATAAAAGAGCCATGTGCGGCTCCAGAGCCACAGGTTGTTTACCCCTGGCCTAGGGAATCCATCCCAACTGTAAATAAAGTTAAGTACACAGAAACGAGTCTGCTGGGCCATAGTGGAAAGTATACATTAGTGGTATCTCCATTTTGTTCTTCGTATGCAATTCTACTTACAGGACTTCATATCCAGCAACCTGCAGAACAACATAGCTGATCACTATCAAAGTTGCCACCTCTCCTCGCTAACTTGGTATTGAGGCTGGTGTCCCATGTGAAGCTTGGCCATGCAGATCTCATACAGAGGAATTCTGATACTCTTCTCTAAGCAGGTCTGAGATACCAGATCCACTTTCTCTTCTGTCACTAAATAATGGAGGAACCATGTCTTCTTAAAAAGATTTGTCAGAAAACAGAAATAATAACAAATCTGAATCCAAGGCTTCCAGCAGCCCAGCATCCAGGAAACTACGCTGAGACTTGAGTCACCATCAACCCAAGCAATCTCAGAAGCAGGCATTCCTTAACATCAATCCTATTCCCACATATAGCAACAGAGACACCTCATCCAATACACTATCTTCAACTCATTGTATCTTTCCAACAGCAAGGATTACCTAACCATTTCATCTTAGCTCTTCACCCCTTCTTCTTCTATCAGTGTTGGAAATATATGAAAAAGAAAGCAACAAAAATTATTTTATATTCTCTTTCAATTAATCTTAACACTCATTTTGGAATAAGGAGGAGTCAGGTTTTGTTCCACTTTTCATTTCTTCTTAAGCAAATATATGTCACTTGGATTTATCTTGCCACAGTATGCTAATCTTAATAATGTTAGAACATAGCAAACTAGCTTGTCATC
Source organism: Arizona elegans (assembly GCA_022577455.1). NCBI lineage: Eukaryota > Metazoa > Chordata > Lepidosauria > Squamata > Colubridae > Arizona > Arizona elegans. The sequence continues at coordinate 110,643,720 of JAKOOJ010000004.1, read as the reverse complement.
CATAAAGGAAACAATGATGACAAATGTTTGATAGTCATATTTTTAATCATTTCTCTAATTAATATGCTAGCAAGGATGGATTTGCAACTGAGGCCAAAGTAATAGTCACATAATGAGTAAATAATTAATAACATGCTATCTCATCACATGCTGCTGCACATAATATGAACTGTTGTCATAAACTAAGTATTATGAATTTTACATTTGATTCAATATTCTTTTATATACACATCTAAAACATATTGCAGACTTTAATTGCTTCCTGATTACAATTAACTGCTGCCACCTAGTTACTGTTGGCTGAACTTGTACAGGCAGTCCTTGGCTTATGACTACAATCAGGACTGGAAGTTCATGGAAGCACTGGAAGCTAAATGACCTGGTCATAAGCAAGACATCATGTAATCACATTACATAGTGACCCAGAATCCTGCAATCCCTATTGCCATCATTAAGTAAATTGTACCAGAAATGCCTCTTTGCACAGAGCCCCTGGGAAGGGAATCAGAATCAGAATAGAGCTGGAAGAGATCTTGGAGCATAAGATCCTATATCATTTCAAACAAATGACTGTCCAGTCTCTTCTTAAAAACCTCCTGATGAAACCCATACAACTTCTGACTGCAAGCTGTTCCATTAGTTAATTGTCATCACTGTTAGGACGTTTCTCCTTAATTCCAGGTTTCTTCTCTCCTTGATTAGTTTCCATCATTGTTTCTTCTCCTGCCCTCAGGTGCTTGGAAAATAAATTGACCCTCCTCCTCTTTGTGGCAGCCTCTCAAATATTGCTATCGTGTCACCCCTAGTCCTTCTTTTCTCTAGATCAGCCAAACCCAAATCCTGCAACCGTTCTTCATATGTTTTAGTGTCCAGGCCTTTAATCATCTCAGTTGCTCTTCTTTGCACTTTTTCTTAAGTCTCAACATCTTTTTTGTAATAAGGTGACCAAAACTGGATGCAATATCCAGGTGTGGTCCTACTAAGGATTCATAAAGTGGTACTAATACTTCACATGATTTTGATTCTATGCCTCTGTTTATACAACCAAGGATTGTATTAGCTTTTTTGGCTGCTGCCATACACTGCTGACTCATGTTTAAATGATCGTCCACTAGGACTCCAAGGTTCCTCTCACAGTTACTGTTTCCGAGCCAGTTTTCATCTAATCTGTTGCAGTTTTGGTTTTTCCTGCCCAGGTGTAAAACCTTGCTTTTCTCCACATTACATTTCATTTTGTTGGATAGGACCTATTGTTCAAGTCTGTCAAGATCTTTTTGGATCCTGAGCTTGTCTTCTGTGATGTTGGCTAGTCCTGCCAGCTTAGTGTTATCTGCAAATTTGATGAAATCCCCTTCTATTCCCTCATCAGAAGTAGGTTGTGGTCGACTTCCGGGTTTGACTGCCACCGGCGAAGACGGTCGCTTTTGAACGGCCGCCAGCCCCGCTGCCTGTAGAGCCGCCCCGAGTGAGGGAAGCGGCTTGAAAACTCCAGAATCCTGAGGATTTGAGGAGAAGAGCAAAGCAAGAAGCAGGTTGAGCCCCCGTGAACCCCCAGAAGTTTGCTACTGGGGAGGAAACGGGTGTGGCTCCCTTTTAACTTGCGGAGACTCCGGACGGCGTGGGACGACTCTGCTCATCAGAGCAAGCCGGCTGCAGCAAACATTTAAACTGATGGGAAGATAACTTTGTTATAAAACAACCTCAACCCCCAAACCAAGAAACTGCAAGTATTTCTTCTCTTTTGAACTTTTGATTTGGGGAAAAGCTAGAGCGAGAGGAAACGGCTTGAAAAAATGGCGCCGTTCCAGCGTTAACGAGCTGAAAGGGAGAGTGATTGCGCAGAAGCTACATTGTAGCAGTGCCTGTTGCAAGCGAACGGAGAAGAGTGGAAAAGAAAAGAAAAATAAATTTGAGCTTGTCTCAATCTATTTAATTCTGGGGGACTTTTTCAAAGGATATTGTGGAGGTGCAAAGGAAAGGAAAAAAAAAGATTTTCTTCTTTCAGAAAAGTTAATTTACGTGGCAAAATGGCTTCAAAGAAACAGGAAGGAAAGGTGGCAGGGGAGGGATCTCCCACCCACAAACCAGAACAGCAGCCCCCTCCCAGTCAGCAGAGGGAGGGAAAGGACTTTGATGTGCAAAGTTTAAAAGATTTTATTACCCAGGCTTTGGATGAAAAATTTCAAAAATCACAACAGGAAATGAAGAGGGAAATTAATGAATTTAAAGAGGCAATGAAAGAAAATTATGATAAGGTGTCAGATAAATTGTCAAATGTGGTTTCTGACTTGGCAGAATCCATTACTAAAGTGGACTCCAAACTGGAAGAATTTAAATCAGAAGTCAATGTCAAAATGAAGGATGCTGATATTAAAATTGCAGATGTGGATAACAAAGTCGAGAGAGTCGAAAACGAAATCACAATGATACAGTTCCGATCCATGGAATTTGCTATTAGGCTTCAAGGAATTAAAGAGAATGATAGGCAAGATCTGAGACAGATTTGTTCTGATGCCTTGGCTGTATTGCTAAAAATTGATCCAGCAGATGTGGTCTATAAAATAGATAAAATTTACAGAGTGAATTCATGGGTTGCTAGACAAAGAAAATTGCCCAGAGATGTGGTGATATACTTTACTGATAGAAGAATAAGAAATGATATTTTGCAAAGATCCTTTCTTTCCTCTGTGCAAGTGGAGGGAGCTCAAATTGGAATTTATAAGGAATTACCACCTAAGATGTTAAAAGATTGAAAAGAGTGCAGGTTCTTAGTGAATGAATTGCAAAAGCAAGGAATACCATTTCGGTGGGATGCCCCAACTGGTATAATTTTGAAATATAATGGAGAGAGACATCGATTGAATACTTTTCAGAAGGCGGAATATTTTTATTATAATATCCTTAAAGAAAGATCATCATCCCCACGTACATCTACATTGTTGGTGATAAAAAGTGATAAAGAAAAGCAATCTCAGCACGAGAGGGCACAACAGTCTAAGCAGATGGAACCAGTGGAAATGCAGGGTGCTGCACAGGGAGGAGGCCTTTTGGAGGAATCATTGTCAGAACCTTCCCCGATTCTGTCAACTGGTGCTGTTTTGGATGAAGCTGGGATGCCTGAAGTTAAAGACCAGCGTATAACTCGTGCAATTTCCAAGCAGATAAAAGAAAAACGTGAAGCCATGGGAGGAGCTAGGCCGAAGACTTCAGAAGAAGTTAGGCAAAGCAGCTCATCGCTTCAGAAAGGTCAAGATGACAATTAGGCTCTTATCTTGGAATGTTAATGGACTAAATTCACCACAAAAAAGGAAGAAATTATTTACATATTTGAGACAATTTAATAATGACATAATTTGTTTACAAGAAACTCATATTCGAACTCAAGATCATAAATATTTGATAAATTCTAAATTAGGAACACACTTTATAGCTTCAACCTCAGAAAAAAAGAATGGTGTGGTTATTTATGTGAATAAAAGACTGTCCGCTAAAATTATAGAAGCAGATGAAGATGGTAGGTTTGTTGCAATTGAATTGCACACAGCAAATGGCCAAATTCTTTTGATTGGAATTTATGCTCCGAACCAACAACAGGATCATTTTTATAAGACTCTACATAATAAAATATTGCAATGGGACTATAGATCTATTCTAATAATGGGAGACTGGAATGGAGTAATTGATTCTAAATTAGATAAAAAAAGTTTGGCGAAATCAAGGATCAGACTGCCACAGACTTTTTTTGATATGAAAGAAGATTTGGAATTAAAGGATATCTGGAGAATATATAACCCAAAAGAACTGGACTATACTTTTTTCTCTGACAGACACAGATCTTTCTCCAGGATTGACTTTATCTTGTTATCAGATGATTTACTTATTAAAACAAAAAGAACAAAGATATTTCCAAGAACTTTAACTGATCATAGCTCTGTATGGATAGAAATCGAGATGGGAAAGTCTGAGAGAAGGTCATGGAGACTAAATGAAAATTTGTTCAGATATGAAAAAAATATAATAGAACTTAAAAAACAGATGAAAGAATTTTTTGAAATGAATTTGAATAAGGGTACCCCAATTGAAATAGTATGGGACGCGAGCAAAGCTTATATGAGAGGGGTACTTATTCATATGAACTTCAAACATAAACAGAATCGACAAAGGAAAAGACTTGAATTGGAAGCAGAAATAAAGAATAAGGAACAGTTACTTATTAAAAACCCAACAGATGAAAGAATACGTGGTGCTATAAAACTTTTGAAAGATCAGTTTCAAATGCTTTTGGCGGAACAAGTTGCAACAAATCTACAATATGCGAAGCATAATACGTTTTGTAATGCTAACAAACCGGGGAGATGGTTGGCTTATACCTTAAGGAAAAAGCAGGGTATACGGACTATTGAGAGTATTGACATTGGGGGGAAAGAAATTTTCCAACAAAAACTGATTAAAGAAGTCTTTGCAGATTACTACGTTAAATTATATGCTAAAGATGACATACAGAATGGACTTATAGAAAAATATCTAGAAGAGAAAAGAGTCTCAAAAATTACTAGCCAACAAAAAGAATGAATTACCCTATAACAGTTGAGGAAATAATTGCAGCAATTAAACAATTGAAAACAGCTAAAGCTCCAGGAACAGATGGATTGACAGCAGTGTATTATAAAATTTTACAAGCAGAAATGGTGGAACAACTTAGAGACTTATTTTGTAATATACAACAAGGGGGTAAAATACCCCCATCATGGAAATCAGCATATATTACTTTGATACCAAAAGAACAAGCAGGTCCTAAAAAACCGGAAAATTATAGACCAATATCTCTTCTAAATAATGACTATAAAATTTATGCAAAAGTATTAGCCAACAGATTGATGCCAGTAATTCAAGAGGTGATTAATGACGACCAAGCTGGGTTTATAGAGGGTAGATACATGAAGGATAATGTAAGGCAAGTTATAGATTTACTGGAATATCTTGAGAAGAATAAACAGATCTCTGCAGTGCTGGTTTTTTTGGATGCAGAGAAGGCCTTTGATAGAGTGGATTGGAATTTTCTACTAAAGACTTTTAAAAAAATGGGATTTGGAGACCAATTTATACAGGCGGTTTCAGCAATTTACCAAGAGCAAAAGGCACAGATTATTATTAATAGAAGTCTGACATCAGAGTTTAAAATCGAAAAAGGAACAAGACAGGGATGTCCGTTGTCCCCATTGTTGTTTATTTTAACACTAGAAGTCTTGCTAAATACAATAAGGGACTCTAATATCTTGAAAGGTATAATGATAAGGCAAGAGGATTACAGAATAAAGGCATTTGCAGATGATCTGGTTGTTACCCTAACACAGCCAATGGAATCAATAATCCAGATGAAGGACATTATACAAGACTATGGTAAAGTTTCAGGTTTTAGTCTGAACCAGAAAAAAACTAAGATGATAGTCAAAAATATGACACAAGATCGTAAACACGAGCTTGAAAGGAGGGCAGGTTTTGAGATTGTACCAAAGGTAAAATATCTAGGAGTTCAGGTTGCAGAATCAAATATGAAATTGTTTCAAAATAATTATGAGGTGTTGTGGCGAGAGGTGCAAAAAGACATGGAGACTTGGAAAAAACTGCAGCTGTCTTTACTTGGAAGAATAGCAGCAGTTAAGATGAACATTTTGCCAAGATTTCTTTTTTTGTTTCAAATGATTCCGGTGCTTAAAAATGATAAACAACTAAAAGTATGGCAAACTGGAGTGAACAAGTTTGTCTGGAACGAGAAAAAACCAAGAGTAAAATTGAAAATTATGCAAGATGTTCCAGAAAGGGGAGGTCTTAAACTTCCAAACCTACAGTTATATTATGATGCAGCAGCTTTGACTCAAGCAAGTGATTGGTTTGGAAGGAAAAAGACTGGAATACTAAATGCAGAAAGTTTTGATTTGGAATTTGGATGGCATGCTTATTTATTTTATGACAGCAAAGTGGATAAAGTATTTAAAAGCCATATACTTAGAGACTCTTTGTTGAGAGTTTGGAAGAAGCACCGACTCAAATGGGATTATAAAATACCGCTATGGCTGGATCTTGGTCATATTTTGTGGAATACAAATATAACGTCACTCGGGGGGTTTTTATACAAAGAGGTTCTTTTTACAGATGCGGGCAGATGGCAGCTGAAAACATTACAGACACTGTTGGCTGAAGGGATTAATTTAACTTGGTTACAATATAATCAATTGCAATTGAGATGGAAAGAGGACCAAAGAACTGGTATTATGTTGCATGAGGAAGAATTGGTTAGACATATAAAAGAGAAAGGTCCAATGCATATTAAAAGGGTTTATAATGTTTTGTTAGAAAGGGATTCAGAAACTGAATTAGTTAAAGATTGTATGATTAAGTGGGCACAAAATTTTGAAGAACCAGTGATGTTGGAAACATGGGAAAAAAATTGGGTTCAGAATGTTAAATTTACACAATCGCAGAATTTGAGGGAAAATTTTTACAAAATGTTTTATAGATGGCATTTAGATCCTAAGAAATTGTCGTGTATGTACCCTAATGTTCAGCCAAAATGTTGGAGGTGTGATTGTTTAGATGCTACATATTATCATATTTGGTGGACTTGTAAGAAAGTTAAGGCTTTTTGGATAAAAATTTGGTGGGTCATGCAGAATGTTTTAAAGAAAAAAATCCAATTTTCTCCACAATTGCTTTTATTGGGTATAGTTGAGGGTTTTACAGTGGATGAAATAAAGTTGATTTTGTATATGATTACAGCAGCGAGATTGTTGATAGGTAAATATTGGAAAAATGAAGCTCTGCCCACCGTAGAAGAATGGATTTTGAAGATGGCCAGCTTCGCGGAGATGGCGAAGATTTCAGCATACTTAAAAGATCGCTCACAAGAGACTTATGAATGTGGATGGAAAAAGTGGATAGATTATGTGCAGAACAAATACCAAACTAAGAAGTATCAAACAGCTTTTCATTGATAGTATTAATATTAAGATAGAAATAGTCGAACTATGTGAAGATGAAAAATGACATGGGGATCGGGGGGGTTCAAGGTTTTTGTATAGGGGATAATGATATTCTATGGAAGTCCGGGGGGGAGGGGAGGGTCAGGGGGGGTTGGGAGGGGGGGTTGGGGAGTTTGGGGAGGGTTAGGGGGTGAAAATGGGGTGAAAATGTAATTGTAAAACTTTTACAATAAAAAAAAAAAGAAGTAGGTTGTGGTCTACTTCATTAAATGCCTTGCTGAAATCTAAATATATTATGTCTACAGCATTTCATCTGTCTACTACGGTAATTTAGTCACTTTGTCAAAGGATAAAATAAGATTGGTTTGGCATGATCTGTTTTTAACAAATCCATGCTGGCTATTAGTTATAACTTTATTTATTTTTAGATGTTCACAGATCTGTTTTTTGATTATTTTTTCCAGTATCTTCCCAGGTATTGATGTTAGGCTGATTGGTCTGTAGTTCCTGTTTTTTTCCCCTTTTTTGAAGATGGGAACCACATCAGTTATTTTCCAATCCTCTGGTAGTTCCCCAGTGCTCCAAGATTTTTTAAAGATATGATAAGATATGATTGCAATGGTAATCATAATCGTAATGGTACAATGATAAAGATATGATTCAATGGTAAAGGGATTGGCAGTGTTTGTATTATGAAAGAAAGGATGGGGGAGGCTGCTTTTGTCTTTTCTTCTTTTTTTCACAGCGAAAGCCAACTCCATATAACCCAGGAACTTGGCACAAAGGGGAATTTTGGCATCCTGCAGCTCCATTAAGCTGTTTTGTGCTGCTACTTCTTTTTTTGCCTTGTAAAGTCAATCCTGTATGTCCCAAGAACCAGGCAGTGGGAACAAAAAGCTAGTGCTGAAGATCTGCTGGGGTGGTGGAGTCCAGAGCAGCAGAGGACTAAATAGATGGGGAAGTGATAGGTGGGGAAGTGATAGATGGGAGATAGAGGGGGAAGTAATAGGTGGGTGAGGGCAGTTGCAGCACTCCCATGGTCATTAGTGTGGCAGATTACCCAGTGCCTAAACATGGATCACATTATTGCAAAGGGTAAGGCAGGAACCATAACTTTAGGCATGTGTTGTAAGTCCCTTTGTTCAGCAACATTGTAGCTTTGAATGGCTGCTGAATGAATGGCCATAAGTCAAGGACTATCTCTAAAACTGTAAAACTGAGCAGAGTTGAACCTGATTAACAGCAACAGGAAATGCCAGAATTGTAGACTGGGAAGTAAAAAAATATCCCAACAAAAGGCAATGACAAAACATTCTTATATTGCTGCCAAGAAGTTATGCTGATATGTCCATAAGTCATCAGGAGTGAAGCTCACTTTGAATGAGATTTAATCTGAAAGACAATCCTTCTAAATAATTTTCATCAAACTACATTCAGTGGCCATTGGAAGAATTCTTGTTTAAATTGGAATTTAATTGCCCAAAGCTCAGCTTGGATGAGGGTTCAATATAGTTTGTCATAGACTATTTTTTTGGTGCTTTCTAGACAATGTTGACTTTTAGAAACTGCCTGGACATGCAAGATTTCAGAAGTATTTTGTCACTGCCTCCTTTCTAGGCCTGAGAGATACTGATTGGCCCAAGGACACCCAGTTGGTATTACACCTAAGGCAGGACTAGAACTCACAGTTTCCAGCTTGAAGTCTTAACTACCATGCCAAACTAGCTCTCATGTTCTAGAACTCTATTTCTAATTGAAGAATCATGGACTTTCCCATTCTATTATCAAAAAGATGTGACAACACATTTGATCTTCATGGATAGCAGTTTGGTGGAAATGACAAAAATTGTGCAACTTCCGTAGGAAGAAATCATGGACTGAAGACAGTTCTGTGGAAAGCTAAGGCGACAACTGCAGCAAAGCACTAAAGAACCTGTAAGTAAACTAATACTTCAGAACCTCTCTGGACAAGGAGAGGATAAGTGATTGCTCCTATATACTCCAGTTCAAACAGTTGCTACTTACAAGAAGATTGCAAGACAGAGGCAGATTTTAAGCACTGGGAAATGACATCTTGCTCGCAACTGTGGTCAGTGCCTTTTAAAGAACACTAAGTTCACAAACTTCCTTTTCTATTCACATTCAGAAATTGCTTGTTAAGACTTTTAAGCTATTAGAGATTTTTGGATTGACAAGACTGAAAATGGTGGGTGAATTTGCTTTCAATCTTTAACAAAAGAAAATATTAACCATAAGTTTAAGAATTTTTAAATTGAAATAAAGAGTTAAATAAAATATTGTAAATTATAAGCAGTTTAAGGCTCTAGTCAAATTAGGATTAAGATTTTGGAATCACTTCCCAAGAAAAATAGATTTATTTGGACTTTGGCAAGACAAAATAAGAAAAATCATTTTAAAAAAATTGGACACTAGAGGGAACTAAAGGTTATAATTAAAGGAAAATATACATAAACCTGATTAACTTGACTTATAAAATGACATAAAATATTTTACCAATGAAAATACTGAAGGACACTTTTGAAAAATGGAATCAGAAGTTAGTATCAAAAATATCAACAGCAATAGACAGTATCCAAAATGTTATGGAAGAAACTGCAGATGAAGAATAAGTTTCAACTGACAAGAAATTTTTTTACTACCGGTTCTGTGGGTGTGGCTTGGTGGGCGTGGCATGGTTGGTGGGCGTGGCTTGGTGGGTGTGGAGGGGAAGGATAATGTAAAATCTCCATTTCCTCCCGATCAGCTGGGACTCTGGAGGCAGAGAATAGAAGGGGGAGGGCCCAGTCAGAATTTTTACTACTAATTCTCTGAACTACCAAAATTTCTGCTACCGGTTCTCCAGAACTGGACAGAATCTGCTGAAACCCACCTCTGCCCAGGGGGCATATGTCAAATGTAAGAGTTATAGAAAAGACATTAGCTGTAAAATAGTAGCTATGGACTAGGACAGGGGATACCACTCTGCCATCCACATTTCCTTGTTTTGTTTGCTTCTGCTTGATCTATTTCACAGGCTTGCTAACATGCGAAAAGATATTTGCAATTTCTTCCACTCCCAGAAGAAAGGTGGAATACAAAGGCAATCACACAGTAAAAATAAATATAGTTCCCCCATATCCATAGGATCTCAATAATTACATTTCTTAATGAACAATAGGATTCCAGAAATATAGTCTAGCTAAAACTAAGGAATACTGCTGCTAATGCACAGGGAAATAGCAATTTGACCGCTTATTGACATTCCCATAATCATTTATTGAAGAAAAGCAGAGGAGATTGGAGGCTAGATTTTGGGGGAGGGTATAGGGAGAGGAAGTTGTATCTCTTGAGGATCTACACTCCCTAAAACAATACCTGTGGAGGTATCCGTGAATCAAAATATCCATCGATCTGCAGATTAGTCTCTTTGCAAAATAAAAATATTAAGTAAGAATTAGAGTCTAGCATTCTGGGTCCAGTGTCAGTGTAATGTTTCTGTTTTGATGTCAGGTGGCATTTACCACATTGACAACTGCTTTCTAAAGAAGAAGGGTACATCTTCTCTGCCTCAAGCAAAAACAAATAGATTTGGGCATATATTTACTTATTTATTTTTCACATTTCTGAACTGCCCATCTATCTCAGAGACCAGACTCCCCATCCCATTCCTGATTCAATCCTTCCCTTTCTGCTACTTAGGAGAAGCTCCCCTTTTTAAATAATCAGGAAGAAGTTGATGCCTGGGATGCTGGAGACTAGCAAGATTTAACATCTCCCTTCATATTCAGTTTTAAGGTAGAACTTGCAGAAAGAAAGTTTTCCAACTAATAAAGTAGCACAGAGATAAAATCTATTTCAAGGGCTTTGTAAGTTCTAAAGAAATAGGAAAAACATAACTGGGATCTTTAATTTAATTTCTGTTTTGGATCTGATACTTTACACTTTATTGTGCCCATATCTTTGTCTCTATACAAGTTTTGTCATTATATGCTTTTTTTTTTTTTGCAGCTTTACTAGCATCATTCAGTGATCTGTCAGAACTTTCTCTTTTTCTGAATATTTGTTCTTTTGAAGGTGAAGAATAGGTTTATAATTTTAGTAGTTTGCTCTATTTTTTCATCTCCTTCACCACTGAATGTCTTATATATGACTGCTTAAAAGATAAAACAAAACATTTCTCTTTTCTTTTTAAAAGAATAAAATCAATTCTCTGTATATTTTCTAAGATTAACCCAGCTCCCAAAAAGTAGGATGTGTGTGTATGTGTGTGCTTATTGCCCTAATCACTTGCCTAAAGGTAAAAACACTATAGAATTTATTTCTCCTTCCTTTATTTCTCTGTTTTTAATTTGCCAGAAACAAGCACAATCTGTGGGAGTTAGCACAGTCTGCATTGAGGTTTGGGAGGGCAAAGATATTTCCCAGCAAGTGATGGGGAAGCAGTAATTACCAAATTTTGTTGGCAAGGCAGGAGGAGAAAGTTGGGAGCGTAGAGTGTAATGGATCTCTGGCAATATTAAGATCTTTCATGCCATCCAAAAGTGCTACAACAGAAACTCTAGCAGTATATAGATTTATATACAACTCCACAGTGCTTTACAGCAATTTCTGGGCAGCTTACAATGTCAGCATATTGCCTGCAACAATCTGGATCCTCATTTTACTGACCTCAGAAGGATGGAAGGCTGAGTCAACCTCGAGCCTCTTTAGGATCAAACTCCAAGCTGTGGGCAGAAGTTAGACTGCAATATTGCATTCTAACCACTGTGCCACCAATGCAACTCCTCCTGCAGCCACTCTGCACTTGTTTCACAGACAAGAAGGACGTATTACAAGAGTTACCTTTTTTTATTCCTTTATTGCTGTTATGCTTTAAATTATGGTATATTATTTTTTCATTGCATTATCTGTACTAGATGTAGGTACACATATGTAGTTCGGAACTACATATCTCAAATAAGGTCATCCCTCCCTACACAAATCTCCCCAATATATACTATTTACCTAAAATGTCCCAACAGATCTGGTCCAAACCAGATCCTCAACTCACAAGTAAGTCATTGCAAATTATTCCATTACCAGCAAAATATGTCCAAATTAATCCTTAACCTTGAAGGTTATTACTTAAACTTAATAAAAATTGCTGCTACCCCAAATGTAGCCTTTCATGCTAGAGTGGCATCCGTGCTGCCAGCCAAGGGTCATTTTATGAAGAAAGCTTTATATATTTGTGAGGCTGTAAAAATATTTTCATGAAAAATTCAATCAATGATATTGATACCATGAATCAGAAACAGTTTTGAGTTGACCAACCATTTTTTTTTTTTATGTGGCAAATCATACATATATTCTAGTACCGGTCAGGGGTGAAGCTCCTTACGTTAAGTCATCATCTCATGATGTTACAAGTAATGCAAAGAGAAATACTAGCTGTGATTTAAATCAGGGTTATACAAAGAAGTGGAGTCAATAGTTTCGCAGCCCTCAGTGCACTTCCATTGATGATCCTCCACCAGTTCAAAAGTAATCACAGTCTTTTGTGTTGGAAGTGTGGGAGAGAAGAATCAATTTATTTTGTCTCAATTGCACTGTAACTGAAATTGAATTTGCAGTTTCAATTATAGCTAGTATTTAATATAATATAATAACAGAGTTGGAAGGGACCTTGGAGGTCTTCTAGTCCAACCCCCTGCTTAGGCAGGAAATCCTACACCAGTTAAGACAAATAGTTAGCCAACATCTTCTTAAAAACTTTCAGTATTGGAGCATTCACAACTTCTGGAGGCAAGTTGTTCCATTGATTAATTGTTCTAACTATCAGGAAATTTCTCCTTAGTTCTAAGTTGCTTCTCTCCTTGATTAGTTTCTACCAATTGCTTCTTGTTCTACCCTCAGGTGCTTTGAAGAATAGTTTGACCCCCTCTTCTTTGTCACAATCCCTGAGATACTGGAACACTGCTATCATGTCTCCCCTAGTACTTCTCTTCATCAAACTAGACATACCCAGTTCCTGCAACCGTTCTATGTTTTAGCCTCCAGTCCCCTAATCATCTTTGTTGCTCTTCTCTGCACTCTTTCTAGAGTCTCAACATCTTTTTTACATCGTGGCGACCAAAACTAAATGCAATATTCTAAGTGTGGCCTTAGTTCTAAGTTGCTTCTCTCCTTGATTAGTTTCTACCAATTGCTTCTTGTTCTACCCTCAGGTGCTTTGGAAAATAGCTTGTCTCCCTCTTGTTTGTGGCAGCCCCTGAGATATTGGAACACTGCTATCATGTCACTCCTAGTCCTTCTTTTCATTAAACTAGACATACCCAGTTCCTGCAACTGTTCTTCATATGTTGGCCCAGCACATTTTGTTTAGTCTCAATCTCTCTTAATTTTACCCAAAGCATACAGATAAGAATGTTTGGTTTCTCTTTGCAACACTTGGAACAACATGAAATGATGACTTAACTTAAGAAGCTGCACTGTCAACAAGTTATCTTACTCCTTTAAAGCTCATGGCCTTTAAGAGGTAAGACATTGTCTTTACAGAGATAAGACAATTGTTGGCATTGCAGCTCCAAAGACTAAGGAAGAAGGAGTGACATTATCACAAATTCTTCAGTTTTCATCTATTCTTCAGAAGGAGATGAACCAGCATATAAAGCCCCAAGCTATTTAGGTTTTTTTTAATTTGTTCTCTTTGCTTTGGAATGAGTATGAAGAAATTTTTGTCAATCCAGATCTGTGGCAGCCCAAGGCAGGTCAATTATTTTGCTCTTAGATAGGCAAAAACATTAAGATAATCATGGACTACATTTGAACTTCTGGGAAGTGGACAGTGAGGGTGTGGGATAGGAATGCTTTAAAATATTTTCTTCCTCTCAGTCCCTGCTCTCACTGCTACCACCCCGCCACCCCTTTGTGTTTGCTACAGAGATAATTTCAAAATGCCTTGGAATGAGATTATACTGGAGAAATTCTGCAATTCTTCACAAAACTGCTTTGTGAAGATAGTTTTCACAAAAGGTGGCACTTGTGCCTTGTTTATTGTAGCTTCTACCACTCATCCAGGGTAGTCTAAAAAACAAGAAAGAAATAACTAAAAGAATCTCCTGTGCTCTAAAAAGCTAAGCTATTTTTAAGAATTAGTGATTAATAGAAACAATGAGGTAATAAATACAGTCACTTCCATGCTCATAGTATATTGATTTTGTGGATATTTATGAGAGAGGGTTGTCCAAAAAGTCAAGATAGTGGGCCTGACTGCATGGTTATAGTGTCAGCCTATTTATGTCTTCACATACCTACTGCCACAGATGTCCTGATTTTGCATTTGTTTTAGGTCAAATGAAAATTTGATTTTTAGAAAATCTATTTGAAATAATATCTGCTGATTTAAACACGATACAGAATTTTAAACTGCAATGGCAAATTATATAACCTTGTCCTACACACAAGAAACTGAGAGAAGATTCTAAATGAGAATTTAAAATAATTCACAGTGTTCCCAATAACATCCTCTAATTACTCATCTAACTAATAAGATAGCAAGGATAGAAATGTAACTGCAGTCACATGGTGAATAGACAGATAATTATACTGAAGCAAACCATTTATCACATGCAACTGCACATACATATGGTATGTCCAGTCAGCATCTGTTTATACAATGTGATTACTTTCTGTGTATTGGTAGGGGGAAAATCCTTAATCTTGCTGAATTTTGAAAGATTCTATACATTATTTCTTATATTCTTGCAAGAATATAAATTTCAAAATATATTTCTGGCTATCCTGGAAGTATAGAATACAGGATTTGGCCTGTTGATAAAGTTGCTACAATATTTAATACTAAACCTTAACCCAAACCCTAACTCTAAAGCCAATTTGTTTTGGTCAGTAAAAAGATAAAACATTACATACATATATATTAAATATAGCAATGAGAGAAAACAATCTACATAGCCATAAATAAGTGAATCCGCTATGAGAAAGGGCATACTCATGTTCTGCCCCAGCTCCGGATTTCCGAGGATATTGACATACACCAATGGTCCTTATCAAATTTATTAAGTAGCAAGAATAAACAAAACTGGCAAAGGTTGGCAACCAGCCCAGAAAACAAGATATGATAAACCAAAATACTCTGATAATAATAC
This sequence comes from Arizona elegans, assembly GCA_022577455.1. Taxonomy (NCBI): domain Eukaryota; kingdom Metazoa; phylum Chordata; class Lepidosauria; order Squamata; family Colubridae; genus Arizona; species Arizona elegans. The sequence continues at coordinate 110,628,593 of JAKOOJ010000004.1, read as the reverse complement.
AAGTTGTTTCCAGCAAGAACGCACTAGCTGCGTGCAACTTAAATAGGCTAAGGGAGTGGCCAATTATCCTCAAGCCCTACTCTCAAGTAGACCTCCTCCTCCTGAGTAGCCACTCCTGCCTTTTGGCAGCCCTGCATGCTCGAGTATTGAGGAGAGGTTCCTCCACTTCGCTCTCTCCACTTGAAGGAACCTGGAGGTTCTGAAGGCTCTGGCTGAGTTTCTGCCTCTGGCACCACATTCTCTTCAGCGTCCTCGCTGTCCGACGCGAGCGCTGGCTGCGCAGGCTGCTGTGGCAACACCACACCAGCCTCCTCTTTGTCGGGATCAGCCATGATCCACGCAGGCCGCTGGCAGGCCACAACAACTCATCAGTTCCTTGAACACATTCCTAACAGTTTTATAGAATTTTGCTTTATTAGATGATAGTGTTGTCTAGAAATACTCTCATTGACCTTTGATTTGAATTCTTTGCCCGAGTAACATGAAATACATTTCTTTGAAATGTAATTTATAATTAATGTTTACGCTAAAAACTCTGAATATCCATATTCTGCCCAAAAGAAAAAGGAATGTTAATCTCAGTGAAATGAGCTGTTACACTACTAAATGGAAAATGTGTAAGCTTGCAAGTTTCTGACTAGAGGACAGTATATAAAAATAATTGTTGTCCATGGTGAATTTGAATAACTGAGGTAAGGCCCAGGTATCTTGAATACTTATTTTGCCTAGCTTCCCTTCTGTCTTTTTTTTTTCTTCATCTTTCTGCCTCTGCTAATCTTCTTTTCCTTTTCCTTTTTTTCCTCCCTAACCTGGAAGAAAGTTAATCTTTATTATCTGGAATATAAACACACATTCATATCCCCGTATATTCTTATTCTGGAAGACGGATACTTGGGTTAGGTCCAGGATAGAATTCTACTTAGCTATATTAACTCCATTTTTTCCTGTAAATGAAGAAGTCACGTGCTCACAGGCAGGAAATTAAGGCACATTGCAGATGCCAGGATGTGACAATAAGAAACCTAGGTGTTATGAATAGAAAAACTCTGTAAAAGATAAGTATTGACTGACGTAACTACACATAGAAAAAAAATCCTGGTTTCTTAGTAGCACAGGCATGGACAATATTTAATGATACATGTTTTTCCAACTGTACTTTATTTGAACTGTCTATATAAGCTCACTTGACCATATGTTTAGTGTCTTGGCCAAGGAAACACTGCCAAATATACTCTTTTGGTGCTTGATCAAAATATGCAGATTCTTAATGATTCTTAATGAGTTGACAAATGGTGTCCAGGGTAGAATGATAGACCTGAAACTTATCACTTATGTGACTGAACAGCAACAAGAGTGCATATGTGTGCAGGTATTGATATATATATATATATATGTATGTATGTATGTATGTATGTATGTATGTATGTATGTATGTATGTATCACAACTGAAAAATTATAATTAATACAGGATAAAATCATTGAACTAAGTGGATAATTGGATAATAAAAGTGGATAATAAATGGAGGGAGACTGTGAACTTGATTGGTACACCAATAAGTTAAATATCAATGCACAAATTTTCTGAGGGTATCTTGAAAAATCTACTAGTTAAGAAAAATTGGCTCCAAATATTAGTTATTATTGGTGATCTTTATGACACAATTTCATCATTAGTAAATGATACTGTCAAACCCCCCGTTCGTTGCTTCACCCAAAAGGAAAAGATGACTCGAATGCCAGTTCTTGTGTGCATGAAGTCTTTAATCCAAGCAGGTCACAACGGTAACAGTAGATGACAATGGTGCGATGTGCACAAAGTCGGCGTTGGGAGCGGCTGCCTCCCAACGCCTTTTAAACATTCACACCGTTAAAGCATACGCCCTTCCGGGTCGGGCGGCCACAGCGCATGTGCCGCCGGAGAGGGGAGCGTTAAAGTGATAGCCCTATCCCGGCCGCGGGGTGACCGACCGCCTGTGTGCTTGGGATTAACACCCCCCTTCACCCCCGTGATGATATACTGTCGCCACGCCTCCCCCCATTCGTGCCACTACAGAGTCATCGAGCCCAGTTGCGTATCCATGAATTGGGGTTAGGACCGCTGCTTCCCGACGACATGTCGAGGGCTCTCGACAGGCGGCTCCCCCTACCAGGGCTGCTCCTGGAAAATAGAAACGAAAGTGTTAACATCAGTTTTGGGAGACACCTATCTTCCCTGTTATGGGCCGGGCTTATGTGGATAGTGTGTATGAAAGTGTCTAATCAATCGGTTGGCTTGTATATCATCGGCACTGACCCACGAGGCATCCTCGAATGGGTACCCTTTCCACTTGACCAGGTATTGTATTTTGCCTCTCCTGTGCCGAGAGTCTAGGAGTTCTTCTATTTCATAGTGCTTTCCATTCACTGGTCCAGGTCTGGGTAGATTGTCCCGGACAGACTCATGTGGTTTTAAGAGGCTACTATGGAACACAGGGTGGACCTTACCTAGTAATGGTGGTAGTCTTAACTCCACGGTTACGGGATTGATAACGCGTACTACAGGAAATGGTCCTAGGTATTTGGGGCCCAGTTTTTTACTAGGTGTATGCGATTTAAGATATTTTGTAGACAGAAAGACTTGATCCCCCACCGTGAAGGGCTTGTGATTGGTTCTTTTCTTATCTGCCTGACGTTTGTATGCCTCTGTTGCTTTATTTAGAGCCGTTCGTATATGTGGCCACTGTTTCCATATATGACTAGTCCATTTATCTGGCGTCATATGTTTCTGTTCCTGGACCTCTAGCTCGGGTATTGCAGGAAATTCTTTTCCAGACACTATCTGGAAAGGGGTATACCCGGTACTACCGTGGACAGCGTTATTGTAGCTATTTCGGCGAAGGGGAGCAATTCAGACCAGTCAATTTGCTGATATGACACGTAACAACGTAGATATCACTCTACTAGCGCATTCGCTCTTTCAGCTGCTCCATTGGTACACGGATGAAACCCTGAGCTCAAGCCCTGTGACGACCCTATAATTTTCACAAACATCCGCCAAAATTTCGAGGTGAATTGAACACCCCTATCTGAGATGATACGTTGAGGGGCCCCGTGTAGCCGATATACATGCCATATAAACATTCTGGCTAATTTGCGGGCTAACGGCAGCCCAGAGCATGGGATAAAGTGGGCCTGTTTCGAAAAAAGGTCTACGACGGTCCATATCACTGTATTACCATTACTCTCTGGGAGATCGACAATGAAATCCATCGCGATCTCATCCCAGGGTCGTGTGGGTTCCGCCACAGGTTGCAGGAGGCCAAGAGGTTTTCCTACGTGGGGTTTTGCTGCAACACATGTTTTACAACTCTTTACGTATTGTTCAACGTCTTTTCTAAATTGTGGCCACCAAAATTGACAGCGCACCAGATGTAATGTCTTTTGGAAGCCGAAGTGGCCAGCCGTTTTAGTATCGTGACACCTGTACAACACGGATTGTCGTAGAGCCTCAGGAACATATAGTTTATCCCCCATCCAAGCAAACCCATCCCGTTGGGTTGTCGTTTGTTTATTGTCCCTAAACCAGGCATCCGTGGTTAGCTGCCTTTGCAGCTCCTCTTTCCACGTGGAATCTAATCCAGTGTAGAATGTTTGGCATGCTCGTTGGTTTCCTGGCAGAATCGGTTGTACTACTTCTTCCTTGTTACTGTTATATTGTGGTAGACGGGACAGTGCATCTGCTAGAAAGTTCCATCCCCCCGGAACATATCGTAACCGGAAATCAAAGCGTTGGAAGTATTGTGCCCACCGAACCTGTTTCAGGGACAGCTGCCCGGGGTTTTGCAAGGCTTCTAGGTTTTTATGGTCCGTCCATACTTCAAACACAATACCACTACCTTCCAACAAATGTCACCATGTCAGTAAAGCCCACCGTACTGCAAAAGCCTCCTTTTCCCAGATCGCCCAGCGTCTTTCAGTAACGGAAAATTTGCATGATGTATAGGCGCAAGGATGTAAGTCCCCTTCAGGGGTTTTTTGTAACAGGACCGCGCCAACTGCCACGTCACTTGCATCTGCTTGCACAACAAATGGTAAAGCAGGGTCTGGATGTCTCAATATAGGCGACTGTGCGAACAACGTTTTCAATGCCTCAAAGGCCTTTTGGCAAGCTGGAGTCCAGCAGAGCACTTGGCCCGGTCTCACCTTTACCCCCGACCCTTTCGTCCATAGCAGGTCGGTCAATGGGAGAGCTATGTGTGCAAAAGCAGGGATGAACTGCCAGTAGAAATTAGCGAATCCAAGAAAGCTCTGTAACTGCTTTCGTGTCGTGGGTGCCTGCCACTCCAGAACCGTGCTCACCTTCTTTGGATCCATTTCCACCTCAGCCTCAGAAATGCGATATCCTAGATAATCAAGTTGTCTACGATGAAATTCGCATTTTGATAACTTTACAAATAATTTAGCACGAAGCAGTTTGGTCAACACTTGCCGCACCAACGCCACATGTTGTTCCATTGTCTTGGTGTATATAAGGATATCGTCGAGGTAGACGAGAACCCCCCGATATAAATGTTCATGTAAGACCTCATTTATTACCTGCATAAACACGGCTGGGGCCCCTTGTAAGCCAAAAGGCATAACGCGAAATTTATAGCTCCCCAGCAGGCAGTTGAATGTTGTTTTCCATTCGTCACCAGGCCTTATTCGTACTCTATAGTACGCCTCACGGAGGTCCAGTTTTCTAAATACCCTTCCCGTTGATAGAGTGGCCAGAAGATCCTTCATTAAAGGAAGGGGGTATAAATTCTCGAAACAAACGGCATTCAGACCACGGAAATCCACACATAGTCTTAGTCCCCCGTCCTTCTTCTCCCGAAATAACACGGGTGCGGCCAGGTGGGAATGGCTGGGTTGAATAAAGCCTCTGGCCAGATTTTTATCGATGTAACGCCTTAACTCCTCCAATTCAGGTTTGGTCATGGCATACATACGTGGTTTGGGTAGAGTAACACCTGGCTTTAACTCTATAGCACAGTCAGTAGGTCTGTGGGGTGGCAACATCTCACACTCTTCCTCCCTAAAGACCGCCTCAAGATCTTTATACACATCTGAGTATGCTGTAGAAGGTGGACTAACTACACCGCCCACTCGGGATCCTCCTTGCCCCACCGGTGCCTCTGGTTCTGGTTCGGGACCCACACTCAACCGGATCCGCCGGAAACCCCCTTCCCACCATACAGTGGGCCTCCATTTATCCAACCATGCCAGGCCTAATATTACAGGTTCTACCATAGTCTCAATGACTACAAATCGAATGGTCTCCCAATGCTCTCCAATGCCCAACATAACTAATTTGGTAACTCGGGTCGCCGGTTTCCCCCCCAACAGAGACCCGTCCATTTGTTCAAAACGAATAGGGTTGGGCAGGTTTAGTATGCGGAGACCCAGTTCCTTGGCTACAGTCTCCCGGATAAGACACCGAGTACACCCAGAGTCTATTAGGGCGCCCTGTTGGATTGTTTTTCGGGTGTGGGGGTGTCTGAGTATAGCCGGGATAACAAAGGGCTGTATTGGATCACTCACCATAGAGTCAACAGGAGCGTCATTATCGTTGCTTTCAGAGGCTCCTGGGGTGGTGTCTTGCTCATGGGATTTCTCCGTCCCTGCTCGAGGTCCTTTGGACACGGTTAGTGTTGTAGCCCTGGACCAGTCCGATGAAGAACGAGCCCGTTCTCGTCCTCTGGGCCCTGTTGGCATACTCTTAGTAGGCGTTATTGCTGGGGAAGGACATTCAGCTGCTCGATGGCCTAACCGGTTACAGTGGAAACACCGGATCGAGCCCCGCCCCACCGGGACCAGAGAGCGTGGAGGTGCTACACTGGTTGTCTGGGAACTAGACAGCTTGTCCGTGCTACGCCGGCCTGGTGGGAGATAAGTAGCCACTCCGCGGGTCCGGAATTCCCTCAATCCGACGTCTAGATCCACCGCTGCGTGGAACCAATCTGACAGTTTGGGGCCCAATCCCCGATACACACAGGCCTGCCTGAGGTCTCTATCTAGGCCTAATCGAAATTGGTGCACCAATAGCTGTTCAGGCCATGCTCTTAGATGCCCAGCTACAGTACGGAATTCCTTAACGTACTGCCTTGCAGGCCGTCCACCTTGACGTAAGGCCACTAGCTCCCCTTCCAACAACTGTGTCCTCGACTGATCCTCAAAGCGTAAGCGCAACGCTTCTAGAAAAAGCCCTACGTCTGTCAGTTCTTTGGCGTGGTCGCTGTGCAGATCAGCGACCCAATCCACCACTTCCCCTGTCAAAACAGAAGTAACAGCGACTACGATGGCCCATTGCGATGGGTACAAGTGGCCATACAAATCTATGTAACTTAGGACCTGACTCAGAAACAGGGATACTCTGTCTGCACTTCCGTCAAAAGTCGCTTGTAAAGGGGGAGGGCCCCAAAACTGTCGGTGGGGTTGGTTTACTGCCGGTGCCCAGATAGGAGCCGGGGCATCTAGTTCTGCTCTGAAACTATCTCCCCCTTGGTGTTGCCCCGGTTGACCACGGAATTCCGCCCGGGTCTGAACTGCCTGGGCTTGTCCCCGCCGTCGAGGTGCTGACTGATCCCCCCCTTGCGAGAACACAGGCTCGGGAACTGAGGGGCCCCTACCGCCGAGTCTCAGCTGTGGGCTGGCAAGATGAAACCGGGAGTCAATACTACCCTGGGGCTCCCCCCGCCCATATCGGGTGTCCCGTACAGGTACCCCTGACTGTCTTGGAGGGACGTCTCTGAAGCTTGCCTCACCAAACTTCTCACGAAGTATGTCCAAAGTGGAAACCCCCAGGCCCGTGGAATGGCTCCTCTCCATTTCATCCCCATCCAGCCACCGTCTCTCCCTCCACCCCTGGAACGAGGGCTCACTGGTTTGGGGTGGTAGTTGTCCGGCCCCGGTTAGAACAGGGCTTTGCCCCCAATCCCACTTCTCGAGACGGCCAGCTCCGGGTTCAGCCACCTCAGCGTTCACCGTCCCCATCTGCTGTGGCTTCTCCTTGGGTCTAACTGCCGGCGGACCCACCGCTTCTTCCTGACCATCCATTGCAGGGTCCGCCGCAACGTCCCCTGCCGCCTCGGCGTCTAGTCCCAGCGAACCGGCTGTCGTGCCTTCCGCCATGCTCGACACGCTCCAGCCGCTCGTACCGGATGAAAGCAAACGCCAACTTTTCTGTCAAACCCCCCGTTCGTTGCTTCACCCAAAAGGAAAAGATGACTCGAATGCCAGTTCTTGTGTGCATGAAGTCTTTAATCCAAGCAGGTCACAACGGTAACGGTAGATGACAATGGTGCGATGTGCACAAAGTCAGCGTTGGGAGCGGCTGCCTCCCAACGCCTTTTAAACATTCGCACCGTTAAAGCATATGCCCTTCCGGGTCGGGCGGCCACAGCGCATGTGCCGCCGGAGAGGGGAGTGTTAAAGTGATAGCCCTATCCCAGCCGCGGGGTGACCGACCGCCTGTGTGCTTGGGATTAACACCCCCCTTCACCCCCGTGATGATATACTGTCGCCACGCCTCCCCCCTTCGTGCCGCTACAGAGTCATCGAGCCCAGTTGCGTATCCATGAATTGGGGTTAGGACCGCTGCTTCCCGACGACGTGTCGAGGGCTCTCGACAGATACTATTAGTAGATGATACTAATGTGAACATCTGCCTTCATGACCTATTTACTGCTAACAAATAAACCAGAGTTCATTAAAAAACAGAAATCTTTTTGTCTTTATTAAATAGTTTGAACATAGTAAATTGTGAGATATTATCTTTTTGAGAAGATTACATATTAAATTAAAGACAATGGTGGATCATTATTAACCAAGCCATACAACAAATGACCAAAATGTTGATAATCTAGTATCAAAAGCCAATTACGACTCTGTCAAACTAAATACAGATTTAGTTTGGAAATTACTATCTTTTCTAAAAGTGTTCACTGGACAAGGTATGCTTTAGTTACAAAGCATAGCTAGAGCTAGCTCTAATTTTTTTTATTGGATGCTAGTATTATTATTTATCTTCTGTCTGTTTTGTTTCCTGTTTATTTTATGAGGAGAGTTTTAATTCTTGTTTAACAATCTTAATCGCAATGTTTTGTAGATATATCAGCTGTCCTTTTTAAAGACAGTGGTTATTTCAAGAAGAATTTGAATTAATCAGTTATTATCAAATAACCCCAGACTTCAATTTGCTAATCTTGGATTTCTCACAACCTAATAATCCACTCGGCCTCCTTAAATGAGGAAGGAGGTCAACTGAATTATATAATTAAGACTTGACTCAACTTAGATTTTAATCACTTCAACATGTCCTTTAACATTCATATGCCAATATGATTCATTATTATTTTCCCTACTACATTATATTTGTCCCTGTGTGGATTTGTATGACTTCTCCACAAATAAAATGTTTCAAAAAGCACAATTCACAACATAATGACAGTAAATCCTGATGAAACACTCTGTCAGAGGAAAATATTCAACTGTGTTACAGATTTTTTTTAAAAAAAAATATTTAGATAAATGAGGATCATCAAACTATAGACATCACCTTAAATTATGGAATTTTGAATCCAAGAATTTGCTCTGGTATCAAACAGAACAGTTTTCCAATGCAAAAGTCCACTTCAGATTAAAGTTATTCTAAGATTTCTTCATTTTATTTTATACATTGATATATGATATGATATATGATATATGCCAAGAATGATTGCAGGAACTGGGTATGTCTAGTTTAATGAAGAGAAGGACTAAGGGAGACATGATAGCAGTGTTCCAATATCTCAGGGGCTGCCACAAAGAAGAGGGAGACAAGCTATTCTCCAAAGCATCTGAGGATAGAACAAGAAGCAATGGGTGGAAACTAATCAAGGAGAGAAGCAATTTAGAACTAAGGAGAAATTTCCTGACTGTTAAAACAATTAATCAATGGAACAACTTGCTCCAGAAGTTGTGGATGGTCCAACACGGGAAGTTTTTAAGAAGATTATGAACTTTAAAAATGTAGCTTTCTTTCTTTCTACTGTAGAAATCTAATCGGCAAAATCTAAATCTAATCAGCAAAAAAGAGGTAGCTATTTTAAATTTCAGATGCTTTTAAAGGACCAAAAAAAAAACCCATAGCAAACAAGACATTAAAGAGAAAAGGGTACCTTAAAAAAAGGACCAACACATATACACATATGTCCTCCTTAGTTGGATGCTGATTAATATAATACAACAATGTTAGTTTCCCACCCCTTGCGAAAAAAGCCAAAAGAATTTTAAACTACTAAATCTATTGACAAATTGTTAGTCGGTCATCTATATACTATATTAATAATAAATAATAATATTAAGAGTATTATATAAAAGTATGAAAGTAATAAAATCATCAATAATAATAAAAGAGAGACATGTTTGAAATTCCATAACCCTCTGTTAACAAATCATTATTGTAAGAGCCATGGCGGCGCAATGGTTAGAATGCAGTATTGCAGGCTAATTCTGCTGACTGCCAACAGTTTGATTCTCAGGAGCTCAAGGTTGTCTCAGCCTTCCATCCTTTCGAGGTGGGTAAGATGAGGATCAAGATTGTTGGGGGCAATATGCTGATTCTGTAAACTGCCTAGAGAGGGATGTAAATCACTGTGAAGTGGTATATAAGTCTAAGTACTTATGCTATTGCAATCAACTTGTAGAAAATTTATCACCACTTCTCAACTATCCCAAATCATCCCAATAATTAACCCTAATTGGTTCTAGATAAAATATCCACATTTGTTTCTTAATACCATCTCTTATCAATTGCTGAGTGATTGAATACAATAAGTTCAATCTCCAAAGCCAATCTATCTTCCTACAAAAATCCAGATGAAATTGTTCCCCAGTTAAATGTGAAAAGTCCATTAAACACTCTCCTTCAAACCCTAAAAAAGACATTTACCACTTATTGCCCCAGTTCTCTGCTATTTCCCCCCAAAATAATAGAATTCTTTAGAATTTTTTAGAATTCTTTATTGGCCAAGTGTAATTGGACACACAAGGAATTGTCTTGGGGCATATGGTCTCAGTGTACATAAAAGAAAAGATTTGTCAGAATCATAAAGTACAACACTTAATGATTGTCATAGGGAACAAATAATCAATCAAATCATATTAGGAAACAGTCAATATAAATCTTAAGGATTTATAAGACTGGGTCTTATATTAATTTTTATGCCAAAAGACACATTAGGGCTTATTTTCTAGTTAGATCTTATTTTCAGGGAAATATGGTACTAAATGCACATCTGGCTAATTATCTTAACTAGGGCTTATTTTCGGAGTAGGGCTTATATTACAAGCACCCTGAAAAATCATGCTAGGGCTTATTTTCTGGTTTGGTCTTATTTTCAAGGAAACATCGTATATAAAACACAGGCTTGAGCTTTGTGACGGTATATGAAGTTGATTCTGTTATTTCTGAGTCCATGTTTCTTCTTGGCCAATTTAATGCTTAGAAATCACATTCCTCATGATTCTGAATATTTTGCACAGTCTCTGTTGTTTCTGAATCCATATTTCTTCCCAATGAGTCTACTGCTTTGAAATCAAGTTCCTTTTGTGGGCTTAATATATGTCAGATTCTTCAGAATATTTTCTATGAACTCATCAAATCTTTTAGAAACACTTTCAACTAAAACTTGCATATTGCCAAGCAGTTGCCCCCCACCCCACAAAAGTTTCAGCTTCCCCTTTCTCTCTGTAATCCAACATGTTGTTGCTCAGTATAAGTATGAAGAGCAGGAAATAAACAAAAAAACCAAGGAAGATATTTTTTGAATATTTTGATTCACAAACTTTTGCAAGTTGGTAAAATAAAAATTCCCTGCAATGAATATTCAATAAAATATAATTCAAATAGATGCACTTTCACCATCCAGAGGCATGTGCCATATTTCCTTAGAGAAAAGCAGAAATTGATAAGAACCAAATAGAATAGAATAGAATAGAATAGAATAGAATAGAATAGAATAGAAAAGAAAAGAATAGAATAGAATAGAATAGAATAGAATAGAATAGAATAGAATAGAATAGAATAGAATAGAATTTTTTATTGGCCAAATGTGATTATACATACAAGGAATTTGTCTTGGTGCATATGCTCTCAGTGTACATAAAAGAAAAGATATGTTTATCAAGAATCATAAGGTACAATATTTAATGATAGTCGTAGAGTACAAATAAGCAATCAGGAAATAATATCAATATAAATCGTAAGGATACAAGCAAAAAGGTTATAGTCATACAGTCATAAGTGGAAGGAGATGGATGGTAGGAACGATGAGAAGATTAATAGTGCAGAGTTAGTAAATAGTTTGACAGTGTTGAGGGAATTATTTGTTTAGTAGAGTGATGGTGTTCAGGAAAAAACTGTTCTTGTGTCTAGTTGTTCTGGTGTGCTGTGCTCTATAGCATCGTTTTGAGGGTAGGAGTTGAAACAGTTTATGTCCAGTTTATGCAAGGGGTCTGTAAATATTTTCACAGTCCCCTTTTTGACTCTTTTTGACTCATGTAGTATGCAGGTCCTCAATGAAAGGCAGGTTGGTAGAAATTGTTTTTTCTGCAGTTCTAATTATCCTTTGAAGTCTGTGTCTGTCTTATTGGGTTGCAGACTCAAGCCAGACAGTTATAGAGGTGCAGATGACAGACTCAATAATTCCTTTGTAGAACTGTATCAGCAGCTCCTTGGGCAGTTTGGTTTTCTGAGTTGGCGCAGGTAGAACATTCTTTGTTGTGCTTTTTTGATGACGTCTTTGATGTTAGCTGTCCATTTTAGATCTTGCTAAATATGGTAGAACCTAGAAATTTGAAGGTCTCTAATGTTGATACTGTGTTGTCTAGTATTGTGAGAGGTGGAACTTTGGAAGGGTTTCTCCTAAAGACTACCACCATTTCTACGGTTTTGGGTGTGTTCAGTTCCAGATTGTTCCGGTCACACCATGAGGCTAGTTGTTCAACCTCCCGTCTATATGCGGATTCATCATTGTCTCAAATGAGACCAATCACTGTTGTGTCATCTGTGAACTTCAGTAGTTTAACAGATGGATCATTAGAGATGCAGTCATTGGTATACAGAGAGAAGAGAACCAAATAGATCAAACAGAGAAAACAGGAAAAAAACCAGAATCCAGCAGGGGGTTGAAATAAATCAGCATTTAGCCAGCCAATTAATATTTACAGATAGAGAATAGAACAAAAATTCAAAAAGTGAAGTTATGAAGCCTAGGCTTCCTTACAAGAACGTTCTGCTGATAAGAGATATAAAAAAGACCAATGACTTTTCAGCTGCTTCCACAAGGAGCTGCAATATTCAAGATTCCCCTCCTGGGTTCAAAAGTCATCTTAGGTCATTCCCAAGTGCCCCCCTTAAAATCTAGGGAGCAAGACTGCCAAAGAAACAGGTCTGGCAGCAAAAACAGCAGATCGTGGTGGGGGGGAGGAGAAATTCCCCCTACCCAGCAGCAGCCACTTTGGGGGAGGGTCTTTCCAAATATCAGATGCTTTAATGGAATGTAACGATATGTCTACAGTTACAGCTTTAGCTCCAAAATTTGATGTGTGGATCACAAAGAGGCACTCCCAGTCTAATATGAATACTATGAGTTCTCCAAATTGGAAAAATCTCCATATTGTAATGTGCATCTCCAAGTGAGACGCACATTAAGCCAAATCTGGCATAAAAGGTTCTCTGGGTTAGTTAGTTAGTTAGTTTATTAAATTTCTATATCAACCTTCTCCCGAAGGACTCAGGGTGGTGTACAGCCATATTAAAACAAACATATACCCAAAAAATTAAAAACAATTTAAAATCAATATATATATATAATTTGGCCCTTATGTTAAAAAACCACAAACACCTGATTTAAAATTCATTTGCTAAGCCAGCCCGGCCTGTTGGAACAAAAAAGTCTTAAAGGCACGGCGAAAGGTACGGAGGTCGGAGATCATGTGAATCTCTGGGGGCAGTTCATTCCAGAGGGCAGGTGCCCCCACAGAGAAGGCTCTCCCCCAGGTGTTGCCAGTCGACATTGTATTGAAGGATCCCTTCTGATACTTACTCCAATTTATTGCTAACTTAGACTCATCTAGGTAGGGAATGAAAATTGATTCCACTCTACTAGTATTGTTTCAATTTTGCCCCTCACTGTATTACTGCTGGATAGTAACAGAACAGTAGTGGGTTTCAAATCCCGGGGCTACTGGTTTGCTATTGGTAATGTGCAGGTGCGCGCGCACTCTTTGTGAGTGCACGGCACTTCTGCACATGCGCAGAGCATTTTTGATGACGTCCGGGCAGGTGGGTGGAGTCTCCCGCCGCTGCCACTACCGGTTCGCCTGAACTGGAGCGAACCGGAAACAATCCACCACTGAAACAGAACAGGCTTTTTCCCTTCCAGCAAAGTGAAAACATTAGTTTCAGGTGGTTTTGGGAATGAGGAGAACATGTAGTTATGCTTTGTAAACTCACAGACTTAAGAAAGTATAGCAATTGAGAATACATTTCAGGGAACACAATCTCTTGGAAGAGCACTAAATGGAAAAGATCACCAAGCCCTTTAAGTGAAGCAGTGAAGCGCAAGTGAAGTATTTTGGGACAAAGATTGTGCATATCTCTGACACCTATTTATTATGTCTTCCTCTGCACTTTTCAGTAAGCAGTAAGACATTGTGGTGGGGTTCTAAATTGATAAGATAACTGCAGCTACCTGAGTAGTATAAATGTATAATGTAAATTGCCAGTGGAATGGAAGCAAGCACTCTCTTTCCTAAAGGTTAGGAGAAGGTTCAAAACATTTACTTTCTCAGGATGTCTTTACTTTAGCTTCTGGCTAGAGCTACTAATGGACTGGGCAGCATGTAGTATTTCTAAATATATAAATTAAGAAGCTGAAAAAATGGACCTACAATAATGAGATCTAGATTGCAGAAATGCCCATTAAATGGCATAAAGAGGTACAGAAAACTAGTTATGTCATTTAGTTCCTCTAGATTTCTGCATTCTAGATCTGATAGGTGTATATAAATGCATTGATATTTATATGTACCTATCCACACCATGTGTGTCTGGATGAAGAGAGTTCTATGTTCCAGGTCCATCTCCAACATACAACCTGCAGCATTTTTATGTTTATGTGTAAATGAAGATTAAATCTCACATTTTAAAGGACCCATATATCAAAGGTCTCCTGCAGGAAGAGGAGTACTGGAGTGAGGCACATATATTATAAGGACTGCCTTAAGCCTCAGTTTTTAAAGCTTTTAATAAATGGTATGTTTATCTATCACAGTTCCATCATAAAATTTCCCAGACTTCAACCAAGTATTGTTCCAGATCTGTTTAACTTTATAATAGCTTTTGCCATAGGAAGCTAAGAATTTAAGCACATTTGCAACAATGCAAATATTTCCTGCTGGTAAGTAAAATCCCACATAATAAAAGTTCAGTAAACTGAGCTAGTAAACTGCTACAAACTGACCATATCTGCTTATATTTTCTTATTTTGCATACAGTAATGCTGTATTTTTTTTTCCTACCCCGATTGAAGCATATTCAATTTTCCTTGCCTGTCGTCAAAGCAGTTCAGCTTTTCATACAATTTTATAAATTATCCATTACTGCTTACGTGATTCTAAACTCCAATGGCTTTATTCTTCTGCACTTTTTTTTTTAAATTGAAGTAATTTTGGAAGCAAACAAGCAATGGAATGGATTTGCAATTGATTTGCTCCGAATCCCCAGTTGCTTTCTTCACAACACACAAACACACACACTAACACAAGGACAATAGTAACACTTATTTTTATAGTAAAAAACTTCTAGTAAGTCTCATATTCTATAGCAACATTATACATTTAAAGACAAGGAGCCTTCATTCTATAATTTAGTTCTTAAAAAGAATAACAGTGCTTGTTTTAAGCTATTATTAACTACAATAATTTTAACAAAGGATTCCCCAAAACAAAAAAGTAAGCTTTGATTTATCAGTTCAGTCAGGAAATAGAGGCTATACTGAATCTCCATCACATAAAAATCCATTTCTAATAAACAACATAGTATTTTATTTTATTCAAAAATGTAATATTTCAGCTATAAACAAGTTTTATCCTCTGGTAAATACAATATACTAGTTGCTTAACTGTAGACTGGTCATATAATTTCACTTTAATTCACTATAATTTCAATTTAATTTGAAAGAATTTAGTATTCTATGCTTTTCAGAGCTCCACAATTTTAAGGACCTTTCCATTAATTATCAGCCTTTTGCATTTCTTGGCTTTTAACATTTACTTTTTTGCAAAGTGACCTGAGCTTGATGCAGTCCTTTTAGCCCTTAGGGTGCTCTTATATTCAGGTGTTTTCATGATTCATACTAGACTGATATTGCACACTGAACAAAATTTCTTGTCTTTTTGTGTATATTATTCCACTTCATGCATATGGGTATGTGTGCATGCATTTCTTACTATATAGTGGCTGTCACAATGCATTCTTATTATGTCTAGATTCTGCTGTTTTTATTCCCAGTCAAATTAACCCTGAGGGATGGTTATGTTTCCTGAAGCCTTGCTTTATATTTTTATTCTCCTCTGCCCTATTTTCTATCCAGTTACATATTGCATTTGATCTTTGTTTTGTGACTCTTATTATCCCAATCATGATCATTTCAGGGTGACTTGAGTGATAACTGAGGCATTGATTAGGACAGGTCAGCTTTTTGTAGACCTGTAACATTAGCCATTGTTGTTTTTTGATGGGGATATCCATGAAAGGGAATGATTTTGTTCTTTTTTTCATTATGAATTTAATTGATGGATTTCCTCAATTCAAACGCTGCAGAAATACTTCTCCATCTTGTTTTTGTGATCCCAAAGCACAAACATCCCATCCACACTTGCTTAACTCATTTGTGGCTATTGCTAAAACCATTTTTTAGGTCATCCATAAACATGTTGTACTGATAGTTACAGAACAAATCCCTGAATTAAGAACTATTGTGTAAGTGTCACAATATTACAGTGTGTCGATGAATGTTACAACAAATTTATGGCAAGTCTATGGGATCTGTTATCTCTAGAACAATACAATATTGATGATCCCAGAACAAATGTCTGAATAGATGCCTGTTTTGCAAACACCACAATTTTGTAATATGGAGTTGAAAACTATAGCCAAATAGATGACATAGCTAGGTATTAGCTGACCATTATTCTATACTTGTGTAGGATGACAATACATCTTTTGCTGAAATGTTGCATGTTTTACTATGTACATGTTGTCCCTTAAAATTATTTCATTCAACAAAACATAATATACTAAGATTTCATTCATTAATAAGTGGATGTGTACACCATATTAGGTGTACATCATGTTAGGAAAACCTTAACCAACTCTTATAGCAAACAAGGGAGCAGTGGGGGGAATCAAGAGTTCCCTTACTTCTGCCATTCTTCTCCTCCAGTTCCCGGCTTTACAAAGCTGCATTCTTTAAACATAGGAGTTACATGTGTTCCTCAGAGTGGAATTGGATTATTAGAATATAAATATTTTATTATATGTACTGAAGTCAAAAATCAAGCCAAATAAAAATGGACTTATAAAGGAAGAAATGATGGACTGAAAACAGCTCTACAAAAGTGGACCCAACAACCACAGCAAAAAGACAAGAGCCATGAATAGATTTGTTCTTTGGACTTTTCCAGATCAAAGCAAGGGTTCAAGATCACACATAAATGCTCCATATAGTTGCTCCTTGGTGGGTTTTGTCAACTGAGAGATGAGGGAATAACCATTTTGCTGAAATTGCATGAAAAAGTTTTCAATAAATAGTAGAAAATGGTTAATAAATTTATACAATGGTTAATAATTTATTCTTGCTTCTTACAAAAGCAAGAATAAATTAAAGCATTGTATATAATACCAATGAAGGCAGCCTTGGAATTCCAAATAAATCTTATTATTACATAAACCATGTCAATACATTTTTTAATCTTGATAAAGACAGAAGAATTAGTATCTTAATTAAAGGTGGAATAAATAAATAAATAAATAAATAAATAAATAAATAAATAAATAAATAAATAAATAAATAAATAGTGAAAATCAGAGCACTTTCTGTTATAAAAAATATTTATAAAAAACTGAAACACATTTCATCTGACTAAAGTCATAATTTGGAAAAAAAGGGCTCCTAAATTAACCAACCAATTCTTTAGCCTTTTGTATTTCATTAAATCTTTTATGATGCTGATAATAAAACTGGGCAGAATTTTGGGTTGGAAAATAAAAATATTTTACTATTTAAAAATCATATGATGGCAATATTCCTAAAACAGGGAAACAATCAGAAGTTGTGCTAGAAAATCTGGCTCCTCATCACATTTTGTGCTTCATTGCAAACCCAGAAGTTAAAAACGAAGAACCATGACTAAATTTGAAATGAGGTTAAATTCATTGCCTAATATGGAGAGAGGGAGTACTTTAAAAAGTACAACATTCTGTTAAAAGAGAAGACAAATTAATGAAACTGATTTTGGCAAAACTTGGGAAAAACCAATGAAAGTATTTTATAGAAAATATAACATGATAAATCGGAATATCAATAAAGGAGAATATTTGTAGCTCAAGGTTGAAATGAGATGTCCTTGATGCTCTGAGCTTGGTTATGTTGGAAGAAATATTCATCTGGTTCAGTTCCAAGTGGGGAGAAAGACACTTGAAACTGCAGGCTGATTGGAAAGATGGTTTAATGGTGAAGCAGAACCACCAAGCACGTGTGATTCTGGGTAGCTGATCACATGGAGTGGAGAGTGAGGGTTATTTATACCCTCTCTTGGGTCTTGCCCTTGAATTTTCTGTTCCTGTGCAAGCTGGAGGAGTTGGTTGCTGTAGGAGTCATAGCTAACCTTGTAGGTTTTCTGAGTCAAGCTTGGTTGAAGCTTGGGCTGATGCAATGAAGGGGCTTGTTGTGCAGTTCCTATTGTGACTGAATGGTTTTTCCCTGAAGGATAATCCCATCATCCTGGAGCTGAAGGTCTTTTGTTCTGTAGATAGGCTGGCCCAGTCTTTCTTAATGGGCACCAAATATCTGCTGGGGACAGGGAGCTGAAGCTCTAAGTTTCTGTCTCCCTTAAGATTTCTATTTCTTTTTTAGGGGAAATATAATATTCTGTCTTTTTAATATTTCCTAAAATATTTCATTCTTCTAGAGAGGTGGGTGCTAACTTTCTATACTTGCTTGTTTTCTTGCAGAAGTAAGGAGTGCTGTTTGCTGTCAATTTATATTCTGTTGACTTATCTGTCTGTGTGGGTGGATGGTCTTCGGGATTCTTTGGTTGGGCTATTTACTAATGGCTCTTTGGTAGTTTCTATATAGACTATGCAAAAGAAACAATCAACCAGCCCAAAAGAGAAAAAAAATCTAGCACTTCTCCACTAGTAATCAGCACTCAGATCAGTATAGATTAACTCCCAAGGTCAACTTCGCACCAACAATCTAGTAAGCAATACCCCAATCAAGAAACTGCCGAAGAGCCATTAGTAAACTGCCCAACCAAAGAATCTTGAAGACCGCCCCCACCCACACAGACAGGCAAGACACCAGAATATAAACTGACAGGAAATAGCACTCCTTATTATCACCGATAATAGTTAGGGTAATAAAAAGTCTGCAAGAAAACAAGAAAGCTCAGAGAGCACCAAGGACCCCTTGAATTGGAGTATAAATCCAATGAGATGGATAAAATGTAAAGAAATAGATATATATTATCATTCTTGCTGGTCTTGTAAAGTTGCTTAACTGTTTTGGACTGATTTTTTTTTAATGTAGATAAATTACAATTCAGACCCTGCCTTACTATGTTTTTGATAATCAAGTGACATCTTGGGGCATAAAGTATTGATAGTTTTTTGGTTGATTGCAGCCAGATAGTGGCATGAACTTGAAAGAATAGGAAAGCAGTTGTTTATTTCCATATATGAAAAACACTTTCCTTGAAAAGGTGACCTCCCTCACAAAAGGTATCAATATTATGATAATGAAGAACATGAATTTTAGCCTACCTGATTTAACCTTACCAAATAAGTACAATAAAGGCATAATATCTGATACCCAGTTTCAAGTTCCTATATAATTTAATCAATGCTACAGACATTTTGTTTTTATATTTTCTTCACTGTACATTGTATATAAAATACAGTAAATGATTACTATTATCTTTAAGTTATTTTTAAGCTATAGCTTTCTCAATTAATAAATAAATAAATAATTTGTTGATTCTCTGTAACTCTGAAAGAGGGTAAGTCTTTATAATTCAAGATCGGTGTCAGCACCTGGCAGAGATTACTGACTTGGCCAGTGGCCTAGTTTTAAATATGTTTAATTTATGAGTCATTCCATCCATAGCTCTCAGGGCAATGTAAATAAATTCAAGAATTAAGCACAATAACATCCATTGCATATAGTAAAACAAAAACTAGGCACAATAGCAATTTAAAAGAGTAAAGATTAATTTTGTATCATAAAACAACAAGTAATAAAATATTTTTAAAAATGTAAGATAACTGTAGTAAATATAAGGAACATCTACTAAAGATCCTATGAAGATTAAAGAAAAGTTAATTAAGTGTCCATCCAGCGTACAGGTAGACACAACAATAGAAGTTCAGGAAAATCAAATTCAGAGGAGGCAATCAAGAAAATGAGTTTCACCTTCTCAGGTAGGCTTTTAAAAAGTGGGGTGGGTAGCCTCCATTTTTGTCACCATCTTTTGAGATTGGTGTTTACTCACCTAAAGCTAGCTGAAAGTTAATTACAATAACCAGGCTGGATCTACTAATTTGGATACTAAGGTTCATGAGAGATCCTGAGGTTTTCAGGACATTAGTCTCAAGTTGATAGTGACTGGCATCAACTTCAAAAAACAATTGTTCATTACTTCTCTTCTTTTGATTTTACTTTTTAAAGTAATTTTATTAAAGATATAATTACAATAGTAAATACAAACTTAAAAAAATAGAAAAATAGAAAGAGCAAAAACTGCAAAGACAGAAAATGAAAGACAAAAAGAACAGAAACGAAAAAGAATAATAAAAGAATAAACAAAAATAAATGTATGAAGAACTTTCAATACGTATAAACAATTTTAATAATTTTTGTCTCCTCTTAGATTATGACAAATTATCTCTTCTTCCCAAACCCCATCTTTTATTACAAACAAATTCATAACACATCATTTCAGTTCTTGTGTCACTCAAAATCCATTAAACTTTCCAAAGAAATTCTATAGCACCATTTTATGGTGATTTTATTATGGTTTCATCCAGGGTTGGGTTCTATTTACCTTTACTACCGATTCGCAACTGTTAAGAGTAATGGATGTAAAAGGTTACAGCAAAATGAAGCCAAAGCTACAATTAAGAGTTTACATATTCCTTTGGAAGTTTAAATAATAGCAGAGCAAATGTAACAATTTGGTCGCTAACAGATGGGAACACAATTGCAAGAAAAGAGTTCAGTTTTTTGAGGTCTGAGCTCCCAAATTCAATGCCATCTGTAATTTGTCCCTGAACTTATTGTAAATGAAACAGTGGAGTTCATAGTGAATAATGTTCTCCACTTGACCAATATTGCAAGATCAGACATGTTGTTTGATAGGGACTTTATAAAATCATTGTCAACCCTGGGGGCCATCTTTTCTTTGGAGCTTCAGGGCTGCCTCATTAAGTGCCTGGGAAAACGGAAGGGGGGATTTGCAAGGAGTGGTGAAGATATATAGCCATAACAACATTCTTTTCTCTGGAAGTCAAGGACACTCAGCCCGCACCTGGATGGGAGTGACTAGGGGCTGTCTCCAGTTTGGAAGGTGGCATGATTGGATCTTCTGATGAGCTTTCTTTTGGATGGGGAATACCTGGGAACTTTCAGATTTGGGTTTTCCCAGATGTGCCAATATGACATCTCTAATGAAATGGATCTTTGAGGAATCGCTAGCCTCAGAGTCTTCTTTAGTTCAGGATGTTACTTGGAACCATGACAATCTCCTTTTGAGTTATGCAGGTGAAGGGAAGTTAAAGCCCTTTTCACTGAATCACTGGAATCCCTTTCAAAATGCCTATCTGTAATCTTTTCTTTATTCCAGGAGCTACATTCTCCCAAAGGGGGAAGGAAACATATTTGTAGATGGGGGACAAAGGCTGGTCAATGACTCTCAAGTGTGTACTCAAATGTTGATGGAAAGTAGCCTTACCTCCATCCTTAAATAGGTAGCAGGAGTTCCCTATGGGAGGCAGTAAATCTTACTAATGAGGTTATTTTGGACTATTTCCAATTGGGCAGTATTCAGGCTAGACTAGATATTATAACAAAGCAAAGCAAGATGTCATAGAAGACAGCAATAACAAATCACCTCCAAAATGTCCCTGGAAAATTGTTCATGAAGTCACCAGGAGTCAAGTTTTTCTTGAGGACAATATGTCCAATATTTTAAAGTTAGTCTCTTGAGATGGCCATCTTACTGGTCTTTTTTTCTGAGAGTCAAAGCTATCCATCAGGATGTAAGGCAACATTTTTCAATCTAAATGTGTTGCAAACAAGGAAATAGTTTGTTTAGACTCTTAACAATTGTGGGCCATGAGTTAAAAAAACAACCCTTCTTGCATTTTACTGATCTATTTCAGGAAAGAGCAGACTGGGGGATTATTTCCCCTTGCCCTTAGGTAGAACAAGTAGGTCCTACATACCTTCTGTTCTATAGTTAAACATTACTGTAGGTATTAAACATATGCTCTCTTTTTCTCTAAATATATAAAAATATATTAAAAATGACCTTATATCAGGCCTAGCTGCTGATGTCCACAGTCTAAACCAAAAGATCATTGCAGTGATTGTTATATTTTAGGGGTGGTGGTGGCGGCAGAAGGGGAACAATAAGAAAAAATTAGTCACATAATTATACCTTTTTGTGTTCAACATTAGAAAAGGATGTGTGTGGTTTCAGCTCTGGCCTTGTTTGAATTCCTAAAAAAAGGAGTCCTTTTAGGGAGGAAGCATATACCTTGTAGTGTTTTATCCTAAGTCACATTAGGGTTGAGATAATGGATGGTTAGCAATATATGTTTACTATGACACTATAAAGACAGGTTATGACACAGTTAAGATTATTGGATGTAACACACTGATAAAAAGCAGCTTCCTTTGACTTAATTCTGAACAGTGAACAAGCATCTTATCTGAAATGTAAGGGTTGTTGAAGACTGCACACAGATGAATCCTGATCTGTTGCAAAGCAGTTCTGATTATCATTCTTCTTCTTTCATCTGTAAGATGAAAGCCTACTCCAGATATATTGTAATCTATCCTATATCTTTGCACTTTTTTTTAATAACAATGTCTGCTACATTATGTTTTAAGTACCAGTAAATCTGAATTTTGAAATCCTTAATAAGTAACAGCACCAATAGTGATAGTAGTAGTAACAGTATATAGTAGTGATATGGAAGTTGCGGCCTGGAATCTTTGGAGCAGAACAAAATGTCAGTTTCCTATTTACAAGGTTTTTAAATTTTATGCTTGAAGAGAGGTATCTGTTGTATCAATCAAACCAATGTCTCCTGCTCAAGTTAGTTAAGAACAACTAGGGATTCTTTTCCATATTATAAGAAGCTCTGAGAAGAGAGTGATTCCAATGATATGAGATGTAGAACTTCTAATGGCATGCAAGGAGGATCTTTTCATGTTATAACAAGATGGAAAGCCCCTCCCCCCCACCATTGAACTAAAATCCTGTGCCAGGTTGTTTTTTAAGAGGATATTTGGTTCAGCAGTGAAATGAGTTTCATACCCTAGCAAATGTTCACATGTTCTGACTAGCTTTGCATTCAAAAATGATTTTGTGGCCATCAGTAATATTGCACAAGAATGTATATTGGTTGACATCTCACGAAAAATTCCTGTCCTTGGTTCTGGATCTTTCCAGCTCTTAGAAACAAGTCACTCATTTCAGAAGGGTGCCTAATAGGTTTTTAAACACCTCATCAAAGGATGCTCGTCTAACAGAGTACCACTACCTGTTCCTCTCTCATTTCAAACAATAATCTCTATTGGTACTTGTCAAAATTCTTGATAAGTAGTCACGCTTTTTAAAAAATATTGAAAACACAGTCTGGTTTTATCTGCAAGAGACTGCCTGCCTGCTCCCCCCCCCCCCAAATATATATATAATATAAATTTGGAATGATTCATTCTGTTGTAGTTCAATCTTCTTCTCATCTTTCAGAATACACTCCATATGCAGTTCTAGAGCATTCCTTCCCACACTCTCTGGTGACATATTTCTGTGTCAATGTTCCTCCTCTATTCTTCCCACAGGCAACACCAATAGATAGCTTGCAATCTCTATAGAAGGGCCATCCCCTTTCTCCACCCTGGAATATTTGTTTACCTTCCTAGTGTTATTTGTTCCTCCTCCATATTTATCTGCACCTTTATCCCAGCAACAATGGATCTTCTCTTACTCACCTTCATACTATTTGTGATCTTTCTACTTTATCAATGGAGCATGACCTTCAGATTTTTCTGCAAGTTGGCCTTCATCAGTTGCTGGGTTTTATTCCTGTCTGTCACAGTTTCCCCTTGGGTAGCTGTATTCATTGGACAAAGAGTGGAAAACTTTAAGTGAGTAGATGTTAATTCTAGCTTCAATTTGGGGGATGAGAACAAGATACCATAAATCTTGGCACCAGGTTTTTCTGAAAAATGGGCCAGTGATGGCCAACTTCTTCCACCTAGGGGACAAAGATTTACCTATAAAGGAGCATGAGAACCAGATTGTCCCACCCTTCAGGTCAAGAAGATAGTAACCTTTTCTTTCATCAAGAAACTAGAAGTACAGTGAAAGAGAATGATGGATCTTGCTAGAGTATCATTTTTTGGCCTGATTTATATCCATTTGTGAGTGATTTATTCAAGACTGGATGGACAAAGGAAAAAGCAGAGAAGTGGGGGTAAATCGTGCAAAGAGTGCATAATTACTTTTCATATTGGTTTTGACTTAACACCCATTTTTCACAAGCTTATCCTTTCAACAATTCATTGGCATGCAAAAGATTAACAAATTATTTATGGTATGAACTCATGGTTATGGTCCATTTTATCAGCTATCTGTAGTGTTTCCCTAGATAACCAAAATATTTATATGTATTTGTAAACAGACATGATAGGCAAAGGGGCACTATAAGTGGCAATGGTAAAAGAAAATTAAATACAACCTGTATTGGAAATGCATTGTTTTAACATTTAAATGAGTGTTCAAATCTTTACAGTGCCCAATCATAAAGAAGTTTTAATAAAAATAAAAACCTCCTATTATTAATAAGATGATTAACTCCAGTAGTAAAATAAAAATCTTTTGCAGATGCACAATTGAATTGATGCACCTATTCTACTTCAATGTTTTCATTTAATTTATGTTGTGATTGCCATTTTAAAATCAATAACAGATGAAACCTGAAAGGTATTCTAATTGATTTCTGAATATTTACTTTCTGATGGCAAATTTGTTCCTATTGATTGGTTCCCCTCATTTTAAAAAAAACCCTAACCTTTTTTACATCCTTTTGTTGGATATAAAAAAAGTCAGGGCTTTTTTTTAAAAGGAGGGGAACCAATCAATTAATGTATAATATTTTATAATAAAATAAAATTTTATTTCAGCACTGTGGTTGTCCAGGTATTCTTTACTAGAATATTGATGTCAGTGGACAAAAAGCGTTGAAGAAAACTTACTTTGAACAAGGCTATAGGGAGAAGAATTGTGGCAGGAAGAGTGGAGAGGGCTTTTTGTTCAAATAAGCATTCTGTTTTGGGATTTTTAAACTGATTGTTCTGCCAATGGATAGTTGAAAAGCTCTTTTGATAGATAATGAGATAAATAGGAAAATGAAATTATAACCAAATTGGATGTTTGTGGTTGATGCTGTTAAGCCTGTAATATGATTGTTTGGATAGAGATGAAGAGGATTGACATCTGGATTTATTATATTTTGTTCCAGTTGGCTGGACTGGTAGTTGCCTGTTTAAGGTTAAGGAATCACTTGTGAGTTCTGTAGATCAAGCCTCATGAGAGCGTTTTTAGTAAATTTAAAACATTCCCTCACAATCTCTTTCTTCCATGCTATCAAGCTCACTGGGAAACGGCTAAACTACAGTGAAAGCATGTTTTTTATGTCTGTAGCTTCTCTCTGTGTGTTGTGTATTGTATGGCAGCGTGTGACAGAAGAGATGGGTAGATGAGTAAGAGAATGAGGCTGACTGATATGTGGCTGAACAGAAGGATCCAGAAGAGGGAAGTAATTAGAAGCGTGTTTATAAAAGAAAAACACAGAGAGAATGTTTTGGTTGGGTTGTAGTAACATAAAAATATACATACTGTAAATGAGGCATTATGAGTTTGTGTAATGCAAGTGAATGTGCAATGCAGTCCTTTGGAGTAAAATGATCCCCACTCTTTTGGCTGGGTTCTGTCTGAGAGGTAATGATTGAAATGACTGTTTTAATTTTTAAAAAAATAATGATTGATAACTAATTAAATATCCTTCCCATAAGGATATTTAATTAGTTATCAATCATTATTTTTTTAAAAAAATTAAAAGTCATTTCAATCATTACCTCTCAGACAGAATCCAGCAATGGGGACTCATTTTCCCCCCCCAAGCTCACTGTCAATCATCCCAATTTGGTCAGTTAGAAAAGAAAGACCCTCAAATCCATTGTTAACAAAAATACAACTTTATTAAAGCCAAGTGGTTACAGAAGAAGCAAAGCTGGATCTGGGCGGGAGGGGGGGTTTGTGCTCAAAGCATATAATTAATTTTGCCTTGTTTCAACCTTCCCCCCTGGTTATCTCAAAGTGTCCAATTAAATTCTAACAACTTGTTTGGGTAACTTTGTTGTGGGCTGGTTCTGCATTTCATAGTGTGACCTTGGAATGGCCGGCAGCTCTCATGGGATGGCACGATGTGTAGTTTCAATTCTTCTCATGCTGACCCTCCCTTATCACAACCCATAGCTCTCTCTCATTGAGTATGGCAAACTGGCAGCAAGCAAGTATGGCATAACAGGATGGCAATCCTGTCATTCTGCCTCTCCTGGAAAAGACCAGCCCATGGTGTCCAGTATCGCTCTCGAGGATGACTTCAGTTCTCTTGGTTGGAGTTCCTTTGCCATCACTAAAAGATGGTATGAACTCTATAACCGCCACTCCTTTCCGTCCCTCCTTCCTTTGGCTTGGGGGGCGGGCTTTTTCTTTCTTCCTGATGTTTCTTGCAGGAGTGGTTGTTGGCCAACAAGTGCCTACTCAGCAGTCCAGTGGCCCTCTTTGTTGGTAAAGTATTCGGTGGAGCATTGTTTGGGTCTGGGGCGTTATTGAGGCTTGGCCCTCTCTTAGCGACTTTCAAGGCTTTTCTCTTCTCTGGGGTATAGGGATTCTGTATCTCCTGTCCAGTGCATTCAGGGAATGTGGTCAGATTGATCACTGGCCAGGACATACCACCCTTGAAGATTTCTGGGTGCCTCCCCAGGACAGGAAGGTGTAGTACAGGTGTAGTACTACAGGTGTAGTACAGCTCTTGACTCAGCAAGAGTCAAGAGCTGATTACTTCTCAGAAGTAATCCATCAGAATGGACTTTGGCCCATCCCCTAGTTGACCAGCTAGTCTTCAGAATTCTTGAATGTACACTGTAATGGGTCATATGCCTTACCTGATGATCTTAATTGAAGTAACAGTGCATCGACCCACCAGGGGTTCCTCAAAATATCATCTCAGAGAGCACATGAAATGGTCAAAGTGATATAGCAGGATGGCAGTCCTGACATTCACTCTCCACTTGGAGCTAGACTAGAACTCTGAAATTCATCATGGCCAAATACAATATGCATTTCTCAATACAAACTTGATTATCTCAGAAGAATATATTACATACCTCCAGTCCTTTGTGGATTTTCTGATAAGAAAGTGTTAATCAAGTTCAGAAATATCCACACCTAAATTACATTTGATAACAGCAGATAGAATTATGTATAGCAAATGTATTGCATGCCCTAAAGGGAATAACAAAGGATTACTGAATTCTTGCTGGTTCACATGGAGTCATAAACCAAACAGAGGAAGTAGATGAACTTTTTGCTAGTCAGCTAACTAAGGTATGTAGGAAGCACATCACAATAGTAACGGGGGATTTTAACTACCCTGACATCAACTGGGAGACAAACTCTGCACCAAGTGGAAGATCCAACAGGTACCTAACAAACCTAGTAGACAACTTTGTTTCCCAAAAAGTAGAGAAGGGAACAAGGGGATTAGCCATATTGGACTTAATTCTCACTAACAGAGATGAAATGATGAAGGTGTCAAAGCTATAGGAACCTTGGGGGCAAGTGATCACACAATATTGGAATTCAACATTATGCAAACACAAGTAGTAGAACAAAGTCAAACTAGAGTCTTGGACTTTCAGAGAGCTAATTTCAATAAACTTAGAGAAAGCTTGAGAAGGATTCCATGGATGAGAATCCGCAAGGGGAAAACAACTCAAGAAGCTTGGGAAATTTTGAAAAATGAGATTATAAAAGCCCACTCTAGCACAATACCAATGAAGAAGAAAAATAATAGATCTCAAAAGAAACCAGCATGGCTGTATAAAGAACTCTCTCACAAATTGAAAGACAAAAAGGACAAGTATAAAAAGTGGAAAGATGGGCAAATAACCCAAGATGGGGAACTCATTAAATTTGCAGATGACACCAAGCTGGCAGGAATAGCCAACACTCCAGAAGATAGGCTCAAGATACAGAAAGATCTTGACAGACTTGAACATTGGGAGCTATCTAACAAAATGAAATTCAATCATGAAAAAAGCAAGGTTCTACATTTAGGGAAGAAAAACAAAATGCACAGGTACCATATATGTGGTACCTTGCTCAATAATAGTAACTGTGAGAAGGATCTTGGAGTCCTAGTGGAAAACCATTTAGATATGAGCCAGCAGTGTGCAGCAGCTGCCAAAAAAGCCAAAAGCCAGTTCTGGGCTGCATAAACAGAGGGATCGAATCAAGATCACGTGAAGTGTTAATACCACTTTATAATGCCTTGGTAAGGCCACACTTAGAATATTGCATTTAGTTTTTGGTCGCCACGATGTAAAAAAGATGTTGAGACTCTAGAAAGAGTGCAGAGAAGAGCAACAAAGATGATTAGGGGACTGGAGGCTAAAACATAGAACGGTTGCAGGAACTGGGTATGTCTAGTTTGATGAAGAGAAGTACTAGGGGAGACATGATAGCAGTGTTCCAGTATCTCAGGGATTGTGACAAAGAAGAGGGGGTCAAACTATTCTTCAAAGCACCTGAGGGTAGAACAAGAAGCAATGGGTGGAAACTAATCAAGGAGAGAAGCAATTTAGAACTAAGGAGAAATTTCTTGACAGTTAGAACAATTAATAAGCGGAATAACTTGCCTGCAGAAGTTGTGAATGCCCCAACACTGGAAATTTTTAAGAAGATCTTGGATAACCATTTGTCTGAAGTGGTGTAGAGTTTCCTGCCTGGGCAGGGGGTTGGACTAGAAGACCTCCAAGATCCTTCCAACTCTGTTATTCTATTCTATTCTATTCTATTCTATTCTATTCTATTCTATTCTATTCTATTCTATTCTATTCTATTCTATTTTGAATATAAAGAATAAATAATAAAGGCAGAATTCCCTAATATTCCTCCATTTGTTAGTTTCACTTTTTGAAAGCAAGCAAGAGCTTGCTGTGTGATCTGGAGGAGGGCAGGTGGGGAAGGAAGCTTTTTAATAGTTACCTCTTAATTTGGGCCTGTTGTTTCTGTCATTTGTCCATGTCCTTTTCAAACTGTTTTTACTCCCGATTGATGAATCAGTGGCTATATTTGTGCAGTACACTAAACCCTGCTTGAACTTAGTCTGGTTTTTCCAGGTGCACATAAGACAGGTAAACTAACTACATGAATAGTATTTGCATAATATGCTAAATTAAAATCTGATTGGAGTTGATGGATTGCATGTTATGTGAAAACAACAATGTAATTTTACTCTCAGGCAGGAAATGTCTTTATAATAATAACTTTATTGTCATTGTATGTGTATACACAGTATATCCATACAACGAAATTCACTTAACACCCAAAGATCAGGTCTAACACACATAACAATTCCCAAACACACTCCCACCCACCACAATTCCCCACCCCTAAACCATCCAAACATCCACACAACAGACCAGGTAATACTGTCCAACAGCTCACTGATGGTGGCCCTTTAGTTTAGGATATATAATATCTTTAGTCTCAAGTGTCAAAATAACTTGAAGAGTTCTGGAGCACTCTATTTTGTGATATCCTCTGTCCAGCTCCAGCCTCATCAACAAATCAAGAAATCCAAGAAGAAACCAGCATGGCTGCAAAAAGATCTCTCTGACAAATTGAAAGACAAAAAGGACAAGTACAAAAATTGGAAAGAGGGACACATAACTAAGGCAGAATATCAGCAGATAGCCAGAATCTGCAAAGAAGTCAGGAAAGCAAAGGCTCAGAATGAAGAAAGATTTACAACAAAAGTCAAGATAATAAAAAAATGTTTTGACAAGAACTTTATGATCTTCTCCAGTATTATATCCTTACAGGTAGTCCTTAATTTATTGTCACAATTGAATCTGAAATTTTGGTTGGAAGTTGAGGTACTCACCTGACTGTTTCACTCAATGAGCACAATCTTCACTTTCCTAGTTGCAATCATTAAGCAATTATATGGGTCATTAAACAGAACATGGGGGTGCTTCAAAGGGTGGGAAAAGCCAGTGGTGGGATTCAATTTTTTTAACAACTGTTTCTGTGGGCGTGGCTTAGTTGGTGGCTTGGTGACTGGGTGGGTGTGACTAGCTGGTCATGTAACTGGGTAGGCGTGACTAGCTGATCATGTGACCGGGTGGGCGTGCCTATGTGCATAGGGACTACTCAGAGGGCTGAAAAAAGTCATTTCTGACTGATCCTCGCACTTTTGACCGGTCCTTGCACTTATGACCATCCTCACATATATACTCATTGCAGCATTCTTAACAATCATGTCAATCATTTCACCACTACTTCTCTTCACCACGGTGACAAGATAGGGCACAAAACGTAAAATGTGAGGTGAGTCGTAAGTTCAAGGACTGGTCAAAAGTGTGAGGACTGGTCAAAAATAACTTTTTCAACCCTCTGAGTAGTCCATTTGCACATAGGGACTACTGAGAGGGCTGAAAAAAGTGATTTCTGACAGGTCCTCACACTTTTGACTGGTCATCATTTATCTTCTAGTCCAGAGATCTCCAACCTTGACAACTTTAAGCCTGGCAGACTTCAACTCCCAGAATTCCCCAGCCAGCTATGCTGGCTAGAGAATTCTGGGAGTTGAAGTCCACAAGTCTTAAAGCTGCCAAGTTTGAAGACCTCTGAGCTAGGGCTTTGGGGCCAGACTTTTGGGGAGGGGGTCCCATTTGGAGAGACCCCCTGCCTCTCAGGCCCAAGCAGAGAAAATTGCCAAGGTTGGAGATCTCTGGACTAGAAGACCTCCAAAGGTCCCTTCCAACTCTGTAATTCTGGTATTGGTAAGCAAGCACAATTAAGCTACTTAAATCCTCCAGAGCAGGGGTCCCCAAAGTTTTGGACCTCAGGGACCACCAAGTTCATAATTTTAAATTTCGTGGACCACTAATACAAATCCAGCGCGTCACTTGCTGAAGGACCTGGACTCCCAGTGACGGATAGGGTCCTTCAGGCACTCTCCCCCACTTTCTCTCTCTCCCCCCTCTCATTCTCTTTCTCTCTCCCCCTCTTTCTCTCTCTCCCCCTCTCTCTCCCACTCTTTCCCTCTCATTCTCTTTCTCTCTCCCCCTTTCTCTCCCTCTCTCCCCCCACTCTCTCTCTCATTCTCTTTCTCTCCCCCTTCTCTGTCTCCCCCACTCTTTCTCTCTCCCCCTTTCTCTTTCTCTCCCCCTTTCTCTCATTCTCTTTCTCTCTCCCCCCTCTTTCTCTTTCTCTCTCTCTCCCCCACTCTCTCTCTCTCATTCTCTTGCAGGGGGCCGATCTGGTGTCTGCAACGGAGAGCAAAAAAACCACCTTGGTATATTTGCGGCGCAAGGCAGCCCTCGGTTCCTGCCGACTCGGAGCGGTAAACAGCGTCTGGTTCGGGGAGCAGCCGGATTTTGCTCTCCATTACTCTCTCGGCCCCCTGCAAGCTCTCATCTCTCGAGAAGCCAACCAAAGTTTCCCGCGCCACTTCAGGGAGCGCTCCTCGAGAGATGAGAGCTTGCAGGGGGCCAAGAGAGCAATGGAGAGCAAAATCCGGCTGCTCCCTGAACCAGACGCTGTTTACCGCTCTGAGTCCCAAGCGACAGGAGATGAGGGCTGCCTTGTCCCGCAAATATGCCGGAATTTGCTCTCCATTGCAGACACCAGATCGTAATGCACCACCTGCAAAAATGCGAAAATTTCCAAATGTAGCCCTACCCTCTTACAGCTCTCCTGATGTTCAACTGTTGTCTTTCAAGGAGGATACTTGGCCAGCTTCATGCTTAATGTCTCCCACCTTGGCAGCTTTAAGACTTGTGGACTTCAACTCCCAGAATTCTCCACAATTCCCCAGAATGGGCTAGGCGGGAGTTGAAGTCCAAATGTTGTAAAAGAGCCACAATTGCCCAGCCCTGGGCTAGGGTAGGCTGACGCCACATGGATGGGAGGCGGGGCAGGGCGAGGGGTGGGCAAGCCAGCAATTTAACAAATGATTCGGTGTGCTGCGGGGCCAATAAATTACAAAAAAACACCTAACTGTTTGTTAAATTGCTGGCTCGCCCGCCCCATTTATTGGCAATAAATAGTAGTGCGGAGGGGCAGGGCAAGGGGCGGGGTGAGCCAGCAATTTAACAAAGGGTTCGGCCAAACTCCCTAGAACCCCCAGAATCCCACCACTGGGAGAAGCTCTGGGAGACTTGCTGCAGGAGGCCAAGCTGGGAATGTGTTGAAAGCTGCCCCAGCCCAGCCCTGCAGCACTAGCAACCTAGACAGGCTTGGATCTGAAATACAGTAGAGGCCTATGGCCTTTAACCACCATCCCAGGCCTTTTCATCTGCCTTAGCACTGCCACTACAGCTCACAAATATCATCTTGCACCATTCTTTCTTTGCTGTCCAATGCTCCTGAAGATCAGCCACGTGCCACTTACCATCAGGCATTTTTCTCCTGCTGTGGAGAGATTTGTGTGGCCCATCTGAATCAGTTCCCTTTGCACAAGGCCTTCATTCCTGGAGCTGTTCACTCAAGAGATTGCATGGAGCCATTAAGACTTCCCAAGTTGTGCAGAAGCCACTTCCAGAGGCTCCAGAAGCCTCCCATGACCTCGGAATGCCTTGGAAGATATTGGAGAGTCTTACAGGCTTTGTGAGAATTTGTGAATATGGAGGTGCTACAATGGCTATAACTTCAGGCAGTGATTGTAACACACTTATTAAGAACCATTCTCCATTGTCCTGTAATTTTGAATGGTTGCTGAATGGATGTGTGTTAGTCAAGGACTACTTGTATTCTATTTAAAACATATTGTAATCTTTCACAGGTTGGTTAGTGTTAAGGAAATTTTCTGTCAAGACAAAAGACAATTATATTTTAATTTAAATGGAAAAATTAGGAAAAGTATATCAGGAACATCCATCCTTCCATCCATCTGATTTTACCCTGCTTTTATTACTTTAAAGTAATTCAGCAAACATATATAATACTGCTTCCTCCTCCTGTTTTCCCCATAATGACAACCCTGTGAGATGGGTTTAACTTGCTACATCTCATCATCACCACATGATGCAGTTTTATACATTTCCTGAATACAGATGCTTTTTTAAAATCAATCAGACAATATAGAAAGGAGAGGAAATCATAGAAGCAATGAGAGAAAGGACTTCTTGATGCAATTTAATGATCAGGTGATTGAGTAATTAAAAGTTGCTAGACACAGTGCTAACTTGATAAAAGTACAAAAGTCTTGTAAACAGGAAGAAGTTTAAATATTGTATGCTTGTGGTCAGATATAGGTGAATCTTAGTTGAGCTTTGTAGGAGAGATTTTAATCTCTTCAGTAGTGGGAGAAAGATCCAATAATGTTGAAGAGGCATTGAAATAATAATGGAAAATCAAGGAGGAGAAGTCAAGGATAGGGGAACAGGTTGGAAGAAATATGGATGCATACTTCCAAGATGGTCATAAATAAAACAAAGGAATGAGAAGAGGCTTTTCTTTTACAGTAATATAAGAGTAAAAAATTAACAGAAAAAATATATAGCCATATAATATTTCCATAACATAAGTAAACATTAAAGGAGGACAGCTATGTTAGCCTAGAATGGCAAAATATCAAGAGATTGATAGCACTTTTTCTGAATAATGTTATTAAGAGATATACACTTTTGTGAACTACAGCTCACTTACTCAAATACATAAAGTGAATGTACAATGTACAATCAATTGATGTAGGTTTTAAATTGGTCATCAGCAAGATCAAAGAATAAATCAATACAGCCAGATCAATTTCAAGGGGGATTATTAAAGGACAGACCACAGAAACAGAATATTAGAACCAAGACACTACAGGTTATCAACTACAGTTAAAACCATTTAAATACATTATGAATAGGTTACGGCCCATGTTCGACAATGACATGGCATTTTCTCAAGCACTGAGTGCTAAGCCCATACTTGAATATCCAACCTGAATTTTTTTTTCAAAACCAACAAAAAAAAGATAATGATGCCAATATGGTAACCAGATCCTGCAAGTAGATATCTTCTTTGATCTGTCCCTATGTATACTAAGAGCACCATCATACAAAAAGAAAATTAGAGATGCCTAATCTGCCAACAACGCC
Source organism: Arizona elegans (assembly GCA_022577455.1). Classification (NCBI taxonomy): domain Eukaryota; kingdom Metazoa; phylum Chordata; class Lepidosauria; order Squamata; family Colubridae; genus Arizona; species Arizona elegans. Next base: position 110,594,573 of record JAKOOJ010000004.1, on the reverse strand, counting down.
TTCTGAATTTTACATAGAATAAATTGGACAAATATTTTGCAAAAAAGGATTAATGGGAACAAGTTTGACATCAGGACTCAAAACAAGGACAAATATGAGAACATTTCAATCTTCCAGCACACTCCATAGCAAACTATAAAGTGACTTTTGGGGAAAAATAGGATTTTAACAACAAGCAAAAAATTGTTGAAGATGCTTTAAAAGATTTCAAGCAATTTCAAAAGATGTCAACAAATGCAAATGGTTTTTAACATGTTATAATTATTAATTGATAAAGTAGTTTTAATTTGTCTCACATGTAATATTCATGTTCATAATCAACATATCTTCCAATTCCGCTGCCCCCCCCCGCCACACACACTTTTTAAAAAATTTAATTTTATTATTTTTACACTGCCCATATCATATAAGTGATTCTGGGTGGTTCCCCCTACTACCACATCCCAGTTTCAATCCTCCTTGTTAGTCTTCCCAAGTAGGCTAGAGAGGAAACAGATAAATGAGCTAAATTCTACTTCATTGCAAGCCTATATTAGCAGAATCTTTCAAGTCTGAAAGTACAAATCTACCGTCTCTTTTTTCAACCTTGCAAATCAAAGAGGATCCTTTCTGAGTTTTTTTTCCCCTCTGGTCATTAAACAGCTATGGACTCTCCCCTCTTCTCTAGGCAACATCTCCCCCCCCCCAAGGTCATTTCCTGGGCAACATCCCTCCCAACCCTGCCAAGATCATTCCCATGTACCATTTCATTATATTATGCCTCTGATAAAGTGAGCTGCAATGAACACAAGTTAGAAAAGGAAAGAAAGCATTGAAGGGGATTCTTTGTTCTCTATATGTCCCCAAATTCTTTAGTTGATCAACCCTCAAATGTTTTTGTATGAAAATAATGTAATAAATACTACTTTAACTATGAATAATGATAATAGCAACAACAATAATAAATAGTCCCTTTGATTCTTGGGGGTGGGGGAAAAGGTCAATATTGACTACTTTGAAGAATTTTCTCCTAAATTATATTTTTGTGTTCTACTCCTTTCAGGTTACTCTGCTTCTTCATTCGTCTACTCAAATATATCTACAACATCACATTCACTGTGCAGGGCTCTGAGAATTTGAATATCAAGCAGTCATATGTGATTGTTTGCAACCATCAGACAAATTTTGATCTTCTTGGTATGTGGCTAGGCTATCACATCTAGAATGTTGTATGAGTGTTTTGAATTAGATTCCAAATGATTTGAATGTTATTAATGACATTTATTTATATTCTCCTCTCAATCTCCTTTCCCCATGGGTAGAAGGCAAGATAAAAACTCTTTATCTAAGTAAAGAGAAGCTCCCAGTTTTAAAGAGATGTTTGTCCAACTAAAGTGAACATTCCTAAATCTGATTAAAACTTATTATCTGTAAAATAAGGTAGCCCACTTAATACTGACTCCCATTTTGAAGTAATGGAAGCTGGAGCACCCCTGCAGTCATTTGTCTTAACGGCTGTCAACAGGAATGCTGCAGCGGGTCCCTGTCTATCTCAACCCCCATCCCACCCCATTGAGTCCCCACAGACCTTGGGCCTGCTTTTTTCTCCCACTGGTCTCTATGAGCCTTAGACCTTCTTTCCACCCTGCAGGTCCTTACACCCTCCTCCCCTCTCCCACTGTGCATTTATTTTTCAAAAATAAGAAGAACAGGGGCTGTGGATTTCATGTTAGGGAAGAAGGGCAGGTCACTTTGTCCCATTTTGTCTCTGTGCTGTGTGGCTGCATCCCAGAAGTGGTTGCCATTTTCTGAGCAGCTACAAAGAATTGTGACTGATCTAAAAATGGTGGCTGCTTCTGGAATGCAATCACCCAGCCCAGGGACAAAACAGTCAATTCTGCTTCCCTAATGCACTCTGTGCAGCACTGCAGAAAGCTTCAGAGCTCTCCACAGTATGGTACAGTCCATATTAAGGAAGCAGAGCAGACCATTCCATCCCTAAACTGCACAGCTGCAACCTGGAAGTGGCTGCCATTTTGGCATGACAACAGTTTCTTGTGGCTGTTCCCTTCTATGGGAATGGGAAAAAGCCTGCAGGAACCCAGTGGGGGGAAAGCAGGCCCAACACCTATGGGAACCCTGAGGGGTGGGAAGTAAAGCATGGGGTGGGGAAGACCTTGGAAGGTCCAGGCCCCATAAAACAACCTGTGCTTCACTTAATGATCTGCATAGTCATTTAATGATCGCAACAGAGAGAGCAAGGGTGATGACGATCACAACTTGCAACCATAGCAGGCAGACTCATGAGTCAAGGACTACGTGTACACACCTATATTGTCTTCTCTCCTTTCAATAGATATAGCCAAAAAGTAGGAGGGAAATAGAGGAAAGGAAAGAGGAAAAAAAAGGAGATAGACTAAGATAAAACAAGCATCTGAATGAGAAAAAAAAAGGGGGGGGAGTTCTATTACAAAAATGGTTAAATTCACCAGATAGTCTCCCCAAGCCACTGTCTCAAAAGTCATCCAGTTTTTCAGAACAGTATTTTGTACCACTTACCAATTTATTTGTTTAATATGTATTTCATAAACTACGATGACTGAGTTCATACAAATAAAACAAATCACATTATTGCTTACTAGAGTTTATAAACACAGACTAAATGATTTTGTTTTCCTTTCTTTCCAACCCCAAAATTGTCTAGGAAGTTGATTTGGGAGATGTTAGGGAATAATACATCTGGTTTATTATGGCCTCAGTGAGGGTAGGCGTGAATGAGGAGAGACGGATGGTAACATCTGCGGACACAACACGGTTGTTCGGATTATTTGAGCCATTGCATTCTAATTTTATTTTATTTTATTTATTTATTCATTCATTCTTCTCAATCTCTCTCCCTCCCCACCCCCCTCTCTCCCATCTTTTCTCTCTCTAGCAATGGCAGAGATCCTGCCAGAGCGCTGTGTACCAATTACCAAAAAAGAGCTGTTATATTGGGGGCCTCTGGGCTTCTCTGGTTGGTTATGCAACTTAGTTTTCATTGATCGCAAGAAGCAGCACGAAGCAAGGGACATCTTAGGACATCTTGCAGAGAGGATACAGCATGAGAAGGTGAGCACTGAGAGAGAAATTTGGGAATATGATTTTATTTTGGGAGAAGCATGAAAATGGGAAAGTTCCAATTATTGTTGGAAAACTGCTGCAGCTGTTGGTATGGACTGTTCTTCAAGGTGAAAGCTATATATTTTGTCCATAGACGATCCCAAGTTCTAGTATTTACAATTAGAAGGATCAAGTGAGAAGTCATTTTCTAACTGAAATCTTGAAGAGTCACTGCCAGCCAGAGAAGACTGAACTTGGCTAGATGGACAGAGAATCTGACCTGGTATATGTCAACTTCCTTTTCTCCAAGTGTTTTCCCTACTCATCTTCAATGGGTGGATGTTGGACTTTAATCCCTTATAATGAAAGCCTTGCTAGTTGAGGTTTATGAGTATTTGAATTCCAACACACCTGGATGGCACCTGCTTGGGAAAGATAGCCATAGGGCAATAATTTTAAAAACCTGCATTCTATATGTACTAAAACAAATGCCCCTAAGAGCCCAAATTACCTTAAACCACTTTTGTCTGCAGAGGAAGGAGCCCTGAAATCAGGAATGCTCTTATGGTATTATATGTGTGTATCTTTGTTAAAGGACCATTAGCTCTTTGAACCTACCTTGCTCACTTAACTGGAAGGACAAAGTGATATATGGATGCTGAAGCTTTTAGAGATGATTGCCTCCTCTATTTTTTTCCTTCACTATTATTCTCAGCTTAGTTCCAACACAATTAATGGTGAGAATGTGAAGGAAGCTAATTTATGTTATCATCTTACTATAAAAATTAGTCTCTTCACCACCCTTCTTTTATATAGCATCTTAAACAATTAGCCATTGAATATATTACACCTCAATGACCACACATGGAAGAAACCAATACATCTCATTATATCTGAGTAGTGATTCTGGATCTTTCATTTTAATACTAATACAACCTCTTGCAAACCTGACTGAATGTCAAAGCAGGATTACTGTGTTTCCCCGAAAATAAGACCCTGTCTTAAATTTTTTTGAACTCCAAAATAAGCACTTGGTCTTATTTTCAGGGAAGTCTTGTTATTTTGGGGTACATGAAGGAAACGAAGAAATGGCAGGGACCGGCTGCGCATGTGTTTAAATATTTTTGGGCAGGGCTTATTTTCAGGGGATGTCTTATTTTAGGGGAAACAGGGTACATCCAGGCAGGTCTTGGATGGTGGATTGCTACCATGTTTTCCCAAAAATAAGACCCTGTCTTAAATTTTTTTGAACCCCGAAATAAGCACTTGGCCTTATTTTCGGGGAGGTTTTATAATTTTGGGGTGCATGGAGGAAACCAGAGGAAATGGCAGGGAATTAAATATTTTCGGGGAGGGCTTATTTTCAGGGAAGGGCTTATTTTAGTGCATGCGCTCAAAAACCCAATTGGGCTTATTATCAGGGGATGTCTTATTTTAGGCGAAACAGGGTAGGAAATCCTAGAGTTCACTAGATTGCAAAATTAGAAAAATATCTCAGAAAGTAGCATTGGCAAAATATTTTCATACCTGATGCCAAAGAAATAACACGAATTATGTCTACGTAATTACCAGAAGCTCAACTGGCTTGAAGGACACAGTTCTGCCACTATTTTCTCAATTTTGGTATTAAAGACACTTTATCTCTATCTGAATAAAAGACAGATGGTGGTATTTAGTGCTTTAGAGAGAATAGAATAGAAATGGATGTGTGGGAAAATTTACTTCAGAGGAGCAAATGGGCAATGCTGGGGATTGCTAATATGGAGGCAAGAAAGCATCCAAACCATCATGAAGCCTGGAAGAGATTTTCTACCTCTCCTCCCTTCCTAATACCCCAGATCTTTATCTGCTGCAACCTTTACCAAACACAGGAAGGCAATAACAATGTAAGCGTACTACTCTTGGACTGTGCCTTTCTGGAATCCCAGATCTATTACTATGAGGGAAAAGATGAGTGATTGAAATCAGGCATCACAAAATGGCTCCTCTGGAAAACTGGTCTGTTCCCAAAATGGCTGCCACGGTCCCTCGCTAAACACCTGTTTACCTTTATCAAAAGATGAAAGAGTTTCTTTCCTTTCTCACCCGATGATTTCTAATATCCTTGCAGGCCCTTTGCAACATATATTTCTCTCTTTCTTACTTTGAAAGAATGTTTAAGAAATGAGGTGGGTGGGGAGACTGCTGACAACAATTGAGTGTGATTTATTCATAGGTAGCATGTTGTTTATTCCTGGTGTGAGATGATGAGTTAAGAGGAAAACTCCAGCTATTTTTGAGAAACAGTAAAGTTGAGTAATATAGCCGACTTCCCCAGATTTTGTTGTGGTCCACCAGCAGCCTGTGGAGCTGGCAGCGAAGTTGGACAGTGAGGAGGCTGGGGAGGAACATAGGCTAGTACTGGAGTCTGGAGAGGGCTTGGACGAGGGCTCTGTGTCAGAGGCAGACATGGGGCCAGGGCCATCTGGAAGTTATGCGCGGACTCTGGAGCCTCCAGAGTTGGAATAGGAGGAGCCTGTTCCTAGTGCGTGCATACGTGCACAGAGCTGTCAGAAGGCAAGAACAGTTAAAACAAAAGGGACAACTTGGGAGTAAGGCCTGGAGATGATTGGCCCCTCCCATAAGGCTTAAAAGAGGAGTAAAGGCACATGGACCCTTTGCAGGAAAGCAATGTTGTTAATTCTGTTCACAGTCAGCATCTCTGTTTGATTCTGGACTCTGTGTGACTTTGTCAAGTAGGTCTTTGGCAGAGTGTCAAGGGAGTTAAAGGTTGGTGATTGTCCCAAAGGACTTCTCCCGAAGGACTTTTTGCAACTAATTGGGACTCAGCTGTGAATGAACGTAATTCACAGCTGTTGCAATAAAAGAGATTTTTGGGATTACTCATGTGTTTTAATGACTCAGGAAGCCTAGATCACAACAGATTTCCTGACTTTTATCAATTCAACAGGAAGGCTGCAGAGAACCTCTACTTATCTATTTTAAAAGCAAATGTCCTAAATATTACTCTTTTTTTAATTGGGACCTATTCATTTGAAGGTTCTTCCTCAGGACTTGAGCCCATTTTTCACTCCTTCCCTCCACCATTTCCCATTCAACCTGGGGCAGTTAGCATAGGAAGTAGCAGATTGAGAAATGAGCTAGACTGGGCAATGGGCATGCCATTTCTTTTCTGGGTTGTAGGGCAATTCTTTAAACAAAATAGCTGAATAAGGGCTGGAATGTTTTCAGAAGATAGGCTGCACAGTTCAAATTGTAATTGGTGGTCTTTTTGTTTTCCCCTGCTATTCACTAACTCAGCTGAGGATCTGGGTTTATCCAGAAGGCACCAGGAACCGAGAGGACACCATGCTTCCCTTCAAGCGGGGCGCCTTTCATTTGGCTATAAAGGCTCAGGTAAAAAGTTCCTGATAATGATGTTGATGCTGTGTGGAAGAGGGAAATTCTGATTCAGTATTGCACAGTAAACCAGCTAGGAATCACAAACATAGGAGTTAATTCTACTTTTTTGTAATGCTACATTGACTGAATAATCTTACTAATCTGAAAGTACAATTCACCCATTTCCTTTACTGTCTCTTCTGAGCTTCTTGCCTACTATCCAGCTATGGGTTCTTATCAGACTCTGGAAGTGCCTTTTGCCCAAGCTCCCAATGTCTCTCCCATTTTCCATTATAGATGTCAAATGCTATAAATACAAATGTCATAAATACTATAGTTCAGATTTAAAGGTGGTTAGTAAAATACCTTTGAGAAATTGCAAGTTTATATGAGTAAAATGAAATTACCTTAAATTACTTTGTTTCCATTCTTTCTTTCTTTTCATTTCAACATATGAATAAAAGCTTATTTGAGCAGAAATAAAAGTAAGATGTCCTCAGGTGGAGTTTAACTCCTGATGACACATCTTGCAATTATCTTGGAACAATACAACAGTGGTGTAGCTCAAGATGTTTTTTGACTTCTAAGCCTGTTAGTTCCCAATCCTGGGATTTCTTAGTGGTGTGCCTTCAACTACTAACCTGAACTTTAGCTCTCAAGCCTAGACACAGACTTCCAGGTACTGCTGAGGCATATGCATTAAGGCTGGGCATACTTCAAATATTATTTGGAAAAATGCTTTGGAACTTGCATAAGTGTAATATCTCTCTTCATTGAAGTAGCACCTCTTTTCAGATTCATGTGGGCTATTTTTATGAATAGCAGAAAGGTGCCATACTTGTGTGAGATCTAAAGAATTTCTGCCTAATCATTTTTGAAGCATACCTATGCTTGATAAACATGACAACATATATAAAAGCTTATTCAGAAATGTGTTATAAAAATTTTGTGGCATTTCAACATCCAATATATTTTTTTTTGCTTGCTTTGTGATTCGAATAACCTTCAGATATCATCTCTCATAATTCCTACTCAATATTGCCATATTGACTGGGAGTTACAGGGCTTGTAAGTTAAACCAATAGGATCTCAGTGGTTTGAAGAAAGCTGTCATACAGTAAAAGTTTCATGGAGTAGCACCCACTTCACCTAATACATGAAATAGAATTAATTTCCACAGAAAATGGAGAAATCAGATTTAGTGACTTGTTGATCTTAAAATGTCTATTCCTAATCAATTACAAGTACTATCTAAAGTTTTATAATCCTGTTCAGAGAAGGTTTAAACTAATCTTTATCTATCTGGACATTTTCCAGGTATATGGAATCGAATTTCTAGAACTTTCAGCAATGCCCATATTGGTGAGGGAATTCTGGAAGTCCACATATCTAGAGATAGTTAGATTAGTGAAAGTTGTTGTAAAATTGTGGCTGCAGAAGACTGTCACAAGGGAGGAAAAAACTCATGATGTATTTTTCCAACATTTTATCTTTCAACTGCCTTTTATCCTTTAGGTTCCCATTGTCCCTATTGTGATATCTTCTTACAATGATTTTTACAGTTTCAAGAATAAGAGATTTGATCCAGGTAAGTCTAAATGGCAAAGAACCATGCCTAGGTTTTTCCTTTTAATTGCCATCAATTGATGTGTCTTGCTTAGAAAGAGATAAAAATTTTATTCACCCATTTTGATTATGGTGATATACAAATTTGGTAGATGAATAGTTCTGTCTACAGAAAAAAAAATCATCCCCTTCCCCTAAAGGACAGAGATTTGTATGACATTTCCACATAGTAGTTTACATATTTAGGTGCAAATTTAGAAAATTTTGCTTATAGTTTAGATAGCAGTGACAATGGCAGTATTTGTGAAATTTGGATTATCTACAATATGCAACAGATAGAGAAAACTAACGTAGATTCCCCTATCGATACCCATCATATCCCAAGATCCAGCTCATTTCTTCTATCTCTATCCTATTACTTATTTTAGAATCTGTCTGTCTGTCTCTTTCTCTCCCTCATACTAATAAAACAAACAAACAAACACAAACCTGGACCTTTAATATAAAACATTTTTAATGTATGCACTGCGCCCAAAAGCAAAGAAACAGACACTTATATTCTCTTACAGCACTAATTTTCTCCCAGACCTATAACTGTATTTTATCATATACTCCAAATTCAAAGGGCAATATTTATTCAATTTAGTCTCCTTTGAAAAAGACTCTTGAATCTTATGGTGATTACTGGTTATAATTATAAAAATATAAGTAGGACATTTCTGGTAATTATATCTACCCCTACCAGATTTGTATGTTAGTACATAATCAGGATTCTAACTAAAATACGGTAGATCAAAATGCTTCCCTTGCTGAACATTTAGGAGCTGGAAGTATCATTCAGATATCTACACATTGATCCTCAATTATTTGTTTACTTTTGATATAAAAAAGGCCTTTTCTATACAAATAGCAGACAAATTGATAAATCTATTTCTAAATGTACCCAGTTAAATAAGCTTTAGTAAAACAAATCTTGGCGGGAGAAGACTAGATAGAGAATTCTTGTCTTTTCTTTCAAAAAGACCTTATGTAATTTTTAGGCTCTATAGGAAAGTATTCAGGCTACCCTTGTTTATATTCCAAAGTGCATCCAAATACAGTTTAAACATATGAGCTTTTTGTCTAAACTATGTTCATTCCAAAATTAAAGCAAGCTGCATCCCAATATCCATGCTAATAACTATTCAAAACTCTTTCAAATATGATGCCTATGTGATATAATTCCAAGATGTTTCTTAGAAAACATTCTGTAATTTAAAAATTATCTGCATGTCCTTTAACATCAGCTTCAGCAAGAATATAGTGCTATTTGTATGCCATTCCTATCTCTTTCTTGAGCAACATAATCCTTTCTGGAAATATTCAATTTCTACATCAGATTGTCTTTTGTTTTTCTGTCTCTTTGATCTCTAATAGGTAATATAACCATTCAGATTTTGCCCAAGATACAAACACAAGGACTTGACTTACAGGATATTTCTGGACTGGTTGAGAGCACTCGCAGATTGATGCAAGACACGTTTAATGACATTTCTGGGAAGAATTGTGCAGAGAAAGATGAGAGACAATGAGTGCTTGTGATCATGGAAGCCTCAGAAAAAACACTGGTCATGATGGAAGTAAAACAAGAACATTTCTCTCCTAAATAAGGCCAGGAATTACCCTGAGTTGGAAAAAGACTAGCACTACCTTGTTACCTTGCTATAAAAAAAATATTAACTACATATAATCTCTTTTGGATCTTTTCCAAAGAATCTATTTTGGAGAGGATGCTTACAATAAGAGGAAGATCTCCATGTCTACTTAAATCCAACATCACTAAATATGGTCTGTTTGAACATATACCTGCCATCCAAGACTTGGGTTATAATAAGTAATTCAGTAATAAAACTTTACTACTGAAGATAAATTAATTTGTATAAGTGCTGAAGTTGTGAAAAAGAGGTGCTGTAAGTCTCCTAAGATAAAGCAGCTGTATCTAGTTTGAATGAGATACATTATTTGCATCCAGGAAATTATCATGGGAAAAATCTGAACTGAGTCACTCAGCAGAGCTGAATTAGGCAATGCAGTCAAATCGGCAAAAGTGTGTCACCAAAATGTTATCTTCCAGACTTCTTGCCTCTTTGCCTCCTCCTCAAAGTATCACTCTATACTATTATGTTGCAGATTCTAGCAATGTTCAGACTTGCCATTTGGTTGGAAGATTCCAAGATGGAATGTTTTTTGTATCTCCACATTCTGTGAGTGAAAGCCAATTGTATATAGCTTGTTTTAACTGGCTACTACTGTATTAATCTTGTACTTTTTGTGTTTAGATTTATAAAATTGCTGGATCATAATATATCATAAATATATTCTGAATAAATGCAAGATGCATTACTCTCAGGTATTTGGGGTTAAAGAGTGATGGGAGCCTTAAGCAGACTTGTTAAGTTGGCTGCAGCTTTAATATTTAGAGGACAATTTCTATAAAATCATAAAAGAAAGGTTAGAGTTTACCACATTTGGAAGGTAGAGGTTCAACTCTGAAATTCCTAAAAGATTCCACTTAAGTCTTGAGGGTTTGACTCTCCTTTGAAACATTTTCAGCCTTTAGTTTCTTATTTGAAATTAAATCACTAAACAAGCCCTTGGAAATATTAAGGAAAAACTAACATGGAATACAAGCTGTCTTGAGATCTAGTATATCCTAACTCTGTTCTGGGGCTGAGGCTAGAAGAGATCTCTGTTGACAGTACATAGCACGGAAGAACAATTTTTAAAATACCAACCCAGCAATTAAGACTCTTCTCATATTTATTATCAGATCTCTTATCTGTGATCTAAAGGGCCTAGATATGAAGTATGAAGTTTTCTTCCTTGTAATAATGGATATAGCTCAATGTCACATGTGAATCAGGTTCTCCTCAAACAGCAGGTCTTGGAGTAACTATGTTGATAATAATTGCAAGACAGAGCTGGCAATTAAGCGTTGTATCTGATTTGGAATGGCAGGTTAAGGTGAACTTCCTGTTATATTCAGAAATTGTGTTGTATTAGCATTGCCCACTGCTGTACTAAATGAATGGCTTAATACAGAGATTGGGACTTTATATTATTTTAGAGTGAAGGTATTTCTTAATTCATAGAGAAAAGTCATGTCTGAAAGGCTATATAAGAACTTTATGCTTTTCAGGTCAAGTCCACTTTAGAGTCATAAAATTAAAAGAAAAAGAAAAAAATGACCCTCTTTTTATATTTTATATGTTGATAAAGACTGTTTGAAATTAATTGTTAATTTTGTGGTACTTTTATTATACTTTATTTGTAATAGAAAACACAATATGATATGGAAACAAACTGGCTGTCATGGATTGTTTCATGAAGGCCTTTTAAACTCCTTTAAAACTTTTAGTCTTGTACGCTGATTTTATATCAGTCTTTTGAATTCACCTTTCAAACATTTATATTTTAGCTGTTGACACTCATATTAGCAACAATGAAGAATAGCTATCCTCACCACTTAAACAAATTTCTTACCTTGTATTTACAAATAGGAATTGTGTGCACGCACTTATGTAAAAAGAAAAGATTCAACTATTTTGTGTTGGAGGAGTGCAAGAAGCAAAAGGTATGCTTTAGATATGTGTACAGTAATCTTGGAGCAAGAAGAGACATAGCACATCTCCAGTGATTTATTAACTATGCAGTGAAGATGGGGGCCTGTTGTTCAGCACAAGTTTTCAAGCAAGGAGATCTGAACTTGGTGCTTTTCGGACCTGGTGCTATTTCGGATATGAAATAGACACCGCACATCTTTTTCTAAGATTACCAGAGGTAGGGGACCCTGAGGCATTGAGATAGGTATAGAATTTGGCTGCTGTTGTTGTATCTGAGATTGGTTAGTTAGGACACTATTGGAGACACTATGCAGAAACAAAAAAAAATTCCAAGCTGTTTTTTTTTTTTTTTTTTACATTTTAATGTAATATCTCTATTTAGCCACAGCATTACCACCCATATCTATGTAGGGCATTTTTCATTGTCAAGCCTCAGGAACAGAAATTGCAGAGACATTTTCACATGGCCACAATTTAGTATTAAGCATTGAGCCGAACCAGGCCAAGAGGGAAATCAAACATAGACCCAAAAGATCCTGGACCTTTTGGGACTTGCTGATGGGGGGTATTTTTATGCATCTTTTCATCAAAGAAAATAAAGAAGTAAAAATTAACTAAAAAAATTTCTCTACTGTTTTCTAACATAAGACTTACAAAACAATATGAAAGAAGGAGGGCTCATATATATACATTCCTGACAAATCGGCTACTAAGCACTATGAGAAGATGGTTTATAGTATGCAAGATATACCATACTTTTTAAAAATGATCTGTTCAGTAAAGTTTAATGTCCTCCTAAAACAAAGACACAGAAAAAGTGGTCATAGCAATTAAGAATTAAATTAAGGCAGAGTTAATGTTGTATTTCACATCTAGTATGATTTTCTGCATTTATTCCACCAACCTCCTCTTGAACCCTGACATCTCTTGACTATTTCAAACATTTCTGGGAGATCTTCAGTTATAGCAATTCTATTTTTTTTCTTGATAAGAAAATTTAAAACAGTCTGAAACAATTTTTTGCAGGAAAAAAGTGTGTTTAATAAAACAAAATTACAAAATCTTGAATGAAAGACAGCCCTGAAGGGCATAAGAGTCACGTGTCCCACCTTTATGCAATTTACATTATCAGTGGCTGAATGACACAAAAGCAGTTTATAGGATGAGGACTAGCCCACTGAGAATGAGCTTATGATTATGTGGTTAAATGTCTCAGACATTTGTGAAATGTCTCCTGTATTCAAGGAGTCAAAAGAGCCCACCCAAGAGTCAAAAAATAATTAAGTTATGACAATTTTATTTTTGCTTCTTGCGTCTTTGTTTCTGCTCCTTGTGTTTTTGTGCTTTCATGTCCTTTTTGAGACGTCTGTCCACCACTTTGAAATGGCCCTTGACTCCAGCAGGGCGTCGAACCTTCCGCCCTGCACCTTTCTTGGCCACGACATAAGTCACCTGCCTTTTTTCTTTCCCTAAACCTGCTTTCTTGTAGATACTGTTAGAGGAGGAAAAAAAAAAGATTGGATGAAATCTTCCTTTCAGAATCTCCTGTCAAATCAAAGAACTGTTTCTCCAGATTTGAGTGCCCTCAATCCAAGCCACTTTCCTCTCATTATCTTTTGTTACTGCACCAGTTCATCTATATGCCTACCTAAATTGGATACCATATAATTAGGTGACAAAAAGGCCAAATTTCAAAAGCATTATCAATCATGCTTTAAACAAGGTCAGTCATGGGAGTAAGAACTCTCTCTGTCTCAAACTACCCTCTTTTTAAACTTTCAACCCACAGGAAACAAACACAAATACTTTTGTGTTGCTGCTACTTCTCCTGGAGACTTCTTCAGAGGATGAGGAGACTGAGTTGCAGCCCTTGAAAAGTTGCCCATCCCTGTTAAAATGTCTCTCTTTGTCCAAAACTGGAAACCAGATGATAATTTATTCCACAAAAGGTAATTGGCAAACTTACTAAAAAACCAGGAAGTTGTTCAAAGTGTTATTTCTTATTTTATTTTGTCTCTTCTGAAGCATATCAAGCCTAAATCTGAACAGATTCTAATTTGTGGGGAAACCTCACCATTGATTTAGAGATCAATGTAGCATAGCTGTTACAAAGTTGAACTAGGATAGAAGAAGCCCAAATTATTGTTCAGCAAAGTTGCTCAAATTAAAGTTTGTTAAAAACCAAGGAACCTGTGAGTTCTATTTAAGAATAGAAACAGTGCCCTTTAGTGTCTGGACTTTTCTTTTTATAAGGAAGACTGAGAACCCTTTCCTTGTCCTGGACAAACCTGTAACTATCTCAACATTTATCTTAAAGCCTAACTTGAGCCTTGAGAACCTACTCCCACATTCCATCTAAAACTAAATGTAGTATTATGCTTTCCTCCTGTAATTTTGCTTTGTTTATCATCTTGACATATACATTCCATCAAGATGATGAACAGAAACTTGCAGCACTCAGAAACCTGCAACATTGTTTTGGGGGCTTTTAAACTGACCTACAAAAAGATTGCTCTAGTACTGATCAATTAGACATTCTTTCCCTTTTTCAATGAAATATAAAACTTTGAATAAAGTCAAGAAAGCTTCTTCTGCGGCCCCTGAAATATAGTGAATTCTATGTTTACTTCTCCTAAAGAAGAGGAAAAGAGAAGGAAAGCCATCCAGAGTCACTTTGCCAAGTGGGATGCGCAATATATAAATTTAACAAACAAACAAACTCTAATATATAATTCAGGGAGCTTAGTATGTGATAACAAAAACCTTAAACTCAAGAGAAAAGATGCTGCCTCTAATCTTTGAGTTCAGGGGAGGGAAGGGGAGGGGAGAGGAACTTTATTGAGAAAGGTGAAAACTCACCTGCGCAACTGGGCAGTCTTTTCACGCTCTGAGATGTCTACAGTATTCACCACAGATTCTGCTTTTTTCTTCATCTGCTCTAGTTTCTTCAACATCTGAGGAAAAGGAGAGAGTAGTCATCATAGGAAAGAACCCCAAAGCATAGAGATATCTATGTGTGGGGATATGTATGAGTCAGTATCTGGCTCTATCCTTTGAAAGTTCAATAATAATAATAATAATAATAATAATAATAATAATAATAACAACAACAACAACAACAACAACAACAACAACAACAACACAGCAGAGAAGAAAGAATTTTTTTCCTCATAGCCCCACAATACCTTACAAATCAAGATGAATAACAAACACCGGTATATATACAGTCAGATCCAGAAATATTGGGACATCGACACAATTCTAACATCTTTGGCTCTATACACCACCACAATGGAGTTGCAATGAAACAAACACAATGTGCTTTAACTGCAGACTGTCAGCTTTAATTTGAGAGTATTTACATCCAACTCAGGTGAACAGTGTAGGACTTACAGCAGTTTGCATATGTGCCTCCCACTTGTTAAGGGACCAAAGGTAATGGGACAATTGGCTTCTCAGCTGTTCCATGGCCAGGTGTGTGATATTCCCTCATTACCCCAATTACAATGTGCAGATAAAAGGCCCAGAGTTCATTTCAAGTGTGCTATTTGCATTTGGAATCTATTGCTGTCAACTCTCAAGATGAGATCCAAAGAGCTGTCACTATCAATGAAGCAACCCATAATTAGGCTGAAGAAACAAAATAAACCCATCAAAGAGATAGCAAGAACATTAGGCGTGGCCAAAACAACTGTTTGGAACATTCTCAAAAAGAAGGAACACACCGGTGAGCTCAGCAACACCAAAAGACCCAGGAGACCACGGAAAACAACTGTGGTGGATGACCGAAGAATTATTTCCCTGGTGAAGAAAACACCCTTCACAACAGTTGACCAGATCAAGAACACTCTCCAGGAGGTAGGTGTATGTGTATCAAAGTTAACAATCAAGAGAAGACTTCACCAGAGTGAATACAGAGGGTTCACCACAAGATGTAAACCATTGGTGAGCCTCAAAAACAGGAAGGCCAGATTAGAGTTTGCCAAACAACATCTAACAAAGCCTTCACAGTTCTGGAACAAGATCCTATGGACAGATGAGACTAAGATCAACTTGTACCAGTGATGGGAAGAGAAGAGTATGGAGAAGGAAAGGAATTGCTCATGATCCTAAGCATACCACCTCATCAGTGAAGCATGGTGGTTGTAGTGTCATGGCGTGGGCATGCTGCCAATGGAACTGGTTCTCTTGTATTTATTGATGATGTGACTGCTGACAAAAGCAGCAGGATGAATTCTGAAGTGTTTCTGAAGTGTTTCAGCCAAATGCTGCAGAACTCATTGGATGGCACTTCACAGTGCAGATGGACAATGACCCAAAGCATACTGCAAAAGCAACCAGAGTTTTTGAAGGGACAGAAGTGGAATGTTATGCAATGGCCAAGTCAATCACCTGACCTGAATCCCATTGAGCATGCATTTCACTTGCTGAAGACAAAACTGAAGGGAAAATGCCCTAAGAACAAGCAGGAACTGAAGACAGTTGCAGTAGAGGCCTGGCAGAGCATTACCAGGGATGAAACCCAGCATCTGGTAATGTCTATGCGTTCCAGACTTCAGACTGTGATTGACTGCAAAGGATTTGCAACCAAGTATTAAGAAGGGAAAGTTTGATATATTATATATTTTGATATTATTATTCTGTCCCAGTACCTTTGGTCCCTTAACAAGTGGGAGGCACATATGCAAACTGCTGTAAGTCCTACACCGTTCACCTGAGTTGGATGTACATACTCTCAAATTAAAGATGACAGTCTGCAGTTAAAGCACATTGTGTTTGTTTCATTCCAACTCCATTGTGGTGGTGTATAGAGCCAAAGATGTTAGAATTGTGTTGATGTCCCAATATTTCTGGACCTGACTGTATATAATGCCAAGCAGAAAAGTGATGGGGTTGCTTCTATAAATGTAGACATTATGATGAATGCAATGTGGTCAATAACTAAGGCTAAAATTTTAATTTAGTATTCTGTGAACCAGTCAACAGTCTGGTTGGTTATAAGTCAACCAGACTACATAAGGTCTGCTTGGTTATAAAGAAGTATGGTCTTGCTTACTCGTCGTTTTTTGCGGGCTTTAGCTTCTGCTACTTTCTTGATGGGCCGAGCATTAATTTCACGCCAACGCTGGCGGTACTCCTCCACAGACTGATGGTCCACAGGCAGTGGTTTGCGTCGGTGTTGGAGCTCTTCCTGCGCAAACCATTCAGGTAGTTCCCCTTCTTCCTCGTTGAAAGTATACCTGGGAACAGGAAAAGAATGATATAAGGGGACCAGTCACAGAAGCCCTCCCCAAACATGAGGTAGCCAAAGCTTTTCTCTCAATTATAATAATAATAATAAAAAAATGGATATACATTTTACTTTTGTACAAATGAAGAAAGGAAATTGAGTTCAATTTTTGAATTTGGTAAAGATTCATACTTGTTTTCTGACTGTGGTGAGAGAAAGGGCCACAGTGCAAATAGGCATGGATGTTACAGTGATGGAACCACATTTACTAAATTGACTGGCCAGATTTTCATTTTTCATGCTTTTTTTTACTTTAGAAAGGCTGATGTTTTCTCTCTGTGTGTGTGCATGTTGTAACTGTATTAATTCTATTTTAGGAAGTGCACTTATTTATGTGCATTTATGCCTCAACATGAAAGGCACATTCCTTCATTTTAACTTTATTTTAAAGGAGCCTTGGTGGCGCAGCAGACTAAAGTGCGGTTAAAGTAGCACTTAGTTGCCAGCTGCCTGCAATTACTGCAAGTTCAAAAATCTCACCAGGCTCAAGGTTGACTCAGCCTTCCATCCTTTCGAGGTAGGTAAAATGTGGACCCAGATTGTGGGAGCAATAAGCTGACTTTGTATAAAAAAAAACACTGCTTGTGGGGGCCAAAAAGTCCTACTAAGTATGAAGGCTATTGCTTAACACATTGTAAGCCGCCCTGAGTCTCTGGAGAAGGGCAGCATATAAATCGAACCAACAAATAAATAAATAAACTCTGACTGCATTGCAAAATTTATACGCTGAATTTCTGTACAAAATTCCCAAACATCTAAAAACATTTCTGTTATGCCTCACACTAATAACTTTTATGAAAGCTGCAGTATCCAACATTTTAATCAGGGTGATATGCCATTCAATCCTCAACTTGGGTACTTGCAGGCCCAATTTATACAGGGCCATCTGATTCTTTGAATCCCTAATTTCTGCTGTTCCTATTTATTTATTTATTTGTTTGTTTGTTTGTTTATTTATTCATTTTATTAGTCATATTTCTATGCCACCCACTTTCCAAGGACTCTGGGCGGCTTACACCAAAGGCAGTATACTAAATAGCATATTGCCCCAACAATCTGAGTCCTCATTTTACCCACCTCAGAAGGATGGAAGGCTGAGTCAACCTTGAGCCGGTGAGATTTGATCCGCTGATCTGCTGAACTAGCAGTCAGCTGAAGTAGCTGCAGTACTGCACTCTAACCACTGCGCCACTTCGGCTTTTTATCATTTCCTGCTGCAGATTGGCTGGGACTGTACAATATGCTGGGCATAGCTAAAATTGGACTAGTGGCCAACCTATTTACCGTCTTTGCATCCTACCTACAGCAGCAATCAGTTTAAGTCATTTTATAAGGTTTGTTTGGGCACAACATGTTATATAAATACAAGAATTGGATTTTGTTAACCCAAGTTTAGACTTTAGTGTGAAAACTCAACTGAATAATCTTCTCCATCAAATGGTGGAGAGAACTGAACTTGTCAAACATTCCTTTTGAACCACAGGGAAATGTTTCAAGGGTTTTCAGGTATACAGAAGGAATATTTGAAAATGTATTTCAGGGGTCAACACAAAGTCTTTCCTAGATTAAGGGAACATCATCAGTTTTCATTTTGCCAATTTCACTGTGCCTGAAACTCCCATAAATTGTTTGCTTTTTGCTACATAGGTCTAACTGGATAAAGCAAAATTTTTTTTGAACTCGTCAGTCATCCTCAGTCTATCATGTTCCTCTATTCAAGAATCCTTTTTTCAGCTGTATTTGCTAATGCTCTTGTACTTTCAAATCACCTGTTGAAAGATTCATCAATCAAGTCTCTCTTGGCCTTGCGGGAAGTGGCAATGACTGCTCCTAATGCCAGTCCTTCAGGATTCAGAACCCGAGCTCGCTTCACTGGAGAGAGACAAAAGTTTCAGTCAATATTCTGGGCCAGCATCCCAGTTCTATTCTTGGAAAATCCTAAACCGATGAGATGCAATTGTTCTCTACTTCTCTTTTTCTCCTTACCTGGATCTATAATGGGGACCACCTCAATACCACTTTGGTTGTCCCGGAGACGCTTTATTCCTGCCCGTGAAGCTGACAGCTCCCTGAAATACAGAAACACAGGATGAAAGTGAGGGACCATCTCCTCTGTAGTATCACATTAGCTGAAATCATATACTACCCACCCTTCAAATATTACTGTGTCATAAAAATTGAAATTTGGATTCCAAATACAGTCATATTTAATGCTGGCCATACATAGATAAAAGCTATTTGTAATAATCCAAATCTGAAAATATGGATATTAAAAACTGAATTCATTATCATTCATGTAGCTAGTATTTTAAAAATGAATTGCTGGCAAGTTAATTTGATGCCAACATGAAAAATCCTATGATGACTGGTTTAAATTTCTAGTAAATTAATTTAGTGGTATATTGAAATGAGGCCATCAGGGAAGGCTAGGGCCAGATTTATGTCAAATGCTAAAAAAAGTGTTAAGAGATTAATATCAACATTTCCTTATATAAATTCATTTGTCCCTAAAACCAAAGCAAATTGGATAACTTTTTTCTCTCTTCAGATAGAGCATATTTTCATGTTTAGCTTATAAATGGTAAACCATTTGTTTAAAGAAACTAATTTAACTGAATAATAAATATATTAGATACAATTGGGACATTCAATAAAACCAATGTCAGAATGCCATCAGTGACAAATGCCATAACTTTCTTTAAAACTTGAGAAATATTTCGTAATGCAGAAAAATCAAGTATCTATTTATCAGCAAAACATCATAAATATAGTACATTTATTCTTTTTAGCCATATTCAGTGCTCATCCTTGATTAAGCACAGAATGGATGGGTTCCTATGTTTGGAGGAAATGTTACCCAATGTCAAATTAGGTGCTGGTTTTTTCCTTCTAAAAATGAAGGAAGATTGGGGAGAAAGGAGATAAGATCAGGATTAGAACTGTATTGTGTGACAAGGGATGAATTTTCCCCATACTCCATGTTTGAGATAAGAAGACCTCCTGCTGCTTACTTTCCTATTGTGACAGCTTTCTTGTGGATTGCATTTGTGAGAAAATGAGTAGAGGTGGACAGGGGAAATGTTTAGGACTGCAGCACAGGAAGAAAAGACATAGCTCCTTTCTGAGTTAAAACAAGCACGAGAAACCTCTACAACTGTGGGTATTATGTGCCATATTGGCTCAGAGATATGGCTGAACCCTGCCCATCTCTGTGCTCAAAATTCACAGAACACTGAAACATGTTGTTGAACAGAAATAATTTAGCATCCCTTATTTTTCAAAGGTTATTTATTCACTTTAAGACTAAGACAAACAAATCTACATAAAAAACCCTCATGTTTCTTGTTTTATTTTGAAGAAAGATAAAAAGACCTCCCAAAATGCAATACTAATCCTTCCCATCTCAAGGGCAACAGAAAGCTCAGGAAATGAACAGAACAAGCCTGGGGTTATATACTATATTGAGCAATGGCTTTAGCCATAATTTACTGAATTATCTACAGTATACTTGGAGGAGTTCATGCCACTGACTAAGCCATAAGCCTAATTAGTATACTAAACCAAAATAACAATAACAATATATATAAATTACGGTTTGTTGCAGAGTTGGCCAGATATTTAGACTGGATTTGGCATTTTTAATCTATCTATCTAATCCTTCCCAAGGACCTGGGATAGGCAGATATTGCTGTATGATGGCATTAGAGATATCATTACAGGTGTCAGACCTGGAAGCCATCTTTTACATTTGGGCCTTCAGGCCTGCCGCATCTTCTTCTGTGGGGTAATGGGAAGTGGGTTTGCATAGAGTGTAGATGATATGTAGTCAAAATAACATTCCTTTCTCAGAGAGTCAAGGACACAGTGCCCTGGCACCTGGAGTCGGATTACTGGGAGGTGTCTTTAGTTTGGAGAGTAGATGACTGGACCATGTGATGGACATGAGGGTGCTGGGCAGGGACTTGAACTTTCACTTGGGTGAGGAAAACCTGGAAGCTTTCAGATTCGGGTTTTCCCAGATGTGTCAATAAGACACCTCTAATAAAAAATAATTTTGAGGAAATCCAAGCCTCATAGTTTTCTTTTGTTGGGGGTGTTACTTGAAACCTTGACAACAGGATGTAAGCTATTCCGAGTAAAGCTGCCTTTTACAATTGACTAATGATGAATTTGTCAATGCCAATGGAATTCAGGTAGTGCTCCAGTTGTTTTGGGAACGCACCCAAGGCACTATTACTATTGATACTACTTTTTCTTTATTTCTTATTATAGTTCATCACACAGTCAGCCAGATGTTTAAACTGGATTTGGCATTATTTATTATTATTATTATTATTATTATTATTATTATTATTATTATTATTATTAAGCATTGAGAGATGGATAAAAATGCCAAATCCAGTTTAAATATCAGGCTTACTATGCAAAAAATCATCATAATAGTAAACATATCACCAGGTAGTGTAACATATGCATCCAATCCATCATGACCTTACCTGTCTTCATCACTACTGTCACTCTCCTCTCCCTCAGAGGGCTCCCCTTCAGATGAATCTTTTGTTCCTTCAGGTTCAAGACTTTCCCTGTTCACAGTTTCAGGCACAGTTTCATGTTGTAGCAGCTTCTTTTGCCTCTTGTTGTTCTTCGAGACTTAAAATTATTTAAAACATTTCAATTAGTGAAAAATCTTCCCTCCTTACTTTCCTCTCATTATCTCAGATTCCTTGGCACTTAGGTTTATAAAGGAGAGGAAAAAAAGATACAGCATCAAAATTCTCGGACATCAGGCATGAAATGCTAATGATGTTTAAAGGAGAAGGTGGTAGTAGTGCAATAAAGAAAAAAACCCGGTTGTCTGAGCCACTATTTTTTGAATTAGAAAGTAACATACTTGGGCAAGGTCCTAACTACAGTCCCAAAAGCAATCCTTAAGATTGTACACTATTCTGGGAAAATAAAGATATACCTTTACATCTTTCCGCACTATGATGTTCTCCTAATTTGTCCTAAAATAAATACCCTGATTATAGAATTGTTTTTCATTACTGTTGGTGCCATAACTAAGAAAACCTGTAGACCTAAGATTTAGACTGAGCTTGGATTTTTCTGGTTGAGTTAGGATTTTAACATTTTGTGTGGTTTTGCTGGTTTGGTTTAACAGTGCCCTACTTCTAGGATTATTCTGAATGAAAAACAGAGCAGGATTTGCAATAAACAAAACAAACTCTCTCATCATGCCCAAATAATATAGGACATGGTCTAATATGTGCAAGATCGAACATGATAGGAGGGCATCAGGCTGAAGAATAGCTTATCATATTCTGATTTCTCTGAAAGTAGCAATTTAAATAAATAGCCCTTGTGTTGTAAAATCAAGGCAAGATCCGTTGAGCGGCTAAATTGTTTCAGTTCTTTTTCTTTAAAAGTGCAGGCAGTGATCATCTTTCCAACATGTTTAAGTGACCTGGAATTTAACACCACACAAATTTAGTACTGCTATTACATTTAATGCTAATGATGTGCAAAGCATGTTAGGAAGCAATGCAGAGAGCCTCGAAGGCATGTGAAGCAATAACATCTATAAAATTCCACATACAAAAACAAATGAAGAAGCAGTCTTAAATCCTTTTTCTCTTAACATTTAGCCACTGCAGGACATTCATTTTGCAGTTCAAATTTCCCAACCTAATTTCAATTTGACTTTGGGGATTACTTTGAATTGCAGCGAATTCATAAGCAATGAAATCACATAGTTATGTTTATTAACAGGGAAGATAGATATGGGACAAGTGGTTTTTAAAGATAGACCCAAAGGCTCGGGTTTCATTCAAGTTACTTCAAAGAAGTGCTGGATAGATTTCCACTGCACGCTGATGCCATATTTTCATTTATTATCCAACTTAGTCCCATGGAGTCAAATATTGTTTTACCTGGTGGGTGTTCTGCCCGGTTCTGGGATAGGACTTGTGCCTGCCCGATCTCTAATGCTTCATCAGCATTATCATCAATTCCAGCAAAAGCCTCCTGAATGAAGGAAACACAAAATTAACTTAGATCATTTGTGGAAATGCTGCTCAAAATGTCACTTTGTGAACCCCTGATACTTCAGTAGTTTTTTAAAAAAGAATCTCAGATAATGCCAAAAGAAAGGCATTTCAGACCACTGGGTGAAGGAAGTGCCACATGGGGGTACCAAAGGGAATTGGAGGAAAATATTACTGTGGCAGTTTTTCCCAACTCGAGTGCTCTTTATTTATGTGACTTTCCACTTCCAAAATTCTTAGCAATGACCATGCATTACACTCTTGGGCAAAGTTACTCACTTTGCCAAACCATAAGTTCATCCGATGCTGCTCACGCTCTTCCTTGTCCTCCAGTGGCACTAACAGAGGGTTTCCTCCTTCAGCATTGTCTTCCTCCATTTCATCTTCAGAGGCAATTCTGAAACAGATAAAACAATGCTGCAGGAAAGCATTGACACATTCCTACCTAATTAATCTGATAATGAAGGCATACTTAAACCATTGCCAGGAAAATTCATGAACTGCTCTTAATCATTGAAATCCCACCTTAATCACCCATTGAGGAATAACTGGATTGCTCTGTGCTTTTCTTATGCTCATCTAACCTGTGTGCAACAAGTTCCTGTTTCAATCCCCATTATCTCCAAGTAGAAATAGAGGAGTTTCATGCTTGGTATTTTGGAGAGATACTGTAAATTAACCCCATCAACACTGAGAACATTTTCTTTACCTGATACTTTCTTCATCTGAAAATTCCACTATTACTACAGTGTTGGGGAGTTGGGGCGGGGGTAGAAAAAAGGAAAATATAGATATACTAGGATTAGAATATGCTTTTTAAATAACACCATCACTATTAGTACTTTGCTACTACTGTGTTTCCCCAAATATAGAACATGTCCTGAAAATGAGGCCAAACCTAATTTTTGGGGTGGGCCTAAATATACACCCTCCCCTGAAAATAAATTCCCCCCCCTCTCTCTCTCACACACACACAGGTTCCTCAACCCCCCCCCCCCCAAGGCAGCAACATCCCTGTGAACTCTGGCACCCCCCCGCCCCTTTCGGTTCCCGCGGTACCGACCACAGACTTCGAGTGCCTGCTCTTGCCCCCACGCTCAGGAGCCGCATCTGCATAGCCCGCGGCTTCCTTGGCAGGGCGGCCACTGGCGGCAGAGAAGCCTCGATGTGTGGCGGGCAGTCACAGAGGAATACAACAGCAGGCCTGGCACGTCCTGCAGCTGGGCATGGGTCTCGGTGGGAATGGCTGAGGTGCTGCAGGTGTTGCCGCTACCTGCAGAGACCTGGTGGTCCCCTGAATCCAAGCTCAGCCACCGGCGAGGAGTGTTGGCTGTGGCTGTGCTGGCCGAGCTGTGTCTGTTGGGGCTGCCTTTGGCGTGGCTGCTGGGCGTCTGGAAAGAGTAAACTGGATCTGCGGGAAGAAGGGAGGGCGGACAAGGGTCCCGCGAGGCTCCCTTCCCCAGGAAGAGTCTGGCCTGATCACCATCCAGTCCGGTGACTCCCAAGGCAGAGGGGCTTCCCGGGCTCATCAGCAGGTGCTCCAGTCAGTCAGCGCTTGAGTGGAAAGGACCGTGGGGTGATTGGAACGGAGAGGAGCAGGGGGGAAGGGGAGGCCTCCAGGAACCATCACCATAGAGTGGGATGCACACTCCGAGTGGCCGCTGCCCTGGCTGGGGTTTGGAAACTGCAGAAGCAGAGCTTTGGGGGAGAGAAAGAAAGACATCTTTCTTTCTCTCCCCCAAACTCTGCCTCTGCAGCTTCCAAACTCCAGCCAGGGTAGTGGCCGCTCTGGGAGTGTGCTTCACACTCTATGCTGATGGCTGGAGCTGTACCCTGCAGGGAGAGCTGGCCCAGGCCATGGCTTCCACGTAGGTGCTGGTGGTGGGTGCCAGCAGCATTGGCTACGAGCTCCTCAGGGACCTGGTGCTCACGGGCTTCGCCCACATTGACGAGGTGAGGCCTGAAATGCGCGTGAGCGGGGGATGGGGACAAGCACTCACGTGGCTTAGTGCCTTCAGGTCACTCGTGTTCTAAACACACACCCCGCAGGAGGGGAGGGACTTGATGGCGGTGCATGAAGGGACTCCTGGCTGAGTGTGCAGGCTTCCCGAGGCCTCCTGCACCCCCGAAATAATAAGACCTCTGATAATACGGCCAAGTCCTTATTTCGGGGTTCAAAAGTTCAGGGAATCATGGTAGTAGTATTAATTAATTATGATAATGATAGAATAAAATAGAATACAATAGAATGGCCAAAGTGTGGTTAGAATATTTCTCTGGTACAGGAGCACATAGTGAACTTGCAAAACAGAGAAAATACTACTACTACTAAAAATGTGCAACCAGTAGAAGAGGAAAATAAGAGATGACAATTGTGAAAAGAGCTTGAAATGGTATGCAAAAGCAACAAAAACAATCAGTAACCAAATTCCCATGAAATAGCAGCATAATTAAGTCAAATGGACATCACGGCAATTTTGAGGAAATGGGTTGGGAACCATTATGAATCATTATGGGTGCAAGCACATAGTGATCCACAATTGTTTCTCCAAATGCAGCTTTCTCTCTCTCCCTACCCAACTACAATTGACTTCCAATTCTTCCAAGTTGAAAAAGTGTTAACATCATTTTCAGAAAAAGACCACTTACATAAAGCCAATTTCCTCACAATCACAATAGAATCAATTCTCTGGCACCTTCACTTACTTTTCTGAGACACGGGCCTGCTTCAATTGCTTGGCCCGCTTCTCAACCTCTGCCATCTCCTCATCATCCAAGTCACTGGCCAAGGAGACATCATCAGAGCCTTCTTCTTCCGAGAGAGAGAAGTCATTGTCAGCATTGGTGGATGATGCCGCAAAAGCATCTGCAGCTGCCATGTCACCTTGAACCAACTCATGCAGTAGCTGGAAGCAAATAAGTGGGGTAGTGATGGCAAGTATGATCACACAGATTCATCCTTTAGATTAATTAATCTATTAGACCTCCTGGTGGCTCTGATATGATTAATCATGGTATCTTCCTGGATCACCTGTGGAGTCTGGGAATTGGGGGCTATTTTACACTGCTTTCATCCTTCCTCCATAAGTGGTTCAGTTTGCTAATGGGGCAGGAAAGGTGTGTGTAAGAGAGGGGTGGGGAGAGTGCAATTATGCAAAAGTTAGCTATATTGTGTTCAAAGAGCTAGAGCATCACTAACATATTCTTTGCATGCTGTCTTGTCATTTAATATTACTCAATCATTCCCAATTCTTTGGTGCTTATTTTTTCACTGAATGGTGCCTATGTGTGTTTGATATATAAACCTCCAAACACTGATCAATGTTCAATTTCCAGCAATTTCATGATGCCTATTCTTTGTCTTTTAAGGGCTGTGGAGAATAACAAGCTGAGAAAGCTGGTTATGTATGCCTCAGAGTGATCCAGTGTCACTTCCTAACCAATTGGTAGGTTCTCAGATCTCTATTACCTGGTTTTTGCCAACTGCCCTGAGAGAGAACATCCCAGTGTCTCCATCATCTGCAACAGAAACACCAGGAAGATCCATCTTCAGTTCAACACGTTCTCGTTGGCGCCTGCGCTCACGTAGAATTTTACGTTTTTTCCTGGTGATGATGAAGAAAAATTTTAATAACTTGAAGTACTTCACACGAGTCCACTCTGCATTATTATAACCTGATCTGAGGATGAAATGTGTCAAGAAACAAAAGATGGAGGAAAATAATATTACAAGAACCCCAAGGCTTGGAAATTGGTGCTCAGGGCAAAGCAGCAGGATTCTGGAGAAAAATGGATCAAAGATGGATCTCCATTCCACACTAAATCTGTGTAGAATTCTCATTATTATAAATGGTCACAGAATGCAAGGAAGTAGAAAAATATATGAGATGCATGTATATGTAAGTGCTCATGTAAAGTGGGTGGGGGGGAGGACTGACTTCTATTCAGTCCTATTCGCTCATCCCATTTTTTAAATTTTCCCAATTCTTTAAATCTTAAAAAATGTTATACTGTGAGAAAAGGGGATTGTAAACCTAACAAAGATCCCATCAACCTCATCTTGAATTCTACCACCCTTGCTCTAGATCAGTGTTTCTCAACCTTGGAAGCTTGAAGATGGGTGGACTTCAACTCCCAGAATCCCCCAGCCAGCGCTGGCTGGGGAATTCTGGGAGTTGAAGTCCACCCATCTTCAAGCTACCAAGGTTGAGAAACACTGCTCTAGATGATGATGATTAGATTTTATCCCAACTTTTTCATATATGATTCATCTTGATTTGAGCAGTGTGTGAATCAGCATGCTATAAATTTGAATTAGGGAACTCCTACTCTAAGAAGTTTTTCACACATTCTAAAGCAGAATCTGTTTTACAGAACTTCTACTGTTCTCCAAAATGTCAACTCTTGAAAAAATGAGGTTTGAGAAGGGAAATGCTTCAAAACACACGCGCACACACCAGAATTTTGGGTGTTTTCACACGTCCATATTAAAGGTAAGGATTACAGGACACCCTGCCCAAAAGGACTTTTCAAGATTCTAGTCCTCAGACTACTGTGATGATGCCCACAATTTCCACTCCATAATACTTGCTTGAGATAGCTATACAAACATATTGACCCAGACTCAGATCTCCAATAAGGGGCTATAGGAGGCAAGTATTTTGAAGAGCTCACAAATCCCAACATTTCTCCAAATGGACTAGATTTGTAGTCCAAGATATGAAGACTCTTAAGTTGAGAAAACTGCTCTGAGTTCTGGGTCAAACTATAGTATCGAAACAAATTTAAATATGCAATTAACATATTTCCTGAGCTTCCTCTGATGTCTTTATACAATGCCTGATTCCTTATTATAGCCATTTATTAGTAGGCAGAGAAAGGGTAATTCCAAAATGGACTTGTTGCTTTCTCCAAGCTCACCGCTTTAGTTCGGCTATCTCCTCGGCTTTTTGCTGAGCAAGTTGTAATTCCAATTCTTCAGCCTCTTTTTCTTCTTCGCCCCTTTGAATTTCTGGAGTTGTCTGCTTAGGTTGCACTTCTTCCTCTCCTTCTTCTTCCTCACCAGAACTTAAACTAAAAAAGGCAAAAAAAGAGACATCTTTTGAACTGTAAGCCACCCAGAATCACATGGCTGAGATGGGGAGCTCCAAAAATTGAATTACATGAATAAAAATCTTTCATTAAAAAAATATGAACATACTTTATTGAGTATTTAACTGAGATTTACTGTCAAAACCAGACAACTAACAAGCAGAAAACAAGTTGTGGGGAGGGGGGGAATCCAATAGAACCATGTCTTAGCAAATTGAATAAAATGGCTCTGTCTTCTATCTCTCTCTCGGCCATAAACTGGTGGAATAGCTGCAGTCAGGCAAGAAGGCCCACCAAACCAAGATAAACCTCTTGTTTTGTAGCTAGTAAACTTCTGGAATTGGGTCCAATTCACTTACTTGATATCTATTTTCTTAGCTTGTTCTTTCAGCTTCTTCACCAGAAACCGCCTCAGTTTTGTTCTCCAATTCAGCAGGGCCCTAAGCAAGGAGAAGAAGACAGTGAGAGTCTACACATATCATTCTTGTGAGAAACCTCACAAGCAGGAAACTTAATTGGTTCCTAATGGATTGGGGATGACTGACATAAAGTTATTTAGATACTCAGGTGATTATAGTTAGGAGACTAGGATGGACCTTATTTCTCCTTAGCTTCCTACATCCCATTCTTATAGTATAAGTCAACTCCCGTACCGGAGTTCCTTACGTCCAAGAACACGGATGTCTTGACAACAATGACGCACTTCCTCACTGGTTGCACTGTGACGTTCCAACTCTTCATTATCAAAGACAATCTAGGAGATAAGGCAGAGAGGACAAAAATAATGGCAAGGTCTCTCTCACTGGTACTTTGTCCTAACCAGAATTCTCTGATTTCTAGCACTATGACATCTTGATAATCTAACAATTTCCAAAGTCCAGCCCTCCCATCCCACACTAAAAGTTTCCACCTCTGCTGCACAATCCTTACCTCACTGGCCTTGGCTAAAAAGTCCACTGGATTGGAAGCTTTTAGAAAATCTGTCAGGTTGCAGCGGTTATAAAGAACTGTGGCTCCATCTTCATATCCTTCAGCCTGTTTGAAAAAAATTACAAATAAAACACAGCAAAATGGGTGTGTAAAATGTGTCTCAAGTAAGAGCCATCTCCTTCCACCTAATCCTCTACAGTCTAAACACCAAACCTTCCCACCTTTCAATCATTATTTCTGCCCAATAAATGAATACTATTCTGAAGCTATCTACAGAAGCTTCCTCATAGCTATTGTTGGAGAAACAGCAATGTCTCCCATACTGACCTTTGGCTTCCTTTTGGTCACCAATTCAGTCACAGACTTGGCCTGCACCTCCACTTCTTTGAAAGCAAACTTGGGGTCAAAGAATTTATTGTCAATTTTATCTGGAGCCAAGTAACCTACAAAGAGATGAGAGTAAATAAAAAGAAAAAAAATCATAACTAAGCAAGTTACTATCAATTAAAATGATCATTTTTTTTTCTCATTCTGAGGCTCAAGATAATATGTACTTGGCAGCTTCCCAATCAGGCACTGACCTGGCCAAAACCTACTTTGTTTTACAGAGGTAACATCAAGTGCCTCCAAACCAAGCTTCGGAGAATTTGGGGAACAAATTAGCAGGGCTATTTATAGGACAGTTCTATCATACTGGAATAATCAGAAATGATGGATTTGTCCCATCCTTCTTCAGGATGCAGATCCTGGCCACACAGTGGCACAAGATCCTCTGTCCATCAACAACTTTTAGTATATCCAGCCCAGAGTTACTTTGCATAGTAAGCTAGGTGGCATATACATTTAATAAACAAACGGAAATATACCCTGCAGCACTACATGCAGATAACAAAGCAAACTCCAATGCTGTATTATGCTGGGTTTCCCAAATCAATCATATTCACTTACACACACACCCAGTTGACAATTCATTCCCTTTCCCCCCATTCTAGCACTCACCCTGACAGATCACAAAGATCTCAGCTGACTCATTACGGGAGGCTTGTGGCTTGGTGGCTTGGACTTTATGGAACAGCTGCTGAAAGATCCAGAGAAGGGGCTGGTAATCCCGGGAACGGAAGACCTTGCTGATGAACCAGCCGCCCTTAGACAAGAAGTCACAGGCCAGTTTCAGGGCTGACAGTGTAAGGTTTGCTGTCAGGAGAGGTGGAACAGAGAGGAGAGAAAAGGGACAAAGCAAAGGAAAAGTTAAGACTAACCTCTGAATTTGCAATTTACTCTAAACTGGCATCCATTGTACACTCATTCCAATTGCATCATCTTGAGATGGTCCTCAACCTATGACCACAATTGAGCCCAAAATTTATGTTGCTAAGTGAAAAATTTATTAACTGAGTTTTGCCCCATTTTACAACTTTTCTTGCCACATTTGTTAAGCGAATCACTGCAGTTCTTAAATTAGTAACACAGTTGTTAAGTGAATCTTATTTCTCCAGAGCCGAGGTGGCGCAGTGCTTAGAGTGCAGTACTGCAGCTAGTTCAGCTGACTGCTAGTTCAGCAGATCAGCGGATCAAATCTCACCGGCTCAAGGTTGACTCAGCCTTCCATCCTTCCGAGGTGGGTAATATGAGGACCCAGATTGTTAGGGGGCAATATGCTATTTAGTATACTGTCTTTGGTGTAGGCCGCCCAGAGTCCTCGGAGAATGGGCAGCATAGAAATACGAATAATAAATAAATAAATTGACTTTGCTTGTCAGAAAGTGGTCTTCGGATTTGCGGCGCTCTGGTGTGTGCAAAGAGGAACTGGTTGGCATGCATGTGCATGCTGGAAACCCGAAGACCAGTTGGCCTGCACACCCATGCATGCGTGGTCTGGTTTTGGTGCCGAAAAGGTTCACCATCACTGGTATAGTCTTTTGTTTGAGCAAAGGGACTAGAACAGTGATGGTGAACCTTTTAGGGACCGAGTGTCCAAACTGCAACCCAAAACCCACTTATTAATTGCGAAGTGACAACACAGCAATTTAACCTGAATAATGAGGTTTTACTACCTAAAATAATGATAAACAACACAGAGTTCAGCTAATTGTTCTAAGAAAAACATGATAAATGCACTTTTATGCCCCTTCATTTTTCCCCCTGCTTTTTAAATATTACGTTTAGCAATAAAAAAAACTTTTGTAATATCATTCCTCTTTCCCTCCCCCTCTTTCCCCCATTTCTCTCTCCTTCTTTATCTCTCTCCCTCGGTTCTCTCTCTCTCTCTCTCTCTCTCTCTCTCTCTCTCTCTCTCTCTCTCTCTCTCTCTCTCTCTCTCTCTCTCTCTCTCTCTCTCTCCATCCATCCCTCCATCTATCTATCCGTGCTCTCCTGCCCAGCTTTATGTGTCGTGTGAATCCAACCACTTGGGCTGTGGAGGGGAAGTGGAAGGTGGCAAGCAAAGCCAAGCGTTAGCGATCCACACAAAATAAGATAACTCCAACCTGGATCCTGTCAGGGAGAACCCCTTCCATTCCCTCTCCCTCTCTCCCCCTGTGGCAGGGCAGCCTGAGTGCAGCTCCCTTCTTGGAGGCGACCAGCAAGCAAACAAATGTGGTGCTCGGGCTGGGAGAAGGCGGCGTGGAGCCCCACCTCTGGCCAGTGAGAGCAGAGCAGGTAGGGCGCGTACCTTCCCCACTGCGGCGCTGGCCAGAAGGGACGCGTGAGTCAAATGTTTGGAGCCACACTTGGCAGTTTGCAAGCGGGCTCAGCGGGGCCATTTAGTGGGGAGACCTCGGCCCATTTGGTTCACTTCAGTGTGGGGTGGGAACACAGAAGGCAGAGGAAATCTATGCTCAAAGACCCCTTTGGGGTGACATTATCTGCTTTTCAAACATTATGTTTAGCAACAGTAAAAAAGAAAAACTTTTGTAATATCATTTCTCTTCCCCCCCCCCTTTCTCTTTCCTTTCCCCCTTCTGTTTCTCTCTTTCCCTCCCCGCCTTTCTCTTTCTCCCTATATTTCTCTCTCTTCCCTCATGGGGAGGGGAGGTACCCCTGAATTGGTGCTGGATGGTGAGAATGATGTCCGAAGGCTGACGAGCCCAGGAGCAGCGCACCCGGACTCAGCTGGCTGGCAGGGAGGCAGGGCATCCCAACACAGGCAGCTCTGCAGGAAAAGAAACTGCTTTTTTTGCTGAGCTGACGCAGGGTCGCATTGTGACTCTGTGTCGTAATGGGCTTCAGGAGGAGGACGGGATCCCATCTCCCCCACTGTGAAGTGCACGAATGAAAAGGTTCACTCGATCAATTCCAACTTCATGAGATCTTTTTCTTTCGCAAGAAGTTGGAATTGATTGAGAGAAATGTGATTGGAGCTGGGCTGGGATGACTGCACGCGTGCCCACAGAGAGGGCTCTGTGTGCCACGTCTGGCACAAGTGCCATAGGTTCGCCATCGCCTAAGCAAACAGGCAAAAATCTTAAACCACAATGCCAAGTTTCAACAGTGTGATCTTTGACCAAAAGGGAACTAAACATAGGCTGGGTAGCATCGTACCAACATAAGCACTGGGCTACTAGGCATATTGTGTCTACATGTAACATAGCATTGCTCTTGCATCAAATTAGATGTACAAGATAGTTTTTTGTAAAATCCAAATTAAAGTTTACGTCATATTGATCAGTGTCTATTCTGCATTATAAAGTCCCAAAAGCTGTTTTCTTCTCTTTCTTTTCTAGAAGAGGCCCCCCCATACCTTGAGTAAAGGCATCATGTACCCAACTGGCACCTACGTTGGGAGCCCCATCATTCAACACAACATCCACTTTCCATGTCTTCAGCTCCTTGCGCAAGGCCTGGGGAGAACAACAGCTTAAATATCCTCATGAGAGTGAATAAGTGCTGCAGCTGCCTGCTAAGATATTTCTGATACTATCAATAGTAAGCCACTGCCATCCTGTGGCATATGATGACAATGGAGAGACAAGGCAATCTTTTATCCTGTTTTTAAAATTAATACTATTCTTTTCCTGAGGTCTTAGACTAATTATGCAATTTTTACAGCACTGATATTTTAACAACATAAAATCTATTAGGATTTGTTTTCTTGCTTGTTTGATGGATTACATGCCATCGAGTTCTTTTTGACTCCTAGCGACCACTCAGATGGCAACTTTTCTATTGCAATGCTTGTATGATGAAAAACCTGTGAATGAAGGTGCCAAGTGCAGGGGAAGCAGAAACCAAAACTAGCAGCTGTCAAGGCAACAGCATCTAGGAATCATACAAAATAATTACCTGGCGACACTTCTCAGTAGTGATGTCTTCCTGCAGTGTTACCACATTAGGGATGGGCTTGATGGGGACTAGATCAACCCCTGAAGATTAGAAGAAGAGAAAATAAAGAAGCAAACAAGACAAAACAAAGCTACCAAAGCTGTCATTCCAGGCTTTTTTTTCCTGTTTTCTCAAATCCACTCTATTTTTTTTTAAAAGTCACATGTTCCTGTGATGTTTTAAATGTTATAAACCACCTGGAGTTTTGTTTTGTTTTTTAAATCGGAAACCCCTACACACCAGCTAGGTATCAACTTACAACAGGGGCGAAATGTTACTGGTTCGCACCAGTTCGGGTGAACCGATAGTAAAAAAAAAGCTACCGGTTCGTCCTAACCGGTATTTATGACTATCAGCTGTGCCATGGGATTTATATTCGCTAGAAAGCAGGAAATCCTGCTTTCTAGTGAATCTAAATCACGTGGCACAATTGTTCCCTCCCCCCGCGCCTTCAAACAGTTCCTTTTTCTACGCAAAGCGTGTATTTGGTGCATATTGCATATGTGTGCACAGCATGAGTTTGGCATGCACTGTGCACTGTGCATGCACTAACCCAGTTTTCTGAAACTTTAAGCAAGCATTGACTTGTACTTTATTTATGGAATTGAATTATTCACAAAATGCTATCCTCCTTTTGGTGCTATGTTTTTGGCTAATCAGTAATTTCAATTCCTGTTTTGACTCAGATAAGTTAAGCCAGTACAGTAAATATTCTCCAAATTCCCTGGCTATTATTATATTAAGGGTCTATAATTAGGGGACCCCAATCCCGGGCTGCAGCCCTTTCGGAACTGGGCTGTGCAAGCGGTGGGGAATCACTCTTGTGCATGCAGCTCCACTTGTGAGAGCGGCAGGCATGTGTATTTGCGCACAAAGCTCCATTTGTGGAAGCAGTAGGCACACAGGCCCACTTGCACAAATGGAGCTACATGCGCAAGCACGTGTGCCTGTTGCTCACACAGAACCATACTCTCTCCCTCCCCCCCCCCATCGCCAATGCTGCTGGGCTCCAAAGTCAGATAGGTTGGGGAACCGCTGGTCTATATGATATACACAAGTAATACTGGACATCAGTGACAATCTGTGCCCACAAACCCATGCAATCTCCACTTTTTGGATTACTTCAAGACTACTTGGCTAAGATTTTGCAGGAATTACACCCACACATATAAATTGGCTTAAAACAAATGCATTAAATTACTGCTAGGCTTAGTGCACTAAGTTTAAGTTGACCTTAAATAACCCTCCCATGATCCCATCCTAACTCCTCCTATAAAAAAGGATAGACTCTTTCAGTCTCACTTCTCTGGGGTTGTCATCCCATTGCATTAGGCTCCCTATGGCCTCAGCAATCAAATTGTTTTACGCATAAGTCCTTCAACTACTGCTTTGCCCACCCACAATGTTTGATTATTCTAAAATGCTACATCACTTTTTTTTCTCATATAATCACAATATACTTCCCTTTGCTTTTGCTGCACTAGATCAGCTCATAGACATTGGGTTTGGAAAAGGGCTCGTGTCTTTATTCTAGTAGAGACATCTGGTAGGTCATGGCAGAAAATACAAAACCTGAAGCCATTTGGTTCTTTATTTATTTTTGTCCCAGATCATTCCTCCATCCACATTACTCACCGATAATAAGACTGGACACTGGCATAAATTTTGAGGCCACCTGCAGCCTGTAGATAGAACAGAATCAGATATAACTCTGAGCATTTATCAGTCATCAATCATATTGGAAAAGTGAGAATGAATTTACCATGTGTTCTAAGTTAAGAACAGATTTTTATCATCTACAATCTAAAATCTTCTAGTGTCATACTGGAACAGATTCTTTAAATGCCAACAGAAGAACATGCAACTACTGTTTGAAGTGAATGAGTTCAAATCTTAGTTGAAGTGTTATCAGACAAATTACTCTATACTACTCCATATTCACTTTTGAAATACAGAAATATGAAATCTGGCCTATTTTACGGTGTTTAAGAATATCTTAAAGTCTTTGCAAACCAGAAGCCACAAACAAATTAATGTTTGATATTGAAAGATATTCAGAACACAGTAAAGCTTATATGCCAAATTAGATTTCTGTTATAAAGAAAAGAAATAGTTTTCTAATTAGAACTTATTATAATGTGGATAAAATGCAAAGAAAGATTTTTTTTCCTTCTCTCATACTGAGCATCCAGGATCAACTAACGAAAATAAATGCTTTTTTCTACAGCACTTAGTTAAATATGAAATGACCACAAATGACAAATAATGGGCGCCAATTTAAAAAAGTTTGAAAAAAGGCAATAGAAGAGCACAAAGCTATTAAAGGCTATATATATGCCTCCAGAATTAGAGGTACTAATCCCTGAATGCCAGTGGCAGCAGGATGAACAGAAAATGTCACCAAGATCATGTTGGCTTCTCAAAAGGACCTGCTGGTCACTCTGTAAAGACAAGCTAGATTTATGTTTGGCTTGATCTGGCATAAAACTTCTTGTATTCTTAAAACGTAAAAAAATTAAACACAGCCCTAATATTTTATTATCTAAAATCCTGAAAATCTGGGAAGATCTTCCCAGAGTGTTCATTGTATATATTTGAAGGGTTCCTTTTTAAATATATTGGATTTAATTATATCTATAGCACTGTGCCTCCATTGGAATCAGCATCACGATTCATTTATGCCTCACTAATTTCAAGAGCTGAATTATAAATAAGGCTAAATTTGTAACCAACTGTTCCAATCTATAATTATATAAAATATGTTAGCAATTATAATTACTAAAATACTTGACCCCCCCCCCCCAAAAAAAGCAGTGACATTTCTCATTGCTTTTGGAGAGTCAACAAAACAAGAACAAACCATTCTTTTCTTACTCAAAACAGTAGAGGGACACAGGTAATTCATATTCCTGGGTATCATGATCATGCATTTGAGTATGATCTAGCCATTTTGCCATACTGATGGACTGGGAACATACATTTGACTTACCTATTAACTTGCCCTAATCTTGTGGACCCATTTCTAAAGCATTTGGAACACTTAAGAAAATCTGCAATAATATTGTCTTGCTCTAAGCAAAATCTGTTTCTGCAGATGGCCAAATGTTCCTAATGTGCTTAATTCTTCACTGGATAAGGAGAATGTATTAATAAGAGGACAGTTTGAAGTAGTGGCAAATCTACTTGTCTAAGGGTATCTAGTCTATGTGCATCAACAGCAGGAGTATAATCTTATTGAAGACCACAAATACTTGAACTGAATACTAACCATCCTCCAGGAGCAGCACACAGATCCAGCAAGGCCCGTGACTTTGGAAGGAATTGGAATTTGCGATTCAACTGGATCAACTTAAAAGAAGAACGGGAGCGAAACCCTGGAAAACAAAGGTCAACATCAGGCACAGTTCCAGCTATAGCTATGAGGCTCAAACTCTACCTCGGCAATTTGAACAGTGAACTGTGAGCTTTAAGGAGTCCAATTAGAATTTCAGAATGTTAGAAACACAAGCCAATGCTTGCCAGTGAAAAAAGCATACCTAGCACCAGCCTCATAATAATGATAGTGATATAGGGTTAAGCTCAAACTATATTTTTTTTTAAAGTGTTTTTAAGTGTTTTGTTTATTGTTTTTAATTAACGGGGCCAAATTTATATATCTATATTTTTAACTGTATTTTGGTATTTGTGCTTGATGTTTTTGCTTGGCTGTTCACCGCCCTGGGTCCTCCGGGAGAAGGGCGGTATACAAATTCAAAATAAAATAAAATAAAAATAAAAATAAATGAGCAGAAAAACTCAGATTCTAGTCTGACTCAGTCACATACGTTCACTCTCATTCTTTTTCTCAACCCAATCTACCTCACAAAGTTTTGCTAGGAAAGGAATGGGAAAAGGGAGCATTATATATGCCTTGAGATTTTAAATTCAAGGTGGAATAAAAATCAAACAAGTAAGCAAATAAGCAAAAGCAATTGCCCCCCCTCCCCCCCTAAAAAAGAAGAATGAATCATCGATGCTATGATTCAGGTCACCATCCCAGTGATCCAGAAAAGCACCTAAAGTTGACCAGGCAAAGCGCTTACATGAATTTATTTGGGAGTAGTATCACTATTAGGCAATAATGTTAAATGGGATACCTTTAAAGCAAGGATCTCCAAACTCTCAAGCTCATCAACTCCTTCATGAAATTTCAAATTGTTCACTGACCCTCAAACATTATATAAAAATCATTTAATAAACACTACTTTAATAAATACTACAAATGATAACAATAGTAAAGATAACACACTGCTGGTTTTTTTGTTGGCTGACCTTGGATAAGCCAGTCTTACTGCTAGCCATTTTACCTCAGGACTAGGGACTAGCATGGAGTTCAAGAGACTCCAAAAGATTGATTCTAATTGGAATACAGCCACTTAACTCCCTTTTTGACCCTCAGCCATTTATAGACTCTTTTGATAGCCCCACAAACCCCTTGGGGGCTGATACTGAACATGTTGGGGATCCTTGCTCTAAAAAAGAATGCCTGCTCATTGTGGCGAATATTTATTCATATGTTACTCTTTTGCTCTGGCAATTGCTTGTATATAACAACTTTGAGGAGATTTTTGGTTGAGATCATCTTTTAACTTTTTTAGTCAATTTAAAAAAAAAAGATTTCATTAGTATTGTGTTTGGTCACAACTTCCATTCTTCCAGAACTCATGTTGGAATTTGTCACATAACATATTAGGAAGGGATTTGATACAGGAAACGTTCTTATTGTTGCATTCTGATTGCCAGCCATGAATACTCCACAGAAAGAGAATAAGACATTTTGACAATTAATAAACATTTTTGTCTAATCATTACTCAAAAACTATTTAGTCAAAATGAAGCACCACAGACTCTTTTACATAAAAAATCAGCTCTGGGAAGCCAAGAGAGTAATCAAGGCGACTATTCCTTTCTCTTAAGTATCAGTAGGGACAGAAATATATTTTGCCTCCTGGCGGCCAAACTCTCCAAAGTCGATGCGAAGAACGATAAACAATGTATTAAAAGCCCATTTTCTCACCGGTCTCTTTGGCCAGATGATAAAACTTGTCTCTTCGGCTTTTTCCGACTTTCCCCTTCTTGCCCATCTCGACTAAGAATCAGCGGCCGCAGCAGCTCTGACCCAGGGAATCCCACGTGCGCAGGACCTGCCGTGACACTCCTCCCTTCCACGTAGCTCTTCCTCTTCCTCTTTTTCTTTCTTTCTTTTTTTTTCTGTATGCCAGACATCCGTCCGAAGTTTTTTTTTTTTCAGCCATTTTGTGTGTCAGTTGCCTTTTTTCCTCTCCTGTTTAAAAAAGCAGCCGGGAGAAAATGCGAAATATATATGTATTATATTTTCCCAATCGTATTAACACCGAGATACAGGAAATCTTCCATTTAAAAAATTGCTGCTCATATGGTGGCCGCCTGGATGTTTACAATTTAGATCTGGGTTATTTTAAATGTAGCGATAGAATATAATGAGGACTTTTCGAACTACATTTACCATTATCCACAGCCACCATCTGCGATGGATGTACAACCTGTATTCCGAAATTACTGTAGAATTTGTAACTATTCAAATTCAAACCTTTATTGTCAGAGTACATGTGTACAATGAGATTGGCTGAGCCTCTTAGTGCATCCCCCTCCCAAAAAAACACACACAATACAACTCACAGTGAAAGACACGCACACACAAAAGCTACGTATTCGGCACGCTAAATATAATTAAATTCATTTAATTCTGTTTAATCTTTACTGAAATTAAGAAAGTCAAATGTTTTCAAGGAGTCTATTTCTAAATTTAATTACGCCTGAATGCAAATACTATAAAGACTGTTCTTTTTGGTATCTGTGTTTGGAGTCACATTTGTTTCCCACATTCACAAATCGTATTTAAAAGCCGAACTCAACCCTACAAATTCACTTTCAACGAAATAAAACTTGACTTTCAATGCTCGAGGGGCTCGATTTCCGGGACAATTTATCCACGGGTGAAGCACCGGCGTCCCTGTTTGTTAAGGGCAAGCACCAGGAAAAGGAGGCGCCTCGTGCCATTTCTGAATTCCCTGTGCGCACGCGCGATTCTGAACAATCGTTAATCTGGGCGAAAGAAAATGGCGGTTGAGGGGCCGGAGCAGGTAAGCGATTCCTGCCGATTGCTGAGTCACATCAGCAGCTGCCGCCGCGTTGTACAAGAAAAAAAAATGGTAGGGAAAGGGGAGAGTTGTCAGCGGCTATTTTTTTGTACTACTAGTGAGAGATCGGAGAAATGAGATTTCGGGAATAAACGGGTTCTCATTGTATCCGGTCAGAGTAATAGGAAGAGGTGCGGCTTATTCTGAGGGAAGGGCGCAAATACCCTTAGAAGGGCGTTTGTTGCTGGTGACGTTACAAGGAGGGCAGTAACTACATCGCTCTGGGGGGGCGGGAGGGGGAGATGGGGATGGACATACGTATGTTTTACTCCCGTGTGTCCACCTGGTCTACCTCGAAAGCCACATCAGGAGTTGAGGATATTCTCAGCCCCTGTAGTGGGGGAGTGGGAATAAGTCTCCGGAAATGTGATTTAGGACTTTTAGGGAGGCCTTGAGCTTTGCTTTTTGCTATAAATCTCCCCCCCCCCCCTCCTGTAAAAATTATATTTTTGGCCTCGGAGATTGCGGGGGATCCTTGGGAATAACAAAAAAGAATGCATTTTCACACCTGGTCTATGCATTTTTGGGCAACACCTGCCATGCAAATTGCTTGTAATAAGGAGAGGGACAGAAGATAAGTGAATTGATAAGTGGGGGGAATGCACATCTTGTGAGGTAAAATACGAAAGTGCCTTGAATGTTCTTGCTAAAAGATCTTAAAACAGTATGGTTTTAATATGGGAAAATCAGAATTGGATGAGATATTGATGGGAACAGGTGAAAAAATGATTAAGAAATTATATAATTGTCTACTGCAAATTAGATTAGAAGATGAAGAAGTAAAAGAAACGATAGTGTGGGCAAAAAATTTTGGTTATAGGATTGAATTAGAGAAATGGCAACAACTATGGGAAAGGAATTATAAATTAACAATGGCAACAGCATATAAAGAAAATTTATATAAAGTTTTATAGATGGCATATGCCACCAGAAAGTTTAGCAATGTTTAAAGACAAATCAGCTAAATGTTGGAAATGTCATCAGTCACCAGGATTATATTTATCATATGTGGCGGTCATGTAAGGAAGCAAAGAATTATTGGGTTAAATTGCAAACATGGTTAGAAGGAATGTTACACCTTAAGATCAGAGACATTTTTATTGGGAATTTTACCGGAGAAATATGGCAAAGAAGATATGTATTTCATTACACATATAATAACAGCGACTAGAATAGTATTTGCACAAAACTGGAAAGCAGAAATGAACAGATTAACATTAAGAATAAAAGATAAAGAGGAATCGGTGTATTTCAAGACGGGGAAGTTTTTATGATTGGCTAGAAAAGGAATATGAATAAAAATAAATGAGAGAAAAGACAAAAAAAATAGAAATCCAGATGACACCTGATTAAATAAAAAAGGGGGAAGGAGGGGGAAAATGAAAAAAGAGGTACTGTATAAATGTACGTTAAGGATCATATACGTGTAACCAGCAAAATATAAAAAGAAACTTTAAAAAAATGTTCATGTTTTTGCTAATTCAGGTTATTATTTAAGAGGACTTTTCTGTGGAAATGGAGATGTGAAACAGATGTAAAGTCTGTTTTAGACTTTAATTATTTTTAAAGAAAGAAAAGGGTTAGCTTAGGGACTAAAGGAAGTATGAAATGGCAGTTACAAGGTGCTAGGAATTACTTGACTGAAAGGCTATGCTTAAAAAAGAGATTGTCTCATGACTTATCCTGTTCTGCTTTTCCTTCACAGATGGACCTGGATGAGGGCAAGGGTGGGACAGGGCTGCGCCAGTATTACCTGTCCAAGATTGAGGAGCTGCAGGTAAGAGCTATTGATTTCCTGAAAGATTAAAAGTCATGTTATTTTCTTTACAAATAGACTTTTTCTTCTGATGGGTAGATTAAGCTTTGAAACGTTTGGATTGTAGTTGATTTGAAATGTGATTTCTGGATAACTTTCAACTTTGTCTTCAGTACTGCTGATAATGTGTAGCACAGAGATGTCAAACTGGATTTCTTCGAGGGCTAGATCAGCATTGTAGTTCTCCGTGGGCCGGCTGGGGCGAGGGAGACGGGATGGACGCCTCCTGCAGCATCCTGCTGGCCAAAATGGGGCACGGTGGGGCTGCCTGCAGTCCCCCACACCCTGTTTTCGGCCTGGACCCCTTCCTGCAGCACTTTGCTGGCCAAAATGCAGTGTGTGTGGGGGGAGGGGGTTTGTGGTCCCCCGCACCCTGCTTTTGGCCTGAATGGCCTCCTCAGCACTCTGACTGCCAAAACAGGGCACAGGGGGACCGCCTGTGGCCCCTCCATGGCCCATTTTGGCTTCCAGAGTCACCACGGGCTGGATCTAGCCCGCAGGCCTTGAGTTTGACATCCCTGGTGTAGCATAATGTAGCATTTGCATTAATGCTTCAAAAAGAAAACAGCAAGATGTAAATCCTGTTCTGGGGCTCATAATTGTGAATAAAGACAGGTATGTATGCAGAAAAAAATGGGTTTTGACATAGTTTACTATGTTTGATATGAATCTTTAAGGCTTGGTCCATATGGTCTTGAAATATGCTGGGGAATGAACTCTCCTTACTAGAATGAGAGCTAATTCACTTGGTTATTAGTATTTTATCCAGTTTATACCGGGCTAGAATAGAAATAGTGCAGCTGCCTTTGATTGTCTTAATTGATATCTTGAAGTGGTACAAATGCTTTGCAAAGCTTTTTGCTCCAGATTACGTAATACGTATAGCAGGACATATATGCTTTTTATTATTGTGACTTCTAAACAATGGTAATTGATTTCTGCCTGAGTTTTTCATGATGTATTAACTTTTTCCTTTTTCTTGAAGTTGATAGTCAATGATAAGAGTCAGAATCTCAGGAGACTGCAGGCTCAGAGGAATGAACTTAATGCCAAGGGTAAGTTAGAAATAGTGCTTTGTTGGATTGCTTTTATGATCAAGAAATGAAGAGCAGAATAACCAAAATTGTAAATATTTTGGAAATTGAATATGGTATTTTTATTTATTTATTTATTTATTTATTTATTTATTTATTTATTTATTATATTTATTTATTATATTTATATACCGCCCTTCTCCCGAAGGACTCAGGGTGGTGAACAGCCAAGATCAAATACATAAATATAAAAATTAAAAACAATTTAAAACCAGATTAAATACTTTGGCCCACAATTAAAAACATCCCATTAAAATCCAATTTAAAATTTAAAACTATTAAAATTAGGCTAGCCCAGCTTGCTGGAATAACAAAGTCTTCAAGGCACGGCGGAAGGTGCGCAAGTCTGTGATCCTCCGTACCTCCGGGGGCAGCTCGTTCCAGAGGGCAGGAGCCCCCACTGAGAAGGCTCTCCCCCAGGGGGTCGCCAGTCGACATTGACTGACTGCACCCTGAGGAACCCCGCCCTGTGGGAACGTACTGGCCACTCTTTAAACAAGAGTGATAGTAAGACAAGATAATTATAATTATCTAGGCAAATGATAAATAAGTTTTTATATTATATCTCCTAAATAGCTAAAACCAAATTTATACTGCAGAGCACAATGGAATTGGTCTGCATATAGATTCATACACAGCACATGGTTTACTTGCTAAATAAGTTTTAATTAAAGATACCTTTACAGTCCTCAAATGTTTATACATATGAAGTTTATATGTTAACGTATGCATTTTATAAGCTAATAGAAATGTGATTTTGTAGGCAAGGATAGCTGAAGAGAATATCTTAGTTGATGAGTAGGAAATTATTTACTAGTAGTGTTCAAGAATCTGAATGCCAGTTTGAATACCAAGCCAGCTG
The DNA here is from genome assembly GCA_022577455.1 of Arizona elegans. Classification (NCBI taxonomy): domain Eukaryota; kingdom Metazoa; phylum Chordata; class Lepidosauria; order Squamata; family Colubridae; genus Arizona; species Arizona elegans. The sequence continues at coordinate 110,551,278 of JAKOOJ010000004.1, read as the reverse complement.
TCTTTATATTGTGTTGACTTTAAGTTTTACTCTACTGCCATCCATCCAATATGTTGATAACTTATTTATTGTTTAAATACTTTATATATTCTAGTACGCCTGCTTCGTGAGGAATTGCAGCTTCTGCAGGAACAGGGTTCCTATGTGGGTGAAGTGGTGAGGGCTATGGACAAAAAAAAGGTGCTCGTCAAGGTATGGTCTTCCTTGCACACTCTATCAGATATTTGGTCCCTCAGTTAGAAATAGACTGAAATATTAGTTGAGAATAATAGTGTTTAGTATTTTTTAATCTTTACAGCAAATGTATAGGATTAAAACACTTCTGCTCAAATCTTCACTTAGTCAAGATTGTTAAGATAAAATTGCTGGGGGGGAGGGGAAAAGAGAAGAGTTGCATGTATACCACACATAATCCTTGACTTGTAATGAATTATTTAGCAACCATTTGAAGTTACAACAGCACTGAAAAAATTACTTATGACTGGTCCTTGAACTTATGACTGTCACAATATATCCATGATCATGTGATCAAACTAGGTGTTTGGCAGCTGATATGTATTTATGATTTTGCAACATCCCAGGCTCATGTTATGTCCCATTTGCAATCTTCCTAGCAGCTTTCAAGAAGCAAAGTCAGTGGGAGAAGGCAAATTTGCTTAATAAAATGGCAAAAAAAGTTGTAAAATTGTGTGTAACTCACTTAACTACCTTGTTAGCAAGAGAAATTCTGGTCCCAGTTGTGGCCCTAAGTTTAGGATTGCTGTACATAGAGCATTCATGTAATAAATACTGTATACATCTTTATAATTCTCAGATCTTTGAGACAAATTGGTGGGACCATTGATAACAATGTTGTATTTGCGATGTTGGAATAAAATTGACAGTGACTAATCTAAATTTATGTAGGGTTATCATAGCAGCTGTAATGTTTAAATCAAAGATTACCTAGTTAGAAATTAAGCCTCTTAATGTAGTTTGTCACAGTATTGCAGGACAAGAGCAGCAAATATATTATTCGTTTATTTATTAGATCTTGCCCTTATTTCATAAGTAACTCAGATAATACGGTTTAATAGTGAACATTGAATGAATCCAGTTTAGACATGCCTTGCAAAATAAACTATCCTAAAATAATGGAGGGTTTTCTTTCTAGCTGTTTCATTTGCTTTGTAAAAGAAGCTATGAGCCAGCTGTTATACAGCTATACAAAAACAGCATTGCTTATTGACCTTAGCTTGTTGGCTGTTACAATACAAGAAATATATATTTTTTCCCAGTAGAGTTAATTAGCCATTTTGTATTTCAGGTTCATCCAGAAGGCAAGTTTGTGGTTGATGTGGACAAAAATATAGACATCAATGATGTGAGTAAGCTGTTTCTGGCTTTCTGAGGAGAAAGAAGGCCATAAAGTCTTTCGTAGATCCAGATTTGTGATTCCTCCCAGTGGTTCGTTAGAAACTAGACCTGCTTCCATTACTTATAATTTATTTTCCTCTTTACTGTCCAGGTGACACCAAACTGTCGTGTTGCTCTGAGGAATGATAGCTACACACTGCATAAGATACTACCAAACAAAGTGGATCCTCTGGTTTCGTTGATGATGGTGGAGAAAGTTCCAGATTCCACCTATGAGATGATTGGTGGTCTTGACAAGCAAATCAAAGAGATTAAGGAAGTGATTGAGCTTCCAGTTAAACATCCAGAGCTTTTTGAAGCTTTGGGCATTGCTCAACCAAAGGCAAGTGAAAAATGTTTCAAAGGGGCACACAGACCTTGAGAAATTGAAAGGATATAAGATAGGAATATCAGGTTAAGAGGAGCTATAGCATATGTTTTGTTTCAACTTCAACCCTTGGTATATACCCGTGTTGGCAAACTTATGGCATGAGTGCCAGAGGTGGCAAATGGAGCCCTCTCTGCTGGCACGCGCGTCGATGCCCAGGTCAGATCTCCATAAGGTTTCTTTCATGAGCTTGTTTCCCTGCAAACAAGGAAACAGAAGCTCGCGAAAGAAAAAGATCTTACCTCTTGCCACGCTGCCGGTGTTGGGATGCCCTGCCTCCCGCTGGCCAGCTGGTCTTCGGGTCTCTGCTGTGCATGTCTGTACATGTCTGCGCACATATCCATGTGTACGCATGTGCATGTCTGCTCGTGTACGTTTGCATGCACAGTTTGAGCACTTGGTGTCTAAAAGGTTTGCCCTCACTGGTATATATAGTCCAAAAATCTCAGTACCGAGATCTGAGAAATAATGTGCTTGAGATATTAGAGCACTATTCTGATTGTGTATATAATGGGCTAGGTGGGTTGAGGATCTCCATGTGCAATGTTCTCTGAAAAGCAATAGGTAGGCACGGTGATAATACATAATTCAATGGGTGTTTAGGCAAGCTTATTAGAAATTATTTCTTTGGGTATTTTTCTCTTAATTTATAGGTTAGGATATGCGTATAAGATTTAGACATCTAGAAAAGTCCTCTTAACCTTTTGTTCCTGGTATTCCTTATGTTTTATGGAGGAATTGAGAGAACTGAAAAGGGTCAAGAGACATCTACAATGCCACTGTAGGAAGATGAAGGAATCAAATCAAGAGCCACTATTGAGGCCTACTCTGTAAGGTTAAGAGTGGGTAAATGTCAGTATTTCTCCATTCTTACTGTGTCCATAGAGTGCTTCCTGATGACCTTGTTTAGTGTTTTCTGGATCCTCCTGGGTAAGGGAGCTTTAAAAGTTTACCTTCAGGCTATACTTAAGAATTTTCAGTGCATCCGATAGATAAAATCTATCTGGATTTATTCTCAGTTGGAGACAAAGCATGGTGCATGTGCTTTGGAGATGCCTGAGGAATGAATTTACTCAGTTATCTGGGAACACATTGATCCTCTTGGACCCAAGGAAGTGGACAGGGTTCTCAGAACTGTAAGTGTTGGCACCCTGTGAATTAGATCCATGTCCCTCCTGGTTGTTAAGTCTACCTGGGAGATGACGTGGGTGGGTCCTAGTGATGTTTAATTCATCCCTGAGGGAGGGGATATTGCTAGTACCACTTAAAATCGTGCTGGTACACCTTTTCAAAAACCCATTACCTGATCCCACCTTTCTGGATATTTTTGTCTCCCAACTTTCCTTTTTAAGAAAGGTGATTGAGAAGGTGATCATGATGCAGCTTTAGAGGATCCTGGATGATACAGATCGTTTACCCCTTTTAGTCATGTTTCAAGCTCAGAAAAGAGACAAAGGGCATTGGTCATACTTTTGGATGATCTCTAGCAGGAACAGGATGGAGCTAGTGAATTCATATGAACTCTACACTTCTCAATAGTCTTTGATATCACCACCCATGGTTTTCATTTAGTTCAGCTTCGGTGGTGGTGGTGGGGGGCACAATTTTATACTGCTTCACATTCTCCCTCCAAGGCTAATTTCAGTCAGTGTTGATAGGTCCAGCCTGCTGTTCCTGCTCAGCAGGGTACTGCAAGGCTTGGTGCCCTCTACTCTTTTTAACATTTTTAACTATTTAATATGGAGCTGCTAGATCAGACTATCCTTCATCATGGACTGAGGTATCAGTTCACAGATTCAGATGACGTATCATGCTTAATTCTCCTAGGATATATCTTTGTCCTGGGTGAATTAAATGATGTTGTGGATGCTGCCTACTGTGGTCTGGATAGGGAACACTGGGCTTCAATTGAACCCTAGTAAGGTGAACTGGCTGTGAGTAGGAGGCTCCTCTGTATCTAGGGAGATTACCATGTTTGGTCTTGGATAGGGTTGTCCTGTCCCAGACAGACCCGGAGTGTAATCTGGCGTCCTGGATCCATGACTCAGACTCAAATAGTGGCAGTTATGATTAGGAGGGCCTTTTGATTGGTAGTCTAGGAAGACCGCCTTCTCTGCTGTCTTATGGACAGAGGCAAGGTGGGGCTGCACTCTAGTAGCCTTTCGGAAGAACATCAAGACCTGATTCTGACAACTAGCATGGGGATCTTAGAGCAACATACAATCCTAGCAGTGGCTGGTGGCTTGAGGGCAGTCCATCTTTTTAACTTGTTACCTTTTCTTTTTATCTATGTATCTTGCATGTCTCTGTGGTTTTCATTTGTAAATCCACAAGATGGGTAGTGTATAAATTTGATAAATATTGCAATTGATTATAGGCACTTTGGAAAATGAATTGCTAATTGCTAAATGGTACTGAAGCTGATTCTTAATGAAGCACATCACTACTGCTCCAAAACAATGTGTTAAACTCATAGCCATCTTTCCATGCCTAAGTGCGCGTATGTATGCCTTGTTTCATTGAATAAGAATGAAAGCTGCCTACAGGGTGGGGTGCCAGCATACTGCATAAAGTCCCTGGTACATTCTTTGAATTTGGAACTCTTCTATATCCTCCACTAATCTTAAATTCTCTCATACAGGGTGTGTTATTGTATGGACCCCCTGGTACTGGAAAAACTTTGCTGGCCCGGGCTGTGGCTCATCACACTGACTGTACTTTCATCCGTGTCTCTGGCTCTGAGCTTGTGCAGAAATTCATTGGAGAAGGTAACTTTTGGGAAAGAATTATGTGGTCTGGAATTTTAATTTAATTTATCCAATTTATGCATTGCCCAACTTCCATCATTAATGTAGTTAAGTTAACTACACACAATTTTATGACCTTTTTGCTGCAGTTAAGTGCATCCAGTTTAATTCATGGACCATGTTTGTTGGAAGCTCCCTGGAAGGTTGCAGATGGTAATCACGTGACCATAGGATGATGCGAATGTAAATAAATGATGGCTGCAAGTGTCCAAATTTTAATCACATGAGCATGGGAGATGTTGAAATGGTTGTAAGAGCACATACTGGTCACAAGTCACTTTTTTCAGCACCATTGAAACTTTGAATGACTGTAAGTCAAGAACTACTTATAATTGGCATCTTGAATTGCACGTAGAAGCAGACTGGTAACTAGCGCAACTAGTGGAATGGAATTGTCACAAGGATATATTGAGGCATTACCAATGCCTTGGAAAGGAATTCAGGGATAGAAAATGGAATTAAAATTAGAACTGCAGCAAAATATTTAAAAGAATCCATGTTTGTGGAGGGATTAATGGAATTTGTTCTTCCAACCAGGGGCCCACTGTGGTCATTTCAGGGAGCTAAAGGAGTTAATATGCTTGATTTATGATGACAGGTGCAAGAATGGTACGTGAGCTGTTTGTCATGGCACGGGAGCATGCCCCTTCCATCATCTTCATGGATGAGATAGACTCCATTGGTTCTTCTCGCTTGGAAGGTGGATCTGGTGGGGACAGTGAAGTTCAGCGTACAATGTTGGAATTGCTCAACCAGCTTGATGGTTTTGAAGCTACTAAGAACATCAAGGTATGTTGAGAGAGGCGTGACATCAATAAGCTTTTGTTCACCAATTCTGCTAAGGTAGAATTTTTAAAATCTTGGTTACATAACAAAGCCATTGGGACTTCAGACATACAGTTCAGACTTTTGGAAGATTTTACAAATCATGACAAGCCAAAATGAAATATGTATCTTAGATAATTGCATATATGAGTATAAAATTATGCCACCAGTAAAAATAACAAGAGGGGATGGATAAAAAGAATTTGGATAGAGGAGGTGAGTTATATAAGACAGACTTGTAATAGCTCAAAAGACACTTTTTAGACTTGGGAGTGGGATAGGATCAATGTTCAGCTCAAAGCTATCTTTTTGCAGGTAATTATGGCAACCAATCGCATAGACATCTTGGATTCAGCCCTGCTTCGTCCTGGCCGCATTGATAGAAAAATTGAATTCCCACCTCCAAATGAAGAGGTAAGAGTGGGGCAGCTTTTCATTTGCTTCTTGTAATAGACTTTCTCCAATAAAGAGATGCTGGAATGTCCATCAGCTATACTGTATTGTACTTTCTATACTGTTTTGATTCCAATAGGCTCGTCTGGACATCCTGAAGATTCATTCTCGTAAGATGAATCTGACAAGAGGAATCAATCTGCGGAAGATTGCAGAACTAATGCCGGGGGCTTCTGGGGCTGAGGTCAAGGTAATGGGGAAATTCTGATTTAAAAAGCTGCTGTACCTTTTAAAGTGAATGATTTTTCTAAAAAAAAGTCATGGATTTATTAGAAATATGTGGGGAATATAGTTTTTCAACTTGTGAATAGGAGGTATATTGGCAAATATTTTCCTGATATTTTTATGCTATTCAAGTGTTATTTTGACATTCTGCTGTGCAAAACTTTTTCAATACTGAAGAGACCATTATTTGCATGGTTCTTTTTTGTGACCAGTGAAAATGAATGTTGGTGTTAAAACATATAATTGCTAAATGTTTCAAAAGAAGAATTAGTGCTTGAATTAAAATTAGCACTTTATGCATACATATAATTAAAAATCTCTGCACTCTTAGCATTAGGAACAATTGTATTGTTTTTAGATGAGGCAAAAGATGGTCTGGCTGAGCTCTATGTTCACTTGATATTTGAGTGGAACAGGACATACTATATTGTACAAATTTGTGTTGCAGGGTGTATGTACAGAGGCTGGAATGTATGCATTGAGAGAGAGGAGAGTACACGTAACTCAAGAAGACTTTGAAATGGCTGTAGCAAAGGTACTGTTGGTGATTGATATAAGAGACAAAGGAAATACCCAATATATACAGCTGCCTTCCCTAACGAGTTTTTCTTATATATTGAATTATAATGCTTTTAATTTTGTTTCAGAATATCCACTGGGCATGCTAACTGTGTGTGATAAAAGTATCGCTGGATTTAGGATGACAGTTAGGATTGGAGTTTCTGACAATAAGTGATAAGGTCATAAAACACGGTTGCATCACTTAATGATGGCCATCTTTGCAGTCCTGGTTGCCAATGTTAATTGAATCCTGTAGTCATTAGACAAGGCAACCATGGGAAACCAGCAGGAACTTGTAAGTCCTAGACTGGCAGGCACATAAGAGTGGAAGAGAGTGCACGCAGGGAAAGTTAACGATGGTGAGTTGGGTGGGTCAGGGGAAGTGCACAAGAGACATGGGATAGGTCAGGGAGAATGCAAGGGGGTGTATTTGCCTTCATTGTGTACAAGAAGTGTAGATCAAGGTCGATGTGCACAAGCAACATGGGTCAGGTGCAGGAGGGGATGTGACAGGCACAAGTCACTGCAAATGGCCAGCCCAAGCATAGAATGGCTGTGGATTATGCACGGGTAAGAGAGACATACCACAACAACTTTTGATCTCTGCTGGCTTCTCCATAAATTTCTGTGGAAGCCAGCATGAAATGATGCAAATGGTGATTATGCGATCAATCTTAAGTGTGAATTAATTGCCCACACCAGTCACATAATCATAGAGGGCTGGCAAGTCATAACTACCATTTGTTCAGTACAATCATAACTGAATGATTGGTGAATAAATAATTAGGGTGATTATTAAAATTGTAACTGAGTACTACTTGTGGTTAGGAGTGACTAACCAGAACTGCCTTAGAGAAGCTGTAGCATTTAATAGTGGGAATTCTCAAAAGTTGAATTACTTAAATTCAACTATTACTGACATTTAATTGGCTAGGTGAGTGATAGCAGACTTAAATCAAAAACTCCTGCATTTTTATTAATATAGTATAATGAAGGTAACTTGAAGGTACAACTTTATAATGGAATTAATGTTGAGAGTTTTTTGGTTAGGGAGAGATAATAAAATATACGGATTTAAACAGCCAGCTTAGTGGTAGAAGAAAGCTTTTAAGAAGCTGCAATTTATGTATTACTTCATGCTTTGTTTCTCATGCTGCTTCTCCCTTGGCAGGTTATGCAAAAAGACAGTGAGAAGAACATGTCCATCAAGAAGCTCTGGAAATAAAAAAAGTTGCTGCTGTTTCATCAAGTTATTTCCTATTATGTCATTTACTTGTTTTTCATGTAATAAAACAATATAAATGATTGTAAATGGAAGAGGGGGAAAGGGTTTTTTTTAGAGTTTGTTCAGCTTTTCAGCAATGAAATTAGTTTATAAAACCAAATGAATTGTATGCTTTCTCACTGGAAGCATTTTAGGAGATGAGGTCCTCCTAAAAGCCTGGTTAAATCTGAGGTAATACGTCTTTGAAACAGCATTTGCAGTTCTGTTTTCAAGTTTTTGTACTTCTACTCTAATTTGTAGCTTGGAAAGGTACATGTTAGATATGTGTGCAACTTGATCCAGAACTAAATATTCTGTATCACTCTACTACTTTATGCTACTCCAGGACAATTCTGGAAGTAACTTCCAAACCAGCCTAGTGTAGAAAACAAGAAGAGTCTGTTCCTGGGTTGAAAATTTTTGTGCTTATCAAATGGTGGTAAATATATTGAAATTGTTATAATCAAGTTTAAGGAGGAGGGATAAAAACTGCTTAGGGAGAATGTCTTGAAAAAAAATTTAAGTTTGTGATATTAAAAGAACTCATTAACATTTTACTAAAGGTCCCCTGACTAGCTTATTTTGATGTCTTCAAAGAAAGAAGTGGAATTGCATCTATGAATAGAAACAGTTAACTAAACTTTATGAAGTGAAAATTGTACCATAACAAAAATTTAACTAAATAATTATTATTGTGAATTTTTGGAAGTAGTCCTGCCAATTAAACTTTGTAATTTTGAGATAGAGAACCTGCTTCCCCATCCTGTTCCCCCTCCCCTCCAATAAACTAAGCAGTTGCGACTATTTATTGGGCTGTTTTTGTTAAAAATTACAAACGTGTGTGTGCAGTATATCAGGACATGCAATTGTTCGGAGACTAAGAACGAAGTTTAGTGGATTTACAGCAAAATCTAAGCTTTAAGGGAAGAGGCTTCTTAAGGCATCCTTGAACTATGTGGTCAAAAGTAATAATAAAAGTTTCATGTAGTGTGCCGTTGTAAATGCGGATGAGTTCCGAATGTGTTACTGAACAATAGTTTGGAAGTACTGGTCTTTTTAACAAGTTCAAAGTAGTCTTATCATTACATTCAGAACCAACTGGATATGTGTTGCAATCAGACACAAAACTAGATGATTTCATGCATTCAATATAGTTAGAATTGTTTCCTTTTAAATATTCTGCATATGAAAAATAATTTTGCAGTTTACATTGGGATCCCAACCCTCAGGCCAGGGCCCATTACTGGGCAGTGAACCATTTGGAACTGGGCCGTGGAAGTGATGGGTGAATGCGCATGTGCACAACCCCACTTGCATAAGCAACAGGCAAGCATGTGTTCCATTTGTGAGAGTGCATATATGTGCTTGCTAGCCACTCCTGTGCATCCATCCCCTTCCCCCTGCTTGGTCCACAATGCTGGAAAGGTTGGGGAACTCTGGACCAATAGGGCACAGTGCTGCTCAAGGGATATGCAGTGTAACCTCATATCTTCCTAATTTATAGTATTTTTCATTTTAAAAATTTCCATTTAACACACTAGCCAGTGTACCACATGCTTTAATCAGTGTCTCCAATATCCTAAGGAACTGAAAAACAAGATTTTTAACACCAGTTGCTGCTAAAATGTATTTTTATTTTTAAAAAATTAACATAGAAATTGGTAACATACTTGCTTATAGGTAAACATCCCATCGCTTCTACTTAGCCAAACTATATCCAGGGGCAGGCCAGGAAGCAGGGAGATAATCTTAGGACGATTTAAGTGCTGAGGGCCCAAAAGTCTGGAAAATGAAGGCACTTGAAGGAAGTTAGAAAAGATTGAGGAAATTACTACTTACTTCCTATGGCTGGTAGTCCCAGGAATGTTTCCTCTAGCATTGTAACCTTGTCGTAAAATACACTCTCCACTGTTCTAAATCACACACACACAGACACATATATATATATTAATGAGAAATGATAGTTAACAGCATAGCACTATTTGAGCACTCACCTCCCCCCCTTTGTGATATTGTGGAATATCAATTGCATAGGGTGGAATAAAGGCCACCACCAAGTATACATTAACAAACTTTCTACAAGAAACAAAACTGTACCCCAGCTCAACAAAAAGATAGTGCAAAGATTAAATGCCAGGAAAACTGGCAGGAATGGACACAAGCTTTGGTTAAAAGTGAGCAGCAGATTCCTGCATTGCAAGACTGCAAAAGCTCTGCTAAGAGGTAGAAGCAACTCAAAACAAAAATTCCTAGTGCCCCAAAGGCAAAGCACATATGAAGGACAGGTTTGGATGAGGGAGAACTCCCTTCTCTCTGCTGAAGGACACCTTATATGAGTCCATACAGAGTATTGAACACAATATGCAATGGCAGCAGAATCCCCACCCCACCCCATCTTCCAAGAGGAAAGGACAAGGACTGTCTGCCTATTGGTCCATTCCAAAGTACCAGGAAGTGTGGAAGAACTGCAAAAGAAGACAGCCCTAAGTAAGGCGAACACCAAGCACTTGTTCCAGTTCTTGTCTGCGCTGCTGAACCTGAAAGACAGAAAACCATTATCGAGATAGATGAGAGTCACAAATACGTATTTGGTTCTTTCCTTACAGTAGTTTGAAGAACTCCTTTTAAGTGCTCTAATTGCCATTTCAGGATAAATTATAGGGGCCCCACCAAATATAACATTGGACATAAATTATAATTGTTTCAGCAAAAATTAATGGGAAAAGTTGTTATGCACTTCTACAAAGGAATTCCATGGGAAAGCAAAAAACGGAAGTCAAATATAAGAAGGAAAGCACGTTAATCAGCTTTGAAGTCTGCACTGAAAGAGTGACTGCACTTTGAAGACTGCACTGCATTAAAAATAGAGTTCTATGTTCACTCTGCCTCGAAATCAGGAAAAAATGTTAATTTTTTAAAAAGTTACACTGAATTATGCTCTCCTACCTTTGCAAAGATATGTCGTCCAACAGCCTCTTGCATCCATGGTTGCTGATAGAAATCAGCCCGTCTCTCTTCTTCTGGGTTCCCAGCCACATCTGTGATGATCTAAGGCAAAATGGAGGCATGGAAGAGGGAATTGTGGAATGTTTAATATTATGTTCCAAAACAACTCCACTGAGACTTGGTCATACTGAAATTTAGCTAGTTATGAATATTATAAACTTGGCTAGATTTCAATCTAATTCAGAAGCTCCAGGAAGATTGAAAAAAATATGAAGAAAGGGAGGCACTGATATACCTAGATTATATTCCACCCTAAAAATAATATATCCCAATAATTTATTAATATTGGGCAGTCAGATGCATTTGAAGAATAAACATGTTATCTCTATTTTATTTCTTCCTTTCCATTTAAAATGCATCTTTCCCAGTCAATGGAATAAATTATCTATTTTACATATTTTCCTTTCTTCAAGATATGAAAAAACTCAGGGGAAGGAAGGATTACTTCAAGCCTCATATAAGAGTAAACAAAACATGTAAACAAAAAAGGAACTAATTTCTATCCATGTAGCATGAATTTCAAAATGTAAGGGTAATTGACAGATTAATTTGTATAATTTTGATTGTTAGTCTTAAAGGAACTGAATATTTGAATTCAAATTCAAATAAAGGGCTGTAAAATTATGGAAGCATTCAAGTAATTCCACATGCACAATTATGCTAACAAGCCTGATTTAATTCAATGTTGCTTACTTTGGGGTATACATGTATGGAGTTATTTACCCCCTGCATAAATCCTTCATAGTCATCCAAATACTTACCTTCAAATCTCTCTGTTGAGATCTGATCCAGTCCTGAATAAAATCCTGAGGATTATTACTAAAACTCAGCATAAAATCTCGTTGTGTCTTCAACTGATTAATAGATTCGATTGTTTCATGAATCTGTACAAAAATACAAAAAGTGCCTTATGAAGAAGAGCAAAAATGCCACAACTGAGTAAGTCTGGAAACAAACACAAATCTAACCCTCTAAAACTGTGTTAATAATATGGGAGTCCCAAGATTTGGAGGTATATCTATACTGCCTAGAACAAACAAGTAATGACCATCGACCAGTAGTCTTCAAACCCTGCAACAATGTATAGCACCAGCTACTATTTTAAATCAATGCATTTGATAAAGATTCTGGAGTAGGAAACAAACAGGAGAAAGGAATAGAGACACAAACACAATACTGAGAAATATGAATGGATGATATTAACAGATTAACAGTTGGAAGGGACCTTATAAGTCATCTAGTCCAACCCCCTGCTCAAGGAGGAGACCCTACACCATTTTTGACAAATGGCAGTCCAATCTTTTTTTGAAAGTCTCAAGTGATGAAGCTCCCACAACTTCCAAAGGCAACTTCTGTTCCATTGGTTGATTGTTCTCATTGTCAGAAAGTTCCTCCTTATTTCTAGGTTGAATTTCTCCTTGCTCAGTTTCCATCCATTATTCCTTGTCTGGCCTTTAGGTGCTTTGGAAAGAGCTTGACCCCATCTTTTCTGTGGCAGCCCCTCAAATATTGGAAGATGGCTATCATGTCTCCCCTGGTCCTTCTCTTCACTAGACTAGCCATGCCCAGTTCACGTAACCGTTTTTCATATCTTTTAGCCTCCAGTCCCCTAATCATCCTGGTTGCTCTCCTCTGCACTTTTTCTAGAGTCTCAACATCTTTTTTTATAGTGTGGTGACCAAAACTGGATGCAGTACTCTAGGTGTGGTCTTACTAAGGCTTTAAAGAGTGGTATTAGTATCTCACTTTATCTTGATTGTATCCTTCTGTTAATTTAGGATTGCGTTGGCTTTTTAGCTACCGCTGCACACTGCTGGCTCATATTTAGCTGATTGTCCACTAAGACACCAAGATCCCTCTCGCAGTCATTGCTATTAAGCCTGGTTTCCCCCCGTTTATATGGTGAAGCTATCTATCCCACTTTTTTCTAGCTTACGAAGAAATAGCTTGTGGTCTACTTTGTCAAATGCCTTGCTGAAGTCTAAGTATATTATGTCCACAGTATTTCGCTGGTCTACTAATTTAGTCACTATGTTGGGTGGCCTATAGTATACATTTATGACTATGTCATTCTTTTTGTCTTTTATGTTGACCCATATGCATTCTAGGAGGTTTTCGTCTTTGGTTTCATGCAATTCTATAGCAATTTAGTGGTCCTTTACATACAATGCAACTCCACCTCCTCTTTTATGGGGTCTGGTTTTTTTTGAAGAGTTTGTATCCTTCTATCAGTATGTTTCAGTCGTGGGTTTTGTCCCACCAAGTTTCTGTTATTCCTACTATGTCATATCTACCTTCGGGTATTAATAGTTCAAGTTCACCCTGTTTATTCCCCAGACTTTGTGCATTTGTATATAGGCACTTGAGGTCTTTATGCCTGACTCTGGGTATGCTTCCTATGTCTCCTATTTGGTATTTGAGTTTGTCTTCCTTCCCATCCCTCCTTACTTCATTATTTGCCTTGCTTTCAAGGAGTTTTTGTTTAGAATTAGACCCTGGAGATCCTAAAGACTGATCACCCTCTCCCCTCAATTTTAGTTTAAAGCCCTCCTGACAAGTTGAAACGTTTTCTGAAAACACTCTTTCTAGTCTTTGTGAGGTGCAACCCATTCCTTGCCAAAAGTCTATCTTGGAGGTGTGAGAACACTAACTTTCTATTGTCCCTAGACAACATGGTGAGTAGGAAAGATTAAAGAGAAAGAATACAAATTATTTTTATTTCTTTTTCTAATTTTGATTTTTCCTTTGCTTTCTTTGTACTGTCATAATTTTTAAATGTCAAAATGGCACAGAATTTACTCACCCCTTTACTGATGTTTTTCTAAGTTCCAGCAACAGGAAGATAACGGAAATTCAAATTTTGAAAATCCATTTAAAAGGGAAAGGTAGTTATATGGCATGCAGTGTAAATCAGGCACTAAATACTTACACTTCCTTTGTTTGGATCTTTACAATTAAAGATATAAAATACTACACACACACACACACACACACACATATACACACACAAAATATAATTCTAGTTTTAATGTTTTTATATTTCTTTTTCTTTCTGCCACTAATTCCAAAAAAAGATTCTAAGTTGTTTAAAACAATGGTGAAGTAAACTGGAATTAAAAGAAAACTGCAAAACAATTGCCTATTGCAGGGAAGAGATTTCTGACATTATTATTCTGCAGAAAGCCTCTGGGAATTGATGGTGTAGTAGAGCCCCTCCCTGAGGTAGGTAATTATTATTTTGTGTTTTGGTTACTTGCAAGCTGCTTATAATTTCTTTTGTAACTGGATAGGATTTAAATTGCAGAAATAAAATTAAGAACAGTAATATTGCACCACTGAAAATATGTCACTAAATTGTGGCAATGAGACTTCAAACATGGGATTGTTTGCTTCCCACTTCCCTGTTCTAGTTTAAAATCCTCTATTTATTCATCTGCTGTTCCCGAGGGCAGTCTGTTTTTTCATTCTCAAACATAGATAGAAGACACAGCATATGAGAAAGTTTTCCACGACAAGTATGATTTTGTGAATGCTGTTGGAATAACTAAATCTTCCTAAAGGGACTATATTCCTAAATATAGCATCATGCACACTACATTATTCCCCAAGCTAAGAAAGGTTAGTCTTTTTCCTACCACACAGTTGATAATGAGCTACCTTGATATCCAGGGAAGCAATTTCTTGCTGATTAGTTGTGGAGGCCAAGAAGTTGCTCATTTGGGCTTTCAAGGGGTCATCTACTTCCACATCAATGTCATAACAGGCTGTTTTCTTTTGATCGTTAGGGTCCACACTAGATAAGTCAAGACAGGAGGGTATGTTAAGAGGTGAGGTATTCTTTCTCAAAGTTATGCCTTCACCATCATGTCATACAGATTAGTATAAGGATTACTTTCTCTCTTACACTACCCCAGAAGTCTTCTAAAGAGGTGATACAAATCATACAGATTAGTATAAGGATTACTTTCTCTCTTACGCTACCCCAGAAGTCTTCTAAAGAAGTGATACAAATCTGAAATGTAAGTATTTCTTACAGCAAATAGAATGTGCAAATTGGAGCAGCTCCAGGAATTGGATATGCATCACAAAATATTTTGTTTAAAATATGTAAATATTGCCTTTCCTGCTCTCCTGTGGTGGAAGCCCTGACTGAATAGAATAGAATAGAATTCTTTATTGGCCAAGTGTGATTGGATACACAAGGAATTTGTCTTGGTGCATACACTCTCGATGTACATAAAAGAAAAGATGCATTGTCAAGAGTCATAAAGTACAACACTTACAACTTAAGTGATAGTCATAGAGAACAAATAAGCAATCAAATCACATTAGGAAACAGTCAATATAAATCTTAAGGATACCAGCAACAAGGTTATAGTCATACAGTCATAAGTGGGAGGAGATGGGTGATAGGAATGATGAGAAGATTAATAGTAGTGCAGACTTAGTAAATAGTTTGACAGTGTTGAGGGAATTATTTGTTTAGCAGAGTGATGGCATTCGGGGAAAATGTTCTTGTGTCTAGTTGTTCTGAAGGAGAGGAGGCCCTGATGGGATACTTAAAAGACATTCCAGCTTAGAGTCTATTTGGGGGAAGAAATGTTTGAGGTCAAATCCTTAGGTCTATATCTGCTGTTTCCCAAGGGAAGGCAGATGGTCTGCTAAGATAACAATACTGATTGGTGATCAACAATAAAAATATCTATTTGACTCTTTCTCAGAGCTGTTCTAATTGCGTTCACCTGACAGCTCAGGAGAGTTTGCAAATGCAAAAGGATTATTAAAAAACTAGATAACAGAAACAGAAATTAATAATCAGAATAAAATAAAACATGAAACGACTTAAAGTTTTAAAGTTTTAAGGTTTTAAAGTTAGATGAATTAGAGACACCTTGAAATTCAAAAGGTTACTAATAGAATAATAATACAGATATAAATAAAGATAAATTTCTCCAGAGATAAGAAATGTTTCCCAGATAAGCAGTGATATTATTCTAATTGTCCAGATTAAACACCTTCTCTATCTTCAATTTATAAAGTGTTTTATTTTAATAGGCATTTCTATGAAGCACACCAATACTATTTCTAAATGAGAACTCAGAAAATATACAGCTTGTCAAAGATCCAGTGTAGAGGTTAAGATTCCAGAAGGCACTCCAAACTCAAGTTTTAATGAACAAATGTGAATACTACTGTGTTTCCTAGAAAATAAGACCCTGTCTTATATTTTTTTGAACCCTGAAATAAGCGCTTGGCCTTATTGCCATGCGCTCAAAAGCCCGATTGGGCTTACCAGGGGATGATTTATTTTGGGGAAAACAGGGTATGTATATGGATGCAGTTGGTATCAACTGAGGGTGTAATTAGGTTGTTCCCTAATCATTTCTCTTATAATATCAATCTTACCTGATAACGTGATTGATAACAATAGGATCTGGATGTTGTAAGAGTCCTGCCAGTTTCATTGGAATCTCAGAAAATCTCATACGGCTGCAGTTAAAGATCTAAAATGAAGCAAGAAGACAAACTTTAGTAATTCCAAAGGAATAACATCTGGAGAAATAGGTGGGCTCAAAGTCAGCCCATTCTAATTGTAAGGATCAGATCTATACTGTGATAAGCACTAATCTACAGGCAGTCTTCAACTTATGACCACAACTGAGCCCAAAATTTCTATTGCATTGTGAGACATTTGTTAAGTGAGTTTTGCTCCATTTAACAAATTTTCTTGCCACAGTTGTTAAGTGAGTCAATGCAGCTGTTAAATTAGCAACATGGCTGTTATGTAAATAGGTTTGTTTGGCGGGAAGTTCAAATTAACTGACCCTCAGCTGATTGGCTGACCACCACAGCTGCAAGGTATATAAAGGGAGCTGGCTCCCCAGGTCGGTTGCTGGAGTCTCACCCTATAATAAAGAGCTGTTGTCACTTACTACTCTGGCTTGCTGCGTCCTCATTCACCCAACTTAACATTGGCGACGAAGGTGGGATTTTGAGGCCAGAAGCAGAGGAGAGCTGAAGCCACACGCAAAAGAGCTGAAGCCACACTCAAAGGAGCTGAAGCCACGTTCAGAAAAAGGGGACCCGAGACCGCATCTGAATCCAGCCAGGCGAGCGAGCGGAACACAGGAGAATCCCGAAACGATGTCTGCCTATACCCCGCCAGCGCCTTTCGACCCCAAGGAAGAGAAGTGGGGATCCTACATGTCCCGGTTCGAGTGCTTCATGGTGGCAAACGACATGCAAGGGCTACCGGACGTTCGGAAGAAAGCCCTATTCCTGAGTCACTGTGGGCCAAGGGTTTTCGACACAGCCGAAGCATTGTCGGAGCCAAATTCGGTCCACAACATTTCCTGGTCGACGCTACAGACCCTGCTGAAGGACCACTATGCACCAACGCCATCGAAGTACGTGCAGCGCTACGAATTCCGGCAACGGCTCCAGCAGGAGGGAGAATCAATCAGCGAGTACGTCGCTGCCCTGCGTAAGGCCGCAACCCACTGTGAGTACCGAGACCTGGATGAGATGCTCCTAGAGCAACTAATTTGCGGAGTGAGAGATAGCCGGCTCCAGAGGAGGCTGCTTGCGAGGTCAAACCTGACTCTACTCATCGCGCTAGACGAGGCCAGGGCGCAAGAGTCGTCAGTAAAGGCCGCCGAGAGATTGAAGAGCTCCCACTTAACCAAAACAACGCAGAAGACGGCGCCAGTGCATCGAGAGGCTGTAAGCACCGCCAGCGAGGGGGAGTCGGAAGAAGAGGTCTACCGCACCGAGCAGTCCCGCACAGCCCGCAGAGAGCCCAGAGACGGATGCGCCAGCTGCGGAGGGTCCCACTCACGACAAAACTGTAAGTTCAGGGACGCCGTTTGCCGTTCCTGTGAGAAGAGGGGCCACATCGCTAGAGTCTGTAGGTCAAAAACACACCAGAGCTACAGACCACGTGGCCAAACGGCCCAATCCGAGACGGCGCCACACCGAAGGCCCAACAGGGACGGCGGAAACCGGAAGGGCGCGAAATTTGAAGACGCTGGGGCCTACACCATTCGCATCGAACGGACCTGCACCTCGCCCGGAGAAAAGACCTACACCACGGTCGAGATCGAGGGACGGGAGTGCCAGATGGAGATTGACACGGGATCGCCGATATCCATCATGTCTTGGGAAACCCTAAAGAGAGTCATCCCCAGCGCACACAAGCAACAGCTCCAGCCACAGCTTCGCAGACTGAAGGATTACCAAGGGAACCGCATACCCGTCGAAGGCAGAGGCGAGTTCCAAGTCCAGTACGGGGAGTTTACCGAGAAAATGCCCCTCACCATCGTCAGAGACAACCTTCCCAGCCTCCTGGGCATGGACTGGTTTAGAGCCCTAGGCATGGGATTCACTGGAGTAAGGAACGTTCGAAGCACCCTGAAGGAAGACCTGATGCAGGAGTTCCAGGACGTGTTCGACGAGAGGCTTGGCAAGTATGTGGGGACCCCGATTTCATTTAATCTAGACCCCAACATCGCACCCATCCGCTTAAAGCCCAGGCGTGTACCATTTGCCCTGAAGCCCAAAATAGACATTGAGCTGGATAAATTGATCAAACAAGGGGTGCTCGTCCCAGTCGACCACGCCAAATGGGAGACCCCAATTGTGACACCGGTCAAGCCGGACGGATCAGTGCGCATATGCACTGATTATAAATGCACAATCAATAAGGCCCTGCAACAGAGCGCCTATCCAGTGCCAGTCGTTCACCACTTGTTGCATTCCCTGGGCCCCGGCAAGATATTCGCAAAACTCGATCTTGCGCAGGCTTACCAGCAGCTGCCAGTAGATGGCACTACCGCAGAGGCACAGACTATCGTAACCCACAGAGGGGCCTTCAAGTGCACCCGTTTGCAATTCGGAGTAAGCGTGGCCCCCGGACTGTTCCAAAGTACCATGGAACGGCTTCTACAAGGGATCCCCGGGGTGGTGCCTTATTTTGATGACATGCTCATCACCGCGGACAATGAGCAGCAGCTAAGAGAAAGGCTGAGGGAGGTCCTAAGGAAATTCAGGGACGCGGGACTCAGAGTAAAATGCAATAAATGCATGATCGCAGTCCCCTCAGTCGAATTCCTGGGATACAGAGTAGATGGCACCGGCATACACCCCACAGAGAGCAAGATCAGGGCAATCAGAGAAGCACCCACCCCCAAGGACAAGGCAGGGTTACAGGCCTTCCTGGGACTATTAACTTTTTACGCCATCTTCCTCAAAGACAAGGCAACAGTGGCAGAACCCCTACATAGACTGTTAACCAAGAAAGCCATGTGGAAATGGGGGGAGGCTGAAGACAGGGCATTCGCCGGCATTAAGAAACTACTATCAGCTGAAAGCTTCTTGATTCAATACAACGCAACGCTTCCCCTTGTTCTAGCATGTGACGCGTCCCCATTCGGGGTGGGAGCCGTCCTGAGCCATAGACTCCCGAATGGCCTGGAAGCACCCATCGCATATTACTCCCGAACTCTATCAAGTGCCGAGAGAAATTACAGCCAGCTCGACAAGGAGACCCTCGCCGCCGTTTCGGGAGTAAAGAAATTCCACGAGTACTTGTTTGGGAGGGATTTTGAGCTAATCACAGACCATCGACCACTCCTGGGTCTCCTCGCGGGAGATCGACCAACCCCGGCAGCACTGTCGCCCAGGATGACACGCTGGGCCATCTTCCTCGCAGCATACTCCTATCGCCTGGTACATCGACCAGGGGCGAACATGGGCAACGCAGACGCACTCAGACGATGCCCAGTACCCGATACCCTAGAAGACCCCACACCCGGCATCCCCATCCTGCTGATAGACGTTTTGGACTCTGGGCCCATAACATCAGCCGAGGTTGCAAGAGCCTCAACCAAGGACCACGTGATCCGGACAGTCGCAAGTTGGGTCATGAGGGGGTGGCCGGAAAAGATTGGGAGCGGGGAATTTAAACCGTTTGCGGGAAAACGAGACGAATTGACAATGCAAGGGGGTTGTTTACTATGGGGCGATCGGGTTGTTATTCCCTCACGCTTAAGGGAAAAGGTCTTAACGTTGTTGCATGAGGGGCACCCTGGGATTGTGAGAATGAAGGGGCTAGCCAGGAGCTACGTCTGGTGGCCCAGCATGGATGCAGACATTACAGAGTGGGTGGGGAGATGTCAGCCCTGCCAAGAGTCCAGATCAGACCCGCCAACGGCACCCGTGAGGGAGTGGGAAAGGCCCCAGGGACCCTGGTCCAGAATACATATTGACTTTGCAGGCCCATTCCATGGACAGACCTTCATGGTCGTCGTAGACGCATTCTCCAAATGGCTGGAGATCAAGCTAATGAAGGCCACTACCACCGACGCAACCATCAGAGAGCTAAGACAATTATTCGCCACACATGGGTTACCGGACATCCTAGTGTCAGATAACGGGCCACAGTTCACCGCAACACAGTTCGAGGGGTACTTAGCGGGACTGGGGATCAGACATGTCCTTTCTGCCCCGTTTCACCCGGCTAGTAACGGACAGGCGGAGAGATTTGTGAGGTCAGCAAAGGAGGCCCTCTCACGCTTAAGCCCCGGAGACTGGCAGGAAAGGGTAGACAAATTCCTAATAGCCCAGCACTCCACACCCTGTACAGCCACAGGCCGAAGCCCGGCCGAACTACTAATGGGGCGGAAACTCCGGGGAGTTCTAGACAGACTAAACCCCAATTACTCCCCAGAGGTCTTCAAGGGGGGGGGGAAAAGGAAACTTAGAGAGTTCACCATAGGAACACCGGTACACGCTAGAAACTATGGACAGGGCCCACTCTGGGAGGCCGGAACAATCACAGAAATCACAGGCCCCAAGTCATACAGGGTAGACATGGGGGACGGGAGAGTTTGGCGCAGGCACATTGATCAATTACGAAAAAGAGTAACCACAGACACCGAAGACACACCAGACGACCCCATCTCCGACCACGACTACCAACCAGAAGCACAAACCACTAGCCCGAGTAGAGCGGAGGACTTAGCTGAGGACTCTGGTATCCAGCGCCGCCCCGTCGAGGTAGTCCCAACAGCAGGAGAAGTCGCCGCCCACGAAGAGGTCCCGGAGGCCTCATCGGCGGAGCAGGGAGAAACAGAAAGTCCCTCCGACCTGCTCGACGCCGCCCCTCCGACTGAACTGCGCAGGTCAGCTAGGACTCGCACACGCCCTAGTCACCTGAGAGACTTTGTATGCAAATAACACCCCAAGTGACTTCTGGGAGGGGAGGAGTGTTATGTAAATAGGTTTGTTTGGCGGGAAGTTCAAATTAACTGACCCTCAGCTGATTGGCTGACCACCACAGCTGCAAGGTATATAAAGGGATCTGGCTTCCCAGGTCGGTTGCTGGAGTCTCACCCTATAATAAAGAGCTGTTGTCACTTACTACTCTGGCTTGCTGCGTCCTCATTCACCCAACTTAACAATGGCTGTTAAAGTGAATCTGGCTTTGCTTGTCAAAAAGTTGCCAAAGGTGATCACATGACATTGGGACACTGTAACCATCATAAATATGAGTGAGTTGCCAACAGTCTGAATTTAGATCGTGTGACCAAAGAGATGTTGCAATGGTCGCAAATGTGAAAAACAGTCATAACTCACTTTTCTCAGTGCTATTGTAACTTTGAACAGTCACTAAATTAACTGTTGTAAATCGAGGACTACATGCACTGATTTTTTAAAAAAATATTCTAAATATTCAT
Organism: Arizona elegans; assembly: GCA_022577455.1. Taxonomy (NCBI): domain Eukaryota; kingdom Metazoa; phylum Chordata; class Lepidosauria; order Squamata; family Colubridae; genus Arizona; species Arizona elegans. The sequence goes on along the minus strand of JAKOOJ010000004.1, from coordinate 110,529,618 downwards.
GAGTGTACCTATTCATGCTGAATTACTGTTATTGTTTACAATCTGCCCGGCTGATTGGATCTTGCAGGATCAGTGCACTGGGCTCCTTCAATTAACAATGTCCTTCATCAAGACTCCGAAATATGCCTTCTCTATAGCACTGCCTATCTTCTGGAATGAAGCCTGCACTCTTCTGTGATTTAGAAGAGCCCTGAACACCCGGCCTTTCCCCAGAGGGACACTGCTTCATTTTCATCCAACCAGTCATTCTTTCCACTTTCCACTCTTTTTTCATCTATTTTCTATCTTTTGGTTGCTTTTCTTTGTTTTGATTGTTCTGCACCAGCCAGTACATGCATGCATTGGCTGCATGCATGTACAATAACAACAACAGCAATAATGCGAACTGAGTAACAAAATAGTGGACTTCCAATTATTTTTAAACAATATAATTAAAACTTATCTGAAGTGAGTCTGACAGTCTAGTTCATGGGTGTCAAACTCGTGGCCCATGGGTTGATGTGTCATGCGCTGGCTATGCCCACCCACAGTTTTAGCGAAGGGGGAGGGGAAAGTTGTGATATGTCATGTGACGACAACATGTTGTTGCGAGTTTGACACCCCTGGCTTAGTTTGTTAATGTATTAGCTCTTCAAGCTTGCAAGATTGAAAATCTGCAATTTATTATGCTTCCGTTACACTATTTACAAATTGATGGGAATAGAACTAAGCAATGGATATGAACTTGGGAAGATATAACAGATACAAAATCAGGAACTGAGAAGCAGAATTATGTGTGAACTGAAATTCCAGTTCCCAAACATGAAACCTGCTTAGCCCCCGGCTTCCAATTTTATTTCTTGAATATAGTTGCTAATACTTAATGTTCATATTATGCACATGTGCAAAGAATCATATGCAATGTAAGCAATACATAATCAACACCAAGATGGATTACAGACTATTGACCAGCTTGTGGTTAGTATTGATAAGGAGTGAAGCTAAATTTAAGGCGGTTTGTGAAAAACCTCTTCATTTAATAAAATATCCTGAACAGCAGAGACATACTGACCTGGCGGAAGTAGCGGTTGCAATTGATATATTCTTTCTCATGACTGTCCTGGAGTTTGTTATATTTGATATAGAGCCACAGGGCCTGCATTATGCTGGCACGAGTCTGGGTATGGACACCAAGCAAGCGAGCCAGACGCGGATCTAGCTTGTATTGAGGAGGCTGAAATGACAATGTTGCTTCATTAACATATCTGCTGTCCTTTTTTTTTTTTTTTTTGCAATCCCAACCCCCTTTTCAATTTCTTATCTATTTTCTGTAAAAAATGAAATAACGGATAATGCTTCTGATGAATTATATGAGCAAGAGAACACACAACACATTCTAGTATTAAATTTAACTTTAAGTTTCCTTTAAAGGGAATTAAATGCAACTGTATAATTATCTTTATCAAATGATCCACAATTTACAATGGAGAATAAACTTCAAAAAGAAAATTGTGAACTTCTGGAGGCAAGTAGGAAACTCAAGTTGTACAGCTTTGCTCGAGGTAGAGAAACTGAATGAAAAAGATCCCTGTAGGCCAGGATCTGTTTATCTTCTTTCCAGTAAAGCAGGGGTTCCTAAACCTTTTGCTACCATATTTCCTTTTAGTGTAATCTCAATATACACACTTTCCTTAAATATCTAAGGACTAAAATGAATACAAATGAACAATGAGAGCGGTGGGTTTATTGTAATGATAAAAGGTTCTTCATACTTTCTCAGAACTCTATCTGCACCTGCTCAAGAAGGTAAATCTCAGAGTTTGGGAAATCCTAATTTAGAACTTTGCAATTGGTCTGTTCCGGCAATTTGCCTTCTTACCTGATGATCCAGCATGAGAAGCAGAGTGCATTTTACATTCACATCACCAGGGCGCTTGACCTGAAAGCCATCTGTCTCTTGGGTTGTTGGCATCCGGTGCCACTAATTTAAAAAAGACATAAGTAATATGACTCTTTAGTGCCGTGATGGCGAACCTATGGCACATGTGCCACAGGTGGCACACAGCGCCCTCTTGTCGGCACGCAAGCCGTCGCCCCAGTTCAATTCTGCTGCGCATGCACGTGCACCTCCCACTGGCCAGCTGGTCATCGGGTCTCTGCCATGCTAGCGCAGGGGCCAGGGCAGGGGGCCGCACGTCCATGTGTGCGGGAGTGGGACGCATGTGGGGCACGTGCAGGGGGGTGGGTATGCGCAGGGGGCGTGCGGGGGGCTGTTCATGCATGCATGGGTGCATATGAAGGTCGCGCATGCATATGCGGAGGCGGGGTACATGGGGGGCAACTAAAAGGTAGAAAATAGATGAAAAAAGAGTGGAAAGTGAAAAGAATCCTAATTCTAATTTGCCTACTGTATTGACTACTACATCTCAGTTAAGAATTTTTATAATCAGCTTGAATAAACAATGAACTTAAATTATTTCAAACTACTGTGCTAAATTTATTAATAAAAGATACATCCATGCAATAAAATTAATTAACACAACTTCTAATTTAACAAGCATAACAACAAAAAAGAAAAAAAAGGGGACAGAAATTATAAACAGAACATATTTTATACCTTTGATCTAACAATGAAAAAGGGAAAGTTTGAATGTAAAATTATATTGGTTCTAATAGAGTCAATTTAGTCCTTATGTCAATTTCTTAGCCATGGATCTAAGTTCAACATGAAGTGTGTAAATGCTATGAACTGTCTATTTTATAGTATATATATAGCAAGATACCGACCTCCACCAAGTGATTGTCTGGTCCATATAATTCTTTGTCTAGTTCAATAACCAAGCTCTTGAAAAAGGATGAGAATTTTCTCTTCTGTTTACTTGGCTGTGACAGAAAGACAAATGAGGAAGTGAGCTTTAGCATTCTTAAAATCACTTTAGAAAACACACTTGTCCAAAATACTTCACTAAGTGAAAAGTAAATGATGCCACCTTTATTTTTTGTAACATATAATATTATACTAATTATATAATATTTATCACCATTGCAACTGCCCATAGATACTCTGGGCAGTTTAATATAAGGAGCAGTAAATTCAGGAACAATTTGATCTAATGGTTAAGGAACTGGAGTGAGCAAATTGAAGTTCTAATTCTGCCTTAGGCATGGAAGCTAACTATGTGACTGGGGCAGTTAGCTTCTCTCAGTGTTAGGAAAAAGCTATGGCAAACCACTTTGGGAAATCTTGCCAACAAAACTTCATGGACTTGTCCAGCCAGTAACCAGGAGTCAATAATGACTCAAAGGCACAAATATATGTAAGGCAGAAAATGGAAAAGTAAAAAATAGTTATTATTGTTATTTTGTTTAAAAACATAGTCCTCTATCATATTCTTCAAGAATAAGATATCGTTTGAGTATGTAAATCAGATAAATTAAGCCAGATCTCAAGAATTCTAATTTAATTGGACATTGCAGTAAGCAGAAACTGAACTAGACTAGCCTTTGGTTTGGTCCAGCAACACTCTTAAACATAAATTACTGCTTAAAGAGGACAAACACACATGTCTTTAGTTTATGCAAATTAATAAAGGATTGGTCAACAGTTAAATGAAGCAATAGTCTAGCTGCCTGATGCAAGACCTGTTTAATGGGTAGATAGGAAATAAGGCAGTTATCCAGAGGAAACACACATTTGTCATCTTCTATCCGCCACAAAGTTATCTCTTAACAAAGAAATTTCATTCTTACATCATCAAGAAGTTTGCCCTCCACACGAAGTTCCCACGAGGCTATACGCTCACCACCTTCAGACTCCTCTTTGCCAGGAGTAAAAGTGTTAGAGATGTAAATACGCAGCTTCCGCTTTTGCTGAAAATTTAGACAAAAACATTAACTGCAAACAGCCAGGAAATCATCATACATCACACAAATCCACAAACCAGTTTTATGGTTTTGACCAGTGGTGGGATTCTGCTACTTAGCACCACTTCGGGAGAACCGGTTGTTAATTTTCTGAGCAGTTTGGCAAACTGGTTGTTGGAAGAAATCATTAGGGCAGAGAACCGGTTGTTAAATTACTTGAATCCCACCACTTGTTTTGACCTATTCCCCAAGATAACTTAAAACAGCAAAACTAGTCACAATTGTGGATTCAGATTGCCTCTAATAGGGTTTTAGCTGATCCTCTCTCTATCATGTCCTTATACCGTCAAAGGTTTCTTGATTGCCTCTTGGATTTCCATTCTTTTGCGGGCAATTGTCTGGTCCAGCTTGCGTTCAAAGGCCAGTAAATCCATGTAGGCCTGAGACTCCGGAACTAATTCACGAATCTACAGAAAAAGAATGGATTATTAAATAGTTATCTAACAAATTTTATTACATTTTCTAGTGCTTTTGAAAAAATATACATAAGGTGAATGTCAATTAGTATTATTATCCAGGATTGTGACCCAGAATCCCCAGTATACAGACAGGGCTTTCCTATTTTTTTGTAACTGGGAAAAATCAATGTAACTTTGTAAATTTAAAAAAGAGTAAATGTACATCTAATAATAACTAGAAGGTGACTGTGAATATAACCAGCACAGAAATCCCTTTATAAATTAAAAGTGATTTAATAGTTTACCAGCTTAGTCAATAGGATATAACACATGCCAGGCCTTCGGAAGCAACTATAATCCATATAGGAAGATTTGCCAAAAGGTAAGTAAAATTTCATAGTAAGTTCATTTAGTTCCTCTAAAAGATAATCAGCAGCAAATACTTTATTCTAGAAATACATGAGTGATTGATGGTCTCAAAGTCCTCCATATTTCTCCCCATTTAGATCAAATGTGCTCACTCTCCTGACTTTTTATCTTTAATGCCAATATACTTTCACGAAATGAGAACTTACCCTCTGTGGCAGGATTTTGTCAGCCATCTTACGCCTTTTCAATCTACAAGAATTGTACATAAAATAATAAATGAACGGCCCTTGTGGGAAATTCATTTTCATTTTTTTTTTTACAAATTTAATGAATTGACTACAATATATTTAACGTGTCATAGAAAATAATATAATCCCAAATGTTCTCCCCAACATTTAAGTCAGAACAGGGAACCTATGACCTTCCATAAGCTGCTGAAATATCTTAGCAGTTTAGTCAATAAGATGATGGCTGCTGTAGCAAGTAGTTCAATGAACACCAGAGGGCCTAAGATGTACCACCTTTGTCTAAATTAAGACTTTCCAGATTTTTCAATATTTTACCTCAGTTCAGCCTTTTTAACAACAAATTCAATTCACAATTAAAAAATAAGCATATAATTTTGATTAATATTTTGTTTTTAATTCAACATAAATTTCTTCTTTTAAAACAAAAAGATTAGATGAAAATATTATTTAACATTATAAATGACAGAAATAAATCAAATTTAATGCAAAGGTATTACATTGCTGCATTTATTTTACAAATTGGAAAATTCAAAGTTTGAAAGACGGAAGTGAATAATTTAGATTTCTTTAACATATAATACAAACACTAGCAATATAATATAATCTAACCCCTGTCTTAGAACTTTAAAAGACCTGATTTTAACAAACTCAGAGACAGTCTATGGATGAAAATCCTAAAGGGAAAGCAACTCAAGAAGTGTGGGAAAGTCTGAAAAATATGATCATAAAAGCCCAGGCCATCACAATACCACTGAAAAAAACAATCCCAAAAATCCAAGAAGAAACCAGCATCGCTGCACGAAGATCTCTCTGATAAACTGAAAGACAAAAAGGACAAGTACATAAAATGGAAAGAGAGACACATAACTAAGGCAGAATGTCAGCAGACAGCCTGAAACTGCAATGAAATCAGGAAAGCAAAGGCTCAGAATGAACAAAAGTCTTGCAACAAAAGTCAAAGATAATAATAAAAGTTTATTTCAACATATAAATAACAAGAAAAAAGTAAAGGAAACAGTCAGCCCATTAAAGAGAAGATGGCAAGGAAATAATGGGCAGGAGAGAAAGTAGAGCTGCTTAAATCATTCTTTGCATCAGTCTTCATGTAAAAAGAAACTATAGGCCAACCTAACAAAAAAAATAACTGTAAAAGACAGACTAGAAATAAAAATTAAAATAAGCAAGGAAATGATAAGAGAACACCTGTCTGATCTTAATGAATATAAAACATTGGGACCTGACAGATTACACCCCAGAGTTCTGAAGAAGATGGCAGATATTATCTCAGAATCATTGTACCATATCTTACATAAATCCTGGAGCATCAGGGAAATATCTCAGGATTGGAAAAGAGTTGATTTCCAACTTCAAAAAAGGAGGAGAAAAGACCCTGGAAACTATAAACCTTTACGTTACCCCTGGAGCTCCGGATAATCCCCAACTTCTGCCGGGCCTTGAAGACCTGGCTCTTCCAACGGGCAGGCCTGAGTTGACTCTAAACTGATTTTGTAGCTTTTTAAATTCTTAAATCCTAAATTTGAATTTGTATTCCCACGTTTAACCTTATTTATTGGATATTCTGCTTTAATTTGTCTTTTAACTTTTGTATTTTCTGTTTCTTATTGTTGTGAGCTGCCCTGAGTCCTTTGGGAGAAGAGCAGCATACAAATCCAATCAATCAATCAATCAATCAATCAAGGGACTTCCGGTTTGCTTCCCGTCGCCGACAGAGGGTCTTTCTTCGGACCGCCAGCCCCGTTGCCTGTTAGAGCCGCTTCGAACAAGGAGAAGCGGCTCGGAAAATTCCAAATCCTTGAGGAATCGTGAATAGAGCCGGCGAGAGTCAGGTAGAGCCCCTGTGTAGCCCCCAGATAGCACCCTTTTGCTTTTGGAGAGGAAACAGGTGCGGCTCCCTATCCAGCTCGCCGAGGCTCCGGACAGCGAGGACTATTCTACACATCGTAGAACAAGGCTGCGGGATCAACCTTTCTATTGAAAACAAAGTGAATTCTCCAAACAAACAGGGTGGAATCAGAACTTGAACCACGAAACTGCAAGTATCTATATTAGCCCTGTGACTAACTTTAAAATAGAAGATTGAAAGTCTCCTGAAAATGGCGCCCGGCTTCAGCGTTAACGAGAGCTGAAAGTAGCATTGTCTGTAACAAGTGAAGGAAAAGGGAATCTCTTTTAAAACAAGCCTGATTCTGATTTAATCTCATCTTTAATTTGACTAAACCTGGGGGAATTCTTCAGAGGACTTTGTAGAGGAGGAAAGGGAAAAAAGATTTCTTTTTTTGAAAAAGCTAGACTACATGTCAGGATGGCTTCTCAGCAGACTAAACAGGATGTGAAGGCAGCAGGGGGGGATCCCCCCCACACAAGCCTCAACAACAGCCTCCTAGCCAGCAGAGCCAGAAAAAAGAGACTGAACTTGAAAACTTAAAGGATTTTATTGCTCAGGCTCTGATGAGGCAAGAGGAATATTTGGATGAGAAGTTTAAAAAGTCACAACAGGAAATTAAGTAGGATATAAAAGAAATTAAAGAGGTGGTACAAGAAAAATATGACAAGATGACCAAAAAATTAATGACAGTGGTGACTGGATTGTCAGAAGCAGTTATCAAAACTGATAAAAAAGTGGAGGAATTTAGATCAGAAGTGGATGTCAAAATGAAGGAGGCTGATTATAAAATTTTTAATGTTGACAATAAAATACAAAGACTTGAAAATGAGATGACAATGATGCAATTCAGGTCCATGGAATTCGCTATAAGGCTGAGAGGCTTAAAAGAGAATGATAGGGAAGATCTGAGAAAGTTCTGTGCTGATGCATTAGCTGCGATGTTAAAGATTAGTCCTGAAGAGATTTTTTGTAAAATGGACAAAGTGTACAGAGTAAATTCTTGGGTGGCCAGACAAAGACAACTGCCTAGAGATGTGGTGATATATTTTACGGATAGAAAAATAAGAAATGATATTCTGCAAAAGTCCTTTGTCTCTGCTGTGAAGTGGATGGGAAGGAAATTGGAGTTTATAAAGAGCTGCCACCTAAGATGTTAAAAGACAGGAAGGATTTTGGATTTCTAGTGAATGAATTAAAAAAACAACAAATCCCATTTAGGTGGGATGCTTCAAATGGCATAATTTTGAGATTTAAAGGAGAAAGATACCGATTAAATACTGTTGAGAAGGTGGAAGAATTTTATTCTAACTTTTTCAAAGCGAGTTCATCATCCCCACGTACATCTTCTGTGCTGGAGACAAAGGAGAGTGATAAGGAGAAGCAATTTCAGCAAGAGATTGAAGAGCAGTCTAAGCAATTGGAATTGGAAGCAATGGAAATGCAGGGAGCTACAGTAGGATTTCTGGACGCCCCCCTGATAGATCTTCCTTCGGAAATTGTAAATGAACCACCTAAGACTACATGAGACGTGGCTTTGGACCTAGCCCGGATGTGTGAAGCCAAAGATCAGTGTATAACTCGAGCAGTTTCTAAGCAAATTAGAGAAAAACAACAACAGGAAAGGACCAAGCCACAGCAATACAAGAAAGGAGCCAAGGGCGATACACAAGAATGTGAAGCCATGGGAGGAGCAAAGCCGAAGACTACCAACTTGGAAAGCCTTCAGCATATGTTCTTGTTGCTTCGAGAAGATTCAGATGACAATTAAGTTTTTATCTTGGAATGTGAATGGATTAAACTCACCACAGAAAAGGAAGAAATTATTTAATTATTTGAGACAATTTAATAATGATATTATTTGTCTACAAGAAACTCATATTCCAACACAAGATCAAAAATATCTGATAAATTCAAGATTAGGAACACAATTTATAGCCTCGAATTTGGAAAAAAAGAATGGTGTAGTGATTTATATATAAAAAAGACTGTCAGCTAAAATTATAGAAGCAGATGATTTGGAGAAGCAGATATTTGGAGAATACATAACCCAAAAGATTTGGACTTTACTTTCTTTTCAGATAGACACAGATGCTTCTCTAGGATTGACTTTATTTTACTATCATCTGATTTACTTGTTTAAACGAAAAGAACAAAGATTTTTCCAAGGACTTTTTGAAATGAACTTGAACAAGGGTACCCCTATTGAAATTGTGTGGGATGCGAGTAAAGCATATATGAGAGGGGTACTCATTCATATGAACTCTAAACATAAATTAAATCAACAAAAGAAAAGATCTGAAATGGAAGCAGAAATAAAGAATAAAGAACAGTTACTTATAAAAGACCCAACAGATGAAAGAACACAAGGAGCTATAAAACTTCTGAAAGATGCATTTCAAATGCTTATGGCAGAACAAACAGCAACAAATTTACAATTTGCGAAACATAACATATTTTGTAACGCTAATAAACCGGGCAGATGGTTGGCTTATACACTAAGGAAGAGGCAGAGTACACGGGTCATTGATAGTGTTGATAGTGGAGGGAAGGAAATTTTTCAACAAAAATTAATTAAAGAAGTTTTTTTAGATTATTATACCAAATTATATGCCAAAGATGATATACAGAATAGACTTATAGAGAAATATTTAGAAAAAAGAAGAGTTACAAAAATTTCTAGTCAACAAAAGGAAAGAATGAATCATCCTATAACAGCTGAGGAGATTATTGCTGCAATTAAACAACTGAAAACAGCTAAAGCACCAGGGACGGATGGTTTAACTGCGGTGTATTACAAAACTTTACAAGCAGAAATGATTGAACATCTTAAAGATCTATTTTGTAGTATACAACAAGGGGGTAAAATACCCCCATCATGGAAAACAGCTTATATTTCATTGATACTGAAAGAGCAAGTAGGTCCTAAAAAACCTGAGAACTTTAGACCAATATCTCTTCTGAATAATGATTATAAAATATTTGCAAAAGTATTAGCCAACAGGTTGATGCCAGTTATTCAAGAGGTGATTCATTATGATCAAGCGGGATTTATAGAAGGCAGATATATGAAGGTTAATGTAAGGCAAATTATAGATTTACTGGAATATCTTCAGAAGAATAAACAGATCCCTGCAGTGCTGGTTTTCTTGGATGCGAAGAAGGCCTTTGATAGAGTGGATTGGAACTTTCTATTAGAGACTTTAAGAAAGATGGACTTTGGGGATCAATTTATACAGGCGGTTTCAGCAATTTATCAAGAACAAATGGCACAAATTATTATTAATGGAAGTTTGACAACAAATTTTAGTATTGAAAAAGGAACAAGACAAGGTTGTCCGTTATCCCCATTGTTATTTATTTTAACATTAGAAGTCTTGCTGAACATAATACGGGACTCGAGTACCTTGAAGGGAATAGTGATAAGGCAAGAGGATTACAGAATAAGGGCATTTGCAGATGATCTGGTTGTTACCCTAACACAGCCGATGGAATCAATAATCCAGATGAAAGACATTATAGAACAATATGGTATGGTATCAGGATTTAGATTGAACCAGAAAAAAACTAAGATGATAGTCAAAAATATGACACAAGATCGAAAATACGAACTTGAAAGCAAGGCAGGTTTTGAGATAGTACCAAAGGTTAAATATCTAGGCGTTCAGGTTGCAGAATCAAACATAAAATTGTTTCAAAATAATTATGAGGTGTTGTGGCGAGAGGTACAAAAAGACATGGAGACTTGGAAAAAACTGCAGCTGTCTTTACTTGGAAGAATAGCAGCAGTTAAGATGAACATTTTGCCAAGATTTCTTTTTTTGTTTCAAATGATTCCAGTGCTTAAAAGTGATAAACAACTGAGAGAATGGCAAAGTGGAGTGAACAAGTTTGTATGGAATGAGAGAAAACCGAGAGTTAAGCTGAAAATTATGCAAAATGTTCCAGAAAGGGGAGGCCTTAAACTTCCAAACCTACAATTATACTATGAAGCAGCAGCCTTGACACAAGCAAGTGATTGGTTTGGAAGGAAAAAGACTGGAATATTGAATATAGAAAGTTATGATCTTGAACTTGGTTGGCATGCATACTTATTTTATGAGAACGAAGTGGATAAAGTATTTAAAACCACATACTTAGAAACTCTTTGATGAGAGTTTGGAAGAAGCACCGACTCAAATGGAATTATAAAATACCGTTATGGCTGGATCTTGGTCATATCATGTGGAATACAAATATAATGTCACTCAGGGGGTTTTTATATAAAGAAGTTCTTTTTACAGATGCGGGCAGATGACAACTGAAGACATTAGAAAAGCTGTTGGAAGAAGGGATTAATTTAACTTGGCTACAGTATAATCAACTTCAATTGAGATGGAAAGAGGACCAAAAAACTGGTATAATGATACCAGTTGGTTAGACATATAAAAGAGAAAGGTCCAATGCATATTAAAAGGGTTTATAATGTTTTGCTAGAAAGGGACTCAGAAACTGAACTGGTTAAAGATTGTATGATAAAGTGGGCACAAAATTTTGCAGAACCAGTGATGTTGGAAACATGGGAAAAAATATGGGTTCAGAATGTTAAATTTACACAGTCGCAGAACTTGAGGGAAAACTTTTATAAAATGTTTTATAGGTGGCATTTAGATCCTAAGAAATTATCGTGTATGTATCCTAATGTTCAACCAAAATGCTGGAGATATGATTGCTTAGATGCCACATATTATGTGGTGGACTTGTAAGAAAGTGAAGGCTTTTTGGATAAAAATTTGGTGGGTTATGCAAAATGTTTTGAAGAAAAAAATTCAGTTTTCTCCACAACTGTTTTTATTGGATATAGCTAAGGGTTTTACATTGGGTGAAGTAAAGCTGATATTGTATATGGTACAGCAGCGAGATTACTGATAGGTCAATATTGGAAAAATGAAGCTATGCCCACTATTGAAGAATGGACTTTGAAGATGGCCAGTTTTGCAGAGATGGCGAAGATTTCAGCATATCTAAAAGATCGGATACAAGAGACTTATGTATGGGAGTGGAAAAAATGGATAGATTATGTGCAGAATAAATATCAAACTAGGAAATATCAGATAGCTTTTAACTGAATGTATTATATAGGGATAGAATAATTGAATTTTGTGAAGATTTGAATAATATACAGGGGATGGAGGGGTTCAAGTTTTATAAAATGTGATTTTGATTTGGATTATATTCTGTGGAAGTCCTGGGGGGAGGGAAGGGTTAGAGGGGGCTGGGGGGGCTGGGGGGGACAGGGAGGGCTGGGGGGGGAAACTGGGGAGAAAATGTATTTGTAAAACTTTTTCAATAAAAAAAAATAAATAAATCAATGAGCCTAACATCAATACCTGGGAAGATACTGGAAAAATTAATCAAAAAACAGACTGAGGAACATCTACTGTGTTTCCCTGAAAATAAGACCCGGTTTTATATATTTTTTGATACCGAAAAAGGGAACAGGTCTTATTTTCAGGGGTGGGTGGGTGTCTTCCACTGTCTCTCCTTGCAGAGACAGCCCCATTCAGCAGGAGCCCACTGCCGACTCACTTCTTCTGTGGCCGCTTGTTGCAGTTTGCACGTGTCGCCCCCAGCCTCCCTGTTGCTGTCAGAGGCTTCTGGAAAGGCCTCTGCAGCTGGTAATCTATTATTGGCTGCAGAAGCCTTTCCGGAAGAGTCTCTGATGGCGAAATGAGGCCAGAGGCACTGCGCACGTCAATCCGGAATCCATTTCTCAGCTGCAGAGGTTTTCTCTTAAGGCCTCTGACAGCAAAACAAAGGCCAGGGCGACGCACACAAGTGGTGGCAAGCGGCCACAGAAGAAGTGGACTGGGAAGGCAAGACAGATATGCGAGGCTGGTAAGTAGGGCAGCTCCACCTCCACTCCATCCCCACCCTATCTTAATTTTTACCTGTGGGTCTCGCCCCACCCCCTGACCCTGGAGTGGGCAAGGTCTTAATTAGGGCTTATTTTGGGGGTAGGGCTTATATTGGGCGCACGTGTAAAAAATCAAACTAGGACTTACTTTCGGGGTAGGTCGTATTTTTGGGGAAACACGGTAGAAATAAATAAAGTTATAACTAGAAGCTACCATGCCATCAGAGATGGTGCTGTGTGCCACCTCTGGCACACATGCCATAGGTTCGCTATCAGGGGTATACGGTCTTCTGCTTGAGCATGGGTTGGAGTAGAAGACCTCCAAGGTCTCTTCCAGCTCTATTCTGATTAAATTAAATTAGAATTGCTAAAAACAAACTGTTTAGAAAATAGCTGATGAGGTTGTATACACGGTAATCCTGTTAAGGTACTATGTATTTCTCTTATTTTTTTTAACAATGTTATTTAAAATCAGGGTGCCATCAGCCAAACAATGTAGGCTGGTGGCCCCCAGGGGGAGGGCCTTCTCTGTGGGGGCTCCTACCCTCTGGAATCAGTTGCCCCCGGAGATAAGAAGGATCCATGACCTCAATGCCTTCCGTCGTTCCCTGAAAACTCATCTTTTCCAACAAGCCGGGTTGGCTTAGAAGAAATTTTTATTTTTTTTTTAATTAGTTTTTTTAATTAGTTAACTTTCGGCCCAAATTTATATATATTTTTAAATGTTTTAATATTTGTATTCTATGTTTTTTATCTTGGCTGTACACCGCCCTGAGTCCTCAGGGAGAAGGGCGGTATATAAATTGGAAATTAAATTAAATTAATTAAATTAAAATGTTACTCTCATTTTCAGTAAGTTCTGAAAACATTGCAAAAAATGAAATGTTAGTTATTTTACCTTCCATTTGACATTTTCAAAGCTTGGCTTTTTTTCCTGCAAATGCTTTTGTGACATAATAATGGTTTATAATATTTGTAGTGTTCTTTCCACATAGTTTTAAACTGAAGTTGTTAAAAAATGCCGAAATATTCAAATATTCCAATTAAAGTTGAAACATTTGGTCCATCCATTCATAATATAATGTTTCTTTTTTCTGATGCCTGAGGAAAATTTCCATCTTTTCAGAACAGAAATGTTTCATAACCCAAATCTGCACCAACAGATGTAAAAAGTCTTATATTTAAACTGCTGTTTTTCATAAATTTTACAACTTCAAAAAGGAAAAAAAACAGTTTGAAATTGCTTTAGACTCTGAGACGTTTGTGACCGGATAGTTAGAAATTTGACCTGATTTTGTTATTAGTGCTATTTTTGCAAGCAAGCAAGGAAGGAAGGAAGGCGGAAAAGAAAAAAAGGAAAGGAAAGGAAAGGAAAGGAAAGAGAAAAAAAGAAAAGAAAAGAAAAGAAAAAAAGAAGAGAAGAGAAGAGAAGAGAAGAGAAGAGAAGAGAAGAGAAGAGAAGAGAAGAGAAGAGAAGAAAAGAAAAGAAAAGAAAAGAAAAATGTTTTCACCAGATCTTCAAAATGATATTTTTCAGAATTGTTGGAAAAATTTCTTAGGGTTTTTGTTTTGTTTTGGAAACCAAACAGCTTCTCCTATACAGAGCATTTCCTTAGCTTTGGTAATGACCAGTTAAGAGTTCTTAAGAAACTTCTACTACTTTGGTGGATGCTCGATAAAACACTTCAATGTTATGCATTTTAAACTTTGAAGTTTAGCATAAACATTCTTCCTCACCTTCAAAGCATTGTGAAAGCAGGTAGCAGCAGTGGCTAGGATAGGGGGCTTTGCACAAATTCATCTTGGGTGCCAATTACGCTGTTTCCTAACCGGGAGGCCTTCCTCGTGGTCATTCATACTCTGGTCATTTTCCAGTTGGACTACTGGAATGTGCTGTACCTTGAGTTGTCCTTGATCACCCAGAAGTTTCAACTGGTCCAGAGTATGGTAGTACACAACACTGAATGCCCCTAGGTCCATCCATGTTATATCTCTATTGCATGAATTGTACTTGCTCTCTTTTTTTTTCTTCTGGATGTAGTTTAAGGAGATGGTTATTACTGAGTCAGGTCATTATTATTTGCAGGATCCCATTGAGGGTATCTGCTGTGCCACCAGATTGGACAGAGTAGGCATACTCCTTTACTTTACCTGATGCCTTCTAGTGGGACCTAGGACCTTTCCATGATTGTTCCTGCTCTATAGAATACTCTTCCATATGAGATTGAGCAGGCTCCCACTTGCTTAATCTTCCAGAAAGCCATAGATTATTTTTTCTTCCCTCAAGCCCTTGTCAGAACTGGAAGATAGGAGTATTGATTGCATTAATGGTGACCGGTTATAGTGCCAGGTTTCTTTATTTCTGTTTTTGTTTGTTTTTATCTTTTTATGATCTTTGGTTTTATATAACTGTTGTGAGCTATCCAGAGTTGTAGCTCTAAGTCAGAAAGCCATTCAGAGCTTTTCAATAAATGTGCCAATAAATACTTCTTTTTCTTAACCTCAGTTTTAACGTAAATATAACAAAATTCATATACAGTATTTCTACAGAAGAATGTTCATATTTTTAACAATTACTATCACAGTAAAACACCAAATTAATGGACCCGTCAGGGTGACAAGTGAGGATAAATCTGAAGGTAGAAGAGAGAAAAATATAAATGGAAAAGGGGATAATCATTATTTCTTTTCTTCATGCACGTTAGAAATGGTATCCAAATAGTCCAAGTTGAATGCTGCAAAATACAGGGGATGGCAGGGGATTGTGAGAGCACTATCTGAAAGCATAAGCCAAGTGTGATTAGTCAAAATGTAACCTTGCAACATGGAGGAGCGGGAAAGCATGTGTGCTCTCAAAGGAGAGATGGAAATGGGCAGCTTGAGAGTCTCTTCTTCCTCTTCCAGCAAAAGAAGGCAGATAGCAATGTAGGACTCAAGCGTTTTTGTCTCCTCCCTCGACCAGTGAGTAAAAAGGCTGGGAGCATTTAAGTGGAGTTACTGTGTTCTCCTTCAGCCATTACAGATGTAGCCACTAATGTTTTCTGGATACTAAAACAGTCATATACTACTAAAACTCTCGTACTTGTTTGATGGTTTGCCCTTCAATAGGGCAAAATGGTGCAACATAGGGCAACTATTTTAAAATCAACATATCTCAAGTTAGGTATGTTGATTTTCAAAATCAAGTTAGCCAAATGGGCTAACTTACAGAATGCATCCAAAATTTGGGACCTATTGCGCCTGTGGGATTAATATTTGGTAAAGTTGTGGCAGTTTCAGTACACTGCACTATCACAGTCATCCACAGTCACTGATAGTCATTTCCAGTGCTTCCTGACTATCATTATCCACAGGGACCAAAATTCCATATTACCTGGACCATTTGACCTATATAACCAAAGCCACAATGGCGCAGTGGTTAGAGTGCAGTACTGCAGGCTACTTCTACTGATCACCGGCTGCCAGCAGTCTGGCAGATCGAATCTCACCAGGCTCAAGGTTGATTCAGCATTCCATCCTTCCGAGGTCGGTAAAATGAGGACCCAGATCGTTGGCGGTAATATGCTTACTCTGTAAACCACTTAGAGAAGGCTATAAAGCACTTATGAAGCGGTACATAAGTCTAAGTGCTATTGCTATTGTTATAACTCTTAACTTCCAGAGATTATCTGGATTAAATGTATATCTAATGTGTATCATGGTCTGCTACAAAAATGTAATCGATTTAGAACAACTCATCAATGGGGAGAGGGAACCCTTTTCTTTTTCTGAAATATTAAAAAAATCCAAAACATTTGAATTCTAAATTATCTGAGGACACCTTAAATCATTTATTTACTTAAATACAGTCACATATCATCTACAGATGATAAAAGTGTTATGTACAATAAATTTAGGGACATGCATTTTATATATCCAAAGATTCAAAGAGAAAACTAAACATTGACATTAATCAGAAAAAGGAGGAAAGCAAGTTGTTGTATAAATCCAATAATTATTCTGAGTAATAATGAGATGTTATAAATCAAATGATTTAATAATGGTATAATAATATAAATTAAGGCATAGCATATATTTATCTGGAATAATAGAAGCTAAAGAAAAGGACCAAAAATAACACGCTTTCGAGCTATAAATGAAATTCTGCTAAAAACAGATCAATTTCAGCTCAGACTTATGATACAAGGAAAAAAATGTAGCAACTTAAATTGAATAATGGTTTTCAGCCTCTGAAAATGAGAAGTAGTAAGCCAACAGTTTTCTGATTTACACCTTTATTTTCTCTCTGCAGAATTTGGCCTCTGAATTCTCAAAGCCAGATGTTTACAGCTGCTCATTCTCTATATAACATCTCCTTTGGATCAAGCTGGAAAAGAATTGCCAAGAAACTGAATGTCATTTGCAAACCATTTGCTTTTAAAAACAGCTGGTAAAATGAGGCCAAGCAGAGTATGTTGACGGGCCAGAAATATTTTTGAGAAAAGAACAGCCTACAGTTTGAATTCAATAGAAATAGCTTATATAGTTAGAATAAGTAATAAACTTGAAAGCAGGAAATGAAGGAGGTAGAAATCTGTATTAAAATGAGGTGGGGAAAAATGAGTTACAACTTCATCTTAACACTGTATAAAACACTCTAAAAATGTGATCTATAAACCCTAATGTGAAGTTAAAAGTACTTCAATATGTGTTTCCTCCACTATTGTTCAACTCGGCATGATCAAACAAATGTTCCCAAACACTTCCAACTAATGGGTGTTATGACATACTTGTACAGTATATGTATATGAACATACCTATTAAGAGCTGCTCTCCAAAACAGTACAGGAACAAAACATTTGTTTTGCTTTTATATTAATAATTTATATTAATGCATTTATATTAATAATTTTTCATTAAAGTAAACTGCTTACAGATCATCCTTGATTTACAACAGTTTATTTAGTGACCATTCAAAGTTACAATGACACTAATAAAAGTGATTGTTTTTCACACTTACAACTGTTGCAACATGCCATGGTCACCTGATTAAAATTCAGATGCTTACTAACTGATTCATATTTTTGATGGTTGCAGTGTCCTGGAGTCATGTGATCAGCTTTTCCAAACTTCTAACAAGCAAAATCAATGGGGAAGCCAGATTCATTTAACAGTCTTGTTGTTAATTTAACAACTACTCACTTAAACTATGGCAAGAAAGGTCGTAAAATGGGGGGAAATTCACTTAACAATTATCTTGCTTAGCAACAGAACATTTGGGCTCAATTGTGGTTATAAGCTGAGGACCACCTGTATAAAATCAAATTCCTCATTATAAAATGAATGTATTTTCATCTGAATTATTCCAACCATTTTCTCACACACAAATCATTATCTCATATATAAAAGAATACTCCATACATAGACATTCCCTTTCCTCTAGGAAAACAAAAAAACTAGAACAAAGGAATTAAGAAAAGGAGGCATCTCACTTAATAGGGAAAGAAAAGTGTGGGGGGGGGGGACTTGGTGGAGATGAGATAAGGGCAGTAGGTAATTAAGAAAAGTTTGCTTGTCTACTGACCACATAGTGTGAATGAAAGGAACTGAAGTTGCAGCTAATTCACTGATCAAGGGAATAGTTGCTAGGTGGCAGTTGCATTCCCTCAAGAAACACTTCCAACTTAACTATCACTCTTAAAAAGAGAGGCAGTTCAGAGGCCTGTGAACTAAGAACAGGAGAACAAGCAATTATAAGGAGATTTTGTGACTCAATGGGTCAAGCCCCGACTTCCCACTTTCATCAATTAAGCATCAAATTTACCTGAGGAACCAGAATTCCAGCTCTATAAACACAGAAGTTAAATTTTAGATAATTCAAATTTATTAACAGTAATCAATATGAAGCTAGAGAGCCAGGGGCAGGAGGAGGATGCTTTTTAGTTTATTGCACAAGTTGTGAAATGTACAAATATCTGCTTGTTGAGTATGTATAGTATATGATTGGAACAATGAATTCTTGGTTGTCAAGGTCCAATTAAGGCAGTTGAGTTGGGCATGTTTAGAGACAGAAAGCATGTAGACAAAATCTTCCAGGATGTGACAGCTTAATCTCCTTTCCGAGATAATACTTTCTTTGCTCTCAAGGAGATAAGGGATGACATATTTTCAAGGATGAAGGAGATGTTCCTGTCGATGGAACAAATCCTTGAGTAGTAGATCTATGTGTCCTTGTACAGAAAATATTCCTCAAAGAGTGGGGTGACAGGGAGACAATTCAATCATTATAAACATAGAAGACTAGTAGACTTATATTCAGAAACGGTCATATTACTATATGGAATACCAGTCATTAAACAAATTGAAAACTAAACCCTTCACCCCAGGCATTCACCTATACTTGACCAAGTCCACTTTACTGTATTTTATAAAGAAGAGTTGATATATTTTTTTGATATGGCCAGAAAGGGAAATGAAACTAGAGAAATATATGAAATACTATCCATACACTGTTCCACATTAAAGGTGATAGTCCTCTATTTATAATCAGTTGCTTACAACTGAACACCCCCCCACCACCAAAAAAAAAAGCTACTTATGATTTAGTTTCAAAGGGAAGATTTGCACTTACAATTAACCAGAGATGCTGCAGGCTCCTCTGAATTGTAACTCAAGGACTATCTGTACATTATAACTAGTAACTGGAGAAGATTAGAGCTAAGGCATTGAGGCAATGCAAATTAAGTCAGCACACATTTTTGCTGACAAAGTCTAAAAGAATGCACAACTAGAAGGAAGATCCTTTTGTCCTGAAGAATCAATGTGAGCTCTGGATTAATGGCAACGAGCCTCCAAATACCATTTATAGTGCTAAGTCTCCCATCTCCTGCTTTGTAATATCTCAGAAGTATATTACTGGTTACTATGAGAAACAAGATGTGAATTAAAAAGGATTTGATCTAGCCTAATAGAACTATTCCAATGTCCTAAAAGAGAGAGAAGCTTTGTATAAGCATTACAAAAGGATTACGTTCATCAGGCAAGCAGCCCCTCCCAAGCAGCAGTACTGTCTGCTGCTATTTTCACCTCCACCCATTTCCTTGTTTTCGACAATATTTTCTATTCTTCTCAGTAAATGCATTTAATTAGTGTACTAACCAAGCCAACCAAACTTTATTGTTGATCAGTTAAAACCAGTTAGCAATCGAACTGGGCAATTCTTTCATGTTACTGTAGAGGATGGGCTGTTTTAGGGAAGAGGATCATTTTAAGTTTTGTTAAGGATTCAACAGAAAATGATCAGATCTTTGAATCGTCAGAGAAGGCAACATGAGGATCATATTAATACTTCGAATCATTCCATTTCCACTAACTTAAGAGGTTGAGAAAGCCTGGTAAGTATTTTTGATTCTGGCTAACTGAAAACAGAACTTGAATGCATTCAATCTCTTTTTTGGCTTACCACAACAACAAGATCTCCAACAGTCCCTCCCTGTTGTGTTGGGAATTTGAAGCTAAACAAAGCATCCTGACAAAAGTTATGCTTCCAGAGAGACAAATAATTTTCACAAAATATCACAGAACAATTCTAAATCTTGTGGCATACCTTAACTAAATGATTTATCATAATAAAACAAACAAATGCAGTCTCTTGATAATAGAAAAATTCATTAAAAGTCTAGTTCTCGTTGCAATAGTAAATCTAAGTGGGCTACTTTACTTTCAGGCAACAGGTGAATATTCCTTCGCATAGGCAATGTAATATCATAATAAATCTCTCTCCATTTTAAAACTTAGACAGAAAGACAGGAAACACTAGGCTTGAAACTGATAGCTGTGGTTTTAAATTGTAGAAATTTTAATATGGCAGTTATGCTCAGAAATACTGAAAATACTAGTTAATTCAAAAGGTAAATGATTCTTGAAACATTGACAGTTAATGAGCATATTTCTGTTAAGCAACAGAAATATGCTCATTAACTGTTAATATTTTCATTAACAAATCATATATTTTAGGGGATATAGTTTAAAGTTACTCAGTTATAGAGATAGCTTCTGATAACAAGACACTCAGTAGTCTCTTATCCAATCAAGAGACTGAAGTACTTGGCTGATTTGATCATAGGAGCTAATAAATCCTATAGGTTTTGAGGTGAGCAACTCATGAAAACTTACGCTTTTTAATAAGATAAAAAGTGCTGGCAGATTCTCCTGGGAGGGAGAAACATAGACTAGCATGGCTCCCTCTTGCAATGTTTACAGAATGGGTTTTGTGATTCTTTGTTTAACATTGCTAGTAATTCTGTTCTCCAACATCTAGGATAGGGAGGCCAGGGATGTCAAAATCAATTATTCATATATCCCACTCTTCAACAAGCATACAATGTTTTTCCAAGATGTGTTGGCAAAGAAGCATCTGGGACAAATGTGGAAGGTAGCCAAATCCTAACACAGAATATTACCTGGAATCCATATTATGTAGTTGTCCATGGTATTTTATCATGCAAGGCATGTAGAAAATAGGTACCTTAGTTTCAACAAAGTTAAGGTGCATAATTTACTGGGCCTGCAAAGTTAATTGGGCACATGAGCCAAACAAGTATCTCCTTACCCCTGATCCCATAAATATATAAATAAAAATATAATAAATTATACAACTTTTCTTGTCCCTTCATTTATCTTGAAATAGCCATTTCAAGATAAATAAGCTGTGGTGGGGCAATGGTTAGAATGCAGTACTGCAGGATACTTCTGCTAACTGCCTGTTGCCTGCAGTTTGGCAGTTTGATTCTCACAGGCTCAAGGTTGACTCAGCCGTCCACCCTTCTGAGGTGGGTAAAATGAGGACCCAGATTCTTGGGGGCAATAAGCTGACTCTATAAACCGCTTAGAGAGGGCTGTAAAGCACTGTGAAGTGGTATATATGTCTAAATGCTACTGCTATTGCTTTCTGCTCAATACTAGAGTCTGCCTAATTAGTTTTGTATAGCAGTGACATGAGATAAAGTACAATCTGGTATAACCCCTTCCCTTATCAATACAATTTTTCTGCAATTTTGAGGACCCTCATTGTCAGACCTGGAAAGACACGGAAGACACCTCCCAGTCGACTGACTCCAGGTGCCAGGGCAAGGCGTCGTTGACTCTCTGAGAAAGGAATGTTATTTTGGCTACATATCACCCATACTCTATGCAATCCCTCTTCCCATTTTCCCACAATAGAAAAATGTGGCAGGCCTGAGAGCCCAAATGTAAAAGATGGCTTCCAGGTCTGACAAGCCACCCCCCTCATCAGAAAAGCATGTCCTGGAACGAGAGTAATACAGAGGGTTAAAATCATTCACTTAACCACCCCTCCCCCCTTCCCCCCCGGGGGACCCTTTGGCTTATCAGGATATTTGTCATGGAATTACTTAACCAGTCTTCTGCCTATATATTCCAACTCTTAACCCAAGTAGCTTCAAAGGGTATCCTTTCCAATTAACTAAATACTATAATTGACCTCTGTATAATCTAGAATCTAAATTTTTTTTCACCTCATAATGTGTTTCCCCTTGTACCACTATAGGAGGAAGAGATGGTTGGGTCTGGGGTCTCAATCTAGACCCAAAGGCTGGTTTCAGAAAGCTACTTGAACTTTCACTTGTGTGAGGAAAACCTGGAAACTTTCAGATTCGGGTTTTCCCAGATGTGCCAATATGACATCTTCAATAAAAAGGAACTTTGAGGAAACTCAAGCCTTGGAGTCTTGTTTCGTTGAGGATGTTACTTGGAATGCTGACACTCATACTGTAAGTACCATTTGTTCAGCACAGTCATAACTTTGAATGGTTGCTGAACCCTGTACCTATTTCATCAGTATGTATGACTGAAGCAAGGGAGAACTTTAAGATGGAAGAGATTTGGGGAGGAGAAGGAATAGAAACTAAAACGTTTTCCATTTTTATAAATATCACACATTTCAAGACAAGTTTCATATACAGAAGATTAAAAAGTAAAACAATATATAGCTGTCTTTTCCACTGTTTTATTCACATATTTATTCAAAATGTATGTTTCTTTATCAAATATACACAATCATAAAAGACTCTTGATAGTTCATCCTAATAAATAGAACACTGTAACAAATAGAATGCAGAGTCCTATACTGATTACACTGGTAATCAGGACCAGAACTTACATCGTAAATCAGTATGATTACAAAGGGAAATATTGTGTGAACTTAGCTCCTTAGTAAAGCAGTCCTAGCACTCCCCGGATATAGTTATTAAGCATATCACTGGGGATCATTTTCATGTGACCGTGACTTCCATCTTCCTTCAGGCTTTCCTTTTTAGATTGAAAATTGCCATCATGTCACCCAGGATACTGCAACAATCTGAAATCTGCACCAGTTGCTGAGCACTTAGATCACAATCAGTGACAACTGGAATTTTGAAGATAGTCATAAATAATAATTGTTCAATATTGTCCTAAGTTCAAACAGTTGCTGAATGAGTGGTCACTAACTCAGGATTACCTGAATAACAAACATTCCACCTATTTCACCTAAGTTCTTACCCTCGCCTTTGTGTAAGTGCTTGAGGTGTTTGTGCCTGAGGAACAAGTAGACGTTTTCGGAAGGGATCCATCAGGGATGGTGGCATTCCAGGTCTCATTGAAGAGGCTGTACCATATGGAGGGCCTGAAGGGGATCCCACTTGTAATCCTGCCATAGGCATCCTTCCACCAGGCAGCATTCCAGGGCGCTGATGTGAAAGAAAAAAAATAGGCATTTTAGAAAATTTGGTCATGCAACTATCAAGAATTCATAGGAAGCTTAAAAGACATATTATCAGACAAAGTTTGATAAAAGCATGGAATACTATAAAATGAATAGTAAGCCCAGAATTTCATCCTGGCTTACTTTTCAAATGCTTTTCATGCTGGAGAGAATTAAAGCAAGAAAAACAAAATTAAATATGCATATTAAAAACACAGAAAAAATTACTCAGTAAAGGCTGGAATCTGCAATGATAACAGTGTAATAAAAAGCTCAAGAATTAGAAACACTCATATAAAAGCAGTACAATATGCACACATTTCTTACTTAGAACATGCGCATAACAAAGAAAAAAACTTTTATGACAAAATGGAAGTAAAATTTCCAAGAAACAGTTACACTGCAACAATGGAAGGAACTATGGACTAATTCTACATTTACATCAAGTTGTAATTTAAAGGAAAATTAAGTTGGAGTTGTTTACCATCTATATTGGTAAACATTACATTCATCATCATCATCATCATCATCATCATCATCATCATCATCATCATTCTAACCATTATCTATTCACTGCATGTTTCCAACCATCATTCTAGCCATTGTTTACCTTCTGCATGTTTTCAAACAATATAGCCTTGAGCTTTCTTTTGACAATTGGGCCCACAATACTGCTGATGTCCCATCTTGTTTTAGGTCTCTTTTGTGGATGCTTTTTATCAAATGGAATCCATTCTATATCTGCCTTAGTCCAGCTACTATCAGTTCTTCTTGCTATGTGACCAGCCCATTTCCATTTCAATTCTTTTACTCTCTTGATGATATTGTATACTTTCGTTTGTTCTCTAATCCATGTGTAGGTCTTTCTATCTTATCTTGTAATGCCAGGCATGTAACTTTCTATGGTTCTTTGCGCCACTTGTAGCTTTTGTGTCGATTGTGAGGTTACTGGCCATGTTTCGCTGGTGCATGTTAAAACACGTAGCACACATTGATGGAAAACTTTTCTTTTCAGGCATAGGAGAAGATTGTTTGAATGGTTATTATAAATTTTATATTATAGATGGTAAGCAACTTCATCAATAATATCTTAGATATACAAATTGTATTACTATTGTTATTATTGTATTTTTATCCCATCATAAAAACACATATAAGTACAAACAAACACACATATACACTCTCCAGGTGGTGAATGTTCTTAATACCGCTACTACTATTTCCTATTTTCCACACAACAGTAGCACTATGATGGGCTGAGACAGAGTGATTAATTCAAAATCACTCTGTTGACTTCTGTATCTAAAAGGAGCCTAGAACCAAGTCTTCTAGTTTCTAGGCCAGCACCTAGAAACAGGCTCTCTAATTCCAAGACAATTTCAAGATGTAATTCTAAGACAAGATTTACTACATGTGATGGACATGTAAAAGAATTCAAAAATATTTGAAAGACATACAGTATATGCAGAAGATCTCGAAATGAAACTACAACTTTTCCTACTGAATATAATCTCAGAAAAAAAATCGAAGAGAAATGTAGTAATTTAATGAAATAAATGCTTACAGCAGAGAGAAAACTGGAAGAAAGATACAATCCCGTCAGTATCTCATTGGAACATGAACACGGTGAATATATAGCAATGGCAAAAACGAACAATGTACAAATGGTCCTTACTTACTGACCATTCAAAGTTATGGTGGTGGTGAAAAAATAACTTTATGATCCATTTATCCATCATCCCTCAATCGTGTGATCTCCATAATGCCAGTACATGTTGTGCAGTGCCTGGGTTGTTTTTTCCCCCCCTCTTGCAGAGCACAGAGATTGGAAAGAAAGGGATTACAAGAAAGTAAGCTGTTTGCTATTTAAAAAACACACTAAAGCAATGCAATTGCACCAATAGGTCAGGGCTGGGAGCTATAGATAGTGATAGATGCACTACTATGCAAATAGTTTACACTACTTTCTTGAAATTTCTTTCTCCCCAATTTCTCTGCTGTGTAAAGGGCAGTAGGGAGGGGGAAAAAGCAAGTAATTTCTGTAGGTAATCTCTCCTTTGCCTGACCCTTTGCTGCTGCTGTCATGATCACTCTGCTCTCAATGTGAAGAAAAGATGCTTACTCTCTTGAAATCGCTGTCTCTCCAATCTCGCTGCTCTGGGGAAATGGAGGGGGTGGATAGAAAGAAAGGGAGCAATTTCTACAGACAATCTCTCCTTTGCCTGACCCTTCCTACCCCATCCTCCTGTCTTAGAGCAAAGAAATTGGAAAAGGATACTTGAAAAGCAATTCAATTGTAATGGCAGCAGGAAAGAATCAGGCAAAAGGCAATTTCAATACTTTAAACTATCTAAATAATAGAAATATTAATAGCTCTAATTATATCATATAACGATTACTGTACTGAATCAATATAATGTATCAAGTTGTATAACAATACATTAGAGTTAAAAAAAAGATTCCAACATTTGCTTTATAAAAGCAAAAAAAAAAAAAAAATCCTGGAAGCATGACTGCTTCCCATGGTAAGCCAAAAGATAGCAATTGAATGCACATTAAAAGTCTGAGCTTTTACTGCTTTTTCAAAGAAATATGAAGAATTTACATATTTCTCTAATGGAATCTGCAGCATCTTTGCAATGGAATTTGCAGCATCTTCACAAAATTATAATCCTAAAGTAATTGTGATAGCTAAACAAGTTTAGGAGTGTTATATAGGCATGCCTAGAATGAGCAACAGGGCTGGCAGGAATGGATTTTTTCCCCTTTGGTGTGTATTTCAGATTTTGAAACAATATTGTAGGATTCTTTCAAAACTGTTGACATGAGGAGGCTTGTCAATTCATAAAATGGCTGCCAGTGTGGATGTAGCCATCCATCCAATATCCATTTATCAGAAAGTAAACTGGATATAGTGCTATTTACTACCCAAGCTCCCAGCTAACCATTCTCTAGTCACATGTTACCTCAATCCTATGACCGAAGACAATGTGTAGGCATTGATAAGGTATTGTAACATACCTTCTTAGGTACTGTTGCTGAATTTAACTGTTAGGCTTTAGAATTTAACTGACAGACTGAAAGGTTTTCCCTCTGGTCCGTTGTTTGAGCGGAAAAAATACTCAAACGTGATTGGTTGAACTCCCAGACAGCTCCCTATATAAAGGCAAGCAGTCAGAGAGGCAAGCTGTTGGATTGCTGAATAAAGAGCTGAAGCCTGTTTCCAGTCTCTTCGCTCGCCCAATTTAACACTGGCGATGAAGGTGGGATTATAAAGGAGAACTGAGGCAAAAAGAGCTGACAACTATACATCCAGTCAGGCGGCCATCTTGCGCACCAAATTCAAAGTGGAAACACAGAGGCAAGCATGTCTGCGTTCCACCCGCCTACGCCTTTCGATCCGTCAAATTTATTTATTTAGCGTATGGCTGGTCACACACAATATTAAAACACTTCATTTTTACAGGTTAAAACAATTAAAACAATTAAAAAAAGAGCAGTAAGAAAACCTAAGAGGAAAACAGAAATAACATTTCAGAGTTTAATGTCGAGTTTGGAGATCCAGTCAGTAGCTGTCGTTGTTACGCAGAGGAAGTTCCTAAAACCTCCTGGATACCTTCTGTTAGAGCATTCCCTCACTATATGTTGGATAGTCTGTCGGGGCCCCCCGCAATCGCATTGTGCTGAAGGTGTCTTTCCCCATTTATACAAGGAGCCGGCACACACCCCATGAGTCATTTTAATTCTATTGTATGTCACCCGTATATGTCGGGGTAGATTAAATCCTGGAGGTATACTATTAGGATTAATATGCTCAGAAATATCTTGGGGGAAATAGCTACTCCATGCTTTCATCCACTTTTGTGTGGTGTTCTGATGATTGGCCAGCAGCTTAAGCGCTGTCAAGAGTGGTGGGTTTCTTGACTTTAATCGGCATCTTAAGAGATCAGGAATGTAGCCATGAATGGGTAGAGAGGAATTTAACAGGATCTTACTATACTCCCGAATGAGAGCTTCTTGTCGTCATAAATGCGTCAAAGGAGAAATGGGACACTTATATGACCTGATTCGCATGCTTCATGGAAGCCAACGATCTCCTCAGGTTATCGGATAACTGAAAAAGGGCACTATTCCTTAGCCATTGTGACCACAATGTGTTCGACATGGCAGAATCCCTGTCCGAACCAACTCTGGTGCAGTCCGTACCATGGCAAGTGCTTCAGAATGCCCTGAAGACTCATTACGCTCCAGCACCATCCAAAATCATGAGTCACTATGAATTCAGGCATCAATTACAGAAGGATGGCGAGTCCATCAACCAATATATAGTGGTGCTTCGAAAAGCCGCTGCTCATTGTGAGTTTAGATTCTTAGATGATATTTTGTTAGATCAGCTCATTTGTGGCGTGCAAGATCTCCCATCTGCAATGTAGGCTTCTAGCTAAAACAAACCTGACTCTGCAGGCTGCATTAGACAAAGCAAGGGCCACAGAGTCATCTAACAAAGCAGTTGAATTGATACGGCCCCACAAGCAATAAAGCCTACGGCCACCATGCATAAGGGCCATTATCAGGACGAGGACTCCGAGGGAAACGAGGACGAGGTCTATCACACAGAGAGTTAAAGAGGCCCACAGAGCTAGAAAGCAAATGGCAACTATGTGCCAGCTGCAGGGGTCAGCACCCAAGAATTTCCTGCCGCTACAGAGATGCCATCTGCCGGCAATGTGACCAAAAAGGGCACCTAGCGAGACTATACAGGATGAACCTGCCTGCCAATCGCTGAGCTGCCCCGGAGGCTGTCCTACCCAAGGCCCCAAAACCATTTAAACAGCATGGTTGGAAACCAAGGTGCGAAAACACCAACTGAGATGCGCCTGAAACCAAACAGACTAGAATCGGGCAAGCGAGCACCCCCTACCAGAAGAAACTACACGTTACGGTACAAATCGAGGGGTCCCCCTGTGAGATGGAGATCAACACCGGGTCATCGGTGACCACCATCTCTTGGCAAGCCCTGAAAAAAGCAGTCCCAAGAATAAAAAAAAAATCAGCTGGATCGCCAACAGCTACAACTCAGCGACTACTAAGGAAATCATATTCCTGTGTTACCTTCAATGTCAAATTTAACAAGTTCCACGGGGACCTGCCCTTGACCATCGGCGGCGGAGACCTCCTGATCCTGCTCGGGTTAGACTGGTTCGAATCCCTCAGGCTGGGGGTAACCGGCATCAAAGCAATCACCAGCACTTGTGCAGATGACCTGATTTGAGAATTCCAGGATGTCCTTAGCCCAGAGCTTGGCAAGTATGTGGGCACC
The DNA here is from genome assembly GCA_022577455.1 of Arizona elegans. Classification (NCBI taxonomy): domain Eukaryota; kingdom Metazoa; phylum Chordata; class Lepidosauria; order Squamata; family Colubridae; genus Arizona; species Arizona elegans. The sequence goes on along the minus strand of JAKOOJ010000004.1, from coordinate 110,500,840 downwards.
CCTATATCCTTTAGCCTAAACCTCAATATTGTGCCTATACGCATGAAGCCCCGGAGGTTTCCCCTTGCTTTAAAGCTTAAGATCGACCTAGAATTGGACAAACTAATCAATCAGGGCATACTCAAACTGGTCAATCATGCAAAATGGGAGACCCTCATAGTGACTCCCATTAAAGGGTAAAGATCACTGCACATCTGCGCTGATTATAAGTGTACTTTAAATAAGGCACTTAAGCAGAGCGCCTACCCAGTGCCAATTGTCCAACAATTATTGCATTCCCTGGGATCAGGAAGTATATTCGCAAAACTTGACCTTGGTTGGTGCGCAGGCGTACCAACAACTGCCTGTAGATGGCACTATGGCAGAGGCCCAAACCATTGTAACACATAGGGGGGCGTTCAAGTGTCACCGTTTACAGTTTAGGGTTAGTGTTGCCCTATAAATTTTTCAGAGTGTAATGGAATGGCTATTGCAAAAAATTCCCAGGGTAGTGCTGAACTTCGACAATATACTAATAACAGCCTGCAATGAACAACCACTTTGTTCCTGCCTAAGGGAAGTACTAACTAAATTTTACGCTGCTGGGCTCCGGGTAAAAAGCAGCAAATGCCAACTCAGAATCCGCAAGGTTGAATTCCTGGGCTACCGGATAGATGGGGAAGGTATATACCCCACCTATAGTAAAATACGGCCTATCCAGCACCAACCCCGAAAAACCGCATCGAACTGCAAGCGTTTCTGGGTCTGCTGAACTTTTACAGCGTTTTTTTGAAGAATAAGTCGACAGTTGCAGAACCTCTCCATAAGCTGCTGGCTAAAAAGAGCCCTTGGGTCTGGGGGAGACAAGGAGGCTGCCACTTTAAGGCAGTGAAACATCTACTCTTGACTGACAGTTTTTTGATCCAGTACAATGACACCCTGCCTTTGATATTGGTTTGCGATGCCTCCCCTTTCGGCGTGGGGCAGTTCTCAGCCACCGCCTCCCAAATGGCACTGAGGCCCTGGTTGCCTACTATTCTCGGACTCTGTCCAGTGCAGTGTGGAGCTATAGCCAGCTGGACAGGGAAGCACTGGCTGCAGTAGCCAGGGTCAAGCGGTTCCACAAGTATTTGTTTGGGAGGGGTTTTGAATTGGTGACAGACCATAAGCCATTTTTGGGCCTATTGGAAGGTGACCGGCCCACACCAACTGCTTTGTCTCCCCTTTTCATGAGATGGACCATATTTCTGTCTGCCTACAGCTACAAACTCCTCCACAGGCCCAGAAAGATTGTGAGGTATGCAGATGCCCCCAGCAGATCCCCCTGCCCAACCTGTTGGATGACCTGACCCCAGGCATTCCTGTCCTCCTCATTGACTGCTTTGATTCCGGACTTGTGACTTCTGCCGAAGTGACAAAGCATTCGGCTAAAGACTCCACATTCAAGACTCTTTTGAACTGGGTGTGGAGGGGATGGCCAAAAAGCCCAGTTGAAGTCGAGTTTAAGCTATTTGTGACTAAACAGCATGAAGTATCTGTGCAAGGGGGTTGTTTGTTATGGGGAAACCAGATTATCATACCCCCAGGTTTACGGGCACCTATTCTAAGGGCACTCTACGAGAGTCATCCAGGCATTGTCCAGATGAAAGCCGTAGCCAGAAGCTATATGTGGTGGTCTAACATGGGCCAGGAAATACAGGACTGGGTTGCTAGGTGCACACCATTCCAAGAGTCACGACTGGCACCCCCAAGGGCCCCCTTACAGGGGTGGAAAAGGCCGAGAGCCCCTTGGTCTTGGATCCACATTAACTTCGCTGGCCCATTCTATGGCCAAATATTCCTAGTGGTAGTGGACGCATGCTCCAGTGACTGGAGACTCAAGCTGGATGGAACCGAGTACGCACCTGAAGAACCGCGAATCTAGTGACGTTCCTACTGCGAACCGGTTCCAGTAGAATCCGAGGCCCCACCCAGAAAGTTCCAGGACCTTCCATGGGTGGACCAGGAGGCAGCAGCAGGCACAACCTCTCGGGCCGCTGCCACCACACCAACTGAGCTGTGCAGGTCTGAAACACCCCACCTACCTGCGTGACTATGTATGCAGAGTGGATTGCTCCAACTAAAAGGGGAGGGGAGTTAGATACTGACAGACTGAAAGGTTTTCCCTCTGGTCCATTGTTTTGAGCGGGAAAAATACTCAAACGTGATTGGTTGAACTCCCTGACAGCTATATAAGGACAAACTGTCAGAGAGGCAAGCTGCTGGCTTGTACATAGTTGCTGAATAAAGAGCTATTGTCTGAATCCTGTTTCCAGTCTCTTCACTCGCCCAACTCAATATTAACCACATGCATTGTATATTACTAATAAGTGCAGCCGTGTTAACATTTAGGAGACAAGACATCTCCTATCACTGTTATGTCAGAAGCCTTATACTTAATAAAACTTTGAAGAATCAGAACAACACAATCCTGAGTTAAGTGATAACCTGTCTGAAGTTTTGCTTCTGACTATATCTCTTTCCTGTACCTAGAAAAATGACTTTTTAGTTAATCTGATTGCCAGTCTGAAGCAAAGCTGACCCTATTACCCTGCTTTCCACAGCCTGTTGCCAGTCATGTTAAACTACAGTTCTTTCAGTTGTGAATCACCTAGGTAAAATGCCAAGCTATTTAGGAATCACAATTACAGCTAATATATCAAATGATCACCAGATTAGGGAAGGGCAGCCTAACCCTCAAGATCTGAAAAGACCAGCCTAACCCTCCAGATAAATGTATTAGAGGCATAAGGGTAGAAAACCTATTAATGCATCAATACAATGCATAATTTGAAGATGTTAACTCGCCATAAAAACTCCCTAGCTTGCTTTGATTAAATAAAAGTAAAATGTATGCTTAACAATGGATTATATAGACTGGTAACTATGAAACTAAAGTTCCTCCATCCAATTTCAAGCCATACATGGCAAAAAAACAAACAAAGAAGCAGTGTATTTTTATTTTCTTGAATTGCACCAAAAACAGCCTTCCTCCCTACCTCAAACTCATATGTGCACACTTTCCATTACCCTGAGGAGAGGAACATGGAACTGAAACCAAAGTTAGAAGATGACAGGGACAACCTCACCCTATTTTAAAATGAGATAGTCATACTTGCACAATAGAGACTTTAAAGGTTTCAGTTGCCTATGTGCTCTTAAGAAAAGACACATGGAGCTGGTGGCCATCAGTATGAGTTATGAAGCAGAAAAGCTCCATTTCAAGTGCTGTATTGCATTTAGATATACACACATTTCAAATAAAGAGATTATACTATATTAAAATTCATCAACTGTAAAATTAATGGGCAATCTGCCCATTTATAATGTGACAAAGAATATGAATAAATAAGACTACTAAATCAAAGGAAAGGTAATCTAATGTAATGATTTAATCCGTAATTAATATAAGTACTACCGGTAATTTTTATTTTAATGTTTTCTTCTGTTATTCACAGGGTTATCATTTCTGATATAAATTATATGGAAATAATATAACCAATTTGATTGGTAATAATGACATCTTTCTCCTATATTAATTCATTTAATCCTTCTGTAAAGCCATCACTAAATCTTCTGACAATGAATGCCAAGTTTAAATATGTGCTGAACAAAGTTATTCTTTTTTTTAATAAAATTCTCCACCGCCGTTTAATAAATTATTTCATTCTCACATTACAACCTGTGATCAAATTGAATATCATATATAGCAATGTAATTTTTTATCATATATCTTTTGTCTGTTCTCCAATTTACTATTTTTCCTGACATCAAAGTCTTAAAATCTTGTAAACATTCTCCATGGTGCTTCTGCTTAATTTGATTTAGTTTCTCTAAGCACTTGTGAGTTTTGCAATAGCCTTTTAAATGTGTACTTATTCTAAGGTTGGCCATGTGATAACTTATATAACAGCTTTATTATATTGGCAAAAAGTATCTGTGATCCTTTCCTAGTGATCAGTGATGGGTTTCACTTATCTTTGCTACCAGTTTGCTCATACACACACGCTCGCTTTGCATAGAGCGTTTTTGATGACGTCCAGGCGGGTGGGCAGTGTCTCCTGCTGCCGCCGCTACCAGTTCACCTGAACAAGGGTGAACCGGTAGCAACCCATCACTGCTACTAGTGATATGTACTGTAAATGCCTTTTTCGAACAGCTGCAATCATACCTAGATTACTTTCCTGATCAACCATTGTTATCGCATATCTTATCAGGGTGCAAATTCTCTATTCCAATTCACTTCTCTATTTTAGATTAGATAATGTAGATTTAATATTTGTAATTGATGTTTTTATTTGCCTGTTCACCGCCCTGAGTCCTCAGGGAGAACGGCGGTATACAAGTTCAAAAATAAAATAAAATAAAATAAATAAACATACATTAGACACACACATAATTCTTCAGAAGGGAGAATTTTCTTCCATTACTAGAAACCTTTATGAAGAAAGGTTTCACCGTCAACATTTACGCTCCGTATAAATTGTTAAAAGATGCATCTCTGACTAAACTGGATAACCTAGCTACTCCTATGTTGAATAGAGAACTGGCTGAGTAGCTCTAAAATTTTTCACTCCACTTTCAATTTATTTATGTACTGGGGTGATTTATGAAATACTTAAGAGGCACTTGTTGGAGTATGTGCACACACATGCCTGCGTCCTTGAATCTGCTTTGGAATACATTTCCCATGTCTCTCCCTATATAATCTAAAAGATGTTCTTTTTGCCAAGTGGTTAATACAGCTGCCAAAGCAGCCAAGCCAGCAGGGCAACATTTCAGTTTCCCCCAACAGGCCCAGGCACTGTCTCTAGTACGATGCCACTCCCATACAAAACACAAGCAAAAGGATTAGGCAATACTATACAAGTTCAACAGAGAAATAACTGCCCAGAGCACTTAATTATAAAAGAAGAGAAAAATCAAAGGAGTTGAGAAAAAAACGGAAGAACTGGCACACACAAAAAACCTAAATGGAATCAATATATTGACACATAGGTAAAAGATACTCCACTAATTGGTGACTACATGGATATCTCCATGAAGTTCTCTTGACAGGAATATGAAAATGGTCAGCCACTGACCTATTCAAAGAGCCTTATAAATTCTCAATCTTGTCTACAACCCGTTTCCTGGTTTTCTTTCATTCAATTACTATCTAAGTCCAGCCCTGCCTAGCTTTTTTTCATTGAGCTACTTGATCAAGCTACACTTTTAAACTCAGCGGTCCATTCCTTCTATGCAGAGCAGAGAGAGTATTGAGCCCTGAAAAAGTCTTGGTAATTAATTTATTCAATGGCTCTTTGATTTTGCAGCAAGATCACTTTCTCAACCACCTCCCCTCAATATAAATAAAACACTGAACACAAAGCATCACAAATCTCTTAATAACCTTATCACAATATCACATATCATTGCAATATATAGTGGGTTCTACTAACATTCTGGCTCACCATCTGAGGGAAAAACCAAGTCTTCAAGGCCTACCAGAAGATTAACAGGGTCAGGATTATTTTAAATCCCAGGGGAGATTAAGAGATTCCATTGGGCAGGAACCATAGCAGAGAAAGACACAGCTCTTGGGTCTTAAATGATACTGCTTTTTAGAAGGCATATAGAGCATGCCCACTCTAACAGATTCATTCATTCATTCATTCATTTGCCACAAAATTGGTTTCTTATAATGAGACCTAGAAAAAGGTTATACTAACAAGATAATTTATAAAGAGTCCTCTTTGAAGAACTTGCATGGCTATGTTCTTTAATGATAATCTTATCTATTACCCAGTCCTTTCTTTTCGCCTTAATTATTTTTTAGATTCTCTGGTTCAGTGTTGGCTTTGGCTGCAATTGATCTCAGAAGTTGGTAGGAAAGGTATGAGGTAAACCTCCTCCACTGTGTACCTACCTCCTGTCCTTCAGGGTTTGTGCCATGCCAGTCATTCAAGCATCCTCCCTGACCTGTGCTGCATTCTCGCCAATATGAACCACAATCCTGCATACAATACCTGACCCATGTCCCCCTTACATCATTCCCCCAAGCCTTCCTCTCCCCAACTGCAGCTCTCACATACCCTCTCACATTGTCATGCACCCTTGCTGACCCATGCCAAAACCTTGAATACTTTCCCCTTCTTACGTCGCAATCTTCCTGATCCTCTCATGTACTCTCCCCAATGCTTCTTGCACCTCTCATGCACCTTTCCTGAAGGGCACCACACCCTCCCCAACCCTCCCTACATCTCTCTTTGAGACAATGGGCTTTATCTTATGCTGTGAGTGTTCCAGGCAATATTCTCTTATCCCTATGATTATACTTTTAACAAAAGTTACATTTAACTGCTTGTTATTGTTCCAATCCACACATTTCTCTTGAGAGCAGTATTAGTTACATACTCATCTGAAGCATATATTTCTTGCCCCAAGAGGAATATTCATGTCAGACCAGTAGAAATAAATTGCCACCGTTTTTTCTCGAAGGCATTACAAAACCACCTGTTGTCTTATTAACTCCTTGTATTCTCACAGAACAAGGGATAAGATTTCAAATTAAGATATCAAGATTCACATTCAAGTAGAGAGGACAATATATGTATATGTGTTTTTCTCTTTTTTAATGTACTTTTTAAAATGTTTTGTCTAGTTTTGTTTTGTCTTTGTAAATCTTTTTTTGAAGTTTTTATTTTAATTTTTGGAATAAAATAAAATGTAATAATAAAAAAAGAGATTCACAAACTAAACCAGGTAAAAGCAAACATAGAATAAGAAACGAATCTTAATTTCCCACAAAAATCCACTCCTACTTATTCCTCTACGTCTACCTTTTTTTTTTTTCGACAATATAATTGGGAAAGAGTTATTTTGTTATTGCCATGTTTAAATAATCAAAAGCATGTAAGGCTGACCTGTGTGTGTATGTGTGTTTAAAACTGTATTTTTAAAAAATTTAACTAAGATAAAAATGAAGGCAAATTAATATAAAGTAAGAAAAAGATAAAATAGAAAAAAAAATCAAAGACAACTTTGACAACTATTAACTCTTATAATGTTGATTTTTTTCCTCCCCTTTTTATAATTTATATTTTCTGGTAAGGTGATTGCAGATCAGAAGTTTGACTTGGTGTCTGATATTTTTTGTTTTTATTATTTAACATATTTCATTTCATATCTTATTATAGTTTTTATGTTGTTTTACGTATAAATGTTTTAAATAGATAGATCAATAAAATAACTGCCAAATATCTCTCTGAGTCACTGACACCAGAAACGTTTGGCTGATGACAACATAAGTGAATCAGCATTTACTTGCCAGTGACAATTTTCCCTTTAGGGTTTTACAACATTTCTAGATACAACTAGAAAACTAACGAGAGAAAACAAATATAAAGTAGTGTAGAATACTTGACTAAAAGGAGATGTGCTGAGAAAAATATTTGTACATGATATAAAATATTTGGCTCAGGAATAAAACATGTCAATATTATCTTACCAGTTTAATACACCTGCACCAGTTCATCTTCAAAATCATGTTAATAGAAACAAGTTTTAGAACTGCAAGAGTTCCTCTTTAATTTTAAAAAGAGTTCTCATTATAGTGATATACAACTTTTGCTAAACTAAAATGGTGCCACAAACATCTGTATACCATTCTCTATTCTCAAATAATCCACACTTCTATCACACACATGCAATATAACATCTGGCTCTCATCCTAACACAGTGCTACTCTTTCCTGAAAAAAATCCAAATTTAATAAATATACTATTCTGTATATTCTGTATATCTAACTATTAAAGCAAATTTATAGGCAAAATGATTGACATTAATATGACTGTTCATTAAACTGCTGATATTATCTAAAATTAGCCAACTTTTACCAAACACGATGAAACAACTGTAATGTACTTTACAATTACTCAATTAGTTGAATAATGATTCCTAAATTGGCTCTAATACAAATATCTATAAATATTGCACTGAAGATCTCCTTAAACAGGATTTTTCCTTCCTCACAAATAGGAGATATCCCTCTGTACATATTATCTAAAAGAGTATATTTTTGTTCTAACAACATTGTTTTTGCTGTAAGTAAATATAATTGATGCAGTAATTTATTGCACTCATACAATTAACTTTTTTTTACCTTGAATAACAGCCTGAGAAGTATAACCATTAGATGTTAGCTAAGTGATGTTCAGTTTGAAAGCTTCCACATCCCTAAACAGAAAACATTGATTCACTGAACCAAATTGTGTGTTTTATCTATTAAGTATTTGAACTCAGATACAACATCTTTTATCTTCACATTTCTGACAAAATAAGAAAAAAGAAGAAATGTTAATGTTCTATATTAACTCAGCTTTTTAGCTAAAATAAAAAACATAAAAGTCAATATCAGAGGCTTGTATAAAACCACCCAGCAGGTTCATCATTGCTAAACCTGCCGTATTTGGCTGCTGCTGTTTCCTGCTTCCTCACTGCAGAACCACCAAGGGAAGTGAAGGGACGTGCAGGGGTACAGCCTCTCTTACTGCTAAAACATTCGTGTTTCCTTCATCTGCAGAACAAAACAAACACTCCTCACTTGTGGGATATGTATCATTCATAATTTGTACATCTTCCAGAGAATACTATAAAACCAATACTATAAAAAATTATTTTGCAATGCCATTAGCATGAAGAAAGAATGTGAAACATAATAGAACATAAGGTATTTTACCACCACACATTTCTCTAGTTCTATCGACAACAATAGAATTGGATTATCAAACATCCCATTCTATTTTCAAAGTGCAAGAACTCACTAAATGATTATGTATCTTGAAATTTGTCACATTTTCTTGATATTTTTTTTTAAAGATCTGTATCCTAGAATGCAGGTAAGAACCATTTATGATTGGTTATTTGTCTGTATTCCCAGGATATATACTATTAGCAGGCCTCCAAATTCTGGAATTCCTTCAAAATCTCAGCTCAACAGTCAACAGGATACTTCAGAAAAAGCCCTAACATTGTATATATTGTTACAATGCTCTTTTTTAGTCCAAAGTTGAAACCCAGCAAAATCAAACAGAAGAGACCTTGAACCAAAAAAGATAATTTCACTTCTAACAACACTGTGTCAAAAATCAAATCCATAAGGTCTGTGTTTGGTATAATTTAAACTATAGTTTATCAAGATGTGAAGTAGTTTAAATTTTCACTGGTTGGACATACTTCTCTTTTTCTCTCTAATAGGATTGCTAATTCAGAAATATCTCCATCCACTACTTTTAATTAACCACAACTTGTCAAATTATCCCACATTTACACAGGAATAGTATATTTCACATTAAGCTATGAGTTGTTTAATCATTGTTTACTAAATAAATCACATTAAACACACATCAAGTCACTTGCATTATGACTTTACATACTATAGGAACCAAGCTTATGATTTATCATATCATATTTTACAAAAAGTAGTTCAATTACCGTGTTTCCCCATTATTTTGTTTTGATCTCCCCAAATAAGGGCTTGGCCTTATTATCGGGGGGGGGTGTCTTATTATTTTGGGCATGCAGGAGGCGGCAAGCGTGGGACTGGATGTCCCGTTGCTGCCGTCGCCTCTCCTCCCTGTTCTTCACGAGCGGCCCAACATGTCCCACCGTGCCCCAGTGGCAACAGCTGCTTTCTTTCCCCGCCATCTCTTTATCAAGAGGAGTGGCAGGTGGAGTGGGGGGAGAAGCGAGACGCATGGAGCGAGACATGGCTCCCTTTGCCGTCTCTTCTCCCCACCGCTCGCCGGGCATGGCAGGGCTCCTGCCCCTTACTTAGCCACCTGCCCCCTTTAGGGATGCAATTTGTGGGTGGCAGGTGGGGCGGGTGAGAAGTGGGACACAGGTCTTACCTTTCAAGCTCCGTCACTTTTCTTACCGTTGTGTCCAGGGAAACACGCTGTAAAAGAAAACCTTCTTGCAAGTTCAATCAAACTTCTAGAACTTGTCTTATTTTCAGGGAAACATGGTATTTCAATTAACTCAGCAAACTCGGATTAATTGGAGCAGAAAGGGAAATTTCTGAATTCTTCCAACTGCTTCAGAAAAAAAGGGAGGATGGCAAAACTGAAAAGAGTCTACACTCATTTCAACTATAATAAATAAACAAGCATTATTAGCATGTCTGTACACAATCATGCTATTAAAAAGTGTATTCTATAAGATTCTGCTTGTTGTTATGAAATAAACTTCTATAATTTTTAATTTTAGGGTTTGAGTTAATAATCTTGCTTTGCAAGTCTTCCATAATTCGGCAATAATAATATTTTAGTTTAGTTTAGTTTAGTTTGAATTTGTTCAGAATGACTTCTCTCAAGAATTCTTGTTCCATTAAAGACATTTTCTTAATCTCACATAATTCTTCTTTAAAACATTTCATTTTTTTAAATTTTCTTATTAATCATGGCTTTTTAAATACCTGATTCCTTTTTATTATGGTTGGCAATTTATAAAATCTAGGGTTGTATAGAAACCTAAATTGAAATACAAAAAGTGTTTTGGATATTATGTGGACATGCACTTAGTGTCTTAAAGAAATGCATCTTTCCCCAGCACTGAATTTCCTCTCAATCTTAGGAAAAGATGTGTTTAATTTAAAGCATTCCCAATGGATGTTATGTGCATGCCAACATGAGTAACATTTATTAGTACTGTGCAGAGATTAAATCCAGGTCTTTACACAGCTGTAACAAAATTATTTTTATATTTGGAAAAGAACAAAGTTATTAATGTAATTGGTTAGTTACAAATGTGTTTTTAATTTGTCTATATATTGACATATCTTTATAAATCTTATAGAATTAACTAAGCTTAAATTGTACTATATAGTACATATGAATTTATATCTTTAATTCCAATAAAAATAAGCATATATTTTCTACAAACTTATTTTCAAATCATTTTCCTATCCCTAACTTTACCAAGAAAGACAGATGAAGCTTACAGGCCGAAGAGCCAGCACTGTCCCAAAGACGTCTCTGTGATCATGTGGCCAGCATGACTAAACGTCAAAGGCGCGTGGAACGCTCTTACCTTCCCACCGAAGGTGGTCCCTATTTTTCTACTTGCATTTTTATGTGCTTTCAAACTGCTAGGTTGGCAGAAGGTGGGACAAGTAACAGGAGCTCACCCCATTACGCGGCAGTAGGGATTCGAACTGCTGAACTGCAAACCTTTTGATCAACAAGCTCAGCCTCTTAGCCACCGTGTCCCTATATTACACCACGTCCCTGCATATATTACTAATGTTTAAAATAAAGATATGTTCTTTAAAAAAGATTTTAAATTAAGGTTTTAAATTAATAGTCATGGAAATCAAACCGCCACCACTCTGCTGTTGTTTTCTAAAAAGATATACCACCTAGCCAATGTCTTGGGTGAAGTGAAACAAAGACCTTACCAATTAGAATCGAAAGGTAGTATGGCATTATGGCAATTTCACCTGAATAGAAAAATGTCATACTTTCAGTAATCTAAATTTATCTAAATGTTGAAGAAGTAAATTGTGCAAAAAAAATTTTAAACATATGCATGAAATAATTTACAAAAAATGGGCAAATATGTGGTAGGGTAAATGTTAATTTATACTAATTTTTTAATTTGCTAAACCTGACTTCAAATTCAATTTGGTCTTCCTAGATTATAACAGTGACAGCATGTTCACCTTAAACATGTTTTAACAGTTTAATATGAGGCCAACACGTAGGCTGTTTCCAAAAGCATTTGTTGTATGCTCTAATGGAATCTCTGACAGAAGTAAAATTCACAATCTATTTTTTTTTAAAGCTGAAGAATATAATATCTTTAAATGAACATTTCTGGGATATTATAAATATTGATAAAAGAACCACAATTTTCAGTAATGCCCTATCAATAGCTTAATGTCTTTAAAAATGTTTAAATTATATCAATAGATCTGACATTTGAGTTGATTTATCAAAAAAAAAAAGTATTTAGAAATGCATTGGACTCCCCAAAGAATGTGCTTGAAAAGAAAGGTATGAGATTTTGTTTGATCAAAGTGTCCATTGATCCATATAATATGGTCCTGCCATCATTTGGTACTTTTCGGGAGTGGCATTTTAGATTTATGGGGAAATTTTAAATGTTTTTTTTAAATTTATTTTAAAACAAAAACAAAACATAAAACCATCATCATTCCAAACAATTGAAATTTTAAATGTTAAAAATGTTAATGTGATTTCAAGTTATACACTAAAGTTTTAGAAACTGTTCAAGAATTGTATGTTTTTTTGGTATAGTGTACAGAGCAGATGGCTAGAAGAATTATACTGAGAAATTGAAATGGTGTATTATTTCAGAAGTTAGGCAATGACTTTTGGATTTATAATCCATTCTGGAAGAAAAAGTACTCTTTACTAATCAAAAGATGAAACTGTATGTATTATTTTGGCAGATATTTTAAGATATCTTACAATAATATTTTGTATTTCATTACATTATAATACCATATGTATCTACAATTAAACCAGAGACATTTAATAATATAAGGTATGCTATTGGAGAGTTGAAATATTTGCTATTTCAACTTTTTTTTTATTTTATGCAATATTTTATTACTTTGCCCATTGCTGATTATATTTTTAAACTTTTTTTAATTGTTTGAAGCCAATCAATGAAAAAGTAATATATAACATAGCAGTGCAATGTTTGCACAAATGTAACACTTATGTCCTGAAACCAAATGTGGTTTTTCCTAGATTCCATAACAAATTGAATCTGGGAAAAGATGGCTGCTTTAAGGAATTATAGATGGATGCCACATTCTCCGCATGCTCTAAAGCAGTCTTCTTTTTCTGAATTCAAATCACATCTCAACTTTAATATATAAACTACATAATTAAATAAATCTACATTTTGCAAGAAATTCTTAACTATTTGTGTTATGAGTCTAATTCATGCCCCATTAGCAATGTAGTTTATTGTATAGTCAATCAGGTGTGTGTATAAAATCAGGTAAGCAGCTTACTTCCCCACACCTACCCAGGTGTTGCAGCTGAAGTCACATGGCAGATATTTTTTAAGCTCCTGTGAAAATTCTAAATGTGACAATTGATCTGTGTTTAGTTTGGTGCTTCAGAAACTATATTAATAAGATTAATGATGTACATTAGTCTTACTTTTTGAAAATCACATATTTCAGGGTCACCTGAACTGCAAGATGAGCAGCAAATAAAATTGATAAATAAATAAATAAAAATAAACCATGAAGAAAATCTCTCTTTTCAATCTTGGCATGGCTATGTCAAAAAAAAGGGAGGAGGGGTCTTACTGAGATATTTTTTTAAAAAAATGTCCTATGGATATTCTTCAAATCAATATCATTATTATTTCATTGGTGAATATAAAATATCTCCAATAAATTATTATCCCAAAAAGTGTAAGCACTTAAAGTGTCAGAAATCTCCTTGTGGATATATATTGCAATACTTTAGGGAGTGCACTAACATTGCTTTTAATCACCAGTAGTCTGCAAGCCCTTTTGACATCATTGCTATGTTTTCTTTCATTCCTTACATTCAAACTAAAAGTGTAATACTATCTCTGTACTCAAATACTGCTGAAGACTCAATTCTTCTAATATACAAAGTCTTGTATAATCAAAAATCCCAGAGAATGAGAAAATTCCTTTCCAATCAAATCCACAAGTCAAAATACACTCGTTTCATGGAAAATATTTCAGATCCATCTTTAAGTAAAATGTTGCTTCCTTTCATATTCTCCATCTTTTAAATATCCCTTAATACTCAACTTCTTAGAGAATTAAAGAAACACCCATGTGATTCTAGCCAAAGTTCCAATTGTGCTGATAGCAAGTGATATAAAAATTTATTACCTAATGTCTGTCACTATCACAAAATAATACAGAAATGAAACACAATTTGATTCAAGCAAAATTAAAATAGACATTGAAGTAGCATATTAATTAAAAAAGATTGTTCAAGAAAAAAATGGAAAATTTTTCAGCCCTAACTTTCAGGCAAGGAAGGACTAAGGGGAGAAATCTGCCAAAGACTTCTTAAGGAATGTTATACTACCTTTAAAAACCAAAAAATTGCTTTCTGATAGCAAAACCTTTCAACTCTCACAGAGCTCCATCATCACAAAATCACTATAAGGTTGCAATTCTACATATACTTATTATGATACCTTAGTCCATTGAACACAGAAGAAATTTCTCCTGAATACCCGTAAACAGTATTACACAAACAGATCTATAATTTGCAGTGCAAACTCCACCTCCTCTTGCCACAACCATAGGCCTAAAACAAACCAGATGGCACATGCAAGCCAATATTTAACTGTCTCTCAATGCCCCTTTAAAGCACATCTAATTATTCAGATCTTAAGGCTTCCTCAAAAACATAAGGAAGCATTAAATATTTATTTAAATTACCAATATGTCAATGTAAACCTAAAAATAAATCTATACAAATTATACTAGCCTAACGAAATTTTATTTTTTATTGTTTTAACGTTTTTGAAATTGTTTTAATTGCTTTGTCATTTTAGAATGAAATGACGAAGTGAGTTAAATGGCTATAGAAATCAAATAAATAAATAAAATATTTAATACCTAATTTATTAGAAATGGAATAATTTTGTAGACTTAGATTGACTATCACAAAGTAAATTGTTTTGCCTTTTCGACCAATTTCTAAAAAGCAACCCAAGGAACCGAAATGCTGCTGCCTCTGACGTCTCTATTTTCCCCAAAGGCATTCCTTCATCCCACCTAACATATGCCGCTTATTCTCCCTCGTATGTTCAATTTCTTTAAAGTACCCCTTTCTCTGAAAAAATGTCCATATTTTTTCCCCTAATAGATACTGACGCCCCTGCTACAGCTGCCACTCTCTTCACGTGTCTCCAAACTGTGACAGCCTCCAAAGTGACTTTTCTTAATGTGACAACCTGCACATAACTTGGACTATAACTCTTACTGTTCCTACTTCGCGGATGATGGGAATCATAGCTGGGTAAATTCAGAGGACGCCAATCGGGGGTCGAGAAACCGCATATATTTTCGGCGCCGCTGCTTCCGCACTTTTCCCGAATTGACAACACATGCACACGTGCGCGCTTCCCCACTTACTTGGAACGGAGGTCCGTGGCCCATGGGCCGATAAGTACCAGCCCCAGCAGGACTGGGTCCTCGCAAAAGCCCGCTTCCCGGTGCTGGGACAGCTGGCGAAGGGACGCCCGCTGCCCCCGAGATAGCCGCCGATGGTCCCTCCGGGGGCGGCGGTGTCAGGGGAAAGCCGCCCCGTCCGGCCATAGGAGCTGTTGGCTGGAGGCAACGGCTGCAGATAGCTCAAGCGCGTCCGAGAGAAGGAAACAGCGCTGGTTGATAGACGGAGAGGGCAGTTCAGTACATGCCACGGACTCCTCCTCTGGGGCCGGCCCCCTCTCAACCGCCCGAGCCCAGCCTGGCCCTGCGGCGGGGAAAGCGGGGGAAGGAGGTGTAGAAGGAGGAGGAGACAAACAAGCGCCTCTCGGGGCGGTGCGACGAGCCAGCGCCGCCGCTCAGAGGCGCCAAAGAACAGCCTTGGGAACCGACAGGCGATCTGGTCACGAGGTGCGGCTCCACGCGCGGTCTGTGCCGCCTCGCCCCCGGACCCAGCGCGTGAAATCCTCGCCTGGAGGTTTGCGCTCTAGTGTCCTTCTCCTGGCGCCGGGAGGGGAGATTTCTTTCTTTCTTTTATTTTTTTCTTTTCCCCTTCCCGTGAAATTGGATGAGAATGGTTGGGGAAAATGTGGAATCAATTTTTTACGCAAGGCATCAATACGGGCGGTATTACATAGGTTGCCAGTTCTTGAGCCAGCCAAAGAATTTGCTACAAAGAGTTCGTAATTGCGCCTCAGGGCCCTATTCTGCCTCAGAAAAAAAGGCCAGCAAATGTGTTGCTCTGTGCTTTTCATACTTTTGTTAAGCGAAATGGTTTATGGATTATTATTATTATTCCCTGAATGGTGTCCACTGAGCATCACTGGTCATAAAAAGCAGCAAAGGTCACTCTCATTAATATCTGTAGCATGCACCTTTAGGATTTTAGGTGATGCTTTGAACCGTGGGTTTCTCCATCTTTCAAATGGCCTGAACTTCAGAAAGATAGGGACACTCCACTCCTGTGACCTGCTGTTGTCTTTGCAGGAGGTGAAAGAATCAGGAGAACTTTTCTGGTGCATCAAACTGGAGTGCAAGGGGGAGCCATCAATAATGAGAGAACTTCATAATCTGCTGACAGCACTGCTGGAGTAGGAAAGCTGACGACAAGTGATCAACAACATTTCAAAATACTGGGGGGGGGGGAATAGAAAAATTGAGTCAGGAGTAGAATGGCTCCACCTTCTAGATAGAACCTAAAGTGCCTTTTCATCAGAAGCAGCAAAAAAAAAACCACCTGTGACGGTCTCATTGGAGAGAGAATCATCAACACCAAGCTGGCAGCCGCCTTTTAAGGTTTAAATTGGCTTTCTGTCTCTCGCTATCTTCATCCTTCTTCAAAAGATTGCTAAACCCAAGTATATTATTATTTTATTAACCTTGTATACCTTCCAACTTCCAATTTATTTATTAGATTTGTATGCAGCCCATCTCACCCAGAGATGACTTCCAATGATTCTGTCCGTCTCACAACTAATCAAAACATGGAAATTAGAAGAAAACCAATTTTTTATAATATATAAGAAACATAAGATTTGGACAATTGCTTCAGAAATCAGTCATTAGACAGTACATAGACTGATTCCTCTGCAGTGGGTTGAACTATATCAACATATGTGGGCAGGCTTTTCAACTTCCTGCCTTCTGTCCTGTTTTGAGTGTTTTTCTTTTTTCATTAAACAACTTTGCTTTCAGATCAAATAGGTGCAATCTTCAGATGTACAGTAAGAAAAGTAATTTGGATCCAGCATGGTTAGCTATTTTAAAAAAAACTACAAACTTTTTCTGGGCTTATGTGGCTACCTCCTCAATACCTCTTTAACTCAAAAGCATATTTTCCCTGGACTGCACAGCTGTAGAGGTTGTTTAAAGATCATGGTGTCAGGCTGTGTACAGCACACTGCTGCGTCTCAGATGCCTTGTATCTTGCTTGCCTGTATGATCTCATTCTGGCTCTGGTCTGCATTAGATCACCTTGCCTTCACCATCAGGATGCTGGTATTTTAAGGGGAGCGAATAGTATCTACCAATAAAAACACTGTTGCTGGTTTGCCTTTTTCTGCTTGTAAAAAACTGCATAAAAAGCAATAAACGCTTGAAGATAGAGAGACATCTTCTCACTTTGCAAATGACTGGATCCTGATTTCTACACACAGCCTTAGTACAAGCCCAAGAAAAAGTGTGACTTCTTTAAGGAATGCTGAGAGATAGAGCAAGCACACTCACACCAGATCTGAAATACCTTTTTCCATCAAAGATGTCTGCAGAGAAGTTAACTGTTTCAAAATGGTACGTAGAATTGGACAATTGAATCCTTGTCACTTTTTAATGTGTATCTCACATGTGGCACACACATAATGAGCAGGGTTTCAAGTGTGTCAATTATTTTGATGTCAGTGACTGCCTCTGTAAATGCCTACATCTCATTTTGAATACTATACCCTTGGCTGATGCAAATTGGGGATGCTCTTACAGCTATCAGTCATTAAATGCACTAGTGATCTCTATTCCCAGAAGTATCTTTAATAGCTGGTTGATACTCCAACTGTGTCCTTTCAAAGACACAGGTAATAACCTAACTTTTGTGGTTCATACTGGTATAATGGTTTCTAGACTGGAATGCATTCTGTGTGGGGATAGTCACTCTGTGTAAAGATAGCCTGTTTAGGCTGAATACTGTTGGTGATGCTACTTCAGGTAGCCTAGGTTACAGCAGAGCACCTGAACTTTTATATGTTCTGCCTTTGAGCAATGGTACTATCTCCAAATTAGTTATCAAGGCAGGTTCATGGTTCTGCTTAGGACATTTGTGTATGGGGGTATGAGTCAGTATTGACTCTTGGCAACTGCCTGAACATGTGCCTGCTGCAGTTTTCTTGGCAAGATTTCAGAAGTGGTTTGCCATTGCCTCCTCCCTAAAGTTGGAGGCGGGGGGAAAGGGAGGGAGAGACAAGAGACTGAAACTGAGAGTGAGACTGACTTAGGCAAGACTATTGACTCTCCTGGTTTCTGGCCAGGGTCTTAACCATTATCTCACTACTCCAACCATTACACAAAACTGGCTCTCATTTAGGACATATAATTCTCTTGCAGTTAGCAAGGGTACTTGTGTAACCTGGTCAATCACTTGAGATCATCGGAAGAGGACTTGTAAGAATAGCACAGTACAAATAGAATATATGAAGCTTGAGATTGGATTGTGGAGTTCTTGGTGCACCCTGAGTTTGTTTCTTTACAGACATTTTATTACCTGACCAGGTAGCTTCACCAGCGCTGATGATAGCACAGTGCCATCTGGTGGTTACTGATACATAAACCCGCTCTATGGTAAGGTTGCTCTTCCCAATTTTTTTTCTTTCAGATTTTTCAGAAAGCTAGGTGAATGGATAATGTTTTTATTTTTGTTTTCCTTCATCTTTTTATTGAGTATACTTTTACATTGTTTTAACTTGCTGATTTTATTATTGCATTTTATACTTTAGAAATCAAAGTATAAAAGATGGGTTGTACAGGAAGTGGTATAACAATTTAAAATGATAAATTATTATTTATTCTCATGAACAACAAATACATACATGATAAAAAAAAATGTGCTCAAGTGTTATCATAAAATCACCAAAAAATGCAAATCTAGTATAGGCAAGCATTTTTAGCGGGCTAAGCATTTCATCCTAACAATGCCCGGATGCCCTTCGTGCAGCAACTCTAAAACTCTATTCCGTAGCTTCGTTGGAATTACCACCCTGTCACCCCACTGCAAGCAACCCCCTTGCATAAACAGTTCGTTGCGTTTGTTGGCATACCCTTGGTACTCCCCTCCGTCCACCTTGACCGGCCACCCCCTTAGTACCCAACCCATAACAGTTCGGATGATTGGGTCTCTAGCCGAGGCTTTCGCCACCTCGCAAGAGGAGATAGGGCCCAAAGTCAAAGTGTCCAACAAAAGAACGGAGGCTTCCGGCGTTGGGTTGTCAAGTAGGTCGGGAAGGGGGCAGCGGCTAAGGGCATCCGCATGACCCAGGGTTCTGCCAGGTCGATGGACAAGCTGATACGAGTAGGCTGACAGAAAAATGGCCCATCTGGTCAAACGAGGGGAAAGGGCAGCGGGGGTTGGCCTATCGCCCGCCAAAAGTCCTAGCAAGGGTCTATGATCAGTCACAAGTTCGAATTTTCGGCCATAGAGGTATTCGTGGAACTTTTTAACCCCCGCAATCGCAGCCAGAGCCTCTCTGTCCAACTGACTATAGTTCCGCTCTGCGCTGGACAGGGTGCGAGAGTAAAACGCAATGGGCGCCTCTAGGCCGTTCGGCAGTCTATGGCCTAGGACGGCACCAACTCCTACGGGGGAGGCGTCGCAAACTAAGACAAGCGGCAGCGCTGTATTGTACTGAATCAGGAAGCTGTCCTCAGACAGGAGTCTCTTCACTGCCTCAAAAGTGGCTGCCTGTGGTTTCCCCCAGACCCATGGTACATTCTTCCCTAGAAGCTTGTGTAGGGGATCTGCAACCGTGGCTTTGTCCTTCAGAAACATGGAGTAAAAATTGAGCAGTCCAAGGAAGGCTTGGAGCTCCGCTTTGGATTTGGGGGCAGGTGCGCTCTTAATAGCTCTCACCTTGCTTTCGGTAGGGTGGATGCCTGTGCCGTCCACCCTGTACCCCAGAAATTCAACGGAGGGGACAGCAATCATACACTTGTTTTTCTTAAGTTTCAGTCCCGCTTCTCTGAACCTGGACAGGACGTTCCTTACTCTGTCCCCTAGCTGACGTTCGTCCTGGGCGCTGACTAGAACGTCATCGAAATAGGGCACCACTCCTGGGAGTCCTTGCAAAAGGCGCTCCATGGTGCTTTGAAATAGGCCGGGTGCGACGCTCACCCCAAACTGGAGCCTGGTGCATTTAAATGCACCCCTATGAGTTACAATTGTTTGCGCCTCTGCCGTGGCGTCGTCAACTGGTAACTGCTGATAGGCTTGGGCCAGGTCTAATTTGGCAAAAAATTTTCCGGGCCCCAGGGAGTGTAGTAGATGATGCACGATCGGCACCGGATAGGCGCTCGGCTGCAAAGCCTTGTTGATCGTGCACTTGTAGTCGGCGCAAATTCTTATTGAGCCGTCGGACTTTACTGGGGTCACTATAGGGGTTTCCCACTTGGCATGGTCAACGGGAACTAACACCCCTTGCTTAATCAATTTGTCCAGTTCTGCATCGATCTTCGGTTTCAATGCGAACGGCACCCTTCTGGCCTTAAGTCTTACTTGGGCTACGTTGGGGTCTAAGTTTAGTGAAATAGGGGTCCCCACATACTTGCCCAACGTGTCCCCGAAAACGTCCTGGAACTCGGACAGGAGACTGTCTTTCAGAGTTGATTTGGACATCAGGTGGACACCGGTGAAACCCATGCCAAGGGCTCGGAACCACCCCATGCCAAGAAGGCTAGGGAGCTGCTTTGTGACGATGGTCAGCGGCAGGTCTCTTTCGTAGTCTCCGTAGGTGACTCGGAACGTGCCCACGCCTTCGAGGGGGACTCGGTTCCCCTGGTAGTCTAGGATGCGCAGTCTCTGCTTGGAGAGCTGGTCCTTCCGGAACGACGGCAGGAGGGTCTTTAGGGTCGCCCACGACATTATGGAGAGAGCTGATCTGGTGTCAATCTCCATCGAGCATGGCTTTCCGTTGATCTCGACCACCGTGCTGACTTTGTCCTCGATCGCCGTGCTGGCCTGGTTGATATGTATGCTGCGGCCATCTCGCGGTTCAAATTCGTGCCGTTTTTTCGCGCCGCCTTCTCTCGTTGGCTGCTTCTGGCGCGCTGATTCCGGTTGGCTGCGGCGCTCACGTGTTTGGTGTTTCCTGGGCAGAATGGCTCTACAGACTCGTGCCAAGTGCCCTTTTTTCTCGCAGCGCCTGCAAATAGCCTCTCTGTATTTGTAGGACAGTCTATCATGGTGCCCGCCACAGCTGGGACAGCTTCGCTGGGGGCTGCCAGTGTCTTTTCTCTGGTGCTCCGTTCGGAAGACGTCCTCATCCGACTCGGACTCCGAGCTGGATCCGGCGTCTTCTCTGTGCACCGGGGCAGACTTGGGGCTGTCTTTGCTGGTCAGCGGACGCTGCAGCGTTTCTGCGGCTTTTGTGGTGGCTTCATGAGCCCTGGCCTCGTCTAGAGCTCCAGCAAGCGTCAAATCAGGCTTGGCGAGCAGGCGCCGTTGCAGCCTAATGTCCCGAACACCACAGATAAGTTGCTCAAGCAACACATCGTCCAAGTCTCTATAGTCGCAATGGGTTGCGGCTTTTCTCAGGCTAGCCATGTACGTGCTGACCGGTTCTCCCTCACGTTGAACGCGCTGTCTGAGTTGGTATCGTTGCACGAACTTGGAGGGGACGGGAGCGTAGTGAGCCCGGAGAGTTGCCATCAGGGTGTCCCAGGAGACGGTTTGAACCGGCGTTGGCTCACAGAGTGACTCGGCCATCTCAAACACGTCCGGTCCGCAGTGGCTTAGGAAGAGGGCTCTCTTTCGATTAGCAGAGAGGCCTTGCATGTCGCTGGCTTCAAGCGAGCATTCGAACCTTGTTAGGTACGAGACCCATTTTTCGCGGGTCGGATCAAAAGGCTTGGGCGGAACGTAGGCAGACATGTTGGTATGCCTCCTGTGGTTCGCCTCGTCGCCTAGCTGAAGCTCGTGGTCTCACTGGTTGGCTTCTTGTAGCCTCAATCCCATCCTCGTCGCCAATGAAGTGGTTCGGGAATAACGAGAGGCACAAGCAAGCAAGTGACAACAGCTCTTTAATATACAGTGAGACTTCAGCAAAAACTCAGAGGCTGAAGCCCTCCTTATATACAATCCAAGAGGGACTGTCAGCCAATCAGAAACGTAGGCAGGTTTGAAACTCCCGCTTAAAAGTATCAATACATAACACAAATCACTGCAGTTATTAAGTTAGTGACATGGTTGGTAAGTGAACTTGGCTTCCGCATTGACTTTGCTTATCAGAAGGTTTCAAATGGTGATCATGTGATCCCAGGACACTGCAACTGTCCTGATTCTGAGTCAGTTGCCAAGCATCTGAATTTTGACCACATGACCATGGTGCAACTGTTCTAAGTGTGGAAAATGATCATAAGTTGTTTTTTTCACTGCTGATGTAACTTTAAACAGTCACTAAATGAACTGTTGTAACTGAAGGACTACCTGTAGCCAGTCAACTAGCAGTGCAGGGGTGAAATGCTCCCAGTTCGGACCGGATCACCTGATCCCATAGCGATGGAGGCAGGTGGTTCATAGAACTGGTAGCAAAAGTCCCTGCCCCCCCCCCCATGCCCACGCAATCATCAGAGGCTTTTTTTTTTTAATTTTTAAAAGCATTTTATCTACAAACTCTTTGGCCGAAAAAATGCTTTTAAAAGTAAAAAAAAAGCCTATGATGATCGCGCGGCTCAGCTGGGATCGTCAAATGCTTTTAAAAGCCTCTGATGATCCAAGCTGAGTTGCCTGATCGACAGAGGCTTTTTTCCTTTTAAATGCCTCTGATGATCCAAGCTGAGTTGCCTGATCATCAGAGGCATTTAAAAGAAAAAAAGCCTCTGCTGATCAGGCAACTCAGCTGGGATCGTCAGAGCCTTTTGAAAGCATTTTTTTACAACCTCTTTGCCGAAGAGGTTGTAGAAAAAATGGTTTTAAAAGTAAAAAAAAAAAAAATTGGTACACCCACCCAGTCACATTACCCCCTCCCCCACCAAGCCACACCCACAGAACCGGTAGTAACAAATTTTAGATTTCACCACTGCAGCAGTGGTGTTTTTTATTTGGCTTCCCAGCAATAAAACAAGGGCATTGAAGAAAGTATACGAAGAAAGCTTTGTACCAGCACCAAATCTAGCTTGATGCTCCCTAATTAGCCAGTTGGAGGGAATAATGATTAGCTTTGGTCTGTTGAGTGCTTGCAAGAATTGTGATATGGAGAACCATAGACATTTGAGATTGAATCTGTGGTCTATGGTCTATGACTGTAATAAACTGAATTGAATTGATTGGATCTGATGGATAGGGGTGTGAAAATAGTGAGAGTGCAGTTTTGCTTTCAGTATTATTACTTTTCTACTTTATGGGAAACTTATGATAGCTGGTAGCTCTATATAGTCCCAAGGTAACAATTTTTGTCTCCCAATATATCCAATAGAAGAAACTGTTTGTAGCTCATGGTTGAACTGTAAGTCTGTGGTGTTTTGTGAACTTGGTTGTTCTATTGCAATTAGGCAACATCATAAACGCTCTTGGAACTACGAAGAACACTCCCATCAATACTGATAGGGAAAACTACTTTTACAAAACCCACTCCCTTGTACTATTTATGAGGTTGGTTGTTTTCTTGCAGACCTTTCATTACCAACTAAGTACAAATTCTGTAATGAAAGGTCTGCAAGAAAAAACCAAACTTGGAGAGCACCAAAGACCCCACAATTCCCAATAGATTAGCTAATAGGTGACAATTGTGATGCTGTTAAAATAGATTATTTGTATGTGTGCATGCATTCTTATTATGAAAAATAGATGTCTGAAATAAAACATAATCATGTTACAAATCAATGGTGTTGCAATGCACATGTAGTCACTCTCCAGGTGTTAATATGACAGGTAAAAAATTTTTCATATAGAGTTACAATTCATATACATTATTTTCTCTTAGCCTATATTTCTTCCCATATCTATATATATAAAAGCGAAAAACATGCAGCATCATGAAATCTCCAAAACCGTAAAGTCTACAAACTTGAAATTTGGCATGTACAGTATGTTCCTCTTGCCTTCTAGGTGCTCACTTAGAAAGGATTTTTCGAAACAACCATCAGAGCATTAGTATTTCTTATATTATTATTAACACGCTCTGATGCTAAGGACTTAGATGTTCTACTCCCCCTTCCCACCTGAAAATAACTCTGTTCCAACTGCCACTTGGATGTGGCCAGCACGTGACTCATCTGGCCTGCAGGCTGGGAGTTTGGAGAGGATCAGTGGGGCCAGCCTGAGGGAGAGAAGGGGATAAGATAGGAGAGGCCTCTGTGGGATCAGCCTGAGGGAGAGAAGGCGAGAGGAGAGGCCTATTGTAACTATCCTGTTTTCCCAAAAATAAGACTTCCCCAGATAATAAGCCCAATCAGGCTTTTGAGTGCACGTGCTAAAATAAGCCCTCCCCGAAAATATTTAACCACATGCACAGCTGGTCCCCGCCATTTGCTCTGGTTGCTTGCCGTACAAACAACACGATGTCAGGAGGCGAGACCAGAGGGGGGGAAGGGAGGGGGGAACATGCCACACACACCACACATGCCCTTACCTAATGGCCGCTCCCTCAACCCTAGCCACCGTGCCCCTTCTGTCATGCTAATGGCCGCCGCAAAAGCCATTAGCAAAGAACAGGGAGGCGACGGCGGCGATGTGACATCCAGTCGCAGCGGTGTGGCCGGGCCGACAGCATGGTGCAGAATCCTGGGAAGTATGGCTGGAAGCGTGTGCACAGCCTCAGGTAAACAGCTGACAAGCGGCTGTGTCAGCAGCAGCCATGAGGTGACCACGCTTGTTGCCTCCTGCACCTCAAAAATAATAAGACCTCCCTGAAAATAAGACCAAGTGCTTATTTTGGGGGTCAAGAAAATAAGACCCTGAAACATGGTACTAATTAATTTTCATTAATTACTCATTAAGCTATAAGTGTCGATTTATCAAGCCCGATCACATAGTTTCGTAGCGGAGCCCAGGTATTCAGCTAGTTCTATTTAACTAGAGTCCATTTAAGCTCACACCTACTGCTTCAGTGACTCCATCCAGCCACCTTGTTCTCTGTCGTCCCATTCTTCTTTTGCCCTCTGATCTTTCCCAGCATTAGGCTCTTCTCCATTCCTTCCTTCTCATTAGGTGGCCAAAGTATTTGAGTTTCACCTTCAGGATGTGCGTTGAGGGTAAAACTGCCCTCTGCAAAGTGGTGCAACGGACCAGACAGCGAATAGATACGTTACTTAGCAAAACACACAGATACTCACAGACTCTGAACGTTTAAAGAAAAATAAACAGTCTTTACTTGTAGTAAAAAAAACAAACTTGGCTTCTCAAAACAAAGATAACACTTCTTCAAATAATCACGGTTCAACACAAAAACATAGTTTGCTTACAATTCCAGTTCTCTTCAGTAACACAGACACAGTTCCTTTCAGCAGTTCAACCTTCTAATAGCAGGAGCAGAAGTGAATGAACTTCCTGCCTTCTTTTATGTCTGCTTAGCACAGCCAATTGGTCATCTTGTAGTAGTTAAAGTTACAGAACATAGTTTTCTATATATTGCCTACCCAACCATAGGATAAGCATCCAACAATGTGGCCTAAAGAGCAGTCGGGGTTGATCTCCTCTAGGACTGACCGGTTTGATCACCTTGCAGTCCAAGGGACTCGTAGGAGTCTTCTCCAGCACCATAGTTCAAAGGCCTCAATTTTTTGGCGCTCAGCCTTTCTTATGGTCCAACTTTCACAGCCATACATTGCAACTGGAAAAACCATAGCCTTGACTATACGCACTTTTGTTGGCAGAGTGATGTCTCTGTTTTTTAGTATGCTGTCTAACTTTGCCATAGCTTTCCTCCCCAGGAGCAAGCGTCTTTTAATTTCTTGGCTGCAGTCCCCACCTGCAGTGATCTTGGAGGCCAGGAAAATAAAATCTGTCACTACCTCCATTTCTGAATCTGAATCTGAAATGTTATAAGTTTAATTTTCTTTAGTACAGGTAGTCCTCGACAGTTCACTTAGTGACCATTCAAAGTTACTAAAAAAAGTGATTTATGACCATTTTTCATACTTATGACCATCACAATATCCTCAAGGTCATGTGATCAAAATTCAGATTCTTGGCAATTGACTCATATTTATGACGGTTGCAATGGCCCAGGGTCATGCGAGCCCCTTTTGCAACCTTCTGATTAGCAAAGTTAATGGGAAAGCCAGATTCACTTAAAAACCATTTTACTAACTTAACAACTGCAGTGATTCACTTAACAATTGTGACAAGAAATGTCGTAAAATTAGGCAAAATTCATTTAACAACTGTCTCACTTAGCAACAGAAATTTTGGGCTCCATTGTGGTAGTAAATCGAGGACTACTGTATATTGAATAGATCTAATTCTTGTGTTCTAGAAACATAGAAAACTAAGGGGCAGTTTTTCTGGGCCAAGGGCTGCAGACGCACTATATTGCAATAGTCACATTCTGGAATATATTGCAAGAGGCTGAAGAAACAGTATACCAAATATCATTTCATTTACAACTAATTAATTATTAAATATAATTAATGTGATTCCTTTGTGGTCATCTCTTAATAATTTCCCTTCATTGTTAGTTCTATCTCCAGTTCAACTTTGCCAGAATCAAATTTATTTTGAGAAGCAGCCTACAAGACATACCTCAAAGATATTGCAGGTTTGATTCCAGACCACTACGGTGAAGCATATACAAGTAGCCTTCTGCTTATGACCACAATTGAGGCCAATATTTCTGTTGTTAAGTGAGACAGTTGTTAAGTGAATTTTGTCCTATTTTATGACCTTTCTTGTTAGAGTTGTTACATGAATCATTGGTTAAGTTAGTGACATGGTTATTAAGTAAATCTGGTTTCCCCGTTGACTTTGCTTGACAGAAGATTGCAAAAGGTGATCACATAACCCTGGGACACTGCAACGGTCATAAATATGAGTCAGCTGCCAAGTGTCTGAATGTTGATCATGTGACCATGGAGATGCTGCAGAGGCCATAAGCATAAAAATGGTCATACATAACTTTTTTCAGTGCCACTGTAACTTTGAACAGTCACCAAATGAATGTTGTAAGTTAAGAACTATCTGTAGGGCAAGAAAGTGAGACATACAAATCATTTGTTTTTGCAATGCATATAAAAGTTAGGTTTACACTCTACTGTAGTCTATTAAGTCTGCAATGGCTTTATGTCTAAAAAATGTAGACACCTCAATTAAAAGCATTTTATCGCTAAAAAGGTAATCATAATCTGAGCCAGAATAGAATAGAATAGAATTAGAATTAGAATTAGAATTAGAATTAGAATTAGAATTAGAATAGAATAGAATAGAATAGAATAGAATAGAATAGAATAGAATAGAATAGAATAGAATAGAATAGAATAGAAATCTTGCTACTCTTTTTGCTGATGGAAGGTCTTGTGATGTAATGTTATATCTGCAAAGTGCAATAAAGCAAAGTTCAAAAAACAAAGTATGCCCATATGTTTGTCTATATTGCTTCTAATCCCATTAGCCTTTTTTTTTTTCAATTACACTACCTGGAAGAAAGTGAGGTAGCATAAATACTCCAGAGGAAAAAATATATATATGCCTCTGCGCAGGTTGTAGAACTATCACTCCCAGCATTCCTTACCATGTGTCTAGCTTGCTGCGACACTTGGTATTTGTAGTCTATATAACATCAGGGATATCATAACCTTTTTAGTTTTCAGAAGCATAGAAGGGGAGCGAGGCTTAGAGAAGAAAGAGATCTATCAACCACAAGAGGGCCCTGCTTTGAGGCCGACTGCGAGAAAGGAAGGACTTCTCTCTTTTTTCTCTTTCCTTCTTTTCTCCAGCCAGGATGTGGAACTGAGCTTCCTGGATCTTGCAGCTGGTTTGCCTAAGCCCCCTCTTTTTTATTCTAGCTCCCTGCAAGAGAGAGAGGGGAGCTTTCAAACCATCCATCACCATTCCCGTGCAGGCACCAGACGCTATAGTATGTGCCTAACTGCAGGTAAACCTTGTGAAACAATGTAAGGGGTGAGAGAGAAGCATACAAAAAATCCGGGCTCTTTAGCCCCTACCCGGACTGCTTTCCCTTCCCAGCATAAGGTCCGATGCACATGGAGGAAACAATGGAGGCTGTGTGGGATATAGATGGACTTTGGTTTGGAATTGATGTCCCATTTTCTTGCCTGGACTTTCAGACCTGCATGCAAATCTTGGGCTGGGGATGCCCAGAGGAAGGGACAATACTGTAGTACCACGTGAGGATGGGTTACTTTGATGGAGGAAGGGGATATATATATATATCTCCACTCCCACATGACAACTTCCATATAATTTAGATCTCCTTCTTGTGCCAAAACATTGTGATCCACTCAAGATCATCTTAAGTAAAGATGGGCAGCTGTGCAAATCTTTTAAATCAACAACTTAAAAATTCTTGGTGATACACCTATTCATTAGTATACATGTATTATCCCATACTGTGGAATAGTTTGTTTCCATGGGATGTGTAATAGACCCTGAAGCTTTGCTTTTGGGAGATGTTTAGTATAGGTCCTTAAAGTAAACTCTATATATTTGAAAAAGCAAATTTTAATCTATGAGAGCTTTATGCCAGATAATTGCCTTGACTACAACAGACTAATTCTGTTGTGTCACTGGAATTTGCACAACTTGCAATCTCTTTATTGTTTCATAAATGCTTACAGTATTATTTTTCTCTGGCAGAAAATTAAAATTTAGGCGTTTAGATGTAATAAATGATAGAAATATCATTAGACGTAAGAACATATTTTTAGTACAGAGGATTTAAGGACTGTCCCAGATCTGGGATAGCCATACCTATGTGATATCAGAATTTATAAATATGTCTGCTGCAATTACAATTTGCATTAAAATGTATTTTTGAAAGCATTTATTCTAAAAGTATACATATTATGCTGCTATATTCATGTTTAGGGCTGTCAACTTATTTTCTATAGTTTATATTCAACCTTATCATATTGCTCCTTTTTTTCTTTTCTAAGAACAGGGTCCACAGTTCTCAGAGGACAGGAAAAAACCTTCCCCAAGTTACTGTCCCCAAAATGTATTCAGATCACAACTCCAATTAATCCACTGACTAAGAACTTGGGTTTGTATATTCCAGTATAGATGAAGTTCACCAGAATCAAGATGGCTGTTTTAAGCCTAATATGATTGGGAGGAAATCCTTATTTGTGCAACATGTGAAAACAGCATCAGTAGAATATGTAATATGTGGGCTTGCATATCTGGAGCATAGGTGTGCATCTGATCTCTGTACTCTCTCACACATGCACATTAGTTCATTCTTTCAATTTAAAAGGGGAATAGAACTACCTTCTGGGAGAATATAATTTTCAATTTTATGCAAAACCCTCAAGCAGTATTTTCTCTTAGTGTCGTGCTTTTTACTTTCTATGCTTCTCATGTAAGTCTGCCTGTCTGTCTCTATCCGTCCATCCGTCCATCTTCTATTTATATGCTGCCCATCTCATTCTGAAAAGCAATTCTTGATGTAGGCTTCTAGATTGACGTAGTAATCTAAAATTACTATTGTACATCTGATTGCCAAGATCACTGAAGTGACACTCAAATGATTTCTGTGACAAACAGATTCTTCGATTACTTTTTATTTGATTTAAGTGCTCTCTGCAGCCACTTGTGAGAGACAGAGGGAAACATCTTCAAGAACTTTAGAAAGGAAATTCTTCTGTGGAGCAACATGCAGGAGAGCTATGAAACAGTAATCTCGTTGGGTAAGGGATCACATTTCTTCAAATTTCAATGCTAGACTAGAACTTGACCCTCAGCTGCGTGTTTTTATAACAAACTGGGAAAGTATTAATATCATTTCAGTTAATATCATTTCAGTTATAAGTAAAATTGAAGCCAAATAAGACCTATCCATGGAAGATTTCAGAGAATAAGTAGTTAAATCTTGAAAATAAGCATTGATTTGTCTGTGGATCTACCTAGCAATCTGACTAATGGGTGTAAGAGCAATTTAACAGATTTTGAAGACAGGCAAGTAAAAAATTGTGTGATGGTACCAAATTGTGGCATGTGACTGAGACTTGCACCCCTCCTGGTTATCCATTGGCTGGAAACTAACAGGAATTGTAGCCCCAGTGTTTATAGAAGGCACCAGACTGTTTACCTCTGTCTTTGAAGATATTCCTCAGATTTCCCAACAGCTGCTTGTTACATGGGGGAGGACGATTAATGAAGGGCAAAAAAGATAATAGGTACAAAGCACAGAGTTGCATTTCCAGCATTAACTTTCAGAGAATCTAAAAGCTTATCAATTTAACGCTAATTGTTCTTACTGAGAAAATCTACATAAGCTACCAGTGCACTTCAAATGTTCTCAGAATACAATATTAAGCCTGCTCAGTAAATGTGTTTTCTTTTTCTTTTTTTTAGCAGAAGAACTTGCCATAAGCTGGCCCCGGATAACTGCATTTACAGAGACTCGAGGACGCCAAGGTTTGGCCCCTGGTAAGACCTTTAAGAAAAGCCACGGGTGATTTTTGCTGGGTGGATGCTAAAGAGTTCTCCATCTCTAAATTGTGAGGATTGTGACCACAAGTCCATATAAAACACTCAAAAGCCTTGCATGGAATCCTTCCAGAAGTTATTGCAACATTATATATGTTAATGTGGTAGGGAGGGAAATCATTAAATAAGCGAGAGTAATCATTAAGAGCCATGGTGGCGTAGTGGTTAGAATGTAGCATTGCGGGCTAACTCTGCCCGCAGCCAGAAGTCCGATCCTGACCAACTCAAAGTTGATTTAGTTTTCCATCCTTCCAAAATCAGTAAAATGAGGAGCCAAATTGTTGGGAGCAATATGCTGACATTTGTAAACCACTCAGAAAATGCTATAAAGCAGTATATATGTCTGCTATTAATATAAATAGGTTCATGACTGAAATAAATATTTGCCTTCATTTTATATTACATGCAAAATTCCTTTTCAAAATGCTCCAGGGTGTTGATATATGGATTCCATCAATGAAAGGCTAAGGTTAACATTAATAATAGACCGAAGGTCACTGATATTCTCCATTTGTTAAGGATTGCGATCTGGATCATCTGTATCATTGGCTACACTAGTAAGGCTGATGGGAGCTGCAGTTCAGCAATTTGAAGTACTGTAATCAAATTGAGAACAAAAAGAAGAACTTTGCTCAACAACAGGTTATCCAGACTAAGAAGATAGCATATTTTGAGCTTTAGAACAATCAGTGACAAAGATTTGGGTAAATGGAATTTCATGATTCCAGGAACCAAGATGATTCTGATCTGTGATACTACTTTTCCAGCAGTTTACAGATTTTGCTTTTTTGAAGCAACATCCTTGATGGTGCAGCTAATGTTAATCAGGTAACTGATCTGAATCTTGCTCTACCTAATACAGATATATTCTACAACACCAACTTTTTATTCTTATTTTCTGGAAGCTGGAAAAAATACAGATTAGATCAAAGTAACACACCCATCTCTTTTTCTCCCTCCCTCCTGATTGTTTGTTTTTATATTTTCTGTTGCATTCTGGTCTCCCCTTTTCTGCAGGATTTTTATAGAAATATTGTATTGTTTTTCCTTTCTCTTCATAGGCTTAGAAATGGAACCTGAGCAAGGGCAGCTGGCTCCTTTACAGGGTGAGGCAGCAGCAACTACAGATGGGTCAAGTGGGGAAGGGATCTTTCCAGACTTCCGGAGGCAACTTGGGGTAATTCTGCAAACTATAGGGAAGGCTCAAGTGGAGAAGATGCTCAGGGAGTTGGTGAAGGAGCAGGAACAGGAGCAGCAGAGAAGAGTCAGGCGGCGGAAAAGAGTGAACAGGAGCCCTCGGCATGGAGGTAGGTATTTTGCTGCAGCACATGGGACACTGAGTGGCTTTAAAAAGGGGGGAAAAAAATCCCCAGCAAATTGGATCTGATTTTCCCTCATTTAAATTGGCAATATTAGTGATATCACAGCTATGCTTCCTGCAGCCCTTTGAGGACATATTGTATTATATCTATCCAATGTATCCATCTAATTCTTGGATAAAAATATTATTATTATTATTATTTATTTAATTTCTATACCGCCCTTCTCCAAATAGGACTCAGGGCGGTGCACAGCCAAGGTAAAAACAGAGCATACAAAATTTAAAAACAGTATTAAAATAATTACATATTTGGCCGTAAATTAAAACAACCCAATTTAAAATCAATTTAAAATTTAAAATTTAAAATTTGGCTCAAGCCAGCCCAGCTAGTTGGAATAAATGGGTTTTCAGGGCCCGACGAAAAATCCGGAGGTCTGTTATTGTACGCAACTCTGGGGGAAGGTTGTTCCAGGGGTGGGCGCCGTCACAGAGAAGGCTCTCCCCCTGGGGGTCGCCAGCCGACATTGTCTGGCGGACGGCACCCTGAGGAGGCCCACTCTGTGAGAGCGTACTGGCCGGTGGGAGGCTATTGGTGGCAGAAGGCTGTTGCCTATCCTATCTTAAATATTAAAAGTTTAAAAATAATTTTACATTCTTAAAATCACTGTTGTGTCAGGGTTCCAAGTAACACCCCAAACTAATAAACTTTGTTTATGTCATTTACATTTTTGTTTTCTCTGAGAAGATCTCCTCTAATTGAATCTCTACAGCAGCAAAAATGACATTGATTAAGGGAGCATAGGGAGAGAGAGATGCCCCTGCCTACACCTGTACCCACACTCTTAGGATGTATAGTCAAGCTCATGTAGACTGGGGCAACGATAGTGTGTGGGGTTTTGGGTTTGTTTGTTTTTTGGCCATTTGGCAAAACTCTGAACCAGGAGTGAAACGCTTCCGCTTGGACCAGATCGCCTGATCCGGTAGCTCTGGCAGTAGACGGTTCAGAGAACCGGTAGCAAAAATCCCTGCCCCCACCCATGCCCAGCTGAGTCGCACAATCATCAGAGGCTTTTTTATTATTATTTTTAAAAGCATTTTTTCGGCCAAAGAGGTTATAAAAAAAAGTTTTAAAAAAAGCCTCTGATGATCGTGCAGCTCAGCTGGGATCGTCAGAGGCTTTTAAAAGCATTTTTTCTACAACCTCTTCGGCCGGAGAGGTTGTAGAAAAAATGGTTTTAAAAGTAAAAAAAATCTCTGCCGATCAGGCAACTCAGCTGGGATCGTCAGAGGCTTTTAAAAGCATTTTTTTACAACCTCTTCGGCCAAAGAGGTTGTAGAAAAAATGGTTTTAAAAGTTAAAAAAAAAGAAGTTGGCCACGCCCACCCAGTCACATTACCCCCCCACCAAGCCACACCCACAGAACTGATAGTAATAAATTTTACATTTCACTACTGCTTTGAACACAACCACACTGAAGTTGAAATGAAACACTCAAGATGCAAGCAAAGCGAAAACTTTCAGCTTTAATTCGAGGAGTTTGACAAAATTGTGGCATTAACTACTGAGAATGGTTAAGTGATTTTACAGCCCTTTTCGCTGTGGTTTTTAAGTGAATTGCTGCAGTTGTTAAGTGAATGAGATGGTCATTAAGTGAATCCATTTTTTCTCATTGACTTTGCTTCTTGAAAGCCAACTGGGAAGGTTGAACATGGTGACCACATGACTTCAGGATGTGTTGGTTGCAGAGTCTTCCCAAAATGGCATCCTGACTCAGCAGGACATTTTTTTCCCTGCGTACAGACAGCTGGTTTTGCTGCCAAAGCTGGCTCTTTTGGCAGCACACTTTCCGGATTTGAACAGGAGCTGCTAGGAATGACTCAGGATGACTGTGGATCTACCTGAGAAGAGGACCCATAAGGTTGCAATTCTCATTGGGGAGCATTCGGAGGATGAATCTCCATCTTTCTTTCCAGCTATCTGCTGCTTTAAGAACATCTATGGTTTTAACGTCATGTTTTGATTTTTTTTTCTTTCTGATTTTTATCTTCAAATGTTAATCAACTGGTTGAATGCTGATTTCATATAACTCCCTGCTGGATTTTAAAGGTTTCTATTGTTTCATTAACTACTGTAAATCACTTTTGCTTTTTTAGCATGGAAGACACAGTAAGCTTTGAGTAGTGCAAGAGATCTGATTTGATTTATTACTTACCCAAATTTTTATTACGAGATTTTGTATTGTATAACCTTTTAAAAAAAAACACACACACACGTCTTAATTTTTTAATTTTTGATAAAAAAATCTTTTGGGAGGTGGGGAATCTTAATATTTTTTTAGGCTAATCTGCTAAAATGTTTTTCTTGTCTGAGAGGAGTTGCTTATGACCTGCTATGAAAATTCCAGCTGTAAAAAGTTTTAACTATTGAAGTATTTTGGACTATATCAAAGGATAGTCAAAATGCAAGCAATATATCAAGCTAAAACTTATTGGAAAAGCTGGGCAGAAAAAATATTTTTCAATTTACAAGTCCAATTGAAAATTTGAATAAAAAGCTTGATAAAGTTTTAAACCAATTCGAAGATGGTAACCAAATGCAAGTAACAACAGTATAAGATTTACAATCGGATGGATTGGAATGTAATTTGCTGCTGGCATGCCTGTCGGATGAGCTGGACCTGAAAAATGCAAGCTGGCAAAAGGACTTCAAGAAAGATTTGGATTTTAAAGACTCAGAGTTGGTAGAATTAACTAGTTATGAACTCAATTTTTTCAAAAAGATTGAGGAAGATTGGGAAATGGATTTATCATACCCAACTGGAAAACAAAAAAAGACAGGAGACTTTTTTGTACAACAAATGCTGTGGAGATAAGCAGGAACTTATGATTTTGGGGAATAAAATCCAATTGTTAGGAAAGATCCCATTTAATAGCTTAAGGAAAAGCCTCATTATTAAGAGTCAATCGAGGATATTTGATCCTGGATGGATCAGAGACCATGACTGTGGTGACTTACGGTATATCAGAAGCAGTTGTGGACTTTCTGCCTGTGAAATACAATAAATAGACTGTTAACAGACAATTTTGAAGTTTAATTTAGTTGTTGGTTTTACCTGTTAACTATGTTTCTATAAAGTAAATAGATGTCAGGCTAACTGGGTTGGGTAAATATTGTTCTAGAAATTTATAAATTGGAGGTATCTTTAAAATATATTAATCAGTATTCAACTGTGGAGGGGATATTTGTAAGTCTGTTTTGGTTTTTTTATTTTATGCACTCTTTTTTGTGTACTCTTGTTTTGTTTACTTTTTGGGAGTTTGTATTTTAATGTTTTGAATAAAAATAAATTGTAAAAAGAAAAGTATATGCCAGATGTGAAGCACCCAATTCTTATCATGGGACCATGGAGATGTGTAATATTCATAACTTTGAGGACTGGTCATAAGTATATTTTTAGTGCTGTTGTAACTTTGAATAGGCACTAATATATATGGTTATAAGTCAGGAACTACCTATACTTATGACGTTGATGATTTTGTAGTGATTTTGTTTTTCATGAGTTACTGCATATGTTGTATAAGTTATTGTATTCTGTTTTTGTAAACCACTTAGATTTTTTAATGATAAAAGCACTTTTTTTATAAATAAGTGGATCAATAAATTCCTGTGGAATAGGCTGATCTGAGAGAAACGGCTAACCTAAAATCACTCAATGAACTGTATGGTCAAGCAATGACAGAACCCCCAAGTCCATATCTAACACTTTAAATTTTGGCAGCTTAAAAAGATAAAGGTAAAGGTTCCCCTCGCACATATGTGTTAGTCGTTCCCAACTCTAGGGGACGGTGCTCATCTCCATTTCAAAGCCGAAGAGCAGCACTATCCGAAGTCATCTCCGTGGTCATGTGGCTGGCATGACTAAATGCCAAAGGCACACGGAACGCTGTTACCTTCCCACCAAAGGTGGTCCCTATTTTTCTACTTGCATTTTTTACGTGCTTTCGAACTGCTAGGTTGGCAGAAGCTGGGACAAGTAACGGGAGCTCACCCTGTTACGCGGCACTAGGGATTCGAACCGCTGAACTGCCAACCTTTCGATCGACAAACTCAACGTCTTAGCCACCGTGTCCCTAATACTGTTGTATTATTACAACAATAAAAAAGAAGAAATGAAAAGAGTATAAACAAAATAGAAGTACAACAATAGTACAGTAAAATAATGAAAAAGAACACAACAAGAATACATCAATATGATAACAAAAGATGGATGGGTGGAGAGTAGATAATGGGGGAAAGGGAGGAGAAAGAATCTGCCATCAATCCAGCAGCCACCTATAGCATAGAACTTCCCCATTTGGACCACAGGCCAACAAGCAAAGCCAAATCTTTAGGCTCCTCTGGAAAGATAGGAGGGTGGAGGCAGACCTTACCTTACCAAAGGACGTGTATGTGTGTATTCTAAATATATTCATATAAATATTTTTTATATACTCCAAGCATATACAATACTATCTATATTTTGGACCTATTTCTCAAGGTCTTATTTTATCTAATCATCTTGCCTTCCATGGTTTGAAGCTTCTTACCCCTACCGTCAGCTATCATTTCTTCCTATTAACAGTAAAAAGGAAAAAAAAGTCCACTGCTGATATATGTACTGCATTCTTTCTATCCTTTCTTCAGAGATTTCTTCCTTTAGCCTGCCTTCTGTTCCCTGATTCCTCAATCCCTTTCTTTGAGTAATATAGAATGATGGATATATTTAGATTTACTGGATCCTTGCCAGATACAGACTGCCATATCTTAAAGCAGAATTTATTTATTTATTTGTTTGTTTGTTTATTTATTTATTTATTTATTTAATATAATTTATATGCCGCCGTATCTCCATAGGACTCAGGGCAGCTCACAACAATTAAAACAAACCAATAAAAACATAAAAACATACATAAACAAATATTAAAACCCATTAAAATAATCGAAAACCCCTTCAGTCCAGGCTAGGTGCCGCGAACAGCCATGTTTTTAATTCACGGCGGAAGGTGCAGAGGTCAGGAGCCAGTCGAGGTCAGGAGCCAGCCAGGGAGTTGATTCCAAAGGGTGGGCACGCCCACAGAGAAAGCTCTACCCCTGGGGGCCGCCAGCCGACATTGTCTAGTGACGGTACCCAGAGCAGGTCCTCCTTGTGGGAACGCACCGGGCAATGGGAAGCTGTTGCTGGTTGCAGATGGTCTGCCAAATATCCTGGGCCTAAGCCATGTAGAGCTTTATAGGTCATTACTAGCACCTTGAATTTCACCTGGAGGGCAACCGGCAACCAATGCAAGCCGCGCAGAAGAGGTGTTACATGGGAGTATCGGGATTATCCCATCACAACCCACGCGGCTGCATTCTGTACCAGCTGAAGCCTCCGAGTGGTCCTCAAGGGCAGCCCCATGTAGAGAGCATTACAGTAGTCAATACGGGAGGTGACTAGCACATGAGTAACTGTGCGTAGGGCATCTTGGTCCAAATAGGGGCGCAACTGGCGCACCAGACGAATCTGGGCATATGCCCCCCTTGTCATGGTTTACTTTTTACTTAAAGCAAAGTCCTAATAATGATAGTAATATAATAATAATAAAAATTGCAATTGTCTGTTTCTGTGGTATGGCGAAGAAGAATGATGGAAAAATCATATAAAGTATCATGAAAATATAACATATATTTAGCAATACTCTATAGATTCAATTGGACTGGTGAGGAATTCAGACTTCTGAGCTAAAACTGTGATTAAGAAATCTAATTTTTAACTTAAAAATCATCACCAATGAACTGAATCTTTTATTCTTAATAAACTATCAGATAGGCCAATTGTAGACTCATTAATGTTTGACAATTTCTGGGCTCTGAACTGAAGGTATTTACTGCTTGAGTTATTTTGATTGAAATCTGAGAGATTGAATCTGAATCTTTTGTAGTTGAATACAGCAAAATAACTAGTGATATTCTCCTAAACATGTAGAAGAGGGAACCTCATAGATGGGGAATTATGATGCTCCAAACATTGTTGAACCTCTGCTCCAGCCCATCACAGCCGGAATGGCCATTGATTGGGTTAATGAGAACTAATTTTCTACCAGTATCTTGGAGGTCACATGTTTCCACCCATGTTTATTCTCTAGGATGCTGAACTATAACTACATTTCTGTTTCAACAGGTGATAAAACAGTGGAACAAAATAACTTGGAGACTTCAAGGGAACTTCAGATTGGAACAGTGGAAGAACCAGCTGTTCTATCCAGAAAACCATTTGGGAATGAAGTGCAAGTTTCCCTCAAATGTCCGGGACTGGC
This sequence comes from Arizona elegans, assembly GCA_022577455.1. Classification (NCBI taxonomy): domain Eukaryota; kingdom Metazoa; phylum Chordata; class Lepidosauria; order Squamata; family Colubridae; genus Arizona; species Arizona elegans. The sequence continues at coordinate 110,462,578 of JAKOOJ010000004.1, read as the reverse complement.
AGAACCAAAGCAACCCAAGATGATTCATGGTGATATGAGAGGGTGTAAGAATACTCTTGCCCAGCAAAATCCTCTAGGAACAAGATGGGGAGCAGAACCTAGAGAGAGTGTAAACCGCAGTCCATTCTCAAACGTGAGCCATGGCTCCCAGGAAGCTGGGAGAATCTGCCCATCATTCGTTGAAAGACCCCAGTTCTTAGGATGGCAGAAGCCCCATTACACACAAAGGTGTCAGTGTTTACCTGCAGGGGAGAAGCCCCATCACTGTGCATCATGCAAGAGAACTGTTGCGATCCCACCATTAAGACCTAACTCCCCTCATAATTCTGCATTGATTCCTTTCTTGAATTCTGCCTCTGAATTTTCTTCTACCTTGACTCTGAATTCTGTAGGGCCGCTGAATACCCAAGCTCTGCCAGGTAACCCAGCTTCTACCCAGTCTCAAAAACCCCATGCTTGTGAGGAATGTGGCAAACGATTCCGAATCCTAGCAAACTTGGAACGGCATCAGCAGCGTCACGCAGCAGAAAAACCACACCAGTGCAGAGACTGTGGGCGCCGTTTCCGCTGGGGTTGCCACTTAGAGCGCCATAGGCGATCACGCCGCTGTGTGGAATGTGGTGGAGGCCTCGCAACACCTCCTCCACCCCCAACTCCACCTCCAGAACCTGACCGACCCTATTCCTGTGGGGAGTGTGGGAGGCGGTTTACACAGCGCTCAGCGCTCAGCAAACATAGGCGTTTGCACTCAGGGGAGCGTCCCTATGGGTGTGGAGAGTGTGGGAAACGCTTCCTGCAACGCTCTGACCTCACTATTCACATCCGCTCACATTCTGGTGAGCAACCCTATGCCTGCACAGAGTGTGGACGCCGCTTCAGTGTCAGTTCAAACCTCAGCAAGCACAGACGCATGCATCGGGGGGAGCGCCCTCATGCATGTTCTGTCTGCTCTAAACGCTTCCTCCAGCGCTCAGAACTTCTTATCCACCAGCGTGCTCATACTGGAGAACGCCCTTATCCATGCACAGCTTGTGGAAAGCGCTTTGCTCGCCGGGCTCATCTCAAACGCCACCAGCGAACTCATGGGGGAATGCCTGCCACAACTACTGCATCTCGGCACCAGAATGCTCATCTTTTCACTGCTCCCTCCCCAGATGCTATGTCCTTCGTGAATATCAACAGCATGAATCTTGGGTGACTGATGTCCTTGAATCACATGCTTAAGCCAATGCAGTTGCCACAGGATTGTGCCCACTTGTAGTTGGGCCTCCTTTCTCAACAGCTCGGGATTCTGTGAATGCTCCTTCACTGGGTCTACTCTGGGCTGTGCCCTTTTTAGGATGTCTTCCCTTCTGCTCATAGCATTTTTGCCAGGGACAATCTGAGTTCTGATTAGCCCATGGAAATGGCATTGTATTAGCCCCTTATCCTTGTTTGTTTGGAGGCTTGGCAGGTTTTTTTGCTTGGGTGTCCAAGCTTGCCCTTATATTATAGGGTATGGAGCCACTGAAATTATTCATGATCATCTGCTACATTCCCTGACTTGTTGATTTATCTTGCTACTACCACTAGTGTGTCAAGTTTGACAAGTCTGGAGAGGAAAGACACAATAACTTTACTATCCAAAGTTAACTGCAATTCATTGATGCAAGTAATTATGTCTTGCAAATCACACTCATAACAGGCATTTATTACAAATTCACAGATGTAGATCTTTTTTCTCTTGAAATGGTCCATTACATGATTCTCCTTGTCTTCCCTATTTTTGTAAATTTAACCAGTCCCCAACATTACCCTGGCCAAAAATCTCATTTTGAGCAGATTTGCCCTTGTTTCTTTTGATGGGGAAAAAAATCCAAATAGGCTTGTCTGAAGGGCTTTGAACTCATTACCTGTAGACAAAAATGACATACTTGTTGTTGAGTCTACAGTATATATTAGAATACACATATTGTAGCAGTCAGTCTATAACTGATTGAGTTGGACGCATTTTATGTCTGTGGTCTATGCTTCTACAACTCCAAAGGACAATCATGCCCAAGCATTGGATGGTCCAGAACTGTCCAGAAAGAAACAATGTGGTGTTGTGATTTGCACCTCACAGCTGTTTGTGGAATTTGGGAAAAGATGAGCCATGCCTTCAAAAGTGTTTTTAGTGCTCTTTCACCATCAGCTCCTGAGAGAGTGAAGTAGGGACTGCCTCTTGTTGAGAATTCTGGACTGGAGCATTTTAGAATGGAAAGAGTCTGCTTGCTACATCTGGTGATTCAGCCAGCTTTGAAGAGAATGGTAAAGTTGCTGCTGTGTAAGGACAACAATCTTTTGGTACACACTACTGTGACAGGCAATTCCCAGGTATATTATTATTTACCAGGCCTGTGTTAAAGTTCCAGCTTGTATATTCTTGATATATGTAGGGCTGGCATTTTGTTTTCCATCATAAAGTTGGCCATGGCCTCTAGATTGGAGAAGCAATTAATATCTGATTTAAGACTAATGCAGTAGAACTTTATCAATTTTTTTAACCATGTATTTTCTTTTAAACCACATAGTTGAATCCCGGAACGTACATATATATGAACAAAATAGAATATTTTGCAACTCTCTTCCGCAGGAGCTGTTTTGCATCTTTCATATTATAACAAGTGTTTTGGGTTGAGGTTACAGCCACAAAATGGTTTGGAGCCTCCTCCATTTTATAACTCTGAACATCAAGAAGCTCATGACGATATGAAACATGAAAACTTTGCATATGCAGTTTTTTATCATAGTGCGCAATATATCTTACTCAGTGCAGATCTAATCTTTTTCAGGCCTGCATATTGTTTTAAAACATGCCCGGAAAAATACAATGTTGGAATATACTGACCAAGTTGCATGTTGCAAGAAACAGTCAACAGGTCAGACAGACTAGCTGGGATGGGTGCTAGAATTGGATTCCATTGCCTCAAAAGTGGGCTAATCTGATTTACAAATGAGGTCAAATATACAGTACATGTCCCAGGATAATGATGCAAGATCGAAGTTGGATCGGTCACCAGGATCAGAGATTTACTCTTCCAAGCTTTCAGACTCATGTTAGAACCCATCTTCAAATATAGTCAGACTTAACTCTAGATTCTTTAGACTTTAATCTGATTTAGCAATAGCTATTTTGATAAACCTTTTATAAAGACGAGTGATTGATTGCTATTTTATTCAGTTTATTCAAAATGACCAGGAAATGGTTGCTGATTAGCTAGCTGGGCATTACAGAGTCTTAGGGAGAGAATATCATTTGGATATTGATAGAGAAATAGAAAGGAGAGAATTGTTAATAACTCTTTGGCTCTGTAATTTTTTAATCACTCCTAGTGGCTCACTGTCAGTGGATATTGCCTTCCATGGATATTTTTTGAAACATATTAGAGCATGTTTGATAGATTTTACCTGCTTCCAGGCTATTGAATCAGGCATATTACCAAAACGGCTTTTATATTCAGCTGGACAGTACTTGAAGAGCTCTGATAAGTAATTTAAATGTTCCAGATTTACATACCTTTTGATCTCTACACTACCAGTGATTAAGTAGACATTTGCTCGGATCCACCATCTGAGCCTTTTCCCTTTCTCTCTTTTTGCATTAGGTATATCACAAAAATTGTTGGCTTAATAATCTTTGGTTTAGTAAATTAAAATTTATACTAGTCTACTTTAATCTTAAGAACTAGATAATATGAAACAAGAATTGGTTCCTCTGCAAAATTTCTATATTGCTAAAACTCGTTCTCGTGACCTTTAACTGATCAAAACGGTGCATCATAGAGCAACATTTTTTGAGCCCAGATATCTCAAATGGGTTAATTTACAGAATGTGTCCAAAGTATGAGACCCATGACTTCTATGGGAATTATATTTGGGAAAATTGTGTTTGATTGAGTACTGCTGGGTTATTGCTATGGTCATGGAATGTTGAAAAAGGATATTTTGGCAATTTCTGATGCTCCCTGCCAGATTTCCACAAGGAAACTCAATGCAGAAGTCAGTAGGAAGTCAGAAGTTGTTTCTGTTCCCACTGCTTTTTTGTCTACCCTTGTTTAGGTAAAGAAATATCTCTGAAATGATGACCCAATGGGGCATGGGTGGTAATGCAAAGTTTTTGGAATTCCCTGTTTGTAGTTCACTTCTGCTAGGATCTTCTCTAACCTCAAGCTATTAGCAAATGGCTCAATTATTCTCAGGGCCTGAACTTCATTGATGGGAGTATTCACACATGAATACTCCAAATTACAAGAAAGAGACAGATCTTAATTTTTGAGCAGATTCTTGGATTTTTTATATATAAATTCCAACAAAATTGCTGATGATGCAAGAACTATTTTTATGGGAATTGTGACTCAAGACGCAGAAAATAAAACATTCAAGTGAAGACTTCTGAATGTTAACCCAAATTCTGCAGAAAGCTGTATTCCTGTATTTATAATGAAAATTATCCTAGAAGTTTCTAATCATAGGAAAAGGTAGTATTTTCTTTTGATTACACACACACACACAGACACATATATATATTCCTATAAAATTGCAAGCAAGGATAAAGGATAGTACTATTCTTTATTAAGAGATACCAAAAGGAATGCATTATTGTCCCACTCCATTTTGGGGCTCAAATAGGCTGTCTATGGTGAAAATCAGGTAATATCTGGATCATGGAACAAGTAGGTTAGTCATCATCTTGAATGAGTGTCCACCAGGCTTCAGATCTTTGGCATCACCTGCAGCAGATTTAGATGAGGAAGAACATGGGAACAGCTCTACTTTCTCTTATTTACCACCTAAATCTTCATATAGGAGTCAAATAGCTGTCCTAAGGATATTTACTAAGGGAGTTTATATAACGGCAGTGTCCGGCAGTTCTATTTATTCCACAGAATCAGATACATGGTCCTGAATGTGAGATTTGTGCCTTTGCCTTGTATTGGACATTATCTTAATGAACTCATAAGTCCTTTTTAAAAAAGCCTTTTATGTGCACCATGTGAGACGGTATCCCAAGTTTAATCTTGATGCATTTGGTTTTGCTTATTGCTCACCAATTCCAACTGGGGATAATCTGCTAACATTCTTTCTGCAGCACTTGTGATAGATAAAACATCTTACAAACCAGTAAGCAAATAGAGCAAAAATCTTCAGGTGTGTTAGAAAATGAAATAGGCCATAACATTTTATTTTTTTGGATGGAACGTTGTGGTTGTAGGCCTTGGAGTTCCCTTTGTTTCAAAGCCACTTGGTTTGCCAAGACTTGCAGTTCCAATTTCACAAAGATTCCCTTCCAATGCAAACTGTTTCTACCATAAAATGTCTGCAAAATGCAGACAAAATCTCTTGGCCTTTCCTAAACCTTAATTTAGGAAAGGCAGTAAAAATTTTCTCCCTAAACTTGGGTTCTCAGAGAGCAGTTGATTGCTTGATGCTGTGGAAACTGACACGAGTTGGGGATGTAGGAATGGACATGGCCCTTGCTACTCGGGCACGGATGGAGTGTTTGTCCTGCCATCGGTGCCATCTCTTTCGTACTGCAGAACGGACCTAAAAAAAAAAAAAACATTATTACTTCCCAATTTCTCCTTTGAAAGAAGTCCCAGATTCAATGAAGACTAAGGCCATTCTAGATATATTACAGCAGCCTTGGGTAGTCTCATGACTTTTGGAAGCATTTCAACCCAAAATACGATCACATTGATTGAACATGATGAAATTTATTTTACGGTTAAATCCCTGAAGGCCAGGGTTTTTAGATCACAATCTGCTTTGTACACAAATATTAAAGGGTGTGTTGTGAATCCTTACCATTCATAAGTGCAAAACCACAGTCTATAACCTGTAATGAATGTGTTTATCAAAGAAAAATGTATGAAGTGTCCACATGTGAAAAACTCTTATTTTCTCAGGATACTTAACGCAAATAACTACAGAAATTTTGTTTAATTAATGTTGGCTGACGATTCTGAAAGAAAAAACAATCTTCCAGAGAAAAATTCACTCCCAGAAATCACATTCCTGAGGATACTCTGCAGCAATGGTAAGTTTACTCATTAATTCACCTAAAGTTGGTTATACAACAAGTGGGTACTTTGAGATAAAGTAGATACCATAGCAATATTTTCCAGCTGATGAAAAATGATAATAGAAGTAGGATCCAATTTGGGAGAAAAAAAAATTACTGTATCACAAACAGTGGCTGAAATTGATTTCTCGGTAACTAAGCTGTAGGGAGGCAAGATACAGAAGGAAGAAAAAGTTGTTGCCCTTTAATTTGGATACAGATATTTCTTGTTCAGACATAAAACTATCAGTGTACAGTTTGTCTTACTTGATTCTCTTTAAGCCAACTGTTCTCAAACCCATGTTTCGTACATATTTTAGGAATATAGGTAATCCTTGTCTTAACTTTCATAAACTTTGTATCTGTTCAAAATTAATACTGAAAAATGTGATTTATGACTATTTTTCACACAATTATTGCATCATCTCCATGGTCACTAATCAGACTGTTCTGAAATCATGTGATCACCTTTTGACAAGCAGTCAATGGAGAAGCTATTAACATTTAACAATTGTTTTACTAATTTAACAACTGCAGTAATTCACTTAACAATTGTGGCAAGAGGGGACGTTAAATGGGGCACTTCAACTCAACTATTTCATTTAGCAACAGAAATTTAAGATCCAATTGTGGTCATAAGTCAAGGACTACCTGTAGAAAGGCTAGCATTAGGTAAATTGCATGCCAATTTACCATTCTGGTTGAGAATTCCTACATAAGATTGAGGAGGACTACTCTAGACATTACATCAATTCTCCTTAAAAGCTGGGAAAAAATATTTGGAGAGGAAAAACCTAAGGAACCCTTCTCATCTTAAAATTGTTCTCAATTTTTTAAAAAGGTTTTCATTTGTATCTTCCCCTTGCAATTGTCTAAAACTGTTTAAAAGTATTAAAGATATACCTTAATGTAATAATGGTGTTATTATTTATCATATTTATACCAACCAGAATGACCTCAGAGATCATTGTCTTCAAGGGGTTACTCAAAAAGAACATTTAAATACCAAAAGACACTTGAATTCAAATTTCAAAAATTAAACCAACATTTGAAACTTCAAAAGCTTAATTTCTTCATACTTCCTTTGGTATATTCTGAGTTTTATTAACCTAAAATAGTAACTCTCAATTCTCCCAAAGAAAGCTTAGACTATTCCTTAGTGGCATGCAAGGTAATAACCAACCTCCTCTTTCCTTCATTTCCAACCCCAACTCACCTCACTGTTCAGGAAACAGTAGAAAACAGAGACAAAAAAGCCCTGGATGGAGAAGAAAAAAGATGATGGAATCAATTACCGTTTAGAGAAGAGAAACAAATTGCCATGATTCCCCCCACCCCAGGCTTTCTACAAAACAGATTAAATGATAAATGTCTTTCAACAAACACATACCCTGTTTCCCCCAAAATAAGACATCCCCTGATAATAAACCCAATCAGGCTTTTGAGTGCATGGCAATGAGGCCAAGCGCTTATTTCAGGGTTCAAAAAAATATAAGAAAGGGTATTATTTTCAGGGAAACATGGTACTAGCATTCATGTCTGTAATCTAAAAATCAGCTCTACAACATGACTTGTCTTCTGTCTATTACAGTGGTGAAATCCAAATTGTTTTACTGCCGGTTCTGTGGGCGTGGCTTGGTGGGCATGGCAGGGGAAGGATACTGCAAAATCCCCATTCCCTTCCCACTCCTGGGGGAAGGATATTGGAAAATCTCCATTCCCACCCCATTCTGGGACCAGCCAGAGGTGGTATTTGCTGGTTCTCCAAACTACTCAAAATTTCCGCTACCAGTTCTCCAGAACCTGTCAGAACCTGCTGGATTTAACCCCTGGTCTATTATCTAATAGAATAGCAATATTTCAAGTGCTGGAGTCTCCTTGCTTGCACATTGGCAATCTCTGAATTTTCTACATTTATCAGAAGATTTGGACTAGAGATACAACATATTCCTCCCAGTGTTGTACAAGAAAACGGACTGTGGTTAACTCAAAGAATGGGATTCATTGTTCCCATGTTTAATAACTGAATTTGTAACAAAAATATACATCTGAGGCCTCCAGTGCCTTGAACGCAACTTGCAAAGTGGGTTCTTGCCATTGAAAATTTCGCTGAATTGAAATTTTAACGTCATAAAGAATATCATTCAATTCTTGGAGAGTTTTCAACTGTTTGCATTTTTTAAATGTAGTTACATTTAAATTAAATACAAATTTAAATACGTTTAGCTTTTGGCTCTGTCAACCTTTTAGCAAGTGGCCCTCCTTCAATTATGCTGATGTGCTTTCCCCCCATTTCTTGAAGCAGGAGGAAAGTGTGAAAAACACTGCTCCTGCAGCTTATCTTTTATCAGAACAGAGTACACAACTAGGTGGAGCAGCATGTTAAATAAATACATAAAATACCTTTAATATAAGATATTCATATACCTTATATATAACATCACTGAAAAATCAGATCTATATTAATGCCATGTTTCCAACCTCAATTCTAACTCATTTCAGCTCTGAGTTTTGTGAGGTTCTGCCTACCTGGAAGGACTCCAAAAGTGAGTTGAAGTAAATGAAGACTATCCTGGATATTTCATCTTCTCCAGGGTTAACGAAGAAAAGCATGTAGGTTATTCCTAATAATGGAAGGAGCACAAGGGTGGCCTTCACCGCTTTCCTGAAGGGAGAGGATACGTATTACCATCCAGACTATAACGAATAGAATGGAATGGAATGGAATCAGTGGTGGGTTGCCCCCGGTTCGCACCGGTTCTATAGAACTGGTAGTAAAACTGGCGCCCACTGACCCTGACATCATAAAACAGTTCTGTGCCATGTGCAGAAGATTCTGCGCTTGCGCAGAAGAGTGCACGAGCAAAGCAAGTGTGCACGCATGGCCCCGTTGCGAACCTGTAGTAAAGGTAAGTAGAACCCACCCTGGAATGGAATGGAACGGAACGGAACGGAACAGAACAGAACAGAACAGAACAGAACAGAACAGAACAGAACAGAACAGAATAGAATAGAATAGAATAGAATATTATCACTTTAAATGTACACTAATCAGCATACATTAAAATGAAATTTCGTTGCATTCAGCTCCCAAAAGATAATCGTTATGCATATACCCACATCAGGGGTGGGTTCTAATTGGCTTTACTACCGGTTCTCTTTGTGTGTGTGCTTCACCGTGCGCATGCTCGGTTCGCTCGCAGGCACATCAAACTTGCGCTTTGTGCAAGCGCATTGTGAATCTGCCCAGCTGAGATGCGGCAATCCGCTCTGCCGCACTTCTCAGCTGGGCGAAAAAAGCAGACATATAAGGTCAGAATAAGGCAGGGGGGTGGGTGGGAAGGCCCAGCTCCCAAAGACAGAGAAATGGTTCGGTGATGTCATATCGTCACTGCTACCGGCTCTCGCAAACCGGGTCGAACCGGGAGGAACCCACCACTGACCCACATACATACACATATATGACACAGAAACATCAAGAGTCTAGTTCAAATGTATATATAGTGAAAAAAAGAATCCTGTGAGTTTACAAGAATGGCATGTTATAGAATCTAGTAGTCCTACTATAGATACTTCGAAACCTCCTCTCAGAGAAGAGCAATAGGAAACAGACTGTGAAGTGGGTGCGTGGGGCCTCTAATAATGCTTAGAGCTCTAAGCACATAGCACTTATAAGCTTCCCTGAATAACGGGAAGCGAGCTCTCTATAATCTTCTTGGCTGTCCTTACCACTCTCTGTATGGACCTTCTATCTGAGGCACTGCTGCCACAAAATCAAACAATGATGCAATTTGTTAAAACGCTTTCAATCGTGCCTCTGCAACAAGTGGCCAGGACATAAGGAGAAAGATGTGCTCTCCTCATCCGATGCAGGAAATGCAAACGCTGGTTGTATGCTTCACTAAAGATAACACATGAAGAGACCAAATCAAATTGTTATTTATCTGCACCCACAGATACATGAGTTGGTTTCCACCCAATAAAACTTGAATTGACCTAGTACTGAACCCTACTTCAGTGCTGGCAATGAACCATTATTCTCTGTCCTCTCAGAACAGTAGATTAGTAAGGGTGTTGGTTTGGTATGCTTTCTCCCAAATACGCTGTTGCCCTCCCAGTTACTCTGCTGACTTTCCTCTCCTGCATCTCCCTCTTGAAGCAGCTATTTCAGTCATCTTCTTGGTTTTGTTTTTAGGACAGGTCTTCTTATAATCCTCTCTCTACTTTTCCCTCTTGCACTGCTCCTTCCAATCTAGGTTAATACCTGTACTGGATGGTCTCTGAGGTAGTCGAAGCCCGAAGCTTGGTCATCAGGATTCTGACAATATTGAATAAAAAAATAAAATTGATCTGAAACAGAAACAGAAATCAATTTGAAACTGATAAAATAATCGGGCAGGGAGAGTTTTATATCAAGTTGTGTGTAGCATAAATTAAAGTTATCTCCTAAATGAATCCATTATAGAGGCTACAAGAGTTGGAATAGTATCGAAACATCATTATCCTGTTCTTACTTGTACTATATATCATTTTTATGTTGCTTATTAATCCTTGCATTTTTCCCCCAGCAAGCCATTTAGGATTAGGTACAAAATGCTAAAAAAAAAAAAAAGACAATCTCAACATTCCCATTTTTCAAAATAGCAGCATGTTATTTATAGAAGATGTTCTGAAAATGGGAAGATTTAGAGAAGCTTAGAAAAGTTTTTTCATTATTGCAGTGCAACCATTTCATCAGATTACATTACTTATTACCCTCATTTAATGGACTCAGATACATCTCAGATTCAAGGTGTAAAGTTCAGGAACAGTCAAATAATAAGTTACTGATTGAATTCTTATTTAAACCATGGGCTTTCTGAACATCTGATACCCAACAATACACATACACACACATCTTCAAGCTGTAATGGCTCCATATCAATCTGCATGGTAACCAATGAGTCTTCTCATGGTATATATTTAATATCCTATGGGGATCCTCACTTGAGCATTCCCATTTGCTCAGTTAATCTTTGTTCCATCCTGCTACCATCATATATTTATACCAGTATATAGAGTTAAGAAATGCAGCCTAGTTTCCAATTCTCAGAGAATGTACACAGCATGTCTTGAAAATACGTTTTTATACATTGTTTTAAAGTTTCCAATGTAGTAGCAAAATGCACTTTTTAATTTTAATTTTTCAGGCTACTTCATTCTCTGCCACTGGGAGGAGCTATTTTCTCAACTATTTAAAGCAAGAAGGAGATAAATTTTATTTGTCAGGAATTTATCAAAGGTATTCTTCTTCCCTTGGGAGTGTTTTGATATAAAATTCGAAAATTCAGTTTGTTACTAACTGACCAACCAACTGTTACTAACCAATAGAAAACAAGAGGCCTCTGTTCAATTCAACATTGCCTCCATTCCCTGGTTATATTGTTAGGTTGGTATTTGTGCTAACATCAGACAGAATACTATTGTCTATTATTGTATCAACTGTTATTTACTTTCTAACATTATACTGATTTTCATTCATTTATTTTATCATACATCTGCCTTCTCTCCATCAATGATTCTAGCTTACAACTAGATAAAAACAATATATAATATTAAAATGATAAGTATTAACATTAAAATAGATAAGATAACTAAGGAAGGAACCAGTATATAACAGGGTGGAAGTGAAGTTTTTTTTAAAAAAATCCATTAACCATCTCTGTATGGAATGCCCCCATATGGAGATGGGATATTAAAACTCCAGACTAATCTTAGACTTATCTATATTAATTCAATATTATGCAATAACATTCATATATTTCTTTCTTTTAAGTGCCCCCTCCCCCTGCCTGAGTCTTTAGCACATCATCATTACTGTACTTCTTTGTTGTGAATTTATGAGTATGCAATAGAACAAAAGGTGAACTGACTGTTTTTATTAGTATCAGCTTGAGCATAGAACAAAAAATTTATTGTGTGTGCTTATATAAGAAAATTTTAACTATATCTTTTTAAGCTTTAAGAATTCAATATAAGCAGTAAATAGCAAGGCAAGTTTTGGGTATAGAAAGTTTTAAATAGAATAAGGGCTCAAAGAATGTTTGAATATTTTATTTTGAATATTAAGAGTTTGAAATTAATTTTAAAGAATAAGTGCATAAATATTTTCAGTATTGGCGATATAACATGATAAGCAACTTATAACAGCATTCAGAAAATTTGTTGAGGAATGGCAACTGGACTTTGAATCAACATTTTTAGTTAGATTGTATTTTTAATGAACATCCTGTTCCTAGAAAAAGTTGTTACACCAGAAGAGGCTGATTTTGGGGGGGGGGGGGAGGGGGGAAGGAAAACAATTATCTGACATGATTATGAAGAACAACATGAACAGGAATTTATCATTGGATATGTAAAAAAAATGGATCGCTAGAAATTAAGAAGAAAATAAAAATATTTTTATTAAAAATAATAAAGGTCCAGAGGGTAATTGGAATAATTTGTTCCTGCTTGAATTTACAAAAAGATTTGTTACAGTTTTGAAGAAATTAGAGACAAGGGATAATGATCATTCAAATGGATTAAAGAACAAGATGATTTTATTTAAAAATAAGGTTTATAAAGTTGGCTTATTTGATTAGTGTTAAAATGGGATATGTTGTTACTTGGAGATGTTATTTCTGGAGTTGTTGACATCTGGACTGGAAAAGATGTCCATTCTGATTTTCTTACAGACAGAATTTTATGCTTGTTATCTAATGTGATTATTTTAGAGATCTGTTTTGACTTCTTGCTGATACCTGGATTTGCCTATAGTTAACAGTGGAGGTATGGGGCGAAGAGGTTTATATATCTGTTAACTAGGAGGAGATTGTGAAATTGTTTATATTTGTCATGATGAGGGTGGGAAGTCACTTTCTTAGATTATTTTCTTTTTCTTTTCTGTCTATTTTTTTCTTTCTTGCACCTTTATTTTTCAATCTTTCTTTGTCTTTTTAGTTTGCATTATCTTTTATTATTGTACTTAGACCTCTTAATAAAAATATTATTTTAAAAGAAGCCAACATATTTTACAGAAAACACTCTTTCTCCATAACATGAGCAGTTTATTTTTTATTTTTATTTTTTTTGTTAAATACCAGCTTCCTCAGAGCAGAAAGCTTATAACAACCAGTGCCAACTGGGGTGACAAAGAGTATCCATATGTTGCCCTATGAGTAATATGGACAACTCTGTGAGCAAGAAGCCAAGCAGACTAAATGAAGAGTGTTGAATATTGCATGAATGGCACAAGAAGTGAACCATGAATAAATTATTTTATTTAGAAAGGGAGGGATATAAGAAAATTGGTATTTACCAAAGGTTGAACCTATACGCCCTTTTGGGTAGTAATGGTACGTTGTTTGTAATATGTTCAATTCAGTGGTAGGTGGCCCCCGGTTCGGACCGGTTCACAAGAACCGGTAGCTGGGAGGCTCCACCCACCACCCCAGATGTCATCATAGGTGATCTGCACATGTGCAGAAGCTTGGCGCGCGCACGAGCAAAGTGAGCATGCGTGCGCAATCCCGTTGCGAACCAGTAGTAAAGGTAAGTAGAACCCACCCCTGGTTCAATTCCTAATAGAGTCAGAGAGTTAAACAAGTTGAATTTAATTGCGCCTGTTCCCCTCTTGTGTTATTGATTTCTATAAACAACAACACATGTATCAGTTGTCAGGGTCTTTTGTCAGGGTTTTTAAGCTATCCTGTTGCCCCTAAGGAAGTGGGTCATATCTTATTATTGATCTAACCTTGTTCTGTACAAGGTTATTTTATTCTAGGCAGCAAAATGACATATCTGGTCATAAATCTAAAAACTCTCAAACAGATTATGAAGATTAGAAAAAGATTACAATCTTATCCCCTATTTCAAACAGCTGACTAAACTTCAGACTAAACTGAGGAAAATCTAGTGATGGGAATGTCTAGTGTCTTTTATGCTCTACATCATCTATGAATATGATACAAAATTCTTGGCACAGTTTTAGAACTGGTTCTTTATCATTTTGGTCATGTTAAAGAACAATATACAAGTAGCTCCTAGGTCTTTTCTTTATATTACATTGAATGACCTGACCGAAGCAGGATAAAATACCTGGGTCATATGTAGTGCTAAATTCTGGGTTAACACCATGTATAAAAGCTGAATGGAGAATTGAAATCTTAGGCAAGCTTCTAACCTATTCCCTTTCTTCTTCCATGAGAAATATTAAATCAGCATTCTCTTGTCTACATAGGAAGCAGAAGAACAGTGCCTAAAGCAATAGATTCTCAATTGTTTAGTATATTTTAAACCATACCTTCTGCTTTATATAGAACACCAAACCATTGGGGATTATGGAAGCTATAGGTTGCTATTTAAATAGCTTTCATTTGAGGAAAGTTGCTTTGAAGAATGGAATTAAAACAACTTTGGACTGAAAGACCTTCCTGAGATAGATTGCTGTAATTTCTAGTTGAGGATCTTGTGTCCTCTTGCCTCTATCAATTCAAGTATAATTTAATACTCAGATTCGGAAACAATAATGACCACAGTTCACAGAGAGCACAAACAATTGCAATATCTCTGTATGCTTGGCATCAGCCTCTAACAATACAATCACTTCCCACTTTCTCCCCAGGACTCTGCATTGATCAAGGTTGCAACAGAGATATGGTTAGGTTAATAAGGCAGTGGCTATTATCCTCATCAAAGAACATTATTAGCAGGCTTGCTGGGAATGGGGAATGTGTGTGAAGTATGCTGCGTTCAATTGATACAATGGTGATAGGGTGAGAAATTGGCCGGGAAGTACAGCAACAGGACAAAAATGGAGTGGAAAGAGGAGGAGTGGGAAGAAAGAAGGAATAAAAGAAAACTGTAATTCAAGGGACGTGTCACTCTTTTGTTGTTACTTTAAGATAGCAAAATGTGACACTGCTTTGGAGGAGATCTCTCTACTCCTGTAACCCTTGTCTTGTGGAAATGATTACCCACAAGGAAAGAAATCCTTGGACTTCTTCAGTTCTCCTTTTTTCTATGACTGAAAAAATAGTTTGGTATTCTTAGTGGACAAGTGGCTGCCAATAAAAATTTTAGTGCTCACTTTGTTTCTCGCCCAACCTACTGACACTAATAAAATTAGGTCTCTCTGTCATGAGAGTAAAAAGGAAGGAAGAAAAGCAACCTGAGAATAACTCCTTAATGCAAAGCAAGTCAAAATATTATCTTTCCAGTATGAAAGTGTAAAAAATTACATTCAGGACAACCAGAGGCATAGCAGAACGGGGTTAAAACTTTTCAGAGCTGAACAAAAGAGAAAAATTAGTTTGCACATTTTTCTGCTACTAATAATTAACTGATCCTGCCAGATCTCTTTTTTTCATTCATAATTACTGCATTGGGAATGCTCTTCTCTTTTGCCTCTGGTCACCCTGGAAAATCTTGGCATTATATAGGAGGGGGCTTCCATTCTTACCAGCAGCACCAGTATCATTGGACCTTGATAGATGTAATCAGTGAAAACTCCTGCACGCTTCCCAAACCAGCACCTGCAAGTTAAAACACAAACAGATAAATCACTTTTAAGATATGGGGACTCCAATTTTCAGAATTCAGGTGGGCAGTTCTGGGAATTGAAGTCCACACATGTTAAAGTTGCCAAGTTTTAAAAACATTGAGATAAATAATGTTTGAGGGCTTGACTTTAAATATACATGAAGCAGAGCTAGAGTTCAAGACCCAAATCCATATTTTGTTTCAGCTATGTGAAATAATAATACTTACAACCTGTCCAATAGCATAAAAAGAAAAACTCTCTGTTTGGGGTGCCTTTTGATGTTCAACAATTAGCCCCTCTCCAGAGAAGCAAGGCAAAGAAAAATAACTTTTGATTAATTCATAGTTTACTGACAGCTCTACTCCAAAGTCATAGTTTGCCCTAGGAGAGAATTTCATTATAGTTCAGAATATTTTTTATTTTTAAATCAATAATTTTATTTTTGTAACAAAACAATATTCAATCTTCAAAAAAACTTTAGAAAAATTAAATACAGTCTATTCACCACCTTGAGTTATTTATAAACAAGGTCAAAGTGAAAAAAAAAATCAAGTAAAATATGAATTAAGGTCTACCTTATATTTTATGTTTATTAGTAGACACTGGCTTACCAATAAATTCTTATGTGTGATACAATATTTCTTTTCTTAGTTTTTATTAAAAGCTAAGCACTTCCAACTGCTGAACCTTTCAAGCATGGCAACTTCTCCCCCACTAAATCTTTTTGAAATCACAGGAAAACATCTTGTATTGTTGTAAAGTACATGTTGTAAAGTACACAGCAAGAAAAATAATATCTGCTGAGAATAAAGTACATCATTAGCCAAAAAGGACATTTGGAATGCTGAGACGATGTGCTCAGGTAGAGATCAATTTCTGGTTTCCCTTCTAGTAGATGAGATGTAGCCAGTCAAAAAGCACTCATCTACCAAAAAGTAAACTAGAGAAGTAGTTTCCAAACAGACCTTTCATTCCCCAGGTCATCATTTCTTTTGAAGGTCCCAAAAACATTCGTATCACTTCTATTTTCTAAGAATGCTTTATGGGACCATCTGCTAAATAAAGATGTTTGTTTGGCCTGGATTGAGCAGCACCAAGATAACCTACGGAAATATAATTGCCTTTTTCAATGTATAATATTCTATACTGTCCCATTTTACTTTCACTGGGGGTAGGTTATTCCTACTGAAAAGGTTAACGGAACTATCCATCCTATTTTGATAAGCAAAACTTCCAATAAATTCTGTAGAGGTCAAATCACATCATTAAATATGGGTTAAAATACTTTTAGCTGCCAATGCCTGTGTTTTTTCTTTGGACTGTATTATGGAGGAGGGGGAGCAATATTAACTCACCTTTTCCTGTGGCCTCCAATTCTTACGTATTAATCAGGTCCTTTACGCCTGCAGTTTCTCAAGCACTCATACAAATGAAGTTTGCTAGCCAATGTCTTCAAAGTGCCTATGTTTGCATTTGCTGTGCCTTTGCAGAGAAAGTTGCATACCTTTTATCCCAAAAGAGGACTGCTTTTTAAGAATCTTGCAGCTGATTACAAGACTGTAACCTGGTTTAGCCATGACCTCAGTTAGGACTTAGCATGGAAATGAAAACCAGGGCTGGCAATTAAGGTAAAAGGTGGCAGCCTGAAATCAATCCTGTTTGTCTGCTTGATTAATTATTATGGAATAGGCTTGCCAGGAGGCTGCTAAGTCTGCCATTATCAAATCCTTGGGAATGGAGGGCCAAGGGCACAGGGAAAACACCTTATCTGCGCTTGTTAAATTAGAATGTTGTTTAAAATGAACGGAGTCACCCCTTTTGAGTTTCATTAGAGGTACTTGGTCTGCCTGGTCTGTTATTCTCTTTCTGGATAAATTCTAGTTTGTGATTGAATGATATACTTTATTTTTCAAAAAATTTGTTCAGTTTTCATTAACCATTCCACTTTTGCTAGCCACAGTCACAAAGAACCTCACAGCACCTTGAAACTTGACCAACTGTGCAAGCCCTAATAATAAAGGCTGAATTAGATTGGGATATTGAAGCTCCGGGCTTACATCCTTATAGGTTTTTTAAAAGCAGCAGCAGCAGGGTGTATAATTAACAGCGAAGGAGAAAAGAAGTTAGATTTACGCCATGATATTTGAAGTGAAGAAAAGATTGACCCTTTCTTGCCGGTATCATTTTTGCCCTTCAGGGAAAACACAATACAGTGTCTCAAGCTTATTTGTTTTAATGGGACCAGAATCTTGCTTTGCTACAGTAAACGAAGATTTATAAGATTACGTTCCTGAATTTGGAAAGGTAAGGAACTACATATTTGAGCTAAAACAACCCCAGAGGCAACAAATCAAGTATCTTTAGAAAATGTGAACTGCAATTTCTATAATCCCCTACTATTAGCAATGCAGGTTGAAGCTGATAAGTTGCAGTCCTAAAGAGTAGATTTCCTATTCCACCACATGACTTATGCCATAGATCACGGGTGTCACGTTGCCTTTATGAGATGTATTGCAATGTTTTTTCTTTTGTGGAGCTGGGTTGGGCATGGCATGTGGGTGACGCATCCGGCCCGTGGGCCACCGGTTTTACATCCCTGCAAGATGTTGATATTTCTCCTCTACTGCCATCTTAAAGGAGGCAAAGTACTAAAGAGTACTAGAATATACTAGATACTTATTTGTATCTAATATTTGTGATATATTTGTGATATTCACAGAAAGGGTTACAGCAGTGTTATGTATCAGAAAGCTGAAGGAAGTGGAGAAAATATTAGTGGGTTAATATATGTTGTATATTATGATGCATAATTCTTTATTTACACAGCAAATTTGCAATATGGATTGGGGTGAGAAGTAGCAACTTGATTTATTATGTGCCATCAAATCAATATCAACTCAGAGCAACTACATCAAGAGTTTCTCTATAGGATAATCTGTCTGTAACATATTCCTTCAGGCCTTCCATTGATACACCTATTGTCTCTGTAAATTAGTCCATCCACCATGATATTCAACTTTTCCATGAGAGCTACTATAGATCTTTGCATAATGTGTCCAAATGTATAAGAAATTGAGCCTAAATCATGAGTGAAAATCCATTTGTTTGTTTTCTTGGCTGTCTATGGTATTCTCAAAAGTCTTCTTCAACATCAGAGTTCAAAAACATGAATACTTTTCATATTCTGTTTCTTCAATGTAGCAACTGGAAAGACCTATGAAATAGCTTTAATAGAGCAAGATATTTTTTTCAAATAGAGATTATACTCCCTGCTACACCTGAACATAACAATCATACTGTGGAAATTCCTCTTTCTACATAACTTGAAAAAGGAATTCCTTAAATGTTTTTGTATTTACTTTGCATTATTTTAATGTTCCGTTTGTTGTTTTATTTTGTATGCTGTAAAATTTTATTGTATGCTGTAAAATTTTATTGTATTTTTAACTGATTAACTGTAAACCAATTACAATTCTTTTAAAAGAAGCTGGTGTGGTATAATCATTAGGACATTGCACTAGAAACCAGGGCAATCAAGTTCAAATCCATTCTTATGAATGAAAATTCACTAGGAAAATTGTAGTATGTCCCTTACTGTCAGCTCAGCCTACCTCACAGGGTTGTTCCTATGTGGACAAAATGAAGGGAGATCTCTTAGTAAGCTACCTTCATCTCTTGGCTCTGCCCTTATTAACTAGAGTTCTATTTGGACATTGCAATCCAAGGCAATTTCTGATTTGCATGGAAAAACCTACATTTTGCATAGATAAATTGCTTTGGTCAGATTCATGCATCGACAAAGAGGTGGGAGAAAAAAAGTAACCAGTATGAATAAGAGGAGGCCTGTTAGTAGGGCTACATTTCCCCTCCTACCTACCCTTCTGAAATAATTTCAGACCGTTCTTGATTGCAAAATGATTCATGCTTCTTGGATGCCAGCAGGGCACCCACCCACTGTATGGTAACACAAGCTTGATTTGGAAGTCATTACCATAGTAGCAGAAAAGTGGATGTGAGATTGACTTACTTCTCGTTGTCATAGTAGAGTTTTCCAATAGCCCAGGCAACAATGATGGGGAAAGGGATGCCTGTGAATGGAACAAGTAGTTTTAGTGGTGCCATCAACACACAGGCTGAACATGAAAGGATCCAGCTTCATCCACAAAACCAACCAAAAATCTCACTATTTCCTGAACTAGGACATTTTGCTCCCAGGGCTGAAGCAGCATATGAAAACTCAATCCAACACAAGATGTGTTGTGCCAAAAGCCAGTAAAATTATTGTAGCAGTTATGATGGTATATCTCCCCCATCTGAGCAGTAAGCCTGTTTCCTTTTCATGTCATGAAAAGAGGCTTCTTCAAGACTTTCCCGAATGATAGGACTGATCTAGATGTTCTGGGACAGTTTTCTGGGTGTTCTGAATACAATGAATCTGTGCAAATTGATTATGTGCTATCAAGTCAGTGTTGACTCTTGGCGACCACCAAGATTAATTTATGATTCTGAGTTTACTCTCATATTTTGTTTCTAATACCAATGTAGAAAAGCGGTTCCTTGAACATTTAAAAAGCTGCTGTACTTCATCTCAATAGGGACTTATAATTTATTTATTGGTTTATTTATTTCTTCAATTTATAAACCTGTCAACTTGCCACTCTAAGTGGCTTTACAAAACTATTAAAAGCGTCCAAACAGAAACAAAACCCACAGCAATAAAACAACTGTACCCAGGAAACACAAGCTCCCATTACACAGTCTAGAAAATTAACATATCACCCTAGGGTCTGTGGGATAGTAGGGTCAAGACCATATGAATATCAATATCTTATCATGATTCAACCACAGAATCTCCTTTTATTTCTCAGTATCAGCAGTAAAAGTAACATGATAGATTATTTCTGAATTTCTGTAGTGGCAAAATTGGGTCCAGAATTTGTATGGTAATAAAGATGAAGTGTTCCAGAGAGTGGGTAAAGCTCTACTAGGCAAACAGAAGCAACTATTTTGGATGGTGGATGGTGGATATTAAAAGGCAGCAGCAAATTGTTTCAGAAGAGTTGCTCTTCACTTCAGGCCACACAATATCTTGGGGCATCCCTTTGCATAAACATAGAATAATAAAGATTATAGTATCTTCCCCAACAGGTGCCTTCCAGAATTTTTATCCTCCCTCCTCCTGTTATCCAATTGTTATGCTAGTTAATTTATGATTAAATTAAAAAAAATAATATAGTGATGCCCTTGTATATTTCTTTGTTCACTTGATGGGTTGAGTTCTCTTCCTATCGGTGCCAATTGGATACATTGAGGGAATTCATTTCAGGAGAGATCTCCTATCCCTCTCCCACCCTTCTCCTTGCCACTCACACCAGCCGAGACAGATGAACATCCACTTGCGCAGCTTGTCTGTCGAATAGGTGAGAACAATAGCAGTGTGCAGATAGCATCCTTCACCAAACATCCAGAAGAAGTTAGTGACATGGAAATAGTTGTAAGCAGCTGTGACAAGGCGGCACCATAGCTACAGTGTGTAAGGACAATCAGAATTAATGAGAGTTCTAGGAAGCTTCTGGTTAGGCAGCTGATTAAGAACCATTAAGGTGTGGTAAAGGATTAAGGAACTATTGTGCTTAAGGTGTGATAAAAGATCAAGATGACCAGTAGCCATGGATGTCTATGGAACAACCAAGCCCATTGTTGTATCTCAGCTCAACCTACCTAGTAGGGTTGGTGTTATTGGGAAAATTAGAGGAGGGAGTGTTCCATATTTTCTTTTAGTTAACAAATAAGGACAATTTAAGCAAAATCTATCCATAATCAAGTTGTTATACAGTTTCATATACCCTGCCAACATTTGAAATTCATTGAACGTTCTCCTTCTACTGAACTGTCATTCTCATCACCATAGGTAGGCATTGCAGGATATGTTATCTAAAATGCACCAAATTAAGGAAGTTTATGTTGGGTATAAAAAACCCTATCTACTTTGTTTCTAACTATAGCTCTTTCATAATGCTCCAGACTAGTAACAATTTGACTAAACAAACAGTTTTGGAAAGCATCTCTTACAGTATTTTGCCGATCAGACTAATAAAAAGATACCACGTTAGAACTGCCGGAATTTACAATAAAAATATTTCTTTCTCCTCTTCTTTGTTACTTTGAAACTAAGCATTAAAACACTAATAACACAACTTATTATTCTAGTTTTGTTATTATTATTATTCTATTTTTCTGTATAAAGGTTTGACAGGTTTATATTTGTCCTGTGCCAATCATTCTGCTTATATTCAGTAATATGCCTGGAATTTAAATGTGCTGGAGTTGCTTTTTTACAGTTTAAATCGTGCAACTTTCCTAAAATTTGTTTTGTAACAAGATTACTGTAAACCACAGAAACTGCTGAGTGGAATGTCATGTCTAGGAAACAGCAACCTCAGATGAATGAGCCAATCATTTAAAAGGAGTGCAGTGCTACATAAGAAGGAGTTATACTATCTGACCAAAAATTACAGGCCAAGAGGGAAGACAGGCCACAATTCAAATTTTAGGTTTTAAGCATGGGGAAAACAGCACTAACATCTAACATAAAGTGTTGGCTTATCTTAGAAGGCAAAAGGCAGGAAAATTAAATGGGTCTAAAAATAGGAAAGAATCTTCATATATTTTTCAGTCATTTGCAGGAAAAAGTAGGTAGATTCCTACAAAAAGCATATTTGAAAATTTGTAAATTAAATAAATAAATCATGTTTCCTAGTTTTACTGCAGTGCAAACAGTTTTAAGAATTTGACAGCCAGCAGTGTTTGCAGAGGAGCAGTCAAAATTGTCAAGAAGACTGTTGTGCCAGTGCAGCTGAAGTGCTGCCCCTCCGTATGTGTGATTGCTACCACAACTAGCATATTGGCTTTTTTGACTCTATTAGACACTGGTACATAGAGCTAAAGATTAGGCTGTTATTTCAGGTTGATATGTGATCCACAGATTCCTTACTGAGACATTCAGAACAGGAGTAGGGAACATGTAGTCCTCCATTTATTGTTGGACTTTATCTTCAGTTAGGCCAATGATTATGTACACAGGGAAGTGCAACCTATCGAATTTGGAAAAGCCATAGGTTCTTTACCCCCATACAGAGATATCTGATTCAACCATTTATGTTGTCACATTGCAATCCATCAAATTGTGCCTTTAAAAATAAAAATAGGCAGGCAGCCTGTAATGAATTAAGCCATTTGTGTATGGGCTCTACCAGGCTTTCTAAAAAACGTCATGGTCCAGACTTTAAAACATAGGCAAAGCCAGAACCAGATTTTCCGTGGGGAGATCAGGATCCTAAAGGGTAGAATGTCTATATTGAACTCCTGCAAGGTTAAGGCAGCAGTTTAACCTGATTAAGACCCTCCTCACATGCAAAACAGAAAGAAAGTAACCATAACTGTTGATTCCACACATTCTGAGGGGTGCCTGTAGACCATAGGCCCAGTGGTGGGATTCAAGTAATTTAACAACCAATTCTCTACCCTAATGATTTCTTCCAACAACCAGTTTGCCAAACTGCTCAGAAAGTTAACAACCGGTTCTCCCGAAGTGGTGCAAACTGGCTGAATCCCACCACTGCATAGGCCATATTAGTAAACTGCTGGGCTAGCTATACTACACTGTTTCTGTCTCTCCAGAGTTTTTTCCCAGCTAATCCTAAAGATTCAAACTAGAGTTTTGGTATAAGAAATCTGTCCTTTGCCACCAAGCTAATTAGAAGCTTCACTATCAGTAGTACCTTTAAACTCCATAGTGCTTCCTAGGATAGTTTTATGATCTTTTAAAGGTTTGATTTTCACAACAGTCTAAGTAATCAAGACCTCAAAAAAACCCTGAAGGTTCAGTTTCTCAAACTGTACTTTAAAGTAATTTTGTGCCAAACTCTGCTTGAACCTACCACATTGCTTTCATGCACTTCTGGATTCATAGTGAGTTGTACCACAAACCATGTGGCATTCCGCAAGATGAAAGCAGTGATCAGGTTCCAGTGGATAATATTTCGTAAGCATCGTATACTCCTGCAGGGGAAAATAAACCACTCAGTGTGTAGTGTAGGCACAGCATAGCTAAGACACCAAAACTACATGCATTCCAACTGTCAAGTTTCAAAGGAGAATATTTTCATCTGATGATCCTATACCTTCGTGCATACTCACCGAAGTCGCATGAAGAGGACAAAAGCTGCCAGCAATGCCCCCAAAGAAATGCAGTGCCCAAGGTAATTAATCACAACAGCAATGTGATAATGCAGTTTGCTTCTCTTCTACAACAGGAAAGACACAAGAGGAGTCTATGAGATCAAGAGGATATGTAGAAAATAAGACAAGAATATGATTATAGAATATGGTGATTCTAGAATATGGTGATGACTATATGGTCACCAATCTTTACTTCAAAATTGTTGAGCCCCTGGTTCAGATCCAAAAAAAATGAGCCAGACCTAAAACTAGAGCCCTCAAGAATAACTACTGGTAGTAAAGATTTTAGCATCAGTGGGAACAGAGTAGAAAAGATAAATCAAGGCCAAAGAATCAGATTTTTATTGAGCTTTCTCTGACCCCCAACACTGATTGCTTGCCAAGGGCTGAGATCAGCAGTGTAATGACTTGGCTACCCAACTGATGATACAAATAATTTTACAGGCAATCTTTTATCAGGAGCAGCATTAGCAACTGCCCTCTAAGCATTATCTGCTTGCTAACTCATTCAATGGCAATTAATTCTATAGCTTAAGTATGCATCGTGGAAAGAAGGATGTTTTTCCTGGATCGTTTCTGGTGAAATTGATTAGCAGAAGCTTCACGATTAACTATGTACAATCATACCATTGAAAGAAAACAATGTTTTGCTGAAAGATGCATTGGGAAGTGACAGAAGAGGAGCCACAGACAAGAAGAAGAAAGTGCTCAGCAGTCATTTAGAAATGCAGATTGCTGCATGGTGATGTCCCATCCTTCTAAAAGGTGGCCTAAATAGACCTCCAAAAATGGAAAAGAAGGTGTGTGTGTGTGTGTGTGTGTGTGTGTGTGTGTGTGTGTGTAATGCTGGGTGATGTCCCATCCTTCTAAAAGGTGGCCTAAATAGACCTCCAAAAATGGAAAAGAAGGTATGTGTGTGTGTGTGTGTGTGTGTGTGTGTGTGTGTGTGTGTGTGTAATGCTGGGTGATGTCCCATCCTTCTAAAAGGTGGCCTAAATAGACCTCCAAAAATGGAAAAGAAGGTGTGTGTGTGTGTGTGTGTGTGTGTGTAATGCTGGGTGATGTCCCATCCTTCTAAAAGGTGGCCTAAATAGACCTCCAAAAATGGAAAAGAAGGTGTGTGTGTGTGTGTGTGTGTGTGTTTGTGTGTGTGTAATGCTGGGAGACAGGATTACTTGCAGCAGACTTCTGTTTAAAATGCTAAAGTCTTTTTTGAAAGGGCCAGCTATTTTTCTCCACATTAATTGCTAATTCACCCAGTGGATGCCAGTCTCACAACAGGGCAGTTGGCTAATTTAATTACTTAGTCCTCCTCTCCTGTGATTTCTATCCAAACCCCCAAGGACAGCTAAATTTAATTGCTACAGTGGATATATCATGTTTCCAGGAACCCTGGTTAAATTCTAATTAACTAACAGCCTTCTGGGATTTTCCAGATAATGGCCACACAACAGAAAGGCCTTGCATACTTCCTTCACCTCCTGCCCTCATGCAGAATCTGAAAAGGCAGGAAATGTTTGCACTCACCACTAGCTCTTATTCTAGTGAGTGACAAACCACCAAAGGCCAACTTCAGTGCAGGAAAGGCCTGAAATAAAAACCCCACGTCTGCCCAACCTCTCCTTAAAAAGCTACTCAGGTAGTTGCCAATAAGGCTATAACCTTTTGCAAAGTACTAAGTTACCCAAATGATACCTGCCATATCCTAAAGATTCTGCTGCCAGGATGGTCCCAACTATCTGTCCGTATCTTTATTTTTATATTAAGTAAATGGGCATACACTCAATAATGTCTACCATTATTATGCTTTAGGAAACATTATAGAGTATTTGGTTCTCAAAAGCATTTTTGGAAATAAGGAAACTATTGGAGACAGAATGCTTATTCTTTAAAATTATTATTTTTAAAAAATAACCCTAACCCAGGTTGAGATGGAAATGTTTGTGAACATTGCATATAAGCCTATACATTGGGGATCCCAGACCTCTACACTCAATGTTTAAAATCTCAAGTTATTTCCATTCCACGTAAAAAGAATTCTGCAAATCCCATTACATTTTTATTTAAAAACACAAATTCTTAGAACCAAAAGATGTAGTTGAAAAGATATCTCCCTGCTCTCAGACTAGCGTTGTAGCCGCTGGACTGCACTATCTCCCATTTGTAGCTGTATCAATATCTAATACTGCCTTCTTTGTTTAATTAAATAGAACAAGTGCATCCTTGATTGAACCTTTAGTGTAAAATTTTATGTCTGCATTTGAGATGTATTCAAGGACACACCCAAATACACATTTGTTGTTTTACCCCTTGTTTTTAGTTTTTTTTCTCTTCTGTTTAATTAAATGAACAGAAACCATTAATTACTCCAATCTGTTCATTGCTAAGACCTATGTACATTCTGAAAATGATTGAGATGAAGTGCTTTGGATCTTGAAAAAGCCCAAAATTCTCAATTGTTCTTAGCCTGTCTTTTTCAGACTTCCATATGTAATAGAAAAACAATGCATCAACTTGAAAAGTGGCTTTTAAGACCTCAGTAAATGATCTGATTCATTAAAGCAGCATTTTTTCCCCCAAGTTCACCAAATGTAGCTGCTTTAATAAACAGCAAGATGCTGTGCTGGCATAAGATGTAAAGCAATTTTTCCAAATAACTTTTGAAATGTGCATATTTTTATTAATAAAAGAATATTATAACTCTGGCCCATTTGCTACATATAACAGCAAGAGCAAGAGCACTTATACAGATAATCCTCAATTTACAACTGTTTGTTTAGTGACCATTTGACGTTAACAACAGCACTGAAAAAAGTGATTTATAAGTTTTCACACTTATGACCATTGTGGCGTCTTCATGGCCACGTGATCAAAATTCAGATGCTTTATGATGGTTACAGTGTCCCAGGTACTTTGTGATCTTCTGACAAGCAAAGTCAATGAGGAAGCCAGATTCACTTAACACGCCCTTGTCACCTCCCGGTTGGACTATTGCAATGCTCTCTACATGGGGCTCCCCTTGAAGAGCACTCGGAGGCTCCAACTGGTCCAGAATGCGGCCGCGCGGGTGGTTATGGGCGCGTCCCGCTGTGCCCATGTGACACCCCTCCTGCGCGAGCTGCACTGGCTCCCAGTGGTCTTCCGGGTGCGATTCAAGGTGTTGGTTACCACCTTTAAAGCGCTCCATGGCATAGGACCCGGGTACCTCCGAGACCGTCTTCTGCCACCAATAGCCTCCCACCAACCAGTCCGTTCCCACAGAGAGGGTCTCCTCAGGGTGCCATCAGCCAAGTTATGTCGGCTGGCGACACCCAGGGGGAGGGCCTTCTCTGTGGGAGCCCCAGCCCTATGGAATGAACTGCCCCCGGAAATTCGTAAGATCTCCGACCTCCGGGCGTTTCGCTGCGCATTGAAGACCCTGTTGTTCCGCCAAGCCGGACTATCAACACAATAGTTTTAAATTGGGTATTTAAATTTATTGGGGTTTTAAATTTGAGCCACCTATTTAATTATTTTAAATTTTATACTGTTGTTTTGTCTGTGTTTTTAAATAGGCTGTACACCGCCCTGAGTCCTTCGGGAGAAGGGCGGTATAGAAATAAAATTATTATTATTATTATTATTATTATTATTATTATTATTATTATTATTATTATTATTATTAACTATGTTGCTAAATTAATAACTGCAGTGATTCGTTTAGCAACTGTGGCAAGAAAGGTTAAGGGCAAGACTCCCTTAACAGCAACAGAAACTTTGTGCTCAATTGTGGTCGTAAATCAAGGAATATCTATACACCATTCTGTAGAACATTACAGCACCACCTTTATCTGGTTACCATACAGTAGCCCTTACCTCCTCATGGAGAATCTCTTGGCACTGAGAATAATTCACACGGGCTGCCCAGGTTCCATTCGCAAAACATTCTCTGTATACATTGTCTGAAAAAGAAAAACACAGTGGCAATTGAGTGGTACAAACTGCATGAAACAAATGATGAAAAGAATGTCTCATAACATGAGATATTCTGACTAGGCAAGCAAAATAATCCCTGGCATTCTTAGCTGAATCAGCTAGTCTATAGAAAATATTTTTTAAAAAGTTTTGTTTATACATGGGTTTCTTTATATAAAAATAACAGGAGACCTTATAAGTTTGCAGAACTAGAGCATGTCATTTGTTGCTTTAATAACATATTATTTAATACTACACATGTAGTATTATGCATGAACAGAAAAAGATTTTTTAAATTATTGAGATTATAGGAAAAGTCTGGTCTTGGATTACTGCCAAATTATTCATATACTTTAGATGCAAATTCTTATTTGATATCTGCCAGAGACTTGAATGCTTTCCCTCATTTAAGACATATGATTAGTTATGGTATGTTACTTGACAAACTTTGGTCATAGAAAAACATGGCTCAAAATCAATATTTGGTCTTTTCAAAAGTGACAAGAATTCACAAGCAAACAAAACTGGATTTAACAGAATGAGTTAACAGAATGAATTAATTTGAATGAGTCAGGAAAGGACTATTGGATCCATTCGTGACTCTTACTCACAGGTTTTCTTCTGACCTTTGAATGATCTCATAAAAGATGGGGTACTTGTGTATACCAATCTTCTGATTTTGATGAACTGCAAATGCATCAATTTATAAATCCCATAATTCATCCATAGCATGAAAGTCCAATAATAAAATGTGGCATAAAAGAGGCCACAAATCGAATGAAGAGATTTTTTCAGGATGTAGAGACTATATTTAGTATGAAATTCCTGTGATACATAATTTTATTGCATTCTTTGACAAAATCAGTGCACCAGCGAAATGCTGTAAATACTTGCACTTCAGTAAGGCATTTGATAAAGTTGACCACAACCTACTACTTGATAAGGTAAAAAAAATTGGATTAGACAACGTAACTACCAGATGATTTCATAACTGGCTGACCAATCACACTCAGTGTGTAATCCTTAATGGAACTGCATCTACATGGAGGGAAGTATGCAGTGGGGCACCCCAAAGTTCTATCTTAGACCCAATGTTCTTTATCATTGATTTAGACAAGGGGATAGAAGGGAAATTCATCAAACTTGCAGATGACACCAAGCTGGCAGGAAGAACCAATACTCCAGAAGACAGAGTTGGGCCCTATCTAACAAAATGAAATTCAGTGTAGAAAAAGGTAAGGCTTTACATTTAGGCAAGAAAAACCAAGTGCACAAGTATAGAGTAGGTGGTATCTGGCTGAATAGTAGTAACTATAAGATGGATTTCGGAGTCCTAGCGGACAATTATTTAAATATGAGCCAGCAGTGTCCTGCAGCTGCCAAAAACATGAATGCAGTCCTAGGCTGCATTAATAGAGGGCTAGAATCAAGGGACATGTTAAGTTTTATAATATCACTTTATAATGCTTTGATAAGATCACACTTGGAATATTGCATCCAGTTTTGGTTGTCATGATATAAAAAAGATGTTGAGACTCTAGAAAGAGTGCAGAGAATAGCACTTTGGATCAGATATGTAAATGACACCTTCACTATAATAAAAAAGAACCAATTAAGAGAATACCCACAGAATCATCAATAACATTTTTAAAGGAATTCCATTTACCAGAGGAAGAAGAAAAAGGAAAGAGAGCATCTGTACAACATACTGTATTCCAACAAAACAAAATGAATATCCACACAACTTCACAATCAAAAAGTCTCTGACCATTCAACTCAATTCAGCACAATCAATACAAACCCTAAAAAGAATTACACTGCCATACATCAAGACTATCTCAAAAACCACCAACAGACTACTAGAACCAAATGGAATCAGCACAACACACAAACCAACTAAAGCCTTTTCAAACATCCTAACCAGACCAAAAGACCCAACAACCACAGAAGAAAAAACAGGAGTCATCTACAACATACAATGTAAGGACTGCAACAATCACTATGTAGGATAAACAGGCAAAAGACTGGTAGTAAGCATCCATGAACACCAACTAACAACCAGAAGACATGATGAAAATTCTTTAATTTCACAATATATAGACAGATTTCACCATAGTTTCAATTTGGAAAATGTGACCATCCTAGACCAAACTAAATCCCAAAATGCCAGGGAATTTCTAGAAGCCTGCCACTCTGACAAATCAGCCATCAATAGACACATAGACATTAACAACATCTATAGATGATCACCCAGCCCCAAAAGGAACAAAAAGACCCAAGCCCCTCTCCACCAGCAATCACTACCCAGATCAACACAGATTAATTCCACGGTTAACATCAGACCAACAATCAAGTAAATAATACCCCAATCAAGAAACTGCTAATGAAGTCAACAGCAAACCACCCAACCAAAGAATGTCTAAGACCACCTACACTAACTCTGGCAGGATAAACCTCTAGAGCAGGGCAGTGGCAGCAGCAGGAGGCTCTGCCCACCTACCCGGATGCTTCTGTGCATGTGCAGAAGCATTGCGTGCAGCGGGCAAGTGAGCGCCCATGAACAAACCGGTAGCGCAAGGTTTTGAAACCCACCCTGGGAGCAAGAGTGTTAAACTCAAGGCCCGGGGGCCAGATCCAGCCCGTGGGGTGCTTATATCTGGCCCATGGAGCTACTTGTAAACAGCGAAGGACTGGCCTGCGGTGCCTCTGCCAGTGAAAATGGAGCTCGGGAGGGCTGTATGCAGCCCTCCCGAGCTCCGTTTTCATTGGCAGAGGGTTGCAGGAGGCAATTGCAGCCGAAAACTGAGTTTGAGAGCCCGTTTTCTCTGGTAGAGCCCTCAGGCCTCCACAGGCACCCCAGACACGAGTGACATTGATCTTGCCACATCCACCTGGCCACGCCCAAGGTCAAACACAACCTTGATGCGGCCCTCAATGAAATTGAGTTTTACACCCCTGCACTAGAGTATAAACTGAGAGCAAACAGCACTTCTGACAAGCAGTGATGATGTTATCTATTTTGAGTAATGAAACATCTGCAAGAAAACAAGCAAGCTCAGAGAGACCAAGGACCCCTCATAGGTTAAGATGAAAGGGTGAGGAAATAATATAGTGTCTTCTTTTTAGACGATAGCATCTACCTGACCTTGATTGATCTTGAAAACTGCTCAGCAGGGTCAGATTAATTAATACATCAAAGAGAGACCACAAGAAACAAGACAGGGCAGTCACCTTGTTTGAAAATCAGAAGCCTATCCCAGAAGAAAGAAATATCCAACCACTTCCATGTTATAATAAGTTGCTTTTTCACCCTTCAGCATTTTACTTTTAGCATTAGAAATCTCTTCTGCAGAATAAGTTCTGAATAAGACCTGAAATGCTGAAGCCTAAAGCTGCTTTGGGGGGGGGGGAGAGTGGGACAGGATACCCACAATATAGCTTCATAATAAGAATAGATGCTACTCCCCCACATTTCAATCCAAAGCTGTCAGTCAGAAAGTTAAGTGGGTATAAGATACAACCATTCCAGAAAAGACTGTTGAAAAGTGGCAAAAATACAGTAAGGCATATTATGCAAGAGGGGATGTGGAAGTCAAATGTATAAGGGAGAGAGGGAGGGAGGAAGTGTTGGGCAGGGAGGGCTGAAGTATATACGTAGATATGGAGTGAAAAGAAGAACATGTGTCTGGAGAGCTGTGGGTAGAGGGCATTAGGAATGGCCTTGAAGGATGGGAAGAATACAAAGAATACCAAGGCAGTGGTCAAATAAGAGGAGCCTGAGCCGACTCAAGAAAGTAACATGAGAATACATCTCATATTGGCCTCTCCCTCATTCACACAGAGATAAAGGGAGAGAAAAATGCTCAAGATTGGCAAGATTACTATACTCCTACTATAGTTATTACAATAAAATTAGCCCTGACCCAGATGGAATTGATTTCTTAATCTGGTCTACTTTATAGGACCAACAGAATGCCACCAATATACAGTAAACACAGGTAGGGGTCAAAGACAAAGCACAATACTCAATATACTTCCCTTCAACCTCATCAAATTGAGCCCCCAGTGATCACATGGAAAGTGGGCCAGTGTTCCTAGCTAAATTCTGGCCAAACATCCTCTGGAAAGAAGGAGAGCATATTATTTGCTGGAAATCCATAACTCCCCAGTGCAAAAGCAGAACATGAGTCTAAAGGCTGTTTTTAGTGTCAACAAGAGGACATGTGCAAAAGGCATGGGATAGTTTCTGCCCTAACCATTCTCTACTTTCAAGCTTCTGCCTAAATAGGAAACGTAAGCAAAATCCTCCTAATCTTTCTAAACTGAGCAGCAAAGTCTGATTGAATTTCTATTGTGTTTGTTTACATTTATGTAGAATGCTATGCTGTACTTTAAACAGACCCTCAAAGTAAGTGGGGGCCCTGGAGATCTATCCAGAGTCCATAATATAGTTCTTTTTTTTGAAAATGTACATTTAAATATTTTGTTTTAGGTAAATATCAGAACATATTAATCTTCAAAATGGGAAGCACTCCGTGCTTCAGTTTGAAGGGATTGATGCTTGATTCAAGCTAGGTTTGCCTTTAGTATTATCAGGCTAAAGGAAGGTATTCCACTATCATTATCTCTTCTTTTCCAACTGATGTCAGCATTGCTAAAGGTATTTGTTTTTTAATGGACAGTTTTGTTTAGTTTCATTTTAAAGGCAGAATCTTCTTTGTATATGTGTGTTTTCCCCTTAAAATACTAGAATCCTTCATATATATCTGAACTTCTTGTTTCTCATTGACCCTGTTTCAATTTTATTACAGTGGGGATTCATCACCAAAACAATGACCGTAACAAATGTGACTTCTCCTCAGATCCAAAACAATGATTGCAGAAGTGTCCTGTGAATAGATCTGTCTGCAAAGATTTCCTTTAATGATTGTTTTTAAGATATTTGGATTTCAGTACAATATTCCTGTTGGGGATAATCCGGGAGCAAAAACTGAAAACATTTATTTGTTTTATGTTGCGAGCCAAAATTTATCTTGGCTCGCAGCAGTTCCAGGAAACCCTCTCTGTAAGTAATATGATCACATAATAAAGAGCCAGGAATCTTCATAACTTTATGTTAAACCAAAAACATGTTACACATGCATCTTCTAATTCATCCCTACCCACTTCTACTCTACCACTGCCCAACTCACAAAAACCAAGTTTTTAGATTACTGTGCTTCATTCAGTGACTTTAAATTTTAAATGATCAAGTCTAATCCATCTATAGCCCTGTTGGCGAACCTATGGCACACGTGCTACAGGTGGCACGCAGCGCCCTCTATGTGGGCACACCAACCGTCGCCCCAGTTCAGCTCAACCACATATTTATTTATTTATTTTATTTATTCAATTTATATGCCGCCTCTCTCCGAAGACCCAGGGCAGCTCACAATACACTCATGCACGCGCCTCCAGCCAGCCAGGTCTTTAGGTCTACCGTGCATCCTCAGGGAGCAGGGGTGTTCAGGGGGCTGCATGTACATGCATGGGGGCACATGCGGGGGGCCGCATGTGCATTGCATTTTGGGGGTTGGGGGCACGCACACACATTTGCGCTCTCATGTACACACACTTTGGGCACTCGGTCTGGAAAAGATTAGCCATCACTGATCTATAGTCTTTTGAATAGGGTGAATAATAAAATAAAGAAAATGCATGGCATTCCTTTCTTTTTTTCAGAATTCAGGCACCCAGAGATGGAAATGTAAGCTACTTCCAAGCCAATGGACACCTGCCAGTTCTCTGCCTTGCTTTGAACCAATAACCTGAGCTAGAAATTTTTGGAATGAGTGCCTTTTCTTGCACAGTCCAAAGATTCAGGATTTTCTTAGTACCATGTAGCACAGTCATATGCAAGAAACTACTGAAAAAAGTATGTCCCATTATAAGAGTAGCTTTGCTCTTCACTACTGAGAATTCATTGCTCTGGCAAGGTTGTAGTTCTTATTGACAAGCTGAGAATCAATCAACCGGAAAGCCAATATAGTCCACATGCAGGAAAGGTACTGATAGCAGAATCACTATGTTCAATCTATGCTATACAAACCTTTTTGAACTGGTTGATCTGCAGGTATGTTGGATTATAATCTTCATTCTTTGCAGATTTAGCTTTTTACAGAGACACTGGAATTGTTTGGGTATTTAATAGGGCAGAAGGGTAGCTAAACCCACTCTGGAAATTCTGGGGTACATGCTGAAGCAGTATCAGAACAGAGCTGGAAGGGATCTTGGAGGTCTTCTAATCCAACCCCCTGCTCAAACAGGAGGTCCTATACCATGCTAATGCTTATATGATAATAATTGCTTCATAAAAATACAACCAAACCTAATTCCACCTCAGAAGAAGGCTTTTAACACAGAAAAGGAGGAGGAGGTTGAGGTCATTATCTTTTTTTGTATTTTAGTTTGTTCCCCTCTCCCCGTATATACAGACCTTCTCCATGCAAGCAAATGCTCTGAATTTTGCTGTAAAATGGAGGAGCATTGTGGAGAACAATCTAAAGTGGAAAAGTAATGGGCGAAGAAGGATTAATCCCTCTTCCTTCACCACTTCTCCAGAATGAATTTTTAAAGAGGTCATTCAGGCTAAAATTACAAGTATTCTCCCATAGCATGTAATTTAATTTGAGAAACAAATAAACATGGAAAGGATGGTCTTTTGTGCCAGTAAAATGACATAGGGCAAATAACCTTCCTTGTCATTAAATGAATCCTTTACTAGCAATCCTTTTAAGAAATAGTGTATCAAACTTATAGCTAATTTGATGTCATTAGATAAAATCTTATATCAGAGAATTCAGGAAGAACATTACAAAGTTTCAAAACTTTGTTCTCTGGCTGAATTGTTCTTTCGGGGAGTAATTCATTATTTGGACATATTTGGGGTCTTTATAAGTGACAACAAAAGATTCAGGTATAAAATTGAGGTCTTCTTTACCATTTATCTGTTCAGCATTGAGCAAAGGACCAGAAGTCTGGCATCTTTTTTTATTTGTTCGTTGTTAGTGACATTTTTCCTGTTCATTATTAGTGACATAAAAAATACTTCAGGAAATAGAAGATGGGATTCAAAACCATGAAAGTTTATGTCACAACAAATAACCTCACAACCTTGTTATAACAACAGATACTTAATACAGTTTAAAGTTGTTGAATTCTTACTTTGGAAAGCACCGGATTTTTATAAGCACTAGTTTTTTAAATCTAAATTTAAATCTAGTTCATAAAAAAGGATTTTTAGTTAAATCCATGTTATAAGTGATACAATTCACAAAAGCTGAATCCTTGGGGAATCAATACTGTTTAAAGAGTGATAGAATCCCATTCTTTTTCACTAGTGTTCAAACTATTGTCCTTTCATGAGAACAAATTTTTTGACCCCCTCTCCCATCCCAGATTTGGTATGCTCTGCATAATTTCTAGCGTATCCTGAATTTCAGAAATAAATATTTTCCAACATGTACATATTCTGGT
This sequence comes from Arizona elegans, assembly GCA_022577455.1. Taxonomy (NCBI): domain Eukaryota; kingdom Metazoa; phylum Chordata; class Lepidosauria; order Squamata; family Colubridae; genus Arizona; species Arizona elegans. The sequence continues at coordinate 110,427,224 of JAKOOJ010000004.1, read as the reverse complement.
TTATTCAGAATCAGTTAAACGTATGCCCAAATTCAAGCTGCACTATGATTATTCAACGCAGAATCTCTTGGAACAGTTGGTGGAGCTGAATATAGATTCAAAGCTTTACTTGCAGTTCCAAGTACAGTGAACAGAAGGGAAAAATTCCTAAATATCTAGCTATGTATCAAGTGTGTTTAATCTAGAAGCTTCATGCTACCTGCCAATCATAGGGTCTGTTGTCAAGGCATGTCATAAACATCCCTAGATTATGCAAACTGCTGATTTCATTTCTTAATGCAAGTACTGTACACACATTGACATTTCTATGCTTCCTGATATTCTGGTTCCATCTTTCATTAACATTTGCTTCAGTCTTTGCTTCAATGTGTCCAAGGGAAGAACCTCTCATCCTGCCGTATGCTTCTACTCAACCCATCTGCTGACTTACTTGAGGTATTATATCGCACTCCAGAGAAATACTCAGGGCAGGGACGCGCTATCAGCTGTCCCGCAGGGCTGCGTGGCCAACATGTCCCAATTAGATCCACTAAGGCATTGCACTGAGGACCTGCAAGGAAGGAAGAAGAGAATAATTTTTAAAAAAAGAAAGAAAAATATTGACATCACATATTATATACTTGTTTAGAAGTTTGGGACAATTTAGTATAATCCTGCAGAAATAGAGCAAGGGAGGCATGATACAAATAGCTTGGCATACATGATCAAAAGCAGATGCTGTTGGTTTCAGAAAACCATATTCCATTTGTTTTTCAGAAGCATATATATAAAGACAAGTTCAACAAGACTCTGGTTGAAACCAAATGAGATTATCGTATGATTTATGTTCCTTTGTACACCAAAATGCTTCCTGTGGACAAATATTTCTGGTTTATTGAGTTTCCTTCTTGATATAAGATTGACTGCCATACTTGGAGGAAAAGGTCCTTTAGAATAAGCTCCTGGTTAAATTGACTGGCAGTATCACTGTTGTTTTTCTCAATATATGTGATCTGGTTCTCCTGCTAGAGACATTGGAAGTTATTTGCCTGGAAGGCATCTGTTCTATAGAGCATTCACAAAATATTCTGACTGATTGCTGCAAACAGAAAAGAAGAATGTTAGCTAAAATCTATGCCAATGTTTATCAGCCTTGACTATTTTAAGAGGTATGTTCACTCCCAAAAATGCCCACACCTCTTAAAATGAGCAAGATTGAGAAACACTGGTCTAGATCATTTTTGTTCAGTTGCAGCTTTTGGTTTATTTTCTTGGTTTTTCTATATAATTTCTGCACCTCACACATTTCGTCCTAGTTTAATTTAATATCAGAAGCCATGTATTTTGCCAGGCCCAAAAGGCTAAGAAAAAAAGAACGTTAATTAACTTATGGGCTCTGATATTAAATGAGTCATTTCAGAAGGTTTTTTGGAATTAGCTCCTGCAAAAGATATGAAACCAGGATGAAATCAACAGAATTTTTCTCCAGCATGGCCTAGAATTGTAATGAACATATACACACTTGCATGCACATGCACATAAATATGCATAATCAGAAAAAAATGTATCTTTTAACTTTACCACTCATAGAACCATTCATTCATCCATAATGGAAAGCAGAATATTATTACCACTACTACTTCTACTTCTACTACTACTACCTACTACTACTATTACTACTACTACTACTATCATGCCGCCTCTGCAAAGAAACTAAAGAAACAGCAGCTGCAAGAAGAATGGAGCTCTGGTGGCACAGCAGACTAAAGCACTGTTATTAATTATTATTAACATCAAGCTGCCTGCAATTACTGCAAGTTCAAATCCCACCAGGCTCAAGGTTGACTCAGCCTTCCATCCTTTCTAAGGTAGGTAAAATGAGGACCCAGATTGTGGGGGCAATAAGATGACTTTGTATAAAATATACAAAAGTATGAAGGCTATTGCTTAACACATTGTAAGTCGCCCTGAGTCTCCGGAGAAGGGCGGCATATAAATCCATTTTTTTTTTAAAAAAAATGCACAGACTGACTACAAACAATAGCATGACAAAGTAGCAACAATGGTGCATTTGAAATTGTGCAAGAAATGCTATTTACCTTCAAGTAAGAACCAGTTTTTAAGTGACTAGTTGTAAGTTGAGAATTATTTGTATATTAAACACAAATTCCAATAGAAGAGAAAATATGTAGCACTGAGTTCAACTATGAAGTTCTTGGTGCTCTCTGAGTTTGGCTGTATGATTGCAGATATTCATTACCTGATTAGTCCTAGTCAGTGGTGAAATGTAAAATTTGTTACTACCAGTTCTGTGGGCATGGCTTGGTGGGGGGATAATATGACTAGGTGGGCAGGGCCAACTTTTTTTTTTTTTTTTTTTACATTTAAAACCATTTTTTCTGCAACCTCTTCGGTCGAAGGCCACTCAGCTGGGATCATCAGAGGCTTTTAAAGGCATTTTTTCTACAACCTCTTCGACCAAAGAGGTTGTAAAAAATGCTTTTAAAAGCCTCTGATAATCCCAGCTGAGCCGCGCGATCATCAGAGGCTTTTAAAAAAACTTTTAAAAGCATTTTTTTGGCCGAAGAGGTTGTAGAAAAAATACTTTTAAAAATAAAATAAAAAAAGCCTCTGATGATTGTACAGCTCAGCTGGGCATGGTGGGGGGTGGGGGTGGCAAGGATTTTTGCTACCGCCATCACTACCGGATCGGGTGATCCCGTCCGAACCGGGAGCATTTCACCCCTGGTCCTAGTGAATATGGGCTTATTCCCCAGTGAATGTGTGGTTTGCTCCCTCCCTGGCAGAGGAAGCTACTGTATATAAACAGGGAGCAAACCTCCTAATCATTAGCAATAATGATGTTATCTAATGAATTGTCTAGAAACACATTACCTGGGTCAGAGAGCACGAAAACGCCATAGTAAATAGAAATTGTCATGAATTCAGTAGACATAGATTCTATTTAAATTTACCTGAGCTCTAAATTGGACTAAGACACATCTATTTCAGGAAAGCCTGAACTAAAATCCTCTGCAATGCATATCAAGCATATTAAACCAAGGTCAATCCAAGTCATTTTGTGGATCTTAAGAACCATTTGGTTGTGATATCTGTCAAACTCTTGACAGCCAATGTTGAGAGTGCAGGCTGACTAGATAGATGTTTCATTCCATCCTTTCCTGTGCATGTTTCTTTCAATATTTGGTAGTAGAGGGCATCGATCCCGAAAAGAAGAAATTCTGATGAAGCAAGTTATTTCATTACTGTAAAATCCCTATCAGCTGAAATGATTAAAGAGTGTATTGGTATGTGCTGTATTCAAAATACTCAAAGACTCTTTTGGCTCAATCTTTGATATTTAGATACTACTGGTCTCTGAAAAAGTCATGGATCAGTATCTTTTGAGACCTACCATGTAGACCATGCATTTAGAGTCAACAGGCATGATGATGTACAAGTTTCTCAGAAGGAATACCAAATGAAAATAATATGCAGGTGGAGCATATATATAAAAAGAGGGGATTTTTTACATTGTTTAAATTGTGCCTTTATTATTTTTTAACAAATAACTCAAGGCAGTGAATATATCTAATACTCTTTCCTCCTATTTTCCCCATAACTCTGTGATGTGAGTGGGCTGAGTGAGTTGAGAAAGTGACTGGCCCAAAATCACCCATCCAGCTTTCATGCTTAAAATGGGACTAGCATTCACAACTGTCTTAACAACTTGACCTAACAGGCTCTAATTTGTATTTGTATAGTTATATTTTACAAATGCACACATCTGGTAAATATTTAAAGCCGCCTCATATTGAGATTATAAATTTGAGTAATTATTTAGTTTATGTGAGATCTCTCCCAATTCTCCTACTTTAGATTAATTTTTTAAATCAAAGATGCTAGCTAGAGACTAAGTGTACTTCAGTGGAGAGTCACATCCTCATCCTTACAGGCAAAAGTAATCATGGCCCTCATTCCCTCATCCCAAAACATTGTCCATTAGTCAAATTATTACTATTCAGATCTTGATGCTCAGCTTCTAAATGAAAAATTACCTTTGACTCTCTCCATGGAAGGTAGATGAGAAGCATATTTGATTTATTTGAAATAGTTTATTGCCCATAATCCCTCATAAAGCCATCACTCTACACATTAAATGAACAAATAAATCTATTTTTTGTATAATGCAATAGTGCATGGCCAAATATGTACATACAGAGATACACAAATTCAAAATTAAATCCATATTTTTATACCTATTTCTATTTCTGATTCTATGCATATTTAACTAATTCAGTTGGGATGCTCCTTGATTTTGAGAAATAAATTATTTTTGAGATACATTATTTATAAGGGGGAAAAGAATACAATTATTATGTGATAACATATTTCCTTTTCACTATCATTCTACCGTATTTTCTTCCTTTTCAGAGAGATGGAAATTCCTATTTCTGCTGTCCCTGATTTGCTTAGAGATAATCCCAGGTTCAGTTCTTTGCATTTCCAGTTAAAAGAAGCTGCTAATAATTGAAAAACCTTTACCTGTGGTTCTGCCAGTCAAAGGTTATGGTAGAGTAAGTGGACAAAGTGCCTGATTATAAATAAAGCAGCCCCTTTATGAACACCAGACAGCCAATTTTGCAGTCCCTTTATTTTATTTATTTACAATAAAACTAAAATGTTAAATGGAAAGAAAGGAAAGATGGCAGGGAGTAAAGAGCAGCAAAAAACAATGGACAATTAAAAGATAATATTATTATCTGATAAAATTTTCTGAATGAAGAAGTATCATTATATATTAGGCATAATCTGCAAACACTACATGTGCAGTTGTGGTTTAAATTGTAATGTGTCCTATCAGCTCACATAAATCATACAAGGCTCATATGGATGACAGAAAAATAGCTCAGATTGTCTCATCCTGTGGATAAATGACAGAGACAGAGTGCAGGTTGTGACATCCTTGTGGCTGGCTTGTCATATTTTTTTAAAAGTGAAATTGCATATCAATATATATATGCACGGCTTTTGAATAATGCTTCTGTTCTATACAAAGTTTGTTGATTTCATAAGAGGAAAAAAAACCCTTTCTCCTAGAATCTCCTAGTTCTATGCTTCTCTGTTGATTTAAGAATGCAAAAAGAGCAATTTGCAGGCTCAGAATGGATAAAATCCGTTCTTTCTATCCACCCCCCTCAGTGGTGCTCCCGGTTCGCACGGTTTACAAGAAATGTAGTAAAAATTTGTAGTAGTTCGGAGAACTGGTAATATCATTGGCTGGCCATGCCCCCGAACTGATCTCCGGCCCAGTCGCCACTCGCTTAACCCGCTCATCTCATCAGAGGCTTTTTTTTTTTTTTTTACTTTTAAAAGCATTTTTTCTACAATTTCTTCGGTGAAAAAATGCTTTTAAAAGTAAAAAAAAAAAGCCTCTGAGGATCACACAGCTCAGCTGGGATTGTTAGAGGCTTTTAAAAGCATTTTTTTCTACAACCTCTTTGGCTGAAGAGGTTGTAGGGAAAAAATGCCTTTAAAAGCCTCTGGCGATCCCAGATGAGTTGCCTGATTGGCACAGGCTTTTAAAAGCATTTTTTTCTGCAACCTCTTAAGGTTGTAGAAAAAACGCTTTTAAAAGTAAAAAAAAAAAAGTTGGGCACACCCACCCAGTCACATTACTTCACCACCAAGCCACGCCCACAAAATAAGCCACGCAAACAGAACCGGTAGTAAAAATATTTAGAACCCACCTCTGACCCCTCTCCCCCATCTAATTTACCAGAATGTCCTTGTGATATGATCACTATGCATTTCTGGTGTCTGGAGATAGATAGATTAAAAGACTTCCTTTAGTAGGTAATTAGCCACTAAATCAACTACAATTGATCAACAACTGACAGTACAGAAGACTGGAGGACCTCCCTCCTTGTTTTGCATGAAATAAATCCATACTCATTTAAAAAGTATATCTAAATAAAGCAAATAAAATATCTTCCCTCTTTCCTCCTTTCATTCTTTACTTCCCAAATGCATGCATTCACTCTTTATTAATTTATTCTCATTCTTTTGACAAGAATATTGAGGTAACAGGTGAGAATTATTCCATTTCAGTGCAATTCCCAATACACCGCAGGTTCCCACTTAGATTGAAGGGAAGCAGGCCAAAGTATTACCATAACTGCCCCAAATGAAATAATATAGTAGATGCCAAAGGACTAAGGGACCAGTAGGATTTTATGTGGCATTAAAATCAACAATCTAGAGCAGTGATCATCAACTGGTGGTCTGTGAACCACTGGTGGTCCGTGAGAAAATTTTGGTGGTCTGCAGAAAAATTATTTGCATTTTTTATATTGCACTAAATCAGGGGTGCTCAAACTACAGCCCCTGGGCCAGATACATGGAATGAATGTTTGTGTTGCTGCAGAGAGCAAAAGACCCTTGGGGTCTTTTTGTGTGGGTCAGAGGGGGGCAGAAATTCCATCTTAGGGTCTGCTTCAGACCCTAAGACGGGGCTTTGGACGAAGGCTGAGGAAAGTGCAGCTGGTGGCAAAGAACTGGAGAGCTTCATTCCAGTGGGAGTGCATCATGGCCTGGAACTGCTTGACCATCTCAGCCCGCTGAACCTCCAGGCACTGGTATCTGGCCTTACACTCCCGTGGGTCTTCCCTCTGCTCATAGTCCTCAGTGAGATGCTTCTGCTGAGCCTCCTTCTTGGTCAGATCCAATTTGAAGTGAGCCAGCTGTTTTGCCAACTCTTTCTCGTGGTGGTTGCTTAGCTCCAACAACTGCTTCCTGTTGGGACCCTAAGGATCTGGGTGGGCAGTCAAGGAGTGGCTGGAAGGGGAGGGGCAAGTAGAGGCCAGCGAGGCACCCCTTGACACGAGTAACATCGAGTTGGCCACGCCAGGAGTCACAAAACTACCTAGCCACACCCACCAGCCAGTCATTAGGGAAATCATATTAGTGGTCCGCGGGATTTAAAATTATGAATTTAGTAGTCCCTGAGGTCCAAAAGATTGGTGACCCCTGAACTAGAGTACCTTCCTTACTTATATTGGTGTTATGGGTGGATGAGCAGCACTGAGGACTAGGTTAATAACTCCTTTTTCTAGTATCATAAAACTATTATCCATAGAAAAAGGCCACATTCTCAATAATCAGCATGCCCCAATCTGGAGAATTAGAATTCCTAATCTACATAATAATGTTGTTTAAAGAATTATATAATCTTTGGGAATTCCATTATAGCCTCACCCAATTCAATAACAATAGAATAATGTACTAACTGGAATTTCAATGTCTGCTATGGTGTTTTTTTTGTTTTTTTTTTAGTATGCATTTTGTGGGCCAAGAGCTGCATTAAATCATATTCAGAAATGGATTATTTTGAGATAAAATACATTTAAAACGATTACTCTAAATAGTATTTAGATGTATGTTTCAAAGGCATTCTGTTTAAAAAAACATGGATTAATGTAAAAAAATAAATAGGGAGTGAATTTATGAGTGAAACAAATACAAATTTGTTTTTCATTATATCTGTAGCAGGCATTCTTATTTTTGTTTATCGATTTTATGTTATTTTATATTTTATATGTGTAAAAAACTTTCAAGAGTTTAATGCAAGACTCTTATATTTATACTTAGATGATTGTGGCTGTGTCCAGATAGTTCACTATTTGGCTACACTGCCTACAATGGCACTATAAATCGTGCTTGGAAAATATTTTGCTTTGTAATTTTAAGAATTTACTTGACACAAATGAATGTTGCTAATAAAAGCTAAGAAAGAATCTGAATGAAAATTGCTAGAGAATTTTCAATATATTACAAAAAAAACAGTAGCTCTAGCTAAGATATGTTTTTATTTCCCAACTCGCTCTGTTATCAACTTGCTTTCTTCACACAGAATCAAATATTATTTTGACAGGGATGTCCACTCAGAGCTTTCCAAAGATGTATTTTCTTTTTCTCCACACAGCATCCATCATCCAATAAGCCCAGTGTACAATAGTAGTCTGACTTTGAAATCCCAAGGCTGTCTGTGAGCGAAAATACAGAGCCCCAAAAGTCAGCTTAATGGAAGCTGAGGAACAATGAAGTTAAAATGAATTCTTTAAATGTTACTACATTCAACACCAAAGAGATCACTAGGTAGAGGAAAGCAGTTATCCTAAACAGCTGTTTTTGATTGCATAGTCAACTTTAACAAGTGATTGATTACTCGGTGCCTTATCATCATGCCTTTTCTGGCTATGTTTCTATGACATACTGAATCATAAACTTGTCAGTTACATTTTTCATGAGTAGTTAGTTGTGCTCTACACATATATTCAGAAGGGTGACATAGAGCTTGATTATGCTTTGGCTGGTCTGTCTCTCCCCATTTTCCTCTTACTGTTTTGCCATAGTTATCTCAGCCAGTATGTATCAAATAGCTGTCAAAAAGCACATCATTGAAACAGACTTTAAGATATAATCGATGACAAACCCAAGAAGCCAGTGGTGCTACAAGTTTGGGAAAAAATAAATAACAGAAATAGCACAACCATCCATCCTGGCTGGCACTCAAGGGCACATAGAAGCTGCAAAAACAAAGGAATAAAATCCTTGAAGGCAGAAAATAAATATGACAAGCCAAGTTCAGGCCCTATTTAAAAGGAAGCAAGTATTTCATCATACATTTATTGGGCAGAGGCCTCGGAGGTCCTCTTGGGAAACCTGATTCTTAATTCTAGGTATGGGAAAGGGCAGGTAGGATTTGGTTCTGTCTATTACCAGAAACAGCTGGGTAGATGGCAGCATCGAGACAATGATGACTGGTCTTTAAAAAAGATAGGTAGGTTTGGATCAAGTTAGTGTTGAATGGGAGACTGCTGCAAAATCCCAGGGTGTAATCCAGTCTGAGAAGTTGAAAGAAATCCCAGAAGTTGGCAGTGGCTATCCCATCCATCTGAGAAAACTGCATGGATAGGATCCCCACCCCCACTTCAAAATTGTCCATGGTTGAGCTCAACCCAAAGAACCTTTAGTAGAGAAATCCTGACTTTATGTGGGACAAATAACATATTCCCCACAGTAAAGAATAGTGTATCTTCTCTCACACAAGGAAAAGACTTTGTAAACAAAAGCACAGCCTGGAGATTCACTGATAACAACCAGACCAAAAAGTTAACAGGGTGCAGTGGTGCAGTTATAATGGTCTTACGCTTATCTTCTTTATCCCTTTTAACTTGGATGCACTGACAGGGATGATTAAATGCATTGTATTCTTTTCTTCCTCAATGGATTTACACAATTTTGAAATAAAACATTTTATAGAAACTTATTCAAGCTAGGCCTCAGTTCCAGAAATTGATTTCATTACAGACATCAAATTGTCCATTCTGCCTAATAATAATGTTATCTTTGCCTCAAATCTATTGTTTTAATGGAATGTAATTTAAATTTTTCTCTCTGATTTCAGAAATAATATTTTTAAACTATTTTTTCTGAAATCAGAGTTTTCTGCTTGCTTCTAGATAGTCATAATAACATTGCTTGACTCAAATCATAGAGTTCAATTGTATGGGTGTTTCCACAGAAGTTATATCCTAGTGAATTCAGTGGGATTAGTATTTGGATAGATCTCAGCCCCAGAGTCTGGACCTTTTGAGAAATATAAGTGGTCATTAGTAAATATTAATAGATTAATACATTAGTAAAACCACAAGACACAGTTGAAAGCTACTGCCCAATTGCCCTTTGGTGCTCTTGCTGCAAACTTCTAACAAGATTAATTATAAACAGGTTAGGTCCTATAGTAGATGAGCATCTGCCCAAGGAACAAGCTGGCTTCCAATAAGACCAGAGCTGTGTAGACCAGGTGCTAAACCTAAAAGAAGGATTCCAATAAGACCTCAAAACCATGGTCACGTTTGTAGACCTAACTGCAACATATGACATAGATTGGAAGGATGGGGTGTTAAATCTCTGAAAATATCTATAGACATCTCACATCCTGGGCATAAAAATGACACTATAGGACATTGCACACTAAAACAATTAGACACAAAGATGATTCCCCCCATGCCATCACTCTGCTAAACAACTAGTTCTCACAATACTGTCTTATGCCCTAGGATATCAAATCATGTAGTAGGACTATATTACTATTATCCTTCTCATTTTTCCTAATACCTATTCCTTTAGCATCTTATGACTATCACTTTATTGTTTGTATCTTATGATTTATGTTGATTGCTTTTATTTAGTATTTTATGAATATCACTGAGTGCTATATCATATGATTTATGATGATTGTATTTTTTGATCATGTTCATGATTTATCACTTGTTGCTTATATATACACTGAGAGCTTATGCACCAGAGACAAATTCCTTGTGTGTCCAATCACACTTGGCCAATAAAAAATTCTATTCTGTTCTGTTCTGTTCTGTTCTGTTCTGTTCTGTTCTATTCTGTTCTATTCTAGGTCTAGGTCTAGGTCTAGGTCTAGGTCTAGGTCTAGGTCTAGTCTAGTCTACACTCTACATTCTACATTCTACATTCTACACTAACTCTGCTCTGCTCTACTCTCTGCTCCAGTCTAACTCTACTCTACTCTACAAACTGTGCCATATTATCCCCTGCAAAAACCTCTATCAACTATTGTTTATTTATTGATTAGCCTATAGGCCATATCTATCAACTAATTAATAATATGCTGAATTATAGGTCCTTTCAGATAATAATGGGCAACAACATAATTAAGATACGAAGATTAAACAACAGCTTCCTTCAAGGCTCTGTAACGGCACCTACACTATTCAACTTATACATATCAGATATGCCAGGTAACAAGGGGATACAAATTTGGATACGCTAATGATTTGGCCATAGAAGTACAAGAAAAACCCATGGAGTGGCAGACAGCCTCCTGCCCAAAGATCTTAAAATTTGGGGAATTTTTTTTCATAATTTAGGCTTACTCCTGGTACTAGCAAAAGGTAACTACATGTTCTACCTTAATAATAAACTAGCAAATGGAGCCCCAAAGGTCTACTTAAACAAGTTACTCCCCTGTAATCCCATCCAAAGTACTTTGGAGTAATATTGGATCTCTCCTATACGATACACCTAGAGAACACAGCAGCAAAAATCAATACAAGGAACAACATGCTCCAGAAATTATGTGGAACTAAATGGGGAGTTTCCTCAGCAGAATGCTATGCCCCTGTATAATACATACATCCACTTATAATCCCCCATGAGGATTATAGTAAAACTTTACTGCCATGTAGTAAAACTACTCCAACTTGCTGCCTTCCTGTTCTGAGCCATATAGCATCCCCAGCTTTACATAGGCAAGATGCCAAACTATTGATAAAATTCAGAAAAACTATGAACAACTTACTCCTACTGGTGCATGCTGACCTTCCTTATTCATCAACTGGAAGGCTCAAATCCAGGAAGTCCCCACCGGCATTTGCACAACATCTGCCCAGTAGGTTTAACATTGATTCCCAATGGAAAGCCAAATGACTCGCTGAACACCCAGTTACAGAAAGACATGTAAACGATCCCACAAAAAAGGTAACATGTTTTGAACTACCATGTCAACAATGAACAATCCTGAATTGGATTTGCAGCTCACAGGATGTCCGCTGGGACTTTCTGTATAAATGGAGCATAGTATCCTCCCTTCAGTGTGACTGCAGGGTACCATATCAAACTGTACATCACATTGTGAACAGCTGTGAACTGAGGGCATATATAGATCCAGTATCTGATTTTTTAAAAAAATATAAATGATGTGTGCTTCAGTGGTTAGATGGCCAAGACCCGTGATGGCGAACTATGGCACACGTGTCACAGGTGGCACGTGGAGCCATATTAGTGGGCACATGAGCTCAACTCCACCAGCTGATTTTCAGGCCTTCTGGGCCCACTGGAAGTTGGGAAATGGGCCATTTCCAGCTTCCAGAGGGCCTCCGGGGGGGGGGTGGGAAGGCCATTTTCGCCCTCCCCAGGCTCCTAGAAAGTCTCTGGAGCCTGGAGAGGGCAAAAAACGGGCCTACTGGGCTCACTGTGCCATCACATGCCAAAAGCGGGGTAGTGGTGTTGCGCGCGCATGTGCGGGGGGGGCGCATAGAATTATGGGTGTGGGCACACGCGAGGGCAAACCCCCCATGCTCCCCCCGCTTTTGGCATGCAATGGCCAAAAGGTTAGCCATCACTGGCCTAGACATTGATATTTCAACATAGATCTTTTTAACATTTATATTTTATTGAGTTTTACTAATCTATCTGAAAAGTTAATAATATACTGCTGATCCATGTATGATATGCCATATGCTAAATGAATAAATAGTAAATATATTATTGTATCACCTTGCTCTAATACAGTAGAAGACTCTACCTATGTAAGTTTGGTTTTTGTTGCTGATTTGGGCCATCACATCACTGCCAATTCTCAGTAACTGCATAGATAACTTTCTCCATGATGATCTTTCTCTAACTTGGTTCTTTAGGTCTTCTTAATGGTGCATTCATTGCAATGGTGGGTTGCTCCCAGTTCGGCCCAGTTTGGCCGAGCCGGTAGCAGTGACAATGTGACATTACTGAACCGGTTCTCTGTGACTGGGAGCTGGGCCCTCTCGTCCACCCCCGCTTTATTCCTATCTTTATTTCTTCGTTTTTAGCCCAGCTGATAGACATAGCAGAGTGGATTGCCACACCTCAGCTGGCCAGAAACCTAACGCGCTTGCGCGGAGCAGCAATCACACGCAAAGAGCATGCACTAAGAGAACCAGTAGTAACACTGGTTGGAACCCACCACTGATTCATTGCCAGTGTAACTGAGTCCATCCACCTTAAAGTTATCCTCCATTGATTGAGTGCTTGCTACCATTATGGTGCAAACATTGCATGGCTCTTACAATGTGTGGAAGGAACCTAGGAAGCCAAACTTTCATATTTCAAACTGTCACTCTCCTAATGTGTTGGAACTACAGCAGCTCCCAGCATTCTAATTATCAGGCTGGGGAAATTACTTAATACCAAACTCTTGTAGGTTCAACCAGAGACTTCGCTAGTCTCAATAAGTAGAAGGGCTTGTGATTATAACAAGGATTTCAATCGATACTTTGCCATAGCTAGAACAGTTTCTTCCTCGAACAAGATAGAATTGTTAATTGGTGGTTCTGACCATATATCACTTTAATCCACAGAGAATAGTAAGATATATAAGAAAGCAAAGGATTTGTAGCCTCATAAAAACAGTTCTCTCTTCCTATCAGAATATTTCTAAATATTTTAATGTAATTTCTTAGGATGTCATCATTTAAAAAATGTTTTTATATTTTCCCTAGAGGGCAAAAATCTTCATTATTCTTAGTAATGATGCAAATCTATCTTATGTTGCCTTTGGATGGAGAAGAGCAAATACATTTTTACTTGCCCCAAATAAATCAAACTAGCCATGGCTATAAAAAAGGAGTCCAGATTTCCAAGTAGTGGGAAGATGAAATGATTTGTTAAGATGGATTAAAGAGTACTCAAATTGATCCAACTCTATGTGATGTGCTCTGTTTTATGGTGTTACTATTTTTTCATAAGACATATGTTCACAGATGAAATTACAGTATAGTAGAAACAGATGCTTGCCCACATGCACATACATCCATGCTCCCATGATAAGAATTGTTTTAACAGAGACCGGCTTAAGCAATGCTGAAGACATTATTACAAACTACAATAAACTGTATCAATTAATTTACAGTCTTTTAGTTTGACCTGCATGGATTCAAGAATTAGAAGGTCCTTGGCCTTTTGGCTAAAGCATAACCCACCTCTAACAGCTTATTCACTGTTCAAGTCCTTGCTCATTTTAGCATGTCAGACACAAGGCCTAGGGTATCTGTACTAATCCTTTTGAGCAAATATTTCCACAGCCCAGGGGCAAAGCTGCACCTCTTGGGGTGATAAGAAGAACAAAGGGAAAGAAAGAATCCATGGCAGAGGAACAGCTGTAGTATAAACTTACCAGCTTGCTTCAATCAGCATGCAAATTGAGGAGAGTTTTTTTTTTTTTTAAAAAAAAACAACTCTTCTTCTCAGTTAGGCATTTATTTATTTGTTTAAAGAGACACTGACCAGAGGGAAAAGTATGCATACTTCTGGCTTGACCTCTTTTCTGGCTCAAATCCAAGGAAAAGAGGGACTTAGGCCAGATCGGAGCTTCTATGATATGAGAGATGGCAGAGGCCATCAATATCTAAACAACTCTAATAGCTGCTTGCCAGCTTCAGGAATCTAGAAGAAGCATGGAAATGGAGACTTGGTTTTTGAAGGGATAAATCCAAGAGAATTAGGAGGTAGAGTATCCTTGGAAAGAATATTACGCCATAAGTAAAAGGAGAGGTCCAGCCTTGCTGGTAAAGGCAATTAACCCTTTCATATTTGTAAATAGGAATAGCTTTGCAGGTTAACTTTTTGATTAGATAATTACATTACATTTAAATGAGTAACCAACATTTTTTTTTAAATTTGATTTATATGCCACCCTTCTCCGGAGACTCAGGGCGGCTTACAATGCGTTAAGCAATAGCCTTCATACTTTTGTATATTTATACAAAGCTTATTGCCCCCACAAACTGGGTCCTCATTTCACCTGCCTTAGAAAGGATGGAAGGCTGAGTCAACCTTGAGCCTTGGAGAGATTCGAACCAGCAGTAAATTGCAGGCAGCTCTGTTAATAACAGGGTGCGTAAACCACTGTACTATCAAGGCTCTTAAAACATCAGAGTTTTAAACAGAAATAAATTCTTGGAGTGCAGCTTTTCTTATTATGAGAGCTGTACATTAACTCCAATATCTGAGGAAGAATGCCTCTAAATGCCACCTCCATTTAAGGATATGTGGGGTATGTGAAGAGATGTGTGAAGAGACGGATGCTATTTCCCTTGAGGACTTCTAGCAGTCTTCCTAAATACTTCTGATTGTTCCCATGGAAAACAAGATGGGCTGGATAGCACAGCTCCTACATTTTTTATAATTAACTGGAAATTCACATTCAGTCAATAGATCCATTGACAATAATTTGAGATACATTCCAGAAAGGTTTATTCTAAGTATGGCTTAGAATCTGGACCCAACAAGATTTCCTTCAATGTAAAAACAAAAATCTGTCAGGAAGAAGAGAGAGCTATTGGCAGATGAGGAAGAGAAGTGACTTAGTTTCAGATACAGCTTGGTTCCCCCCCTCCCCCCCCCCCCAGAGGCTGACTTCTCACAATCCATGCCAAATCTTAAGAGCTAAAGCTTTCACTTCTATAAAGCTTCTGTTCAAGCAGATGAAACCTTTTCAATTGTAATTGGCTCTTATCATTTTTTCCTACCCAGAGGTGTTTACTAAAGCCATCCCCTCTGAATGGAATTTACTGGGATTAGTTGAAAGTGCCTTGGCAAACAAATGCTATATTTTTTCCAAGCTTTCTTAAGGTTTTCCTGGTTGATGATCTGGTGTCACAGTAAATGAATATGGCAAGGATATTCAGTTGACAGATGGAATGAGAGCTTACTGTAAAGATCTCACAAGACCATTTCAATTGCCAGCTGGACAGTCAATCTATTCTTTAAAGCTTCTTTTCTATAGGCTATCACTACAATTTGTTTCTTCAAGATTTGACAGAACCTATGCAGCAGACCAGCTAAAGTTGAGGCCTTCATGGCTAATGCCACTCTGCACAGCATTTCCTTTTCAGCTAGGATCGTCACTTTAGATGTTGCTATTAAAGGGAAATCTGCTGGCAATCTGCTGGAAGAAATGAAATATAGATTCAAAATAAATTTCTATTTTATATTTTTGGTTCTGCAGAGTGCAAAAATATCTTAGTGTTTTTTTCTGGATAAATTCTAAGATTTTTCTGTCTTAAAACAAAGTTTTGGTTTTATCTTCCAAGAAAACAGACGAAGAGAAAATAGTGTCTATACATCTTTACTTTATTGGTCATTACAAATAATTTAACAGACTTTGACTTCAGAGTTTTATCGTGATTCTCTGGGGATCTCTGAACATGTTGGAAACAGACAGCAGTGCTGGAGCTGAGGCAAAATCAGAGCCTTATTGTCTTAATATTTGTTAATGCTAAAAGTTTTACATTTTGGGTGGTGGTTTTTTTTTTTCAATTAAAGAGATGCTTTTAGGTTTGGCTGCAATTTTATAAATAGAAAACGTCATATCATGTTGTATGTTGAGTGATTACTTTTAACATTCTTCTGTAGCTGTTTCAATTTGCTTCTGTTTCAACAAAAACAACAAAATATTTCATTCCTGGAACTCAGGAAGAATTTAGAAACATGGTGAATTATTGCACGTATTATTTTTATTGCCACAAAAAATACAACATTACTTTATCAAGAAGAAAAACTAACAAAACGTGGCATTCCCCAGCAGCTTGTTTGGTACTCAGTTTCCCATTTCAGTGTTACTTTGCTAGAACCATGATAAATTCATTTTCCTTGAGATGTTATTGTAACTTGCCAACAACAAAAGATGAATTTACTTGCCAAACTTTACTAGCCCAGTGGTTCACATGCATTTGGGTTCACAGAGGGCAGATTCAGTTTGATCAAATATTGTGTCTGGGATGACAGCTTTGCTATTTTGCAGACAATAGCTTTGAACCAGGACTGTAAGTATTAATGCTTAGTTTTAACCAGCGGTTGCACAAAGCTTGTAAATGAGCAGCTTGGCAGATGCTTTGTTTGCAGAATCTGCAGAATGCATCCATTACACAGACAGGCAGACAGATACTCATACACAGCACAGCCCTAAATAAGCAGTCCAGCATTTCTCATCCAAGTAGAATATTCTATCAGCATTGTGCCATGTTTTCTTTAGCACCAAAGTACACAATTCTTAGTCCCACTTTTTGCAGCCTCACAGCCTTCTTCTTTTATAGGCAGGGCTAAAAATTATCAGTCATTCTGAGCTTTTTAAAGGAGGAAAATGCTTAAGACACTTCTAAAAATTCCAAAAGTTCAGCATTTTAAAATTTATTTCTGAGACTTAAAAAACAAAATGTGTTCTCAGTTTCTGGAGATTTAAGGTACTCATTCAGTCCTTCAAAATCCTTAAAATAAAGCAAAAGTGTTGGTCCCATTCAATCCAGCCTCAGTGATCAGCCATATCTTCTCTGTCTCTCAGACATTGCTCTCTTTTTTTAAAGTCACAATAGAGTGTTATTCTCCTGTTGTAGAATTTGAGCTTCCAGTTGATCAGGGCCGAGTAGGTTGTATGTTAAATACAATGTTATCTTTTAAATAAAACTACAGATTTGGGGCAAAAGATATACCAAGGGGCAATGGGTGTAAGAGGCTGGACTAACTGAGAAAATGATCTATGGCTGCATTTTCAGCTCTCATAATTTTCAGCAAAACACCTTTAGAGAGTCCCTTTGCTTGGCAATGCTGTAGAGAGCATGTGGGTTAATATAACTGGAGGAGAAAATAAATGTAATATTGTTGGTGGTGCAGCCTCCCAAGGAGAAAATGTGAACCACATTTTATAAAAGCAAACTGCAGATCTTTCAATGAGGCATGAAGTCATGATGAGGAGAGGTTTTAATTGCTTCAACATCTATTGGGAGACAATATCTACAAAACATGGCCCTTTCAGGAAATTTCTTCCCTGTCTTGTTGACAACTTTCTCCCTTAGAGAGTAGAAGAAGGCATAAGAAAGTGAGCTATCCTTGACATGATACTAATCAATAGGGAAGACTTTGTTAAGGAGATAAAAATAGCAGAAACTTTCAGGGAAAGTGACTGAGTAATGATGGAATCTTAATTTTAAAGGAAGGTAAAGCTGAATGTAGTCAAACACATACTTCTGAATGCCCCAAAAATGGGATTTTAATAGACTCAAAGGAAGCCACTGTGGTTGCATAAAAAGCTTAATAAATATCTGAAAGAGGGAGAAAAAAAGAAACACATAGAGGAAATGGAAAGAGTACCAGATGAGCTACCAAAGAGATAGCTCAAAACTGTAGAACAGGTGTCAGGAAAGCTGAGATTAGCAAAGAATTTTGACAATAATAAAAAGGACTTGTTGTTCAAAAATAAAAGAAAAGCTCAATAAAAAAAATCAAGGCAAAATGCTAACAGGCAACAGAAAAAAGGCAGATTGACAACTCCTATTTAGGTTGTCTTTTCCAGCAAAGAACTATATGCTCTACCGGGAAATTTTGAAGGGCAGAAAAAAGAGGCAAAATTGAAGTTTGAGAATAAACAAAAATGGTCAAGGAGCACCTTTTTACTTTGAATTAATTTAAAATTTTAGGATCTGATGAATTTATTCCTAATGACAGGAACTACTGATGGCTGAACCCTAATAATTATTTTTGAAAAACCCTGGAGGATTGGATTTCAGATGCCTGGAGGAGAGCACATGTTGCCCCTACTTTCAAAAACAGAAAAAGGAGGATCTAGCAAATTATCAATCACTTTGATATTGGCACCTGGAAAGATTGTAAGGCAGTGGATCACAAAAATCAATATGTAAGCTTTTTGAAAGCAGTGGTAATTAACACAAATCAGCATGCATGTGTCAAAATTAAATCTGGCCAGATTAATTTGATTTCACTTTTGAAATCAAATAGAGTCTGGGAATGTTACCAACCTATGTAATATACTTTGCCCAATGAAGCTTTTGACAAGTACATCATGCCTAGCTTATTAGCAAGTTGGATAAGTACATAACTGGCTCAAGAAGCCTACTCAAGGACTAGTCCATCAATGGTTCCTCATCCAATTTGACAGAAGTATTGAGTGGAGTGCTATAAGTATTAGTTCTATGTGTTTTATTCATTAATATTTTCATTTAATGATTTGGATGAACTCATGAAGTCATCTGATCAGCTTTGCTAATGACATAAAATTGGATGATGGGTAGTACCTTAAAAGAGAAATTATCTACAAAACCAATACTGGGTTGTAATTGATTGCAAATTAAATGAGAAAGCTATAGATAAAGATGCTGGAGTATAAGACATTCCAACAGGATGATTGCGCACCAGGTTTATTTTGGTATTATGTTTTATAGTTTTATTAGTTCTGGATTGTATTGTTACTGATGTGAGCCATCAGGAGTGGTGTTCTAAAATTGGTCGCCATACAATCTTTAAATATTGTAAGTCATAATAAATAAAATAAGATGTGATGCAGCTGTAAAGAAGGTCATCATGCATTACAAATCACAGAAAGTAATCATTCCATTCTATTCTCTTTTGATGAGACATCAGACATAAGTATTACATCCAGTTCTGAGTATCACATATTACAAAGGTTTCTGAGAAATTGAAATAGATTCAGAAAAGGTCAGCAAAGATAATCAGAGACTATGAAGAAAGACTGAAGGAACTGAGTAAGCCTAGTTTTGAGAGAAGACTGCCACGAAAGCACTCTTTTAACTGCCTGAATGCTGTCATACAGAAGAATATCCTGTTCTCTCTCATTCCATATATTGGGAAATGGATGAAAGGATTTAAGTTATAGGAACATGGGTTCTGATTGAATGATAGGTAAAAACTTCCTGCCAGTAAAAGTTTCACAATAAAACCAATTATCAGAGATGTGGTAGACTCTCTTCAATGGATGTTATCAGACAAAGATTATATAGCCATCTGCCTGGTATGTTTTAATCTGAATTCCTTCACTAGGTGAATTCCTACTTAATTCCATGATTTCATAGTAGTAGATCGGGGAACGCTATATTTGTTCTACTTAGGTTTCTTTCCCCCACCTCACTTTATTCCTGATTCCAGGAGATGGAAAGGTTATTGATTTACTTGTGGAAGCTCAGCAAGGTTATATTTATTTATTTATTTATTTGTTATTTATTACATGTATTTACATGCCGCCATTCTCCCAAAGGACTCAGGGCGGCGAACACAAGTTAAGAAACATGTACAATAAAATCCATACAATAAAATATATCTACCTTATTCTAATGACTTTTTATTCTCTAGCACACATGGTAATAATAATAATGGCATCTATGTTTACCTTTTTCAGAGAACTCAGAGTATATAACTTATATTGGGGTTTCTCTTATTTTATCCTCAAATCCTGTTAAGTTATATTGGGTGAGAAGTGAATAAATAACCTTAGGTCTTCTATGAGCCCTGAGGATAGGTAGAATATTTCTCCTTTTGTCAATAACTGTGGCTCTCAGGTGGGCCTGCCCTTAGTAGTCCAATTGCCTGTGGAGCCTGCACAATTCCTAGACTGAACCATTTCCAAATTCAAGAATGGGGGAACTGAGCAGCCTTTGTGGCACACAGTAGATCATGCTGGCAAAGGTAGGACCAGCTGTGATTTACTTGAAAGGGACATACTGATGTTGTTGGTCCATAGGGCCCTCTGCCATTAAATCCCAAAAAATACATGAGTTCCCTGCTCTCTTGAGAACCAAATCACATAGAGAGACTGAGCACTTCCTCCAAAAATGGGATGTACAAGCTATTAGTCTCAGAATTTTAGCAGATGCTGGCAAAGGAAGCTAATTTTTCTCAAACGAAAAAAAATCCTGCCTTTCCGTTACACGCTAACAGGAGCTTCATCTGCTGCCAGATAAGGAAGTGGAACTAAGTGTTAAGCACTCATGCAAAAATAATTTTTAGCATCCATTCATTCCAGTCTAAAGATTTGTATATCTGCAGTGTAACTTGGCTGCATGCTATAGTGAGGATGAATGTTGGCATGCAAACTTGCCAAACAGATGGTTGGCACAGGGCATCTTGGAAGGCAGAGGCTATTGAAAAGTCACCTGAGTTGAAGAAGAAAGTCAATGAAGAAATACTTTATTTAAGATTAAACAAGATAGGGAGCCCAGTTTGCAGTTTGAGGTTAAAGACAAGTTCTAAGCTTACAAAAGATAAAATAAAAGAGGGTTCTGTGTCTTCCTACATTTCAACATCTGTCTCCTCATATTAGTTAAGGCTGATGGAAGGTAAGTTAATGTATGGTAGACATATTTAGGCCACTCCTAAATTATGTGACAGGAAAGAAATCATCCTGGTATATCTTTATTCCAACAACAATGTTTTTTTAAAAGCTTGCAGCTACCCAATAATATTCTGATCCATCATCTCTGGTCAGATATTAATATACTTCTGATCTACAACAACATACCTCAACTGTGCATCCCAAATGTATGTAGTTACAATTCTCATCATGGCTGTTTTGGCTGGGAAAGATGATACAACAATATATCTGGAGGATCCTTGGTTCAAAAAGATGCTTCTTCTATTTTTTTATGAATCAAGCTTTCTTTTATTCTAATGATAGGTTTAATTAGTAGTTAGGATAAAAATTATTGGCTGTGTTCATGCCACAGATTAATTTGATTGCCTCTTTTTCAAATTTGAATAATTAGCTAAATAGCACATAGCACTTATATACCATTTCACAGTGCTTTACAGCCCTCTGTAAGCAGTTTACCGAGTCAGCATATTGCCTCCAACAATCTGGCTCCTTACTTTACCCACCTCGGAAGGATGGAAGGCTGAGTCAACTTTGAGCCAGTGAGAATCGAACTGCTGACAGTAGGCAGAATTAGCCTGCAATACCACATTCTAGCCATTGCGCCACCATGGCTCCTGTCCATCCTGTAATGGGCAGGAGTCACACAATATACTAAACCACACAAAAGAAAATATTAAAAATCAACCCATTTAGCATGTTGCGCAAACACAACAATTTGATTTATAAATAGCATTTTAAATGCATAAATATGTTGCTGATTTCAGTTGTTGAAGATCTCTCCAACTGCTAATCTAGCACTGATCATTCAATCACTCTACTGACCAATTTCCATCTACTTCTGTACTTCCAAGAAGAAGGAAAAAACAGCAGATGCTGGAATGTCCTGGATAGTCCCACTTCCCCCCTCCTCCTGGGAGAATAGTATCTTGTTTTAAAAATGCTAAGTAATTGGTGGAGCAACCCTGAACTTTAAGGAAACATAAAGCTTACAGAACAATGCAATAAATTGGTTAAAAAAATGTTGGAACTCAACATCAGTCTTCTGAAAGTCTATTTTTGGAATTCTGAAATTTGAATGTTGGAATAAAATATTTTTGTGGACTTCGGCCCAACAAGGAAACCGACTGTTAATTACTTTCTTTCAAAAGTTCTATTAAGTATAAACCTTGATCAATCCAGTTTTCCACCATATCTTCAGGTCCTTGAAATGTTAATAAAGTTAGGATTTATTCTGTATTTTTAATTTTGATTAGATAAGCCTCTGTGAAATTAAAATAATTTGCTGGATAATGTTTCTTGTCAGGCTCTCTTAGTCACATTTGACAGAAATGACCCAGACATTTGACACAGTACAGTTAAATAGGGACATTTTTTTTCAACAAAGACAACTTAAGGCAAGATTGTTCTCTGCCAACATGGCTTATGTTCAGTTGACTGCTCTTTAAATCCAATGCTTATTTTTCCTGACTTTCCCACTATTTAATGGACCCCTTGCTTTATACGATTCTTGCATGGTGCTAATAGCAGTTTATAAATGGCATAACTGGTCATTCCTGCCCTGAGAAATTATATTGTTCAATGTATTTTCCAGAATATCCCTTTCTATTTCCCCTTCATATGTCTTATCACTTCCTTCAGATTCAGAATGGTAGGAAAGAGATGCATTTCTCTTCCCTCTTCATCTCCATAGCAAAAGATTCCTCTTTTTCCAAATATATAGGACAGGAATGAGTGATATGCTCTCCATTTCTTTGTGTGGGGCCAGCAAAATACTTGCAGTTTCAGTTCTTTCTTTGGGTGACTCAGTCTCTTCCAGTCTATGAGCCTGTGAGGCAATGGCAGATTTTGTCCTACACCTCACTTCTCAGTCACCCAAACTTTTGCTCACCAAATCTTTCTTTATCCTAAAGTCAGAAGCACTGGCAACTAAGGATACTTCTTCATATAGCCATTCGGGTATTAATGATGGTATGGGAAATGGAAAAGGGAACCTCCCCGCTCCCCAAATATTAATGAAGGTTTCCCAGGAATATTTTATGTTTACATAGCTTTTCCAGGAAAGAAATATTCAAGAGAGCCTTTCCTGTGCCAGAGATTAGGAATACGCTCCCTATAAACTCAGTGTCCAATTTTCCCAAAGCAGCAGAAATGGAGGAACTAAGGTACGTAAGGGTCAGGGGAAATAAAAGGCCATTAGATTAGATCCATACACTCTCCTACAGAAATGGAAAGGCCTTCTTGTAGGCAGTCTTGGCAAGGGCTAGCTGGATTGCATGATGCTCCTGAAGGAGCTGGAAAACTACTGGGATGGGCAAAGACAGGGAGCTTTTCAGAAAAAGTTAGGTTGGTAGTCATAGTTGGCCTCAAAAGGTCACAATAAAAATATGGGCAGAGTTGTAAAAAGCAAACTCTGCCATTGGAAAATAACTGGCCAATTATTTTGTTGGAAGGTAACACAGTAACAAAACTATTATTTTGAAGTGGCACTTGTGCACTTTATATTCTCATATATCTGTGGATAATAGGTCACAAACAGATGAAGCTTCACATTGATACCAAAATAGGGCCTGCTTATTTCAGAAGTATGCCATGAATTTTGACAAGAAACTGGTCAATTATAAAGGATAAAAAGGAAGGGGGAAAATGGTTTCCTAAAGCTATTTCAGGATGTAGAGGCATTGTTCAAATTGAATGATTTTCAAGGCTTCCATGTCATCAGGTTTGGCAGCATGAGATGTAACTCTTCACATCTTCAACACGAGGCCATCAAAAGTAAGAAAATGAATATGGTTCTTTTTAAAGGTTCCCCAGCTTAGAGGAGGTATATCAACATTTATATATGGAAGATGGGGGAAATTATATTTTCCAGCTTCCATGGTAACCCATCACGTTATTCGTTGTTATGAGATTGGAATAGAAGACATTCAAATGGGTTTTTTGTGATGTCCTCTCTTGACATGACACAGGCTTGTAAGAAATCGAAAACTGTTTCATGTTCTTTTGGTCCATCTCTACTTCTGCAGAGTAGTGAGCTCTATGCAACAAATGTCTCCAGGGTATTTGCCATCTTTCAAAGTCTGAAAGGCATCCTTAATGGCCCAAACTTCTTGTTAAATATATTACTCAGCTCCGGAATCTCTGGAGCAGATTCGAGGAGCAGAGTTCTCAAAATAAAATCAGACACCTCAGCATATACCACAAAGGAAAGATGAAACTGGGATGTTGGAAGATGGAAGATGGGTTAAGAAAACATATTTGAACCTATTTGGCTTGTTGGTTTTTGTATCTCAGAGAATCAAAGCAATTCAGAGCACTCAGTGATGATGAATGAACTTAGCTGTCATGTCTATGGAGAGTCTCAGTCATCCAGGTCATGGTTGTCCCAAAGGTGCTTTTTCAAGAGGCAACTGGACTTTCTTGTTTTTCTTTGAAGATATTTCACTTTTCATCCAAGAAGCTTCTCCAAAAACTGAAGAAAAACAAGAAAGTCCAGTTGCCTCTTGAAAAAGCACCTTTGGGAGAACATAGCTGTCAATCATCCATTGTTTCAACTATAATAGGAAGATAGACAGATTAAGTAGGAAGAGTATATTTGTGTGCAATGGAAGACTCAGTGAAATTGTCTCTGACATCAAAGTCTATTAGAGCTCGTAGCCACATTTGCAGTTAATCATATTTGCAATGTAACTTGAATAGCTAGAAGCCATTAAGTAGCTTCACAAAAAATTCAAAAGAGTTATAAAAAAAATATTAGAATGTGCTGAGATGGACAGATTAACACTTAAAAGAAAAGAAAAGGAAGAAATAGAAAACTTTTTGACATGGCACTTGTTTTATCAATGGTTAATTAACAGAATTAGAGATTAGAATCTAAAAAGCTCCAAAAGATAATAAGAACTTTTGAATTGAAAATTTTTAAGATAAACTAATTGTATTACTATTTTGTGATTATTACTGATATGTTTATTATGATTATTATAATTAATGTTGATTAATATGGCATTTCTACTTAAAATTGTGTCCAGACAACACACTGTTCAGATAGATATGGAATTTTTATGTGATATAAAAATATAATAATAAAACATATATTAACATTAATTTTAAAAAAATCTGGACTCTGCTTAATTTCTGCTGGTCCCCAGCTTGTGGCTAGGATAACATTATTTCCTGATATGCCTGCGGAGGTAAAGTATTAGGTGGCAAAATGCTATATCCCCCAACATCAGTTTGCTGCTATTTGAATGGGGTTGATGTAGCCAGATTTTCATGAGATATGGTCAACCTCTCCACCATATAAGCATAATCTTTGTGTGTGAGAGTGCAACTTCTGGACAGTGAGATCACTTCTTGTGTTCCTAGGTGCACAGATTCAACCTATGAAGTCTCCAATGTGCAGACAGATATAGAAGGAGAAGGGAATAGAAATGAATAGTGGCATCCTCCTCTCCCATTTGCAGTTGTCCACTTGTCCTTGATCTTCCCATCTATGCTCAGATAGACTTGCATTAAAATAGTTGTTATATTAAGGCCCCTTGAAGTATTAGTTCATCTGAGATTTCATTAGACAGGCCTCCTTTAATAGATCAGTTAAGCCTCTTTCATTCCAGTTCACATTCTGTATTCATGAATGAATCTCTGGTCCTACACCAGAAGGAATGGATCTGATTGGCAATCACGTGCCTGACAGAATCCCAAAGATTTATCTCAGATATGTCACAGGTTAGCATAGTCCAGATTATTTTAGATCAATAAATGGATTGACTATTTTGAATGTGCATTCAAAATAGGCAATGCATGTCATTGAGACTTATTAAGAAACCTACTTTTGCTTGATCAGCAAGAAACTTATGTGACCTTAGAGACATAAACAGTTTGATTTGAACAAAGAAAGCAGTAACCTGACTTGGGTTTCTGTCCCATTTGTCTGGCAAAAAAGCAGGCATCTGTCATAAAAATGCTACTGCAGTTGCTGCTACAATTTGTGGCAGAATCTGCTGGGGTAGCTATTGGGAGGGGATTCTTTCCCACCTGCTGGGCTAACAGTTCCATGGTTAGGACTAGCCAATATATGTGGGTACCTGTCTAGTGTAGATATATAAGGAAGGGGTTGGCCAAGTGATTGATGGTTAGCAGAATCACCTGGAGTTTGTAACATCAAGAGGCTGGAAGGATTAGGGTTAGGATTATCTAAACTGAATGTCCTTCCCTATAATTTCAACCCTTGGGGGCTGGTAATACCCTCTGGGAAAGAGAGAATAAGTGCATTCCTGTATGTGATCACTCTTTAGGTGTCTGAACAGGTTTCTTTTCTACTGAGTAAATACTGTATATCTCATTCCTGATAGAACTGAATTCCAATCTCTTCAAAATCTTGCTTCAGTTTGCCAGTTCTTTTTAGATTTTGGTGTCCAGAATTAAATAAAGGTTTTGATGTGGAGTCTGACCACTCCAAAATAGAGTGAGAATTACTTTCTATGCTCCTATTAATACATCCCCAAATAGTATTTGCCTTTTTAATAACTGCATTATAGTATTGGCTTATGTTCAATTTGTGAACTATTAAAACACCTGGATCCTTTCCATATATACAACTGCCAAGCCATGTACACACACACAGAGAGAGAGAGAGAGAGAGAGAGAGAGAGGGAGGGGGAGAGAGAGAGAGGGAGAGGGAGCTCCTCACCATATCTTACATAAATTCCCTTTATTATTTTTTTCTCCCTGGGCTTTACATTTCTCTCTGTTAAATTACTTCAGCTCACAGATCAAGCCTGTCTAGATCTTTTTATATTCTTCCTTTTCACTTCTAAATTTTTTCCTAGTTTTGTATCATCTCTGCTTTTGATAATCATCCCCACAATCTTATTCTAAAGCATTAATAAAATCCTGACCAAAATTTGGACAAAGACAGATATATTTAGCATTGTACTCTGTATTATTCTCCAAGTTGATGTGGAGACATTTATAGGGATCTTACATGGTCATTCACAAATTTTAAATCTATCTAGTGGTTGTATAATCTAGCCCACATTTTATCATTATCAGTTTATCATGACAGATTTTGTCAATAAGGATGGAGGATGTGATTCTGAATCTGATCCCTGACCAGATATGTAATGACTTCTTCCCAATGTTGTGAATTGTGGGAGATCAATCAAGATGGAGTCTGCTGGTAGTTAGTAGAACCTACCTGGAGTCTCAACATAGCATTCATACCCTGAGAAACTCTGTCTCTTAATAATTTCCCACTTCTCCCACTTTTAGTTTCTGCTGCTCCTGTTTATTTTCACAAGCAACAGAGAAAGATTAGCCCTTTGTGGCAAAAACAAACATAAACTTTCTCAGTTTGCTCAATGCGTAAAATATTGTTTCAAAGCCCGCATGATATTGATGATCCCATTATCTTAGTCTGGTCAGAATTAGTATTTCAGAAATCATTGAAGGTTCTAAAATCTTTCCAATGTAGATGCAGGCCAAATGCTTTGGAATATTGGATGAATTGTTTATTCATGTTCTTAATTCAGATGTTTCTGCAAGTTCTAGCACATTAGAGCAGCTGACGCCACTAGTTACCAGAAGGAATCACATTTGGATGGCTGACTCAGTGGCATAACAAATAAAGACCTCCCATGGCAACCTGTCTCAAAAATGGTATCCTCAATTTATTTATTTTATTTTATTAATTTAATTTGTATACTGCCCTTCTCCCAGAGGAGACTCAGGGCGGTGAACAGCCAAAATTAAAACACATACAAATACAAAAGTTAAGATAATTAAAAAAGAATTAGATCATTAGCTTCCCAATTTAAAACCCCCATTGTAGCTCAATGCTGAGCTACATCTCCATTCTGTGGATAGTAGGATTGGTTATCCAGAACTCTAAAGCTACTAAGATGTCGGAAACTACCCTTTCTCTAGCACTAAATGGATTATGGCAAGTTTCAAATGAATTTTAAAAATGGCTATATTGGTTTTGGGTTAGAAGCATAGCAGAGCTGGCAGGAGAGATGAAAAACTTTCTTGTTTTTAATCAGAGGTAGAGAAGAGGGGGGATTAGGTAGTGCATTGTTTCAATGAAACTCTTGTCTCCAAAACCCTGCATATAGTAATGCAGGGTTTTAAAATCAGTAACAATGATATTTTGTATACTTAAAGCAGTGGTGGGTTGCCCCCAGTTAGCACTGGTTGTATAGAACCGGTAGTAAAACTGGTGGGAGGCTCCGCCCACCGACCCTGACATCATCAAAACGTTTCTGCGCCTGTGCAGAAGCACACCTGTGCAAGCAAAGCAAGTGCGCACCTGCAGCCCCACTGCGAACTGGTAGTAAAGGTAAGTAGAACCCACCCCTGACTTAAAGGTATCTACCTGTTAAATCTCATGTTATTAGGACCAGAATTCACAGTCTCCCAGTTCCTTGACTGACACTTTAAATCACTTTAAAGCAGAAAACCTGATTCTTATCATTACAGAACCATTACATCCCCAAAACCCGTCTTTCCCTTTCTTCTTCTTTCTCACTCACAAACTTACTCAAGTCTGGATCAAGATGTGATTTGCTTAAGCAACTTCTGGCACCCTGTCAAAGACTGTACTAGTATCTTGAGCCTTCTTTTTCAATGCTCCAGTGAGCAGCTGCCTGTTTAATGTCTCAAAGTGCCATTTTGGGTGAGTGCCTGTGATTTATGAGAAAAGTTTATGATCGGAAAGAGGTGACACGATTAGTTAAAATTGATTATGGTCATCCTAAAATAAGTAAACTGTTCAAAATGCAAATATAAAATATGCTTAGAAATATTAAATAAATAATAATTAATACAATAATGTATTTTAGAAAAATATTTTATATGTTTGATAAGTATATGCAATACACATATGAAATAAAATACACAAAGGATAACAAGTTCTAAATATATAAAGATAAATGCTAAATAATCAAGCTTTTCCCCGATTGCAAAACTCTATAGGACAGCTCTACACATTTTCTCTGCAACTTCATGTGTATCTATTTTTCAACAAATAATTAATCTGATTCAGGAAATGCTGGTAGCAAATGCACTAACAATGAACATGATCTTTAGGTTGAAATATAAAAC
Source organism: Arizona elegans (assembly GCA_022577455.1). Taxonomy (NCBI): domain Eukaryota; kingdom Metazoa; phylum Chordata; class Lepidosauria; order Squamata; family Colubridae; genus Arizona; species Arizona elegans. The sequence continues at coordinate 110,398,117 of JAKOOJ010000004.1, read as the reverse complement.
TCAGTTGGATTTGGCACAGAATTTAAGAAACTGGGGTGACAAGGCTAAGCAACCGCCCTGTTCTCATTTCTTACTGGCCAAACTCCAGCTGTTCTCCTCAAGTTCTCCATTTCTCTTACAATGACTTAAATCAGAATTCCTTCATGCTCACACGCTGACAAAATTGCTCCTCATGATTTAATGGATTAGCAAAGATAATTCAAGCCAAGGGGTAAGAATGGTAAAGAGTGCTTGTTAATTAGGCAGGAAATTTACTTACGAATGAACTAATATAAATTAACAGGTGCCATTTATGCACTATGCATATAAGCTTGGTAAAAAAGAGATTTTAACCAGCATTGCCCAGAGCTATCAAACATATGTTCAGCAATAATGGTGATTAAGTGAGTGCTAATACAGGTCTTTTCTGCATTTCATGTCCTTTATGATTGTCAAAACTTTGCGTGATCAGGTGTGTGGTTGACATGTACCCCAAAACTATGTCCTCTTCTATATTTCATTCAAATTACACCCATACATATCAAATCTTGTAGAAAGAAGGGAAATTCCTATGAATATTGAAAGAAACCTGTAGCAGATAGAAGAGACCTGAACCTCAGAGATATTTTGACCAAAGCAACATAAACAAGGTTTCTTGTTTTAAGAGAAAGAAAGCAATGGCATGTGAAAAGATAGTTCCGATTCAGGTGCTAATTGCAGATACATGGGGAGGCCTGAAGAGGGACGTAAACAAGAATTTTTGGCAGGCAAAATAAAGAAAAACTGGCACTAGGGACTGGATCTTCAGTGCATTGTATTCAGGCACAGTGAATAATTGGTCCTATCTCCTTAATAACAATGCAGTCACCAGATTCCATATGCCTGCACGTGCCTTTATTATTAGAGCAAACCGGCTGCAGGCCTCTGTTAGGAACTCGGCCAGCATGCTGGATGGAACATTAATCAGGAGAGCCCTTCTGCACACCTTATTGCAAACAGGCAACAACAAAAATAGCAAAATTTATTTCTGGTTAGGCTGCAGTGTAAATTGTTAGTTCCAAATTGTAAATTGTCAGAACCTGAATTTAGCACCCAAATCTCAACAGAGTACAGACAGAGGAATGGTCATCCACAGTTTCCCCCCAGCTTCTTCTATCAGAGACATTTTCCTCGTCAAAATGTTAGTTGTGGCTTTCAGTTCCTGCTGAGTAGAAAAATTATCCTCTCCTTCACCCCTCTTGAACAAACAGTTCTTTCATCAGAAAAGATTGTTCCCTGACCAACATCCATGATCCTTAATTTATTATCTCTGCTCACCTCTCAAATATTGAGAATTATGGACAGGCCCGTTAGAGATTGTTACAGGTTAAGGCCTCTATGTGTGGGCCACTGAGAAAATGCTTAAACGAAGCTTGCTCAATCTGGGGCTAATGGGCATTGCATCTGAGGATTATGAGAATTTTAATCCTAAATTTATGGAGAATGCCAACTTTGATTTCTGATTGTAATCTGCAAGTGTGAAAAGGGGATTGGGAAAACTCACATTACACAATGTGATGTAAAATATATCTTTGGAATTTTTTAAAAAAATGGATGACAAATTGACACCTACTAAAACCAGGCTAACAGGCATGGTTCCAGATACCAAGGCTGCAGAGTTAGCCAGATACCTTAGTCTCCATTCCAGAAAGCTGTGGACATCGCATCCTTTCATAGACCCTAGTTTCAGATTCTAGTCAACCAGTCCATGGTGATTACTTGAACCGTTCTCAGGAAATGATCATCCATCAAGTGTGACAATGTGTCGGTCTGATAGAGAGCAAGTCAAATAATTGAAACTTACTTACCAGTAATATTGTTGGCAGAAGAAATATTTCTACACTGTTCATCACCAATAGAAGCAGCAGCTAGGTTGAACCAGAAGAGAATAACCTGGGTAAGAAGAAAAGACAGATGGCATTAGTGGCTGCAGGGGAGTACAGAGTCAACTCTCAATAGTCAATTGAGATCAACTTTTTGCATCTTATTGGGTTCCAAATTGGCTGAAAATTCAAAAAGCTGTTGTTGCAACAGATCTGGAGGACACCAAGCTAGAGAAGCTTAGCTGAAGTGTGAGGCATGGACAGCTCATCCATAAAAGTGAAGTGATGCTTAGAAATAACAGGACTAATATAGAGAAGCAGAACTGCACAGAATAGAAGATAATAGTCACAACTTCTTCACACTTTTGGAACTGAGGTGCTCAGTATTGTAAATATGAAAGGGAACATTGCCAGATTTACTTTTAAATTTCTGAAGGTGACAGTTTGCAAAAAAACCAAACAAACCCAATAAGAATGTTTTAGCTTTCTTGGCATATCTTGATTGCTTTGGCAAACAATCGAGAACTTGTCATTCATCAAATATTGTCAAGTACTAAGAATGTCTTTACATGGCATATATCAACTATTGTCAAATATCAGCTCATCACATACAAAAATACCATGCAGAGACAGCTGTATCTTATGTTGAAGGACAATGAATTCTCTGTCCTATTTAGGTTGCAATCTTATATAAATTTATTTGGGCATAATCTTAATGGAACTTAGTGAAATTTATTTCTGAGTAAATATGTACAAGATTACTAAATTACAGCATTGATTTTCCCTGCCTAACAAGTCTTCAAAAGGGAGAAAGAACTTTTTTTACAAAAAAATGGGAGCTTGTTTCTACAATTGTCATATTTCTATTTTTGCTATCATCATTATCAAAATCATTGTTTATAAATTCAAGAGTAGCCTTATTAGTTTATACTAGAAAAATACTGTGTGCAGCATCTTCTTTTCTCCAATCATTAAGCAGATGCCTCAAGAAACCTATGAATCCATTGAACTAGGTAAGTGGTCCAGTTTCATCCAATAGATACACCTTTTGCTGACTGAAGACACACTCTGGCTCATATGGGATTTTTTTGCAGTCCATTCCCTTTTTCTATGCTTTGCTTTCAGCTACTGCAATATAACTGTGAACATGGCAGAAAACAAGATGGCAAAAGGATGCTGAGACAGAATCCCATCAGTGGATGGGCATAACTGTAGCTCACAATCCTTCCAATAAATCCTATGTTTGAACATGGCTAATTTGGATAAGATTGGGAAAGATGTTTTTCAGAAGAACTGTCTCCCGAATATCAGCAAAATAACTTTGAAGGGACTAATGGTTAAAGTTAGTAGGGTACAAAACAGTCTTCTGTGTAATTGCAAACATCTTTATTTAAGGGAAATGTTCACCAGTGTTTTCATTGTATGTAAGCGAAAGCTGGTTTTGTTCCATCTTTCAAGGCAGGGAGTGATACCTTGTAGACCTATCACAGTAGTGAAAAGCACAGATGTCAAGTATTTAAAAGCTGAGAACATATTTGAGCGTTCAGAAAATGCAAGGTTTCAATAGTGTTAAATGTAATTTTAGAGGGAGGACTAGAGGAGAAAAATGCCAAGTTATTATGGAGAATTAATTTGGAGAAATGTAATAAAGAAGAATTTACAATAACGTACCAAATATTTCAGAGGGTGAAATGACTGAAAATGGCTGCATGCATCCACAAAAAAAAAGATTGATTAAAATATTAGGGAAAATTAGGCTAACATCATATTGAAATTTTAAGGCGTATTTAAGATTTTAAAAGAGCCAAGGTGGCGCAGTGGTTAGAGTGCAGTACTGCAGCTACTTCAGCTGACTGCTAGTTCAGCAGATCAGCGGATCAAATCTCACTGGCTCAAGGTTGACTCAGCCTTCCATCCTTCTGAGGTGGGTAAAATGAGGACCCAGATTGTTGGGGGCAATATGCTATTTCGTATACTGTCTATGGTGTAAGCCGCCCAGAGTCCTCAGAGAGTGGGTGGCATAGAAATATTATTATTATTATTATTAATAATAATAATAATAATAATAATAATAATAATATTTAGAAGGGATACATAACTGCTAGTGTTAAAAGATGGAAAGCAATTTATTCAACCTTTTATTTTTTTAGATTTATAGCCCAAATTTCCCCAAGAAACCCAAGGTACTATGCATACATTTGCTCCTCTAATTTTTCTTTTACAATAACCCTATGACATAAAAATTGATTGAAAAATCATGAAAAATTATCTAGTGAACTGCAACCTTCTTGGGGCTATTCTAGTACCCTGTGAAATAAAGGGTGAAGAGGGGGAAAAAAACCTATACTGTACTTGTGATGTGTTGTGAGGCTAGATTATGTTCAATAATAATAAATTATGATTTATTATCTGGAAGACACGGTGGTAGGTAAAAATCAGGAATCTGTTCAGAATTTAGCTTGAGCTGAAAAAATTAATAGCCATTAAAGGGAGGAGTTGATGAAATCCTCTATATAGAGCCAGCAAAAAAGGTAAAATTAACCAAACGTTTACAAAAGAAACAGAAGTTCCCCCCCCCCCCCCCATAGAAGTGATGTTATGGGTTATCAAGTTGGTATCGACTCTAAGTCACCACATAGACCTACCTTTTTCGGAATGATCTGTTTCCAACCTATCCTCAGATCTTCTAAGGATGTACCCATTACTACTGTAATTCAATAATTCCATCCCCCTTACTGCTTATTGTCCTTTCCCCGCCCCCCTTTCCTTCCAGCTTTCATGGCATTCCTAAGAGAGATGGGCCTTTGCCTAATGTATCCAAAAAAAATTTGAGCTGGTCACTTGTCCCTCAGTTGAGAACCAAGATTTGATTTATTCTATGACCCATTTGTTTGTTTTTCTGAGTAACCATGGGATTTTAAGCAGTCTTTTCCTAGAAAGTTCAAGAACATTTAAACTTTTTCTATCCTGCTTTTACAAAGTCTAATTTTTTTGTTTCGTATAATGTCATGGGAAAAACCATGCACAGTGCCTGTGCAGTTCTCAACTGTATCAGTAGAGACACATTACATCTCTTTTCCAAGGCCTTCATTGCTACTCTGCCAGGCAGTAATTTCCAATGTATTTCTTGGCTGCTGCTTTCTTTATGACAGTCAGTCCTAAAAGACAAAAATTCTCCATCATCCTGTCAGTTTTAACAATGGTTGCTATACTTGTCATTAGTTTAGTCTTAGTCTCTTCCATTGATTTTCATCATTACAGCCTACAAATCATATATATATATATATAATTTGTTTTCTTGTCTTTTTGTAGGCCTTTATGTGTATTTCTCTTTAGCCAGGTTCTTCCTACGAAAACCAAGATTTTGATGCAGCCCTAGTTCAGTGAAATCACAATCCACTAGTTTCTAGGCTTTTTTTTAGGCAGCTAGCAAGCACCCTGCTGCCCATTGGGAGACTAAGGAGACTAAGATAGATCTATTTTGGACTTATTAGTCTGAAATTATTATTATTATAATAATTATACACATAAAGGCCTACAAAAAGAAAAGAAAACAAATACTGTACCTTTACAGGGAGGATACATGGGATGAGGGTGTGGCTAACTGATGAGGACGAATAAGTCCAAAATAGATCTATCTTAGTCTCCTTAGTCTCCCAATGGGCAGCAGGGTGCTTGCTAGCTGCCTAAAAAAAAGCCTAGAAACTAGTGGATTGTGATTTCACTGAACTAGGGCTGCATCAAAATCTTGGTTTTCGTAGGAAGAACCTGGCTAAAGAGAAATACACACACACACACATATATATACACATATATGCATATATGCATACATATACTAGTCTCCCTTTATTTCTTTATAAATTTATATATTCACTTTATAAAGCAAATATAAATTTCGTATAAAAATGGTTTGCCGTGAATGTGACTGCTTGAGGCCTCCTGGATTGGAGCTGAAAAGCAAAAGGGAAGCAGGATGCTCCCTCCCATATTGGGGTAGACCAGGTGCTTCGACAGAAACACACACACACACACATTCAGCTATCAGAACTGTGTCATTGGTATAGCATAGATTACTGATCCTCCTGTTTTAAAACTGCGCAACTTCTTCCAATCCAGTTTCTTATTTGGCATATAGGTTGAATAAATAAGGGGAGAATATATAGCTTTGTCTCACTCCTTGCCAGCCAAAAGCCAGTCTGTTTTGCTATGATCCAACCTGAACTGCCTATATAGGTTTCTCGTGAGAACAATGAGATGTTCTGTGATGACCATTTTCCTAAGCAGAATCCACAGTTTGACATGGTTGGCATAAACAATGAAAAACATATTGATTCCTTTTTGGTATTCTTTGGCTCATGCAATTATCCAGTGGGCATCAGAAATAATGTCTCATGTTCCTTGGCCTTTTCTGAAATCAGCTTGAACATCTAGCATTTCCATTTCCATGTAGAGCTCTAATCTCTGTTGGATGATCCTAAGCATTAGTTAAATACTGGGAAATAAAAATGAACTCAGGAAGTTTATGATTAAAGGTTGGATACATTGCAAAAGATAATTATTTTTGTGTTAATAATAGCTATAATATTTCAAAAGCCATAGCTATATAAATTGTCTAAATAGAGCATATTGTAAGAGCGTGAATTTGGAACCCTAATTAACCATCCTGACATTTATATCATTATGAACACATTAGACACTATGATTGCCATAGTACTCCCTGCATTATGTAAAAGTGACAGTGTTTAATCTCATGGAATTATTTTATTAAATGTTGTATAAAATATATGAAAGCTATTGTAGTTATATTACATTTTTAATCATTGAAAATAAGGCTATTGAGGAGCATGATTAAGTAGTTGGGATTTCTACTCTAATGATGTTTTTTTTACAAGGTTTCAATATAAAACAGCTCATGATGTTATAAATTAGTGATTGAGATCCATGGAATACATAGGGGCAATATTATTTGCACTCAATATGTAAACACTTGGGGATTAAAATAAGAAATATAGTGAAGACAATTAACATTAAATAATGATTTGCATAATACATATTGAACTGTTGGGACTCCTTGCCCTGGGCTGTTGTAGTGAATCCTCATGATTTATTGATTTATTAATTTAGACATGTTAAAAATGATTGCATAGAGCTATCAAGTGCATTTCCTCCAACACATCAATCATATACAGGTAGTTTTTAGTTTACATCTATTCATTCAGTGACCATTTGAACTTGCAAAGTGCTGAATGAAGAGGACTTATGACTAATCCTTGGAGTTCTGACCATCGCAGCATCCTCATGGTATTCTAATTGAAGTTTAGGTACTTGTGCCTGTTTGCAATTACATTAAATTAATGAAATTGAAATTTTGCCGCAAGTCTCAGTCATGTTATTGTGATTTCCAATAATTCCTGCTGGCTTTCCAAGCCAATGGGAAAACTGGCAGGAAGTTGGAAATTGTAGTCATGCAGAAGTCATGCAGTCCTCAATGAACGATGACAGCCTGGATTGACAGAACTGTTGTCCATCAGTGATGCAATCAGATGACATTGTACTTTATGACCACATCACTTAGCGACAATAGTTCTAGTCTCAATTGCTATCATAAACCAAGGGTTACTTGTACTGGTCTTGCTTTTATAGACTTCTAAGCAGGTTGTAAAATGGAGGGCTTCAGTAACATACCCAGTAGATATATAGTAGATATATTTAATATCCTGTATCTCATCTATTGCTAAGAAGAATCAATTGCATCCTTTGGAGAACATTTCATTGTATCCACATCAGCCTTTAAGGTAAGAGAAAATGAGGCAGCCAGGTATTTCTAGCTCAAGAGTTTTCGCCTCCAACACCCTATGCCATCTAGGTACCTTCCAGAAATATTGGATTTCAATTAGTATCCAGCCAGGTTGATGAAATATCATCCGTCCATTGAGTGGCTCTGCACCAGATTGGAGAAGATGCTTTTAGCCATTGTCCAATGTTTTCACCTAAGGTGAAGCATATGCCTTTCAGTGTTTATTATGGATGATATCCAAAACAGAAACATTCCTATATAAATTACCAGCTACTGAAGAAAAGCAGAAGGATGAGGGAAGTGGAATTTAGGTTCACTGCAATTAATGTAATTTTTGAACACAATTTCAAAATGACTTTACATTTTGTAAAACCAATTACATCATAAAAGATTTTTTAAAAGCTGTCCCTCTGCCTTATGTTTTCTCTCTTGACATCCTTTCCCCATCATATTATGCTTTCAGCCTGTCATTTATGACTCCCCCAAATGTTGCATCAGTTCTTTTCTTAAAAGTAGAGAATTTTCTACAACCACAGCTTTGAAGTCTCAAGCTCTGGGAAGCTGCTGCACAACCAACCACCTGAGTTCAGAGGATTGTGTTGTGCTGTGTAGGAACTTTATTGCAATATCTGATCAACAGCTGAAGAGAGCAAGCTTGAGTTCTGGCTGCTTTGGTGTATCACATATTGCATCCGCAACCAAGGCACGGATTGTGGATGTCACTCTTTGTGCAGTAATCTGGCCTATACCCCTCAGGTTATGATTTAGGACCTGCAACATCTGGAAGCCTGGAAAGAAAGGTCTGTATTCCATTTTTAAAACACCCAGACAGGGCTGGATTTAGATGAAAAGAGGCCCTAGGCTATTCCACTTATGAGGTCCTTTCACCAGTGGTGGGATTCAATTTTTTTAACAACAGGTTCTGTGGGCGTGGCTTAGTGGGGGGGGGTGTCTTGGCAATCATGTGACTCGGTGGGTGTGGCTAGCTGGTCATGTGACTGTGTAGGCGTGGGTAGCTCGTCATGTGACCGGGTGGGCGTGGCTATGTGCATAGACTTTTTTCAGAGGGCTGAAAAAAGTCATTTCTGACTGGGCCTCGCACTTTTGACCGGTCCTCACACTTATGACCATCCTCACATTTATGCCCGTGCAGCTTTCTTAACAACCATGTCACTCATTTCACAACTGCTTCTCTTCACCATGGTGACAAGATAGGGCAAAAACGTAAAATGTGAGGACAGTCGTAAGTTTGATGACTGGTCAAAAGTGCAAGGACCAGTCAAAAATAACTTTTTCAGCCCTCTGAGTAGTCCATATGCAGAAAAGGACTACCCAGAGGGCTGAAAAAAGTCATTTCTGACTGGGCCTCGCACTTTTGACCGGTCCTCACACTTACGACCATCCTCACATTTATGCCCGTGCAGCTTTCTTAACAACCATGTCACTCATTTCACAACTGCTTCTCTTCACCATGGTGACAAGATAGGGCAAAAACGTAAAATGTGAGGACAGTCATAAGTTCGAAGACTGGTCAAAAGTGCGAGGACCAGTCAGAAATAACTTTTTCAGCCCTCTGAGTAGTCCATATGCATAAAAGGATACAGCAATAGAGAGGGATGAAGGAAGGGAAGGGAAATTAGAGTAGGAGGGAGGGTAAGAGAGGGAGGAAGAGAGGAGGAGAAGGAGAAAGGAAGAGGAAGTAGGGAGGAGAAGAAGAGGGGGAGGAAGAGAAAGTAAGAAGGAAAGAAAAGAGAGAGGTGGTAGGTTTGAGGAGAAAGATTGCTGTACAATAAAAAAGATGAAAGGGAAGAAAGCCAACCCCAAACAAATATAAAAATATTAAGATAAAGAATGAACTGTTAAACTTTAAAGAATAAAAGAGAACAAATATGAATAAATAACAATAATTAGAAACATACAAACATACAATGGATTTTCTTTGAACAGAGTATTTGGTCGGTTCACAAATTTAAACAGTGTTTAGTCATTTCAATTAAATTTACAATTTCTATATTTCCTTTTTGCCATATTTATTCCTCATCTATTTTTGTAAACAACCAATATTACCCTTCATCCTCATCTCTAATCTTAATCAAATTCAATTTTTCCCTTCTATTCTATATTATACCCCTTCCCATTGTCATCTATTTTTATATCCATCCTCACATTGGTTAATTATGTAATATTAGTTGTTTAATATAAATTCAACATTTTAATATAAATCAATTAGTTATATAACTACCTTTTTTGTATATTAATCAATATGAATATGAATATTCCAATTATTTCCATGCAATCCAATTTCTTACAAATCCATTAATTATATTTACCAATAATAATAAACCAAATAATTTCCCCCATATATTCCTCCAAACCACAACTTAACCATTTCTGCTTTCAGAAATATACAATTAATAGTATCTCAATTATTACAATTCCCTAGTTAAATAGAGCTTTTTTTCTTTTGTGTTTTAAAATCCTGAACTCTCCTCTTTTTCCCTAAATTTCCCATTGTTTGCACCTACCTTTTTTGGTGAGGAAAAAGAAAAGAAATCTGCCTGCCTAATTTTCCAACCTTGCAGCAACAGCAAAGCAGTTTCAGTTTCGTTTCTCAGCATAGATAGGGGGAAAAAAATCAGCACTCTTTGCAAGGAAGCAGAAGAGCCCTGAGCAAAACAGCGAGACAAATCAGCTGAGAGCCGGGAGGCCAATTAGCCTATGCTGAAGCTCCGTGGGCCAATAAAATTACAAAAAAAACACCGAACCCTTTGTTAAATTGCTGGCTCCCCCGCCCCTCGCCCACCACTATTTATTGGCAATAAATAGTGGTGCGGAGGGGCGGGCCAAGCCAGCAATTTAACAAACGTAGAATCTCACCACTGGCTCTAGGGCGGTCCTTTGAAGCCCCACGGCAAGAATTTGAAGTTTTTTTTCCCTCTAGCCATCAGCTGGGACTCCAGAGGCAGCAATAGATTGGGAGTGGGCGGGGTAAGCGAACGGACGGCCATCCAACAGAGCAGAGAGTGAGGGTGAGTGAAGGCGTGGAAGCTGCTTTCTCCATCCTGCTCTCTTGTGTCCGGAGCCAGTGGGGAATCACGTGGCAGCCCACGTGGATCCCAGCCTGCGGAACTCAGGCTAGGGAAGGGGTGGGCAATTGTGGCTCTTTTACAACCTGTGGCCTTCAACTCAGCCAAGCTGTCTCAGGAATTCTGGAAGTTGAAGTCCACAGGTTGTAAAAGAGCCACAATTGCATACCCCTGGCTACGGTAGGCTGGCGCCGCACGGGTGGGAGGCGAGGGGCGGGCGAGCCAGCAATTTAACAAAGGGTTCGGCCGAACCCCCTAGAACCCCCAGAATCCCACCACTGTGTAGGCCCCTCTTGATCTTGAGGCCCTAGGCTGAAGCCTAGTTAGCCTATAGGAAAATCCGGCCCTGCACCCAGACATAAGGATACAGAGATTCACAACTGACCCAGAGACTTCAAGATCTGCAACAAGATCAAGTTTCTGTTCCAGAAAAAAAACTCTGGTGGCTCTAAAGGTTCCTAGAACTGAAACCTTGATCAGTTGAATTTGACACTGAAGCCATTCTGAAAGGCTTCATTTTGAAATTATTGCTATTGCTGTTTTCAGCTTAGGGAAACAACAGCTGTCCCTCTTTGTGAGAGAATGTGTTTATGTGTGTGAGAGAAATACCCTTTAATTAGAAAAGCAAGATTTTATCTCTAGAAAGAAAGCTGGGCAACATTCCTTAGGCCTTTCTGAAATCCTTAGTGCCTTGTAGTGCTGCCAGCAGGAAAAAAAAAGACTTTAGGGCAGAAGTCAGCAGCATCAAAAAATCAAGAAGCAGCCCTACCTTTTTTTTAAAAATGAATGTTGTGTATGCACCATAATGAGCTTTTTGCTCCTTTATTGATGCACCTGGCAGAAGTCCAATATCCCATTCAGCAAAATGAACAGGAGGGAACTTAACAAAAGCAGGACTACCTTGCAACATTTTGTAATAAGATGTACTCTATCTCAGGAACATCCTCCCCAGCCTAGCCTCAAATCCTGCAACTAAACCATTCTGTGTTTCTGGCCTTCGTTTAGGAACGTTTTCTATAATCTCTGATGTATGGAAATGCATTGTAGCTGTTTCAGTGTTAAGGGGTGCACTCTAGAATCAGTTTTACACATGTAGGTTTTGGCTTAATGCAATATGTGAACATAGCCATTGTGGGTTATTCAATAGAAACCTTAACTTAATGATATGGTTGGTACAGTGGCCAAGCCAACTGTAGCTTTAAACTTTAAAATGCAATGTATGAACCCACCATTTGATGCTTAAGAAACTGTGGTTAAAATAAAAATATGGCACAGGATAGAAGATAGATTACACAGAATGTACTCAGTATCCTGCTTTTCTTCATTTGTATTTTATATACAAATATATAGACGAGCTCTGGCACTATTTGGAGTTGAACCTTAGTTCAATAAACTTTGAGATAATGGTTGCATACTATCCATAGTCATCTGAAGCATGGTTTGCTAATTAACCCTTTTGCCTGGATTTGCACAACACACTGAACCATAAAGTAATCATAGTGGCCATATTCACCAGTTCCCTGAGTCAAAGACAAACCAACTTGACATTTTAGTTTTGCAGAGCTATTCAAATCCAACCAATGCCTTACGTCCAACATTTTAAAAATTCACCGAAGAAGAAAAGCTGCTAATAGATTAAATTGCCTCAATCACTGACCTCTATTTACATTCCAGATACCTTTTTTACCTGATTACAGCAATTAAGGGCAATAATGAGATCAGACTGAACCATACAAATAACGATCAGCTCATATCTTTGGAGTCACATGCATTGTGTGGGAAATCACTAACTAATTAGAGTAATTTGGAACAAAAAAAAAAAAGCAGGCTCTCTTCTTGAGTGTGAAACCACTTCGCTGACCCACTGCTTAATTAATTCTTGCACATAACGATGCTTTGTTGCACCAGCCACACTTTTAGACTAGAGTTGGCATTTTTATTCACTTATCAAATCCTTCCCAAGGATCTGGGAGGAGTGGATATTCTTTAATTTAGATACTGAGTCAAAGAAATCATCACCGGATATAAACTGCTCTGGATATAAACTGCTCCAACTAAAGCTGCCTTTTGCAATTGACTGATGATTTTATCAATGCTGATAGAATTCAAGTGGTACTCCAGATGTTTTGAGATTGCACCCAAAACACCTATTGGCACTATTTTTGCTTTCTTTTGCCATGGTCTTTCCACTTCTACTTCAGCTATTTATATTTTGTGATTTTCTCCAGTTCTTTCTTTTCTATTTTACTGTTTTCAGACATTATGATGTACACTAATCAGACTCTTTCTTTTTGTCTTTATTAACAATTGTTAAGCCTGAGGTATTATGTGGCAGATCCTTGTCTGTTTGAATTCTAAAGTCCCTATTATTATGTCCCTGTCTTTTAAGGTAACTATATTCTGTTCTGCTTTGGCATTTTTATTAAAAATAAAATGATATTGGATGCTAGGAAATGCTTAAAAGAAAACATCTTTAGTTTGAAAGAGAACCCAACATTTTAATTTATATTCTACTTTTTTGTGGCTAGGGGTGGTAATTTTCTAAGTTATGTGTGTTTTTTGGCTAAATCTAAAAATCCTAACATACTCATACTTTCGTGAGTATATAAATATATTTACATATATTTAGTGTATAAATATACAGTCAATAAATTTGATTGTATTTTTTGGGGGGGCCTCAACTGTAGAGAAGTGGAACAATTGCAGACTCTGTCAATATATGTAGTAATCTCAATGTACCTGGGATTTGTAAGAAGAGCTTCTACAACAGACTCTCAAGTCCAATAACCTCCAAATTTGTTAGATTTCAAATCCCACCTTTTCAGGTCAACATGGAGAGTTCTATGCTTAAAAAAATCTGAAGGACAAACCACCTCATCATAAGGGAATTGCTTTGTGCTCCATGTAGCCTGATGCAATATTCTAGAGAATTCAAAGATTTATACATCGGCTGAAATTTGGTTGATTAACAAAAACATTATTTTAGAGGACTTATTATCATCTCTGGTGGTCATGCCGTAAGGCAAAACAATATTGGCAGCAAATTAAAACAATGATTGAAGAAATCACGAAACAAAAACTCGAAATGAGGCCGGAAACCTTTTTATTGGGAATAATCACAGCAAAATATACCAAAGAAATAAAATATCTGATCATCCATATCCTCACAGCAGCATGTATACTCTTTGCCCAACATTGGAAATCTGAACAGTTACCCACTGAAGATAAAATAATAGCTAAAATTACAGAATGTGCAGAATTGGATAAGCTCACAAAAGAAATACAAGAGAAAGACGATACTGATTACTATTTAGTATGGCAAAGATGGTACAGCTGGCTGGAGGCAAAAATAGGAATATAAAGATAATTTTATAATTTTTGACTATTTAATAGAAAGGCATAGAAGGAAATAAGGAGTCAATTATATATATACATATATAACCATGTAACCATGTAAACAGGTGATTGTAGATATTGATACAATTAGAAAGACGAAAAATAACCCACCGTGGTAGTAACTTCTAAGAGTCAGTCATTGGACTGAATTGATGTTTGTTTGTTTTGTATGTTGTTTTAATGTATTGTTTTTTCTTTTTATTATTAATAAAAAATTTAAAAAAAAAGAAAAACCATTAAAAAAACACATTATTTTAGAAATATGTGTGATAAAATCCTGTGGTGGAGTCTGATTTTGAAAAATTAAACAAGGTCAGACCTGTTCGTGTTTGAATGGGGAGCACTAGACAATCCCAGGACTGAAGGTTGGATTGAGAAGTTGAGAAAAACATTCTAGAAAAAGACAATGGCAAACTATTTCTACCACTTTGCCAAGAAGTGCATATAGCCATTTTAAAATTTTGACCCGCTTTAACTTTATTCTTAAGCATAGTGTGAAGTTTCCAAAAGATGCCCTAATTAATTCATGAACCATGATCCAAACTTCATAAGAAATACAGTAATTTATTAGGAGCACCATTTCGGCAATATCCGGATGCAGTTAGAACTAATCCCACGTAGATTTATGTTCCCCTATGACCCTGTCTCTCCCCTCCTTTCTGGCCAATCACATTCTCCAATTAACCACTTTGGCTGGCTGTGAAATACAACACCCTCCTTCTGATTACGGTCAGGAAGAATGTATGGAATGCACTTCAGTTAGGGAAATCAATCAGCTCTATCAGTTCTCCCTCCCTCCTGCTCATGGCAACTTGAAAGCTTTGCAAGTTGACACGTAGCTTATAGTACTCTTATTTTAACACAATTGATATATCTGTATTGTAGAGTGTGTGTGTGTGTGTGTGTGTGTGTCACACACACACACACACACACACACACAAATTGGTTTATTTGATTCAGTATATGATTGCCAAGATTTCGTGTTTGATAAATTATATCTATTTGTTAGCTAGCCATATTTGTTAAAAGGTCCAACATGGGATATCTTTAATGACCTTAGCACAAGAAGCATTTTATAAAAAAGAGACAATAGATAGAGAGAAATGGTTAATATATCAAGATCTATTAGTACAGGAAGTTGAAGAATCTAAGATCAACTCAAGAGAACAAATTACTGTAGAAAGACAGGGTTTTCAATGGATTTTTATGCTCAGTTAAAATAAAGATTTAATATGGATTAAAAAGACAACTAAGATTGAGATGCACAAAATGGAATTTGAAATTGAATTATGTACAAATGATGAACGTACAATAGAATATATATATATATATATATATATATATATATATATATATATATATATATATATATATATATATATACGTCGAGCGTCTAACAGCACTCGACACCACGCCCAGCGACGAAAGACAGCAGTGGGCCGGGGCCGGGTTGCGGCGTGGGTCTGGCAGGCACAGGGTGATGGTGGTGGGGCTGTAGAGTGCGACTAGGCGTTTGGGGCGCACGGGGGGATGGGGTAGTGGGGCTCGCGGGTGGGGATTCTGACCGGTGGGGCGGTTGGTGAGTGAGCTGTAACGATGTCGGCAGAGGACGATCAAGGAGATCCGGCTGGCGGTGATGACGTCATTGGCGTGCGCCCGGAAGAGAGTGGCAGGATATTTAACTGCGACCAGCTATCCTATATGTGCCACGCTTTAAATAGAGGCTGCCGGTAACCATTGATAGCCGCGTCTTTACTTTGCTCAGCATTTCCGGCCATACGGCTGTGCTGTTAACTCCCAGTAAACCACGTTTTATGGACGGTGTGAGTGTGTTGTGGGTTTATTGGTGCGTACGGGCCACCGAATGCCGAGAGAAAGACGCGGTTCTCTATCCGTCTTTGCTGTTTGCTGGCCACACCGGTTAAACGTTATGGCGGAGGGGGTTGCAACGGGTGTGCCGCCAGAGGAGACGGAGGAGGAGGCTGCAGAGGACACGGTCATCGAAGTGCTTGATCCAGATGTGCAGCCTGTGGTGCGACCAAAGCAATTGAATTCCCTGAAGGAGGTAAACATCAAGCCCCGGGGGGCGTCAGGACTTGAGGATACGCATGGTTGTGGGGCAGCCGCCCCTGCTGGGACTGATACCTGGTGGCATAGTTCAGCAGTGACCGGTAGCCGGGTTCAGACCCCCCCTCCATTTACGGGAGCCCAATTTCAAGGCTGGAGGGAACGTCAATGGGTCGAAGAGGAGGAGGGGGAATGGAGTTATTCCACCGGCCCTGGAGCGACCACAATGGATGTGCTGCGGGACAGGTTTGGGGAGACTAGCTTTCGAGATGCGCCTTCTTGGCAACCATGGGCGCCTAGTGTAGAGTCGACTGGGTCATGGCAAGGGACTGGGTCTGAAAGCAGGCTTCGTCTTGCCAGCCCGAAGTTCAAAGTGGAACGGAGGCCAAGCCGTGCCAGCGGTGAACATCTCCCAGTAAATACTGGTATTGGGTTATCCTTTGCCGGGGATGGTGCCCGTGTTATACCAAGGTCGGCCACTCGACCTGGTAGGGAGAGAGGAGGAGTAGACATGGACAGGCAACGGCCTCTGGGGGGGGAATTAGACCACCACCACCCCAACCTCGCCAAATGGATCCAGTACCACAATGGGGCCCCGGTATGTGGCTCCCACAGAACTACTGGGGCCTGCCTCCGGTATAGGCTATGTTTGATGGAGCATCGGAGAAGGTTGCGTTGTTCCTTAGTCAGGTGATTAGTCATATGGATATGTATGGCCGGTTATATCCATCACAATGGTCCATGGTAGTAGCTGTAACAGCAGTGCTCACAGGTGAGGCCGCGGACTGGGTCGCTGATCTCCACAGCGAACATGCCCGTGAATTGACAAATCTTGGCCTATTCCTGGAAGCGTTACGAGCTCGGTTTGAGGATGAAACCCGAACCCAGGTGGTTGAGGATGAACTTGTGGGTTTAAGACAACGGGGACGGCCTGTTAAAGACTACGTTAAGGAATTTCGCAGTTTGGCGGGAAAGTTACGCTCATGGCCGGAGCGTCTTCTTATTCATCAATTCCAATCCGGATTAGACCGGGAAATATGCCAAGCATGTGTGTACTGGGGTCTAGGACCTCGCCTATCGGAATGGTATAAGGCAGCGGTGCCTTTAGATGTTGGACTTAGGGAATTTAGACCTAGGGGTGTTAGTCAGGTTCAACAACAAAAGAGGGGTCCCGGTGGACGGCCAATTGAGAAAGCCCTTACTAGACCAACTCCGTTTAATGGTGAGACAGGTCGACGCCCATTCCGCTGTTTCCGGTGCAATCAAGAGGGGCATAGGGCGGCTGAATGTCTTGTACTGCCACCACGAATGTCCACACCAACACCGCAGGGACCGAATACCGCATCCAGGGAAAGACCGGGCCGTGCGCTGGAAAGGTCCAGAGCAGCAATCCATGACTCCCTGGCAGAGATGATGTCACGGTTGAATATGAACGAGTCGTCTGGGACGGTTTGCATTCCCGAAACTACAGGAATCAGCGAGGATGATGGAGATATCTCGGACCCCATGGTAAGTGATCCTGTATATCCGTTTTTGATACCCATTACGTTATGTCATCCAAGGACGAAACGAGGGTGTAAACAGATGGCCCTGATTGATTCTGGGTGTACCAGATGCCTGATTCGTCGTATTGTGGCAGAGGAGCTGGGACTTGAGATAGTAACTTTGCGCAATCCCATCCGGTTTGAACAAATGGATGGGACTATTCTTGGCGGTAAACCGACTACCCATATAACTGAACCGGTTATCTTAGAGGTGGGTGAACATCGTGAACTTATCCGTTTCATAGTTGTCCCCCAAATGGTAGAACCTGTAATCCTTGGGCTTGCATGGTTGGACAAATGGGAACCAACCATTTGGTGGGAAGGGGGATTCCGTAAGTTACGGTTGCCGATGACAGTGGAACCTTGTGCAAAAGTACAACATGGGGTGGCGGATGTTCAGGCATACCCCCCGGTATATGAAGATCTTGCCCGAGTGTTCAGCGAGGACGAATGTGATGTATTACCACCACATCGTGATACGGATTGTGGTATTGATTTGGTTCCCGGGGCGAAATTACCAAAGCCTCGGATGTATTCAATGACACCAAGGGAGTTGGATGAGTTAAGGAAATATATCGACAAAAACTTGGCCCGGGGTTTCATACACCCCAGTCGATCACGTTTGGCTGCTCCAGTGCTCTTCCGGGAAAAGAAGGATGGAGGGTTACGCTTGTGCGTGGATTATCGGGGATTAAACGCTGTTTGCGTTGAACCGTTATACCCGATACCTTTAATAACGGACCTGTTAACGACGTTATCTACCGGGAAGATCTTTACTAAATTAGATCTTCGTGAGGCGTACTATCGGGTACGTATTCGTTCCGGCGATGAATGGAAGACTACTTTTAACAGTCCTCTCAGAAGTTTCCATTTCCTGGTGATGCCATTT
Organism: Arizona elegans; assembly: GCA_022577455.1. Classification (NCBI taxonomy): domain Eukaryota; kingdom Metazoa; phylum Chordata; class Lepidosauria; order Squamata; family Colubridae; genus Arizona; species Arizona elegans. The sequence goes on along the minus strand of JAKOOJ010000004.1, from coordinate 110,379,497 downwards.
GGGTTGCAGGGGGCCCCAGCAGTTTTTATGCAATTAATCAATGGGATATTGCATGAGTTTTTATATCGTGGGGTGTTAGTCTATTTGGACGATATTCTCATTTACTCAAACTCTCTTGAAGAACATGTCCAGCTAGTGAGGCAAGTCCTTACCAGGTTATTGGATGCACGACTGTTTGTGAAGCTCTCGAAGTGCGAGTTTCACCGGACAGAAATAGATTACCTTGGATTCAGGATTACGAATACAGGTATACAGATGGACCCGAAAAAGGTGGAAGCGGTAATAGCCTGGCAAGCCCCAAGGACACGGAAACAATTGCAAAGTTTCCTGGGGTTTGCAAACTTCTATCGACGTTTTATTCCTTCATTTGCGAAAACGGCTTTACCATTAACGAATTTGTTGCGAACGAAGGGGCTGTTACCGCCTGGCGTAAAACCAAAACCGGGGCGTGTGTTACCCTGGACTCCAGCATGCCAAAAGGCATTTGAAGATCTTAAGGGCCTGTTTTCCAAGGAGCCTATCTTAAAACATCCAGATCCGTTATTACCTTTCATCGTACAGGCTGACGCTAGTGATGTGGCTGTTGGGGCAGTCCTCCTGCAGACAGATACAGCAGGTAATTTGAGGCCCTGTGCATATACGTCGCGTAAGTTTACAACGTCGGAACGAAACTGGGCTATTTGGGAGAAGGAGGCGTTTGCCGTGAAATGGGCGTTGCAGACTTGGCGACATATATTGGAGGGTGGCTCATATCCGTTCGAAGTGTGGATGGATCATAAAAACGTAGAGGCCCTCCAGGTACCACGGAAACTATCCCCGAAACAGGTGCGGTGGGCACAGTATTTCAAACGGTTCCGTTTTTCATTGAAATATAAACCGGCAGGGAAGATGTTATTAGCTGATGCCCTATCTCGAATGCCGCAGTATGGAAGCAAGCGAGTTAATTCCTTACAGGCGTTGATACCGTCTGTACACACTGAAACGTGTGCCATTGGTGCCCGAGATAATGATGGATGGCTGCAGAAAGTACGAGACGCTTCAACCTCTGATGATTGGCTACGTAGCCATGGGTCGATATTGACTCACCGAAGTGGTGTGGCATGGTGGGGAACTAAACTGTATGTTCCTGCTACGTTGAGACAACAAGTTCTAAAGCAGTGTCATGATGTAAAGTCCGCAGGGCATTTTGGTTTCCTGAAAACTTTGCACCTGGTCAGGCGACAGTTCTGGTGGCCCAGGATGCGACAGGAGGTTGAGGAGTATGTCCAAAAGTGTCATGTTTGTGCGTGTTCTAAACCACAACCTGGGAAGCCTCTAGGATTGCTCCAAACTGTAGCGGAACCTACTCGACCCTGGGAAGAAATCTCGATGGACTTCATTGTAGACCTCCCGAATAGTAGAGGTCATACGGTAATATGGACGGTATTAGATCTTTTTTCAAAACAAGCACATTTTGTCCCCTGCAAGGGGTTACCATCAGCAAGACAATTAGTGAAATTGTTTTTACAACATATTTACTGTTTACATGGGGTACCCAGGCGGATCATATCAGACAGAGGGGTGCAATTTACGGCTCGGTTTTGGAAGGGGTTTCTCCATGATATTGGAGCTACTCAGGGATTAAGCTCTGCCTATCATCCCAGTACGAATGGGGCTGCCGAGAGAGCGAACACTATGATTGAGCGATATTTACGCTCTTATGTGTCTGAGCAACAAACTGACTGGGTGGATTTGTTGCCGTTTGCTGAGGTAGCCTATAATAACGCAGTACATCGCAGTACGGGGTATTCTCCCTTCCAGATCGTTATGGGACAGGAATTTACAGCTATCCCCGAGCTGGAAACCCACAAGTTTGTCGAGACCATCCCTCAGGATTGGTCCCATAAGATACAACATATGTGGCCACGAGTAAAGCAAGCCCTTGATAAAGTATCGCAAGAATATAAACATCAAGCGAATAAAAAGCGGGCTACCTGCCCCTCCTTTAAGATAGGAGATCGGGTGTACCTTTCCACCAAATACATACGCCTACAACTTCCAAGTCGAAAGTTAAGTCCCAAGTATATAGGACCATTTCCGGTATCGCAGATCATAAATCCGGTAACAGTTAGATTGAAACTACCCCCGTCATTAGGAAAAATCCATTCAGTGTTTCATTCTAGTTTACTTAAAGTGGTTGGCAACCCTGACGTAGTTAATGATCTCCCTGGACCTATAGAAGGGTCGCATTTTGAAATTAATGATATCGTTGATTCTAGATATCATAGAGGACAACTGCAGTATTTAGTTAGGTGAACAGGGTACCCCAAGTCGGAATCGTCCTGGGTCCCATTAACTGATATAAATGCCCCAGAACTGTTATGACGATATCATAAAAAGAACCCCCAGAGACCACAACCAAAACCACAACGTGGTCGCTAATAATGTGTTTTTCTGTTTTCCCTCTTCCCTAGACGGACACCTGGTAAGGGGAGCCGCCTGTCGAGCGTCTAACAGCACTCGACACCACGCCCAGCGATGAAAGACAGCAGTGGGCCGGGGCCGGGTTGCGGCGTGGGTCTGGCAGGCACAGGGTGATGGTGGTGGGGCTGTAGAGTGCGACTAGGCGTTTGGGGCGCACGGGGCGATGGGGTAGTGGGGCTCGCGGGTGGGGATTCTGACCGGCGGGGCGGTTGGTGAGTGAGCTGTAACGATGTCGGCGGAGGACGATCGAGGAGATCCGGCTGGCGGTGATGACGTCATTGGCGTGCACCCGGAAGAGAGTGGCGGGATATTTAAGTGCGACCAGCTGTCCTATATGTGCCACGCTTTAAATAGAGGCTGCCGGTAACCATTGATAGCCGCGTCTTTACTTTGCTCAGCATTTCCGGCCATACGGCTGTGCTGTTAACTCCCAGTAAACCACGTTTTATGGACGGTGTGAGTGTGTTGTGGGTTTATTGGTGCGTACGGGCCACCGAACGCCGATATATATATATTTGTAAAGATTTGAAACCCAAGATGAAATATAAAAATTGATACATGACACTGGAGAAAGTATCAAAAATGTACAAAGATATTTCAAACCAGTATTAAAAATGTGAAGTATATGAAGGAACACTTTACTATGCATGGTGGACTTGTGAGAAACAAATCCACACAATGATGGAAATGTTTTTAAAATGAAATATTGTGAAGAAACCAGAACTAGAAAAGATCATGGCACAATGACTTTGTGTATGGTAACTTCAGCAAAATGCAGGGCTATTGTATGCTCAAACTTCTGAAAGACAGAACAACTGTGGACTTTCTGTTGAAAGAAGAAAAATAATGATTTATGGGTTTGAGGATTGAAAAAAAATGTGGACTTAAGGGAAGGGTTGAAGAGTATTATATAAAAACTAAGAGGAAGGGAGGGTTATAAGATTGTAGGCTGTTGAAGACGTCAGAAGTCATACATTTTATATCTTTATTTTCTCTTTTTCTTGCATCTTTTTCTTTTTTCTTTCCATTTTTTTAGAATTGACTTTTACCATATTTAAAATTCACAACCAATATAAATAAAAAACCAATGGTATTTAATATACATTTTGTAAGATTTCCTATTTCAAAATAATGAAGAGATCATTCATTCATCCATCCATCCATCCATCCATCCATTCATTCATTTAAGTATTTCTGTACTGTTCTACTCAAAGGTTGCTCTGATGCTGCCAACAAGTTTAAAGTCCTTTAACTTTATGAAATGTCACATACAAATCTGGAATTTCCATCTGATAATTTGAATTTTAAATTTTATTTTCCAAAACTAAGTCTAGAAAACAATCATTCTGATTGTTTCCTATACTATATCTGTGGACATAAAACCAGACCAGATTTTACATCACATATACAATCTACTAGTGAAAATATCAGATATATGCCTGCCTAGCTTTCTGTACAATATTTGCCATTTTTGGCATAGCTGGATATTTATTCCAGCATTTATGTTGGATTGTCATTTCATATGAGAATGGAGTCCAAATGCTTATTTGCTTAATTACCAGTTTAAAAATCAAAATCACAGTCCAGGTGATAGTTCCAAGTGATTTAAGAAAAGCAAGAGTTTCTCTTGGCTAAATGGCACGGACAAAAAATGTCTGTAATTTCCCACATTACCTTGCTTCATCTAAACCAGGGATGTCAAATTCGATTTCATTGAGGGTCGCATCAAGGTTGTGTTTGACCTTGGGGGGGTGTGTGGCCAGGATGGGCATGGCCAGCTCAACATCACTCGTGTCGGGTGCACCTGGGATGGCCCGAGCACTCTGCCAATGAAAATGGGCTCCCAAGCTCCATTTTCGGCTGCGATGGCCTCCTGCAATCCTCAGCCAGCAAAAACAGAGCTCAGGAGTGCCGCATGCAGCCCTCCCAAACTCCACTTTTGCTGGCAGAGGCACTGTGGGCCGGTCCTTCACTGTTTCCAGGGTAGCCCCACGGGCCAGATCTAAGCACCCTATGGGTTGGATCCACCCCCCGGGCCTTGAGTTTGACACCCCTGATCTAAATTAGGCACAGAGCTTGTTTAGCAACAATGCATTAATTCTCCCCCCCCCTCCTCCCAAGGAATACAAATGGGTTCAACAGTCCACACTTTAAATCTGCAATTAATCACAACAATTAAGGTTTTTAGTCTTATGGGCTTTTTTAAAAAAAAACATACTATGGGTTAGAAAAGATTAGTGTTTACTGGAAAGAAGTGCTTACAAATGAAGGGGGTATAACCAGAGGTGAGAGGCATATACTGTAACCGGTTCACCTGGAACCGAAAATGTAATTGCTTGCGGCATCGAAAAATCATCAATTAATAGGATGTGATAGCACCAGGGCAGGTGGCCGGGCCCAGCCGCTGGTCAGAAGTACCAGTTCGCCCGAACCAGTCTGGACCAGCAGCAGCCCACCACTGGGTATAACAGTATTGTACTTCTTCATAAAATTGCAAGAAAGTACTTGAATATTCTACAATTACAGATGCACGTGTGCACACACACACTCACACACACACACGTTTATATTTGTTTCTTGAACTTTGCAACAAGCATGGCAGGAGAGAAAGTTTACATCTTTCATATGCGCTGTCTCCAATGAATTCTTGGCATCACTTGGCAGGACAAAGTTCCAAATAGCGCAGTCTTGGAACGTGCTGGAATTTCTAGCATGTATACACTATTGAAACAGAGATGTCTACACTGGCTTGGGCATGTCGTGATAATGGCTGATGGTTGGATTCTGAAAGATCTCCTATATGGAGAATTAGTGCAGGGAAAGCACCTCAGAGGGAGACCACAGCTGCGATATAAGGATATCTGCAAGAGGGACCTAAAGGCCCTGGGAATGGACATTAACAACTGGGAAACCTTGACCTCCGATCGTTCAGCTTGGAGGCTAAAGACGCAGCATGGCCTTCTCCAATTCGAAGAGACACTTGTTCGGCAGGCTGAGACAAAGAAGCAGTCCCGGAACCAGCAAAATCTGGGCAGGGGACAGAATGTATCTGCCCTCAGCATGGAAGGGATTGCTACTCTCAAACTGGTCTTTTTAGTCACACTAGATACTGTTTTAGGACCTCTTGCCAGAGCATGATACCATAGTTTCTTGAGACTGAAGGATGCCAATGCAACAAGACAAGAAATATGAGTCTTAGAAGGAAGCATAATATATATAATCAAAGTCTTGCCCTTTTTTCCCCCGCACCTCACCCTCAAACGCCCTGGGCCTATGGCATGCTCCCAAAGCTAATTGCAAACTTTGGCTACCTCCAAAAGTGACTCACACCTACTCTACAAAACTATAATATAGGCTTGTTTGAATGTAAACCTGCCTGAGTGATATAATTAGATCCATAGAAGAAGAGAAGCATTAAATTAATCACGACTCTCTTGGTTAAACTCAGCTCCAAGATTTCATTCAAACGAATCTGTGATTTGTAACAAATCAGAGTTGAGAAATATCTGTTTTGATGAAGCTTTATGTTATGCATGTAAATATACTTAAATGCAATTAATTTTTAAAGATGTAAATAGCAAATGGATTCTAGCGGTAGCAAGAACTGGGATGAGGATGTATTTTATTCTCTAGTTCATGATCACAATGATAAAGTTTCTCCACAAATTCCTTAGCCCTCTGGAAAAACCACTCATCCCAGAAACTGGACCAGTTTAGGAAAACTGCTAAGATTTTGTTTTTTCAGGCAAGCTTCTAGAAATTATTTTGTATTTTCTGGTTGCTTTAATTTTGCTTTTCATGTATATTTTAATCTTAATTTGCTATATCTGGAATCTGGATTATGCTATTTCACTATGTTATGAACCACCCTGAGCTTTTATAACAGGCAATACAAAAATACTGAGAATAAATCAACCAATTCTCCCCCTTTCCCATTATTTGCACCCTATTCAACCCCAAAAAGCAGATGTAGGAAAGTCATTCAGATTGTATTTACAAAGGGGAAAAGGTTAAACCTAACTTCTCCATCCCCTGCAATCTGCAGCTGATCTGCAGCTGAGATAGATCCCTTCTCAACCATCACTCCCCACTTTCCTTACTGTTTTAAATTTACAATCATGCAGCAGGCGACTCAGCTGTTTTACAAATAAGCTTGCTCAAAAAACATAAAGATAATACTCTCATTAGTAAAATATGGAAATGTCTAGAGAAAGAAGAGGCATGGCTCTTCCAAAGCCATGAAAAAATTGCATTCGGAAGCAAGATGTTACATCTTTGATGGCAGAGTGGATGTTTTGTGTGTCTCTGATTACTTGTAAGCAGGCTGCAAGCATGTAGATGCCACCAGGAAAAATGAGGCTGAGACAAATCACTTGTTTTGTCCAGTTACTCATTCCCCTTCTCTGTTTCTATCAAATAAGTGATCAGTGTTTCTGCTAAGATGCACTTGCCACCTGCAGCTGAAAAGGGGAGAGGCAAGTTTAGACTGCTACTTCCTGTCTCTCTATCAATAAGGTGGATCAGAAGGTTGTAAAAAAGATGCCCGGTGACCCCCAAATCTTGAAAATAGTAAGCCTCCTTTTGCACAGGGTCAAAAAAAAAAAAAAAACCTCTGAGGATTTTACTCCACTAGTCGTCGCTGACTATAGAGGATAGTACTCATCTCCATTTCAAGGTCATTGAGCCAATGCTGCCTGAAGACATTTCTGCGGCCAACACAACATCATGGGGCACTGTCACCTTCCCACCACAGTGGTACCTATTTATCTAGTTGTATTTGCATGCTTTCGAATGGCTAGGTTGGCAGATCCTGGATGGAGATGGGAGCTCACTTTGTTGCTCAGGTCTCAAATCTGGGTGGCCAACTTTCCAGCCAACAACAAGCCCAATGTCTTAAGCTCTGAACCACCATGCACAGGCTGTAAGGACAGCAGAAAGCCAATGGATAAAGCTTCACCTCCTTATTCTTGCCATTGTTGGCCTGTTCCAAAAGGACAGTTGAATGAACGGTTCCAACATTCTGGTGGAACATCAATATGAGGGACCTTAGGGATCCAAACGGAAATTTTTTACGCAGTGACTTCAAGATGATGTTGCCCCTGAGTCTATTTTTTCTAATATTATCTATTCCAGTAGGGATACCAGCCATTGTTTTCCCCTTCTGGAAATCTCTCTCCCCAAATTAGACTTCACAGCAGCCGTTTATCTTATTCACACAAAAAAGGGGGTACATGGGTGAGAGGAGCTAAGTCTTCCCTTCCTGGGAAAATTCTCAAATGTAGCTCCTGAGAGATGTGTTAATTGCAGCAGCTAGGTAAATCAGCAGTGTGGTTTGGTGAAAAACTGTTCCTTAAGAGTCCCCATCATCAGAAGCAATCAGAAGCAAGGAGTTAAGGGACTAAATTAGAAATGAGTCTTTTCCAACCTAACATATTCCACACCGGAAAGGTATTACAAGGTGACTTTTGTTAAATACATCCATTTTTTAAAACTTAAAAATATACCATGAGCTGTCAAAACAGACTCTGCCATGGTAGTAAAGACCAGAATAAACTACTACCTATTGGTCTAGGCTAGAAAAATTAATAAAAATTAACAACCATTTGGAAAAGTTTCCTTGAGACATTTAAGCAAAAGAACGTATTGTATTGTGAATTGTATACAAGGTGAATTGTATTTAAACAAAACATTAACAACATCAAATATGTGGGAGAGAAATTGGATGTTTATAGAAAAAAGTCTGTCTTCAACTTACCACAGTTCACTTAGTGACCATTCAAAGTTACAACGGTACTGGAAAAAGTGTCTTACGGCCATTTTTCACAAGTTACACCTTTGCATCATCCCCATGATCCTGTGATCAAAATTCAGATGCTTGGCAACCGGTTCATAGTTATGATCGTTGTTGTGTCCCAAAAGGTCACGTGATCTCCTTTTGTGATCTTCTGACCAGAAAAGTCAATGGGGAAGGCAGATTCATTGAACAACTGTGTGACTAATTTAATAACTGCAGTGATTCACTTAACAACTATGGCAAGAAAGATCATAAAATGGGGCAAAACTCACTTAACAAATGTCTCACATAATGACATAAATTTTGGGCTCCATTGTGATCAAAAGTTGAGGATTACCTGTATTCTTTCATCTTCAGTTTATCACTGAAGGATCAAAAGTTCAATCCACCTTCCAAGGGCAGACAAATAAAAAGTGCAGTGTAGCATCCTTCTTTGGGTAAATTAGTTCAGTGTTTCTCAAATTTGACAACTTTTAAGATGTGTGGATTTTAACATCGACTTTTCCCATGCTGGCTGGGGAGTTGAAGTTCATACATCTTAAAGTTGCCAAGGTTGAAAAACACCAATTTAATTAGCTATGTTAGTAAGCATTCAGTGGTGTTTTGTTAATTATTCCTTAAACAATTTAGAATACATTAACATTAACCATGTTATGAAAAATCCTTTAATACACCTGAAAAGGAAGAAAGAGAGTAAGCAGACATTTGTGTGTTGTCTGTGAGTGGAAACTGGTATATATGGCAGGGTGTTTCTGAGAGTAGGTCACACTACAAATCCATTGGCTGAGCTTGCAAACTCAATTTAATCAGCATCCTTGGATTCTAGCAAATGGGATTCAATCACATCTTCCTACTGGGGCAGCTTAGCAAGATGAAACCCCAGAATGGGAGGAAGGTGCTCTGGCTGTACCTCTGGGAATGCTAATCATCAGAGGACCATTCTGAAAATATGCCACTTCTAGAAGGTGAAGAATTGTATGAATGAATACTACCTTATCCCACCCCTCCACTTGGAACAATCTATTGTATTACAATGTTCATAATTCCCAACCATCACTAACATTGAACATACTGCTAGGAATGGTGGATGTTGTAATTTAATGCATCTGGAGGGCATCAACTTTTTAAAAAAGGTTGGTTCTAAATTGATAGCATTAATAATTACACCTATGCAAAATCTCCAACCAATGTGCCTTACAACATGTAATGAAGCAGGTAAAGCATAGAAAGACTGATTCTGAATTAGTAAAGCAGCCACATCATTTGCAAAGCATGCTCTATCTCCATATCTGTGTACATGCACAGCTGTTTCTCATCACTTGCAAAGGCAGCCAAAAGCAGTTTCCAAAGCAGCTATGAATCTTACAAACTACACAGCAGCTTTCACAATTTGAAAAGAGATTCTTCATGCATGCATGCTTGCTTCTTTGTTTTCTTTTGTTTAGTAAAGTTACTAACAAGAAAAGAACATAAGCCACCTACTACACTGACCAAGAAGCCTGTATTTTGTCCTTCTCTATCTAGATGATGTCACCATCATTTTTATTTTCCAAGTGAGTATAGGATGATCTCTTCAAGGTCTTCCATTTCATTGCAGAGATTGGATAAGCTTACCAACTTTAAAGAAACTAAATTTATGGAATGCTTCTTTATAATATCAGCATCCAACAAACCACTGCATCTAGGAAAGTTATTGCTAGCTTTAGTGGCCTGGATTAAATGAATGAGATCTTCTTCCCTGAAAGTTCAGCATATGACAAGCACTATTCTTTTGTTACCTACTGTGATAAGAAATCTGGCTCATCATTTTACTGACCTCGGAGGGATAGAAGACTGAGTCAACCTTGAGCTGCTTAGGAAAATCAAGGGTTCTCTGCTCTAGGGCACATAAATCTGCAGTTATTAGAGCATTACCTCTTTAAAAGCAGTGCTAAGAACTCTGATTTGTGTTCCAAGATGTGTACTTAAGTCTTTATTAAGACCAGAAATAGGCTTTACTAGAGACTGGAATCCAATTTTGTCATCTTTTAGTTCAAACTAGTCTTTTCTGAAGGTCCTTTAGCAGCACTAGCCCTATGAGATAGCTATTCACTTCACACCTACCTGGAATGAAGTATAACCTCTGGATTTTCCATGCAATTTCTATTGATTTCATTAGGCTATGAGAAAGTTGTATTGGGAGAAAAACTGAGTGGCTTCTCAACTCAAGTTTATAAAAGGACCTAAACTTTATTCCAAAAATTTGTTACATGGACATTCATATTGGCCAAATATCTTACTACTATGTGCCCAACACAGAAGAGCTTTTAAAGGCAGAACCAATGAGGCAGAAACAATGTTTTACATTCAACTATTCTGAAAGAAAGATTCTAAGGCATGCTGATACAAGACTGTATATTCATGTCCTTTGAAGGAATCAATAAGACATGTTTCTTTGCTGCCCCTTTTATTCAAATTGGCATAAAAACTTAATTATACTTCTTTTAACATTCAGTCACAGCAAAACAGATGCCAGTCTTATTTTCCTCGTCGTCGTAGACCTTTCCAGGATGACCTTCAAGAGAGTGATCAAATTTTGCTTAATCACTATTGCTATTCGTCAAAAGATAGTTCAGGTTTTTTTTCTATTTAAAATCTTACCATTTCTCTGGGGAGTATTTTAGAAATTCTGCCTTAGAATTTTTTCAGTGTCAGTAACAGTATGTAATAGCTAATAAATTTATATCCATTCATTTATATCTGTTTACCAGAGCAATACATGTTAATTCAGTTGTAACTATAATTTTAAGTATTTAACCCTTTTATTTTAATAAGTGATGAAGATACAAAAATATTTAATGTTTCTAGTAATTTAGCATGTGCATTTTAGATTATTAAATATTATCAACGCACTTATTGTATTGGCTATCTCAGGGGTCTGCAATCTTAAACACTCAAAGAGCCATTTGGACCCATTTCCCACAGAAAAGAAAACACTGGGAGCCACAAAACCCTTCCCGTGCCTGATTATTTCTTGAGAAACTAGCATATGTAGTTGAAGTAAATGTTCTGTTATCTTCTGAAACTTTTCTTTTCTTGGATTTATCCATGGTTGGCCAGGGATTTAAAAGCTCAATAAATTACGTGCTGGCAGGTGTTGCACATTGGTGGTTGTGACACATTTTGAGTGACAGGTAGCTGCAGCAGAGGGCTGAAAGAGCCACATGCTGCTCCAGAGTCACAGGTTGCTGACCTCTGGGCTATCTCTTTTTATCCCAAGATCAACCTTTTTTAGAGTCCTCAGGATATCTGCACATTCTGGAGCTACAGTTTCCCTTAAAGGATAATGTTAAATTATGCTTTTGTGGTTGGACTGATAACATAAAAAGTCCTTAACAGTCTGTGGCCAACTAGTTTTCTTATACTTTATTGAAAAAGTAGTGGGCCATATCAGAAGTCCATTTACAAGTGTTGTTTCAAAGAACCCTGTCATTTTGCAGCTGGTGTGGAGAAGTGATTGGATAAATCACGGCTGTCTTTTGAAAAGCATATGACGGCCGTAGCCAGGAGGACTTTTTATCAGGTTCGCCTGATTCACCAGTTGCATCCCTTTCTGGATTGGGACTCGTTACCCACGGTCACTCACGCCCTTGTCACCTCACGCCTGGATTATTGTAATGCTCTCTACATGGGGCTCCCCTTGAGAAACACCCGAAGGCTCCAACTGGTCCAGAATGCGGCCACGCGGGTGGTAATGGGAGCAATGTGGCGCTCTCATGTAACCCCCCTCCTGGCGAGCTGCACTGGCTCCCAGTGGTCTTCCGGGTGCGCTTCAAGGTTTTGGTTACTATCTTTAGAGCGCTCCATGGCTCAGGACCACCTCCTGCCACCAATAGCCTCTCACCGACCAGTTCACTCCCATAGAGAGGGACTCCTCAGGGTGCCGCCGGCCAAACAATGTCGACTGATGGCCCCCAGGGGGAGAGCCTTTTCTGTGGGGGCACCTACCATCTGGAACGGGCTTCCCCCGGAGTTACGAAACATCCAAGACTTACGCATATTCCGCCGTGCCCTGAAAACATTTCTATTCCAACAAGCTGGTCTGGCCTAACTCTCCCTTTTTAATTGGCTTTTAAACTGGCTTTTAAATTGGGTTTTAAACCTCTTTAGATAAATTTGGATGTTTTTAATCTTTGAGCCTAAATTACTTAATCTGTTTCTTAATAGTTTTTAACTTCTATATGTATTTGTATTTATTATGGCTGTTCACCGCCCTGAGTCCTTCGGGAGTAGGGCGGTATACAAATATGAAAAAATAAATAAATAAATAAATTGGCACATTGATAACGTTCTTTTTTTTAGCTATGTCAACAAAAACCTCGTTTGTCCCTCCGTTATGTTATGGTTTCCAAAAGAACCACCCATCCCACCCCCACCTCAAATAGGTCCTTTGCAATCAGCTTCCACTGAGATTAGATACAGTTTGGACTAGTAGTTTGGGAAGGCAGACAGATATAATAACCCTTTGGCAAAATTCATTCATACATTCATTCTTTCCAGTAAGGCATCCACAAAGAATTTCTGCAGTGAAATATGTCCAATGTTCATGTTGAGATATGTTTATGCAGATTCTCAGGTCATGGTTGTCCCAATGGTGCTTTTTCAAGAGGCAACTTGAAAAACTTGCCTCTTAAAAAAACATCTTTGGGACTTTCATATTGATAGGTGTATAATAGTCCTCTTATACACCTTCAGATTTTGTCTTCTGCCTTATTTGTGCTAATTCCAAATCTCAGAAATAAGAAAAGTGCAGTTCAAGGTTGTCATTTGAAATCCATAGCTTTGTCTCTGCAACAGTTCAGTTTCATGGAATTTGGCAATGAAAAGAGCTGATACATCTGTCCTTCACTCTGTTTCCTGTCTCCGGTTAACTTTAAGGAGTACAACAGATGTATGTGTATGAATGAATCAATATTTCACTAAAGACCTTGGTAATGAATCTAGTCACTGGATACAAACAAGCTATTCTGATAACTTCAATTTCTTCATCGCCCTTGTGAGAAAATATTGATCTGCCTTTCCAAGATGTGTAAGAATTTCTGAAATAATGCATATAATGTGTTTTAATATTGAAAAATGCTACATAGCAACAGCAGCAGCAATTTTATAATGAAATCCCTGTTGTAGCCCACTGTTGGCCCCTTTTAACAGTCTAAACATAGGTTTTAAAGCTGTTAATCCTATCCCACTCCCAACAAGGTAAAGATGAGTGAGATGGGATGTCAGCACATCAAGATGCATTTATCCTAGTGCTGACATAAGAAGGAGAATGCAAGTGTCTGCAACGGGACGGTTGCCTTTCACCTACTTATTTTAGCTGGAGATAATGTCCCCTAGGAGATGGATGGAAGGGGGGAAATTCTTTGAATTGGAGCAGTAGATTAGGGGTGAATGATTGGAAAGATGGCCAATGAATGCAGAGGAGTGGGGGAAGGAATAGGAGGGATTTTGAGTCAGCGCGTCAGTGCTGGCTGCATGGAGTCAGTGTAAAAGTTGCCGTGCTAAATAAAATGGAAATTTGTTTCAAAAAAGACTTTGTTTGAGACGCAATTTATTTGAAGACAGCCTGAAAACCTGACATGGAGGCTATGATGGTGAATTAAGAACCTTAATTTCTGGTGTACCATGCAATACTTAGGTTTTTTTTTATCATTGTCGTTATCATCACCGCTATCATCATCTTACTAATACAAATCAGTTAAGCAGATGCATTGGGGGATCACTAAGAATTATGTTTTTCCTTTCAAATCATCACATCCTTCCATCTTTGCATTGGACACATATCTGGCTGCTTTCTTTGCCAAGAGATGTTCAAGAGCTTCTGTGGACACCTTTGTGCAATCTTCGGAACATGGAATTCTCTACAAAAAGGAAGTCTTTTGCAGGTGATAAAAATAATGCCATTATTAATTAGCATATATTAATGCCTGTCTCAATTCAGAAGGAATTCATGTAGGGAAATGCTGCAGACTGTATTTGCACAAAGGATAATTGATGTATGCGGATTATGCAAAATACATTAATTCAAGTGTGCAAATGGGAAATTGTCATTTGAAACAGTTTTGAAGATGAGAGATGCTGAAGCTTAAACCTGCCTGATTTGGATATTATTCCCACCATACCTCAGAAGTTCTGGAGCAGACTGTAATTAATCAGTACAGCATTGTGCAAATGTTCAGGACATGCTCATAGATACTGGTTAGTTCACAATTCCAGAATTGATCTTTTAAAAGAGAAATTGTGTTAGAGATTATCCCTGGCAGAAATGAAATCTTGGAACTCACTCATAAAGTGTGGAGGCTACTGCCTAAGGTCTCTTCCCATCATAATAATGCTTAAAAACTCTGTTCATATCCATGAGGCTTATTATATTCACTCTTCCCTATTATCATTGAAAAAGAACAGTTCCCACTACTGTATCCTAAACCTATTTAAGTATGAGAGCCATTTAGGTAACTATTGGAATCCTGGGACATGGATTCATTTTTCATAGTTGCCTATCAACCAAAATGCAGCCACAGATCTAGAAGAAAAAATGCAATCAGTCCTGTCCATATTGCTCCACCTTCTAATAGTTACTATAATGGTGTGGGGAGAAGCCAACAGCATTTCCTCCAAATCCTGGAGATCTCATTTTCAGAGAAAATGCATTCTTTAACATTGCAATGGAAGCTAGAGCAGAGTGGGAAACCTGGAAGAAAGCAATAGTTCATCTCACTTGTGGTTCCCAATCCATATTTAGGGATCACTTTCCTGTGACAAATTTTACCATCCACCAGTATGTTTGTTACCATGCTAATTTGAATTAACTGAATGAAATATGTGTGATCAGCCTTTTTATGGAAATATGAATTCTAATCTACAACAAGAGTGAAATCCTATTTTCAAACCACTCAGCACTGTGCTGATATCAATGTCACAAGATATGAGATGTCTTATATTAAACTAGACTAGTGATCATTCTAGCTTAGCAATTTGGTGCCGGCAGATAATTCCTTTTGTGTGCATCAGGTTCTCTGTTCCACTGTTTTTTAAAGATTATTTTGATTTTAAAAAAAATAGGAAGCCAGCATACTACAAAGGAAAGTACAGCCTCTGATATCATATGTACTTATAGCAATGGTTTTGGGGGTCACAAAAGTACCATGGAGACAGTAGAGAGCATCTTGAGGTTCAATAGTCTTGGCCCAAAGTAGATTGCCCATTCCTCTTCTTTACTTACTGGTAGTGAGTCTCTCCCCATATACTTGAATATGATACAGACTTCTGCATGCAAGGTTAATCTACCCCTATTCTGCTATGTCCCTTCTTCTCTAAAACTTGTTGAGGTTTGACTGTATTGTACTTTGGTGCTTAACATTTTAACATACCTTATAGGATGCTGAAGAGAAAACCAAATGTCATAAAATGCACATTGTAGCCAGCAAGATTCATAACCAATCATTCTTTTGATTTCTGATTTTTCTTTCCAAAAGGACAACTTACCTGTGTCCAGATATCATAGCATTCTAGATTTCCCCTCTGTGGCTAATCAGGTGAAGGGAAGAATTCAGAACATTACAGTGTTACAGTATGTGCAAGTTGCAATATATGGAAGAGATTAAACTCATGGATTTTTCCTTCAGCAATTATCAAATCATATTTAATATAACTGTTAATGTTGCTCCGTGATTATACAGTATCATTTTCTGTTCAGAGTGAAATACAGAAATCTCCAGTCCTCACTGGGCAGATAATAGGTCCCACTGATTTAGAGGAGAATTTTTGTGAGCATAAATAGAACACCCAATAACAAGCAAAAGCCAGTTATGGAACCTTGGAAATGAAGTTTTTTTTATAAGCAAAATATGCTGATCCTTTTAGTAATCCAGATGAATAGAATTTTGGATATTGCCAGTCTTGCACCAGCAACCTTCTAAGTTATGGGGAAGACCACCTGCATGTAGCAAGTTCTCATGTGCAGGTTTTTTTCCCCAATGCATGTGGACACCGAGAGATGAAGGGCTAACAAATGAACTCTTGTTCTTCTTTCAAACAATTCTCATTGTATGAACTGTTCCCTGGAGGTTTACTATGGATTTTTCAATGAAAAGGACACCAGAGATGACAGAATTTGGATACCAAGTTAGCTGACTCACTAACATATTTTCTTCCTTTCAAGACTTATCTGTGGGTCAGAGTTCTAGACCAAGGTTCTCTCAATGTATCATGGCTAATGTAAACTTTCTGCCTATTGTCCTATCTTGACAGAATCACATTCATCTAGAAATATCCCAATTTGCAAATTGGAATGCTTGAACCTCTGAAATCCCAACCCAAGTGGGAAGCACCATTTAAGGAGGAAGGAATTTAAATGTGCACAGTATCTCTAGCAGTGCCCTTTAGGTATTTAAACAAACTTGTAGTACCACACTGCACCTGTTTCTCCAAAACTTCTCCAAGCACTTTTTTTTTTTTACAAGGTGGCCTAGCCACCATTAACTTTCCCAAAATACTTTCTCATTGTTGGAAGAATTATCATGGGAAATAATAATAGTAAGCAAATGCAGCCACCTAATATTATTCCAAGTCCTGGCGCCATCCACCTTATTTGTCTCTCAGTCAAGGAAACATGATCTAAGGAGCTCTTCCCATGACAATGGGCTGCCCATGGATCATTCCCACTTGGAGCTGACTTTCAGATTCACAAGCGCCCATATTCAAGTGCAATGCATTCTCTGAAGGTCACATATCTGGAAATCATTAGAAGAAAGGACTCTTGGATTTCTCTGCATCCCTGCTATGTTTTAATGCTCAGTTGGCCCTGGATCTTGTGCACTAAGAAAGGGCTTACTGCTGAGCCTCCACAGCTAAAGACAACTTTATCATCAACACACTGGAAGAAGGCAGAGATTTCTGCCTTGCAGAATGGAGCATCCAAATAATTGACTGCAGATCCATAGCTTCCTAACAGCTTTAGCCACACTTCTATATTCAATATCAGAAGCCTCATATATCTAGCCAGGCAGAAAGTCTAATCTCTGCTGGCGATGATTAAGTGTGGAATGGCAGGGAGTAGTTATCCCAGATTAATTTTCCTTAATTCAAGATTTTGTCATGAATACTATTTTGAATTTCCTCCCTTGGCTAACTCTTTCAGTTAGAGGTAGGGCTTAGTACTTATCCAAAACTCAGGTATTAAAAGCTGGGCTGGCATTTTTTTAAGGGACTCCCTACAGAAGGGATGAAAGACAGAAAGAGAAGGGAGGGAAGGAAGGAGAGGTGGAACTGACCCTGGTTTATAACTATGCACAATTGCTTTGTTTCCTCTCTCTTCACCCCATCCCCAAGAAAAGGCAAAAGACAAGAAGAAAGGCAAGGAGAAGGGTGGGCGGTAGGGTTACAAGGCTATCGGAGAAGGGGCCCGACTCCTTCCATAACTGCCCCGCGGTTCCCTGCCATCCCTTCTGGCAGGAAGGAGGAGAGGAATCTCTCTCATCCCTGGCATCCCAGGTGAACCCCCCCCCCCTCCGCTTTTCTCTTTTTTCCTCTCACCGGCTTCCCTTTCTGCGCAGCACTCTCCCTGGACCCTGGAAAGTTGACTGAGATGGCATGCCCGAAGCCCAAGCGTGGGTTGTGGGGTGCTCGAGCATCTGTCCCTCACTTTCACTCTCTCTCTCTGCTCCGGCCGGGTTCGCTGAGCACGATCCGCCTCTTACCTGCAGCATCCCCCGAGGTTCCATGGCTCTGCAGATCCTTTCCCCCCCTCGCTTCTTCTTCTCCGTCCGGCCACCGGGAATCTCCCGCAGCATTAGCAGGCTAAACTAGAAGCAAAGAAACGTCGCGGCGGCAGCCTCCGCCCCCACCTGCTTCCACTCGCCGCTTCTTGGGGAGGGTCGATCTAAGGACAGCCTCCGGTCCCCCACCCATCCCCATCCCGCCCTATCTAATAACCGAGATTGGGCGGTTGCAGCCATTTAAATGGCAGAACATGACCCCCCCCCCTTTCCCCAAGTACGGGCTGAGGGTACTAGGAGAAGATGGAGACTCCCACATTTGACTTTGCTTCCCCAGACTTGGATCTCCTTGGATAAACTCTCCTCCCCCACCCCACATTCTCTCCTCTCCCCCTTCCCCTATTTAAACTCGGTGTGGATTTTCTCTTACTGTGGAAGTGCTGGCTGCAGGTGAGGGCTGCTTCCCTAACATTCCTTGTGCCCTATGTCTTCTGCACTTTTCATCTGCTGTGGGTGATGGGCTAGATGTGCAGAACATCTAGAAGCCACTGATTTGAGGAATATATTTGGTGGATTTGGAGATCTGGAGTTCCCTTTGAGCAGAAGGGATGCCTGAAGGTGGAGGTCTCTGGAGTAGTTAGGATAAGAATGGAAGGGCTGGATTCAAATCTAAGGTCATCAGTCACTAATGTGACATCAACTTATATATCTAGAAGCAAACCATTAATTTTCACTGTACCTAGTAGATCTTAGATTGAAAAGTAGGATGGACAATCTTTTGGTGAGTTTAAGGGCCACAGTGAGCAGGACAATATTGCAATATTTTCTTGGTGAGAAAGTTCTGTTGCTTGATACTATATTAATGCTATTATCAGCCATATTGCCCTGCCTCCAAATGGTGAGAAAAAGTTCTTCCAGTGTTTAGTAGTCAAAAAGAAGTTTTGCCATTACAAAAAGGGGACGTAACTCTGTCTCTTAATTTTTTAAAAAAAAATCAGTTTATTTATGATTACCTGTTCCCAAAACATCTTGGATTTTAAGGTTGTCTAAACAACATTGCATAAAACTGCATCATTCCCCACTTAATAGCAGAAAGTTTGTTGAGCAAAAGGATGTTTCGCATCTTGAACCTAATATATTTTTGAGTAACTCTGCATTTGTATCATTTAAATCTCTTTCTCTTTGTGATTCTCTTCAAAAATTAGTAAGAGATGAACCAATCTTTCCCGTTCTGCATTTGAACAGTCTTTAGAGCTGCATTAATATTAGTATTCTGCATTAGTATTAGTAATTTCTCACCCATTCTGTTTCCCAGATTTTTGAAATGTATTTGTATATCTCACCTTAAGGAACAACTTTAGACCTGGAAGAATAAAATAGGAATGCAGAGTTTGTGGCTATCTAGAAGTAGAACTATGGCCATTTCCCTGCTACAGCATCTTCATAGCATCATTGCTGAAGTGATATAAAACCTATTCTCATCCCTGTTGTTTTGGCACAATGCTGACTGATGACTTTAAAAAACACAGGAGAACACATGTAAACACAGGATAAATTATAATCCCAGCATCCCTTATTCTTGACCAGGCTGGCAGGATAACTAGAAGTTGTAGTTCAGCAACATCTGGTATGCTACCAGTCAGATAAGAGTAAACATTCTCCTGTTCATGTTTCTTATTGGAAGAAAACAATCTCTGACCATGTTTTCACACAACTTCTATAGGGACTTCTCCTTTGACCTAGTTTGGTTCCCCAAATATGCTAAAACAGCATAGGACCCCACAAGACTTTGTGAAACATGCTAAAGGCCAGGGTCCTAAATGGATACGGTTGGGGCCAGTGTTGGGAATTTTCAAGGAATAAATGGATACATAAGTGCCTGCAAGATTTAATGCATTTTGCTTCTTGCCCACAAGGACCACAACATGCAAAAAGTGAAAATGTTTTATAGCCCCATTTACTCTAGGTGGGTTGCTGGCAAGAAAAGGGGAGTTGGCAGGCTTCATTCATTGTTTTTGCTAGTTCTGTATTAAATCCAAAATCTGGATTAGTAAACTTCAATTCTTGTGTTCACATAATAGGTTAGAGGTAGAGGTAGGTTTGTCCAAATAAATATTATATTTATTTAGCTCACCAACCAACCCTGTGAGGTGTCTAAGAGAGAACAACAGGCCCAAATCCCCCCTGCTGGTTTTCATGACTATGGGAGACCTAGACTCACAATGTCCTGGTTTCTACATCAGCACTTCAATTATTAGACCAATCTGATTCTCAAATGAAATTAAACAAGGGTTTGGAACAGAGGTGGGTTTCAGCAGGTTCTGACCAGTTCTGGAGAACCAGTAGCAGAAATTTTGAGTAGTTCGGAGAACCGGTAGTAAAAATTCTGACTGGCCCCAGCCCCATCTATTCTCTGCCTCCCAGGTCCCAGCTGATCGGGAGGAAATGGGGATTTTGCAGTAACCTTCCCCTGGAGTGGGAAGGGAATGGAGATTTTACAGTATCCTTCCCCTGCCACGCCCACCAAGCCATGCCACACCCACCAATCCACGTCCACAGAACCGGTAGTAAAAAAGTTTGAAACCCACCACTGGTTTGGAAGAAGAATAAACTATTTGAAAGAAGAAGGAAAGAAAAATAAACCATGTTGTGAACTGACATGATGATCTCGTCTTCAGAAGATAGGAGTTGGGTTCCTACAACACAACTACTACATACTTCTTAGCTATATGTTGGCATGTGTGAATACGGTTTGTGATTATAATTATATAGCAAAATTAACACATATAGGAGATTCGCCCCATATTATGAAATTTATATCATGTTTAAATTTTAATCA
This sequence comes from Arizona elegans, assembly GCA_022577455.1. NCBI lineage: Eukaryota > Metazoa > Chordata > Lepidosauria > Squamata > Colubridae > Arizona > Arizona elegans. The sequence continues at coordinate 110,358,646 of JAKOOJ010000004.1, read as the reverse complement.
GGTTTTGTGACTTAGACAGGGACAGCCCCTGAGTTAAGTATTAGCCTGAACCCAGATCGTAACCTTGATAAGTCTACCAGATAATTTTTGGTTTTAAACAAATGAGTAATCTTGCAGCCTGTGACTTTTGTGCCTAACCTTTCAGAAAAAGGGGGGTTAATTTCAAGTTTCAGATTTAATCATCCTTGTAATGGATTCCCTTTCAAATGCTCCCAATTTTATCAACATTAGATTCAACTTACAGGAGTCCAAGCCTAAAAAGGAATCCAGGTGGAGTTGTTACCTACTTCTATACACAAGACTTAAAGCATGTCCTGAATCATTTCATTTATAATGTAAAAGGAAATAAAATGCCTAATTGCACTAATTAGCAAATATCTGGTTTCTGTTTTCTCTTCTGCATTCACACAGTCTAAATATTCCCATAAATAGGAAAAGCTCAAGGCCAAATTTAAGTTTCATGGACGTTCTTAGAGTTGATGAGAACGGAGCTTCAATTACATCTCTGGTGTTGGATTTTTTTTCCCCCTTGCAAATCTAGCTAATAAATCCAAACAGCCACAGCATCACTTTGCCAGATTATGTGCAGTTTGCCCTCTACTGCACCTACTTCATTTTCTCTGCAGCCCTTCTGCCAAGCCAGTTATCTCCTCATTTTCCTTGTGCCATTGTATGCCCTTTCCTTGAACACTTGTCCTTCTTTGATTTTATCCTATTATTGTCAGTCCAACTCTCTTGGCGTGGGATTTTTAACCTGTTCTCTAAAGGTTCCAAGTTATTGCAAATATGAGTATCATTGCAGATATGCTGCAGATTCCTTCTACCAAAGAAATGTCTGTTTGTCTGTCTGTCTGTATATGTATCTATCTCTCTATCTATCTCTCTATCTCTCTATCTAATTTATATAATAAATTTCTTAACCATCCATCTCTCTCATCAAGAACCTATGAACTTTCAGTCTATTAAATATATTATATTGCCTGCTATATAATCTTTCCCCCAACATTTTTATTTTATTTTTAATATAATTTTTATATGGCATGGACATGGCATATAAGCCCTGCTTGACCACAATCCACAGTATAGTCTGGGATGCCTCTCCATGACCAATTTTCTTTCTTATCTTGTGGCAGGAGGCTTAGTGGTATCTGAAGCAGAACAACTAGATTCTGTAATGGCTTTGTACTATGTAGTATCAACCTTTCAAGACTCTTTTTTCCACACACATACACACATATATACACTACATACATATATATGTACGCATATGCCTTTATATTCTTTTGAGAGTGAACATCAGAATTTCATTTTCAGTGTGTGCCAGTGTGTGCACATTAAAAGTGACATAAACATTATTTATTAAGAATTTTAATTACAATAGTAAAAATTGTAAAAAAAAAACAGTACTTAGAAGAGAATAGAAAGAAAGAATAAAAATGCAAGGAAAAAGCAAAAATAAGAAAGAAATCTAATTTAAAAAGAAAAAAATATAAAGAACATACTTCCTTGATCACAACAAAGTGTAAACAAATTTAAGAACTCTTCACCCCATGTCTCATTTCTTATTTACAAGCAAATCCATAAAACACCAACTTTTCAATTGTGAGGTCAACAGAAAGGCTATAAAGAGTTTCCAGAAATGTTGCAAAAAATAACTTCTTTAACATTGATCATATAAACCAACTTTTTATATGTATCTTTTACTTCTAACAGTCTTAATATTTAATTCAATCAAATATTGCTGTAGAATTTGATTTCAATTCTTTATCTCACATCAATTCTTCAAAGCTTTAACAAACTTATTTTGTGGATCCAATAAGAAAAAAGTTTCCAAGTTATTCTGGCTTATCATTTGTATCTCCCTGTTAATTTTTAAAATTTTAGCCAGTTTTTGTTTGTTTTTGCATATCCAGTAAAATACCTTTTCCCAGATCATTCTCTTGGTCTGTAATTTGTAATTCCACATTCTGTACTTCCTCTACTGCATCTTGTCAAATAAAATTTGTTCCAAGACTGCCATACCTTCAGTAACATATTTCAAATATAGTCTTATGCATAGAGGCAGGCATCATTACTGATAGTCTTGATATGGTAGTTACTACAGAAGTTATTCAAAAATCTCCTTTAATATTTCTGATGGTGTAATGTTTTGTAATTATCCGTAATAACTGACATCAGGCTTGCATTTTTTTCTTCTGCTTAAAATATTTAGTCCCCTCTAGTGTCCAGTTTCTAAAATCATCATTTTTTGTTATTTGTTACTTGCAATTGCCATGATAGTCAAAATAAGTCTGTTTCCCATGAGGTTATTTGTTTTTTCTAGTTAATTCCAAAGTCTTATAGTAAAAATCAATATTCCAAATTTATCTGGACTCTTACTCCATTTATAACGTTCTTAGATAAAAATCTTATTTAGCTTTTTTGCTGTTTATTTGTTTGTTTGTTTGTTTGTTTGTTTGTTTGTTTATTTATTTATTGGTTCAATTTATATGTCGCCCTTCTCCGGAGACTTAGGGCAGCTTACAATGAGTTAAGCAATAGCCTTCATACTTTTGTATATACCTGCTTAGTAGGGCCTTAGCGGTGTTCTTTTTTTTTATACAAAGTCATCTTATTGCCCCCCACAATCCGGGTCCTCATTTTATCTACCTCGGAAGGATGGAAGGCTGAGTCAACCTTGAGCCTGGTGAGATTTGAACTCGTAGTAATTGCAGGCAGCTGGCAGCTAAGTGCTACTTAAGTGCTACTTAAGTGCTACTTAACAGCGCTTTAGTCCACTGCTCCACCAAGGCTCTTTAACTTCTTTAACTTTAGCTCTTTAAATTCTTTAACTTTTTAAGCTTGTAATTCATTTTCTTTTGTTCACAGTTGAAGTTAAACACACCCAACTTTTCAAACTTGTGAAGGTCTCTAATAGCTTTAAGATGGCTAATAGGAAATTTCTGAAAGCGATGAGAAAGTGAGGTTTGCAAACACAATGTTTTTTAAAAGACTATAGCAGTTGTGAACAAGATGCTGATCTGATGTCGATGTTCAAACTTGCAGAAAACTGAAGTACTGCAATCTCATTGCAAGGAGCAGCTATCCAGAAGACATGTGGGTGATCCCTTGTGCTCTCCTTATCAGGAGAAATTCCTTGATCTTTGCTGCAGTCACCAGCTCTGCTTATGCAGAGCCATCTTCAATTTGTCGTATCTTATTTATTATTAATTTTATTTTATTTCTATACCACCCTTCTCCTGAAGGACTCAGGGCAGTGTACAGCCTGATTAAAAGCACAAAGACAGACAAAATTTAAAAATAATTAAAATTATTAAATAATTGGCTCACTTATAAAACCCCAAATTTAAAATCCCACATTTAAAACCAATTAAAATCTTTACATTGATAGCCCAGCCTGGCAGAACAACAAGGTTTTGAGGGCACAGCGAAATACACGGAGATCGGAGATCTTACACATTTCTGGGGGCAGTTAATTCCAAAGGGCAGGGGCTCCCACAGAGAAGGCCCTCCCCCTGGGTGTCGCCAGCCGACATAATTTGGCCAATGGCACCCTGAGGAGACCCTCTCTGTGGGAGCGGACTGGCCGGTGGGAGGCTACTGGTGGCAGAAGACAGTCTCGAAGGTACCCAGGTCCAATGCCATGGAGTGCTTTAAGGGTGGTAACCAACACCTTGAATCGCACCCAGAAGACCACTGGGAGCCAGTGCAGCTCGCGCAGGAGGGGTGTATCTCCCCTGGAAATCCTCTCCAAATATTTTTTTCTAATCAACAGAGTTAGCATGGGTTGCAATACTTAAAATAGCAGCAGATCTCTTGGACTTGACCAAAGTCAATAAGGAAACAAAAGAAATTAGTGACATGGTACCATAAGCAATGGTGCTTTATTATGACCTTTTTAACCCTTCTTGGAAAATGTGGTATAGCCCCAGTTTTTATATTTTACCAAAGAATCAAATTTAAAGATTGGTGGATTTGAAAGTACTTATATTCTCCAACTATTATGTCTGTTTGATATAGACCTTTTTTTTTTATTCTTACCAGCATATATGGCCCATTTCATCACTAAAGGCTCTTTTTTCAGTCTCTAAAAGTTCTCATGACTTCTGGAAGTAAAGGACTAGAGAGAGAGAGAGTATGTATACATCTTAAAGTTCCATTAGCCAAGATTGAGAAATACTGATCAAATAGTATTGCACCATGTTCATAGGCTTTGAGATGGAGTTTTTCTTTTTCTTTTTTAAATATTTTTTTTATTTTTACTATATAAAGAAAGAGCAACAGTTTCAATGTCTTTTAGATGTAGTTTTTCTTGAAAGCCTAAGAATTTAATCTCTGTGTTCAAAGTATATTCTACCTTTTCTCTAAGAGAAAAACAAATAGAAAAAAAATAGGAGGGATTACAAATGCAAGGCAACAATGTTGGAAATCTCTACAAAATACAATTTTATTTATTTGTTTGTTTATTGAGCTTTCAAATCAATGTTGATACAGTTCCTACAGTTTTTAGCAAGATTTCAGAAGTGGTTGCCATTGCCTCCTTCCTAGGGCTAAGAGAAAGTGACTGGTAATTGAATGATGCAAATCACAACCTAAACATTATCCTGAGCACATTTTTAGACATTAACTTTCTTTCCTTACTGTCAGTCTTTGGCAACTGGAAGGTCTACAGCATAATATTGCGAATTTTCCACTGGTCCAGTAAGTAATATATTTGAGGGGAGTGGAACATTAGGATGATTGCAGATGTTTTTGCTTTATTTGCATTAGGAAAAAATAGGAAGCAGCTCTGTTTTCTTCAACCCCAAACTACTCAAATGAATTCATATTGACCAGAATTTATTCAAAAAAATGTCGAGCTATTACTGGTAACCCCACTGGTGCAATAGACATTTTGTATGCCATTTGCATCTTTTTATGAGCAGAGGCTGATCCTCCTAATAGGGAAGCAGTAAATAAGTCTGTCCCTAAAGACTTGCTCATAAATACATGGCAAATAATTTCGTGTCAGGCATTGCTTCTTAATCATGATCAAATGGGATAATAGCATGGGCTTTAGTGGACATACAGATGTGGCTACAACAAAATCTATTCTTCAGAATATTCCATTTCATCCATAGAATTCCAACTTTCCAATTGTTTTTTTCTCCTGTAGTCAGTAAGCAAGTTCTGCTCTTTTTTAATACTTCTACAACTTTCCCAAAACTATTAAATGTGAATACTCTCTTTGAGCAAAGTATGCAAGTCTGAACTTCAGGAATATGAGAGAGATAATTCAAGAATTGAATACTGGCAGCTTCAGGTATCCAAGCAGGCAAGCAGAGCTAGACATCCACTGCTTATATTTTATCTTTAGAATATTTTGACAATGATATTTTGACAATAATTGATAATTGCCCTATGATGTACTGTGCTGAAATTAGTCAGAGTCCACGGTGAGATTACCTACACATTCATTTTGAATATAACGAAATCCAAGTTGCTTTTTATGGTGTTAATAGGGCCTTTTTTATTTATCTTTTTGGCAGATACTGAACTGATCGCCATCGAACTAAGTATGATCATGCCTACTCATAGAAGGATGGAGACTAGGAATAATGTGTAGCTAGAAAGCAACAATTTTGAAGGTGGAAATTTGCCAGTAAAAAAAGACAGAAGACAGACTTTACAGCTTGCTTTGCAGATATGTACATTCAGCCTGGTGCTCTCCAGTTTACCAGATTTGCCACCAGAACAGCCTTGGGGATACTGAGAGTTTCAGGCTCAACAGATTTCAGGGGTTGTACACAGCTTTTGGGAAGTCAGTATTGGCTTAATGTTTAGTGTGTCGGAGTTGCATCAGAAAGATTCAGGTTGAAGACTCGCCACGAATTTTGCTGCATGACTTTGTGAGTCACAGTCTCTCAGCTTATCTTACCACAACAAGACTGTTGTGATGATTAAATGGCAGGAAAAAGAAGGAGGAACATTGATTTGAGCTGCTAGAGAAAACAAATGCAGTTTTGAGAAAAGCATATATAGTTGAGACTCTAGAAAGAATGCAGAGAAGAGCAACAAAAATGAGTAGGGGACTGGAGGCTAAAAATATGAAGAGTAGTTTAATGAAAAGAAGGACTAGGGGAGACATGAAGACTAGGGCAGTCTTCTAACATCTAAGGGGCTGCCATAAAGAAGAGGGGGTCAACCTATTTTCCAAAGCACCTGAAAGCAGGACAAGAAGCAATGGATGGAAACTAATCAAGGAGAGAACCAACCTAGAAATAAGAAAAAAAAATTGACATTAACAATTAATTAGCAGAACGCTTGCCTCCAGCAGTTGTAGGTGGTCCAACGTTGGACATTTTAAAGAAGAGATTGGACAACAATTTGTCTGAAATAATATAGGGTTTCCTGTTTGAGCAGGGGGTTGGATTACAAGACTTCCATGGTCCCTTCTAATGGATATTCTGTTATGTTGGGGAGGAAACATGATGGCAGGCATGCCTTGTATGTATTGAGCTTTTATTGGGTCCTTTCTCTTCCCAAAGTTTGCTTTGTCTAATAGCAATGGGAGTCACGGGGCTCAAAAGCTGCTGAACAGAAGCAATGACAGAGTCATAAACCCAGTTGGTTTTCATTCAATCAACTCTAGGACTATAACAGCAAAGGGGTTTCATTATTGCCCCAACTATCTGTTTTATTGTTTTCTTCTTGCATTTATGACTAGGGCCTTGGTGCAGTTACTTCCCAGGCTGCAAATCTCTCCTACCTGGCCTTCTCCTTCAGTATGGTATCTCACATAACTCAGCAGTTTATCCCAGTTTCTCAAAGGATTAAGTGGCCTTCTATGGCATGTTTCTTATGAAATGCTAGGGGGGAGCCAAAAGCATGAGAGAAAGGGTTGAGGAGGGGGATCGAAAACATTCAGGAACTATTTTTAGTCCAAGAATCGGTTGCCAGGGACATTAAGCTAATTTCATCGTCATATATCAGGGAAATGACTGCAGATCGGTTTTGGAGGCATAATTGAAAGGATTTATAGTGAAATGCAACTTGTCAGAAATGGCAGAGGCAAAATATAACACTCCCAAAGAGGAGGAAAATCAGTCCATTTGTCATGCTTAGTGTTAGATTCCATGACATAGCATGCAGTGGGATGAAGGAGGCAGGTCTTGATTCCCTCATGATCCTGGATCTTTGGAGAAATACATGCATTTGTATTAAACAGGTACAGAAAAGGCAGAATTCTTAGAAAAATGCCACTCATTTATTTCCTCTCTTCATTTTGAATATAAAATTCTAGGCCTAATATTAAATGTTTTTGGAGTTGTGTCATACATCCCCTTCCACAAATCAACATTGGCTTTCTCAATCAGAGAAAGGATTCAGATTCTTTAACTTTTATCCTGGCTCCATTCCAGTACTTAACTATTTCTATCCTGAAATGAGTGGCATTTGTTAGACATAAGAGCAATTAACCATTATAGAAACTTGTTCCATCTCCTTATTAATTAACTCAGTCTTTGTTACTATGGATATCCTCCAGATTTAATTGAACTTCAGTCCCATTATTCCCAGCCAATGCATCTGAAGGCCATCAAGCTGAGCTAAGGGATTAAAGGAAAGGTAATCAATTTCCTTAGTGGCTATGACATTAAATTTGAAAATATGCTGGCAATATCTGATGAAATTTATGGAGTCAAGGAAGAAGCCAAGATGTGGCCAGGCTTCAAGAGTTTTGCCTCCCATCAATTAACAGTAGCAGAATATATTATGCAAAAAATGAACATGTAATGACTATGGGTTGCAAAATTCAACTTCTCTTGAGGTGAAATCTAGCGTATGCTGGTGCATATATTTTAACCTAGGATATATATAGAGCTGCTTTATATACACTGAAACAGGAATGCTTAAGGAGTTGCCTTTGGTTATTTTGTTTCTTGTCTGTCTTGATAGCTCAATGTGACACGTAAAATAATTTTCAGGTGACTGGCATGATGTGTGGGCTTTGGGTGCATATGTGGGATTATATCACTAGGAAATGCAGATTTTAATAGGTGATCTCAAAGTACTTAGCAGTCCTATGATTCATAGTACATTTTGAGACACAAAATTGTCACCAACAAAACATTCTAATTCAAAATATCCAAGAGAATGGGGTCTCTTTTCTGCATTCTGAGTCGTCCCTGGCATGCTGGCTTGATAATTAACTGAATTTATTAGCATCAGTGGAATAACAACTCAATACATCATCAATTCTATGTACCAATATTAGCCGTATTTAGGAGAAACTCATTCACTGTGGATTCTTTTGCACTAACTGCAGTCACAACCAAGATTTTCAGACCAATAAACTGCAACTTCAGACCAGTACCTATAATAAGTGAAAGTAATTGTATGAACTGCTGCGCTGACTGGGGATAATGGGGCATGTTTAGGGAACTTTTTTGTGGCTCAAGGCTTCAGTTCTTTTTAAAAACTTATATTTTTGCCTGCTCCAAGCACCATAAATTAGGCACTATCTTACGTTATGTATCATTGCTTTTATTTATTTTTCTTTCTTTCTTTCTTTCTTTTTTGAAAGGTGTATCCATTCTGCTGAAGGCTCATTGCCTACTTTTATTAATTTCCCACAAACACTCAAGTGGGAGACTTGATGGGAAACTGCACAATTTTTATACAGCTGTTTACTATTGAATTGGTGGCACAATTTTAAAGGGCTTGTAGACTGCATTAAAAAAAGAGAAGTGGTTCATTTGGAACCCCTACAGTTCAATTTGCCCATCTGTGCCTTAGTGCACAATTTATAGTAACTTTTAAATTAAATTTTAAGAACAGTCCAGTTCCCAAAAACTTCCTTAGATAATGGAACTGTTTGTTTTAAACAGTCTCTTTTATTTCCTTCCTTGTTTTTTGTTGGCATAACATTTTAGGGGTTTTTTTCTTCTTCTTCTTCTTAAAGTGCCTGATATCCAATAGGCTGGGCAGCAGTTTGATTTAAGAAGTTAAAAGGCTACGGAGCTTCTGGTGGTTCTTGGTACCTTAAAACAACCTCATCTTGATCTGGAAATACAATCCTGAGCAAAGGTGTCTTTGATTTAATGAATTATAGATAGCTACACACCTTTTTCTCCTTCAGATTTAAAATGCTGCACAGCCCTGTTAGAATAAAGGAGACGTACTCATGCTATAATTTTCTTTGAATTGTTTGATTAAAGTACAGGATAGAAGAGGAAAATAGGTCAGCCAAATCTTCACATTCCTCCCAAAGAAAGCTCAGCTGATGCTTTTCTTTTTGCATTCAGATGATAGCAGATATCAAGTAATCACACAAAAACTGAAAGTTACCAATAAACAATGACAATAACAGAAGTTGCAGAATGTTCTATGCTCTAAATGTTCTTTAGAATGTTCTAAAAGGTTTTTAATGGGATTTTTTAAATTTTATAGACTTGGGGTTTTAAAATGGGAGGCCGATTGATTTAATCTTTTTTTAATTATCTTAACTTTTGTATTATATGTATTTTAATTTTGGCTGTTCACCGCCCTGAGTCCCCTTGGGAGAAGGGCGGTATACAAATTAAATTAATAAATTAATAATAAATATGCAGGCAAACTGTTAGGGGGTTGGATTGTGTCTTCCTTTCTCAGAAATGATAGCTATGGCTGTTGACATTTTCTTTCCATTCCAAAACATACAAATGGAGTTGTTAAATATCAGGCTCTTCTGAAGTTTCTTGTTACCTAATTTCAGGAAACTTGCAGCTGTTACTCAATGGTGGGGACATTGCAGTGGGACAGTGCTGAAAAAGTCAAGAAAATACCTGCAACTATGCTGTCAAAGCCCCAACATGCACTGCAAGATTTCCATCATGGCCATGCCTTGACTTTTTTGATACTTCCCAATGAATGTCCCATCCATGTTTTCACAATATTTTAACCAGGTCACCTGTAAACCAAATATCTGCTTTCACAGAATATCCAAAACCAGCTAGTTTTAACTTCAGTTGGAAGTTTCGATGGCAAGAGTAGCATAGTTGTGGTGCAGCAGACTAAAGCACTGTTAAGTAGCACCAACTGCCTGCAATTACTGCAAGTTCAAATCTCACCAGGCTCAAGGTTGACTCAGCCTTCCATCCTTTTGAGGTAGGTAAAATGAGGACCCGGATTGTGGGGGCAATAAACTGACTTTGTATAAAAAAAACCACTGCTTGTGGGGGCCAAAAAGTCCTACTAAGTATGAAGGCTATTGCTTAACACATTGTAAGCCACCCTGAGTCTCCGGCGAAGGGCGGCATATAAATCGAACCAATAAATAAATAAATAAATAAATAAATAAATAAATAAATAAATAAATCCAGTTGAGCCATTTGACTCAATTTATGGCTCAATGTCTTGTACACATTAGAACATGACATGTGAAACCAGCTAGTAGTGAATGGAGGCCAAATATAAATGATTTTCATTACTCCTAGATCAAAAGGACTAATAGTAACTATGTGTTTTAAGGCCAAAGCTTATCTTATGTAAAGTTCCAGCACAGTTTGCTAAATATCATTATTTTTCCTTTGGTTATTTAAATAGCTTTAATTATTTTTATCTCATAGATCTAATTGAGTGCATAGTTGGATCTGCATTTCAATGATGAGGCTTGTTTCCTTCTTCCTTGGAATCACTGAGAAAGTGGCACAGTTACAACTATAGTTTGTGAATTATTCTTGGAACAGCATGAAATCTCTGCAACCTTCTTCATGATAACAATTTGATCTTTTGGTTGTAGAATGCAGACTGCAGGAAAACAGCTGCTGAAGGGCCTCTCTAGCACAGGGGTCCCCAACCCCCGACCCCCCGATTAGCAGCCCAGTGCTAAGCTGCAGCCCATTGGAAACGGGGCAGTGGAAGTCATGTGTAAGCATGCATGCTCGCAAACCATCCCCTCTTCCTGGTTTCCTGTCACCACTGGTCTGCCAAGCTGGAAAGGTTGGAGACCACTGCTCTACCTTTTTGCCTTTCATGATCTTCTATCAATAATTAATTTACAGGGCACACCTGCGTGATAGAGTTGAAAGTGTTTTGCATGTAGATTCCCACATTATCCCTACTGAGTCACAGATAAATTATCACAAAGTTTCAGTCCATTCTTTTTGCTTTTCTGAAGCCTAGAGTGGTTTTTTTATTAGTTCACTCTGTCATTAAATGTTGCAAAACAATTTAATTCATAAGCTTGTTTTTAAACAATTTAGGTATTTGAGGAGAAAAAGCCATGACTGCTTCCTCTCTTTGTTCATGTGCATATTTAATGACTGCCTTTCCGTTCTTCAGATCCAGATAACACCAGATTACATTCTTACCAGCAGTGGCAACTTTAGACAGTTGAGACATTAGGGGGAAAAAAACTTGCACGAGGTCATTTCTTTTCTGATTCATTTAATGTAGTTTAGGTCTAATAAGTAAGAATTTATTAGATTGGAATGTATTTACAACAATTAAATTTCTCGCACAGAAGGAATCTAGGTCAGGAATCTAGGTGCTGTTTTTTTCACCTTGAGCTAACTTCAGAATGATAAACTTATTTTAAATGGGAGTAATCCAATCATCCCATGGACCCTGTCCCATTTCAAACAGACCTTTTACATTTAAAATAGTTTTTCCACTGGGCATTCCAGAGTTTATGTCATCCTGCAGATGGCATGGTGTGGCGCCAAGATGCAAAAATGGGTGTTGGAACATTGTTCATTCCAATTACTTCTGATTATTTAGTTGACTTAAGACTGTAGAAGAGGGAAGGAAGATGCCTTGTAAACCCCAAGAGAGAAGGAAGCAACATACAGGTAGGCCTTGATTTACACCTGTTTACAACCATTCATTTAATGACTGTTTGAAGTTACAATGGCATTGAAAAGAGTAATTTACAATGGATTATCACTTTTATAACTGTTGCAGCATCCCTGGGAGAAGTGATTTTAAATTTCAGCACTTGGCAATCAGCATATGCATCTATGATGGTTGAACCATCCTGGGGCAATGGGATTACTATTTGCAATCTTCCCAGATGGCTTCTGAGAAGCAAAATAATGTGGAAACTGGATTTGCTTAACAATTGTATGTTTCTCTTAATAGCTGCAGTGATTTGCTTAATAAATTACAAAAAAAAAAAAGGTAATAAAATCAGACATGACTCACTTAACACCTCCCTTGATTAGCAATTTTGGTCCCAAATGTGGTTGTAAGTCAAGGACTACCCCTATGGCCTGAAATAATGGTACTTGAGATGGAGAAATGGAGGATACCAGTGCTGTTATTTCAGCTGGCTCTAATTCTTGGGTCTCATGGAAGAACACTGTAAATGCATGTCTACACGTAGGATGCTTTGTCTTCACATAGGCAGAGAAGCATCCTGGGATACAGAGGGTTACTGTTTACCTACCTGTCAATAATAGCAAACTCAAGATATGAAGTCACCTTTATTGTCAAACGTGATGCTTGCTCCAAGAAGCACAACTATTCTCAAGCATTGTGCACTGAGGAAAGTGGTTTTAATAATATTTGTACTGGCTTGATTGTTTGATAGTGCATATTACAAGTGCCACTTTTCTGTGTCATTTTGCTTTTCTTTCCTGCTGATTTGAAACTGCTTTCTGAATTCTCTGCTTTTATTTTTTTTAACGGCATATTTTGTGAACATTTATGTCACATACTGTATATATTTCAAGATTCTCCCTCAAAAGGCTTTTTCTGTTCTTCTATAAGAAAATAGAGACATCACATTGGTTGCTATGGCTAACACTATCGCCACATTAAACCATTCCTATAACAGAAAATGTTTATTTAAAAAATACTTTTTATACAGTATTTCATTTTGCAAAATGAAGCTGACACATTTTACTACACAAAAACAGCCCTATAAAATGGGCTTGACTGAGGTAGTGTTTAGTTCACAGTCATCTAAAGTGCTCCATGATTGAATGGAGATCTGAACTTGGGTTCCACTACTAGTTATCTAATATTCGTATCACTAGAAGAAAATATTTGCAGCTCATGGTTGAACTGTGGAGTCCTTGGTATTCTCTGAGCTTAGTTGCTTTCTTCAAAACAAAGAGAATGGGGTTTGTTCTCATATTACAATATATACTAGTGGCTTGCTCTCTGGGTGTTGGTGGGAGTGGTTTTGGTGGTTCCTTGATTAGATTGTTGTACTGTCTGAGCTGGTTGTTCCTTGATTGGCAAATCCCACCTCATGTCAGCACTGATGAAGTTACCTAACTTGCTAATGAAACATGTGCAAGAAAACAACCAAACTCAGAGTACCAAGGACCCTACATTCATTACACAGGTTCTTGCTTTCCAGTTTTTTCCAGTTTTGTTGTCACCATAGATACTAGGTTAGTTCCCATCATTTGAGTGAGCATGAGCATTGGTAATGCTGACATTTCCATTAGCTGCAGGTTTCACTGAGCCTTAAAAAAATAGAATACTGTACACAATACGGGTTGCTCTCCGGGGTCCTGAACTGGACCAACTGATATAGATATAGGGCAGAATTTAAAGCAGAAAAAATGAGAAATTGTTTGCATATCAGAAATGTGTCAAAAATAGGAAAGTGCTCATAAATCCCTGGATATTTTCTTCAAGGGTCATAAATATGAACAGATTATTCTATGCAAAAACCACAAGGGGATAGTTTTTGTTATGGGAAAAGAGAAGACATGGCACCAACTTCTGCCATCCTTATGGAAAATTCGGGCTCTGGAGACTCAGTCAGATATAGAGCTTGCCTTATATGTTTGCTTGCCTTATGTCTATTTTTTGCTGATGAAAAAATATATATGATGGAATCACTATTTTAATTTTGTTTTATTTGAACCTAAGGTGTCATGACATGTCAATTCCTTGAGAGTATTATAGAAAATTTAAATGACAATTCTTGGAAGTGTCATTAATAGATACAAGCCATTTTATGATTTATTAGAAATGGTTCTATTCAGTAATCAAAATTAGGATTATGATAATTTAGAAATTATCATTATTATTTCATACCTACCTACATACCCACCATGTTATTTCCTTTGCGATTAAACATTAATATGCAAAGTACAAAAGAGGAATAAGAAATAGTAAATCTAAGAAATTAAAGGCATAAGAAAAACAAAAAGAAGTTGAGCTAAATCTATAGGTATCAGTACCATTCGTTTTACCTCTCCCTACCTTTTTTTAATCTTTGCAAACTCTCTTTGCTTCCACAATATCCATAAACCACTTCATACATTGTCTTGTTTTTAACCACAACTCTCTGGATTTAAGATTTCCTCAAACCCATCCACTGATCTCTCAGTCTCCTTTCAATCCATTCATTCTTCTTTCACATGTTTATTTTGTTTGTGTCCCATTCTGTGCCTAAAAACTTCGACATATTTCTTTTGTATTGATCATTCACTTCTCATTTAAATATGCTTTCATTCAGTGTCCATTTATGCTTGACTCTATCTCACCTCATTTTACTACTTGCACTTCTTGCAGTAGTAAACATATTTTATATCCAACTCTACCTTCCATCAAATCAAACGGGAAGAAATGTGCTTTTAGACATAGCCATTTTAACTTCTTTCTATTTTTATTCACTGCAAGAAATCATGTGCAACCTACTATCTATTTCTAGAATTTGTGTGTCTTAATATTACTTGCCATGTACTGTACTCCCCTTACATTCCAAGTGCCATAATCAGCCACAGATGGGCCCATAGATATTGATCTTGTTACCTATCATAGCTTTGGTCAATTCAAAACACTTTTTATAATATATAGAAGGAGATTAGTCATTACCTTTAGTCATACCTTTGCCACATACAGAATTCCCTGCTAACAGTAAAGACACTACTAGTTAGTTCTGGCACAATTTTGACCAATATGTCACAAGTGCAATCAAATTCTAATATTTCCCCAAGAAGGCTTATGCTATTCTATGCCAGCTAGTATTTCTAAACTAGAGATTAACCTGCAAGCCAATATATAGTCAAGGAGACACATCCCTACTAGCATGTAGCCCAAGTCATGATCACATGAAGTCTACTTGATGTTTCACTTATGTGCTGTGTCACTTAGGAATGAAGATGCCAGTCCTAATTTTAGTAATCAAGTGAGAACTATCTTTATTATATAGATAAGTGATATTTAAGCCAAGAAATGAGTGATTACTAAAAGATTTGGCCATAGTAATTTTTTTAGTAATTTTTAACTATTTTTTTAATATTCAGATTTAATTTCTTTAAACATTCAAATTTACTTCTCATTGTCCAAATATTGGAGGATGAGCTATATTGCAAATTTTCTATAAATATACCCATGTAATCTAAAACTACTTTTTTCCCCTGGACTAATCCACCAGTCACAACTACGCTGAGCTGAACGGATTTACTAAAGGCAAAACAAAAACTGTAGGCAAATAGAAATATCCATTTTTGAGCAAAAGAAAAACAAACAAACAAAAAGGAGCCTTACACCTTATGAAAAAAAAAAGAAGCAAATGTTAGGCTTTCCATAAGCAGTGGGGACTAAAGCTTCTGTCATCAGATGCAAGATGATTCCAGTGGTGTTTCCCAAGAGATGTGGTAGGCATTGTTTCATTGAAATGTTTTACAAGATGTTTCTAAATCTAAAATCTGTAAGGTGAGTGGGCGAAGAATACAATTGAAAATAATTTTATGTAAGTATGCATGTTCGGGGGTTGTCACCAAACTTTTGTTTTGCTGCAGAGAAGGAGGCATTTTACATATCACATTGTCTCAGCGTGTTGCCAAAAGGTTATTGTTCTTTTTTGCCAGGGCAGGTCCTGTAAAGTTGATATAATGCTATCATAATCCAACTGGCTAAACTAAAACAAAACAAAGCAAAATTATTTCATATATTCCTTAAAACAAACTGCTTGCTTTTCAAAAAAGCAAATTCTTCAAATAATGTTCTTGCTTGTCATAAAGGTTTCTAATGCAATGGAACTTCAAACCCCACCCCCCCGTTAAAAATGGGGTGGGCTCATGGATGGGGATTAAAAATTGCATCTTAAAACAGAGTCTCCATTTTATTATCTCTGGGAAGTTTGTACATCAACTGTCAAGTCTATTTTCCTAATCCTACTGATTAATAGAATCTTATCTTCCCTCTCATTCCTCTTCTCACTAGGACAAGATGTGCAGCCCCCAGAGTAATGTGTAATTATCAAGCCAAGAAGCTTTTGTCACAGTGTAGTTGCAACAGAGAAAGATTATGCAACCACAATGCCAACAAGCTTGAGGTTAATGTATCCTTGTCCAAGAACAACATTAGAACCTATAGAAACAGGTTCCTAATGGTCTGAAGACAAGTTGTATATACTGTATTAAGAGATGAATTAAGAGAGGAGCCTAAGAGTTAATTCTTGTTATAACCCTCATTAGTAGTCTATTGGTTAAATAGAATTTATCTTGGATATGAATACCATTTCTCTTATGAAATCACAGGATTGCAATTATATTCAGTTACTTAGGAATAATTTGGCCTCTAAAGTATAATAGTACAATATTGTACTATTGTACAATAAAGTACAATAAAGAGAACATGCTACCAAATGATATTTCAAAGTTGTTGCAAGAACAATATGATAATAAGTTGGCTGATTTAATCATACTTGGATAAAAGCACCAGGACGTAACTTGGGCCAGATACAAACTATTTATTTCACCCTTTAGTTTACCTTTCCTTTTCTTGAAGAGCTCAAAGCACTATTCATAACACTCCCTCTTCTAATTTTTCCCCATGGCAAAACTTGTGACATAGGTTAAGAATGAGGGTCTCAAATCTCCTTGTCGCTGAGGATAGATTTGAATCTGGTTCTGTTCAGCCCTAGTCCAACACCTTAACCATTAAATGAACCCCCTGTAGTTTTACTCTATCAGCTACCCACATATCTAAATTCAGATCCAACCAGTGTGTGAAATGCTTTTCAAATACACTAAAATTCTATATGAAGGTGAAGAATGCAATCTTGTAGTTATTGAAATGTGACCTAGGAGCTTCTGAAATCTTTGGTGCTCCCATGAGATCAGAGAAAAAGCTTTGATTTGGGACATAAAATTTCATCTTGCCAAACTCTTAACATCTAGCTGAGAGTGAAAGAGATCTAATGGGTGTTGAAAACTGGAAAGAAAACAGAAAGAACAGAGAAGAAGTAAATGTCAGAAATGCAGTTGGAGAACAGAGCAAACACCATGGAATAACACTTTTTTATTAGTAGCTTGACCCACAGGTTGTGACCAAGTTTGAAGTCCATATCTATTGAGAGCTTTATCTACTGATAAGGCATTCCTTTCCTATATTGAAAATAAAATGTAAAAAAAAAAAACCTATTTCTCCTGAGATTCTTTTTTTTA
The DNA here is from genome assembly GCA_022577455.1 of Arizona elegans. NCBI lineage: Eukaryota > Metazoa > Chordata > Lepidosauria > Squamata > Colubridae > Arizona > Arizona elegans. The sequence continues at coordinate 110,341,268 of JAKOOJ010000004.1, read as the reverse complement.
GCATTATACTGCAAAGTAACTTATAAAAAAAAAGATGTCAAGCACTCTGACAGTGAGCTAAATTATATAAATCACTCAAGATTTACTAACAAACCTACAAAATACCATTCTGACAGGTATACACTTGAATGTATTTAGAAATAAATGAATAATTTGTAGAGCAATGTAACTTATAGCAATCATAATTAAGATAATTAAGTTAATTGCTAACATTACTGCTTGATGCTTTGTAAACAGTCACTTCAGCTTACCTCCCTGTGATCTCACATAAGAAGATTAAGTCCTTCTACTTCAAAACCTAGCATTCAACCTTTTCTAATCTTATTCTAATTTAAACCCTTTTGCCAGTTGATGGCTGATTTTTTTTTTCACAAGGAACATCCCAATCTTCTGCCTTAATAATATATCAGTAGAGGGAGAAAAGTACTACAAATCAAAAACTTACAGTACAATAGCTAATTGACAGTAAGGGTAAAAATATTGTCACAAGGCCAACATTACACCAGAAAATCTACTGGCACAAAACTAATTGAACTTCCGATGCATTCCTAAGGGAAGCCATTTTTTTTTAGCATTCACTCCCTGTCACACTACAAAATGAACAAGTCAAAACATGTTTAAATATTTATTTAACCTTCCACTATGACCTCATCATGAATCCAGAAACAGATCTAATTAAACACACTGCTTATTCTGATTTTGTTACTGGAGTCCATCAACGGATTCTGTGCTTTGGAATTCAGTCCTACCATTCCTGATAAGACACTACTAAGATCATGGCACTGAGCTTCAGAGGTCAAAGAGGAATCTCTGAGAGTAGAAATCCAATGTCAGAAAAACTTTCCTTCCTGCTGTATTTCCAAGATCAGTTTTTTTTCTGGTGCTATACAGGATGAAAAAAAAAAGAAGAAAAGAAATGCAGGCAGAAAGGCTATGAATTTTAATCTTCAAACCTTTGGTGGGTTGGTACCGGTTCACCCCGGATCAGGCAAACTGGTAGCTGTGGCGGGAGGCTCCGCCCACCCACCCAGAAGTCTCTGCGCATGCACAGAAGTGTCGCACACATACACGTCCATGAGCGAACAGATAACGATGGGATTTGAAACCCACTACTGCTTCAAACCCTTCCCCTATTTTTTCCCTCCATCCTGGAGCATGTTTAAAGATACCTCTCTCCCAAAAAGGAAGTGTAGAATAGATCAGCAGTGAGGTCCTTCATGCTGACAAAGATTTCTTGGAGACTCCAAAGTCAAGACTTTCTGAAAGGGCAGGTGGGAGTTGTCCTGTCCTGCCTAAACTTTATCCACCATCCACATTGCTCCTTTTGCTTCTTTTCCTCTTCAAGTCTTCCTGCTAAGTAGATTCTCCTACAACATTTGTTTTTCTGCTTTGTAAAATTGTCCCTTGGATTGCTTCTCTTGCTTCTTACTGTTTAGGAATCCAAGCATGGATTGTGATCCTGGGAAACAATGTACCTTTTCATTAGAGGCACAGATACCGTGTTTTCATCTCCCCAACCCTCAAAAGTGATTATACAAGTGAGTGTGTTTGTTTGATTTCAAAGACAGACATCAACACTATTTATAAACTTTAATAATCTAAACATCCAGGCTTCATCAAATTCTTAAATACAAGTAGCTTTGCTTTGTTCTTGCTTTCAGCTGCAGACTTGAACAGCTGTTGTCTCAAGAAAAAAAAGTGCTGTGCTGTTAAACACCACACATGCTGAGGATAAGAAAGAGAGAGGGCAGGGCCGGAAAATAATGTTATTCGGTGAAGAAATGACAGTGGGCTGTTTCAATAAAGTCACATCCTCCCCGAGGATGTGTAAAGTATTTCAGTTCAAAAGCTCTAAATCCTGAACCCTCCCTGCAACCTTGCAAACAGAAATGGCTGCAATGCAGCATTCTTCCTGCAAGTTGCAGAAAATGCTACTGCAGCATTTGTCCCATTAGCAATCAAATAACTGTTCCTGCCCTGGGACCAGCTCTTCCTTCCAAATTGAACATAAATTGATTTGTCATTGAACCACTTCTATACCACAAGTTCTGGGGGTGGGGGATCCCTACCCTAAAATATTCACGTATATCCCAAGAGATGGAAGAAATTATATCAGCTAGAAGAAGCAGTCAGATTCTTTCTAAAAACTGTAGAGAGATGCCTTTCTTTTGTGTTGGCCTTGCTTCTTTCTTCTGCAGGGAGAAAGGATTCCTGTTGTTGGGAATTGTTTCTTCATTTTCTATGCATAGAAAAATATGTTCCTAGTGCCTGGGATTTGTCTTGCTGCTGGGGGCAGGGATGGGGTGGGGGGCTTGGCAGAATGGAAGAGCACAATGCCTTATTTCTGATATTACTTGGGCTCCTGACTGGGTACACTGGCAGCAAAAGCAATCTGGCTTTTGAACTGGATTTATTCCCTCACCTTGGGCTGCAGAAAATATGGGAAAGGGTGTAATGAGATGAAATGAATAATGAGGGCAAGCTTTTCCCTTCCCTTACGTGTCCTCATCAGCAATTCTCCCTGGGTCTCCCACAGGTTAATTATGAGGTTGGTATATGTCAGAATGCCACCCCTCCCCCTTACACACAAAAAGATTGATGGGAGGGCTTTGTGCTGTGCAAGAATCAAAGGGAATTGAGTGTTTGCAAAGGCCATTCCACAAGCTTTGAGCTTTATTTCTCCCTTAGTTTCCTTCCCCCCCTCCTTCCCTCTATTTCTTTATTTTCTTTATTTTGTCAGCTATTAACTAAGAGCACAGTAAAACATTCACATCCCACAAGGAACAGACCATTTTACAAATAATACATTTTTATCCATAAAAAGGATAGAAAATGGGGAAAGAGGCAATGCCTTGATTTTCAGATGAAATGCCAAAGCACATTCATGGGAAAACTTACAGAAACCAACTTGGGATAAGATAGCTACTTCAAAACCTTCAGGGAAAAAAGCAAAAGTTATGACCATCTTTCTTTGAAAAAAAACTGACTGAGTTGGCTGGGAGAGAGATTCTTCCTTATCTACCAACCAGCATCATTCTGACTGCAAGGGTAGCCCTTGCACATCCTTACCTGTAGAGGTAATTATAATTACTCACCAGTAATGATTTTTCTGCTTGAGTATACTGTTGCCCATCACTCAATTTCATGCAAAATCCTCTCGAATAGCATAAAACTGAATTAAAGACTTTGTTGTCCTGGATATTTAGAATGTTTGTTATGCCTGTTCTTATTGACATCCTTGGCCAACCATACCATCTAATTATTGAATGAAAGGGTGAGTGAATATAGTGCAATGGGAGAAGCTACTCAGTATCAAAATTTAGTTAAAGCATTATTATTATTATCTCTTTTATTCATTAAACCTGAAACTCAAGTCAACTGAATATTCAAAAATGTATCACAAATATCATTAACTGGTGCTGATTGTTGATATGGGTTGCTGCCAGCATCCTAGGTATCGACTAAGTATCTTCTTAAAATGTATAATGTTCCAAGTAGTGCAGTTTTTTGTAGTTCCACTGGTGTTATTGCAGGAAGCTGCAATTTCTTGATGTATTTTGTAAAATTTTTGGACATGGTACCAAGTGGCCCAATGACAATGGGTATCACTGTTACATGTATCATCCATAATTGCATAGTTTCAATGGCCAGGTCGCGATATTTCCTGATTTTTTTTAGTTCTTTTTCTTCGACTCTGGCATCTCCTGATATATCGATATCAATAAATTGTACGCTTCAGTTTTTGACAATTATGATATCTGGTGTGCTGTGTTCCAAATGATGATCCCTCTGTATTCAAAAGTCCCACAAGATTTTCTCATTTTTGACAACTTTTTCCACTTTATGTTCCCATGATTTTTCGGATACAGGTAAGTCATATTTTTTACATAATGATCAGTGGATTAGTTTAGCAACTCAGTCATGTCTAGCTTTGTAATCAGTTTGCACAATATTGCTGCACTCACATATAAAATGTGAAACAGTTTCAACTTTGTCATTGCAAAGTCAGCAGTTTGGATTGTCAGTGGATTTTTATATCTTTTCTTTCATGGCATTAGTTTGTAGTGCTTGTTCTTGGGCAGCCAGTATTAAACCTTCTGTTTCTTTCTTGATGGTTCTCCTCTTAAGCCATGTCAAGCTGTTATCACATTTTCCTTCAATGTTTTTCAAGTGCTGTCCATGCAAAGCTTTGGTTTTCCATTCATTTAATCTGTCATCCAGCTGTCTTTTCTTATATTCTGTCTTTGTTTCTGTTGTTTTTATAATGTTCTCCATTTTCACCACCTGCAGCAATTTTTCTGTACTTTAGTTCACATAATCATTCAAACTTTGTTTTTCTTCTTCTACAGTTTGATGAATTTGCAATAGCCCTCTGCCACCTATTCTTCTTGGCAGGTACAAGCTGTCAATGTCATTTCATGTATGTAAAGTGTGGTACAAAAGTTTTTGTTGCTGTTGTAGTTGTTGTTGTTGTTGTTGTAGTAGTAGTAGTAGTAGTAGTAGTAGTAGTAGTAGTAGTAGTTGTTGTTGTTGTTGTTATGATTATGATTATGATTATGATTCTTCAGCTTGTCTGAACTCCCTGCCATGTAAAATCTCTTTGACATGAATTTACGAACTTAAACTTCCTTCTGAGCAGGATACTTGGACTCCCGGATGCTACTAATCCCAGGAGGGATACTGGTTCTATGGACGTAAGGCCAGTTGGAGGCGGATATGGCTATCTTCACACCCGGATTTCCATCAGAGTTTCCATGGGTGGCCTAGGTGAGAGCATGGCTGCCCTGGAAACTTCCGGGGTCGAATGATACGCACCTCCTTTTCCATTGTCGTGAGAGGACAATGGAGCTTGGCGGCCTGACCATGGACTGGAATTTTCCCTATATTGTAACATCGGTGGTCCCCCTAGCCTTGGACTTTGGCTCCCCTGATGATTATATGTACTTGATGTCGGAACTCCTCACCCTGCGAGATTCTCCCCTCTCGCAGGTTTGGCCCTCCACATTATCGAGGGCCTATCTCGATGACGGACTTTGGAGTCCAGAGAGATGGCATGGGGCAAGGAAGAATTTGTGGGGTTTTTTAGGGAAATTTTTGAAGATTTTAAGGGGTTCTGGGAGGGGGGGTTGTAATGATCTTTCTAGAGAAATTGGGAAGAAGACTCTGGGGGATGGGGGGGAAATCCACCAGGGTCAGAGCCGAGCCCGGCACAGGGTAACGATTCGGGGAGTGCTGGTGAAGGAATTGGGAAAGGGATGGGGGATGATACCTATGAGGTCTGTACCATCAGCACGGTAGATGGGAGGTGCAGATATGGCGGGAGCAGGGGACCATATCATGTGTTGGGGGCTCGCACTCGCTGTTTGAGAGCAATTGCTTGCCCCAGTCCCCATGGCTCCTCTCGGAGACTAGGTGGCTTAGATACTCAAGATCTGGGCCTTCGGCTGATGTTATGCAATGCTAGGTCCATGGTAAATAAGCCCCCCCTCATTTACGATCTTATACAAGAGGGAGGAGCTGACCTGGCGGGTATTACGAAGACCTGGTTGGGCCCGGAGGGTGGTGTCCCTCTGGTTGAAATGTGCCCATCAGGCTTCAGAGCATTACATCAGCCGAGGGCCCAGGGGAGGGGAGGGGGGTGGTGGTTATTATTAACGAGGATCTGGGTCCAAGGGAGACCACTGTGCCTCAGATAGCCGGATGTGAGGCCCTACTTGTAAGGTGGGGTCGTGGGGTTCAGATGGGCTTGTTGCTTACGTACCTGGCTCCCTGCCACGTGGCAACAGCCCTACCTGAGCTACTCGACATGATAGCTATGGTGGCAGTAGATACACCCAGGCTTTTAGTCATGGGTGATTTCAACTTGCCATCCGTTGGTGAAACGTCTGAGGTGGCTCGGGAGTTCATGGCTTCCATGACGGCCATGGACCTGACCCAGTTAGTTCATGGCCCTACTCACAGGGGACGTCACACTCTGGATCTGATTTTTGTCTCTGGCCAGTGGTCTTGTTATTGGGGATATAGACGTGGAACCCTTGTCATGGACAGACCACTCGCTCCTTCACCTGGATCTTTGAACTGCTGCCCCCTGCCGCAGGGAGGCGGATCCAATTAGATGGATCCGCCCCAGGCGCCTGATGGATCCTGAGAGGTTTCAGATGGAACTTGGGCCATTTCCTGAGGTTCTAGCACATTACTCGGCTGAGGACCTGGTAGCCGCCTGGGACTGGGTGGCTGGTGGGGCCTTGGACTGAGTCGTGCCTTTGTGGCCTCTGACCCGGTGCCGATCCCGTGCGACTCCTTGGTTCACTGAGGAGCTGAGGGAAATGAAGCGCCGGAAAAGATGCCTGGAGAGCAGTTGGAGGGCCAGTCTTGCTGAATCTGATCGAACCTGGTAAGGTCGCATATTAAGGCCTACCTAGTGGCGATAAAGACGGCAAAGTTTAATTACTTTTCCGCCTCTATTGCGTCATCAGGGAATCGTCCGGCCGCCCTGTTCAGGGTAACCCGCTCCCTGCTCCATCCGGGAGTGCGGGAGGCAGGGCGGAGGATTTCGGACAATACCTGTATGACAAAATCGCTCAGATCCGGGGGGATTTGGACTCTGACTGGGTAGATCAGGGCAGGGTGACGAGGAATAGTCTTGAGAATGTTATCTGGGAGGAGTTTGATGCTGTGACTCCCGATGATGTGGACAGGATTTTGGGGAGACTTAGTGCGGCCACATGTTTACTGGACCCGTGTCCCTCCTGGCTGGTACTGGCTTCCCGGGAGGTTAAATGAGGCTGGCTCCAGGGTGTTATCAATGCTTCGTTGAGTGAGGGTTACTTCCCCACCACCTTGAAAGAGGCGGTGGTGAGGCCTCTTCTCAAGAAGCCATCCCTGGATCCGGCAATATTGGCCAACTACTGTCCTGTCTCCAACCTTCGCTTCGTGGCAAAGGTTGTTGAGAGTGTGGTCGCGCGACAGTTTCTGCAATTCTTGGAGGAAACATCTTATCTAGATCCATTCCAGTGGGGTTTCAGGTCTGGGCACAGCACGGAAACGGCATTGGACGCGTTGGTTGATGATCTCTGGAGGGCTCAGGACAGGGGTTGTTCCTCTGTTCTGGTCCTGTTAGACCTCTCAGCGACTTTTGATACCATCGACCATGGTATCATGCTGCACCGGCTGGAAGAGTTGGGGGTGGGAGGCACCGTGTTACGGTGGTTCTCCTCCTTTCTCTCCGACCGGTCGCAGTTTGTGTTGGCAGGGGGACAGAGGTCGGCAGGGGGGCAGAGGTCGACCTCGAGGCCTCTCATTTGTGGAGTGCCGCAGGGATCGGTCCTCTCGCCCCTTCTGTTCAACATTTATGTGAAGCTGCTGGGCGAGATCATCCGTGGCTTTGGGGTGAGATACCACCAGTACGCTGATGACACCCAGCTGTACATCTCCACCCCAGGCCACCCCAACAATGCCCTTGAAGTGATGTCCCAGTGCCTGGAGGCTGTGCGGATCTGGTTGGGGAGGAACAGGCTCAAGCTCAACCCTTCCAAGACTGAGTGGCTGTGACTCCCAGCATCCTGATATAGTCAGTTGACTCCATCACTGACTATTGGGGGCGAGTCATTGGCCCCCACAGAGAGGGCTCGCAATCTGGGAGTCCTCCTGGATAGGCAGCTGTCTTTGGAGGAACATCTGATGGCTGTAATCAGGGGGACCTTTTGTCAGGTTCACCTGATTTGCCAGTTGCGGCCCTTTCTTGATCGGGATTCCCTGTGCACAGTCACTCATGCCCTCGTCACCTCTCGCCTTGACTACTGCAACGCTCTCTACATGGGGCTCCCCTTGAGGAGCATCTGGAGGCTCCAGCTGGTCCAGAACGCAGCAGCGCAGGTAGTGACGGGAGCAGCATGGCGCTCCCATGTAACACCGCTCCTGCGCGAGCTGCACTGGCTCCCGGTGGTCTTCTGGGTGCACTTCAAGGTGCTGGTTATCACCTTTAAAGCGCTCCATGGCATAGGGCCTAGCTGTCTTCGAGACCGCCTGCTGCTACCGACGACCTCCCATCGACCCGTGCACTCCCACAGAGAGGGCCTCCTCGGGGTGCCATCAGCCAAACAGTGCAGGCTGGTGACCCCCAGGGGGAGGGCCTTCTCTGTGGGGGCACCTACCCTCTGGAATCAGCTGCCCCCAGAGATAAGGAGAATCCAAGACCTCAGTGCTTTCCATCATGCCCTTAAAACCTATTTTTTCAAGCAAGCCGGGCTGGCTTAAGAAGAAATTTTTAAATGTTTTAAATGTTTTAATTGGTAGTGAGTTTTAATTGGGCCAAATTTATATATCTTTTAAGTGTTTTTTAATATTTGTACTGAATGTTTTTTAATTCTGGCTGTACACCGCCCTGAGTCCTCAGGGAGAAGGGCGGTATAGAAATTCAATAATAAAATAAATAAATAAAATAAATATGTTCTGACCTAAGCTCCCTAAGAAAGCTTAAATCACACGCTTAGTCCCCAAAAACCCTCTTTTATTTAAATGGCTGTGAATTATGGTCATTCGCAGTCCATAATAATTCACAAATATCTGTGAAGAGTCTGACTGATATCTGCCACAGTCTTTCAAGGTAATGCTGATAAGCACCCACCTTTATCTTCCTTGAAACACTGCCAGAGACCTAATTGCCAATTAGTTTTGCAAGGCCAAATGGAGCACAGAGTCAAACAGAGCTTCTCAGAATTTGAACCGACCAGAATGAACAAATTGCTTCCTGCAATTTGCAGCAAGAAAAAAATCACAAAGTACCATAATCACATAGTTTCGATGGCCAAATCCAGTTCTTTTTCTTTGACTCTGGCATCTCCTGGTACTACGATGTCAATAAATTGTACATTTTGGTTTTTGACAACTATGATATCTGGCATGTTGTATTCCAAATGATGATCCGTCTGTATTCAAAAGTCCCACAAGATCTTCATCTTCTCATTTTCTGTAACTTTTTCCACTTTATGTTCCCATTACTTTTTGGATACAGGTAAGTTGTATTTTTTACATAATGATAAGTGGAATAATAATAATAATAATAATCATCATCATCATCATCATCATCTCACTAAAGATTAACTTATTATTATTATTATTATTATTATTATTATTATTATTATTATTATTTAATCTTTACTGAGATTCACAGCCTTTGAGGCTGGTTAATAGCTCAGCAGCTCGAATCCTAACCAAGGACCTAGGAACTGTTAAGGTATCGTCGGAGGATGTAAGCTGTTCCAAGTAAGGTGGTTTTTTGTAGAGTCAAAATGTTCAAGTCCAGCAAATTTAGAATTTCTAAATAGCGGGGTAGCCCTTTGGGTATTGGTCCAAGGGCTCCAATTACAATTGGGACAACACACAATTTCTTTTTCTACAGTCGCTCAACTTCAATTTGCAAGTCCCGGTACTTTGTGATTTTTTTCTTGCTGCTTATCTTCAATCAGTGCATCACCAGGTATTGCAATGTCAATGAATCATACTTTTTTCTTTTCAACTATTGTTATGTCAGGTGTGTTGTGGACCAAGTGTCTGTCAGTCTGAATCCTAAAGTCCCACAAGATCTTGAGTTTCTCATTCTCTAAAACTTTCTCAACATGATGTTCCCAATAGTTTTTGCTGTATTCAAATCCAAACTTCTGGCACAATTTCCAGTGAATGATCTTAGCAACATGGTCATGGCATTGTAGGTAGTCAGTTTGTGAAATTTTGCTGCACCCACTGATCAGGTGGTCGACTGTCTCATCTTTCTCATTGCAGAGGCAGCATTTGCTGTTGGTGGTAACATGTTGAATTTTTGCCTTCATGCAGTTTGTGGCTAGGGCTTGTTCTTGAGCTGCCAAAATAAAGCTTTCTATTTCTTTTTTCAGTACTCCTGATCTTAACCAGTTCTAAGTTAGTTTCTGGTCAGCTTTGCCTTCAATACTTTTCAAGTATTGGCCATGCAGAGCTTTGCTTTTCCAATTTTCAGCTCGCTGCTCAATTACTTCTTTCTTATATTCTGCTTTTGTTTTAGTTGTCTTTAAAAGACCTCCTTTATTTACTTCCTTAATCATTGGTTCTTCATTTTTCTGGATGTAATCATTCAAGCTGTGTTTTTCTTCTTCCACAGTCTGCTTTACTTGTAATAATAATAATAATAATAATAATAATAATAATAATAATAATAATACAAATAAATTACAAGTAAATAATAATAATAATTATTATTATTACTTGTAAATAATTACAACTAGTTGTTGTTGTTATTATTATTATTATTATTATGATGATGATGATGCAGCATTTATTGTTAGCCCTACAAGGTAGTCCAAACAAGTAGCTCCATCTTTTTGTAACAGATTCTTGTAAGACTGAATGTATTTCTTCCCTACTTTATCCAGAAAACTAGGATTTCTGAAATGTTTCCCACGCCTTCACTTGTTCTGGTTGTCAATCTGCAGTTCTCTCTCTCCTGTCTCCCAAGGTCATTCGTAAATACTACTGTACATACATGAATTTATGTTCCTCATTACATTTTCCTTCTTCTTTTTTTATTTTCAAATTTTTATTTGGCTGAATCTTTTGGATTTCTGTGCACTTTGAAGAGATTGCCCTTCCCATTTGCATGAACTGCTTGGAAACGTTTCATGTTTAGTAGTTAACTTTAGCTAGCTGTGCCAAACAGGAGGTGGGTGGAAATACTTTTAAATACTCCCATTCTAAGATTAGAGGAAAACATTAATATTCCATGACTGCTCACTTTTATTGCAAAGAAGTCAGGGGACAACAGGAAGAGTAAATTCTCTCCCTCTGAGCCCTTCCCCTTTTTTGTTATAAATGTCACAAGGATTTTGATGAATGAGTTTTCAAAACTATCTGGTTTGAAGGTTCTTAAAATTTTTGTAAGGGAAGTGAATCTTGGGGGCGGGGAGTGTAACATAATGATTCAGAGACTGTAATGTGAAATTGGAGAAGAAGGGATTTTCAGGGTTTTTTATATTTGCTATGATAGGTAGTTTTAGACAAGCTGTCAGGCACCACCTCCATCTGCTCTGTGAGGGAACAATAATATTATTAATATACATGTTTGTTGAAAGTTTTACAAAATGACACAAAAAAACAAGAACAACAACAAACCCAAAAGCAAATATGTTGACTATGTAGAAGGGAAAAGAAATCCATGTTTTTATAATTGTACAACATTTTTATCAAGGCAAATTGTTAAAACTGCAGGAAAGCATAAAGAGAGTGGAAGGGTAATATGCAGGTTACTTAAGCCCTAGTTGCTTCTGGCCTAAGCCTGGTGTAGTGGTGAAGGCATCAAACTCGAAACCAGGAGAGTATGAGTTCTAATCCCACCCTATGCACAAAATCAGATGAATGATCTTGGGCCAGTTATTCTCTTTCAGCCCCAGGAAGGAGGTAATGACAACCACTTCTGAAAACCTTGCCAAGAAAACTGCAGGGATTTGTTCAGGCAATTTCTGAAAATCGGACATGATAGAATGGAAATAAAAACAATCTTATGGTTGATCCATGCTTCTTTCTTGCATGCCCTGGTGCAGGGCAGCCACCAAACCATTTCAGAAGCACAGGAATGGATGATACAGACAACCCTCAACTTGCAAGCCCAGTTGAGCCCAAAATTTCTGCTGCTAAGTGAGACACTTGTTAAGTGAGTTTTGCCCCATTTTATGACCTTTCTTGCCATGGTTACTAAGCAAATCACTACAGTTGTTAAGTTAGTTACACAGTTGTTTAGTGAATGGCTTCCCCACTGATTTTGCTTGTCAGAAGGTCACAAAAGATAATCATCAGTGGTGGGTTGCCCCGGTTTGCACCGGTTCTATAGAACCGGTAGTAAAACTGGCGGGAGGCTCCACCCACTGATCCTGATGTCATCAAAATGCTTCTGCACATGCGTGCGCGGCCCCCGTTGTGAACCGGTAGTAAAGGTAAGTAGAACCACCCACCCCTGGTTACATGACCACAAGGACGCTGTAACAGCCGTAAGCATGAAAAATGGTCATGAATTACTTTTTTCATTTTCATTGTAACTTCAAACAGCCACTAAATGAACTGTTGTAAGTTGAGAACTACCTGTATTGTCCTCAGCTTGCCCCATGCTTCTGGAAATATGAACTTTATTTGAGTAGTCAAAGTATGTTTTTTCCTTCTCATAGAACAAGCCACGCAGCGTAGTTTACCTGCTGTGTTTAATTCCATTTTTACACAATGGCTCCATTTTAATTGCCTAATGTGTGCTCTGGCAGGCACACACACAAACACAGGCACACACACACACACACACACCTGGTTTCTCTGATGGCCAATTCACAATAGCTACCGGGCTGGCTTCCATGAAAGGGTAAAACATGGTTTAATTTAGTTGAACGGGCTTTCCAGTTATTTCCACATGAATATCTTCTCTTGGAATGCTGGGCCATTCTTTGTTTTCTTCTTTGAAATGTATGAAATTGGCAAGAGTTCTCCATTTCTTCCTAGCCCAAAAGTCAGGAGGAACAATAAAAAAAATCACCAGTACTTAAAAGGAGAAGAAAGGAGAAGGCGAACAAAGCATCTGATGCAGGATGGTCTGCAGGAACTGCTCAAAAAGATCAGTGTTATGAAAGCTTCACCCATTTTATATAGTGCACCTTAAAAAAAACCAGCTTTGACCACATTCATGTCCACTATCCTGACTTTTCCTGAGGGCACTCCTAAACTTTCCTGGGTCAGATGAGGGGGAAGGGGGGGGAGAGACATTTGCCTGAAATTGATGACATAGAAGTTTAATAACATTTTTTTTAAAAAAATCTATCCATGATATCCACTGAAGGGACAGTGTTCTAAAATATCACTATGCAGGAAGAGCAGAAAGGATTGGTTTATTTTCATTAATTTCTTTTACTATAGTTAATGAATTTAATTTCTTAAAGTGGCTTCATTTCCAGTTAGTTTAACATGGAGGAACAAGCAGCTGAAAGGTTCAGTCCGCTGCAAGTGTGCAAATTGGAAGTAAACATTACCTCTGTACCTGATCCAATTGTTATAATTGCAGGCTATTTTATGGCTGCAATCAACGTATTAAATATTTTAGTCTCCACTCAGTCTCATCATCATCACTGTAGAACCAGCTATTTGGCCAAGCCATTTTTGTGGCTCTTTCCAAACAAAATTACTCTGGATTTTGTCCAAAGACATGATACCAAATTCAGATTTTACAATAGCCTCCATGAGTAATTCTCCCTGAATAACCTGGAAATTAAAGCTTCTGTGTTTCTCCTTTCCTGGAACAAGTAATTATAAATGATTTTTTGCTTCCTCTATTCTTCATATCTGACAAGGCAGTCCCACCAGAAGTTTTGGAAGGCTGTGATGTCAGAGCTTTTGTTACCATTGTCACTGTTGTTTTAAAAACATTCTCTTCAGAAAAGAGAAACTCTTTATGCCAACTGCAACAAAGAACTCTGCTTTCAAAGTGACCACTTGATTATAGTTAACTAACTTGTCCTTATGCTCATCAGCAATTTAGATTTTTCTAACTTAACCTTGCTTATTTCCTTTGATTGATCCTAAGGCATCAAGTTGGTGTCAATTTTTAACAACCACATTGTTATGTATGCACATACAGAGGACTGTATTTGCATACTCACCACTGATTGGTCCATCTAGTGGTGGGAAAAATAAACTGCTGTCAGTGGCCAGCTAGGCTGACGGCACTCTTTAAATAGAGAGCTCCAGCAGCCTGCCGGCGAGTCTATTCTGATTGCAAGTCCATAATAAAGGTGCTGAAATACTGTCTGTGTCCTGCCTCTTCACTGCACCCCCTACTTAACACTGGCGACAAAGGTGGGATCCTGAAGAGGACAAAGGAGGACAAAGAGTTGACCTCAACCTCATGGCATCTGCGGCCATCTTATTGCAAGGGACAACCTCTGCAGTGGCCAACCCAAGGTGACTAAACAAACTTCACCCACACCAGCACCATTTGACCCGAAAATGGAGGAATGGAGCACCTACATGGGTCATTTCCAAATGTTCCTGGAAGCCAACAACTACCAAGACCTCCCTGACAACAGGAAAAGGACACTTTTCCTCAGTTATTGCAGGCCAAAAATTTACAAGATGGCACAGACATTAGCAGCTCCAATGGACATCGAATCGATAACCTGGACAATGCTACAAAACATTTTGAATGACCATTATGCTCCCATCACACCACTGATGGTGAGCTGGAATGAATTCTACCACTGGTGCCAGTGAGAAGGTGAAACAATAAACAACTCCATTGCCAAATTACGAGAACTCGTATCCAAATGCGAGTTCATCAATCCTGAGGAAATGATGAAGGACGAAATCATCTTGGGAATGAGGGACCTGCAGAAGAAACTACTAATCCAAAGGGAAGCCACTTTCAAAGACATAGTCCGATAACTCTGCCACCAACATCCGAAAGTCAGGCAGCATCCATCACACCCAAGAGGAACTAGAGAGACAATGGGAGGGCCCTGAATCCGAGGGGGAGTCTGATGGGAAAGATGAAGTACACCACATCCAGACAGAGAAAAGGGTAAACTACAAAGAGGCTGACCCTACGTAGTTCAGGTGTGCTGGGTGTATGGGTTTCCATGCCAGAGCAGTCTGCAGGTTTAAAGAAGCCATTTGTCACTGGTGCCAGTGGAAGAAACACATAGCAGAGGCTTGCAGGGCTACCCAACTGATCTCCTATCAACCAAACCTCCAGCCACGCTAGGAAGGCAAAGCAACCAAAGACTGGGGTTTCAACAGAATAAGCAGCAGAAAAAACTATACCCAGAAGCAAGGGGAATTAACCAAATGACAGTGGGACATTCAGACGCGTGTGATGCAGATAAGTATCACATCACCCTCAACATCGAGAGACCCCAGGCATCATGGAGTTGGATCCGGGATCATTCTTCATGATGTGTCATGGCAAACTCTAAAAGGGCTCATCCCCACCATGGAGAAAAAAACAACTCAAACCCCAGAGAATCACCTTGAATGACTGCCAGGGGAAAAACATCCCGGTACTGGGGAGAGCAACCATGCAAGTCACCTTTAAGGACATTTGTGGACAATTACCACTGACTGTACTCAACAGATCCACACAATTGGGCATCGAATGGTTCAAAACCCTCAGTTTAGGGGTAACTGGCATCCACAAGATCCAAGGAAATGAATTCAAGATGCTGTTCACTGAATTTGGGGACATCTTTGATGGGAACCTAGGCAAGTATACAGGAAAGCCTATATCTTTTAAGCTAGACCCCAGTGTTACCCCGATCCGTCTCAAGTCCTGAAGGGTGACCAAATATGGATCTGGACATTATGGAGTGGGTGGCTACCTGCACCCTCATGGGTACCCTGGATGCCAGCTCCATCCAGGGTACCCATCAGGGAGTGGGAGAATCCAAAGGGACTGTGGTCGAGAATACATATTGATTTTGTGGGGCCAATTAGGGGGGCAAACCTTTTTAATTATTGTGGATGCATACTCCAAGTGGCTGGAGGTGATTTCACCCATGGGCTACTGGATGTCCTGGTCTCTGACAATGGGGCCCAGTTCACAGCAAAATCATTTGAATCATTTCTGGTGGGACAAGGGATCATGCATGCATTAGTCGCACTGATGGGACGGAAACTGAGCTACCAACCAGATAGATTACACCACCACTACCACCCAAAGACCCATTTAGAATCAACCAGACAGACCAGAGCATTCGGGATGGAAGACTTGGTATATGCCCATAACTATGCAGGAAACCCCACTTGGTTGTGGGCAAAGATAGTAGCAATTACTGGCCCCAAGTCATATCAAGTGGAATTAGAGGACAGATTATGGAGGAGGCATATTGACCAACTCCGGAATAGAGTAGGAGAATCAAGGTTAAGGCAGTCAGATGAACCCTTGTCCCAAATAGACCCCAGCCCTATCCAAGAACTAAGCGATAATCCCCCTCGAGGATCATACCAACCGGTACAACCTAGCAGCCAACACGAACAACTGGCCCTAACTACGACCAACGCTGAGGCCCTAGTCTCACCACCAGTAGAGGCACGTGAACACTTATCTGAAGAAGCGGGAGTCCAGTGAAGAGACCCGGGAACCAAAGAAGGAAAGGCTGGGGCGGAGTCCATTATGCCCATGGGGAAGTTCCAAGAGGTTCATTTTGAGGACTCAGGAGCGGCTGCAGGCCAGACTGCACTGGCCACTGCAGCTGGATTAAGTGAACTGTGCAGGTCCAGGTGCACTCTCAAGCGCCCCGCCTACCTATGTGACTATGTGGCCTAGAAAGAAGATGATTGGGTAAAACCTATTTAAGGGGGAAGGGGTGTTAGTATGCATGTACAAAGGACCATATTTGCATACTCACTGCTGATTGGTCCATCTAGTGGCGGGAAAAATAAACTGCTGTCAGTGGCTGACTAGGCTGATGGCACTCTTTAAAAAGAGAGCTCCGGCAGCCTGCCGGTGAGTCTATTCTGATCACGAGTCCATAATAAAGGTGCTGAAATAAAGTCCGTGTCCTGCCGCTTCACTGCGTCCCCACACACATAAATTTTCTCCAGGATCATCCATCCCTAACTTGGCCTTTCAGGCCTTAGTGCACTGAATACATCCACCTGGCTGCTAGTCATCATCTCCTTTTTCCTTGCAGCTTTCCCAGAATTAAAGCCTAGTCCATGGTTAATTCTTCACATAACATGTCCAGAAGAGGATAATTTGACTCTCATCATTTGCATGTTAAGTAAGAATTCTGAGTGGTTTTGATGATGCAATTGTTTACTTTCTTGTCTGTCATTAGTCTCTCTAATACGAAACTTGGAAGCATCAATCCTCTTCTTACCCTGTTTCTTCCATGACTGATATCTCTTTCCATAGAGTGTTACAGGGAGTATAATTGCATGCATGATTCTAAGACATATGACACCATCTGAATATATTTTCCAAAGTCTTTGTTTGTTACTCAAACAAGTGCAAATCTGTGGCTTATTCCCTAGTAGCATATTGTTCTTTTTATAAATACTGGTGTTACCTTTCACTCTATGAAACCATATAACTTCTCCTGTTTATTGTTTTGGATAATGCAAAATAAAGTTGTAAACTTACTGAGTTGCAATATTTTCCTGGGCTATTTTAAATTTCTTATAAGTGCTACTGCATCTAGTGCTAAGAAAAGAGGGTTGAGCAAATTAATCCCTATTTTTGAATCAAGAAGAATTTGAATTTGAAGAATTCAAAGAATTTAAAACAATATACTTATATACCACTCATTATCCTCCTGCATGTTACTTTCTTTTTACATTTTTCTGTCTTTGCAAACATCCTTGCTCCCATCACACCCAATACTGCTTTATACACCAATTTCTATTTTTTTAAATTCTCAACTGTTTTAGGATTTTCTCAAATTCTTGGCTTTGTGTCCGGTTGAACTTCCAGCACCTTCGGAAGTGAGGTCCACGAGTTCCATGGCCCTGTTCCATGCTCTCCTGTTGGGGGCTTCATTCAAAGCCATAGCCACCCTGGAGGGGTGGTGAAGCAAAGGAGGACTGTCTTGCAGGTTGAGGGGAGCCGCATCTCCCCTCCCTGACTTGGAAAACCCCCTCATCCAAAGATTAGGAGCAGTGGCAGTCAAAATGGCTTCCATGAAGCTGGGGAACAGCCAAAAACCATAAGTTTGTGCAGGAGGAGAGAAACAGTGAATGATGTGTTGTCTGGGTGAGAAAAGATTTATTGCTGAAGCTTGACACCCCCCCCCCAAAAAAAAAATCAAGGGGAAATACATTTTAGAACGATTTGATACAGCTGCATGCAATTATTGTGAAAAAACATATTGGAAATTTAAAAAGTAAATATTTATTTAAAAAGAAAATTAAGCTGGAAATTGAATCCTCAAAATAAAAGGTGTGATATTAAGAAGGCATATTAAGATGCTGGAACCATAACTCCACCTTTTCTTCAAATAATTTGCTTTAAGTATTGGATTTATAAGTTAAAACAAACAAGATAAATAAATCAGACTTTCAAAATAAAAGCAGAGAGGTAGCACAGTGAAATAAAGAGCACCATCTGCTGATGAAAGTGAATTTTTGTAACTTGGGAGTAAACATTGAAATAAATGGAAATAATTATTGAACTATACATATTTACCCTTTAACCACTGGAGACTGGAATATTAAATAAGTTTTTGCATTTGGAGACCCCTAAATATTATTGGATATATAAAAATGTCTTGAGGAGTGGAGGATCCCTGAAGTAACTAACTGATTTGATTGAACTTTGGTGAGACATTAAAACTTGACTTGGAGGCTTGGTTTCTGAACTGACAATTGTGGAGATTTAAACGGAATGTAGTCAATGATTCAAAGCATTAAGGACCTTATACTGGAACTACACAAGGACATGGTGGAAATATTTGATTGTATAGATAGAAGACAAGGAAATTGTATACAAGAAACAAGGAGCAAAGACCAGGAGAAGAAGAAAAGAATGGAATTAACAGTTGGAATAGAAGGGGAATTAGAATTGAGAAACTAGCAAAAAGAAGATAACAAGGAGGAGATACTTTTAAAATTAATAAGGATTGAGGAACTAAAACAGGGGGAATATACTTTAAAAGATTTAAAAAAGAAATGGGAGGAACAGGAAGAGGTTTAGAGGGAAAAGACAGGATTTAGAACAGAAAGCTTTCAAATTAAACAGAGGGAAAGGGCAGGGCAAGGAGAAAAAATTAAATTATGAATTCAGACTATAAACCTCGAAATAGATGGAATAAAAGACTTAAGAGACAAATATGGGAGATGAGTCAAAAAAAGGTAGGATTAAAGGATTGGATGTGAACAAGAGATAATAGTTAAGGGGAGAAAGAGTTATAGATATGTTATGATCATATTTTAATAATTGTATTAATATTAGAATGATATAGGCTAGATAATTAGTTGGTATGTAATATAATAAATATTAGGATAAACATTTTTCTATAAATGAATATGTAACTGGAAAAATTATAAATGAGAATTTACTATTAATTGAAAATGAGAGGTTGAATGATGGTATTATCAAAAGTGTGTAAAATATGACTTGTGTAGGTAATGTGATAAGTAGATATAGCTATGCATAATAACAGAATTATATGGAACAAGAAAACTAGAGTTTGAATGAGAAAATTAGAAAAAAGAATAGGAATATGTTGAATGCTTTAAATGATTGTGATTGATATTAGAAGTCACTGCTGAGATATTAAATAATGGAAGGAAGAAAGAGAGGAACTTTAATATATATAGAGAGGAAGAGTTAAATAATGGGAATATGAATAATAAAACAGATTATCATGTCTTTGAATATAATAATGTGAAGGGGAAAATGTTAAAGAAAGTTTAGAATGGAAGGGTGATAAAGAAATACATTAATAATATGGAATAAGACTTCCGGGTTTGACTGCCACCGGCGAAGACGGTCGCTTTTGAACGGCCGCCAGCCCCGCCGCCTGTAGAGCCGCCCCGAGTGAGGGAAGCGGCTTGAAAACTCCAGAATCCTGAGGATTTGAGGAGAAGAGCAAAGCAAGAAGCAGGTTGAGCCCCCGTGAACCCCCAGAAGTTTGCTACTGGGGAGGAAACGGGTGTGGCTCCCTTCTAATTTGCGGAGACTCCGGATGGCGTGGGACGACTCTGTTCATCAGAGCAAGCCGGTTGCAGCAAACATTTAAACTGATGGGAAGATAACTTTGTTATAAAACAACCTCAACCCCCAAACCAAGAAACTGCAAGTATTCCTTCTCTTTTGAACTTTTGATTTGGGGAAAAGCTAGAGCGAGTGGAAACGGCTTGAAAAAATGGCGCCGTTCCAGCATTAACGAGCTGAAAGGGAGAGTGATTGCGCAGAACTATTCTAACAAGCTACATTGTAGCAGTGCCTGTTGCAAGCGAACGGAGAAGAAAAGAAAAGAAAAGAAAAATAAATTTGAGCTTGCTTCAATCTATTTAATTCTGGGGGACATTTTCAAAGGATATTGTGGAGGTGCAAAGGAAAGAGGGGAAAAAAAGATTTTCTTCTTTCAGAAAAGTTAATTTACGTGGCAAAATGGCTTCAAAGAAACAGGAAGGAAAGGTGGCAGGGGAGGGATCTCCCACCCACAAACCAGAACAGCAGCCCCCTCCTAGTCAGCAGAGGGAGGGAAAGGACTTTGATGTGCAAAGTTTAAAAGATTTTATTACCCAGGCTTTGGATGAAAAATTTCAAAAATCACAACAGGAAATGAAGAGGGAAATTAATGAATTTAAAGAGGCAATGAAAGAAAATTATGATAAGGTGTCAGATAAATTGTCAAATATGGTTTCTGACTTGGCAGAATCCATTACTAAAGTGGACTCCAAACTGGAAGAATTTAAATCAGAAGTCAATGTCAAAATGAAGGATGCTGATATTAAAATTGCAGATGTGGATAACAAAGTGGAGAGAGTCGAAAACGAAATTACAATGATACAGTTCCGATCCATGGAATTTGCTATTAGGCTTCGAGGAATTAAAGAGAATGATAGGCAAGATCTGAGACAGATTTGTTCTGATGCCTTGGCTGTATTGTTAAAAATTGATCCAGCAGATGTGGTCTATAAAATAGATAAAATTTACAGAGTGAATTCATGGGTTGCTAGACAAAGAAAATTGCCCAGAGATGTGGTGATATACTTTACTGATAGAAGAATACGAAATGATATTCTGCAAAGATCCTTTCTTTCCTCTGTGCAAGTGGAGGGAGCTCAAATTGGAATTTATAAGGAATTACCACTTAAGATGTTAAAAGATCGAAAAGAGTACAGGTTCTTAGTGAATGAATTGCAAAAGCAAGAAATACCATTTTGGTGGGATGCCCCAACTGGTATAATTTTGAAATATAATGGAGAGAGACATCGATTGAATACTTTTCAGAAGGCGGAATATTTTTATTATAATATCCTTAAAGAAAGATCATCATCCCCACGTACATCTACATTGTTGGAGATAAAAAGTGATAAAGAAAAGCAATCTCAGCACGAGAGGGCACAACAGTCTAAGCAGATGGAACCAGTGGAAATGCAGGGTGCTGCACGGGAAGGAGGCCTTTTGGAGGAATCATTGTCAGAACCTTCCCCAATTCTGTCAACTGGTGCTGTTTTGGATGTAGCTGGGATGCCTGAAGTTAAAGACCAGCGTATAACTCGTGCAATTTCCAAGCAGATAAAAGAAAAATGTGAAGCCATGGGAGGAGCTAGGCCGAAGACTTCAGAAGAAGTTAGGCAAAGCAGCTCATCGCTTCAGAAAGGTCAAGATGACAATTAGGCTCTTATCTTGGAATGTTAATGGACTAAATTCACCATAAAAAAGGAAGAAATTATTTACATATTTGAGACAATTTAATAATGATATAATTTGTTTACAAGAAACTCATATTCGAACTCAAGATCATAAACATTTGATAAATTCTAAATTAGGAACACATTTTATAGCTTCAACCTCGGAAAAAAGAATGGTGTGGTTATTTATGTGAATAAAAGACTGTCCGCTAAAATTATAGAAGCAGATCAAGATGGTAGGTTTGTTGCAATTGAATTGCACACAGCAAATGGCCAAATTCTTTTGATTGGAATTTATGCTCCGAACCAACAACAGGATCATTTTTATAAGACTCTACATAATAAAATACTGCAATGGGACTATAGATCTATTCTAATAATGGGAGACTGGAATGGAGTAATTGATTCTAAATTAGATAAAAAAAGTTTGGCGAAATCAAGGATCAGACTGCCACAGACTTTTTTTGATATGAAAGAAGATTTGGAATTAAAGGATATCTGGAGAATATATAACCCAAAAGAACTGGACTATACTTTTTTCTCTGACAGACATAGATCTTTCTCCAGGATTGACTTTATCTTGTTATCAGATGATTTACTTATTAAAACAAAAAGAACAAAGTTATTTCCAAGAACTTTAACTGATCATAGCTCTGTATGGATAGAAATCGAGATGGGAAAGTCTGAGAGAAGGTCATGGAGACTAAATGAAAATTTGTTCAGATATGAAAAAAATATAATAGAACTTAAAAAACAGATGAAAGAATTTTTTGAAATGAATTTGAATAAGGGTACCCCAATTGAAATAGTATGGGACGCGAGCAAAGCTTATATGAGAGGGGTACTTATTTATATGAACTTCAAACATAAACAGAATCGACAAAGGAAAAGACTCGAATTGGAAGCAGAAATAAAGAATAAGGAACAGTTACTTATTAAAAACCCAACAGATGAAAGAATACGTGGTGCTATAAAACTTTTGAAAGATCAGTTTCAAATGCTTTTGGCGGAACAAGCTGCAACAAATCTACAATATGCGAAGCATAATACGTTTTGTAATGCCAACAAACCGGGGAGATGGTTGGCTTATACCTTAAGGAAAAAGCAGAGTATACGGACTATTGAGAGTATTGACATTGGGGGGAAAGAAATTTTCCAACAAAAACTGATTAAAGACGTCTTTGTAGATTACTACGTTAAATTATATGCTAAAGATGACATACAGAATGGACTTATAGAAAAATATCTAGAAGAGAAAAGAGTCTCAAAAATTACTAGCCAACAAAAAGAAAGAATGAATTACCCTATAACAGTTGAGGAAATAATTGCAGCAATTAAACAATTGAAAACAGCTAAAGCTCCTGGAACAGATGGATTGACAGCAGTGTATTATAAAACTTTACAAGCAGAAATGGTGGAACAACTTAGAGACTTATTTTGTAATATACAACAAGGGGGTAAAATACCCCCATCATGGAAATCAGCATATATTACTTTGATACCAAAAGAACAAGCAGGTCCTAAAAAACCGGAAAATTATAGACCAATATCTCTTCTAAATAATGACTATAAAATTTATGCAAAAGTATTAGCCAACAGACTGATGCCAGTAATTCAAGAGGTGATTAATGACGACCAAGCTGGGTTCATAGAGGGTAGATACATGAAGGACAATGTAAGGCAAGTTATAGATTTACTGGAATATCTTGAGAAGAATAAACAGATCTCTGCAGTGCTGGTTTTTTTGGATGCGGAGAAGGCCTTTGATAGAGTGGATTGGAATTTTCTACTAAAGACTTTTAAAAAAATGGGATTTGGAGACCAATTTATACAGGCGGTTTCAGCAATCTACCAAGAGCAAAAGGCACAGATTATTATTAATGGAAGTCTGACATCAGAGTTTAAAATCGAAAAAGGAACAAGACAGGGATGTCCGTTGTCCCCATTGTTGTTTATTTTAACACTAGAAGTCTTGTTAAACACAATAAGGGACTCTAATATCTTGAAAGGTATAATGATAAGGCAAGAGGATTACAGAATAAAGGCATTTGCAGATGATCTGGTTGTTACCCTAACACAGCCAATGGAATCAATAATCCAGATGAAGGACATTATACAAGACTATGGTAAAGTTTCAGGTTTTAGTCTGAACCAGAAAAAAACTAAGATGATAGTCAAAAATATGACACAAGATCATAAACACGAGCTTGAAAGGAGGGCAGGTTTTGAGATTGTACCAAAGGTAAAATATCTAGGAGTTCAGGTTGCAGAATCAAATATGAAATTGTTTCAAAATAATTATGAGGTGTTGTGGCGAGAGGTGCAAAAAGACATGGAGACTTGGAAAAAACTGCAGCTGTCTTTACTTGGAAGAATAGCAGTAGTTAAGATGAACATTTTGCCAAGATTTCTTTTTTTTTTGTTTCAAATGATTCCGGTGCTTAAAAATGATAAACAACTAAAAGTATGGCAAATTGGAGTGAACAAGTTTGTCTGGAACGAGAAAAAACCAAGAGTAAAATTGAAAATTATGCAAGATGTTCCAGAAAGGGGAGGTCTTAAACTTCCAAACCTACAGTTATATTATGATGCAGCAGCTCTGACTTTAACAAGTGATTGGTTTGGAGGAAAAAAGACTGGAATACTAAACGCAGAAAGTTTTGATTTGGAATTTGGATGGCATGCTTATTTATTTTATGACAGCAAAGTGGATAAAGTATTTAAAAGCCATATACTTAGAGACTCTTTGTTGAGAGTTTGGAAGAAGCACCGACTCAAATGGGATTATAAAATACCGCTATGGCTGGATCTTGGTCATATTTTGTGGAATACAAATATAATGTCACTCGGGGGGGTTTTATACAAAGAGGTTCTTTTTACAGATGCGGGCAGATGGCAGCTGAAGACATTACAGACACTGTTGGCTGAAGGGATTAATTTAACTTGGTTACAATATAATCAATTGCAATTGAGATGGAAAGAGGACCAAAGAACTGGTATTATGTTGCATGAGGAAGAATTGGTTAGACATATAAAAGAGAAAGGTCCAATGCATATTAAAAGGCTTTATAATGTTTTGTTAGAAAGGGATTCGGAAACTGAATTAGTTAAAGATTGTATGATTAAGTGGGCACAAAATTTTGAAGAACCAGTGTTGTTGGAAACATGGGAAAAAATTTGGGTTCAGAATGTTAAATTTACACAGTCGCAGAATTTGAGGGAAAATTTTTACAAAATGTTTTATAGATGGCATTTAGATCCTAAGAAATTGTCGTGTATGTACCCTAATGTTCAGCCAAAATGTTGGAGGTGTGATTGTTTAGATGCTACATATTATCATATTTGGTGGACTTGTAAGAAAGTTAAGGCTTTTTGGATAAAAATTTGGTGGGTCATGCAGAATGTTTTAAAGAAAAAAATCCAATTTTCTCCACAATTGCTTTTATTGGGTATAGTTGAGGGTTTTACAGTGGATGAAACAAAGTTGATTTTGTATATGATTACAGCAGCGAGATTGTTGATAGGTAAATATTGGAAAAATGAAGCTCTGCCCACCGTAGAAGAATGGATTTTGAAGATGGCCAGCTTCGCGGAGATGGCGAAGATTTCAGCATACTTAAAAGATCGCTCACAAGAGACTTATGAATGTGGATGGAAAAAGTAGATAGATCATGTGCAGAACAAATACCAAACTAAGAAGTATCAAATAGCTTTTTATTGATAGTATTATATTATATTAAGATAGAAATAGTCGAACTATGTGAAGATGAAAAATGACATGGGGGTTGGGGGGGTTCAAGGTTTTTGTATAGGGGATAATGATATTCTATGGAAGTCCGGGGGGAGGGGAGGGTCAGGGGGGTTTGGGAGGGTGGGTTGGGGAGTTTGGGGAGGGTTAGGGGGGTGAAAATGGGGTGAAAATGTAATTGTAAAACTTTTACAATAAAAAAAAATAAAATAATATGGAATAAGGAAAACAGAATGTAATAATTATGAATATGTTTATTTTGTTTATTTATATTGAATTGTATGATACTCAGATACGACACCATTCATATAATGATATGTATAAACTATACAAAACTATGTATAAATTATACAAAAATAAAAAACTTGATTTTAAAAAAATATTGGCTTCTTGACCTTTTGGCTAAGACCAAGCATTCTTCTCAACCCATCCACTCTTACATATTGTACTGCATTCAATTTACTTTATATTTTTTCTAACAAAACCAGCTCTGATTTCCATTCAACAAACTGGTCAGAAACGTTCCTATTCATAGCTATTTAATTTATCTGGACAAATATTTGTTCCTTCAGCAGATCAGATGCATTGCCTTTATTCTAATATTTGCACATTTTAAAATTTATCCATCCATCTCTTTAGTAAACATTCTAACACTATATAAAAATTCATCTTCTTGATTTTTTTTTTTTTTTTTTTTTGCCATTTGTGTACATATAAGTTACATTGTCACACAATTCATTTAGTCTGCGGTGTAGATTCATACTTGTTTTATAGTACAGTCTATCTAATGGTCTCTTCAATTCTCTGAAAAGACCAACATCTGTACAAAAATGTACTGCATATATACATTCATTTTTCCCATTAATATGTGTTTATGAATACCCCAAGGATTCTTTATTTATTTATTTATTGCAAATATGTTAAATAACCAAGGAGACGTTATACATCCTTATCTGATGCCTTGCTCTGTGTTGAACTATTTGCTAAGCATTCCAATTATTCTCTCTTTTTTAAAAAAATAATTTTTATTGAATATTTCACATTTTTAAAACCAAAAAACATAATAGAAAAAGACAAAATGTCAGCATTCCAATTATTCTCATGCATGATTCACCTCCATTAAATATCACTTTTGTTGCATTCAGAAAGATTGATCAACTCAATGTTTTGCACAAAACATTCCATTAGTTAAATCTTATCACTGTATTATTCTCTTTCTCTAAATTAATAAACATTTATTTCTTATAGTCAGACATTTCTGAATTGTTTGTTAAAGAGCAAAACACTAGGCTCTGCCTGGTGCACAGCCACACACAACACATTCAGATTTTGTTTATTGCTACCTCTTGCATCAGTCATGATTCTGCCAAACACCTTATTGGGCATGCTTAAGGTCATACCTGTGTAGTTTTGCATTCATACTTGCTATATTTCCCTTTGTATAGGGAAACAACAGCAGCATTCTTTTAATTGTGTAGTACAGATGAAGTCTTCACACCAGTGTTAAACAAACATCACAATCTCTCCATAAACTGAACATTTTCATATTTCTCAAATTACATCAGATACGACAGCAGCCTTTTCATTTTTCAATATTCTCACAACATTTATGATCTTTTTTCTTGGACACTAATATTTATGTAACTCATTTCAATTCTACTCTGAAATATTGCTGTCAAATCTTTAAAATATTGCTTCCAGTATTCCCAAAAGTTTCATCTGAAATTATCCACTCAACTAGAAGCTTTTTCTTTAGCATTTTTTGTCCTCTTCCAAAAGGATTTTTATTTCTATAAAAATTATTTCTGTATTTTTCGCTGCCTCTTTTTATCTTAATTATTTCTTGCTGTATTTGATTGAGCCGTTTCAACTCTCCTTTTTCTTCATATATATTATACAGTACCTTTCTCTCATCCAGATTTTAACAGCACTCAGATTCTTACTTACTTACCTCTCATCCACAGCTCCTTTCACTTCATCATCCATTTTTAACCTTTTGATTAGTACATTTCCACACATTTCTGTGGTAATCTAAAATTATTTTCAATTTTTCCCCATAGTTGATGTTCCATTTATTCTGCTAGGAGGTTGAATTTTTCTTCTAATACTTACTCATACTGGATTAATACTTTCTCTTTACCTGGTCCTTTTACTTTCATATTCACTTTCATTTTCACATATGTTTCTCCTTTCCTTTTCCTTACTTTCTTGTTTTGCTTTGCTTTGGTTCCTTTTTTCCCCCAAAGTCCACTCTTGATAATATCTAAAAATGATCTGCCCTACAATAAGAACTTTTTCTCATCCTTGTATCCTTTACTAATTATCTCAATCTTTCAACATAATCACATCGATCATTCTTCTAATATGGCATTCATTCCTTTGACCTATGGATGGATGGATAGATTTATACCTAACATATGTGTCTTTTACTAAGCACCAGTCTCATTCATTTTTGAGACTTAAACTGGTCAAATTATCCTCTGTACAATTTTGTATCATTCCTACCCATCCATTCATGGCCCCTTACAAAATATTTTTTTCATAGATTGAATCCATTAAGGTTATATAATTTTCTCTCATAGAAATTGTTGGTACTTCAGTTATTACTGTATTATTCATGGGAATACAACTTGCAGCTATACCCCGTTTATGGATTTCTACATTCATATACATTCAGAAGAATCTGGATGACACTTATTCATACTTTGTGACATATAATGTATTTTAACCCTTTTACTCATAATTAAACTGATATCTTTATTTCTTTGCATGTATTTATCAACTATTTTACAAGATAGGGCCACCTTAATTCAAATCTATCACACCTTTCCTCCTTCTCTGACTTTCACAAATGCACATCTATTATTTCTTTTGTTTCATTTGCTATGTCACGATCTTTATCATAATCTATCTTTACCATAAAAAGACACACACACACACACACACACACACATCTTTATGTAGAATTAGAATTAGAATTTTTTATTGGCCAAGTGTGATTGGACACACAAGGAATTTGTCTTGGTGCATATGCTCTCAGTGTACATAAAAGAAAAGATACATGTGTATGTATATATACACACCTATATATAAAATTGACTGTTTGGGACTAAAACATCAATAGGCATTTTGATTGAAGGAAATTTTAAATAATGACAGACTATTGTGAGCACTCTTTCAAAAAATGGCTGCCATAGGAAAGTTGATTATTCATAAAATAGCTGCTATGTTAGATAAAACCAGACACAAACTATTCATTTGTCAGATGACAGACTTAAGAGCATAATGATCTTGCCACTTTCTCTAGCTTCCAGGAATAACTTATAACTACAATATTTTTGGAAAGAGATACAATCTGCTTCCATTTTGATTGTCAAGAAAAGCTTTTGGTTCCTACAAACAGTCTTGTAAACATCGAATATGGTTGGAACTTTGCAGCTTACCACTTTTCCACTAATAATAATAATTTGAAAAATCATATTGGGTAGTGAATGTGGTGCACGCCATGAGACATAATAATATTCACAGTCTAGAATTGTATCCCACAGGCTTATCAACTTTTTTTTTAAGTCAGGTAGAAAGGAGATAATGCATATATCAGTGCCAATTTTGGTTCTTCTGTAGTGGATATTGATCTAGAGATTAAAATAGCCAAACCTAAAGAATTTATGCATCTTTTTAAAATATTGCAAAATATGTGTATCTCACAAGTGCATGAGAGTTGTTTACAGTTGGTTGCTAAGTAATGAAAAGTAAAAGACATTCCTAACAATGTTCCAGTTATAGGAAAAGGAGGGAAAGGACATTGCATCAGGAGTCAAGGACTTAGCAATATGGTTTAAAGGACAACCAAATCTTAAGAATCGCAAGAATCCTAAATGCAAAGAGAGGACACCGCATTGATGGCTGGGGATTTTAATCACCTTCTGCCAAGGAATAATTCCAAATATGTCTGGTTCATTTAGAACATACATTTATCCTCAGGCTATGTTTGGGACCCTTGAAGAACAGAAAGGGGAAAAACTTCTATAAATAAGCATTCTGCCGTTCTTTCCCAACTAATGCAGTTAATAAGATTGTTTTCCTTACTCAGCTCCCAGACACAGTTTCTACTCATCAGATTTAAGATTGGTTTAATGTTATTTACTGGCAGGCTTCCATCTGCACTTGTCAGGACTTAGATTTTCAGTGCCCAAGTACAGCCTTGGAACATAATAAATAATAAGAAAAGTGAGTGTCTCCAATTATGTGGGCAATGCGTTCTCTTCCTGCACCCTTCAAACACATAGACAAATGCATGACTGTAGACTATTTTCCTAAAATAGAAAGACTGATTTCATGTCAAAGGACAATAGTACTTGAGTAAGTTTTGGTCCTAGTCAATAGCATTCAAAATAGAAATGACTGGTGACTTTGGCAACTGGGGCTGCCCTTGAGGACCCATTCGGATGATACAGCTGGTCCAGAATGCAATAATGCAGACACTGACAGATGTATCACAAAATGCCCATGTCTCCTCATTGCTTCATGAGATGCATTGGTTGCCCATTGGTTGCCACTCAAAGAGCTGGATGTTGCCTATAAAGACCTTTATGGCATAAGATCTGGTTGTCTGGAAGATCGTTTATCTCCAATAATTTCTGCCTACCGATTAAGGACTGATATAGTTGGCTCACTCCAAGTCTCTTCAATTACACAATATCTTTTATCAGAAAGCACATTTTCTCTGTTGCAGCATCTGGAATAGCATCTCCCCAGAGATCCACACAGCTTAAACCTTGATAGTAGTTGCTAAAAACATGGCTTTTATCATGTACAATAGAATAATCTAGATTTGGGAAGGGAGGGAGGGAGGGAGGGAGGGAGGGAGGGAGGGAAGGAAGGAAGGAAGGAAGGAAGGAAGGAAGGAAGGAAGGAAGAATCTAAAGTGCGCCAAATTGGAAAAGGCCATGCTTTAAAAGAACACATAAGGTTTGATGATTCAGAGGGCAGACACGTTATACATACCAGAGATAATGCCTCCTTATCATTTTATATATTTGGAGGCTGAAATTTCATACTGAAAATGTACCTTGCCAATTATAAATTTTCTGTTCTGGCAGATAAGAGGAAAGTTGTATAGATTTTGAAAATTCTCAGAGTGCTATGTAAACATCACTTAGTCTGCTGATCTTCTGAATGGACTTGATAGGATTGTTGTGCAGAAAAAAAATGAGCTACACATGCAAATGGCAGATGCAGGCTACAAACATCTTGACCTAGGATGGTGTAAAACCAATTTTGCTGCACACATACAGTATACAACCAAATATATATGACAATTTAATGTAATTATCAGTTTAATTGTTTTATTTCATCAAATGAAATTTATGTCATAAAATTTGAAGATGACACTAAGGTGGCAGGAATAGCCAATGCCCCAGAAGACAAGCTCAGGATCCAAAAAGATCTTGACAGACTTAAACAAGGGGCCCTATCCAACAACATGAAGTTTAATGTAGACAAAAGCAAGGTTTTACATGTAGCCAGGAAAAACTAAAGGTACAAGTACAGATTAGGTGAAACCTGGCTCAAAAACAGAAACTGTGAGAGGGACCTTGGAGTCCTAGTGGATGATCATTTAAACATGAGGCAGCAGTGTCCGACAGCAGGCCAAAAAAGTTAATGCAATCTTTGGTTGTATAAATAGAGGCATAGAATCAAAATCACATGAAGTATTAGAACCACTTTATAAATCCTTAATAAGACCACACTGCATCCACTTTTGGTCACCACTAAAAAAAAGGATATTGAAACTTTGAAAAAAATGCAAAGAAATGCAATTAAGAGGATTAAAGACCTGGAGACAAAACATATGCAGAACGTTTGCAGGAATTGGGCATGGCTAGTCTAGAGAAAAGAAGGACTGGGGTGACATGATAGCAATATTTTAGTATTTGAAGGGCTGCAACAAAGAAGAGGGAGTCAACTTATTTCCAGAGCACCAAAAGGCAAGACAAGAAATAATGGATGGAAATTAATCAAAGAGAGAAGCAACCTAGAACTAAGGAGAAATTTCCTAACCGTAAGAACAATTATTCAATGGAATAGCTTCTTTCAAAAGTTGTAGGTGTTTCATCACTGGAGGTTTTTAAGAAGAGACAAGATAGACACCTGTATAAAATGGTATAGTGTCTCTTGCTTGAGCAGGGGATTGGCCTAGAAGACCTCCAAGGTTCCTTTTGGTTCTATTCTGATTGGTTGCTTTAATATAGTTCTTTTTAAACACAGCAAATGGTTTTTTTGTCCCTGTACCTTTACAGGGAGGATATGGGTGTGGCCTACTGATGACAGCTAACGAGCTAGAAATGGATCTATTTAGGTCTCCCACCTAGCAGTTAGAGCTTGCTAGGTGTTAGAAAGGAAAAAAGCCCAGAACCGAGTAGATGAGATTCTACTGAGCTGGAGCTACAAAAAAACCTTGGCTACGTAGGGAAAACCTGGCTAGAAGAAAAACACACATAAACCCAACGAAGAAGTAAGAAAATTGATACTGTACCTTTACAGGGAGGATATGGGTGTGGCCTACTGATGACAGCTAACGAGCTAGAAATGGATCTATTTAGGTCTCCCACCTAGCAGTTAGAGCTTGCTAGGTGTTAGAAAGGAAAAAAACCCAGAACCGAGTAGATGAGATTCTACTGAGCTGGAGCTACAAAAAAACCTTGGCTACGTAGGGAAAACCTGGCTAGAAGAAACACACACACACACACACACACACACACACATATATATATATGCAAAATGAAATTACGTTTATTTATCTAAACGTTAAGAAGGAAAGCAGACTTGTCTTATTAACAAGGCAGACTTGTCAGTAACTCCCTATCAAATTGGAGAACAAGCAATAATCTTTGTCTCTATCAAACATTGAGGACCAACATCAGTGAATGGAGATGAATGGTGTGACTGGCTTTTGAATCTCCCCAGGTATGCTTGTGAGCACTCTTGAAATCTAGATGCTAAACTGCAGCTGAAGTGGCAAGGCAATCCTTGTCTTCTGATTACTCTTCTAATAAAAAATTCAATTTATCTGTCCAGGATGGATCTGCAGAAGTGGTTTTTCTCTTCTTTTTTCATATTAGCTGTAGGGATTGCCTACTGGTAGTTGACAAGATCACAACAGGTTACAGAGCATTTTTAATCTAACAGACTTATCAAATTGTACTTCACATCAGGTAAAAATAAAACTGAAAGATTGCTACCAGATTCAGGCCTGAGGGGGATCTTGGGAATAATTTTTCGTGCAAGCCTTCTGCTCTGTCAACTTCAGGGACATTCATGAGGGACATCAAGACATCAAGTAGGAGATATACTTGTATAAGCAACATGGGCAAACAAAAATTATTTTGTGGTTGTTGGTGTCATCTTGACTTTTTTTTACCTCCCCCAGGTGGATAACCCTGACATTTGCAGCCCTAAATTATGGGAATGGCAACTTGACAAGCAATGCTGGGTACCTATGTGTAAACCTAATAGCCATATCAAGATGTACTGATGTACAAGATGTGAAGCCTACATTTGGATGGCATTAAGTTGAGTGCATCTGATTCAAAAAGTTATTTCTATGGATTTTATTGAAATAAAAGTTCAAAAGGGATAAAAGACTAGGAAATAAATGAAATGACCAAATATAGAAAGAGGAAAGTAAACTACAAATATAGGTCAACCAAGAATTATAAAGATAGATAGAAGGGAAAGACCAAATAAGGAGGAGTCAAAATGCGAATGAGAATATATATTACAGTTGCGATAAACTGGATGTGTATGTAAATTGGTGTCTATATGTTTATATGTTTTGTATGTTTTACTGTTTGTTTAGTCTGTATTTATAAATAAAAAACTTTTTAAAAAAAGAGTTCAAAAGCAGTGAAAGCATTCAGATAGACCACATCTTTATTACTTTAAGCAGGAAACCCTACTGTCTTCATATTCTCACAGGAAATATTTTGCTGGTCTTTTAACCATGCTGAGACTTAAGAATACTTGAAGTTAAGCTTTCCATTTTTGTAAAGGCCAACGTTCTTGGATATTGAATGCTCTCCTGCATCTTTCTTTATCCTGCATCTAGCTTACACTATCTTAAAGAATACGGTTATAACCCAAGCATAAAAACTCATGTGCCATACTCAGATTGCTCACTTGGGCAGCACACATTGGAGTATTATGGAAGTATTATGGAGCTGTGGAGAAGGTTTTCTGTTTCCTTTTTTGTTTCCTTTTAACCTCACATGATCTAGAATAGGACTAGGTCACAGCTGTTAAACTTGCAGCCTGCGGGCCAGATGCGTCACGCATTGGCCATTCCCATGCCTGGTTTAGAGAAGGGGGGGAAAAGTTGTGATATGTCACGTGACACTGCAGTGATGACTCAAGTTTGACACCCCTGGACTAGATAGCCATGCTACCCAAATGCTTTGAACTATAACTTCCATAGTCCTATCTCATATGAGCGGATTTTCAGTAATTCCAATAAAGCCTCATCTCCACATGGAGAAAGGCTAAGGAGAGCCAGAGAAAGTAAATCACTATCAAAAAAATTGGGCAATTAATCTAATTCCTCCAGCCAGAGCCTTAGGCTTGAGCACAGTCAATTTCATACTTACTTTATGAACCAGACATGCTTAATACATCATTGGCATAATTATCCCACACAGTGTAAGTGGATGATGCTATTCCATAACAGTCCTGACAAGAAGCAGTGCAGTTTGCTCAGCAGTTTTGGGCAAGCATGGAGCCAGCCGTCACGCAGGTGTAACTGTAAGAACAGAAAATGTCATTTGAAGATATTGCTGTGCAAGATGCTGGAGAGAACACGCTCTGCTAAGGTTCTGCCTTAAGATTTAATAACCACATTTTTAGAAGAACTTGTGCATTGGGAAACAGTTTAAAAATAGTATCAAAGAATATAAAAAGTTGGTGACTAATGTTATACAAGGCAACTTTATGTCAGCATTTTAAAGTGACCACAATGTCTCTCTTAATCTATTGCTGTACCTCCTTCAATTCAAGGCGTACTAGTCAAGTGATATAGGTAATGGCGTGAGAAATCCCAAACAGTTTCACTTGGGAGTAAACATTACAGCTGTGTACAAATGGTGCTTTGAAATTGTCCATCAAATGTGTGTGTCGGACAAGCTGGTTTGGTGATTTCTCTAGGGCTCTGTTTTTCAGCCTCAGCAGCTTTAAGCTGTGTGGACTTCAGTTCCCAGAATGCCACAGCCAGATTTAAAAATGCGCCTCTAGGGGAAGGAAACATTAGCAGCAATTTGTCAAAGGAAAAGTTCTACCTTGCTAATACCAGTAGCCTCTCTACAAAAGAAATTGGGAACTGTTTGTCAAGTTCCTAAGCAGAGACATTTA
This sequence comes from Arizona elegans, assembly GCA_022577455.1. Taxonomy (NCBI): domain Eukaryota; kingdom Metazoa; phylum Chordata; class Lepidosauria; order Squamata; family Colubridae; genus Arizona; species Arizona elegans. The sequence goes on along the minus strand of JAKOOJ010000004.1, from coordinate 110,306,761 downwards.
GGTTAAATGGACTGTGTAGAATTTTAATTAATTAATAAAATAATAATAATAATAATAATAATAATAATAATAATAATAATAATAATGTTTTCCCTTGAAATTGAATTGAATCACAGAAAACAAGGAGATTTCAGATTCTTGAAAAATCAATTATACAGTAAAAGCTAGGACAATCCCATTTACTCTTAGCCACCAAATAAATACATGAACACTACCCTGTCTGTGAAAATTTTCCAAAATTTCTTCTTTTGAAATAAATGCTTAAGTACATCCCATTTTATCAAATTGAATGAAACTTGGTTAGGGGGTAAAACCACTTTTTTTCCCCTGTCAAACACTATTAAAAATCCAGCCATATTAATTAACTGTCAATTATCTGTCCTTTCATCATACCTAAATTGTCCTTTCATCATGCCCAAACAAGCACAGAGGAAATTGGCTATTTATCTATCTTTCTATCTATCTATCTATCTATCTATCTATCTATCTATCTATCTATCTATTTATCTATCTATGTATCTATCTATCTATCAACAAGTACAAGGAAACAAGTAACAGTATAGACATAGAAATGGACACATGAAAAAAAATTGGCACAAATAAAAGGATATAAATAGGCAAAACATAGCCATAAACACATAGAATGATTACATATAAATGAGGACAGTAGGACAGGGATGGTAGGCACGCTGGTGCGCTTATGCATGCCCCCTTAGGGATCTCTTAAGAAACACGAAAAGTCCATGGTAGACAGCTTAAGGTAAAAGGTATGGGGATTAGCGCGACTAACAACAAGATCAGGTAGAGTGTTCCAGACATTTACTACTCTATTGCAAAAGTCATATTTCCTACAATCAAGATTAGAGCGAATTACATTGAGTTTGCATTTATTGATAGCCACTTTTTAATCTTTTTGTAAGCCACTTTTTCTCATTTGGCTGAGGTGAGGAGAGAGGACTCTGGGAACAAGCACATGATTTGACTAGTGCCCAGGAAGCACATGGCTCCTTTGGAACACAATTCCACCCTCACCCCCTTCTTCTTATGAGAAGCTTTCTTTGGCTAGAGCAGAGGTATCAACATGATTGGATGAGTCAAGAACCAGAATGGCTGTTCCTTGCCATGCAGACTGAGCATTGTTGAAAATGCACATGAATTTTCCTTCTGCTTTCTCCTAAAAATGAGGCCATTTAGCTAATAGAAAGAGAATTCTCCAGACAACTTCTGCTAATATTAATCTGTTTTGACAAGATGAAACGGCTTTCTGTAAATCTGCTGCTCTCTTTTAGTATAATTCAAATTTGAAATGTAATCTCAGCCCATCTAACAGAATAGACATTTTATGGATGATTGCCTGGAGACTGGGTTCCTTTGGATTAGGTCTGAATATGCTCCTGGGAAGAATGTTTTAAGGGCAAACTTTCAGGTGTTTAGATAGTGTCTTTAAAAAAGAAAACACACACTTTTCTAGTTTCACAGGCTGCAGAAAGTATGGGTGTGATATTACTGATAAATATCACATACGCTAAATTTCAGCAGGTTGCCTTCACATTTTAACATGTGATCGGGGTTGACAGTTACTTAAAACTGGGAGTGAGGTGCTGTACAGAGTCTATCAACAGTTTATGTAGTATATATAGGTCACAACTCTTACATAAAAAGCAAATAAAGTGGTAAAGCATTCCTGAATCTTTCCATTTCTAGCAGGGTTATTTTGAATGACATTGCATCCACCCAAAACATTGTGCATTGTATATGGAGACCAGCATAAGTCTTAGAATATTTTAATATAAAACATATACAGGTAGTCCCCAATTTATGTCCTCAAAATATCTGGCATTAGGTGAGACAGTTGTTAAGTGAATTTTGCCTCATTTCATGATCTTGCTTGCCATAGTTGATAAGTGAATCACTTTGTTAAATTAGTAACATTAGTTACTAATTAATTAAATTAGTTAACTAATTAGTTACTAATTAGTTAAATTAGTTGTTAAGTGAATCTGGCTCTCCCACTAACTTTATTTTTCAGAAGTTCACAAAAAGTGATCATATAACTCCAGGACACTGTGATCATCATAAATATGCGTCAATGGCATCATTTTGATCACATGATGCTGCAATGATCTTAAGCATGAAAAAGATAATGGATCATTTTTTTCAGTGCCATTGCAACTCTGAACAGTCACTAAATGAATTGTAAGTTGAGCACTTAATACCTGCATTAAGCAAATATTTTTGTTCTCCATTTGGAGACAAGTTGTGCAATTTATGAACAGTTTCATCATTTTGTTTGCTGCCTGTATAAATCAGCCTCCAGTGGCAAGTAGGATATGGCTAAACACTGAATATGTGTCTGTCAATTAAAGTCAAGCATCCTTTGAGTGAAGCTCGATGCCTGATGACTTTGAGGATATATCCATCCATCATCTTTGGCATGATCTTCTTGCAGGAATTTCTTTTAACTTCCCAGCTTTGGTATAGCTTTGGTATTTCATGATACCAAGTAAGTTCCAGCTACTAAGCAAGCCTACCCCAAGCTCAAACAAGGTCAGCCAGGTACTGGCTCCTGCATAGATATCTGTGAATTGGCCTTTTGTACTTAAGCCTTGAAATGTGTCAACAAACTCCATGGGAAAGGACTAGCTGGCCTTAACCCAAGCAGGTCTGACTGTGACAAAAATCTGTTTCAGTGCATTCAAGTTGTCATCAGATGTCCCAGCATAATCCTATGTCTACTAAGACAAAAAAACTACAGTAAGTGAATGTAGGCTTGCAAATTTATTTACTAAGAAATGAACATGTAATTTCAAGACTATTGCAAGACTGTAGCATTGCACAGAGTGTGTTTTTCTCAATGCAGTCCTCACTGTGTGAATTCAGTTTTAGGGGCAAGTATCAGATGGCACAGGTTAGAGACAAAACAGAAACTGAGTTTTGTCTATCATTTTCCTCTAAGATGCAATGCAGTTACCCAAAGAAAGAGTCCCAGAACCTTCCAGCAATAACAAGATTTAGTGGGTCACGGATGCTAAGTATTCTGGAAAATCCAATACAATACTCTGAAAATCATGATCCATTGTCCTATCACTATCTTGTGATTTGCAGCCAGATGACAAATTGTGTTGCCTGTATTGGCAGCTAAACAGATATTTTGATTAGCTGAAGACTAGCCAATATGTAGACAAGCACAGAATGGTCTTGAAGAAAATATGCCACAACTGTGAGTAAAATATAAACTCAGCCCATGAAAACAGGCAGGCATGAAAAAGAAACCCTATGTCAGTCATCCTGGTAGAATTGTCTGGAAGTTGACTGGTAGACTTCTTTTCTTCTTGGTTTGAAATATTTTGCTGCTTATCCAAGTAGCTACTACTGAGAGCAATGACACATTTCAAATCAAAAAGAAAAGAAGTCGGATGCCATGACTCAGCTTCCAGTCAAGATTGCCCTTTCTTGACTTTCTTTGGTATAAAAATGAATAGAGGGAGAAGAAACACAATCTGGTTTTCAGAATTCTGTTCCTATAACCTGTATCAACAAAGTAGACTTCTAGCATTTCTTAGCCATCTATTCCCTGACATGGTCCACCTTAGATGTGCAGTAACAAATCTGGCCCATTTCAGTATGTTAGGTACAAGTGCATAGATTTGAGAATTCAGCAATGATGAGGACAGTAACCTATAGTTACTGTAACTACTGTATAGTTACAGGTTACTGACAGTAACCTGCCAGCTTACAGAGGAAGGGTTGAATCTTTGGCACTACAAGTAGTCCTCAATTTAACAACCATTTATTTAATGACCAGTCAAAGTTACAATGAAAAAGTGACTTATGACTGTTCCTCACACTTATGATCTTCACAGCAACCCCCCACAGTCACATGATCACAATTCAGGTTCTTGGCATGTATTTACAGTGGTTGTAATGTCCTGGAATCATGTGATTGTTATTTCTGATTTCTCCAACAAGCAAGGTGAATGGGGGAAGCCAGATTTGCTTAACAAATGCATGATTCACTTAACAATTTACAGAGATTTGCTTAACAACTATGGTAAAAAAGTGGTAAAATTGGGCACAACTCACTTATCAATGCCTTGCTTGGTAACAGAAATTCTGTCTCCAATTGTGGACATAAATCAAGGATATCTGTATAGAAATCAGATAAAGCAGTATAATGCATGGCCAAGAGATGAGACAAGCACACCGTTGTGGAGACAAGTTAAAATTGGGGTTTGCAGATGTCCGGCTGTTGTTTTAAGCAGCTGCATGGAGTAGACAAACTCTGACCCAATTGACCAGCCATTCCTGTGAAAGTCCAGACCTGGATCCAGAAATGCAGTCCATCGTGTTACCATGGTCAACAGCCACCCCCCGTGAAGGGGCATGCCGGTGGGGGGGCACATCAAGTTGTCCTGTGGAAAGTTTCCTGTGGCAGTTTGTCCCATGTTGAGATGGCCACGCCGAGGAGGCTGAACCAAGATGACCTTGACAAGATGGCGGCACCAAAATAGTGCACCGACATGTCATAAACCGTACCAAGGATCTCTCATTTCAACCCTGAGCTATCAATATTCTTTTTTATTGGTAAGCTATTCAGAGTAACAAATCTGTGAAATGTGCAACTATATATCAGTCAATCAATCAGTTTGATTTTTGACACAGATCAGGTTTTAAACTTGAGCTGTTCATTATTCTAAAGGGGCAATCAGAAAGTAATCTATACATGCTGAAAGGGACTCTCTCCTTTACTAATTATTTCCATACAAGCCTCAAAGTACAGTAATCTGATTGAAGCCTTTCCTCTGGATGACTAGCATCCTTCCCTCCCATCCAGTATAGTGGAATGTGAGTTTCTTTTCTTCTGCTCAGACAGTCTGTTTTATTCCTCTCCTCCTCTGCCTTTCTTCTCCCAGCCTTGGTCTCATTGTCATGTAAATACTTCAGGGGCCTTGGAAGTCAGAGGCATCTCTCTTCAGATGTGGGTGATTGAAAAGCCAGCTCAGGCCTTGTCAGATAAGGGCTATAGGATTTGTTTTTAGCTTCCGGCTCTTCCCCCCGGACAATCAGTTTCACTCCCTGCTGCTTTGACAGAGAGGCTTAGAGGCATAAATCTTAATCAGCCATCAGCAAAGATGGAAACTGGCAGGGCTTCTGGCACATGCCAAAGAGCAGTGTCCTTTGCAACCCTTTGTGCACCAGGCTCCTGGGCCAGTTACACAAAACAGAGATTTCCAAGGCAAGGCAGAGAGAGAGAGAAAGAGAGAAAGAGAAAGAGAAAGAGAAAGAGAATGAGGCCGCCATTTACCTTGCTAAGAATGTTCCCCAACAGAGGCTTTTTGGGATGCTTATCATTCAGGGCCCTCACAACCTCCCAGTAGCACAGCTATTTTTCTGGGGCAATTCATGGGAAAAAGTGATTGGAATTTACTGGGGAGCAAATGCAAGCTTCTCAAATGAACACCTATACAGGTTTTTGAATGGCTCGTTTGATTTGGCTGAAAAACGGAATTAGTTGGAAGCCAAGGAGAAATAGGGTCATGCCAAGCCTCTAATCATGTTCATAAGTTCATAAGAACTTGTCCTGGAAAAGAACAACTGCCATGCCCATTACAATCAGTAGTCTGGATCCAGACAAAAACTGCCCCCTTATCTCCAAGTAAATACACTAAATTATGTTTCCTTTGGTATATAAGTGTACACAAGTACTTACAACTAATAAGTAGTGAAATTTAGGTTTCACTAGAATAAATGAGACTGATTGAGATTAATCATTACAATTTAGTCTGGGCACAAACCCAACAAGAAGCTAACAGGTGAAGGCAAGCTGCAAAGATTATGACCTAATATTTCAGCCTAACATTTTAAAAAAAACCATAGGTTTGTGAATGAATAATAAGGAAGGAATTTAAGTTCTACGATCCACTGAGCATGAGGAGAGAGGCATTGGTGAAGTAATACAAATGATCATCTAAAATGACATGGGAGTGAAAATGGGAGTGTCTGCTATAAAATGATTAAATCCAGAGATTAAAATTAACCAACCATGCCTCTGAGAGAAGATATATCTTTCAATATCATCAAGTTGTGGAAATGATCTTCTGCCCTAAATCGCAATTTGCAATTCAACAAAATTGCTTGCAGGTTCCAAAGAAGTCCCTGTTGTCTATAAATCAGTAATTTCAAAAATGTGGCTCTGCAAATCCAGGCCGTGTTATAAATAATTGTGAGTAGTCAAAAATAGCTGGAGAGAAGATGGGTGGAGGGGACTTCCCATGGGAGAATCCTAGATTTAGATCATAATGAATACAACTGGTATAAAATTTGTCAAAATTGGGTTGTTAATTGATTTGATGAACAGGCAAAGGTGTGTAGATTTATGGGGAAAAGGCAGAATATTGTCATAAATAGAACAGAAGGCAAATGTTTCTTCTAGCAGCTGTTGCGGATACTTCCTTTTCCATTTCTACTTTTTGCTGAGATCCTCAAATAGCAAATAGGTTTTGTCTACTTAATGCAAAACAGATGCTTAAATCATAAGATTTAGTCATATCCAATGCCAAGCGCCAATGTTCCCCTGCATTTTCTTCAGTTCTCATTTATTTCAATAAATTTGCTGTTTAAGAATGAAATTATGACAGAATTCCCTTGGATGGAAAATATTCTTGTCTTTATTTAGCTAAGAAATTGTCCAGGTTATATTTTATGTTTGGTTGGTTGGTTGTGTTTTCTATTTCTAAACTGCTCACCTTCCTCAGATATACATGAATGTCCCATCTTTCATTAGGCTACATTGATCCCTACAGCCATCGTAGCATCCCAGACTTTGATTAAATTCCAAAAGAAGGAGCTTTCTATAAAGTAAATGGAAAAAAAAATACCATCAATTTAAAAAAAAAAGTGCTCAAGGAGCAAGGTAGAAAAAGAGAAATCTCTCTCATGAGAAATAAAATACGTGAGAAATTGCTAGGCAGATTCTAAATCATAGGTGCTAAAAATAACCCATTTACAATTCCTTACAAGATAGGAATGTTAAAAATTTTCATGCTAGTTTCCTCTCACCCTCCTCAAAAAGGGGACCACTTCCACACATTCTTTCTCTCTTGCTTTATATCTATCTAAGGCAGTGATAGCTGAACTGCTATTGCAACATGAGTCCATAGCCCTCAACTTACAAGCACTTGTTTAGTGACCATTCAAAGTTAATATGGCACTGAAAAAAATGACTTTAACCAGTCCTCGCATTTACGACCATCACAGCATCCCCATAGGGATGATCAGATTTTGGATGCTTGGCAACCAGCACATATTTATAATGTTTGCAATGTCCTGGGGCCAAGTGATCGCCATTTGTGACCTTCCCAGCCAGCTTCTGACAAACAAAGGTATATAAATCCAAATAAACCTAAAACCTTAAACAAGCAAAGTCAAGTGGAAAAGCTGGATTCGCTTAACAACTGCATCCAGTGATTCGCTTAGCAAACATGGCATAGAAAGGTTGTAAAATTGGGTATGACTCACTTAACAAGTGCTTTGTTTAGCAATAGAAATTCTGGTCCCAATTGAGGTTGTAAGTCAAAGACTGTCTTTAGTGGTTAGGGATGCCTAAATTGAATTGAACACTCAGTCACCAAAAGTCATTTGGTGGTTTTCATCTGTGGTTTTTTTTCCTTGCTTTCTCTACTTCAAAAGAACATTTAAACTGGAAGAGGCAATTCTATATATGACATCTAAGAAAAGCAGGATATAAACTCAGTTAATAAAGTGAATAAATAAACAACCAGTATTCATTTATTAAATTAATTTTCAAGGGCCCCATGCATTGTTCCAGATTCCAAATATCTTTCAGCATACCAGTGAAATCCTGTGTGTATATTTGGGTTTGGTTATTTATTTATATGTGAAACTTTTAGTGCTCTCTGAACTTGGGTGTTTGCCTACAGACATTATATCACCCAACTAGGTAATATCATCAGTACAAGTCATTTATATCTGTTTGTTAAATTCATTTCCTAGCTTCTATTCAGGAGCCCAAAGTGATAAGCACAGTGCTCCTCCCTGATAACAACCTTGTGAGGTCCCCCAGAGAGCTTTTGTAGCACAGGTTGGACTGAACCTGGTTGCCCCATTCCTAGTCTAGTGTGGGATAATGATAATTCAAATACTGCTTCTTTCTTTAAATCAAGGGTGTCAAACTTGATTTCACTGAGGGCCGCATCAGGGTTGTGTTTAACCTCGGAGGGCTGGGGTGGGTGTAGCCAGGGTGGGCGTGGCCAGCTCGGCGTCACTCATGTTGAGGGCACCTGTGGTGGTCTGAGTGCTCTGCCAGTGAAAACAGGCTCCCAAGCTCCATTTTCAGCTGTGACGGCCTCCTGCAACCCTCTGCCAGTAAAAACAGAGCATGTGGTCCTCCCGAGCTCCGTTTTTGCTAGCAGAAGCATCGTGGGCTGGTGCTTTGCTGTTTCCAGGGTGGGCCCCGGGCCAGCTCTAAACACCCCATGGACCGGATCCAGCCCCTGGGCCTTGAATTTGACACCCCTGCTTTAAATCCTAACTTGACATCCTTGCTGTGGATGTCTTTTTCATTCTTGAAATTCTTAAGAGAAAAGGTGTGGGGTGGTGATGATTTTGAGAACATCAAGACCCTGACAATTACTTCTGAGAAAAAATGGCCATGTGCAGAAGTAAGAGCTGACCTGACCTTTTTTAATCACAAATTGTTGTATATTATCCAAGATTTTAAGAGGTGCCTCCCTCTCCATCTTGACACTTCTGTCAGGAAGAGTCTTCTGAACAGTGACCTTTCCAAGCCTTGCAGCTTCTTGCTTCAGTGATTCTCTGTCACTATTACAAAACCAAGAGGAGAAAATAAAGCATACAACAGCCTTCCCTCCCCCACATTCCTCCCTTAAAGCCTTCCCCCACCCACCCCCATCTCAAATGCTTGTCAGTCTCATCTGACAGACAGGAATATTCTAAACTGGGTGAAAGAAAAAAAGACAAATATAGTTGAGAAAGAAAGTACTATTAGAGATTCAGTGGAGCAACCTTTTTTTTTTATCTTAGACTAGGGGAAAAAATAATCTATGAAAGCCAGAACAGAATTAAGAGAAATCTATTGTTATAGATTTCAAAGTTGTCAAAAGCCTCTAAATTTGGAATGCTATAGTTCCAGTGATCAAAATAAATTGGCAACAGTTTTTTACTATCTAGTTTTAATATTTTGCACATTAATCCTGTGCTTATTGCTTCGGAATTCATTAGATCCAGTAAAAGTAAATTCCTATTGAGACTTGATTAACTTTTCAAAGTCTGTAGGCTTTATTTGCTTGTATCTAAAACAGTGATTTGAATTATGTCTGGGCCATACCTAATACGCTATTTTACACTTTTGCCACTAACTTTCCACTTTCCTCATTCCAGTTCAAGCAATCAGCTAAATCTCCTCCAGCTAAACCTGACTTTGTTTGACCTCCATACTAAAATTTAGCTCTCAGTAAAGCAGTCCAATTCTCTTGAGTTCTACTACTTACATTTCTTATAAATTTTATCCAGAAAGACTTTTTTAAAACGGAAGTTCAATCAATCTTGTGATCCTCTATCTTCATAGTAAAATTGTACAGTTCACTGCAATCTGATGTTTCTTCACAGGACTATGGTCAAGTCAGGTTAGTTACTATTGTCATTGTCCTCTTGGTTGGTTTTAAGCAAAATCTGTTAGAGAACAATATTTGAAATAGAGCACCATGAGTAAATGTTGAGATAACACTAACAGAATAAACTTGACAAAAAATAACTTCTTACAGGTAAAAATAGTGGATGTCAGCAAGAAGTCTTCAAGGACAAGTAAGCAGAGTGAAAGCAAGCAAATATGCAGAAAACTAAATCTCCAGCATCTCAGAGGCAGAGAAGGAAAGCAAGCCAATAGAGAAAATGAAGTAACAAGCAAGAGGAGGGAGAGGTACTAAAAAAGAAAGACGAAGCAAGCAAGAGAGGGAAAGAAATAGGTAGAAGAAAGATTGAGAGAATGTGCAAAACAAATGTCAGGGGAAACACTTACCAAATAATCTTCCATGTTCTCTTTTGCTTGCATTCAGAAGCAACTGAACAACCAATCAATCTTAATATACATGTTTGTTAGAATGCCACATTTGATAGAAAATACACCAACCCCAGCAGCAAGACATGATTCAGAAGGTCAGGACACCGCACAATAAGGTAGGAAGTGTAGCAGGATATCAGGCAACCCAGACTTTCCACTTCATGTTAATCCTTCTTCTGACTTGGCATTCATGCCCCCTCTTGCCTATTCCCATACTTTTGATTATCTCATCTGAAAAAGTATACTGTTTATGTGCTTGGTTTTACTAACTGGGGAACATTCTCCTCCAAGGATATTGTTCTCCAGATATTTAGAGGCAACTTAGCTTGGCTCAGAAACCATTTTTTGTTAGTTTTTGTAAATGAGGCGGTCCTTTGAATTGTAATCATTTTTTGATTGTCTAAAATGGAAGGATGAGGTTATGTGCTACCCATACCCTAAAATGGTCTCTGCCCATGTATGCATATACAAGAATTAAGCTTCTGTAGCTACATGTGACTATCATTAGAAAGAAAACATGGAAAGGATTGAAACATTTATTAACTGCTGTCTCAGTACCAAATCCAACATCACAATGAGTACTTAGGGAATCTGTTAGAAGTCACAAATATGTCACAATATTATCACAGAAATGATATAATTTGCCTTGGTTGTGTCATGACATCATAATGGGAATAAAATACAGTAAGTAATCGACATCAGGGGTGGGTTCTAATCAGCTTTACTACCGGTTCTCTTTGTGCACACACTGTGCGTGATCGCCTCTTCGGTCGCGCGCTTTGCGCAAGTGTGTTACAAATCTGCCCAGCTGAGGTGTGGCAATCCGCTCTGCTGCACCTCAGCTGGGCAAAAAAGAAGAAATATAAGATCGGAATAACGCGGGGGGCGGGCGGGAGGACCCAGCTCCCGAAGAAAGAGAACCGATTCGGTGATGTAATAGCGTCACTGCTACCGGCTTGGCCGAACCGGGCTGAACCGGGAGCAACCCACCACTGATCAACATCCTTTATACATGAAATCCCCTGTGGATGCCTACATTACAGATTTCTTCAGGTTTTCTGACCTACCTGTCAGCCTCCGCTTTTTCTGCTTTGGCTGCCATAGTAACGGGAGGGGGGAGAGCAGGTAGCATCCAGGTGTGGGGGAAGTGTGCTGGAGGAAAACAAAACCAATAGTTAAGCCACCGGACTGTATATTTGAAGCTGCCATCGGGCCAACGGTCATGACATTCCTGATTGATGATGCTGCCAGACGTGTGCTTCCACCTGGGAGACCTTTGGATTGGATGATTTACGGTGGGCAGTGGGAGGGGATGCTTTCTATATGCAATTTTCGTGCGTATTGCCTTAGATTCTGCTTTCCTTTGGTTGCGTTCACTTCATCTTCTAGTAAAAGTATCTTTTTCTATAAACAGTGGAGTTTGGGTCATTCTTTCCTGGACTTTGAAGGAAACACACCTGACATTAAGCAGAATCTCAGCTCCCACCATCCCGGATAAACACTGAGGGGGCTGAACCCAAGATATGTCTGACCAAGAGAATGAAGGAGACCAGATGGGAGCTGCTGGCTCTACTATAACTTCACTTCAAGTGGAGAAGGAAGCTGCAGAATGGATGGAAAAAATTCGGCTGAGAAAGGAGCCAGAGGAAGCTAGATGGTCGAGGGGAGTAGGAAGGTTGCCGGACCTGGGGAGGACCCCCCAAGGAGTAACCAGCTCCAGACATTGTAAGGGAGAGGTGGTGTGGCTGCAAGAGCAAAAGGAGAGCCTCATGATTGCTCAGGTGATGCAACTCGTCCACAATGCCGAGGAAAGCCAGAAACACCATGAGTCTTATGTATTCCCTGTGGGGAAGGGAGGAGACTACCCCAGACTGGATCCAGAAGAGACAGCCTGTGGGGGAGAGGAAGAGGAAGCTGGGGAAGAAACATCTCAGGCTTCTGGAGCTCAAGCGAGGAAGGCAGCAGCCCAGAGACCCCCAGCCTTGCAGGCCCCACCCCACAGACGTAAAAAGCCAAAAATTCCCCCCCAACCGGAAAATATGATGGGAACCCAAAGACCTTGAGGCTTTTCTTGACCCAAGTGTGGAACCACATGCAGGACTGGGGAGAGGATTACTTATCAGATGCGGCACAAGTGAGATGCGTCACAAATGTCTTAGAGGGAGTAGCAGTTGAATGGATGGTGGTCGTCCACAATAATAACTCTCCCTTGCTGAGGAATTACAACCTGTTCATGGGGGCTCTTAGGAGGCGGTTTGAAGACCACCTAGCTGAGCGGAAAGCGAGACTCAGAATGAAGGGTATCCAGCAAGGCTGGAGATCGGTGGCAGAATACACCCAAGAATTTCGCGAACTGGCACCCTACATGACAGGGTGGTCAGAAGTGGCCCTACTGGAGAGTTTCAAGGATGGACTGAATGAAGACATATACAAAGACTGTAGAGCATGGGGGGTCCCCGAAGACTTGCAGAGTTGGTACGTAGTAGCTGAGGATGTGGAAATCGAGCTGGCCTGAAGCCGACTCCAAGGGGGCCATGCAGGGGACCTGTCATCCCCCTTCTATGGCAAAGGAGCACCAAAGGTGGGCACGGGGAGAGCAGAATTCAAACCAAAATCGAAGCCCTTCACGTGTTTCAAATGTGGAAAGGAAGGCTGAATGTTTCTCCAAGCCAGTGCCAAAATCTACCGGCTCGGGACCAAAGAAGGCTGACAAAGCACCCGCAAAAGCTCGCGAAACCACCCTGAAAGGAGAAGTCGTTGAGTTCGCTCCCTGAAACCAGGGTGAGTTGGGAACTCCGACCACCATGGACGACAGCAGGACGGACTCTGACTCTGATGATCTGGTGACTCACACTGAGGGCCCCATGCTCATCCCCATAGAAATAAGGGTGCCGTCCACAGGGGCACATGCGCAGATGTTAGCCCTATTAGACTCTGGGTGCACCAGGTGCATAATCTGTCTGAAAGTGGTGGAGAAAATGGGCCTGAGGCTAAAAACGTTAAAAAGGCCCATTGCGTTCTGTCAGTTGGATGGATCGATTGCAGGAGGGGGCCCAGCCAGCTTTGTGACCGAACCCATTAAAATGCAATTGGGGGGTCACGTAGAGACCCTCAGGTTTATTGTGGCCCCTAGCATGGAACGACCCCTCATACTTGGACTGCCCTGGCTCTGTAGATAGAACCTACGGGTTAACTGGAAAATGGGGGGTTTGCGCATTCGCACAAACCGAGACTAGAGAGGGAAGAAAACCCCCTGGAGGACAGAGTACAACATAAAAGGACGGAAGTGGCAATAGGCCACATCGAAGGGAAAGAAAAGATTCCAAAGGAGTATTGGGATCTCTGAGAAGTTTTTAGTGACAAGGCCTCGGATGTGTTACTCACCCACAGAGCTATGGACTGTACCATTGAAATACTCCCCGGGGTGAAGCTCCCTAAGCCAAAGATCTACCCCATGTCCCCTCGAGAACTAGGGGAATTGCGAAACTTCATTGATAAAAACCTAGAACGGGGTTTTATCCAACCAGCCAAACCAAGGGTGGCGGCACCTGTAATGTTCCAAGAAAAGAAAGATGGCTCCTTCCTTTGGTAGTTGATTATAGGAATATCAACGCTATTTGCATGGAAAACGTTTACTCCCTGCCGCTCATGAAGGACATGCTAGCACATTTAGGAAAGGGGAAAATTTTCACCAAACTGGACTTACGAGAGGCATACTACAGAGTGAGAATTAAGGAGGGGGATGAATGGAAAACCATGTTTAACTGCCCACTGGGATGTTTCCAGTTTCGAGTGCTCCCTTTTGGATAGCAGGAGCCCTGCTGTGTTCATGCAATTGATCAACGAAGTACTGCATGAGTACCTGTATAAGGGGATACTAGTTTACTTGGATGACATTCTTATCTACTCTGAGAGCATGGACGACCATGTGAAATTGGTGCGAACTGTCCTGAAAAAACTCAGGGCTGCTGAACTATATGCCAAGCTCTCAAAATGCGAGTTCCACCAAAGCAAAATTGACTATCTTGGATATCGCATATCACATGAGGGAATAGAGATGGTCCCTGGAAAAGTTCAGGCAGTATTGGAATGGGCCGCGCCACGCACCCGCAAACAACTACAAAGTTTCCTCGGATTTGCTGACTTGTATAGACAGTTTATCCCCGCATTCACCAAAATCGTGCTGCCAATAACAAATCTTCTGAAAACAAAAGGTGAAGTAAGATGAAAGCCCTCACAAGCCCTTGAATGGACTATGGACTGTCAGGAAGCATTCAAAAAGTTGAAATGGTTGTTTGCTGCTGAACTAGTCGTCAAACATCCAGACATGGAAGAGCCTTTTGTAGTACAGGCAGACGTGAGTGACGTGGCAGTAGGAGCAGTACTTCTGCAGAAGAATGCAGAAGGGAAATTACAACCCTGTGCCTATACGTCCTGCAAATTGTCAGAGACCGAAAGGAGATGGGCCATATGGGAGAAGGAAGCTTTTGCAGTACGATGGGCATTGTTAACGTGGAGACAATTTCTTGAAGCAGCTAAGCATCCTTTTGAAGTTTGGACTGACCACAAAAACTTGGAGGCTTTGAAAACACCGCATAAGCTGTCACCAAAGCAAGCTCGCTGGGCTCAACACTTCAACCATTTTAATTTCACTTTACGTTACCTTCCTGGTGGAAAGAACTTCATGGCGGATGCACTTTCCAGATTGCCTCAATACAACGGTACCAAGGAGGAACTGGTTCAGCCTATCATACCTGTGACACAACTAGCAGTGCCAGTAACTACCAGAGCACAGACGAGGGACGATCCAGCCCTCTCGAGCGATTTGCTTCAGAAACTACAAGAAGTTCTAAAGACTGACGAGTGGTTTCGAACCCACTTGAATGAATGTACACTCCGTGATGGACTAGCTTGGACTAGGACCAAATTGTATGTTCCGGCCAGTTTAAGGGTAGCGGTGTTGCAGCACGCTCATGATGCCAAGACGGCGGGACACTTTGGATTTGTTAAAACTCTACATCTCATTAAAAGACAATTCTGGTGGCCTGCACTCAAAAAGGACATAGAGGCATATGTAGCTAGCTGTCCGGTGTGTGCCTCAGCTAAGAGACCTCCGGGGAAGCCACCTGGTTTACTTCAGAGTGCGGAAAGGCCAAATACTCCTTGGAAAGAGATATCCATGAATTTTATTGTACACCTGCCAGAGAGTGGGGGGTGCACGGTCATTTGGGCAGTAACGGATTTGTTTTCCAAACAAGTGCATTTCATTCCATGTTCTAAAATCCCTTCAACTAAAACGCTTGCAAAATTGTTTATTCAACATGTCTATTGATTACATGGGGCTCCAAAATGTATAATCTCGGACAGGGGTGTGCAATTTACCTCCAATTTTTGGAAGGAGTTTTTAGGGTTAATAGGCTCCGCCCAGGGATTAAGCTCCGCCCACCACCCCCAGACAAATGGGGCTTGTGAGAGAACCAATGCCATGTTAGAACAATACCTAAGATGTTACATAAATTACCAGCAAGATAACTGGGTGGACTTATTGCCATTTGTGGAGGTGGCGTATAATAACTCCATACATAGCAGCACCGGTTTCACTCCATTTAAGGTGGCCTCTGGCCAAGAGTTTGTGCCAATCCTAGAGCTACCACAGAATAACTCACAGAACCCCTCTTTAATTGAGTGGATCGAACAACTACGGGGTACTTGGGCAGTAACTCGAAAAGCTTTAGATGACGCACACCGAGCACATAAAGCCCAAGCTGACAAAAAGAGGTGCCTGGCACACGTTTACAAAGTGGGTGATATGATTTATCTTTCCACCAAATATTTACAGACCTCCCAGAAATCAAAAAAGCTCAGACCAAAGTATGTGGAGCCTTTCCCAATCACTAGACTCATCAACCCAGTCACAGTTGAATTGGAATTGCCAACAAATTTGAGACGAATCCACCCTGTGTTTCATGTTAGCTTGCTAAAACCGGAACATTGGCCCGCCTTGCGTCCGAACCAGGACTCTCCTCCAGTCCCCATACTGATAGAAGGGGACCAACATTTCGAAGTTAAGGATTTCCGGTGGCTCCACGGACGTCAAGGACAGTTTCCATTGACCGCCAGCCACCTGATCTGTAAAAACCGCCCTGAAAGCGCTAAACTGCTGTCCGGCGGTTTGAAAAAACTCTCCTTCGGGCAAAGAAGGAGAGGAGAGTCGGAGGGGGCGGGTAGAGCTCCCCAAAAGTCCCTGGATTAATTCCAGGGACTTGGAGGGTGAGAGCTCCCCAGTTTACCCCTCCCATCGCTCCGGATCGCTGGTGCCTCTGTTAATCAGAGCTAGACGTCTGCGTCCAATTCTGCCGGCAAACAGTGAGTTTAAATGATTTTCAACAAAGCAGACAGAGCGGAAGCAAGAGTGCAAGCTTTTTAAAAGAAACAGAACTTAACTCCGTGAATACATTGTTGCAAACGGAGCTTTCCTGAGCTGGAGGCTGGAGAGGAAGCCTTTGCTGTGGGCGGAAGGGAAAGTGAAAGTTAAAGGGAAATTGCTTGTTAAGAGCCCTCTGCCTGAAGAGAAAATTGCTGGGGACTGAGTATAGTTTGAAGAGAGGACTGTTTATTTTGAAAAAACTCTGAAATACACTTTGTAAGACTGTTTATAATACTTTGTGGCTGTAAAAGGAAAAAACTCTTTTAAAAATAAAATGGCTGCTAAACAACTAAAGCCACCAACCTCTAAAGGGGGAGGAGGTTCCCCTGTAGTGACTCAAAAACAACAACTTCCGGCTGATACACAGTCACAAGACCTTAAAGAATTTATAATGGGTGCCCTGAACAATCAGGCAGAAATAATGAAAGAATTTTCAGAGGAGTTAAAGAAAATTAAAGATGTGGTGGAGGAAAAACATGATGCAATAAGAGATGACATTGTTTTTGCAGTTTCAGGACTGGCTAATCATATGTTAAAGATTGAGGAGAGAGTACAGGAAATTGATGATGCTAATTTGGAGCTTGCAACTAAATTAGGAGAGGTTATGATACAAACAGAGAAAGTGGATGACGAAATGGTTATGTTACAATACAGATCAATGGAATTTGCCCTGAGGCTGAGAGGTTTGAAAGAAAAGAGTGGTGAAAATTTAAAAGATGTTTGTTCCAATGCTTTAGCAGAGTTGATTTTAGAAAGGCCAGAAGATGTGGCAATTCAAATGGACAAAATCTATAGGGTTAACTCCTGGCTGGCAAAACAAAAGCAGCTACCAAGAGATGTGGTGATTTATTTCACAACAAGGAGAATTAGAAATGACATTCTGCAAGCTTCTTATAGAAACAAGATTAAAGTGGATGGACAAGAGCTGGTGGTCCTGAAAGTGCTTCCTCCTAAAATGTTAAGAGATAGAAAGCAGTTTGGTTTTTTGGTGAATGAACTAAGAAACCAGCAGCTCCAGTACAGATGGGATGTCCCATTTGGGATAATAGTGACATATGCTGGGCAAAGACATCACCTAAACACAGTTGGAAAGGCAAAAGATTTTTATGCCAATGTTTTAAAGGCTGGAAGGCCACCCTCACCAGGGGGTGCTAGAAAGCAATTGGAAATGATACAACAAGAGAAAGATGGAGGTCAACCACAAACCTATGCTCAAGCTTTAGCTGGAGGAGCTAATTTGGAAGAAGATTTATTGTTGACTGGGGGTCCACCACCAACCCTTGAGCCATTAAAGATGATAGAGTTGCCAAAAGATCAATTTCTGACAAGAGCCACTTACAAACAACATCTGGCACGACAGCCTCAAGATTCAACCCAACAAGTCCAAAAAACACAAGCAGTGGGAGGAGCTAGGCCAAAGTCTAAAATGGCGGAGGCGGTTCAGCTGATGCTCTCAAAGCTTGGAGGGCCCAGAGATGGCAAATAAATTTCTATCTTGGAATGTCAACGGTTTAAATTCTCCACAAAAAAGAAAGAAAACATTTCACTACTTGAAGCAATTTCAGAATGATGTTATTTGTTTGCAAGAGACGCATATTAAATTCTCAGGTCAAAAGTACTTGATAAATTTGAAATTAGGTACACATTTTGTGGCATCAGCACCAGAGAAGAAAAATGGCCTAGTTATATATGTTAAAAGAGGCTTATTGGCCAATTTTATTGAGGCTGATACTCAAGGTAGATATATTGCAATTGAATTAATGACACAGAATGGGAAGCTGCTTGTAATTGGAGTATATGCACCTAATCAACAACAAGACAAATTTTATAAATTTTTACATACTAAAATACTACAATTGGACTATAGATCTTTACTTCTAATGGGTGATTGGAATGGGGTAATAAATACCCAGAAAGATAAAAAAAGTCTTTCCAAGATACCCATGCGTGCTAAGTTGCCTAAATCTTTTTTTGATATTTTGGAGGATATGGAGCTTAGAGACATTTGGAGAGAAAGGAACATATTGGAAAGTGATTTTACTTTTTTCCCCGATAGGCATCAATCTTTTTCTAGGATTGATTTCATATTAACCACAAATGATCTTTTTTCTAGGGTGAAGAATACGAAGATATGTCCAAGAACTCTAACTGATCATAGCCCAGTTTGGGTGGAATTAGAGCAGGAAAGAGGGGAAAGGAGGTCTTGGAGGTTAAATGAGAATTTATTTAGATATGAAGATAACTTGAGTGAACTTAAAAAACAAATGAAAGAATTTTTTGTTAACAATATGAATAAAGGAACCTCGATGGAGATGGTATGGGATGTGAGTAAGGCATATATGAGAGGAACATTAATTTTTTTGAACAATAAATATAGACTAAAACAACAAAACAGACGGAAAGAGATAGAGGAGGAAATTAAAAAGAAAGAACAATTGCTTATAATTAACCCGGGAGATAAAAAAGCAAAAGATATGATTAATATTTTAAGAGAGCAATTTAATATGTTAATGGATGGGCAAGTAGCAACCAGTATACAATATGCCAGACATAATACATTTTGTAATGCTAATAAACCTGGGAGATGGTTGGCTTACACGATGAGAAAAAAACAAAAATCACGTGTTATAGACAAGTTAGAATTCAGAGGTAAAGAGATTTACCAACAGAATTTAATAAAAAAGGCTTTTTTGGAGTTCTATACAAAGTTATATGCTAAAGATGCAATTCAAGATGTTGATATTGATAGATATTTAAAGATGGATATTCCTGAATTAACGCTGGAACAGAGAGAGAGATTGAATCAGCCAATAACTTCCGAGGAAATTGTTGGGGTAATTAAACAATTAAAAATAGGTAAGGCTCCGGGAACAGATGGACTAACAGCTGTTTATTATAAACATTTACAATCTGAAATGCTAGAACCACTCAAAATCTTATTTAATAAAATACAGGTAGGAGGAGGAGTACCACCTTCCTGGAAAACAGCCTTTGTCTCACTAATTCCAAAGGAGGATCAAAATTCCATCAAACCTGAGAATTTTAGGCCAATTTCACTTTTGAATACTGATTACAAGATTTTTGCTAAGATACTAGCTAATAGATTAATGCCAGTTATGCAACAAATAATTCATAATGACCAATCAGGGTTTATAAAAGGGAGACAAATGAAATATAATGTTAGACAAATCGTAAACTTACTGGAATATTTGGAAAAAAATAATCAAGTCCCTGCAGTGTTTATATTTTTGGATGCAGAGAAGGCATTTGATCGCTTGAACTGGCAATTTTTGTTTAAAATAATAGAGAAAATGCATTTTGGGGAATATTTTACACAATCAATTAGAGCGATATACCAGCAGCAAACAGCACAAATTATAGTCAATGGAGGTTTAACAGAGGTTTTTAGAATTGAGAAAGGAACAAGGCAGGGGTGTCCTCTGTCTCCATTGTTGTTTATCTTGACTTTGGAAGTGCTATTGAATAAGATACGTGACTCAGAAAAACTGAAGGGTATTGTAATTAGACATCAAGATTATAGATTAAGAGCATTTGCAGATGATTTGGTTGTTACCTTATCCCAACCTAGAGTCGGCTCCATATATATTGGATATAATTGATCAATACGGGAAGGTATCAGGATTTAAAGTTAATTCACATAAGACAAAGATGATAATTAAAAATATGTCTATACTTGAAAGAGATAAACTAACAAGAATAACAGATTTTGAAATAGTTAAAAAGGTTAAATATTTAGGAGTGTATATAGCAGCTTCAAATACAAAATTATATAAAAATAACTATGAGGTTCTTTGGCAGAAGGTACAGAAGGATATGGAGAACTGGAAAAAATTACAGTTGTCTTTATTGGGAAGAATTGCAGCAATTAAAATGAATGTGTTACCTAGATTTTTATTTTTGTTCCAAATGATACCTGTGCTTAAGAAAGATGAAAATCTGAGAGAATGGCAGAAAGGTGTTAATGCTTTCATTTGGGCTGGGAAAAAAACCAGAATAAAAATGAAAATTATACAAGATACACGTGAAAGAGGGGGTCTCAAAATGCCTAATTTAAGATTATATTATGAAGCAGCGGTTTTATCACAAATTAGTGATTGGTTTAACCTAACTGAGGGGAGAATTTTGAATTTAGAAGGTTATGATTTGTTATATGGATGGCATGCCTATTTGTTATATGACAAAAAGGTGGATAAAGTATTTAAGGCTCATATACTTAGAAATGCTTTGTTGGGGGTTTGGAAAAAATATCAATATAAGTTAAATTATAAGATACCTGTAAGGGCAAATCCTAGACATGCAATAGAAAATATAAGTATAGAACAAAAACAGGTGATTACCTATAAAGAGCTTCTTATTATGGAAAGGGGAGTAATGTATCTGAAAACTTTAGATACATTGAGAGAAGAAGGTATAATTTATACATGGTTTCAGTACGGTCAACTCCAAGCTAGATGGAAGGAAGATCAAAAAACTGGCTTTGTGCAAAATGAGGAGAATTTGGTAAAACAAATTAGAGATCAAAAACAAATGCATATTAAAAGAATTATGCATATTGTATAATGCTTTATTGGAAATAGACTCTGAGACGGAACTGGTTAAAGACTGTATGATTAAATGGGCACAAAACTTTCAAGAGCCAGTAATGATGGAGACTTGGGAAAAGATTTGGATTAGAAATGTGAAATTTACACTAGCACAAAATTTAAGAGAAAACTTTTATAAAATGTTTTATAGCTGGCATTTAGATCCCAAAAAATTATCATGTATGTATCCTAATGTGCAAGCTAAATGTTGGAGATGTGACTGTGATGATGCAACTTATTATCATATATGGTGGACTTGTAGAAAAATCAAAGCATTTTGGATAAAGATTTGGTGGGTGATGCAGAATATTCTTTAAAAAAGACTGAAATTTACTCCACAGTTGTTCTTATTGGGAATAACTACGGACTGTACAGTTGCAGAGACTAAACTGATTTTGAACTTGATAACAGCAGCAAGATTGTTGGTAGCACAACATTGGAAGAAGGACTTTTTGCCTACTATCAATGACTGGATATTGAAAGTAACTAATTTAGCTGAAATGGCTAAAATTTTAGCATATTTGAAGGATCACACACAAGAAAGGTATATACAGGACTGGAGAAGATGGATTGATTATATACAAAATAAGTATCAGACCAAAAAATATCAAATAGCTTATGAATGATTTCTTTTATCTGTATAAGCGCTATATAAGTGATATTAGAAGTTTTATATCTAAGAAGCAGGATTTTAACTATGGGGGGTTAAGAATTTTTGTTAGGGGGTGTTAGTTTAATGATTGGTTAAGCAATTTAGTTTATTGTTAAAAGTCAATAGAAATACCTTGTGTTCTGCTCTGGGAAGTCGGGGAGGGGGAGGGGGGTTGGGTGGGAGGGTTGTGGGGAAATTGTGTTTGTTTTAAAACTTTTTCAATAAAAAAAACATTTCGAAGTTAAGGAAATCTTGGATTCTAGGAAGCATCACGGTAAAGTGCAGTATTTGGTGGCTTGGAAGCATTTCCCATTATCTCAAGCTGAATGGGTGAATAAACGTGATGTCCGGGCACCAAAGAAAATTCAGTTGTTTCACACCAAATATCCTGATTAAACCCTAATTTCTGTGTTGTGTTGTTTTCTCTTTCCCTATTTAGGATTAACATCTCTTCTGCAGAGGGCCGAATGTCAGCCTCCGCTTTTTCTGCTTTGGCTGCCATAGTAATGGGAGAGGGGAGAGCAGGTAGCATGTGGTGGGGAAGCATGCTGGAGGAAAACAAAACCGATAGTTAAGCCACCGGACTGTATCTTTGAAGTTGCCGTCGGGCCAACGGTCGTGGAATTCCTGATTGATGATGCTGCCAGACGTGTGCTTCCACCTGACCCCTGGGAGACCTTTGGATTGGATGATTTACGGTGGACAGTGGGAGGGGATGCTTTCTATATGCAATTTTCGCGCGTATTGCCTTAGATTCTGCTTTCCTTTGGTTGCGTTCACTTCATCTTCTAGTAAAAGTACCTTTCTCTATAAACAATGGAGTTTGAGTCATTCATTCCTGGACTTTGAAGGAAGCACACCTACACAGGTGAATTCATAAGACTGTTTTACTGTTTTAAAAGGAAAACCCTAAATGGAAAGTCAATATGCTGCAAAGTTTTTTAATTTGCAAGAATGTCTTTGGGGTTTACATAAAACAGTAGAAGCATTTTTAGAAACTAGATAATGGGACGAAGGTGCAATTCATCACTTTGTTTGGAGGTATGCCAATCTAACCAGAAAAAAAAAATCAAAGGCAAACTATGCAATGTAATCGTACATGAGAATAATCTTGAGGATCGAGGGGAAAATATGCTGCCTAGGAAACGATCAGATATAAGGGGGAGCAGCCCGTAACTATATAATGGGAAAAGAAGAACTTGGAAAGGATCCACCCTAACTTATCAGGAAGTAAAAAGAGATGGTATGAGAATTGTACTTTCAGACTTGCAAGATTTTGTTAGTTTGTCTTACTATGAAGTAGAATTAGCTCATCTGGTCATGATTCTTGCCTGGTCTACTTGGGAGACTGAGATCAATATGTGATTCCAGGACATGGGCTAAGACTAAGGTGACCAGATTTTAACATTGGTAAAGAGGGACATTGTGGGCGTGGCTTATTTTGTGGGCGTGGCTAGCTGGTCATGTGACTGGGTGGGCGTGGCTAGCTGGTCATGTGACTGGGTGGGTGTGGCTAGCTGGTCATGTGACCGGGTGGCCATGGCTATGCGTATAGGGTAAGGTGAACAGATTTTAACATTGGTAAGAAGGACACCATTGTGGGCGTGACTTATTGTGTGGGCGTGGCTTGGAGGCCATGTGACTGGGTGGGCGTGGCTAGCTGGTCATGTGACCGGGTGGCCATGGCTGTGTGTATAGGGACTACTCAGAGGGCTGAAAAGTCATTTCTGACAGGTCCTCACACTTTTGACTGGTCCTCACACTTATGACCATCCTCACATTTATGCCCGTGCAGTATTCTTAACAACCATGTCACTCATTTCACAACTGCTTCTCTTCACCATGGTGACAAGATAGGGCAAAAACGTAAAATGTGAGGACAGTCATAAATTCGAGGACTGGTCAAAAGTGTGAGGACCAGTCAAAAATAACTTTTTCAGCCCTCTGAGTAGTCCATATGCATTAAAGGATACAGCAATAGAGAGGGATGAAGGAATGGAAATTAGAGTAGGAGTGAGGGTAAGAGAGGGAGGAAGAGAGGAGGAGAAGGAGAAAGGAAGAGGAAGTAGGGAGGAGAAAAAGAGGGTGGGGGGAAGAGAAAGTAAGAAGGAAAGAAAAGAGAGTGGTGGTAGGTTTGAGGAGAAAGATTGCTGTACAATAAAAAAGATGAAAGGGAAGAAAGCCAACCCCAAGCAAATATAAAGATATTAAGATAAAGAATGAATTGTTAAACTTTAAAGAATAAAAGAGAACAAATATGAATAAATAGCAATAATTAGAAACACACATACAAACATGCAATGTATTTTCTTTGAACAGAATATTTGGCTGGTTCACAAATTTAAACAGCGTTTAGTCATTTCAATTAAATTTACAATTTCTATATTTCCTTTTTGCCATATTTATTCCTCATCTATTTTTTTAAAAAAACAATATTACCCTTTATCCTCATCTCTAATCTTAATCAAATTCAATTTTTCCCTTCTATTCTATATTATACCCCTTCCCATTGTCATCTATTTTTATATCCATCCTCACATTGGTTAATTATGTAATTATGTAATACAGTTGTTTAATACAAATTCAACATTTTAATATAAATCAATTAGTTATATAACTATCTTTTTTGTATATTAATCAATATGAACATGAATATTCCAATTATTTCCATGCAATCCAATTTCTTACAAATCAATTAATTATATTTACCAATAATAATAAACCAAATAATTTCCCCCATATATTCCTCCAAACCACAACTTAACCATTTCTGCTTTCAACACAATATACAATTATTAATAGTATCTCAATTATTACAATTCCCTAGTTAAATAGAGCTTTTTTTCTTTTGTGTTTTAAAATCTTGAACTCTCCTCTTTTGCCCAAAATTTCCCATTGTTTGCAGTTTTGTACCTACCTTTTTTGGTGAGGAAAAAGAAAAAGAAAAAGAAAGAAATCTCTCTCTGCCTCATTTTGTCATGTTGCAAGTTTAGTTTCGCTTTCGCCTTTGTTTTCAGTATAGCTGGGGGGGGGGGGAAATCTGCTCCAGGAACTTTTTGCAGCTTTTTGCAGCTAATTAACCTAGCGGAAGCTGTTAACAGGGGCTGTTTTTTCTATTTTTGCAGGCATGGGTCTATTCATTTTTTTTTTAACACTGATCAGCTGTAGGTCGGCCCTTTGAAGCCCTGCGGCAAGAGTTTAAAGAGTTTTTTTCCCTCTAGCCATCAGCGGGGATTCAGGAGGCAGAATGAAAAATCGGGACTTTTTTAAAACGCCGCGGGATGCGGGACAAATTGCTCAAAAGCGGGACTGTCCCGCCAAAAGCGGGACGTCTGGTCACCTTAGCTAAGACTGTATGATTTGACATTGCTGCTATCATTTGTTGAGGATCTGTGAATGAATGAAGAAAATAGGTTTCTGATCCTGCAGTGGGAGGGAGATGGTTCTTAGGAAGCTTCTCCTTTCCCAAATGAAGTATCATGCCTGCCTCTAATTTTTTTGTTCAGTTTCTTTGAAGAAGGGAGAGGACACTCGCTCGCTTTGAAGAAGCGAGTGAGAAGCTCGTAAAGCAAGAGCCTTCAGAGGATGGATGGGTGTCATCCATTTCAAGAGCCAAAGTCATATAAGGAAAGGGGGTGAGTGGAAAACTTTTACTGACACAACATCCATCTGCATATAATAGAAAGGCTACACCAAATTTGTTATCAAGGTTTAATAATTCTGCTTTCGGGAAATAGTCCTTGAATTTATAAAATATATCTACCATCCTTGGAAATTATTTTCTTGCACTAGCTGAGCCAAGTAATCTGGCAGAAGCAACTTTCCATTTCTAAGCAGAAGAAGCTGTACATTGGGGCAATTTTGCTTAAGAACATGAAATCATTTCCCCCACATAATATGGGGCACAAAGGGAAGAACCGACTGCAGAAAGGAGATGGTGCTTGCTTCTTTACCTCCATGCTGATGCTTAATTGGAACTGTATCTGAGGTTATCTTCAGCCTGTCATATTGATATTGATCTGGCAAAAGCCAGCCCTTCCTCACTTATGTTGTGATTATTCTGCACCATAAGAACAAGGCACACTGCACATGCTCAAGAGCATCCAAATGGAAATCCCAAAATTCAGCCAAGGGGGATTCTGACTTTAGCAATTTGTAATGAAGGACTATGATCTTGTGCTTCTCAAATTTATTGCACAGTATGTTCTGCTTAATTCAGTGACTTGCACAGGCCCTAAGCAACATCTGTCAAGCTCAGGGAAATTTCCCATTGAAAGCCTTTACCTCCCTCAAGACATTATTCACTTTCACTTTCTTGCCTATCGACTTGAGAAGCTGCCACCGTGACAGACCATAAAGGATATTTCTTACCTTACCTTCCAAAATGCCAACACACCACTTCTGTATCCTCAATGTCTTTTTTTACCCCTTTATTACTTTAAGCCTTCTGAACAGTGCCCAGGAATCTTTGCTCTTGCTTTGAACGAAAAGACAGATTTGTATCAAGCCTAAAAAAGTAACAAGAAGTTTCCCTTCCTGGCTTGTTGTGTGTTTAATAATTGCTGATCCATATGACTGCGAATGAAGTTTTTAAAGAGTGCTCCGTGCTGGAAGTTAATAACAGGCTGATTAAAAATTAATTGTTCTCTCTTGGAGAACACAACAAATAAATGAACAAACATGAACCAATGGGTTTCAAAGATGCAGAAAAGAAGGGAATTGATTTATGCAACTCGGCATACACCACTACATATTAATTGAGGCTGCCTGAATTCATTTTTGTTTATTATTTATCAACTGGATTAAGCTCCAGAGGTGGCTGCAGCATGAGATACAGTGAATTTGGGTGTCATTTATGGGAGCAAAGTAGGAGAAAAGCAGGATGGGACCTATTGCCATTAAATGAAAGGGGATGATCATGCTAGAACAGATCTTGGCGTTTTACTACCATCGAGCCACATTCGTTCCTTTGGTTGACCCACATGAGGTCAATCAGAAATTAGAAATAAAATGTAATTAAGTGTATGCTATGTATACAATACAACTGCATTGCTTTTATTTTGAAGGCAACTGCATTTTTTATTTTTTACATACATTTTGCATGTGTGCATGCCACTGCATCTTCACATTAATGTGTTGATCCTTTTGGTTCAAGCCTCCAAAGAGTCCCAGTTTCTCATGTGGCCCCTTGGAAAAATCAATTGCCCATGCCTATGGTAAAGCATCC
This sequence comes from Arizona elegans, assembly GCA_022577455.1. NCBI lineage: Eukaryota > Metazoa > Chordata > Lepidosauria > Squamata > Colubridae > Arizona > Arizona elegans. The sequence continues at coordinate 110,279,752 of JAKOOJ010000004.1, read as the reverse complement.
TTATGTTAAACAATCCCCTCTTCTTTATTGTCAGTAATAGAAGATGCTTCTTCCCAGGCGAATTACTTCCCTGAAATTCTGAATGCAAGAACCATTTGAACGAGGTCAAAGAGGACAGCATTTGACATTCATAACCAACCTGTGTGGAACAGAATTATTCAAGTGATTCTGCTCTGGAGTTTAGAGACAGTTTGACAATGGACTCTTTTATGATGATAATTTGGATTAAATAGACCTACCAAGATACCTAGTTTTATGTGGGAACGTATATTGATTCAAAATTAGATAACATGGTCCATGTTGGAGCAGTGCCCCTTTATCTGTAATAGGGTCCTGTCTTGAGGAGTATAATCCCATGCCCTGAATCAGGCCCTCTTGAATTGCCAGAGTCTCTGTTCAATGGGTTGAAGATTAAATGGGCTCCTTGGAGAGTAGTGACTGGGACCACAAACTTGCCCCCATTGCCTGCTGGGAATAAAGCCCTCCTAGAGTGCAGCTTACTAGATAACAAGCAAATAAAGGGTTGAAATATCCCATATGCCTACTGGAATTTAAAGAAGAGGAGATGGTGAGAATAATATCCTATCAGCATCTCTTCCATGAAGATTGTATTTCCCCCCCACCCCACCCCACCCCGGTGTAAATGAATATACAAATGACTTCAGAATAGGCGAACCGTTAAAGGTTACTCAATACAGGAGAAGTGTATGAAGTAGAATACAGGAGAAAGCATGAAGTAGAAATTCAAAACTTTGATTTTGATTCCACTTTGATTCCACTTCATATAAGAATGGATAGAGAGAAGCTCTGATAAGCTTTTAAAATTCTGTTATCATACCCTAAAACAGTGCAATATCATTTGACGAACCCTTGTGGTGTCTGTTTCCTAACCTGTCCTATCTCAAACAATTGACATCCAGCTTGGAAAGACAAATTCACATCCATTGTGCTGCCATTAGCTCTGAAATGATGATGATAAGTATGAAAAATACAAGGAAAAGACGGATCAGGGTATATTACGGGCCACACCAATTAGGGATGTACTGTACTTTTTGGGACCATGAAATATGGCCCCTTCTCTTCCTCCTGAAGTATGATTGGTCTCACCCTAAAAACATGGTTTTGTCAGCAGACCTGAGGATCGTGAATGAAGATGGAGCTGATCAAGGAATTGATTTGATTGTGCTGTTGCTGTCATGGGGATGAGAAGGGGGGATTATGGGTTTTTTATATGGTGGATTTTAAATGTTGAAAGCCATCCAGAATCATCTACATGTGAGTTGGGCAGCTATATTAATTGGTTTAATAAATAAATCAGAATCAGCAGCAGGCACAATAACTAAAGTATCTACATGATATTGATGTACATGTGATGGACAGAGATCTGACAATATGTGGCAGCAGAGTGCTGTCCTTGTCTTTTTGTGAAACCGACACTGACATTTGAAATAGTGAGGGACAAAAAGATCCCTGAGGTTAAGAAAAGCACCATATTTATGTGTCCATCTCTGTTACTATTTTTTACGGGTAGTCCTGTAAAAATTGAGCAAGTGAGCCCCAAGTTTCTGTTACTAAGTGAGACAGTTGATAAATGACTTTTGCCCCCTTCTACAATCTTTCTTGCCACAGCTGCTAAGTGAATCACTGCAAATGTTGTTAAACGAATCTGGCTTCCCCATTGATATTGGAAGGTCTCAAAAGGGGATCACATGACCCCAGGACACCGCCAACCATCTGAATTCTGATGACATGACCATGGGGATGCTGCAAAGGTTGTAAAATGTGGGAAATGGCCATAAGTCACTTTTTTCAGTGCTGTTGTAATTTTGAATGATAGCTAAATGAAGAGCTGTAAGTCAAGGACTACCTGTACTTGTCCATCACTTGTTTCAAAAATAATAATCATAGCTGAAGAAGCTTCTTGGATGAGAAGTGAAACATCTTCAAAGAAAGTCCAGTTGCCTCTTGAAAAAGCACTTTTGGGAAAAATAATGAGAACATTTGCTTTTCTAAAGCAGTCCCCCAAACTTCCAGGTCATACTATTTTTGAAAAATAAATGTTGCATATTGGGTTTTTTAAAAAAATAAAATAAAAACCAAGGCCATGCATTGGGGAACCCTCCTGCTTATTCTACAGAATGTGATCCAAAGTCTTGATGGCACTGCCATGACTTTGGGCAACATTCAACTATTCAAATCCCTAGTATAGGTCTAGGGATCCCTAGTATAGGTTTCCTGTGTAAGCAGGGGGTTGGACTAGATGACCTCCAAGGTCCCCTCCAACTCTGTTACTGTTACTACTACTACATTTTTTGTTTTGTTTTTTATATGAATATTTCATATATTCCATACAGAAGATTTTTATCCCCTAGCTTGAAGTGATGCATTGTCCATTAGGACTGACATAAGCCTCCCTTATGAAATTCACACCTGTGTATATTCTGATATGGAAGATGAATTTATATCACATATACTGCAGATGTACTGCTTGCACGTTCAATAGAGAACAGACATCATAATGCCAATTATCAGAAAATTTAATTGTTCTAGTGATTAAAATGTTACTACTTTTCTTTTATGTGACCATTAAGTGAATAATTGGTCTTGGACAATAAACAAATAAATGAACTTATCTTTATTGTTATTTTTACCATCCCATAGGCATCCCCTGGAATTTGTTGTCAGTTGCATTAAATTATTTTTAAAGTATGTGTTCGTAACTACTGATAATAAAACTAATATATAAAAATAACACTTATAAAAGCAACAATAAACAACAGCATAATGAACAAGATAAAGTTAGCAGTAGGAAAAGTAATTGCAATAAATTCAGTATAAAACTGACAATAAACTAGCAATTAAAGAACCTGAAAGTTAAAAACACCAAAATTAATTTTTTAAATGCTGAGAAAATAAAAGGTTTTCTTGGTGCTGAAAAAGCCATAGTGCTCCTCTGGGGAGGGCATTATAAATATGTAGTAACTTTACTGTCAAAAAAACCTTTTCTTTTCTCCGTGAGCTCTCTGCCTGTAGAATTCCCTACAGTCAGGATTTCAGATGAAGAGATTACAATGAATAAATACAGGGAGTGGGGGTGGGAATATTCTTTTGGGCTAATTTAGTTTTAGTTCACTTACAGCTAGATTAATGCCAGGAGTTTGAATTAGGCATAAAAATAGACAGGCAGCCACAGAAATACAAAGTCACTGGCATAATATTGGTTTTAAACAGTCAATTTCATGTAGCAATTAGCTGCCTAGTTCTGAACAACCTGAGATTTCTAGTCATTGTGAAAATATCTCTGTAGATCTAAACATTTTATAGAAGAGAATCAACAGATAAATACAAATGGTTAAAATACCAGGAATTATAGGAAAATCACCCAGGAGAATTTAAAAAAAAAACCACATCAAAAGGCTGATTACTGGCAGAAAGATATAGTTGTTAATAGTTTTCTCAATTGCAATTATCAGAGAAATTTAAAATAGATTAAAAAATGGAATACAATTGTATCTCAATAATGCACGTATAACTGCTAAATGTATAAACGTTTGTATCGGTCTGAAACAGAACAGGTAAAATAGTATGATAAAATTGGTTACAATTTTGATAACAACATACAGATGGAATCATCATGCCGATGGTTAAAAGGATTGAATCTTATGATGTATCATTGGTACATCACCAGATAAATTATCTAGAATATATATATAGGCAATGTATTTCAAACATATGTTGGAAATGTGAAGAACATGAAGGGATATTTTATCATGCTTGGTGAACATGTAAAAAATCTTTAAAATTGATTCAAATACTAAGATTTTAAAGATTAATATTCAATTGAAACCAGACCTTTTAGGATTGATAAATAAACAGTTAGAAAGGGGCCACATAAGATTATTTCAGGATGTGATTAGAGCAATGAGATTATTACATGCACAAAGATGGAAAGATGCAGCATTTTTCTACAATGGAGGAATAATTGGCGAAATTGGTGAAATAATTGCTGAAATCCTAGATGAACACATTGACTTCAGTGGTGGGTTTCTATCAGTTCGCCCTGGTTCAGGCAAACCAGTAGCAGCAACAGCAGGCTCCGCCCACCCACCCGGACATCATCATGGATGCTCTGAGCATGCACAGAAGGTTCTGTGCATGTGCATAAGTGCTACGTGTGAGTGAAGTGAATGCACACATACACATGCTCACAGTTCTGAACCTGCAGTGAAGTCAGTGAAAATCACTACTGATTGACTTCCTTGATTAGAGAAAGGTCATTATTGACACTCATCAAGGACTGGAAATATCTGATGGACTTTTTGTGTGGGAAAGAAATGGTTTTATTATCTATGGTTTTGATGACTAGAAAGAATAGGTTATAGAAAGAAGGGAATTAAGATAAAATTGGAGACTAGGCTTGATTAGAATTTTATGTATAACTGCCAAGAAGTATATTTATTCAATTTCTTTATTTGTACCGTCCTTTAGTATTTTTATTAATAACTCATACTGGGAGCCATTTCTTTATATATGCTTTCTGGGTTTTATTTTCTTTTAATTTTCTCTACATTCTTTTTTCTCTTTTTTCTTATCCTTTTTTCTTTTCCACACTCACTTCACTATATATTTTTCTTTGAATGCATTTCTTATGTACATAAAATCTCAAAAGAAAAGAAAATATTTCTGAAATATTGTGAAAAGTGGCCCCATTGCAATAGACCCAGTAAGGCATAACCAGTATGTGAATACCTGTTAATCCTGCCCAGGTAAAGCATTATAGCTATATTAACCTATCATTCTGAGTTGTAAAAGTCATTTCAGCTTTCAGTGGCAACTTTGGAACCACAAATGTTCCTAAACCTTGTTTATGATTCTTTAGGAACAGCATAGCCGCTTCTTGAACATAATGAAGACCACTTCTATCCTCAGAGAGAGAGTATTTCAGCTTAATCTGGATGGCGAATTAATTGGTTAGCTCTTATTCAGAGGCATGAAAACACTCAATCAGCAAGCAACTTTGATATAGATAGCAGATTGCAAATGTGTGCATAATAAGTGCACTTAATTTTAGATTATTAATTTTGCTTCCTCCTCCATTCCGTTCATTTGAGCTTCTGTAATACACCAGCAAACATAAAAGTATTTTCAAGGTAAGCTTTTGCTATGCATCTATTGTTATAAATTTGCTTAAGCTAATTCAGCGTTCGAGCAGATTGGGCAAATGTCATTTGTATAATATGCTAATATTAACATATTAATATTGTATAATATGCTAATATAACAACATGCAAATATCATCTTGGTATGCTCAGTAAGTAATATATTATTTTACACAATGTTCATATTATTAGACTAACAGATAAGACAAGTATAGAAAATCAGATCCACCTTGTTAGAAAAATGTGGGTTAGACAACATCACCACTAGATGGGTTCGTAACCGGCTGACTAACCACACTCAATGAGTAGTCCTCAATGGAACTGCATCTACATGGAGGAAGTATGCAGTGGGGTACCCCAAGGGTCTGTTTTAGGCCCAGAACTCATCAACATCTTCATCAATTATTTAAAAATGGGATTAGGAGGTGCTATCAACTTGAAGCAAGACTTAACTAGTCCCCGGATTCATCCTGGAAAACATAATATTTATTTGCTTGTTTGTTTGTTTATCTTTTCAACACAAAGATAAAAACTAATATAAAATAATATAAAATAAGAAAAAGAAAAGAAAAAGAAAGAAATGAAAGAGAAAGCTAAAAGTGCAGGAAAGGAAAAGCACAGTAAAAAATTAGAAAAGAAAAAAGGTACAAAGAAATAGCTTCTAATCTTCTTTATAGTAGTTGTAAGTACAATTATAAACGTACCGCTTACTCTATCGTTACAACATAACTCTCTTCTTACTATAGTCTATCCTGTCTAATCATTAAAACCATAAATTCTTTTTTCTTTCCGTTTCACACAAAAAGTCTCTAAAGGAGTTTCAGTTAGTAATAAATATAGATAATTGTCTTTTTTCTGATCAAAGAAATCAATTTAGTCATATCAAGAAGTTCCATCATCTTCACTAGTCATTCCTTCATTGTTAACAGGTCCAAAGTTTTCCATCTTCGTGCATGCAACAATTTTGCTGCAGTTATCACATATAAAAACTAAGCTCCATAACTTTTTTTCCATCTGTCAGTCTCAAAAGAAAAACTTATAATTTTAGTTGTATACTAAACTTTAAAACCTTTTCAATCAAAGTATATGCCTTTGAATCCAGAATTTTCTAGCTTTCTGATATATGCACCAAACATGATCAAATGTTCCTTCTTGTTGTTTACAATTCCAACATAAATTTGAACTTTATACATTCTCGACAATTTTTCTGGAAACATTCCAACACATTTTATAACAATTCTTTTATTATTTTTATTATTATTATTTATTTGATTTGTATACCGCCCTACTCCCGAACGACTCAGGGCAGTGAACAGCCAAACAATAAAATACATAGATACAAAATTTTTTAAAAACCAGATAAAATTGAATTAAATAGTTTTGGCCCTGACAAATTAAAACACTCCAATAATTTAAAACAAATTAAAATTTACATATTAAAAAAGAGGGAAAGGATTAGGCCAAGCCCGCCTGGTGGAATAAAAAGGTCTTCACAGCGCGGCGGAAGGTGCGCAGGTCCGGGATCCTTCGTATCTCCGGGGGGAGCTCATTCCAGACAGTAGGTGCCCTCACAGAGAAGGCCCTTGCCCTAGGGGCCGCCAGTCGACATTGTTTGGCTGACGGCACCCGGAGGAGTCCCTCTCTATGAGAGCGTACCGGTCAGTGGGAGATTGTTTGTGGTAGTAGGCGGTCCCGTAAATAACCAGGTCCTAAGCCATGGAGCGCTCTAAAGGTGGTGACCAAAACCTTGAAGCACACCCGGAAGACCACCGGGAGCCAGTGCAGCTCACGCAGGAGAGGTGTCACATGGGAGCGCCATGTTGCTCCCATAACCACCCACGCGGCCGCACTCTGTGCCAGTTGGAGCCTCCGGGTGCTCCTCAAGGGGAGCCCCATGTAGAGAGCGTTACAATAGTCCAGGCGGGAAGTGACAAGGGCATGAGTGACTGTGTGTAGGGAATCCCAATCCAGAAAGGGACGCAACTGGCGAATCAGGTGAACTTGATGAAAAATCCTCCCGGTCACGGCTGTCAAATGCTCTTCTAAAGACAGCTGTGAGTCCAGGAGGACGCCCAAGTTGCGAACCCTCTCCGTGGGGGCCAATGATTCGCCCCCAATAGTCAGCGACAACTGACTATATCAGGACGTCGGAAACCACAGCCACTCGGTTTTGGATGGGTTGAGTCTGAGCCTGTTCCTCCCCATCCAGATTTGTACGGCCTCCAGACACTGGGACATCACTTCAAGGGCATCGTTGGGGTGGTCTGGGGTGGAGATGTACAGCTGGGTGTCATCAGCGTACTGGTGGTACTTCACCCCGAAACCACAGATGATCTCACCCAGCGGCTTTACATGAATGTTGAACAAAAGGGGCGAGAGGACCGACCCTTGTGGCACCCCACATATAAGGGGCCTTGGGGTCGACCTCTGCCCCCCTGCCAACACAGACTGCAACCGGTCAGAGAGAAAGGAGGAGAACCACCGCAGTTCAGTGCCCCCCACCCCTAACTCTTCCAACCAGTGCAGCATGATACCATGGTCGATGGTATCAAAAGCCGCTGAGAGGTCTAACAGGACCAGGACAGAGGAGCACCCCCTGTCCTGAGCCCTCCAGAGATCATCTACCAACACGACCAATGCTGTTTCCGTGCTGTACCCGGGCCTGAAGCTCGACTGGAATGGATCCAGATACGTCATTTCATCCAGGTGCTGGGGGAGCTGTTGCGCAACTGCACTCTCGACAACCTTTGCCACAAAACGAAGATTGGAGACTGGACGATAATTAACCAACATTGCCGGGTCCAGGGAAGGCTTCTTGAGTTGAGGCCTCACCACTGCCTCTTTCAAGGTGGCGGGGAAGTCATCCTCACCCAACGAAGCATATATAATCCCCTGGAGCCAGCACTAACCAGGAGGGACCCGGGTCCAATAAACAAGTGGTCGTGTTCAGTCTGCCCAGAATCCTGTCCACATCCTCAGGGGTCACAGGATCAAACTCATCCCAGATAACATTCTCAAGACCTGCCCCAGTCCCTCCCCCTGAGACTACCCAGTCAGAGTCCAGATCTTCCCGGATCTGAGTGATTTTGTCATGCAGATACTGAACAAAATCCTTGGCTCTACCCTCCAAGGGGTCCTCCCGCGCTTCCTGGTGGAGCAGGGAGCGGGTCACCCTAAACAGGGCAGCCGGGCGGTTATCTGATGATGCAATAAGAGCAGCAAAATAGCTACATTTTGCTGCTTTTATCGCCACTAGGTAATTCCTAATATGAGATCTTACCAGTGTCTGGTCTGATTCAGAAAGACTGGCCCTCCAACTACTCTCTAGGCGTCTTTTCCGGTGCTTCAACTCCCTCAGCTCCTCAGTGAACCAAGGAGCCAAATGAGATCAGCGCCGGGTCAGAGGCCGCAAAGGCACGACCCAGTCCAGAGCTCCAGCGGCCGCCCTATCCCAGGCGGCCACTAGGTCTCCAGTCAAGGCGTGTGCCAGAGCCTCAGGAAATGGCCCAAGCTCCAGCTGGAACCTATCAGGCTCCATCAGGCGCCTGGGGCGGAACCATCTTACCGGCTCTGTCTCCTTGCGACGGGGTGCAGCGGTTCGAAGGTCAAGACGAAGGAGAGAGTGATCAGACCATGACAAGGACTCGATGACTATATCCCCTATCTCAAGATCACTCAACCACTGTCCAGAGACAAAATCCAGATCCAGCGTGTTTCCCCCCGTGTGGGTAGGGCCATGAATTAACTGGGTCAGGTCCATGGCCGTCATGGAAGCCATGAACTCCTGAGCCACCTCAGACACCTCACCCACGGACGGCAGGTTGAAATCCCCCATGACCATAAGCCTAGGGGTATCAACCGCCACCGTGGCAATGACGTTGAGTAGCTCAGGCAGGGCTGCTGCCACGTGGCAGGGAGCCAGGTACGTGATCAGCAAACCCCTCTGAACCCCGTGACCCCATTTCACAAGGAGGGATTCACAGCCAGCCGTCTGAGGAACAGTGGCCTCCCTCGGTCTCAGACCATCTTTAATGATAACCACTACCACCCCTCCCCTCCCCTGTGACCTTGGCTGATGGAATGCGCAGAAACCTGGTATGCACATTTCAATGAGGGGAAACCCCCCCCTCCTGGCCCAACCAGGTCTCCGTAATACCTGCCAGGTCCGCACCCCCCTCCTGAATAAGATCACAAATGAGGGGGGCTTTATTTACTATGGACCTGGCATTGCATAACATCAGCCGAAGGCCTGGGCCCTGAGGGTCTATGCAACCTGGGGAACGGGTGGAGCCTTGGGGGCCGGAGCACGCCATCGCTCGTAAACAGTGAGTGTGCACTCCCCTAACACAATATGGCCCCCTGCTCCCGCCATATCTACCCCTCCCACCCACAGTATTGATGTTTGAAACACTATCCAGATGAGCTCTGACCCCCACTCGACCCCAAATCCCCCACCCCCCTTGCCGCACTTCGAGGCCAGACCTGACCCTCCCCCTTGTGGGTTTTCCCCCAAACCCACAACCCGAGTTCTAATTCGACCCTCCCCCTCCCTGGGACCCCTTAAAAGTTTAATTAAAAAATTTGATAAAAAGCCCCTCAACCCCCTGGTTTTCACATGCCACCTCTCTGGGTCCCAAAACCCGTCCTTGAGGTAGGCCCTCAATAATGTGGAGGGCCAGATCTGCGAGAGGGGGGAATCTCGCAGCGCAAGAAGATCACAGGTAGTATACATCTTAGGTTACAATGAGGGAGGCGGAGATCGTAATCAGGGTTCCATTTGGTAATCCCAAAATCAGATGTAACACACAGCCATGGGGCTCCACTGGTAAATACACTGTTCTCTCATGACAATTTGAGGGGTCTTTCACAGTTTCAACTAAACGGAGAATGACATCCAGCCCGCCCTCTCACGGTAGGATGCCCTTAAATAGCCCTAAAGATAGAAATGCTCCATCCATCCGGTGGTGAATTCATGATGTAAAAGAAACGACCCCCTCAGTGGTTACCACAATGGTTGTCCCAAGGTTGGAGAGAGTAATTTATAGTTCAGTCAGTCAGTTCATCCGGGGGTTAAAGATGATAGTCCCTGCTTTTTATGGTCATACCAATATGATAGTTCCAGTAGGAGACAGAAGACGAGGGAAGGGGAGGGGGAAGAAACCCCTTTAGCTGGGGCCAGATGGTAGCCCATTTCACGGCCTAAACAACATCCAGGAGGGAGGGGGCGGGGGGAGAGAAGGGCTGGCATCATGCAACAGGAAGAAAAACCCCTCCGCCGGCCACCAGCCCTTTCTCCCCCAGTTCTTCCAGGTACAAACCCCCAGTTCTTCCTGGTAGCATAACCCAATGCCATGTCCCAGCCTCCAGTACTTTCCTCGGAGGCCTCCAGGTCCTCTGCAGCTGCCAGGATCTTCCTGAAGGGGTCTCTCACTCACTACCCAAAGCCAGAAACAGGCTGCTGGAATCCCCTCTGTCACTAGCCCCGCCATCAAGGCCACCATCACCTTTGTCTCTCGCAACGCCTCTAGCAACGCCGCTAGCAACGCCGCCACTGCCGCCGCTGTTGTTGTCTCACAGCCTGTAAACCACCTTTCTCCCTTCTCAGCTGGGACGCGGCAGCAGCGCGGTTTTAAGATTATAACATAGTGTTATATGTTATAAAGGTAAAGGTTCCCCTCGCACATATGTGGTAGTCTTTCCCAACTCTAGGGGGCAGTGCTCATCTCCGTTTCAAAACCAAAGAGCCAGCGCTGTCCGAAGACGTTTCCATGGTCATGTGGCCAGCACGACTAAACGCCAAAGGCGCATGGAATGCTGTTACCTTTCCACCAAAGGTGGTCCCTATTTTTCTACTTGCATTTTTTACATGCTTTCGAACTGCTAGGTTGGCAGAAGCTGGGACAAGTAATGGGAGCTCACCCTGTTACGTGGCACTAGGGATTCAAACCGCTGAACTGCTGACCTTTCAATCGACAAGCTCAGTGTCTTAGCCACTGAACCACCACGTCCTGTTATATGTTATACATATGTTTTAATCTTTTCAGTACATAGTTTTCCATTGTATATTATAACCAATATTTTAGCCCATTCTCTCATACATTGTTTCACTTCCTCTGTGGTTTTAAATTTCAGTAAAAGTTTATACTTTTTAGCAATTACATATTCATTAATGGTACACAATTCTGTTTGAAACTCAGTCTTCAAAACTATACATTCTTTTGTTGACTTTAAAACTTACTAATAATTGTAAACAACCTCTGCTATCAGTTCTCATAATTTTAATCTTATTTTACATTCCTCTTGACAAAAATATCTTACAATAAATTAGCCATTTGTGTTTGTCTATTATTTTTCATTTATACATCACATGCTAAATAAAATAAATAAATAAATAAATTCTCATCTATAAAATGCATGTTATGATAAGAGCCACAAAGGTGTTTTCAGGTACTGTTTTTATCTATTCCATATTCTCAATATGGCATGTTTAACATAATGACTTTTAAAATTCATGTTAACCTTGACTTTACCATACCACATATATCCACAACACCCAATTGTCTGGTTAAGTGCTTCTAATTCCAAAACTCTTTTATTTCTCACCAACCTCCTCTCTTTCATCCAAATCCAAACCAACCAGGGGCAAAAAGAGTAACCCAATCTTACCTATATTATAAAGTTACCTTCAAAACCCTTGTCTTCCAAAATTTTGAATATGAAAGCCCAATTCAAATTGTCAGAGGCCTTCTCTGCATCAAAGAAAAGTAATGAGGCTTGTTTTTCATTATGTTGCTCCAAATATTCCAAAATGTCCAACCCATTTCTAACATTGTTCTTTAATTGTCTTTTAGTTAAAACACAAATTGATCCTCCTGAATACATTTTTGCAAATTTATGGCAAGTCTATCAGCTAGAATTGTTGCAAACAACCTGAAGTCATTTTTCAGTAATGCTACCAACCTATAGTTTCTTGTTAAAGTCTTGTCTCTTTTTATATATTAAAGCTAGAAAGATATTGGTCTCGTTCCAACTCTCTGGGATCTTTCCTCTCTGTAGGATAGAGTTTATTCTGTTTCATAAAGGTTGTAAAAGTTCATTGTCAAAACATTTATAATAGGAACCTGATTTGGCTCAGGCACTTTTCCTAGTTTAATATTTTACAGTTTCAGAAACTTCCCTTATTGTTATAGGTCCATTCATAATCTGTCTCTGTTCCTCTGTAATTTTCAGTAATTTAGATATTCATCTATTTTCTGTTGCTTTCTTTATTGAAAATGGAGTAATATTGAGAAAATGTTTTTTGTATAGCCACATTGTCCATTAATACAGTATCTTCCTCCTTATAATTTCAATATCATTTTCTTTAATTTTTCTTTTCCTAATTTACATGCTAGCTGCTATAAATTTACAAACTAATTTTTGTCTTATATAATTCATTTCTGTTTCCATTTATTTTACTGTTAATATCAGTCATTGTCATTGTTGAGAAATTCTTCTATGACAATTTCTTTAATTCTTTTTCTTTTCTTTTCTTTTTATTTCATCCAAAACAGTTTGTGTTCCCTATTGGCTTTTCATTTTAAGTTCACTACTATGTTGTTCAAAATAACCTCCAATGAAAACTTTATTCGCACCTCAAACCATTCTTAAATGTGCCTTTACTTAAATTATTTTCATTTTAAAATTTCTTTTTACAACACTTCATTTGGATTCCATCTAAAAACAGATTTTTTTTAATAAACAAAATCATAGGATTATGATTCAAAAAAGTTTTTGGTAATAGCTTTGTTTTAGAAACCTTACTAACCAAGTTCTTTGTAATCCAAATCATATCTATCCTTTTGAAAAGGATCTGTGTCTTTCAGAAAAGCAGGTACACTATCTTGATTGCCATTTTCTGTCCCCATATATCAACCAGTCCTAAAGTGTAAAAAAATAATAATCATATGAAACCTGGTAATTGCCCTTGAGTGATTTTAATATTTTTCTGAGATTTTGTTCAATTGTGGGGAGATCACTCCATTCTGAGCCCCCATGAAATAAATTTTCATTTAAAAAAAAAGCCTATTAATCTCATAAGTACTTTATAAGACTATGCTTTGTCTTCATTTGGGAAATAAACTCCCATTATCAAAATCTTAGTCCCCTGCAAATTAAATTCTATCCCAACAAATCTACCATGCACAGTCAGTACAAGTTCTGAATTTAGTTGGGAATTTATACCCAAAATAACTGAATTCCTTCCTTCCTTCCTTCCTTCCTTCCTCCCATTCCTTCCTTCCTTCCTTCCTTCCTTCCCTCCCTCCCTCCTCCCTCCCTCCCAGCCACTCAATTCAAAAATCAATTGCAAAAGCCTCAGTTTCTGCAATCTGCTTACAAGGAGCAGCTGTTCAAAGTGCAAGTGAATGATCTCAGGAGCTTTCTTTTTTCTGGAGATATTTTATTGGCCAGAATCTGTTTGTTTGCCAGTCCACATTCTTTTAACGATGTCCAATTTTCCATGAATCCTTCCCAGAAATTCTTGGAAGGCAGACTATTGGCAATACAACTCATTAGCATGACGCAGCATGACTTTATATGATGCTTTCTTAGAAAACATAGAATCTGCTTGCTGTTGGGAAAATATGCATATAAATTTTGGGAAGATGCTGTGTTTCTCTTCTTTCTGACCCTGAGTAATTCCTGGGGTTTTACCCTTTAAGTCTTATCCTCAATTAATGGAGTGAGGGAGAGGAGAGTTAATCTTGCACCTGCACTCTTCCATTTTGCCCTGGAAAAGCACTCTCTAATGGAAACATTTTGGTCAACAGCAATGATGTCTGTGTGTATGCATGTGTGCATAAACAATATATGGCATGAGACCAGATTATCTGAGGAACTGCCTCTCCCCAGTTACATTGGCCTGTCAAAGAGGTGAAATGCTCCCGGTTCAGACCAGATCACCCGATCTGATAGCAATGGCGGCGGGTGGTTCGGAGAACCAGTAGCTAAAATCCCTGCATACCCCCACCCCCCAGCTGAGCTGCACAATCATCCGGGTTTTTTTTTTTTTGTTTTTTTTTTTACTTCTAAAAGCATTTTTTTCTACAATCTCTTCGGCTTTTAAAAACTCTTTTAAAGTTTTTTAAAAAGCCTCTGATGATCACGCGGCTCAACTGAGATCGCCAGAGGCTTTTAAAAACATTTTTTCTACAACCTCTTCGGCCGAAGAGGTTGTAGAAAAAATGCTTTTAAAAGCCTCTGACGATCCTAGCTGAGTTGCCTGATGGTCAGAGGCTTTTAAAAGCATTTTTTAGCAACCTCTTCAGCTGAAGGGGTTGTAGAAAAAATGTTTTTAAAAGTTTTTTTTTAAGTTGGCCATGCTCACCCAGTCACATTCCCCCCCCCCCTCAAGCCACACCTACAGAACCGGTAGTAACAAATTTTACATTTCACCACTGGCCTGTCACATTAGATTTGGCAGAGAAGGCATGTTGTGACTCCTATTTGGAGGTGGGCCTTCCCTGCTATGCTGTCTGCTTTATTCTCTCCCACCCACCCCATAAATCAGGTTACCTCCATCCCTGCTATCAATCTGGTTATGTCACCAGGCCTGAGGGTCCCAGCAAACTGTGACTTTCTTAGATAGCTTCACTATGGTTGATATTTTTATTCTCTCTCTGTAGTTTCTACATTTTTAATTTTGATTAATATTCAAACTTTTAATGACTTTTTATACTTGCTTGATTATTGTGTTTTTTTGTATTTGTTATTTTGTTCAATAGTTGTACACTGCCCAGAGTTGCTTTTTGTGATATAGGCAGCCAAATAAACATGATTAATAAATAAATAAATAAAAAGTAAAAAAAATATGGCAGGAAAACAGTGCTGAGGAAAAGACTAAGCAGCACCAAGGAAGTATCCTGTGGCCATCAAGAAAGATGGCAAGGAAGAAACATATTGATATCCACTACGTGTCCCTCTTGCTGCCCTATGAAAACCATACTTTGATTGCCATGTTCATGTTCAAATTGGTGATGAGTGCAAAAATAAAGGATAGAGATGTTTTTGGGCTTAGCTGAATGTTGGAAACAGTATTACGAGATGCCATGGTTTAATCCCACAGAGTTCTGTTCTTGTAAGGTGTATACAAAGTTGTGGGCATGATGCCTAGAAGGGTTACCATAGCAATTTCCATCATTTACGATAATGAAAAAGCATCCTGATAAAAATAGAAAACGCAAAGGTCATGTTAGAACGTGTTAGTATAGTGACAGTCCTGCTTCAAAGAGCTAGACAAGAGCGGTTTCTCATTGATGGAGATCAGCTAAACACACATCAGAAATAGGGCAAGGGGAAGATAATAGGAGCTAGAATATTCAACACATTGTGAGCAAACACTGCTTTCATCTCTATATTTCCTTTACTAGGGAAGAACAGAATCAATCTTCTCAATCTTCTTTTTGGCCATTCTCCATAGCTTCTCAATAGTAGAAGAAAGCCAGACGTACATTTTACATCTGAATCATACTATTGTGAACTTTGCAGGAAACAAGAATCCCCAGCAACTCCTTTTTTTTTTTTTTTCACCCATTCCTGAATGAAGGCAAGACACACTTCTGCTAGTTCCGTATTGGAACTCTGACGTTAGGAAATCTTCATTCTAAATTTCCCACGGCATCCTGGAGCAAAGAATTGCCATGTTTTGGGGCATTTCAGGGAATTCTTAAAATGGCTATCTAGCTACCCACCATGCTTTCCATGTAAATTTATAACCATGGAGCAATGAGGGTGACCGATAACTGGTTCTTTGTTGAGAACCCTCTTTTCTTGTATTCACTTCTGCCACCTATTACATCCTTAACCTGCAAAAGTCTACTAATAAACAAAGGTCATAGCTGCTATGGCCAGCAATCACTGGTTGATCTATCTTCCATGAATTTTGTTCAGAGCAATCTGAGGATTATTGCACCCTGTCATATAACAGTTTATAAACTCTTGCCTCTAATCCTACATGTGTACAGACCCAGGAGCTAAAAGGAATAAAATATCCTTTTTGTATGCATTTTAGTTCTTTTCGTTCTTAATTCATCTATTTCAGCAGAGACCATTAGTATTGAAAAACAAAATCAAAATATCTGAACTATGATGACTGCTTCTAGCCCCAGGTAAGCATGGAGAGGATTTGAATTCTGGGGTTGTTTGTTTGTTTTCTTCTGAAAGAAATAATTAAAAGATGCAGATTCTCCTTCTGCTCCCACACTAGTGATCTGACTCATGAGCAAATCTGTGACAAAAGCAGATGGATCAGAAAACTTCTGTGTTTAATTAAAAGTGCTTAAGAGCCTGTGCTAATTATCCAGGCATTCCCTAGTGGGAAAAACCTGCTTTTGTCTGCTATTGAGATGAATGTTTCAATCCATCATTTTGACCTGCCTGTCTTTCTACACCATCCTTGGCCACCTATTCCCAAGAAAGAGGAGTAGAAGGAGACTAAAATTCCAGTTTGGACATTTTTCTGATTTCTGATGCAGGCCACCCCAGATTTGACATTTGACCCCCTTGAATTGGTTCTTGTCACAACCCCAAGACTTCAGCACCTTTATTAAAGGATTACATTAAGTAGTACAGACCTCCTTGCAAGAAATCCTTTGTTCTGCTGTCAGCAGCAAGCCAGGCAGAGCATACAAATTATTTCAGCGGAGAGAACAGAGTAATGACATTTTACGTTATATTGTTCCACTGGAGACCAAGCAATTAAATAGCTTCATTGTATTTTTGCTTTTAGATGTAACAGCTTTATTGTTATTATTAGCACAAATATTTTTAAGACTATTATTTAGGAACATGGTCTAAATGGAAGCATTAAAATACAAGTAGAGACAGCATTTTTTTTTTCATATGTGACTCTGACATCTAGCAGCTGCCATTCCAGCAGATTGCCACAAAGCAAAGATGGAAAACAGCAAGAACTCTATGGCTCCCCATTTTAAAAATGTTTCTAGACTATGGTAAAGCCTTTGATTGTGTGGATCACAACAAATTCTCAAAGAGATGGGAGTACCAGAACATCTTATTTGTCTCTTGAGAAACCTATATGAAGGTCAAGAAGCAACAGTGAGAACTGGATATGGAACCACTGATTGGTTCAAAATTGAGAAAGGAGTTCAGCAAGGCTGTATACTGTCACCCTGCTTATTTAACTTATATGCAGAGCACATCATAAGAAAGGTGGGGCTAGATGAATTACAAGTTGGAATTAAGATTGCTGGGAGAAATATCAACAACCTCAGGTATGCAGATGATACCACTCTAATGGCAGAAAGTGAAGAGGAACTAAAGAGCCTCTTGATGTGGGTAAAGGAGGAGAGTGTAAATGTTGGCTTGAAACTCAACATTAAGAAAACTAAAATCATGGCTCCCAGCCCTCTCAATTCCTGGCAAATAGATGGGGAAGAAATTGAGGTAGTGACAGATTTTATTTTCCTGGGCTCCAAGATCACCACACATGGGGACTACAGCCAAGAAATTAAAAGATGCTTGCTCCTGAGGAGGAAAGCTATGGCAAAGTTAGACAGCATACTAAAAAGCAGAGACATCACCCTGCCAACAAAAGTGTGTATAATCAAGGCTATGGTTTTCCCAGTTGCAATGTATTGTTGTGAAAGTTGGTCCATAAGGAAGGCTGAGCATCAAAGAATTGAGGCCTTTGAACTATAGAGCTGGAGAAGACTCCTGCGAGACCCTCCTGCGATCAAACCAGTCAGTCCTAGAGGAGATCAACCCTGACTACTCTTTAAAAGGCCAAATCCTGAAGATGAAACTGAAATATTTTTTCACTTAATGAAAGTGAAAAAGCCATTTAATGAGAAGGAAGGACTCACTGGAGAAAAGCCTAATTCTGGGAACAATTGAGGACAAAAGAAGAATGGGACGGCAGAGAATGAGGTGGCTGGATGGAGTCACTGAAGCAGTTGGTGTGAACTTAAATGATCTCTGGGGGATGGTAGAGGACAGGAAGGCTTGGAGGAAAGTTGTCCATAGGGTCGCAATGGGTCAGACACGACTTCGCAGCTAACAACAACAACAATAAACTTAGTTAAGTGAAGTAATTGCTAAGTGAAGCTGAGGATTGGTCATAAAGTTGCTTTTTCATTATTTTTGTAAATGCGAATGGTTGCTGTATGAGGCAGTCACTAAATGAGAATTATCTGTACTGATCTAAAGATCCCTGGTAGAGGATTTGAACCCTAGAGAAAAAAGAAATAAAGGCTATCTGTGCTTGACAATTCCCAGCAAGGAGAAAATTGGTAATATAGTGCTTCCTAGAGGTCACTGTACTAGAAAAATCTTAACTACTATATAGTTTATCTAAGAAAAATTGTGCTTTATCTTTCTTTTAATGTGTTACTCTTCTTTCAGAAGCCATTTACACAAGCAATTTCAATGGAAGAATGGACCAGGCTTGGGAACAGGAAAGACCAAATTAGTAAATGAAAAATTAGTTTGCCAACAATTTTTCCATGATTTTTGTTATTAATACATATTTAAACCCTACAGATTCCAAATACTGTTTACAGATCAGTGAGAGTACCTGCCTTTGATGTCAATTAAAAAGGCAAGAATTAAATATGCCACGATAGGTTATCTTTAGTTGTTCAAACCCAGAAAGAGCACCTGCTTTTCCTCTTTTCCCACTTCCATTCCCAAGTGCTGATTCCAATGATGTCAAATCCAAGACACAGCATACCTTCAAGATCAGGGAGGGAAAAACCCTACTCTGAGCCATTTCTTAAATGGTCCTTGTTGCAATATTTCGAGGATCGGACTCAATGAAGGATTCAGAAAAAGTAGTATTCAAACAAAGTATTATTTATTTACAGTAGGCATTCTATATTCTCTGGATGATTGCAGATAGAAGCGAGAAGGAGGAGCATGTACGCACTTTTATATCAATAAGGCGGAGTTAGGGGTAGGAGTGGTTACATATGAATACATTAAGGAAGGGAGAATAAATTAACCCTTGATGTACTATATACATACATTTCCTATATTTGAGAATAAGGCATTTACCTGTGACAAATCCCCCTCTAAATGCCGATTCGACATACAGCAGTAATTACATTCAGGTTCAGAACAATATAAAACTTGTAATTTTGAAGTTAGATATTTATGTTGTTTAGATTGCAAAGGTTTAGTCAATATATCAGCTATTTGTTCTGTGGTTTCACAATGAACAGCTTTAATGAATCCATCCTGAGATAATTGTCTTACATGTTTGAATTTGATATCTATATGTCTAGATCTTTGACCAATAGCATCTGATCTAGATATCTCTATCGCAGCTTTATTCTCTTCATGTATAACAAATGGCAATGAAGGACTTTTCCAGACATCTGATAATAAATCATTGAATCATACAAGATTATTAGAGGCTTTTGACAAACAAACATATTCTGCCTCAGTTGTTGATGTAGCTACAAGATCCTGTTTTCCAGTATACCAGTAGACTGGACAGTTGTTAAGAAAGAATACATAACCAGAAGTGCTTTTCCTGCACTTAGTGTCACCTGCCCAATCCGCATCAGCGTAACAAGTGAGAATAGGTTCTTTAACATCATTGGGTTCTAATATTAGGGAGAAATCTATGCTGTATTTCAAATATCTTAGTACTCGTTTAATGGCTTCCCAATGATACATTAAAGGTTTACTGACATATCTGGATAATAAATTAAGGGGTAGAGCAATATCTGGTCTGGTCCAATTAGATATATACAAAAGGGAACCAATAACTGATCTATAAAGTGTATTATCAGTAAACTCAGGAGATGATGCATTCATGTTTCTTAAAAAATCAGTTTGCATTGGAGTATCACAAGGCTTTGCATCACTCATATTACATTTATTCAATAGTTCTATAATTTTATCTTTTTGAGATAATCTAAATCCTTTTTTAGTCTTACTGATTTGAACTCCAAGATATTTATTTACTTTCCCTAATGATTTCAAAGAAAAATGTTCATTTAATTTTGTTACAAATGTATCCCTTTTTTCTTTATGTTTGCCAATATACAAAATGTCATCTACATAAATTAATACAAATTCTATTGAATCACCATCCCTTCTAACAAAGAAACAATTATCTGCAGTTGTAGCATTAAAGTTCATAGATTTGAGAACGTTGACCAAGCATTTATACCAGGGTTTGCCGGATTGCTTTAATCCATACAAACTTTTGTTCAGTAACCAAGTTTCATTCCTATTTGTGTTTTGGCTATGAGGAGCTCTTACATATATTTCTTTATCAAGTTTTGCATGTAGGTATGCAGTTTGTATGTCATATTGAAAGACTTCAAGATTAAGGGCTGATGCTATTACTAAAGCTGTCTTGACACTTTCAGTTCTTACAGTGGGGGAATATGTGTCGGTATAATCCTCAGGATATTTTTGAGCATAGCCCTGTGCAACTAGTCTTGCTTTATATAATGAATTGCCTTCTTCCAGATTTTTAATTTTAAATATCCACCTAGTGCCAATAATTGTTTTGTCTTTTGGAGCTGGTGTTGGAGTGTATACATTTAATTCTCGCAGACTGTCCATTTCTTTGGCCATGGCTAATTCCCATTTTTTTCTTTCTTCTATAGGGAGTTTTAATACTTCCTCGTACGTATTGGGTGTTGATGTATTATCATTTATGTGCATTATATAATCCTTATATTTATTTGGTTTTTGATTCCTGTTACATCTAACTGTTCTCTCTGGTCTGCTATCATTATCGTGTAAATATCTTGCTTCTTTTTTTGTTAATGAATCTGTTTTGATTTTGGGACAATTTCCTATCCATGTTTTATTGTTGCTCTTTTGTGTATTGTGGTCATGTTCTTCTCTTTCTGTCTTATCATGATTATCAATGTTTGATTTTATACTTGGAAAAATCTCATTAAGATGTATCTTAGACCAATTGGCCTGTTCGTGAAATACAGCTGTTCTAGAAATTATGAATTTATTGTTATTGTCAATAAATCTGTATCCTTTTGTGCCAGTCTCATATCCCATGAATCTGAGCCTTCTGGATACATTATCCCCCTTACGTCTCAATTGTTTTGGTATATGTACGTCTGCTGTAACACCAAATACATGCATGTGGGCTATTTTTGGTTTTTTATTATATACTAATTCATATGGTGTTTTATTTATGACACTAGACCAAATTCTGTTTAGGGTATAATTAGAATATAATAGAGCTTCCGACCAAAATTGTGTGCCTAAACCAGCATCTTCTAATGTGCATCTAATCATGGTTTGTAATGTTGAGTTCTTTCGTTCTACCACTCCATTTTGAAATGCAGAGAAAGGGCTAGAGGTGAAGTGTAGCATTCCTTTGTCTTTTAGCCATTGGGAGAATTCCTTTGACATGAATTCAGATCCCCTGTCTGTCATGATTTGCTTTATTTTTACATTGTGTTGTGTTTCTACACGTTTATAAAATTCTTTAAACTTTTGAAATGTTTCATCTTTGTGTTTCAAAGTATAGACAAATCCATAACGACTATAGTCGTCTACAATAGTAAGGAAATATCGTTTTTTGTATGTAATTGATGGGGTCAATGGACCAACTAGGTCCATATGTACCAGGTTAAAGATATGATTTGATGATATTGTTGCCTTTTTTGGTCTGGGTTTAGTTCTGAGTTTTGAGGACTTATATACTGAACATTCCAAATAATTTTTACAATCTTTTATTTTAACACCTTCAGCATGTTCAACCATTTTTTGTATTACAGGAAAACTAGCATGTCCTAATTTTCTGTGTAATATATGTGCACATTCATCATGAATTGGTTTTCCAATTATTGGTCTTTTGTTAATATGTGTATCTTTAATTGATGTGTTTTCATGGTTATGATTTGTTTCATGTTCCTCGTTGTTACTGTCACTGTCATTTTCATTTTCTATGCTATTGTCATCTTCCATGTTTGAATCAATGTTGTGTAGCCATCTTTCTTCAGTGACTAAGTATGGTAGATCTCCTTTGATAACTATATTGCCTAAGTTTGTTTTGTTTTTCTCTAGAGATGCTTTTCCTTTTGAGAACACTATATTTATGTCAGAGTCTCTGCTCAACTTTATTGCACTAAGAATGTTATGGGGTATTTCAGGTATTAATAAAACCCCCTCTATTTTCCCTAGACCGGGTAAATTTACATTTCCCCTTCCAATGACTTGAACTTCTTCTTGGTTGGCTACTTTAATTACAAATTTATCTTCTATGAAAGAAGATAATATTTTCTTGTCATGTGTTGTATGATTTGTTGCCCCAGAATCAATGAGCCAGGCATTATCTTTTGGGTTTTGATTTTTGCTTATGTTATATTTATCTAATCCATTTAATGATCCAGACTTTCTCTCTCTTGAGTTATCTCTGACCCCTCTACGTTCTCTGAAATTTGGTGAGTTTCTATATCTGTACCTGTCAATAGATGATTGTCTGTTATGGTATCTGTTTCTCTTGTCATGGTTTTGTCTCTCTCTAAGGAATTTTGGACAATCTCTTCTATAGTGTTCTTTGGACCCACAATTATAACATTCAATTGGTTCTTGATGCCTGTCTTGAAATACTACCCTTTTGGTCTGTCTGTGTTCTTTGTGTGTGCTGTAGCGGCTTCTCCTTAAATTATCTTCAGCTATTAGTCTATTTGATAAACTCTCTATAGATAGATATCCTAGATTAATTGTGTCCAAATGTGATATGTAATTATCCCATGATGAGTCTAATGAATTAATGATAACGTTTTTCATTTTCTGATCAGATATTATTTCTCCCCTTAAATGAAGCTCTGCTCTAATTGCGTTTAGTGATAGTAAATGCTCACTTACAGTAATCCCAGGTTTTATCCTGGCTGAGAAGAAATTTTTAGACATTCTCGTTGTGGTTGCTACACTTTCACTATGAAACAATTTAAACATACAATGAATTATTTCTGAGACAGTTAGATTATGCTTAATACTATGATAGATAGCAGGAGATATGCTAGATATTAGCAAATAGAATGCTCTGTGATGCAGGCAGTCCAATTTTAGGGTCCATGGTCTTTTGGGAGGGTTAGTTATGAAAAATAATAAGTTCTCTTTTAAGAAAAACCTGGAGCTGTTGACTCCATTCCTGTAAATTAATACCATCTATTCTTAATTTTGGGAAATCACTAGGCAAGTTTCCAATGTTATTTGTTGCATTACTTACAACTGGAGGCTGTCCATGATCTTGTAAATGTTGATAGTTGCAGAATGGTGTAGGTATGCTAGCGATCAGTCTGAATGGTTCTCTCTGTTCTTCACTGTCTCTATATTCGTCTGCCTGAGTTTGCGCATGCGCGTTGCTCATTTTGTTTCTGAAGCTGTCGGGAGAGGTTCTCGTCACTGTAGCTCCCTCGTAGTGCTCTTCTTCTGACGATTCGCTTACTGGCTCGGCTTTTGGTGTCCAGGTGGGGATCGGAGCTTGCTTCGTTCTGTCGTAGTCGTCTCGGTTGAGGCCTCTGGCTCCCAGGATCGTTTGCGGTGTGGGCGAGTACTTGCAGGGTCCCCTGGGTTCAGGCGTCAGCACTCTCGTCATTTGGGCTGGAGTGGATGGAAGTAGGGACGTTTGTCCGCTTGCTTCTGTGTTCTTGGATTGAGTAGTTTGTTCTTTCTTCGTTATTTGATTTACAGTCTTTGGTACTTTTGCTGATTTTTTTGTGATTTTAAGATTCAGGCCGAAGGCTGCGAAGAGTGTTCTCATAGCTGTTTCGATTTGTATTTTAATTGGCGTTTCTTCAGTGTCTGTATCAGATTCTTCTGAAAAATAGGATTTCTCCTTTTTATTCTTTATGCTGGGTAAAGTCTTTCGCACCAGCCATTTTGAATTCTGTCCTTTGATTGGTTCTGAGCTAGCCATTTGTTGGGCTGGCTAATCCAAGATGGCTGCCATTCAAAATTTTACGCGGGACCATTAGTCTTCCTCTCGGTTATGTTTTCATCCGTAGGTGATTTGCTCACCATTTTGGGTTCTTTAGGCTCTGGTGTATTGATGTGCTTTTCTCTCACTGCTCCGTTGTCTTTTATAATGTCTTGGAGGTTCGCGATGAGATTTTTGTCATCTTTACGGTTCTTCAGCAGTCTTAATATTTCTGATCTGAGCGTATCGTTTTCTGTCTCGCTCTCTTCTTGATCATCGGATTCATCGATTACCTCTTCTTCGTCTGTGGTGTAGTTTTCAGGTTCTCTTGTTGTTTCAGTCGTGGATTCATCGATCATTTCTTGATCTGTTTCTATCTCTTTATTGTGTGCCCTGGTGTTGGGTCTTTCTCTCTTTTCTTTGGAGTTTTCTTTCTTTGGCATGTTTGTTTCTTATTGAGTCAGCCAACCATCCTCTGCTACCAGATTGTTGCAATATTTCGAGGATCAGACTCAATGAAGGATTCAGAAAAAGTAGTATTCAAACAAAGTATTATTTATTTACATTAGGCATTCTATATTCTCTGGATGATTGCAGATAGAAGCAAGAAGGAGGAGCATGTACGCACTTTTATATCAATAAGGCGGAGTTAGGGGTAGGAGTGGTTACATATGAATACATTAAGGAAGGGAGAATAAATTATTATTATTTTTTTTTAAATATACTTTATTGAGTTTTAAAAAAGGTTTTTTTAAAAAAATAGAAAATATCAAATCTCAGGTAACATCTGAGGTATCGTGCGATTACATATATACAGTATATACACAGCGAGTATCTTCAAATCATTCATTATTATTAATCATTGTTAAAAATAGGTGTATCCTTATAGTCATATTCTATTATTCCACCATATGTACCACCTTTGCCATACTGCCTTAAATTTTGAATTTTCCTCATCTTTAAGCATACTGGTTAATTTCGCCATTTCTGCACATTCCAAAATTTTATTTATTATTGTCACCTCTGGAGGGACTTGTTTATCCTTCCAATATTTTGCAAAGGTTAATCTGGCCGCTGTTATGATATGTATTATCAATTGAGTCTTGTCCTTAGAGAACCCGTCTCCCGTCATTCCCAGTAGGAAAATTTCTGGAGTAAATTTTATATCTTCTTCCACTATTTCCTGCAGCCAAGTTCGTATTTTTGTCCAGAACTTCTTTGTCTCTGAGCAGGACCACCACATATGAAAGAAGGTGCCAATCTCCTTTCCACACTTCCAACAAATTCCTGAGGCATTAGGAAATATTTTTGCTAGTCTAGCTGGGGCTAGATACCATCTGTGAAATATTTTGTAGTGGTTCTCCCTATAAGTAGCTGATTTAGTAAAATTATAATTTCTATTCCAAGTCTCCTCCCAATCATTAAAATTTAGTCTGTGGCCAATATTTTTTTCCCAAATGCTTAGTTGGTTCCTCGCTATCCCTTCTGCTCTGTCTTCGCCTAATAAGAGGTTATAGAATCTGGCTAGCATTTTCTTTTCAATCCCCAGCATAATTTTATCTAAATTGTTGTATTTCGTCTCTATCCCAAATTGATCCCTATCTTTTTGATATCTAGAGCTTATCTGCATATAGCTCCACCAGTCCAAATTAAAGCCTTGATTGTTTAGTGTTTCTCGAGGTCTAAGAGTTCCATTTCCATCTAGTATGTCTTTGTACGTGCCAAATTTTCCAATATCCCTTTTATTAGCAGCAAGCAGCACCTCCGTAATTAAGAGCCAAATCGGAATTTTAGTATAAAATCTTTGTCTAATTTCTTCCCATGTTTGGATCAGAGTCTCCCTTAATTTGTGTCTGTGAAAATGTAGTTTCTTTTTGTTCTTTGGGCCCCATAAATAAGCATGCCAGCCTGCCTGTAGATCGTGGCCTTCTAATGTCAGAATTCTCTTATTTTGTAATGTGACCCAATCTTTGATCCATACTAATTTGGCCGCGTTCTGATATAATTGCCAATCCGGTAATCCGAAGCCGCCCATATTTCTTTTCCCTTGCAGCGTTTTATATGCAATTCTTGCCTTCTTCCCTTCCCACAAAAAATCTCGCACCTTCCTTTCCAAATCTAGAAAATATTTTTTATCCAGGTTCACCGGAATGGTTTGAAACAGAAATATGATTTTGGGAAGAATATTCATTTTAATTGCTGAAATCTTACCTGTAAGGGATAGTTTTAGTTTCTTCCATCTATCTATGTCCTGCTTTATTTTCTGTAGTAATGGACTATAATTGTCCTCTTTTAAGGAGGAATACCTTACAGTGATCCAGATTCCCAAATATTTTATCTTCTTTGCTATTTGCAGTTCCAGGGACTTTTCTAACCGCTTCTTGTTCATCTCCTCCATATTTCTTACTAAGATTTTGGTTTTAGTTTTGTTAAGTTTAAAACCAGCGACTTCACCGTACTGTTGTATTTCCTGGAGTACCTTGGGACCAGATTTTAAGGGATCTTCCATTATTAAGGCCACATCATCCACAAAGGCTTGTATTTTAAAAATTTCTTTCTTAATTTGTAATCCTTTAATTTCTTTGTTGTCTCTAATCTTTCTTAATAGAATTTCCAGCGCCATTATAAAGAGTAAGGGGGACAGGGGGCATCCCTGTCTGACTCCCTTTTGTATCCAGAATGTCCGTGTCTTATCTCCGTTTATTAATATACTTGCTCTCTGTTTATTATATATATTTTCGATCATCTTTCTAAAATTTGTGCCGAATCCCATCAAATCAATTTGGTTAATCATGAATTTCCAATTTAAATTGTTGAACGCCTTTTGGGCGTCCAAAAACGCTAATGCCAGCTGTTTTTCCGGGTGTTGTTCATAAAATTCTATAACATCTATTATTGTCCTCACATTATCCCTCATTTGCCTCCCAGGGAGGAATCCTTTCTGATCGCTATGAATCCAGCCATTTAAAATTTTTTTTAGTCTCTCCGCAATTATACTAGTAAATAATTTATAATCTGAATTTAACAGAGAAATCGGCCTGTAATTTGCTATCTGTTTTGGGTCAGCACCTTCTTTCAAAATGAGGGTAATATAGGTTTGCTTCCAGGAGTCTGGGATTCTTGTACCCACTAGTACCTCATTGAATATGTCCAACAATTCTAATAGTAGTTCTTCCTCAAATTTTGCGTAAATTTCCCCCAGGAGTCCGTCTGGACCTGGTGTTTTATTTTTCTTTATTTTGGCAAGCGCAGATTTAAGTTCTTCCATTGTGATTTTATTATTTAACATTTCTCTCTCTTCTTCTACTATCTGTGGCAAGTTAGCTTCCATCAAATATTGTGCAATTTTGTCTGGGTCAACCACTTCCTCTTTATATAAGGCTTCATAAAATTTTCTCGCTCTTTCTAGCTTATCCATTTCTTTTGTCAGAATGTCCCCATTGATGTCTTCTAATATAAGTATCTGATTTTTTTCCTGTTCTTTTTTTAATCTATATGCTAGCCATCTTCCCGACTTGTTGGCGTTTTCAAAGTGATAGTGTTTTATCCTCTTGATTTTTTGTGCCAACTCTTTCTGATCCAGGACGTTAAGATTATGTCTTGCCATCATCCATTTTTGTTTGGCCATCTCGTCTCCCGGGTTTTCCTGTAATTTGTTATCTGCTTCTTCTAAATTCTTATTATATTCGTCTCTAACTTTTCTTTCTTCCTTATTTTTAAATGCCGTATATGAAATCGCTACTCCTCTCAAATACGCCTTCATGGTATCCCATACAATTTCCTTCGCCGTATCTTGCCTGCCGTTCTCAATGAAAAAGCGCTTAATTTCTAGGGAGAATAAATTAACCCTTGATGTACTATATACATACATTTCCTATATTTGAGAATAAGGCATTTACCTGTGACAGTCCTAGGCCTATGGGATTAATATTGAGAGCCAACTGGCTAGATCCAGCTGCCAATCCCTACTTAATCCTCTTTCTTTAGCCATTTCTTCTGAGTTACAGGGTTAACTAACTTTACAATATGGCTGATTTATTATTTATTTATGGACTGTTGTAATTTTAGGCCTACCCAGTTACTATTCTCCGCATGGATAATGATCTTATTTAAACCATTAAAAGCAATTAGTGCACAATTCGTGCACATATTTAAATAATTTCTACATGCATATTTTCCACATGCAATACCCAAAAATGCATATTTTGTATATAAATCATTCATATCTTTTTTGAGCACATACAGAGCATTGACAGTATATCTTGTCCATCTTTTTGGTTATCAAGCATATTGATGCATTCTTGCTGTGTTCTTTTTCATTGTTTATTTTATTGTTTTATTATTTTATTTCTATTCTGCTTACATTCTTTTCATTTCTTTTTATTGTTGTAAGTTGCCTAGAGGAGCTGGATGCAAACTAGGTAGCAAATAAATTTAGCAAATAAATTTAGCAAATAGATAGACAGACAGACAGACAGATAGATAACTAACAAACACATTTAACAAATGTCCCCTCAGGGCCCATCAGGCCCAGTATGCTCATCAACATTCCTTTGATACATGATATCCTCTAAGCAGGGGTGGGATTCAAAAATTTTAGCAACTGGTTCTCTGCCCAGTTGCTAGGTGGGCTTGGCCATGGTAGACATAGTCTACTTGGCCTCCTGCACCATGGGGGGGGGGCTTTTCCACCCTCCCCAAGCTCCGGAGGCTTTCCTTGAGTCTCCAGGAGGGCAAAAACGGCCTCCCCCGGGCTCCGGAGGCCCTTTTCCAGACTTCCAGGAGGCCTGTTTTTTGCCCTCCCCAGGCTCCGGAAGCTTTTTTGAAGCCTCCGGGAGGGTAAAAATGGCCTCCCCCAGGCTCCAGAGGCCCTCAGGAGGCCGGAAACAGGTCCGTTTCTGAACTTCTGGAACTTCCGGGAGACCATTTTTCACCCTCCCCAGGCTCCAGAGGCTTTCTTCGAGCCTCCAGGAGGGCAAAAACAGCTTCCCATGGGCTCCAGAGGCCCTCCGGAGGCCAGAAACAGGCCCATTTCCAGACTTCTGGAACTTCTGGGGGGCCTGTTTTTCACCCTCCCAGAGCCTCTGCACAGGCCCTGCACTTCCTGGCATCCAAAACGGGCTGCGTGGAGAGTCCTGGGAGGAGAGGGGTGGGCGGGGCTACCAGTTCAGCAAACCAGATGTAAAATTAGCATTCCATCCCTGCCTCTAAGCCATACTAATTTTTATTTTTAGATTAATGGTAAGTATGCATGCCACAATGAAAACTACCGAATACAACAAATGTTTTGGGCCTGCTGTGCACCCTTTGAAACTAATTCAGAAAAAGTGCTTTATACCTGAAAAAGTTGTTGCTATTTTTAAGAACTTCACACATTAAAATTAATTGAACTTTTAAAGTGCCTCTACCACTTATTTTTAGACTTGTATGGAAGCCTGAAAAACCACACAGCATTTTTTTTAAAATAAAATGTGCTGGTTTGTGCTTGTGCAAAGCACTTTTTTCAAATTATCTTCAAAGCATGCACAGTCCTAACGATATATTGAGAAGTTATTATTTCAAAATACAAACTATAAGGTATTATAGTCTAGTGCTTTGTTTAGAAGTGAGACCACATGTCCAGAAAAGAATACAAATAAAATGACATGATAGGGAACATTCTGAGAAGTTTTATTTTAAAAAAGGCAGTGGGAACTCAACAAATCTTGTTAGTTTGTCTGTTCCTAAATAGATGATTTATAACTGATCATATCTATAAGCAGCCGGTAACTGGTAGTCCATCACATGCTTTTGAAATTCCAAACGTACCCAATGGTCAATAGAAATTGAGAATTACTAGTTTGAATTGTGTATCTCTCAGTTTTATTGGAGACAGAAAAATGGGGATGTGGGGCAGTTTGGTCTAGTGGTTAAGATGCTGCTGGCCTAGAAACCAGAAGACTGTGAGTTCCAGTCCCACCTTAGGCATGAAAGCCAGCTGGCTGACTTTGGGCCAGTCACTGTCCCTCATCAGTGGTGGGATTCAGCCAGTTCGCACCACTTCGGGAGAACCGGTTGTTAACTTTCTGAGCAGTTTGGCAAACTGGTTGTTGGAAGAAATCGTTAGGGCAGAGAACCGGTTGTTAAATTACTTGAATCCCACCATTGCCCTCAGCCCAACTCTCCTTGGGCTGATGTTGTGGAGAAAATAGAGCCCAGTATTAGGTATGCTCACCACTTTCAGTTATTTGTAAAAATAACAAAGGCAGGATGTAAATAAATACAGAATGGGGACCTCTGTCAGAACAGATAAAGAGAAATGATATTATGAAGAAGGAATATAGATAATATAGATAGGAACCGCTTTTAAATTTTTAAGCAATTTTCAGTAGTTTGGAAAGGTTCAAAACTGAAAAGGGTGCTTAATCCTGGAGAAATATAAGGATTCAGTCAAGACCCAGGCATGTGCCCAAACCCTTTTCCACAGGTTGCATTAACTGACCTATCTAACTCTGTTGTGTCCTTTAGTGAAGGTCATCCCTCTAAAAGAAATGCTATAAACATTTTAACCAGGGTCCACAGCACAGCATTCAATTAACTGGATTCTGAAATGATGGGTTGTAGCTTCCCAAGCAGTAACAAGCAATTTACAAGAGAGATTCACACATTTTGTTTAAGGCTGATTCCCCCCCCCCCCAAAACTCACTTCTGCAAATTAAAGGAAGCGAAATACAGAGTGAGTCTTGTGAGAAGTTTAAATCTGTGAGTCAGATTTCTGTCAAAGCAGTCCACCAATCTCAGGAATTTTATTATGTTTGTATTATTTAGTTTTATTTATGAGGGTATTAAACAAATTAATTTATCAATCATAAATAATTTATTATTTATAATCTACTATAACATCAATTAATACTTTATATCAATACTTTATATCAGGAATGTCCAACCCACAGCCTATGGGCCACATGCAGTCATGGACAACTAGTAATGTGGCCTCAGAAGATCATAAATTTTTAACATTATTATGTAATTGTTAGCTATATTTACATATATTAACTATATATTATATTTATATGCAGCCCAAGACAATTCCTCTTCACTCAATGCAGCCAGACAAGCAAAATGTTTGGACCTCCATACTTTATCTCAATTATAAGCAATCATAATTATGTTTTCATTAAAGAAAGCTATACATTATGGCTGTGTTCAGTTTTAAAAATGTGAAATGCCTGATAAAAGCAGAATAAAGTAAGATCTTTGTCTCTTCCAGGAGCACTTCTAAAATATAAGGAGTAATCCAGTGTTGGCAACATTCATTGATTACATTCACATAATAACACTTATTTATAGCTAATGTAACCATGCTAATTCAGTTATCTTAATGATTATGGCTTTGCATAACATACTGCATCAATACTAACCCAACTAGTTAGGGTCACATAACTAGCTAAGCTAAAATGTGTTCAGCTACCTGATGGCTCAGTGCATTATTAAATTTAACCTTTTAACTCTAAACAAACCTTTATATAGGAAATGTTTCAAGAATTAACACTGTAATACAGAGCAGAAGCTGTTATACACACTCACATTAGACACCATATTGTACTATTCATAAAATTCCAATTGATGCCATAAATAAATGTATACATTGACAGTCATAAGTAAGATTGAAGAGCCTTCTCTAATAACCAATCAATAGTTACTACACTTCCAAAAGGTTATTTTTCATATCAAGCTGCCTAGCCATCTGTAGCTTCAAAAATCTGGTAATAACCCCATCACCAAGACTGATTGATTAAATGCATTACAGCCTTACATTTCAAGAAAAAATGAATCTGAAAAACTGCTCACAATTATAAATCTCTGAAATGAATCATTCATGCATAAAGGATTTGAGTAGCAAAGCAAGGAAGCCTTGGGACAAGGAGTGTAGGCTGGCAGAAACTTTAAGATGGGCGAGTGGAAGGCCAAGGTTCATGCTGCATGTTCCTGCAGCAAGTTGGCTGGGGCGGGGTGTCCTGCAGCAAGATGGTAGCAGTGAGGTAACCACAGCCAGTTGTCCTAGATCCACTGAGGATACTGCTGACTGCTCTATCCCCTCAATATTGTACTCACATTTACACAAACTTATGGCTGATCCTGGGAAAGGATTAAAAGAATTCTAGAAGCCCCTTTGTTTTACCAATTAGCCAATTAGGCTAAAACAATTTTACTTAAGGCTGGTATTTGTTTTATGTTTATCTCATTTATATTTTCATATATTGTTATATTTTACTATTGCTGTCTTGAAAAATGCATCTATTAAAGAAGTAAGGCTGCAATCATCATAATGAATCAATACATGAATGAATACCATAAATCACAATAATATTAACCACCATTCCCAAACTTTTTGAGATGATGGATCCCTTTTAAATGTGAACAAAAAAACCCAATGTGGTCCATCATGGAACAGTCATTATACTCTAATATCCGTTGGTTGAAATAAGACATAAAAGGTATTACAATTTCAGTAAACATAAGTCATGCTTTTAAGGGAATCTCTATTAATCAGAGTATTTACATACAATTAAAAATATGAGAGATGTTTGGTGTTCTATGAGCTTGATTGTTTTCTTGCAGACATTTCATTACTCAAACAAAGTAAAATACTTTTACCTGCATGTTAAATTTACCTACAGAACTCTTTTCTAGTTCAAGTCAGGAAGCCTCTATCAACATATTAAAAGGGTCTAAAAGGGTAATGAGGGATCTCCTGTTCCATTCACTCCTATCCCCTTATCCACATTTTTCAAAGAAAGGATAGATAAAAGACACTAAAAACAATCCAGAATGACCTATATACTGTTCCTCTCACCCATGTCCTTAATCCACAGGGTTTAGAGAACAAAATGGCCCTCTTCCCTCCAGGAGGTGGGGAGATCGGCAAGTGTAGACACACCTGGGCCTTAGTGAGTCTTGTGGGTAGCTGCAGGGAGGCTGATTCCAGAAGTGAAGGAGCATCTGCAGTGCAGACCCTGCCTCTCACTTTTTCTGGACTGAAAAATGAGGCCTAACACACCAAGGGGCTGAGGATCTTTGAATGGAGAAATCTGCTGGATAATGGAGATAGCAAAAAAGTAGCATACAACTTTTTATTTTTTACTTTCAAAAACATTTTTTCTACAACCTCTTCGGCCGAAGAGTTTGTAAAAAAAAATGCTTTTAAAAGTAAGGTGACCAGATTTTAACATTGGTAAAGAGGGACATTGTGGGCGTGGCTTATTTTGTGGGCGTGGCTTGCTGGTCATGTGACTGGGTGGGCGTGGCTAGCTGGTCATGTGACCGGGTGGCCATGGCTATGTGTATAGGGTAAGGTGAACAGATTTTAACATTGGTAAGAGGGACACCATTGTGGGCGTGGCTTATTGTGTGGGCGTGGCTTGGAGGCCATGTGACTGGGTGGGCGTGGCTAGTTGGTCATGTGACCGGGTGGCCATGGCTGTGTGTATAGGGACTACTCAGAGGGCTGAAAAGTCATTTCTGACAGGTCCTCACACTTTTGACTGGTCCTCACACTTATGACCATCCTCACATTTATGCCCGTGCAGCATTCTTAACAACCATGTCACTCATTTCACAACTGCTTCTCTTCACCATGGTGACAAGATAGGGCAAAAACGTAAAATGTGAGGACAGTCGTAAATTCGAGGACTGGTCAAAAGTGTGAGGACCAGTCAAAAATAACTTTTTCAGCCCTCTGAGTAGTCCATATGCATAAAAGGATACAGTAATAGAGAGGGATGAAGGAAGGGAAGGGAAATTAGAGTAGGAGTGAGGGTAAGAGAGGGAGGAAGAGAGGAGGAGAAGGAGAAAGGAAGAGGAAGTAGGGAGGAGAAGAAGAGGGGGGGAAGAGAAAGTAAGAAGGAAAGAAAAGAGAGTGGTGGTAGGTTTGAAGAGAAAGATTGCTGTACAATAAAAAAGATGAAAGGGAAGAAAGCCAACCCCAAACAAATATAAAGATATTAAGATAAAGAATGAATTGTTAAACTTTAAAGAATAAAAGAGAACAAATATGAATAAATAGCAATAATTAGAAACACACATACATACAATGTATTTTCTTTGAACAGAATATTTGGCTGGTTCACAAATTTAAACAGTGTTTAGTCATTTCAATTAAATTTACAATTTCTATATTTCCTTTTTGCCATATTTATTCCTCATCTGTTTTTTTAAAAAAACAATTTTACCCTTCATCCTCATCTCTAATCTTAATCAAATTCAATTTTTCCCTTCTATTCTATTTTATACCCCTTCCCATTGTCATCTATTTTTATATCCATCCTCACATTGGTTAATTATGTAATTATGTAATACAGTTGTTTAATACAAATTCAACATTTTAATATAAATCAATTAGTTATATAACTATCTTTTTTGTATATTAATCAATATGAACATGAATATTCCAATTATTTCCATGCAATCCAATTTCTTACAAATCAATTAATTATACTTACCAATAATAATAAACCAAATAATTTCCCCCATATATTCCTCCAAACCACAACTTAACCATTTCTGCTTTCAACACAGTATACAATTAATAATATCTCAATTATTACAATTCCCTAGTTAAAAAGAGCTTTTTTTTCTTTTGTGTTTTAAAATCTTGATCTCTCCTCTTTTGCCCTAAATAATTTTCCATTGTTTGCACTTACCTTTTTTGGTGAGGAAAAGGAAAATAAATCTGCTGCCTAATTTTCCAACGTTGCAAGCAAACCGCAAAGCCAACAGCCTGTTTTACTTTCAGTTTCGTTTTGAGCTTGGTTTGCACAAAGAGGAAAAAAAAACTGAGCAATTTAGCAAGAGCAGAGCCCTGTGCAAATCAGCTGAGAGGGGGAAGCCGAGCTAATTAACGTAGGGCGGCCCTTTGAAGCCCCGTGGCAAGAGTTTAAACAGGTTTTTTCCCTCTAGCCATCAGCGGGGATTCAGGAGGCAGCCGGGAACCAGGAGGCAGAATGAAAAATCGGGACTTTTTTAAAACGCCGCGGGACGCGGGACAAATTGCTCAAAAGCGGGACGTCTGGTCACCTTATTTAAAAGCCTCTGATGATCCCAGCTAAGTTGCTTGATCATCAGAGCCTTTTTTTTTCTTTTAAAAGCAAAAAATAAATGCTTTTAAAAGAAAACAAAAGCCTCTGACAATCAGGCAACTCAGCTGGGATCATCAGAGCCTTTTAAAAGCATTTTTTTTACAACCTCTTCGGCCAGAGAGGTTGTAGAAAAAATGCTTTTGAAAGTAAAAAATAAAAAGTTGGCCACGCCCATCCAGTCACATTACCTTCCCGCCAAGCCATGCCCACAAACTGGTAGTACCAAATTTAAAACCAGAATTGTTCTTACTAGGTATATTACCGGGGAAATACAACAAAAGAAGCATATATTTAATATTACATGTAATATCGGCAGCAAGAATTATGTATGCAAAAAAATGGAAATCGAAAATATACCTATAGATGAAAATGTAATAAAGAAAATACTAGACTGTGCCAAAATAGACAGGTTAACAATGAGAATTAAGGACAAAGAGGAAACAGAGTATTATTTAACATGGGACTTCTTTTATAAACGGTTAGAAAACAGAAC
Organism: Arizona elegans; assembly: GCA_022577455.1. Classification (NCBI taxonomy): domain Eukaryota; kingdom Metazoa; phylum Chordata; class Lepidosauria; order Squamata; family Colubridae; genus Arizona; species Arizona elegans. The sequence goes on along the minus strand of JAKOOJ010000004.1, from coordinate 110,244,073 downwards.
CAGAAGTTAGTAAATTTATAATTAAGGATGATTAATAGAATAGAGCTAAATGTATATATAGATATATATAAGCATAACATTATAAGCAATATTATTATTACTGTTATTATTATTGGATTACATTTGATTACAGATTAAATTGTATAGAATGACCAGAAGTGAAGATCATATTGTGTATACAATGAGGTTAATGGTTATAATTAAGGTGTATAATATTATGTGTATTCAAAAGAGATTTGATACTGTCATTGCAGAAATGGAAATGTGATGTATAAGAAAAGAAAATGTATAATAAAAAATAATATAAAAATTGTAGCCTGCACAAAAAAGAAGAGTGGTCAGGGAGGGACATACGTGCATAGCTTACAGTAAGTACACTGGCAGGGAGAGAAACAGTCCAAAGCCTAGAAAAAAGGAACAATTTTGGCTATTTTGGACTGTGCCTTTCCCCCATCCCAGTCAACTTTGCTATTTCTCTGTCTACCTCACCCAAGGCAATAAAACATATTTCTGTCAGAATGTGATCAGTGGAACACCATTTTGTTTTCTTGTATTGTAGTGCTATAATACAAGGGGCCTGTGGTCCATAGTTTGAAACCGCCTGGCCTTTTATCCAGGTTGCAAAAATCTGCCTATGAGTAGCAGCCACATCTTAAAAAGTAAATATGATATGTGAAAAGTTCTGGTAGTTTTCACTATCTTATAATCATAGTGGTAAGCTTTGTGGCTTAACTAATATTTGCAGTAGAGTGAAATTGTAGGCGGAATACATCTGGATGTTTAGACATCTGGTTTATCACATTCAGAACCAAAATGCAAAATCCTTCACAAGTTGTCCTTGCCTTCTTATCGATCTCTCACAAAAATACACACACATGCCCATAGATATATACACATATAGAAAAAACAAGAGAAAAAAGCAATGGGTGGTAGAAGTTACTCTCTATAGTAGCTATCCTGAAAGGGTCAAATCCCAAATGACTTGCTCAGTATTCAAGGACTGTGTAATCAGGGATGGGATTTAGCTGATTCTGACCGGTTCAGGCAAACTGGATGCTAATTTTACATCTGGTTCACCGAACCGGTAGTTACAAGGACTGGCTGACCTCACCCACCCTGCCCTGCCCCTCCCAGGAGTCTCCACGCAGCCCATTTTGGATGCCAAGTAAGTGCAGGGCCGATGTGGAGGCTCTGGGAGGGTGAAAAAAAAGGCCTTCCAGAAGTTCCGGAAGTCCAAAAATGGGCCCATTTCCAGCCTCTAGAGGGCCTCCTGGGGGAGGCCATTTTTGCCTGGGGAGGGCGAAAAACAGGCCCGTTTCTGGCCTCCAGAGGGCCTCCGGAGCCTAGGAGAGGTCATTTTCACCTTCCTGGATGTTCGAGGGAAGCCTTTGCAGTTTAGGAGGGCAAAAAGCCCCCCCCCCTCGGCTTCACCCTCCTGGAGGTTCGAGGGGAGCCTTTGGAGCTTAGGAGGGCAAAAAGCCCTCCACTCGGTGCAGGAAGCTGAGTAGGCCACGCCCACCATGGCCATGCCCACCAAGCAACCGGGTACACCCCTGTACAGTGTAATCAATGCTTGATTTCAGAAGTTCTTTGCAAGTGAGTCAGACTTTTAGCAAGTGAAATTTGCCCTTGCTTGGCATAGAATGTCAGAAAGAGAAAGGGGGAGAGGAAAAACACAAGAGTATCAAAATGAATGAATCCTGGTTCCTACCTGTTTTGATTTTGGCTCTACTGATTCTTGCACAAATGTCATTTATAACTGTACCCTCAAGAAAATACAGCCTATGACAAAAGCACTATTACTTTTGATTTAGGGAAATGTGGTTCTATTGCAAACAGGCTCTATATTTCTCAGTTAACTGGATATTCTACATCTTTTTTATTTTGAGTAGGCTTCAAATCATCATTCAACTCCCCAGTGATGTAACTCTTAGATCAGATCAAGGAAACTGTAGTTCCCAAGCTGTTGCTAAACTACAATCGCCAGAAACTCCAGATAGCATGGACAACAGCAATAGCACTTAGACTTATATACCGCTTCACAGTGCTTTACAGCTCTCTCTAAGCAGTTTACAGAGTCACCATATTGCTCCAACAATCTGGGTCCTCATTTTACTGACCTCGGAAGGATGGAAAGTTGAGTTAACCTTGAGCCAGTGAGAATCAAACTGCCGAACTGCAGTCAGCCGACAGTCAGCAGAAGTAGTCTGCAGTACTGCATTCTAGCTACTGCACCATCATAGCTCAATAGTAGGGAATATTAGAGTTCAATAACACCTGGAGAGCCAAATTCCCCAACCTTGGACTACATGATCCAAGTATCAGGCTAAAAGGGTCTTCCAGAGATTTCTGGGCAACTACAAACTGCTCCCCTTTGTTCATGCACTGATATCTACCATCTTGCCAATGTTAACACTTACCCCTACAGTACCACTACAGTACCAGTCAGTAGCACCTGCATTTTTCCATGGGAATGTTAAGCATAATGTCTATGCAATGTTGAAATCTCTGGAGTGTAACATTTCAGATATCTATATGGATTTAAACAGTAGTCTTAAAAGCTTTTCAAGGGCATTCTTTTAGAGAAAAGTAATTCCTGTATGGTAAATATTGGGCTTAGGCTGGCATACAATTATATAGGACCACAGGAGAAATAGTCCATCTTTTCGCTTTCAGCCTGCACAAAGGGAAACTGAAAAGAAATGCAGAAGCCAAAGAAAAAGAAAGGGTTGACTCTATTTATCCTCACCATGAGACTCTCTGGAGATCCCATGGGAAAGGGGGAAGGGAGGGGGAGGAGGAGGAGGAGGAGTTCATCTAAAAAGTCTGCTACACAGATGCCATAACTAACCTTTCTTGGCTGAGAATGGGAGGGTCAGTGTGCAAATTTCAGAGAATAGGATTTGACCCTGAGAATGCCAGCATTAGTACTTTTCACCCAAGAGATCTCAGCACTATCCTAGTCTTCTTTATGATGATTTTAGAAGGGAAGTTTCTTTTACTCCATTGTGCCTTTCCTTACAACTTCCTAAAAAATGCCATTCCAGGTGAAAGTAAGCAGAAGAAAAACACCCAGACCCTTTAAAATACTCTTTGCAATTTATCCAGCCAGCAGAGTCTATATTTAGTTTTAATTAACCCAGGCAACGCAGCCTCGGGATTATGCTGCCAGAGAAGCATTTCCTCTCTGGCTGATGATTTGCCAACTACTGCCTGCCTCAAATCTCTTCTAAGGAGAAAAAATATAAAGGTTCAAAATATATATGAGAAGCAATCCCAAGCACATTTAATTCAGAGGGAGGCCTCATGAAGTTTATTTCTCCATACTTGAAATTAAACTTGAAAAAGAAGTATGCAGATGTCAACCCCAACTAAAGCAGTGGAGGGAATCTGACTGATAAACAGTGATGGGATTGAAATACAGATAGTCCTCAATTTACAACCATTCATTTAGTGGCCATTTGAAGTTACAACAGCATTGAAAAAAGTGATTTATGGGAGTTTTTCACACTTATGACCATTGTGGCATTCCCATGGTCACGTTCAGATCAGTGGTGGGTTCCTCCCAGTTCTGCCCAGTTCCGCCGAGCCAGTAGCGGTGACGATATGACATTACCGAACCGGTTCTGGTCCCTCCGCCACCCGGTCCCCCCACCCCCCACCCCCACCCCCCCGCATTATTCTTACCTTTTATTTGGCTCCACACCCAATCTATTGCTGCCTTCTGAGTCCCAGCTGATGGCTAAAGGGGAAAAACCGTTTAAACTCTTGCCGCTGGACTTCAAAGGGTCGCCCTACAGCTGATTTATGACAGTTCCAGTGTCCCAGGGGATCACATGATCCCCTTTTGCACCTCTGACAAGCAAAGTTAATGGGGAATCCAGATGAAAGTATTACTAAGTTAACAACTGCACCGCTTAACTTAACAACTGTGGCAAGAAAGATTGTAAAATGGGGCAAAACTCACTTAACAAACATCTTAGTAATGGAAATTTGGGACTCAAATGTGGTCATAAATTGAGGACTGTCTATAACCTCTTTTTCAGACTGTTTGCTTGGACTAAATGCCTTCTTCATATCTATTTCTGCTGCTTGCCTTATAAAGGAAATGCAGTTCAGTAAGTAATATTCCCAATGCTGGAAAATCTTCTTTTACCCCTCTAAATGCTTCTGTCCCATTCAATGCGATTTTCAGATGCAAACTTATTTCCCACCTCCCACAATAAAATGCAATTCCAGATCTCAAAATGTTTCCTTTGCTCTCATATGAACGCTAAACAAGCACCACCAGCTTTTCCTCCTCTCCCCTCCCCCTCTTTTTCTGCCTTCAAGTCAGATTTTCAACTGATAACAGCCTGACTAGGCTTTTCTTGGTAACCTCCTGGAAGTGGTTTGCCCTTGCCTCCTTCTTAGGGCTGAGAGAAAGAGAGTAACTGGCTCAAGTCACCTTGCTTTTACTTTTTATTTTTGTTTCAGGCATACAAATGGTTCGGCATTTAGGGGCTTATATTGCTTTCCTTTCAATCTTATTTTGATATTATTTCCAGCCCTCTTTTTCTTTGGTGGCAAACATTTTTTTCCTCATGCTCTTTCCAGATCCAGTTTACTACATGCTAAGACGTGCAGATCTCTTGACCTTCCATCTTATTTGCATCCCCTTTGGGCACTTGGGCAGAGTTTCCTTTCCTTGAGAAGAGACAGTTCCACTGCCAACTGCAGGAGACAGCTTCTTCCATCTTATTCTCAGTTTGACGAAAACTCCCATCTCAATACTACATTTATCTTCTGCATTGTGCACCTAATGACACTCTTGACATACTGTAGCAAGGCATAAATGTGCATCCGGGCAGGTTGAGAGGAGATCTAAACATACAGTGGAGAGGAACAATGTTGTTTAGGACAGTAAAAATCCAACTTGGATTCCCAATTAATGAGAGTAAAGGACTTGATGTATGTTCAGAAACTCAGAAAGTTAAGTCTATCAGCCTGTCATTTCCTTTGCCCAACAATGAATGCTCAGTGCTGAATCACCATTTGTGGATGCTGTTCAGAATAGGCCTAAAGTTGAGGAAAGCCACTGCAACCATCGATCAAAAAGTCCTTTCCCTAGCTTGCAAAGGTAAAACTGCCTCTTTGCCATGCTGTTTGCACCAATTCAGGTGTGATAAATAATGCGAGCAGTGGCAGCTGGCAATAGCACCATGGGAAGAAACACAGGGACAAAAATTTCCAATCTTGCCAAGTCAAAAAATAAAGCATTTGTGAGTGGACATCATTTATAAATATTCTAAAGAGCTGGTCTTTCTTTCCTTCTTTCCTTCTTCTTTCTTTCTTTCTTTCTTTCTTTCTTTCTTTCTTTCTTTCTTTCTTTCTTTCTTTTTGCAGTAAATCTTAGCAGCAGTTTTTCTCTGATTTACTGCTCAAGCACAGGAAGAAATGGGCTATCTTCCAAGGGGAATTATGATAATCGCTCTGGATCATACCACAGTGCCAGAACTTTCTACCTTTCTACTTAAAAGGATATAATCCCAGAGAAATATGGCTGGCTATATATACAGGTAGCCCTCAACTTAAAACCACAACTGGGGCCAGGATTTTCATTGTTAAGCAAAGCAGTTGTTAAATGAATCGTGTCCAATTTTATGATCTTTTTCGATACATTTATTAAGCAAATCACACAGTTGTTAATACATCTAGTTTCCCCCATTGACTTTGCTTGTCAGAGGCAGGCTGGGAAGGTTGAAAATAGCAGTCATGTGATCCCAGCATGCTGCAACTCTTGTAAATACATGTCAGTTGCCAAACTCCAAATTTTAACTTGTCTCCACATGTGATTGTAGTGACATAGCAATGGTTGTAAGTCCAAAGACCTGTTGTAAATCACTTTTCTTTGTACCATTATAATTTTGATCACTCATTAAACAAATGATTACAAATCAGGGCTTACTTGTATAAGGCATGGTAGTAGGAAAAATGGTTGTTGTTGTTTTTTTAAAAAGGAGCATTCTTTCTCCCCCTCCCCTTCTCCCCATCTTTATATAAGAGAGAAAGATTTATCTGAATTTTCTCCCACAAGACCAATTCTTCTAGAATTGGTCTTGCTTCTCCCTGACATCTAATTTTCTTTGTGCAAGGCAACTTGCTAAATGGAATAGTTATCCTGGATCAGCATTCATTTCTCACAATGGTCTACAGGTTTGTTATAAATCATAACTGAGGACAGTAGTACTGTTTCCGCCCATTGTGTTTTGGGTTTAACTATTCAGTTAAAAGCTGCTGGTATTATCTATTTATATTCCTTGGCAAGTGGTAATTCAAAAAGAAACAATGCTTTTGATGAGAATTACCTGTAGCCAATCATCACAACATATGCATTCTACACTTAGGAATAGCCATTGACTGCATTTCATCAACAGGTCAGATTTTTCTGATATATTTCTGCCAAAATTCCTAGACAATTAGTATGCACAGTCAAATCAATCAACAACAATAGTACCGTAGCAGCAGCAACCACAAAGCAACACATGTTCTGTTTTATGGATTTCTGGATTGTGCATTTTGCTTTGGGACTTGTTACTTGTCACTTGTATCTGCCTCATGTATTGCTTTGGTCAACACACCATGCTGTCAAATGGATAAGTTTGGAAGGCAATGTTGGATGGAACTGAATACAGATCACGTTGTCTGCTGTTCTGAAACCACTCTGTCAGTCATGGGCTTCCTTTATATCTTCTCCACATACCTTAGTTTAAATGTCTCTCATATGGTGCCCTTCTGGATGTGTGGGGCTTTAGATTTTATAATCCCACTCAGTTTGACCAGGTGATGAGCTGCATTCCAGAGGATTAAGAAGCAACTCAGTTGAGATAGTTTGTGTAAGAGAAAAAATGCTCGGACAGCCCCCCTCTAATAGTTCTCGGAGTTTATGTTTATTGTAGATAATAGCAGGCTACTTCTGCTGATCACTGACTGCCAGCAGTTTGGCAGATCAAATCTCACCAGGCTCAAGATTGACTCAGCTTTCCATCCTTCCAAGATTGGTAAAATTAGGACCCAGATTGTTGGGGGCAATATGCTGACTCTGTAAACCAGCTTGGAAGATTTGCCACATGTGGTTTTTTAGGGGTTTTTTTGGGGGGGGGAGGCTGACATGCCATTTACTCTTATTACTCCCCCTGCTGTCTTATGGGATGATAGGATCTGAAGCCCAACACAGAATACTGGATTGGGAAAACCTACTATACCATTTATTAGGTCATACTAGTAATGCAGTATTTGTATTAATCACAGCCTCATTTTTGTTAGCTTAAGATGTTTATGCTACAACAAGCATGTGGACTGATGTGGAAGATGGAAAGGCAAAATGGTTGCAGGAATTGGGTATGTCTGGTTTAACGAAAAGAAGGGATGGGGTTATATGATAGCAATGTTCCAATATCTAAGGGGCTGCTACAAAGAAGAGGAGGTCAACCCATTCTCCAAAGGCAGGACAAGAAGCAATGGATGGAAACTAATCAAGGAGAGAAGCAACCTAGAACTAAGGAGAAATTTCCTCACAGTTAGAACAATTAATCAATATGCTTAATATGCTTAAGCACAGAAAGGGCGATGTGGAGAGGGTTTCCTCTTTTAAATTCTTGGGAGTGTTCATTAGTCAAGATTTCACCTGGAAAAACAACATGTCCTTGGTGGTTAGTAAGGCTCAACAGAGCCTTCATTTCTTTAGAGCCCTGTGGAAAAATCAGGTGGAACACCTGCTGATGACTTCTTTCTATTGGCCCACAATAGAAAGTGTCCTCACATACTATATAACAGTATGGTACGCTGGTTTAACAGCTGCAAACAGGAACGCACTACAGAGAGTGATTAATTCGGCACAAGAAACCATTGGTTGCCCTCTAACACCACTGGATGACAACACCAAGTCTTACTGTTTCAGCAGAGTAAGGAAGATACTTAGGGATGATTCACACCCTGGCCAATGTCTCTTTTTACTTTTACCTCAGGCAGAAGACATTGAAGTATAGCCAGCCGGACGAACAGGTTTAAAAACAGCTTCTACCCATCAGCTGTCAGACTCCTAAACACAATCACAATCATTCCACATTCATATGGAAACGTATGACTATCTTTTTTCTTCCCCAACTACTTCTATAAATTGGGAATTATATTATCTTGTATATTCTGTTATGGATTGCACCAGTAGAGGTTAAACCAATTTCATTGTATACATGATGTACAATGACAATAAAGGCTATTATTATTATTAATCAGTGGAACAATTTGCCTCCAGAAGTTGTGGGTGCTATAATATTGCAGTTTTTAAAGAAAACACTAGATAACTATTTGTCTGAAATAGTATAGGTTTCCGTGCTTGAGCAGGGGATTGGACTAGAATACCTCTATCTTCCAATTCTGTTTTCAAAATATTTGGGACATCAACTTTCAATATCTGAACATTGACTTCCCTAGCTGGGGATTATGGGAGTAATGCACTAAATATTGGTAGTATTTCAGATTACATCAACTTGGGCAGAAGGTGAAAAATAGTAACTTGCAACTAATAATATCCACCATAATAGAGCAATTGTTACCATTTTTAGAAGGTAAGACCATCTGTAGTAGTTTCTTTTTCATTTAGTTTTTCATTTCCTGTTACAGTAGCACTACTAAAATAAAAATAAGTTAACTTATAAAAACAGCATACAAAGTGAGATGGCAGGAAGGCATGGCTTCTCTGTGAGATTGAATTCAATAAGCTCTCATTAATATGGATGGAAAGTGGAATTGTAATAGCTGCATAACAGGCAGAAATTCAAGGGGTAAATGTTTTTCCAAGCATAGAGATGCAGTGATGGGAAGATTACCCAATGAATCCCTCTCTGCTTCTTATACACCTATTAAAGACAGGGTGCATTTTTATCTATTAAAAAGAAAAAGTGACAACCCATTTGAAAAGTCACGCAGGTTTTCATTCAATACTATTTACTATTCTGGGTTGCCAATTGTTCTTGAATCGCTCTATTAACCTCCATGGCATCAAATTTATCAACTCAGTCTTGTCTGTTTTTCCAAGCCAAGCCCACAGTCATCTTTTTCAATTCCAGGACAATTACACCTCTACCAGGAGACGCCTGGCTGCCAATCTTCCCTTCCCTTATTTTCCTATGAACACATTTATACTTCTTTGTTAGCAGCCAAGAATAAAATGCACCATGCAGCATGTACAGAAGGAATAGATGATGTAAGAAGACACAAAATGTGGAATAACTTGCAGGGTCAGGATTATAGAAATATTGCAGCTTCATCCACACACATGACCCCTTGCAGATGTGTTCAAATTATAATATCCAGAATCCTACCCAGTAATCAGTCAGTTTATTACAGTCTTAGATAAGAAGTGTGTTCATGAGTGATCCGTAGCACTTAAAAATATATCTAAGAAAATTTTAAAAAATCACTTGAGATAAAATTTATAATAATAAAACAACCTGACTAGGACTTGTGAATAAATTTCAGAAGGAAAAATCTACTTCTAAGTTATAAGTGAAGTAGTAGCTAAAATTACATAAAATAGGAATATAAAATTACAAAAATGTGATGATATCTAAAATGTAGTCATGATATTTACACTTATTTGATAATAGCAATAGCAATAGAACTTAGACTTATATACCACTTTACAGTGTTTTACCGCACTCTCTAAGTGGTTTACAGAGTCAGCATATTGCCCCCAACAATTTGGGTCCTCATTTTACTCACCTCGGAAGAATGGAAGTCAATCTTGAGCCTGGTGAAATTTGAACTGCTAAACTGCAGCAGCCAGCAGTCAGCAGAAGTAGCCTGCAGTACTACACTCTAACCACTGTGCCACCATGGCTCATAGTACATAAAATCACACACAATACATCTATGTAGCAGCGCCTTGCCCAATGAAGTTCTAGCAAAACTTAGATGCTACTGCATAAAACTTAGCCATGTGTACTCTCCTAACTAGCAGATAAACTGTAAGCAGTATCTGTTAATCAGAGGATGGATAAATTGGATTTGAATGTCTCTATAGAAGGGGAAATGAAGAAGGACATCTTCTTCTTCTTTGGTTTCCACTTCTCCAGAATCACAGGGGAGACCCTTTTAGCCAATATCCCTTTGTATATTTGCCATCCAATCCTGTACAGGGGACAGGGTTAGGGTTGGGCAGCAGAGAAAGCTTTCCAAGGTCTGGGTGTGTCTAGTTGGGTGTGACAGCCATCAGCGGTGACAATATTTCTATTTTTTTCCTGATGACTGTAAAGCTAAGGTTCTGCTGGCTGTGAATTCTGAAAGTTATATATTCACAGGGCACCAATTGTATGAGTCAAAGTTAAACATTTCCAACTGTACTCTTTTAACAATTTTCTTTTCTAGGCTATTCCCCAGCTGCATCATCTGTAAGGGCAGATCTGGCTATAAAAATCCAGAAGGTTATTAGATGGCAGACATCTGGTGATCTTCTGGATTTTGTTTAGTAGTTCTACTTTGTATACGTCTATTAAACCAAACTGCATTTTCCCAAATTTAGTTCAAGCTAAAAAGCTTCCAGATCTGGGCTGAAAAGTCTGAAAGCCTAATGGACCTCAGCAAAGTGTTTTCTGTATCTCTTTGCTCCCATCTGGTGGTTGTCTAGAGTTTTGCAGCTGGTGGTCTTATCATACTATTCTCTCTGCTCTAGAAGAAAGGCTACATCTAAATACACTTGTAAATACTTCAAAACTTTTAGTCCTTTATTTCAGTCAGAAAAGCTACTCATGTTGTTTTAAGTGTTAAAATAGTTTTGAGTTCCAGTGGGCAGCTGAATTTGACACGAAAAGGAACCGAAGGTACTCATCTCTGAACAAAGCAGAGCAGTGGTGGGTTTCAAATTTTTTTACTACTGGTTCTGTGGCCGTGCCTTGGTGGGCATGGCAGGGCAAGGATACTGTAAAATCTCCATTCTCACCCCACTCCAGGGGAAGGTTACTGCAAAATCCCCATTTCCTCCCAATCAGCTGGGACTTGGGAGGCAGAGAATAGATGGGGGCAGGGCCTCTCAGAATTTTCACTACCGGTTCTCCGAACTAATCAAAATTTCCGCTACCAGTTCTCCAGAACTGGTCAGAACCTGCTGAAACCCACCTCTGAAGCAGAGGCAATGGCCTGGCTTCCCATTATTTCTTCTGCTGCAAACTGGCCATTAATGCTTCTGATCATCATTAGCCTCACAAAGCATCCCTACTATCAAATCTCATGTTTAGGCCTCCCAATGTCTCTGGAAATTTCAGCCACAAGCTGCTAAGAAATAGTAGCATAATTCTAAATGCTTTGCCTCCTATCCTCTGTATATGCCCTAGCCTGGACTGACAGGGTCTACTGTTTTAAATTGGTTTTAAATTGGTTTTAGTCTGTTTTAGTATGTTTTAATGTGTATTTGTTGGGATTGTTTCACTGATGTGAGCTGCCCTGAGTCCTTTGGAGAGAGGGTGGCATATAAGTCCAATAAATAATAATAATAATAATAATAATAATAATAATAATAATAATAATAATAATAATAATGTGTGAGTGACAGAAAGAGAGAGTGGGTGGATGGCAGTAAACTGATATGTCAGCCTTCATTCAGACTTTCATGTTCATGCCTCCACAATACAGAATTCTCAATACCTATTCTCCAAAATAAAATAAAATAAGCTAAGAAGTTCCATTCTTACCCAATGTGGTTTCATGATGTTCCTGCCTGACCATCAAAAAGTTGCTGAATGCTTGCTTCTATCAGAGGAGCTGTTAAGAAATATTGCTGCATTTTAAACTATAATAGAAGGGAAGGAATGAGGAAGGGAAGACTAAGAACAGCCAGTTTGGTCTAGTGGTTAAAGCACAAGGTGACATGATTTCAAGTCTCGCCTTACCCATGAAAGCCAGTTGAGTGATTCTGAGGCAGTCATCTCTCTCAGCCAACTCACCTTACCGGGTAATTCTTGTGGGGAAAATAAGAGGAGGAAGGTGTATTGGGTAAATTTGCCACATTCAGTTATTTGAAAAAACAAAAACAAAATATGGGCAGAAATACTACTGGCTGAAGTGGGAGGTAATTAGGATAAATTAGGAGAGAAATACTTGAGGTAATTAGGAGAAAGATAGCTGAAGAAAAATGAAGCTAGAAGAACAGATGGATTTGAACTTCACAGTATATTTTTAAAAAGCTTCCAGAGTTAGATTCAAACTCATTTTTCACTTTCCTTTTGCCTGAATTCTTCACCAGGGAAAACAAGGAAGCTTATTGATGTGAGATGAAGGAACTTCATTGTATTTTGAACTTAGCTGATAGGTGAATGGAGACTTGCTCCCACCAACTCTTTATCATGTAAAACACTGACTAATTTTTTTTTTCTGAAGAAAAGGTTGGCATTTCACATTATAGAATTCTTCTTGATAAAGGAACTATCCAAAATACATAGGAAATAATCCAAGGCATCCAGTACAACAGCTGTTTCTGTGTTTTATCCATTCGATTGTGGCATGCGGAAATTTAGCAGATGAAAGGTTGTCGTTGTTGGCACCAGAATATGGTGATAAGAGCTGGAACTGATTTATTTCCTGCTTGCCAGGCTGCAATTCAAGAGCAAGGAAGAGTAAGAGGAAAATAAATGGTGGCTGTAGAATCACCCTTTTCCTCTCAGAAATGAGAATGAAAAATTTTGAGCCTTCATGGTGTCTTAAATGGATCCAATGGTCTTAATCAGCCAAGAGCAACCTTCACAGCTGAAATGTAATGATTCTTCTTGATCATGGAATCCTACAACCAGTTATGTTGGCAGCATTAAGGAAGACTCCGGTCCTTTCTTAAATGATGCTCCAACCCTTACTCCACAGCCCCTGGAGTGGTAGATGTTCAACAAATCATGCGTATGTCTCTCTTTCACCTTACTGCTTCACATTCCAGAAAAAGCTGCATTTGTGGAATTTCTGCCGTCATGGGAGCATGAGAAAATAATGAACTCTGCCAAATGGCAGTAAAAACAGTGAAAGCAGCTTTTCCGCCTCTAAGAGCAGCCTTGATTTTAATAAATTAGCAAGTGAAGCTATAATGATTTGGCTATAATAAGTGTTATTATCTGATAATAACCGAGAAAACAAGTAGCTAATAAAGGATAAGTAAGAGAGCCTGCTTAAAATTTTAATTCTAATCATGAAGAGTCGAAGAGTCTTCCTGCTCACTCTAAGATCAATTTGAAGAGAAAAGACTGAGTTAGATAAGGTGCTAGGTAACAAGGATTCAAATATTTAAAATTTGATTCAGTTTGTTTAATAGAAAATAGGGTGAAACTGAGTGATGGACTAGAAGAGGGTAAACTGTACCATAATCACAGAGGCTGCCCAGATGCTTGCTCCTCAAATACATTGGAACTAGAAATCCCATCCTCCATGTCAGCAAAGCCACTGGAGGCTGAAAGTGATTTGAGTTTGGTTCCCTGTGGAAGGAACAGAGGTGGTATTCAGCCGGTTCGGACCGGTTCAGGCAAACTGGTAGTGGTAATCGCGGATGGGCCGGCCCATCCTCCCCGGCTCTATGCCGTCCTATTTAGGCACTGTTTTTTAGGCCGGGCGCATGCACGGAAGGTGCACACAGGAGCAAAGTGCATGCACCTGCTCACATTTGTGAACCTTTGGGAAAGTAAATGAATACCACTGCTGGGAAGTCATTAGAGACTTTTGTCCTTTCACCTCATCTGTAAAGGAAGCCTGGATGGATGCACAGAGCTTAAACTTCTGAATAGGAAGATCCATTGTTCCAATCTGATTCACCTGGAACCAAGAAATATTTACAAAATTAAAAACCTCAGCAATGTTAAATCCTATTGAGAATTATTTCGTCAGGGAACTTGAAATTCTGGAGGGAAGAATCACCTGCTTACTTGCCTTCACAAAAGGGCTGCCTCTGCATTAATCCTGATTTGTTCTCTGCAGATTAGCAAGCGAGGAGAAGTGACTGACGTGCACAATCAAATTCAAATGATGACTGTTGCAGTAACCTGCAATATATATAATGATTGCAGAAGCATAATCAGAACAAATCAAAGAACATCAGAACCCTTCACAGTATCATCCAGAGTAAAACAGGGATGTGTACCATCACTACTATTGTTTCATCTACCTTGATAGCATTAGCAAACAAGCCAAACCCAAGAATGTAAATAACATCAATGAACTAATCGTTGCAGGTGATCAGGTGTTGATTGCAAGTATAGCTAAGAAACTGCAACAACATCTTATGACTCAAGAATGCAAGATAAATGAATCAAGAATGCAAAACAAATAATATGAAAATCAGCAAAGAGAAAACAGATGTAATGGCAATCGGAATAAAAAAGCATACTAAACATAGCAATGGAAGAACAAGCATAAAACAAGTATCGAAGTTCAAATATCTAGGAACATTAACCAAAGATGGTAAAATGGACAAAGAAATTAACAGTAAGGCAAACCAAATATTGGGACAGCTTGCTCCACTCCTAAGGCAATACTGATCAGCACAAAGAAGCATCTCAAACAAAGCATATTTATATCCACCCTACGTTACCAGTGTCAAACATGGATAATCCACTACAGCAGGAAAGGAATATTGCAGATCCCGTCTCCTAAGGAGGAACATCTGGCAGTACCTAGAAGAAGGTTCTTGTCTGTGGTGACTCCCTTCCTTTGGAATATCATCCTTCAGAAATTAGATTGGCCCTCACTTTGATACTCTTTCATAAAGCCCTGAAGACTTGGTTTTGCCAGCAGGCCTGGGGAACCCAGAGTAGCATGGAAACCATCAAATGGCTCATTTGATTTTGTGTTGTCGGGGAGATGGTGTTTTTTTTCAAATTTTTATTTTATATACTGTGCTTTCACTGTTTCTAAACCACCTAACCACATTTAAGGATCCTGCTGGACTTGAAAAAGCCTGAACCAATTAAATCTTACTTGCACATTCGTTTTGGAATGCTTTCCAAGCCATACAATAACCTTGTTGGTGTGGGAAAAACTCCTCTTAAAGCAGCTTTCTATGTTCCTTCCCTTTCCTCTGTCAGTACTTGGACTGCAAATGTCTTGGAATGTTCCCCTTTGCATACATTATTCCATAACATGCCATTCCATTAATGATATAAAAACAAACAGAAGTTAGCAATAGAAAGACAGTACACCTTTGATCTGGAGGTTTCATGTTTGGTCTTGCGGTGAGATTTTATGCTCAAGTCTGAAGGTGGTCACAGCATATTGACAACCTTGATCCACGGGTCAAAGATATCTTCCTGGGTGCTAGGCTAGGGACAGAGCTGCAGGTAAAAGGTACGGCCACTTGCCAGCTTGAATCGTAGCTGCTTCTTCTCTGGATTGTGGATTGAACTCCTAACCAGGCACAGAGGAAAAAGCCTAAAGGATGGGGAGGAAGACAAGGGGCATGGAATATAGTTGACGACTCTTTCGTATTTACAGCTATTAGAATACCAGTGAATAATTTTACTATTTGAAAGCTGTTGTTTCATTCGGTACACTTCATTAAATTAAAGCAATTTAACAATCTTTAATACAATATTCTGCAATCTCTGTCTGAGTTAATGCAATGAAATAATTAAATCATCTCCTACTGAATGAGAAAAAAATGTTCAAAAAGTACAATTGGCACTAAGTTTATTAAGACCATATAAAATGGCACTAGCATGCTTTGGGAGAAAGAGTGACAGGTCCAAAGTTATTTAGTCATGTCTAGATATAAACCTGGACTTGGACCAGGGTCTCATCATTTGCTGTGCAACATTTCAATGATTAATCACACAGTCTTGATCTATTTCAGGGGTGCTTAAATTTGGCCCTTGGGGCTGGCCTGGAAATAGCAAAGGACCAATGTTTGGCCACCAGGGTGCTGCAGGAGGCAGTCCAGGCTGAAAATGGGGTGCAGGGGGCACATGTTGCCCCCGTGCCCCATTTTGAATGGCAGGATGCTTCAGGAGGGGTCCATCCTGCCTTCCCCCCACACTCCAGCCGGCCCATGGAGAAGAACTATAATGCTGATGAAAATAAATAAATAAATAAAATAAAAATATAGATCCTCTCCCTTATCAGTTTCTGCTCCTGGGGAAACCGGCGGTGAAGCAAATCCTAAGGGAAAGGAAAGAAACACTGATCAAAGGGAGACATTCAGTGGAAGAGCCTCTTCTCCACCTCACTGTAATAAAAAAACTGGTTTCAATTGAGGTTGTTTTGCCAAGCAAAGGACAGAAGTGACAATGATTGTGGGAGGAAATTAAGCCAAAAAGAGACATGTTTGATAAAAGAGGCGTTTCTTCTAAATTAGTTCTCTATGATGAAATTTCACTTCATGTACTTGGAAATTTTACAGAGTTCTAAATTCAGCATCTCAGGGTGGGGTTTTTTGTTTTGTTTTTTTTTTGTTATCTCATTAAGTCTGAATTCTGATAGCCACTGATGAACTTTGGACTTGTAAGGGATGAGGGAGGCCTATTCAGTGAGGAAAGTGATCCACTCAACTAGGGACAGGGTTGCAATGAGAAAGCAACACCCATTTGCTCCATTATGTATCCCACCAAGAGATCCTTATTCTTCTCACATTTTCCTCTTAAAACCAATGTTTCTTCATGCATCCTAGTCTGCCCCTGAGTACAATCAACATTTGGGATTCATGCCATAAAATGTTAGTCCTCATCCTGATGGCTTTTTAAAGAGTGGTTTTAAACATTAGTCACTAAGAGATTTATGGAAAATAATTTGACTCCTGAAAAAGCTTCATGTTTTAATACTGTTTCCCTTTTTGTTAGTCAAGCATCCTGTTTTCTGCATTCTCTTAATTTCTGCATTTTCTTTCTATTTGTCTAAACACATATCAATTGGGAATAGAAGCACACAAACACTTGTTCTTTCTTTCTCGCACACAAACACAAGTGCACCCAGTATTCTTCCCCCACCACAACCCACATGTAAATCATATTATAATCTTTAAAAATTGTGTGGGAGAGGAGTTCTGATCTTAAACAACATTTGCGCCACTGTTCCTTGCTTACTACTATGAAAATTGTACTGTTAGAAACTTGTTTTCCTTGTTGTTAGGTCAGTTTTCCTGACTGCTTCCCTTTTTTTCATTCCCAGCCTGTTTCTCCTCCCCATTTCCTTACCCCCTACCTTACTCATTTCTCTAAATCTTTGCTTCAGCACAATTGATACGAGAAAAATGAACAAAATGGGACATTGAGTTATAACGACCTTTGTATCTGAACATTTCTATAGTGTTGATGATAATTTACATGCAAATGTATGAAAGGAAATGTTGATTTCTTTTAAATGAAAAGCAGATTAGGAATGGTGTGATTAGCCTTAGATGGATGCATAATTATTTTTTGCTATGTAGGGTAATTATTTCAACTCATAAGGCCAGGGTAAAAATTAGCACATTTCAGCTTGAGCACATCTATACAATGAATTGTACACCTACCAGAGCGGCGTCCCCTCCTCTCTAAAACATATCAGAAATGCATCAATCCAATCTTTTCATAGCTCTGCCTTTTGATTAAGGTGGAGAAAAGAAAACTCAGAATGCTCTTACGTCCCATTAAATTCTGGTCCAGAAGCTTTCATTTTGCAACTATAGTATTGTATTATTATTTTAAATGGAAAGAGAAAAGAAAAACTAAAGGAAAGAAACAAATTGTGACAGAGTTGCAGGCAATTAAAGATCCAGACAAGAAGAGGGCAATCTGCCCTATAAACATGATATCAAATATGTATCAACTGTAACCATTTGAATTATGCCAAGTAACCAAGCAATTACAATGAGGATGCTGAGATTTATCTTTCTTTCTGTCTGTCTGTCCATCGTTCATCCACCCACTTACCCACCCACCCATCATATTTCTTTCTCTCTCAAGAGCAAAGGAATGACTGTTATACTTTGGGTAAATATTGCCCAATAATAGACTTAAGCTAAAAGTGCTTTGGAAAAGACAATTTAAAAAGTCATATGATTGTATTAAAAATCTTGTTACAGTTTTTAAAGACTGTGTTTCTATTCACTACTAACTAGTTGCATGACAAGGAAAAGTGGAAAAATGTGAGGTACAGCTTTTTCCTATAAAAATAACTGTCCCATTAATAAAAAATACAGATTATCAATCAAGAATGTCAACCATTTAACTTAAACCTAAGCATAGTTATTTTAAAATAATTGGAATTAAATCTCTTGAGAAGCTAGCCCTAGGATTTCTAGTATCAGATATCCATGTTCACAGAGATATTAGCCATGTAATCATGACAGACATTTTGCAAATAAATAGCCCCTCTGCTTATCAAAGCTTCAGGATATACAATACGCTTTCAACAGTATTCTTAAGAGTGACCCCAATCCTTCAGGAGCTGCTGAGACATCCATCTGCCAGCTTGTGCCTTGAGATGGGTCTTTCCCAGAACTTTCACATTATGGGTACATGCACATAGCACCCTTAGTGGCAATATTATTTTTTTGTGGGTGGGCTTTAATTTATATGCCGCCCTTCTCCGGAGACTCAGGGCGGCTTACAATGCGTTAAGCAATAGCCTTCATACTTTTGTATATTTATACCAAGTCAGCTTATTGCCCCCACAATCTGGGTCCTCATTTTACTTACCTTTGAAAGGATGGAAGGCTGAGTCAACCTTAAGCCTGATGATATTTGAACTTGCAGTAATTGCAAGCAGCAGATGTTAATAACAGTGTTTTAGTCCACTGTACTACAGGCTCTTTTTTTTCCCACAGCATACCAATTTTAGTGTTCAGTTTGTTAAACTGAGTTAGCTGATACAAACACAACTTATTTGTTTAGCTTGTAGCTGTGTTTTTCAAACCTGACAACTTTTAAAATTTGTGAACTTCAGCTCCCAGCCAGCATTCTGGGAGCTGAAGTCCACACGTGGACTTCATGCAGTAGTGGTCCCCAACCTTTCCAGCTCTGCGGACTGACAGTGGTAGCTGCGGTGGTGGGAAAGGGGATGGTTTCATGTGCATGCCCACTGCCGACTGGGGGTTGGGGACTCCTGGCTTAGTGCATTACAGAAAGACAGAACACAGAGAAGTTAAGTAGCTGAGCAAGTTGAGGCAAGGCAGGAAGGAGAATCAAGAGACTGGCTTCCTGACATGCCGTTCTTTTGTTCAAACCCCCATCTGAAAATCCTGTGTAGACAAATCAATCAGGCCTGTTGTATCTTAGGACCGCCCTATGCCTGAAACAACCAAAACCTTGAGCCCCGTGTTTTCTTCACTTCGGCACCATCATCATTAACATCCTCAGGAGGGTGCAGGGAACAGGAACATTCGACCGGCCTGATGAAGTTTTCCACTAAGCAGTGGACCTGCTAATTACTGTACCTGAGACAGGATGGAGACCAGGGCTTCTGAATGCTGGCAAGCTGCGACATCCTTTCTCTGAGGAGATTGCTCCTCTGAAACATTGGGAAAAGGGCCAGGCAGGTGTGGCAGAAAACAGGGGCTCATTTTTTAGATGCTGTGAGGCAGATAAGAAATATCTGTCTGAATGGAGTCAGCAAACCCAGCTGGAATTAAGGCTGGGGTATTGATGCTGTTACTGATTATTCCTAAGGTGGTTTGAGGTAGTCCTCAACTTATGACCATAATTGAGCCCAAAATTCCTGTGGTTAAGTGAAACATTTGTTAAGTGAATTTTGCCCCATTTTATGACTTTTCTTGCCCCAATTGTTGAAATGAATCACTGCAGTTGATAAATTAGTAATCCGATTGTGAAGTGAATTTGGCTTCTCCATTGACTTTGCTTGTCAGAAGGTTGCAAAAGGGAATCACATGATCTTGGGATACAGTAACGGTAATAATTATGAACCAGTTGTCAAGCATATGAATTTTGATCACATGGCCATGGGGAAGCTGGAAAGGTCATAACTGTGAAAAATGGTCATAAGTCACTTTTTTCAGTGCCATTGTAACTCTGAACAGTCACTAAATGAACTCTTGTAAGTCGAGGACTACCTGTACTTTCTTTTTAAATCAAGCTTAGAGAAAAACATTATGCATGTGCCAGCCCTTCAAGGTAGGTAAGGTCAAGAAGCAGGCACAACAGGGATTCCAGAAATATTCTTTATTGTCGTAAGGGAGAAACATTCCAGGGTTCTCTTGGTGTGCTCTTTTATTAAATAAATCAAGGTAGGGTTATTTTACTTGATTTTTATCCTGTTTTTTTATTATTGTTTATTAAAAAAAAACACAATGTAGGGAACATAACTAATACTTCTTCCCCTTCCTATTTTCTCCACCACCACAACACTGTGAGGTGGATTGGGCTGCGAGCTAGAATCTGGCCCAAAGTCACCCAGCTGGCTTTCAGGTATGATTAGAACGCAAGTCTCCTGGCATATAAATTGATGTCTTAACCACTAGACCACATAGGGTTTTTGAAAGTAATTTTAAGGTTTTCTTTCCTCATGCCATCTTCCTCTGTCTCAGGAGAGTGTCATCTTCCCTTAATGACTTACTCATTCTTTCCCTGAAGTCAGTTGTAAATGCCTCTACAATATGTAACCTCACTTTCAAGCAGTGAAAAGATTCAGGGATATCAGTCTTAAATTCAGCATCCTTGGGAAGTGGCTGATGGAGACCTCTTGATGAGGTATAATATAAGGCTTCTTAACAAGGGATTCCCTCTCTCATTCCAGCTGACTAAGCCCTTTCTTGGAGGAACATTTGAAGAAACGGTACATTATTATTAAAGTAAATCATCTCAACCTATCAATAGCCCCTGAACACAACTCACGTTCTAGCTCCAATTCAACTGTCCTCACAGAATGATGATTAATCTTAGATGGGATCTCATCAGTGGTGAAATCCAAATTTTTTTACTACTGGTTCTGTGGGCATGGCTTGGTGGGCATGGTAGGGGAAGGATACTACAAAATCTCCATTCCCACCCTATTCCAGGAGAAAGATACTGCAAAATCTCCATTCCCACCCCACCCTGGGGCCAGCCAAATATGGTATTTGCCGGTTCGCCAAACTACTCAAAATTTCCACTACCGGTTCTCCGAACTGCTCAAAATTTCTGCTACCGGTTCTCCAGAACCTGTCAGAACCTGCTGGATTTCACCCCTGGATCTTATGATTTAAAGAATGCTTTGCCACACATGGCAGTGGGAAGATTCCACGTGAGACCCACATTTCAAATCCCATGTAGCTACCTTTAATGTAGTGATCTGATTAAGTTTGCAATGAAAATGAAAATGCACTTTAGGGACAGATTCCAGTGGACAAAAGTTATTCTCTGTGTGAACAAATATGCTACACGCAGTGAGTCCCCTATGGCTAACTGGGATCCCTCACATAGAGAGTAATCAAAGGGAGGACTGTTAGTCATATTATGGAATATACAATTCCAAATCAATTAAATCCAGAGAGATTGGAACGAAAAATCTTGATTAAAGATTTAGCAATGAATCTTTACAGCCCTCTGTTGGTTAGATCAAGCAATTGCATCTACTCAGTCTCCTTCCTCTTATCTATTCTGCCGGTGGAGAGATAATGAAACTATATAGCCCTTATTGTCTAATCAACCTCCCCAGATGTGGCATTTTCTAGACAGGTTGGACTAAAATATCAAAATCACCTTGATCAGAATAAAAAATGTATATGGAAGAAGTCTATGGAGACTCCCAGTCATCTAGGTCATAGTTGTCTCAAAGGTGTTTTCTTTTTCCCCAAACGGCAGCTGGACAGATTTTTCCTTGTCGAAGAAGAAAAAAACATTTCGCTTCTCATCCAAGAAGCTTTATCTGTTCTGATGGCCTGGGGATGTAAGGATAGTACTGACAGTTGAGATTGATGGTGAGAGAATGGAAGGATAGTTCTGATAGGATGGTGGGGGAGGGAAGGTGAAAAGATTGCAATTTTTTTGCAGTCATCTGGTCATTAGCATTCTCTAAGAAGCCATTTTGGGGGTGGGGGGTTGTGCCCTCAGGATCACCTGAGACAGAGTGCTACTGGTTGTGGAAAGTTCTTGGGACTACTGCAAGGGCTGCATTGTAAACTGGAGATAGGCAGTGCCTTATTCCTTTCCCTCTGTTGAGGGAGGGGTGTTCAGTTCTAACATAGGTGGATCAGAGAGTGCTAAAGACCAGATCACTGCAAAGAAATACGATCCTTCCATCCCCCACTACCACCATCCAATCAGAACCTACCTTTCCATCCCCCCACCACACTATCCAGTCCCAACTGCCATTACCTATCCTTCCATTCCCCTCCCCACCTCATCATCAAAAGTGATGAAGCTTCTTGGATGAGAAGAAGCATTTTTCTTCCTCAAAGAAAAAAATGTCCAGTTGCCTTTTGAAGAGAAAGGCACCTTTGAGACATACATGGAAGAAGTTATATATTTTATCTCCATATTATGCTCTTTCCCACTACAGAAGGGGTTTCCAACATTCATCTGAATGCCCAAAGTCTGAAGTGTCCAGGATATGAGGCTGTGATCAACATATTTGCTTCTTATCTTATCTCTCTATGATCACTCCTCCTACCTGCAAATTTCAAAGCTACTTGTACCAAAATAGGACACCACAGTTTACTACTCATCTTATGCCATAATTCATTTAACAATAATTTGTCAGCATGATTCAGAATGTGAGGGGTTTTTTTTGATGTAGCGCAGAATCTGATAAATCCCAATGAGACTCTGAATACGAGGCCACTGATATTCAGCTTTATTTTCTTTTACTCTCCTGCCTTAAACAGAGCAGGCAGAGAGAGAAAAAGCAAAAGCCGCACAAGAAAACTTTTTCTCAAACTTCTTATAGTTTACACAGCTTGCACAGATCGTCATAGTGTTAAATATATAATTTCATATCCATTAGTTCATGCAAACCTCACGATTTTCTCAGCACTCTGAAACAAAGGACCTCAGAAAGGGGAAAGGAATACATTTTCTGGCATATAGTCCAGAGCTTTGTTAGGAGGGGCTGTCTCACATTAGGTTGTTGAGAATACACATTTTAAGTTACAAGCAAGGCTATTTGGCAATTAGCCTGGAGGCTTTATCTTTGCAGTTGGTACATTAGGTTACAATGGAGCTCAGCTCAGCAGCAAGGAATATCAAAAGTTGAGTTAGGTGCACTCTGTACATGCTCTAATCCTTTCAAGAACAATATTGACCTGTAATAAACTATATGTCAGGGTTCCAAGTAACACCCCCAATGAAAAAAGACTCCGAGGCTTGAAGTTCGTCAAAGCTCCATTTTATTAGAGATATCATATCAGCACATCTGGGAAAACCCAGATCTGAAAGTTTCCAGGTTTCCCCCACCCAAAGGAAAGTCCAAGTCCCTGCCCAGCACCCACATGTCCATCACATGGTCCAACCAAAGCACCGTCCCATTTCCAGCCCTCCAGGTGCAGGGCAAGATGTATTTGACTCTCTGAGAAAGAAATGTTATTATGACTATGTATCACCCTTGCTCCATACAATCTACCTACTCCTAGTTTCCCACAGTAGTAAATGTGGCAGGCCTGAAGATCTAATACAAAAGATGGTGTCAGTTTTGGAAGACAATTTTCTTTTTTGCTTCTTAACTGCCTTATATTTTAGCTGGGGAAGTTGGGAGGGGATTGTTGCTGGAGCGGTAGAAAGTTAGTCATAACAACATTCCGTTCATAACCGTTCATAACAACATTCAAGGACTTTTGCCTGCATCTGATGGAGACTGTCTGAAGATTGTATCCAGTTGAGTGTGAAGAATTGATTGGACAAGGTGATGAACTTGTGGATGTGGGGCAGGGCTGTGAACTGTCAGCTGGGTGTGGAAAACCTGGAAGCTTTCAGATTCCGCTTTTCCCAGATGTGCCAACATGACATCTCTAATAAATTAAAACTTTGAGGAACCTCAAGCCTCAGAGCTTTATTTCATTGGGGGTGTTCCTTAGAACCCTGACAGATGGCTTCCAGGCCTGACCCTATAATTTATAAGTAACAATGAATGGTTTTAGCACTAAGTTAAATTAAATAAACTAAGCTATATTAATGGGTGAGGTACATGATCTAGCTCAGCTTTCTCAACAGATGAAGTGTGTACATGTTTGAATGTGTATATGTAGGCAAAAACACAGAAGCCTGGTCAGGGAAACAGCAGCATCATTTAATGTTGTCAAGTCACAGGAGGAGAACTATAAATGTGGAAGAGTGCAGACTGGCCCTCGGAGAAGGAATGCAAATGGCATTTTGTAAAGCACACATATACAAACATGCAAGGAGTACAGAACTACATAGGTCCAGGAGGGATGAGGTTGGCTTTTTAATCTAACATTCATAAATGGAAAAATGCAGGCATTCTTTTCAAGGGAAGAAAGAAAAGCACAACACATGTGGAAGCCATTCCAAACTTGGCTTAACTCTGAAAAGAATGAGAATAGTCATTCAGGAAGAATTGGGAAGAACAAGACCTATTCCTGTTTTGGTTTGGATAAAACATAAATATGGATCCAGCTTGTACAGTAGATTGGAAGGAGAAACAAAGTGCTGGATTTTTTTTTAAGAAACAGGAAATTCTACATTCCCAAATGAAATTCTCAGGCACCAAAGAGAAAGCAACAGCCACTTCATTTTGGAAGTATAATACAACCACAACCAAAGCCTGATCAACTTTCATCAATATTTTTTATAATAAACTATGATTAGGTCTTTAAGAGGGAAAATCTCTGCAGGCTTCATCAAGATGAAGACCCAGACACCATGTTACCATTAACAAAGGTCAAGGATACCAGCATTGGTAGTAAAAGAGGATGAAGGAATGTCTCAATCAACTCCTCACAATAAAATAAAACTTCCCACCAAAATTTCTATTTAGCCTGCCATCCCTGTAGAAACTGAGAAATAGAAAGAGGGCAGAGACAGGTGAAATCAAACCCAAATACAAAAACAATGAGCTAAGACGATGTAGAAAAGCTACTGCTAATCTTTGCTTCTCATCCCGGACAACAATCTACTCCAGCAGCTGCTTCCAATGCTCAGTCTGTCCATTGCCATTTCTAGCTGGGAAGTTCAAGAGTTTTCCCCCTCCTTTTGTCCCAAGCCTCCTAACCCAGAAGGCTCTGTGACTTGTGCAATTCTAGTAGAAGTAGATTGACAACAAAAGGCAGAAGAAAAGGGCTTGGGATCGGGAATACGACTAGATACTGGTCTGAAAACTGTAATTTGACAGAAATGTTCCATCAGCAGTGGGAGGAGAGAAGGAGGGAAAAAGAAATTGAAGAATGAATATGCAATGTACCCCTGTAATAGACATGCCAAAAACAGTGATTCACAAGTAGTGATGAAAACAGTGCTTTAAGCAGAACTTAAGTGCTCCTCAACATCCAGTATTCTAGCTGTACAACCGAGTTTTGTCCAGCTTTCCTAAAGCAGCAGGAGGACACATAAACACCCCCTTCGTTTTTATTGAGGCTCCACTGGATCTTGCTGGTTTCTAAATCCAGAGCTACATTTCTTTCCCTGGTGAAGTTCCTGCTGATGTAAGGTTAGGTATGATGCTTCCCCTCTAGCCAACACCTTATCGAGGTCTACCAGGTTCAAGCTGAAGATGCTATTCATTTTATTTATTTTATTTATTTTATTTGTCAAGCATATGTAAGATAACAGGTAAAAGTATAAACATAATTTGAATACATGAAAAGAGTAAGAGTAAAAAGGAACAGGGACAGTAGGCACATTGGTGCACTTATGCACGGCCCTTACAGACCTCTTAGGAATGGGGTGAAGTCAATAGTAGGCAGTTTAAGGTTAAAGTTTTGGGGAAGAAACCACAGTCTGGTAGTGCACTCCAGGCATTGATCACTCTGTTACTGGTCATATTTTCTGCAATCGAATTTTACCTTGAGTTTGTATCTATTATTTGCTCGTGAATTGTTGTGGTTGAAGCAGTAGTAATCATTGACAGGTAGGACATTCTCAGGCTCGGACTCTTCTCAGGCTTTTTGTGTTGCAGCGGACGCAGTCCTGAAGTCCAATCAGCATAGCTATCCAAGTGGTAGTGACACAGTGAAACCAAAGAAAAAGAAAAGCAAGAGAAGGAGATTGGATCCCTAATAACGCAGGGCAAGGACACAAGAGTCAGTCCTTGGCTCTATGCAGAAATGCCTTGCTTTGCCAGTAGAGTCACCAGTCCAAGCTCCTTCTCTTTCTTCTCCTGCCTGCGTTGTTCCTTAAAGTGGGACTGAGGAGGGGAAGACAGGCTCAGCCCCATGCCTGGCCCACAAGACGCACAACTGTATTATAAAGACTAAGGAAGAGGAGAAAGGAAAAAAAACCACAAAGGCTTTAATATGTTTGGGTTAGGTGCTTAATTGCAAACATACATCTCAACCCACCTTGATTTGTTCTCCAATAGCCTCTCAATCTGTGCGGGCTGGGAATTCTGGCAACTGGGAAGTTTCTTTCACAGAAACTCTTTAGAACTGTATCTAAATTATATGGTATTTTCTCCACTAGGTGCAGATGCCCATGATTACCTGGGCCCTGAAAATACTCATTTTCTATATAAAATAAGAAAGGGGCACATAATGGAACAAACTGAACGGAGAAAAGGGCTTACTCCACCCTCTTCCGTTTAGTCTGCAAAGTAAAGGAAAGCTTTGCAGGATGTGGGCTTGTGCTCCATTTCGACAAATTGCTCCTGCTTGTGAATAGGAAAAGTGAATTGCCCTAATATTTTGGGGGCTTGATTGAGTACCCTCTTTCCGAATTATAACAACATTTTATAAAAGGTACTTTTTGGTTCCCTTTGAGGTAATTGAGACAGGCTTCTGGCAATTCATATGGGCCTCTGGGTGTGCCCGAGGCTGGCTACAGACTCTGACCCTTTAAGGCCCAATTCACCACAATTTTCTTTTTAATTGGGTCTTCTGCAAAACAAAAGAAGGGTCGGAACTAGCACAGCATGTGAATTCTGTGTCAGCTGTAACAAACTCTTTTTAGCACTCTCCTGAGCTACAGGAGGGCCACCTTCTCTAACTGCTCCCTTTCAAGTGGTGGGGGGACTATATTTCCCAAAATTCCTCAGCCATGTCATGAGTGCAGCAGCACCTGCTTTCTAAAATCAAGTACCTGATCTTGGTGTCCAGGAGGAAGATATTTCCAAAAGATGGTGGAGACAGAAAAGCTCTGATCCATTTATTAATCCTATAGTGGCTCCTAACATTACTACCAAGTACGGGGGGAGGAGGGTGTCACTGAGGCCACAGGTAGGCAACAATTGGTTTTTCAGCCCCTTTCTTTCCATTTTTTCAGTGACAAATATATATTTTTACAAACATATTCACAAATATTTACATTTTAACATGTTTTAATTATTTTTCTATTTGTTTTATAGCCTATAAGCCACCGAGAGAACCCTGATAGGACAGATGGTTGTCATAAAAATTTAATAAATAAATAATAAAACATATTGTGATTGGCCTATGAGGCTGGACTTCTGGTTCACCCTGTATATCTTAGCCATGAAAACCAGCTGCATTATTTTGGGCCACTCAATCTCTCTCCATCCGACCCACCTCAGAGGATTTTTGTTCTGGGGAGTAAAGGAGAAAGAAGGTGTGTTGGATATGCTCTCTGCCTTGAGTTATTTGTCAAAACAATAAAGGCAGAATACGAGTAAATAAATAAATAAACTGTAAGTTCCAATTGTTTGATTTTTTTTCTTTTTGTTTTGCATAACAATAGCATAGGACTTAGACTTATATACTGCTTCACAGTGCTTTATAGCCCTCTCTAAGCAGTTTACAGTGTCAGCATATTGCCCCCAATAACCTGGGTCCTCAATTTATCTCAGAAGGACAGAAAGTTCTGGAATATGCTTTGTGTAAAGAAATACTTGAAACTTAAAGATGTTCCAAGCTCAGATTTAACACCACCACTGACATCATTTTGCACAGTGGAAGGGTTCCTTGCCAACCTTCTCCAAATATTAATGATTGTCCATTTTTGATTTAGAAAACTGTCTCAACAGCATTAGTTTTGTTAGCTTTCCATTTTCATCTTTCTGAGGACAGGATCATCTGAGGCCTCAGCATTGAAAGTCAGCATTACAAATTTCATTTCAGTTAGTTTGCAGAAAAGCAAGAGAGGTTGGCAGTGCAGTCTGCAAAAAATTAGTGGGTTAAAATTTTACTTTCCTAGAGAGGCTGAATCTAGCTGCCCATATCAACCGCCAAGGATGGCTCCTGGGTTTGCAAACTGCTATAGGTTAGGCTACAGTGAGTTTGAGTAGGATATGGCTCAGCAAACAGTGGAAGCCCTATTGTTTATTAATTACATTATAATATGGTGATCTGGACACAGCAGTTGGATTTTGTTGACCTGGGATCCTTCCTTTGTTCTTTTCGTACAATGAGATGTTTAGGAGAAAGGAGACCCATATGCTTTGTTTATCACCCAAATCTTCATCAATCCATTATCCTTCAGCAAAACCTTCTGAACATTAACCGAGCAAAGACAAAGGTCTCCAGAACAGGGAAAGACTGCTCATTTGATGCTTCTGAATTAAGAACCTTTGACTCCTTTAAATCGGCAACTGAACGGGAAGATAAAGGGAGAAAAGAGGCTCAGAGCACTAAAAGCCTCTGAAGAAGTATTTGAGCAACTGCATCCAACATTAATGTTGACCGAGGGCAGGTGCCTGTGTTTTATTATCCCACAATGACTTTTTATGGGCTGCCCAGCAGGTGAGTTCTTAGCCAGAGCTTCATCTGGGCTGAGTCTCAGCTTTGACCATCCAACAGTTAAGTAAGATATCCCCAAGCATATGCAGTTTATCATGCCAGTTTTCTGGACAGGCTTGATCACCAGAAATCATTTTAAATCAACCCCAGCACTAAGGAGTTATAACTTCCTCCTCCCAGTTCTATGAACTTCCATTCTCTATTTCCTGCTCTATGAACTTCCATTCTCTATTTCCTGCTCGTCCTTGCAGCCATTATCCAATGGGAGGAGATGAATCAAGAAGGGAAGTTCTTCTGCTGGATGGAGAGGAAGGAAGCAGCAAGCAAGGATATCTTACTTCAGGACTCCCATCCATGTACCCTGAAGTGGAGGGGAAAGCTTTTATGAACAGTAGGCATTATATTTTATCCAATTTATCAGCAATGATTCATATCCTCCAGCTGGAAAAGATGTGGGGAGCTTGTGGTTTCTAAGATTTTACTTAACTCCCAGCATCCCTCATTATGGTTAAGATTGGCTGAAGCTGCTGATAATGATTGTCTGCAAAAGTAGAGCAGTGTTTCTAGATCTCAGCAACTTTAAGATACATGGACGTCAATTCCCAGAATTAAAAAGCAAGCATCTTCTTCAGGAAAAACAAGGAAGCTTCTTAATGTGGGACGAAGAAACTTCATTATATCTTGAACTTAGCTGATAGGTGAGAAGAGACTTGCTCCCACCAACCCTTTCCTATTTACCCTCCCACACACCCTTGGACTGAAAAGGTCATAGAGACAATGATGACATCACAAAATTGCCCCCAAGGCAAAAGAGAGGAAGTATAAATCCAGCAGCTCTGGGCAGTAAGCACTGAAGAACATACATTACAAGCTCCATAAAGACAATCAGTGAGTCCTAGATTTTGGTGTGGGGTATAGGGGTTCTGGCTTGCTGAAGTCATCTTAAATGATCATTTAAAACTGTGTCCAGTAAAAGAACCAGTAATGGCAAGGAAACCTTAAAGAAAAAAGAGCAAAAGTTAAGCAGCTTTTCTCCCATGCCCCAAGTCTATCAACAGTCCTTCAAAATGTTCTCTTCTGCTCTTTTGACCTGGGCACCCAAAAGCTATTTTGAGGAAGCCCTTCCTTGTCAAATAGTCCTTCATACATATGCATAAACACCAATTAATTATTAAGCATCATATAGGAATAAGATCTGATTATGAGAACTAATTCAGTTTAATAAATTTGAATCTGCTGTGATGCAAGCTAGTTAAAAAAATAATATTAAATCATTCACTTCTATGGCTGACTTTCCTGTCAATACATGGTAATTGTGCACAGGGGAATCATTCATAAATATACCACTCCTTTCAGCCATCTAAATGGGAAATGCCTGATTATTGCAGTTACTTTTGTATTTAATCAGGGAAACTTTGCAATCAATATCCCTTATCTTTGGAACTTTCTGCCAAGAAATATAATTTGACTATTAATTGGGCATTGAATCACATTTATTATAAGCTGCTTTTAATTAAGATGCTGGGCTGAATTTTTTAAACATTGAATATGCTGCTGTTTTTAAAACTGTAGTTTTAAATTAAGAATATTAGAGTTTTGGGACAACCAAAATCTGAATTGTACATATGTTTTGCCCTCTTGATGATCTGCTAGACATTTTAGGAAAGCACAGATATGGAATATCCAAAATAAACCAATAGTTAGTTAGTTGGATAAATTAATTCAGTTACCAGTTTAAAGTACTTCCAAATAAGCCTGTGTGCCAGATTTCTCCCTCCTAGTCTTCTACAGAAATGTTGACATCTACAACTTCTATCACCTCAAACTAGTATTCTCTTTGGGAATAATGGATGTTACACTCTGAGACCTCAAGTTTGACAAGATCAAAAAATAACATCATGGTCAATATGTTCCACCTTCATGTACCATTTATTTATTGAATTGGTGCCCAGCACCAATCTTCAACTAAGAAATGACATTTTATGCAAAATACAAGACATGCACGCACATATAAATTATGCATATGTTTTATCACACTGACAGAGATAAAATGCATTTTACTTATTAAAGTTATACTTATTAAAGTTATACCCGCCTCACTACCCAAATTTAAAACCTCATTAAACATGCTTAAAAACACAACTGAAGAGTTTGGCCAGGATAAAAATATTTTGTCTATTTCAGAAAAATAGAAAAAGAGCTAACCTTATTTCCTTATTTTCTTTGGCAATAAGTTTAAAAACCTGGAGAGCAACTCTTAGGAAGGCTGCTTTTTCCATTCTTTCTAAACACCTTGAGAGTAGTAAGTTCAACAGAAGAGTCTTTTTTTGGAAAAAAATTATATTGGAGCAGGCTCAAAAGAAAGAACATTGCCTTTCAAAAATGTCATCTATAATAACAGAGCATCGTATAATTCTTAGCCAAGATTTTGAATTTTGCTTAAAAACAGGCAGTTAGACAATATGAGCTATTTTAACAAGGGAGTTTTATGAAGCTTTTAACAGTTTCCTGCAAGAGTCAAGCTGCAAATTTCTGGACAGCTTTTCCCAAATATTTAGGGTTTTCTGATTAGCTATGGAAATTGAACTTGCAGTTATGTAGCCATTCAACCGTTCAACTCTGCAGGGCTATTAAGTCACAGAAAGTTCTGCTCTCACATTTTTCTATGTGCAATGCTGGTTTAGGATGAAGAAAGATGCTACGGTCCCGGCTGCCCAGTGTCTCAGCAGGAGGAGTCTATGGCAAAGGACTTTTTGGCAGGGAAATGGGACCTTTGCAAGACCAGCTTCGCCATGGAGAATACGACTTACTCAAGTTTGCTCCCATGTTGGAAAGTGACTTTGTGCAGGTATGTCTAAAAATGATTTCTGATTGCCAGATGTTTGTTAGTTTTGTCACTTGCCGCCAACCTTCCCTATAGAAAACTTGCTTTTTAAAATTAAGTTTCTGATAGCAGAACAAAGCAACCTATAGCAAATTTGATATGTTCCAACAATGGAAGCAGAAAGAGCTTCTGAGTAGATGAGGATCATTCCCCAGATGGGACCTTCCAAACTATCCATTCATTTCCACCTCCCCCCATTTGCTCAGGTGCCTTTTCACTAGTTTTTGCAGTGGAAAAACCCTGGGATTACATTTCCAATCTATCATTTCATTTAAAAATGTATAAATTGCGGGAGTTTGCTCCAGGATACTCAGCAGAACTGGATCATAAAAACAAGCCACAGGGGAAACCAGATTCTTCTGTTACTGGTCTTTTTATTATAGATGTTCAACCTACATTAATATGTATTTGCAAAAAAATATAAGGGAAATAAGGAATGACAATTTTGCCATATAATACAGAGATTACGTTGATTATATTTCTGGGAGTTATCAAAGTAGACAACTGGCCATGCACATAAATTTGTGTTTTATTGGAAGGAAAAAAGGGGGGAATCTAAGCAGTAGTACAAGCAAAGGGGGGAAAAACAGATAATTTTCTACTTTTTCTCCTACCTGCGGAAGGAGGTAAATAAAACACTGACTAATTTTTTTTCCCTAAGGAAAGAAGATTTTAGGTTGGTATTTTACATTATAGAATTCTTCTTGATAAAGGAACTATCCAAAATATGTAGGAAATAATCCAAGATATCCAGTACAACAGCTGTTTTTGTGTTTTATCAGTTCATTCATGGCATGTAGAAATTTAGCAGATGAAAGTTGTTGTTGGCACCAGAATACCGTGATAAGAGCTGGAACTGATTTATTTCCTGCTTGCCAGGCTACAATTCAAGTGCAAGGAAAAGTAAGAGGAAAATAGATGATGGCTGTAGGATCACCCTTTTCCCCTCGGAAATGAGAATGAGAAATTTTGAGCCTTCATGATGCCTTAAATGGATCCAATGGTTTTAATCAGCCAAGAGCAACCTTCACAGCTGAAATGGGCTGATACTTCTTGATCCTATAATCAGTTTTCTCCAACCAGTTGGCAGCATTTAGGAAGTCTCCAGTCCTTTCTTAAATGATGCCCCAACCCTTACTCCACAGCCCTTGGAGTGGTAGATGTTCAACAAATCATGCATATGCCTCACTTACCCCTTACTGCTTCACATTCCAGAAAAAGCTGCATTTGTGGAATTTCTGCCGTCATGGGAGCAAATAATGAACTCTGCCAAATGGCAGTAAAAACAGTGAAAGCAGCTTTTCCGCCTCTAAGAGCAGCCTTGATTTTAATAAATTAGCAAGTGAAGCTATAATGATTTGGCTATAATAAGTGTTATTATCTGATAATAACCGAGAAAACAAGTAGCTAATAAAGGATAAGTAAGAGGGCCTGCTTAAAATTGTAATCCTAATCATGAAGAGTCAAAGAGTCTTCCTGCTCATTCTAAAATCAATTTGAAGAGAAAAGACCGAGTTAGATAAGGTGCTAGGTAAGGAGGATTCAAATATTTAAAATTTGATTTGGTTTGTTTAATAGAAACAGGGTGAAACTGAGTGGACGGATTAGAAGAGGGTAAACTGTACCATAATCACAGAGGCTGCCCAGATGCTTGCTCCTCAAATACATTGGAACTAGAAATCCCATCCTCTATGTCAGCAAAGCCACTGGAGGCTGAAAGTGATTTGAGTTTGGTTCCCTGTGGAAGGGACAGAGGTGGTATTCAGCCGGTTCAGACCAGTTTAGGTGAACCGGTAGTGAAAATCGCGGGTGGGCTGGCCACCCTATTTAGGCACTGTTTTTTAGGCCGGGTACATGCGTGGAAGGTGCATGTATGAGCAAAACGCATGCACACGCTCACATTTGCGAACTGGTAGGGAAAGTAAGTGAATACCACCCCTGGGAAGTCATTAGAGACTTTTGTCCTTTCACCTCATCTGTAAAGAAAGCCTGGATGGATGCACAGAGCTTAAACTTCTGAATAGGAATATCCATTGTTCCTATCTGATTCACCTGGAACCAAGAAATATTTACAAAATTAAAAATCTCAGCAATGTTAAATCCTATTGAGAATTATTTCGTCAGGGAACTTGAAATTCTGGAGGGAAGAATCATCTGCTTACTTGCCTTCACAAAAGGGCTGCCTCTGCATTAATCCTGATTTGTTCTCTGCAGATTAGCAAGCGAGGAGAAGTGATTGATGTGCACAATCAAATTCAGACGGTGACTGTTGCAGTAGCCTGCACAAGCCCCAGTCTGCTGGTCCCCAATGTATTACTTCTGGCTCGTCCCCTCTTTCCCCCTGAAGAGCCTCCTACAAAGCTTAAATCCTTCTTTCATCCACGCCACCCAGCTAAGAGATATGAGCTCACCAGGTGGGTTTAGTCTTTTTCTCTAAGACAGAGGCTGAAATGTAGCCTCATCTTTCTCAGATCTTCTACTATAGATTGGCCCCTCTTTTTATGGACTGGTATTACCTACTTTCTGTAGAGGTAAGAATCAAATATACCAAGACTGTGTGATTAGTCACACAGCAAATGATGAGACCCTGGTCCAAGTCCAGGTTTATACCTAGACATGACTAAATAACTTTGGACCTGTCACTCTTTCTCCCATGGCATGCTAGTGCCATTTTATATGGTTTTAATAAACTTAGTGCCAATTGTACTTTTTGAACATTTTTTTTTCTCATTCAGTAGGAGATGATTTAATTATTTCATTGCATTAACTCAGACAGAGATTGCAGAATATTGTATTAAAAGATTGTTAAATTGCTTTAATTTAATGAAGTGTACCAAATAAAGCAACAGCTTTCAAATAGTAATAATATTCACTGGTGTTCTAATAGTTGTACATACGAAAGAGTTGTCAACTATATTCCATGCCCCTTGTCTTCCTCCCCGTCCTTTAGGCTTTTTCCTCTGTGTCTGGTTAGGATCTCAATCCACAATCCAGAGAAGAAGCAGCTACGATTCAAGCTGGCAAGTGGCCGTACCTTTTACCTGCAGCTCTGTCCCCAACCTAGCACCCAGGAAGATATCTTTGGCCTGTGGATCAAGGTTGTCAATATGCTGCGACCACCTTCAGACTTGAGCATAAAATCTCACCGCAAGACCAAACATGAAACCTCCAAGTCAAAGGTGTACTGTCTTTCTTTTGCTAACTTCTGTTCGTCTTTATATCATTAATGGAATGGCATGTTATGGAATAATGTATGCAAAGAGGATCATTCCAAGACATTTGCAGGACAAGTATTGACAGAGGAAAGAGAAGGAACATAGGTACCTGCTTTATTCAAAGCCAGACTATTTGTCCAATTATCTAGGGAAGTGGTGGCTGAGTAGCTAAGATGTTGAGTTTGTAGATCGAAAGGTTGGCAGTTCAGTGGTTCAAATCCCTAGTGCCGCATAACAGGATGAGCTCCCATTACTTGCCCCAGCTTCTGCCAACCTAGCAGTTCCAAAACATGTAAAAAATGCAAGTAGAAAAATATGAACCACCTTTGATGGGAAGATAACAGCGTTCTGTGCACCTTTGGCGTTTAGTCATGCCACATGACCACGGAGATATCTTTGGACAGCGCTGGCTCTTTGGGTTTGAAACGGAGATGAGCACCTCCCCCTAGAGTTGAGAATGACTAGCACATATGTGAGAGGAGAACATTTACCTTTACCTATTGACATTGACTGGCAGACTTTCCTGGGGGTTTCAGAGAGAAGTCTTTCCCGCACGAACTTAGGGTTATTGTACGGCTTGGAAAGCATTCCAAAAATGATGAACAAGTAAGATTTATTGTTCAGATCTTTCTGGTTCTTGTTTGTTTTAGAGTCCAGCAGGATCCTCAAATGTAGAAGAAAAAGTGAGTGAACAGAGTGTATACTTAGCATCTGAAACTCCCAGCCTTATCCATGAAGAGGTTACAAGCAGACAAAGTCTGATAATGTCCATGGAGAGCCTGCCAAGCTCCCAAGGGCCCAGCTGGTCTCCCATTGCCAGTGAAGAAAAGATATTTGACTTTGACGGCTACCCACTGGCAGAGGGAAGGAGGTCACCACCACAGCCTTTTGAAAGACCTCCCAGTCGCAAGAGCCGAGGCAGTAGGAAGGAGAGGGCTGGAAGCACTGCTTCTTCAAACAGGTATCCAGTTCATTTATGACCATATTTTTTTGCGACCATAATCAGAAAAGGACTTGGATTTCAGATGGGGAGGTCAAGAGAATGTGCTGCTTTTTGGTAGGGTTTTAGCCCTAAGCCACTGAACAATCTATAGCTGAAGTAATAGGTGCATGGGGGCAGCTGCTAAAGCAAGTGAGATATCCCGATTAGTTGTGAAACCTAGGTCTTTCAGATGCTGCTCAGCGACAGCTCCCAGCATTCAACCAGCATAGCCAAGACTGGGAGATGTTTCATGTTGATATTCAGCAGCATCTGGAAGGTTTGTAATTTTTCTCTCTTGATAATTAGAACTGGAAAGATTTCACTTCACATTTCTATTCAGCTATGAAGTCTTCTGGTGATATGATATCCTCTAGATGTGTTCATCCACAGCTTCAATCATTTCTAAAAAGTAATCAGAGATGTAACCTAATACTCTGAAGGGCAACAGCTGGGAAAGCTTACAGTAAAAACAAGGAAATACACTATATTTGTGTATTTGTGTATAAATCTGATTTATCTGCAGTTTGAACCAAGTATAGACCCTGATCAGATATTTTTAAAATTCTATTTCCATCACAAAGACCAAGCATAGCCATCAGCCTGACAAAATTGTACATCTCTGGCCCAGATGATGCAAGACAGGCTTGAAGATTACTGAGTGGGACTTCTAGCACAATTATTTGCGGTTCTGCTTTCTATAAGTAGCCACTTGGGGATCCAAATATCACAATCCAGCACACAACTGGAAGGCAAAGACTGGGCAGGTCTGCAGGAAATAGGGGTTTGGGTTCTTCAGCCCAAAACAAGCATTTTAATGTAACTAAAGGAGTGAAGCTTCAAGGGTTTCCCATGGAGAGTTTGAAGAGATTGAAAGAGTTTGTTGGGGATTGTTCTTTCAGGAAAACCAGTAAGAGCGGCAAAGCGAACAGGAAGAAATCAGCCCGGAAAGGTAAGACAGGCTGTCATCCAAACATCCCTGCCCCTATGGCAACTTATTCTTGAGATATGCTCCAGATGATAGCCAGCATCATGCTTGCATCATTCATCCCCCTAACAGTTGGCATTCCCGGGGGTGGCTCTTTTCTGTTATTCCCCTACCATGTGATCCTGGGAAAGCTAATTTTTTAAAAATAATCCAACTGCCAGCCACAGAAGCGGGGAGCCCTTGCCCTCAACACCTCATGGGAAGATGAAGAAGCATTTTCTTTTGTTTCTCTGCAGACTCATCCCGGAAATCCAGCAAGATCCTCTCCCTTATCAGTTTCTGCTCCTGGGGGAACCGGCGGAGAAGCAAATCCCGAGGCAAAGGAAAGAAACGCTGATCAAAGGCAGACCTTCAGCGGAGGAGTCTCTTCTCCACTTCACTGTAATAAAAAAGAACTGATTTTCAATTGAGGTTGTTTTGCCAAGCAAAGGACGGTAGTGATATTGATTGTGGGAAGGGAATTAAGCCAAAAAGAGGCATGTTTGATAAAAGAGGCATTTCTCTTAAATTAGTTTCCTACGATGAGATTTCACTTCATGTACTTGGAAATTTTACAGACCTCTAATTTCAACATCTCGGGGTTTGTTTGTTTGTTTGTTTGTTTCTTATCTCATTAAGTCTGAATTCTGATAGCCATTGATGAACTTCGGACTTGTGAGGGATGGGGGAGGCCTACTCAGTGAGGAAAGTGATCCACTCAACTAGGGACAGGGTTGCAGTGAGAAAGCAACACTCATTTGCTCCTGTATCCCACCTACGATATCTTTATTCTTCTCATATCTACCCCTTCAATCCAATGTCTCTTCATGAATCCTAGTCTGCCCAATCAACATTTGGGAGTTTATGAAAAATAATTTGACTCCTGAAAAAGCTTTGTGTTTTGATTCTGTGTTTCATTTTTTGTTAGTCAAACATCCTTCTTTCTGCATCTCCTTAATTCCTGCATTTTCTTTCCATTTGTCTAAACACATATAAATTGGAAAGAAAAGCACACAAACATTTGTTCTCTCTCTCTGACACACAAACACAAATGCCCAGTGGTGGGATTCAAGTAATTTAACAACCAGTTCTCTGCCCTAATGATTTCTTCCAACAACCAGTTTGCCAAACTGCTCAGAAAGTTAACAACCGGTTCTCCTGAAGTGGTGCGAACTGGCTGAATGCAAGTTGCACTGCAAATGCCCACAGTATTCTTCCCCCACCATAAGTCATATTATAATCCTTAAAAGTTGTGTGGGAGAGGAATTCTGAAGCTACATCTTAAAGAACATTTGCACCACTTTTGCCATTATTTTATTTTTTTGCACCTCAGATATGTTTGTTCTCAGTTGTATTGGTGTTTGTGTTTCCTCTTAATAGCATCCAATAGCCATAAGCAGTGTAAATCTGTGATGCTTCACTACCCATTCATCAGAAGTAGTCAGCATGAATAACAGTGGGTACGATTCGAAAGATGCTTATTGACTTGTCCAGGATGATTCAGAAATGCCTTTCTCTCTAGCCCTGTCCAGTTCCTCTGCTGATATTCTGCCATTGTTCCTCCTTAACAAATTGATCCAACAGCACTTGGCAGTGGTCTATCATGACTGTTAGATCAGCGCAGGAAATGGAAGACGTGACCAGCTCGTTACAGTAGTAACTTTTATTGAGTACAAGAAACAGTAGCAAGACTGGCCGTGCGCTGCCGGAGCTCTCCTTATATTCGCTCCGGCAGACGCACCGCCCCCTGACAGGGATTCAAACTTTCCCGCCCGGTGGCAGGCAGCCAATCCGGGCGGATGTCCTTATAAGGACATAACACTCCTCCCCCCTAGTCCAAAGAAAAAATGTTCAGTGTTCGTCAATAAACGTGACGTAGTCCCGCAGGTACGTAGGACGCCTAGGCACCCTACTTGACCTGCGCAGTCTCATTTCTTCCGTGTCCCCGCCCTGGACGGACGGGGTTCCTGTGGCTCCTGGCTCCTTCCCCGGAACTGGGCTCGGTTCGGCTGGCGAGTGTGCGGGGTCACCCTCAGCCCCTCCGGCCGGACCGCAGACCTTGGATGGCTGGTTCTGGTGGTCTTCCTCCTGGCCTGTGGATCTTTCGCCTCGGCGGTGCTGTTCGGTTCCGACCCGGGGAGAGCGTCTGAGTCTCGGTAAGACCCCGGCTGTCACTTGCTCTTCCTCGGTCTCCCGGTGGCTGCGGTTCTGCTGCGGCCCGGTTCGCTGTGGTCCGGAGGGTGGTTCGGGCCGGTGCCCTTGGGTCCGGTCTGCTCGCTGTGGGTGGTGTTGGCTCGGGTAGCGGTGTCCAACCTTGCCGGGGTGGCGCAGGTCTCCTCTGCCGGGCTGGCGCTGGCCTTCCCCGTCGGGTTGGTGGTGGTCGACCTGGTCGGGGTGTCGTTGTGGGGCTTCCTCCTCGGGCTGGTGGAGGTCTCCCCTGCCGGGGTGGCGCAGGCCTCCCTGGCCGGGTTGTTGTCGGCTTTCCCTTCCCCCTAGTCCCTGGTCTACCGCCTGTTGGTGGTTGGGGTCGTCTGGGTTGGGTTGTTGTTGCCGGGTTGTTTCTTGCGTTGGGCGGGGGTCCCCCTCGCCGGGGAGTCGTGTGCCACCCTCGCCCATGTGCTGTGGTGTGCCCATCTGCGAAGGTCCCCGGTCTACTCGCCTTGCGTTGAGGTCTCCCTGGTAGGGCTGCCGTGGGTTGCCTTCACTGGTAGGGTGCGGTGCTCCCCTTCTGGGCAGGTCCCGGTCTACCTGCGGGCTGGGTTGGGGGTCCCTGGCCCTGTTGTGCCGGGTGCCCACCTGGCCGGGTTGGTGTTGCCATCCCCTGTGCGGTTGGCCCCGGTCTACCTCGCTGCACTGCCGACGTGACAGTGCCTGGTAGTGTGCTGGGCCGACCTCGTCGGGATGGCGTTGCTCTGCCTCGCAGGGGTGTGGTAGGCCTACCTCGTCTGGGTGTTGTAGGCCTACCTCGCCGGGATGTTGTAGGCCTACCTCGTCTGGGTGTTGTAGGCCCACCTCGCCGGGGTGTTGCAGGCCTACCTCGTCTGGGTGTTGTAGGCCTACCTCGTCAGGCTGGTTTTCGTGTGCTCCCCCCCCACCTTTTCCGGAGTTGGTCGATGTGACGTCTCACGACCTGTCCATCTTCCAACTCGACGGTGTAGGATTTGGGGCCGGTTGTGCTGGCAATATTCCCCTTCAGCCACTTAGGAGAGCCGTTGAAATTCAGCGCGAAAACTGAATTTCCTTTGCTGAAGGCGCGAAGCGGGCGGCTGGCGGTTGCAGTCACTTCCGGGCTGTATTGGGGGTGCAGCCGGTCCAAGGGTGACCTCAACCTTCTGCCCATCAGGAGTTCGGCCGGGCTCTTGTGGGTGGTGGCATGCGGCGTGATGTGCTGGGTGAGGAGGAAGTTGTCGATGCGTTCTTGCCAGTCTCCCAGGCCCATCTTGGTGAGGGCTTCTTTTGTGAGCCGGACCATCCGTTCCGCTTGTCCGTTTCCGGCCGGCCTGTATGAAGCGGAGAGGGCATGGCGGATGCCCAGTCCTGCCAGGAAGGACTCCATGGCCAGGGATGTGAGCTGGGGGCCGTTGTCCGAGACCAGCACGTCCGGTAGTCCGTGTGTGGCAAACAGGCGGCGCAGGGCTCGGATCGTCGCTTCTGTTGTGGTAGATGCCATGGGTACCACCTCGAGCCACTTGGAGAAGGCATCTACCACGATGAGGAGGTGTCGCCCTTGCATCGGGCCCGCGAAGTCGATGTGGACCCTCGACCATGGGTTGCTGGGGGTCTCCCAGTTCGTGACTTCGGATTGTGGCGGTGCTGGGCGGACTTCTTGGCACGGGTCACATCTGGAGACCCATTGTTCAATGTCTCTGTCCAGTGAGGGCCACCAGACGTAACTCCGTGCCAGGGCCTTCATGCGGACGATGCCTGGGTGCCCATTGTGCAGTGTCTCTAGCGTCCGCCGTTGCAGAGTGCTTGGGATCAGCACCCTGTCTCCCCATAGCAGACAGCCCTTAATGGTGGACAGCTCCTTCTGTTTCCTGGTGAACGGGCTGAACCTCTCTTCCGTCTGTTCCGATGGCCACCCCCTGAGGATCCAGGACCTTACTTGGCGGAGGGTGGGGTCTCTCTGGGTGTGTGCGGCCACATCTGCGGAGGAGACTGGACAGCTGGCGTCGTCATCTATGTGGAATAGATGGAGCGTGGGGGCTGGGTCTTCCACCGGGTTCTTCGATGGGCATCTACTGAGTGCGTCGGCGTTTCCTATGGCTGTGCCTGGCTGGTGCACGAGCCTATAGGAGTAGCCGGCCAGGAAGATGGCCCATCTCGTCATCCGCGGGGACATGAAGGTTGGGGTGGGTTGGTCGCCTGCGAGTAGTCCCAGGAGTGGCTTGTGGTCGGTGACTATGGTGAAGCGCCTTCCGTACAGGTATTCGTGGAAGCGCTTCACCCCTGCCACGATTGCCAGGGCTTCTTTGTCCAGCTGGCTGTAGTTCCGCTCTGCGCCGGACATGGTTTTCGAGAAGTAGACGATGGGGGCTTCCGTGCCGTTGGGCAGCTCGTGGCTGAGGACTGCCCCCACCCCGTAGGGAGACGCATCACACGTCAGTTTGATGGGCAGCGTCTCGCTGTATTGGATGAGGACGCTTTCGGACGTCAGTAGTCCCTTGATGGCCCGGAACGCTGCTTCCTCTTCCTGGCCCCACTTCCAGGAAGCCGATTTCCCCAGCAGGCGGTGGAGTGGCTCAGCAACTGTGGCTTTCTGTTTTAAGAAAATGGCGTAGAAGTTGAGCAACCCAAGGAAAGCCTGAAGCTCCGTTTTGTTTTTTGGGCTTGGAGCTTCGTGGATTGCTTCCACTTTTGATTTGGTGGGGTGGATACCTGTGCTATCAATGAGGTAGCCCAGGAACTCGACTTCCTGTACTCCTATGATGCACTTGTCCCGCCTGACCCTCAAGCCCTTGGCCTTGAACCGCTGCAGGACAAGCCTAAGCCTTTCAAGGAGTTGGGCTCTTGAGTCCCCGGAGACGAGCACATCGTCGAAGTAAGGCACCACCCCTGGAACGCCTTGGAGGAGGCGTTCCATCATGGATTGGAAGATGCCGGGGGCAGCGCTGACTCCAAATTGGAGCCAGTTGCATTTGAATGCCCCCCTGTGTGTGACAATTGTTTGAGCCTCCGCCGTTTTTTCATCCACTGGCAGTTGCTGGTAAGCCTGGGCCAGGTCCAGTTTCGCAAAAATTGATCCAGATCCCAGGGAATGCAGCAGGTGTTGCACCACTGGGACTGGGTATGCGCTCTGTGCCAACGCCTTGTTGATGGTACAACGGTAGTCGGCGCAGATGCGCACAGACCCATCATGCTTCAGTGGGGTCACAATGGGGGTCTCCCATGAGGCATGATCGATCGGTTCCAGGACGCCCTGGGCGATCAGCTTATCCAGCTGCTCATCTACTTTGGGCCGCAGGGCAAACGGAACTCGGCGGGGCTTGAGCCTAATTGGGGTGATTCCCTTGTCCAGATTGAAAGAGATTGGCCTCCCCACAAATTTTCCCAGCTTACCATCGAAGACTTCCTTGAACTCTTCGATGAGGTAGTCGAGTTCGTCCCTGCAAATTTGGTTGATGCCTTCGATTGAAAGCCCCAGCGGCTTGAACCACTCCACTCCTAGCAGGTTCGGTCGGCTGTCCTTTACGACGGTGATGAGGAGCTTGCCTTCGAACTGCTTGTAGGTGACTCGGATGTTGGCTCTTCCTAGCACTCCGATGGGGTTTCCCCCGAAGTCGACGAGCTTGGAGTGTAGTGGCTTCAGCTCTCGCTTGGTGATGCTGGGTTGCAGGCGCTTCAACTGCTGCCAGTCCATGATGGAGTAGACCGAGCCCGAGTCTACCTCCATTTTGCAGGGTGCTCCCTCCACGTGGATGGTCACGTGGAACTTGGTGGCCTTGTCTGAGGTCGTGTGTGCGATGGTCGTCTGGTGGACCGCTCCGCTCCAGGGGAATTCGTCGTCTCTGCGTCTGGAAGGGCCAGAGGACCGTTTGGATGATCTCTGGTACACCTTCCGATTCTCGCGGGGACGGTGGCTGGAGGGCTCTGGGGCTGGTTCCTCAGCTCTGCATGCTTCGGCGATGTGACCCCTTCTGTTGCAGCGTCGGCAGGTCGCATCTCTCCACTTGCAGGTTGCTCTGGCATGGTCCCCTCTGCAGCTGGCGCAGCGCTCCCCCTTGTAGTTCCATTGGGCGGTTTCCCGCCTTGGGGGTCTGGATACCTTGTGGACGGTGGACTCTCCCTCCGACTCGGATCCAGCCGTGGAATCCTCTGTTGATGATTGCTCTGTGGAGCGAATCTTGTGGATTCCCTTAGCTCTGCTTACTGCGGCAGCTGCTTTCTCCGAGATTTCGGATGCGGTGGCTTCCTCCACCACATCCTTGAGCACGAGCTTCTTCCTGCTCAGGAATTTCTTTTGCAGGCCTCTGTCCCTCATGCCGAAGACCACGCGGTCAGCGATGGCATTGTCCACGTGGTCGAACTCACAGCTGGCTGCGATCTGGCGTAGGGCGGCCACGAATTCCTTGATCGTCTCACCTTCCTTCTGGTCCCGTTGATGGAAGGTGAAACGGTTCGCCACCGGTGTTCCTGTTGGGGCATAGTGGTCCTCCAGGATCTGCAGCAGGTCTGTCCATGGCACTTCTTCGATGTCTCGTGGTGCTACGAGATCGATTGCCATGTCGAGGACTTCGGAGCCGCAGTTGGCCAGGAAGATGCCCTTCTTCCGGTCATCATCGGCATCCCTGATGTTGTTGCCTCTCAGGTATTGCCGGAATTTCACTACGTAGGATTTCCACTTGTCCTTCCCTGGGCGGAAAGGAGCAAGGGCTGGCAAAGTGACTTCAGCGGATGCCATGCCTTTGGAAATGCCTACTGTAGTTCCCGGTGCCGGAGTCTTGTCTTGTTGGCTTGGTGCCGCGAGGTTCATTCTTCTCTCTAGTCCTTCGTCGCCAGTGTTAGATCGGCGCAGGAAATGGAAGACGTGACCAGCTCGTTACAGTAGTAACTTTTATTGAGTACAAGAAACAGTAGCAAGACTGGCCGTGTGCTGCCGGAGCTCTCCTTATATTCGCTCCGGCAGACGCACCGCCTCCTGACAGGGATTCAAACTTTCCCGCCCGGTGGCAGGCAGCCAATCCGGGCGGATGTCCTTATAAGGACATAACAATGACCATGCCAAACTCCTTACCCAACAGTATATTGTAGCAGTGATGGGAGTGATGGGACCAACTCTTCCCATCATCCACCATTTCCAGACAGAGCACAGAGGTATCTGGAAGTTTCTAATATAAAAAAAGGTGTGGTAAGGGAGAAGAATGCTAAGCAAAAGTTTTATTTGTGACTCCAATCTTCTTTATTCAGCTTGGACAAGCAGCACAAGCAGCACAAAAAAGGAACCTAGTGATACAATAGTTCTGAAATGATATCTATCCTCATCTTGCTGCTATGATACGAATACCTCATTGCTTCAGAGAAGCTGGGGGGAATCAGGCTGACATCACAGCCCCATACCTTTTCTATGTTCCTTGTGATGTCACACACATGTCCCAAAGGAGGAACTTGTGAGGCAATCCC
The DNA here is from genome assembly GCA_022577455.1 of Arizona elegans. Taxonomy (NCBI): domain Eukaryota; kingdom Metazoa; phylum Chordata; class Lepidosauria; order Squamata; family Colubridae; genus Arizona; species Arizona elegans. Next base: position 110,199,640 of record JAKOOJ010000004.1, on the reverse strand, counting down.
TTGTTTCCCCAAAAATAAGACATCCCCTGATAATAAATCCAATCAGGCTTTTGAGCGCATGGCAATAAGGCCAAGCACTTATTTCAGGGTTCAAAAAAGTATAAGACAGGGTCTTATTTTCAGGGAAACACAGTAGTATAAATCTGCTGCACAATTAGTATGTGTTTTTCCAATCAGTAGTGATATGAAGAAGAGAGGCACCAAAGCCGGAAGACTAAACTACCATCCTTTTGCTTTCATGAGCTAAATTCATAATCGGAATAAGACTATTAGGCAATGAATAAAAATGAGGATCAGCACTGAAGACAACAAATTTTCTTCAGACATACTTTTCTGTCAATGCAGAGATGCACAAACAGCATTTTAATTCACAGAGAAAGACCAAAAGCTAAGGTCACTTACTACACTAAATCGAAGTCATGCTTTAAAATCACAAGTCTGAATTCATACAGCACACTGTTAAAACCAAACAAAGATTATGGTTTTGTATAATGAACTCAGTCATATTATGCCAATCCACAACAGAGCATGCTACTCTCCGAATGGTATTTCTGCAAATTTTCTCCTTATTGCTTCTTTCATTTAACCAATTTTAAGCAATAATGTTCTTTGCTTTTGCCTTAATTAAATGCCACTGTGGTTTAAAAACAATTACTACCTCTATTGAGAAACTTCTACATTAAACCAAAAAGAAATCAGATCCTATTATGAATTAGTTTTATGTGCTCATGGGACAAGAGAGACATTTTACGGTAACTATAGGTAGCTAAAAGCCATCCAGGAAGATACTTCTGCCCAGTGATGAAATCCTCTACGGGTTGCCACTGGTTTGCTGCCCATGCATGTGCGCTGCGCACCAAACGCATGTGCAGTGCACACCAAATGCGTGCTTCATGTGGAAAAAGCAGCCGTTTGAAGGTAAATAGAACAGTGAGGGGGGGGACAGCTGTGCCGTGTGATTTAGATTCGCTAGAAAGCAGGATTTCCTGCTTTCTAGCGAATATAAATCATGCAGCATAGCTGATTGTCAGAAATACCGGTTCAAATGAACTGGTAGCTTTTTTTTACTACCCATTCGCCTGAACTGGTAGTTTTTATTACTACTGGTTCACCCAAACTGGTACAAACCAGTAGCATTTCACCCCTGCTTGTGCCCCAGATTCAATGTTCCAATGGTTGCTCTCTCCATGATCACATGATTTTGGGCTCTTGGCAAATAGCCCTCAAATGGCCTGGTGGCTCAGCAGAATGATAGCATTGTGATTTAACACCTGCTGTCTGCAATTACTGTAAATTCGAATCTCACCAGGCTCAAGGTTGACTCAGCCTTCCATCCTTTCTAAGGTAGGTAAATTGAGGACCCAGTTTGTGGGGGCAATAAGCTGACTTTGTATAAATATACAAAAGTATGAAGGCTATTGCTTAACGCATTGTAAGCTGCCCTGAGTCTCCAGAGAAGGGCGGCATATAAATCAAATTAAAAAAAAAAAAATTAAATCTTGCAGCAATATTGCTACGTCACAGTAATTTATGATATTTCTTGCTGGAAATTGGCATTTACTTCCAGTTTCCATCAAACAACAATACTCCCCCTCCCATTGTGTACAATGGGCTTGCTTTTTGGTTTGGTTAAATAACAGTTTTTTTAAAAGTAAAATCAGGTTGATCACATGATGACCCACTTAATAATCAGCATCTTAGAATCACAATAATAGGCTCAATTACAGTCATAAATTGAAGATTACCTGTATAAAATAGTAACATGAATGGGGCTATTGATAAAGGATAAAGAAAATTACCTAATATTGAGGCTGTAACGGATTCAAGGTATATTGTAAGATTGAAAAAAAAAAAAAAACCTCCAAAAAGAATTCACAAGCCCTTGTGATGTCCCTCAATACTCCTTTACATTTGTGCAAAAAATAAGTGCAATTTTACTGTTGAAGAATTAGTGCTGCAAGCTCTCTGGCTCCATTAGATCTGTCTCTTAAATGATAAAGGACACAACCTTAAAGCCATTGATCTTATTTTACACAGGATCACAAAGTTGCTGTCAAAATAGCCATTCTGCTCAAAACAAGATATCTCTACACCTATTTATAAATGTAATTTTCTTTCACTTAAAGTCCTATAAAATTAAGATAAACAAATCCAAACAAAAGACTACATGAAGAAGCCCCTAAACGATGCCCACTCAAATAAGCTTATGAACTTGCAGTTTAATTTTTTTTTCATACTAGTATGTTCTCCATAATATGAGGACAAAGCGTTTTAAAATCACTTTTACCTTTTTTTCATTGAAAAAATTGTACAAAAACATCCAAATAATTTTGTCTTTCACTACAAAGCCTTTCTCATATTCTAGAATGCAACTTTCATCTTATTCAGGAATTTTTCCCAAAAACTATCAGAATTTAGGCTCTATCTTGGCTGTATAGCTGGCTTTTTCAGCCTTGTAAATATATTTTAACAGGAGAAAAGTGTTGACTCAATCCCAGTTTGTAATGAAGGCAATTTTCTTTCCACTTATGCTGATTTAACTTAAGGCAACAAAATTATTTTAGTGAGACTTAGTAAAATCTTAACATTTTTTCACATCGAAATCTGCTTACTCCTATCACCTTATAACTTATTCTGCAAAGACTTTTTGTTCACTTAAATGCCATTGTGGTCAAGTGAAACTTCTAAATGCAGAAATAATATAAGGGGACAAGTAACAGGCTTGTTATAATACGTAAGATATTTGCTTGCAGTTAGGTCAGAGAATATGGACAAGGCCTAAATATTTCCATCATCAAATTTTATTTCATACTGCCCCTCATACTGCAAAATATTCCCCAGAACATATTTTTGCAGGGTAAAAAGTGATCAGGTCCAATTTATATCTGTAATTATAAGCTCAGGTGCATATTCATATATACCCCACCTTTATTATTTTTACAAATGACTCAAGGCAGTATCCAACATATCTCCCTCTCCCTATTTTCTCCACAACAAAAACCCTGAGAGTGGGTTGGGTTGAGAGAAAGTGAATGATCCAAAGTCACCCTGTTTGCTTTCATGGCTAAGGGAGGATTTGGACTCACTGTTTCCTGGTTTCTAGCTGGGTGTCTTAACCACTAGACCAAACTGGATCTGTTTGAAACAAAACAAAATTAAAACATTTAAAGCAAAATTAAATTAAAACATTTGAATTATTAAAACATTTAAAACAAAAATCCATAAGATGTACTGTGACAATGAAGCAAAACTATATTTATACCAGAAAAGTCACTTTAGGTATAGTACTTACTCAGTCAAATGTAAATTTCATTTCTTGAATAAATCACAACGAGGTAGCTTTAGACTGCATGCTGTGTGAATTCAGTCCTGTCATTTGTAATTCACAGGACGGATGAAACCAGTCAATCATGGCTTATTCCATAAAAAGCTAAGCACAGTTCAGCATAGTGTAAGGTCCCAAAATATACTTGAGTCACCAGAATATCAAAGAGAGAGACTCAAGAGAAGGCTTGCAAAAGAAGCAGATTTTATTTATGGCCAAAAACAAAATACTGGGTGGGACTATATCCAAAACATATAGATACAATACATGTGAGGAGATAGCCACACCTTTGGGAAGATATGGCTTCCTTTTTATTTCCTCAGAGAAATTAGCTTAGTACCCAATTCTGACCTCCTAGTTTAGGTTTGTGTATTCTTTGTTGCCCTGCAAAGGAATAGAAGCCTCCCAATTAGCATTATCTCTTCCTTGAGCATTCCTTTGTTCTCCCAATTGCTCATTTGGCCCCCTGGGCTGCAGGGAACAGATCAAAAGTGTAAATTAGGGCTGAAGTGTAAATTATCATCCGGATGATGTCTGCAGTTCCAACTGAGATAATACCATGCTCTTCGATGGAACGAGAAAAACAGGAAGATTGATATGGGTTCAGATCAAATGGCAGGGACATATGTATACATTACAGAGGCCTAATAACAGAATATGTTTGTTACAGGAGATACAAATATAAAGGCATAATATATGTGATACAAATACAAAGGCATATTTGTGTTACAGATATAAAGGTACAATATATATGTGTTATACAAATACAAAGGCTATATATGTATTACAGGAACCTAATGGTTAAAGAATAACAAGTTTCTACTAATTCTAGTATACCAGTTTATTATATTCTAGTATTATTATATCCTTATTACTGTTTCCCTTTAGTAGTGTAAACTCCTTGGGTCTTTTGATTAAATTCATGAGTTGCCCTAAACTGTGTTACTAAACTGATATTAATACAGTATTAGTTTGAGTAAAAGATCTACGACTTACAACCACAATGACTTGATTCAACCAACAGATGAATAGCTGAGCATTTTATAATAATTTCAGGACTGATGTATAGTGTATAGGTAGTCCTTCTTTACTACCATTTGTTTAGTGATTGTTTGAAGTTATGAGGATACTGAAAAAAAGTGACTTGTGAACAGTCTTTCACATTTATGACCATTGAAGTAACCCCACGATCACCAACATTCAGATGCTTGGCAACGGGTTCATATTTATGATTGTTGCAGTATCCTGGGATCATGTAATCATCTTTTGCAAACTTCTGACGAGCAAAATCAAAAGGCAAGCTAGGTTCACTTAAGTATGTTAATTCATTTATTAACAGCAGTGATTCACTTGACTGTGGTAAAAAAGAACAAAAAAACAAGGCAAAACTCAGTCTCCCCTCAACAACAGAAATTTAGGGCTCAATTGTGATCGTAAATCGAGGATTATTTTATAGAAAGTGAAGACAAATAAGAGAACAGCATCCGAGAAGAAAAACGGATCGCCTTTCTTACGCAAGAGTAAAACAAGCCCAGGGATTTCGTAGCGTTTGTATATGCGTTCCCGATTTCAACTCTAGGAAAGAAAAACCAGGGCCTTGGGAAATATCGTCCTTTACATGGGAGTTCTTTTCCCTCACCCTTGCTTTGCTTGCCTTCGCTTTCAAATTATTGGAGAAAACACATTCCAAAGCCAGCCGTTAAGACCAAGCTTATTCGCTCTGACACTTAAAGTCTCGCTTCTTTTAATGGGACGTCTCTTCCTGCATCACGTGGCTTCATTTTCTCCCACCAATCTCCGAGCTGAATCCGGACGAGCTGCAGAAGTGCTGAAATTCGTGACATCGATTCCCCTCCTTTAGGCGGAAAGGGAAGGATTGTCTTCCCAACTCTGAGTTTACTCCTTTCCCCCGCCGACGGTCGTGCATGACAATGGCTGAGATTCTGGAGTTCCGCGTCCCCCCGGGGAATGGCCGAACTCTTCTAGTCTTGGGGTTGGAGTCGGAGGAGTCGGAGGCAAGTATCGAAAAAGCAAGGCTGGGTTTTGCTCCAACCATTTCTCACCCCGGGTGTCGACATCTTTTCAAAGTTTCCGGGACGCTTTTTTCAATGCATTGTGTAAACCAGCAAAAGGAGCTGTTGCTACCTCTCCGTCCGCTGCTTCTTTGTTAGAATATTTATTGCAAGGAAGTTCTTCGAGCGTGTGGGAACCGTGTTTGAAAAACGCTTTCTTCCCGCCTTAAGCGTTGGGGCTGTTACAGCAACCCCGCCTTATCAACGTGGGAACGCTGGGTCTAGCGGCATTTTGGTGCCGTTGCCCCTTCGAGGACGGCGGGAGTGAAGGCGAGTGTGTATATTCGATCTCAGTAAAACTACACAGTACGCTTTGCGCAAGCAATTTGTCCTCTTTTTCAGCATCAATTCATTGAACTTACGATACTCGACTTATAGCATATTTAAGGTACCTAAAATTTGCCGAAGCTAGTTTTCAAATTGTGCCTCGGTCGAGTGAGCTTCCATCTAAAACTTCCTTTCTAAAAACCGGTCTATATAGGCCTGGCTGTTTATTTGGCACACGGCTGACCCATATTTTGTGCCTTAAGTTTCCAAATCATTCTATTGAAAGATGAAAAATAAATTCATAAAGTAAAATGCAACAGAAGTTAGCTGTTGTCTAAAAACATGGACTTCCATTCTTTTACAAGGCTTGATTTTTGTTGCCTCAGACTGACTAATTTTACCTTATTTTTAAACAAAGTTTGTAATGAAGTATATTCTTGTTATAAACAAGAAAACTCTTGAGAAAACGTCCTTAAAGAAGTAGATAGGGCTTGGAAAAAATGCTTGATGTCTGATTTATGGCAGGGATTTGCACATACAGGTAGTCCTCAACGTACAACCATGATTGAGCCCAAAATTTCTGTTAAGTGAGACATTCGTTAAATGAGTTTTGCCCCATTTTACAATCTTTCTGCCACAGTTGTTAAGTGAGTTACTGCAGTTGATAAATTAATAATCCAGATGTTAAGTGAATCTGGCTTCCCCATTGACTTTGCTTGTAAGAAGGTTGCAAAAGGTGATTACATGACCCTTGGGATACAGCAAAGGTCATAAATATGAGCCAGTTGCCAAACATCTTGATTTTGATCACATGATCATGGGAATACTGCAAAGGTCATAACTATGAAAAACAGTCATATTTTTAGTTCCATCATAACTTTGAACAGTCACTAAATGAACTTTAAGTCAAGGACTATCTGTATAGTACACTAAGTATCCCTAGTTCCACCTTCTTTGAGAATTTGGTGGTGCAGTATATAGCTAAGTAGGGTCAATGACAGTTTTATCTGTTTTTATAAATGATATGGTTAAAAAAAATATATTTTCCCGTGGCATCTTAAAACACAATTTTAAAACACATTTAAAAGTTAAAATTAAAAGTGACAACCAACCAACAAACAATGTCTAATTACCCACTCCACATCAAAAAAGAAGCAAGACCGAAATTAATTAAGATGTCCCACTAGCATAACGGAATTGTTGAAATATTAAAAAGTGAAACATAGTTTTTTTTAATTGTATAGGCCCGTGATGGCGAACCTATGGCAAGTGTGTCACAGGTGGCATGCAGCGCCCTCTCTGGCCACGCAAGCCATTGCCCCAGTTCAGTTCCACCGCGGATGCGCACGCGCCTCCCTCCAGCCAGCTGGTTGTTGGGTCTCTGGCGCGCCCACGTTGCATTTTGGGAGTTTGGCTGCACATGCACGCTTTGGGCACTCGGTCCAGAAAAGGTTACCCATCATTGGTATCGACACTATTGGGGAGGAATCTCTAAGCTAGGAAATTGAGAATTCACCATTGAAAAGGTTGTTTTGAGTTCATAGATAAGCAACTTCCATCCAATTTTTTGGATTTAGGCTTATTTTATCAATGCTATTGGTAGCTTCTTTACTACTTCTCTTTGCACCCAACAAAATCTTTCTTTTTGAAAAAGTAGATGGGCTCACAACTAAAAACATTAAACTTTATTAACCTACATACCTCTAAAGATACAGGTAGTCCTTGACTTAAAATAGTTTATTTAGTAACCATTCAAAGTTACAACAGCATTGAAAAAGGTGACTTATGAATGTTTTTCACTCTTACAAATGTTGCAGCATCCCTATAGTAACGTGATCAAAATGCAGTGCTTGGCAACTGGCTTCTGTTTGTGACAGGGTCATATAATCCCTTTCTGTGACTTTTTGACAAGCAGAGTCAATGGAGAAGCCAGATTCACTTAACAACCATGTTACTAACTTAATAATTATAGTGAATCGCTTAACAACTGTGGTAAGAAGGTTGTAAAATGGGGCAAAATTCACTTAACACTTAGCAACAAACATTTTGGGCTCAATTGTGGTTGTAAATTGAAGACTACCTGTACTCTATAGATTACAGGTATGCATACTGGAAGTCATCAAGCAGCATGAAACTGAACCACTATTCAAGGTTTGCCCAACAAAGCATGAATGAGCAGTCTTCAATTTGCCTTCTGTCCAAGCCTAATCAACTTTCTGGAAAATTGTGACTCTTAGTTGCTCACAACCCATGATCTGACATCCTTTAGCTTTTTCACAAATACTGTCTTTTCTAATAGATTCCTTTATGTGTTTGCCTTTTTTCCCCTCCAGCATGCTCTCCATCTTATATTCTCTACCTTTGGACTACTCTACTCTGTAAAACTCTGCAGAAATGCTTCAGTAGCTGGGCCTGGTTATCATGCCTTTATTAGGTTCTACTCTGCCCGAGATGCCAGCAAGGCACAACAGGCTTGCAACGGGAGGTCACTGTTTCAGAAAACTGCTCTGAAGGTATGTCACTGCATAATCTTAGATCATGGAGTCTACAGCTCATATTAGACTGTGATTTGCTTAATGGTGTTTTACGCAATGAAATATACCTGAACTTTACAGACCTCTGTGGTTATGTTCATTGTTGTTGTTGTTAGTTGCGAAGTCGTGTCCGACCCATCATGACCCCATGGACCAGTGGTCACAATCGGTGGTCCGGGAGAAAATTTTGGTGGTCCACAGCACACCCGGGTGGAGGAGCTGCTCCGGGATGAGCAATGGCCAGTCCTGTGACTAGAGCTCTGGAATATGGACTCTGGACTGGCCAGACAGCTCATGGTGGGCTGTAAATCTCTGCCATAGAGGGAGGTTCGTGCAACTTGCAATTTTGCAGCGCAGCCCTCGCCAGCTGGAATGAGGTAATGGTGCAAGGGGGGAGGTGCAGGCGGAAGGAAGCAACAGGTGGCGGCAACCCTGGGCTGTTTCTTCCCCCTGCTATAGTTTCCTGTTGGCTGAACCCACCAGTGGCTGTCCCCACCTCTCACCCTCCCTTCCCAGTCACTCCTCGCCTGGCCTGAGAAGGGAAGAGCGGGACATGGAGATTCGCTCCATATTCTAGAGCAGGAAAAAAGCTTCGTCTCTTGCTGGATCTCGTGGGTGTTTCTTCCCACCCTTGTTGGTGCTCCGTGCACCTTGGTCTCTCGGAGAGATGCTTGACTTCCTCTCAGCCCTAAGACACTGGCTGGCCCATGAGATGGGAGAGAGAAAGAGAATGAGAATGAGAGAGAGAATGTGTCAGCTTTGGAAGCCATATTAGGCCGGAAGTTTCAATGCTGCCACCTCCTCATGTGTGGGAAAGTAGGAAGGGGGATTTAGGAGAGGGGGTTAGAAGATATAATAGCATTCTTCCTGTTGATCAAGGACAGAGTGATCCAGCATCTGGAGAAGGAGTAGTCAGGGGGCTGGGTCAAGATGGAACAGACGTTGATTGGAGCATGTGATCGATTGGGGAGAAAGGGGATGGTTTTGGGAGCTTTGACTCACTGAAGTCAAAACCCGGGCTTTTCAGATTCGGGATTTCCCAGATGTGCCAGGTTACCTATTCTAGTAAAGAGAACTTTGGAAAAGGCTTGCTTCCGTGTCTTTATTTGGAGTTGGGGTTTCCCTGGAACGCTGACAGAATGAAAGAGAGAATGAGAGACAGAGAGAAAAAGAAAGAAACAGAGAGAGAGAGAATGAATGAAAGAGAGAGAATGAGAAAGTGGGAGAGAGGGAAGAGAGATAGAACTCTGTTTTAACTTCCTGGAAGAAGCTAGGAAAGGCAGCCATAGTTTGACCCTACTTTCTTAGCAGCTTAATCCTCTTCTAACTCTTAACAGTAGCTGCTGAAGTAATAGATCATTGTTGGCCTCCCTGCTAAGTATGGGACAGGAAGTATGGAGTTGGTACTAGAGGGCTAGGTTATGATAGCAGCCAAAGAAGAGAGAATACAGAAAAGACTCAGAGGAAAACTGGATTAGACTATAGGTAGCCCTTGATTTACGACCACAACTTGAAGGAGCCCATCCCGTCACTGGGAGTCCAGGCGCTTCAGTAAGAGCGCGCTGGATTCGTATTAGTGGTCCGCGGGATTTAAAATTATGAACTTGGTGGTTCCTGAGGTCCAAAAGTTTGGGGACTCCTGCCATGGACAATGTTCCTCCAGGCCTTCCTGGAGTGTGTGTATGTGGGAAGACATTGGAAGATGTTAAAAAAGTTGCTGAACACCAAAAACAAAGTCAAAGTACTTCAGCCGAGCAAAAAAGATACTGAAGTACTTAACAGATTTTTGTTGTTAGTTTCGAAGTCGTGTCTGACCCATTACGATTCCATGGGCAATGTTCCCCCAGGGTTTTCTGTCCTCTTCCATCCCCCAGAGTCCATTCAAGCTCACGCCCACTGCTTCAGTGACTTCATCCACCTCATTCTCTGTCGTCCCCTCCTTCTTTTGTCCTCTGATCTTTCTCAGCATTAGGCTCTTCTTCAGTGAGTCCTCCTTCTCATTAGGTGGCCAAAGTATTTGAGTTTCATCTTCAGGATCTGGCCTTCTAAAGAGCAGTCAGGGTTGATCTCAAGGATTGACTGGTTTGATCGCCTTGCAGTCCAGGTTATGTTCATACAACACTATAAATTAAAACCTAAGAAACTGCCCTAGTACAATATATGAACCAGATGCTACAGCTGAAGGTCTTTTAAAGTAATTAATTACTGTCATAGGATATCTTTCAGTGATTTGAAGCCTGATTTTATCAAGATCCTGAATAGTTTTTAGCAGATAATCTAGAATGGGGTGCTGACTTTTCCTTGGTAGGCAAGTTGCTTTACCCTGCCAAGGGATGCAGTTAACTTTCCTTGGAGTAAGTGAATGTCAAGTTCACTAAAGAATCTGTTCTTTGGTCCAAAATGAAAAGGGGTATTCCCTCTGGTATTTCATATGCAAAGCAGCCTCATTAATAGTTGAGGCTTATTTCAATATTGTTAACACTGTAGCATCTCTAGCCTTACATGATTATCTGTGAAGACTTTGATCCTGTTGGCCCTGAAGAAATGGATAGGATCTTTGAAGCTGTAAGCATGCCGCCTGTATCTTACATCCATGCTTCTCATGGTTGATTTAAGGCCTTCCAAAAGATGGTATGTGACTAAGTCCAAGTAGAGGTAAACCACTCTCTTGAGAATGGAGTAGTTCTGCTTGCATTTAATGAGGCAGTGTCCCACCCCTTCCTCAAGAATTGACTGTACTGGATAATTTTCAGCCTATCTCTAACTTTCCCATTTTAGAAAAAGTTGTTGAGAAGCTGTTGTTTTGCAGCTCCAAAGAGTCCACATTTTAGCAAATTATCTGAATCTCTTTCAGTCAAGTTTCAGATTGAATGCCTTCATTAGGCAGGCATTGGTTGCATTTCTTAATTACCTCTATATAATAATCCTCTAACTCTTAACAGCTGCTGAAGTAATAGATGATTGTTGGCCTCCCTGCTAAGGATGGGACAAGAAGTATGGAGTTGGTACTAGAGGGCTAGGTTATGATAGCAGCCTAAGAAGAGAGAATTCAGCAGAGGCTCAGAGAAAACTGGAATAGACTATAGGTAGTCCTTGATTTACGACCACAACTTGAAGGAGCCCATCCCATCACTGGGAGTCCAGGCGCTTCGTATTAGTGGTCCGCGGGATTTAAAATTATGAACTTGGTGGTTCCTGAGGTCCAAAGTTTTGGGGACTCCTGCCATAGACAACGTTCCTCCAGGCCTTCCTGGAATGTATGTATGTGGGAAGACATTGGAAGATGTTTAAAAAGTTGCTGAACACCAAAAACAGTATGCAGGTGATATATCCATGCTGACACTCCTTGCTCTCTTAGAAGGTCAGTCTCCTCAAAGTTTCTGAATATCCCAGAATGCTGAATTGTGGACTGTTGACTATATACAAGTGGTCCATTTGCAAACTTTGGGAACAGGTACAGCTTTGGGATTGAAATGGTGAACTATCTTAGAATATGAAATGCTACAGTATCAAGATGTGTTGGCTAAAACTTCCGGTTGATGTTGCAAAAAGGGGCGCCCTGTGAGGTCGAGGAGAGTTGCAGCTCTCCTGTCTGACCCGGGGTTCTTTTTCCCTCTCAGCCACGGCAAGGAGAAGAGGCAGCCTAAAGATGGCTGCCACAAAGCTGGGATAACCGAAGAACAACTGAGACTGGTGCTGCAGCGAAGTAGGTGAACTGTGACTGGAATTGGGGGAGAGGATTCCTTTTTGCCTAAACTTAACCCTAAGGAATAATTTAGAACTGTTGGCTCAGAATTATTTGTTAAAGCAGCGTCTAAGCATTCTGAGAAAATACCAGACTGGAAGGGGAAAACACAAGAGAGAAAAATAATAAATGTTGAAATATACAGAAAAATGCACTCTTAAACTGGGAAGATGTGCTACTGGGGAGGCATTTTAAAATGCTGGAATCATTTACTTATAAACTTATTCTGCTTTTATAATTGATTTACAACTAAAATGACGATTGACTAGTGGCAATACTGAAATCTAAGTTGAGAGTGCCACCTGCTGACAAAAGAAAAAATTTCAAGTCTGGAAATATTTATATGAAGGACTGTGGAAATATTTACTGGATTATTCCTAACTACCCCATAACTACTGGAGACTCAAATACGAAAATAAGGAAGCTATTTAATTAAAGGGACTCCTGAATGTTATGCTAGAAGATTGAACCCATAAAGCAAAGAGGCTTTTGATAACTTCTGGAACTATTTAAATGGAACTGATTAGTGCACTCCTTGAAGGGCAATATAAGGACTGAATAAATAGTTCTTCGACTGGTGGACAAAAGTTGATTTTTTAAAAAAAACAAAATAAGATGCTTTATAAGGAAGAAATGAGTGGAAGTTTGAAGGAGGTGGCATTACTTTTTCAAAACAAAGGACATCATGAAGAAAGGATTTAGGGAGGTTATGGAAAAAATGGAAAATACTATACAAGGGATGATGAGTAAAGACCAAGACGCCCAGGAAAGGGAAGAGCCAACAGAAGAAATGGAGGAAAAGATTGAGCCGAAGAACCAGAGAATAAAAGAAGAAGACAAGGAGGACAATGAAAATAATAGTGACTGATGAATTAAATCAGGGGGGAAATACATTAAGAGAGTTGAAAAGAGAATTGGAGATACAGGAAGATATTTTTGAAAGGGAGATAGGGGCCTGGGTGGAAATTTTGGAAACTAGGCAGTGGAAGAGGGTAGAGGTCGGAGAAACATTTGGTTTTAACAGCCAAGAAATAGATACAAACAGAGATAAAGATCCAAGAAAGGAATATAGGAGGCAAGTGAAAAAAAGCATAGCGATTAAAGAATTGAAGCCGGCAAGAGACTGGATAGACAATTTCTCTTTTTTGTTGTTGTTCTGCTTTGCTTTGCTTTGCTTTTTTTCTTTTTTTAGGTAGGTGACACGACTAGAAGTTAGGTAGAACAGAAAAAAAAGTTTTTTAAATAAACGGTGATATGATTAAAAGTTAGAATAAGAGATAGAAATAAGAGAGGGGAATATTAGTGTATACACTATTATATAATAAAATAAAAGCAATAATGGGAAAATATGGAATAATTGAATAATTATAACAATATAAATGCGTATTATTAGAAATATATAAGTTGATTGTAATAATTATGATTAGTTTTACTAGTTCTATTTGTATTAGAATGCAAGATACCCAGGTGCCACACTGTTCGTGCATTGATATGTTTGTAAAAAAAAATAAAAAACTTGGCAAAAAAGATGTGTTGGCTAAAAATTATATGGGTTAAAATTCAGCATATCTGAAGGCAACCATTTCAAGTTAGTCATGGAATGAAATTTTCTTTTATCAGTTCTTATATTGATAACAAACAGTTTTCTTTCCAATTTCTACATGTTTTATTGAAAAATATTAAATATTTATGAAGAGCAAAGAAAATGGTATTAAAATATGTCCATCTTTTTTATCTATTTGTAAAAGACAGGAAAATACGTGGATGGATTGTTGGTAGTATCTTTCCTGTTAGGTTCTTAGCAAGAATGAAATTCAGTTTTTGATGGCTTCATTTCCTTTGGGAAAAAATGGGGTGGGTGGGTGTCTGTACTCCCCTCTAATGAGACATCAAATTCTTGTTTTTCAGGTTTACATTTGTACCAGACAGAGGGCCCTTGCAAAGCAAACATTACCTTTGAACAGTTACAAAAGCCAAGAATTAGCGAATTACTACCTTGGTTTCAATGGATGGTCCAGTCGAATCATCACTGTAAGAATGACTTCATTTTGTTTCTTATTTTTCTATTTTCATAAGGGTGCTAAGACTAAATATAGCAATAGCAAAACAATTGGCTCATATGCCACTTCATAGTGCTTTACAGCAGTTTACAATGTCAGCATATTGCTCCCAACAATCTGAGTCCTCATTTTATTGACCTCAGAAGAATGGAGGTCTGAGTAAACCTTGAGCCTCTTGGTGTCAAACTTCTGGCAGTGGGCAGAGTTTGCCTGCAATACTGCATTCTAATTGTTGCACCACCAGAATAAGAGAAGACATTGTTTAGTAGTTGACCACATGTGATTAAAGTGACCTAAACTTGCCACTTGTTGACACATGTAAATTAAATTACCACAGTCCAGTAATCTCCAGATGCAATTCCCATTTTCCCTATCCATGCTGGCATAGAATGGGAAAATATTCTACTCCAATGTGTCTAGAAAACAGGTAAGGTGTCAGGTTCCGGTGTATAAAGAAAACACACACACACACATGATGGTTTGAATCCTTTACCGGCACGAACTAATATCCATAAATCAATACAGGAAGATTTTGTTGGAGTGAATGCTTTGTGCTCCCCACCACCTTATAAATCTTTATCACCCAGGTGCCCTTAACCCGGCTCCTCCCCACTCATTAATCATTGTTCCCTTAGATACTGCAATTAGGCATTACTCCCACACGGTCCCAGCTTGCTGGCTACTCCTCCAGATTAGCCTCATTACAGCCATTTCCAAACCTCCCTGTGACACTCGGTCTCTCAGCCTCCCCAACAGCTACTCAATCAGCAGCTTCCATCTGCACTCACTGTCCAGCCCATTCAGAAAGATTGCTGCCAGGCCAGGAGATGATGAAAAGGCAGGTAAGGAGGGATCTTCACATTGCTTGGTGGCCAGGAGGTAAGCTGTGGAGCCAGGGTGCCATGGGAGCTGCCACTCTGCCAGAACCTCCACACCCACTGGAATGACAGCCCCGACACAGCTGCGCGTTGGGGCTGACATGCTGCCCCCCCATCAGGAAGTTGGGACCTGGAACAAACGGCAGAGTGAGCTCAAGCCCAGGCGATTTTCCACTCTGGTTTCTCTGGATTTCGTCGATGAATGCTACAGTTAGTCTGGGGGCGTTCATGTCATCACTGGGTACCCAGGAGGCCTCTGAGAGTGGATACCCTTTCCATACTACCATATATTGGAGTCTCCCTCTGTGCCATCTCGTATCTAGGATATCTTCCACCTCAAATTGCGGTGTGCTCCCCCCCCCGCAATAACAGGCCGTGGTGGTAGTACATCAGGTCCCCTTAATGCAGAGATGCGGACTGGCTTGAGTAGGCTGCTGTGGAACACCGGATGGGTCTTTCTCCAGCGCGCTGCTTGGAGAATCCAAATAATGGGTTGTTCCTCAGTCTGATTGCTTGACTGGGTGAATGTTTCTTTAAGAAACGTCCTTGGCCACTCCTCCCTTGCCTGGCTAAGCTCCAGTTCATTCACTCAGTCAAACAAGAGACTGGGTTTTTCCTTGGCTCTAGCTGGAAAACTTCCTATTATTGGATTTTTCAATCACTCTTATAAAGTCTGGGCGGTGTGGATTCACTGAATTTTCATCTGTGGTTCATCGGACTGTCTGTTCTTTGGCTTGTGACGGAGGGTGAGTTAATCCTGGTATTTTCCAGGGGGGGCTCCCCTCCGTTTGCTTAAACGCATTTTTCCTCGGAGCACTACCATCAGGCAACTCCGAGTGATTTGAAATCGCCGCCGGCGCTGCGTTGGGATCCGGACTGCCGGAATTCCCACCTCCGCTTCCACACCGCCCCAGCTATAATTGGCGGCAGGGGGTCCCTACATCGCTGCAGCAAACCCCCACGACATTGCTTCGCATCGTCCCTCTTTCTAGCTAATTAGCAGGCTGGGAGGCTAAAACGGACGATCCTGCTACTCGCTCTCGATTTCTGTCAACTGCCTCAGCTCTACGGCGCTCGGCGGCTAATCCAAGCTTCGCGCCCTTTTTTCGCATTGATTGACAGCTTCCCTCAACGGTGCTCAGCGGTTGCATTCGGGCCGCGCGCCATTTTGAATTGTCTGCTGCTTCCCGCCATTAAAAGGCCCGGAGACCTCAGCTCCAGAGAAGATCCTGCTGGCTGTCTCTGTTTGTTGGCGGATTATTCAAACGCTCACCATTGCGGTTGGGCTGCTGGCCGTTATTCATCCAGGCAACGTTTTCGCCATTATCTGAAGCAGCACTTGGTTTTCGGCACTAGGGCGAAGCGGCCTTGGGTGTTCTGACACCTCCTTGGCCAATTGGATTGCTGATCCCTTGCCTTCCTCCATACTACATGACTGTCTCCTGTGGTTGTTTTTTAAAAAAAAAAAATTAATAAAAATAAAAAATAAATAAATAAATAATACTAATAATTCAGAAAAAAGAAAAAAATCCTTCTATTTCAAATCGATTCGTTTAATCAATTTCATCAATTAATTCATCAACCTTAAATTTCATTCAGGCCACAGACTAGTTATGGCTGAATCTGACATTTCATCAGAAATAGATCAGGCCTGCAGCCCGCCTGAGGCAAGGAAGAAAAAAGCCCCGACCAAGTCTACCAAGCATCGTCATGTCAGGGCCAGATCCGCCAGCCCCCGACCTGCCACCCGTGCTTCTGCAGCTGATAAAGCAGAGGAACGCAAACGCAAGGCCTTCGAAAGACAATACCTTCTCGCCCAGCAAAGGGCTCAGTCAACTCATAGACAGCTGTCTCCTGACAGGCCTACCCCGTCAACTGAGGATCTTCCTCTCGTTGTGCAAGGGCCTGCTACTGTCCAACATCTCAGAGAAACAGCTTTTCCTCCCGTAATTCCAGATCCACGTGCTCAGGTCAACAAGCCCGCTAGCCGTCCTGCACCTGAAGCTACATATACACCTACGGCTGCTGGCCTCCGCCATTCGGAATCTCTTCAGCCTGCTCTGTCTCGTGACATTCAGGACCTGGTATCCCAAACCATGTCTCGTATTCTGGCTTCGGCTCCTATTCAAGGATCTCAAACCCATACCCTTGCTCCTCATGCTGGAAATCCGATGTATGGTGACTTTCATCGTTCCCACCTTTACTATCCTGAATCCTGTCTGACTGAGGATTCTCCATGGGAGGAAGAGGAGCTGGAAGAAGGGGAGCTATCTGATGACGAGGATCTACAACCGGAAAGACCTTCCTTCACAGGTCTTTTCCGCCCCTCCATGTTTAAGTCCTTGCTCCACAAGGCTAAGATTACCACCAACATGGGAGTACCTTCTTCTCAACCTTCTCAACAGCCTGACCATAATCCGCAGGGTGATCTCTTCCACTTACAAAAGCCGGATGAGGGCTTCATCCCATGTCCGGAGTTATTCTCGGATGTAGTCCAGAAATCATGGTCCCAACCTGCGTACATCTCTGTGCCTACGGGACTGGACAAGCGGCTGTACTGTTCCGATCCATCCTTACAAAGCCTTATTGAACTACCAACTGTGGATGGACCCGTGGCCCAGTTGACTTCTTCGTCCCTGATCTCCAATGATGTCCTGGATGGTCTCAAGGCTGAGGATAGGAAATCTGAACTTTCTCTCCGTAAAACGCACCAGGCGGCTGCCTGGTCCATCAGGTCAGCGACTTCAACTTCCTTCTTTGCTCGCGCAGCAATTATATGGTTGCGTCAATTACAAGAGCGGCTTCCACCAGACGACAGCAGACTCCACCACGATATTAATAAAATCGTGGCAGCCACCGAGTACTGCGCGGACGCATCTTTGAATGCGGCCAAATTCTCTTCGCGAGCCCTTGTATCAAACGTCACCTCTCGACGCCTGCTGTGGCTCCGCCACTGGAGGGCTGACCTCAAGTCGAAGTGGAAGCTGGCATCTGCCCCTTACAAGGGTTCTCTTCTCTTTGGGGAGGCATTAAACCCCATCCTTGTGGAGGACAAGGATAAACGTAAAATTATGCCATCTTCTCACAGGCGTCATGACAGGAGATTCGCTCCTTATTCCCACAGGCAGCCCTTTTGGGCTGACTCCGGGCCCAGTGGGTCCTACTATCCCAGACAATATTCTCATGGCGGAGACCGAACATCTGACCGATCTTCCTACCGCGATAGGGGCAGAGGTCAGGCCAATGCCAGACGCCAGTATCGGGGGACTTCCAATCGCCCCTTTAGACGTGGCAAGTGACTATACCACAGACCTTCCCATTGGGGGTCGGCTTCTTCATTTCCTTCCCCAATGGGTTTCCTCCACTACAGATGCTTGGGTTCTCCAGACTGTGAGGTTCGGCCTCACTTTGGACTTCCTCTCCAGCCCTCCAAGTCGTTTCCTTCAGTGCCCTCTTCCGAGCAATCCGCAGAAGAGGGCGTTAATGGACGCAGAGATTCAACATCTGCTAGACATCTGCGCTATCGAACCAGTACCCAGGGAACAACAGAGAACCGGGTTCTACTCGCGCCTCTTTCTCGTTCCGAAGTCCTCCGGGGACTGGAGAGGGATTCTAGACCTGAAAGCACTGAACAGGTTCGTCAGATGCCACCATTTCAAAATGCAGTCGCTCAAATCGATCCTTCAAGGTATCCGACGGGGCGACTTTATGACATCCATCGACCTCAAAGAGGCTTACCTGCATGTCCCGATCCGTCCTTCCCATCGACGATTCCTTCGATTTGCCTATGCCAACAGGCACTTCCAGTATCGGGCCATGCCATTTGGCCTCTCGTCTGCCCCTCGGACCTTCACGAAGCTACTGGCGGCCTTGGCGGCATCTCTGCATCAGATTCCCATTCGCCTCATGTGCTACCTGGACGACATCATCATTCTATCGGCCTCCCACCATCAGGCTGTCGTCGACCTGAGAGTTGTGTCTCTTGTGCTACAACAGCACGGGTTCTCCCTGAACCTTGTCAAAAGTCAGCTCTCTCCAACCACTCGCATCCTCCATCTCGGTGCGATCATAGACTCTGTCAGTTGTCGGGTGTTCCTATCCCCCGACAGGATCCTCAGCATTCGATCATTGGTGACCAAGGTTCTGGCTCTCAGGTCCGTATCTCTAATCACTCTGTCTCAACTACTCGGCAAACTAATTTCATGCATCTCGATTGTCCCGTGGGCTCGTCTTCACAGCCGTCCCCTGCAATGGTTCCTCCTGCCCTATCAGAGGTCCCGCCGGGCATGCTCGAACATCACCGTCGTCCTGCCAACTACGGTACGGCTATCTCTCAAGTGGTGGACGTCTCAGTCCGTAAGGAAGGGCGCCTTCTTCCTGGAACCCAGCCGACTGCTCTTGACGACGGACGCGAGTCAGTTCGGCTGGGGGGCCCATCTGCAGTCATCGGTTGCTCAGGGTCAATGGTCCAGCCGGGATTTACGACACGACATCAATTGGCTGGAACTACGAGCTGTCCATCTCGCTCTCCGCCACTTCAGGTCATCGGTGAAGGGGCGTCATGTTCTAGTCCTAACGGACAATACATCAACAAAGGCCCACATCAACAGGGAGGGGGGCACTCGCTCCGGGGAGCTGATGGAAGAGACAACGAGAATGCTTCTTTGGGCAGAGAAGACCGTCCTCTCCTTGACAGCCGAGCACATATCCGGAGTCGAAAACGTCACGGCAGATTGGCTCAGTCGGACGCAGATAGATCAGGCAGAGTGGCGCCTGGATCCGGGCTTATTCAGAGAGATATCGCACCGATTCGGACTCCCAACAGTCGACCTGTTTGCGACACACCTGAATGCCCACCTTCCCCGATTCTTCTCCCGGTTTCCCTGCCCCGGCGCAGAAGGTTGCAACGCACTCCGCAGCAAGTGGCCTCTCGGCCTGCTCTACGCTTTCCCCCCTCTACCTCTCATTCCTCGGGTCATTCGCAAGCTGTTGGAGGAGAAGGCGGATCTCATTCTAGTCGCCCCCAATTGGCCTCGTCGCTCCTGGTACGCAGATCTCCAGAGCCTCTCGACGGACCGTCCTTGGCACATTCCCAACGATCGGATATCTCTCAGCCAGGGGGTCATACTGCACCCAGACCCTCAGTGGTTGCAGTTGACCGTCTGGCGTTTGAGAGGATCCGTCTGACCAAGGACAATATCCCGGCTTGCGTGATCCACACTATGCAGTCGGCCAGACGCGCATCTACCAATCGTATTTACGACGCCACATGGCGGGCCTTCTGTGCCTGGGGTGCCAGGTCCTATCTGGACCCCACTTCGGCTTCTCCGTCGGATGTCCTTGTTTTTCTACAAGCGGGTTTGGACCGGGGTCTTGCCTCAAATACCCTAAAGCGTCAGGTAGCTGCTCTCAGCACGGTTCTGTCTCCGGTGGACGATCGGCCCTTAACCCAAAATCCTCGTATACGGACGTTTTTACGGGGTGCATCGAACCTCCGGCCCCCTACTATCCATCGGTACCCTACTTGGGACTTGCCATTGGTATTATCTGCCCTCATGTCACCACCTTTTGAGCCGCTAGCTTCCATTTCTCTTCGTTTTCTGACTATGAAGGTTGCCTTCCTAGTGGCGATCACTTCAGCGAGACGAGTTTCAGAGTTGGCTGCACTGTCAGTACGACCGGACCTTTGTGTTTTCCATCCCAAAAAGGTGGTGCTTCGCACAGATCCTTCTTTCCTACCCAAAGTAAACTCTACATTCCACCGTGCCCGAGAGCTGATTCTACCTGATTTTTGTCCAGCTCCCAGTCATCATCTGGAACAACAATGGCATACTTTGGACGTGAAGAGAGCCCTCCGCCGGTACATAAAAAGGACTGCCTCCTTCCGTAAGTCCGAAGCCTTGTTCCTGTCCTTCAATCCGTCCACCTTGGGCATGAAAGTTTCACCATCCACGATTGGACGTTGGATCAAGGCCTGCATCGTTACAGCATACCGCTCCAGGAGGGCTCCTCTACCAGGAAAGATCCTGCCTCACTCTACCCGTAGCGCGGCCACATCCGCGGCTTGGGCTACTCAGGCAACCATCCTGGACATTTGTAGGGCCGCAACTTGGACTACTTTGACGCCTTTTGTTAGGCATTACAAAATTGACTCCTTTGCTTCGGCTGAAGCTTCATTTGGCTGTAGGGTGCTACAGTGTGTCCTGGACGCTCCGTCCCGGGATGAAGCAGCCGCCCACCCTAATTCGGACTAGCTTGGGTATATCCCATTATTTGGATTCTCCAAGCAGCGCGCTGGAGAACGAACGTTGTCTTACCTGAACGTTCCTTCTCGGCGCGCTGATGGAGAATCCAACCCATCCCTTCGGCTGCTTGTAGCCAGGACTGCATTACCTTGTATTTATGTTAGTTTGTTTCAGAACCGCATCTTCTAATGTTGACCTCGCGAATGAACTGGAGCTTAGCCAGGCAAGGGAGGAGTGGCCAAGGACGTTTCTTAAAGAAACATTCACCCAGTCAAGCAATCAGACTGAGGAACAACCCATTATTTGGATTCTCCATCAGCGCGCCGAGAAGGAACGTTCAGGTAAGACAACGTTCGTTCCCAGCAGCTGGGGATTTATCCGGATTTATCCCCCGGATGATGGGCAAGGTTCCTATGTATTTAGGTCCGAGTTTCTTACCACCCCCAATCCTGTGGCAACCTCCTGTTCATTAAGCCCCTGGTGCAGCCAGTGTCAACCAAGGCGGTACAATCCCTTCATACCCGTGCTTCTAACGCTAATGGAATAATGAAGGGTTTAACGGGCAAGCTTATCATTGGGTCCGGCTCAGCCTCCTCCTCGCTGCTGCTCATGGTTGACTCCTCACTGGGGCTGACCGTCGCCACACCCGGGGTCATAGGCATTGTCTGTTGTATCCCCCTTCTCCGGGGTGCCCTTTATGTTCTTTCTTGCAGTCATTGTTTGTGTATAGTGGGTACCGATGGACTTCCTCTGGTCCCCATCTGTGCACTTGGCTGCTCTATGCCCCAGCTTCCCGCAACGGAAGCATGTCAAAAGGGGTTTGCTGGGTATCGGTGTGTTGGGCTCCACCACCCTTTGAGGTGGCACTGTTGTCCACTGACTTCGAACATTGAGGTTGGGGGACGAAACGGGCTTTTTGAACCCAAACAGACCCTTTCGCCCTTTCCTCATGAAATTCAGGTCCCATTTCGGTAGTCACCTGATACCAGGCCGTCAGGTAGTGAGGCAAACCCCTACACAGACAAGCATGCCGTAGAGTACGGTCGAGACCTTCTCGAAAACGATGGATTAATAGGCATTCTGGCCAACCTTGGACTTTACCTGCCAGACTCTTGAAGTCCCGAATGTACTCCTTAGCAGGCCCTCCTCTTTGTCTGACACTTACAAGTCCGCCTCCACCTGCTGGGCCCTGGTGGTATCCTCGAAGCGATCCCGGAGAGCAGCCAGGAAAAGGCCAAGGTCACCTAATTCTTTGGCGTGCTCTCCATACAGGTCAGCGACCTAATCAGCAGCCTCCCCCTCCATCACCGCCATAACAGCCATTACTCAGTCCCACTGGGAGTTATAGAGGTGGCCGTACCTATCCATGTGGTTTAGTCCTTACCCTATAAAAAGTGCCACCTTTTCCTCACTCCTGTCGAATGCTGATCTAATGGCTGGTGGATCCCAACACCCCACTGCAGGCTGGCCTTTGGGGGTACATGCATGCCACTTGGCCTGCAGCTATACGTGCCATTGGACCTGGGCCCCGATAGCCCCAAGGGTCGTCCGTGTCCTCCTGCAAGGCATACGACACTCGGCTTGCCTATGCCACATCTATTCGGGGCCTATGGTCCTGCACTCCCATGGGGCTTTGCCTCGCATATTCTTACCCCTCCCTGGGGTCCCGGAGATGGCTAGGCACAGCACCAAGAGGAGGGTGTTGTTCCTGCGGAGGATGAGCCGCTGCCATGGATGTCTGCCAGTCCCTGGTCTGGCCTGCACCCCTAAACCCCACAGCCCCAAACATCTCTTGTAAAAGGTCCAACATCTGGCTGCCCACCACTGTGGAGTAACTCCAGTCAACATCCGAGATACCTCTTCTCCCTCCATTGAGAGAAAGGGACCCCAGAAGGGGTGACCAGCAGACTGTTGGGCCTGGTAATCCCCCGGCCCCAGAGCCCTCATCCACCTATCATATGTTCCATGCTGCCCAGACTCCAAACCCTCCTGGTCTTTCAATATTCATTGCCCCAAGACCGGGCAGTTGCTTTGGCCAGCAACTCCTCTGCTGGCTCCACAGCCTCCAGCACAATAACCTCTGTGGCTGCCACAGATTCCTCCAAGTCTGCAGTCTCCAACCCTGACACCTACCTTCAGCCATGGTAGTTGTTGTGAGCTCCAACAAACTGTCAGGTTCCGGTGTATAAAGAAAACTCCACACACACAAATGATGGTTTGAATCCTTTACCGGCACAAACTAACATCCATAAATCAATACAGGAAGATTTTGTTGGAGCTAATGCTTTGTGCTCCCCACCACCTTATAAAGCTTTATCACCCAGGTGACCCTTAACCCGGCTCCTCCCCACTTATTAATCATTGTTCCCTTAGATACTGCAATTAGGCATTACTCCCCCACGCTCCCAGCTTGTTGGCTACTCCTCCAGATTAGCCATCATTACAGCTGTTTCCAAACCTTTCAATGTCTCAGCCTCCCCAACAGCTGCTCAATCAGCAGCTTCCAGCTGCACTCGCTGTCCAGTCCATTTTGAAAGATTGCTGCTAGGCCGGGAGATGACGAAGAGGCAGACAAGGAGGGATCTTCACATTGCTTGGTGGGCAGGAGGTAAGCTGAGGAGCCAGGGTGCCATGGGAGCTGCCGCTCTGCCAGAACCCCCATACCCACCGGAATGGCAGCCCCGACACACAGCTGCGCGTTGGGGCTAACATAAGGAAGATGTAATTAAATTATAGGTGATACTATGCTAACATGGAGAGATGTTTTAAACTGATTCTTTTTGATACATAATTTAAATGTTCATTTTCTACTTACAGGACTGATATTCTAAGAAGTGTTTGGAGAAAAATATTAATTCAGGCAAATCTATATTGGTAGTTGTACTTCTTCATCTCTGGATGTTGATTTGTTTTCTTATTATTTATTTATTTATTTAAATTTTAATACCGCCCTTCTCCCAAAGGACTCAGGGCGGTGCACAGCCAAAACTAAAACACATATATACAAAATTTTTTAAAACAATTTAAAAATATATTAAATAATTTGGCCCCAGTCTTATTAAAAACTAAAACAACCATTAAAATTCATGTTTAGGCCAGCCCAGCTTGTTGAAATAATAAGGTCTTGAGGGCACAGCGAAAGGTGCATAGATCAGGGATCATCCGTATCTCCAGGGGCAATTCATTCCAGAGGGCAGGTGCCCCCACAGAGAAGGCTCTCCCCCTGAGGATCGCCAGTCGACATTGTATGGCCGACGGCACCCTGAGGAGTCCCTCTCTGTGGGAATGTATTGGCTGGTGAGCGGCTATCAGTAGCAGAAGGCGATCTCGTAATACCCAGGTCCTAAGCCATGGAGCGCTTTAAAGATGGTAACCAACACCTTGAATTGCACCCGGAAGACCACCGGGAGCCAGTGCAGCTCGCGCAGGAGAGGTGTTACATGGGTGCGCTGTGTTGCTCCCATAATTACCCGCACGGCCGCATTCTGGACCAGTTGGAGCCTCCGAGTGCTCTTCAAGGGGAGCCCCATGTAGAGAGCATTACAGTACAGACGGGAGGTGACGAGGGCCTGTTTGTTTACTTATCCATTTAAATATTTATTTATTTAGATTTGTTTGCTGCCCATCTTATCACAGGGTGACTCTGGGCAGTTTACAATGTTAAGAAGGATAAATACGCCTATAATATGAATAAAATACTATAAAGATACAAATTATCAACTAAGAGATGTGGAGGGAGCAGGATGAGCATGGAGGTTGGTGGGATTTGTTATTAAGTGCCATTAGTGTGACACCCCCCCTATTGAAGCCCCAGGATAACTGACAGAGCCAGATTCCAGGTCCTTACAGAATGTCAGGAGGGTGGGAGTTGACGTTACTGTCAGGAGCAAGATGTTCCAAAGGGCAGGAGCAACAGCAGAGAAGGCTCTTCTGGACCCCAGCAGCCAGGCCGATGGGGCCCATAGCATGCCTCCTCTGCTAGCACGGGTGAGACAGACCAATCCCATTGTGATAGACAATTCCTCAAGTAATCTGGACCTATGTCATGAAGGGCTTTAAAGGTGATTACTGACATCTTGAATTGCATCCGGAAACAAACTGGCAGCCAGTGCAGTTCACAGAGCAATGGTGTAACAAGGACCACTCTGTGGGCCCCAAAAGTTTTATTCTCCCTTGTAAGCATTGATTGAATTTTGCCCAGCCATCCAGTTTTTTTTCTTCCACTTTGGTCATTGCTTCTATATGGTGTGGCCCTGAAGTCCTTTTCTCTCTTGAGAAAAGGGATAAGATCTTAGAAGCTAGACCAAGATGTTTTTTTTTAAATACCTTCAAGGCCTAGTGAAAGAGATAATGAGTCCTTCCTTCCTTCCTTCCTTCCTTCCTTCCTTCCTTCCTTCCTTCCTTCCTTCCTTGAATTTCAGAAGACAGGGGAGCAGTCTTCTATTTGTTCTCATTCCTTCTGACTTGTTCTAGACTCTGTCTCTATGTGAGAGGCCAGGTGCTTCTTGTTCCATGAGTATAGGGAGCTGCCAAGGATGCAAGCAAAATATGAACTGCGCTCATGGTGCAGAACACTTTCCTACATAATGCAAATGTTCTGCAATGGAATTACGGGAAGGGGAATGAAAAAGAATCCACCGTAGGATGGATAAAGGTATGGACTCTTGTTTTCTCTTCTATATATTACTCGCATAATGGAACAGCTGCAGAATGTACCTGGCTCTGAAGATGATGAGAAAGAAGAAGGAGGAACTTTGCCCAGGGACCATCATTCAAAATACCTTTGTGTGCAAGAATTAAGTATCCCAAATTATGGGATTTATACCAGAGGGATGGGTGTGGCTGAACTTCGTGTGAACCCCAGTCAAGGTAACATGGGAATGGAGAGGGTAGAGAAGGCTAGAGTGAAGTACCCAAAGCAGTATTAAAGTAATACTATCATAGTGCAGTCAGAAATAGGATTTTTCCTTTCTTGGATGGGATTTTGCCCACTGAAAGAATCACATTTGGGGATGATTCTTGATGAAGGGCTGTTATGGATTTCAATGACATTTCCATTAAAATAAAAAGCACAGCAGCCTTTGGTTTATGTTAAGTTATGGCTTAGCGTTTAGAGTTTCATAGCCAGATAGTGGTCAAATTCACTATGCTCCAGGTTTAAATCTACTACACTGGTAAAAGGCTGTTAAACCAGTGTTTGTCACATAAAAAGACTAGTGTAAATAACATATAAGTAGAGCAATTTGTATTAACTTTATTTATTTTCATGTCAATGTTTTTTATATACTGAATCTGAATTAATTTGAACTGGCTATTGCATCAGAACTGCCATTTTTTGCCACGGCAGGGCTCACATTGATTAAAAAATGTTCAGCAGTGCTTGAGCTATCAAGAAAATTTGAATCAATCTCTTATTTTGGATTTATGTCTTTCAGAGTTTCTCACAGCCTCCTGCAATGCTCAGAGGTTTGCAGTGCAGCAGGCACTTTCGGATGCATTTCGGAAAATACTCTTCATAGTCTTAGGCAAGGCCATCCAACTTCCTTATCCTTCTGTACTTCCCTCCATTTCCCATCTAAGGATACGTTTGAATATTTTTATAATTAAATATACATTCCAAGGATATCAAGCTATTTGCTTGCTCTAAGTCACACCTTCAATTTCTTTTTTCAGAGTGGCTTGTTTCAAATCTTAACCAGATTTCCTGAATTTATACTTTGCTCTAAATCTGTATGTGGTTTGTTTGCAGCTTAACATACTACAGAAACTCAATTTGGCTTGTTCAATAGACAGTGGTGATATGGATCACAGCTTAGTGTAATTTATGTTCCTTTTGTCAGTATGAACAGCAAAAAATTGCAAATAAAAATGGAAATGTTTTCCCATGAAGTGTTCTTGAAAGCCTCGCTTAATAAGAAAGAGAAGCAAAGAATGTGTGAAGCCAAAGCTCATTGTAATCTTATTCATCATGCTAAATTGAGGTGAAGCATTTTTTTATTTATTCTGTACACACTTTCTTTAAAACTTCTTCAATTTGGCTCAAATTGTTCATGTCATTTAATGTAGCAATTTCAACCTCCAGATGAGTTGAATAAGAGCTTCCGTTATTCCAATGAGCTGTTGGCGAGTACAAGTTGAATGGCTTCTTAACATACTCTTCTCATTGTTGTGAATACATTTATCTGCTCTGTACTTTGGCTTTTTCTTCTCAATGTATTTACCTTCATGTGTCCATGTATCCCTTCTCTGTGCCTTGTCATTTTTCTATTTGCCTTCAAATTGTTTTAAGCACGTCAATAATCATAAAATAACTTCATCCTCTGACTCTTCATTTCTCTCATGTTTCTTGCATCATGGGAACTCCTGATTCATTTTGTTGGTATATTTACATTGCAGATATTCATGCTCAAACCAATATTTTCCAGTTGATCTCTCCTTTCACTGTCATATTTCAGGGGCACATTACTGTTGATAGTTATTGAGAAACAACTTTAGCCATTGCTCAGGAGATTCTGCCCACAAATCTCTCCTATCGCATCTAAATTAATCTTAAATCTTACTTTCAAACAGATTATAAACAGATTATAGTCATTGATTATAAACACTTTAGAAATAATAAGAAAGTATTAATTTTAGTTCAAAAATCCTAAATTGAGAATCTATAAAATCCTAAATTTCGGAAATGTTTCAAAATTTGTGTTTGTTTGTTTATGGTTGATTTGTTCAAGTTGGCCTTATTTTTGATTGTTTGTTTCAGAAAATGGGAAGTTGGCAGTGGAGTACAGCTGCCCTGAGAAGGACCCCATTGACAGTTTATCAGAAGAGGAACTCAGGGGTCACATTCAGGTAAACAGAAGCCCTTTTTTAATGCATTTGTATACCCTCAAGTTGCTTTCTTTTTTTTTTCTTTTTTTCTTTTATCAACAAGAATAAAATACAAAACAGAAAAATGAACACCCAGCACTAACGAGGAAAAAAAATCTTGTTTACAACTACCACCAACCCAATGTTAAATAGATCTAACCTTGTACATAAAAAAAATCCACCTGAAAAGTAAATTTAAAAAAAACACCTATTAAGTTCTCCCCTTACATAACAGGACTACAAATAGTTAGTATGAGCTTTTCCATCCTTATTTAACAAAAATACTATATTAAATAAACAAATATTCCAGATGAGTTAGTCTCTGTCTAATAATCAAATTGACTCAACATCTAACCATAATATATATATAAAAAAGGAAAAAAAAGTCAACAGGTTAGCTCAAACATTACACACATCTTCAAATCCTTTGGTTAATTTTCTTTTGATTGTATTAACATGTAAAAAGTCCACAAACAGCTTCCAATCCCTTATAAAATTGTCTAGTCCCTTGTCTCTAATCAAGGCAGTTAATTTTGCCATCTCTGCAGTTTTAACTTTAATTCAGTCACTTTTAAAATCTGTTCTTCAACAATTGGCATCTCTTCCTTTCTCATGCTTAGCTGTTTTTTTAATTGATTTATGCCTAATAGCTACAAGAAAAGCTTCAGGTTTCATTAGTATTTGTACCTTAAATATTTTCTGCATTATCATAATTATGTTTATCCAGTATAGTTTAACATGTTTACAAGACCACCACATATGATAAAATGTACTTGGATTTTGTTTACATTTCCAACACTTGTTAGAGCTCTATACATTTTCACTAGACTGTCTGGGCTCAAATACCAACGATACATATACCATGTTTCGCCGAAAATAAGAACCTGTCTTATATTTTTTTGAACCCTGAAATAAGCGCTTGGCCTTATTGCCATGTGCTCAAAAGCCCGATTGGATTTATTATCAGGGGATGTCTTATTTTGGGGGAAACAGGGTATCATTTTATAAAAATTTCCTTTCAAAGTAACTCAAAAATAAATTTTGGACCATTAGTCCATACATTCTCTCATTTATCCAGCGCTATGTTATACCCCAAATTTTTCACCCACTTTACCATAATGTCTTTGACATATTCATCTTTCAGATTCATCTTTTTAAGTAACCATTATATATACTTTTATTAATCAGGGGGTCAACACTAGAACATAAGTTGATCTGCAATTCAACAAAACAAAAAACAACTAGTTTTATGAAGTTTAAATCTTTTCAAAAATTCTATAATAATTAAACCAATCACAACAAATCTTCCACTTACTAATTGTTCTCTTGTTTTTATCTTAAGTTCCTCTTCTTTAAATGTCAATAAATCCCAATATGTCATCCATTTGCATTCCAATAACATCTCTTTCCTATGTCATCCATGGGGTGATAGCCAAAGTGGCATTTTGTTAGCCAATCTTTCTACTATACATGCCCAATTGATTGCCTAATGATACAATTCTTAAAACCAGAGTTATCTTTTACTTTGTCATACCACAAATAAGCATGCCACCCAAATCTCAAATCACCTTCAAGGTTTAACAACCTTAGAATTTTCAAAGTTATCCAATCCTTTAATCATTCAAAATAACAAACATCATCATCATCTTTCAACTTGCTTTCAATTAGCAACTTCATCTCTTGGTATCATAAGTGTGTGGAAACTGAAAGGAACTAATAGAAATAATTATCTCTCACAAGCATTTTAGAATGCAATTATTGCTGGAACATTTATCAGTTTATCAGACTTGGACCAAATAGATATTGATAGGAGACAAGTGGGCTGGAAACCAGAGATGCTACAGTGTATAACAAGTCACTCATCAGCTCTTAATAATACAGGTTGGCACTGCTGACTTCCCAGGCTTGAAGGATTGTGAGTGGTGAATTCTTTGGTTTGGTTTTATATTTTTATATTTTTTCTTTTAAATATGCATCCATATTGTATGTGGACAGTGTTGATTCTGGGCATCATTCATATTAATCCAAATGACAATAACAATATTAGTAATCTTATCACATTTATCAAACTTAGGTGATCCTCATAATATTATTTAAACAGCAGGAAAAAAAATGCCTAACATCTATAAACCTCTAATCTTTCTATTATTTTTGTTTATTCTATTAAAATATACGTTCTAATATTTCCCCTATCTAATTTTATTTCTGCCTCTATCAGCTGACAACAAGCTCCCTTAATTTTTAAAAGGCAGCTCTTTTTATCCAACATCTCTTCTCCTCTTTAGTTTTTCAATTTTTATCCATTTTTTTACTTGCCTCCCACACTCCTCATCTTTATCTTTATCTTTATCTCTGTCTTTCTTGTTCAGTCTAAGCATTTCTCCCAGTACAAACTTAAGCTGGCAATTGTCCCAAATGCCTGCCCATGTCTCAGTCTCCTTATCAAAGATGTCTTCCTGTCTGTCCAATTGTTGATTTATCTTTTTATTTCTTTCGATCTTTCTTCCTTTATTGGCTGATTTGTCAGTCCTATTTTTTGCTCCAGTCCTTGATTTATTTGTTGATATTGCCACTTCATCTGTTCTTTCATCAGCTCCTTTTGCTTGCCATTTGTCTGGTCTTCCTCATCATCGAGCTCTTGCTTCATTTGCTGGTTTTTCTGATCCCTGTTTTTTCCCTGTTCGTAGTCAATTTCATCCAATCTTTCTATTGTTTCCACCAGTTCCTGGGCAGTTTGATCTTTATTTGTTGTTCTTTGCAGAATATTTTCCATTTTCTCATCTATACCATCCATTGATATTTTTATACTTTGTAACAACAAAGTCATCTCATTAAAAAGTACTCTCATTTCCACAGCTGTTCCTTCAGTTCCAGTCATGATAGTAATATAAGTACATTAAACAGTAAAAATCTCATTTTATTTCAAGGAGATTTCAAAATTATATGTTTCCAATCACTAGTAGATGGCACATTCCTCTCAGATTTCCATGGTGCCTTTTTTTCCAGCAGATATTAATTTCAGTCAAAAGCCATTTATTTCCAAGCAAAGTCATTTATTTAGACGAGCCAATTCCAACATTTACTCCATATTCTAATAATCCAAGCTATTTTCCGAATTCTTTGAATCTGCTCTGTGATTTTGGTCTTTTATTCTAGTTACCCAGAGTTTCTTTTATAAAATGTCTCACTTATTTCCACCTCTGGTAAATGTAAGACAATAAACAGTTAAAGATCACAGCCCTCCATTCGATATCAGATATCCCTTTCCTCCTCTGTAAATTTCCAGGAGTCTAGGAGTCACTTTTCTTTTGATCCGTAGATGGCACTCTCGACTCATCATACATCTCAGAAGTGCTTATTTTCACAGCTTAAACAATTATCCTTTTGAACTCTGTTATCATGGATTTTTTATTTTCTTTGGGGTCAATTTTTAAGTAGAAGAATCATCATCTCACCCAGAAATAATCATTGTTCAATCTGTTCGCTCCTGCACTTTCTTAGGTGCTTTGGTTATCCCCAGCTTCATGGCAGCCATGTTGACTGCTGCTGCTCTTCTGATGAATGGCATTTTCCAAGTCAGGGAGGAGAGATGTGCCTCTCCTCAACCTGCAAGGCACCCCGCGTTACTTCACCACCCCTCCAAGGTGGCTATGGCTCCTTTTGGAGCTCTCCAATGGGGAGAGCTCGGAGCAGGGCTGCAGAGCTTGCAGTCCTCGTCTACGATGACAGTGGAAACACAACCAGATATCCGAGTGGTGAATTCTGGAGAAGGATTGTTTCCAGTTTAATAAGCAACCCTAGAAGCAAAGAGTGCAAGTGTCACATCTTTAGGCTTCTCTACAACCCCTATTACAATATATTGGACATGATAGAAAGAAGCATTTCTTGGTGAAATGACTAAACTTTTGCAATTCATTTTCCAAGAATGCCAAGAAATATATCAACGTGTGCAGTCTTTCAAATGTTGTCTACCTCTCTTGCCCTGAGGCTCTATATTCATTTCAAATTGTGTGGGTATGGAAAAGCTCAAGAATTTATGCTTCTTTGACAAGCTTTGACCTAAAATGACGTTGGCAGTCTTCTTAGAAAAAAATACAGAGCTAAAGATTGGAAATTCTGGAAACTGCAACCCATCTTTGCTAAAAGCTGTGTATTAGGCAAAAGTCACTTTAAGCAAAATTATAGAGCCATGGTAGCTAAATATGGATCTTGTGTATTTAGAAGAAAAAAGTCACTAAGCAACATATGTTGGAGACCAATGGATAAATGGGAACAATTGTCACCATTAGCACTCCTCAACCTGAAATCCTCCAGATACAATTCTGATAATCCTGATAAAACAAGAATCGAAGCTCAACAAAAGCATAGAAGAATATCAAATCTTCTGAGTTTGTTAGAAGCATCTGTCCAGCCTCTCATGAAACTGTCTATAATTAGCTGTATCTCTGATCTGACACATAAGGTTATTCTTCCTTTTCAAAGATGGAACTGCCCTCTTAATCTGATCTAACCTTTTTTTCAACTGGCTGTGGAATAGGCCAGGGGTCTCCAACTGCTAGGCTGCAGCCTACTATCAGGTCATGAACTGTTTGGATTCAGGCGCAGAAATAGCAGCCATGTGTGCGCACACATCCCCACCTGCACAAGCAGCAGGCGAGTGTCTGTCATTTGCACGTGTGACAAGCACATAGGCCTGCCACTCACACAAATAGAGCTGCACATGTGTGCTTGCCCACCACTTGCATGGAACTATACCCAGTGGTGGGTTCCTCCCGGTTCGGTCTGGTTCGGCCGAGCTGGTAGCAGTGACGATATGACGCCATCAAACCGGTTCTCCACCCACCCACCCACCCACCCACGTTATTCTTACCTTTTATTTGGTCCCACCCCCAATCTATTGCTGCTTCCTGAGTCCCAGCTGATGACTAGAGGGAAAAAAACTGTTTAAACTCTTGCCGCGGGGCTTCAAAGGGCCGTCCTACAGCTGATCAGTGTTAAAAGCAAACAAATGAGTCGGGTTGTAAGTGCGAGGACTGGTGGTAAGTGCGAGGACCTTCCAGAAATGACTCTGACCAGCTAGTCACGCCCACCTAGTCACATGACCTCCAAGCCACACCCACAAAATAAGCCACGCCCACAGAACCGGTAGTAAAAAAATTTAGAATCCACCCCTGACTATACCCTTCTCTCCCCACCCCTCCCTGGCAATCCACAAAGCCAGAAAGGTTGGGGAATTCTGAAATAGGGCATAGCAAGAAAGACAGCAAAAGAAATAGTGAATGCATACATGTATACACAAAAATATATCAAGTGTCCTAGTTGCTATGCCAGCATGTAAGCATGACTAAAAATGACCAATACAGAACAGGACAAAGCATTTCATAAAATGTACTCGGGGCATCAGCTTACGCTGCACTCCTATTTCCCAAAGTGGAGAAACATAAGATAGTTTCATCATGTACTTATTGTCCAAATACTGTGGGATTTTTTGGGGAGCTAAATCTGCAGAGCAAGAGTAGAACATTAAAACAAGCAGTCAGTCTTTTAGAATGTGTTTGCATAGTTAAACCATGTTTTTAAAATAGTATTTGCAGGGTACAATAAGTCATGGTTTGTTTAGTTGTAGTTACTGAGTTATTAGCTATAGTTGGTTGGGTTCAGTAGTCGCATCTGCTGTCGTTTTTAAACTAGGGTGGCTTGATTCACATACTAAAACAACTATAGAAAGCTTTGTATGATATCTTAACAAGACTTTATCAGAAAGATGGAGAACTTTGGATCGATGTAAGTAACATCCTATGTCAATCCAAGAGTTCACTGTGAAAAGAGGGAAAGAGGGAAAAAGAATGAAACTGTATGTAAAAGGAGCCCATTCTTGCTGTTTGGGCCTTCTGTTAAACTATACAGAAAGCATCCAAGAGATAGGAATTTTTCAAGATGTACTGTATTAAAAAATCTGTGACAATTGAAGAATTCAGCCTTTGCAAATTATACTGTAAATTATCAAAGCTTTTCTTCCCTCTCTTCCCAGGTTACTGAATTGTCATTTTCACAGCTAAACCGTCTAGGAGAAGAGGAGAGCTTGTGCAATTTCAACATGGATGGAGAATAGCAGATTATTGACACAGATTCTGTCTTCTTCTTGCTGATTTGGAAGGGCATCCTGTTCTCTCCTAAGCACATTATGCATTACCCTGGAACTGGGTTCTCCTTGTTTTTGGAGCATTTGGGTGATGAAGCTACCAAATGCAAGCTACCAATCAGAAGGCAGTGGTCTGACTAATTGCCTATTTATAATTAGTGATGATTGGAAAGGCAGTAGTATTTTTTCTGGTTTTTATATTTTTCTAATAAGTGGCTTACTGATAGAAAATATGATTTGACGATATTTTTCTATAGGCAGCAAAAAAATGGATACTAGCTTTCCATCATAAATGTCCAATAGGGTGATTATTCTCTTCCACCCCCAAATCATTGGGAACTGAGGGAGTGGGCCAATAAAAATAGAACAAACAATTGAAAAAGGAAGAAGCAAGAGACATATTTTCTCCCTTTACAGTTAATTTTTATTTTCCTCCTTTATTTTACCTCGACTTTCTCTCTAGTATAGCTCCCATTCATCCTCATGCCATCCCAGAAATAAAATATCTGGGGGATGCTATGGTCAATATGCTTTTGTTTGTGTGTGTGTGTGAGGTTCCTGTACATAATAATAGTCAGTGGATAGAGAGTGAGATCACACAATATTATAAATGGGAGCATACTATTGTACAGGCAAGTAATTTAAATGGATTATTAAATGAAATAATTAGTTTTGTGCTGCCTTGTCCATTTCTTCAAAATTGGGTTTTGGGATGTATGTATGTAACAACACAGCCATAGCAAATCACTGTTGCAAGATGATGTGTTAATTTAATTACCACAAAGCTCCAGCAATCATTTACTGATTTTCACTTTAATGTTCTTTGGAAAAAACTTCTTATGGAAATCAGGCTGATGTCCCTGATTAAGATCAAGTTGTTTTGGAAAGTATTTTAATTTATTTGGGATGGTTTTTTGTTGTTATTGCTATTTTTTCCATAGTTGTCATTTTTAATATTCTCAAGGTTGATTTTATATTTTTCGATTTACCATAGGTATTGTAAATTGTCCCACTGATAGTACTCATGTAAGCCTCCAAGAATTGGGCTGCTTGCAACGTGATACAAATGCAATAAATTAATTAGGTTCAAAGAAAGAAAGCTGGCTGTTGTACGTGAAATTTCTGTTTCTAATTTATCTGCTGTTTCTTCTCAGGATGATTCTGTAGTATTGCAGGCTAACTCTGCCCGTAGTCTGGAGTTCAATCCTGATGGGCTCAAGGTTGACTCAGCCTTCCATACTTCCAAGGCTGGTAAAATGAGGACCCAGATTGTTAGGGGTAATATGCTGACATTATAAAATCAAAGAATGCTATGTAGCACTGTGAGGGGGTATACAAGTCTTATGTGCTACTACCCTTCTTCCACTACTATTTATTCCTTTTTTTTTTGAGCCTTGGGTAATTTACACTGATGTCTTTTAGGAGCTGGAGAATGATAGCCAAGCCTTACAATCTGATTTTCCAGTTGAAATATACAGTATTCTCCACTATGGCTCTGACCCCAAAAAATTATCACAAATATTTGTGATCTCATGAAATCAGCTCATTAGCTATAAAAGACACCATTGCCTATATTGTTGCCATGGTTCTGGCAATTTTATGATGTCAGGAATCATGGTAAAATGATGTCACAACCAAATGGAACCCTTGGAATACCTTCTCCATTACCAGCCTCACTAGTGCAGCCTCCATATGGAATGATGTGGATGTGGCATATGGAAAAGATGGGATGGGTTGCGGCCTCGGCTACCCTTCTTTTCTTCTTTGGAATTTTACTGGAGCCTCTTAGGTGGTTGGATGCAGCGATACAGCCGTGTCCAGACTCATGTCATTGTACATTGAAAATCCTCAACTGCAGCAGGATTACCAATTTTCCTGGTCTCAGCCATGTGCCTGTTCCAGAGCCATTTGGTCATCCCTATATTTTTGTCATGCTGTGAGTATTTAAGTCTTGGAGGCAACTACCACACCTATAATTGAGAAGGGAAGTCCACTTTAAGGGAAGAAATTTTTTGTTACAAGTGAGAGGCATAATATTCTCAGGTACAATAAGCATAAAGGTGAAAAGTTGTATATCCTGAAATGTATATGGTGTTTCCCCGAAAATAAGACAGGGTCTTATTTTCTTTTGGGCTTCAAAATAAGCACTTGGGCTTATTTTCAGAGAGATCTTACTTTTTTAAAGTGCTACCGCTGGCCCTGCTCTCTCCATCATGCTCTCTGCTCCTCAGAAGCAGCAATGGAAGGGAAAGAGATGGGGGGGGGGGAGAGAAATGATCCCAGCTGCCTTGCAGGAGGCTTGCGTGGTCACACCGGCAACAGATGGAGGCAGAGAAATGGGGGAGGCAGGTGATCTTCGGCACGGCTGCAGGCACGCTGAGAAACGGATGGAGTGGGCAGCGGGTTGGGATTGCTTCTGCCTCCACCTGCTGCCAGTGCCTCCTGTGAGCGCCCCATGGGGAAGAAGCTAAGTGGCTGGCTGCAGAACTATCAGTTTCAGGAAGCGGCCCAGATGGGCAAAAGTCTGCTCCATCGCCCCTCAGCTGTGGAGCCCGGCCAGGAAGACAGAGGGCAGGCATCAAGATCTTGGCTGCCCCATAACATGTTTTCAAAAAGCAGCTGGACTTTCTTTGTGGGAGGTTTTTTTTTGGGGGGGGGGGGGGAGATATTGGGGTTTTTTTTCTTGTTAAATAATTGTTTTGCTATGCTCCTCCCTTATCATCTAGCCAAAGGTGATATAGAGAGGGTAGGTTTTTTCCCCCCATTATTTATATATCTTAACAGTTGCCCTACTCTAAATAGTGGTGTGACTTCGGGCCAGTCACACCCTTTCAGCCCTAGGAAGAATGTTATGGCAAACCACTTTCTAAATCCTGCCAAGAAAAATTGCAAGTACTAGTACAGACAGTTACGTGGAGTCATTAATGACTCAAAGACACAGAAAAACAGAAGAGATAGCAATCAGCAAAAAAAAAAAATGGTTACTAAGGGCAGTGGCAATATTACAATTTGTTGTTGCATTATACTCTCAATCATCCCCATTTAACATGGGTGTGCTAACTGCAGGTATGGAAAATGTGATCCAATAGATCTGGAGGCCTAATACCTATTGTAGTTCAAAACATTTGGAGAGGACCTAATTAAAAAATTAATCTGAAACTAAAGTAGATATTTATTCTGAACACTGTAGGCAGGTAGACATAAAATACACCTTTGGATGCATTATTAACATACTCAAAGGTTATGTTTCAGATTAGGCAAAAAAGTTTTGTGAGAAAAGCCAAAAGTGCTTTTTTAAAAAAAATTACCATATTTTTCAGAGTATAAGATGCTCCAGAATATAAGACGCACCTAAGTTTTTGGGGAGGAAAATAGGGAAAAAAAATTCTGCCTCTGCCTACCAGATATTCATCTGGCTAGCGTCCTTAGCCTGGTCAGCTTCAGCACATTAGTTCACTGGTTATGAGCGCCTCCGTGAAATCGCCAAAGCACATTGCCACCCGAAAACGCGATGCACAGAGGCCAAAAACGGGATGTGCAGAGCCCTAAAATCAGTGGTGGGATTCAAGTAATTTAACTGCCCTAATGTAAGTTCTCTGCCCTAATGATTTCTTCCAATAACCAGTTTGCCAAACTGATCAGAAAGTTAACAACCGGTTCTCCCGAAGTGCGAACTGGCTGAATCCCACCACTGCCTAAAATGCAATGCGCAGAAGCCTAAAATGCAATGCCCGGAAGCAGCGATCAGCGGCAATGTGTTTTGGCAACCCCCGCAGCCTTGAACTACACTCAAACAGCATTTGGAGGCTGAAAAAAAGAGGCACAGAGCCCAAAAACGTAAGCCATTGTCTGTGGCAATCTCTGCAGTCAGGAAGAGGTCACACCAAGGCCGAAGGGTGGGGGCCAGCGGGTGGATGGGGCTACATTTGGACGCACCCAAACGCACCCAATTTTTCAGCCACTTTTAGGGGAGAAAAGTGTGTGTTATACTCCAAAAAATATGGTACAGTTTATCAATTAACAAAAAAATAATTATAAGATTTCAAGAAATCTGTTTATATTACTTAGAAACATCTATATTTATATTATATACATACATACATACATACATATATATATATATATATATATATATATATATATATATATATATATATATATAATTTATATTTTGCTGATAAATTAATAACTAGTCTCCCTTTATTTCTTTATCAGTAAAATATAAATTTGGTATAAAATGGTTTGTCATGAATGCGACTGCTTGAGGGCTCCTGGATTGGAGCTGAAAGGCGAAAGTGAGCAGAATGCCCCCTCCCACATGTTGGGGTAGACCAGGTATATATATACAGGTATATATATATTCATTCATTCATTCATTCATTCATTCCAAATAGACTCAGTAAGAAATATCAATACATATTAGAAGGAGGTGACAAAATAACAAAACAATTTCTTCTATTTTTATTATATAAAATAGCCAGTTTAATATAATTGTTATAGATTTGGCCTTGAAATCATTAAACTCTGAGTTCTAGGTCTCCCTTACACACAAAAACCAACTGTCTTCCAATTCTACTGATATATTTAGAAATTGTGAAATTCATGTGATGCTAAAGAAGGTGAAGCCTTAGTCCCAACATATTTTGACTAAGCCTGCTGTATTTTTATAAGAATATAGACAAATCAACAAGCATAATATAATAGGGTTTCAGAAGAGTTGTTATGTTCTCATTTTCAGTTTAGTTTAATGTTTGGTTTGTTTTTTTAGCAGAAATGTCAAGGCAGCTGTTTGCCCCAGAGCCAACTCAAGAAATAAGATCAGTTTCTTCCCAAAATTTCATTTTAAGGTCTACTTATAGGCAACTTGTGACTTTCCAGAGGTGACTGAATTGCAACTGTCAGCGTCCCTCACTGTTGTTTGTGAAAGTTAGAGCTGCCAGACCACAGGTTCACCAGTCTGTGAATAACAAAAATGAAAGTGTGTGTAAGAGGAAACACATCTGAACACCTGTGGCTGATCTTGAGAAGATTCTGTGGTGGCTTGAGTTGTATCATTTTTTTTCCAGATGTATCTCCATTTAGTGTGTAAGATTAATGTGATGTACAAATCAGAGGTAGAACATAATGCTCATTTCAAGACATTTTGTACATTTGAATTGTATGTATTCTCTTATATTCATTTTTTTCCCTCCAGGGATTTTACTGGAAACACAGTTTCTTCCATTAACAAACGGGTGTGGTGGGCCTATCCTTGGACTGAATACTTGTGAGTATACTCTCATGTTCATCCTACATAACTAACTTGGAAGCAATATCCATTTCCATTGTTAGTGCTTGGAGGTTATGCATCACAAGTGTCTCACCACTGCACATAGACTAGTGAAATGGAGAGTATGGTATCCATCTTCCACCACAGCGAAAGGCTGTGATTTTGCCTGTATGTTCTAAATTTTCTTCCATCTCTTTAGGATCTTCAAGAACAATCACTTGAGCCGACTGAATAATGCGTCTCTAGATGGCTTGCTTTCACTCATACATCTGTAAGTTTCTATCCCTAGCCATGTCTTACTTGCTATTTCCCAAAGGACTGTCCCACTTTTGAACTGAGTGAAACTCCTAATGATCATGTTCCTAACAAGTAGAGCATGCAATTATAAAGCTTACACTTTATTCCTATGTTTTCTCTGCGCTTGGGTCTTCCCTTTTGAAGGAATGATTTGCTTCCTTGATTTGAAGTTATATTCCTGGCTTTCCTTTGAAATGATTGCCTCATCTGGTTTCCTGACACTGAAATTGCTCAGTAGAAGGCTGACATTCCTAGATAAAGAAGCCAAAAGGCCGAAGTTTGGGGATGTCCTCCCCAATGAGTGCAGAAACATGGAGGGAAATTAGACTGATTAAAATTATTATTTTTGTGCGGAGGGTGAATCAATGTGAATTTATGGATTGATCAAAGAAGGCAGGATGAGAAAAAACACCGAGTTGATCAGTGAATGGATGTTGTTTAGCTGAGAAGTCTGGCTGAGAAGTCTGTGTTCAGTTCAACCACTAATCAAACCAGGCCAACACCGATTAGCTCTTATTTAAAATTTGTATAATTTTATATGTTTATAATTATGATGTCCTGGTGTTGAAAATAGTCAAAACAGTGCAAATCAGCCTTAGACTAACAGAATCAGGAAGGCTGAGAGTTAAAAGATTTGTTTATTGTAGAATTATCCTCAGCCTTCTAGCAAAGTTAATTTGAACTGGGTCAGCATCTGCCAGCACCGGACATCCTTTGAAGTGCTGATTATTCAGTCAAGCTCTCTTTTAGGAAATGTAATGTTGAGAGTGCTTTGCAATAGCTTCACTCCTTGCTGCAAAGACCACATAAAAATTTGTGGGAAATAATACTCCATTAGCATTAGCACTCTTGGGATTTGCTCCTCTCAAAAAAGCATTTTTTTTCTAGAAGGGGGGGGGCTTGTGGACTATACCATGGTAGAGAGATTAAAAGGATAGTAGCCATCTTGCTTTGTTTGTGACCGGTGACCGGAAGGGGAAGGCAGCCATTTCATCTACTTCACATCATAAAGGGATCCGAGGATACTGAGAGCAGCCAAAATAGACATATGTCCAAAGATCTCATGGTCTTCTTAAGATTCTGATACTCTTCTCCCTGAAGTTTCATCAAAGGCTAAAGGAACTTTTAGTTAGAAAGTCTTGGCTATAGTTGAGTTGCTTGAATTTAACAGTGGTTTAAGGATAACAGAAGCTTTGACTACCTAATCCATTGCATGTTGGATTGGAGGGGGTAGCAGTTTGACCTAGTTTTGATGGATGGCGGTTGTTTTACTTTCAATTCCTCAATAAGAACGGGGCACCTGGGAGTGCAGTGGATGATTAGAGGTTGGATAGAAAGGTGGTGTGGTTTGTGTCTGTCAAAAGCATCCTAGGCAATAACACGTAGACTTACATACCACTTGACAGTGCTTTTACAGGCCTCTCTAAGAGGTTTACAGAGTCAGCCTATTGACCCCAACAATCTGGGTCCTCAATTTACCCACCTCGGAAGGATGGAAAGCTGAGTCAACTTTGAGTCTGGTGAGATTTGATCTGCCAAATTGTAGGCCAACGGGCAGTCAGCAGAAGTAGCCTGCAGTACTGCATTCTAACCACTGTGCCACCACAACTCATAATACCAATCAGAAGGGGCAAGGGCAAGGAATGGCCTGATCTTGGGGGCAAGTAGAAATATGGTAGTGGTAATGGGCATTGAAAGATAAGAGTTGGAGGTAGAGAGTGGGCTGTTCACAGTCTCAATGTATTGTTTTGGTTCTTGGTCCTGATTCCCTGTGCTGATCCTCAATTTCCTTAGGCTTTGAACTCTGGCTAGTGCTTTTGAATAATATTGGTTTTTAATAAAGTTCTAACCCTAATTTTAGGTTTAATCCTTGGGCAGCCATCTTGCTGTGCATTACTGAGACCTGGCTGAGCATGAAGAAGGAGTATGGCACCAAAGCTATGTTAGCAGAATTGCTATGTTTGGGTGGGAGTTGAGAATGGGTACTGCCTTTAGATAGCTGGATATGAGGCCTTACTTGTGAGATTGGGGGTTAGATGAGATTTCTAGTTGGCACTGGAGTCCCCCAATCTTATAGTTCTGGGGGATTTCATCATGCTTATTTGCTTAGGCAACAAAGTTGTATGCCACCACAATTACAAGATTCTTGGTGACCTACAAGATACCATAAAGAGTAAAAAAAAAGTAGATAAAATGAAAACAAATATATGCCATAAATCCTCAAAAGCCCTCCAGAAATGTGCTTATCTTCAACCTACTAAAAGCAGCAGTGTGGGAGACAGACAAATCTGCAAAGTTTTAGGACAGCCTTCTCCAAGCTGATGCCCTTCAGATAGGTTGTTTATACTCCACCTTTATTATTTTTTATTACTAACTCGAGACAGTAAATACACAATATACTCCTTCCTTCTCCTATTTCCTTAAAACAACAACCCTGTGAGGTGAGTTTGGCTGAGAGAGAGAGAGAGAGACTGGTCCAAAGTCACCCAGACAGTTTTCATGCCTAAGGTGGAACTGGAACTCACAGTCTCCTGCCTGCTAGTATCGTGCCTTAACCGCTACACCAAACTGGCTGTATGCAGGGCTATAATTCCCCATTCTGCTTGCTACCATGGACAATAGTGCTGCAAACAATAATTAAACTATAAGGGGGTAGATGGAAAAACAATGGCACAAGGAGCCTTGTTGTGTGTGAAGTGCTGTGCTGATCTCACCCACACACCACATATTGGCTTGCTATATTTTATTAAAGCTTACAGGCTAGCAAATAAATGAAAAACACATAAAGCAACTGTGAGAGTGAAGATGGAGCTGGCTTTTTGTTCCAGGTGTAATATAATATGTGTGCTCTTTTAAACAGGGATGTCTCATATAATCGAATACAGACCATTGAGAAAAACGCATTTGAACCTGTTCCACTTCTGCAATCTATGTAAGTCTTTAAGCAAAAAATAAAAATAAATACACACACACACACACACACACACACACACACACACACACACACAGTTTAAACCATGGTGGAAATTAGGGAAGGAGGCAAACTGAAATCAAATGGCAATACATCTTCCAGCTGTTAAGTGTATCAATGACTTATTACTGAATGGTTGACCTGCCATCAATAATATT
Organism: Arizona elegans; assembly: GCA_022577455.1. Taxonomy (NCBI): domain Eukaryota; kingdom Metazoa; phylum Chordata; class Lepidosauria; order Squamata; family Colubridae; genus Arizona; species Arizona elegans. The sequence goes on along the minus strand of JAKOOJ010000004.1, from coordinate 110,156,813 downwards.
TAAAATGGGGAGGGGAGCATGGACTCAAGGATAAAGGAGGCAGATCTCTCTCTAGAGGGCTTGACCCAGGGAAGACAATACGAATTTTGCATTTTCTAAGAAGTACCGTATGAGTTCAGACTGAACTCTGAGTGGATCAAGATTCAACTCTAGGTTTGATTGTCAGGGCCATGCCTAAGTCTTCATAAGTGGGAAGAGCCTAAAGTGTTTTTATGGAGTTGTAGGGCTTATTATGAACTTGGAATCTCTAGAGGCAAAATTATATGGCTTGCAGGGGATTTAATTAGCCCCCATGAGCTCTACCGTCCTATTAATTAATGATACCTTAACCCTAAACATGCATTGACGCTTCTAATTGAAGAACTAGCATGGTAATTGGAGGAAGCCTGGAGTGATTGTTCAAAAGGTCAGAATGGGAGTATACAGCTAGTTCATTGGAAAAGGAAGAAATCACCCTCACCCTGCATGTAATTCTCACATCCCCAGTCAACGAAGAAGAAGAAAAAAGTTATTTTGGGTCTGCTTTATTTTATCTGTTGTTTATTTAATACAGTGGAAGACGTTCTACATAGCTCTCTTGCTTTCCTTTCCTTTCCAGCAATCTCAGTGGCAATCGTATTGTGCGGATAACACAGGGGGCTTTTCAGGCCTGGCATGGGATGCAGTTGCTATACAAGTTGTAAGTGAAAGTCATATAGTGGGTGAGATAGATGGCTTCTAACAATGGGGCATAAACTCTCCCCTAATGCTTGCAGGAGATCAACAGGCTTGTTGATCCCAAACACTCCTCTTTTGAAGGAGAAGGAGAAGGAGATGATATAGCCTCTGAGTAGGGACAGCCAACAGTTTCTAAGTTGGTCTCCAAGGCAGATGTCTTGATCTCCCACCATGACATATCTGGGATATTTTCTTATATTGTTATGACTTTACATCCCATTGTTCCCATAACATTGGTTATTCCACACTGCTTCCTTGGAGTAACAATAACTAGCATTTTGTGATGAATTCTTACTGAGCTATATAACGCATAATAGATAAGTGAGATTCGAGGCACTATTAGTATAGCAATGGTCCTTAAATTCATTGTTGCTACACTACTGTACTCGTTACGCATGGTCACTCATGCCCTCGTCACCTCCCGTCTGGACTATTGTAATGCTCTCTACATGGGGCTCCCCTTGAGGTGCACTCGGAGGCTCCAACTGGCGCAGAGTGCGGCCGCGCGGGTGGTGACGGGAGCGACGTGGCGCTTCCATGTAACACCTCTCCTGCATGAGCTGCACTGGCTCCCGGTGGTCTTCCTAGTGCACTTCAAGGTTTTGGTTATCACCTTTAGAGCGCTCCATGGCTTAGGACCTGGTTATTTACGGGACCACCTGCTACCACAAATAGCCTCCCATCGACCAGTACGCTCCCATAGAGAGGGGCTCCTCCGGGTGCCGTTGACCAACAATGTCGACTGGCGGCCCCCAGGGGGAGAGCCTTCTCTGTGGGGCACCTACTATCTGGAACGAGCTCCCCCCGGAGATACAGAGGATCCCGGATCTGCGTACCTTCCGTCGCATGCTTAAGACCTTCCTCTTTCACCAAGCCGGCCTGACCTAAGTCTTTCCCCTTTTTAAATGGAAATTTTAAATCTGGTTTTAAATTCTTGGGGTTTTAAATTTGTTCGGCCAAATTATCTAATTCTTTTTAATCTATTTTAAATTTTGTATTCATATGTTTTATTCCATGGTTGTTCACCGCCCTGAGTCCTTCGGGAGTAGGGCGGTATACAAATTCAATAAAATAAAATAAATAAAATAAAAATAATATATTTAAGGCAAGTCACCCAAAATACAATGGCAGAGCTTTAACCCTTTGAGATACTAAGCATTTTCTCACAAACCCTCTTTTTTCATGTTCAAACAACTTAGAGAGGGAAGGGAAAATATCATACATTTTTTATTTTAGTTTTTAACAAAAAGGCAAGCGCTGTAGTGGAAATATTTGCAAATTTAAACAGGAGAGCTGGTAAACTACACAATCCGAACCTCATTCTCAAAACTCTTGTAAGTAAAGAATCACTAAATTGGAAAGTATTCCTTGAGAACATTAATCTCTCGAATTTAGGTAGCATTAATGTTATTGTTTAGTCTGTAAAATGTGAGAAAAAGCCTTTGATGGAATAGGATCATTTTGGGAGAAATGATCCCAAAAAATAAGAATTTAGGTATGCCTTTAATCCAGCACAAGATCTTAGAGAACAAGTAGAGAATTGGCTTTGCTACATTTAACATACATGCAATCACACTGACCTCAAAGGAGATGATCAGAAATGAGGGATTGATTAAAAAAGAGGCAAAGTTCCTATTAGGAGCTTTTGAATGAATTTGGTGGTAAGAGGAACCTGTTCTTTAATTGAACGGAAAAAATGAAAGAGAAGAATCGGACAATCAGAAATAGTTTAGTGCACTTGAAATATAACATTTTATCTGGTGCAAAATAAGCCAGATAAATTCTTTACCATAAGATGTAGCAAATATTACCTTGGGTAGTTCTAAAGGAAAAAAGAGAAAAGATCCATCAAAGGCTACTAGTCTTGAATACTCGGGGAATTCTGCTAAGGATAAGAGCATGCTCCTGCCACTTTTTTTACTGGAAATGAGAACTAAGTATGCCAGATAAATATAACAAAGTTGAATGCAGTGAAAATGAGTTACTTAAAAAGTATGTTACTTCTTAAAAAGAAATCATAGGGTCCATAAGAATATTGATGATGAACAAATGTGGATTAAACACAAAAGTAATTAGCCAGTATGGAAGAGATGCAGTTTGTTGAGATGGTTTAAACTGAGTGGGAAATGCAAAACAATACATGAAGAAAGAGGACTGAGAGAAAAGGAAAATGTGACTGAATAGAATTGACAAGGATCTCCAAATACAGAAAGGAAAAATGAAAAGACAAAATATGGGATGGGCATGGAAACAAGGATACTTGCTTGTTTGAAATAAAGAAATAATACTTGAAATAAAGTAAAAATGCCGATATAAACTGGATTTATATTTCTTTTTTCAGATCTGCTGCCTTTAATTTCTTTTGCTTATTATTTCTTACTAGTAGGATTAGTAGTTAATAATAAAGTTATTTAAGCTCAAAGACCAAAAGAAAACTTGAATAACGTGTTGTTTATACACTACCTGAATTCTTCCTGTTTTATTCTGCTACCCTCAATTGTGCCAAACTTATAACCAGCTCTTTTGTCCTTCAGGATTCTCAACCATAACCCACTGAGAAAGATTGAGGATTCCCATTTCTACAAATTGCCCTCACTGAAATACCTGTATGTGTGAAGTTGCTCTTGGCTTTATTAAGGGTTTGTTTACTCTGGAATGCATTCAGCTTTTTTTCCTCCCTGATTAATTTGGCTTGGGCTATTATATCTGAAGATCAATATGGTCCTTGGTCAGGGTCAGAATTACCTGGGGCCAGATTTTCTTACAGCCATAGAATAGCATAACCATGGACTAGTCATTAGCTGTCAGTGCTTTAACATTGTCTAGATCAGGAAAAAAAGATCTCACTAGAAGACTAGAACTAGGCTTCATTGAGATGGTTAGGTAGTTGGCCTTGAGGTCTGAAGGAAAAGTTGGTAATTGTAAATTAATTACAGGGTTATTTTTGTGAGGAGAAAACAAAATAGGCATGAATTATATCTGTATGTAAAGAAGAGCAAAAGGAGTAGGAAAGCATTGTATATTTTATATTTGCAGTTGTCAGCATTTCATTATGTTAATTTTTAATCCTGGGTCCTGGATCTCATACCTAGGCTGGAATTTATGAATGAATCCATGGAACTACATGAAGTTGCTTTTATTCTACATTTGTTTTTTGTCAGCACACAGCAAAGGAAACCATCCCAATATATTTTGTACCCCCTGGAAGACTTTAGGCAAATCGATCTATAAAGCTAATTTTTAGAATAAGCATTGAAGCTCAAGCCTTGTTTAAAATCAACTGTTAGTATTTTTATTTGGTGTGAACTTATCACAATGTATGTATTCCCCTACAACAGAGGTGGGCAACTATGGCCCTTTTATGACTTGTGGACTTCAATTCCCAGAATTCCTGAGCTAACATGGCTGGCTCAGGAATTCTGGGAGTTGAAGTCCACAAGTCATAAAAGGGCCATAGTTGCCCACCCCTGGCCTACAACAAAAGCCTTGTGGGTTAGGATGGCTGAGAATGAGTGGCTGATCCAAAATCACCGAGGGAGTTCAGACAATTAAGTGGAGACTGGAACTTGGGTCTTCCCATGCCCAGACTTAATCACTCTGACAACTCCTATGGAAACCAGTGCCAACTATCTCAGTGATGGGCTGTGATTATTTAATATGAAGGAACATCTTTATATGTATTTCTTTTCTTACTTTAAGCATTGATTCCAATGTGGCAGGATTTACATCCTGGCATTTGAAACTCAGCTTGAAGGATAAGTCATGGCAACTTTCCAACCCAGCTCTGCATGATGAAGTGCTGTGTATAGTATTGTTTAGCAGAAGCAATCCCTTTCCTACCTCCCTACAGCAGCTGGTCAAATCATTTGATTACTTTTAAATTACCACATTGTTGTTTGTGTCCTTTTCCTCAAGGAGCTGAGAGCAGTGAAACAGTAATATTTATTCATTTTATATTTGAGCAATCCAATCAGAAAAACTGAGTTCTCAACACTTACATTGGTTATTGAATATGAAAATGGGCTACTAAACGGATACTGTGTTTGCTCGGTGTACTGAACTGTAAACATATCATGCTAATCCAAAAAAAGAGCACAAAATAAGATTTAAAATAATCTAATTTTGCCTATTATGTGACTGTAGATGTTAGGTCTTAACTTGGTTAACTGTGTTGTAAGCCCAGTCATAAACTAGGTCCGTGATGGCGAACCTATGACACAAGTGCCACAGGTGGTATGTGGAGCCATATTGGTGGGCACAGGAGTGCTGCTTTAGCTCAGCTCTGGCATGTGCACGCGCTGGCCAGCTATTTTTCAGGCCTTCCAGGCCCACTGAAAGTCAGAAAACACACTGTTTCTGGCCTCCAGAGAGCTTCCGGAGGGATAGGGAAGGCCATTTTCGCCCTCCCCAGGCTCCTAGAAAGCTTCTGGAGCCTGAGGAGAGCAAAAAATGGGCCTTCTGGTTCCACCAGAAGTCAGCAAATGGGCCGTTTCTGGCTTCTGGGGGGAGCCCTCCCCAGGCTCCAAGAAAGCCTCTGGAGCCTGGGGAGGGCGAAAAATGAGCCTACCGGGCCCACCAGGCCAAAAGCAGGGGGATCCCGCACGCATGTGTGGGGTAGCAAGGCGCACTGAATTATGGGTGTGGGCATGTGCGCCCCCCCCCCATGCTCCTTCTTTTTTGGCATAAAGGTTATCCACTACTGAACCAAGTCAAAGGATAGCCAATGAGACAAAGTCTCCCAATCAACGTCATGAATTTATTTTCACTGGCTGTGTTCTGCAAATTGTCTATCTCTCCCTATCTCTGGAAAAGTCAGCATGTCCTTTTTTTTGCAGGGACCTTGGCTCTACAGAAATAACCGTAGACATACTAGAGAATTTGCTCAAAATGTCCTTCAAGTTGAAAACTCTGTAAGTACCTCTGATCTTATTCTGTAACTTCCAAGACAAAATGGGAAGGGGGCCATATTATCCCTTTCCCCCTTCTCTTCTTTTTTCCCTCCTCTCATACTTTGAAAATGCCACTGCAGATGTTGTCATTTCCTCATGGGGAGCATTTTACTAATATTAAAAGTAATAGTAGCTCAAGCCACTATTAAAACACATTTCCCAACAAGAATGCTCAGTTATCATGGATGTTGCCTGTGGATATGGTGGTTGTCCCAGAACATTTTTTTGTCCACAGTACATCTCAAAACAAGCCAGAGTTTCTTAGAACCTATCAATTAAAATTTATTAATGAAAACATAAAAACTGGCAGATGAAAATCTCTTACAGATAGTTTGTACATTGCTATCAGACTTGCTCTTTTGCATACATACAATACAGTGGTGAAATCTAAATTTTTTTACTACCGGTTCTGTGGGCCTAGTCTGATAGATGTGGTGTGGCTTGGTGGGCGTGGCAGGGGAAGAATACTGCAAAATCTCCATTCCCACCCCACTCCAGGGGAAGGATACTGCAAAATCCCCATTCCCACCCCACTCCTGGGGGAAAGATACTGCAAAATCTATATTCCCACCCCACTCGGGGGCCAGCCAGAGGTGATATTTGTCGGTTCTCCAGACTACTCAAAATTTCTGCTACCAGTTCTCTGAACTGCTCAAAATTTCCACTACCGGTTCTCCAGAACCTTGTCAGAACCTGCTGAATTTCATCCCTGATACAATATGAACTGCAGGTAAGAGGGAGAGCAGGGACCAGTGGTGGGTTCTCCCGGTTCAGCCTGGTTCCGCTAAGCCGGTAGCAGTGATGATATGAACCAGTTCTGCCCCCCCCGCCCCCCCACCCTCCGTGTTATTCTTACCTTTTATTTGGCCCCATCCCCAATCTATTGCTGCCTCCTGAGTCCCAGCTGATGGCTAGAGGGGAAAAAACTTGAAACTCTTGCCGCGGGGCTTCAAAGGGCCGCCCTACAGCTGATCAGTGTTAAAAGAAAACAAATTAGAGAGCGTTACTATTGTAATGCTCTCTACATGGGGCTCCCTTTGGGGTGCACCCGGAGGCTCCAACTGGTGCAAAATGCAGCCGCGCAGGGGATTATGGGAGCGACGGGGCACTCCCATGTGACACCTCTCCTGCGCGAGCTGCATTGGCTTCCAGTGGACTTCCGGGTACGTTTCAAGGTGTTGGTGACCATCTTTAAAGCGCTCCATGGCTTAGGGCCAGGTATTTACGGGACCACCTTCTGCCACCAATTGCCTCCCACCGGCCGGTTTGCTCCCACAGAGAGGGCTTCCTCAGGGTGCCATCAGCCAGACAATGTCGGCTGGCAACCCCCAGGGGGAGAGCCTTCTCTGTGGTGGCACCTACCCTCTGGAACGATCTATCTCCAGAGATACGAGTGATCTCAGAGCTCCGGACTTTTCGTCGGGCCCTAAAAACTTACTTTTTTCAGCTAGCCGGGCTGGCCTGATTCCATGTTGGTTTTAATGTTTGATATTGATTTTAATTGATATGTTTTAAATTATGGGCCAAATTCTATTTAATTCGTTTTAAATAATTATTTTAACTTTTGTGTACAAATGTTTTTATTTTGGCTGTTCACCGCTCTGAGTCCGAAAGGAGAAGGGTGGTATACAAATTTAATTAATTAATAAACAAACAAACAAACAAACAAGTAAGTAAGTAAGTAAGTAAGTAAGTAAGTAGACCAGTGCCTGCAAAAATAAATGGGTAGACCAGTGCCTGCAAAAGTAAATGGGTAGATCGGTACAGCTCTGCAAGCAGTTAAAACCTGGTAGACCAGTACCTCTGCTAAATCCTAAATAATTGTCACAAGACCATCAAGCCACACCCACAAAATAAGCCACGCCCACAGAACCAGTAGTAAAAAAATTTAGAACCCCATCCCTGGCAGGGACATCCAAGGAATGTTCCATTAATGTTCAGCAGTGAATAATGATAGGGAGTTTAGGATTAAAGGTGCTAAAATACTTTTAGTACATGCTAACTTTATGGAAGTCAGATGTGTCTGGAAGTCTGGAAAAGGCTAGTTAATATAGAAAGTAATCCCTGAGATCAAACCATAGTATAAGTCATAAATTTATAAAAATAGAGGAAGCATAACAATCTGTTTTAGCCAAATATCCTACATTAATATTATCTATGCTAGCTTTCCCTAACTGGGAGCCTCCCAGGTATTTGAATTTCATTCATTTACTAGTTTATCAAGCAATTTTGAAACTCACCAGGAGGGAGAAAGTTGTTTTACTTTGGTTGTGCATGTATGACATTGAATTACAAACAAGCCAGTCATACTTTACCCTGCTTTGTTACACTTCAGAACTGACTATGGAGATTTTGAAGTGATAAATAGCTTGTGCATTTTAGGATTAATTATCAACAGTAAAGAAATTAGCCATCAAAAAATATGCCATAGGGGTCTCCAATCTTGGCAACTTTAAGCCTGGAGGACTTTAACTCCCAGAATTCCCCAGCTAGCCAAGGAGTCAAAGTCCGCCAGGCTTAAAGTTGCCAAAGTTGTAGACCCCTGCCATAGACTAGCACCTGGTAAGAAAGCAATGAAGAACTTAGAAAAGATGTTCAGATCCTGTGATCTGTCCACATCTACAAAGATCAAGTGAAAGCTGGACTTTATAGAAATAATGTAGATATTTTTGAACTTTGATGTTGGAGAACACCCCTGAGAATATCATAGATAACCAAGAAAAGAAATAGATCATAAAACAAATCAATCCAGAATTTTCACTCAAGGTATGTCCAAGTCCATATTATTGTATTTTGGACCTTATTATGTGAGGACCCAGCTCTCTTAAATGCTAGAAATATGGAACAAAAGAGAAAGGGATGTTTAGCAGAAATATGGATAGACTAGATTACAGCAGTGATTGATAGATTACCAGAAGACCTGAGAAGCCATATGGGAACAGATCGTCCTGGAGAAAGTCTGTCTATGTGGTTGGTAAGATTTGACACCAACGACAGCATATAATTAATGTTGTGCAAACCCAATCTCTGTAATTCTTTATGAGTCACAGTATCATGTGAGCCCATAAATTTGATTTAACTAAATTAACTCTGATTGAGTTACTATGAAGACTGTGTTCTGAGCATAGCTGCTGATTGATAGTAGCTTTAAATTTTTAATGTTTTCCCAATCCCATCTGAAATTATCAGGGATTGAATTGATGTATATATATTTTTTTACCCACATCGCAATTTCATCCTTTTCTCCTTACCAGTTCTGAACTTTACAAAAAGTTTTGTTTCTCTGTGGAATTTCTATTTTCTGGCATGAAAACTTCAGCATACAAAGCATATACTTTAGCTAGATGCAAAGGTTCTTTCTAGTTAAAAAGACCTTGAGAAGTAGGGCTAAGACCTATTACATTTAGATAGAACTGATGCGTTAAATGTACCAAGAATGAATGTAAAGGTTTCCCTGTCCAGTCGAGTCTGACTGTAAGAGAGATGCTCATCTCAGTTTCTTATGGAGGGAGTTTCCAGCTGACGATCTCAGCGTATTAACTCCTGAGCAATTGTACCGCTTAAATGTACAAGGATCTGATAAAGCCAGATTCCAGCAAGATTCTACTACTGTACCTAAATACTGAATTCAAGAAGAGGCTCTAAGTTGTAGTACTAGCCTGCAATAAATATGGAGAGTATGAATATGAATTCTGGAGAATTCTAGATACACAAGGCCTAAGAAACTTCCCCCTCAAAATTTGTTTCCCTGCCTGCACTACTTAAATCTAGTAACGAGGCCCTTTTCCTGATGGCTCTCTGCTTCATCCTCTTGACTGTCTAATGCTGCATAGAAATATAATATCTGACTAGTAGTCAGATATTCTTAGACTCCCATGCTGGGGAGCAATTATCACCATTGTTTGCTATTTGTATCTTAACTCCTTATTACCTCAAACCAGTTCTGTGCCACATGGACAGAGAGAGCTTTCCTTGTGATTGTTCTAAACTGGCACCGGACTGAAAGGGCTAGATTGAACTGTAACTTGTAGAAGTAATAATAAAAGTTCGTGAAGCCCTTGTCTTTTTTCATCCACAGTATTTTGCCTAGGAAAATGTCCTGCTGCCTTTGCCAAAACCAGGATGCCATTGAAACCTTTTCTAATACCATCAAGTTGGATTGCTCCAAACAATGTATCTCAAACATCTTTGACTATGGTAGGACAAAATCACTTTTCCAAAATACTTTGTAGTCATTCCAATCCTTTCACAGTTGTAAGTAAATTAGGTTTTGGAGAGAAAAAAACCCCAGGGATAGAAAAATACATGAGTGTGGCAGATGTGAACGATTTATTTACAAATTACTGATTGTGTATTAAATGAATGTATAGCCAAGCATTGGCATGCACCATAATTTTTTAAATTTTTTTTATAAAAACGTCAGATCAATGCATAAGCAGTGTGGCATCTGGGTGCCATATATTCCAATACAAACAAAACTGATCAGTTTAAATATTATTATTACATTCAATCAACTTAATTCCCATAACAATACACATTTATATTAGATTACAGTCTATCATTATTCAATTATTCCCCCATTTCTCGTTATTACTTTTATCAAATAAAAATGAAATACATTAATATTCCCTTTATTTCTGTCACTTATTCTAGCTTTTAATCATAACATCCTATATTTAAAAAAACTTTTTCTTTCTTTCCTGTCTAATTTCTAATCATGGCACCTGCCTAGAAAAGGAGGAGAGAAAAAAAAGAATAGAGAGGGAGGGAGGGAAAGACAATTCAAAACAACAACCAAGTGAAGGAATCATCCATCCATAATCTCTTGCCTGTTTTGTACTTTAATTGATATGCTTTAAAAGAAAGAGGGGAAGAGGAAAAGCAAGTCAAAGGCGACAATAAAAAATCATCTACCCAACATCTCTTGTCCGCTTCGATACTTCAGTTGCTCTGCTTTTTTCTCTTTAGACCTGTCTTCCCCCTTCCTCTTTTAAGTCTCCATCTATATCTATTTCTTGAATCTGAGGGTTCCACCTCTACCCTCTTCCACTGCCTATTTTTGCCGAGGCCCCTGCCTCCATTTCAAACAAAAGACTTAACTTCTTGGAACCATTGGTCACCCAGTCCATCATTCTTAATTGCTCACTCTAAGCAAAGTAGATGAAGGGGTGTCATTAACTATGAGGGAGCTTAAGGTCTGGACTTCAGGGTTGTTCTTCCTTCTCCATTCTGTGACTTGTGATAATGAGATATTATCTCTCGTTCTCAGATTATTTTTCCTTGAGTTAGCAGAAATAGTAGAAACATTTATGATACAAAGGACTCAATTTTTTTAATTTTAATCCAAAAATTATGTTAAATGGTCCAATCTGATACCTTCTAGATAGCCTTTAGCTAGGATTTCTATGATCTGTGCTTTCAATCTTATATGGAAAGCACCATGTTGGAGAAGGCTGGTACAGTCCATAGATCAAGCCTGATCTATATAATGACCACATATTATCTGTGGCAAATTCTACTTTCTCAGTTAGAACTCTACTGTGAGTAGCTATATATTTCTAGTTTTCAAACGGAGTGTCATCACAAACTCTTGTGTTAGGCCAAGAAGCCAGTTTTTTAGCATCTTCCTTTGGAGTATAATATCACCTAATCATCCAAGCGTTAAGATGTTCTCCTGCACTGATTATTTAACATCAATTGTATAATCTGAAACATATCTTCTAAGAGTAATTGGAACTAATCCTGGGTTAAATGGGTACCAGATTGAACTGTAAGCCACATCTAATGCTAATTGAATAAACTTACCGTATTTTCCGGCGTATAAGACGACTTTTTAACACATGAAAATCTTCTCAAAAGTCGGGGGTCGTCTTATACGCCGGGTGTCGTTCTCCTGTAACCAGGCAGACCAGCCCGAAAGGCTCTGACGATCCCAGCTTTGCCTGCTAATCAGGCAATTCAGCTGGGATCGCCAGAGCCATGGAGAAGGGAAAAACTTTTCCCCCTCCGGCTTGCTTACCTTAGCTCAGTGGTTGGGGGTGAAACAACCCTTTCATAGGGGTTTTGCAGGTGGTGCAATACAGAAAAATGAACGCAGCCCTCACCATCCGGAATGAATGGTGCTGTTGTGGCGGTGGGGGAGGGGGCGGCAGAAGCGGGAAGAAGCGGCGTTTGCGATGGCTGGAAGCTGTGGGAGTGAAGCACTACTTTCATTTGTATGGCAACATCCGCCTTGGTATATTTGTGTCAGGAGTGGCGCAAGGCAGCCCTCCTCTCCTGTTGCCTGGGACTCAGAGCGGTAAATGGCGTCTGATCCGGAGAGCAGCTGGATTTTGCTCTCTAATCCGGATGCCAGATCGGCCCCCTGCAAACTCTCAAAATCCAGCTGCTCCCCGGACCAGTCACCATTTACCGCTCTGAGTCCCAAGCATTAGGAGATGAGGGCTGCCGCTCTTACAGCGCTCTTACAGCAGAGAGAAAAAGCCGGATGCCGCTCTCCATTGCAGACAGCAGATCGCCCCCCTGCAAGCTCTCCTCTCTCAAGCAATCCAACCAAAGTTTCCAGCCCCGCTTCAGGGAGCGCTCCTCGAGAGACGAGAGTTTGCAGGGGGCCGATCTGGCATCCGGATTGGAGAGCAAAATCCAGCTGCTCTCCGGATCAGACGCCATTTACCACTCTGAATCCCAAGCATTAGGAGATGAGGGCTGCCACTCTTACAGCGCTCTTACAGCAGAGAGAAAAAGCCGGATGCCGCTCTCCATTGCAGACACCAGATCGCCCCCCTGCAAGCTCTCCTCTCTCAAGCAATCCAACCAAAGTTTCCAGCCCCGCTTCAGGGAGCGCTCCTCGAGAGATGAGAGTTTGCAGGGGGCCGATCTGGCATCTGGATTAGAGAGCAAAATCCAGCTGCTCTCCGGATCAGACGCCATTTACCACTCTGAATCCCAAGCAGCAGGAAACAAAGGCTGCCTTGCGCCGCAAATATAGCAAGGCAGAATCCTGATGCTGCACTTTCAGCAGACAGATGAGGGCTGCCTTGGCCATCGGCTGGCACAAATATACCAAGGCGAATGCTCATGCCGCACAAGTTCAAGTAGTGCTTCACTCCCACACTTCTTCCGGCCCTCAGTCTCTCAGGGAGATGCTTGACTTCCTCTCAGCCCCAAGACACTGGCTGGCCCATGAGATGAGAGAGAGAGAGAATGAGAGAGAAAGAGAGAGAATCAGAATGAGACAGAGAGAGAGAGAGACAAAGAATGAAAGAGAGAATGAGAGAGAGAGAATCAGAGTGAGACAGAGAGAGAAAGAGAGAGAAAGACAGAATGAAAGAGAATGAGAGAAAGAGACAGAGAATCAGAGAGAGAGAGTGAGAGAGAGAATGAGAGACAGAGAAAGAGAAAGAATGAAAGAGAATCAAAGAATCAGAGAGAGAATGAGAGAGAGAGAATCAGAGTGAGACAGAGAGAAAGAGAGAGAAAGACAGAATGAAAGAGAATGAGAGAGAGACAGAGAATCAGAGAGAGAGAGAGAATGAGAGACAGAGAAAGAGACAGAATGAAAGAGAATCAAAGAATCAGAGAGAATGAGAGAGAGAAAATGAAAGAGAATCAGAATGAGAGAATCAGAATGAGAGGGAGAGAGTGGGGAGAGAGAGAGAAAGGGGGAGAGAGAAAGAGAATGAGAGAGAAAGAGTGGGAGAGAGAGAAAGAGAAAGAGGGGGAGGGAGAAAGAGAGAAAGAGTGGGGGGGAGAGAGAAAGGGGGACAGAGAAAGAGTGGGAGAGAAAGAAAGAGAGGGAGAGAGAGAGAGAAAGAGAAAATGAGAGAGAGAGAAAGAGAATGAGAGAGAAAGAGTGGGAGACAGAGAGAGAGAGACAGAGAGGAGGGAGAGTGCCTGAAGGACCCCATCCCGTACTGGGAGTCCAGGTGCTTCAGCAAGCGGTGCACTGGATTCGTATTAGTGGTCAGCGAAATTTAAAATTATGAAGTTGGTGGTCCCTGAGGTCCAAAAGGTTGGGGACCCCTGGCCTAAGACCATCGGAAAACACATATTTTTGATGGTTTTAGGAATAACTTTATCGTTGCGGGTCACCACAACATGAGGAACTGTATTAAAGGGTCGCAGCATTAGGAAGGTTGAGAACCACTGCCTTAGCTGCTTGCCTTGCTTCGCTTGCCTGAATCCATTCCATCAGCAAGCAACTCCCTGCCTGCAATCAAGCAGGCAGGGAGTTGTGGACTTCAACTCCCAGAATTCCTCAGCCAGCAAAACAAAGCTGGCTGAGGAATTCTGGGAGTTGAAGTCTACAAGTATTAAAGTTGCCAAGGTTGGAGACCCCTGTTCTATTGGGTAAGTTTTTTTTCTCCTTTGGGATCTTTAAAAAAAAATAGTTAATTGGGTTTTTTTTTAGTTGTTCTTTTTTAGACCTAGCCATTTAATGTTTAGGAAGTTTAAATTTAGCTTTCATATAAAAATAAAAATAAAATAAAATAATATTTGTGCAGCTTTCTGAGATTTAGTGTGTTTCTGTAGTGTTTCACTCTAACTACACAAACACACAAAATCTCACAAAGCTGTATGTGGAATTTTGTGTGTGTAAAGTGTGAAAGTTGGGTTTTTGGGCTTTTTGTGGCTGTGTGAGGTTCCTGCTTGTTGCAGGGGCCATTTTGGGTCTAGCACAGCTGCTTTTACATTGTGGGTGAGCCAGTTGATGTTTTTTAAATTTTTATTTGGTGTGCGTTGGAAGAGGGGTAGTCTTATACGGCGAGTATAGCCCAAACCCTATATTTTAACAGGAAAATTTGGGGGTCGTCTTATACGCCCAGTCGTCTTATACGCCGGAAAATACGGTATTTATATCTAAACTGATTTATGTCTAAACTGATATTTATATAAACTAATTTATATATAACAAACTCAGTTATCTGTTCCATCTATAGCATTTGCTACCAATGAAAGAAAAATCCTGATTCTGTTTTTTCCTCCTCCTTTTTCTTCTTTCTGAGCAGAGAAAGAGGAACTTTGGGAAACTATGCAAGATGATGTAAAGAAAGTACTGGAAACCAGAAAATTAAATGTCACCAACATACTAAATATTATCCCTGAAAAACCTGAACTTCATAATGTCACTCTATCAGTCTTGGTGACCCACGGACGTACTCATTTAGGTATCCATTTTCATAAACACACACCAGATATTCTTAAATCAGTCAGTGGATTAAGTAAACTCGCTCCTGATGAATATGTGGATGTGAAGTGGTCTGATAAAAATGAGCTGGATAAGCTGTACAAGTTAACAAATTTGCTACAGGTGGCTCTCAAAGCAAAATTAGCAGAAAACGGTGAGGAGACTCAAGAGTTGGAGATCCAAAAGGAATTGCCTGTAGAAATTTCAGATTATGGCAACATCATCCTGAGCAATAAAAGCCATCGGAAAAGATTAAAGAACCATCTGAAAAGGGTAAAAAGAGATCACTGGTTTGGAAAAAATGCAAGGGAAAAAGAGTTATTTTTTAGGTTGTTTAGAAAAAACATAGAATTTGCAAAAGCCACTGGAAAACCCGCAGGAGAACAAGGAAAACTTGTTTTGTATACCATGGCAGAAAAATGGGAGAAACTAGCAAGGGAACTAGAGCTTCAGAAGGCTGCTTCCCTTAACAGGGTTCTTCAAGCAGCACTTCATTCCTTACAGAATCACTCCATTTCGAATGTTCCAACCAAGATGCCTCTCTTGACTGCTTCTATTGTAGTTAAGGATGGTGCTGAAGACTCAGAAACTTTGAACAAACACTTGCCTGATATAACATTATCTCATGAGACACATTGGAAGCATCATGAACAAACCATCTCTGCTCTCCCTTTGCTTCATCTTTTGAGACACATTGTTGACAAGTTGCTTCAGAAGGAATTCTATGAATTTGAGTTAAACACAGAGTTGGCATCTATCTTCCCAAGTGAGTCTGAAGCTCTTTTCAGGAAACTCTTTTCCCTCCTGGTCCATATTGTGAACATGAACTGCAGAAAGCCCAATATCCAGATGGTTTGTGCTAAATTAATTTCTACAATAGATCTTCTCTTGAGGGACTTCAGTGTGAAAACCAACCAGGAGACACCTATTCTATGGAACTCCTACTTTTGGCCCGCTAAAAATGTAAATGATATGATTACAGCAAGCTCCAGAAAAATTGAGAAACCTTCTAATGAGGTAAAGATAGATAAGTCCTTAGGATAGATAAGTAGTCCTAACAAGTCACTATTACGAGTTTTAACAATCTCTGATTGCCTAGATGTGTCTCTTTTTTTCCCCCAGGAGACCAAATTGGTATAAATTAATTGCACATGCATTTCTGTAAAGGCAATTACTCTTTTTGGGTAAAAGCCTTGTTAGATTGTTTAAAATAATGTGTATGGGCGAAGACCACTTCTCTGCCTGATTCCCATGTCTGTACTCAAGGGAAAGCAACATGTGTATATAACAAATGGTGATCAGCTTCTTGAGAGAGTGGTATGTAGCACAAAGCTAAAGTGAAACTGAAAAGTGAAAGAAAAGCAAAATGAGGTTCATCAAAATTAAAACAGAGATTTCAGATATGATGATACGGTTTTAAGAAAACTAGATTTGTAAAAACTGTTATTACTTTTAAAAGGGAGCTGGATCCAAATGTACTCCTTTTCTAGGGAAGGGAGCTTTTATATGGATTAGAAAAACTGCAAGTGTTTGCAATATTTCTTTCATAAAGATGAGAACTGGCCATTAAATGAATGCACTGAACAATGGCATAGTCAAATGTTCCCGGTGCTAAGAAAACAGTGATGATAGTGATAATAATATCTCATTGTCTCTGTCCTGATTTATCAACTGCTTTTGAAATTTGACATGCTATTTCAAAGGAACAGAATGAATATTGTCAAAAATATCTAAATATATTTAATGCTAAATTTTGCAAAAGGTTTTCTAAATAGTAAACCTGGACAATAATAAGCATAATATCTATATTAAATAAGATTTGCTTTAATCATGATTTTCCCAAGAAAATCATGGTTACACATAAAGAAAGTAATAAAGAAAGTAATCATCACTTGTTTTATATATTTCCTGGCTACTTTTAAAAAATATTTTTACCCTTACACACATGGTATCTTCCATGTCCTAGCAGCAAAAAATACTTTTCCCATCTATATTTATAGGACTACATTTTGTCAATGATTTATGAAGAGCTTGGTTAATATTTTGTAAACTTATCTTTTATAAAATGTATGTCTTGCATGTTCATTGTAATTTAATAAGTCCAAAGTGGATTTATTATGAGCCTGCATTTATAAGACTCTGCCTATGGGGGTTTACCCCCACCCCCCGAATATAATTACATATTTTAAAATGAAATTAGTGTTTTGTGGGTCTAATAGATAATATATACATATCAATGAGTACATGTTGCTCTCTATATCATTAGTCAGGATGGAGAAGATGTTGAAATATATGAAGACCCATCTTCCATTTACTTTCTCTTTGTTTAACCTTGCAGATAGCAAGGCAGCGAATTCCACAATCTGGGCATTACCAAAAGTTGCTGTTGGGTATTTCAGTGGCAATGGTGATGATGGTTATGGTTGCAATAATTATTTTGATTACGGTAAGCTATAATATTTTTCTAGAGATCTTTATACTAATTTATTAACCTACTATCTCTCAGTCCAGTAATGAAAAGATAAACTTCTCCAAACTTTCAATATATTGCTTTAGTGAAGAGCTAATATTTCCTTGAACACTGTAATTCAAGACTGCCACATTGCTTCAGCCAGGATGTAATATAATACCATGTTTCCCAGAAAATAGAACATGTCCCGAAAATGAGGCCAAGCCTGATTTTTGGGGTTGGCATAAATGTATGCCCTCTCCTGAAAATAAGCCCTAGTGATGGGGTGGGCGTGGCCAGCACAGGAGACAGCCCTTCCCTTCCCCAGTCACATCAGGGCTTCTCGGCCCTGTAATTGGATCAGTTGAGCCGCTCAGGCTGACATTCACAGCTGATTCATGAGTGCCGCTCAGGCCGCTGTCTCCAGCAAGCACGGCTGCTTTTGCAGCCAATTGCAGCTGCAAAAGAAGCCGGAGGCCAAGCGACACATCCCACATGTCTCGCACTCTCCTTACTAATGATGACAGTCACAGCAGGCAATTCCATCCACAGAACAGCTGCCTCATGGGTGCCGCTCTGGCTGGTGCCTCCAGCAAGCACAGTCATTTTTGCTATGGATTGAAATCACTTCTGCAGCAGGAGGCCAAGTGATGCAGCCCATGTGCCTTGTGGTGGCCTTCCAAAAGATACTGTAGCAGCAGCTATCCACAATTTTTTTACCCTTATTTCGTCCTCACCATACTGGACCACATGTGTCGGGATGAAATAAGGGTTAAAAAATAATGGATAGCTGCTGCTACAGTACCCTTCAGAAGGCCTGCAGAAGGCACGAGTTTGCCTGCAGACAATGGCGAGACACGCAATGGAGCTACAAGGCAGGTAAGACGTTTGTCTCGTGTCTCCGCAGCCCCTGGCGAGGAGGGGAGAAGAAACGCCAAGAGGAGCGAGACCCATCTCGCTCCATGTGTCTTGCTTCTCCCCCGCCCCATATGCCACCCCCCTCGATAAAGAGCTGGGTGCTATGGAAAAGGAAGCTGGGTGGGCGCAGGCTTTGGGCATCTGGGGCTGCCAGGGGTTGCTCGGCGGAGAGGCAGGAGCGGGACGGGAGTTTGCAAGTGAGGGGGATGGATGGTTAGATGCCAGAGCAGCACAATACAGCAGCAGCCATGAGGTGGCTACGCTCACCACCTCCTGCACCCCCATAATATTAAGACCCCCTCGATAATAAGGCCAAGTCCTTATTTCGGGGTTCAAAAAAATATAAGACAGGGTCTTATTTTTGGGGAAACACAGTATGTTCAACCTCAAAAAGCTACAACAAATGTGGCAATGATATAGTAACATCATAAGAAAGAATAGAATGTATGTTTGTACAATTATTGGTGAGGGGGACAAATAGAGTTAACTAAATGGATGTATTGAGCTTGGATTCATTCCACCTCCAATTCTGTTAGGGGACCTCGTGGGCTTGATTTGGTCAATGACCTTCTTTTTAGGCTTACCAAGACCATGTTGGAATCCATTTTACAAACAGAAGACAGAGAAAAGGGAGAGTTTCTTATTGAGAAAGAGAAAAAGATATTGTTTCCTGTGCCAGTCATTGATTCTTTTTCCTCACTGTGAAAAATCTTTACATTAATCTCTCACAATCACACCTTTCTTTTTGGATTTAAACTTCAGGTCTGGAGAAGCAGAAAGTCAGTCAGAGGATGCAGGGGTGGGATTGAAAAATTTTAGTAACCGGTTCTCTGCCTGGTTGCTGGGTGGGCGTGGCCTACACAGCCTCCTGCACCACGGTGGGGAGAAGGGTGTTTTTGTCCTCCCCAGGCTTTAGAGGCTTTTCTAGAGCCTCCAGGAGGGTGAAAATGGCCTCTCCATGGCTCCGAAGGCCATCCAGAGGCCAGAAACTGGTGTTTCCGGACTTCCGGTACTTCTGAGAAGCCTGTTTTTCACACTCCCAGAACCCCCATGCAGGCCCTGTACTTACCTCCCATCCAAAATGGGCCATATGGAGACTCCTGGGAGGAGAGGGGAGGGCCAGCCAGTCCTTGCAAACTATGGTTTGGCTGACCAGATGTAAAATTAGCATCCAATCTGAACGAACTGAATCCTACCGCTGAGAGGATGTCTCCAAGTTCTAGCACTTTGCTAACATAGTTGAAACTACAAGGGAAAAATCAGCATTCTTTTCAGACTGCCCACCCCCAAACCCAAATGACAGTTTCTAGCTGAGTGCAGGAAACTACCCAAAATAATTTGCTGCCCAAATTTGAGCAGCAGAGAGTTAATTTATTTTGGCACCTATGAAAGAAGATTATATGAAAGCCTCTCACTCTTTCTAGCTGGAATTTAATTGAGTTAATGATGCTACAAAGTTTGTGTCCTGGCATAATAGGAATGGAGAAGTGCCTTGCACAATGCTTTTGATGCTCGTCTCTTCTGCCACAAATTCATTTACCTAGAAAGTGTATTCCAATTGATTGGGACTTGGATAAGAAGGCCTAGATATGAGGTTGACTTTTCTCCAACCCTAATAGAAGAAACCACAATATGAGATGAAAGAGCACCTTCTTGCTTATGTCACATTCATAAAATCCTCATGACTGCAGTTGGAGGACAAAGAAAACAAAGCAAAAGACTGAAATTATATATCCAATGCATATAGAAGCCATACAAGAAGCAATCTTACATACAAGTGTCAACTAGTGCAGAGCTGCGATGGCAATTCTTGTGGGGGCCCTAGAGTGGGTTACGTTACACCACTGCTCTGCAAGCTGCACTGTTGTTGGTTTGCTTCTGGGTGCAATTCAAAGTGTTGGTTATTATCCTTAAAGGCCTGCATGGCATAGGTCCAAGATACCTGAGGAACCATCCCATCCCTATGGGACTGGTCCACCCCATTCACATCAGCAGAGGAGACATGCTGCAGGCCTTATCACTCAAGGAATTTTGGCTGGTGAGGTCCAGGAGAAGGACCTTCTCTGCTGTAACTCCTGCCCAGGGCCGGATTTAGATTGGAAGAGGCCCTAGGCTATTCCACTTATGAGGCCCTTTCACCAGTGGTGGGATTCAATTTTTTAACAACAGGTTCTGTGGGCGTGGCTTAGTTGGGGGTGTGGCTTGGCAATCATGTGACTGGGTGGGCGTGGCTAGCTGGTCACGTGACTGTATAGGCGTGGGTAGCTCGTCATGTGACCGGGTGGGCATGGCTGTGTGCATAGACTTTTTTCAGAGGGCTGAAAAAAGTCATTTCTGACTGGGCCTCACACTTTTGACCGGTCCTCACACTTATGACCATCCTCACATTTATGCCCGTGCAGCTTTCTTAACAACCATGTCACTCATTTCACAACTGCTTTTCTTCACCATGGTGACAAGATAGGGCAAAAACGTAAAATGTGAGGACAGTCGTAAGTTCGAGGACTGGTCAAAAGTGCGAGGACCAGTCAAAAATAACTTTTTCAGCCCTCTGAGTAGTCCATATGCACAAAAGGACTACCCAGAGGGCTGAAAAAAGTCATTTCTGACTGGGCCTCGCACTTTTGACCGGTCCTCACACTTATGACCATCCTCACATTTATGCCCGTGCAGCTTTCTTAACAACCATGTCACTCATTTCACAACTGCTTCTCTTCACCATGGTGACAAGATAGGGCAAAAATGTAAAATGTGAGGACAGTCGTAAGTTCGAGGACTGGTCAAAAGTGCAAGGACCAGTCAGAAATAACTTTTTCAGCCCTCTGAGTAGTCCATATGCATAAAAGGATACAGCAATAGAGAGGGATGAAGGAAGGGAAGAGAAATTAGAGTAGGAGAGAGAGGGAGGAAGAGAGAAGGAGAAGGAGAAAGGAAGAGGAAGTAGGGAGGAGAAGAAGAGGGGGAGGAAGAGAAAGTAAGAAGGAAAGAAAAGAGAGGTGGTAGGTTTGAGGAGAAAGATTGCTGTACAATAAAAAAGATGAAAGGGAAGAAAGCCAACCCCCAAAAAATATAAAGATATTAAGATAAAGAATGAATTGTTAAACTTTAAAGAATAAAAGAGAACAAATATGAATAAATAACAATAATTAGAAACACACATACAAACATACAATGTATTTTCTTTGAACCGAGTATTTGGCCGGTTCACAAATTTAAACAGTGTTTAGTCATTTCAATTAAATTTACAATTTCTATATTTCCTTTTTGCCATATTTATTCCTCATCTATTTTTGTAAAAAACCAATATTACCCTCATCCTCATCTCTAATCTTAATCAAATTCAATTTTTTTCTTCTATTCTATATTATACCCCTTCCCATTGTCATCTATTTTTATATCCATCCTCACATTGGTTAATTATGTAATATTACAGTTGTTTAATATGAATTCAACATTTTAATATAAATCAATTAGTTATATAACTACCTTTTTTGTATATTAATCAATATGAACATGAATATTCCAATTATTTCCATGCAATCCAATTTCTTACAAATCAATTAATTATATTTACCAATAATAATAAACCAAATAATTTCCCCCATATATTCCTCCAAACCACAACTTAACCATTTCTGCTTTCAACACAATATACAATTAATAGTATCTCAATTATTACAATTCCCTAGTTAAATAGAGCTTTTTTTCTTTTGTGTTTTAAAATCTCCTCTTTTTCCGTAAATTTCCTGTTGTTTGCACCTACCTTTTTTGGTGAGAAAAAGAAATCTGCCTGCCTAATTTTCCAACTGCAAAGCCAACAGCCTGCTTTACTTTCTCTTTCGTTTTTCAGTATAGCTAGGGGGGAAAAAATCAGCACTCTTTGCAAGCAAGGAGCAGATCCGTTAGCAAAACAGCTGAGACAAATCAGCTGGGGGTCGGGAGCCGATCTAAGCAAGGGCTAATTAGCCTATGCTGAAGCTCCGGGGGCCAATAAAATTACAAAAAAAAACACCAAACCCTTTGTTAAATTGCTGGCTCCCCTGCCCCTCGCCCACCACTATTTATTGGCAATAAATAGTGGTGCGGAGGGGCGGGGCAAGCCAGCAATTTAACAAAGGGTTCGGCTGCAGCACTGGCTCTAGGGCGGCCCTTTGAAGCCCCGGGGCAAGAATTTGAAGTTTTTTTTTCCTCCAG
Source organism: Arizona elegans (assembly GCA_022577455.1). Classification (NCBI taxonomy): domain Eukaryota; kingdom Metazoa; phylum Chordata; class Lepidosauria; order Squamata; family Colubridae; genus Arizona; species Arizona elegans. Next base: position 110,134,399 of record JAKOOJ010000004.1, on the reverse strand, counting down.
CCATGGGAGGCAGTAATAGATGGGGAGTGGGCGGGGTAAGCGAACGGCAGAGAGGGAGGGTGAGTGAAGGTGGGGAAGCTGCTTTCTCCATCCTGCTCTCTTGCATCCGGAGCCCACGTGGATCCCAGGCAGCGGAACTCAGGGGAAGGGGTGGGCAATTGTGGCTCTTTTACAACCTGTGGCCTTCAACTCCCAGAATTCCTCAGACAGCCAAGCTGCATCAGGAATTCTGGAAGTTGAAGTCCACAGGTTGTAAAAGAGCCACAATTGCCCACCCCTGGCTACGGTAGGCTGGCGCCGCGCGGGTGGGGGGCGAGGGGCGGGCGAGCCAGCAATTTAACAAAGGGCTCGGCCGAACCCCCTAGAACCCCCAGAATCCCACCACTGTGTAGGCTCCTCATGATCTTGAGGCCCTAGGCTGAAGCCTAGTTAGCCTATAGGAAAATCCGGCCCTGCTCCTGCCCTTTGGAATGGCTTACCTCCTGAGGTGAGATCCCAGCCATCTGACCTTCCATAAGTACCTGAAGGCTCTGCCAGAAGATTTGGGGCCCCAATGGGAGAGCATCACATGGAGGTGGTTGATCCCACCTCCCACCCAGTGCACATCCTGCTTCTTCTCTCCCTGCCTGTTTTACCTTTTAGTTATTTTTTTATTTGTTAATTTTATCTTTGATTATAACTTCATTTTTTATCGTCTTAGAAATAATTATCTTTTATGGTTTTAATACTTTTAATGTAATGAATCACCTAGGATCGCCTTGAAACAAGATGGGTGGCAATTAAATCTAATAAATCAACAAATGACTAGGTCAAGCTGGGCAGGTAATGATAAAATATTCAAACTGCTGCCAGAGCAATACTCAATTTTAATATTTTACCAGTACCTCAGGAACAGAAGAAGAGGAACCAAAGGCACTTCAAAGAAAGTGTAAGTAGCCTCAGTGTGCAAGTCAGGATTATTTCTCTTTAAGAATTTTTGAAGTAGTTCAAAAATCTGTGGTGGGTTGTCCCCAGTTCAGACTGGTTCGCAAGAACTGGTAGTAAAACCGGCGGGAGGCCCCGCCCACCACCCCGGATGTTGTTATCAGCGATCTGCGCATGCACAGAAGCAATCCCGTTGCGAACCAGTAGTAAAGGTAAGTAGAACCCACCCCTGTTCAGAATGCATCTGCAGATCCACATTTACAGGATACCTAATGTGTAAAAAGTCTCATAACTTGCTTATTTCATTGTTCAACAGTAGAAAGACGTTCTCGTAGGAAACAGGAAAAGGAAAGAGAAAAACGAGAAAACCCTCACATTCAGAAAGAGAAGTGAACATTGTTGACTACATCAAATGGATTTTTTAAAAAAATCATGCCAGAGATTAAGGGACTAAAACAATATTTCTGTTTTCTTAAAGTTAGACTTTAGCTTTTATGATCCTTGGTTAAGGATCAGAATGATGGAAACTGTAATCGTTTAGGTGTTGTGGATTGGAGAAAGTTCCATACATCCTTCATAATATCTGTATTCATCCTAGCTAAAGGTGATTCTTTTTATGCTTCACAGCAGCAGTTTTTACAAAAGATTTTCAGATTTTCTCCTATTTATACTTTATACAAAGCAAAGATACAGTTCAAGCTTCAATTATTTTTAGGTGGTTTTCTTATGTTTGTCAGATCTAGATCTCAGAGAAAATATAAGTCCTTTCTGAAAAATTTAGCCTTGCAATATTGCAGTTCAGGGAGGGAATATAAGAATTTGCATATGTACATCTGACTTTCCACGTTTTCTTAATATATTCAGTTGAGGGAGGGGGGTCATATTTTCCAATGTATGCTAAAATATATAATGATGTTTTCATATTAGCTTGGTTTAATAGTATCTATAAATGCAGATTTAGAAGTCAATCTTTGCTTTCTGGCAAAAAAAAGGTGGTATTTTGCAACAGAATTAGCTATACTACTCAAGGCAGAAAGTACCACAAAGTGTGGGATGAGACTGAGTTGGTAAACTGAAGAAAAAAATGCCAGGCTGTTGAGAAAGAGTAGAAAGTGGAAAACAAACAGAAACTCAAAGGACTGGTTAAAGTAGCTTAGTAGGCAAAGTAGTATTTTATTCTGCCTGTTACAATTCTGGAGTTTTCATACAAAAATATGCATCCTGAGTCTATATAACCAATTCACAGATATACCCCTGAGATTATATTGTGTTTTACTCCTAAGTAAACTTACACTTGGATGCCACAGTAAGAATCCTTCCAAACACTGGCTTACTAAGAATAAACAGAACTCTGTTTTTAGTTGAATCCATTTTATTCCTCCTACCTGTAGAAATAATTTTATTTAGCACATAAAATTTGTTTGTTTGCTAGAACAGAGAAACAGTCATGCATTTCATTTTTTAATTTATTAAACACATAAGTGATTCCAGGTAGCTTACAACATTTATTAATATTCTAAGTGATTACTTTCATTCAAGCAGGTCAAGAAAGAGAAGCTTCAGCACAGAAAGAAACTTTTCCTCAGCCCCATTGGAAGGCCAATATGAAGCCTCTGTTTTACTGCTCCCCTTAGAGCTTCACTTCTCTCTTTCCCTCTCTCTACCACAGATAGAAAGTGATGCTGTCGTGAGGAGATTCCTTGGGTGGATACTGAGCCCTCTTCTCTTAGAGTGGCTGGCTACCAAAGTTGACATTGCTTCTCATCCTGCATTCTGTATTAGAAACTTCTAGAACAGTTAACATTCTCAAGACCTGTCCTCTTAGCAACCATATTTAGGCTGGGTTCACATGAGATGCTAGGCCAAAATGCAGTTGGCTATTTTAAGGTTTCATGTGTTGTGCTAATGCAGGAAACTGGGCTAATTCAGTAAATGAGTTCACTTCCCACGAGGCAGTTTGTGGTACCAATAAAGCTCTTAGCAAAATAGGCATCAGTAGGAAAAGTTGATAGGAAAGTAAAGTGGCAACGTCGTTGTTCTGGTTTTTAGCAGCAACATGTCCATTCTACTTTCTATTGGAAATATGGGTAAAAGCATCACTTAGCATCAGTCTTGCGTCCTGCCCAGTTATTCATAATCCCTCAATTTTTTTCAAGCTCTTTTTGTCAGTGTCATTGGCTGCTACATGAAATAATAATAATAAAAAAATAGGTGGTAATTTTTTATTGAGGGGGTGTGATGGTTCAGTTGTTAAAGACATTGAGCTTGTCAGCTGGAAACCTGAAAGCCTGGGTTCAAGACCCAAGCGCCGTCTAATATGATGAGCTTCCATAGCTTGTCCCAGTTCCTGCCCACAAAGCAGTTCGAAAGCATGTGAACGCAAGTACCGTGTTTTTCGGAGTATAAGACGCACCGGAGTATAAGACGCACCTTAGTTTTTGGGGAGGAAAATAAGAAAAAAGCTGATTGGCAGGTGGATTAGCCTCCCGGAATACCCCCAATCAGCTGTTCCCAGAGGTGAATTTTAGCAAGAGGTTCCTTGGTTGTGAGCTCTGTACCTTGCTTTTTTATGTTTTTTTTTTCTGCCTCTGAAACTTCTGAAACTCTGTTTCAGAAAAAACTTTTTCTGCTTCTGAAAGCCTCTGAAACAGAGCTTCAGAAAAAAAATTTCTGAAGCTCTATTTGGGGGCTTCTTTTCTGAAGCTCTGTTTGGAGGCTTTTTTCCTGAAGCTCTGTTTGGAGGCTTTTTTTCTAAAAGCTCTGTTTGGAGGCTTCTTTTCTGAAGCTTTGTTTCTGATACTTTTTTCAGCCTCTGAAACCTCCGTTTGAGAAGCTGGGCAGGAGTATTAGGAGTATTACATTCAGAGTATTAGATGCACCCAGATTTTCACCCCCTTTTTTGGAGGAAAAAGGTGTGTCTTATATTCCGAAAAATATGGTAGATAAATAGGTACCACGACAGTGGGTAGGTAATAGTGTTCTGTATGCCTTTGGTGTATAGTCATGGCAGCCACATGACCACAAAAGTGCCTTCAGACTGGCTCCCTTGATTTGTATTTGATGTTTTTATTTGGCTGTTCACCGCCCTGAGTCCTCAGGGAGAAGGGCGGTATACAAATTCAAAATAAAATAAAAATAAAATAAAAATAAATTTAAGAAACGGAGATGAGCGGACAAAGGAGCCAGACATGACTGGACAGGGGAAACCTTTACCTTTTTGATTTTCTATTATCTTCCTACCTTTAGCTGCTTGGACAATTGGAAAAACCAAGCAGGAGTAATCAAAAAGCAGAATGAATCGTGACAGGCCTGTCTTAGAACTCCTTTGATCTTCTCTATGAGCAGTTGCTCTCATCTGCGTTGTAACTATTCAGCATGGCAGAAATTCGATAGCTATGAAATGCCAAAATTCTTTCTCTTCTCAGAAAAATAATGGCACCATATATAAATATATGATACATAGCTACACAGTATTATATATATAATGATTTTGGAAGCATCTGAGAATAGATACTGAATTTACTACAGTGATAATACTTGACAAAAGTTGAATAGACTGATTGGAAGAATATCTACCAATAGTTTAATAAGCACATTGTAATGTCATTTTTTATTCTTTTTATATCTACAGAAGTTCAGGAGAGGAAGAAGGAGGTGAAGAAAACTTTTCATACTATGATCATATATAGCTGGAATAGAGCTGTATATCACCTAAACCACTGTAAAATTTATTTTTTGTGGTTTATATTGAATATTATTAAATATATTATCTGACATATACCTTTTTTATTGCTATCTTTATCCTAATGCTTAAAAACATTTCAGAATAGCCATTATCCCATCGGGAACAACTGCATTTCTATTAGGTTAAGATTCTTACTACTCATGGAGATAGTGACTATCATTGATAAAATCTATACGTTTCCTGGTGCCAGAAAGATGCTTTACAAATGTGTAGAACCTTCACATGATGTTTGTATGGAGCCAAGTTTACCTTCACATATATGTATTTATTTAGTTATTACATCTTCATAAAATGTCCAATAATATTTTCAGGTTCCCAAATAACACAATATAGTATCTGTGTATATCTGTAACTATAAGTATAACTATAAATTATAACATAAAAAATAGCAGGGAGTGAAATAAAACTCATAATGAGAGTAAGAATTCACAACATTTACAGCACAAAATGAAAATGTAGTAGATATTAAAAAGGCTGGGGAATAAAACAATATTCACTTGATATCAAAATAACAGAATTAGCATTACTATTCTCCTTTTTTAGTGAAAACATTCTACTGTATTTTCCTCACTTCATTTGTCAGGAGCACTTGAAACAACCTCTGAGAAGGCTTTCAGGGTGCAAATTGAGATGTGAGTTTTCTAAAATGTTGGTCCCAATTCAAAAGAGCAATGGACGTAGAGCCCAGAAACAGTCTGTGCAGCTAATAACGCACTGGAGTGGCATGGGAAATTGCTCAGTCTCTTAAAAAAAATCTTGTAGCATTATTTTGGCCAACTAAAATTTCAGGACCCTTAAAAACAATACACAGATATTGTGTATACACAGCAGGATGAAGAGTAGGCCAGTTGTCACCTGTCGGAAAAATCAGAACCAGCTTATCAGCCGAAATTGATAGAATGTTTATTTCTTGTCACAGAGGCTGCTCAGATTCTTAGGGGAAACATTGGATCAGGAAATTCTATGCTAACCCCACTTAGAACTGAATGAATACTTCAAACCAGCTGTCCCCAACCTTTCTGGCTCTGTAGACTGGGGGTGGGGGAGGGGGAGATGGGGTGATTTTGTGCATGTGTATGCCACTTGGGCAAATGCAGATTTGTGCCCTTGCGCTCTTGTCTACCGCTTGTGCGGCCCACTTCCCAAAAGGTTTAGGGATTTCTGCTTTAAACATAGATACACCCACACACATTAGAAATTTTGAGAATATTCGTAGCTCGGGTTTAGGTTTTGGCAGTAGTCTGTTCTCAAAGCTTGCTGTTTATCTCCCAAACTAGGTAACATCTTCAGTGGGGTTTTGGATAAAATGTCTCGTTCAATTTCTTGTCTGCTTATATAGATGCTGTTTGGTGTTGTGGTCAGTTGGTCGCGTGACTGGTTGTTTGTGTGGTCAGTTGGTCATGTGACTGGTTGTTTATGGGCCATGAAATTCAACTGGTGAGGAGATGGTCGATTCTGTCGCTGATTGGTGGTTCAGATGGTCTGTTTCCTTACTGGTTAATATGCTGGTTCAAACTCAAATGTGTTTGTATGGATCCATTATTACAGAGCCGGGCTTCAGTGAATTTCTGTGCATGATGGGTTTTGGCATGGCTGATGACTTCAGCTTTGTCCTAGTTGAAAAGGAGTTGTTTGTTGTCGGTATGGTTGGGTCTAGGACCATGATGACGAACCTACACATATTACATATGACACATGGAGCCATTTCTGTGGGCATGCAAGCCATTGCCCTAGATTAGTTCCACTGTGCATGCGCATGTGCCTCTGGCCAGCCAGCTGATTTCGGGTCTCTGCACGCATGCAGGATGGGCATGCACTCCCATCTCAGGAGTCTCCATGAGACCCGTTTTGAATACCAGGTAAATATAGGGCTTGCGTAGAGGCTCTGGGGAAGTGAAAAACAGGCCTACCGGAAGTCCTGAAATGGGCCATTTCTGGCCTCCGGAAGGCCAGGGAAGGCTGTTTTTGCCTTCCTGGAGGCTCCAGGAAAGCCTCTGGAGCCTGTGGAAGGCGAAAAATGGGCCTACCGGAAGTCCAGAAAATGGCCGTTTCCAGCTTCCGGAGGGCTGGGGAGGCCATTTTCACCCTCCTGGAGGCTCCAAGAAAGCCTCAGGATCCTCCGAAACCTGTGCAGGGTGAAAAACAGGACTACTGGAAGTCCAGAAACTGGAGGCTTCAGGGAGGCCTGGTAGGCCCAAAATGGGATGTGGGGGGTCCTGTGTGCATGTGGGGGGGCGTACAAGGGAGGTCGTGCCTGCGCATGGGGCGAGGTAGTGTGGGAGGATTGCGCACGCATGCACAGGGGGCGAGGCATGTGGGGGGTGGGCATTATGGGGGTGGGCATGCGCATGCTATCATGTGCGCACACAAACTTTTGGCACTGGAGGAAGAATAGGTTAGCCATCACTGATCTAGGACTTTGGGTCATGCTGCTCGTGAATTCTGGTTTTTAATTGTCATCCTGTTTCTCCAACATAGAACTGGTTACAATTTTTCTATTCACTGTATATTACGTTGTACTGTCTTCCTTCCATGTTCTGCCTAATATTCCTGTTATTCCTAGGGGCTGCAGTAGTCTGAAAGCTATTCCTGATGTTCCTTTGATGTATGGCAGGACCTGTTTCCGTGTTGCCTCTCGCTGTGTGGTTTTCTGGGGTTTGGGTGCCATGTATCACAATGTAAAATTCTTGGGATAGCCATTGGGGAGGAAAACATTGAAAAGATGTTTCTCCTCTGGTTTTCTTAGGAATCTGATGCTGCCGTGTTTTTTGGCTCTCTTAAAGTGGGTCTGGACGCAGCTTCTTTTATGTGCTGTGGATGGTTGTGAAATTCAGAATTTGATTAGTGTGCTTGGATTTCTGGTCAGAAGTTGTCAATTTACTGTTTTTCTGTCTCCTCATATCCATATCGAAGGAGACATAAAATCCATAAAACAAACATACATACATATATTGGGCTCCCTTGATCCTACCTCTAATGCTTGAGGAAAAACTCAAGTTTCAACAGCCTTCTGTAATTTATAGCTCAATGTCCTACGAGCAAACCTTTACAGTATCTAAATCATAGAAGGGTTGGCTGGATTACAGAAAAGCTTTCCAGTTTTGGTCGTGATTCATTCCTGCAGATAAAGATCCAACTATAGTGGGAGGGCCAATTTAAATCTTGAGGAATCTAAATTGATTTTTACAATGTTGTTAAGATTAACCAGCTGTAATCAGGTGCAAAAATGATTCTAAAAATGTTATTTCAACTGAACTTTGTAAATCATGCCCTAGACTCAACATTACTATAGTTCAATAACGCCAACCATTTAAACATAGCTATTGTTAAAATAATTGGAATTAAATCTTGCAAGAAGCTAGCCCTAGGATTTCTAGTATCAGATATCCATATTCACACAGAAGTTAGCCATGCAACCATAACAGAAATTTTGCAAATAAGTACGACAGGCTTTCAACAGTGTTCTTATGTGCTAAATCTCTTTGGTGATCCCAATCCATCAGGAGCTCCTAAACCATCCATCCCTGATCAACAACTGCCAGCTTGTGCCTTGAGATGGGTTACTTACTTTGACATTATGGGTATATGCATATAGCAACCTTAGTGGTAAAATTTGTGCGGCACGCTAATCTTAGCGTTCACTTTATAATGGGTCAGCTGGTACAAACACAGCTTGTTTAGGTAGTAGCAGTGTTTTTCAAACTTGACAGCTTTTTAATATTTGTAGTCTTCAACTCCCAGAATTCTCCCAGCCAGCATTTTGGGAGTTTCAATCTACAGATCTTAAATTGCCAAAGTTTGAAATTTTACAGTTTAGTGCATTACAGAAAGCCAGAATACAGAGAAATGAAGTAGCTGAGCATGTTGAGGCAAGGCAGGAAGGAGAATCAAGAGACTGGCTTCCTGACATGCCGTTCTTTTGTTCAAACCCCTATCTGAAAATCCTGTGTAGACAAATCAATCAGGCCTGTTGTATCTTAGGACCGCCCTATGCCTGAAACAACCAAAACCTTGAGCCCCGTGTTTTCTTCACTTTGGCACCATCATCATTAACATCCTCAGGAGGGTGCAGGGAACAGGAACATTCGACCGGCCTGATGGAGTTTTCCACTAAGCAGTGGACCTGCTAATTACTGTACCTGAGACAGGATGGAGACCAGGGCTTCTGAATGCTGGCAAGCTGCGACATCCTTTCTCTGAGGAGATTGCTCCTCTGAAACATTGGGAAAAGGGCCAGGCAGGTGTGGCAGAAAACAGGGGCTCATTTTTTAGATGCTGTGAGGCAGATAAGAAATATCTGTCTGAATGGAGTCAGCAAACCCAGCTGGAATTAAGGCTGGGGTATTGACGCTGTTACTGATTATTCCTAAGGTGGTTTGAGGTAGTCCTCAACTTATGACCATAATTGAGCCCAAAATCCCTGTGGTTAAGTGAAATATTTGTTAAGTGAATTTTGCCCCATTTTATGACTTTTCTTGCCTCAATTGTTAAATGAATCACTGCAGTTGATAAATTAGTAATCCGGTTGTTAAGTAAATTTGGCTTCTCCATTGATTTTACTTGTCAGAAGGTTGCAAAAGGGGATCACGTGATCTGGGATACAGTAACGGCAATAATTATGAACCAGTTGTCAAGCATATAAATTTTGATCATATGGCCATGGGGAAGCTGGAAAGATTGTAACTGTGAAAAATGGTCATAAGTCACTTTTTTCAGTGCCATTGTAACTCTGAACAGTCATTAAATGAACTCTTGTAAATCGAGGACTACCTGTACTTTCTTTTTAAATCAAGCTTAGAGAAAAACATTATGCATGTGCCAGCCCTTCAAGGTAGGTAAGGTCAAGAAGCAGGCACAACAGGGATTCCAGAAATATTCTTTCTGGGATCCCTCACATAGAGAGAAATCAAAGGGAGGACTGTTAGTCATATTATGGAGTACACAATTCCAAATCAGTTAAATCCAGACAGATTGGAGTGAAGGATCTTGCTTTTCAGCAATGAATCTTTACAGCTCTCTGTTGGCTAGATCAAGCAATTGCATTTACTCAGTCTCCTTCCTCTTATCTATTTTGCCGGTGGAGCGATAATGCTATTTATTGTCCAACCAACCACCCCCGATATGGCATTTTCTAGACAGGTTGGACTAAAATATTAGAATCACCTTGATCAGAATCAAAAAATGGAAGAAGTCACACATTTTATTCCTACATTACCCGCCTACCCTTCCCCATACCAGGTCTTTCTGACATTCATCTAAATGCCCAAAGCCTGAAAAATGACCAGGATATGATTGAAAAGTCTCTCTGGACTTAGCTTCTTATCTATCTTTTCTACAATCACTCTTCCTATCTTCAAATTTCAAAGGCACTTGTACCAAAGTAGGACACCTCAATTTACTAATCATGTTGTGCCATAATTTATTTAACCATAATTTGTGAGCATGATTCAGGAATAACACTGAAGTATAATAAATGATGATTTATAAGTGCTCAATGGGTGATGTTAAATTAAATGAGCTATGTGGCGCAGTGGTTAGAATGCACTATTGCAGACTAACTCTGCCCACAGTCTGTAGGTCAGTCCTGACAATCTCAATATCCTTCCATCCTGCCAAAGTCAGTAAAATGAGGGCCCAGATGCCTGGAGGCCGGGCGGGTCTGGATGGGGAGGAACAGGCTCAGACTCAACCCCTCCAAGACCGAGTGGCTGTGGCTTCCGGCGCCCCGATATAGTCAGCAGGTGCCATCGCTGACTATTGGGGGTGAATCTTTGCCCCCCATGGAGAGGGCTCGCAATCTGGGTGTCCTGGACGCGCGGCTGTCTTTAGAAGAGCATATGACGGCCGTGGCCAGGGGGGCCTTTTATCAAATTCGCCTGATTCGCCAGTTGCAGCCCTTTCTGGATCGGGACGCCCTGCGCACGGTCACTCATGCCCTTGTTACTTCCCGGTTGGACTATAATGCTCTCTACATGGGGCTCCCCTTGAAGAGCACTCAGATGCTCCAACTGGTCCAGAATGCGGCCGCGCGGGTGGTTATGGGCGCAACCCGTTGTGCCCATGTGACACCCCTCCTGCGCGAGCTGCACTGGCTCCCAGTGGTCTTCCGGGTGCGATTCAAGGTGTTAGTTACCACCTTTAAAGCGCTCCATGGCATAGGACCCGGGTACCTCCAAGACCGTCTTCTGCCACCAATAGCCTCCCACCGACCAGTCCGTTCCCACAGAGAGGGTCTCCTCAGGGTGCCATCAGCCAAGTTATGTCGGCTGGCGACACCCAGGGGGAGGGCCTTCTCTGTGGGAGCCCCAGCCCTGTGGAATGAACTGCCCCCGGAAATTCGTAAGATCTCCGACCTCCGGGTGTTTCGCTGCACATTGAAGACCCTGTTGTTCCGCCAGGCCAGACTATCAACACAATAGTTTTTAAATTGGGGTATTTAAATTTATTCGGGTTTTAAATCTGAGCCACCTTATTTAATTATTTTAAATTTTATACTGTTGTTTTGTCTGTGTTTTTAAATAGGCTGTACACCGCCCTGAGTCCTTCGGGAGAAGGGCGGTATAGAAATAAAATTATTATTATTATTATTATTATTATTATTATTATTATTATTATTATTATTATTATTATTATTATTATATTATTATTATTATTATTATTATTATTATTTTGGGACAATATGCTGTCATTCTAAACTGCCCTGTAAAATACTATAGGATGGCATTCAAGGCTAAATGCCACTGCTATTAAATCAGTTAAGCCATGAATTGGTGAAGCAAATGATCTATCTCAGTTTTCCCAACAGGTGAAGTGTGTACACGAATGTGTGTATGTAGACAAAAGCACAGAAGACTGGTCAGGGAAACAGCATCATCATTTAATTTTGCTATGTCACAGGAGGAGAACTGTAAATGTGGAAGAGTGCAAACTGGCCCTTGGAGAAGGAGTGCAAATGGCATTTTGTGAAGCACATGTACACACGCATGCAAGGAGTACAGAACTAGATAGGTCCAGGAGGGATGAGGTTGGCTTTTTAATCTAACATTCATAAATGGAAAAATGCAGGCATTCTTTTCAAGAGAAGAAAGAAAAGCACAACACATATGGAAGCCATTCCAAACTTAACTCTGAAAAGAATGAGAATAGTCATTCAGGAGGAATTGGGAGGAACAAGACCTATTCCTGGTTTAAGGTTTTAAGAGGGAAAATCTCTGCAGGCTTCATCAAGATGAAGACCCAGACACCATGTCACTATTAACAAAGGTCAAGGATACCAACATTGGTAGTAAAAGAATGAAGAAATGTCTCAATCAACTCCTCACAATTAAATAAAACTTCCCACCAAAATTTCTATTTAGCCTACCATCCCTGTAGAAACTGAGAAATAGAAAGAGGGCAGAGACAGGTGAAATCAAACAAAAATACAAAAACAATGAGCTAAGACGATGTAGAAAAGCTACTGCTAATCTTTGCTTCTTGTCCCGGACAACAATCTACTCCAGCAGCTGCTTCCAATGCTCAGTCTGTCCATTGCCATTTCTAGCTGGGAAGTTCAAGAGTTTTCCCCCTCCTTTTGTCCCAAGCCTCCTAACCCAGAAGGCTCTGTGACTTGTGCAATTCTAGTAGAAGTAGATTGACAACAAAAGGCAGAAGAAAAGGGCTTGGGATCGGGGATACGACTAGATACTGGTCTGAAAACTGTAATTTGACAGAAATGTTCCATCAGCAGTGGGAGGAGAGAAGGAGGGAAAAAGAAATTGAAGAATGAATATGCAATGTACCCCTGTAATAGACATGCCAAAAACAGTGATTCACAAGTAGTGATGAAAACAGTGCTCTAAGTAGAACTTAAGTGCTCCTCAACACCCAGTGTTCTAGCTGTACAACCGAGTTTTGTCCAGCTTTCCTAAAGCAGCAGGAGGACACATAAACACCCCTTCGTTTTTATTGAGGCTCCACTGGATCTTGCTGGTTTCTAAATCCAGAGTTACATTTCTTTCCTTGGTGAAGTTCCTGCTGATGTAAGGTTAGGTATGATGCTTCCCCTCTAGCCAACACCTTATCGAGGCCCAGTTGCTGCAGTTTCTCTACCAGGTTCAAGCTGAAGATGCTATTCAAACTCTTCTCAGGCTTTTTGTGTTGCAGTGCTTGCAGTCCTGAAGTCCAATCAGCATAGCTATCCAAGTGGTAGTGACACAGTGAAACCAAAGAAGAAGAAAAGCAAGAGGAGGAGATTGGATCCCTAATAACGCAGGGCAGGGACACGAGCGTCAGTCCTTGGCTCTGTGCAGAAATGCCTTGCTTTGCCAATAGAGTCACCAGTCCAAGCTCCTTCTCTTTCTTCTCCTGCCTGTGTTGTTCCTTAAGGTGGGACTGAGGAGGGGAAGACAGGCTCAGCCCCGTGCAGGGCCCACAAGACGGCACAACTGTATTATAAAGACTAAGGAAGAGGAGGAAGGAAAAAAAAACACAAAGGCTTTAATATGTTTGGGTTAGGTGCTTAATTGCAAACATACATCACCACCCACCTTGATTTGTTTTCCAATAGCCTCAATCTGTGCGGGCTGGGAATTCTGGCAACTGGGAAGTTTCTTTCACAGAAACTCTTTAGAACAATATCTAAATTACATGGTATTTTCTCCACTAGGTGCAGATTTTCTCCCATGATTAGCTGGGCCCTGAAAATACTAATTTTCTATATAAAATAAGAAAGGAGCACATAATGGAACAAACCGAATGGAGAAAAGGGCTTACTCCACCCTCTTCCGTTTAGTCTGCAAAGTAAAGCTTTGCAGGATGTGGGCTTGTGCTCCATTTCGACAAATTGCTCCTGCTTGTGAATAGGAAAAGAGAGTTGCCCTAATATTTTGGGGGGCTTGATTGAGGACCTTCTTTCCGAATTATAACAACATTTTATAAAAGGTACTTTTTGGTTCCCTTTGAGGTAATTGAGACAGGTTCCTGGCAATTCATATGGGCCTCCAGGTGTGCCCGAAGCTGGCTGATTGCTACAGACCCTGACCCTTTTAAGACCCAATTCACCACAATTTTCTTTTTAATTGGATCTTCTGCAAAACAAAAGAAGGGTCGGAACTAGCACAGCATGTAAATTCTGTGTCAGTTGTAACACACTCTTTTTAACACTCTCCTGAGCTACAGGAGGGCCACCTTCTCTAACTGCTCCCCTTCAAGTGTGGGGGGGACTATATTTCCCAAAATTCCTCAGCCATGTCATGAGTGCAGCAGCACCTGCTTTCTAAAATCAAGTACCTGATCTTGGTGTCCAGGAGGAAGATATTTCCATCTTGGTACCTGATAGAAAAAGATGGTGGAGACAGAAAAGCTCTGACCCATTTATTAATCCTATAGTGCAGTGATGGCTAAAATTTTTGCCATTGCATGCCAGGAGGGGGTGGTGTCGCGTGCACGTACCCACACCCATAATTCTATGTGTCCCGCCCCCGTGCATGTGCACCCGACACCCCCTTGCTCCCCCGGGTCCTGGCATGCAATGGCCCAGTAGGCCCGTTTTTCTCTCTCATCTGGCTCCAGAGCCTCTCTAGGAGTCTGGGGAGGGCAAAAACGGCCTTCCCCACCCCCCTGGAGGCCATCCAGAGGCCAGAAATGGCCCTTTTGCCAAGTTCTGGTGGGACCGGAAGTTGGCAAATGGGACGTTTTCGGCCTCTGGAGGGCCTTCAGGATTGTGTATGGAGAAGGGCATTTTTACCCTCCCCAGACTTCTAGAAAGGCTCTAGAGCCAGGTGAGAGAGAAAAACTTGCCTTCCCCACCACCACCCCCGAGGCCCTCCGGAGGCAGGAAACAACCTGTTTCCCTACTTCTGGTGGGCTCAGAAGGCCCAAAAATCAGCTGGCTGGTGTGCACATGTGCACCAGAGCTGAGCTTGTGTGCCCACTGATATGGCTCCATGTGTCACTTGTGTCACACATGCCATAGGTTCACTATCACGGCTATAATGGCTCCTAACATTACTACCAATTGCGGGGGTGGGGGGTGTCACCAAGGCCACAGGTAGCCAATGATTGGTTATTCAGCCTCTTTTTTTCTGTGTAAAAATATATATTAGTCGCTGAAGACAAACATATTCGCACATATATTCAAAGGGCACACTAAAAAACTAGGCCACATTGACTAAATATTAAACTGACAATATATTAAATATAATGTACATTTTCTTCTAAGAACTTCCTTACTTCTTTGACATAGGATGTTTGAAAATTCCTAAGACTGAAATGTTTTTCCTTTAAAAATATCAATGGGTACATGATAAGGTAAGACCTTATCCCTGTGCCATCTGTCTCTTAATTTTGAGTTTTCTATAGTTTTAAAAAATTTAATCTGTGTGGTTTTAACATCTTAACATATTTTAATTATTTTTCTATTTGTTTTATAGCCTATATGCGACCTAGAGGCCCCTAATAGAACGGATGGTTGTCATAAAAATTTAATAAATAAATAATAAAACATATTGTGATTGGCCTATGAGGCTGGACTTCTGGTTCACCCTGTATATCTTAGCCATGAAAACCAGCTGCATTATTTTGGGCCACTCAATCTCTCTCCATCCGACCCACCTCAGAGGATTGTTGTTCTGGGAAGTAAAGGAGAAGGAAGGTCTGTTGGATATGCTCTCTGCCTTGAGTTATTTGTCAAAACAATAAAGGCAGGATACAAGTAAATAAATAATCTATAGGTTCCAATTTTTTGGATTTTTTCTTTTTGTTTTGCATAGCAATCGCATAGCACATAGACTTATATACTGCTTTACAGTTCTTTATAGCCCTCTCTAAGCAGTTTACAGAGTGAGCATATTGCCCCCAACAATCTGAGTCCTCATTTTACCGACCTCGGAAGGACAGAAAGTTCTGAAATATGCTTTGTATAAAGAAATACTTGAAGTTTAAAGATGTTCCAGGCTCAGATATGACATCACTGACATCATTTTGCACAGTGGAATGGTTCCTTGCCAACCTTCTCCAAATAATAATGATTGTCCATTTTTGATTTAGAAAACTGTCTCAACAGCATTAGTTTTGTTAGCTTTCCATTTTCATCTTTCTGAGGACAGGATCATCTGAGGCCTCAGCATTGAAAGCAAGCATCACATTTCAGTTAGTTTGCAGAAAAGCAAGAGAAGTTGGCAGTGAAGTCTGCAAAAAATTAGTGGGTTAAAATCTTAACCCACTTTCCCAGAGAGGCTGAATCTAGCTGCCCATATCAACCGCCAAGGATGGCTCCTGGATTTGCAAACTGCTATAGGTTAGTCTACAGTAAGTTTGAGTAGCATATGGCTCAGCAAACAGTGGAAGCCCTATTGTTTATTAATTACATTATAATATGGAGATCTGGACACAGCAGTTGGATTTTGTTGACCTGGGTTGAAAGTTTAAGCTTGTCATATACAATCAGTCTCAATGTTGTGTATAAATTCATAAATCTCCATGTAACCCAGGATCATAAGAGCTATAGTCCAATGTTTTCTGCTGAATGACAGTAAAACTGACTTAAATAAGCCCCTTCCTTCCTTCCTTTCCTTACAATGAGCTGTTTAGGAAGAAAGGAGACCCAT
Organism: Arizona elegans; assembly: GCA_022577455.1. Taxonomy (NCBI): domain Eukaryota; kingdom Metazoa; phylum Chordata; class Lepidosauria; order Squamata; family Colubridae; genus Arizona; species Arizona elegans. Next base: position 110,118,142 of record JAKOOJ010000004.1, on the reverse strand, counting down.
ATGCTTTGCTTATCACCCAAATCCTCATCAATCCATTATGCTTCAACAAAACCTTCTGAACATTAACTGAGCAAAAATAAAGGTCTCCAGAACAGGGGAAGGCTGATCATTCGATACTTCTGAATTAAGAACCTTTGACTCCTTTAAATTGGCAACTGAATGGGAAGATAAAGGGAGAGAAGAGGCTCAGAGCAACTAAAAGCTTCTGAAGAAGTATTTGAGCAACTGCATCCAACATTAATGTTGACCGAGGGCAGGTGCCTGTGTTTTATTATCCCACAATGACTTTTTATGCGCTGCCCAGCAGGTGAGTTCTTAGCCAGAGCTTCATCTGGGCTGAGTCTCAGCTTTGACCATCCGAAAGTTAAGTAAGATATCCCCAAGCATATGCAGTTTATCATGCCAGTTTTCTGGATAGGCTTGATCACCAGAAATCATTTTAAATCAACCCCAGCACTAAGGAGTTATAACTTCCTCCTCCCAGTTCTATGAACTTCCATTCTCTATTTCCTGCAAGGCCTTGCTCCTCCCTGCAGCCATTATCCAAAGGGCTTGGGTCCCCTTTTCTCCAACCGGGGTCACTTGGGAGGAGATGAATCAAGGAGAGAAGTTCTGCTCCTGGATGGAGAGGAAGGAAGCAGCAAGCAAGGATGTCTTACTTCAGAACTCCCATCCATATGCCCAGAAATCGTGCATATCAGGAGACATGCCTGAAGTCAGGATTTGACAATAAGGAAGGAGAAGAATGCAAGACAAGAGGTAGAAAACAAAAATCCCAGATGTGCCCATACACATCCTTTAGGTAGGAAATGGCCTTCCCATGTAGAAGAAGGACAGGTGGCTGGAAAGCTTAAGGGAAGGACAATAGGATGCTTACCTGGGTGTCACCATGGTAATCTCTTTGCTAGAGTGCATGATGCAACAGGTGGTGATGGTGAAAGTAGGCGGGGTCTGGGGCAGATAGTTAACGGAGTGAAAAACTAAATGGGATAGGAAAACAAAGGGTTAATGAGTGAGTAGAATGGGGAGGGGGGTCATGGAGGTGGATAAACCTCAAGGGAAAAGGGGAAAGAGGAAGCTTCTATGAACAATAGGGCATTAAATTTCATCCAATATGTTAGCAATGATTCATAGCCTCCAGCTGGAAAAGGAGTGGAGAACCTTTGGCTCCCAAGATTTTATTGAACTACAACTCCCACCATCTCTCACTGTGGCTAAGATTGGCTTAGTTAGACAGGTAATAACTGTCTGAAAAAGTAGACCAGTGTTTCTATACCTCAGCACTTTAAGATGCATGAACTTCAATTCCAGAATTACACAACAAGCATTGTTGTCTGGAGAATTCTGAGAATTAAAATTCATGTATCATATATTTGTTGAGGTTGAGAAACACTGAACTAGAAGAAAACAGGTTCTCCAGTAGAAAGTTACTACTGGAAGCCTTCTCTCAGACACATTCTCATGACCCCACCTGATTCACTGCTACAGGAACGCTGCCAAAACACCCATAGTATATATACTAGTAATGTTGAGTTTGGACTTCACCAATAGGCGCATATACTAACTATCACAGCTTCCAATAAATTATGACTGCTTTCCTGCAAGAAAGGTGAGGTGATGTTTACTAACTTTCAAATCAGGATTTCCTCAAGTCTTACCAAGACAAGCTAATGTATACCATTAGGAGTGACCCTGCTTAGCCCACTCACCAGTTGGCCTTTCTTTGGCTTTAATTGATGTTGAGGTAGCAAGGGAAGACAAGGCGCTGGCATCCATGTCATCTTCTTCTAAGTCATTTAGATTGTGGACCTCTCCAAGATCAGTGTCAAGTTGGCGGAAATCTTTGGTAAGGACACCTGGTCGAGGGTCCAAGATTCCTGCCAGGTGAGGCCGGGCCAGCTGCTGCCAGTGGTGCAGAGTCATAGAACCTAAGAGAAGGCACAGAGGTCTACTTGAGTTTGCTGGACCCAGTGCAAATCCCAGCAAAAATCATTTGTAGCATGCCTAAACAGAAATATGGGGAATTGCAAACCAACATTAGAACAAGAAATAGAAATTTCCAAACTACATGGACAACACATGAAAGGCAGGAGGGAATCTTGAAAGATTTAAGACCCAATTGGAGAACACCAGTCACTTACAGATAGTCCTACAATGTCATCTGGGGTATCTGTTTATTTCAACTCTTCAGGAATCCAATAGGAACGTTGTCTAATTGGTTGGGTTTCACCCATTTTTATTCTGTGCTCGACTAAAGCAGTTAAAACTGGTTGCATGGAAAACATACTGTATGTTTTACAATCCCATAACAACTTTTCTAAATCTTTTTTTTTTTTAATTGCAAAAGTTTTACAATTACATTTTCACCCCCTTTTCCCCCCCCCCCACTACCCCCCCCAGACTTCCCAACCTCCCCAGCCCACCCTAACCCTCCCCTCCCCCCAGACTTCCTAGTATGCTCATGTCAGATAAAAGGAAAAAACCCTCCTTTGTATATAAAACTTGAACCCCTCCCTCCCCCTTACAAATTTTCATCTTCATTACATTAACCTATTTCTATCTTGGTATAACATTTTCAGATAAATTTTCATCCTGATTACCTTAAAAATATTTCTATCATAATATAACATTTTCTAACAAATTTTCATCCTTAACCTTAAAATATTTCTATCTTAATATAACATTTTCTAGCAAATTTTTATCCTCAACCCTAAAATGTTTCTATCTTATATAACATTTTTAAATAAAGGCTATTTGATACTTCCTAGTTTGATATTTGTGCTGAACATAATTTATCCACTTCTTCCATTCCCATTCATAGGTCTCTTGAGAACAATCTTTTAGATATGCTGAAATCTTCGCCATCTCTGCAAAACTGGCCATCTTCAAAGTCCATTCCTCAATCGTAGGCAGCGCTTCATTTTTCCAGTATTTACCTATCAACAATCTTGCTGCAGTTATCATGTACAATATCAATTTTGTTTCCCCCAATGTAAAACCCTTAACTATACCCAATAAAAACAGTTGTGGAGAAAATTGAATTTTTTTCTTCAAAACATTCTGCATGACCCACCAAATTTTTACCCAAAAAGCCTTAACTTTCTTACAGGTCCACCAAACATGATAATATGTAGCGTCTAAGCAGTCACATCTCCAACATTTAGGCTGGACACTAGGGTACATACACGACAATTTTTTTGGATCTAAATGCCATCTATAAAACATTTTATAGAAATTTTCCCGCAGATTCTGCGACTGTGTAAATTTAACATTCTGAACCCAAATTTTTTCCCATGTTTCCAACATCACTGGTTCCTCAAAATTTTGTGCCCACTTAACCATACAGTCTTTAACTAGTTCAGTTTCTGAATCCCTTTCTAACAAGACATTATAAAGTCTTTTAATATGCATTGGGCCTTTCTCTTTTATATGTCTAACTAATTCTTCCTCATACATCATAATACCAGTTTTTTGGTCCTCTTTCCATCTCAATTGCAGTTGATTATATTGTAACCAAGTTAAATTAATCCCTTCAGCCAACAATGTCTGTAATGTCTTCAGCTGCCATCTGCCCGCATCTGTAAAAAGAACCTCTTTATATAAAAACCCCCCGAGTGACATTATATTTGTATTCCACAAGGTATGACCAAGATCCAGCCATAGCGGTATTTTATAATTCCAGTTGTTTCGGTGCTTCTTCCAAACTCTCAGCAAAGAATCTCTAAGTATATGGCTTTTAAATACTTTATCCACTTTGCTGTCATAAAATAAGTAAGCGTGCCATCCAAATTCCAGATCAAAACTTTCTGCATTCAATATTCCAGTCTTTTTTCCTCCAAACCAATCACTTACTAAAGTCAAAGCTGTTGCATCATAATATAATTGTAGGTTTGGAAGTTTGAGACCTCCCCTTTCTGGAATGTCTTGCATAATTTTCATTTTTACTCTTGGTTTTTTCTCGTTCCAGACAAATTTGTTGACACCAGTTTGCCATGCTTTTAGTTGTTTATCATTTTTGAGCACCGGAATCGTTTGAAACAAAAAAAGAAATCTTGGCAAAATGTTCATCTTAACTGCTGCTATTCTTCCAAGTAAAGACAGCTGCAGTTTTTTCCAAGTCTCCATATCTTTTTGCACCTCTCGCCACAACGCCTCATAGTTATTTTGAAACAATTTCATATTTGATTCTGCAACCTGAACTCCTAGATATTTTACCTTTGGTACAATCTCAAAACCTGCCCTCCTTTCTAACTCCAGTTTACGATCTTGTGTCATATTTTTAACTACCATCTTAGTTTTTCTCTGATTCAATCTGAAACCTGAAACTTTACCAAAGTCTTGTATAATGTCCTTCATCTGGATTATCGATTCCATTGGCTGTGTTAGGGTAACAACCAGATCGTCTGCAAATGCCTTTATTCTGTAATCCTCTTGCTTTATCATTATACCTTTCAATGTGTTAGAATCCCTTATTGTATTTAACAAGACTTCTAGTGTTAAAATGAACAACAATGGGGACAGTGGACATCCCTGTCTTGTTCCTTTTTCAATTTTAAACTCTGTTGTCAAACTTCCATTGATAATGATCTGTGCCTTTTGCTCTTGATAAATTGCTGAGACCGCCTGTATATATTGGTCCCCAAAGTCCATCTTTTTTAATGTCTTTAATAGAAAATTCCAATCCACTCTATCAAAGGCCTTCTCTGCATCCAGAAAGACCAGCACTGCAGGGATCTGTTTATTCTTCTCAAGATATTCCAATAAATCTATTACTTGCCTTACATTGTCCTTCATGTGCCTACCCTCAATAAATCCCGCTTGGTCATCATGAATCACCTTTTGAATTACTGGCATCAGTCTGTTGGCTAATACTTTTGCGTAAATTTTATAATCCGTATTCAAAAGAGATATTGGTCTGTAATTCTCCGGTTTTTTAGGACCTGCTTGCTCTTTTGGTATCAAAGAAATATAAGCTGTAGTCCACGATGGAGGTACTTTTCCCCCTTGTTGTATGTTGCAAAATAAGTCTCTGAGTTGTTCCACCATTTCTGCCTGTAAAGTTTTATAATACACTGCTGTCAGACCATCCGTTCCAGGAGCTTTGGCTGTTTTTAATTGTTTTATTGCTGCTATTATCTCCTCCTCTGTTATGGGATAATCCATTCTTTCCTTTTGTTGCTCAGTGATTTTTGTAACTCTTTTATTGTCCAAATATTTTTCTATAAGTCCATTCTGCACCTCCTCTCTGGCATATAGTTTAGTGTAATATTGAAGAAAAGCTTCTTTTATTAAATTCTGTTGAAAAACTTCTTTCCCCCCAATATCAACACTATCAATAGTCCGTATGCTTTGTTTCTTCCTTAATGTGTAAGCCAACCACCTGCCTGGTTTATTAGCATTGCAGAATGTATTATGCTTCGCATATTGTAAGTTTGTTGCAACTTGTTCCGCTATAAGCATTTGAAATTGGTCTTTCAGAAGTTTTATAACACTAAGTATTCTTTCATCTGTTGGATTTTTAATAAGTAACTGTTCTTTGTCCTTTATTTCTGCTTCCAATTCAAGTCTTTTCTTTTGTCGAATCCGCTTATGTTTAGAGTTCATATGTATAAGCACCCCTCTCATATAAGCTTTGCTTGCGTCCCACACAATTTCCATTGGGGTGCCTTTATTCAAGTTCATTTCAAAAAACTCTTTCAGATGCTTTTTAAGTTCTATTATATTTTTCTCATATCTAAACAAGTTTTCATTTAATCTCCAAGAGCGTCTCTCATTCTTACATGTCTCGATTTCTATCCAGACTGGGCTATGATCAGTCAAAGTTCTTGGCAGAATCTTTGTTCTTTTTGTCCTAACAAGTAAATCATCAGACAGCAAAATAAAATCAATCCTGGAAAAGGATCTATGTCTGTCAGAGAAGAAAGTATAGTCCAGTTCTTTTGGGTTATATATTCTCCAAATATTTTTTAATTCCAGGTCTTCTTTCATATCAAAAAAAGTCTGTGGTAATCTAATTCTTGATTTTGCCAAAGTCTTTTTATCTAATTTAGAGTCAATTACTCCATTCCAGTCTCCCATAATTAAAATAGATCTATAATCCCATTGAAGTATTTTAGTATGCAGCATTTTATAAAAATAGTCCTGTTGTTGATTAGGAGCATAAATTCCTATCAAAAGAATTTGACTATTAGCAGAAAGTAATTCAATTGCTACAAACCTACCATCTTGATCAGCTTCTATAAGTTTGGCTGTTAATTTTTTGTTTACATAAATAACCACACCATTCTTTTTTTGGTTAGTTGAAGATATAAAATGTGTTCCTAATTTGGAATTTTTCAAATAGTTTTGATCTTGAACTGTAATATGCGTTTCTTGTAAACAAATTATATCATTATTATGTTGTTTTAAATATGCAAATACTTTCTTCCTTTTTTGTGTTACATTCAACCCATTCACATTCCAAGATAAACATTTAATCATCATTATTCTCCTTCTGGAGCGAAGCGTAGAACCTTAGGATTTCATCTGAGATCCTCTGTCCTGCATTTCCCACAGCCCCAGCCTTGTCTTGTCTCTCCTGCTGTAACTTTTCTTTAAGTTCCTTGGCTTTTGCTCGAGTTATACGCTGATCCTTAACTTCAGCCGCCCAAGCCAGCTCCGAGATTGGGGAAGGTTCCAGCAAAGGCTCATCCAGAAAACCTCCTTCAGCACCCTTCAACTCTGCTAATTCCTGCTTAGATTGTTGTTGCCATTCTTGAGGTTGCTTCTTATCACTCTCTTTAATCTCCAAAACTGTAGATGTGCGTGGGGATGGAGTTCTTTCTTTAAAGATGTCATTATAAAATTGCTCCACCTTCTCCACAGTATTCAGACGGTGTTCCTCTCCCTTATATCTCAAAATTATGCCAGTTGGGGCGTCCCAACGAAATGGGATTTGATTACTCTGCAGTTCTTTAACAAGAAAACCATACTCTTTTCTAGATTTCAACATCTTAGGTGGGAGCTCCTTGTAGACTGTAATCTTGGATCCGCTCACTTGCACAGAAGTGAGAAAAGATTTTTGCAAAATGTCATTTCTTATTGCTCTGTCTGTAAAATATATGACCACATCTCTAGGCAGTTGTCTTTGTCTGGCCACCCACGAGTTAACTCTATAGATTTTATCTATTTTACAAAAAACCATCTCAGGTTCAACTTTTAAGATCACAGCTAGGGCTTCGGCACAGATCTGTCTCAAATCTTGTCTCTCCTCTTCTCTAATTCCTCGAAGCCTTATAGCAAATTCCATTGCACGAAATTGCATCATAACAATATCATTCTCAACTCTCTGCATCTTGTCATCAACATCAAGAAATTTATGATCATTATTTTTCATCTTAACATTAACTTCTAATTTAAATTCATCCACTTTTGTCTCAACTTTCATAATAAATCCTGCCAGACCAGACGCCACGTCCGTTATTTTTTTGGTCACCATCTTTTGGCTCTGCTGCATTTCCTGCATAATTTCCTGTTGTGACTTTTGAATTTTTTCATCTATTTTATTTATTTTATCATCCATGTCTTGAAATTTCTCATCCAAAATATTTGAGATGAATTCTTTTAATTCTCCCATATCCAAATCTTTTTTTTGGGCTTGTGACTGCGTATCCTGCTTACGTGGGGGGGATCCCCCCCCGTTTTGCCTTCCTGCTTTTTTGAAGCCATCCTGCCACGTAAGCTAGCTTTCTTAAAAAGGGAGGGTCCGCCTCTTCTGCCACCTCCACAATACCTTCTAAAAAAGTCCCCCAGAATTACTCAAGACAAAGCTATAATGCAGCAAAGACAAGTAAAAGGGAGAGATTTTCCTCTTATTTCTGTTGCAGCCGGAGCAACTCTGTAACAACTTTTTAACTTTGTAGCAAGACAAGATAGCTTCACCAATCCACACCCACTAATTCATTTGCTGAGCGCCATATTTTTTCAATCACTTTCACTCATTCCGAGACTTTCACTTCAGTAAAAAAGTTCAGCAAAGAATAATACTTGCAGTTCAAAATTTCAGGGTTCAGGTGGATTGCGGATGTTTATTTGAGTTATTTCCTCGCTCTTTAAAGGTTTCCTGAGGTCGGCTTGTTCTGCAAAAGCAGAAGACGTCCCACGCCGCCTGGAGTTTCAGCAGGTTGTAAGGGAGCCGCGCCTGCTTCCTCCCCAGAAACAGTTCCCTGGGGGGGTTGCAGGGGCTCTACCTGTGCCCTGCTGCCTCTTCTTCTTTAATCCTGAGGATTTCGAAGATTTCGAGCCGCTTCGCAGTCAGGAAGCGGCTCTACAAGCGGCGGGGGTGGCGGTGCTAAAAGAAAGCACCGTCGCCGCCGAAGACGAGGAAACCGGAAGTCCAACTTTTCTAAATCTTTTGATTGTGCCTTGGTTCAGACCCATTGTGGCATTTCCTCAGGAGGTTGGCATGGTAGATTTTCTTTTTTCTATCTTCCAGTTCAATTTCATAATTCACTGACTCAATTCTTCCCTTTACTATGTAGGGACCTTGCCTCTTAGCCTGTAATTTGCTTTCTTTACTAGGCAACAACAACAAATACTTGCTTTCCTTTAAACCTTTAAATTGTTTTGCCTTTAAACCTTTATCACAGACTCTCTTTTGTCGTTCTCTGCTTTTCTCTAAATGCTCCTGGCCAATGTGTCCTAGGCAGGGGTGAAATGCTCCCAGTTCGGACTGGATCACCTGATCCGGTAGCGATGGTGGCGGGTGGTTCGGAGAACTGGTAGCAAAAATCCCTGCACCCCCACCCCTCCCCATGCCCAGCTGAGCCGCACAATCATCAGAGGCTTTTTTTTTTTTTTACTTTTAAAAGCCTCTGATGATCGTGTGGCTCAACTGGGATCATCAGAGACTTTTCAAAGCATTTTTCTCTGCAACCTCTTGGCCGAAGAAGTGGTTAAAAAAATGCTTTGAAAAGTCTCTGACGATCCCAGCTGAGTTCCTGATCGGCAGAGAGACTTTTCAAAGCATTAGAAAAAATGCTTTGAAAAGTTTTTTTTTTTAAAGTTGGCCACGCCCACCCAATCACATTACCCATCACCACCACTCCATGCCCACAGAACCGGTAATAACAGATTTTACATTTCACCCCTGGTCCTAGGGCTTTTAACTTATTCCTCTGAGTTATAATGTATACTGTATATTAAGTTCTTAGGGTCTTCTATATTTTCACACCAGCATTTCTTAATACTGTCTAAAGCCCTCAACCCTTTTCTTTCATTAAAAGGAGGAGGTTAAAATTCCATGGATGTCAGGGGAATTTTCTTAAATGCAAACAATAGAATAGACAGCCATGTAATCCAAAATATTGGGTCTTGGCCTGCATATTTCTTAAATATAATTTTCAGGGTCTAGTTCATCCTTTCAGTAAAATAATCTGCCTGAAAATGATAAGGACTTTTTATTCTTAAATCTTCACAAAGCTACATGTGAGGATCTCGATTGGTGTGCTTATCCCACTAAAGATTTTGACCAGTTCCTTAGCTGTTTGTTTAGCTCACACATTCCTCAGTGGAACTGCTTCTGGATATCACGTTTCTTAATCACAGACAACTAGGATATATTCACTGCATTTACTAGATCATGGCAGAAAAACTACAATGTCCAGGCTATTTTAGAAAAAGGAATGGGAATTAAGTGTATTATCTCTATTGGAACTTTATTGTATTCCACTTTTGATTTCACTAATTGATAAACAGGGCAGGATCCACAGAAAAGGGCCACATCTTTACAAATCCCTGGCCAATAAAATCCAAACTTCTCTATGTGGTCCCATTTCTACGCATATGTCCAGGCTGTGGATTTTCATGGCTAGTTCCAATATAGCCTTGCGATATTCCTGAGGAAGTACTATTCGTTCAATTGTTTCCCTATATATGGATGAAAACTAATTTGAAACAGCAGCCCTGATTTTTCTCGGAATCTGGATATAATCTCTTCGTTTCTCTCCTTTTCTGCTGCTAACCAACAATGTTTTAATATAGGGTCTTTTTTTGCAAGGGTCCTTGGTGAATTTCACATTTTGGAGTCTCTATCGCTATGAATCTCTATCGCTAGCTTTGTTGGCCTTTCTTAAAGCTTTTCCTTTCTAGGATATCTCACTTTTCCTTTTAAATCAGGATGGCTAGGAACAATCCTAGATGTCTTTCCTTATTTCTGCTCCATCCTTGTCCTTGCCTTAGACTGGGCTCCTGTGATTACTCTCGGTATCTGAGCCCCCTCCTTGAATCCTTTCCTGCTCAATCCTCAGTAAGTGGAAAATCTGTTCCAAACATTAGGCTAAATGGTAAACCAGGGATTATTCCTACCATCGTTTCATGAAGTACATGTAAGTCTTACCAGGAATTTAATATAGCTTAAAATAAACAAGAAACAACCCCTCCCCCAAAGTCTGTATTTTTCTCCACATTAAAATGGGAGGAGCTGTCCTATAATGGTGGTTATTATAAAGGAGGGTCTTGATCCTAGGGAGGCCACTGTTCCTCAGATAGCCGGATGCGAGTCCCTCCTCGTGAAGTGGGGTCATGGGTTACATATGGGCCTGCTGATTACATACCTGGCTCCCTGCCACGTGGCAGCAGCCCTGCCTCAGCTCCTCAACGTAATAGCCGGGGTGGCAGTTGAGACTCCTAGGCTTCTGGTCATGGGAGATTTCAACCTGCCGTCCATCAGTGAAATGTCTGAGGTAGCTCGGAGTTCATGGCTTCCATGATGGCCATGGACCTGACCCAGTTAATTCATGACCCTACTCACACGGGGGGACACACTCTGGACTTAGTTTTTGTATCTGACCAGTGGTTGAATGGTCTAGATATAGGGGTCATAAGTCATCGAACCCTTGTCATGGTCAGACCATTCTCTCCTTAGGCTTGACTTTCTGTCCGCTACACCCCACTGCAGGGAGGCAGAACCGATTAAATGGTTCCGCCCCAGGCGCCTGATGGATCCTGATAGATTCCAGATGGAGCTTGGGTCATTTCCTGAGACTCTAGCTCACAACTCGAGTGAAGACCTGGTGGCAGCCTGGGATAGGATGGCCGCTGGTGCTTTGGATCAGGTTGTGCCTTTGCGGCCTCTGACTCGGCGTGAAGTCGCCCGGCTCCTTGGTTTTCCGAGGAGCTGAGGGAAATGAAGCGCCGGAAAAGATGCCTGGAGAGTAGTTGGAGAGCCAGTCGTTCCGAATCTGACCGAACACTGGTGAGGTCCTATATTAAGACCTACTTAGTAGCGATAGCAGCGGCAAAATATAACTATTTTTCTGCTATTATTGCATCGGCAGATAATCGCCCAGCTGCCTTGTTTAGGGTGACCCGCTCCCTCCTCCACCTGGGAGCACGGGAAGACCCCTTGCAAGGTCAAGCTGAGGATTTTGCACAATATCTGCACTATAAAATCGCTCAAATTCGGGAAGGCTTGGACTCTGACTGGGTAGGTACAGACGGGGTGATGGAGGCAGGTCTTGAGGATGTTATTTGGGATGAGTTTGACCTGTGACCCCTGAAGACATGGACAGGTTACTGGGGAAGTTGAATGCAACCACATGTTTATTGAACCTGTGTCCCTCCTAGTTGCTACTGGCTTCCCGAGAGGTTACACGAGGCTGGCTCCAGAGGATTATAAACGCTTCTCTGAGTGAGGGTTTCTTGCCTTCCGCCTTGAAAGAGGCGGTGGTGAGGCCCCTCCTCAAGAAGCCCTCTCTGGACCCCGCTGTTCTAGCAAACTACCATCCTGTCTCCAACCTTCACTTTGTGGCAAAGGTTGTTGAGAGTGTGGTGGCACAGCAACTCCGCAGTACCTGGATGAAACTTGTCTACCTAGATCCGTTCCAGTCCGGCTTCAGGCCTGGTTACAGCACTGAAACAGCATTGGTCGCATTGGTTGATGATCTCTGGAGAGCTCAAGATAGGGGCTGCTCCTCTATCCTGGTTCTATTAGATCTCTCAGCGGCTTTTGACACCATCGACCATGGTATCTTGCTGTGCCGACTGGAGGGGCTGGCAGTGGGAGGCACTGTTCTACGGTGGTTCTCCTCCTATCTCTCCGACCGGTCACAGTCTGTGTTGGCAGGAGGGCAGAGGTCGACTTCAAGACACCTTATTTGTGGGGTGCTGCAGGGGTCGGTCCTTTCACCTCTTCTGTTCAACATTTATGTGAAGCCACTGGGTGAGCTCATACATGGTTTTGGGGTGCAGTGCCATTTTTACGCTGATGATACTCAGCTGTCCATCTCCACCCCAGACCACCCCAATGATGCCCTTGCAGTGATGTCCCGGTGCCTCGAAGCCATGCGGATTTGGATGGGGAGAAGCAGGCTCCGACTCAACCCTTCCAAGACCGAATGGCTGTGGCTGCCGGCATCCCGATATAACCAGCTGATACCATCATTGACTATTGGGGGCGAGTCAGTGGCCCCCACAGAGAGGGCTCACAACTTGGGTGTCCTCCTGGACATGCGACTGTCTTTAGAAGAGCATATGATGGCCGTGGCCAGGGGAGCTTTCTATCAGGTTCGCCTGATTCGCCAGTTGCGACCCTTTCTGGATCGGGACTCCTTATGCACAGTCACTCATGCCCTCGTCACTTCCCAACTGGACTACTGTAATGCTCTCCTTGAGGTGCACACGGAGGTTCCAACTGGTCCAGAATGCGGCCGCGTGGGTGATATTGGGAGCGACATGGCACTCACATATAACACCTCTCCTACGCGAGCTGCACTGGCTCCCGGTGGTCTTCTGGGTGCGCTTCAAGGTGTTGGTTCTTACCTTTAAAGTGCTCCATGGCTTAGGACCTGGGTACCTACGAGACCACCTTCTGCAACCGATAACCTCCCACCAACCAGTACATTCCCACAGAGTGGGCCTTCTCAGGGTGCCGTCACTAAAGCAATGTCGACTGGTGGTTCCCAGGGGGAGAGCCTTCTCTGTGGGGGCACCTACCCTTTGGAACAGGATACCCCCAGGGATACAAATGATCCCAGATCTCCGTACTTTCCGTCGGGCACTTAAGACCTTTCTGTTTCACCAAGCAGGGCTGGCAAAAATTTTTCTAATTGTCTAAATTTTATGCTGAAGATCTTAACTGATGAGCCAAATTGGTTTAATTATTTTAAATTGTTTTTATTTCACATTTTTATATGTATGTTATTTTAACTGTTCACCGTCCTGAGTCCTTCGGGAGAAGGGCAGTATAAAAATTAATTAATTAATTAATTAATTAATTAATTAAATAAATAAATAAATAAATATTTTCACACAACCCTCCCCGCATCTAGATCTTGGAACTGCCAGGAATTCACCCTTCCAGTTCAGGTTTGCCCATAGAAATTCCTTTCCCTTTTGGAATTTCAATAAAATTACTTTTGGAAGTGTAGCACAGATACTCCTTGACTTATAACCATAAGTGAGCCCAACATTTCTTAAGTGAGTTTTGCCCCTCTTTACGACTTTCCTTGCCATAGTTGTTAAGTGAATCACAGCAGTCATTAAGTTAGTAACATGCTTGTTAAGTGAATCTGGCTTCCCCATTGACTTTGCTTGTCAGAAGGTCGCAAAAGAGGATCACATGACCCCAGGACACTGCAAACGTCATAAATATGAGTTTATGAGCCAGGTATCCAAATTTTGATTACGTGACCATGGGGATGTTGCAACAGTCATAAAGGGTGAAAATGGTCATAAATCATTTTTTTCAGTGCAGTTGTAACTTCAAACGGTCCCTAAATGAACGGTTGTAAGTCGAGGACTACCTGTACTATTCAGAAATGGCACTCTGAAAATAATGAGCTTGGAAAGCCAAAGGACACGCATTAAATGAATAACTCAAAGTAAGCTGAAGAGGCCTGGGCTCCCCCTTTGCACTAACCTTCCATAGGCTTAACAATTTGAAGTTTATCAGGGAAGCAACAGTAGGAGCTCAAGGAGGTGCCAGAACTGCCTGAATAGTTGGTGCCTATGGATGCGATGCTTCCATTGGGGGTCAGACACCCACTGAAATCCTCCGCCTCTCGAGCCAGACGCTTCAGTTTGCATTCACGTTCCATCTCAAAAAATGAATACTCAGTGCTGTGGTTCTTCTGGCGAGCAGACAAACTCTGGATAGCAGCTTCCAAGACATGGCGGCCAGGTGTACCTGATGTAGCATCCACACCGCGGCTAAAATAAAGAGAGTTGTGAAGGGGATCTGATTCTGAAAGCACCACCATTAGGCTGTTGCCAGAGGGGGAAATCCTGATTCTCCAGATGTTGCTGAATGATAGCTCCTCAAAGCTCCAATGTGCATAGTGACATTGGGGGATTCCAGAAACTGTCATTCAACATCTTTTGGAGAAGCTCAGACTGACCATGATCCATCAATAAGTCAACAAAAAGATAAACATCTGTCCCAGAAACAGATCCCTGACTCAAAAAAATGTACTATTGAAACTGGATGGGAGACACAAATATGGTGATAAGAGATTAGAAAAAAACCAACATCTTGTCTTGATTTCAGTAAGAGCAAGGACTGGACTTTTGGCAACTGCACTTTTATAAGATTTGAACCAAGACATTTTTCACTAGAAGTAGAAGGTACCATGAATGGATAGTAAGTTCCCTGGGATTGACAGGACATATTTTTGGATACATCTGCAATTTGATGGGTTGTGCCCAACAATGCAAGGTGTCAAGAGGACACCGTTTTGGTTTGCAAATCAAAGTTCAAAAAAGCAGTGCCAAAGGAGTCTAACTGAAAGCTTTTGCCAGGAAGCATAGCAATTAGAGAAATAGGGTAGTAAGAGCTGCTCTCCTTGTTTTGTTAGAGAAATCCAAGGTAATGTGAGGAAGGAATGAGATTTGTCTTTCTTTAGCTACCCATTTCTTATGGCTTTTTCATCTCAAAGCCCATGCCCCGAATTGCTTCCTAGACATAGAAACATAGTTATTTGACAGCTTATTCTTCATCAAAGGCCCAGCAGAGCAAAATATTGATGAATCTTTTGATGTCTCTTAAGGCAGTCCTCAAATCTTTCTCATTTTTTTCTTTCAATGGGACTACCTCCAACTATGGATGGTCTGGAAAGTTTGGGATCCATCAAGGTAAACAGCCTTCCTTGAAATATATGGTCCTCATAAATTATTTGAATAGGTTCATGTCCCACCAATAACTATGGGCAAGGAATGAAGATAGAATACGCTGTTAAACTCCTGGGAAATAGCCATAATCCAAGGCTGGTGAGCCAGAAATTATATAGGTTTGGCCTTTTAATATCTAATCCAAGCTTCCTAAGAACATGGTCTGGATATTTGAGGTTGACAATTTCCAGAACTCTAGTCCTAACTTATCTGAAGATTGCCAGATGGGAAACTGGACTAACTCAACCATGAGATATCTCCTACAGGATTTGCAAGGCTGTATTCCCACAGAGGAGTCCAGATCCTAGTAATACTCACTGGGTATCATTGAGAACTTCAGGAGCAAGGTGACTCTTTTCTTCTGGCATAATGGGGCTACCTGAACCATAGTGGTTGTTACGTGGAGTGCTAAAGTGACTGCAGGCCACTGAAGCTGCTTTTGGGGAACGTGGAGGAAGACTCAAAGGGGTTGCCCTTCCCGATTTAGCTTTTGTTGCTCGTTTCACAGCCTTCACTGTCTCAAACACACGCCGGAAGCTTCTGAAAATAAACAGACAGATGGAAATATTGTGATCAGTGATAGAAATCAAAGGGAAGGTTGGTCACTCTCTTTGTCAAAAGACTCAAAAGTCACATCCTTGAAATACTTGTAGGTGCCAATTTTTTCCCAGTGTTGTTTTTAATAAAAACATAGCCTTTACTGTCCATAATGCCAAGAAGCATTCTAAGCTCCACTTATCTGCAGTCTAAATCAGTTCAACTCCAGAAGTTTGGTGCCTCCTCCAGCACCTCCTTCAGAATATCACCTCCTGGTTGTGAGCATCCCTTACTTCTTCCTTCATCACCATGGTATCCCTAGAGCTATAAACTGGTTTTGTTTTGTTTTTTAATTCAGGCGTCTTGCCAATCTGTGAATTCTACTGTACTCTCCACTCACTTGTACTCAGATGACCCAGAGCTGTCCATCCCTTTTCTCATTGTGCTCTTGATCTCTGCAGCCAGGGAATCCTGTAACAAAAAGTAACCATGGGCAGACTATTCTTCTGGCAGCAAAAAGTAATAGTACTTAGGAAGTTCCTAAAGATATTTCTCCTTTTCTGTTCCTACTGGACTAGAACTTCCCAAGTGAGAACACAAGAACTGAACAGTGTTCTCCTAAACTCTAACCAGAAAGACACATTAGCACCAGCTATAATATGTATGTTTATTTAAATTTAGCATGTATTAATCCAGTTCTGCAAACTGAGGTTTGTGACATAGTATTCTGTCTCCAGTCAAGAAATATGTATTCATTAAACCATTATTGAAGAAATCATGACTCAGCGTGATATGGAAACTAAGTGACTGACTGTTCTCTTAGCCATTACTCAGAGATACTATTTCTCTAACACCTGCATCCAAAGTCCATTGCAAAACAGTTCTGGCAATTGAGTCTTGGACAAATTAAAACGATCACACTCTTGGATGTGCTTTCTCTCCTCCCCAGTGGTGGGATTCAGCCAGTTCGCACCACTTCGGGAGAACCGGTTGTTAACTTTCTGAACAGTTTGGTGAACTGGTTGTTAGAAGAAATCATTAGGGCAGAGAACCGGTTGTTAAATTATTTGAATCCCACCACTGCCCCTCCCCCCATGTTCCCCGCTCTGTAAAGTCTAGAGGTTATTCTTCCCTAAAAATAGAGCAGAGCAGAAGAGAACAGAAGGAAGGTACCTTGGAGGTCATCTAGTCCAACCCCCTGCTCAAGCAGGGACTCTATACCATTTCAGACAAATGGCTGTCCAGTCTCTTCTTGAAAGCCTCCATGTTGGGACACCCGCAACTTCTGAAGGCAAGCCATTCCATTGGTTATTGTTCTTACCATTAGGAGATTTCTCCTTAATTCTAGGTTGCTTCTCTTCTTGATTAGTTTCCATCCATTGTTTCTTGTTTGCCTTCAGGTGTTTTGGAAAATAGTTTGACCACTTCATCTTTATGGCAGCCCATCAAATATTGGAACACTGCTATCATGTCTCCCCTAATCCTTTTCTTTTTCATTAGACTAGACATACCCAATTCCTGTAACTGTTCTTCATATGTTTTAGCCTCCAGCCCCCTAATCATCTTTGTTGCTCTTCTCTGCACTCTTTCTAGAGTCTCAACTTTTTTTTACATACTATGTGACCAAAACTGGACGCAGTATTCCAAGTGTGGTTGTACTAAGGCTTTGTAAAGCGGTGCTAATACTTCACGTGATCTTGATTTTATGAGTCTATTAATGCTTCAGGCCTGGGTACAGCACGGAAACGGCATTGGTCGTGTTGGTTGATGATCTTTGGAGGGCTCGGGACAGGGGTTGTTCCTCTGTCCTGGTCCTATTAGATCTCTCAGTGGCTTTTGATACCATCAATCATGGTATCATGCTGCACCAGTTGGAAGAGTTGGGGGTGGGGGGCACCGTGCTGCGGTGGTTCTTCTCCTTTCTCTCTGACCGGTCGCAGTCTGTGTTGGCAGGGGGGCAGAGGTCGACTTCAAGACACCTTATTTGTGGGGTGCCACAGGGGTCGGTCCTCTCGCCCCTTCTGTTCAACATTTATGTGAAGCCACTGGGCGAGATCATCTGTGGTTTCGGGGTGAAATACCATCATACGCTGATGATACTCAGCTGTACATCTCCACCCCGGACCACCCCAATGATGCCCTTGAAGTGATGTCCCGGTGCCTGGAGACCATGCGGATCTGGATGGGGAGAAACAGGCTCAGGCTCAACCCATCCAAGATTGAGTGGCTGTGGTTTCCGGCGTCCCGATATAGTCAGTTGGTGCCATCACTGACTATTGAGGGCAAGTCATTGGCCCCCACGGAGAGGGCTCGCAACTTGGGCATCCTCCTGGATTCACGGCTGTCTTTAGAAGAGCACTTGACAGCAGTGGTCGGGAGGACTTTCTATCAGGTTTGCCTGATAAGCCAGTTGCATCCCTTTCTGGATCGGGACTCCTTATGCATGGTCACTCCTGCCCTCGTCACTTCCCGCCTGGACTATTGTAATGCTCTCTACATGAGGCTCCCCTTGAGGAGCACCCGGAGGCTCCAGCTGGTTCAGAGTGCGGCCGCGCGGGTGGTTATGAGAGCAACATGGCGTTCCCATGTGACACCTCTGCTGCGAAAGCTGCACTGGCTCCGGTGGTCTTCCAGGTGCGCTTCAAGGTTTTGGTTACCACCTTTAGAGCGCTCCATGCTTAGGACCAGGGTACTTACCGGACCACCTTCTGCCACCAGTAGCCTCTCACCGGCCAGTATGCGCACATAGAGAGGGGCTCCTCAGGGTGCCGTCGGCCAAACAGTGTCGACTGGCGGCCCCCAGGGGGAGAGCCTTCTCTGTGGGGGCACCTGCTATCTGGAATGAACTCCCCCCGGAGATACCGAGGATCCCGGATTTACGCACCTTCCGCCGTGCCCTCAAGACCTATTTATTTCAACAGGCTGGCCTGGCCTAACTTCCCTTTTAATTGTAACTTTTAAAATTGGCTTTAAAACATTAGGGGTGTTGTAAATTGTTTTGGGCCAAATTATTTAATGGGTTTTTATATTGTCTTTTAAATTTTGTAGTTTGTGTGTTTTATCTTTCTGGCTGTTCACCGCCCTGAGTCCTTCGGGAGTAGGGCGGTATATAAATCTAATAAAATGAAATGAAATGAAAATGAAATGAAATGCAGCCTAGGATTTCATTTGCTTTTTTGGCTGCTGCTGCACACTGTTGGCTTATATTTAAGTGATTATCCATTTGGACTCCAAGATCCCTCTCACAATTATTGGTATTAAGCCAAATTTCATCTAATTTGTATCTGTGCAGTTGTTTTTTCTTGCCTAAGTGGAAAACCTTACTTTTATCTATATTGAGTTTCATTTTGTTAGGTAAGGACCAGTGTTCAAGTCTGTTGAGATTCTTTTTGATATTGAGTTTATCTTCTGGGGAGTTGGCTATTTCTACCAGCTTAGTGTCATCTGCATATTTGATGAGTTCCCCTTCTATTCCCTCATCTACATCGTTTATGAAGAATACCTGGCCTAAAACAGAACATTCGGATACCCCTCTACTTATTTCCCTCCAAGTGGATGTAGTTCCATTGAGGCTACATGTTGAGTACGGTTTGTCAGACAGTTACAAATCTGGTGGTGATGCTATCTATCCCACAATTTTCTAGTTTACCGAGGTACTCTATTTTGTCAAATGCCTTATTGAAATCTAAGTGTACTATGTCCACAGCATTTTGCTGATCCACTAAAATAGTCACTTTTTTCAAAGAATGAAATAAAATTTCTTTTTGGCATGATCTGTTTTTGATGAACCCATGTTGACTATTGGTTAATGCTTCTAGATGTTTGCAAATTTGTTGCTTGGTTATCTTTTCCAAGATCTTCTCAGGTATTGGTGTCAGGCTGATTGGTCTGTAATTTCCTGGATCTGTTTTTTCCCTTTTGAAGATGGGAACCACATGATCTCTTTTCCAATCCTCAGATAGTTCCGTGATGCTCCAAGAACTTTGAAAGATGTGGTTCAATGGTTCAGAGATCACATCTGCCAGTTCCTTCAGAACTCTGGAATGTAATCTGTCAGGACCTGGAATCCATCTAGAGCTGACAGGTGTTATCTTACCTTATGTTTGCTTATTTTCTTACTTTAATTTGCATTCCTAGCCTGTCTTTTGCAGTTCTGCTTTTGGTAAATTGGGTTGTATTTTCTGAAGACAGATGCAAAGAATAAATTAAGCAGTTCTGTTTTCTCTCTACTGCCTGTTACTTCCTTGCCATCTTCTCCCATTGATGAACTGATTGCTTCTGTGACTTGTTCCTTGTTTTGTACGTGTTGAAAGAAACCCTTTTTATTATTTTTGACATTTGTTGCAAGTCTTATCTCATTCTGAGCCTTAGCTTTCCTATCTTCATCTGGACCTGCAGGTCCAGGCTATTTGTTGATAATCTGTCTTAGTTATGTGACCTTCTTTCCATTTTTTTGTACTTATCCTTTTCTTTTTCTTCTTTCAGTTAGTCAGAAAGTTCTTTATGCAACCGCAATGATTTTTTTCTAGGATTTCTTGTTTTTCTTTTCCAATGGTATTGAGCTAGACTGGGCTTTTATGATCATATTTTTCAAAGTTTCCTAAGCTTCTTGAGTTGATTTCCCCTTTAACATTTTCATCCATGGAATCCTTCCCAAGCTCTGAGTTTGTTTCAGGTTCTTTAAAGTCTAACACTCTGATTTGATTATGTTCTGTTGCTTGTGTCTGTTTTATTTTGAACTCTAATATGGCATGGTCACTCTCTCCAAAATTTCCTTCAACTTCTATTCCCTCTATCACTTCTTCACTGGTAGAAAAAATAAGGTCCTGTGTGACTGTCCCTCTAGTTGCCTCCTCTACTTTTGAATAACAAAGTTAGCTTGGTTGGCCAGGAACCTGTTCAATTTCCCATTTATTGCTGAGTTTGTCTCCCAGTTAATGTCTGCGTAATTAAAATCCCTCATTACTCCTTTGATGTATTTCCTACATACATTTGTTAGCAAAACGTTCCATCTATTTTTTCTGCTTGGTTGGGTGGCCTATAGTATTTGCTTATGATAATGTCATTCTTTTTTCCTTTTATGTTGACCCATAAGCATTCTAGCAGGTTTTCATCCTTGGTTTGTACATCTCTGTGGAGAGGTGGTGATTTATAACATACAATGCAATTCCACCTCCTTTTTTGTTAGGTTTGTTTCTTTTGAATAGTTTATATCCTTCTATCAGTACATTCCTGTCCTGAGTTTCATCCTACCAAGTTTATATGTTGATATTATACTGAGCATTTTTATTTTGTTTTGATGGTTTGACTTCTGGCAGCTGCCAAGACAAGTCCCTGCATTTTTCTTGGCAAAATTTCAGAAGTGGCTCGCCATTGCCTCCATCTTAGAGTTGAGAGAGAGTGGTGGACTGGCTCAAGCTGGTTTCATGCCTAAGGCAGAACTAGAAATCACAGTATCTCAGTTTCTAGCCTGCTGTCTGACACTCTACACCAACCTGGCTCTAGATTACATATGTATCTTATTTATAAATGTGTGTATATGCATGTGTTATTGTATCCTCCTACTATATATGTATTATATATTCTACATTTATACACACACGGGTATATATATATATGCTCTTATCCTCTATATATGCGTTATCTATCCTTACCAAAGGTAAGAAGGTGGGGGAACTGTGATGGATGGTGCTGTTGGGCAAACTGCGGTTGCGAAGGTTTTTAATGTCTTCCTGAGCCTCATGCAACATTGCTTCACATTCTGTGTATTTCTCCTGTGTGTCCTGGAGCTGAAATGATACCACAGAATAGAACAAAAAGTCAGGAATATCATATTTAACGGGGCCAAGCCAAGTGAGCAAAGGGAGACACTAACTAAAAAGAAGGGGTTCCCACACGAAGCTATTTTAAACCATTTTGTGAGCCAAAGTCATGTAGCAGTGGAGCACTGCTTGCCTGCTGAGATTGATGTAATGCGGGTAATTGAAGCTGAGTCATCATTTCCAGATGTCACCTGATTAATCAATGATTTCTTGACGTTTTAGCTATGGGAGGGGGTCTAAACTGGAGTCAGCATCAATGATGTTTTTTTCTTCTTTTTGCTCCGCAATGGCTGAAATCAGGTGATTACAAAAATGAGATATCTACCAAGGCATCTTAGCATATCGTATACATGATTACTACAAGAATAATTTCTTTTGTGCCTGTATACTTCTATGGCATTTGGATGTACGTTTCTTCTTTCAGAAGTTTCTGCCAATTTGAGCAAGATAGATATAACTTCTAGGATGGGCAGAAGTGGGAAAAATGATGAAATTAAGTATTAATATAATTTTAAATCATACTTCTGTTCTGCCCCAACTACCTGCTTTGTCCTGGCACTGCTTATTTTTTTTAAAATGTGGCCCCCCAAAATCACCCAATGCTCAACTCTACTGTGACTCTCCACCGTCCCCCCCACTCTCTCTCACACACACATCCATCAAAGGCTTTGCACAGAAAACTATAACATGTTGCCATAAAGCCATTTGGGTTCATTTGTGGAAAGCTCAGAGCTCCTTGCCATCCTTTCCATGCAGCCACCTCTCTCCCCACTTTGCTGCTCAAGGGACCCACCTCTCTGCGAAGCTGTGATTGGATTTCTTTGCTTGCAGCAAGTTGCTGTTGCAATTGCTCAACTTCAGAAGAATACTGGAGAAGAAAGGGAAGAGAGAAAAATACCAGTCACCAGGTTTACACTGCTAAGGATATGTATTTTTTTTTCAGATGAGTAATTTGGGTGCTATAATAAATTATTTAAGACAACCCCCCTGCAAAAACACTCCACCACTACACGTGTACACAATAGAGTTTACAATATAAATACTTCAAAATGCATGATTATTCCCATAAACTGACATAAGCTGTTTCAACCCTTTGCCTCAGGACAGCCACAGTATATTTGCTTGCCAAAATAACCAGACACAGAGAGTTTCTTCCTTCATGCCATCACTCTGCTCCCACACCTAATCTTCACAGAACAGTCTTGTGTCTAAGTATATTTATCTTTAAAGTACGACTGATTTACTATTATCCTCCTCATCTTTTCTACTACCTTCTCCTATTAGTATTTTAAGATTATATTATTTTGTTGTTTGTATGTATACTGAGGCCTTATGCAGTGGTGAAAAATTCCTTGTGTGTCCAATCACTCTTGTCCAATAAAGTATCCTATTCCTATTCCTAATTCTATTCCATTCAATTTGTCTATGGAGATTCTCAGTCATTCAGGACATGATTGTCCCAAAAGTGCTTTTTCAAGAGGCAATTGGGCTTTCTGGTTTTTCTTTGAAGACGTTTCACTTCTCATCCAAGAAGCTTCTAGAGCTGAAGAAGCTTCTTGGATGAGAAGCGAAACATCTTCAAAGAAAAACGAGAAAGCCATTGTATTCTAATCACAAGAGGGCCAAGCAGAATACATGCCTCCCTAAGAACAATGGGTCTCCAATTTTATAAACAATCCTATTAGCCCAAAGCCACTAAGAAATTAGTCTAGTTGAAAATTGTACATCAGATATTATAAAAACAACTCAAGCTGGAAGAAATGTTTTATTTGTCTGGGGACAGATGGATGATGCTCCAGATGTTTTTTGACTACATGTTCTACAGGCTTTTGCCATTAGCCAAACTGGTTGGGCTGATGGCAACTGAACCACAACATCTGGTATCAGCTGGCCTACCAATGCTACAGAAATTCATCAGGGTAAATTCATTGGAGTAATCAAAATAACACTATTTTACTAGCTCAGTTACTATCTGAATGTGCTGAACAGCTTTATTATAGAAGAAGAAACACCAGCACTAGGATTGCAGAAGGAAATGTGTGAATCTGAAGCTTACCTTGTGCAGACACTCACACAGGGGCTTTTGCCTTCTGGCTATAGATTTTTGAAGTAGAAAAAATGGTAAAAAGAACACTCCTCTTTCTTTCTAAGGAATTTACAGACTTCTCAGGGCAAACTTGCTTCCTCGTCTATCTTGAGCCTCAATGTTTTCTCTGTGCTGATGCTACTAGATCATTAGCATGAATGTAGGCTTAAGGACTATACAGAGTAACATATACTATTAAATGTTCTACTACTACGCAGAAAATCTGATCAGTCTCTTCCTGAATTATTATTATTATTAATTAAATGTATACCTCGCTCTGACTGAACTGTTACTGACAAACTCAGTAAGAGCGGAGTCGTCTAATGCAAGGGTGAAATCTAAAAATTTTTGCTACTGGTTCTGTGGGCGTGGCTTAATTAGTGGGCGGGGCTTGGTGGTAAGGTGACTGGGTGGGCGTGGCCAAGTCAATGTCACTTCTTTGCCCTTTTTTAACCTACAAAACACAACACAACACAACTGGGTCACCCACAATGTAAAAGCAGCTGTGCTAGACCCAAAATGGCCCCGCAACAAGCAGGAACCTCACACAGCCACAAAAAGCCCCCAAAAACAACTTTCACACTTTACACACACAAAACAACACAACTGGGTCACCCACAATGTAAAAGCAGCTGTGCTAGACCCAAAATGGCCCCGCAACAAGCAGGAACCTCACACAGCCACAAAAAGCCCAAAAAAACCAACTTTCACACTTTACACACACAAAATTCCACATACAGCTTTGTGAGATTTTGTGTGTCTGTGTAGTTAGAGTAAAACACTACAGAAACACACTAAATCTCAGAAAGCTGCACAAATATTATTTTATTTTAATTTATTTTTATTTTTATATAAAAGTAGCTAAATTTAAAACTTCCTAAACTTTAAATGCCTAGGTCTAAAAAAAGAACAACTAAAAAAACCCCCACAATTAACTATTTTTTTTAAAGCTCCCAAAGGGGGAAAAAACTTACCCAATAGAACAGGGGTCTCCAACCTTGGCAACTTTAAGACTTGTGGACTTCAACTCCCAGAATTCCTCAGCCAGCTTTGCTGGGAGTTGAAGTCCACAAGTCTTAAAGCTCCAGATAAAGCTGCTCATTGATGAGCTTGATTGCGGGCAGGGAGATTCAGTTGCTTGCTGATGCAATGGATTGCAGGTATTACAGCGTTGCGACCAGCAGCTAAGGTAAGCAACTGGAGGCTGGGGGGGAGTGGGGGAAGAAAAAAGAAACTTTTTTTCTTTTACATGGCTCTGGCGATCCAAGCTGAGTTGCCTGATTAGCAGGCAGCTCAGCTGGGATCGTCAGAGCCATTTAAAAGGAAAAAAGGGTCTGATGATCGCGCGGTTCAGCTGTGCATGGGGGGGCGGGGGCAGGGATTTTTGCTACCGGTTCTCCGAACTGCCCGCCGCCATCACTACCTACTCGCCCGAGCCAGTCCGAACAGGAGCATTTCACCCCTGGTCTAATGACTCTGGCATATACCCTGGGTCTGCTAGAGTGTGGCAGGACTTAGATGGAAAGCCTTTTCTGAATGGCACCTGATTTTTGGAATGTCATCTCCTGGAGACTGGATTGATCCCATTCGTACCAGCTGTCATAAGGCCTTTAAGACATGGCTATGTCACTGGGCTTAGGATCCGGATGTACAGTAGAGCCTGTGCAATAACTATGTGGAATGTTGCTGACTGTTTTTATACCTTCACTACTGTTATACAGGTAGTCCTCAGCTTACAACCACAACTGAGCCTGGAATTTATGTTGCTGAGAAATTTGTTGAGAAGCTTTGCCCCATTTTAAGACTTTTCTTGCTATATTGGTTAAGTGAATCACTGAAGTTATTAAATCAGTAACTCAGTGATTTTAATTAGGCTTAATAAATTAAGTAATTAAATTAGTTTAATAACTAATTTAATTAATTATTAAATTAGTAACATGGTTGTTAAGTGAATAAGGTTTCCCCATTGACTTTGCTTGTCAGAGAGTTGCAATGACCCCGGGACACTGCAACCGTCATAAATATGAGACAGTTGCTAAGTGCCTGAATTTCTATCACATGACTATAGGGATGCTGCAACAGTCATAAGTGAGAAAAATGGTCATTAGTCACTTTTTTCAGAGCCATTGTAACTTCAAATGGTTAATAAGTGAACTGCTGTAAGTCGAGGACCACTTATATAGGGTTAATATGGTTTTATATGTTTTTAAAACTGCATTATTTTTTTATCTTTATTTATAATAGCAATAGCATTTATATACTGCTACATAGTGCTTTTACAGTCCTCTCTAAGTGGTTTACAGAGTCAGTATATTACTCTCAACAATATGGGTTCTCATTTTACTGACCTTGGAAGGATGGAAGACTGAGTCAACCTTGAGCCTGGTACAATTTGAACTGCTGACAGTCGGCAAAAGTAGCCTGCAGTATTGCATTCTAACTAACATGGCTCTTAATAATTATTATAAACTCTTCAGAGTCTTGTATGCGAGATGGAAGGTTATAAAAATCAAATCAATCAATCAAATAAAGAAATAAAGAACAAAAGCTAGCCAAATTTGTTCAGATCCTCTGCTTACCGCACGGCACTTCTGCTGTTGCTCTACAATCTGTGCTAGAAGCTGGCTAATCTCCTCCTGTTGCCGGATTGAATCCTCTGTCTTGAGAGCCAGCTCCTCAGAAATCAGGATAATTTGCTGGCTGCTATCAGCTAAAGAAGAGCAGATAACACTATTATTATTTGGAATATAGAACAGCTTCTGAAATACTCAACAAAAATCTGCATTGCATAGCAATGGGTGACATTTATTTTCTTCTGCCCTACTTTTTATGCCCTATCTCCATCACCTTTCAAGCATCCAGACTACTGTAAGAGTACACAGATTGAGCTGTCAGGGGCTGGCTCTACGGACCCATTTCCTGGCCGAATCCGGAGGCCCCCCTGAATTGGGGCTGCAGACTGGGGATAAAAATGACTAAAGACCAGGGAGTGGGAGAGGCTGGAAGATGGCTGAGGGCTGGCCGTGGGCTGCCTCGGGCCATCCCCTCCCCCCCTTTTTTGGCTTGTGTAGGCCTCATTATAGTCATTACCCCAGCTGCCTTTTGCCTCGTAAGCCACTTTTTCCATCTTTCTGGGTGTCATCGAACTCTGCCCCTGGTCTTACTATCTACTTTTGCCTTCTGGACTGGCTTGTTCCATCCGCCCCGGACTATATGACAAACGGACAGC
This sequence comes from Arizona elegans, assembly GCA_022577455.1. Taxonomy (NCBI): domain Eukaryota; kingdom Metazoa; phylum Chordata; class Lepidosauria; order Squamata; family Colubridae; genus Arizona; species Arizona elegans. Next base: position 110,091,324 of record JAKOOJ010000004.1, on the reverse strand, counting down.
TTGAAGTGCGTTCCCAGGGAGTCTGGGTTACTACTACCATCCCTATTAGAGGGGACAGCTTTTGAACTTCTCCATAGCACATTCCATCTGGCCTGACATCGTGAGAGGATGTCTGGGAGGAACATCCCCTAGATTTATCGGAATGGCATGGGACTCCTCCCACTGTCGTGAGAGGACAGTGGAGTCCAGTTACCCACGTTTTTGTTGCTGCCTTTTGTCCTCAGGACCTTTAGACTTTATGGAACCCTGGCCAGACGCCATCTTCACCCTTTCCCATTCTGTGGATGTATTCAACCATTGAGCTTCTTGCGCTGCAAGACTCCCCCCTCTCGCAGGTCTGGCCCTCCACATTATCGAGGGCCTACCTCAATGACGGGCTTTGGAACCCAGAGAGGTGGCATGCCGCGAAGAGGGGGTTGAGGGTTTTTTTAAGTAAATTGGGTAAATTTTTAAGGGGTCCGAGGGGAGGGGAGGGAAAAATTGGTACTAGAGTTGTGGGTTTGGGGGAAGACCCACCAAGGGGAGGGTCAGGCCTGGCCACTATGCGTGGCGGAGGGGATGGGGGATCCGGAGGTGATGAGGGGGGGGGTCAAACTTGTCCAGATTATGTTTCTATTATCAGTACTGTGAGTGGGAGGGGTAGATATGGCGGGAGCAGGGGGCCATATCATGTTAAGGGAGCGCGCACCCGCTGTCTCCAAGCGGTAGCGTGCTCCAAGGCTCCACTCGTTCTCCAGGTTGTACAGACCCTCAGGGCCCGGGCCTTCGACTGATGTTGTGCAACGCCAGGTCCATAATAAATAAAGCCCCCCTCATTTGTGATCTGGTTCAGGAGGGGGGAGCGGACCTGGTGGGTATTACGGAGACCTGGCTGGGCCCGGAGGGAGGTGTCCCTCTGGTAGAAATGTGCCCACCAGGCTTCCTGGCATTCCATCAGCTGAGGTCACAGGGGAGGGGTGGGGGAGTAGCGGTTATTATTAGAGAAGGCCTTAGGCCGAGGGAGGCCACTGTTCCTCAGACGGCCGGTTGTGAGACCCTCCTTGTGAAGTGGGGTCATGGGGTTCAGAGGGGTTTGCTGATCACGTACCTGGCTCCCTGCCACGTGGCAGCAGCCCTGCCTGAGCTACACAACGTTATCGCCGCGGTGGCGGTTGATACCCCCAGACTTATGGTCATGGGGGATTTCAACCTGCCGTCCGTGGGTGAGATGTCTGAGGTGGCTCGGGAGTTCCATGACGGCTATGGATCTGACCCAAATAATTCATGGCCCTACGCACATGGGGGGAAACACACTGGACCTGATTTTCGTCTCTGGACAGTGGCTGAGTGATCTCGAGATAGGGAACATAGTCATCGAGCCCTTGTCATGGTCGGATCACTCTCTCCTTCGCCTTGACCTTCGAACCGCTGCACCCCGCCGCAAGGAGGAGGAACCGATGAGATGGTACCGCCCCAGGCGCCTGATGGAACCTGATAGGTTCCAGATGGAGTTTGGGCCAATTCCTGAGGTTCTGGCTCACGCCTCGACTGGAGACCTAGTGGCCGCCTGGGATAGGGCGGCCACTGGAGCTCTGGATCGAGTCGTGCCTTTGCAGCCTCTGACCCAGCGCCGATCTCACCTGGCTCCTTGGTTTACTGAGGAGCTGAGGGAGATGAAGCGCCGGAAAAGACGCCTAGAGAGTAGTTGGAGGGCCAGTCGTACTGAATCTGACCGGACACTGGTAAGATCTCATATTAAGAATTACCTAGTGGCAATAAAAGCAGCAAAATGCACTTATCTTGCTGCTCTTATTGCGTCATCAGATAACCGCCCGGCCGCCCTGTTTAGGGTGACCCGCTCCCTGCTCTACCAGGAAGCGAGGGAAGACCCCTTGGAGGGAAGAGCCGAGGATTTTGTTCAGTATCTGTATGACAAAATCACTCAGATTCGGGAAGATCTGGACTCTGACTGGGTAGATCCAGCGGGGATGACGGGGGCAGGTCCTGAGAATGTTATCTGGGATGAGTTTGATTCTGTGACCCCTGAGGACGTGGACAGGATTCTGGGTAGACTGAATGTGACCACATGTTTGTTGGACCCGTGCCCCTCCTGGTTAGTGCTGGCTTCCCGGGAGGTGACGCGAGGCTGGCTCCAGGGGATTATAAATGCTTCATTGGGCGAGGGTGTCTTTCTCGCCGCCTTGAAAGAGGCGGTGGTGAGACCTCTCGTCAAGAAGCCTTCCCTGGACCCGGCAACATTGGCTAACTATCGTCCAGTCTCCAACCTTCGCTTTGTGGCGAAGGTTGTTGAGAGTGTGGTTGCACGACAGCTTCCCCAGTACCTGGATGAAACGACGTATCTAGATCCGTTCCAGTCGGGTTTCAGGCCTGGGTACAGCACGGAAACGGCATTGGTCGCGTTGGTGGATGATCTCTGGAGGGCTCAGGACAGAGGTTGTTCCTCTGTCCTGGTCCTATTAGATCTCTCAGCGGCTTTTGATACCATCGACCATGGTATCATGCTGCACCGGTTGGAAGAGTTGGGGGTGGGAGGCACCGTATTACAGTGGTTCTCCTCCTTTCTCTCCGACCGGTCGCAGTCTGTGTTGACAGGGGGGCAGAGGTCGACCCCGAGGCCCCTTATATGTGGGGTGCCACAAGGATCGGTCCTCTCGCCCCTTCTGTTCAACATTTATGTGAAGCCGCTGGGTGAGATCATCCGTGATTTCGGGGTGGAGTACCATCAGTATGCTGACGACACCCAGCTGTACATCTCCACCCCAGACCACCCCAACGATGCCCTTGAAGTGATGTCCCGGTGCCTGGAGGCCGTACGGATCTGGATGGGGAGAAACAGGCTCAGGCTCAACCCATCCAAGACCAAGTGGCTGTGGTTTCCGACGTCCCGATATAGTCAGCTGGTGCCATCGCTGACTATTGGGGGCGAAGCATTGGCCCCCACGGAGAGGGTTCACAACTTGGGTGTCCTCCTGGATTCATGACTGTCTTTAGAAGAGCATTTGACGGCCGTGACCAGGAGGATTTTTCATCAGGTCCACCTGATTCGCCAGTTGCGTCCCTTTCTGGATCGGGACTTGTTACGCACGGTCAGTCATGCCCTCGTCACCTCCCGTCTGGACTATTGTAACGCTCTCTACATGGGGCTCCCCTTGAGGAGCACTCGGAGGCTCCAACTGGCGCAGAGTGCGGCCGCGCGGGTGGTGATGGGAGCGACGTGGCACTCCCATGTAATGCCTCTCCTGCGCGAGCTGCACTGGCTCCCGGTGGTCTTCCGAGTGCGCTTCAAGGTTTTGGTTATCACCTTCAGAGCGCTCCATGCCTTAGGACCTGGCTATTTACGGGACCACCTGCTGCCACCAATAGCCTCCCACCGACCAGTACGCTCCCATAGAGAGGGGCTCCTCCGGGTGCCGTCGGCCAAACAATGTCGACTGGCGGCCCCCAGGGGGAGAGCCTTCTCTGTGGGGGCACCTACGATCTGGAACGAGCTTCCCCCGGAGATACGGAGGATTCCGGATCTGCGTACCTTCCGTCGCGCGCTTAAGACGTTCTTATTCCATCAAGCTGGCCTGACCTAAACTTTTCCTCTTTTTAAATGGAATTTTAAATTTGGTTTTAATTTATTGGGGTTTTAAAATGGTTCAGCCAAATTTATTTAATTAGTTTTATCTCTATTTTAAATTTTGTATCTATATGTTTTATTTTATGGCTGTTCACCGCCCTGAGTCCTTCGGGAGTAGGGCGGTATACAAATTTAATAAATAAATAAATAAATAAATTTTCACTTGTTAATTCTATGCTGTAGGTGCATGTGATTATAATGTATTATTACACTGGGAAGAATACTTCAAATACACAGGAGGCAATTGGCATTCATGCTGAAACTGAAACTCTTTTCCTAAGCATGTAAAGTTGGCTCCAATATAGTCACAGTTAAACTTAGACAATGGGATTATTTTAACAATTATATAGCATAGGTTCGCTTAGTTTCTAAGTCCAACAAGATCAACTAGGTACAATCATCTGCTGAGGCATATATGTATTTGTGCTGGCACACACATCTCAGTAGGGAGATATAGTTGTAGATAATTTTACTTTTACTGACATCAGGCATAGCCAAAATTGTTCATGGATTGGCTTGTGTCAACTTTCTCCAACCTAACTCCTATCAAACATATTGGATTAATGTTACGAATATCCCTTGGCAGGGAAGCCTCCTGAAAACAAGACGGGAATGTGTAGAAGAATTAATCAATTGGGAGCATTTGAAAGATAAATGAAATAATTCTTTCACTTCAAAGCACTGCTGAGCTTCAGGAGATTGGTAGATTTTAAAGTCAATTATAATTCATTTCATTTTCACTGTATCTTTTATACCAGAAAATGAAGAACTTTAAAGCTACTGCGAGATTGTTCCTATCCCCGCCTCCACATCAACATTTCTCTCTTCAGAAAAAAAAAAAACTTACAAAATTGTTCCACACAATCAAGCATGAGCTTCTGTTCCTGCTCCTCATATTCATATGTTTCTGTGGCAATGTTTGCAGCCTGAGATGGAAAGATAAGAGAGTTACCATTTGAGACTATTGGCACAATATTTGGAGAAAATAAAATCCAATCCAATCCCTTTATTAGCGCCATAAAGCCAGAAAACAGTGATGTAAAAATCTAAGAAATAAGTATAAATATGCATATATGTCAATTAACATGTAGTAAATATAAAATCTGTAACAAGGAATAAGAATTGACTATAAAAGTAGAGAGATAAAAATACAATAATGAATAAAACAACATAAAATACATGTAAAGAAATGTGAATGAGAATCTTTTATTACAATAAATAGCACATATAGAGGTGAACACAAGACAATCTGGGATGAAATACATGGGTTTTTAATCAGATAAGAGGAGCAACAAATAGAAAATCTGTTCTTTGCCTAGAAATGTCTTCAGGATGGGATAAATGAGACTCATCCTAGAGTCCCCGTAAAGGGGATTAAGGGACCATATGGCTCAAAGACTCTATTGACCTATCCCCTATATGGCCATAAGGCTGGTTTACTAGAATATTCTTATAGTTCCAATAGAAAAGAACTGATGGAATTATTAGTTGAGTGAGAAAACATCTTCCAGCAAACAAAAGCTCAGAGAGTATCACATATCCTTAGTGTTTGAAGAGTATTGTTGGCATCTAGCCAAAGATAAAAACCCTGCAAAACTGGATATTGTAATAAATAGGAGGCTGGGTTAAATTCTTTTTGAAGAATCCCCCAAATTATAGAACAAAACACTTAGTTTAGATTTGATTGCCGGATTTGGGGAAAATGTGAAGACTTGTGACACTATACATGTAATTAGAATGTGCAAGATTGAATTTTCCAGAAATCTGCATCTAGTGAGAGAATTCTAGTGATGTGGAAACTTGCATCCTTTGGTTGGTTTTAATAAAAGTATTTGTGGATTCCAAACCATCAAAAACTTTGCAATTCAGTTTTGTGCTGCTGCTGGGATCCAGCCATTTGAAACCAAATCTAATTTATTATAAAGTCCATACAAATAATCTTTTTAAATGTATGAGAATAGCTATTTAAAAACTTACAATAGAAATAAAACAGTTCATCTTACAGTACACTGCTAGGCGTGATGACCTTACACACATACACAATAGGCAGCTGAATCTTACTTCAGCACGCAGTTTCTGGTTCTCCTCTTCCAACCCTTTAAGTTTCTGCTGAAGAAGATCATATTGCAATCCCTGCTCCAAAGAGAGGGAAGAATCATTCCTTCGTAACCTATTGGAGAAAAAGTGGGACAATGAGCAGAGGAGAAAGGAGATGGAGCCATTAGCACAATTACAAACTTTGCACAGGGAAAGTTTAAGGTTTAGTCATTTCACAGGACTAGAGAACCACCTGCCCAAAAGATTAGAGAGCCATTGCCAGTCAGGGATGGTTCATACAGGGTTTGTATTAAAGATGATTATTAAATAAACCAATGTAGCTTGATTCACATATGAATCTTGGATTTATAGCATTTTGGGGTCCATACATCATGACAGGTTAGTGATCATCGCAAGAGCCATGGTGGCATAGTGGTTAGAATGCAGTACTACAGGCTACTTCTGCTGACTGCCGGCTACAAGCAGTTCAGATCTCACCAGCTCAAGGTTGACTCAGCCTTCCATCCTTCTGAGGTTGGTAAAATGAGGACCCAGATTATTGGGGCAATATGCTGACTCTGTAAACCGCTTAGAGAGGGCTGTAAAGCTATATTTAAGTCTAAGTATTATTGTTATAACAATTTTTATTGTTAAATGATGCGGTTATGAAACATAACATGAGCGGAATCCAATTTTACAGTCATTTTTACTGTAGTCATTAACCCATTGACTTTGCTTGTCGGAAACCGACTGTGAATGTCACAAATTATGAACATGTGACTATAAATCACTGCAACTGTCAAAGTAAAAACCGACTGCCAAGCACCCACAATTGCAAGATGGCCCAACAGTCCTAATTTTGACAGGTTGTAATTTTTTTTCTAAGGCCATTGTAACTTCAAACCATCATTAAATGGGCATAAGTGAGAGATTACCTATAATCACATTACAGCTGAGTGAGAAATTGACATTGTTGATAATTTCTGTCTCAGATACCAGCTGCTTAATCCACTGCAGCAGTCTGCTTAATCCCCAGACAGGACGAGAGAAAAGTGGGGTGGGGGGGAGAGATGCTTGGACAACTCTTTTCCACCTTCTTTCCTCCATCCGAAATCGCTGTGTAAAATGCATATTTACATTCTGACACTAATACTGCCATTGTGCAATGTATAATTTCAGTTGATCCATAGAACTCAATTTTGTGTGTGTGTGAGTGTAGAGGTGGGGATGAGAAGTATTTGATAGAACAACTATCTTCATTTGCAGCCTTCTAGAGGGAAATGACTGTTTAAATCAACATACACCTGAAGGGAACATGTGGATGAAAGCTGCCTTGTGCATTGTGAAACACACAAAGCGTTCCAGTAATACAGGTTTCCATTCAAAACATTCCAATATTACAGCAGACATGTCCGAAACTGTGAGCAATTAAGTTGCTACTTTCGCTCTGCTGTTATTTACGTTTAGAAATATTTAATTCTTAATTGTAGTTTTGCTTTATGTTGCTGTAACCCTTTTACTTACTTTACACTTTTACAATTACCTTATTCTGTTTTGTAGTAGATTATATATTATGATCTATGGTTACAACAATAAACTTAATATTAAGACAAATATTTTTATTGCTTTGTGCTTGATGCGGCATCTCTCTCCACCCTTTTGTTGGCTACATACAGAAAAAAAATCACTCACTTCATTTCAAATATCACATTTAATCCAAATCTGATTATTTTATACAAGTTGTGGTATCCTAAATGAACTGAGAATTGCTTTATGTCCCACCCACTTCCTGCCACCACTTCCCACTGATGTTTCTCTGCAAGGGATATATTAGAGAGAGGTGACACCCTACACCGTTGCCTAAATACTCACGGGGTAGAAATGATGGAAGTTGGCTCACTCTCTTCAGTGCTGTTGGTAAACATGCGGAGAAGATCATCCCGCATCGATATTTCATGTCTCAACTGAGCTATCTGGGTTTTAAAAGACACAAAAAGTTCAGATAAATATTTTTTATTTGCTCAGCCGCAGGAAAGTATACATAAAAAGTCCTTGACCAAAATTGGGACCAGAATTTCTGTTGCTAAGTAAAATGGTTGTTAAGTGAATTGTCCCCAGTTTTACAATCCTTTTTACCAAGGTTAAGCAAATCACTGCAATTAAATAATTCATATGCAGCTGTTAAATGAATGCAGCTTTGCCTGTGGACTTTGCTTGTTGGGAAGATTGCAAAGAGTGACCCATGACCACAGGATGCTGCAGCTGTTGTAAATACAGGCCGGTTGCCAAGTACCCAAATTTTGATTGTGTGACCGTGGGGATGCTGTGATGTGCCAGGACTGTTCATGAGTCACTTTTTTTCAGTGCTATTGAAACTTTGAATGGTCAGTAAATGAATGGTTGTAAGTCAAGGATTACTTGATTACTATGGCATACTCAGGAATGCATACTCAGGAATGCATACTCCTAAACATGGCATACATTTACTTGTTAAATCTATATGTCACCTTTTGTTCAGGAATACAAACTGATACAGCTCTGCTATCCTCTTTCCATTTTCCCCACAATGCCACCTCTGCAAATCAAGCTGGACTGAGAAAAGCTTCCATGGATGAGGATGGATTGGGTCTCCCCAGTGCCAGTCTAACACCTATAATCGTGTCTTCCCCTAAGTGGAGCACCTCAAATGTGCTGGAACTCCCGATTTCAAGAATTTCTAGCCAGTACATTGGGTGAGCAGCAGCTTGGAAATTGCTAGTTTTGAAGACTGGACTAGGGGCTTGGAAGACCCAAACTCAAATCCTTATTGACTGTGAATGATACCAACTGCTTTCTCAGCTTAAACCATATACAAGCTATTGTAAAGATTATTGGAGATAGAGAAAAATAGAGTGAGAAGTCAATAGGCTGCCCAGATTCTAGGAGAAACAATGGAATGAGATATAAACAAGAACACAGGGAGCTATAAAACCTTAAACCATCATTCAGCTACTATGGGTATCTCAGAATCTGAGTCAGCCTCAAATAATTCCCGACTTGACTCTCAAAATGTTTTTTTAAAAAACAAACTCAAGATCTACTATTCCCCAATATTTATTTTTTTGTTCTCTTTTTAACATGCAAAATAACTTTTTCCTTACCTCTTCTTTTGCTAATTCGAGCTGTTCTTCCAAGAACTCATTGCGTTCAGACAAACTCCGATTTTGTTTGAGCAATGTTTGTCCAATGCGGGCTGCTAACTCCAAATCATGTTCCTTCTGTGAAAACAGGGAAGACAGGAGAGCAGAGATTCACTTGATAGGCTTCCATCTCATCACACATGCTATCTGGTTTCTACCATCATCGCTTTCTCAACAACTTAGGTCTTTCAATGCTCTCCACTCCTAAATCAATTTCTTCTCCTCTTTGTGCCTTCCACATCCACCCCAAACCAAGACCTTTCTTGTGGAATTTTTCCCGCCCATGCCATAATTAACAGCCATAAGGATCAGGTGTTAGGAAAGACCAAAACCACTTTGAACTTCGTACCACTCTACCAGGCTGCACAATGTTTTGACTTAAGATTCTGAAAGAACAATTGGTGAAGGGTACCTCTTCCAGCAAGGTGGTGACCGCATCTATATCATGATACGTTTTGGTGATCTTCTCAACTCGCTCAGAACATATTACTATGGAAAAAACAAAGAGAAAGAGAATTGAACTTAGTACATGTGAGAGGCATAAGCACTTTGGAATATAGACTGAGAGCCAGCTATGCGTGTTTCACATCATGGCTTGAGCATTTAGAAATGGATGCCTAGGTGAGCATGGGCAGCCAGAGAAGCCCCATTTATTGAGAAAGAAACCAGTGAGCTTGCTTCATAGACCTCTCTCAGTAGTCCATGATGCTACTGAAGTTATTTTTGCTTGGTAAAGGAGGTTGATGGGAAGTGGCAACTTCTGAACAAACCACTGGATTACAACCACATACCATTTTTATTTCCTAAGTAAATTTAAATTAGATTTTAAAACGTGTTGGACAGTGTCACACTATGCAAGCTTTCTATTTTATTTTTAAAGTTTTAAAAAAAATCAGTTGGGGCAGGAAGCCTGGCAGAGATCCAAGGAGATGCCCACAGAACCCAATGTGCAAAATTCAATAATTTTTGAAAACGGTAATAAATATTCCATTGATGGGAAGATGTGGTGGAATGGATTTTCAGGAAGGAGGGGCTGCATTCCAGAGAACCAAGAGACAGCAAAGTTTAGATAAGTTCCTTCCTAGAACTTATATCTTTAAAGAGTATATCTTTAATGATAACAAGTAGTTGCTTTAGTTTGGGAACTATAAGGAGCAATAAAGGAAATTGCTTAAAATAACTCTGCATATAGTACATATAATATGAACATTTGACTCCATCTGCATTTTATATAGTAAATTAATCAATTGGAATGCCAATAAGCACATGTATATCATAATAGGTAAATATTTGTTTAAAAAAACTAAAGAAAACAACAACAAAAAAGAACTTCTTAGAATGCTAAGTTTAATTCTCACTGCAGTTCAATATTTTTCCCCCTAAACTGTGGTCCACAAAGCATAGGGTTCCACAAGAAACTAAGGAGAAAAAAGAATCCATGGCAATTTTCTATCAGTAGAGCTTTGCCCCTTGATCATATTAATTAACAGGTTCCAAGGTCTGAAAAAGTATTTTAAAAATTGTTTTAGCTCTGTGATTGCATGGAACAATTGTACATTGATCAAGTCACGCATTAAGTCCTAATGGTTCACTATACTACATAAGCCTAGCCACTGTAATTTGTAAACCATAGGCTATGGCTTAGTGTGCTATGTTAACACAGACAATTATATTTCATTGGAAAAAATACAATGGATGCAATGCTAAACTCAGAATGATCCACACCAAATGGTCTTGAACCAGATTTTGCAGATGAGTAATTCTGAAGGCCTTTTACATAACTTGCAATATTTGTGTGTCATCTACATAGAACGTAGCCAATTATTTAATTTTTTTAATTATCTTAACTTTTGTATTTGTATGTTTTTTAATTTTGGCTGTTCACCGCCCTGAGTCCCTTCTGGGAGAAGGGCGGTATACAAATTAAATTAATAAATAAATAAATAAACGTTAATTCAGTTCAACCATTAGTACTCAGCACTATATTTATATTCTAAATACTATAAAATTGATATCCAGTATTACAATTATGTTTCCAGTTAAAATATAGTATTTTAACAGTTTAAGAAAATGTTCCAAGGTATTTCTAGTTCCAGATTTTAAAAATGTCAGATTTTAAAAATACATCAGAATAACAGAATAATAAATGTATTAAAGACATTTCTAGAAAATTTTTACAAAATGTTTTATAGATGGCATTTAGATCTCAAAAAGTTAGCTTGTATGTACCCGAGTTTATAATCTACGTGTTGGAGATGTAAATGTGATAATGCAACGTATTTTCATATATGGTGGACATGTAAGAAAATTAAGGCATTTGGGATTAAGATATGGTGGATTATACAAAATATTCTTAAAAGGAAGATAAAATTTACTCCACAGTTGTTTTTATTGGGTATAACTGTAGATTGTACAGTTATAGAGACTAATCTGATTTTGAATTTAATAACTGCAGCCAGACTTTTTGTGGTGCAATATTGGAAGAAGGAAGAATTACCTATTGAAGAATGGACATTAAAAGTAGCTAATTTGGCGGAGATGGCCAAAATTTCTGCATATTTGAAGGATCGTTCAAATGAAAGATATGTACTGGAATGGAGAAGATGGATTGACTATATACAAAACAAATATGGGACTAAAAAGTTGCGAATAGCTTATGAATGAAATATTTAGATGATTTTTCTTTTTCTCCTGATATTTTGGTACCTACGGGGGAGTTAAAGAGTAAGAGGGAGTTAAGAGCTTATAGTTAGTTTGTTTATGTTAGATTATGTTTGTTAAATGCAATACCCTGTATTTTGCTCTGGGAAGTCGGGGGGGGGGGGGAGGAAGAAGGGAACGGGTGGGGGGAGGAGGGGGGAAATTTGTTTGTAAAACATTCTAAAACTTTTCAATAATAAAAAAAAGACATTCCTGGCAAAGATAAATTTTGCTTTATCCTGCTGAACAAGCATATCTACCTAGGCAAAAGGCACCTTGCCTGAAGTGGCAAAAGGAATGGAAAACCACATTTGGGGGAAGGTACAGACAGCTATGCCATGCCATCTTTGTCCCATTTATCCTCCAAGGACAATTGTCAGACTCAATTAAATGTTCATAAATTATCTCCCTCTCCCCCAAGCAGAGCGATCAAAGCTCCTTAACTCAGGAGCAGATTTGACTCTTTGTAGGAGAAAGCAAGATAATTTAATCAGGTGTAGGCACAATTCAACTAATATTTCAGCATTATCAAAGGCAATAGATACCCCGTGGTGGTTTCTAAAATGCTGAAGGAGCCTTTTATTAGAAATTTTCAAAATCAAACCAATTTTTAATATTCAGTTGATGGTTGAAATCTCAACACAAATTCTCAAAAAATAGACCCTTTGAAAGATCTTATACATTGAAATGTATAGATACATACACACACAGGCACATTTTATTTGCTTTTAGTAGTTTTGTATATAAACTTTATTTAGAAGTTAGAAATATTAGGAAGCTTTTATGTATTTACACTAAGCCATAATGACAATTTGATGTATGAATCCATCCCAAGAAAGCAATTTTTGGAGCTACAATCTATAATTTGAAAACATGATTTGCAAATCCTGATTCCCTGTAAAACGGCTTATTACTATAGTCCTGAGTCAAAATATTGATAGGCTTTTGCATTCTCCATATTTCTTACAAATATTGGCAGAAAAAAGAGAAAACAAACTAAGGATTGTCTGAATAACTGAACATAAACAATAATCTAAAAATCTCTACTTTTCAATTTATTTTAGCTTTTTAAAAAAATAATCAACAACCATGCCACTAGGTCGAGCTTAAAAAAAAAATTCTTCAACATGTTGAAGCAGAATTTTCTAAGACTATCAAATGGCCCTTTCAAATGCTCAATTCTGACACTGAGATTCGGGGGGAGGGGGGCGGGCGGGAGAGAATGACCTGAAACTTCAGTTTTCACATCAAACACCCAACAAATCAGGAAATATCAGAGTCAAGGCTCATGGGATTTACCTATTTAGCTATAACCTAAATAAGATCTCTCCTCCCCATGACCAAACCCAGGGCTGGTTAATAGATTAGAAAGGATAGCTTATTACCTGTAGACATAAATCTGCTTCTTAAAGGTAAATAAGCCCATTAGGGTACAGCACTGGATTACATAAGACATGACCTACTAGAACTTAAATTCCCTCTATTGTATAGTTTAAACTGCTAGACACATCCTGTGGAGACCCCTTCCCCATGAGAACTGCATTGAGGATGGGTCGAGCATCAATCCTTACTCACTGTAGCTCCTGTACTCTGACCCACTCCCTCCACTTTCCTCCTTTCGGTCTGCAAGGCCGTTAAAATTATAGTATTCCAATGTTCATTCAACTCAATTGTAGCCATTCATCCTGGATAGTATTGCGCTGATGTTCTTATTATTATTTCCATTTTGCTTTGCTGTTCACTACCCAGATGCTTGCAGTAATTGTTAGGAGCGGTTTATTAATATGACAAAATGAAAATGTTCCTTATTTGATGAGCAATAAGTGGATTAATAGATCAATGATGACATTCAATCTTATTATGCTGTTCCCGGAGGTAGATGTTATGCAATACAGAGCCAAGTCACAGTAAAGTGGTTATGATTCCCAATCCTAGAGAACATCCTGTCCTATCTGTCTGCTTGCTATTCTAACAAGTCAGCTAATCCTTCTTCCCTTTCTGCTTGCATGCTGATTGGCACAATCTGGCTATACAGAGACACCGTGATACTCCTCCAGCTTGTGTGTGTATGGACGTCCCCCTCACTCCATAGGGGATCTATATGGCATGCTAGCATCCAACTGAACCATAATTGGAAATAATTAGAGCATGAATGTTTTCCAGCACAGCATGGATAAAGAAAGCATCTATGCAAGTTTTAAGAGGCTTTCTTTGCCTGGCTATTCCATGCATAGCATCTGTCTAACATAGGAGTTCTCCTATTGTTCTCTTTGTCTCTGCCCCAGAAGTTCACATCAAGGGAGGCAGTTCAATCTTTTCTAATTCAGACAAGGCCAACAAGTTCAGTCTGGAAATAAAAATGTGGGGGGGGGGGAGGGCAGAATTGCTGAATTACTTAAATTAATGTTTCTGTCTCAATGTCTTGCAAGTTAATAACTACTAGGGAATGTCATTTTTTTATAGCATTCAGTAATTGAGGCTAAGGATAAATAAATAATATTGGCAGGAATTACACTAAATTCAGTGAAAATGCTGCAGCAGAAGTCTATAAAAATTTATAGGTTATAAATTCAGTGAAAATGCTGCAGCAGAAGTCTATAAAAACTTATAGGTTATAAATATGCTTTGAATTCCTTACTTTCCTGCTCCGTCTTCATGGAAGGAGATAGTTTGCATGCTGCAAATATATGCTGCTTGTTTTGCATAATTTGAGATTATGCTGTTTCAATAACAAAGCAAGCAGGTAATTTACTATAGTCTTCCTTTATCTGGCCAAAGTGTATGGGCCAACCTCCCAGAATTCCTCAGCCAGCTTAAATATTGCTCTGAACTCTACAGAAAACTCCTGCTATTGGAAGGCTGATATACTATATACCAACTTTCCCCAACCAAGTGTCCCTCCTGTTGGAGACTCTTAGAATTCAAGACAGCATGATAAATCTCATCGCATCCCAAGAATACCAGGTTGGGGAAGGGTGCTTTAAATCATCCTTGGGATTCATTTTATATGGCAATAAAAGAGGCATGATCTCACAAGGCTCTTTGAAAGAAGTAGTTATGTAAAAGTCATCAAAACCTTTGACATTCTTTAAAATACCACTTACAGAAGTGATTATCAAGGAACACTATTTTATTAAAGGTTCCATCAATACCTGGGAGAAATGGATATTTAACTGAAACCTTAAGTCTGTAAAATGAAGTCATGCCCCAGGACAGAATTAGTATTTAGCATTCCTTCTCAAAATTTCACCAAAGAGGCAATACCCAAAAATTGACAATTCAGGTAGTCCTCAACTTACAACCGGTCATTTAGTGACTGTTCAAAATTATAAGAGCACTGGGGAAAAAAGTGATTTATGACCGTTTTTCACACTTATGACTGTTACAGCATCCCTGTGGTCATGTAGTCAAAATTCAGACACTTGTCAACTGACTCATATTTATGACGGTTGCAGTGTCTTGGAGTCATGTGATCACCTTTTGCAATCTTCTGACAAGGCAAGTTAATGGGGAAGCCAGGTTCACCTCATAGTCATGTCACTAACTTAACGACGGTATTGATTCACTTAATAACTTTGGCAAGAAAGGTCATAAAATGGGGCAAAACTCACTTAACAACTATCTGGCTTAGCAATAAAAAAATTGGGCTCAATTGTGGTCGTAAGTTGAGGTCTATCTATATTTCACCCAAACCTTGTAACATTCAATAGGATGTAATGGTATGTGGGAATGGCCTTGGGAAACAGAAGACTAGACAAAGGTCAAACAAAAGGCAGCTGAGCCCACAAAAGGAATGAGCATGTGGGAAACATTTCAGAGGTTTCTTAGTTTCTAGGACTATAAAGTTGAGGGGGGAAATGTAATTTCACATTTGCAAGATTTTGTTAATGTAACCTTACAATGAAGAGTGAGTTGGTACACTTCTGTGTTTGCTTCTTGACTGGACTAGAAGGCCCCAAGATGGCAGGTCAAACCAAACCAAAGCATTTTTAGTTCAAATTCACAGTGACTTGCGAGAAAATGACCCTGTATTTGATAGCAGTAAAGCTACTGAATTTTTCTCAAATAAGTTTATCACAACAATTCATGAACAGTTCATGGATACTTCAGAAGGATGAACTTTTAAAATTATTTACTCTTAGATTACATTCACTGCAAATGAGATAAGGGCATCTGTCAGAAAGTACAATTGCCAATCACTTTTTATAGTCAGTTAATCCAAATCTTAGTCTATTAAACCACGTCAGATTTCTCAGACACAAAAGTCTGGATTAAGGGAGTTGGGGGAAAGCTACAGAAGATGTTACTGATGGGATGCTGACTTAAGGTTTGGTGGACGTTTCTAATTAGCCTTTCAAATGCATTGTTCTCCAGATTTGCCGATTTAAATTTCCTATCACCTTCAACCAGTACGGCCATATGCCATGTTACCAAAAATTATCTATGGGCATTATTGGGCCTTTTAAATACCTTATTAGGCATCCCCATGAAAAATAAAATATTAAATCTATAGTATTTTTGCATTCTTCTGTACTACAGAAATAGCTAAAACAGCTCCACAAAAACAAAATCAGTTTTAAAGCCATTCCAGTATCCTATAATTAAACCCAGATAAACAGAAGCATTCAATTATAAACCCTGAGATAATAGTTTAACAAAATTAAGATGGTTGTACAGGATTTATGCCTTGATGATAAAAGAATATTGCAGTACCTGCTTAACAAGAAAGAATCTTGAGGGAAAGAAGCAGGTGAGTAGTTATGTTTTCAACAACCCATTTCTCTCTTTTACTCCAGAGGTGATTACTGATAAGTAAATGGAAGAACAAGCTTGCTAGGAAATAGTATCATCTCTGGGGTTTATTTGTAAGACAGTCACAGTTTCTCAGTAAACCATAACCTACCATATTATTCTCAAACCCCATTGCAGAATCAATGGAGCTCTGTTCCACATATGACAGTAGTTAGAAAGTCAACCTCCTTGCAGAATATTTTTTAAAATGGAAAAGTTATATTGCACTTTCATAAAGGATCATAGAACATACAGTAGACTCTGCAGGAGAATGCTCAGCATTCAAAGATATCACCATGTAATATATTAATGAACCATTTCAATTGGAAGGTCACGAGAGCTTTTATTTGTATTATCTGTTATCATAAAGAAGCAGAGAAACATTCTAGGAGCAACTAATACTATGGCAAATAACCAAAAGTTTAACATGTGGATTCATTCCTATGAATTAAAAGCTTCATACTGCACAGCAAAAGCAAAACACACACATTGAATTAGAAAAAACTGCAGCAGCCAATTCATATAATACACATTTTTAGATTAATTGCAAATATCATTGGGGTCACACATAAATCTCAACCTTTAAAATGGTCCAGATTGGAAGAAAATCCATTCAAATTTAAAGGAAAATGAAAAATGTGCTTCAACTTTGATTGCACTTAAGTTAAAGAGGGAATTCTTGTACAAGACTAGCCTTTGCACATTTTAATGATTTCTGTGTTTTCATCCTCTCTCAAGTTAGGATGAGCACATATGAAAAAAAATGACATTAGATCCCCTCACCCTTTCTAAAAGCAAGGTTATTTTCCTAAGAGAATTCCTCCATGAATTGCCAAGAAAGTTTAAGATTTTGCATTTACACATTTCTTTCTCTAAAATCTTTGATCAGAACTTGCGCTATTACTCTGTGTAGTACTTGCTATCAGCAACATAAAATGATGCCCTTATTAGACACTAATAACCTAATTTTTAACAACTTGAGCTATTTCCAAAATCATCGTTTCCCATTTTATTTTGATAGGTAAAAAACAAACAAAGCCTGAAGACAGGAGGTTCACAGAATTTGAATGCAACAGTCAAGAGATGGGAATCTGAGATTGTTTCTTCCTTGCACCTGTCTAAATAGGACCCAGAAGATTCTGATAAGGTAGCTTCAGAACAGATGGAAGGAAATAATAACAAACAGCTCTTCTCAAGGTTTTTTTTAAAAAAACTACAATTCCCACTATCTCTAACCAATCTTATGCAGGTTTGGTTAAAACAACTGAGTTGGGAATCAGATTTTCCAACTAAACAGATTGAATTTTTTAACCATATCCATGACAAACAGAAATAAAATATTACTGCCTTGAAAGTAAACTGATGGGGAAAGTAGCAATCTGTAGATCTATACACATTGGACAATCGTCAAAACTATAAGGGCAAGGCCACAGAGAAACAAGCTGGCAATGACCTATAAAGGAAGGAAGGAAGGCTCACCTAGGTTTTGTTCTGCAACCAGGAAAAATAAGGGTTTTGTTCTGTAAAGGTAGACACACATCTATCTTTCTTTCTGGACCATTCATAGCATTTCACAGATCTGGATTGGCACCTGCAGGATTGCAGGTTGGGGATGATGGAAGTTATTATCTGATACACCTGGATAACTTTGCTGAAAAGAAACTCTCTGGAACAGTTTTTCAGACTGCAGCAATTTTAGGATGTATGGACATCAATTCCCAGAATCCCCCAGACAGCATAGTAGCTAGAAAATTGTGGAAGCTGCCATCTACACATCTTAAACTTGCTTACTGGGAACTGAATTCCACACACCTTAAAGTTACTGAAATTGAAAAACACCAGTCTAGACCCTAAACCCACCTTCCAAGCACTGCACTTCTGTCAAAAGAAAAACAAAAAGGTCTAGACAGGCAGCAGATTTCCCATCCACAGGGAAAGGGCGTGAGAAGGCTGTAGGTCCAGGCCAAGAGAACCCCTCGCTCCGGTGGCCCCTTTCTCCTCCTTACCCTCCTCCAATTCCTGGGGTAGGAGATCCTCGCTACTGTCCAGGTTACTGTTCCCGTTGCCTTCGTCGCAAGCGGCGGGGCTGATCCAGAATTCCATTCCGGGAGAACCCAGAAAAGCCTCTACCTCGGTGGGCAACATTAACTTCGCAGGTACAAGGATCCGGTCCCTTGGATCGTTCACCTTGCGAGAGGTGAAACGGGCGAAGCCAAGCAGACGCCTGTCAGCTGCGTCAGAGCTCTGCTTGCCTTGCACGGCTCAGAAATCCTCACTTTCCTCCAGCGCGCTAATTTGCATTGCAGGCTTTCCTTGCCCTACCAGCATTCTAATACGTTTATAGAATCTGAGGTCCACCTGTTTGGGAAGAATCCATTTTCCAGGGTAAGACGGGGGGGGGGAGGAAAGTTGCTGAATATCTTGACCCCGCAATGGTCAATTAAAAGTGAGGAAGAGTAGAAGATAGAAAGATCTTATAGGAGGATCGAAGGCTAGGATTGGACAGTAGAGCTGAAATGGAAATAGCAAAGGTGCTGTGGGTGAGGAAATAAAGCTTAGCCTCCTCCTATTGTTATGTAGCACAATGGTCCATCTCAGCTCCGGCATTCTGCAGTATTTTTGAATGGGAGGGTGGGCTGACATGACTTCAGCCTTTTCTTAAACGTGCTCTTCTTTCTTAAGGTTAACTCTGACGAATTAGCATTTCTTTAAAAACAACAACAACACCAGACTAGCATGGATCATTCGCAGAGTAGTTTGGAGGAAAATTGGGAAGTATGCTATTAAAAGCCTTATAGACGAATGAAACGTGTGTAAAAATTTCTCTTGAGGGGTAAATGTGGGTTTGTTTGTTTTTTAAACCAAAACCAAGGAAATGCAACAACCTCATAATGTTTCTGCAATCCCATAACTTCTGGCAATTAAGACTTCACGCAATGTGAGAAATGTTTAAAGACAAACTGCAAATAAGTGGACTTTAATAATGGAATTGAGTTTGATGACAAGAGAGCTTTTATTAACAAAAGGCAATGTTTCCCATTTACAGGACATGCCAGGTTTCGAGAGAGCTTTAAATCATTGGGAGAAGCTGGTAAGATCTTTTGCACCTAGTGGCAAAGTACAATGTAAGGTGGCAGAGACTGAAAAACCTTATCCTTGTGGTAGTCTAATGTCTAAAATCCAATCCATTATGAACTTCAGATCAATTTAATCAAACTTACTCATTTTAGGAATTTGCACAGGTAAACTTTCTAAGAACTGAGTCTCTAAAATCATATCTTTTATTACACATGTCTAACTTTAATTTGAATTTTATGATTTATTGTAGATTTCTGGTATAGTAACTTTAATAATACAGACAAATAACCAGAGATTTGCTTCTCATTCTCCTGCCTTGAATATCCCATCCAAAGCCCACTCTGTCCAGCTTTGAGTTCCACAACTAAACTGCTTTTGGGTTAGAGACTCTCAGCAAAAGACTCTGAAAAATACGAGACTGATTACAATCCTGACATATATTGTTGTTGCTTTAGAAGTAATAGTTCTGTATAGCTGTCAACCCTACGAAGTACACCAGACTAAGAAACAAATGCCATGTAGGTCAGGATTACTTTTGTTGTAAACAGCTATAGCAATGGTGACATCCAAATTTTTTTACAACTGGTTCTGTGGGCGTGGCTTGGTGGTTGTGGCATGGCTTGGTGGGCATGGCTTGGGCATGACAGGGGAAGGATATTGCATTCCCACCCCACTCCAGGGGAAGGATGCTGCAAAATCTCCATTCCCACCCCACTCCAGGGGAAGGATACTGCAAGACAATCATCCTCACCTAAAAGTAAGCCATTCTCACCCCACTGCTGGACTTGGTGTTATTCTGAGTTGCCAAACTGCAAAAGTACCCCAACCAAATTGCTGCTGATCTCAAAACCCGATAGAACCTATAACCAGCAAGGCAGTGGTGAAGGTAGACAAATTTCAAACCAGTGTGATTTTTTTGACACTGAAGGAATTTTGGATAACATCAGTCCCATTCAAAGAATGGGAAAACCCATGTCCTTCAATTCAAAATTCCAATTCCTTCCCAATCATGCCCACTAATATTACTTAGTTCTAACCAGTTACTGATTTGAAATATTGCTGACTGGGAGGACAGAGTAATGGATTGGGACCGAGTGGAATTCTTCCCTAATTTTGATTTCATAGCACTCCAAGAGACACAGCTGATTACAAATAAGGGATAAAAATTCAATTGTCATGCTTTAGATCCTGTTCTACTCCTTCAAGAAAATATAAGACTAAAGGGCAAGGAGAACAGACTATACTTGCCAAGGCACAGCGAATCTTTCAAGAACAGGGATTGATCTTTGGAGATGACTTTCCCCATTATTTAGCTGTAAAATTTTGTATAAATTCTCTGAAATAGTTCTACTGAACATATATCTATCATCACAAATGTCTTCCCACTTTCTCCTAATATTACCCAAAGCTACTGCCAAGATTGGTACTTCTTTAGAAGATTTTGTATACCTGGGTGTTGTCTCTAAAGTTCATCTTATAAATGATCCATCCTGGCTCTCTAGAGATCCCAAAAGAAATACTTCAGGCTCAGAATTGGTTTCCTTGATTTATAAATGTAATCTTCCATACTGTAGAAGGAGAAGAACCTAGTTTTATGTATCGATTTAAATATTATTAAGGAAACTATGTTGCATGAAACAAGACTGGACTTGTTCAGACATCCAAGCTCACATGAGGGCGGATAACGATGTTGACCAATCACAGTCCATTTATAAGGCAGATCTGATCCTAGTTACGCTTCACAAGAGGCTTCTAGCTAATCTTGAAGTAAAATGGAATAGAAAGCTCAATTGGGCTTGGGTTGATGCTAAAGTTATATCCATCTTGCAATTTGCACCCCTTGCAATTTGCATACCGAGCAAATAAATCAACAGATGATGCTGTTAATATGGCTTTGGACTACATCCTACAACATCTTGAAGCTCCAAAGACCTATGCAAGGGTCCTCTTTGTAGACTTTAGTTCAGCATTCAATATCATCATTCCAGACACTCTTCTAACTAAGCTAAACCAGCTACAAGTACCTGAACACACTTGCAAGTGGATCATAAGCTTCCTAAAAAACAGAAAGCAGCAGGTGAAGCTAAGCAGAATCACATCAGAATCACTGTACAATTGGCACAGAGCCCCCCCAAGGCTGTGGGCTCTCCCACACTTCACTTCTCTTTCTATACCAATGACTGCATCTCTAACGATCCATCTGTTAAACTACTGAAGTTCGCAGATGACACAACAGTGATCAGTCTCATTCAAGACAATGATGAATCCGCATACAGACAGGAGGTTGAACAACTAGCCTCATAGTGTGACCGGAACAATCTGGAACTGAACACATTCAAAACCGTAGAAATGGTGGTAGACTTTAGGAGAAACCCTTCCATACTTCCACTTCTTACAATACTAGACAACACAGTATCAACAGTAGAGACCTTCAAATTTCTAGGTTCTACTATATTGCAAGATCTAAAATGGACACCTAACATCAAAAACGCCATCAAAAAAGCACAACAAATAATGTTCTTTCTGCGCCAACTCACAAAGCTCAAACTGTCCAAGGAGCTGCTGATACAGTTCTACAGAGGAATTATTGAATCTGTCATCTGCACCTCTATAACTGTCTGGTTTGGTTCTGCAACCCAAAAAGATAGACACAGACTTCAGAGGATAATTAAAACTGGGGAATAAACAATTGCTACCAACCTGCCTTCCATTGAGGATCTGTATACTGCACAAGTCAAAAAGACGGTTGTGAAAATATTTACAGACCCTTCACATCCTGGACATAAACTGTTTCAACTCTACCCTCAAAACGACGCTATAGAGCACTGCACACTAGAACAACTAGACACAAGAACAGTTTTTTCCCAAACGCCGTAACTCTGCTAAACAAATAATTCTCTCAACACTGTCAAACTATTTACTAAGTCTGCACTATTAATTCTCTCATCGTTCCCATCACTCATCTCCTTCAACTTATGACTGTATGACTGTAACTTTGTTGCTTGTATCCTTACGATTTATATTAACTGTTTCCTAATATGATTTGATTGCTTATTTGTTCCCTATGACTATCATTAAGTGTTGTACCTTATGATTCTTGATGAACATATCTTTTATATACACTGAGAACATATGCACCAAGACAAATTCTTTGTGTGTCCAATAACACTTGGCCAATAAAAAATTCTGTTCCATTCTATTCTATCTTTTTGAATTCAGAACACACCCAAACTTGGACAAACTCAATTTCCTCCTCTATCCAAGGTGCAGATAGAAGCCTGAGCTTCCATTACATTAATTTGTATTTTTCACTGAAACTTTTAAATCATAAACTTCAAGCCAGAAACTAACAGCAAGTACATTCAAATTGGTTTGATTCTGTTTACATACCAGAAAGTTCCTGATGGTAGCAATGTGCCAGGCCCACCTTAAGATAAAAAAAAAAACCACACTAAAATTTTAAAAATAAGGTGTGATTACAAGAAACTGATAGCTTGAAATTGTGGCTAAATGTATGCAAAACACCTTTTGAACAAAGAATAGGACAGAACAGAACAGAATAGGGAGAGAAGGGGATAGGAGAGGAGAGGCCTCTGTGGGGCAAGCCTGAGGGAGAGAAGGGGATAGGATAGGATACGTTTCTGTGGGGCAAGGCTGAGGGAGAGAGAGGGAGAAGAGAGGCCAATTGTAACTACTCATTAACTTTCAAGCTTTAAATGTCGATTTATCAAGCCCAATCACATTGTTTCGTAGCGGAGCACGGATATTCAGCTAGTAGAAATAGGAATAGAATAGAAATGAAATAGAATGGAATAGAATTGAATTGAATTGAATCGAATTCTTTATTGGCCAAGTATGATTGGACACACAAGGAATTTGTCTTTGGTGTATATGCTCTCAGTGTACATAAGGAAAATAAAATACATTCATCAAGAATAAAAAGATACAACACTTAGTGATAGTCAAGGTTACTAATAGGCTATCAAATCATACTAGGAAACAAAAACAATATAAATTGAAGATATAAGCAACATGGTTATAGTGCTGAGTGAGAAGAGATAGATACTGGTAAGGAAGAGAAGAATAATAGTAATACAATCTTAGTAAATTATTTGACAGTGTTGTGAGAATTAGTTGTTAAGCAGAGTGATGACATTCGGGGAAAAACAAAGAAATCTCTTAACAGAGGAACAAGCTGGATTTAGATTGGAATATTGGAAAAGCTCACCAGGATTTTCAACAAACGTAAGCGTATACTTTAATTCCAGGAACTTATTAAGACAGAAACTTGTCCGCCCCAAGGGCAAAGCACCCATGAACAGAACAATGAGAGCCATACAGTGCTGTGCAGCAAGGCATGTACAGATTTGTACATTGGGGAAACAAAACAATCATTCCACAAATGTATGGCACAACACAGGAGAACCAACTCATCAGGGCAGGATTCGGCAATCGATCTACACCTGAAAGACAAAAGCCACTCCCTTAAAGACAACAAGGCTCACATTCTGGACAAAGAAGATTACTGGTTTGAAAGAAGAGTCAAATAGGTTATCTATGTTAAAATTGAACAGCCATCTCTCAACAAATAGGGAATGATACAACTTCACCTATCTCCTATTTACAATGCGGTCCTTTCAGCAATTCCAAAATGGTTCCACACTCATTTGCACTCTGATGCAAGTGACTCTGAGTACACAGATTAGCCCCCAGATGGTTTCAAGACACTCAGACTGTTAATGGCTGGCTGACTGAGAAGAGTATAAATCCTATCCACTCCCCACCAGTTAGTTAGAAATGAAGAAGCTTCTTGGATGAAAAATGTCTTCAAGGAAAACCAAGAAAATCCAGCTGCTGTTTGGAGAAAAAGCATCTTTGGACAACCATGACCTGAATGACTGAGAATCTCCATAGACATTTAAACCAGAGCATTCCACAATAGACAATTGTTTTATTTTACACCATCTCATAACAAAACAATTAACTAATGACAAGAAACTTTTTTACCACTTTTATAGATCTTAGTGCACTCTTTAAACAAAACCTTTTTGTGGAAGAAATTAGACAACTTAAATATGGAATCCAGATTCTTTTGTTGTTATTGTTGTTAGTTGCAAAGTCGTGTCCAACCCATCACGACCCCATGGACAACATTCCTCCAGGACTTCCTGTCCTCTACTATCCTCTGGAGTCCACTTAAGCTCATGCCTCCTGCTTCAGTGACTCCATCCAGCCACCTCATTCTCTGTCTTATGGTTAAGGCCAGGGGTCTGCAACCGTAAACACTCAAAAACCCATTTGGACCCGTTTTCCACAGAAAAGAAATCACCGGGAGCCACAAAGCCTGGGTGGGCATGGCCAATTCGACATCACTTACTTCCAGGCACGTGACACACACCCCCAGCATGCTTACCCGGGTTTTGTGGCTCTTGGTGTTTTGGTATCTCTCTGTGTGTATCCCTCTCTCTCTCTCTCCCTCCCTCCCTCCCTCTCTCTCCCCTCCCTCCCTCCCTCCCTCCCCCACTCTCTCTCCCCCACTCTCTGTCTCGTGTGTGTGTGTGTGTGTGTGTGTGTGTGTGTGTTTGCTGATGTTATTTCTTATTCTTTGGGTGCTTTTTACCATATTTAAATCAAGAGTCATTTCAGGTTCCCAGATAAATGAAGTTCTTTCGTCCCCCTGCTATGGCTCCCTGTCGGCTGAAACCATCACTGGCAGGCGCTTCTTCCAGCCCTTATTGGGGCTGCACATACCTTGATTGCTAGGGGAGGCGCGTGACTTGCTCTCTACCCCGAGACACGGGCTCGGCCTGGCTGCAGCTGACGCCATTGCTATTGATACCTCCATAGCCTGCTCGCTGCTCTCACGGCGCCTTGTGCAGCATAGTTAAATTTAGCACGCTTTACAATGGGGGAGATGGTGTCCCCTCCCCCTCCTGGAGCCCACTGGCTCAGCCAGTGTCTCGGGGCGGAGAGCAAGTCGCATATCTCCCCAAGCACCAACAAGGGCCGGAAGAAGTGCCTGCGAGATATGGCAAGTACAGGGTGCTTTGCTCCCGCTCTGGAATATGGAGTGAGTCTCCATCCCCCACTGTTGCCCTTACCATCTCAGGCCAGGCGAGGAGTGACTGGGATGGGAGGGCGAGAGGCAGGGCCAGCCAATGGTGGGTTCAGCAGACGGAGTCACAGCAGGGGGATGAAAGAGCCACATGCGGCTCGAGAGCCGCAGGTTGCAGACATCCGGTTAAGGCCCTCTACTCAAACATCCATTTGAAAGTCTATACAAGTGTAAATGATTCTCCAAGAGCATACGGGAATTACCCATAATGGATTGTATCCTAGCCCCAATGCTTTTGGGGAAAATGAAAACTTTAAAAACACCTAAGAGGGTAAATGGAAGCACAAACAGCTTTTCCCCATGTTTCAAAACCGAGTTTAGAAAAAAATGGAATGGAAGAAAACTTAGTTATTCTTTATAGATGAATAGACAAGAGAGCAGTAGTCCTAGGCTTAAGGACAGCAGCGCATATGCTAGCTGTATGTAGGGGATTTGGGGGGTGGGATAGTAACCCAGGGTTCAGTTTCCAGATGTACTGTCATTACATGACAGAAAAGATAAAGGAAATCTTATACACAAACACACACACAGTATATATCTGAAGACATTATAAAATATAAGGGAGAAAGAAAATATACAGATACATACACAAGCACATAGTTAAATACAAAATAAATTTAAAACATGATAAAATTAATTCACAACATAATACGGTCATCTCTGGAGAAGTTGGAAAATTTCAAATAATGCAAATTAGAAACAGCCCCAGCCTCTTCATTTGGCACCAAGATTAGTCTGGACAAAACAACAGGTCAAAGGCTTAATTCACCAGAAAGCATATTCCTAGATTTACTACGCACTGAAGAGGTAAAATCAAAGCAAAACCAGGTAAAAAGTTCACAAAGCAGCAGGACAGAGGTAGCTGTGTTGGTTTTCTGACCACATCAAAAATGATTAGTTTTTTGTGCAATTCAAACCTAGTGATTATGATTCCATGTACTGCATTTATGCAGGCTCAGCAGATGGGCAATCCAGAATCACGCAAAGGAGATTAATAAACTCTCATGGCAGTATTTGCCCCATAAATGTTACAGCAAAAGCTGCCTGAAGTTTAGGAAGCTCATTGTTGATGAGTCTGTCCAACCTGACTATGTTGGTTGATATTTGTAAGTATGCTTTGAAGAATAGCATAATGGATACACTGAGTCCTAAGAAAGATTTAGGAACTAAGACAACTTCCTAAAACCTCCTGAACACAGTGGGATTTATTTCCACAGAAATGTATATAATGCAGTGGTATCACCTCCCCTTGTGAAATATCAGGCCTTTCTTTTGTTCTTTTTACAGATTCTCACAACAACGATCCTGAGAAACATTTCTTGTTCCTTTATCACAATGGCTACTTTTTTAAAAAGTAGCTTAATTAAATAAAAAAAAAAAAGGATTGGTAAGGAGCTAGCCCTTCTGAGTACTGAAAAACACTTAAATGTTCATGAGTAAGAAACATATACCGTTGTGATCCACAAAGTCAAAAGCCCAGCAATTGAGTTCTGCAGTGATATAGAGATGTATTACTATGAGTAAGATAACAGGATAGCTGTTTAGGAAGTGGGGATTATTTTACTGA
The DNA here is from genome assembly GCA_022577455.1 of Arizona elegans. NCBI lineage: Eukaryota > Metazoa > Chordata > Lepidosauria > Squamata > Colubridae > Arizona > Arizona elegans. Next base: position 110,064,235 of record JAKOOJ010000004.1, on the reverse strand, counting down.
AGCATCATTCAGTTCTTTCAGAATTTCCTGGAAACAACTGCAATCAGATCACCCAGCTTCTCCTCCTTTTGCACCGCACCGATAATAACAGTTTACCTCATAAAATTTTTTCAAAACAGCATCTATATCCTGGTCTAAGGAGTCAAAAAGAAATGTAAAAACTAAGAATTATTGTTCTTAGTTTGTTAGTCTTTTTATTGATTAATTAGAATTATTGACTCATAGATCAATTTGACTTCTCTCCAGAGGTAACTTACAGAAGTATTCCAGGGTCTCTCCGATCTGCTTGAATGTGAGGGCATCAGCAGCATTAGAGGAGACCTGAGGTGTGTGGATCCAATCTTTGTGGTCATATCCGAATACTGTGTCTGCCCGGAGTTTATATAAGGGCAGTTGTTCCCCCAAAAGGCTGATTATTTCCACTTCGGGCAGATTGCTGCTATTGCAAAAATCTGTTCAGAACATATGAGGAGAGACAAAGAGAGATGGTTTGATTAGCAAAGGGGGAAGTGAGGCAAGGCCTTTGGTCTCAAGAAACTGAATCATCTCTAAGATACGCCTGGCTGTATAATATCACAAGTTTTTCTTGATTGCAGTTTACCATATTATGCCCTTTCAGCCAGTGAGCTATTTATAATATGATTTGAATGTTGTGGAAACTAAGCCGATTTCCTATTTTGCAATACACCAAAGGCAATAAAACTAGAGATTGACAGTAGATGTCAATCTACTCTAGTAATAAAAAGTACCCCTCCCCACATGAGCTGTATTTCCTACAAAACCTATGAGATTCCCCCATGTGGGTGTGGATCAGTGCTGGGGTTCAAATTTTTTTACTACCGGTTCTGTGGGTGTGGCTTGGTGGGTGTGGTGTGGCGTGGCTTGGTGGATGTAGCGTGGTGGGCGTGGCAGGGGAAGGATACTGTAAAATCTCCATTCCCTCCCCAATCAGCTGGGACTTGGGAGGCAGAGAATATATGGGAGCGGGCCCAGTCAGAATTTTTACTACCTGTTCTCTGAACTACTCAAAATTTCCGCTATTGGTTCTCCAGAACTGATCAGAACCTGCTGAAACCCACCTCTGGTGTGGATCAGTGGTGGATTGCCCCCGGTTCAGACCGGTTCGCAAGAACCAGTAGTAAAACCTGCAGGAGGCCCCGCCCACCACCCTGGATGTCGTCATTAACAATCTGCGCATGCGCAGAAGCTTTTGTGCATGTGCAGAAGCAAGGCGTGCGATCTCATTGCGAACCAGTGATAAAGATAAGTAGAACCCACCCCTGGTGTGGATGTCTTAAAGAGCCCTTATAATTAAACATTTAAAGCACGCTGAATGGACCCTGAATAGTGACAGAAGGAATAATCAGTCAAAAGTCTGTGGCCCAGGAAATCAAATTGTTTATATTCACTGGTCATACCTCAGATATAATATAGCTAGCATACTGACCTGTCAAAAAGGAATAAATAAGATCACACAGATGAGTTTATCAAAAATATTCCAACACCAAGTTGTAATTTACACTACTCTGTACTCTACTATATATCTCTGCCTTTTTCTTTGAAATGTAGTAGACCAAAGGTATATAGATTGGTTCTGCTTTTGATCATGTCTTCCCAGCAAGCTGACTATGCTTTGCTGGGAGCCAGTTTATATTATATTGCTTGCAGGCTTAATAAAATTACTGTATATTGTATCTTCAAAGTGATTTGATCACATTAAGTGAACCAGTTTGGCCACAATGTTACACAACTCTAGTTTATTTTAAAGTACAATATAAGACATTTTACCAAACAATATAATGGGATATCAAAAACACGATCTCTTAAAATTAGTGGTTTGCTCTCTTAAGCTTTTGAATAATTTATAACTTTTTAAAAATAATAATAAACGAACAACAAAAAGGGATTTGAACTGCAAATATTCTTTGACTTATAGCCACAATTAGGACCTCCATTTCCATAGTTAATCTAGGCAGTTGTTAAGTGAATCTTGTCTGATCTTATATGATCTTTTTGTCATGGTTGTTAAGCAAATTACTGAGTTGTTAAGTGAATCATGTAATCATTAAGCAAATCTGCCTTGCCCCATTGACTTTGTTTGTTGGGAAGCTGGTTGAAAATAGTGACCGCATGGACTTCCGGTTTGCTGTTTGTCGCCGCCGAATGCTCCTTCGGGATCGTCGAACCCACTGCCTGTAAGAGCCGCCTTTATAGCGGAATGGCGGCTCGAAAAAACTCCATTTCCATGAGGAAACGGAGATAGAGCCGGCTGGGGTGGGTAGAGCTCTCTGCCTAATCCCAAAAGTTTTTTATTTACTTTTGGGACGGAGCGGAAGAGACTCCCCATATCCCCAGCCGATGCTCCGGGCTTTGGGAGATCTCTGCTACATGCAGAGCTAGGTGACAAAAGCAAGCCTGCAAATTTGTTAAATTTTATTTATTTATTATTTATTTATTATTTAAATTTCTATACCGCCCTTCTCCTTTCGGACTCAGGGCGGTGAACATCCAAGATAAAAACATCTGTACAAACATCAGTTAAAAAATAAGTTAAAATAATTATAAAATTTTGGCCTATAATTTAAAAACTTGTCAATTAAAATCAATATTAAAATATTAAAACTAATCCTAAAATCAAGACAGACCGGCTAACTGAAAAAAATGAGTTTTTAGGGCCTGACGAAAAATCCGAAGGTCGGAGATCACTCGTATCTCTTGGGGTAGATTGTTCCATAGGGTAGGTGCCACCACAGAGAAGGCTCTCCTCCTGGGGGTCGTCAGCCGGCATTGTCTGGCCGACGGCACCCTGAGGAGGCCCTCTCTGTGGGAGCCAATCGGCCGGTGGGAGGCTATTGGTGGCAGAAGGCGGTCCCGTAAGTACCCTGGCCCTAAGCAATGGAGCGCTTTAAAGGTGATCACCAACACCTTGAAGCGCACCCGGAAGTCCACCGGAAGCCAATGCAGCTCGCGCAGGAGAGGAGTCACATGGGAGCGCCCCGTCGCTCCCATAATCCCCCACGCAGCCGCATTCTGCACCAGTTGGAGCCTCCGGGTGTACCCCAAGGGGAGCCCCATGTAGAGAGCGTTACAATAGTCCAGACGAGAAGTGACAAGTGCTTGAGTGACCGTCGTAGGGAGTCCCGGTCCAGAAAGGGGCGCAACTGGCGTATCAGGCGGACCTGACAAAAAGCCCCCCTGGCCACAGCTGTCATATGCCCTTCTAAGGACAGCTGCGCATCCAGGAGGACACCCAAGTTGCGGGCCCTCTCCGTGGGGGCCAATGATTCGCCCCCAATAACCAGTGATGGCGTCAACTGGCTATACCGGGACGCCGGCAGCCACAGCCACTCGGTCTTGGAAGGGTTGAGTCGAAGCCTGTTTCTCCCCATCCAGACCCGCACGGCCTCCAGGCACTGGGACATCACTTCCAAGGCATCATTGGGGTGGTCTGGGGTGGAAATGTACAGCTGAGTATCATCAGCGTACTGATGGAACTCCACCCCAAAACCACAGATGATCTCACCCAGCGGCTTCACATAAATGTTGAACAGAAGGGGCGAGAGGACCGACCCTTGCGGCACCCCACAAACAAGGCGCCTTGGGGTCGACCGCTGCCCCCCTGTCAACACGGATTGCGACCGGTCGGAGAGATAGGAGGAGAACCACCGCAAAACGGTGCCCCCCACTCCCAGTCCCTCCAGCCGGCGCAACATGATACCATGGTCGATGGTATCAAAAGCCGCTGAGAGGTCTAATAGGACCAGGATAGAGGAATAACCCCTATCCCGGGCCCTCCAGAGATCATCCACCAACGCAACCAATGCCGTTTCCGTGCTGTACCCAGGTCTGAAGCCGGACTGGAGCGGATCCAGATAGACAGCTTCATCCAGGTACTGGGGAAGCTGTCGCGCCACCACACTCTCAACAACCTTCGCAATAAAGCGAAGGTTGGAGACTGGACGGTAGTTAGCCAAAACAGCCGGATCCAGGGATGGCTTCTTGAGGAGAGGCCTCACCACCGCCTCTTTCAAGGTGGCCGGCAGGACACCCTCGCTCAAAGAAGCATTAATAATTCCCTGGAGCCAGCCTCGTGTAACCTCCCGGGAAGCCAGCACCAACCAGGAGGGACACGGGTCCAATAAACATGTGGTTGCGTTCAGCCGCCCCAAGATCCTGTCCACGTCCTCGGGAGCCACAGGATCGAACTCCTCCCAGATAACATTCTCAAGACCTGCCTCAGTCATCTCGTCTGAACTAACCCAGTCGGCGGCCAAGTCTTCCCGAATCTGAGTTATTTTATCATCCAGATATTGTACAAAATCCTCAGCTCGGCCCTGCAAGGGGTCCTCCCGCGCTCCCAGATGGAGAAGGGAGCGGGTCACCCTAAACAGGGCGGCTGGGCGGTTATCTGATGACGCGATAAGAGTGGCAAAATAGCTAGATTTCGCCGCTTTTATCGCCACTAGGTAGGTCTTAATATGAGACCTTACCAGTGTCAAGTCAGACTCGGAACGACTGGCCCTCCAACCGCTCTCTAGGCGTCTTTTCCGGCGCTTCATCTCCCTCAGCTCCTCGGAAAACCAAGGAGCTAAGTGAGTTCGGTGCCGGGTCAGAGGCCGCAAAGGCACGACCCGGTCCAAAGCCCCGGCAGCCGCCCCATCCCAGGCGGCCACCAGGTCATCAGCCGAGTCGTGAGCTAGAGTCTCAGGAAATGGCCCAAGCTCCATCTGGAACCTATCAGGGTCCATCAGGCGCCTGGGGCGGAACCACCTGGTCGGTTCCGCCTCCCTGCGACGGGGTACGGCAGTCAGAAAGCCAAGTCGAAGGAGCGAATGGTCAGACCATGACAAGGGTTCAATATCTACATCCCCTATATCAAGGCCATTCAACCACTGACCAGAGATAAAAACTAAGTCCAGAGTGTGTCCCCCCCATGTGAGTAGGGCCGTGAATTACTTGGGTCAGGTCCATGGCCGTCATGGAAGCCATGAACTCCCGAGCTACCTCAGATGTTTCACCGATGGATGGCAGGTTGAAATCCCCCATGACCACAAGTCTGGGGGTATCAGCCGTCACCTCGGCTATAACATTGAGGAGTTCAGGCAGGGTCGTTGCCACGTGGCAGGGAGCCAGGTACGTGATCAACAGACCCATCTGCACCCCATGACCCCACTTCACAAAAAGGGACTCATATCCGGCTATCTGAGGTACAGTGGTCTCCCTCGGATCAAGACCTTCTTTTAGAATGACCGCCACCCCCCCCGCCCCTGCCCTGAGCTCTCGGCTGATGAAATGCACGGAAGCCTGATGGGCACATCTCCACGAGGGGAACTCCCCCCTCATGGCCCAACCAGGTCTCCGTGATACCTGCCAGGTCCGCTCCCCCCTCCTGAATAAGATCACAAATGAGGGGGGCTTTATTTACTACGGACCTGGCATTACATAACATCAGCCGGAGACTCGGGCGCTGAGACTCTAAGCAGCCTGGGGAACGGGAAGAGCTAAGGGGACCGGGGCACGGAATCGCTCGAAGATAGCGAGCACGTGCCCCCGCCACATGATCTGGCCCCCTGCTCCCATCATACCTGCCCCTCCCACTCAGCGTGTTAATAGAGAAGCCCTCACTAGAGGGCATTCTAACAGTCCCCTTTCCCCCAGAGTCCGCACCCCCAATAGCACCATTAATAGCAGCCGGACTAGTCTCCAACCCCCGTGGGTTTTCCCCCAAACCCACATAACCTCCCCCACCCTCAGAACCCCTTAAAAATCTATTTAAAAAAGTCTTTAAAAAACCCCTCAATCCCTTTTTTGCAACATGCCACCTCTCGGGATCCCAAGATCCGTCATTAAGGTGGGCCCTCGATAACATAGAGGGCCAGGCCTGCGAGAGGGGGGAATCTCGCAGCGCAAGAAGCTTTGCCCTAGGATACATTTTAACACTAGAATGATAATACAAGTTTGGCCTAGACATGGCCTAGGGGTCTATAATGATGGTTTCAAATGTCCAGAAGCAAGACTAAGATAATCGGAAGAGTCACCATTACCCTCTCACAGTAATGGGTAGGAGTCCTCAAGTTCAGTCCAGCTGAGGGAACTATCCAACCACCCTCTCACGGTGGTTGGCCATCTTAATCAGGCAAGATGGAAAAAGTCAGGGAAAGTCCAAAAACCACCCTCTCACGGTGGTTGGCCATCCTAATCAGGCAAGATGGAAAAAGTCAGGAAAAGTCCAAAATCCACCCTCTCACGGTGGTTTGGCATTCCTGGTCCTGAAAAGATGAGTCCTATCCGCGGCGAACATAGTCTGGAACGGGCTCCATCCATCCTCCCATAACTGCCTTGTCCTCCATACAGCCAGGAGACGGGACAAAAGACAGAGCCAAGTCCCAAGCTCTGGGGAAGAAAGTCCACATTGGCCGATAGGCCGATAACAGGGCCAGAAAAAAAAAGGGAGGGGGGGAGGCCATCCATAGCGACCCAATACTTGAGCCGTCTACCAGCCTTTCCAGCCCCAGGTCTTTCACACAAGCCCTTAACGTCAGCCATGTATCCTTCAACCCCTGAGCACAATGGGGTTCAACTGCCCCATTTCAATGTCGAGGCTTGATGTTCCTCTCCTCTCCTCCAACGCCAACAACTCTCCAGCTCTCCAGCACCACCGCCCTCGACCTGGTTGCCACGCAGCAGCCGCCATTTCCACAGCGTCGTCCTTGGCGCAGGCCACACCCAAGCGCTCCCAGCGTTCCCCAGCGCCCCCCGGAACATCCCAAAGAACCCCCCAGGGGCATCCAGGGTCAGGGGGGAGCTCGCTGGGCATCACCGCCGCCGCCGCCGCTCTGGCCGCCGCTGCCTCGGCCAAACAGGGAGAAAAAGCGGCGGAGCCGATGCAGCCGGGCTGTCAGGATTCAGCCTCGGCGTTCTTCCACCCGCGCCGTCTTCCACTCACTTCTCCCCAGCCACGAGGTTCCAGAGGGCGAAAAAGCCCTCATCAGGCTGGGGAGAGACTCCTCCAACTGAAAACGGGGCTGCTGATGTTCATGGCAGCCCCAGAAGACCCCCCTGCCAGTCCACGAGCCGCCCGTCCCTAGGTACGATCTTCAGGCGTCGCCATCTTGGGGCATGCGCATATATAGTTGGGCAAATTAATTAAAGAAGGCGTGAGCTGAACCTCTGATCCTGAAGCGCAAGTATTTTACTTATTTTATAAAAGCTACTGAAGTTGTTTAAGAAGGGAAAGGAAAAAAGATTTTTAAAATGGCGACTGCTGCGGCTTGAAGAGAGGTTGAAAGGGAAAGTCCTTCCGTTTTCTATTACAAAGTAGCGGAATGAATACTTCTGGCTGTAATTGAAGACAAAACCTCACTCTCACTCTTGTTTTTTTCTTTTTCTCCTGGGGATCTGATATTGATCTTGGTGGGAAAAAAGCCTTTTTCTCTTTTCCAGTAAATCTTGTCTGTGTGGAAAAATGGCACTGAGACTTATAAAGTTAGACAAACAGGCAGGGGGGGGGGAATTCCCCCATTAACAAATTACATGAACAAGTTCTAACTCTCCAGTCTCAGAAACCTGACTTTAACATAATAGAATTTCTCCTAGAGGAGATTGTAAGAAGGGATGAGATTGTGAATCAGCAACTTGAAAAATTTAAGCAGGAAATTAAAGAAATTGGTGAATTGGTGAAATCTAAGTTTGACTTTTTGGATCGAAAGATTTTAAAAACAGCTAACGGTTTATCAGACTTTGTGATTCAGTTGGATGCAAATATTAAACTATTAGAGTCTAAAATGAAAGAAACTGAGGAGAATTTGGATGACAAGATTCAAAAAATTAAAAAGGATTTGGCAAACACTCAGGATAATAGTTCAGAAGACAAACCTAAAATGGAGGTTGACCAAAAGACTGGTAATGAAGAAAATGTACAACAGAGGATTGAAAGAGAAGTTTTAATGATTCAACATAATTTTACAGAATATGCAATTAGACTGAGAGGTCTGCAGGAAAATAACAGAGATAATTTAAGGAAAATATCTTCTGAAATTCTGGCTGGGATTTTAAAGGTTCAACCTGATGAAGTGTTTTGCAGGATTGACAGAATTTATAGAATAAACTCCTGGTTGGCAAAGCAAAGGCAATTGCCTAGAGATGTGGTGATTTATTTTACAGATAAAGAAATTAGGAATAATATTGTGCAGAATTCTTTTAATTCTACTTTGCAATTTCATGGAAGAAAGATTTGGATTTTTAAGGAGCTCCCGCCTAAGATGTTAACGGAGAGGAAGAAATTTGGTTTTCTAGTGACTGAGTTAAAAAAAAGAAATATCTTATTTAGGTGGGATGTTCCAGTTGGTTTAATATTGAGACATCAAGGAGTAAGATACCAACTGAACACTGTTGAAAAAGCGGAAGAATTTTATCAAAAAATTTTGAAAATGAATTCAACACCTTTAAGCATAATACAGGCCAAGCAAAAGGAGTTGGAAACAAAGGGAAAATATCAAATTACAGAGGCTGTGGTAGATAATTTGTCTTCGGACTCCCTGGATACCCCAGCTGGATTGTCTATAAATATGAGAGCAGTGTCATCCGACTCCAATGTGATGAATCATCAAGTTACAGACAAATGCGTAAACCAACCAGTTGATATACAAGTGATGGAAAAGAAATATGAGATATCAAAACAAAACCAACAAGATCAACTTATAAAGCAGAATGAAAATCGATCAGTTGATACACAATTTGTAGGAAGGAAACCAGGATGGAAATTCAACCCGCAAAAGAAAAAGAAAAAAAGAAACAGATCTCATAGAAATAGTAGTTTCTAAACCAAGCAACAGTGAAGCCAGGGACTTTAAAAAATGAATGAATATGTGAAAAGATAGTGGAGGCGAACTATTGCTTAAAATACTATCTTGAGGACAGTGGCAGATCTCTGCAATGCCGTGATTTTGGGATGTGAAAATAGCCTTATATTGTTGGATTTGAATTATTTACTTTGGATTTCTTTTACTGATAAATATATTATAACTATTTCGAGTTACAAGGCAAGAGAGTCACGCTGGGGCATGCAGAAGATCTGGCTGTTACCCACTAGGATGATGGGAATTAATAATCCTGATGAAAACCACAATTACAACTATATGGAATATAATTATAATGTCACTCGGGTGGTTGTTTTTTACTTTTATATATATATGAGGATATTCATTACTGATGGGGGCAGAAGATGATTGAAGATCTTGAACAAACTGTTGCACCAGCATGCTATGTTACCCTATTATGGACGATGGATTTAACAATCCAGTGGAAAGACATCAAAGAAGATATTATATGGATTATAAATTTAAAGTTATTGTCTTTTTTCTTTTTATAAAATGGAATGTATACATAGATATATGTATATTTTAGCAGAGTGGGCAGTGGATTATATTTAGAACTGTAGTGCATGGTAATTTTGCAGGAAACTGGGTTGAAATAGGTTAGTTTACTGATTGATTAGTTTAAGAAAAAGGATTTTTAAGTCATATATTTAGGGGAGTGGAGGAATTGGATAGAATTGAATAAATGTTAAATTTGGATGTAGGGAGAAGGCTGCTTTGAAATGTTATATTAATATATATATAAAAGATTAAATGTTATGTTGTTGTAATAATATACTATAAGTTTGGGGGAGGAGAAAAAGGGCAGATTATTGCTAAAATGGGAGTTATAAGAATATTATGCTAAGGGTCAGTATTTAGAGGAGGGAGTAAGGGAATGGTAAAATATTGTGTAATTAGTTATGAATTAGCTTATTGTTGTGAAGAAGTCACAGGGGGGATGGGTGGTGAGGGGGGGTTAGGGAAGAGGGGGGGAAGGGGGAAAAACTTGTATTTGAAAACTTTTTCAATAAAAAAAAAAAAAAAGAAAATAGTGACCGCATGACTCCAGAACATTGCTATTGGTTGCCAAAGTATGCAAATTTAGATTTCTGTAACTATATCATAAGGGATGCGTTGGCTCAGTGGCTAAGACACTAAGTTTGTCATTTGGAAGGTCGGCAGTTCAGCTGTTCGAATCCTTAGTGCCATGTAACAGGATGAGCTCCCGTTGAGTTGTCCCAGCTTTTGCCAACCTAGCAGTTCGAAAGCACGTAAAAAATGCAAGTAGAAAAATAGGGACCACCTTTGGTGGGAAGGTAACAGCGCTCCGTGCGCCTTTGGCATTTAGTCATGTCAGCCACATGACCACAGAGACCTCTTCGGACAGTGCTGGCTCTTTGGCTTTGACGACCACCCCTAGAATCGGGAACGACTAGCACATATGTGTGAGGGGAACCTTTACCTTTTAACTATATCATAAATCACTTTATCCAGTGCTGTTGTAACCCTGAATGGTTGCTAAATGAATGGTTGTACATCATGCTGTTGCCATGAAAAATATATAGATATGGATATGAAACTACAATTGGAAGTAAAGCTCAGATCAGTGGAAATTTTATTTAAAACCAGAGAGCTGTCTTATGGGCAAATAGCTACACAGCTCTTTTAAAATAAGTTAAGTTTAAGTTTAATTTAACTCTCTCTCTCTACATGGAAAATGTACTTTTGTTTTTCTGCTTATTGCATAACTGTCATCCAACAATCTAGTCCAACATTTCTCAACCTTGGCAATACTAAGGTGTGTAGACTTCAACTCGCATGCTCACTGGGGAGTTCTGGGAGTTGAAGTCCACACATCTTAGTATTACCAAGGCTGAAAAAATTAGTCTAAGCAATGCTCTTGCAAAGAAAGAATTCTACTGCCCTCTTGTGGGCTTTCATGGGCAAATAAACATAGAAAGAACAGAGATTTTCTCAATTTTCTCAGTTCCTCTATTGCAAATGTGCTTTTTCAAGAGGCAACTGGACTTTTTTTTTTTCTGAGGGAAAAACTTGGGGGAAAAACAGTCCAGTTGCCTTTTGAAAAAGCACCTTTGAGACAACTATGACCTGGATGACTAAGAATCTCCACAGACATCCCAAAAGTGCTTTTTCAAGAGGCAACTGAACTTTCTGTTTTTCTTTGAAGATGTTTTGCTGAAGAAGCTTCTTGGATGAGAAGCGAAACGTCCTCAAAAACAAAACAAAACAAAATGAAGAGTTCAGTTGCCTCTTGAAAAAGCACCTTTGGGACAACCATGACCTGGATGACTGAGAATCTCCATAAACATTTTATCTTCACAGACATCCCTATATTGCATGTATATACCTAATTTCCAGTAAACTGGATTTGGAGAATTTAGTGGAGCAAGAAACAATAGCAGGATAAAAGATACACTAAGCATCTTTTAAATGGTTTCTTAAGGACTATTTAGCTCCTAAGAAAGTAAATTGCCTCACATTTTAACTTCAAGACAGCCTTCCCTGCCTGGCAACTGCCAGTTATGTTAACCAACTTTCCAGTCACTATTGGCAGATCAATAAGCTGTGGAAGTCTTACAAAGCATTTAGTTTAGTTAGTGAGCAGTTCTACCTTTTAAGATTTTGTTCCTGGTGGTGAATATATAAAGCACTTCTTATTCTACAGAGCATTTGACACAAAGAATAAGAGGCTATCATTAAGAGGTCTCTATATTCTTTGAAATCTGAAGAAAGGAAGAAAATGATCAAAGGATATGAAAAACAAATCCTATGGGGGAAAAATCAGAAGAAATTTGAGTCAGTCTGGAGAAGAGAATGTACCCAGCAGAGGCAAGATCTTCCCCTACCAGAATGCTTCAAGCAGAGCTGAGACAGTTTCTGCATTTCTTGCCGTGTTGCGGGATTATTTTTATTGATTGATTTGATTTGATTTGATTTTTATACCACCCTTCTCCAGCAGGACTCAGGGCGGTGAACAACCAAGGTAAAACATAGCATACAAAATTTAAAACAATTTAAAAAGATATTAAATAATTTCGGCCCACAATTTAAAAACACCCCAATAAAATCAATTACAAATTAAAACCGAAAGATGGGATCAAGCCAGCCCAGCTAGATGAAATAAGTGAGTTTTAAGGGCCCGACGAAAAGTCCAGAGGTCCGGGATCATACGTATCTCTGGGGATAGGTCGTTCCAGAGGGCGGGTGCTGCCACAGAGAAGGCTCTCTCCCTGGGGGTCGCCAGCCAACATTGTCTGGCCGACGGCACCCTAAGGAGCCCCTCTCTGTGCGAGCATACTGGCCGGTGGGAGGCTATTGGCGACAGAAGGCGGTCTCATAGATACCCAGGCCCTAAGCCATGGAGTGCTTTAAAGGTAGTCACCAACACCTTGAAGCGCACCCAGAAGACCACCGGAAGCCAGTGCAGCTTGCGCAGGAGGGGTGTCACATGGGAGCGCCCTGTCGCTCCCATAATCCCCCGCGCGGCCGCATTCTGGACCAGTTGGAGCCTCCGGGTACAGCTCAAGGGGAGCCCCATGTAGAAAGCATTGCAGTAGTCCAAGCGGGATTGGAGTCAATAGCTTCAAAATCCCATTCTATTCTTTGTTACCATTGGGGTTAATATTGTAACTGCAGGAGATGAGGACAAAAATGAAGAACAAGTAGTTGCTAGGCCATTAGCAACTAAGCATGCCTACCCCTTGCTAGAAGCTTAAATGCAAGGTCAGCTCAATCTCATCCAGCACTAACCACAAGGCAATTAAAAAATTTTTGTAATCGGCTCCAGTCAGGTACAAGTTGTTTCATTTAAACACAAAATTGGCTAGCAAACCGCTTCCTGGGAGTGGCATCATGCAATCTTATGGAGAACTGCAGGCCTGTACTTGTTGCACTCAAAGATTGCACTCAAAATCTGTGTTCCCAACCTTGGCAGCTTTAAAACTTGTGAACTTCAAGTCCACAGAATGCTGTCAATTTTGAGAATTGAAGTCCATCCATCTTAAAGTAATCAGGGTTGAAAACACTAATCTAGAGCAGGACTATCAAACTCCCGGCCCGTAGGCCACACTGGCCAAACCCACACCCATTTTAGCAAAGGGTTTGTCCCGATATGTCACATGACACTGCCATGATGACATGAGTTTGATACCCCTGATCTAAAGTAACTTCTTCGTGAAAGAGAATGGTCCATGTTGACTTGTCATACAAGTCTTATTAGAACTTAATTTTTGAAATACCTTTGGAATAATTCCAGGACTAACTTGACCCCCCTTTTTTCCTTTCTTTTTTCAGAAAACTTATTATTTGCCAATGAGAGACAGAAATGTGATAGATTACCAAAGATAGATAGTAATAGATTGTAGATTACTGACTTTCTCTATAAAGGATGTAGAGTCTGTGAAATTTATTCTTTACAGGGAGCTAGTAAGGATGCTAACAAGAATGACTGTTCCCACACAAAAATACAAACCACATTGTAGGAGAATGAAATTATAAAGTTGCTAGGACACTTTGTTTGTTGCACCTAAGTAACAATGAAATAAAAAAGAATATTCAAGGCGGAGATGATTTTGCATCTGGCAGCCTTTTTTGGGGTTGCCAGAGCCTAGCCATATTTATTGAAATAATAATAAAGAATTTTATAGCACCCTAAATACAATCTCACTGTGGTATAAGCTTTTACAGATAACAATCGATAAAACGCCCAGACTGCTGTCCAGAAAATTTTATCAATAAATAATTGTTTTTGATTTGCCACAAGACTCTGTGTGGTTTCAATTTATTTTGACCAACAAATTTACTGGTTAGTAAGCTGTAATTATTCCCTTCCATGCTTTTAGACTTCATGTCAGTTTGTACCCACAAAGAAAAGGAACTCAACCAAGCCGTGAAGTGCCAGAACTTTTATTTAGAATGCTTTGGTTTTTGGTTTTGGAGATCCCACAGGCATTGCCCAAGCTTGTAAAAGTTGTTTCTCTTCCAAATGGACTAAACATTTCCTCTATTTACCCAACGTGAGCAAAACAAATAGCAAGAATCTCAAAAATTATATATTAACCCCAAGAAAATGTTTGCTCTATATAATTTTCTCCAAACTCTTATATATATATCCACCTTTTGCAGAACTAGGAGTGAGCTTGATTAATACATTTTGAAATTCCATCCATTATCCTTTCCCAAATTCAATAAAAAAACCCAATAGTATGGATGAACCACATTTACGCATCATTATTCAAAAATAAATAAAAATGCATTAGTTGTGTATGCGTATGATCCTGGGGCTTAGCTGTTTTTTAAATTAATATCACAAGTCCTTAGATTGGCTGAACTCATGGCTTTTTTGTAAGATAGATAGATAGATAGATAGATAGATAGATAGATAGATAGATAGATAGATATAAGGAAAGAGAAAAAAGAAAGAAAGAAAGAAAGAAAGAAAGAAAGAAAAAAAGAGAAAGAAAGAAAAGAAAGAAAAAGAAAGAGAAAAAGATGAAAATATTTAACTCATTGCTTGGCTATTTTCCATTCCACAGTGGGCTTGGCAACTTTTCAACTAATTCCTTCCTCCAAATATATTCTATATATATTGTAAAGGCTTAGATCAAAATGTAGGGAAAGGGGAATAATTCTTTTTGTTGCAACAACCCATCTTTGCAGGTGAATGCGAATTACCTTCAAGTGTATTTATTTATTAAAAGATTTATACTCTAGCTGGAGTAACAAGCAATAAACAGGAAAAAAGAATATGGTTACACAACACTTCAAAAGCAACCCAATATATTAAATAAGAACTGGCAACCAAACATGATAATTAATCAGAAGGGGACTCCTATCAAGCTCAGCATAAGAACGTCATAGAACAATCCAGCAAAGTTAAATTCTTTATATGCTCACACCAAATAGACATCTTGCCAGACCAACCTATACTATTCTCATCTTAATTCTAACTCTGGGATATTCTAAAAATGATATCCTAACTTCTGTGACCTCTGTCTCAGATCCAGCTCCGGACTGTGTTGCCTCTTGTCTTACCTCCCACGTTAAATTGTCTCCCTCCTTCCTGGGAAACTGCCAGTTTACTGAAGTTTATCAGACCACCTCCCCATCCTTAGGCATAATCATCACAATTCCTCTCAATATGACTCAAATGCCTCTTTTTGGTTTTTCTAAACACAAGCAGAGTTGAGGCCATTGTATATTAGAGAGCTCTTTCTAGAGACATGGGCTGCCACTGAAAAGGCAGTGTTAAAATGAGGAGATATGGAGCATGGCTTCCCTATGGGAGTATCTGGGGGCAGGTTTTTCTTAGGAGACAGATTCTGATGCCATCCCATGTAGGATGATAACCAGCACTTTGAATCATACCAGAAGCTTACTGGAAACCGGTACAACTTATGGAGTAGAGTTGCCACAAGTTGCATATTATCATAACTCTCCATATCACTACTTTGTAGAACCACTGAAGTTTCTGAATGGTCTTCAAGGGAGGTTGTATGTTGTAACAATCCACTCAGAAAGTAACCAAGGTGTGACTGACTATGAGCCAGGCCTCTGATCCAAGAATGGGTACAACTGGAGGACAAGATGCAGTGGTGATATTGCAGGACGTGGGGAAGATTTTATGAATGGTTAGAAAAGAAATATGAATAAAAAATGGTAGATAAATGAGGGAGATAATAAAAAGGTAAATGATGGAGAGATCAAAAAAGAAATAGAAACCTAGATGATACCAGAGAAAATTGAAAAGGGGGGGGGGAGAGAAAGAAGAGTATAAGAATAATGTACAACTATAATGATAATATTGATAGATAGAATAAACCTGAAAAGAAATTGAAAGAAAGTATATATGATTAGAATATAGGAGTTGCTCGGATACCAAATAAGAATATTATATAGCAAAGAAGATAGAAAGGAGAGGGGAGTGGAGAGTAGGAAGAGGAGGGACTGAGAGGAAAGGAGGAAAGGGAAAAGGAGAGGAAGGAAGGGCAGGGGACAGGAGTAGAAGAGAAGGTGAGAAAGGGAAAAGAAGAGAGGAGTGGGGAAAAGGAAGAGGAAGTAGGATGAGGTAGGAGAGGAGGAAGGAGAAAGGAGGAGAGGAAAGGAGGTTGGGAAGGAAAAAAGAATAAGATTTGTTGCGAAAAGAGTGAAGAAAGGGTAGAAGAGCAACCGAATGTAATTAAAATGTCTTATTTTTGCTTTCTTTAAGGAATATATATATATATATATATATATATATATATATATATATATATATATGATTAATTATGTATAAGAAAATGTACATTTTATGTGTATAAAAAATAAAACTGAAAAAACTTTTCAAAAAAAAGAAAAGATGCAGTGGTGTAACGAGCCACCTTGCCACAAACTCTAATCCAGGAAGACCTTCGGATTGCACACCAAGCCAGGATGACAGTGTCATACTATCCAGAACCAATTGAGTTTCCAAATCAAATAGAATAGAATACATAGTCATTCAGTGGGTTAACCTGTAACTTGCTTTTTTTTTTTTCATCTAATCTCTCCAAACCGAGACCATTGTCATGCTCATCCATGCTCAGCCTTCTAGGCATCCGAAGACCAGCTGAGAGCAACCAGCTTGTTCAGCCCCCAAATAACATGGGAATAATTCCCTCAACCTGGGTAGCAGGGTACATACATGGAGGATAATTTTATTTTATTTTATTTTATTTTATTTTTAATTTGATTTATATGCCGCCCTTCTCCAGAGACTCAGGGCGGCTTACAATGCGTTAAGCAATAGCCTTCATCCTTTTGTATATTTATACAAAGTCAGCTTATTTTGAGGCCACCATGAAAGGTGTACCACCAAGCAGACAAGAAGAGTTTCTTAGTAATCAGCCAGCAGTTCCATACATCATTGTTGCTATGTGCTGGGATGTGAGAATGACTTTGAGGAAGAGAAGGAAGAGCCATAACCAAGACAATGGTCAGATGAGAAAAATCTGTGTCCAAAGCAGAAATGCAATTGAGAAAGTATCCCAGACTTGACCCTCTCTAATTCTTTCATAGAAAAAAGTAGGGAGATGGAATCTTTCTGATTTGCAAGATTACATTACTATAACAGAATAATAGTAGTTTTAGTATTCATAATATTACTTGGTTTATCTCAAAGGGTTGACATTATGCCACCATTGTTGCTGCTGCTCCAAAGCAAATCTATGGAGATACTGCCATAGCACTACAATATAACACTCTACCAAACAGCTTGACTCCTCAGCTGAATGACGGCTCTCCTTGCACAGAATGGGACAACTGAGCATTATCAGTTCAGCCCAGTCAGCTCACTGCCACCAGCTCGCCACTCCTGAGTTGTCTCTGCTAACTCAACACCAAGTCATCACAGGACAAGTCAACATGGCCAGTTCGCAGCAGGAAGCCAGAGGGAGAGCCAAGCGGGCAGGCGAGTGAGCAACTGGGCAAAGTGCAGAGCAGCAGCAGTGGCCAAAGACTTCCCACCAGAGGGAGAACCAGGCGGGCAAGCAAGCGATTGGGTGGACCGAGTGCAGAACAGGGACTTCCCATTTTCACACACTCTGCCAATGTCAATGCGCCAAGCTCCAAACCATTTGGAATTTGGGCTATTCAGCAGGGGCAGCATTGTTCAGTGCTGGCAGTGGGTGGGGGAAGTAGTAGAGGATGGGCGCATCTAATTGCTGCCACCATCACCATGCCAAGCTCTGGGAGTGTTCCATGAGCTCGGCGTGAAGGCAGCAGTGGTAACGGGGTATATGAGAGAATGGGAAGCTCCTGGCCACCATTGCCACTATTCTGTGCTCTGCTCACCTGCTCACTCATCCATCCTCCCACCAGCTCTCCTTCCAGCTGTCTACAATAAGTTGTCCCCAAGAAGAATTAGCCATGTTGAGTTGTCCTACAATGAATTGGCAGTAGCGAGCTTGCAGTGGTGACCCAGCCATGCCAAGCTGTCCTAGACCCCTTCAAAAGAAGACTAAACAATTTCCAGACACCCTAAACCAACTCTAACCTCCACACCACTCTCAAAAACTATTGGAACTCCTGGGTAACGAAACCCTACCATTTGCACACACTCCCTTTCTTTATACAAATATGACGCATTTTAAGTTTGTGCCCAGGAGAAAAAGAATCTAGGCTAAAGATGGCAAAGAGTTAGACTTACGATTGCATTTACTGTGACATTACTGTGACAGAAAGGTTGTATAGTAAGTTCATAAAATAATATACTATTTCATTTCCTTATTAGTAGTTAACTCAGAATCCTCAAAGAATGATATAACTAAAGGCTAAATAAACTCTGAACCAGGAAATGCCTGACCAAGATTGCAGTGCTAACACAAATGATAAGCAAAATATTCTTATCTCTGACCCTAATTTGCAAGATAAATAGGTCTTGTCTATTTTGATAAATCTTAATATATATTATTGAGGTACTAGCAGGAAATATGTGTTTTTGAAAAGGATTGCTGCCATTCGTTTGGCATCAAATTGTCCTTCTTTTAAGCTCCCTCTCTTATTTTTTTACCTTTCAGCCCCTCAATAGAGGGATCCTTGGCCTATAAGTATGCTTCAAAATATAGGCTTTGACCTCTAACTACCCCAAGGACTTTGGCAACAGGTGGTGTAGGAATAGCATAAATCAGTCAAAGATATTATTTAGAGTCAAAGATTAGCAGTAGAAATAACCAGATAACATCAACTGAATTGAATGAAGATGAGTGGGAAGTTACATTTGGTGTTATTGCTTATTTTAGCTGCTACAAAAATAACTTTGGCCATACTGTATACAGCTAGTCCTCGATTTACAACCATAATTGAGCTGAACATTTCTGTTGCTAAGCGAGAACTTAGAAAGTGAGTTTTGGTCCATCTTATGACCTTTCTTGTCACAGTTGTTAAGTGAATCACTGCAGTTGTTAAGTTAGTAACACAGTTGTTAAGTGAATCTGGCTTCACTTTGGCTTTGGTTATCAGAAGGTTGCAAAAGATGATCACAAGACCCTGGGACACTGCAACAGTCATAAATACATGCCAGTTGCCAAGTGTCTGAATTTTGATCACATGACTATGGGGATGTTGCAATTGTATGAAAAGCAATCATAAGTCCCTTTTTCTAGTGCCGTTGTAACTTTGATTGGTCACTATACAAATGGGTGTAAGTTGAGGACTATCTGTAGCAAAAGAAAAGCTTTGAAACTCCGCTTGCATCACTTCTAGGGTGTTTTTCTTCTTCTATGGGCCAACTAGAGCTACATAAAATATTTGATCTAGTGTTTTTTGTAACCTTCATAAACTATTAATGCTGAAAAGGTACCTATCTTTTGAAGTAAAAAAAAACCACCTTTGCTAGATCTACCATGTTTTCCTGAAAATAAGACCCTGTCTTATATTTTTTTGAACCCTGAAATAAGCGCTTGGCCTTATTGCCATGTGCTCAAAAGCCCGATTGGGCTTATTATCAGGGAATGTCTTATTTTGGGGGAAACAGGGTATTCATTATAAGATTTCCAGGATCCCCTGTCATGAAAAACTATTTATAGATATTTAAAAGAGTGTACCTGTTCTGGTCCATTACTTATGTAGGTTAATTTTGCTTTTTGGCAAAAACCATGCAATAGGATTTATGATAATGCATTTCTAGCCTGTTTTGAATATGTTAATGTGCAATAAAGGTAGTCCTTGACTTACAACCACAATCGAGCCCAAAATTTCTATTGCTAAGCAAGTCAGTTGTTAAACGAGTTGTGTCCCATTTTATGATCTTTCTGCCATGGTTTTTAAGCAAATGACTACAGCTGGTAAGTGTAGTCATTAAACAAATCCTGCCTCCCCCATTATCTTTGCTTGTCAGAAGCTCCCTAGGAAAGTTGCAAATAACAATCCCCAGGACCCCAGGCAGCTGCAATGATCATAAATACACCGACTGCCAAGCACCCGAAGCTTGATCACGTCACTGTGGAGATGCTGTTATGGACATAAGTGTGAGAACTGGTCATAAGTCACTTTTTTCAGTGCTGTTGTAACTTTGAATGGTTATTAAATGAATGATTATAAGTCGAGGGTTACCTGTAGTTCTCGTGGCACATTTAAGGCCAACCAGCATACAAGAAATAACTTTAGCATTGTCTGCATAAAGCAATATGGGGACTTTGCAACCCGCAATGTTAGGCACATGAAAATATGGGGTGACCAGGAGTTCAATCATAGTTTCATAAAAGGTGAGTGAATGAATGAAGTGAGGGCCAAACGCACCCCTCTCACACAGAAATCTAATTAACAGTATCTCCAATAGGTCACTACCCTGCTTAGGATTGTCTCCCACTCTCTGAATAATTGGGTTTCATTTTCAACTACTGAATTCATATTATTAGAAAGAATACTTCCTAATGTTCAACTAGAATCTATCTTCTTGTGATTTGGATTCATTATTCTATATCCTGCAAAGTTGAACAAGAGGCCCTTTTTCTGTTTGACATTTTTTGAAACATCTGAAAGATTATATCATAGTCTTCCCCCCCCCACCCTCATTTTCTTTTTAAGGTTCAATATTCCAATTACTTTAATCTCTTTTAGGGCTTTGTTCAAGTCATACACACTGTTTTCCACTGGACCTGCTTCTGTTTGTCTGAACCCTAAAATGTGGCACCCAGAATTAAGCACAATTTGTAGAGTCTGAGCCAAGCAGAATAAAGTGGAACAACTGTGTCTCATCATGTCTGCCTTACCAGGTACATTAGCCAGCCAACAGGACCAGATTAGCTAATCTATTTTATGATAAAGACTACAATAATAGTCTCTTGCAAGTCTGAAAGTCCAATTGACTTGCTGTCTCCTTTAACAGACTGAGAAACTAGGGAGAGTCCCTTCTGAATCTCTTGCCTTGACTGTTATGCAGCTGCAGGCTGTGCCATCTCTTGTTGGCATAGCTCCGTGATGCCAGAGGTGGCATGCAGAGCCCTCTCTGTGGGCATGCGGGCCATCGCCAGCTGAGTTTCCGGTTTCCAGCATGCACATCCTCACCGGCCAGCTGGTCTTCATGCATGTCAGAGCGCCAGAAATCTGAAGACCAGCTGGCTGTCATACATGTGCACACCGGAAACTGGAAACTGGAAGACCAGCATGTGCATGCGCCCCAGCCAGCTGGTCTTTGGGTTTCTGGGCTCCAGTGAAAGCATTCCAGTTTCGGCACTCAGTGGCGAAAAGGTTTGCCGTCACTGGCATACGTTGTTTGACATTCCCTAGGCAGCATCTTTGGGCCCTTTCTCCCCTGTCATTCCCACATATCATTACACGTACTTAATAAATTATATTTATATTGAGGCAATCTACTCAACTTTTTGAAGATGTTTTACAATGCTGGCTAATATTCCATTTCCAATCAATTAGTATGCTAAATTGTCTTTCAAATGTACAATTATCAAGCCACTCCATACTTCTATATTTCATTTCTATGCCTTAAGTGAATAACTATGCCTCTGTTAAATTTTATTTGTTCCTACTTCCAGACTATTTCTTTCACCTATCAGGATTTTTTCCCAATTTTATATCTATTAATTTTTCATTCTGCTCTATACTAAGTATATAGTTCATAAACATTCCTTTCAAGCTGTATAATTAAAAATATCAAATTATAAAAGGCCTAGGACTGAACCTTAAATAAGGTTATTTGAAATGTCACTCTAGTTTGAAGAATAATAGGTAATAAATACTTTGGACTAAGATTATCTAGTTTACTATATATCTACTATGCATTGTCATGATATTTAGCCCATAAAATTAGCTTACAAATCAAAATCTCGTGGAATACTTTGTTAAGTGTGTCGCTGAAATTGAGATATATAGCAATTATAACTTTCCCATAAACCGACAAGTTACTAGAAAGCTAAATACTTAATTGAGCAAATTAGTTGATACTTTCATGTTTGATAACCACTGTACTAACTTTAAAGTGCTTATGGATTGTTTTCTTTGTTATCACTTTTTAGGATGACCTTAGGTACTGGGGTCAAACTGAGTGGTTTGTAGTTTCTTGAGTTCTTCTTTTCACTGTTTTTATTGAACCAATTGATACTGAGACAGCTCTCTGGGATTTCTCAGAGATGGTACATAAACATTCTACCAGACTATTGCCCATTCTTTTCTCAGTATCCTCAAATGATAATCAACTGCCAAGTTAAAACTCCCGTTTTAAGTTCATTCAAATACAGTAGCCATTCCAGGGGATTAATCTATTAGCCTCAATCATGTTTTTTACCTGATGGAACATATTTCTTTTGGTTGAAGAAGACCAAAATCAAAAAGAACTCAAGTACATCTGCAATTTTTTTTGCTACCAAACAGTCAGTCCCATAAACAAACTAAAAAGCAATAAAATAATTATTTGCTATTCAACCATTATAATCCAAACTAGAATAGAATAGAATAACAGAGTTGGAAG
The DNA here is from genome assembly GCA_022577455.1 of Arizona elegans. Lineage (NCBI taxonomy): Eukaryota > Metazoa > Chordata > Lepidosauria > Squamata > Colubridae > Arizona > Arizona elegans. The sequence continues at coordinate 110,041,918 of JAKOOJ010000004.1, read as the reverse complement.
GGACCTTGGAGGTCTTCTAATCCAACCCCCTGCCCAGACAGGAAACCCTACATCACTTCAAATAAATGGTTATCCAACATTTTCTTAAAAATTTCCAGTATTGGGACATTCACAACTTCTGCAGGCAAGTTATTCCACTTATTAATTGTTCTAACTGTCGGGAAATTTCTCCTTAATTCTAAATTGCTTCTCTCCTTGATTAGTTTCCACCTATTGCTTCTTTTCCTATCCTCAGATGCTTTGGAGAATAGCTTGACTCCCTCTTCTTTGTGGCAACCCTTGAGATATTGGAACACTGCTCATCCCTAGTCCTTCTTTTCATCAAACTAGACATACCCAGTTCCTGCAACCATTCTTCATATGTTTTAGCCTCCAGTCCCCTAATCATCTTTGTTGCTCTTCTCTGCACTCTTTCTAGAGTCTCAACAACTTTTTTACATCGTGGCGACCAAAACTGAATGCAGTATTCCAAGCGTGGCCTTACCAAGGCATTATAAAGTGGTATTAATACTTCACGTGATCTTAATTCAATCCCTCTGTTTATGCAGCCCAGAACTGTTTACATGAGATGCGCCATCTCATCCTGGAAGTAATATGATCACGTTTTTGAACCTTTTTGATGGAGATGCAATTTTATCTTTAGAATGCCATCTTCACTGACATTCTACTTCATTGGCCAACCTACTTCTTGGAAACCAGAAAAATGTGGGATACACATTACCACCACCAAATGGATTTGTAACTAGCTAACAAACCCTACTCATAGTCCTCAACAGAACTATGGTATATCCACTTGGAGAGAGCTGGGCAGTGGGGTATCACATGATTCCATTTTAGGCCCAGTACTCTTTAATATTTGTTTGTTTGTTTGTTTGTCAACAAGTACAAGTAACAGTATTGACACAGACATGGACACATGGAAAAAAATTGGCACAAATAAAAGGATATAAATAGGCAAAACATAGCCATAAACAGATAGAATAATTACATATAAATGGGGACAGTAGGACAGGGACGGTAGACACGCTGGTGCGCTTATGCACGCCCCCTTAGGGACCTCTTAAGAAATATGAAAGGTTCACGGTAGACAGTTTAAGGTAAAAAGTATGGGGATTAGCGAGACTAACAACAGGATCAGGTAGAGTGTTCCAGACATTTACTACTCTATTGCAGAAGTCATATTTCCTACAATCAAGATTAGAGCGAATTACATTGAGTTTGAACCTATAGCCCTTGTGTTATTACGGCTGAAATGAAAGTACTCATTTACAGGTAGGACTTTTTGGTAAATAATCTTGTGAACTAAGCATAGGTCGGAATGTAGACAATGTCGTTTGAAGCTATCCAGACCTAAAATTTCAAGCCTGGTGGTATAGGGAATTTTATTTCGAGCAGAAGATTTGAGTACTTTTCTAGTAAAATATCTCTGGACCCTCTCTAATGTATTGATGTCTGAAATATAGTGAGGATTGGTGAACAGTATTCAAATATAGGTCTGGCAAAGGTTTTATATGCCCTACTTTGAAGTATAGCGTTACCAGAGAGAAAACTTCGTAAAATGAAAACTATTGGAACTCCTGGGTAATGAAACCCTACCATTTGCACACACTCCCTTTCTTTATACAAATATGACGCATTTTAAGTTTGTGCCCAGGAGAAAAAGAATCTAGGCTAAAGATGGCAAAGAGTTAGACTTACGATTGCATTTACTGTGACATTACTGTGACAGAAAGGTTGTATAGTAAGTTCATAAAATAATATACTATTTCATTTCCTTATTAGTAGTTAACTCAGAATCCGCAAAGAATGATATAACTAAAGGCTAAATAAACTCTGAACCAGGAAATGCCTGACCAAGATTGCAGTGCTAACACAAATGATAAGCAAAATATTCTTATCTCTGACCCTAATTTGCAAGATAAATAGGTCTTGTCTATTTTGATAAATCTTAATATATATTATTGAGGTACTAGCAGGAAATATGTGTTTTTGAAAAGGATTGCTGCCATTCGTTTGGCATCAAATTGTCCTTCTTTTAAGCTCCCTCTCTTATTTTTTTACCTTTCAGCCCCTCAATAGAGGGATCCTTGGCCTATAAGTATGCTTCAAAATATAGGCTTTGACCTCTAACTACCCCAAGGACTTTGGCAACAGGTGGTGTAGGAATAGCATAAATCAGTCAAAGATATTATTTAGAGTCAAAGATTAGCAGTAGAAATAACCAGATAACATCAACTGAATTGAATGAAGATGAGTGGGAAGTTACATTTGGTGTTATTGCTTATTTTAGCTGCTACAAAAATAACTTTGGCCATACTGTATACAGCTAGTCCTCGATTTACAACCATAATTGAGCTGAACATTTCTGTTGCTAAGCGAGAACTTAGAAAGTGAGTTTTGGTCCATCTTATGACCTTTCTTGTCACAGTTGTTAAGTGAATCACTGCAGTTGTTAAGTTAGTAACACAGTTGTTAAGTGAATCTGGCTTCACTTTGGCTTTGGTTATCAGAAGGTTGCAAAAGATGATCACAAGACCCTGGGACACTGCAACAGTCATAAATACATGCCAGTTGCCAAGTGTCTGAATTTTGATCACATGACTATGGGGATGTTGCAATTGTATGAAAAGCAATCATAAGTCCCTTTTTCTAGTGCCGTTGTAACTTTGATTGGTCACTATACAAATGGGTGTAAGTTGAGGACTATCTGTAGCAAAAGAAAAGCTTTGAAACTCCGCTTGCATCACTTCTAGGGTGTTTTTCTTCTTCTATGGGCCAACTAGAGCTACATAAAATATTTGATCTAGTGTTTTTTGTAACCTTCATAAACTATTAATGCTGAAAAGGTACCTATCTTTTGAAGTAAAAAAAAACCACCTTTGCTAGATCTACCATGTTTTCCTGAAAATAAGACCCTGTCTTATATTTTTTTGAACCCTGAAATAAGCGCTTGGCCTTATTGCCATGTGCTCAAAAGCCCGATTGGGCTTATTATCAGGGAATGTCTTATTTTGGGGGAAACAGGGTATTCATTATAAGATTTCCAGGATCACCTGTCATGAAAAACTATTTATAGATATTTAAAAGAGTGTACCTGTTCTGGTCCATTACTTATGTAGGTTAATTTTGCTTTTTGGCAAAAACCATGCAATAGGATTTATGATAATGCATTTCTAGCCTGTTTTGAATATGTTAATGTGCAATAAAGGTAGTCCTTGACTTACAACCACAATCGAGCCCAAAATTTCTATTGCTAAGCAAGTCAGTTGTTAAACGAGTTGTGTCCCATTTTATGATCTTTCTGCCATGGTTTTTAAGCAAATGACTACAGCTGGTAAGTGTAGTCATTAAACAAATCCTGCCTCCCCCATTATCTTTGCTTGTCAGAAGCTCCCTAGGAAAGTTGCAAATAACAATCCCCAGGACCCCAGGCAGCTGCAATGATCATAAATACACCGACTGCCAAGCACCCGAAGCTTGATCACGTCACTGTGGAGATGCTGTTATGGACATAAGTGTGAGAACTGGTCATAAGTCACTTTTTTCAGTGCTGTTGTAACTTTGAACGGTTATTAAATGAATGATTATAAGTCGAGGGTTACCTGTAGTTCTCGTGGCACATTTAAGGCCAACCAGCATACAAGAAATAACTTTAGCATTGTCTGCATAAAGCAATATGGGGACTTTGCAACCCGCAATGTTAGGCACATGAAAATATGGGGTGACCAGGAGTTCAATCATAGTTTCATAAAAGGTGAGTGAATGAATGAAGTGAGGGCCAAACGCTACCAAATGCTACCAAACAGTCAGTCCCATAAACAAACTAAAAAGCAATAAAATAATTATTTGCTATTCAACCATTATAATCCAAACTAGAATAGAATAGAATAACAGAGTTGGAAGGGACCTTGGAGGTCTTCTAATCCAACCCCCTGCCCAGACAGGAAACCCTACATCACTTCAAATAAATGGTTATCCAACATTTTCTTAAAAATTTCCAGTATTGGGACATTCACAACTTCTGCAGGCAAGTTATTCCACTTATTAATTGTTCTAACTGTCGGGAAATTTCTCCTTAATTCTAAATTGCTTCTCTCCTTGATTAGTTTCCACCTATTGCTTCTTTTCCTATCCTCAGATGCTTTGGAGAATAGCTTGACTCCCTCTTCTTTGTGGCAACCCTTGAGATATTGGAACACTGCTCATCCCTAGTCCTTCTTTTCATCAAACTAGACATACCCAGTTCCTGCAACCATTCTTCATATGTTTTAGCCTCCAGTCCCCTAATCATCTTTGTTGCTCTTCTCTGCACTCTTTCTAGAGTCTCAACAACTTTTTTACATCGTGGCGACCAAAACTGAATGCAGTATTCCAAGCGTGGCCTTACCAAGGCATTATAAAGTGGTATTAATACTTCACGTGATCTTAATTCAATCCCTCTGTTTATGCAGCCCAGAACTGTTTACATGAGATGCGCCATCTCATCCTGGAAGTAATATGATCACGTTTTTGAACCTTTTTGATGGAGATGCAATTTTATCTTTAGAATGCCATCTTCACTGACATTCTACTTCATTGGCCAACCTACTTCTTGGAAACCAGAAAAATGTGGGATACACATTACCACCACCAAATGGATTTGTAACTAGCTAACAAACCCTACTCATAGTCCTCAACAGAACTATGGTATATCCACTTGGAGAGAGCTGGGCAGTGGGGTATCACATGATTCCATTTTAGGCCCAGTACTCTTTAATATTTGTTTGTTTGTTTGTTTGTCAACAAGTACAAGTAACAGTATTGACACAGACATGGACACATGGAAAAAAATTGGCACAAATAAAAGGATATAAATAGGCAAAACATAGCCATAAACAGATAGAATAATTACATATAAATGGGGACAGTAGGACAGGGACGGTAGACACGCTGGTGCGCTTATGCACGCCCCCTTAGGGACCTCTTAAGAAATATGAAAGGTTCACGGTAGACAGTTTAAGGTAAAAAGTATGGGGATTAGCGAGACTAACAACAGGATCAGGTAGAGTGTTCCAGACATTTACTACTCTATTGCAGAAGTCATATTTCCTACAATCAAGATTAGAGCGAATTACATTGAGTTTGAACCTATAGCCCTTGTGTTATTACGGCTGAAATGAAAGTACTCATTTACAGGTAGGACTTTTTGGTAAATAATCTTGTGAACTAAGCATAGGTCGGAATGTAGACAATGTCGTTTGAAGCTATCCAGACCTAAAATTTCAAGCCTGGTGGTATAGGGAATTTTATTTCGAGCAGAAGATTTGAGTACTTTTCTAGTAAAATATCTCTGGACCCTCTCTAATGTATTGATGTCTGAAATATAGTGAGGATTGGTGAACAGTATTCAAATATAGGTCTGGCAAAGGTTTTATATGCCCTACTTTGAAGTATAGCGTTACCAGAGAGAAAACTTCGTAAAATGAGATTGACAACTCTTAATGCCTTTTTTGCAATGGTGTTATAGTGAGCTCTGGGACTTAGATCTTTTGAAGTGACTACTCCTAGGTCCTTGGCAGTGTGGGTCAACTTTTAGATTGAGACCCTCCCCAAGCGAGCGCCAAAGCACAGCAAAGGCGCAGGCAGGATGGACGGCCGCTCACTTAGGAGGGTCTTAACAGGACGCGGTTTCTCTCCTGCACTAATGCTCCAGCCATCGCCTTGCTGTTTCATCCCCCACCCTCGGCAGCTCTTGTTCTGCCCCAGCTCTGGATTTCTGAGGATATTGACACACACCAACAGTCCTTATCAAATTTATTAAGTAGCAAGAATAAACAAGACTGGCAAAGGTTGCCAACCAGCCCAGAAAGCAAGATATGATAAACCAAAATACTGATAATAAAATATGAGTTGTTTCCAGCAAGAAAGCACTAGCTGCGTGCGACTTAAATAGACTAAGGGAGTGGCCAATTATCCTCAAGTCCTATTCTCGAGTAGACCTCCTCTTCCTGAGTAGCCACTCCTGCCTTTTGGCAGCCCTGCGTGCTTGAGCATTGAGGAGAGGCTCCTCCACTTTGCTCTCTCCACTTGAAGGAACCTCTGGAGGTTCTGAAGGCCCTGGCTGAGTCTCTGCCTCTGGCACCACATCCTCTTCAGCCTCACTGTCCGACACGAGCGCTGGATGCGCAGGCTGCTGGCGTGACACCACACCAGCCTCCTCTTCATCGGGATCAGCCACAATTCACGCAGGCCACTGGTGGGCCACAACAGCTCTTCAGCTCAGTGCGGAGAGTGCGAACTCCAGCCCGAAGTGACAGGAAGAGAAGGCTGCCTTACGTGTAAATGTGGCACAGAGGCAGGTACAGGGAAGCTTCACTCCTACACTCTTCTCCTCCTCCCACTCTCATGACACCCTGGCCAGCTATGGCTGAGCCGGGAGCATAAACATGTGTGGAGAGACCCTCCTTAAGCGAGCCGCTGCCCACCCCGCGCGCACCTTTCCTGAGCTTTGGCACTTGCTTGAGGAGGGTCTCCCTGCGCATCCGCATGCTCCTGGCTCAGCCACAGCCAGGACGTCACAAGAGTGGGTGGAGGAGATCCGGCGATGGCGGGATCATTAGTGCAGGAGAGAAGCCATGTCCTGTTAAGACCCTCCTAAGCGAGCGGCTGCCCACTCCACATGCACCTTTGCTGCACCTTGGTGCTTGCTTGAGGAGGGTCTCCCCACACATGTGCACACTCCTGGCTTGGGGGGAAGAGAGTGCAGGAGTGAAGCTGCCCTGTACCTGCCTTTGCACCACATTTGCGCGTAAGGCAGCCTTCACTTACTGCTGCTTCTGGCTGGAGTCAAAAAAAGAAATAAGAGGGGCAAGGCCAACCAGTGATGGGACAGGGAGCCGTGGCAGAGGGCCCAAAGAGCCACATGTGGCTCTGGAGTCGCTGGTTGCTAACCCCTGCTCTAGTCTAGTGAAAAGAAGGCCGAAGGAAGACATAATAGCAATAGATTCCAATATTGAGAAGCTACCACAAAGATGAGGGGCTTAATTTATTTTCCAAAGAACCAGAAGGGCAAGACAAGAAGTAATGGATGGAAACTAACCAAGGAGAGAAACAACCTAGAACTAAGGAGAAATTTCTTAACATTGAGAACAATTAACCAGTGGAATGCCTTGCCTTCAGAAATTATGGGTGCTTCATCGCTGAAGGATTTTAAGAAGAGATTGGACAGCCACTTACTTGTAATCGTATAGGGTATCCTGTTTGAGCAGGGAGTTGAACTAGAAGACCTCTAAGGTTGTTATTCTATATTTTATATTCTATTTTTTATTTTAATAGAAGGGTTTTTTAAAATTTATTTTACTAGATTGCAAATACTCCACAACTTTCAACATCTGTAGCTTGTCCATCAGAGGATGGGTTGTTAATTTCACACAATTCAGATATAAATATTAACCTCTATAAAAATAGGAAATTGGGAGGCCTTTGTTTGTTTTGTTTTGTTTTGTTTTTTTAATATTTCTAATTATCACAAGCAGTCTTCATGCTGGTTAGGGCTCCTAAGAATTGTTCTGCAACATATGACGGTCTACAGATTCTTCATTTTTAGGTCACTTCAACCCACAGGTGTCAAACTCGCCACATCACATTGCTGTCACATGACGTTTCGCAACATTTTTCCCATTTGTGGAGCTGGGGTGGGTGTGGCCTGCGCATGACACGTCCAGCCCATGGGCAGCCAGTTTGACACCCCTGCTAAAGCTTCTTCTTGGGAAGAAGAATCTTGGGAATTCTTCGGAGTTTAAGGAAAGTCACATCCCCTTTTGCTGGATTACAGCTCCCAGCATTTCCTAAGAAGAAGAAATCACTACCAAACTCCATTGTTCTATGGTGCAGACAGATATTCATTATTCAGGAGATATAAACTGAACTTAGCCTTCAGGTAGTAGAATAATACTCACCAGTGAGAGTGGAGGCATCACACCAATTCTGGAACTGGCTGGAGGTTGAGTTAGATGTAACTGGCTCTTTATTGAGAAGAAGGTGGGGATGGCTGCCGTTAGAGAGGCTCCTGCCTTCTTCAGCCTCTTCTTGCCCTGTTTCATCCAGTTTGGCAGGTGTCACACGGACAATGCAGCTATCGTGCAGAAAATATAGCACTGCAGCACCTTGAATGGAGCAGGACTCAAACTATCAGAAGGCAGAATAAGAACTAGAGAATTCTGCTTTAAACAGAAAAGCTCCAAAACTTAAAAGTGTTGAGCTCTAGTTGGTTCTATGCTACTTGTCCTACTTCATAAACAAAACCAGCCCTACCATGAGTATTTCACATCGAATGAAGCAGCTGTCTGAGACGGCAGAGCTTAAATGAAAAAGCATTGACGAATTATTTGACATTAGCATATTTTTCATGCTGGAGATGGAGGAAAAAAAACCTTGTGGGATTGTCTCTACAAACGCCAAGGTTAATCACTGGTTTTATTCAAGGCGATTTTGCAACCACAATTGAGCCCGAAATTTCTGTTATTAAGCAAGATAGTTGTTACGTGAATTTTGCCCCATTTTACAATCTTTCTTGCCAGAGTTGTTAGTAACCCAGTTGTTAAGTGAATCTGGCTTCCCTATTGACTTTCCTTGCCAGAAAGTCACATAAGGTGATCACATGACCCCAAGACACTGCAACCATTGAAAATATGAGCCAGTTGCCAAGAATCTGAAAATCATAATTCATATTTTTAAGAAGTTATGTTACACATGTATTATAAACTACATTTTGCTTATATCCCAGGTTGGAAAAAAAAAATCAGGGGAAGATTTCTTTCAAAGGCAATTAAAGTTCATGACCACAGAATTTAATAGGACAAAATGGCTTCTGCTCTTTGGAATATCTTGCCCCTCCCTGGGTGAGATCTCCTCTCACCCTCCTGATCTTCTATAAGGTCCTGAAGACCTAGTTCTGCCAGTTGGTTTGGTACCCTAATGAAGAAGTGCCATGCTGGAGGTGGTTGATGGACCAGTTGCAAATCCCACCTCTTCCCCTTGCACATCTTGTTCTCTCCCTCCCCATCTTTTTACTATAACTTACAATTTCATTGCTATATATATGTGTATCATTTTATTGCTTTTAACTCTGTAAGCAGAGTTGTGGTGAGATGGACAGCAAATAAATTTAATAAATAATAATAATCAATTTTGATGGGAGCCAGATAGAATTTGCTGTTCTGTGCCAGACAAACAAAATGTCCTGGGCAAGTAGTATCTCTCAAACCCCATTTATGATCCACAGCTGGATCCAGATGTTCTAAACATCAAACCCCTCTCACCATTTATTTGGAGCTCACTCTCTCAACCCTGATGTCATTTATATCATTTGAAACATGAAACTGAAAGTGTGGACTCCTCACTCTAGCATCACATGCAACTGAAGATTGATTCAATGTGTAAAACAACACGTACCAGCTTACTTGCACCAGCTGGCCACGCAGAAGAGAGATGAACTTTGTTCCCTTGGTCACCAGGTTTCAAGGGTGTGGTGTCGTAATCTGAATCAAAAGACAGAAAATGTTGCCTTCTTTGAAGAACTGCAGCCTTATCCAGCCTGATACTCTCCATGAAAATGGCCTTCCTATGTTTCTGACTCCCTCAATTCCATGCAAATCTTTGATTGCACAGCTTACCTTTAGTGGTATGGGAGTCATATAGCAGATTTCTCAGCCAGCTGAGATTTATCTGAATTCAACTACCACAGGAGAGCTGGTTAGAATTAGGGACCAATAAGTGAGAAAAAGGTTTTTAACCCATTTCTCCCTGGCACAAATGACCACTTTTCTCCCTCTCTTAAACTTAGCAACTGCTTTTGCAATGCTGATGCCAATGTAAAAGATCCTTTGTGCCTTTTTAACAGTGAGTTATTGAAAGAGCTGGGACTCTAATGTAAAATCAAAATGCCTATATCCCCTTACAGTATTTGTTTCAGCAACTTCTGATGGAAGCAGTAAACTCCAGCTAGTGAGTAAGCTTAAGCATGATAGGGCTGTGGATATTTTGGGATGATGTGTGTTCTAGCTAGCTGTCTTGACTTTTCAGGAACATTTTTTTCCCATCTATGGAAAACCACTGCCCTTCTTTTTGTCTTTTGAAAAGAAAGACAAAAAGCTTTGGTGGTGCAGCAGACTAAAGTGCTGTTAAGTAGCACTTAGCTGCCAGTGCCTGCAATTACTGCAAGTTCAAATCTCCCCAGGCTCAAGGTTGACTCAGCCTTTCATCCTTCCGAGGTAGGTAAAATGAGGACCCGGTTTGTGGGGGCAATAAGCTGACTTTGTATAAAAAGAACACAGTTTAGGGGGGGCCGAAAACCCTACTAAAGTATATACAAAAGTATGAAAGCTATTGCTTAATGCATTGTAAGATGCCCTGAGTCTCCGGAGAAGGGCGGCATATAAATCGAGCCAATAAATAAATAAATAAATTACGGCTGCCAAAGCCTATGGGCAAACAGTAGAATGGCTATTAAGGAAGTGGAATTCCTCCATTGTGTAGTTCAGAGGTCTTCAAACTTGGCAGCTTTAAGACTTGTGGACTTCTGGCTGGAGAATTCTGGGAGTTGAAGTCCACAAGTCTTAAAGCTGCCAAGTTTGGGGATCCCTGGTGTAGTTTCTAGATTTTAAACAGTTCTTCTATCTTGCTTCTAAATCACTTAATGGAGAGTTCCTTAGTAAAGGAATTTTGCAGAAGCATGGCTACTGCAGAACCACTGCAGAATCCTTGGCTTCTCTGATAAAATCAACCTTTGAAACTCCTCATTTTGTTTTGTCTTGTGATTCTTTTCTAGAAATGCCACCCTCATCACCACATTCCCCTCTAGCCCTTGAAGTCCAAACTTTGTTTTTAAAAGAAATGTGTTCTCCAAGATACAAAAATACTGATTGTCCCTGAGTTAAATAATCAGGCAAAAACAGTGGGGAAAAAAGGGGGATGGGTTTTGGAGAACTCCTGCCAGTCAAAGCAAATGATACTTGGTTGATCCTAACCAGCTTTCTTGTCTTTATCCAAACCAAGTCAGAACTTTTGCTTGCCATTTCTAACGTTGTGTTGCTGCTAATATCTCTTCTTCAGCTCAACCTACGGCAAGGGATTCTTTACATACAGATAGTACTCAATGTATAACCACAAATGCTCCCAACATTTCTGTTATTAAGCAAGATAGTTGTTAAGTGAATTTTGCACCATTTTTCAACCTTTCCCGCCATAATTGTTAAGTGAATCGCTGCAGCTGATAATAGGGTTGCTAAGTGAATCTGGCTTCCCCATTGACTTTGCTTGTCAGACGGTCTCAAAAGTTGACCACATGACCCTAAGACACTGCAGCTGTCATAAAAGAGTTGATTGCCAAGTTTCTGAATTTTGATTAGGTGACCATAGGGATACTGCAATGGCTATAAGTGTAAAAAATGGTCATAAATAGTTTTTTTCAGTGCTGTTATAACTTCAAACTGTCACTAAATCGACTATTGTAAGTTGAGGACCACCTCTACAATTAAAGCAGGAGCATTTATTCCATAACATGGTTACCAAAAAGAGTTTTCTGAAAGTGCTTTAGGTTCCAATCATTAAGAAAAACCTAAATGGAAAGCAATACAGAAATTCTGACAAAGTACTATATATACCTGGCATCAGCTTGTCTAAGACTCCATGGTTGAGATCCTGAAAACCTCAACGCTCTATAAAAGGAGACTATCAGACTTTACCTTTGCTTTGGGGCTCTTTTGGGACCGCTTCTTTCATATAGGTAATTACTGTTCCTTTTATTCCCAATGTTCAGGCTTACAGAGATCTGGATCTACAGATCCACTAGCCCACTAACGATTTCTTTTCTACCCTACAAAGCAAAACCTCTATCCAAATGTGTATTGGGTTCCTTTCTGAACCATGGTGTGCTTCCTTCAATGCACATACAAGTTTATATCTGAAAAAGTGCAATAAAATATTCCATTTATATATCAGAAAGTGTAAATGGGCAACTCCCTGGTAGATACTTTCTACTTTGGCTGAAGCATATGATAGAGAAGTGTACACATATGAAATAGGCCACTTATTTACTTATGAAACCCTGTTGCTATCTCTGTAATTTATATTACCCTCCATCCTATTTTCCTGCTTCCTGCCTTCCGTTCAGAATCATTATATATAGTATGTGGTATTATCTAATAACCAAGGAGGACCATCTCCCACTTGAATTTCTGGTAGTTTCCACATACAGATTGTCCTCGACCACAACTGAGCCTAAAATTTCTGTTACTAAGTGAGACATTTCTTAAGTGAGTTTTGCTCCATTTTACGACCATTCAGTTGTTAAGTTGGAAACTCAGTTGTTAAGTGAATCTGGCTTCCCCACTGAAGTTCACAAAAGGTGATCACATGACCTTGGAACACACCAACGGTCATAAATATGAGCCAGTTGCCAAGCATCTGAATTTTGATCACATGATCATGGGGATGCTGCAAAGGTCATAAATGAAAAACAGCCATAAGTCACATTTTTTCAGTGCCATTGTAACTTTGAATGGTCATTAAGCAAATGGTTGTAAGTCGAGGACTACCTGTATTTTACCACTTTTCACTCATTGTTGCAGAATCTGGCTTTGTGTTCTATAAATAGCATTTGGATGCTATAAAATCCACAGTTCCAACGGAACTTCTAGAAGAGTAGCTCTTAAATTCATTTAATAATTGTTCTTCCCTGCAAGTAGAATTGCAATTAAGAAGGCATTGTGCTTTTTCTATACATAAAGCTGCTTTGCTCCATCCACATTAGCAGATTTAACAGGAAAGATAAAACTTATGTTTACAGCCACATAAAAATGCCAATCAATTATTTTTACTTTATTTTTATTTTTTATTTATCTATACCCTGCCCTTATTATTTTTTATAAATAATTCTTTCCTCCTCCTGTTTTCCTACAACAACAAGCCTGTAAGGTAGGTTGGGCTGAGAGAGAGGGTAACTGGCCCAAGGTCACCCAGCCAGCTTTCATATTTAAGACAAGACTGGAATCACCAAATTTAGCCCAATTTCTAGCACAGCACTAATTAAATTAATTAAAATACATTTAATTTACACTACAGCACTTGTTTAAAAATACATTTCCCCCTGATGCCTATTGTGCACCTGTTTAATATTTATTTTAGAACTGTATAATTAAAACAAACATAACTTCATTACTAAAATTGTAGGGACTAGAAAAGGTACTGAGCTTTTCTATTTATGTTTCAACCAACTATTATACATTGTTTAATTTACAGGACAATCTAAGGCATACATTTATTCAGAAGTAAATGTCATTGGTTTCATAAGGGCTTGTTTTAAAGGTTATGTGAACGCCTTATAGAAAGGAATCAACAACTGTTGCAATTCCACACCAAATGCCCAGTGTGGATACAACATACAACTATAATTGAGCCCTAAGTTGTAAAGCAAACATGGTGGTTGTAAAGTGAGTGCCATGATCATTAAGTGAATCCATTGTCCACAATGGACAAATTTTTGCCAGAAACTAGAAATAAATGTGGGTTTCAAGCAACAAATGTTGTAAATCGCAGTCATACGCAATGAGATGCAGCAAATGGCCATAAATGCAATCCGGGTGTGCTGAGCACCCAAAATGTGATCACCTGACTGCAGGGGAGGAGCAGCTATTGGAGCCCTGAATCTGGGTCATAAGTAGCCCCGGGGAGGTCCATGATAACTTCAAATGGGCTCTAAGCCCAATGTAAATCAAGGACTGTCTGTGTCCTTTCCTGTACTTCACTAAAGTCAGAAGAACATATTTGCTTGCAAGCAAGCATGAAGGCAAATAGGACGCATCAAGGACAGAAAGGCGAACAGGGTGAAAGTAATGCATGACAGTAGGCAGAGAAGTTTTCATATTTTCCATCTCAAAATGGCAGATAACTATGCTGCTATTTTTCAGAAATCATTCGGGAGTTTGATAGCATAGCGATCTGGAATTCTGAAGCCTGCAAAAGGGGATTGCCTGCTTAAAACTCATACCTTAATTCATATTTCTCAATCTTGGCAACTTTATGGTATGTAGACTAGTCGGAGAATTCTAGAAGTTGAAGTTTACACATCTTAAAATTGCCAAGATTGTAGAAGCACAGTTTTAACCAAACAAACCAACCACACACAAATAGAATACTTCACAGAAGGAGGTAAAGCTTATGGACTGTACATTCATAACATTTGAGGACTAGAGCAAAGAGAACTAAGTAAAAGGTAAAAGAAAATAAATCTCCCATGCTTATAATTATTTTTCAGTAACACTTTTTCTTCAAGCCAGACATTTTTCTAAGATTGGAACCCAAAGTGGTTTCAGGAAACGAAAATTGAGGGAGATGAATTCTGCAAGATCCAATCTGGGTCGGTCGCTGGGACCAGAGGTTGAGTCTTCTGAGCTTTTGGACTCGTGCTGGAGCCCATCCTTAGGGAAATTCTCTCTAGCAGAAACATTCTGCTAGAGAGACATTCTGGTGAGAGAGAAATTCCTTGAGGATGGGCTCCAGCACAAGTTCGAAACCTCAGAAGACTCAACCACTGGTCCTGATGACTGACCCAGATTGGATCCTGGAACATTATCCTGGGACACATATATTTGCCTCCGTTCATGAGATGAATTCTGGGCAGCAAGAAGATTTTGCTCTTTAGGCTCTTCTCACTCCCTTTCCAACAATTGGGGCAGGTGCCCAGATAAATCTAATATTCTTGTCACTTCACACATCATGGTTATGATTCAACCAAGAAGTCGCCCCTCATGCACAACCATATTGTAATCATAAAGTGGGACATCATGTAATGGAGATTCTTAATCATCCAAGTCATGGTTGACTCAAAGGTGCTTTTTCCAAAAGGCAACTGGACGTTCTTAGTTTTTTTTTTTTCTTTGAAAAGAATTGAAGAAGCTTTTTGGATGAGAAGTGAAATATTTTCAAAGGGGGAAAAAAAACCCTAGACAGCCCAGTTGCTTTTGGGAAAAGCACCTTTGGGGCATCCTGCAACCACAACACTTAGCAACAGCAGCCCCCTCACTCCTCATTGCCATCATCAAGCAAATTCCACCAGTCATTAACTGTGGATCTACCCCAAACCAACCTATTCTGGTTGTTGATCTCTTCCAACCCTGAGTTTCAGTAACGGGGGTGAAATACTACCAGTTCGGACCGATTCTCCCAAACCAATAGTAATTAAAAAATGCTACCAGTTTGGATGAACTGGTATTTCCGATGATCAGCTGTGCCATACGATTTATATTTGCAGGAAATCCTGCTTTCTAGCGAATCTAAGTTGTACAGCACAGCTGTTCCCCCCTCGCTGTTCTACTTACCTTAGAAAAGGCGACTTAATCCTCCTTTTTCGGTGCTGCACAGTAGCACCTGTGATGCGACTGCATGCGAAGCGTACATTTGGCACACACCGTGCACGCACGCGCACAGTAAACAGGTAGCGAAACGAACCTGTAGCAGACTTCAGAGCATTTCACCCCAGTAAGGTAAGGGTCTGCCTTCCCTTCCACTGCCCCAACTGCCTGTTTTCTCCAACTCTGCCTTTGTTCAGCACCCTAACTTATGGGGCAGCATACCGCCCAAAACCATGCAGTCTTGTTGCTGCTTGCCATGCTTCAGTCCAGCGGCTTCTTGGCATTGCATGGCTTTAGGGCTGCAAGAAGCCCCTGAGCTGCAATGCAGTTAGAAGCCCTTTGCAACATGAAGCCTAACTCCAGCATGGCCCAGCAGCACAGCACAAAGCCACAGCTCCCCTAGGGAGCCACAGTTATGCCCTTCACAGGGCACCCTTTAAGAGTGCTGTATTTTTACATCAAACTAGAATTATTAAAAGTATTGAGAGTGAAAGAAAAATGGATACACAAAGGAGAATCATGGAAAGTATGAAGTAAAACAAAGCATACAAAGTTCAGAAACAAAGCATACAAAGCTCAAAAACCATTAAGAAGAAGCCCCAGCTCTGCATTGGAACTGCATAACCATATTTAGAGGGCGGAGAGCATGGAAAACACTTAACAGTACCAATGTTCTAGCAGATAACATCATAACTCTATAAAGCTCAAGAATGTTGCACTAAATGCTTCATTGCAAAGAACAATATCCACGGTTACGAAAACAATATTACAATAAAAGGACTTTGCGATGAATGATGGCCACTAGCGATGCTTTTCATTTCTGAATTTCCTTTAAACTATTTAAAAGACTGGCACAAAACCTGTGCACAATTGGCTTGCTCATAGACTGCACAAGGGTTAGTGAGGAAAAACTGAAACAAGTGGAAATAATTCTCTTGACCACCCCATGGTTGCGGATGATATTTGGGAGATTTATTTGCAATAAATCACAATGACTTGTGAAGTAGCAAAACATACCCCTGTGCGAGCCCAGAGACAAAACCTATAAAGAGATACAGGCATTCTGCACCTGCTTTAGATGACATAATCAGTGTCAGGCCGGGGAATGCAACCCCTTTTGTCTCTAATCTGCTCTGGATGATGGGAGAGGAAACCCAGTAACATAGGGGAGGTCATAGGGTCCCTGCTTCTGCATCCCAAGATTGCACATGCTCTAAGCTTCTATTTCAATCTTTGGGAGAATCTAGACCTTACCAGCCATATCTTTCCAAGGGCGAGAAGCCTCCAAGAAGAACAGGGAGCACGAGAAAGGGGTCCGTAAAGCAACAAGCAGATCAGCATTCTTTTGAATTCCCAAACATGGCCACACGGTAAAAAGAAAGCTGTTTTTGAAGCCCGTCCCAAATAATCTCTGACCAGAATGCTTGGCAACTAACCTCTCTTTTGATGCAGGATATTTAGGATATTGAGCCGGACAGGTAATACAAGAAGTCAGCAATCCGTATGAATCTCCAAATCTTTGCTAACTGCTGGCAACTCATATCACAATTCTTTGCCTGAATGGCAGTTATGTACTAGTTTGGCTGCTATCCAAAACTGGAGGAGCAGGGGGCCGTCACTCTCCACACTGTGACTGCTTCTATCATTCCTATACAGCCACCCCAATCCGTAGTAATAATTATTTATTACATATATTTAGTACCGTGCATATCCAAACCCTTTTCCTAACCACAGAAGGAAATATAGCCAATGGCTTTTTCCCAAGGAGCTTCAGTGAGTCAATTCTGAAAGCTCAATGATTGGTGCTACGTAGCTTTGCAGCTTTTCTTGATCTGGCCTCATGGCATAGAAACTGTCTGGGAAAAGGGCCAGCCCTATGATATGTGCAGGCAAGGCAAGGTAGCCAATATTTAGCACGGTTAAGACAAGCAACAGCAGGAAAGACTTACCTCTTTAGCTTACCCTAGGAAGTCTTTTCTATACAGATTGTACTGAAGTGGAGTCGTCTTCTACGATTCTTAATTATCAGAATATTGCTGGTGAAAACTTTCCACAGGTTTATATCCCTGTTATCTAGCAGGTATTGTCAAAAGCCTCACCTCCTCCTCCCCCCCCCAAAAAAAAAGACTTTGGCCAGATTATTTTTCATTGATAGTGAGAAGCAAAGAGAATAGCTTCAACCAGAGATATTTCTTATGGATAGTTCAAAAGAATTATCAGCTTCACCTCCATCACCATCTCCCTAAGAAAGAGAGAGGGGGGAAGGAAGGGAGAAAGAGATAAAGGGAGGAAGGGAGGGAGGGTGGAAGGAGGGAAGGAAGGAAGGAAAAGGAAAGAAAGAAAGAAAGAAAGAAAGAGAAAGAAAAAGAAAGAAAGAAAGAAAGAAAGAAAGAAAGAAAGAAAGAAAGAAAGAAAGAAAGAAAGAAATCCTAGCAAAGCTTACTTCAACAGCCATTTACCTTTGTTTTCCTTGAACAAATTTGTTAAAATGGATTATTTCAGCCACCTTCTCATTCTGATGCTCTTCAGGTATTTGAAATAGAGTCTCACCATCTTGGTTATCATGACTGCAGACTATGGCAATTAAATTATGGAAACTTATACTAGGCGGACTTTTTCATAAACACCGTTCTAATCATAAGATGTAAGAGTTTGACCAAGACTTGCCTATTTGACGACTAGATTAGGGTTTTGTGAACAAGATTTGGCAACAGCTAACTTTAAGTTAAAATTGGACAGTTTCAAGGGTTTGCAGTTGATAGGATTTTGCCTGTAGACCAGCACTGGGCTAACTATTGTAAAGTTCCTAAGCAAGAAGCTGAGAGAAAGTAGGCCAGCGAATGAGCCAGAAGTCAAACTGGGCCAATGGTTTTCTGGGGCGGAAATCAAAGAAGCAGAAATTATTAATTACAAAGAGGGTAAGAGAAAAAATGTACTAAGTTAATTGAATCCAAATTTAGAAACAATTAAATTGAAAACAAATATTTTATGTATTTAAAAAACAAAGGCCACACTTTTGTTGGCAGCAAAGTCCACATTTTTGGACAGAGAGAACTGCTGATTTGAAAGAGGGATCAAAGAGGCCAACTATGTCAAAATTGAACAGCCCTCTCTCAACAGAGGGGGAGAATACGACATCATCTATATCTCCAGTCTACAAAACAGTCCTTCCAACCGTTCCAAGAAGGCTCCACACCCATTTGCGCCACTCAAATGACCCTGATGACATGGATAAACCTCCAGATGGCCTTAACGACTTGCTGAAATAATGCAAAAAACCAGTTGTCCGCAAGGAGTATAAATCCTTCCATTTCCACCATCCAGCCAGAGTTGAAGAAGCTTCTTGGATGAGAAGCTAAAGGTCTTCAAAGAAAAAAAACCAGGAAGTCCAGTTGCCTCTTTAAAAAAGCACCTTTGGGACACACTCCTCCTTGATTTCACTTGCCACTGCTGTCTACCACTGTCACTGTCTTGATCTTTGTCTCACTGATTAGTCATTTACTGTCTGTTCAGTTAGGTCTGGTAGTCCCAATGGATCCCAGCCCTGTTATTCCTCCTCATGACCTTCCGTGAAATCTTTCATCTGGTCTTGGGAAGCTCCCGTTCATGCACTGTGCAGATATTCCAGTACACATTGCCATTCAGTACATGCTATTCCTGCCTGCATCCTACACCTTGTCACTATGTTGGACTGTTTGTGAGGCCTCTGCAAAATCTGCACCTCAGGTCCTGTCTAATGTGGTAAACCTCTGCTTCTGTGGCTCTGGTGCTTAGTGCCCATTCTTGTGCTGCTATGTTCAGTGCCTCAGTGATGTTTTAGTCCAGCTCTGCCAGCCACTGATAGGATTTCCCAATGTCAGCCACCCCCACTATCTGTTGATAGTATATCCCATTCAGGGTCCTGTCCTGCATTTACTCCACTTGATTTTCCTCCCATGTCTGCTGCCGCCTCTCAGCAGCTTGTCTTTGAATGCCATCTTACCAATGTACTCCAGGAAACTATGAGTTTTGTCCAGGACAAGAGTTTTGGCACTTGTCATATCCACCTACAGGTGCTTTTGCGAAAGGCAACTGGACTTTCCTGCGTTTTCTTTAAAAGCATTTTGCTTCTCATCCAAGAAGCTTCTTCAATACTTCAGAGAGTTGAACAAAGAAAAGAAAAGTCCAGTTGTTTTTTGGAAAATCATCTTTGGGACAACCAGGACCTCTAGTATTCCACAGAATCTTCATAGACATCTATCCACCCACCCATCCTCTTTCCATCTGCTATACAGTCTCTGGGTGTTGGGCTTGGGGTGGAAACCTCCATCCATTTTGAGGAGCTTCTAAGTCTTCACATCAGCATCCTCCAAGTAATAGTATGTATTATAGACTTTATGCTATATAACATGTTACATGTCACATAACATGTAATATACATATTAGAAGGCTTCAATGAAAATAGGAAGCCCGTCAAATGGCTATATTTGCATGCAAGACCTTAAAGGTGTTCTTCTGTGGTTTTAGTTTACATTTATATTTTTAATTTCTGCAAATACTGTGGGCCCAATTGGCAAAAGAAAGCTCAGGACCGAATTGGTTGGAAACATGCAGAAAAGGTCTTCATCCTGCAGTGGATAGACAATGGCTAAAATGATGAAGATGATGATATTTTTAACTATTTAATAGATTTTTTTTTTCCAATTCACCTGGTCATTCTAAACACAAAAGGTTACCAGAATTGTGAAGGAATTTTTAATCAATAAGTACTCCATACTCTGAGGGACGTGCTAATATAAGATTTCAGATCATAATTCTATTGAAGCAACTGAAATAGCTGTTATGGCTTTTCAACTCTTGCAGATTTACAGGCATATATTTCTGACTCCATTTCCCACAGTCCATTCTCATTAGCCATGAAGGCCTGGGGGTTGAAAGGAGTTGAGGGTTCAACACTCAATGGAGGAACCCAGATTGATGACTTTTCTCCTGCAATCAAAATTTAACTTTTGCTGAAGAAAATACTAAGTCTAAGGATGTCTCAGTAAATGCTTGGCTTGTTAATCTTAACCAAAATTTACTGTGTCTCAGTGCCAACTTCAGTAATCTATTGCTCATTAGCAAAGTGACCACACCCAGAGCAAAACTCAGGACAAAAAAAATGGGGTAACGGATGGGTGAGAAAATAAGTTTATCCAGTTACTAACAAAGATGAAAAATAGGGCAATGGCTTGTATAGTGAACTGAAAACCCATCATGTCTGTTGAAGATCTATAATTCTGAGTTTGTACAAACAAGATTACTACTGTACCTTTCTATCTATCTGATAAAGTGGACCTTCATCTGAAAATGTATCCCATAATAGTTTTGTTAAGCCTGAAAACACAAGACAAATTTCTGTTGGTTTTCCTATAGGAAACTTCAGTAAGGCAATTCTCTCCCATTCCCAGTGGCTAGAAACAAAGCAGAAAGTCTCAGGACTCCAAATATGTTTCAGCAACATCACACATGTCCGGCAGAATCCAGACTATTCTGGATGAACTGCATGTGCTAAATATATAAGATATTTATATAACTGGCCATCTTAAACAACTCTGGGCAGCTCACAATAATGATTTGGAATTCACTACAGGTAGGTCACAATTGGTCCAACTTCGAATAATACAATATTTGATTTAATGCATACTGAAAATTGATTCCAGGTTGCGATTAATGCAATCCAAATTCCAACTAACGCAGCAAGTAGCACATGTGCAACTGAGACTAGTGGCTGCAAAGGTACAGCTAGCATTTAAAATGCTGCTAATCTTTGTGCTTGCAAAGTAGAGAAAAGGGAAGATTTAATCAGAGGAAAACAGTACAGACTTTAAAACATCAGAGAAAATTGATGTAATAGAATTAAATGAACTGGTCCTAGCTGTGCTAAAACAGAATGGGCAATTGGAATATTATAATCTATGGAATTTTTTTTTACATTTTGCTTTTTATAACCACTTTGTGATTTTTATTAACCATACATTTACATTATGAGGGTTTTTTTTATTCTTTAGTGTAAAAATCTATTAAGATACATATAAAAATGTATGTTTAAAATTTTTCATTCCTTATTTGTTGAATTGGAAATAATTTTCCTTAGAAAAATCACTTTGAATACAGCTTGGCAAATTCAAATGATATGACCATTTTGTGGGATTCATTAAATGCTACTCGATGCATGCTTTTCCAGTTTGACTCAAATAGCACAGATTCAGGTGGTGAGAACAGCTGTTGCTGGATAAGGCAGAGAGAGACCACCAAAATCCTCCAATTTTGACTTACCCTTCCTGTACCATCATTGGAGAAACATCCCATGGCACGCAAGTCTGCCTATATTTCTCAGAGGATTTGATTATGAATGTCGCTAATGAACCATGAAAAGCTATTAACTATGCCCTGGCTAATTTAACTTTTAGCTAAACAGTGAACAAAGCAGGGCTAGCACTTTCTTGAACTTCTTGCAAAAGTAGAATCAGACAGATGAAAACCAAAGCAGCATTTTAGTTTGCAGGGAAGGGGGGACTCATCCATTCCTGTTTTTATTGGCGCCCATTTCTCCGCGGGACGAGTACATAGGCTAATCCGAGGCGCTGGGAGACGGGGGAGAGAAGGATGAATCTCATCTTTAGGCTTGGTAGCCAAACCACTGCTGAACCTTTCAAGTTTATGTATTCCGTCTCCCACCCAGCCTTCTCATCTTCTGCAAAGAAAAATTGGTGGAAGTTGAAGGAATATCCATTACCGAGTCCTAAAGCCATACCAAATAAAAAAAGCCGCCACACTTTCCCCCTCGAAAATAATTTCCCATGTCTTTGGCAGCTCTAAAAGCAGAAATCTTTTGGTTTGCGACAGAGTTGCAGTAAAAAAAGCTTTCACCATTTCTGTCCCCCTTGAAAGCTACCTAAAGGAGAGTCTTACCTAAAATGCAAAAGGCGATATGAAAGGGACTCCAGATCGCACGAATTCCACAAAATATGAATGTGCAATGGACCCTCTTCCCCGCTTTTAAAAAGCATCCCGCCCCGATCCCCCCTCCCAGCAGAATTCTCAAGTTACTTATTTTGCCATTTATACAACTGCAGCCAAATCTGTTTACCTGAACTTTTCTTGTTCTCAGTTTTTTCCCCCCGTCCTTCTAAGACCGATCGGCACATGCAGCCACTGAGAAACTTTTCCTCCTCTTTTCTTCCTTATGTTTCCCTAGACAAAGCCTCTCCTCCAGCAGGTGCAAAGGCGGAGCCTGGCCGCACTGCCAGCTGGGAACTGTAGTCCCATTTCCCTCCAGCTTTTTCGCTGGTATTTTCTCACTACTTTTTTTCCTTACATCTGAATCAGGACAGATACATTTAGCACTACAAAGTTCCCGAAGTTTGTAGCTCTTCTTTTGTTGTATTATTTTAAAATATTTTCTGCTGTGCCTCTTTTTCAGTTTCCACACATTTTAAATTTAAGGAATATTCTGTGAAATCTTGAGATCATATAAGTCATTATATATTTTGAGTGCATATGGATTGGATAGTCTCTTTATTATTGTTATTAGTATTGCTACACTTGAGCTTGAAATTTGCTTTCTATATTTTGAATATTATCCAATCTATATATGGTATATGAGCCACGGTGGTGCAGTGATGAGAGTGCAGTACTGCATTCTACTTCTGCTGACTGCTAGCTGCCTGCAATTTGGCAGTTCAAATCTCACCAGGCCCAAGGTTGACTCAGCCTTCCATCCTTCTGGGGTCAGTAAAATGAGGACCCAAATTGTTGGGGGCAATATGCTGACTCTTTAGGGAGGGCTGTAAAGCACTGTAAAGCAGTATATAAGTATAAGTGCTATTGCTATGTATGTATTATATGTATTGATAACTCATGTATGCAGCTTTATAAATTACAACAGGAGTTCATCAGAAATTAGAAGGCAGACTAGGCTGAGCCAGATATTCTGCACCCAGTCCCATAAACTGAAAAGCTTAAATATCAAGTGGTCTATCCTTAACTTTACATGGGATTATTCTGAAATATTCTTCCATGTCTCTTTATTTAGACATGATTTCTACCATTCTATGTCTTAACTAAAGGGAATCTTCCCATTTAAGAGTACACACATTGGTATGCTAGATTTATTGAAGATTAGTGAACTCTTAAAGTATCTTCCAAGTGTTTGTCATAATAGCCAATGGTTGCAGATCAGAGTGGGTTTCAAAATTTTTTACTACTGGTTCTGTGGGTGTGGCTTGGTGGGCGGGACATGGCTTGGTGGGCATGGCAGGGAAAGGATATTGTAAAATCTCCATTCCCTGCCCACTCCAGGGAAAGGTTACTGCAAAATCCCCATTTCCTCTTGATGAACTGGGACTTGGGAGGCAGAGAATAGATGGGGGTGGGGCCAGTCAGAATTTTTACTACCGGTTCTCTGAACTACTCAAAATTTCCACTACCGGTTCTCCATAACTGGTCAGAACCTGCTGAAACCCACCTCTGTTGCAGATGGATTGAGAGATGCACTTCTGGAAATTTTTGATTCTTGAAGAGCATTCAGAAGCTACAGCTGGTGCAGAGTGCAGTGGAGTGGGCAGTTTTGGGAGTGGGCAGTATGGCCCATGTAACCCCACTGCTCCACAAACTGCTCTGGCTATCAGTTTAATTCTGGGTGCAATTCAAGATGCTAGTAATCGCCTTTAAAGCCCTTCATGGCATGGGTCCAAGCTATTTGAGAGACCAACTCATCCCACTGGAATTGACCTGCCCCAGCTGTGCCAGCAGAGGAGGCATGCCATGGTCTCCGTCGGACAGGATATTCAGGCTAGTGAGGTCCAGGAGAAGACCCTTCTCTGCAGTTGAAGCTGTCTTTGGAACACCCTACCCAAGCGAAGGTGGCTCCAACCTGTGGTGGGTTGCCCCCGGTTCACACCAGTTCTATAGAACCGGTAGTAAAACCGGCGGGAGGCTCCACCCACCGACCCCAATGTCATCAAAATGCTTCTGCGCATGCACAGAAGCTTCTGCTTCTTGAGCATCCGTGGCCCCGCTGCAAACTGGTAGTAAAGGTAAGTAGAACCCACCCCTGGCTCCAACCCCCCCTTACCTTCCATAAGAGCTTAAAGATCTGGCTCAGCCAGTTGACTTGGAGCTCCAATGGTTTTCAATGGGGCTGGGTGGCTGATCGATTAACAACAGATTGCACCACCTCCCCTTCTCATCATATTCCCTCCCTTCCCATCATTTTAGTTAGGTTGATTTTTATAGCATTGCATTTATATCATTAGATTTTGTAGTTTTATCTTTTAATATTGTAAGCTGCCCATATGGTAAGATGGGCAGCTAATAAATTCTACAAATAGATAAAGTAAAATTGTACTGCAAATGTCCAGGCAAGTAGAGATAGTCTGGCTTTCCAAGTCAACTAAGTTCTACATGTTTGAAAACTGCATTTATTTATATATGGAGGCGTATGACTTTGATATTATATGTATCTGGTCAATATAGTTTGTTCAGCACACGATGATTACAAACAAACTATGGTATAACTTTTAAAGAAACCCCTTTTGTCATTTATAAGATTTACCAATCTTACAAACTAATCCTGAAGGACTTTGGACAAAATGCAGACACAGTAACGAAGTGTGATGTAAACAATACGATAATGATACAAAGTCATCATAGGACTGGATCATTCTACTCTTGGTTGTTGCATAGAGTAACCTGCAGAAAAACCTTTTAAGGGAGCCAGGTTTCGCTATCCTTTGGAATACAGCTACCTTTGTTTCTAGATGGGAAACTGTTTCAAAGCAGGGGAATCTCCCACAGATATTCTCTGGTCACTCTACTCAGTCAGATAATGTACCAAGCATCAAGTTATATAGAGCTTGACAAGCATCAAGTATTCCATCAGAAAAACACAAGCAGCCAGCACACTTCTTATAGCAATGATTTAATATTTATTTATTATTTCTTTTAAAATAACAAAAAAGAAAATGTTAAAATTATAATGGAGATACATAGATTCTCAAAAAAGAAACCCTGCATAAAAAGCACCTTTTTAGAAGTGAAAAAGAAAAATACCAACAGAAAAAACAAAGTATATCATTGCAGTATAAGTTACAATTCTATAGATACTTATCTAATGTAAATATTCAAGCGTACATATATTGATTTCCAATACATTTATATAACTATCATTCATCTTTAACCTACTCCAGTTTGTAAAACTGAGTTCCATCTTTCATTACACTTGGTTATGCAAAGTTCTACATCTACAGACAAACTACTCATAGATTGCAAATGTAACCAGGTCTTCAATCCATTGAATACAAGGAATCATTACATTTATCTTTCCAATGTTGCAATATCAGTGTTTTGGTCACAGGAAGGGCACAAATAAATACACTTATATTCTAATGTACATATTGTAGGCATGTAATTAAAAGAATAATCTCTGAAAATTCAAGAAGGGTAATATAACATGACAGTGGTGAGACAGTCCATCAAACACATAAGCTGTTGCAGATGAAGTTTTAATGCTATTAAGTGCAGCTGAAATTTGCAAGAATTACAACAATCCTATTGCAAGATGACAAAGGAGAATACTGTGAGCACACAACAAGTCAGCGACAATGCTGAATCAACACAACTATTTGTGGACAAACAGCCTTAAATTGACTTCCAGCGCACTTCAATTTGGATCTGTATTGTTTTTTGTAATAAATATCTTAGCCCTGGACATCATAAAGGAAGATCTGGAATTAGATTCCACCTGTTACAAAGTTTGGGATTTAGCAAGTACTCAGATCTGCTTGTTTTTCTTTCCTAACTCTCTATTTTGGTTTTGAATCAGTAAGAAATTTTGTTTTATTTTGTTTTTAATTTGGTGTTTAAGTTTGCTAACTGGTTCACAGAAAAGTATAATGGCTTCTGTGAAAATGTATATTGCCCTCTTTTCCTTCTTTTTTCTTTTTTGCAAAATATTGACACTGAATATTTTACTGTAAATTTCATGTGGATCCTAGTGAACACTGAAGAAATGAGGGAGATCCTTTTATTAAAAAAAAAAAAGGAAAGACAATGGATTTATCTTTTAGAAAAATAGTCCATTTATTTCCTCTGAACAAACTGAACCTTACCTCAAAAGGTAGAGACTTAAGTGGTCAATCTTTCTCCCCTAACTTTAGAAAAAGGAACAGTGAAGATAGAAAAATCCATTAACTATCACCACCAAAGTAGCTGGCTTCCCTGGTTCCCATAGCCAATCATTTTTTACCAGCTGCTCCAAGAGAAGGATCCTAGATACCTGTTATTTTAAAGTAACGTTTGTTGTGCTTTTACTTACAATTGCTCATATAACTGTAAGTGACTTTGTGTAGGCTATTAACTTTGAAAGGTGGTACACAGCCTGCAATTAGTTAAAATAAAGAAGACGGACAACCTTTAACTGGCTGACCATAACATTTGGTTTTCTGTTTGGTGGTTTGAATGTAGCAGGTGGGGGTCTGGAAGAAAAAATAGCACAACTCATCCCAAACTGAGGGGGGGTACTCCAAAATAAATATTAAATCAAGAACTAGAACAGTTAAGGCTTGGCTCTATCACCCTGTCAAGTTTTTGCAGTAAGTTCTGGAGAGCCAGTATGGTGTCTTGGCACTCTTAGAAAAGGGATAAAAACATTAAACCAAAATCAAACTGGCCAGTGGCATAAGTGAAGCTCCTCTTTTTTTGCATGATTTCTGTGTTAGGAATTATTGATATTACACATTTTTTTAACAAACAACTCAAGATGGTGAACAAAAAGTGATCGGAAATGTCTGCAGGTTGTAGTCAAAAATTTCAAGGTGGCAACAGTAATGATGCAAACAGATCTCTCTTTTTATGTGAATCACATTTATAAATATGTAAAACGGACAGAGCTTCAATTTCACCATTCCAGTTACCAGCTTAACTTTTTTGAATTATAACCTAACACTAATTCTACTTGTCTCCATTCTCTTAACCTCAAGTTCAAATTTCATATATACCAGGGGTGTCAAACTCACGGTGTCACGGCATCATCACGTGACGTGTCGGGACTTTTCTCCCTTTTGCTAAACCGGGCGTGAGCATGGCCAGTGCGTGACACATCAAGCCCATGGGCCGGGAGTTTGACAGCCCTGATATATACCATCTTCTAAGTAGGAACCATCCATTAAACTGCCTGGTCATTTGACCTATTTACGTGTAGTGCAGCCACTTACACATGACTGAAAAAAAAGAAAGTGCAAATTTGCAGGGGATTTCAAATTTCCATATGCAAATTTAAAATAATGATGGTTGTTGTCATTAGAAAATGATGTTCTGCACTGAAAGGCAGATTCCTCTGCTTTCTCTCTTCATTTTCTCATCTTTAGAATTAGCTAGGCAGCTTTTAAGTAGACAGTTATTAAGAAGGGCTCATGCATCCTACCTATCCTACCCTCCTATTCAATTATTTTTAAATTGGAAGAAAGTTTCATTGATAAAAGAATTGTCAATTTCTAAACTGATGCCATTTCAATTTGCCTTGTTATTTGAATTAGATGCATTTTTTGTGAAGGGTAATCAGAAATGAAGAGTATCCTAAATGTAGCAGCACTAATTATAATTATTCATTTTTCAGAAGACCAAAAAACAATAAACAAGGGCTCCCACATTTTTGTTTACAAAAATACAATGACTATTCTTATAATATTCAGTACCAAAATAATTAGAAATTAGAAAATTCCATAGGAGCTAATATTTTTTTTAAAACAGAACTAGATATAGAACATAGAATAATAGGGGTGGAAGAGACCTTGGAGGTCCTTTAGCCCAACCCCTTCCTCAATAGGAGATCCTATGCCATTCCAGACAAATTTCTCTCCAGCCTCTTCTTCAAAACCTCCAGTAATGGAGCACCCATAACATTTGGAGGTAAGCCATTATACTGATTAATTGTCCTCACTATCAAGAAATTTATCCTTAGTTCTAGACTGGATCTCCGTTTAATGATCTTCCACCTGTTTCTTCTTGTCCTGCAGTAAGGTACTTTGGAAAACAGGTTGAGCCCTTCTTCTGTGTCAGCCCCACAAATACTGAACACTGGTTTTGTTTCACCCTAGTCCTTCTCTTTATTAGACTACACATACCTAGTTCCCTCAATCATTCATCATGTGGTTTAATCTCTAGATCATTTTTCTGCTCTTCTCTGCACTCTTTCTAGATTCTTAACATCTTTTCATATCTTGGTGACCCAAATTGGATGAAGTATTTAAAGTGTGGTCTTACCAGTGCAGTATAAAGTGGTCGTATCACTTCATATGATCCTGAAACTATTCCTCTATGCAACCTGGACTGCATTAGCTTTTTTGGCATCTATAGCTAGCTCATACTTAAGATATGTTTCTGCCTAAGCTAGTATCCAAGTTAAAACAAAATGTGTTGCTGAATCAGAACCAAAACAGAAAATTAGTAAAGATAAATATTGCTGAGTATTCAGCTGAATCCCACACTTTCTCACTATTCCATTCTGATTGGAATCAAATTTCAGACTTTTTGCTTATTGCTAGTGCATTAATTACAAAAAACAACATAGGTCAAAATTAAAATGGGTTGGAGGCCATCTTAGGGCCTTCTATTCATACATTTCTGTACATTTCTGCTAATCCAGCACTGTTACTGAATTGCTGCACTCCCACATTGTTCCCCCTTGGCATTTAAGGAGGGTTCTTTTGGTTCAGTAATAGCACAACTTTTGGCATTGACAAGCCATACTTTTAAATCCATGATGCTGTTGGGTTTTGCTGAGTGATATGCACTGTTTTCTCATTTTGGATGCTCCTGCTTCTTCCATGGAGTTCTTCAGTTGGTTTTATAAACGCCTTAGCAACAAATTCAGTCATATTCTTGTAGCAAATTTCACGATTTGGTAAGAAATTGGCTTGATTTTCCTTGCTTATATAAGCAGTCTATGCAAAATTTTGCTTCATCCCATCTCCCGGCCTTTGGTCTTAAGCGAGTCATTTCTCTCTGCATCTTTCCAAGCACAGATAATGGTGGTATGCTGAAGCTGCTGAAAAAGTTTCCAGTTGCAACACTGCAGTGTCCTGCCATCATCACAGCTTTCAATGAGAATTTATTGGCAAGAAATGTAAAGTCTTGATGACCAGAGAGTTCATAAATTTGCAAAGTGAATGTCACATTTATCAGAAGCAAGAAGTAATTTTTATTTCTTTCTGGGTGGCGACATGGGCAAGGAGGATGTTTTTCCAGAAGCTGCTAAGACATAAGGAGAAGGCAGTAACTGAATGCCAATTTCTGCCTTCTCTTATTGGACAGTTGAATGAGTTTATGGTACTCTCTGCTTCTTCTCATCTTCCGTAGGTCACCAGGAAAGACAATAACTGATTGATCATCATCATTTCTGGCTTGAA
This sequence comes from Arizona elegans, assembly GCA_022577455.1. Classification (NCBI taxonomy): domain Eukaryota; kingdom Metazoa; phylum Chordata; class Lepidosauria; order Squamata; family Colubridae; genus Arizona; species Arizona elegans. The sequence continues at coordinate 110,012,100 of JAKOOJ010000004.1, read as the reverse complement.
AATCCTTTGGAGAGATTGGTTATGGAAAGAGTTTTGTGTAGGACTCTTACTCATTAATTAATTACATTCTTTGTGATTTAAGTCATTTAGATCCCAAATGGGTCCGAATAAGCTGTGCTCCTATACACTTTCCTCCAATTTATCTTACAATGGCTAAATGGGCTGGAACTCAGTTGCTCACCCGATACAATGCTGCTTAGATCCTTTTCAAAATCTTCCAAGCTCAGACTCCAGAATTTGATATATTTTAACTGTTATGTTTCAAAACAGCCACTATGTGGCAACAGCATGCTATGCATGAACCAATATTTCAGAGAAAATCTGTCCTTTTTTTTTTTGCCTTTCTCAAGGAATTTGTTAAAAGCATCCATTACAAGATTATATCTCAAAAACCAATTTACAGATAGTCCTCAATTTACAACCATAATTAGCACTGGCACCTCTGTTGCTAAGCAGTGTCAAGTGAGTCACACCCAATTTTACAACTTTTTTGCTGTGATTATTATGCAAATCTGACCATTGACTTTGCTTTTCAGAAGTCTCCCTGGAAGGTCACAAATGGTGACCACATGATCCTGGGACACTGCATCTGTCATAAATGCATGTGGGTTGCTAAGCAACCAAATTTTGATCATATGACCATACGGATGCTGCAACAGCCGTATGCAAGGACAATTGTAAGGTCACTTTTTTCAACATCATTGTAACTTCAAGTTACAATGGTTGTTAAATGAATAGTCATAACTTGAGGGCTCTCTGTACATCTATACTATCAGTGACAACTAGTGGTGAATCCAATACTAAGACTTCTCAAGTAAAAAAAAATACCCATAACAATAATTTCATGTGTCAGGACTTACAGAAGCCTTCCCATCTTGGTACTCACCAGAGGGGTTGGACTGCAATTCCCATCATTCCCAAACACCAAGGATGGGGCCTGTGTTAATGATTATGAGATTTGACATCCCACATATACCAAGGGCACCAGGTTGAGAAAGGCTCACCTACCAGACAGTAAAAATATCAAACTTATTGGAACATATCTCAGATCAAATGAGTACATTGAATCAAATATCTATTCTGTTAGTAAAGCAAACATAACTGGAACATTATAGAACATCATTGAAACAATAAGTTGCAGCATAAGTAAGAAGTTATCTGTATATCTATTACAATTCATACCACAGTCAGATAAAATTCTGAAATAATGGAGCTGTTTCAACTGTTTCCTAATCCAGAGATGGAAACTCAGGTTACCCCATGAGGTGACTATATTACCTCAACAAGTTTAAACAATTCTTTGAAAAGTGATGGATAGTTATGCTTCACATGCCAAATTTTACATAATAGCTGAATCAGTTTTAAATATACAGTGACCAATCCTGTTTTATATTCCAGTGACAGTTAATTAAAAAGGGGTAAAAAACTAAAACAAAAGATATGCTTATAAAAAGGTAAAATGGAAGTTATAATTCAGTTTCACCTAAGGAGGAAAAATAATGCAAATAGTTAGGTTATAGATGGTATTTGCAAACAGAGAGATTCGTAAATTATAGGAACAACACATGTGAATAAGCAGAAAATGATTACATAGCTCAAAGGGTTTTTCCATTTAATTTCCGGTCTGTCCATAGGAGCAGAAATAGAAACAGCAAGATGGCTGAGCCAGATCCAGGAATGTTAGAATTGCCCTTTTCAACATATTTTGCACAGAAACTGGAAGCATCTTGATTCAGCCAAGATAACATATTGCTGATGGCGTCAGAAATAATTCTTTTTCTTGCTGTCACCTGATTAAATGAAACTGACAAGACCTGTTGCTCAGGTGAGAACATGAAGGTAATAACTGGCAAGTCAAGTTAGAACAAGAGGCAGAGAAACATATTGATGCATGCACAGGACAGTTCTGGATAAAGCTATAAATTACTGGTGCCAGGACAGCAGTGGGAAAGTCAACAAATAGATCTGTGCATTCTTGCTGATCTGTCGTGTTGATGCAATACATTATGTCACAGGAATATTACAATTTGTAAAAAATATGTTATGTTCCAATTGTTTCATGTAGCTGCTGATGAAACCAGGACTAATCTGAGGCTTATGGGGGAACTTGGCATAATGCCCTCTTGTTCCTCAACACAACCCCTTGGTTTTGCGATGCAGACGTCTCAATAATCAAGTTATAGGCAGCCAATTACAGCAAAGCTATGCCACAATGGGAACTTCAGACAATGGTGAAGAATTAATAGATGAGGCCATATCTCCACAATGGGGAACAGGATGTACAGGGTAGATTATCAGATCCCATGGACGTCAGTGGCAATGTTTCTCAACCTTAGCCTCTCTATGATGAGTGGACTTCAATTCCAATATTTCAACAATCAGCACACTGATTGAGGATTTCTGGGAGTTGAAATCCAAATATTTTAAAATGACCAAGGCTGAGAAATTTTTTTGGAGTATTGCGAAGAACCGACAGAGATACCCTCTCTTGATGAGACAAAGCTTTTAGCAAAATTGCTGCAGCATGTTCTTTCACAAATTATAGTGCTAGCACACAGTTCATTTGCATTTGCACCTTCTTCAGCTGATGGCAATGATGCATGAACATGAATTTCACTAATAGATACTTCACCAAGAGATGGTCACAATAAATAAAACTTTCCAATGATTATAGACACAATTCTGTTCAGTAGTCAGTTCATATATTCAACCTAGGTTATTGATCAACATCATGTATGTAGGAACTTTTTTGCCTGCACTTGTAAAAAAAACTGGATTGTCAAATAAGACTGTACAGGCAAAATATTTCCTTTAAAGTGTAAGTAATCTCTAGATTTAATGAACAAAAGTTTTCAATTGTATTAGCTTTAATATCTTCTAACCAGATAACCCAAAGGCTTTGAAAGGACAATTTACCCCAGCTAGCCATATCTAAAATAAACTCACTACTATTACAGAATTATAGGATATGTCATTAACACATCTGAAAAAAATTAAATAAAATAGGTGTTGAACTATGAAAAAGTTCCATTACATAAAAACAACTTCATAGTGTTGAATTACCCACTATACACTGAAGATGGAATACTATGATATTCAAATCAACACAATTAAAATTATATTCCCAAACCATTTTTACCATTGCAAGAATCTTAATTCATATATCTCACCTTTCCTGTTCATATTAAATGTAACATAATTGTAAAACTAACATTTGCAATTTCCCAGTTTTACAGATTTGTGGGTTATTTCCATAAGTAAGAATGTTCTAGATTGTTCAAATTTCTTATATTAGCTTCTGTTATTGGTGGTACGGAAGAGGGAGATTTAATTATTTGTTTTTTGTTTTTGTATGCAGATATTGGGATACAAAACGTTGCCTATCAGTAACAGAAGCATACCCTAACATAAACTGAAATCTACACTAAAGATAAATTCAGGTGAATACAGACATCTTCAGGTCTTATCATTTGTATATGAGATTACCTTGGGCAGAGAAAACCACTGATTCTAAAAAACAAACAAAACTCTATACCCCTGCTACATTGAGGGACCACCAAATTGCTGACATCGTCACAACTTTGAGATCTGTCATTTTTGACTGAGGGTTAGTTATAACCAAGCAAATTGTAAATAAATGAAGTCTTCCATTTGCTATCAAATATGTCAATGGTGAGTTTTCGGTGGTTAAGTTAGTCACAAACCAGTTAACTTTAATGTAATAATACTGTCATGTAATTGAGATTTAGGGTTATTATTTTGTAACTGTCTCTGTGTACAATCACTGGGTCGATTTTATATATTCAAAGAGAAGCCAAGAATAACACAAAAGTATTCCCTTCTCCAAAATCTTATCTAGCAATCTGACAATTATAATTTGCTCATTTATCTTTCCAGGCAGTCATAAAAGTAGAAAAGAAGCTAACTGTTACATCAAAACTAAAATTGATTTTAATAATTCTGCAGCCAGAATGTCAGCATTATTCTTTGGTAGACAAAATAACTTGAGGAAAATATTGCTTTCAGATCTACTATCTTGCTTCTTCTTGTTTTCTTTAAAGTTGCAACTTGTTGAGCATGATGGATAGAAATTAAGAAAAGACCCCATTCAGCATTATGATCTCTTTTAAGTAGCTTTTCCGTAGCTGGAAAGGAAAACCCTGAAGTTCTTCTTCTTCCCTTTACTCTGTTATCCATCTTGCCATTCTCCTCCTACTCTTTGATTATACCATATCTAATTCTGGAAAATCAAATTTAATTCACACCAGTAAGCTGGCAGGAGAGAGTAAGTGGCTTGACATTGGATGGTAATGATTATACAGAAGCAACTTTGCTTCCTAGATCCCTTTGATCCTGATTCCTTTCATTTGTCATTCTAGAAAGATTAGTGGCTCACGGGATGGTATTAAAAATACCATCCGCTCCAGTAAACCCAAAGAATGAATCTCAGGGAAAAAAAACCTGGAGAAAAGTATAGAGGTCTACTTCCCTATACTTTATTCCGAGAGAACCAGGTCATTTAGAAGTACAGTATCAACACTGAAACTCTGCTTATGTTGATGTTTGATACTTTCTCTTTCCTAGAAAACAATTACAGAACCTTTTGGCCTATGTAACACTGAAAGTTGAGCTAAATGTAGAGAAAGGCAAAGAATCTGGAGGGGAAAAATAGAGGTTGCTTTCTCATCACATCAGAGAAAGTTATAAGTATCATTAGGTGAAAATAGCTGTTTCATCTTAGAAATTCCATAATTTACATAGTTCGTATAGGAGGGAGGGCTAGAAAAAAAATCAGAATTTTCAGCCACCATGTTTGATAATGGAGGTTATGAATTTCAGTCCCAAATATCTGGAAATGTTGGGAAAGTTTGCTTTAAATAATCACATGTGCTGTAGGAAACTGATATTGCAGTGCTTCTGCAACAAACACAATTAACCCAGGAGAAGATTGCTTTTATATACTATGACTCCTATCCAATGCACATTCACTGGGATTTTTAACATACAAATCTAGCACTTGTCACAAACTTGCTAATATCTTCTCTACTCTCAATGTTTTCATTGTCATTGGGAGAAAGATGTCTGCTCAACAGGGAATGTTAAGAATAACTTGCTTAGTGTCAGGAACCAAAGTAGAAGTCACGAAACAGATTTTAGAAGTATAGGATAGGACAGGTTGTTTATGGAGAAGAGATAAATTGCAAAGGAAGCTACACAAAAGAACTTTATCCACATAATTTCATTTTCATCTCTGATATATATTTTGTAGCGTTTACATGTAAGTGACACACCTGAATCAATGCAGTATTCTGGTGTATAGATGTGTACAGATTACGTCACATGCTCCTGCAGCATAGAACAGGCAGAAACCATTTGATAACAAGAGTGTCTCTTAAATGGGGGTGGGGTGGGGGTGGATAAAAGTTACGGAATGGCTAAGGCCTATGACTTGACATTAGACTGGGCTTTCAGAGAAGTTTTATCTGTAATATATCCCTACTGCAGTTTTTGTTTCCCACTTAAATAACAGGGAATTATGCTGTTGTTTTATGATCAGGAGGTCTGAGGGCTGCACAAAGAATACATGTGGGCTTGGAGGTATAGCTACCCTCCCAGTACTTTAGGGATCAAAACAGTGGAAAATGTTGGACACATCCCATAGGAGTGCTCTTCAGTTATACAAGTAGTCCTCGATTTATGACTGCAATTTAATGTTAATTTAATTTAGTTATAAATCATTACAGTCATAAGTCAAGGTATCCATGTGATCAAACCTGATTTTATATTTTTGCAGTGGTTGTTAAGTGAATCACTATGGTTATTGAATCTGCGGCCATGAAGCAAACAGTGCAGTTTTAAGTGCAAATCCATTTTTCCGAATGGGTATCTTTTGCCCATTGTAAAGGCATCTGTTGCCAAGCAACTGAAATGCAGTCACATGACCCTGAGAGATGGGGGGGGAGACATTTTATGATGGCCAGAAGTGCTTTACAAGCCATAAAATATCTGTTGTGAACTTGTCATAATTTCAAATAGTTAAGCAACCTGCCGTAAGTCAAGGACTGTCTTTTCCCATTGGTCATCTTCATGGTACTTATTGATGGGAATCGAAGTTGAAAGGATTATGATAGTGTAAAGCTAGGTCTCTCCTGCTGTAGGATTAGCTAATCACATGGCAGCTTCCATACCTGACTTCAAAGGTAAATTGTGATTTCACATGTTGGCAACATATCAGTATACCAGTTAATGTTCAACAAACATTAACTGCAGCGACATATAGCCAGGTATAGCCTTTCCACTATGCGGATGTATATCCGCATGACGGAAGGATTTCCAAGCTCTTGGACTTTGTCTTCAGTACAAAAGGTTCAGTCAAATACGTGTTGGATGCCTTCAATGCATTGTTGAAAGCTGCTTAGTACCACAACTTCAATAAAAGCTGTTTTTGAAAGATCAAAATACAGAATTCAAAGAAATCTGAACAGTGTGACACAGGAATGTATAGTTTCTTTTTTATTCTCTTCTTCCTTCTCCCATCTGCAATCCAGATCAGCCTTAGGAAATTGTGTACTCTCACTTTTCAGCCTCTCTAATTAAAATTGAACACACCAATTCAAATATTTAATCATTTGGTCTTAAACCTCACCAAACCACACAATGTTCTCTCTCAAAGCCCACCACTTCCAATAAAACTGGGTCAAGGAAAAATATTCACCTTTCCCTTAGTTTAAATATGTATAACCTAATTTGAACATACATTTTTCACAACCTTTCCCTCTATGCATTTTCCTTTTCCCCTCCCATTCAACAGAATTTTACTAAATAAACGCAAAAAAGTAGTTCATTTGCATTGCAAGTTTAGGTTTAAAATTTTATTTGTTTTTGTTGGTTTTTCTTTAGCTTTGGTCTATACAAAAAAAAAAAATCCCTCAGAGAAATAATAATAAAATGTTCTAAAGTACAATTGCAGCTACATCGATCCCTTTTCCAGTGGAAGCCTCAAGCCATCACATTGAGAGCTGCTTTTAAAAAATGCATTAGAAGGAGCAAGGGAATAGGAGGAAGAAGAGAGCACGCCAATCACCAGGAAGATTGCAAGAAAGGGAGGGAACAAAAAGGGGGACTGGATTAAAAATATAAAAAAGGTGGTCTGGTGAGCAGGAAGAGTGTTTACCTAATTTTTTTTAGTTATTCCAGTTTATACAGCAAATTAAAAACCTGTTTGGATTATGGTCTCAAATCCACAGATGTACTTGTTGGGTAAAATAAAAAAAAAGGAAAAAACTGGACAAATGCAAAGCTGTTTATTTCTTGGTGAATTTACACCCAATGGCTGATTCTGTTTTATTTTTAAAAAATTAAATAAAAAATGAGAGGGGCAGAATAGAAATATTCTCATTTTCTCTTCCTTTGATTTAGTTCTGATTTGTGTTAAAAATACAAAGAAGCAAATACAATCCTATTAAAAGAAAAACTCTACACCAAACACACAATCTATGTATGCATTTCTCTCTCTCTTACATTGTACTATCAGTGTGTGTTAGTTTTAGTGTATAGGTTTAAAAGTACTTATCAGGATCCCATGGCAGTTTAAGGATAATGCTCCAATTTGCAAGAAAAAAATATAGTGAATGTTAACAAAGAATATTGCGGGAAAGAGCAGAAAAAATAGCTGACTGCTAATATTACAATGTTGTTAGCTGCAGCACAGATTATGGACTGGGAATCACTCCCATAAGCCCACAGGAGGGAAACATGAAAATAAAAACCGCCTCAAAGGGAAAGGAAGAAATTTGTCATCATCTTTCTCAGGCACTTCTGTCTCCTGAACGCCCAGAACTTGAGCACTGGGGCTGCCCTCTTCTGTGTTAAGGAAACATCTGCTGATTAAGAAAAACAAAGGAAGGGAAAATTAGATTTACACCATATACAGGAAAGCAAGATTTCCCTTTAGGATGGAGGAAGCTGCTTTGAATCAGACCATTGTCCATCTAACAAGCCCTGTCTACTTTTATGGTCCCCATCTGGGGGACTGCCTGGTCCCTGCAGAGAAACAGCCACTTCTGACTTCTCGAATCTCAGACCACCAAAATATAATGGGCCATATTAGTTATGTTGGCAGAGAATGATGAGAATTGTAATCATATATAATGTAAAAGACAGGACTGGCAATGCTCCAATCTCCACCTTTTTTGAATAGAAATTATATATTTATTTTAGCATGAGTTTAACAGTGCAGCCAGTCTGTATGCTCAGTAAGAAAGAGTACCCTCTACCCCGGTTTTTAAAGCACTGGTTGGTTTCGACACTTCATGCATTGGTTTATACGTTTTCTTTTTTCATTCTACCCAGAAGTGAAAACCAGCCACAAGGATTCACAGCTACTAGAAGCAACTCATTAATAACAAAAAAGAGAAGTAATGTTTAGTAGAATGCACAAAGGGCATTTTATAAGCATTGAAAATTGAGGTTCCATTTCAAAATGTCGTATTTTTCCCATCAATGTTACCAGGTTGTTTCAGAAAATCATGAGCAATATGGTTGGAAACTGTCAGATGCAGAAAGCTGGAAAGAAGCCATATTTGGTCTAACCAAACACAAAATGGAGTTCTGTTGTTAATAAACCTGCATGACTTTTATTTTGCTTACCAGTTGTCATTCATTTACTGAGTAATCACTATCAAGATTTAATTTTTTACTAAAGAAAGGCAAGACAGAAATCTATTTTCCCTTGAAATGGGAAGCAGTGATATGTTCTGCCAGTCAATGAAAGTGTGAAGGATGTTTAGTTATAAAGAACAAAAGTATCCATTTTATCTTCTTTTAGATTTCATTTCCATTAACTGGCCAATTCCCAAATGCACTAAACTAGATGTTTTTACCTTGAGTCCTGCCCAACATGTCCAAGGGACATATTAGGCGAGCATGTGGTCTGGGTAAGGTGCTCGCACACCATCGCTATATGTATCCATGGGGTAGTCTCCATCCATGTCCATGTGCATGTCCATGGGGTCCATAGGGATTTCCCCAGAATACATGCCACGGTATCCTCCATCCAATTCTATTGAAGCGTAAAAAAAAAGAAAAGGATATATCACTCATATTTGGCAAGACAAGCAGTAAGCTGAAAATAAAGTGGTTTTCTAAATCAGAATCAGTCCAGAATTTCCCAAAATGAGCCCTTTCAGATTTGTTCAGGCGGTATCATTATATCATTCAGAATGCCCCTGTCATACTGACAATTAGAGTTCCAATTTATAAGAATTACAAGTTGGTGAAGCCTGCTCCAGAGCATGGCATTCCATTGCATGCTGTCTGTCCCCAAGTAATTAAAACAGTCTGGAATGTTCAGAATATAACTTCAAATGATTTAAGCCTGCTTGGTCTGAGAAAGAGGAATTTGAAAAATCCTTACAACATAATTGGAATATGCGGGAACCAAGGCTTCAGACTTTTAATTTAACTATTCCCACAAATAGCCTGTTCAACTACCATACATGGTTCCATGAGCAGTTTCAGAGAACAAACAACAGCTGAGCCTAAGAATGGGAATTTTAGCCAAGCCATCTGGTTATATATCATTATTCTCCCTCTCACCTGAAATGACAAGCCCTCTATACTCACCATCTGCATATGGTTCATGAATGGGTATCATACTCTGGGCCTGTGGAAAGAAACCCAACAGTTCTCAGAACAAAGACAGAAACTTACAACGGCTGCAAGTTAAATCAAACCTGCCATAAGAGGTGACTACTGAAGGATGCTGCCTATGCAACTGAGCTCTGGTTTCCCATGGCAACTTAATTATCTAATTAACTCTGATTGCTCGTAAGCAGGATAGCAAAAATTTCAGAACTCAGCCAAGCAATCCCAAATGTTGACCAAGAGAGCCTAGAGACATCCAGTTTGCTAATTTCTGGAATGATGCTTCCATGGGGAATGGTTAAACCTACCCTCAAAGCCAATGGTTTAGATACTAAGCTTACTTAGGGCAAGGATACACAACAGAAGGCTTAAGTCTTCTTTTATGCATAATTAACTCATCCCAATAGGCTACTCCTTTGGTATCTTTCCCAGGAATGATACTGCCACAGGAACAAATAAATGAGGGCAGAACATTTTTAAAAAATCAAGTTCTCCCTTAGTTATCATCCATTCGTTGTCAAAATTTGTATAAGTGTTACCACATTAGCAGTAGTACTGCATTTAATGAAAAACAGATGTCGGATTGTAATCTCTCTGTGATAATGTATTTGCTCCAAGCATGAGATAAAGATTTAAAATGGTTTTCGTCAACACTTTGTTAAAGAGTCACTACTTTAAAGAAAGTTGGCCTATCAGTCAGCAGTGATTCAGGTAGACTTTAAGATAAATTTGAAATCGTGTCCACAAATTTTGTTTTATATTGGCAGATTTCCACATGACTTCAAATATGCCAAGACTGCAATTTTCTGTCAGGGGATTATAACAGATAGAATTCCAGATATCTGCAGTTCTCCTAAGGACACACGTCCCCCTTCTAATTATGGTCAGTTTCCTTATAATCAAGGAATAAACTGCTTTGACAGAGAACTGAGAAACTGGGGAGAAAGAATTACGATCCTGCTTTCTACCTTTTTAGTAGGTGTAGACATGAGGCTGGTAATAGACAAAATCGGTAAGTTATTACTCTCAGAACTGAAAAGAACTCTCTTAGGCATGTTTGAAGTTATCTGGAAATGTCTGACTTCCCAAATATTTCCAAAGTTCTGCCTTTGAAGTGAAATGGATGGTGACAGTGGCAAGGGGGTAAATTTCTAGGAGGGAGGGGCTGCATTCCAGAGGAGTAAGAGGCCAACTCAGCCTCTTACTGCTCTATGATGTGTGAGAGAAAGAGTATGAAGACAATTCCTCCCTAGAAACTCACAGAGTATACCGTAGATGCAGATAGTCCTCAGTCTGGCAGTCTATAGATGTGAAAAAATAAAGAACTCAGATTGGAAGAATTGCCATGTGTCATTCTTGGTTTTGGGACTTATATGGATTCAGATTAAGTTCAGAGGCTTAGAACATGTACACTAATCCCTTGACATCTAAATAATAGGAAAACTCACAGCTTCCCAAGCAGCAGGGTCATGTTTAAAGAGTGAGTTGGTGAGTTCCACAGAGACACGTTTCCGATAGTCTGGGTTCTTGTCTTCTGAGATGCGGAACAGCACGGCAGCTGCATATGTAGCTGGAGAAGTAAGAAAGAGACCTTTAGCCCACCGGCTAAAAAAACGCTTGCCCTTGATCAGCTGTTGCATTGACTACCTTGAGAAGTATGTGAATGGCATTGATTTTTCATTTTTCTTTTCCACACTATAACAAAATGCACCAATTTCTGATAATAAAACAAGCTTTTTGTTTTTGCAAACATTTTAGAGGCCAGTTTTACAGTACAATTACTTTTGGCCTATATCACATTCTAGGTTTTTAAGAGAAGAGTTGTATGTTATAATACCCTTGCATTGGAGGACGCGCATCAGTGAATCTCTGGTAATGGAAACTATCCAGAGCTTTAATATTACTATGACCGTGAGCTTTTGGAGTCAATTCTTATATAATTAACTCCTTTGCTGTAATAAGAATAACTATCTCTGGGCTCCAACATTAACAAAAGAATATATAAAGGACTACATTTGATTTCTAAATTATTTAGAATTAAATTACAATTTTACTCCTAGATGGTGATATTCCATTACTAACAAATGATTCAACTACAATATAAGCAATCTGCTTCCTTTAAAACAGATTAAATAAGCAAATGCTATATTATTCCTCCACCTAATCTTTCACCTAATTTTACTCTTTTAACATTTGTTCTAAGACTTTTCTCAATCCTGGAAACATATGAAAATATATGAAGTTTCACTGGGGTACTATGGGAAGGTACATACTATAAACCCAATGGTTAAATTAAGATGGTGATGATAATGTGATCATAAAAGAATTATACATGGACATGTGTCTACAATCTTTACCTGTGCCTTCATTTCTGGAATGCAGAAGCTCCATCAATGGTGCTGAGGCACCTTCTGCATCAATGGCATCAGCCGCCTCTTTATCCTGAGCCAACTCACACAGTACGCCGGCTGCCACACGCTGGATGTTTTCCACTGGAGAATATAGGAGCTGTTCCCCCAAAAGAACAGGAAGAATAAGAATAAGCAAAGGTATAATCCCCTCTTGATAAATTTACCTACCCTCAAGTTGTCTTCTATTTGGCAGTGCTTTGTCTCCTTCAGGAGGTCACTATTAATCGTGATGTACCAAAATTATTAAGAACGAAAGTAAACTGAGAGAAGGGTAAGCAATACCTTGATAATTTTAACTAATTTTAAAAAATAAACTTGCCAATCATGATTACATTTATTACAAAGGTATTGCAACTTTTCTATATTTTATCATCCCATGTGACAAATGTTAAGCCACAATGCAAAGAATATCCACTCACTGCGTTGTCATGGGTTGGAAAAGCAAATAAATGAAATGTACTCTTTGGGAATTATCCACCTACTTAGTAGTGGTGGGTTGCTACCGGTTCGCCCCGGTTCAAGTGAACAGGTAGCAGCAGCGGTAGGAGGCTCTGCCCACCCGCCTGGGATCAAATGTGCTCTGTGCATGCGCAGAAGTGGCACACACACGAGTGAAGTGAGCATGTGTGCAAGCGAACCAGTAGCAAAGGTAAGTGAAACCCACCACTGCTACTTAGGTATTACATTATTAATAATAATACATTATTAGGTATTCTGAGAATCACATGGAACCCATGAGCTTCCCACCTCCGTCACAAGCAAGCAAGCCTTGGTTTAAAAAAAAAACAACAATGGTTGAATTCTCATGTTCTGTTAGCAATCATTATATCTATTCACTATTTTACTTCTGCAGAAATCAAACTCTCAGTTTCTACCCACAATTAACCGTGAGAATACTCCTCCCTTACAACTTCCATCCATTTAGAAATTCTGACCTGCACAAAGAGAGGAATGGTGTTTAGACGGAAGATTTCCATTCTGTTCATGGGGTCTCGGGCTAAAATGTGTAGTGCACCTGTGCAGCCTTCCACAATTTCTTCCATCTTTACCCCATCCTGAAGAAATAAGGCAACCATTAAAGAATGGGAAAAAAGTACTGCTCATTCCTAGGCTAGCATCCAACACCCAAGAAAACATCAAGTTCCTTTTTATAATGATTTTAATAAAAGAATTAAATATTAAAATAGATAAAAATAACAACTGGGGAAACAAATAAAACATAAGAAAAAAAATAAAAAATACAAAGAAAAAAAGAGAAAATAAAAAATGTAATGAAAAAGAGAGAAAAAGATATATAAAAATAGCTTCCCCCTTCATCAAGATATACATAAACAATTTCTTATCACTTTTTCTAACATTTCAACCAAAGATCTCCTCTTCAGACAGAGGAGGCATCTCAGAAGGCATCAAGTTCAAATTATAGTTGAGTAACTAACCCTCCAGGAATCCTAAATAAATAACTTCTAAAACCAATTAAGATCATAAATAGAAGTTGCTTATCTCCTCTTACTGTGTATGGTTGCTGTGTGCCTGCAGCTGCATGACGTTGAGCATCTTGGTGAGCTTTTACCAGTAGCTGAACAAGGCGAGGGATGACAGCAGCTTCTTGTAGGGGGGCATGATTGGCTGGACATAAAGCCAGGTTACGGATGAGACCAATTGTAGCCTGTGAGCAAGAAGGAGAAGGCATGTCTTCAAAACACTGGTAGATGCAAAACTAGACAAGCTTTTAAATAGTTTAATCAGTTTTGGTGTGTGATTTTTGAAATTTGGGTCTAACAAGGAAAGAGAGGGATCAATTCAATCCAGGATATTTTACACTAAATTAAATCTAAAATACAAGAGCATCCCTGTAAAATTCCATCTCTGACTAGCAAACAGAATTATCCTCCCCCCACCTTCCATCCTGGTTCATTCACACACTGGCTTTGTCTTTTCCTCCACAAAAGAAGCTTGATTCTCAAACTTCTATCATCATTTTGGCATTCCATGCCTCTCAGATTACTATTCTCATTAATAGTATCTCTTAAACATTTAGGGGGGGAAATGTAATTATATACTTAGAGTACTTTACGTAAATTGTGTAAGCAATTTTTATTACATGCATGCAATTGTGGCTTATATTATCATAAAACCCTATTAAAGATAAGTGCTGGGTGAAAGCAAAAGGAAACTTGCTTAACCTAACTAATCTACACCTCTGAACTGTGATTTGAAAGTAATGCTATCTTGGCTTGCAGCTTAGGGACTTAGCCACTATATCTCATAATTATTCAATGTGGTAAAAAGTCTTCTACAATCAATACTAGTAAGATTCTTTTCTCACAGAGAGGTCTATGTGGAAAAAAATAACCATAACCATGATCTGGAGTTTTATCAGAGAAGTTTCACTATGATCCTCACTCCCCCAATAAGCATTCTGATGGATATAGATTCTAAAATTATGATATACTTCCCTGAACATAGTGATCACCCCTGAAATGTACCCAAATCAGAAATATGAGCCTGTTTCAGGGGGAAAGAAAGAAAAAAGAATAGACATGCATGTCTGCCCATAAATACTTAGCTATTATCTCCCTGTTACTTTACCTTGATGAGTGGCCATTGGTTGGGCTGATTAAGCAGCTTAACAATGGCAGGAATTCCATAGTTAAGCCGCACAGAGTTCTGTGCCATTTCAGCCTCTGGATGCCGACTCGTGAGGTGCCTCAGAGCACACACAGCTGGCTCAGTGATGTCTTCTTTGTCTCCAGCTCGGAGAATAGTGTGTATGAGGGCTTCAACTCCATTTGACTGAGTCACCAGGGTTTTGTTCTTGCTGTTGTTGCAAGTCAAATTGGAGAGGGTACCAGTGGCACAGGTCAGCACATTGATATCATCTGAACTTAATTGGTTGACTAGAATCTTCAGGACACCATCAAGACCCTCCTTTAAAGACAATAAATAGCACAGAGAATTATTGCCTCAATCAGAAGCTAGGTCAATATAAGGAAGTCACCAGACAGGCCCACTAGGGTAGTACCACTACAGAGTTACTGGAGCAACCAGTCCTTAATTTTGGTTCAATAGCACAGTCAGGGAAGGCTCAATAGCAAGATGTGCCAGAACATATTTGGCGGATAAATCATTTTACAACCTTTCAAAAAGTAGTTATCCAAAGAAACAGTTATTGAGTAGAAATCTCAAATAACTAGATAAAAAAGGGCTGGGTAGGGCTTAAGTTTAAATAAAAGAGACTGTGGGGAAAAGGCATTGTTCACCTGCTTTGTGGCCACATCTGAGAGGTTTCTTAGAGTCCACAGACAGTTCTGCACAAGTCTTGGACTGGAGCTAGTCAGGTGCTTTCCCAAAGCTTGCATACCACCTTTTGGGGAGAAAAAAAGAGTACAAAAAATTAACAAAAAGAAAAGAAAGAAAATGGGAAAGATGGAATTTAAATGGTTTGAAAAATTTCTTCAGAATATTTTAACCCCATTATAATAACACATTATGTATTTTCTGTTTTTAGGGCAAGACAAAGTATAACTAGGGACCTGTTCTGAAATCAGCAAGACTCATTGGTCTGCTTCTACAATAGCGTAGCTAAAGAAGTAGAAAAACATGTATTTTTAAAGAAACAACATAATGTAATGAATTATCTTTTGATTGTAATGAAAGTTAATCCTCTTTTAAAATATACCATTGAATTCAATTTATGCATATTGTTTTCTATTTATTTATTCAATGTTCAATTTTATTATGAGGCAGATTAATTTATTTAAATACATAAGTAACAGTAATGTTAGGAAAAATATGTTTTACATATGTCACTGAAAGAATATTTAGCACCTAATATTGATAAATGATTGTAAATGATTCTTTAAAGCAACAGAATCTTAATTTTCCCCTACCTAGTTATTTGCTTATCCTGCACTCCCAGAATTGTCATCAAGAGCTCTATTGTTTAGGGAATTCTGGGAATTGACCTACATAAGATTACATAATCTAATCATACATGTCCTCATCAGTTTGTAGTTCTGTCTCAATTGTCACCACTCACCAGCTTCCACAATGGCTGGCTTGTTGCTGGGGCAGACAGACAGGACTTTGAGGACACGGCTAGTAGTCCACAGAAGTTTCTCATAGGTGTAACTTCGCATAATTTGAACAAGAGCTTGGGGACCTCCATTGGCCAAAATTATGAGCTGCAGATACAAACATAGAGAATAGCATTCTTTCATTTCTCTGGGCAAAGGCAAGTTAATTGCAATTCATTGTCTTAATCATGTTACTTTTCCTTACTCCTGACTTCAGCTGATGACCCTGAAAATAAAGCTCTTCCTCAGCAGAATAAGTAAACCTGCTCCTCAGAAATATGTACACAGGTGTGCCTAAACTAACACATAAGCTATCATCTGTCTCACAGGGGTAATTACCTATACTAGGATGATTGCCTTATTCTATGAACAAGGGTAAATTTAAATTACTGAACCAGAGTCCATCCCCCACCCACCCCAAAGTATTTCAAGGTTAGAATACAAGTCCGTACTTTGCTTTCTTGGTTCCCATAGGCAAGCAGCTGCAAACAATCAGTGGTGATAGCCAAGAATTTAGGATTATTCTTTGTCAGCAAGGGGACCATCTTCTGAAGACCATCAGCAAGGCGAACAGCCATCTTGGCACCTTCCTGGTACAGCAGTAGGTTGTGAAGAGTAGTGATGGCATAAAACAAGACTGACTCCACTGGAGAGCTATGGGTGAGAAGTAGGAAGACAATGAAGAAGACTTTTGTTACTTAAGACATGTAACAAATTGTATGGATATATGTGTTGCAGCCAAAATTACAACTGAAGATAGCTGACACCACAGAGTTTAAAATAAAATTATTTTGGTTAGATACTTATGCACCCTAATGCAATCAGCCTTAGTAAAGAGGCTAAAGAAAATGGCATTTTGTACAGATAAAACAACAAAAAAGAACACACGTAGTCATGGACTTAAAATTGGTCACTTAAAAACATTCAAAGTTACAGAAGACTCAAAACTAACCTGTTTCCCTAAAAATAAGACGTTTCCCGATAATAAGCCCAATCGGGCTTTTAAGCACATGCGCTAAAATAAGTCCTCCCCAAAAATATTTAATTGCATGCGCAGCCAGTCCCCCCATTACTTGGTTAGGATTAGGGAGACAGAGCTGGAAATCAGGTAAGACGGCAAGAGGAGCCCCATCTTGCTCCATGTGCCCCAAAAGAATAAACCTCCCCGAAAATAAGGCCAAGCGCGTATTTTGGGGTTCAAAAAAATATAAGACAGGGTCTTATTTTTGGGGAAACACGATAGTTGCTTACAACCCAGCCTCAAAGTTCTGACTGCTGTCTTATCCCTGATACGATCACGTTTTGTGCGCATAGCAATTGGCTTGCATTTACAATCTGTGATTGTGCTTTACAACCTTTTTTTGCCATCTTTTGGCAAAATAAACCATCCATTGAATAAATTGGATTTGCGTTTATGACATTATTTGCTTAACAACCATGTAATTTATTCACAACTGTAGTGACTCACTGTAAAAATGTAGTAAAATTGAGTTTGGTCACATGGTGATTCAACTTACGACTGCAATGACTTATGACCAAAATTCCAGACTCAGTTGTGTTTGTAAACTGAGGACTACCTATAGTTCTTTTAATCTAATAATGTCTATATCAGAAAGTAACATGGTACTCCCACAAAAAAAGCCCAGCCAACATGTTTAAGGATCATGGAAATTATTCTCTAAAATTAACTACTCTAATTTATACTGAGAGTAGGAGCCTGGTAATGCTTTTTTTTCCTTGCCATTGATCAGACCTGGGATTTGGTATGTATAAAACTGTTGTTTCACTAAAATTGAGAAAAAGTTATCTCCAAGTTGAACATTTATACTATAAAAGAATATGGAGCTAACTGTTCTTGCATTCCTTCATCAAGTTAAGAGAAAGAAAATGAAAATTTAGTAATGGAAAAGGTGAAGGCATGAGAAAAAACCCAAAGTAATTGCACTTTGAATTTGTTTGATATAAGAAGGGAAAGAAAGATACTCAAGTAGACTTTCAATATTTTGTTATTATATTCTAAATCAGTCAAGTTCTGAAAACTTTGCTATTTTTCTTCCATAAGAATACTTCTCCTAAATTTCCCACATAATTTTTTCTTGGCCTGAAGGAAGATAGCAAGCCACTAAGCAAGAGATGCGTTTTTTGCAATCATAACATTTCTGCATATTTAATTTTGCCTTCCCTCACATCTAATATATTTTTCTTTCCATTTGTCAAGGTAAACTGAGGCTGAAATCAGTGATAGTGAACTGTAAAAATGTTGATCCAATTACGAGTCAGCCACTAAGAATTTATTTTTGTTTTCTGGGGGTTCCAGTATGGTGGTGCCAGAGGTAGTACTCTGGAATTTGTAAGACTTTTTCTATTACAAGGAAAAAGCAAGAGTAAGCATGACTCAGCCATAGCTTGCTGAGACTTGTGTTTCCACAACAAAGCCAACTCCTCCATGTCAAAGCAGCTGCTCATCAGCTCCATTTTGTGCCAACTGGGTGTGGACTTGCAGCAAGATCTGCCTGGCAAAGGAACAGGAGAGACAGAAGAGTTGTGGGAACAACTGGAAGAAATATTGCACAGATTAAGTTCCCGTTGGGCCTGCGATGAATAGCTAGTGTCAGCATATCTTAAACCAATGCCCTTGGGTGTATTAAATATTAAATTTAGTCAATATTCCTAAAGTAAGAGGTGCTCTTCACACATAATAGCAGTATAACAGGTTCTGAACTGGTTATCACTAGGTACATTTTAAAGTGTTGTTTTTGACCTACAGAGCCCTATTTAGCTTGCCACTTGCAATATTCTCTATATTAGGTACAACATAACCATCCAGCCATAAAGAATGCTAAATATCCCCTACTTCTGCATAGTGAGTATGAGATATAAAGGAGAGTTAAAAACCATGTTTTTCAGTTTTGGCACCAACTCTCTGGAAAAGTTTTCCTCCGGAAACCTGTATGGTGCCCATCTTCTGACATTCGGGTGACCATGTTAAGATCATGGTCACTTGGATACCATATTATAAGCATAACAACAGCGAGAGCAAATATTTTAATTATTTGAATAGTTCTACAATCATTTTTATTTATTATATTGTTTACTCAATGCATTTGTTGTGCTATTTTAAGCTGCAAACTGCTATGGGTTCTCCAGAAGTATGGCACTATAGTAATGTAGTAAATAAATAAATGCGAAAGTGCCATGATTAGCTGTTAATTATGTTAACTACTGTAATTATGGTAACTAGTTTCCTCTTTTTTTGGTCCCCAAATCCCAAGATAAAAAGGCTTTGAGAAGCCTACATCAAAGACAAAATGAACATTTCAGATGATAGTTCTCAATGAAACCAAAAGAACTAGTAGAAAAGAAAGGGTTAAATAAATTAGTAATAGAAGCAGTTATAGTGTTTCTGGAAAATCAGTCACGTGAGTGTAGCAAATCAAAGCGCAGTTGAAAAATCTGATTTTAAGGCATGTACTTTTAATATTGTAATCAATGAAGTAATAGTTAGGAGTGTTCTGAATAGATTTTAAGATAGACAGAAGCTCTTTGTAGCGCCCAGAGACTGACTGTGGAGAATGGTTGTAGAGGACTGAAAGTGATGCATTTTCAAGATAGGGATATTTCCTTTCTTAATACTTCCAAAGCAGTAGTCACATGCAAAGACAGCATGGGACAATGCCAAACACACCATGTTCAGGAAAACTTAGGAGTTTGGCACTTATTTAATCCAAAGCACTAGGCAGGAGGGATGGAGCTTGCAAAAATGACAACACTGACCAGTTTGATCAGAGAAAAAAATGATAAACACTTTTTTTAAAAGTCTGGAAGACTTATATGGGTTTGTATTGAAAGAAGAAAAGACTGAATTGATGATTTATTGATTTAGGTATTAAAAAGGATCAAAGAGGAAGAGGAAAAATAAGATGGCAATTACCTTATTTTTTGGAATATAAGATGCACCTTTTTCCCCCCAAAAAGAGGGTGAAAATCTGGGTGCGTCTTATATTCTGAATGCAGCAGCCCCGCCCAGCTTCTCAAACAGAGGTTTCAGAGGCTGAAAAAAGCATCAGAAAAGAAGCTTCAGAAAAGAAGCCATCAAACAGAGCTTCAGAGGCTTTTTTTCTGAAGCTCTGTTTCGGAGGCTTTCAGGGGCAAGAAAAAAAGTTTTTTCTGAAACAGAGTTTCAGAAGTTTCAGAGGCAGAAAAAAAAAGCAAAAAAAAAAAAAAAAAGCAAGGCACAGAGCTCACAACCAAGGAATCTGTTGCTAAAATTCACCTCTGGGAACAGCTGATTGGGGGTATTTGAATCGCCACCAATCAGCTTTCTTCTTATTTTCCTCCCCAAAAACTAAGGTGTGTCATATACTTTGGTGCGTCTTATACTCTGAAAAATACGGTACTCAACAGAAAGAAGTGCATATGTAATTCTACATTTTCTTTTCTTCTTTTCTGTATTTTCCCCTTAATCTTCCTTTAATTATATATGATTTTACTGTATTGAAAAATTCTGATAAACACAGCCCAAGAAGATAAACCTAAAAGAGAAGGGCAAATTACACCAAGGCCCATGTGGACTATAATATTGAATAAAATAGATAGGAAGAGTGCATAGATAAAGCTATCGCAATACTCCCAGTGACAAAGAAAACTGTTCTTAAAACCATGTATCTTCTCTTTGTAACATAACTCCTGGGACATTACCTAAGCATACGCACAAGGGCTGGGATACCCCCAGACTTAAAGATGGACAGCAGCCCTTCACGATGGTGAGACAGGTTGTGGAGAATGCTGGTAGTACAGCGGGCTGTATCCAGGTCACTGGTGTTTTGCATGGTGCGCACCACAGCAGCAACAATTTGAGCAGATTGCATAAGAGCCCGGCGTGAGGCTTCTTTCTTAGACAGTTGGTTCACAATCATGGCTGCTTTGCTGACTACCACCTGGAGAGAGAAGAAAAAGAATGGAAGTTGTAGAGTGGAACAATCATTACAGCACTCTTCAGAGCATCAAGTTCTACAAAACTCCAGATTTCATGTTTCAGTGTTATTACTGAATTTACTACTTCAGAGCCAAGAAATACTATCTGGTATCAAGTTGCCATCTGGTGTACAAGGTTAATATTATTATCATCATAAAACAGTAACAGACATTTTGGTACCAATGATTCCATATACTCTCTGAAACTTTCACAAAGAGCTGAGATTTTATGAGCCTTTGGAAAGTCATGGGAGTCACCTTTATCTTGGGGATGAAACGGGGGGGGGGGGGGGGAGATGTTCCAGAGAAGGGGAAACCCATATAGGGATAGCAGCTGTTAAGCTCTCTCCCATTGCATCTTCAGAAAGCATTCCCTTTTGCAACAGGTTGCAACATGAAGAATCTCTCCAGAAAATGTATCATGTTAGATATCCATGGCAGGAATCATGCAGGATTTAATAGGGAAAGATCAGCATTTTGAATTTGCTAATTCAAATGCACCCTAATAAACTAATGCAAATGCACTTTTGTGAGCATTAAAAAGTCCATGTTATTGTGTCAACCAAGTTCTGGGTCCTGAATGAATAGATAATTAATGTTAATGTATCAAGGCTCCCTGAATAGCTGAACATTTTTTGTGAGCTGGTAACATTTTCTGAGTCCTATGGAAGAAATTATAAAGTTTGAAAAATATTCAAAATTCCATCTCTGATGACAATGTTACTCATTAAAAGCTAAAATTGTTTAAGCCCCTCCAAACCATACCTCTATAAGATAAAAGCCAGAGATTTCCTTTGAGTGACATGATAAATATGAAAAAAACCAACGTTCTTTTGGGCTGATAACAATGCATTCAGCAGCTTCTTTGCTTTTCCATGGAAAGTATCACTTTATGCATAGTATAGGATTACTGAAGTATTAGTAATGCTTCAAATCATAGCCAATCAAGCAATTAGCTCTATTAAATCCCCCAGAAACCTTTTGAGACCCCAAAGGTCTAATTACATTTCCATACCGGATCTTCATCATTCAGCAGTTTGGTGAGTTCAGGGATAGCACGAGTGGCTAGTTCAGCATCATCTTGGTAGTTGATGAGGTGCACAATGGCTGACTTGAGCATTTGAGAGGGTTCAGCCAATCGTTGTACATTTGTCTGCTGCCCCTCAACTTGGGTAGTCAGTAGAAGAGTGTGGTCTTCAGTTGTTTCTGGATACATGGCCGCCCGGATGCGCTGGGCACGGGTCATTGCAAGCTGGGACTCCAATTCCGCTGCAAGGATGATTGACAAGATAGGATTAACAAAGACAAACTCTAATCAGAATTTTTAACAGTCATATTAGGAAGTTCCTGGGACTGCTTCAGCTCTATGAGGTGTAGGAGACTTCACATCTGAGCAAAGAGATAAGGCTGGAGTTAATTAACTAGCATGATTAAGCAGCTGTAATACAAAGCTGTTTAATTAAAAACATGAAAGTGAGATGGGAAATGGTAACTAGCATTCATAAGGACCTGAAAATTTTTATGTGTGCATGCATGCACACAGAGACATACTGGCACACACAGACACAAAGGGAAGGAGGGAGGGATTGGGGTGAAGAATCTTAGGTTTTTGCAGCAACCTAGATTTCTCTGCAGTTCTGAGACGTTATTAAAAAGTTGGTGCTAAATTTTTGGTGCCTGATTTTTTTTTTTAACTGTTTCTCATTAAATCGTTTCTCTGCCCCATTCCCTGCTCTTTCAATATGTAATATTAAATATCAACATATAATATGAAATGTTTGTAAATTTTTACTCATCTCTGTGCTATCCGGAGTCCTTGGCAATAGGGGTTCCTTACAGTGAATCAGGGGTGAAATCCAATTTTTTTTACTATCAGTTCTGTGGGCGTGGCAGGGGAAGAATACTGCAAAATCTCCATTCTCACGGGAAGGATACTGCAAAATCCACATTCCCTCCCCACTCCTGGGGGAAGGATATTGCAAAATCTCCATTCCCACCCCATTCTGCAGCCAGAGGTGGTATTTGCCAGTTCTCTGAACTACTCAAAATTTCCACTACTGATTCTCCGAACTGCTCAAAATTTCCACTACCGGTTCTCCAGAACCTTTCAGAACCTGCTGGATTTCACTCCTTCAGTGAATCACATCATTTTACTCAATCACAAAAACATAATCCTTTTGTTCTTTCAACAGCCAAGATATTCTGCTTACACCTGAATGTATTGATTCACACGAAAGTTAAGAAGCAGTAGTTAAAAAAAAAAATCCCTGAACTTTTTTGATTACTTTTGTACTGCTTAGTAGACCTTTATGTTTCGTTACTTTATTTTGAAATAACCTGTTTGTGTGGGCTTTTTTCATTTTACAGAGAGTAAGCTAAGTCTTAGGAAAAGTGTCATGACCACATGACCCAATTCATAAAATACAGGATCATTTCTAAAAGCTGACTGATATTGACAAACGACAAAAAGGGGAAGATTATTATTCCTTTCTAAGATAATAGCTTGTATTGTAACCACCCACATCAATGGCTTCTAGCATATATGATGTGGTTCTAAATCTTTTACTTAAAATTAAAAACTGACCAAGGCAGATTGTTATCTTCTAAGCGTGTGTTGCTAATTTCAAAGACACAGATTTAACAAGATCTACACAGTCAGGGTTCAGGAATTATTAGGACAATTATCTTTACCCATCTGACTAAAAATTATTATTAAGGTATAGACCAACAATTCAACATTATAGTCAGAATCTATGTTTAAAAAAAACCCGAACACTAATGGATATAAACCTGTAAAGCAAAAATAAGCAAAAGGTAGGCCTGCGAACCAGATAGCTTTCAGTCTATAATATCTGTGTCTGTTTTAATGCAGATTAAATACTGTTTCTTACATTCACATTGATAACCATTTTACAGTATCCAATTGAATATAATGTAAAATTGTTATCTCACATAAATTTAAGTTCACAGTGAACTAAACTAAATGACACAGAATTTGCAGGGTAGCAATTTTACTGCAGCAATCTCGGCATACTGTGATTTGATTAAAGACTACATTACTTTAAGATGGATATTTTCCCAGACTAATACTCTTATGATAGAGGAGTGCATGATCTAGGGAACTGGGAATTCTGGACTTTATATTTCAGCCCATTAGAAAATACAAGGTTGGGGATAGACATTGCTTTCAATTTCTTTATGGAATAAAAGCAAATTGTGCATTTAAATAAATAAAAGCAAATATTACCTTGAGTCTGAGCCTGCCCTGATCCAGGTTGGCTGTAAGTAGTAGTTTTCTTAATGGTGTACTGCTTGCCATAGAGGTCATCTTCATCCATCAAGCCCTTGCTGCTCACTGATGGCACCTGGGTGTTCATTCCAGAATGGATGCCTGAATCGTAGGTGTATGTTTGTTGCCATTCTGTCACCTTGATGGGTTGATCTATTATGTTCATCATATCCATGGCTATTCTGTAAAAACACCCATCCGGATTAGACCCTCAAATATAATGCATGCCATTAATAGTCAATCTTCCCAATGTCCAATTCTCAATAAATCTGCATTTGCTTTAGGCAGATTTTCAGAATGCAGTTTGCTGCTTTCTACCATTTGCTTCTAATAATCTGAATGACAAATTCCCCACATCAAAACTAAAGCTGTTCAGTTTAAGATGTTTTTCATGTCTCACACATGAACTCTCACCAAGTTTTTGCACTGCTATTTACACTACTATTAATCTTCTCATTGTTCCCATCACCCATCTCCTTCCACTTATGACTGTATGACTGTAACTTTGTTGCTTGTATCCTTACGATTTATATTAATAGTTTCCTGATTGCTTATTTGTACTCTATGACTATCATTAAGTGTTGTACCTTATGATTCTTGACGAACATCTCTTTTCTTTTATGTACCAAGACAAATTCCTTGTGTGTAATCACACTTGGCCAATAAAATTCTATTCTATTTTATTCTATTCTATTCTATTCTATTCTATTCTATTCTATTCTATTCTATTCTATTCTATTCTATTCTATTCTATTCTATTCTTTAGGTTAACTAGTCTTTATAAAGTATAAAGGCTGTTGTTGCTCTACAGTTAAAATTCTTTCTTGATTTAGTCCAATGAAATGATTATGGTACTTCTACACAACTACCAGTTTCAGCTCCCAAAAGGTCAAAAAAAATGTATGATCCTCGCACTGTTACCATCCTCATAAAACACAGTGCCCCCAGTGAACCAATAGTGCTCCCTTCAGCTGACTGAATTCAAAGGTTGATTGATTCAACATTCAATGATTGAATGTTACATTCAGTGTCCAATTTGCATCCAGCAAAAGGGGGGGAAAACTTGGTCACTTACTTAAAAAGCATAATGGAATCAAAGCAAGACATCGTGACACTTTGCATTCAGCAGTGGTGATGAATTTCCTTCTAAACTGCAGCTAAACTGGAGGTTAAGCTAAACCACACCAGAACTGCAACATTGTGAGAACGTGGCCATGAAACAATAGACTTTCTTCCCTTTTACTTTTCTCTTCCCTTTGTTACTTTTCCACTTACACCTGCACTTTATGAGAGAACAGTCAGTGGCCCCAGTAGCAGGAAGTCACCATTGCACCTAGTCCAACCATGTATCTTTCTAAGGTTTGTGATTAGCTATGGGTGCCCTTTTGGAGATGGCAGCAGGATTCTCTCACAGGTGTAGAGGTAGCAGAAGGGATAGCAAAGGTGAGAGGAATAGGAAAGGGAAAGGAATTGTGCTTCATTGGAGGTGGGATCTGGAGAAGACAGGTAAGTAGGAGAGGAATGAGGGAACGGTTGGTCACTGATTTGGCTCAAGTTCTTGCTCCATGCATCATAGAACATTTACATAAAGGCTTTTACCTTTGGAACAAATTATTTTTCTGTCAAACTGCTTCAGCAGCATGCTGGCCCTGATATAAAGGCTCCAATATGAAGATATATCCTCAGCGATTGTTAGCAAGCTTCCTTATTACACAGCGGCTCGTAGATGACCTGAGTTCAGAGCCTTGGTCCCGCTTCTATTTTAAACCCCATGATAATGATATACTATATATACAAACATATTTATCTCTTGTCAAATTTATTTCATATGTATATGGAAGCCAGCTTTTTTTTTTTTTCTTTTCTCTGCCAGGCCAGCAAGATAAATATCTCTGCTTGTTAGGAATAGCTGTTTTACAGAACAGGAAGAGAACAGCTACCATAAATATTGGGAAATAACCTTTTAATATTATTTCTCATTAAGTTAGAAAACGGTGACAGATAAGGAAGGAACTGCCAGTATTTGAAAGGCAGAACAACAAATGAATTTTTTAAACGGCTTAATTTTTCTAGGGCGTTCTCAGGAAACCTAAAAGAAATGCTGCCAGTTGTATTCCATATGGATCATGAAATGTGCTTTTAGTATTTTATTTGCTTTGGAAAGTGAGAGGAGAGGAAAGATAGAAGAAACAGTGCCTACCGAAATGGCATTAGTCCTTCCTAAATAAAGGGTAGAAATGGAAATCTAGTATAAGAATTGCTTGATAAGCAACCTCCTGACCCAGATAAATTTGCTAGCTTGTTTTCTGATGGGTAGAGACTAATAACAGGCACAATTAAGTGCTGCTCCTTCCCTAAAAACATGTTGCCCTTCTCCTCTGAGCAATCCATTGCCTCCTATTAAATCTGCAGAGTATAACTTGGGAAGGAGAAGGTATGCCTGATGCCATCAAGATAATCAACTTACAGGGCGTGTATGTGCAAGAAGGGTAGGGAAAGCTTAATGGCAGCAATTTCAACAGCTGCCATTAACAATATGTATTTGAAAAAACTCCCCCCCCCAAAGTAGATTAAGTTGTTCAAAATGCCACTGTAGTCAAACTGGAGATTTATTCCCTCACCTCATCCCATCTGGGGACATCACAGAAACCTTACTCATAAAACCTTGACCAGCTGTCTGCAGTCAAGCAACTAAAAAACGTGTAGCTCTAAATAGCAGCTGACTAAACTAACATGTTGAAAAGCTATGCTTCATTCTATATGCTCTTTGATGATCATTTTTGCAACTATTTCAACAGAACAACCTCCCCCTAACCTGACTGCCTCTAGACATTTTGTGGATATTACTCCCAGATTTCTCAGATAAATTTACTAGTTTGTGGTACAAATATTTTTTTTAAATTTTTTAAAAACATTAATAGTATGATAGGAATATAATTATTGGCATGTCAGAGTTTATTTTATTTTGGAATACTATAACATGGTGGAAGAGAACTTAATTTACCACATGTCCTCTCATAGGATAGAAGTTACCATACATCACCAATCCCAGTTTTTTCTGTCTATAGTATTTTTTTTTTCTGTCATTGAAACCAAATCAATTTTCGTCACAACATTTGTGTGGCTGTCTTCCTTCAAGACATTTAGTGCAATGTATACAGGCTTATCCTAGTTTAGAGTCACCACAACCTTGTGATTTTGACAAGGTAGCTTAAGTCATAGCTCAGGTATGCTTTCATTTAAAATAGAGCTGTCTGCTTAGAGTCATACAATACTTTCAAAACAGCACTTTAACACTGCTAAGAGTCAGCTTATATAATTAGCAAAACACAATGGAAAAGTTTTGATGGACATACATCTGGTTCGTACATTTTAGTTCTTATATGAAGCTAAAAAAATAGTTTGCTTAAATATGATTTGTTGATTTGTTACCAATAAGTCACAAAAATGGTTTAGCACCATTTTAGAGCCATATGTTAAAAGCCAAGTCATAGAGGTGGAAACAGATTTTGAAAAAATAATCCTATTCAAATAATGAAGAAAATTCAGTTATGACTAGTTCTCATTCAACATAATTAAGTTTGGAGAAGAATTCTAGGCAAACTGAATATTATACATATTTAAATATTCTTCTAGAAAAAACTACTTTAACTTTTGAAAATTAGCATGCTTACCCATATATCTTTTATGTTCAATGTTTTTATATACCATCTGCTTTCTATACAGCATAATGGCTGAAAAAATTATAATTTAAAGAGAAACCTTGAGTATATAAAGTGACCTAGATAAAAGCATATTATTAATTGATGGTATTGGAAATTCTTGAGCCAAATGTATCATTACACTGAAAAATCCTTATCACCTTCTGCTTTATCCCCAAACACCTTGGAAATTCCTAGTTTTGCAATGATGTTGTGAGTGTAATAATCATAGTAGTCAGTCATTAAACTACAACTTCCTTCTGTCTCATCTAGCCAGATGCCATTTTTTCCACTAGGTTGAGAGCATAACCCTTTGATTGGGAACCCATAATTTCTATAAATTCAATGGTATCACATCAGAAAGGTTGTACCTAATTTCATGATGTTGGCCTGTCCAGACAGTAGTGATGACAGACAAACCCAGTCAAATACTAAGCAGATTACACCACGAACACTGTGTTAAAGCAAAGTGGTCTAATGTCAGGGGAAGGGGAACTGGGCCAAGCACTAACAAAGGATGCATCAGCTATGTTGATGATTAGGAAGAGAGTCCTTTGAGCAGAGAACAACCGCCACACCCAAGCTAGGAATGGCAGTTAAATTGCTTCTCATTTCTGTTCCCCGAGGAAGAGAGTTAGACAGGTTCCTTCTGCCAGATGGAAATAAATTGAAATTTATGAAGGAAGATGTATTCCTCCAGAAAATGGCTTCCTAGCTTGGCATTCCAGTTACTAGTATATCATGCAAACCGATCCAAAGTAATTATTGATGTGTTTGCTTTATATAAATAACTGCCCAGTGCAGATTTAAATATTTGCTTGAACCAGGTGGTCTTTTGCCATGTACTTCTGGAATGCTTCCAAAAGTGGTATCACAGAGCTTTTTAAATGAGTGTGTAGCTATCACACTTTCCTCCCAATTCCGCATATAAAGAGTCTCAGAAGTTGTACTTTGAAATATCTCATCAAATGTGGATGGAAGAGTCATTTAGAAGATGGGAGATTAATTATCTGGTAAATTGAGTAAGGGAACATGCAAAAGAAGAGAGAAAGGTAGCCTAAAGAAGTGATGCTTTCCAAATTTCTGAATCTTTAGAACATTTCAATCAGTCCTGAAAGAAGACTCTGAACTCCAGATGCCACTGTGCTCAAAGCGGATACTTATTACTCCCACAAAATCTACAATGGCAAAATCTATAATGGCTGTATTGTTAATTTGTTGACATTGTCGATTAGTTGGGTATCAGCACTTGGTTAATCTTAGATGATCTCAAAAAGTTAAGCAAGGTCATGTTTTAATACTGGAATGTGAAACCATCAAATCAGTAGGTTTGACTGAGAAAATGAAAATTATTCTAGAGAAAGGCAGTGATAAACTCAGTTCTGTACTACTACCCACATATGGTAAGAAGATGGGCATGAATGTGTCTATAAAATCACGAGGAATTGAATTTAGTTCAAAAGCGTTTGTTTTAATTTTATGTTAGAAACTAGTTTGACTGTCCAGTGGCCCAAAGTTTCCGTCCCCAATCAAAAATGGGAAGAACAAATCCTGACTTTTTCTAAGAGATGACATGACACTCATTAAAAGAGGGAGGTTG
This sequence comes from Arizona elegans, assembly GCA_022577455.1. NCBI lineage: Eukaryota > Metazoa > Chordata > Lepidosauria > Squamata > Colubridae > Arizona > Arizona elegans. Next base: position 109,982,404 of record JAKOOJ010000004.1, on the reverse strand, counting down.
GAGAGGAAAAAAGACAATTTTTAAAATTCAGTTTCTTTTCAGGTTCTAAAGGTCCATTACTTCTGTGGCAGAGCTGTTGCTTCCAGAATGAATGTCCCAAAATATATGGTGAGATGGGAGCATACATAAATTGCTGCACAATAGCAGGGCAGGAAATTCATTTAATTCCTTTTCAAGCAATTGTGCTGACACATTTAAAATCACTGCATAAAGAAGGTCCTTCCTGCATTGTTAAGCATGATGGCTGCAGTAGTTAACATAACACAAAAGTAACAAGAATATTGAGCCAAATGCTGTTAATTAAATCAGCCAAGCTTTCCGATTTACAGTTTAATAAAACTAGAACTGCATAAAGAATTATGGTCTCTTACTGCAGGTAATTCTTTTCTTGCTGTGCACTGAAACCATATGGCTCCTAGTTAACCAACTGGATCTCCTGCATAATGAGTGAACCCCAGCAACGAAATATGTAAAAATATTTCGTATATTTCTTCAAAATATACACTGAACATAAAGTAAGAATGTTTTTGGGTACAATTTCAAGTTTCCATAAAATTTTTAAAACCTGTATAGTTCACAAAAGAAAATAAAGTAAAATCAATTATGGATAAAGTCTTAAAAAATCAATTGATCATATGAATTTTATACCAACTTTTTTCAAGCAGCAGTGAAAGTTTAATGTTTTTTTCTTTTAAAATATTTAGGGAATATTGCATGGAATTTGTATTTTTCTTTTAGCCTTGCCTTTCAAACAATGTTTCAGATGTCACAATTTACTGTCTTACAATGACCGTTTCTGATATTTCTACTCCTTTGTAACATTACATGTAGTTATTCTCTTCTCTATCAGATAGTTCAGAATCAATTCTGATTGGTCATTGGGCTATTAATTATTGTGACTTTTCCTGAGGATGCAATAGTTTAAATAAGAGCTAATTATTTACTGTTGAAAGCAAGGATAACCTTTTATAATGATGTCAATAATTTTTTTAAAAAACCAAGGCAGCAAATCCCAAATAGTTTTTTTTAAAAAAGTTAATTAAATCAAGAAAATCAAGGCAGAATATTAGAATGGGTTAATTTTGCTCCGATTCAAAAGAATACAGTAGTCCTAACAGTTACCTATTGGGAACGGGCACACAATGGTACAGAATTGCCTGATCTAGTTATTGCCTGATCTAGTGATCTGCAGTAGATCAGCAGGTTACCAATTTTTAATTCCCGTATTTGCACAGGCTAATTTATAGGAAAAGGAAGAAAGTATCTAAAAAGATTCTCAATTCAGATTTGTTTGTCTATCAAAAAAAGAAAGGGGAAGAGATACCAGAGGTTCAACTCTTTAAATGTACAACTGGATTCACACATTTATGCGGAAATTATATATGTAAACCAAGCCATCGTTGTTAATAGCAATGCCACCATTATTTGTGTACCTATATTGAGCTGGTGTGAATTGGATATTATATAAAACAAAAGTAGATCTGCCCATCCCTGGCCTAGATCAGCTCAAGCAAAGCAAGAGTGTGCTTTGAATTACAGTACATTTGACTTCATCCTGCGCTTTATTACTGCATAAATACAAGTTTGTCTAAATTTGCTGATTCTGCAATCTTCTTCAAGCAACAATAGCTGAGGAAAAGGGCTTGTTTCTAATCCAAGTCTGAGCTATAAAATAATGAGATTCCTTTTGGTGGTTAGGGTGGGTAGTACGAGGAGAACAAGTTTCAGAACCCCACCCCCCCAGGAATCTGTGTTCTGTCTCTCTGAATTCCACTGGGGGTCCTGATTAACCAGTTCAATGATGGGAGCTGGCATTTGTGAGAGGTGAGAGAAGGAAACTCCCACAACCAAATAAAGCCAGAGAGTTTCCTTTTATGGACACACTGAGACAACTGAACACATAATTTGCTCCCACTTAATAGAAAGAAGCACATTCCAGATGCCTTCCTTCTTCCTCCTCCCACTCATTTCTAACAAAGGAGGCTAAATCAGAAACCCAGACCTTGCAGAGAGAAAATACTAAGAGGTGAAAATATTTAGATCCAGACAGATATGGATATCTTCAATCCTTACTCCCACACAGATTATTAAACTAGCTAGCAGAATTTCTGCAATAGCTAAGTTATGGATTCAAGGTTCAGTCCCAACATGGTCCAATTTAAAGGACTACCAATGATTTTTTATCCCATTTCCTTAGTGGACAGGAATTTACAAATCGAAATCTACTACCCTTGGCTCAATAATTACTTTCTTTGCCTCATGACTATGTTGCAAAAGTTTTTTGGAAGTTAAACCCCAACCCTCTCCTAGAAAAATGAAATATTTTAGGATATACTAAGAAGGCAGAATATTTCCCCTAAAGGAGAAGTAGAAACTCAGAGACGCAAAAACTCATTCCCCCCACCTTTGTCAATGGGCCATTAAAGCCTCAGCATCCCATCTGCAACACAAAGGACCCATATAGCAACAGAAACTTACCACATGGCACCTGGGAAGATTACATCAGCCAGCAAGGCTAAGACCTCCATCCCCTGGGAGTCTGACAACCAATCAGGATACTCTTCCTGTGCCCCAGGAAGTTCAAAGCCCAGAGAGGGCATAAAACCCAGGCCCATTTTCTGCTCAGGAACTCAAACCATGTGATCCTGTCCACCATTAAACCATCTTTCCAAGCAGTCTCCATGTTTCCAGTGTCTTTTTCCCCACTTGGAACTTAACCCAGAAGGACATTTCTTCCAACAAGTTAACATGGCAACACTTCTCCAAAATATAATTGATTGTAATGTAATTAATTTACAGTCCTCTGTACAACAGTTGTAATCTTATCTTTATTTTGATTTTTTTTTAGTAGAAGACTGGTATTTTGCACCTTAATTATTCTTTGTTCATATTCTATTGCATGTTAAGCATGTGATGGAGCACCACAAACTACAGTATTGGAAGCAGAATTGTACTAAGGAAAATGTTGACTTTTATTTAAAATGAGAGCAGATGTCAACCCTCATGATATAATATTATGCAAAAATGTACCACATAACAGACAAAAAATTAGTAACATCAAGTACTTTTCAAAAGAGCTCCAGTGCTGAATGAGTTATTTTTGGCACTCTTTGTGAACATAAAACTAAAGTATGTCATATAAAAGAGTGGAATTATTAATGAAAAAGTATAACAACTAACAAATAAAAAGCCCACTAAGCAATATGCAAATTTTATATAAAAATTAGTGTGCCCCATTTAGTTTGGTTTTCAACTCAGATCAGTTTCAACCAGGGTGAACCATGGCAAAGGAATGTAATGGTAGTAATGATGGAGAATGGTCAAAGGAGGACACAGAATTGCCTACTTCTAATTTACAACAGTATTAATATCAAGTTTTTTTGTACTTCAAAGTTGTGAACTGTATGCAATTCTGCACATAAATTCATCTAGTAACTACCCCATTTTTTCTCCATTTGCATTTGAATTCTTTCTGCTATATTATTACTGCCTAAAATAGTTCAACTGTATTCCAAGCATTTCAAGACCTGCTATTACCCATTCTGTAATATTCGCTTCCTTTCAATCCATTGGTTCTAATGAGGCCTGGAGCTGCCATTGATAATTCTGAAATGTGTGCAGGGAGGTTTTTAAAAAGGCAGTAAATGGGGACAATATTTTTTTTAAAATTGGTACATGGGGGAAATAAATCCTGGACACCTGATCAGCCAGCCACAAGGTTAAATGTCTACATTAAAAATATATAGAACTTTCCCTTCCTTATTCATGCAGAGAGATAATAAATAAAATACTAACATTAATATTTACAGGAAGATGTAGAGTCCATATTAACCAGATGGCAAATTATCAAAAGAAGGCAACAGCTGTATGTCAGTAAATATTTTTAAAAGGTTCAAGTTTTTTGACACCCAGTGCCTGCACAAATGCTGGCTACGCACACAGGAGGAAGCATCTGCTGACAGGAGATACTACCAAAGAAAATGAGTTCCTTGCTCAGAGGGATTTATTTACATCTGACTGGAATTACAGTATTTATTCATTGGTTAAAATAATCAGTTTAAAGAAAACAAAAGACTGTTGCAGAGAAGATCTGAGGAACAACTCCGTTCCCCTATTCATGAAATTAAAAATGGATCAATAATTTTAGAGTTCTAAAATTAAAAATAAAGGTAACCTTTCCTTCCAATTGGTGATGACTGCAAGTGACATATTGCTTTTGAAATAATAAATAATTTTCCATTGCTTTCATCCAAGATACTTTTACTTCCTAGTTTAGCCTAGGAATCCCCTGCCAAAATATTAACCAATTCCAACAAGGCTCAGGTTTTAAAATCAGCCAAGATATATATATGTGTGTGTGTGTGTGTGTGTGTGTGTGTGTGTATATATATATATATAGTAATATTTACTAATATTAGACAATATTATTGTCTACAAAATGTCTACAAATGGCTTGTCTAGACATATCATCACAAATCATTTGTAGCTAAAAAACTCAATTATGCATCATGAAGGAAGAAAGAATAAAAATGAAAGTCTCTTTTGGGATGAGTTTGATACATCCATGCAGTTTTCTTGGCCAAATCAAAGTCTAATCTAGTAGTTTTCATATTCTTTCTCTGGAAGATACATTGCAAGTTGAAAGGACAATGATTTATTGGGCTGGAAAAGGATTGCATAGATCAGAACACTAATCTATTTTTATATTATCTGTTTTTCACTTTAAGCATGTTTCATCTACTGAGAAGTTATTCAATGAGACAACTACCTTACAATGTGCAACAAAGCACCTGCATTTTTCCCATTTGTTAGAAAGGGTAGGGGCTGGAAATTGAAGGGGGCGGGGCAAAATACATAGTTTTGTACAAAAAATAAAGTCATTGTAATAGCTAAAAAGATTTAAACGCCTGCAGGGCTTCTTTACTCCCGTTTCAGGTACCATACTGAGTTAGGCAACATACTAATATGTTGACTGAGGACTGCAAGTAAACTATTGTTTGTTTTCATACACTGTACACACACACACATATATATTCACAATAAATATTTCAAGCTGGCCAAACCAAAGTAGCACAAAATGCAGCTTTGTGGAAAGATATCAGCATTTCCATCACCTCCTTGATGGAAGCATAAATTGAGGGGATGTATATGCATAATTGTACCACAAAACTTGGAATAACAGGAAAATAACTTCAGCAGATTCAGCAAACTGCATTTCATATATAAATTGAGATGTACTTAGTCCTCATATATTGTAGCAAATTACTTTTACTTGTCAACAGCGAGTCAGGCTACATATTAATGGTATTGCTTTGGAAGATGTTCCCACACACTGTATTTTTTAAAGTTTGTTGGGCTTTCTTATTTTTATCTTTTCTTTCTCCAGCTCCTTCCTTGTTCTAGGTCACTATCTAATTCTTACCAACATCTGACTGGCACCTATTCCTTTCCTAACTGCAGGTCTAGATTTCCATGATGCATACTATTTTCCTAAACTGATTTGAATTTCTTTTCAAATTCTCTGCCTTGAAAGGACTACCATATGATTCATTTTAATGATATAGATATAAATCTAATCTATAGTCTTAACTATAAACGAACAAAGAGTTCTATGAAGCACTTCTATGAAGATATTTTTAACAAAAATAGTCTCCTTTATTTGTTTGGGTGTTTGTTTGCTAAATGTATATGCTACCCTGCTCACTATCTGAAGCAACTCTGTGGTTTTTGACCCAAATCCTGCAATTCAGATTAAGGGATCCTCGATGCTCTCTGAACTTTGTTTTCTTGCAGATGTTTCATTACCCCAATTAAGCAACATCATCAGTGCTAATAAGGAGTGCAGTTTATATTCTGATGTCTTGACTATCAGTGTTAGTAGCAGTGGTCTTAGAGATTCTTTGGTTGGCTGTTTGCTGTTGGTTTCATTGGCAGTTTCTTGATTGGGGTATTGCTTATTTGATTGTTGGTCTGAAGTTGACCTTGGAGTTAATCTATGCTGATTTGGGTGATGATTGCTGGTGGAGAGGTGCTAGAGTTTTTATGTTCCTTTTTGGGCTGGGTGATGATTCCTTTTGCATCGTCTATAGAGGTTGTTAATGCCTAAATATCTATTGATGGCTGGTTTGTCAAAGTGCCAGGCTTCTAGAAATTCCCTGGTGTTTTTGGACCTGGCTTGGTGTAGGATGATCACATTTTCCCAATTGAAACTATGGTTATAATCGTGTATATGTTGGGAAATTAAAGAATTTTCCTCATGTCTTCTGACTGCTAGTTGGTGTTCTTGGATGCATTCTGCCAGTCTTCTGCTTGTCAGTCCTACATAGTGGTTATTACAGTCCTTACATTGAATGTTGTAGATGACTCTAGTTTTTTCTTCTGGGGTTATTGGGTATTTTGATCTACTTAGGATGTTTTGAAGGGCTTGTATGCCGTTACCTAATTGGGTAATGAAACGTCACAGGACCCCTCATGTCAAACCTGAGTTACAAATATTTTACTTTACTAATTCAGACTTAGTTACAAACATCCATTTCTTTGTTTTTAATTAAAATGCAAATAGGTTAATAGATTATGCATTGTATTAATTTATCAGTTCAGATGGAAGATATGCAATTTGAATATCCCTGATAAATTCAAGAAATAGTGGCTCTGTACATATCCTGTCTTTAATGTACATTCTATTTCTTCTGTAGAAAACAGTTCTTTTGACTGAATCATAGAAACACAAAGCTGGAAGACACCTTGGAGATCTTCTAATTCAACCCTGTGCCCAAGGCAGGAATCCTTATACCATCCCAGAAAAATGGTTGTCCAATGTTTTCTTGGAAATTTCTAGTGATGAAGTACCCACAATTCCAGGGAGCAAGCCATTCCTCTGATTAATCATTCTGTCAGGAAATTTTGCTTATTTCCAGGTTGGATTTCCCTCTGATAAGCCTCTACTCATTGTTTCTTTTCCTTCCTTCAGGTGCTATGGAGAATAAATGAACGAACACCCTTTTCCCTGTAACAGCCCTTCAAGTATTGGAAGACTGATATAATAATGCACCTTTCCTCATTTGAGGAGTTCTGTGAAATTTAGAGCTAATGATCTGAAAAAGCGATAGCTCCTAACACAAAATCTACAGGTCAGAAGGGATCATTTACAATTCTCAGGACAAAAAAGGGGGACATTCAAAAAGATATTTTCAAGACAACAAGCCATAAATTATAATATAAGCCAGTTACTATGTACCACCTTATGTCATTTTATAGAAAGAACAGTTGAGAAGAAAAATTCAGATTCTCAGAAAGGCAGTCTGAAGTTCACAAATGAACTATGCCTACAGATCCATGTTCTTTATACATCGGAAAAAAAACTGGTAGACTTCAAAAATTTCAATACAAAATTTGTGCTATTCATATAGAAATGAATTCCAAAATGAATGTTTATAACTTCATATGTTTGATCATTCAAACCCATTGTTACCAGTTTTATTTGATCAATACAATTTTTATATATAATCATTTTAAGAAGACATTTACAATTTTTGGATGTATAAAAATATCATGTTGCATCAGGTTAGTTGGTTGAGCTTCTTTACGCTGCAAGGGTTATCGCCACTGTATGGAAATCTCTCATTCAGTCTATCCTTTTTCCATTAAATTAAACATGTATTCATATTACATTTATGCTGGTTTAAAATATTTTCCTTCTTTGTACAATGATCCTGCTATTCTCAGGGTTCCATCCTCAAAGCTTTTCAAACTGCCTTGGGATGTAGAACCTATTAGTTTTAAAAAAATAATTTCCAGAATCCTTGTTCAGGAGATAAAACTCCAGTGATAGAAAACTGAATACGATTCCTCTTCTCTCCTCACAGTTTCTAAGAGTTTGAAAAATCCTGCTCTAAGAAATCATCTTAGTATAACATAAATGGTACATAAATCTAGACCCTTTTCCTATAATAGATGTACTTAATATAATTAATATGAACAGTTTATTGAAAAGTGGCATGTATCCATTGCAAAAATTGGATTTGAAAATGTCTGCCTAGTGCCATGGATATTATATTAACATTTCACATAATTGTGAAATTAAATAGCAGTGTTTCTCAGCCTCAGCAACATTAAAATGTATGGACTTCATCTCCCAGAGGACTCCACCCAGCATGTTGGGGAATTCTAGGAGTTAAATTCATAGAACTTAAATTTGCTAAGGTTAAAAAACTGATTTACAAGATTTTTAAAAAATTTTAAACTTTCAGAGAGACACAAAATTCAAATACGCACGATGAGAATTTCTATTAAAAGGAGATATGTAAAATAAGAATCAAGATGTTTCAAGTTTGGATAAGTGAATAGATTAAAAGGTTGCAAATTGAAAAGATAATTAAAAGGATTTTTGAACACTCCTTCCCTCAATGTTTAAACAAACTATGCATCACTAGATTTTTTAGAAAAGTGGATAATAGCATAATGGAGTTTTAATCCATATCCTACTTTGGCCTTGAAATCCATCCAAACAGAAGCAGGTAAAGTCTTTGGCTTGTTTGCCTGATGTTTGATGTTACATTATTGAAATACTGTAGTTCTTGCAAAGAGGCTCTTAAATATTGTTCAGTAGACTGAAGTGATTTTCAGATTTAGACGTGCATATCAAATAAGTAGGGATAATGAATACAAAATGGATAGCTACAACTAAATCCATTTATTTGTATTTTTTGTCTTCAATAGGCAGGGCTTAATTATATTTGTTAAGAGTAGTAATAACAATCAAACTTATTTGTATATTACATTTCAAGCTGTAGTTCAGGCCTATCTCCAGATATCTCCAGATATGAAAACCTATGATTCAGAGAAAGTTACTATGACCTTCATAAAAGCTTGTTCTCTTACCAACGTCTATATATTTCAGGGTTGGTGTGGTCTTAGTAGACCAGATTGGAGGCAAAGCACAAAGCAAAAAATAAAACAAAACAAGGAGTTTCTTTGGCAGGTAAGAAAAGAAAATAAGTAACATGCAATAATGAAACTCACAATGCAATTTATGCTTTCCAAATATTACATACATATTTTAATTAATATTTATATCCACCCCTTCAAAGATGAGCTGGTAATCTTACCAGCTGTAGATGGGAGGAGCAGGTAAAAAAAAATAACATATCTAATGCCACTCTGCAAATCAATGGCAAAAATGGTTTAGTCATTGCCATGTAACTAATGCACAGTACCTATGAGAGACTTGTAATGAAGGACTTGGGATGAGATAAGTTAACCTAATGTCATGTATGGGTGACATTAGATTACCCTAATGTCTTTTAATGATTTTGTTAATCTGTGATTTAAAATGAGTAATGGATTTATGTGGACCATCTAGATCTACAGCCATCCTGAAAGGAATGAGATTCCTCCATCTTTTACACCACTTGTTCCATTGTTAAATTACTATTATTCTTCTTTAATCAAAATACATCCTTCTATGCAAGCAAAATGTTAAGCTCATTACATCTTGTTCCATTTTCTGAGATCAGAAGAAGAGCTTCCTAATAATGTTTGTCCCAAAATAAGCCTTGACAAACCCTCAAAATTGGTGTAATTCTGCATGGTGCCTAAATACTGTGAAATAATTATTATACAGTAAAGTAGTTACTTTAGTTATAAGTTCCTTTTTAGAAAACAAGAAATAAAACTTGTTAACCTGGTCCATTAGATATCAAGAGCTTTTTGTCTTGATAGAATTCACACTAAATATATCCATAAACCTTGCTGATATGCAAGGCTGAAATCAGACCCAAAGACTAGCTTTCCCAATCTTTCCCTGTTCTCTTTCACCCTTCTAGAAGACAAGACACTTCTAACAGCAGTCTTTTGCTCAATTTGCAGCTCTCTCAAGAGCTTATCAATGAAATTCTGAACACAGTCTCTACATAACTTCATTAAGTATTTTCTCTATTCAGAGCTGGACCATTCTGGTTTACAGAATAATTTATTTTGTTCTTTTCACTGCCATTCTCCTTTTTACCACAGACATGCCAAACTGCTTTCTTGAAGCTTTATCCTAAGAGTTATTATGTGGAAAACTCGGGGATAGGGGAAGAGAGTAGAATTCAGAGTAGGTGGAAAAAGAAGCGTGAAATTAGTTTGCATAGGATTTCACTCAAATCAGGTCAGAATCAGAAGGGTTTTACAAAGCCCCAACCTTCTTCCCACTCAGAAGCCAAGGAAGTCTAGTTAAGTCAGCATCTCTGACAGTAGAAAGAAACATTAATTTTTCTCCTAGCAGAAAAACTCAAAAGTACTGTGTTAATTTCACAATTAACAGCCATATTCTTTTAAAAAGTCAAAGAAAGCAAGACAAAATTTTATAGAAGTTCTTTATGTGCCAAGTGCTCACCATTTTCAAGTTTGATGCTTGTGCCACCAGAACAGATACAGTGGTATTGGTATTCCAAGTCATCATTCTTCACACTAACCATTTAGAAAAACAAACCCTTCGAAATATTTGGAACTAAATGCCAAAATGTTATTAAAAGATGATAAAATCAATTTATTAAAACAATTTATTTCTATAAGGAAATAATGCTGTTGAGTGATTGTTGCACAGACTGGGACAGTACCTGTTTTGCTGGAGTGCTCATTTTTAAAAGGCAACTGGCTAGTTCTGTGGACATAAATGGCATTATACTTTTCATCATTTCTGGATCGGTAACAGTGGGCAGATATGCAATGGAATTCTTTCCGTTCCATTGAATTCTATTACACTGAGCATTTGTGGCTTTACAGCTTCCTATCTTCTGCAAGTCTTTCCAATTCTTCTGTGCAACTCAGAATATCCCCTCCCTCTTGCTTCTAGAGTCTACACATCTCATTTTGGAATATATAGATTTTCAAACAATACAATGTACTAGGAAGAACTGGAAAGGCTCTTATTTTCCACTTCTTTGTAGTCAGCAATGTCTAAAGAAAGATAGTAAAATTAAAAATTAAAATGTTTATGGAATGATAACCTAGTGTTCAGGAATGAAAGATGCGATACCATCTATAACACTCCATCATTGTAAACTGTTAAAAATACATTTTTATTCTGATATTTATGTTTTCTAGAGCTAGTTATGGAGCCAGAGGAGGAAAAAGGAATGTTTATGAATACAAGAGGACAATATAAAGATTTTTATTTCCTCCTCCAATTTTATACATGATTCCAGATAACATCAGATAGAGTAAAAATACAAAAATTACAAGAATAAAAGAAAACTATCAGAAAAGTGCCCTGTTTCTTCAACAGTAAAGGGACAAGTAAATACACTGCAGACTAGCACTTTTGGAGCAGCCATAAAATCCAACTTTCATTTCCACAAAGTGTCACAGGTAATAGTATTGTCTGCACTATTCTGATGCATCAATGGAAGTAAAAGTTGGATGCTGAAGAAGAATATTGACATTTTTGAATTTTGGCCAGAGTGCAGAAATACTGTCATGGAGAAAATCTTTCTATGTAACTGCTAAGAATTGATACCAACAATACATAATCAATCAAACAATCAATCATTGGTTTTTTCTGGTTTATTTCTCTATTATGTCACAAAAATTCCCAATGCCACCTAAAGATCTCCATTATGCATTTATAAACATCTCTATCCAGAAGTAGCAAAATATGAGAAAAGCATCACCAAGAGAGTCTGCTGTTATATAGAATAATGTTTGTTAAGTGAAATGTTTCCAAATATGTAATATATAAGGGTAAGCAATAGCCTCTAATTTTTAATCCAGTGTTATTTTGGTAAACATTTTCTGACAGAGGACACAACCTAAGGAACTGGATATTTACTAAATTAAATTCAGATATAAAATTATGAATGTAAATATGCCTAGAGTATCTGCCTAGCTTCTGATTTGGTTTCTTTTATTATAGTCAGAATTTATGACGAAAAGAATGGTTTGGTTTTATATAAGTAAAATTGCATTTACATAAGTACAGCAGCCACTTATGTAGCTATAACTTGGCAGGCACCTCTTACATATCCCTATCCAGTTTGCTGAAAAGAATGTATGCAGTTATGCAGAGATGTTTATAAATGCATAATGGAAATCTTTAGGTAGCATTGGGAATTTTAATGATTTTTTTTCTCTCTTAAAGAAAAAAACAATGAGCTAGCAAAATGCATTAGTAAACTATTACGCATTTATCAAAATATAATATGGAAAAATAGGATTATACTTCAGGCAAAATGTTTATTACTATTATTCCATGAACACTTCATTAAGAGAATTAATAGGGATTTCTTGTGATATTGCTTACATAATAACAGAATTGGGTTTTAGATTTTTGATTTGCTAGAGATACTCCTGATATAAGATTTACTTGTACTTCAAGCCAAGACCAGAAAATGAATTTTGTTTGCAAAAACAGACTAGCTCTGACAGGATGTACCATACTAAGAGAGCTAGCTGGGTGGGAAAACAATAAAACAAACCGACAAATCACATGCATGCATAATTTCCACAGTTTCCTATCAGTATCCTGCTATTCATAATTGTCTCAAAACTGTAAAAAGATTACATTTTGAGCTCCAAAGTTGGACTAAATATTTCAGTACCTTTTGCAGACTATGTACATACTCAGTCTTCTTCACCCGATGTTCTTCTGATGTGCCAATTGTATATACCTATGTTAGAACTTAACCCAGCCATTGGCCACTATCTCACAACTCCCAGTCTGTCGTATGGTCATCTTTTCCAATATTGAACTCACCTTTATTAACTTCTGGAACTGAGCAAATTATGTAGATTAAACAGTTTAGTTCAAATTAAATTCAAGCTTAAATTTCAGTTCACATGTTGGGAACTCCTTGACAAAAGAATGGGATCATTCTAGCACAGCATATTAGCATAGCATAGCAACCATACAACTTTATGTCAAATTGTAGGGAAATATTAAATATTTTTTTCAATGTGTACATTCAAGGCACAAAACACATATTTTTGACTGGACTGACTTTGCAAATGAAGGGAGCTTTTATCTTATCACCCTGTAAGAAAAGCCAGATAAACATAACACAGAACTTATCAACTCTATTCTTTTTGTACTAAGGCATGAGTGTCCAACCTTTGACCTTGCCAGTGCTCCATTGAGTGAAGAGGAATTGTCTTAGGCTGCATATAAAATATATGATACAATTAATGCATGTAAATAAAATATAGTAATGTTAAAAGTTTATAGTCTTGTAAGACCTTATTACTAGTTTTCAGGGCCTCATGCAGGCCAGGACTGTGGGTTGGACACCCCAGTGTTAAGGTGTCACCAACAATTAAACCACCACCTGTGAACAAGCTAGAAAAAGTGTTTAAGGTGGTTGCTTTTAATTAATTGTTTTAATTAACAGCATGCCTTTCAAAAGCAGATTCTTTTGGTAAAGCATATCAGATCTTTTCAAAGAAAAAGAGTTATTTTGGGACACGATAGCATCACTTCCATAATAGTGCAGGACTTGCCATTTCCCTGCACCATTCTGTGTTTCTTATAGAAATTAGCAAAACTGTTTTTAACTCCTGCATGACCGTTTTAATTTAAAATATACAAGGTATAGCATTTGACTCAATCTTGAAATGTAGGCCAAGAAATAGATACAGCCATGTGAAAAAGAAAATACACCCTCTCTGTGTTTTATAGTTTTATGTATTAGAACATGGTAAAAATCATCTGGTCCTTAGCAATTCTTAAAAGTAGGTAAATACCTTACCTTTCTTTTTGTAATTAAATGATGGCTGGTGTAATATGTCAGGTGTTGTTCATCTGAGGTTGTATTTTTAAGAACCAGATGACTTTTTCTATGTCCTGATATATAAAGCAATAGAACTCAAAAAGAATATACTTTTGTCACATGATTGTATATGAGCAAAAGAAAAAAGGATTAGCATGCATGCATCTAGGCTGAGAAATGAGAAAAATATAACTCATTAAAATTTAAGAAGTAGGTTGCCCTATCCTATACCTATCCTACACCTCCTATACCTCGTAGATATATCCTATATGTTATACCTTATATAAATGTCAGCCAAACTACTGTTTTTTGCTAATGTCAGATGGCTGCTTTAGCATATAAACCTAAAGTGAAATTTCTTTAGCCTGTACTTTTCAGCAATTGTGTAGTTGCTTTACAATGTTCTTCTTCTATATAATATTATTTGCCCAATTCCTAAAAGCTCACGCCAAATTTATTTTTAGATTTCTCAAAGAACTCTAGGCTCTTCATAAAATATTATTTGGTGATGTCTTAAAAGGTATTATAGAGTTAGACTCTGTTGATGGATCCCAGCCACTTAAAAATCCTACCCTAGAGATTTATGTTTAAATACACGAGATCAGTCTCCAAAATTAGTGGCTTTTGCTTCAATTACAAACACTTCATTTCAATCACTAGCTGGAATACCATTTTGTGCTGAAAGCCAATAGTTCTTTTACCCTTTTTTCATCAGGAAACAATGGATATAAATATTAAGGGAAGGTAGTTCCTTACCATGTAGACTTATGGCAAGATGAAATAACAAGAAAGAGAGAAAATAGATTTTAAAAAACTGGCATAGGAATGGAACTCCGCAAATATAGACATATTAAATAAACTGTAATATGTTAGCCAAAATGAAATATCCATATAGTTTATTTCAGCTACAACCTTTTCTTGAAAGATTTTTCCCCACAAGCATATACAATATTTTACAATTAACTGAAGGTAGAATATTTTAAGAATTCAAGATTAGAATGTCGAGCACTTATATGTTCCAGGGGAAAAAAAAGTGGGGGTGGAGATGGATGCAAGAGAATGAAATTGAAAGGAATCCAGGTATCTTATCCAACTCAAAACAATATTCTAAAGGGGGGGAGGCCTTTCTGCTATCATTTGTAAAAAATAAAAATAAAACAGATATTTATAGCCCCTATAAGTGATGGGGGAAAAGCAACAGAATCTCAATTAATTATTTGCAGAAGCAAGCTAAGCACATATAACCACAACCAAAAGTTATGTCAGTCAAAATTCCTATTGATAGTACCGATCAATTTATTTCAGTCAATCAAAAATTAGATCATGCAAACATTATTAACAACCAAAAGTAATTCAGCCTTGTTAGTCACTTTTTGTTCAAGTAATCAGAAAGTTCAAATGACCTGAGAGAATTATTTTCTTACCAGAATAATTTTTCAAAAATCCGATTTTTATATGGTTAGGGATATAAAATTGTATACTAGGCTCACATACAGTTGTGCTTTTATAAAATGGTAAATAGAAAGGGGTGATTTTCATTAGAGAAGACGTAATTAGTTTTATCCCTGCCAGCTACATTCTCACTGCAATTCCTGTCTGAATTTTAAAAAACATATTCACTTTCTTTCATATATTTATTAGAACAAATAGGAAAAAACAATCACATTATGTTAAGAATTAAGAGTTGGTGGGGTTTGGGGTGTGTATGCGCACACTCAAGTAAGTGTTGGTTCCTGACAAGTCTCCGTAATTTTCTTGTTAGATTTTCAGAAGTGATTTGCCATTGCCTTCTTCTCGTGGTTAAGTGTGTGTGACTGGCCAAAGTTACCCAAATGGCTTTGTAACTAAAACTTACAGTGGAACTAGAACTCACAATCTTCTGTTTTATAGCCTGATGCTTTAACCACTACATCAAGTAAGAATTAAATACTAAAGATTTTTGCTTTGAAAGCTTGTTTTCCAAAATATAGCATCAAAATAATAGTCAATTACATGTGATTGTAGGTGATAAAAGTTCTGCTTAAGAAGACTTTAGTACCTCATCACAGTCAAGGTGATTCCATTTCAATACGACTGCACAATTTAATGCCAAACCATGAAATTCATTTCCTGCACCTAAAAGGGCTGGTAGGCCCTGGGGATAGATTTGAGCAAAGCTGCTTCAGATACTTTCCTCACAATTGCCATACAGGATGGGCTTGGGATGATATAAATAAGAAACACATGTGTAGGCTTCATCAACACAGGGAATGAACATCCCACTCCCATGAAAAATGTCTCGAGAGTGTCAGTGTTTGAAAACAGCACTGCATCTCTTGAAGCAACTGCAATTTCAGGAATGCATGAGTGAATTCTGCATTTCAATACTATACAGTAAAGCATTTTTTTTTTACAAACTAGTAAAAGAAAAGTCCTTTTGTCCTTTTACACAACCTCATAGTAATCAGCAAGACATGTGGGTTAGACTCTAATGATAAATTATTAACTTGCTGTGACAGGCCAGCCACTGATGGGTGTTGCTTTTAATTCCTTGTGAAGGACTTGAACTTTCCAGATGTAATTTGGCTGGAAGTAGAAATTAAGTTAGGACACAAAGCCATGCAAATGAATCAGCTTGCATTCATTTCTCTTGCTTTCATTAGGAGCCCTATATTGTACTCTATTGAAAATGTTTAAGTCCAACACACAAATTTTCAAAATTCAAATATATGCATAAAGAATAAATTTACTAAATAAATGTTATTCTACCTTCAACTTTGTACAAGGAAATACTGTAAGAGAAACAAAGGAAAGGGAAAGGGAGGCAAGCTGTAAAAGGCATTAAACTAAAGTTCTCCCTTATACTGCAATATTAAAATGTACTGCAAATATGCATTTTTTCACTTTTAAGCACACAAAAGTATTTTGCACATACTGATAACCACTCTTGCATGCTACACAGAAGATCGATATTATTGTCATTTTGCAGGCAAGAAGGGAATTGAAAGATTTTGCTTTGCTCAGGATCACCCCATGGGAACATTATTCAAATCTCACCTCTCCTGTGAACCTTAGTTATTACTATGGCAGCTGTTACACATCTTAAGGTTTTTTAGCATCACACAAACTTATCACCTCAGTAAGCCTATAAAATATGGATGTAGCTGCTGTTAGCGCTGTTCTCCACATCATTAAAAATTATTAGAAGGAGAAAGAATATTATGGCCACCCTGGAATCCTTGATCAAAGATGGAAACAGACCAGTAGAACCCCGGGTTTACAGGGAACCTTTCAGAAACAGAGATCCTGTTGATTCAGAGTTGGAAAAAGTAGACACTTATAATGTCTGGCTGCAAGAAAAGGATCTTTTTAAAAAACTGGAAGATATGGAAGAAAAACGTCTAAATCAACTGCATCCTGGTTGTCCATTTCCTGTTACATGGCTGAACTTTGGGCTTCCTGGATTATATTTCTTGCTCATACCCCAATGCTGCTGTTTACATTATTGGCCTTTGTTGTTGAACTTTTGACTACCTTTGTTCTTTATCCTTTGGACTGATGTGCTATTGTTCCTGTGAACTGACTTTAGTCTTCTGATGCATGACTCTGCTTTTGTGTTTTCTGACCTCAAGCATTGCAGAACAGTAAGAAAGACAAGATTATCAACTTTATAGTTAATTTTTAGAGGAGAGTACATTGTGGTGCAGCATACAATTTTTGTGCTTTGAAGAGATTGTTTATTTAACAAAACTATTCAGCTTAAATCCAGATAAGAGTTTTGTGATTGACTGCAGTACTCTTAGCCTAACATTAAGTCTATTTACAAATGAAAAAGTAGAATTCTGTAATCTGCCTAATACCATCATCCAATATGGTTTGAAAGGAACAATGGCCATGAGCAGAGGAGCATTTGCCCGCTTCTATTGGTGCCATATATTGTATGGGCTACAATAGAACAATTAAGTCATTATCATAAGAATCCTTATTATTCAGGCAATTTGGCAACTGACAGAAAAACTAAATATATGAAAATTGCAGATGAATTGGACATCTCTTCTAATCATCTGCAAGTATCATGTAGACAAAAGGAGCCATATCATAAATGAATTAAGAATTTGGGTGGTTGTTTATCACACTGGTACTTTGTTTAGAGATGATGAATCTACTGATTCAATTTAGCATCTACAAAAATCCTAGTTGTTATATTCAAAAGGCATGCTTTCTCATTAAGAAAGCTTGGTGACTACCTCCTCAGCAGCAATTTTTGGGAATCTAAAAAAATGGGAGTTTCACAAAGATATGTAGACTGGACCAATGTTACTTAATTTATAATTGAGCCAAAAAATGTATTACATCTAATGGTTTTCAATCCAATACTCTGCATTCAATGGACTAGGGCACAGAGATGCGATTTTGGAGAGTTAAGGCTTCATATGGCCTTTCAGTGCTATACTAAGAGCCCAAGTAAAAGACGGGCCAAGTTATTTCAAACATGTGTTCAATTAAAGGGGACATGAGTTTTCTAGTTAAAATCAGTGGTGGGTTGCTACCGGTTCGCCCTTAATTTTTTTTTTTGGGGGGGGGAGTAATGGTGAAGTCTATGAAGTCTACCTAGGTTTCTAACATGTGTACAAACAAAAAAACTGCAGTCTTAATTTAATAGAATTCTTAACCCAGGTTATTAGGATCTAGCACCGTGATGGCGAACCTATGGTATGCGTGCCACAGGTGGCACACGGAGCCATATCGGTGGGCACACCAGCATTGCCCTAACTCAGCTCCAGTGTGCATGCGTGTGCCAGCCAGCTAATTTTCGAGCCTTCCGGGCCCACTGGAAGTCGGGAAACAGGCTGTTTCCGGCCTCTGGAGGGCTTCCGATGAGGGTGGGGGAGGCTTTTTTTGCCCTTCCCAGGCTCCTAGAAAGCCTCTGGACCTGAGGGAGAGTGAAAAACGGGCCTTCCGGTCTCACTGGAAGTCAGGAAACGAGCCATTTCTGGCCTCTGGACAGCCTTCAGAGGGGTGAGGAAAACCGTTCCAAGAAAGCCTCTGGAGCCTGGGGAGGGCAAAAAAAACAGGCCTACCGTGTCATTGCATGCCAAAAGCGTGGGGAGCATGGGGGTGGGGGGTCGTGTGCACATGCACGGGGGGGCAGGGCACATTGAATTATGGGTGTGGGTACACTCATGTGCGACGTCTCTCCTGCTCCCCATGCTTTTGGCACGCAACGGCAAAAAGGTTAGCCATCACTGATCTAGCAGATCTATGGATGAGCAAAGATTTGTACTTGTGTATTTATCCTATCCCAGAAGAATACAGTGTATAGCCCACTCTTTCTTCGGGTCTTCTAAGAGATATCAGAAGCTTATCCCCTGCAAACCAGCTGAGTTTGTCAACTGGTTTGGAGATTTCAGCTATTTCTCACTACAAATATTTCAGATGCTAAAATTATACCAAAAGATGTATTAGAACATGTATGAAAAAGCAGTTTATTTATAAAATGCTTTCACAAGAAGCAAATCAACGTGTTTTGAATGTTGAATGTCTAGACTTCACAAAATCTAATTCACAACTGGGGAGGGGGAGGAATTGCTAGAACAACACACCCAAGTTAATTACTAATAATACAAATGGTTGAACAAGTTATTCTTGAAATGATTAGCTTAGTAACATCTAAACAAAATACAAATCCAAATTAAAGGACTGGTTAGATAGTAGGAGACAGTGGCTCTCCAATTCTAAGGGTTGACACTAAATAAAAAGCACTGCAGTTTACTTTCAAAAATTATACTGTCTGAGTCTGAGTCAACACTCATTAAGAATTTTGGAAGACCTCTTAGAGAGAAGGACAAATAATACTTCTATGTGCATAGCAAAAGGTAATTTCTTGTTGTTCCTGCAGGGATTATTACACTGATAGCTGCCCTACTTCTCTTGAGAGAAGCATCATGTTCTCTTTGTATATTTTGTAAGAGAGAAAAAAGTCACGACCAACAAAAGAAATTTTTTTTCGATAATGTTCCTGTGAACAAAGAGCTGCATTCAAAGCCCAAGTTTAAAAACGAATTTATTTCTTCTGTGATATCTTAAAATTCTTCACTAAGAGAAAAATATAGAACATGAATTAAAAGCAGTATGAATCTGAAACCTTTAGTTCACCTTCCTGTCCTGGGCAGGGGTTGAATCCAATGATTTTCAGCACCCCTTCCAACTCTGTGATTCTATCATCATGGCCAAGGTTAATTCCTCAACTTAATTTGGACTTTTGCAAATGAAACCTGCCCTGTCGTAACTGAAGGGAGGTCAAAGAGGTGATCTAACTGTTCAAGTAAACACAGTAAAGTCTCAAACATTTCTGCATTCGGCATGCTTTAAATGTTTCAACAAAGAGACAGCATGACAATTCACAAAATGCTACTTATTGCATAAAACCACTGAAGCAGCAGCAAGAACTGTTTAGAGGACTGATACATATCACCTCAACCATGAATGTGAACTGAAGGGCTACAAAAGTATGTGTTCCCTACTATAAGTTACAAACATCCTGTGGCACAATGCAGCACACACAGCAAGAAGCCTAGGCATGGCCTTTCAAACAATTTACAGAACCTCCAGATTTTGATATTGCCTTCTGAAACGGTTCATTTTAAACAACAACAACAAAAATCTGGATTTCAAACCCAAGAGTGATTTTGTGTTTAAATACAAAGCATTAGGCAATTGTCTATATGAAACTTATTATTATATACTTTATTCATTAAACATGAAAGTTAAGTCAACTGAACATTCAAAAATGCATCACAAATACCACTGACTGATGCTAATGGTTGATACCAGGAGTCAAATTCACTTACCTTCCCTACCGGTTCCCAAAGCTGCGGCAGCGCAAAGCCTTCTGCCCATGCGCAGAGGCTTAAAATCGTCACAAAAAAGTGACATCATGACTTCCGTGTGGGTGGGCAGAGCCTCCCGCAGCCGCCGCTACCAGTTCGCCCGAGCCGGATAGAACCAGCTGAATTTCACCCCTGGTTGATATGGGTTGCCACTAGCATACCAAGTACCTTCTTAAGATGTACCATGCTCCAAGTACCGCAGTATTTTGCAGTTCCACTGGTGTTATTGCAGGAAGCTGCAATTTCTTGATGTATTTTATAAAATTCTTGGACGTGGTACCAAGTGCCCCAATGACAATGGGTATCACTGTTACATGTTTCATCCATAATCGCGTAGTTTCAATGGCCAGGTCGCAATATTTCATGATTTTTTCTAGTTCGTATTATTGTTGTTGTTGTCGTATTATTATTGGTGATGGTGTTAATAATCATCGCCCAGTCAGCCAGATGTTCAGACTGGGTTTGGCATTTTTGTCTACCTATCGAATCCTTACCAAGGGCCTGGGATAGGCAAATCTGGATATTTGACTGTGTTGTTGTTGTTATTAGATTAGATTTTTATAGGATGGTAAATAGTTTAAGAAAGTGATGGAAGAGAACCAAAATACTATTATTACTTATCTCAAATAAGCTTATCTGAAGAACAAGTACAAAGCCACTATAAACCTTCTTATACACCGAGTATGCCATAAGCAAAATGCACTTAATTTTCAAACAACCATTTCACACACACTGCTAAACCACAGTTTGAGTTGTTTTGGCTTAACACAGGAGTAACCTGTGGATCCTCAACTCCTGTTTTATGGTCCTCACACCATTCTCAAATTATGCCACTGAAAATGTTTTGTCATTTAAAACTCTTACATTTAAATCTCCCCACAATTTACAATGAGGGGAAAACCAGTAAAAAAATGATTGCCTCACCACATCATCACACAAACCACCTGTAACTCTTGGAGACTAAAATAATTTTAAAATATATATTGCTGCCTTGAAGCCAAAAAAAGCTTGCTTACCATGTTGCCTACTGTGGTTAAAAATTCAATTTGGTACTATGTCTGAACACAGCCAAATCAAATGACACAAGGAGGATGTCAACTAGTCTAGCCTTAGGGTAAATCTAAATATGTCACCCACTCTCCAGTTAATGGCATATTGAAGAGATGCAGTAGCATTAAGTGGTGCTAGGAGACAGTGTACAAGCAAGGGTGTGATATGAAAAGAATTGGCTCCATAAATTAATCCTTAGCTGCTTCTAGTCACATAGTCAGTAAAAAGGAATAGCAAACATTCCAGTAAACTACAATATTAAGCATCCATGGCCAGCCTCATTAGTTGAAAAAGATGTTGAGAGTCTGAATTCATTGGCATCTGAAACAGATTCCCCATCCCTCCTGCTTTAAAAAACTATTGAATGGGGGTTTTTTAGAGTTATAAGGCCATGCTTTTTAGAATTAATTAAATACAGAAGAAAAAGCAAAACAAAGTACTACATTCTGTTTTTAATTATATGTTTTTCTCCTCCATATGTAATACAATACAAACTAGCTTGATGGAACCACTGATGTTTCCAAAACTAGTTATATAACAGGAAATCAATCCTACATTTAAAGAACTATAGCACATATGTAAATAAAACTACCAGCACATGTATTTCTGGAGATACTCCTGAGACTTCTGCTAGAGTGCTTATTTGGCTTTTCAAAACCTTGCAGCTGATAATAGCAGTTTGTACTGAACATCATGAATGGCTAAAGATGGGAAGCCTTGTAAGAAAAATAGAAAAAAGGAATCAAGAAAAAATATGTTTGTTCTGTCCTATCCTCTGGAAAACAACTGGGAAAGAGTAAAAGAATTCCTATAATCAGGTATTTTTTTTTAGCAAACAGAACCTAAGCTCAATAAAGTGTGGTGTAAGAACACTGCATATATTTCAGACCCAAATTCTTTTTTCTCAAGGAAAACTACAGAAAAACTTCCAATTCAAGTCCCTTATGGTTTCAAAACTTCCAAAAATATTAAATCTAATTTTATGGCTAGTTGTTGAGGGAACTAGTCTCTACATTTAAAGTTGGAAGTATCACCTGTTCCTTTACTTTTTTTTTATTAGCCAAACAAGATCTATCTCTGGAATCTGATCTATGCAAGTTTGATTTTTCTATTCAATTAAAACAAGAACTGTCCAAATATTACAGTGAAATTGTAAAGGCAGGCGAAAAGAGACTTTATCTGGAAGAAATCTCCCAAAATTCAGATGATCTAGCTCCAAGATCATGACAAACATTTTAGTTCACCTGTTGTAAACTAAAAGATATTTATAAAGATATCATTGTTTCAATTAAATGAGAAAGCACATACATATTTTTTTAAATGGTCCAAAAATGTTAAAAATTAAATTAAAAGACCCTCCCATATTTGACATATTACACAGTCCTGTCAAAATACAGGCAGTCGTTGACTTATGGCCATTCATTTTAGCAATCATTCAAGTTATGATGGCACTGAAAAAAGTGACTTACAACCAGTTATTACACTTAACAACCATTCCCATGGCCTCATGATCATGATTTAGGTGCCTGGCAACTAACACTTATTTACGAGGATTGCAGCAACATGTAAAAAAAACTGTCCACTATTTATAATGTCTATCACAGTTTACCAAAACCTAGTGTGTTCTCCAGCTGTAAAATATACTCAATATATTTGGAAGGAATCAGCCGAAGGAAGGTTAATCTAATGTATGGTTGTTTGGTTAAACTTACTGTAACGGTATGTCAAATTAATTATTAATTAAACTCAAAGTAAGATTATCTTGAAGATATGAATCTTGAAAAGCCAGAAATTCCAACTCCAAAATTTTAGGATTTCAACAAATTAATTTCAATCTTCAGATTCTATTTTAAGATAATGTACTATATATCATTACTGCTTTTAATAAACAAATTCTTAGCTGTGGCTTATAACTATGGACATGGAAGGATGAACTATAAGGATGAACTTCATGGAAAGATGAACTATAAAAATTATTTAGAAATATGTATTGTGCAACATTGGCACAAAGCTTTAGGGCTTCCAAATATTATATTTGTAATAATAGATAAAGCCTTTACCAGCCATATGCTTAACAAATCCACACTTATGCTTCCTACTTGAGAAATAAAAAATCTCAAGCAAGCAAACAACCAAGCTCAATTAGTATCAAGAATTCCACAATACAAATGTTGTTATAAATGTTCTCTTCTAAAGTTAATTTTTACTATAATGTCCCAATATTTTTAAACTCCTTGCTTGAAAGGAAACCTGCCAGTCTTACACCCAACCAAGCAATCCTAAGATTAAAAAGTGTTACTACAGTCTCTAGAAAAGCATCCAAATTCATTTAAGCCAAATTTGTAGAGAAATTTTTTATGACATTGTCTGGAAGCTTTCCAAACTGAGGTATTTACAGGGTCCAGGGACAGCCTAATTGAGTCATTAGAGTTTTTATGACTGATAAATGTTACTAAAAAATATTACTGGCTGAAAGCT
Organism: Arizona elegans; assembly: GCA_022577455.1. NCBI lineage: Eukaryota > Metazoa > Chordata > Lepidosauria > Squamata > Colubridae > Arizona > Arizona elegans. Next base: position 109,958,262 of record JAKOOJ010000004.1, on the reverse strand, counting down.
TTCATTTCATTCATTGTTAAATCTATCTATTTACACATAAACCATATTCATTAAAGCATCTGAGATTCTCTTCATTTTGTTTTCCTGAACAGAATGTTGAGCATCAAGGCTATAGCTCTAGATATACTATGTATATCAGTTCAGCCAATGTGTTCAGGTTTGCTAAACAAAATGACTTCTGTGGCTATTGAGGGAAAGGGCTAATTTTATTCTCTATCCTCTGTATAGATACCAGTAATAATTAAATACATCAGAAAAGTTAAATACATGAGATTAAGAAAAGGTTTAACCTTTAAAACTGAATATCAAAGGGATGTTTTTGTCTTTCCCCATCTCTGAATATTGCTCAGGCAGCTTTTGATGCCAAATGTCATTAAGGACAACACCTGTAAGGGTTAGGCCTAGTTCCTATCATACAGCTTTTGCGTATTTGCCTCACGGCTGCTTTTTAACCTACCTACTGAAATCCAGTGAAACAGGAAAACTTGGGACCTTTTGTCTAAGACAAGTACATATTTGAATTTTCTTGAGGGAACTTGCTACTCAGGGACATAAAAAAAGAACACACAAAAGACATAGGCAGGGACACATCTTTTAATACTGAATAATAGAATTGGAAATTACCATAGCACTAGCTCTTCAGAAAGTTACATGCAAACATATGGTATTAATTTAGAAACTGATATCAAGTTTGGCCTTATAAAAGCGAACCAATTTATTGTTTTGCTATATCTTTCAAGAATTTGCTGACAAATCTGTATATTCATACTGAAAATTTATGTCCATTTTTAACACATTCAGATAGATTACAAGATGTTTGCGAGTGCTTATCATCTTCTTATAAACCAATAATATATCCCTGAGGCTTGAGAACTGAATACTAATGTATGTCACTAAAATGTTAGGAAACAAATTTTAATGATATGATTTCAGCACAGATAGCATAAATGGGGAAATCAGCTAATACCAAACCTTTTAACAGTATCATTGTTCATCCCAGGCAATGAAAGTTGTGGTATTATTTCAAACTACCTCTCTGTTACCAACATCTTTCTTGCCACAATAAACCTATCCCACCATATGGTATAGCTATACTACATTTCAGTCCAAAATGTAACTAACATGAACTTGGAGAAATGCATTCTAATACATTCAGCTAGACTGTCCAGAAATACTTCAGATACATAACTTACCATCTATCAATCAGTTTTCCCCAAGTAAGGTCCCATATGATTCATAATAATCGGTAATGCCTATGCTACCTGGAGAATTCTGAGACTCAAACTCCCGATGTCAGAATGCCACTCACACCGGGGAAGACCATTATAGATTATTCCTTCAGAATCAAATCAATATATTTCCACAACTTAAAGTAAGAATTGCTTCCATCATTATTACTTCAAGAGAAATATAGAGGTAATATGCATTATGAAATCCACACCTTGGGAAACAAAGCTTTTATAGTTATACCTACAGAACTTCACCTTCTCTATTTCATTCCAAACAATTTCAATAATGAAATTTATTTTAAGGACTAATCTAGTTCTATTTCAAAGACTTCCCAAGAAAACTAAAAATAAGCCCATCAAGCAGAAAGTATAACTTATTTAAATGTATCTTCCTATATACACTTATATGTGAATGATCTGGGAATTTCTGGTATGAATGGAATCAGTAGGAATGAAGTGAAATTAAAGATTTCTTATATACATACAAATAATTATGGTTATCATACCACCTCTAACTTCTGTAGTTTTTCATTATAGCAAAAAACTGAGTTTGAGAATGATTGAATCATTCCTAAATCGAGGAAATGTGTATTTAAGCAAATCCTGTTGGAATGATGTAATCTATGTAATCTTTCTCTGCAAAAAATTATATTGAAATAGAGACTATTATAAATTAGAATTCTAGAATTTAATTTATAAAATATTCACATGATACAAAAACTCTCTGTGACCAAAACCACAGGTTGGGTTCATTGATCTGTCTTAGAAACACAGCAAATAGGCATATCCAGTCTTGATACTAAGCATTTTACCACCATTTTTTTTCAACGTCATCTTAAAGCACTGAAAGGCTGAAGGACAGCCTTCAGATAAGTATTAAAAGGTGGTGGATATGGACAATAACAAAGGGAGAAAGATCTTAGCAGGACTCATGCACACAATCTAATTAGTGATACTAATTGGAATATTTAAGGAAGAAGGAAAGGAACAGTAAGAAGACCAATTCAAGTTTCTTTGAGTTCTGAACTAAATATAATTTTAGCATTTTAGGCAGAACTTAAATATAAACAGACATTTTTTACATACTCTGCTGGGCCTGATCTTGGAGTCACATTTAAAATATACAGTACTTAGTTTATAGAAGAAGATACAATGTAATGCTTGCATATACATGTCCACACACATTTTATTGTACTGAATTTCCATCAGGACTGGATCTCTCACTTGTTCTTTTTTTTTTTCAGCAACTTATTAGAAGCAAGCAACTTCTTTCCCAAGCCAACTCCCCACACTTATCCTTTCATCTATGCTGCAAGGCTGATTAATTAAGCAAATCATTTGGCTAATGTAACTAGAACACCCCTTGCCTCATCCTCTGCTAAGATTAAAAGGCAACTGAAAAAGAAAAGAATCTTCAACTCAAATTCACCAGCTTCTGCCAAGCAATGAATGACTAAACATGCATATCAAATATAAACATAATATCTTTCAAGAAAATATTTAGGAGAAGCCACTATTTTCTTATGAAAGAAGTTTTTATTTCAAAAAACAATGAGCAAACTAAAAAAACAAGCTTCAAGTTGATTTATACATCTATGCATTCACACAGAAATAAGAATCTTTACAGATTTCTCAACTCAAGCTTCTTGAGACAGGAATTCAGACAGTGCAGTTTACCAACTCTCTTTTTTCAGCCTCCAGAATGGAGAAAACAACTTGCAGTCCCTTAAAAAGAAGTAGCTTTTCAGTTGCATGTAATAAAAACCTTCCTGCATAAAATCAGGACATCAGACAAATAAAAATTAGATTTTAACTTTTGAATATTTGGTCCATACAATTTGATGTCACTAATGGAACACTTCTAAAACAGAAAAAAATATACTATTTGTTGACCTCAGTTACTGGTTAAAAGTGAGGCTAGTTTCCATATTTTTCAGTCCAACATTCTTAGTTTTAGATTTCCAAACTTGATTTTAGCAAGGATTGGCAACTGGCAATAAAAATTCAAACATATAACAAGAAAGTTCATATAACTCTGTATTGGCATATTTTTAAAAAAATAATTCATTTTTGCACCTGTAAAATATAATTTCTCTTTAATGTTTAGTGTTATTGAACATTTATAAGCTAAAGGTAACCATCCTAGCTCAATAGATTGGCTTCTTCCAATTTCATAAGTTATTCATAAGTTCTACTGCAGAACCAGCAAGAGAAAATGTTATCTTCAAGTGCTCCATTTACTTTTTTTCTAAACATAAAGTTGTGCTTCCTATTTCCACAGAAATATTACTCTTCATTTAAAAACAGAAAAGTTGCTATTATACTGGAAATAGCTGGGAAGCAGGGAGATGGAAGAGACATGACAAAATGCATACATGAGAATCAGTTTTCCTTCCTACCACCCCCTCTTGTGAAACTCACCAAGATTCCCATATGACTCACTCAGTACACAGACAAAGCAGTAAAATGTCTGGCATTCTGGATCTTTTATGAAGCAATAATAGAGCTGCTTCAGAAGCCAAACATATTCTGAGTTTAAGTATGAGCAATGAACACAAAGTTGAATGTCCAATGATTCACAATTCCATCAACTATAAAATCCTTTTTAGACTATCTATAAATGGGCTATTTATATGGGAAGAAATGGGTTCATATCTTATATATGTATCTCTTCCTATAACACCCCAGTTATTGAACAGCTACAGTTCTTTCTTTATAAACTTGTAGGACCTAGAAACAACAGAAATAATCAAACTCAGCCTCAAGAAACAGAGAAAATTTCAAGAACTAATTATACTTCTTTTGTGGTGATTCAGTGTAAATCAAGTTGCAATCACTAATTCAGTATGACTATTCTTTTGTAACTTCTCTTGCGTTTTAATTGGCAATACAGATTTTCACAGCAATAAGAACTCTTTGACCTCCACTCCGCAGCCCATAAGGGACATCTTCAGGCTTGTTCCAAGTGATAGAACCCAGTTAACTTATAGGGAGAGTCTATATATTGGCTGCTGCATTGTCACAAATATGCATATTGAGTGCAAAAAAAGTACTCTGAAATTACCTATTTTAAGGAGTGTGTATTATACTTAACAATGCACTTGTAAGCAATCCTGTAAATCAATTAAAAGCTTTTACAGAGAGGCCAGCAAAGCCTTTCGTTTTTAATCACATTTATTTTATTTTTGATGAACTGGTTAGATTCTTTAAAAGGCAACTTTTAAAAGAACAGAGACTTCTTACAAGTCTATACACGTTAGCCAAAATTAAAAATTATATCAGTTTTATATCTATTTTGTTTATACAGTACTAAATTAGCAACAACAACCACCAAAATAGCTAAACATCTAACAACATATCTGTGGATTAAAAAGAAATTCTGTCCATACAAATATGCTTGAAATCCCATTTGCCATTATCTCCATTCTACTTATTATAGTATTTATACTTCAGGACATTACAATCTTTTTCAATACAGTAGACAAGTATTAAAATGGCTGAAGGGTAATGAACAATTCGTTATGGGACAACATAAAGGGTGTGTCTGGGAGAGACAAACTGGATTATGAGACTTCTAAATGCAATAGCTCAAATTGAGCAAACAAGAGCCAAATTTAATTAGCACACTTCGGAAATCAAAGTATGAAAGAGTCAAGGAGTTTGCACCCTTTGTTCACAAATCAGTCACATAAATGAGCACACAGCATACTTTTCTCTGAACCAGCATTCATGCACAATGCTTTTTTCCTATCACTGCTCCAGAGGGGCGAGTGCTATTCATCCATAATTAACACACATTAATTATTAACGGGTAATTATTTTATCTATTTTCTAATATGTACACAAAGATTCACTTTTTAATGAATTGCAAATTCATTCTTAGACATTCAAAACTAAACAAAAGAGCAGTCATATTTTATCCCTCAGCAATAAACATATACTTACCATGGTTAGGTAAACTGAATCCATAAACTAGTAAGCCAACTTAATGGGATTTCAATTCCTAAACCCAATAACTGAAATTATTCTTGGGTCAAAATGTAAAGTATATTTTAAAACACTGACCTTGAAACAGAAGCAGAGCAGCTGACAACTAGAAATCTTTCCAGCTCAATGCCAAATTCCCCCCAAGTATTCTTCTACCTCCATTAATCAGAATGGTCTCTTTTACTGTCTTCAACTCTCCATTTCCCTTAACCTCACTCTGTAATGTCTTGCCCTGCCCAACTTTTTCTCAACAATTCCTGGAATGTGTATCACCATCACAAAGATCACTGGGGGGGGCGGGAGGGACCACCTCATTCTCCAAGGGTTTCTCTGCAGAGCCAAAACCAATGCCCCAACTCAAGCTTATCTCACACCTACCACTCCAAAATGGTCTTTGTGCTCCTATTCCCATGATGGGATTACAGCTCATTTCCAGCACCTTTCCCCCATTCCCTTGGGCCAAAAGTCTTGTTTCTTTTCAGCTTCGATGAGCGCATCCGAAAACTACCTCAACTGGCATGAGCTTCCCACGCCACCCCACCCCGCCACCATTTCAAAACCATCTTGAACCCAAGAACAGGCTGCCCATATCTTGGAGGCACAAACCACCAACCGGCGAGATCTTCCGAACGATTCGCTTCCCTATCAAGTTGCCCTCCGTTTATCCACAGGCCCTTCTTCCTTACCACGTCCCTTCTTCACAAGTTCCCGCATTTCCCCTTCAGACTCCAGAGGGGGAAAAAACCCCACCGGATTTCATTCAGGCACTGGCGGTTTTTGTTTTTTTTTTACCCAAGCCCCCCCCCCCCCCGCGTTCGCTTCCTTTTAACCCACCTCTCTTTTTCTTGCAACCCACCCCACGGAGCTCCACTTTCCCCCCCACCCCCAAGACCCTCCAGCACCACCCCGAGAGAGCAAGGAAAGACCAACCCCTCGACATATGGCAGAAAGCGTGGAGGTAAGTTTGGGGTGTGGAGCCCAAACTCGCCCCTTATTCCCTTTTCCCCCGCACGAATCCCCTACTGCATGTCACTTCATTGCCGCGGGGCAGCGCCCAAAGGCTTCCTTCGGCGGGAGGGGTCTCCCCTCGCCATTCCCCTTAAGTATACTTCTTTTACACGGGACTGTCTTCCCAGCCAGCTTCCCCGGAAAAAACCCATCCCTTGCTGCCCCCCCCCATACGCCCCCCTTTCCGAAGCGACCTCTCGCCCGGGGGTCCCTTCTTTGGCCCTTCCTTCCTCCCCCACCAAACCCCCCCCCACGACCCACCTGCTGGCCCCGTCGCCACCGCCTTGACTGCCTTTCTCCACTCCGCCCCGCTCCAAGTGACTCGACCCAGCGAACAATGGGGGTGAACAGCGAGCTTGGCAGAGCCCATCCCTGGTCCCCATGGACACAGGCCACGCCCCCAGATCTCTGAATGGCCTATTCCGCCTGGAGGAGGCGCAGTCACCTCTACGCTGCCACGCCCAGTTTCGCCCTGCCCTGGAATGGTGTTTACCGGCCAAGTCTCCTGATTAGACGCGAAGAGCAGGTGGCAATAGGAGGCCGGAAGGAACTTTCGCGCAAACTAGAAGGGCGAGTCGAGGACTGAGGGAACGGCAGGTGTGGGAGGGGCCGGATGCAAAGTGGGCGGGGTTAGCGACAGTGCGCTGGAGTGTGTGTGGTGGGGGAGGGAAGGCTGGTTTTGAAGAAGGCAAAACATGTGCTTGGAGGACGGAAAGTCCCCAATTCAGTCTTAGGTAGCAAGCAATGTAGAAAAACCTCTGCTTGAAATCCTGTGGCACACCAAATGACATTAGGACCTCATAAGTGATAGTTGACCGAGTGGGGAAAAAAGGTAAAACTTGACGTTTTCAAATAAAAATGATAAACTTGTCAATAGCAAAAATGATAAATTTATCACCCTTGCCTCTTCACAAATTTGTGGGGTCCTTTCTTTACGAATTCCTTTTTAATAAAAAATGCTTTCAGTAATTAGTCCCCTAGAATTCTATTGGGTTCTCAATCCAATGCCATAAATATTGCCCTTCACTATTTCTTCTGGAAACTCGCTGGATCAGACAAAAGCAAATCCAATTCAGAATGTTGTTCCTTCAGTGGCCAACCAAGGGTTTCTGGAAACACCCGGGCTGGAGTGAAAGCTATCGCACCTCCTCTTTCTGTTTCTCAACTATCCGCATTCAGAATCTGTAGCCTTTGTGGTTTACCCTTCATTTTTATGCTCTCTCTTTCTTTGAATAACTCCTGCTGACTGCAGTTCTTTCCTTGGTTTTCATCTTAGTTCCCTTTTTTCTTATACATAACCCCCCCCCCCCACGTTGTTTCCCATTTTTCTTTCATCTGAATTCAGCTCTAAAACCATTGTCTTTATCCTTCAGTTTGTTGACTCCTGGTAACTGTCTGAACAAGTCCCTGCAATTTTCTTGGCAAGATTTTGGAAATGGTTTACCAACACCTTTCTGACTCAGAGTGATCTGCCCAAGTTTACCCATTTGGCTTTGTATGTAAGGCAGGACTAGAATCTGTGATTGCCCAGTTTCTAGTCTAATGCCTTAACCACTCCATCAAATTGGCTCTTAATTTTTCAGTAACTTTCACAGTATGTCATCCACCACCTCCTAGCCTTTTCTCATTTAAATATTTATACCCTAATTTATTTCCTGAAAGAACTCAAAAGAACAAACAAACCATTTAATATATAAGAATACAGACAGATATAAATCATAAAAGTACCATTTTAATGTAATAAAAAGGAGCACTCCCAAAATTTCCCTTCCCCTTTAAATTATCTCTACTATTTGCTCCCCAAACATATAATGACATATATCTCACTAGGTTTTTTCTTGTAAAATTCCTCATCTCTTTCTATATTCTATTTTGTTCTATCTCCTTCTCCCCATAAAACCTCTCCTTGATGCTCCCCTCTTTAAAGTAGGTGATTATTCTTTCCCTTAAGGAAAACCAAATATGTTTTCCACTAGAAAGAGAATAGAATCCTTGCAACTATAAACACATACAACACCAATTCATTGCTTCACTTTCCCAATTCGTTGCATTAAGACTGGAACTGCCTTGATTAATAACCAGCACTTAAATTGGAGAGGAAAAATGAAACTTCAAGGATTTCATGGGACACACAGTGGCAGCTAAAGCTTATTTACCATAACACCTGGACCACTTTGAGGAATTGAAGCTGGATGATAAGAAACCATATTGTATTATTTAGATCTAGTGTGGAAGGTAAGTTAAGTTTAAAATGGAAGGTTAGTGTTTGATTAATATCTTTCCTGCTGCCCATAATATTTACAACTTCATTTAAATACTGCTACTCTACTTCATTAGCAATCTCATATTTCTCAGATTTGGGATCTGCCTGTAGCCCAAATATACTTTTAGAGAGTGATTAAAAAAAAAAAACTTCATACCATATACATGTCTTCTGGAACAAGATGCTGATTAAGTGAACTGTAGCTCCTGAAAGCCTTCAATTTAGTAATATGTGTTAATCTGAAAATATGCTACCAGAGTTCTTCTGAAATTTAGCTTCTTTGGAAGAATCAGATAGACAGTTTGGGACTCTCCCTTTACCCTGAACATGACAATGACAACAGTAGGTTGTAACATAACATAACTGTGAGAGGGGCTTTAAGCGTAGCCTCTCCTGCAGATGGTGGATTTGGCCACGTTTTACAAATTAGTGTACACTAACAACAGGGTTGTCTTTAAAAATCTTTGGAAATTGCATCTGGTACAAAATGCTGCTGCCAAAATACCATCAGAAGTCAATAATTCAAAACATATTACTGCTCTCCTTATACTGTTGCTATTGTGAAATTAACAGCTTGATCTAGAACACCAAAGTGTGTTTTTTTTAAATATGATGCCTCCTGTTGAGAACCTTGTTGTCAATAAGGTTCTTCCAGTTTTTCCTACAACAACCTAGGTTGGGCTAAGACAGTTAATGACATAAAATCTGGATTTGCACATTTCGCTCTGCCACATCATTTGTTTGACTTGGCAGATGTGTGGTGTGAATCGAATTGTTTTTTCTACAAATCATGGTTTAAACCAACCACAGTTTAGCATAATGTGCAAATCTAGCTGCAGAGTTCCTCTGAAAAAGTAAACGAGAAGATTTATGTTCCAGCTGGTCAATGCAGCACAGTAACCATCTGAGAAGTTTGTGGACACTTATTAACTCTTATTAAGAGTTAATTCATGCCTGTGGTATTATACCTGCCCCTTTGTTCATAATCACTATAGTCAATCAAACACAACAATAGTTAGAACTAGCCAAAACTACTATTTTATTTGATCACAAGTATGCCTTAAAAATAACTATCTGTATTAGTAGTGTAACATATCCTAAGCCTTTTGCTGACTTTCGCTTACTATTACAGACATGATTTGAAGGAACAAAGTGTGCAATGATGAGTGACAAAAACAAAATTGAAAATAAGATTGGCTTTTTTCACTTCAGATTCAAAAGCAAACAGCAGAGAAATGGACAAAGGCAGTTCTTCCAAACCAGGCATAAAAAGATTTCCCATTAAATGGCAATGAGATAAAATGAAACCTGATCTGGAGGAAGAGAGGATTGCAAGCTTGTATGAACACCTTGAAGTGCTAGAACCTGCAGCCAGCTTCTTGGAGAAACTGAATCCAGATTGCTATATTGGAGACTTTATTGAGGATAAATATTATCTCTTTCCATCAGGTCTTTTCCTTGGATACAGTTTATCTGGATGTCTTCCCTTAAGATTCTGTAAATTTCAGATGTCCAGATATTGGGGGATGGAATATATTTGCTTTACCAAGTCAGCTTTGAAATAAAACAATAGGTTTTCTGCAGGGGTGAAATATTCCCAGTTTGGACTGGATCGCCCCATCCGGTAGTGATGGCGGTGGCTGGTTCGGAGAACCGGTAGCAAAAATCCCTGCCCCCCCCTCCCATGCCCAGCTGAGCTGCGCGATCATCAGAGGATTTTTTTTTTTTTACTTTTAAAAACATTTTTTTCTACCACCTCTTCAGCCAGAAAAATGCTTTTAAAAGTTTAAAAAAAAAAAAGCCTCTGATGATTGCACGGCTCAGCTGGGATTGTCAGAGGCTTCTAAAAGCATTTTTTTCTACAACCTCTTCTGACAAAGAGGTTGTAGGGGGAAAAAAATGCCTTTAAAAGCCTCTAGCGATCTCAGCTGAATTGCCAGATTGCAGAGGCTTTTAAAAGCATTTTTTTCTGCAACCTCTTAAGGTTGTAGGAAAAATGCTTTTAAAAATAAATTAAAAAAAAGTTGACCACGCCCACCCAATCACATTATCCCCCCCAAGCCATGCCCACAGAACTGGTAGTAACAAATTTTACATTTCACCACTGGTTTTCTGACTCATGAAAAAAAGCATCCTTGGGATTAGTCACAGAACAAGGAGAGAATTCAGGTACAGTGGGCAGCATAACAGTAAGAAATATACAGTTTGCTAATACGATGCCATTAGAATTTCCCTTGTTAACATCCTTATTGTTACAAAAATGGTCCTTTCTCGTAAGTAGATTAATCCAATATTTAATTCCAACTGCATCTACATTGTAGAATTATCATGTTCCTTTTTGTTCTAAGGTTGTAATACAACATGCAGAGTTTATAGTGAGAATCCAGTCGAATAATAAAAATAATTGGAGCAACATAATCTAGTATACTACATTTCGATCAGGTTTGAAGAAAAAAAAACTGTGTGAGAGATTTATCTGTTCTCCAACAAATCATTACTGAGGTTTGGATAGTTATTTAAAGGATGGAGTTCAAGCAAGGCTTTACTGTTCTTCATCAGGATACCCTTTGTATTTATAGAACATCTGTTTAAATAAGTATACAGTTTTAATACCCAGCAATTTTCCTTGATGGTTCATCAACCACAGTATTTTCTGGAAAGGTATTCAAGCTTACAGAGGCGTCTTTGCTTCCAAATCAATACAAAGGTTACTACTTTACATTAAATAGTTTTGGCTCCCATTCTTACAGATTTCTCTTCCTTCAATAGCTTAACAGAGAAACAAGGTCTACATTTTTGAAAAGGAAACATTACAATACAGCAATGTTGGTATTTGTTCTGGACACCTGGGATTTATTTCCCTGTCAGCTATGGAAGCTTACTGGAAAATCTCAACCTACCTTACCTTCCAGGTTCGTTGTGGGGGAAAATAAGAGGAAGAAGTAAGTATGCCATCTTGAGCTCTTAAATGAAAGGCGATATATAAATCAAATAAACAAGTATGTGTTTCCCCGAAAATAAGACCCTGTCTTATATTTTTTTGAACCCTGAAATAAGTGCTTGGCCTTATTGCCATGTGCTCAAAAGCCCGATTGGGCTTATTATCAGGGGATGTCTTATTTTGGGGAGACAGGGTAGAAGAGAGTGCCTTCTTTTTCCTGGGATTTAACTTTGCAATGCTAATTTTGCTTTCCTTTTAGTACAGCACCAAATCAAAATGATCCTTTTTTAAAAAAAGCAATATTTATTACTAAAATATGATGAACTGCTTATTTTTTGGTTGAATTGCTGTGCCTCTTATTTTGAAATGTTGGGACTATTTCATTGATGTTCCATTACTTAACAGGCATTGCCCTGTGATCCCTTGGAGCTGAAAAATAGTTTATATATTTGAGAAACAAAATTATAAGAAATAAAAATAAATAAATTCAGCGTAGAGTGGTGGCTGTTTAGGCAGGATACATGGACATACAATTATAGTGTTATATCACTTGTATTGTTCCTATTATTTAAAAAATTGGTTTTTAGTTTTTTAGCTTTTAGTCGTGTTCTCTTGCAGAAGAACTCCTGTCTACTCATTGGTTGCTGGTCGGTAGCAATGCTATTTTTAAAGGGCTCAGCACTTGAAACATTCCTGTTGTACCATATCTCTTTCCACCACCCACCACCCCCACCTTCTGCAAACAAGGCTAATCTGACATTCTTCTTTGTCCAGTAGAAATATTAACTCATTGCAATGAACTTTTATTTTAAGCAAAAGGAGAGTTTTTTTTATTTCAACATGAAGGAATGTTGGAAGGGAATTATATAAGAGGATTCCAGGCTCTATCTGTCTCTATCAGCAAAACAATTGTCCAAAAACAGATCACTTGGCCAAAGAAAGATCATGTTTGAATGTCGCTTGATCTGGCTTCAGGGTGCAGAGAAACCACTTTCCCTAAATACTACTTTGGGGGGAGGCAGGTGGACGATGACTTAGAATGTTGCATTGACTCCTTTTCTAATGCACAGCAATTCAACCAAAAAATAAGCAGTTCAAGTATATCATATTTTAGTAATTGACCCCCCCCCGCCCTTTCCTTTTCTCCCTTGGCCATGTGACCCATACATAGCTTGACTTGTGCTTCCTAGTGTATGCAAATACATGTAAAGCATGTATGTGTGTGGAAAATAAGGAAGATTGCCTTGACAGAAATGGACAATAGCAATAGCTTTCATCTATCTTCAGTCAAGGTTATCTTTTTTACTGTCTACAACAGAGTTGAATAGAAAGAAGTAAAAATGTTTTTCTATGAGCATTGTTAGTAAAAGAACTGGAAATTATTCCATAAATTATGTTCTGCATCCTTTCCTCATTCCTTGAAAATCTGTATAAAAGAAAATTAGCAATGGAACTATAAGCTAGCAACAATATCCATAGTCCAGCAGTATTAGCACCACTATAACTGAGCTGCAAAAACATAAGATGATTGCTAACTAGATGCTGTATACAGCTTTGTTTCCATCTGGTTGCTGCCCAGAATTTTGCAACCCATTTATGGCAGCCATAGACAATATGTCCATATTGTATTTGTTTATGGTCCTTCCCCATCTGGTTGTCAATTTAACTGGATTTACTGCACTCCCTTATCTGTTCATCAATTTTAGTTTGCCCTAACTATTTTGTCAAGGGACCATAGGATCCTGAATGAGTGAGCTGAGTTGTGAAAGTTGTGAAGTAAAAGAAGGATTTTTTTCACTGCATATGAAAAACGATGTCTTATTAGTTTTTTCAGAATGATCGTCATCTCTGATTGTGTTTACTATGAATACAAATGCTGAAACACATTTAATTCTTGAGGGGAAAATAATACCAATTACAGCTTTTTTTAAACATAAAACTTTAGTTCAGAAGAAGAATCTGTAAGAAAATCTGGCCTTCTGGGGGAAGTATGGTGAACTTATGACAATGGCAAAGACTAAGGAATTCCTGAATAGACTGGTTCCTTGGAACCTCTTGGAATAAGGAGGAGACAGGAAATTGTCCACATGCACTTCAGATGACTGTTCCTCATAAAAGGATCACAAGACAGTGGTTTTTAATAGATCTGAGCACTGGGAGACAAGAGGATTGGCCTTCCTGCTCACGTGACAGCAGAAATTTTGAAAGAACATTAAGTTTGCAAATTTTACTTTCTAATCACTTTCAAAAATTGACTATCAACTATTCTAAAGCTAAGAACTATGGAATGATAAGTATAAAGAGTTTTCATTAAGCGAGTTTATGTTCAACTCTGAACAAAAGAAAAAATAATTACAAGCTTAAGAACTTAAAGAATTTGAAATAAACAGCAAAAAGTTAAATTAGATTTTGATCTAAGAAAGTTATAAATGGATTAAGAGTCTGGCTAAATTTGGAATATTATTACTATAAGATTTTGGAATTAACTATAAAAAATAAACAACTTTTTATGGGAAACAGACATTTTGGTAATTCTGGCAAGTCATAACAAAAAATAAGTAATGACGTCCGGACTTTTCGTCGGGCCCTAAAAACTCATCTCTTTCAGTTAGCCGGTCTCTCTTGATTTTATGATTTTATGGTTGGTTTTAAATTTTGATATGGATTTTAAATTGATAAATTTTAAACTATGGACCAAATTTAATTATTTTAAATCTATTTTTTATCGTACCTTATGTATAAATGTTTTTATTTTGGCTGTTCACCGCCCTGAGTCCGAAAGGAGAAGGGCGGTATAGAAATTCGAATAATAAATAAATAAATAAATAAATAAATTTTAGAAACAACATAAAGGGGACTAAATTTTTTAAAATACAGGAAGAGAAAAATACAACACATGTCAATTAACAATGGGAGTTACATTAGACAATGTTACATTGGAAATATTAATGGAGCTCTTTAAAAAATTGAGACATAAATTAGTAAATTACAATATCAATATTGTCAATAATGATGTCTGCTTATATGAATAGAAAATGTCTAAAAGATGGAAGTGACAGATGTGGAACAAATTTTATCCGATAAGATAGAGTACAGAGTGTAGAACTACAAATTGCAGGCCAAGAGAATGATTTGAAAAATCATTTGAAAAATGTGGTGGGATGTAGTATGGAGTCCCATAAGTGCATGAAGTTTAAATAATTTGCCTGTGAAGAAGAGAATCCTCAGATTATATGTTTAATGATGTAAGTAGTCTGCTTTAGTTTGGCAAGATTTCTGGCTCTAGGCAAGGAACAATAAAGGAAACAGCTTAAAAGAACCTCAGTGTGTCTTTCTTGCAGCCTGATAGAAAATAAAATTGGCTGAAAATAAATTGGCTGAATTTAAAAAAATTAAAAAAGGAAATCAAAATGATAACCAAAGGAATGTTTTGGAAAATTTGATCTAGAAAATAGGCCTATTAAAGCCTTGAAGAAATTTAAATAATGGGATAAAGAAGAACTGAAGAGAAATCAAACCCTATATTTGATTGAATTAAAGTTTAAGATTGAATATAAAGGAATATAAAGTAGGCTTACTTGACCAAACCTAAAATAAAGCTTTTTTATTTTTTCTTTTCTTTTCTTTCTTTCTTTCTTTTTTCTTTCTTTTTTTTTTTTTTTTGCAATGTTTTGGCAATTTTTAATGGACTTTTTGCTGATCACCAGGATTGAAAAAGTAGATGTTATAAGGATTTGCTTTCGATAAGAAATGAGATATGGGATGAAGAGATACCTGTTTAACCTTATGGGAGGTGAAGAGTTATTAACTGTGCTTATACTTTGTTGTATAAAGGTTGGAAGTTACTTCTTTATATATATATATATATATATATATATATTTCTTGTTCTTTCTTTCTACTGTAATTAAAATTCTTAATAAAAATATATTTTTAAAAAGAATCAATAACAGGGAAATAAACAAAGAGCAATAATAATGAATGGATTGGATCCAGAATTCACTGTCCTGAAACTCAATTGAAATCCTATTAATAAAAACCAAGCTAGAGACTACTCAAAGTAACTTACATAGTAAGATATATACAATTGAAACAAAATATTTGTTTATTATTCAGTGTTTTTCCTACTTAAAGATTTCTATATAATACATAAAAAGTATAACAGTATTCATAATTAGGAATGCTAAAAGTGTTTTTCCTATTATATAAAATAGGAATATTATGTCAAAAAAGAATTTGGCTGGGTTCAGTATTTTATGGCTCTGAGCTACAAAGTACTAGTCAATTCTTGAGATATGTATTCAAATGTTAATTTCTAAAATGGCATATATGCAAAAATAGCTTCATGTTTTACTAATATTAGATGCAATTTAGATACAGTTGCTAATTAAGGAAATGTGCTATATGCCTTGCTTAACTAATTATTGTACCATAACTCAACAGCAGAAATAATATTATTTCCTTTTTGTTGGCTTAAAATTAATTTTGCCTATGGGTTTCAATTTCTTCATACTTATAAGTTATTGTAAGTTGGTCTGCTTGTGCTAAAATTAACATGACATAATTACAATTTCTTGAAAAATTACAATAGATGGCTTCTGACATTTCTGGAGACACACGTTTTTTTCTTTGAAATATTTCCATGATATCTTGAAGCCTTCATCTTTAAGTATATGCACGCATCCATATTAAACAAGCTAGATATGTCATGTTCATATGTTTTCAGTTTAAATATGCGGAATCCATAAAAATCTCTTTTATTCTCTGGAAAAAAATTTAAAGAGCTTAATGCTGATATTCTGAAAATCCTTGAAAATCTGGTTGCTTTTCCAGGCCTTGTGGCAGGATGATTGTTGAGACCCTGTAAATTTTGTTTTGGTATCGTTTATGTTATTATTTCTGGAGGTGCATTTCTCAATTTTGGGTGTTTCTTACTTTTTAACTGTAAGCTACTTAGAGACATTTGGAGTTTGGTGGCTTCTAAATTTCACAAAAGTGTAAGTTTTGTTCCCTTGGGCATAATTATTGAATTATTGTTCAGTATCAGGACAACACAGAGAGATGTGTAGCAAAACTTAAGAAAAATATTTTTGTTCAGGAGTATAATATGAAATGTGGTCAACCACTACCCATATGCAGTGCAACAAAACAGAAGTTAGGATTTTCAAGAAGGTACAACTTCTCAAATTTCTTATTTTGCAATTTAAAAAGTCACATTCATTTGAGTCAGGCTCAATTGCCAATGATTTCTGGGCATAATGATGCAGCTTTGTTGCCAGAAATTAAGAAGAGTTTTGCCATTGCTTTTTTCCATGATCTGCTTTTGACATCTGGCTCTAGACCAGAGCTCTGCCATTTTGTGGTGGTCACATATGCATCTATTGGTCAGGCTCAACCTTGTTTTACTTTTCAAAATCAATGCAAGTAAGGTCAGGTTATATGGTGTCTTTTATTTTATTTATTTTATTTTATTTCGAATTTATATACTACACCTTCTCCCGAGTGACTCAGGGCGGTGTACAGCCAGCTAAAAACATACAATACAAACATTAAAAACAATTAAAAGGATATATATTAAATTTGGCCCCAATTTAAAATGACAAATCAGTTAAAAAAGTTTTTTAAAAATGTTATGTTAAGCCAGCCTGGCTTGCTGGAAAAAGAAAGTTTTAAGGGCACGGAGGAAGGCACCGAGGTCTTGAATTCTCCTTATCTCTGGGGGCAGCTGATTCCAGAGGGTAGGTGTCCCCACAGAGAAGGCCCTCCCCCTGGGGGTCACCAGCCTACATTGTTTGGCTGATGGCACCCCGAGGAGGCCCTCTCTGTGGGAGCGCACAGGTCAGTGGGAGGTCATCGGTAGCAGCAGGTGGTCTCGAAGATAACTAGGTCCTATGCCATGGAGCGCTTTAAAGGTGGTGACCAACACCTTGAAGCGCACCCAGAAGATCACTGGAGCCAGTGCAGCTCACGCAGAAGCGGTGTTATTTGGGAGCGCCAGGCAGCTCCCGTAATTACCCGCGTGGCCGCATTCTGGACCAGTTGGAGCCTCCGGGTGCTCCTCAAGGGGAGCCCCATGTAGAGAGTGTTGCAGTAGTCCAGGCGCGAGGTGACGAGGGCATGAGTGACTGTGCACAGGGAATCCCGATCAAGAAAGGGCCGCAACTGGCGGATCAAATGAACCTGACAAAAGGTCAGATGTTCCTCTAAAGACAGCTGCATATCCAGGAGGACTCCCAGATTGCGCGCCCTCTCCGCAGGGGCCAAACACTCGCCCCCGATAGTCAGTGATGGAGTCAACTGACTATATTGGGATGCCAGGAACCACAGCCACTCAGTCTTGGAAGGGTTGAGCTTGAGCCTGTTCCTCCCCATCCAGATCCGCACAGCCTCCAGGCACTGGGACATCACTTCAAGGGCATCATTGGAGTGGCCTGGGGTGGAGATGTACAGCTGGGTGTCGTCAGCGTACTGATGGTACTTCACCCCAAAGCCACGGATGATCTCACCCAGCGGCTTCACATAAATGTTGAACAGAAGGGGCGAGAGGACCGACCCCTGAGGCACTCCACAAATGAGAGGCCTCGAGGTTGACCTCTGCCCCCCTGCCAACACGAACTGTGACCGGTCTGAGAGAAAGGAGGAGAACCACCATAACACGGTGCCCCCAATCCCCAACTCCTCCAACCGGTGCAGCATGATACCATGGTCGATGGTATCAAAAGCCACTGAGAGATCTAACAGGGCTAGAACAGAGGAGCAACCTCTGTCCCGCGCCCTCCAGAGATCATCTACCAATGCGACCAATGCCATTTCCGTGCTGTGCCCAGGCCTGAAACCCGACTGGAATGTATCTAGATAAGACGTTTCCTCCAGGAATTGTGGAAACTGTCGCGCGACCACACTCTCAACAACCTTCGCCACGAAGCGAAGGTTGGAGACAGGACGGTAGTTGGCTAATACTGCCGGGTCCAGGGAAGGCTTCTTGAGGAGAGGCCTTAACACCGCCTCTTTCAAGGCAGCGGGGAAGTAACCCTCACTCAGTGAAGCGTTGATAATTCCCTGGAGCCAGCCTCGTGTAACCTCCCGGGAAGCCAGTACTAACCAGGAGGAACACGGGTCCAGTAAACATGTGGCCACACTAAGTCTCCCCAGAATCCTGTCCACGTCATCAGGAGTCACAGAGTCAAACTCTTCCCAGATAACATTCTCAGGACTGTTCCTCGTCACCCTGCCCGAATCTACCCAGTCAGAGTTCAAATCCCCCCGGATATGAGCGATTTTGTCATACAGATATTGTCCAAAATCCTCAGCCCTGCCCTCCAGGGGGTTCCCCCACGCTCCCGGGTGGACGAGGAGGCAGGTCACCTTGAACAGGGTGGCCGGACGATTCTCTGATGATGCAATAAGAGCGGAAAAGTAATTAAACTTTGCCGCTTTTATCGCCACTAGGTAGGTCTTAATGTGCAACCTTACCAGTGTTCAATCAGATTCAGTGAGACTGGCCCTCCAACCGCTCTCCAGGCGTCTTTTCTGGCGCTTCATCTCCCTCAGTTCCTAGGTGAACAAAGGAGCCATGAGGGATCGGCACCGGGTCAGAGGCCGCAAAGGCACAACTCGATCCAAGGCCCCACCAGCTGCCCGATCCCAGGCGTCCACCAGGTCCTCGGCCGAGTCATGTGCCAGATCCTCTGGAAGTGGCCCAAGCTCCATCTGGAACCTGTCAGGATCCATCAGGCACCTGGGGTGGACCCATCTTATTGGCTCTGCCTCCTGCAGTGGGGTGCGGCAGTTTGAAGGTCCAGGTGAAGGAGCGAGTGATCTGACCATGACAAGGGTTCCATGTCTATATCCCCTATAACAAGACCACTCAACGACTGGCCAGAGACAAAAATCAGGTCCAGAGTGTGACACATCCCCCTTGTGGGTGGGGCCATGAACTAACTGGGTCAGGTCCATGGCCGTCATGGAAGCCATGAACTCCGGAACCAACTCAGACGTTTCACCAACGGATGGCAAGTTGAAATCACCCATGACCATAAGCCTGGGTGTATCAACTGCCACCATGGCTATCACATCGAGTAGTTTGGGCAGGGCCGTTGCCATGTGGCAGAGAGCCAGGTACATAAACAACAAGCCCATCTGAACCCCATGACCCCATCTCACAAAGAGGGATTCACATCCGACAGTCTGAGGCACAGTGGTCTTCCTCGAGACCTTCTTTAATAATAGCCCCCTCCCCTCCCCTGGGCCCTCGGCTGATGGAACGCTCTGAAGCCTGGTGGGCACATCTCAACCAGGGGGACCCCTCCCTCCGGGCCCAACCAGGTCTCGGTAATACCCGCCAGGTCTGCTCCCCCCTCATGTATAAGATCGTGGATGAGGGGGGCCTTATTTACCACGGACCTGGCGTTGCATAGCATCAGCCGAAGGCCCAGATCCTGAGTATCTGTGCCACCTAGCATCCGAGAGGAGCCTTGGGGACCGGGGCGTGCAATTGCTCTCAAGCAGCAAGTGTGCACCACCAACACATGATGTGGCCCCCTGCTCATGCTAAATCTGCCCCTCCCATCGACTGTTAAATATTAAACATTGTTGCTTCCTCGAAAACCTGATTTTTCCATAGTCTAAATCTTGCATTTAGTACAATTTTGTTAAAAGAGACTAAATCATCTGGAAGCTTAATAGTTAGGCATGATAGACTGCACAATGGACATTTATTGAATCAACTATATGAACAGAGTTATTGTTTTTCTAACGTTCATTTATTTTAATGAGGAATGAAAGAGATAGCAGCTAATAACTGATGTTTTAACATTTCCCTTTGTCTGGCTTCTAGCGTAAAGTAACATGGCCTGCCGAGGGATGGTGAAGTAGGCAATAATTATCTTCTTCAAACACTTTCTATATTAAGGCTTTGGCCAAATAATGACAATATCTGCTAGTGCACTTAGCTGCTGGTGTCTAGACAGCTTTTGGGACCGAGCTCTAATTATAACTGCATTTCCTAGCAGGCTTTGGTTCATATCCCCATTAAAAAAATATCAATGCCCAGAAGCATTTGCACGATGGAAGGTCTGTCTGCCCCTGTGGAATTCAATGGAAATGGCTAAGCCACATTGGAGAACAAATTCTAGCTGTCCTAAATCTGAGCTCTTTGAAGATGGCGCTTCAAGCAACATGCATTTTACCAGCTATCAAGGGCTTAGACAGGGTCAGGTCATCCCTGTGGAATGTCTTATGAATTAGAAGGTTTTATCAAATGGCTTTTGATGTCACTGAATGGGTCCATTTTGCTATCACTAACTGGGTATAAATGATAGCCAAATGTATGGTCAAGAAGCAATGCTTTCTCCTACCCCAGAGCAGCTTGAAATTCCAAATGGTGGCACATTTCTACTGCATTCTTCTTTTGAAGCCCCAGGAGTTTGGTTCCAGATTGTGTTCCAGCAGATTTTCATTATATCGGCACACAGAGTAGATAATGTTTATGGGCCTTGATACTTTGAATATATCTTGTTTTAAATGCATGTGTAAAGTATTTGAAGTTGATTCATATTATGCCTCTATCCCTGCAGTTTAAAGTAAGGAAGTTTCCTTTCAACAAAGATAACTCAAGAACAAAAATGTCTTGAAATACCGGCATAATGAGGAATATCAAACTTCCTATAATTTAGAATTTGAAGCAATATCTCCTGAAGAGCCAGGGATATATCTCAGTTGGGAGTCATATCTAAAGAGCTGCGTTTTTCCTCTCTGATCTGCTAGGCAGCATATAGAAACATAAAAGCCATCATGAATTCTTATTTGCAGAGAACATATTAAAAGATTTTCTTCATTTGTTGATGATTAGCATGTTGTTATATTTCATTTAATATAATGCTCCATTGTTATATTTGTTCATATTTTACTGATTTGTTTAACAGATTTGTCTACAGTAATTTCCCCCAACCTGACTGCCTCCAGAGATACGGGCAACATAACTCTGGCTTGCATCATAAAGTAGGCTAGAGCCAGTCTTCCCAAACTACCTTTCTTTGAATTCCTATGCTGGTGGAGATTTATATGAGGGGTAGAGTCCGGATGTGCCATGAAATAAGGAATGTGTTTCTAATCCCACCTCTTAAAAAAGGATTCATTCCTAAAGAACAAATCCATTATTTGCTTATTTGCTTATTTGATTTTTATTCTAGTGTGTAACGGTACCAGAAAACCTAGAATTATAGAATGTAAAGGCACAATCCCATCAGAATTTGACTGACTATTTATTCATTTGATGACTTTAATAACTGATTTTAATTATGTGAAAACTGATTACAGTGTTGTTTTTTCTTTTCCTTATTGTATGAATGTGTTACTCAATAGTAACATTTCCATTTGCTTATTTCTGTAGCATTTCTGGATGATTCTTTCATTTTTTCCCAAAACTTCTGCTTTGTATCTTCCAGTAGAGGGATTACTGACACATTGACAAAAATAGTACACCCAAAGACCCTTTGATAGGTGTGTATGCATTCATGCATTTATAAACACACACAGAGAAATGTAAACATAATCACTATGATAACAAAGCATCTCTTCATGAAAGAGGAAAACACTGAAATAATTTTTAATGGTAACCTTCATAGTTTCTTTCATTTTTAGGATTTTGAGCTTTAAACTGGCTTCTGAATGAAAGGAGTTTTGAAGCATAGGACTGTCACCTTTATATGTGAACATCTGTCACCCACCTAAGCTCAAGTAGCAATCAATTGTTCAAGAACAAGAGACAGATTAATCTTCTTTAAAGATCCGATCACATCAACATCATACTCATACATAATGAAGCTATATCTCAAGTGGACAGGTGAACATGTTGGAGCAGGCAAGTTGAGCTCAGTCGGCTCCATAATAAGGTGGCAAAAGTCAGAGAAGCCAAAGGAGATGGTCCATTAATCAAAATTAAATATAGAACCAATGATAACTCTATGAGGAATAATTCTGTCGGGAAGGATCCATTCAAAAAGCATTAAGATGTCCTCTAGCCATAGTCAAGAACAGGGGTGTCAAACTTGCAACAACATGTCATCACATGACATATTGCAACTTTTCCCCCCTTTGCTAAACTGGGAGTGGGCATGGCCAGTGCATGATGCATCTGGTCCACGAGTTTGATACCCCTGGTCAAGAAAGTGGGATCTCTGCTTAAGATACACGATATTAGAATCTAGAAAGGGATATTAGAAAAAGTTACTAGCAAAGGCAGTTCCTCTAGTAAAGGATAATTCCAATCACATGTAAAGAAAACCCAGGGATCAGCCTGGGAGGAGTTGAAGTAATAAATCAGTTGGACTAGAAGACTTTCAAGGTCCCTCCCAGTCCTGTCCTGTCCTATCCCATCCCATCCCGTTCCTCCAACAGGTGCTGCTCACCCCCTCATTTTCTTGCTGCTCTGCTGTGATACTTATAACCAGAATTCCTCTCACTCTTTCTCTCTTCCTCATCCCCGCCATCATCCCTGACGTGATTCTGAAAGATCCAGTGAAGCTCTGCATCAGGGCTGTCAAACTCCTGGCCCACAGGCAGAATGCATCATATGCTGGCCATGCCCATGCCCGGTTTAGTGATGGGGGTGGGTGGGAAGTCCTGATATGTACATGACGCCACCGTGATGATGCACATTTGACACCTCTGCTCTGGATCATCAAGTTTTCCATGCACTTTCATGACACATTTATTTTGTATCCCCATCTCCTGCCCCAGCTTCCCATTTCCCCCCTATTAGAGATTTTTTCCCCGTTAAAAATGAAGTTGTATATTTTACATGTCTTCTCAACCATACTCATCCAAATACCAAATAAGCATCAAACTGCTTACATACATTAATGCTATTGCCAAAACCTTCTTGGGAGGGGGGGATTATTTTCCTAATTTAATTCTAATTGAATACACTTGTTGAATAAAGTAAAACAACTCATTAGCACATTTTCCTTCTATTTTTTCTTGCTTGCATGGATGTGCATCCAGCCTATGTCAAAAGAATCCCCCACTACATGTGATAATATGCCATAGTTATATGCATAGTTAAACTCAATATTGATAAAATATGCCTCTTCTTGTTCTGCAGAACTTTTTCCCATAGCCATTGCTTAGTTTTGTAATGTGCAGAGGGGTGAGTGATATTCCTGCATACTGTTTTGTCTGCTGGACAAAAAGGCTGCCCTCTTCCATTATTAACATTGCTTTTTCTTGCTGTTGCAATACAATGGACAATGCAGGCAGCATGATCATGAGACTGCCAGCACAGCAACCTGCAGGGAAGAGAAGTGTCAGTGGCCAACCCCCTCCACTCTCTACTAAAAGCTTCGATTGTTTGGTTGCATTAGCAAGAAGAGGCAAACCACAAAGCCCATTAGCATCAAGCCCTCAATCATTAATGGAAAGAAATACTCTGAGATGTCAAATCCCAATGGCAGCCTTAAGGCATTGGGCATGTTATTCTGTGGAGGTATTCCATGGATACCACCCTTTGCTTCCTAAAGCCCAATATTTTCTCCTATGTTTTCCTATGTGTAATGCTATGTGGGTCTATGTAAGACCTTGGGAGACGGGTCAGTTTTATGTCAGCCTTACCAGGTAGACCAGACAGGAAACATGACCAGAGAACCAACTTTATTGTAAAGCTACATTAACAGAATCTTGCAAGTCCAAGTGAAATTCTCCCATTGTCTCCTTTATAGCCCAAGAAAGAAGGAAGGGTCCTTCTGAGCCTCTTATCCCATTCACTAAGTAGCTGTGGGCTATGCTGTCTCTTACCTGACCATTCCCTAGACAGTATCTCTTCACCCTATCTCCCAATGTCTTTATCACATACTATTACCTCTAATCTCATCTAACTGAATCAAAAGACAAATGTGACAATAGAATTTCACGCATTTTTATCTAGTTGAAATATGTTCCTAGGTGTTATTCTGTATCATGACGTGCTGTTCCACTCACTTGCATGCACACAAACAGTTATTTTGTAGGTTTATTAATATTTCTCAGCAATTCCCTTCACGGAAAATCCAGAACTGATCCAATGAAGTCCAGCCAAAAGTAGGCTTATGCTAGTCCACAGAGCAATGGTCAATGAGTCCACAGGGCACTTGAAAGTTTCCCAAACAAGACAAATCCACCAGGAAAAATTAAATCCACAACACAAAAGGATTCATGAGGCAAGAAAAGTCAAAGTTTACAAGGCACAATCCAAAGTCAAACATTGGTATCCATCCAAAGCAAGACAGGAATCACAACAACCAGTAAACACACAGCTAGGAAATGAACATGTTCCCAACATTGACTCCATCTGTGTACTATGCTAAATAGCCAACTTCTGGTGCAGCCCATCAAGAGGGACGAGGTTGCCGCCTCACAAGTAATCAAGCTGAGCTTTGCTACTCCTGCTTTTTCTCTGCCCTACAAGTTCTTTGACTGGGTGCAGAAGGCAGTTCCTCCTCCTCATCACCCACCTGAAGCCTCAGGGCTGCCTTGCTGCATCTGTGCTTCAGCCCAATCACTAAGATGGCTGCTCGGAGCCATTGACCAACTCCCATCCTGACATTCATCCTAGTTCATCCTCCTCTGAGCTGACATCTGGGTATCAGAGTACGCGTCTGAAGGAGTAATCACAAATGGATGTTGGAGATTCTGGTACAGAACTTCCAACTGTGGCATCACGCTTGAGGGAACTCTGAATACGATGTTTTCTTGAGGCATCTTTTCTTGGCCACTCTTTCAGCCCACCTCCAAACCTCTAATGTTTTGACTTACTAACTTCAGTATCACCACTCTTATCTGGCTACTGCTATTCATAGTTTGGAAACTTTATTATTTAAATTGGATCACAACCCAGATATGGTCCCAGGTCTGGCTGCATGATACTTACAACGTACTACTTGATTCTAAGGTTGGTTTCATTTGTATCTAAGCCCTACGTCTAGCTGTAATAATGCATTTGTGCAATGAAGTTCACCATACATGGGGAAAAACCTTTCTGCTCCTGGAGACGTATTTTCCTTCATATTTTCCCACTATTGGTTGCAATCTAGTAGTGGTGTGTCCTGATACTCAGAACCAGATTTTCTTTCCCCTGGTTGCATTCCAGATATAACTGGTTGCATGTTCAATCAAATAAGTTAGCCATATCCTTTTGCTATTCCATGTCTACAGAATAGAGAAAGTAACAGTAACAGGGTTGGAAGGGAACTTGGAGGTCATCTAGTCCAACCCCTTGCTCACGCAGGAGACCTATACTAGGGATTTGAACCGCCAAACTGCCGACCTTTCTGTTCAACAAGTTCAGCGTCTTAGCCACCGAGCCACTGAGCCAGGTAAACCTAGCCAGGTAAAAGTAGAACAAAGTAGCTGGCTTGGTATGAAATGAACTCATCTCTAGAGGGTTTAAGTAGCTTCCTGATCCTATAGCCTGGAGCTGCTGCTGCTTGGAAATTGGAGCTATGAGAAAAGCATAGAGGAAAACTGCAGTGACACTGGGGTTGGTTCAGGAGGATTTAGACCTAGAAAGAAAAGTAGTGTGATAAAGCTTACAGTACACTTTCCCATGGCTATGCTGGCGTGAGCAAAACAGCTTTCTCTGGGGGAACATCCTCTATAATGCTTAGAGCTCTTTCAGACATCCCCTAGGAATAGATTGCTTTTGTAATGGCCACTACCAGAGACTCCAGCCAGAAAGTCGGATGTCATGTTTAACACCTCTTATGCTGATTGATGTTAATTCAGAATATTTTAGTTGCATCTATCATTTCTGCAAGACAGGGTGCATACAGCAGGTTTTTCAACTGGTTTCCCATCCAAGCACTCCTGTCTGAACTCAGATTTATTTCTTTTCAGCAATAATAGCTGCTCTGTTTCTATTGTTGAATTGTAAAATTGTTCAGAGCACTAAGAATTCTGGAATTCTACACTATATTGACATCTTATTAATTGAATTATATTTTTCTTTTAGTTTGGAATAGCCCTAGTACAACTTTTACAATCATAGAATAAAATAAATTATTTTCCAGGTGTGTGGACCAAGTACCAAAATTTCCCAACCAGTATGACCATTACTGAGAAATGTATGAGCTGAGGTACACTTCTCTTGGGGGACATTCAGATTTGAAAAGGCCTTTTTACTGTCATTATAGAGTTCAGAAACGGGGGACAAGGAAGACTCCACAAATCTGGATTTCATAATCTTATTTTGATAATTGCGTTATACTCACAGGCTGTCTGAATTTTGTTCATGTGGGTTAGGATTCAGACAGAATAGGAAATACATCCAGAAGAAATTTAGAAAAGAGAATATGAAAGCAATTTGTTTAGAAAAATGGGGTATTTTTTTTGCAGTACTAGATTATCTCTGAGGGTTCAAAAAAGTAGGTTGAATATATCCCACCGGTCTACAAATGATACCTTCAGTATCTAATTGTCTCTATATCCTCCCTTTCTATCTTGAACACCAGGGGACCAGCAGATTCTGATTTGATTGGTTGATGATGTGCCATCAAATTGGTGTTGACTATTAGCAATTACATAGATAGATTTTTCTCCATGAAAATTCTGATTAAACTATAATTTAAAAATCCCACTCACTCCCCTTGCAAAAGATAAAAATGTAGAAAAACCTATTAAACTGACAATTGCAACTGTAGAGTTTGATAAAATGTTTGAAATATTTACGGTATTTTTTTTAAAAATCACATCTTCCTGCAGTAGGAAGGAATGTGACCAGAGTAGCCGTTTGCTCAGTCTGCTGCCCAGATGCTAAAGGTGTTCAGATACACATGCACATACCTTAGTTTTAAAAATCTATTTGATCTCAAATTGAAAGATGCCTTCAAATAGAGAAATGCCACTTGGCAACTGTTCAGGCATGTTAATGCCCTGTTAAAATTAGAAAACCACCATTATGTATACTTTTTTAAAGATCAGCTTCTAATTTTAGATACAACTTCTGAGTACAAGGGATTTCCATTTAATTGAATTTTTGGGGCCACCGAATAGCTGAAATCTACTTTCTGAACTGATGAAACTACATATGAGCAGAAGGGCTTATAGTCAATGGTGGGATTCAAGTAATTTAACAACTGATTCTCTGCCCTAATGATTTCTTAGAAAAACCAGTTTGCCAAACTGCTCAGAAAGTTAACAACCGGTTCTCCCGAAGTGGTGCGAACTGGCTGAACTGGCTACCACTGCTTATAGCGGATGAACTTTTGTTGTTGTTTATATCCTGTATGTAGAGCAGTGTTTTCAAACTTGCTGGATAGGGAATTTATAGAGCTGAAGGCCACACATTTTAAAGTGGCCTAGGTTGATAAAACATTGCTTTAGGCCATTCAAGATTTTACGTTTTATTACATTTGCATTCCACTTTTCATATCTCAAAACAGCATTCTGCTTTGTGATTCTCTCCCTGCTTCCTTGACAACATTGCCTCCCACATTTTATTCTTACTGCAACCTCCTGAGACAGGTTAGGCTGCAAGACAATTTTTCATTCAGAATAATACATTGAAGATTATGGTTGAGAGGGGATTTGAATACTGTGTCTTTCCAGTCCTATCTTCCCTAAAACAATATCTATAGACTCCTCCTTTAATGTTCGCAAATTCCTGATGTTATTTATTAAAATGTAACTTTTAAAAGCTCAATAGGAAACCATCATGTTTGAAAACAAAATATAAGCCTCTTTCTCTTATGCTTTTATTGCAATTAGCTAATTAAGCAAAAATAAGAAAATATTTGCATGAAAAGGTAATATAACATCAACTTGTACCATCCCTTTCTCAAAGGTAGGATTTGAAATTTATGTCATGAACAAAATAACCAAATTTCTTTATACAAATGGCTTGAAAGTCTTCCTTGTTGCTCCTTTGTTTTTTTTTTTTTTTTGTTTTTTTAAATTCAGCTATGTGCCTAATTCAAAAATTAATCAATTACTGCAAACCAGGTGTATAATTTGTCCTTCCAATTTGTGGATTGTGGATGCATACAAAATCCACAATCCTTGATGTCTTGTTATATTAAAATGCTTGGAATATAACAAACTATAGGCATCCTTAACCAGTTAATGACCAGTCTAAAGCCGTGTCAGCAATCCTGTGGATTTCAGCCTAAGATGTGACAATAATAGCACAAATGCAGACTATGTGAGTTAATGATCCAAATTCTAAATTGTATCACCAATAGCGAGACAACTATATGTGGAATTTTCTGTTCTTTTATTCTCATTTTAAGAGAAAAAGGTTAATTTCACATTAAATTTATCTTAAAGAATTTCCACTAGTTCCAAACACACTTGCTCACTTCTTTGTCAAATTTAGGTACTGCTCTTCTCACTCCTCAGTCTTATTATTCCAATATTCACCATTTATTTATAAAATATATGGCTACCTATCTTAAGCAAATAACCCTGGGTGGTCCATAGCACAAAACAATAAAACAGCATAATTACAAACATAACAAATAAAAAATAAAAAATCCCAAAGCGAAGGCACCTTAGGGGGAATCCTCCAGTGGTGGGTTCCTCCCAGTTCCGCCCGGTTCTGCCAAGCCGGTAGCAGTGACAATATGACATCCCCGAACTGGTTCTGCCCCCCTGCCCCCCAACCCCTGCGTTATTCTTACCTTTTATTCTTACCCACCCCCAATCTATTGCTGCCTCCTGAGTCCCAGCTGATGGCTAAAGGAAAAAAAACTGTTTAAACTCTTGCCGCGAGTCTTCAAAGAACCCACCCCTGGAATTCTCATTCACAAATTCATTAATATCGGGCTCTGCTAACTACCTACTCTAAGGATTGTGGGAAAAGCCAGCTTTCCACAAGGCTAGCACAGTAAATATCAATGTCATAAACTTCCTTCAATATCCTGTGAAAAGAAATTGGTAGCGTAGTGTCAATCCCCAAATCCCAGGCATGATGAAAGAAGCAAGATCCGTAAAGACTTTGATAAGGATATGGAATGTAACAATTAAGATAAAGTACAAAAATCTTGGAAATGTGATAGGAATGTCTAATCTTTATTTATTTATTGGAATGTTTTAGATCTCTTCTTTTGAGGCTTTTTGTAAGAGAGCAGCTATAGAAGAGATTAGCTTCTAACAATCTTCTCTCCCATCTGCTGCCTGTTTATATTTAACATTCCTCCCATCACTTTCCCATTTATCAGAAAAACTCTCTAACTATTTGAAACTTCAAAGTTATCAATAGCATCAGCAGAAAACAGCCCAAATTATTAGTGCTTAAATAGAAGAACTGCCAAGTAACAATCTGATGTTTAACTGGTCCAAAGAAATATTACGAAAGACCCAATTTATCCCATAAACAGATTTGCCAGCTACTTTAAAACCTATTTATGTCACTGTGTATGTTTTTCATAGATAAAAGGATTAAAGTTATATCTGCAACCCAATATCATTTATTATATGCACAGGTATATGCATATACTAGATACAATTCAAGTCAGTTCATTTTATTATGGGCATAGATCAGTTCAAAATACATTCAAAAGTAAAACATATACAATAATGACAATGAAAGTGAACAATAGTATACAAAATTTTGAAATCTATATATGGCCAGTTAATAAAACATAATAAAACTGAAAATGAGTTATTAATTTGTTTGGACAAAAAGACACATAAAAGCTGCTAAATGATATGCTATCACAGATACTCCAGACCATAAAATAGTATTTAACTGTGTTCATTGAGACAGAGTCAGACTGATTGTAAATAAACATAAAAGGAATCTGAGCAAGCAGGATATCTGTCTGAGAATGCAGATAACAGATCCTGGAATGAAACTGTGAACTAGGAAAAGTACAATACAATATGGCCTCAAATCTCTGTGTTTGTGATTAAATAGAATGTCTTGATATTACGGTATTGACAGGTGTTAGTGACAGTTGTTCAATCTAGTCAAATTTAATTGAAGAGAAAGTCCTCTGAAATGTAGGAACTGTTAATTAATTAATTAATTAATCATATAGGTTAGAATGGCTGAAAGAGATTCTCAAAACACAAGTCACAGTTACACAGAGAGATATTGAATGCAAGTTTAAAACTCTGCCATAATTTCAATATGTTACAGAAAAATGTTCAAGATGAGTCCCAAAAGAAGCAAATTCCGAAGCTCCTTATTGCAACAAATAACCAAGATAATATCCACTGTACCAGGTTGCCCTATTATGAGCTTAGGCCACCAACCATTTTTGAAAGGCAGGTGTTAGCTTCTGCTTATTTCCAGACAGCTGCAAATGCAGTCTCCACATGTACTATTTTCCAGCTTGTGTTGACTAAAGTGCTGCTATTTGCATTTTGATCAGGTACTTGTAAAGGAATGCAGCGATGATCTTGCAATGACCTTGTGAAGGAATGGATGAACCATGAAGAGAGGAGAAACAGCAACTTAGTCCCAGGAAAGTAGGATGTGTGTGAGAGAAAGCCTCAAAATAACCACATCTTGGTTTTGTTGGTATTAAATGGGGAAGAGAGAAACTGACAAGTTTTTAAGATTCTGTTATTATACCCTGCAATAATAAAGTAACATTCCTGGAGCCCTTGCAATGTGTGTTTCCTAACCTAGCATACTTTGAAGGGCTAATACTATTGGGCAAAGTCAAAGTCCTTCAAAATGTCACTTTTTGTTCTCAGAGCTGTATTGCAACTACTATGGTGACTTCAGAGTCACAAAGCATAATGGTTATAACAGTTGCCTGATACATAGAATATTACTGACTCACAATTTTGTACGAACTTTAATATTTTTCTTTCCCTGACATTTTTTAAATTTTCTTTTTTGTTCCCTAAACTTTTTTATTGGCCCTTTTTCCTCTTTTTTTTTTTTTTTTAGTAAGGCCACAGATGCACTATTTCATCATTTTTCCAGCATATTGAATCTCTTGCAAATGTATCTGCCAAAGTATCACAGCCTCAACCATTTTTTCTTAGAATTTAGCTGGTATTAGCATAGGACAAGAGTAGCTTCAGGGTGCAGTGACGATTTGCTCCGTATCAAAACAAAGTCCAATGATAATTTTTTGAAAATTAAATCTTCCTTCCTCAAAATATAATTGTAATTTACATAATGAAGCCCTGAGGAATACTCCATCATAGAAATTTGTTTTCAGTCCTATAAATTCACTCAAAATCATATGGAGAACAAAACAGGAAGAACTCTTACCTCTGAGTTATGTTCTCCTTAACCACATTTATCCTGCCTTGTATATGCAAAAAATAGTAGACCATTCATTTATGTCATCTTTCATTTGCATTAATATTAAAAAGTTCAATTTTACCAACGAAGAAAGCTTTCTAGGAACCTCATATCAAATTAAACAAAGGAGTAATCCTTCCCCCAAATAATTCAGCTTGAAACATTACTGATATGCAGTGACATGTACTCTGATTTATTCCAATTTATAGACTATCAGAAAGGATGCCACACTCATATATTAGCAAAATGATATTAGGAAAGCATTTAGGGCTGAGATTCTATTCTACTTTCAGATTTAATTATAGGTATATAGGTGTCTTGAAGAGAAAGATAAAATAAGCTTAATAACTCCTTCTGTAATAACTATGGTAATGTCATGTTCTGATAATAAAAAATTCTCTCATCTGTTGTACTAGAAGTATATAGTTTCCTATATGTATCACAGATAAAAGAAATATTCTTTTCCATGAGTGCTTCAGGAACCCACATATATCACAGAAATGTTCTTAGAGAATGAAACTAATAGAGGCTGAAACTTTTCTGCTAAAGCAAAGGTTCTCAAACATTTTGGTCTCAGGATCTGTTTACATTCTTAAAAATGATAAAGACCCACAAAGCTTTAGTTTGGGTGGGGTATATCTATCAATATATTTTAAAATTGTTTTAAAAATAAAATCTGAGAAATTTAAAAATATTTATTTATTTCACTTTGTGGACCTCCTGAACCACACTTTGAGAACTGCAGTACTAGTGATGTCACCATTTTGCTTTTTAGTAAATCAATATTTCATATTAGGACAAACCTATTGGGCAACTACTTTCTGGAATTAATCATAATTTGCTAAAATTCCAGACATGCTCACTGGTTTAAAAAAAAACCCAGAAGCTCCTGCCAAATAAAATACATAATGTGTTTTAGTGAAAAGTCTTCATACTTATCCTTGCTTTTTTCCCTTGCCAAAGATATTTTAATGTTTTTATTTAACTCTTCAAAATATTTTTTTCCAATTTTATTGGTATTGTTTGAAATAAAAATAGTAATCTTGGCAAGATATTCATTTTCATTTATAGTGGCTACTCTTCCCATTAATGATAACTGTAGATTTTTCTAAACCACCTATTCTAAAATGGACTTGGAGTCACCAAACTGCCTGAATCATATAGCAGAAATATACCTTTGCTCTGGAATAAATAAAATATATTCATGAATTCTGATGAGGCAAAATAAACCAACCAGGCAAAAAAGAGTTAGATTGAACCACGCAGAATCATATTAACTATCCACGCTAACTGTCCATTAACCATTCTTTCCAGATTACAGTGGTATTGTAGATAGTCATGAATAGGCATAAAAAGCCTCATGAAACTTTCAGCTGCCAGTCCTCAGGCTCAGTGGTATTCTTATACTACAAATTAAAGACCGCAAGGGCAATCATGTCACCTTGGCAAACTCAAAACCTACAGGCGAAAGGCTGACCTCATCATAAACAGGGAAAGAGATTAATCCAAAGCATGCAGTCAGCGTCAGTATTTCAATCAACCCATTAAGTGCAGTCAGTTTCAGTTGGGGCTGTTCTACTCTAATGCATAATTCAGTAGGGCAGCCCTAGCAGGGGGTTATCTTCTCTGCAACCTTATGGCCTTTTAATAGAAGCACTTCATGCAGTGGGATGGGTGGCATGAAGAGTCACTGTATAAAACCTTAGCTTACATTAAGCGGCACATTTCGTGAGTAAACCACATGGCATTGGGGAGATTACATGCTGCTTCTTTGCCCACAAAAGCCATTCCAACCTCTGAGCAAAAGCTTGCCTAGCTTACTAAAAAGCACAACTGTTTGATGACTAGCTGTGCACAAAGGAAATTGCTGCCTTTCTTTCATCAGACAGAAATGGTTCTTCCTCCAGGGAGATTTGGTTTGATGGTTAAGGGTGGGAGATTTCTAGAAGAGCAGAAAACGTCTCCCTGTATGTGCACATGATAGTAATGATGGCACAGATGAGGCAGTGTTAGTAAATGAGGTGGAACAGTGTATTCATTAAAAGAAACAAACGAGGAATGGCAAAAAGAAATCTGAATTCTGAGAATTAAAATAATTGAGTCAAATCACTTAACTGATTTGCCACTTAACATTTATTTTAACTAATAGATAAGGGCTAGAAACAAACAGAGATTCTGCCATTTGGGAATCTTCACAAATCCATCAGTTTGCAATGTTAGTCAGCATCTTTTTCAGAATTTCAAATTTTATAAGGATATAAACATAGGCTTTTCTTTTAGTTTGCATCTTTCCTGAACGGTAACCCTTTTTCTTCTTATTGTGTTTCCTTCCCTCAGCACTTCATTGCTGCTAACGAAGGTATAGGATGAGAAAAGTGTTAAAATACTTATGAACATTCATGTGGGTTAACATTACTGATCAAAGAGACCAAAGCCAGATCTTTTATTGGTTGCTGTACACATGTAAAACTTGACTTAAAGGATTACCACAGTAACAATACAACAACAGAAGCATGCATAATCCATTGATTATAAACAAGAATTCAACCCACTATACTGCTCCCTACAAGACATAGATGATGTTTTATTTATAGTCTAAATGTTGAACTACTGGCAACCATGCAGCAAATAACATTGGTTGGGCAACGATGATAGCTCAAGAATTGCAACACAGCTTCCAGCTATTAGGAGTAACTTCCCCTTTCTATATCTCTTTATTCTTTAGCTGATCAATGTGCCATGAATGGGAATGAGAAGATTGCTCATCCTGTTTCAGCTATTTGTTCTGAATGCTGGTTCTCAAATTAGGGATGAAAGATCAACGTGAATGTAAGAAACAATCTAAGAAAACATCACTGTTTAGGTTGCTGTTGCATGTACTATGTTGTGATGTGATTTCCACTTGTTTGATTATGTACAGCATTTCCTACAAATATTAATCCTAAAACTTTCTTCAGTCTTTGAACACAGTCCATTTGTAGCGGGGTGCTGATGTTACAGATAGTCCTCAACTAACTATAATTGAGCCCAAAGTTTCTATTGCTAAGTGAGACAGTTGTTAAGTGAGTTTTGCCTTTACAATCTTTTTTGCCACAATTATTAAGTGAATCACTGCAGTTGTTAAGTTAGTAACATGGTTGTTAAATGAATCTGGCTTCCCCATTGACTTTGCTTGTCAGAAGTTTGCAAAATGCAATCACATGACCCCAAGATACAGCAACCATCATAAATAATAAGTCAGTTGCCAAGCATCTGAATTTTGATCATATGGCCATAAGGATGCTGCAATAGTCATAAATGTGAAAAGGAGTCATAAGTCCTTTTTTTCAGTGACATTGTAACTTTGAGTGGTTATTAAATTAACTGAAGAAAGTCGAGGACTACTTGTACTTTATATGCCCGATTCTATTTTTTAGGATTCTATGAAAAGATTCAGCTACAAATAATGATTATATTTCACTAACTGTTCTGGAACATCTGGTTCTTGCAAAAGGTCATCTCTACATCTATAGTGTGAGTGACTAATAAAATAATTGCAAACACTTCTGGATACTCTGAATATGCATTTATTAAATGTAAAAAGGCTGTGCCTGTAAATGGTCTTACAAAGTCTTTATGAATTCTTTGCCATCAAGACAAATTCTATTTATGTGTGAGTGGGACTGGCATTGTAGATATGTTAGCAACCTGAGAAACTCCTTGCAAGGTATTAAATGTTTTAATCCACTCCCAGTTACAAAACAAAAGTACAAGCTAGTGCCTTCATCTTTACTCCAACAAGTAGTTACTGCAATAGTTGGGCTCTCAGCTTATTATAATGACTTTCAGTTGCCAGATAATACAAATACAAAACTGTGTAAACTGACATTTTTACTCTATATTCGCCCAGCTGTTCTGGGATGCTTGGTAAACTTGAGACACTGCTGGTGTTCCAAGTTTCTCTTTGGATCATCTCAGTTGTGATGGAAAGAATCTTGATCTCTGTGAAATAAAACACATCAAAATGATTTTTCAGATTCTTATCTTGTGAAGATTTGTATGATTTGTGCCCTTTGGAATTTGATTTTGTATTTGTGCTGCCCATGGAATAAAGCCCAAGTCTACCACTGAACAGCTGCTGTAAGCACATCTCTTTTTGTGGGCAGTAGTGAGAATTGACAGTAGTGTCATATGACAACAGTGAGAGTAAACACCGTTCTGTGCAAATATTGGTTGAAATATTTCACAGCTCAAAGGAAGCTCGGTACTCCTGTCTGTTTTTTTAATAATGTTCTCTGATCCAAAAGCTATCAGGCATTCACTGCCATCTTTCATGAAGTGTGACTTAACTACACCAAGGCATATTTGGGCTTCACAAGCCAGCTTTACTGGTAAGTGTGATCAGAGCACATGTCAGATGTCACAATTTTCTTCTATGAAAACTTAATCATATGGTTTGTCTACTACTAGACGTTTCCCATTAATAAAGTGTTAAAAGAGTATTGCTAAATTTATGGGATAGTTACTATTTTTACTATGAGTTTGTCATAATATTCAGCAAAACTTTTTTTTTTTGCCTCAAAAACTTATTCACACTTTTCTATATATAATGTGGTATTATCAAACACTTTAATTATTGCAATAATTTCCCCCTTTGTCGTCACTCACTGTGACCAATTTTAAGTAGCTCTGTTTTTCTTGTTTCTTTTGTTTTACTAGCCTTTCTCTCCTGAAGATAAAGCAAACCTTGAAAAGCTTTTTAAAATGATTAACCCATTTTATAGTCACTGTTGTGACTTTTTTAAAAAAAATTCACTGGAATCAAAATTTGGGGTCTTTTGCTGCTTGGCAAGTCAAGATAAATCAGTAAGAGTGTAAGGTTATCCACATGCTTTATCAACCAGTAGCAACAACAGTATAATACAATACAGAACACGGCAGCTATCATAAATATGAACCAATTGCCAAGTGTCTGACCACAGAGTTGCTGCAACGGTCATGTGAAAAACGGTCATAAGTCACTTTTTTTCAGTGCCGTTTGAACAGACACTGAATGAATGGTTATAAATTGAGGATTACCTGTATATGTCTCTCTATGTGCATATATTTGGAAGTGTATCGGTGAAATCCAGCAGGTTCTGACAGGTTCTGGAGAATCAGTAGCAGAAATTTTGAGTAGCTTAGAGAACCGGCAAATACTACCTCTGGCTGGCCCCAGAGTGGGGTAGAAATGGAGATTTTGCAGTATCCTTCCCCTGCCATGCCCACCAAGTCATGCCCACCAAGCCACACCACGCCCATCAAGCCGTGCCCACAGAACCGATAGTAAAAAGAAATTGGATTTCACCACTGAAGCGTATGTACATGGGCAAGTTCTTTTAACACGGGTACTAATTAAGTTTTGTACATCTTGGATACCTATAGGAATCTATCTGTGCCTATAAGAGATTGGTTAGGGCAAGTATGTATGCCTTGCATCTATCTATATGTCAGACACATCTTGCCAATTCTTCAAGGTAAATTGGATAAGAAAACTGACTCTACAAGATCAGAACCCTAATTTTAAAAAGATGGACTATAATAACAGAATCTTGCAAGTCTGTCTGTATCTTCTCTTCCCTTCTTCTTATGCACTTCTAGCTTTCTTTCTTTTTTTTCTCCAGGATCTCACTTAGTAAAGATGTCCACTAAGTTTAAAACCTAAACATGCCACTTTCTTTTCAGTTAATTATTTATTAAACTAAGCTAGGTCTGGTTCTATCCTTAATTCAGCTGAGGCCATTGCCTTCTATGGCAGATGTTGAGAAGCAATAGTGCCAAGCCTTCTGGCCATTTCTCTCCATATACAGTATATTTATTTAATTAATCATCTAATTTATACAGCCACCCATCTCAAATATATCTGATTGCAGGAAGCAATCAATCTGCCATATTGTAATATCCTACATCTATGACTTGCAGTTTGTCTGACTCTTCAAATGGAAGCAATATTTCTATCAAATTTCTATTTTATTTCTCCGTGTGGCGCCAAGGAAAAGAGTCCCTTATCTTTTCTTTTGCCTCAGATGGCAAAAACGTTTTTGTGTCAGTCTTTTCACTACTCATGATGCTTTTTCTTCCTTGGAAATCTCCTCATTCAGACATTATTTACAATGTATACCTTTTATCTGAAAATATGGAAAGGAGTTAGAAATTGTGAGGGAAATATGATGGGAGGACTGTTTAACTTTTTCCTTCCTGGCTGTTTCTCTGTTGTGAACTCTCCTATATTGCTTTTCAACATGAACTGAAAATATATAAAATAGTCTGTACCATTTTTCCTATAGGACAAAAATCAATGCCTATGATGGTATGCTTTTGAATATATCATAATCCTGATGAATTGGTCACAGATTGGATTATATGGTTTGTTTGTTTATTTATTTATTAAATTTCTATGCCACCCATCTCTCTAATATAATGACTCTGGGCACCTTACAATATAATAAAAAATAATAAAGTAAGTAAAATTACAGCCTCAGTTGGCCAATTGCTATATTTTATTCTCTTGATTTGGATTTAAAGAAAATTATCCCATTTCCAATCGGCTTAATCAAGCCAAAGATAAACATGCTATATACATTCTACATTATGAAAAGCAGAAAATAAAGTTCTGCATGAAGGAAAGCTGATTTTATATATTATGCAAATTGAGCTTATTTTGCATTTAATCTGTTCTACTGTGGCTAATCATCAAGACAACAAAGGATTCAAAGTTACTGAAGCTGTATGTTCTGAAGGCCACCAAAATATCTGTTCACATTTTAACAGAGGCGCAGAACTGGCTCTGAGATTTTTGTCATCTTTTCTCTTCCATCTTGACATCCGGAAAAGCTGAGGTGAGAAATCTTTGAAAGAAAGATGATGCTGAATTTTTCAGAATACTGAATTCATCACCCAACAACAGGATTTGATTTATGCCACAATTATAAGATCCCCACTTCTCTGATCCAATACATTTGAAGGGAAAAATTAAGATTCCAATAAAATTGCTGAGCCAGTCACAACTAGACTGATTTAACTGGTCCAAATGGCAAGAAGAAATTCATGATCCTGATGGACCTGACCCAACTCAAATGGAGATGTTTTGCAAAACACTTGGGACTCTTGATCACTTTTAGTGGAGAGGCCAAATTTCCACACACATTTGTTACATTCCCAAACACTTTTAACCCTGCTACTAAACTAATCCATTTTCTTTAATTGTATAATATATTAAACTATACACTCATCAAATAGGCAAGATCTTTCCATGACTAAATTAAACTCATTGTGTGAATGTATTAATTTAGATCACCCAGGAAAAGACAATGTGCAACTACTCTTCAAACAGAAGCTGGGAATCCAGTAAACCTCAAATGGGTTATTCATATTTGTGGCTAATTTAACTTTGTGTAACAATGATCTAAACATTGAAGGGCGAAATAGGCCAGGAAATGCTGGTGTATCTGGCACCATCTCTTCATCTTCGGAAAGTTCAAAGTCCCCAGATAATCCTCTTCTAGGATAGAACCATCACTGTAAGAAGAGTCATGCTCAGAAGTAAAGTCAGGGACATTAGAAACCTGTAATGGGACCTGAGGTCTAGACATAACCTCATTGGGTTGCAAATGGGCGACCCA
This sequence comes from Arizona elegans, assembly GCA_022577455.1. Lineage (NCBI taxonomy): Eukaryota > Metazoa > Chordata > Lepidosauria > Squamata > Colubridae > Arizona > Arizona elegans. The sequence goes on along the minus strand of JAKOOJ010000004.1, from coordinate 109,918,960 downwards.
TTGGATGGTAGCAACCAAAATCTTAGAAATCCACAAAAAAACCAACAGAAATAAATCTTAAGAAAATCTGGCAGTGTCAGAGAAATCTAACTCAAGTCTCACACCTTGGTTCCATCTAGAGCAGAGGTGTCAAACTTGCGGTGTCACATTACCGTCACACAATATTTTGTGACTTTTTCCCTTCATGGAGCTGGGGTGAGTGTAGCCCGGCCCACAGGTCATCAGTTTGACATCCCTGATCTAGAGTAATGCCACTCCATTCATAATTAATAATAGAAATCACCAGGTTCAGGAGGCCCTTAAACCCAAAGCCACTCTGTTTTGCTAGAGTTGACCTGAAACTCTGTTTATCCCTGTCAAGACCACTATGGTCTCCAGGCACTGAAATATAACTTCCATGGCATCACTTGGCCAGCCAAGGGCAGGAGTACTGAGTATCATCAGCCTATGGATGATGTCTCACTCCATGCAATTGAATGACTTGTCTCAATGACTTTATGTAGAAGTGAGGGAGTGAGAAGGAGTCGAGTCCTGAAGTACCCCACCAAAGAAAGATTATAGGGTAGATTTTTCCCCTCCCTTCAACACTGACTGGATCCAACCCTGGAGAAAGGCGCTCAACTACTGGTAACGTAATATTGTGCTCCCAACTTCCAGACTGGTCCATGGTTGGTTGATGGTATTAAAAGCCACTGACAAATCAACCAAAGCAAGGATGAAAGTACTTCCCCTACCGTGTTTCTTTCGGAAGTCATCCAAAAGTATAACCAATACTGTCTATATACCATACCATGGTTTAAAACCCAACTGGAAATGGTCCAGAAAATTCACTTCAACTAAGGCTCTCTAAAGCTGCAAGGCAATTATTTTTTCAATTACCTTCCCTAAAAAGAAGAGCTTGGAAACGGGGGGAAAGGTTGACTTCCTAAGAAGGGGACACACCACTGCCTTTGTAAGGGATGGTACAGAGTTGGGTTTCAGCAGGTTCTGATCAGTTCTGGAGAACTGGTAGCAGAAATTTTGAGTAGTTCGGAGAACCGGTAGTAAAAATTCTGACTGGCCCCACCCCAATCTATTCTCTGTCTCCCGAGTCCCAGCTGATTGGGAGGAAATGGGGATTTTGCAATAACTGTCCCCTGGATTGGGAAGGGAATGGAGATTTTACAGTATCCTTCCATTGCCACGCCCACCAAGCCACACCCATAGAGCCAGTAGTAAAAATTTTTGAAACCCACCACTGGGATGGTACAACTGCTCCATTTCTCAAGGCTGTAATCTTCATCACTCTGACTCTAGTTCAGTCAGAGAAGACAAATTAAATTCCTTTAAGACAGGGGCATGAAACTCAAGGCCTGTGGGCCGAATCCAGCCCACGGGGTGCTTAGCTCTGACCTGTAGGGCTGCCCTGAAAACAGCGGATTGACCCGCGGTTCTTCTGCCAGTGAAAACAGAACTTGGGAGAGCTGTGCGCAGTCCTCATGACCTCCATTTCAGCTGTCATGGTCTCCTGCATCCCTCTGCCAGCGAAAACGTGCAGCCTTCCCAAGTTCCCTTTTTGCTGGCAGATCACTCGAGCCACCACAGGCACCCCCAACACAAGTGACGTCGAACTGGCAATGCCCACCCTGGCCACACTCACCCAGCCTCCCAAGGTCAAACATAACCCTGATGTGGCCCTCAATGAAATCGTATTTGACACCCTTGTTCTAAGACCATAAATCTGAGGAAATCCTCTGCTAACCTGCCACAGAAAAGCTCAGACTGGAAGTTCACTACACAGCAGGGAGGCTGGTTCAGAAGCAAAAATCCCATCTGGTCCCTAAAGGCCAACATTACACACAGGTCATCACATCCAGTCACCTGTGAGGCAGCACCTGTGAACATCACCAGAGTCCTGGATGACATGAGCCACTCAGCTCCGCCTTGCCCTGGGATTAGAGTTGATGTCACATCCAAAATCCAGATAGTCCCATCACAGGGAGCAATCTCTCCCTCAACCCCCATCCAGGTCTGGGTAACTCATGCCAGGTTTGTCCTCGTGGAAAAGAGATATTATTACAGGCAGGCCTGAAATTTAGCAGCAGCAGAGAAAAACATGGGCCTCCAAATAATGAGGTCTTGACCGAATAAATTTATGTATCACAACTCTACAAATAGAATTAGTGTTAGAGTATCTATTATGTGAAGACTGAGTCTCATGTTTCATTGATCTCATTTTATCCAAATTTTCTCCTGCAAAATAGTTTTCCTGCTGAGGAACCACCTCTTGCAGATCCGCCACAAAAGCTTAATGCAGTGCAGAAAATGCTCAGGATGGAACGTATCTCCAGGGCATGGGCTCCTTATATGAATGCATAGGTCAATGTTGCTGATAGAGATGTATTGCCATCCCATCCCCCTTTCCTCCCCCTTTCCCCATCGGTACTAAAAGTACATCTGTGGCTGGCATCCACGATCATTATTCCTGAGCACTGCCTCACACTCCACTCCTACTCCCCAAGGCTTTCTGCTTGGTTGTTTCCTCTTGCTGTTGCTATCTGTCTTCTCCAAAGAGGAAAATAGTGAGAAGAGCCAGGAGAAGTAGTTGCCTTCCTCCTCCTGTTCAATGTCGCAGTGATTACACTCAGAGATTCAGTCAAGTGAACAGGCAGCAGCAACAAAATATGGAAGTGATGGCCGTCTTAGCTGAGGAGTGGTCCTACTGAAAGCATCTTCTCATGGCATTGGAAAGAGCACTAAGCAAATCCTAGATATCCCTTCATGGGAAGAAGACTCGTAGTTTGGAGCAAGATGTCTTCAAGCTTGCCAAAGCTTGTCACATGTGAAAAATATGGCAGATGGACAGAATCTGTTGCTCATTCCGTCTGTCTCCATCTTGGGAATGCAGATTGTAAAAATAATCTGCTGTTTGTGAACCTCGCTTAAGAGCAGAGAGGCTGATGTTGAATGATTAACTTGGAAATCCCGATTTCCCAATTCTCTAGAAATATTAAACCGGGGCAAAGTACAAGGAAAATTCTGAGAGTACTAACAACAGGAGCTAAATGATATATTTTAAAACCATATTTTACAGTTGGATGGGAGCGGCAACGATTTTAGCCCACCCTCTCAGCTTAGCTCTGAATAATCAAAGTGTCGGGGGGTTGGAAAGTGAGGGGGAAGACACGCTTTTGCAGAGCTTGAATTCTTTTGATCAGATCCGGGAGCCGTGGCAGAAGAGTCGCCCAACCCAATTATTACAATGCCTTCTCCCCAGCTAGCAGCGAGCGCCTTGAAGTTTCAAAGCGCTTTGAAGCTGTGCGAGACCCACCGTGCTCCCCGGAAGAAAGGGGGACGGCTCTCTGAAGATCCCACGCCGGGCTGCTTTTATCTTCCAGACGCGCACACTGCCCAGCTGTCGCATCGCGGCTCCTGCTCGGTGCCATAATGAGTCGCGCTGCCATTATTTATGCATTTATTCCGCGCCCTTCTGCCGTCGTCGGGAGAAGCGCGTTAGAAGAGTTCAAAGCCACGTGGGCCGGGCTGAGAAACCCTCCAGGAGCACCGCAATACATAGAGCAGGGTGGGGGAGGCGGTTGGATGAGGCGTTCGTGAAATATATTTGGAAAAAGCCTCCAGATATATTTGGATCGCGGAGGGAAAGCTCAGACATCATTTTGTGTTCCTATCCAGGATGGACCAGTCACAACCAAGTGCTTTGGCATCAGAGATGTGGCTGTAAAAACCAGGAATCCTTTGAGTCAATAGAAGCCAAGTCCTGGAATGGCAAAATGGTTTCCAGGCTTGCAATGATAGTCCTGTTTCGACATGCTCAAGAAACTACATGGAGACACTTCCTCTTTCTCTTTTTCTCACGGCTCTCTCCCTCCCTCCCTCCCTCTCTAACACCAGGTCTTTAAAGATTTTTGAAAGTAATGGCAAAAAAGGAGCATATTTTTGGGATGTATGATTCATCATCCTAGTTTAGGTAGAAAAGCCTGGCAGGTTTTAAGTTTGTTTTAGGAACCTGAAAGACCTGTAACAAAGCCTTGTGGCCAGATGGGTGGCAAACAGATTTAATAATAATAATCATCACAACAACTGTGGCAAAAGCAAGCAAAAGTAATAGTAATAGGCGCCAGGTGCAATCCCAAAACAACTAGAGCACCATTTCTACACCATGAGCGTTGACAAATGTGGCTTTATTTGGAACAGCTCTCATCCTGCAACAATACCTGTAGCACCACCAAACATCCAGATCTGCCTATTCCAGGTCCTTGGAAGGACTCATTAGGAAGACAATCCAGTCTGAATATCAGACTGATTGTGCAACAAACCAATAATAATAATAATAATAATAATAATAATAATAATAATAATAATAATAATAATAATAATAATAATAATATGGTTCATTGACATTGAATACCTGGTGATGCATGGATTGAAGATAAGCAGCAAGAAAAAATCACAAAGTACCGGGACTTGCAAATTGAAGTTGAGTGACTGTGGAAAAAGAAATTGTGTGTTGTCCCAATTGTAATTGGAGCCCTTGGAGCAATACCCAAAGGGCTACCCCGCTATTTAGAAATTCTAAATTTGCCGGACTTGAACATTTTGACTCTACAAAAAACCACCTTACTCGGAACAGCTTACATCCTCCAACGATACCTTAACAATTCCTAGGTCCTTGGTTAGGACTCGAGCTGCTGAGCTGTTAACCAGCCTCAAAGGCTGTGAATCTCACTAAAGATTAAATAATAATAATAATAATAATAATAATAATAATAATAATAATAATAATAATTACAAATCACAAAAAGGTGGCCCTCATTTCTTTTTTGCCTGCCAAAGGATTTTGCCCTCCAGGGAGTGTTGCACACTAATCTCTTACGTCCCCCTTTTTTTCTTACCCAATAGTTTATGATTACGATTATTAATCCATGGTCAGTAATTATCTCTGCAAATTAATGTACCCATACTATAAATATAAGGTAATGCTTCAATGGATTACAGCCCTGACAGGCAAAACCTTCTTGAAGATTAGATTGTAACAGTACTGGCAGTAAGAAAAGAGCTGAAAAATGTAAAAAATAATAGAAGAAATACTATAGCTCTTTAATGGCACAACTGTGCAATTTTTGTAGTCTGAAGGTGATATTTAATTGATGGGCAAGGCCATGTTATAAAAATAGGTAGGGCCATGATGAGAAAGATAGGTGTGGAAAGTGAAAAAAATGTAAGTATGGAACAGAGGGCATTGTGCCAATTGTTTGCAGTGCATAGACTGTATATTCCCATCACAAACCTCCTGATCAGTTTTGCTACAGCTCTACTGAAGGAACTGCGTAGGTTCACAATGTGTTTTCAAGTAAAAACATTACATGGACTAGGAGCTTAAAGATGAAAGAACGATAAAAAAGCAGCAGAAAGAATGATGTGGTTATACAGTATGAAATAAGTATTGTCTGAATATTAAGGCAAAAGTCAGCTTGGGGAACAATATCATCAATAAATTGATAAACTACTCATAGGGAGCTCATCCACCTACGTTACGCACATCAGCTTTGGTGAGCATCTCTTCAGCAGATTATGCTGCTCCAGTGTGGGTGTATCTGCATATGCAAAACAAGTTGATATCACCATCAATGAAGCAGTACAGTGACAGGTGGTCTCAAAGCTATACCAACTGAAAAAAAAGTCCTCTTGCTAGCATTGCCCCACCTAAGATTAGGAGAAATAGCAGCGCATGCTGAGAGAACTAAGCAAGAGAATTATCCTTGTCATTCTCTCAATGGACATGTTCCCCAAACCTGCCAATTTAGATCTAGGAAGAGTTTTGTGGCAAGAACAAACATTCTTGAGGGTACACAAGAATAAAATTGAATTAAAAGATGGAGGAAGGAGACCATTGAGCAAGGAATAACATTAAAGGAAGACATAGCTGAAGGATCTGATCTCTCTTATACTACTTGGAAGATCCTGAATAGGTTAAGAGTTGGAGTGCCTAAATGTAAAGCCAAAATGTTCAAGTGGAAGCTCTTAGCAGATAGCAACACACTATGTGAATGTGGAGAGACACAGAGCCCAGCCAATCTGCTGGTATGTTGGCTACTTTACCAGAAACTTAAAATGATTTATTTTTGGCAAATGACAAAACCAAGAAGGTGGCTTCATTCTGGCAATTTAAAGTTTGATGTAGACATGGAGTTGTTGTTGTTGTTGTTGTTGTTGTTAAGGGAAACCATTTTGAATATGGTAAGCTGGTGAAGGAATGGACAAAAGGATAACTATTGAAGTTATTTTTATCTTCACATTTTGGCTTTTGAGAAGAGTACTGTCTGAAAACTTACATCCTTCTGATCAGAAAGCTATATGTTGAAACATTCCAAATCAATAGCCACTATCATAGTGATGGCTAACCCTTCTGGACCGAGTGGCCAAAGCATGCATGGCCCCACGCATCTGCCCTGCTCCATCCCCCACGCATGCACAGCAGAGACCCGAAGGCCAGCTGGCTGGCGTGAGGCATGCGCTGAACTGGGCCGACGGCTCGAGTGCCATCAGAGAGGGCGCTGTATGCCACCTCTCTCAAGCGTGCCATAGGTTTGCCATCACGGCACTATCAGCTTGACAGATATTATTTCCTGTATGATTAACCCTTATGTTTTGGGGTTGACACTGAAAACTTGAAAACTAGGAGCTCTGACGAGCAACCGTGTGGATTTTTTTCATGTCTGTCTTGAGTTAACATTGATGAACTAAGGAAGAGAGCTGTGAGATGCCATGCTCCCTTCCCACTGTAGTAGGGCCCAGCCTCTCCCTGTTCCCATTCCTTAGTTTCAGTGCTTGCAGCCAGAATATAAAAAATGCTACGTTCAGCAAAAGAAAAGTAAGGCTGGGCAAGGGCGTTGGCACCAGCAAGCTCGGGAGAGATCTGGCTTGGTTCTATACAGTATAGGCCTCAACTCAGGAGAAGCCCAAACAAGCTGGCACCGCCTTGCCCTGGAGCACCTGGCATCTTCAGCACCAGAGCAGTTAGGTATCTTAAGTTTCCACCTTCAATTCCTTGATGTTCTGCTTGCCTGGTCCCCACCCTATTCCTTATCCAGCTGGCTCTTGTGGCCATCTCACAAAATGCATTGCAGGAGTTCCCTTTCTTCTTGCTTGTATCAGAAAAGTGAAGGTCTACTAATAGACCTTCCAGCCTAACAGAGCCTGTTTTGACATTTCAATCCCCTTTTAAAATATCTGATTAAAACACACATGCTGGGGCTGTTTCACACATGGCAGGGTACAGGAATTCTGCTTTTCACTGATTTGAGAGCTCTTCTTTTTTTACAAGCTGCCTATCTATTTCCTGCCATGAACTGGCAGGAAACCCTGTAGGTTTTTTTTTTCCTTTTGGCCAATTGCTATTGAGTGGAGGTTCGAAAAATAAATACTTCTGCTTCATGAACTTGGTCAGCGCTCAAAATGCCAATATCTTATTTAATCAGAAAGGCAATACAACACTTTGCAGCAGAAATTGTATCCAACTTTTGGCTTGCTTTCTGTGATTAACTGACAATGAGCATCCATGTTACAGTGTATTACTTACTCAACCTATTTTGGGCTTCTGAACAGAAAACAACCTCTATGTTGCTGGCAGATAAGCCCTTCCCTGCCCCTGTAGTTCCTTCCCAGCTGGCAAATTAATACATTGATCTATTGTGAATATCCAGCCAGTTATTGTGGTCTTAGAGAAGGTATGATGGGGATTATGTTCCCATGTAGAATTATAGGATTCATTGGAAATCAGGCTTGGATATTTGCTGTCACAGTGGGATACTAGTGTAACAGACTGGGAAGGGCTATAAATTCCAGGAATAGAATGGAGCAAGGAAGACTAGTGGTGGAGGTACCCAGGCTGACTGGAGGAGCCCAAGCAGACCTGCTATTGTTTACCTATCTGGTGACTTTGGAGGTTGGGAAGATATTAGGTATTGCACCAGTGCCCTGGTGTAGGCAAGGTGCCAACAGTAAGGACTCAGTTATTGTTGGTGAGATCCTGGTCCCATGTTCATTTGTATCTTAAAAGAAGAGGCACTTGAGAAAGCATAGTCTAAAGTAAGAGCATCATTGGGGAGCAGTTGCCTTTCCTATGAGCAGTGTGAGGGGGTGGTTGCAGTGAATGGCTGTCAGCTTGTTTGCTGTGGGATTGGAAGGCATATGGGGGGTTTATGTATGCACTAGAAAGATTTAGGAAGATGCAGGCCAAGTAGTGGGTAGCCAGGTTATTGGCTTCCAGTTGATTGTTTGGCTGGAATTCTACACAATTGATTTTTTTAAAAAAATGTATTTTACTATTTGGGGTCCTTACTTTTCAGTCTAGAACTAGATCATTATATTATTTTGTCATTATTATTGGTTAACTGCTTCTCCGTTGTGGGAGGTTAGCCCATCAGATTGAGGTATGGTGTGCATATAGGTGGGGAGCTGTATTGATACTAGTTGTTATGGGCTGAAGGTAGGGGTGAAATCCAGCAGGTTCTGACAGGTTCTGGAGAACCGATAGTGGAAATTTTGAGCAGTTCAGAGAACTGGCAAATACCACCTCTGGCTGGCCCTAGAGTGGGGTGGGAATGGAGATTTTGCAATATCCTTCTCCCAGGAGTGGGGAGGGAATGGGGATTTTGCAGTATCCTTCCCTGGAGTGGGGTGGGAATGGAGATTTTGCAGTATCCTTCTCCTGCCACACACAACAAGCCACGCCCACAGAACAGGTAGTAAAAAAATTGGATTTCACCACTGGCTGAAGAAGATATGGCTACTTCAGGGGATGGAGGATTCACAATTTGTTATATTGGCTCCTATGGCTCAATTCCTGGTAACCTCAGTCTCAAGCTTTTGATAGAAAATGCTGCTTCTATTTGTAACAAGACAATACTCATCCATGATTTAGTGGCTGATGAGCAGGTAGACCTGACATGTATTATCAAAACCTGCTTGAGTGGGGGCAATGATGTAATCCTGTTAAGACATTTGCTCACCTTGATTCTAAAGTCCTTTACCAGCCTCATTGCGAAGGCTGGAGTGCAGGGATAGTGTTGATCTATAATGACTTTTTGCTTGTGATTTGAGATTCTTCTGTTGAGGTAACATGGTGCAAAGGTTTGTACATTAAGTTGGACCATAGAGACAAGATTGGAGATTCTGCTGGTATAACTGACCTACTATCAGTACAATCCCTAAACTGCTGGACTTGGTCTTGGGACTGGTGTTCACGTCTTTAGGCCATTTGTTTTTGGGCAACTTTTTTTTTGTTATTTGATTTATATGCCGCCCTTCTCCGGAGACTCAGTGTGGCTTACAGTGTGTTAACTTTAGGTTCCATCCCCTTGATCTAGGAGAGTTTAGGCTTTTATGGTATCTTTGGAAAACATGAGCTTGTCCCAGGTAAATTCAGACTTAAATTATGCAGCTGGCTTCATATTGGACCTCATTTTTAGCTCACAGGAGTTGTGTAGTGATTTGGATATGGATGGTATAAAATCTGGTCCTTTGCCATTGTCGGATCACCATTTTAGATTACCACCTGAGTGACTGATACCTCTTTAGGGAAAACTGTCAATTTGTATTATTTGCCCTAGGTACCTTATGGATCTGGATGGATGAAGTGAGAATAGAAGACAACTCACATTCTTGAGCTGCTTGGCCTTGAGCAGCTTCTATCCCTATTTCAATCTTGGTTAGCTTCTTGGTTTATGGAGCATCTCTGAGATTTAAAGGCAGGAACAATTCCTGAAACAATGGTTGAGGAAAACAAAAAGTGAACCTGACCAGCTAGGTACAAACCTTGGTTTAACTTCTATCATGACAGGAAGGGGAAGATGAAATGGCCTTGTTTAAAATTACAAGTTCCTTTTTAGGAAAGGTTATTGCAGTCAGCTGCAATTTCTTGATGTGTTTTGTAAAATTCTTGGACATGGTACCAAGTGCCCCGATAACAATGGGTATCACTGTTACATGTTTTACTCATAGCCGTGTAGCTTTGATGGCCAGGCTGTGATATTTCGTGATTTTTTCCAGTCCTTTTTCTTCAACTCTGGCATCTCCTGGTACAGTGATATCAATAAATCGTATGCTGCAGCCCTCAACAACTGTGATATGTTCCAAATGATGATCCGTCTGTATTCGAAAGTCCCACAAGATCTTCACTGTCTTATTTGTGATAACTTTTTCCACTTTGTGCTCCCATGACTTTTCAGATACAGGTATGTCGTATTTTTTACATAATGACCAGTGGACTAATTTAGCAACTTGATCATGTCTAGCTTTGTAATCAGTTTGCGCGATTTTGCTGCCCTCACATATTAAGTGTGAAGCAGTTTCAGCTTTGTCGTTGCAAAGTCGGCAGTTTGGATTGTTAGTGGATTTTTGTATCTTCGCTTTCATGGCATTAGTTTGTAGTGCTTTTATTGAACAGCAAGTATTAAATCTTCTGTTTCTTTCTTGATGGTTCCCCTCTTAAGCCATGTCAAGTTGTTATCACATTTTATTTCAAATGGACCTTTCAAGTGCTGTCCATGCAAAGCTTTGGTTTTCCATCCATTTAATCTGACATCCAGCTGTTATATTCTGCCTTTGTTTGTTGTTTTTATAATGTTTTCTGTTTTCACAGCCTGCAGCAATTTTTCTGTACTTTGGTACACATAATTATTCAAACTTTGTTTTTCTTCTTCTACAGTTTGATGGATTTGCAATAGCCCTCTGCCTCCTATTCTTCTTGGCAGGTACAACCTGTTGATGTCACTTCGTGGATGTAAAGCGTGGTACATATTCAAAAGTGTATGCGTTTTCTGGTCCAGGTTTTCCAGTTCAGCCACAGTCCAGTTGATGATTCCAGCTGGGTAGCATATAACTGGAACTACCCATGTATTAATGGCTTTAATTATGTTTCCAGCATTCAGTTTTGATTTTAATATTTTGCGGACCCTCCTGATGTATTCCTTTTGCGTTGATTCTTTGACTTTTCCATTCAAGATGCTATCTGCTTCCAATGTGCCTAGATAACTGTCATCCTTTGATAATGCTTTCACAATGCTTTCATTTCCCAGTTCTATTCCTTCTATTTTTTCCATTTTTCCTTGCTGTATGGATAATATAACACATTTTTCAAGTCCAAAGTTCATTCTGATGTTGCTGCTGAACAGCTGAATTGTGTTGAGTATTGATTCAAGTTCAGTGAGGCTTTTTGCATACAGCTTTAAGTCACCCATGCATAGTAGATGGTTTATCTTGCCATGTTGGCTTGAGAGTTGGTAGCCCAGTTTGTGTTTCGCAGGATTATTGTCAGTGGAATTAATGCGATATTGAACAGTGATGGTGGCGAAAGTGAGTCCCCTTGGAAGATTCCATGTATCTATTGTTATTGTTGTTGTTGTTATTATTATTATTGTTATTATTATTTTATAGTATTTATATCATTGTATTTTTTTTCATTTTGCTTTGTATTTGTTTATGTTATTTGTTATTACTACATTACATTTTTATTTTATTTTAATGATGCTTACCATGTATGCTTTACTTGCTTGTAGATTTTTATTGGATTCCTATAAATCACTATAAGCTTTTATTGATTTGATGGTATACAAATAGACCAAATAAATAAGGAAAGAGGAAGTGGGAGAGACAATAAACTTTTAAAGATTTATCAAGGAGTCCTCACTGTTGAAGAAAAGAAGATAGAGTAAAGAGCAGGGTCTACTGGGACTTTTAAAAGTCTATAAGATTCATCTTTTACTGCCTCCTACTTTAGATGGTTATAATCAATGGTGAAATGTAAAATTTGTTATACCAGTTCTGTGGGTGTGGCTTGGTGGGAGTGTGTGTAATATGACAGTGTGCATGGCCAACTTTTTTTTTTTTTAAACTTTTAAAACCATTTTTTTCTACAACCTCTTCGGCCGAAGAGGTTGTAAAAAAAGGCTTTTAAAGCCTCTGACGATCCCAGCTGACTTGCCTGATCGGCAGAGGCTTTCTATTTTTTTTTTAAAGCCTCTGACGATCCCAGTTGACTTGCCTGATAGGCAGAGGCTTTCTTTTTTTTTTTAAAGCCTCTGACGATCCCAGTTGACTTGCCTGATCGGCAGAGGCTTTTTTTTTTTTTTAAAGCCTCTGATAATCCCAACTGAGCCATGCGATCATCAGAGGCTTTTTAAAAAACTTTTAAAAGCATTTTTTCAGCCAGAGGTTGTAGAAAAAATGCTTTTAAAAATGCTTTTAAAAGCCTCTGATGATTGCGCGGCTCAGCTGGGCAATGGGGGTGGGCAGGGATTTTTACTACTGGTTCTCCAAACCACCCACCTCCATCACTACCGGATCGGGCGATCTGGTCCGAACCGGGAGCATTTCACCCCTGGTTATAATGCTGGGAAAAGTGGGAGGAAAAGGGTGATCAGAAGAAGAGGGTGATCAGAAGCTGGCCTTGTTATAATGGTGTTGAGTACAGAGTAGGAAAATCTGAAATACTAAGTTAGGAACAGATCATCATCAAGAAGAAAATTTGCTTATTGTCCGTGGTTGCTAGAGGTCAAAAACTGCGCGGCACGTAATTGTGGCATATGTGTTTTAGTGGTAATCAGTACTGCAGTAAATAATCAGTCTATAAATAAGACAAAATTCATGGATGACATTATTTTCCTTCAATAATAATTAACCTAGGGCGGTATATGCCCACAGAACTGTAGCTAGATCCCTGTAAACAAGAGGAAAGTATGAGCATGTTCAGAAGATTCTTAAAGTTTACAAAAGTAAAATATTATCTCAAAATACAATCCAAGGAGTATGGAACATATTTAATTGGCACATAAGATTGATGAGATGTCCTGGATGAATTGTCTACATCTTGGGTGGGTCTACCCAATGTTGCTGAACTATGGCTGAACTATGGCTGCCAGTATTTCTCTCCATCAGCTAAACTGATGGGGATTGCTGGAATTGGAATTTCTCCATCCTGCTATGCAGGTTCTAAGAATTGCAGGCAGACATAGAATTTTCTGGAAGCTTCAATACATCTCCTGATGGAAGCTAAGGCTCACACTGCCACATTTTGATGTAGTTTTCCCTGGGTCTATCAATAGTGTTTAGCCTTGATAATTACACAAAAGCAGAAGTACTGGCCACAGATATTCTTAACAGCATTCCTTCATCGAAAGCACTTGGAGACACCCAACATGCTATTACAAAGCATGTCTAAAGCAAAACATTAGAAAAAAGGCAACAACAATTTAAAATTCCTCGAAAGATTTATTGGTTTCTTTGTAGCAATTCCTGGGCAAATTGTGTTATTTTTTAATTAACGAAGTGCAGCAACAGAGACCAACTTTTCTCCTTTTACTTTCTTAATGAATTTCTAATTCTGAGACCCTCCAAGGATTTTTTTTTTTAAAGCAGGAGTCATTTGATACATGGAATAAATGCTCCTTCAACGGCTTGGGTTTTAGGGCAATTAGAGGTTTGAAAAGTGGAGTGCACCTATAAGAGGATATCCAGCCTTGTCAATAAAGTGCTTTTAAAATAGATATAGGAGCATGAGCCTAGAAACAAACCAATTAAAATCTTAGCTGCCATCTCTTGCAAAAATTAAACTTTCAAGTCATCTTCAAAGGCAATTTTGCATTATAGCACATGCCAATAATCTACCTGGAAAAAATTTGCCAGACACAAATAGCAATCTTCCCATTAAAGCACACTGAAGCCTTATCCATATATTGAAGTTCCCAGATGCAATGGGATCACACATCCTGGTATTTCCAACCTCAGCGTACCTGAAAAATGCTACTTTGGAGAAGACAGCTAAGTAAATATCCCTTTATAGACATACTAAAACCATTAGAGTTGGCTCTTGTTCTTTGGACTGCATCAAAGCTATTAAGCATGGGTGCCAATCTTCCAAACGTTCCCTCTCCCACTCCCATTTCCACTTTGCCCAGTCAGTTCTGGTTTTCAGTAGTATGGAGGTCTGGTACTAAAAAATCCTAAAATGATTCCATGATGTGAACTAGTTGAGAGATGACTACCCTTTGGGAGGATTTTCAGTAGCAATAAGAGCCATAAAGGTGAATTTCAGCACACCTGCCTAACCTCTGGAATGTTCATAAAATGGTTGCCAAGGTGTGGTACACGGTTGCTAGGTGGTGCTGAGTACAGGTGGAGCCCAGTGAATCATGTGACAGACAATGAATAAGCTCAAGTGCTGTGGTGCCAAAAGGTTTCAGGGAAAGGTAGGTGAGGCCTGTGGGCAAAACTGGAAGAGTGGGAGAGAAAGCACCAGGCAGCAGCAAGTTGTGTGAGAAGGTGGGGGAAGAAAGTGTCTCTCAGTGATTTTCCAGGAAGAGACCAGCTTAGAAAATAAGACCATTTATCTATGCTGAGTATGAACTTAGTGACCGATGAGACCAGTGACTGGTTTGCTTCCTTGTTATCTTGTTATTCCCAAACCTGATTGTACATGCATGTTTATTTACATCTAATGGCCACTCAATTTTCTTACATTCTATTTCATATTTCAACTGAAAAGAATTAATGCATTTGCCTGACCTGTAAATCTTTTCTGACCTGGCACTTCCCTTATGCCAATAATCTTTTGATGTTAGTGTCATTGGGAAATGATTAATCTCTAAGAAGAGTTTCTCAACCTTGGCCGTTTTAAGATAAGTGGCATAAAGTGAGCCTTGATGGGGTGTGCCATTCTAAAGATGGCTAATGGACCGAGGGAAGATTCTACCTCCTCCCCTTGATCTCTTCCTTTCCATCTTTGTCAATTTTAATCTTAATATTCATTATCATAATATTTTAATGTTTCAGTCTGGGGCTTTTACTTGTAAGCCCTCTAGAGTTGCCTTTAGGTGAGTTGGGCAGCATATAAATTTAATAACAAAATAAACAGAATTTATTTTAAATAAATTAGAATAGATTGTAATAGATTTTATTAGATTCTAATAAATTCTAATAAAATAGAATTTATTTTATCCAGAATTACAGGAGTTTAAAAGTCCACCCATTTTAAAATGGCCAAGGTTGAGAAACACCAACCTATTGTATGAACCTGCTTATTTGCCAACAACATGCATACTGTATATACTAGTATTATTCCTTTGAGCAAACTGATCTTTATTCAATTATGCAGGTGTTCCTTGCTTAGCATCAATTGTTCAGTGATGTTAAAACTTATGATGATGTTAATCTGAACAGCATCCCTCGTGATTTTGGGATCTTTGCCAGCTTCCTCCAAGTAGTCAATGAGGAAGCTGACCGGAGGTCACAAAATAGTTACCACATGATGTCCTTGTTTAATCCCCTCAGCCATTCACTTAATAACAGCAAGTGGAAGTTGCGGAATTTCCAGCAGTAAGCAACATGGCACGCTTTCTGCTGTTAGCTGACCCCCCCTGTATTCAACTTGGATAATATGCATTATAACCTCTCTCTCTCATGTCTATTCCATTTAGTTCAGGAAAGTTGGTAAGTTCTGAGAGCAAAAGGGAGTGGCAGTGATTCATATGTGGCATGACTGTTACGGGATTGCTGTTGGAAAAACTTTCTGTGAACTTCCTTAAGTTAGCTTATCAACTGGCATGGTTTGATAATTTGTAACCTCTACTATTCTGAGTCTTTCTCCATTGGAAATGCCAATGAATTCCAATGAGACAACTTTGCTGTGTTTGGGGTGTGTCCTTCTCCTCCTGCTACAGAGAACCATCCAGAATGGATATCTTTGAACAGATACCTTCTCCTTCCTAGCAGAGACCAGTGAATTTCATAACACAAATCTGATGCAGATTACTATACAGGAATGTGGCAGGCATCTTTTAGAAAAAGAACCTTCCCACCAATCTGAACCCAGATTACAGCAACATCTGCAACAAAAATGAGACCCTGAAACTTTTTGTTCCCACCATGCCAGAAATTTAGTCTAGAAATATTTAGCTCTTGTCAATTACACACTACAGTAGCAGTAGTAATAAAAAAAGGTTGAAACATACAATAGCTTTCATAATAGGCTTATGTAAAGCCCAAACCTGCCACCTACTGGAGAATTCAAAGAGTGAGTGCATTAAAAAAAACCCAGAAAGGCCAGAGTTAGAAAATCAGCGACAACGGCGAAAAAGCAATGGGGTCATGGCAAAAGTTAAATGCTCCCGGTTCGGACCGGATCAGCCAATCCAGTAGTGATGGCGGCAGGTGGTTCGGAGAACTGGTAGCAAAAATCCCTGCCCCCCCTTCCCATGCCCACCCAATTGCCCGCTTGCAGCTTCTTTTAAAAAATGCTTTTAAAAGCAAAAAAAAAAAAAAAAAAAAAAAGCTCTGACGATCACAGCTGAGCCACACAATTGTCAGAGCCTTTTTTTTAACTTTTAAAAGCATTTTTTTACAACCTATTCAGCCAAATAGGTTGTAAAAAATTGCTTTTAAAAAAAGCTTGTGCGCCACAGCTGATAACTCACCGTGCGCTGTTCTACTTATCCCATTCCTCCTTTTGGAGTGCACCATGCACGCGGACACCTCACCATGGTGCATGGTGCCCACTGCGCGTGCGTGAGCACAGCACACATGCGTAGCCAGCGAACTGGTAGTAAATCCTTTCAGATTTCACCACTGGGTCATAGCTAGCGTTGTGTGTGTCCTGAATATACAAAATTGTTGCCTTCTCTCTTATTTCTGAATCAACCAAAACAATTTATTTCTGAAACTTAAATCCTGCTGTTGCTACTAGTTGCCTTACTCAAGCTAAAACTTAGAATGTATGTAGGTCACATACTACTAACTGAAGCATCCTTCAAGACACTGGAAGCCTTCAGAAGTACTGCAGGACAATTCCTTGTCTGCTTACCAGGAATCTAAGAACATCTGGAAGATACTGGGATAGGAAGACCAATCCAATGAAATACATTATGTCCTTAGGTACATATCAGGGGTGAAATGCTCCCGGTTTGGACCTGATCGCCCGATCCTGGAAAGTTCGGTGATGGAGGCGGGTGGTTCGGAGAACCGGTAGCAAAAATCACTGTCCCCCCCACATGCCCAGCTGAGCCACATGATCATCAGAGGCTTTTTTTTTTACTTTTAAAAGCATTTTTTCTACAATCTCTTTGGCTTTTTTTCTTTTAAATGCCTCTTGACGATCCAAGCTGAGTTGCCTGATCGGCAGAGGCTTTTTAAAAAACCTCTGCCGATCAGGCAACTCAGCTGGGATTGTCAGAGCCTTTTGAAAGCATTTTTTTAACAACATCTTCGCCGAAGAGGTTGTAGAAAAAATGGTTTTAAAAGTAAAAAAAAAAAGCCACGCCCACCCAGTCATATTATCCCCCACCAAGCCACGCCCACAGAACCAGTAGTAACAAATTTTAGATTTCACCACTGTTACATATGCTTATATCTATGCGGTCTAAATAGGAAAGAGAACATGGAGCTCTTGATGTAAATGGCATCTGTCTGGTCTCAAAACTCATAAATTCCAAACAGCTATCTATATTAACTAATGTGAATTTCTGTAATTTTTAAGATGGTTCACAAATACATGCATCTTAATTACTCCTTTTAGCATATGGCATTTTTCAGATAGCTGTATAACTGGGTCTGCAAACAGATGAATCCATGAAACACCCCAAAGCAATTTAGAGCCATGATAAGAAGCTAAACTGATGACTCCAAGCTGCCTGCTTCTGCAACAGGATAAGCTTACTGTGACTCAGTAAGATTGGAGGGGAACACCAGTGACTTTATCAGATGTGCAACTATATCTATCACTCAGTGACTCAAGGCTGAATATAGAGATTTTCTCTATTGTTGAGAAATATTATGATGTAAATAGAAAAACTGTGGCTGATCCAGACGTGGTCACAGAAAAAAAAGCTTAGTGAAACTAGACAAGTTATTTCTTAATGTCAAGTTTCATTGATTTCATTGTCAATTCAAGCTACATCCAATCAGCTAACTATAGCATTGGATAAATAATTTAACTACTTATATAGATCAGTTTCTCATGTTGAACTTTTTTAAAGAACAACAATGCTGCTTTTCCCAAAAAGCAAATGGACTTCATGGGTTTTTTTCTTCTTCTTTGAAAATGTTTCACTTCAAACATAACTAAAGATGTAAGACGAGGATGTCCCCTATTGCCTTTGTTATTTATCTTAACTTTAGAAGTGTTACTTGGAAAGATTAGACAAGACCAAAAAATAAAAGGCCTGAAAATAAAAAAGGAACAATATAAAGTGCAAGCATTTGCAGTCAATTTGGTATTTGGCTAGAGGAACCATTGGGAACAGGACCCAAACTGGTTCAGAAAATAGAAGAATTTGGTATAGTGGTAGGACTTAAATAAGGATAAGACAAAGATAATAACAAAAAATCTTACTAATAAACAGAAAAATGAATTGGAAGGAAAAATGGGCATGCAGATGACTAAAAAAGTCAAAATATTTGGGAATCTGGCTAACAGCAAGAAGCTCATCGATTGAAGAAGATAATTATAATAAGGTAATACAGCAAATAAAAATATATTTGGACAACTGGAAAAAACTACAACTCTCATTAACTGGAAGAATAGCCACAATTAAAATCAATGTACTAACGAAAATTTTATGTCTATTTCAAGTAATACTGATAAAACTAGGAAAGAAATTTTTTGAAGATTTAAACAAACTAATAACAAAATTTATTTGGTTGGGGGAAAAAACCACGAATTAAATTAAAATTGTTACAAAACAGTAGAAATAAAGGAGGCTTTGGGCTACCAGAGCAGGAACTGTACTACCAAACTGCAGCTCTCAGATGGATAAAAGATTGGAAAAATTTAAAGAACAAAAGGATCTTGACAATAGAGGGACATGATCTACAATTGGGCTGGCACACATTTATATGGGATGGGAAAAGCAAAACAAACAGTTATTTCCAAAGACACTAAATTAGAAACGCTCTGATACTAATATGGGAAAAAATCAAACAGAACCACTACAACAAAATATCGGTCTGGTTATCAATGATGGAAGCATTAATATATCCGAATGTGCTGGATCTAGATAAAATATCAAGATATAAAAATATATTAAACGAACAGGGGAAGCTAAAAACGAAGCAAGAATTGAAGAGCCAGGGAATTGATTTAGACTGGTGGACTTATATGGAAATCCAGACGAGGTACAAGAAAGATGCAGAAAACTATGGATTCTACACGGAACCACAAGAACTAGACAAGATACTACGGGGGACGGAGGAAAAAATGATAAAAAAAACTATACAGCTACTTATTGAGATTCAAAATGGAAGAAGAAATAGTAAAAGAAATGATGATAACCCGGGCAAAAAATTTCGGCTATACTTATAGAACTTGAAAACTGGGAAAAATTGTGGGGGAAAAAATGATAAATTGACAATGTCAGCAGCATACAGAGAAAACCTATACAAAAAGTTCTAGAAATAGCATCTACCTCCAGCCAGATTAGCAAAAATGTTCCCAAACAGATCACCGGAATGCTGGAAATGTAAACAGAGGCAGGGAACATACTATCACATGTGGTGGACTTGTGATAGTATAAAAATAGCAAAAAAATACTGGATAAGGATAAGAAAATGGCTAGAGGAAATAGTAAAACAACAAATAGAGCTAAAACCAGAGATATTCTTACTAGGTATATTAGCAGGGAACTATAATTTTAAAAAACCCAATATTTAATTACATATAATAACAGCGGCTAGAATTGTTTACACGCAAAATTGGAAAAATGGAAATATAGCAGCTGAAGAAACGGTGATAAAGAAAATATTAGATTGCACAGAGATGGATAGGCTGACAATGGAAATAAAAGATAAAGGGGAAATGGAATATTATTTGCTTTGGAATGTATGGTAAAACTGGTTAGATAGTAGATGCAAAGATTAGGAAATTAACAGGAAAAGATGTTTTTTTCTTTGCCGTTATTAAAAATTACACATTTCTAAATATGCAGAATAAAAACTTTTTAAAATAGAAAAAAAAGAAAAGATGATTAATGAACTAGAAAATAGTAATAGGTACTATTAGGTAAAGATATAGGTAAAGATAAAGCTAGATGAAGAATACATAGTATCATAGTAGGATGTTATAAAACGTAGAATGTAAAAAATATTCAGAATAACAACTACATATTGTATTCATAATAGCATATATAATATGAATGTATATCGGTACAGGAGTGTTTTAACGATGGAAATTGTTATATAAAGTGAAGAAAATGGTTAAATAAAAATAAATGAGAAAAAGAAAGAAAGAAAATGTTTTGCTTCTATTCAAAAAGCTTCTTCAGTTCTTCTTGGATGAGAAGTGAAATGTTTTCATAGAAAAAAGAAACCAAGAAAATCCAATTGCCTTTTGGAAAGAGCAAACTTGGGACAACCACGATCTGGATGATTGAGAATATCTATAGACATTAAAGAACAACTGTAATTGCATTGATCATGAGTTAAAAAAAAATCCAAAATCACAAACCTACTGGGATAATTCTTTTTTTTTAATTGAAAAAGTTTTTCAAATACAGATTTTCCCCCCTTTTCTTCCCCCCTCCTCCCTAACCCCTCCTCCCCCTCCCCTCCCCCTATGGCTTCTCCAGAATAAAACCCAAATTAATAACAGATTATATAATACTTTACCATCCTTTTTACTCCACCCCCCATATGCTGACCCTTTCTTTCTAACAATATTATTATATCCCCCTTATACTATACATTTCAAAGCAACATTCAGCTGTAAAATTATATAATAAATCCTAATTTGGCAATTTCAACTCATAATCTATCCATTTCCTCCTCCCCCATACATATATCTCTTAATTCAAATCTTTTACGTATATTAATATAACATAACATCCCTTTTCCTAAGCTAAACAATCAGTAAGCTAGCCTATCTCCACCCACTTTTCTGCAGGTCTACCATACATAATATTTTCAATATCTTTGTTCTTCTGTCCACACCACTAAAAAATATTTCCATATATAGATAAAATCCTCAAATGACTTTAATCTTGTAATCCATATGGTATCTTCTCTAATGTCTTTCAGCTGGATTGTTAATTTCATCACCCATGTTAAGGTAACATCAAATTCTAATTCCAACAGTATGTTCAGTATCTTCAATTACCATCTGCCCCCATCAATAATAAATGTTTTCGTATATAAAAAACCACCCGAGTGACTTTATATTTATATTCCATATAGTGTCTTCTGTAATGTCTTTCATCTAGATTATTAATTCCAACCACCGTATTAGGGTAACAACCAGATCTTCTGCATGCCCCAGTCCCATAGTTCTCTTGCCTTATAGCTCAGCATAAACATAATCCATTTGTCAAAGAGTCCAAAATAGAAAGTTCCAATCCACTCAGTTAAAGGCCATCTTCCACATCCAAAAAAACAGTACTGCAGAGATCTGTCGCTCTCCTCAAGATAGTATAAACCAATACTTTGCCTCAGCTATATTTTCATGTTTTTAATCATCTCTTAAGTAACTGGCATTACACTGTTGTTTAGTCTAAAAATTTTTATTTTTGTAGGACCTGCTTCTTCTTTTCTTAACTTTTTGTGGCTTAGATCTCCATCCTGGTTGTCTTTCTAGGAGTTGTATATCAACTGATTGAGTTCCATGCTGGTCTGTAACTTGATAAGTCATCACATTAGAATCCAAAGCCGCCTCTCTTGTATTTATAGGTAATCCAGCTATAACCTCTGAAGGAGAATCCATAAGCGGCTCTTCCACAAAAGCCTCTGTAACTTGTTGTTTTTCCATTACCTCCGCCTCCATCTGCTTAGTCTGAGTTTCAATCTCTTGTTGATTTTGCTTTTCTTTATTCCCCTCGTGTATTATACATGGAGATGTTGAATCCATTTTAAGAACCTTATAATAAAATTCTTCCGCTTTTTCAACAGTATTTAGTTGATATCTTTCTCCTTAATATCTCAATATTATTCCAACTGGAGCATCCCACCTAAATGGGATGTTTTGTTTCTTTAGCTCAGTCACCAAAAAACCAAAATCCTTTCTATCTTTTAACATCTTGGGCGGCAGCTCTTTAAATATGCAAATCTTCCTTCCATACATTTCAAGAGTGGAGTTAAAAGACTTTTGCACAATATCATTTCTTATTCCTTTATCGGTAAAGTAAATCACCACATCTCTAGGCAACTGCCTTTGCTTTGCCACCCAGGAATTTGCTCTGTAGGCCTTATCAATCTTACAGGATACCTCTTCAGGACTAACCTTTAAAATCCCAGCCAGAACTTCAGCAGACATCTTTCTCAAATCTTCTCTTTTATCTTCCTGTATTCCCCTAATTCTGACCGCAAATTCCATAAATCTGAATTGCATCATTATGACTTCATTTCAATCCTTTGTTTTATATTATCTGCATTGTAAGTCTTGTAATCAGCTTCCTTTATTTTTGACTCTACTTCTGAGCTATTTTCTTGAATCATTGTTAAATCATTTTCAATTCTTTGTATTTTATTATCCAAATTATGAATCTTATAATCAACTTCCTTCATGTTAGACTCTATTTCTGAATTAAACTTTTCATCCATCTTTATCATTGTGTCTAAGAAACTTACCATATGTTGTTTGAATTTATCATACTTTTGTTGAACCAACTCTTTAATTTCCTGTCTAAATTTTTCAAGGTTCTGGTTCACAATCTCATCATGTCTTGCCATCTCCTCCAATACAAATTGCGTTAGATCTTTAAAGCCATTCCTCTGCATCTGCAAACTCAAAGCTTGTTCATGTGGTTTATAAATGGGGGAGCCCCCCCCCCCCACAGCTTGGTTGTCTGGCTTTGTGAGTTTTAACGCCATCCTGCCACACAAGCAGATTTTTTTTTCTTTTTCCCCCTTTAAAGAAGAAAACTTCTCTCCAAACAGTATCAATATCAAGTCTCTAAGAAGGAAGAAGCATGAAATAAAAATTTTTCTCTTCACTTCTAGCCAGCACTGTTATCTCAGTTACTTTGTAACATATTAAACTAGTCAAACGGAAGGACTTTCGCTTTCAGCTCTTCTCAAGCCTCAGCCAGTCGCCATTTTAAACTTTCTTTTTTTCCCCCTTCCATTTTTCTTTGCTTTTAAAGTCAGTCTTAGGTTGTTAGAAGTACTTGCAATTTAGGGTCCCAGGTCCGGATTTCATCCTACTTATTCAGAAAGTCTGTTAGTTTTCGTTAGTTGGTCTGGTCCCATCGCCTGGCTCTGCAAAGCGCAGAGTTCTCCCGAAGCCCGGAGCAGCGGTGAGGAAAATAGGGAGCCTCATCCTGCTTCCTCCCCAGAGGTAAAAAAGAACTCTGGGGACTTCACAGAGGGCTCTACCTGCCCTCGCCGGCTCTGTCTCACGTTTCCTTACGGAAACGGAGTTTTTTGAGCCGCCTTTCAGCTGTAAAGGTGGCTCTTTACGGGCGATGGGGCTGGCAGTCTCAAAGGACCATTTGGCGGCGACAGAAGCCAGACCGAAACCTGGAATAATGCTTTTTATTATGGCACCCATAATTTTGTAATTGCAATCCTTCAAGTTTTTCTGAACATTTCTTCAAATAAAATGGTAAATGCATAGAAAAAGAGGAAAGATATTAAACTGGCATGAATACCAGTTGCAATTTTCTCTCTTCTTTTCTAAATTTTTATCAATTTGTTTAAGGATGGGTTCTGAGACCACTTAAATTTTGCAGATTATAACTGACCAATTAAGGCAATTATAACTGACCAACTTTAATTTGGCAGGTAGCCAAATAATTTTCTCCCCATATTTCAAATATACTGCATCTGAGGTTTCCATATCCAATTAATTGTTATGGTTCATTGCACAGTCAATCAGATATTCAGACTGGATTTGGCACTTTTGTCCACATATCAAGTCCTTCCAAAGGAATTGGAATAAGCAGATGTGGATGTTTGATGGTGTTACAGATATTATTGAAGGATGCAAACTGTTCTGAATAAAGCTGCCTTTTGCAATTGACTATGGTGAATTTGTCAAAGCCAGTGTTGTTCAAGTGGTGCTCCAATTATTTTGAGATTGCACCCACAGCACCTATTACTATTGGTAATAACCTTTGCTTTCTTTTGCCACAGTCGTTCTATTTCTATTTGTAGGTCTTTGTATATTGCTATCTATTCCAAATCCTTCCCTTCTATTCTGCTGTTTCTGGATACTAAGTTTATTTGCCACCTTTCTCATCATGAATAATTGTCCATCTGCAGACTGACATCCTCCAAACGTTACTAGATCAGCACCCAGAGTTTCCCAGGCAACAGCGCCTCTACTTTTCCAGAAAACTGTTCCTTTTTCAGGATTTACAAAGGCATGCTTTCTTAATATCTCAAGGAAGAAATTTGGAGGACAGCAGCAAAAACTAACCCAGCAGACAGACAGACTAGGAGAGATTTTTATTAAAATATAGCTACAACTAATTAAAAAAATATGTACAAAGTAAAATGTTTAAATTAACTGAAAAACAAAGGCAGCTCTTCGAATGTAAAAGAAAAAAAAATATTGATGAAACTATTTGCTTTCAGAAAAGTTAAAGGCTAGCCCATTAATTGCAGGACACATGGAGAGGAGGAGATGTCGGAACATGAGCTTCTTGGGAGTCTGACTCTTTAAAAGTTTCAAGGCAAGGTTGAACACAAGGAAGACTGGGATCTGTTAGAAGATTTGCAGCTGACCTGCATGTATTTTCATCCTCATAAAAAAAAAATGTAATAGTAGAAAGAACTACTGCTCAGTTTTGTGAGATGAGTGACATACATAAAGTTTTATGGGTAAGTGAAGGGCAGGAGTAAAAACTTGCACAAAAATGACATTAAAGCAACTCGTCTTGAAAGCTAATTATTGAGCTGAACATACCCCCCGTTCTAAAAGTACAGAGCTCTCCTCATCAAGCCATATTTCTGCATGCTCACTTTTCATGTTTCTAGTATAAAATCTGCTGACTCCTAGTTTCGGAGAAAAGATCTGATTCTTTGAACTTTATTTAGTTAAAAGGAAGTTAATCTTTAATTTAGGACGATTTGCTCCCTGGCCATAAAAGAGAAAGCACACACACACACACACACACACACACACACACACACACACACAATCTTTGCAAAGGTTCTCTTTCACATCCGGCCAGTCTCCATCTATACACCTGCATGTGAAAGCATGCGACTGTGCTTCTGGGTATACACACAGATCAAAAGTTGCTCTGACTACAAAATAAATTATCAGTTAAATTGCTAAGTACTTTAGTAAAGTAAAATAATATATTATAACATTAATTTCCTATATGCATATGGTGACCATTCTATTTTTTCACACAAACCACTCTCATATTCAGAACCGCATAAATACATTCACACACATTTACACCTTCCTTTTTCCAGTAACAGGAAAAACAGAAAACGATGGGAAGGGAAAAGAAAGAAAAAGAGAAGATAAAAACTGCAGAGGAAGGAAGAGCCTGCTTTCCCAAAATGAGCACTTCCAAAAAGGCAGAAGAAGGGAAGGTATGATAACACTGCCATTGCTTATATGAAGGGAGAAGTTTCATTCATCCATAAACCTCATGTACAAATAAGACAAAACGCTCTTCTCTGCATATGAGAGGAAGATGCCCAGAAAATGGCCAGCATCTATGCTGCTTTCAACCTGTCTCTTTAAGCCTCTCATTAGCCAGTACGAAACACTGGCTATAAAAACTGTCCTGAGAGGCATTGGGTGTAGGTGATGGTATGTGGGAAAGCAAAGAGGGAAGTAGGCATGTGGTGATTTGTGAAAGTGAAGCAGCTAGAAAGACAGTTCTCTCTAGCAATTCTCACAAGGAGTAGGAGTTGGAATAGCAGTAGCAGCAGCAGCAGTGGTGAAGAATGGACTAATGGTGAGTAATAATAGTATGAATGTCTGTGTGTATTGTGTAGAGATCTATATTGTTGTTGATCCTTTTGTGTTTGTAGCCCACTGAATTAAGTATAATTAAAAGAATCCATGACACCGCAGATAGATTATAACTTCTGTGCTATACACATACTTAAAAGTTAATTATTGGGAAGGGGAGTTGTCCTGCCTTTGGGCAAACAGGGCATTTAATAAATCTGAATATGGAAAATCCAGTTATGCACACACCGCCTTTCATAGATGGGCAAGAACTTTGGTTCCCAACATATATGAGGTCACAAAGCAGAATATATAAAACTAGAAATAAATGCAGCATTGGTTTCTTTTTTGTCCTTTGTGTTGAGATATTTTTATTCCAAGCTCATTCACAGTACTTTTTAGAAATGAGGTTCTGCTGGGAAATGGGAAGGTTTCCTGGTTTAGCTCAGAGCTGTTCTTGTTTTACCAATCCATTTGCAGGAGAGGAAGTGGATTTAAATATTCTGCATTGAGGTTCTGCTGGTAGAACTTTCCCAGTCTTTGGAGATATTAATGTGAGGTTCAAAAGGCACAGAACATGTTGGAATGCTGTCAAAATTCACTTGGAACTTGCCAGTTCCAAGTCTACTTTGGTAGGCCCAAGAAAACAACAATGCCTCCCCTTCATCTGCAGATGTTATGGGAATCATATTGCTCAATCGAGTCTCTCTGTGAACAAAGGAGATTAAAATACATTATTACAGTCTTTCTTCACAGACCGTTTCTGGATATTTCTGCCACCACTAGGAAAATCAGTTGGGGGGTGGGGGGGAATCCATTTGCTCACTGCTGCCTCCTGCAGGATCCATGCAACATTCCCAATAATCAATTGCAAACTACAGAACATTGTAATGAGAGAGGAAGAAGACAAGAGGAGAATCATACGGTAGCTGTGCATAGTTTAAAAAGTTGAACAGAGCTCCCGTAGCCAAAAGGTCAGACAGATATACTTCAGTATAAGCAAACTAAATGCAGGAGACATGCAGGAAAAATGAAACAGCAAATAGTAATGAAAACCCAATGTAAGAGATACAAGCAAGAACTAGCAATGGAAGGTGAACAATCAATCCTTCAGTTTTGTTGTCAATTACCTTCGTCACCTTTGTCTCCTTTTGATCTGGGCTCTTGCCACCATTCAGACAAAAACCCCTCTTCATAGTCACCAATGTCTTCAAACTCAGCATCAGATGGCAATGCAGGATTTTTTACCCCGTCAACCCCTTCGTCCACCTCTCCCTGAAGCAGGATAGAAGAAATAGTCAGAAGCAAAGGAATGAAGAACCTAGACCATTCCATCTTTTGCAGATAAAAAAATGCATATAAAAATAACAATTTTCTAAGCTTTATTCCTGAAAACAAGAGGAAAGAGTGCAGAGAAGAGCAACAAAGGTGATTAGGGGACTGGAGGCTAAAACATACAAAGAACAGTTGCAGGAACTGGATATGTCTAGTCTGATGAAAAGAAGGACTAGGGATGAACAGTGTTCCAATATCTCAAGGATTGCCACAAAGAAGAGGGAGTCAAGCTATTGTCCAAAGCACTTGAGGATAGGACAAGAAACTAATCAAGAAGAGAAGCAACTTAGAACTAAGGAGAAATTTCCTGACAGAACAATTAATCAGTGGAACAACTTGCCCCCAGAAGCTCTGAATGCTCCAACACTGGAAGTTTTTAAGAAGAGATCAGTTAACCATTTGTCTGAAGTGGTGTAGGGTTTACTGCCTAAGCAGGGGGTTGGACTAGAAGACCTCCAAGGTCCCTTCCAACTCTGTTTTTTTTTTAAATAAAATATTTTTTATTCATCATTTACATCTTTAACATCTTTGTTACATTTTAACAGCTTTCCGCTACCGGCATCTTTAATAATATCTATTTTGTCTTTTGATCAACTATATACACATACATTTTATATAATACTTACTAATTCCTATATTCACTACAATATATATACATATCTATTACACATTGAATATTTAGTTCCTCTTTAAATCTTCTCTTACATTTGCCAACTCTGTTATTCTATTTTAACAGTGGTATGTTAATGCCTGGTAAAAGCTTAAAATCCTGATGGTTTAGCTAAATCTTTTCTTTCCAGCTGAGAAAATCTGAAAATGAAATGTTTCCTTTTTGTCTTTCAGATTTATCTAGTACTTGCCATCCTCAAAGTACATTAATGGGGCAAAACTGAACTAAAGGAAACAAAAGCTAGCTCTTAATTTATCACATTTCCACCTGTTTCCCAAGTTCGCACCTCATCGTTTGGCTGGAGATATTGCCTGGCAAACTCCAAGAGTTTCTTCTGTGTGGATGTCCAGTAATGATAACGCAAGGCCTCCTAAGAATATCAGAGAGAAAACAATCAGCCGGAACAGGTGAGAGAACAATAAACAATATTTGTACTTTGTACAATTGGAGCCCATGTTGGTGCCAGCTGAAGAAAGGTACAATCTACCAACTAGACTCAAGCATGCAAACATTTGTCTCATCTCCAAGTTATAATAGCTCTGGACATTACTGCAGCTTCAAATCATGTAGTTTGAGGGCTTGGGCACTTCCAGTTGTAAATCTGCAAGGAGCAATGAAGTCATTGCATGGGAAAGAAAAAGTAATTGAATGCATCTAACATGCACTCCTCCTGACAAAGTTTCCATTTGGGTACTATAGCGATATCAATATGGAACAAAAAATGAGAGCCTTGGCAGATCAAGCTTGCTGTCAGTTACTGAAATTCCAGTATAATTTTTCTGTTTATCTTAAATTTCAAGATCAAACTGTTGATTTCTTCCCTCTTAAGTGATAATCAAGTAACTCACTTCCATCCTCTGATATCCTTGCTTCTCTTGGGGCTTGTTTATTACAATCAGAACCACAAACAATTACAGCACTGTACAAAAATTATTCAAAATGGTTACTCTAAAGCATAGTGGACAATCTACTTTGCTTTATATCAGTGAGGAACAAAGACATCAAGCCCTCTCCCTCCCCCATATCAGAAACTAGAAAATGTGAGCTGCAGCATATCTGTGACCTTCCAATATTTTTGCACACTCCCGATGCTTCAATCTCTCATCCTCCCCAGCCCCCATTGCATTACTTTTACAGATTCTCAAATAACTAGATGTGAATGCTAATTGTTACAAGTTCAGGAGGGAGGGGAGATTGATACTAGTTTTTCCCCCTGAGTTTGGAGTTTTGTCTTTGACAATCAAGGGGACTCTAGAGAATCATATTGTCCCTGGGATGCTGTACAGCAGGAGTCCCCAACCTTTTTGAGGTTCTGCAGCAACCCAAGAGTTCATTGCACATATCCGGCCCAGGGGCCGTAGTTTGAGGACCCTTGATTTAGTGCAATATAAAAAATTCAAATAATTTTTCTGTGGACCACCAAAATTTTCTCATGGACCACCAGTGGTCCATGGACCACCAGTTGGTGACCACTGCTGTAAAGAATCCCAGAACACTGCATCCAAAATATATCAGTGCTCCAAAACAAAATAGTATATCTCCACCCCAGACCACCCCAACAATGACCTTTAAGTGATGTCCCAGTGCCTGGAGGCCGTGCGGGTCTGGATGGGGAAGAACAGGCTCTGACTCAACCCCTCCAAGACTGAGTGGCTGTGGCTGCTGGTGTCCCGATACAGTCAGTTGGTGCCATCGCTGACTATTGGGGGCGAGACATTGGCCCCCATGGAGAGGGCGTGTAACTTGAGTGTCCTCCAGGATGCATGGCTGTCTTTAGAAGAGCATATGACGGCTGTGGCCAGGGGGGCTATGCCAGTTGCACCCCTTTCTCGATCGGGACTCCTTATGCACGGTCCCTCATGCCTTCGTCACTTCCCGCCTGGACTAGTGCAACGCGTTCTACATGGGGCTCCCCTTGAGGAGCACTCGGAGGCTCCAACTGATGCAGAATGCAGCCACGTGGGTACTTATGGGGGCGACATGGCGCTCCCACATGACACTTCTCCTGCACGAGCTGCATTGGCTTCCAGTGGTCTTCCGGGTGTGCTTCAAGGTATTGGTTCTCAGCTTCAAAGTGCTCCATGGCTTAGGGCCCGTTTATTTACAAGACCACCTTCTGCCACCGGCCAATACGCTCCCACAGAGAGGGCCTCCTCAGGCTGCCGTCGGTCAGGCAATGTCGGCTGGCAACCTCCCGGGGAAGAGCCTTCTCTGTGGGTGCACCCGCCCTCTGGAATGAGCTACCTCCAGGGATCCCGGACCTCCATACCTTCCGCCAAGCCCTGAAGACTTTTTTATTTTAGCAAGTCGGGCTGGGTTAAAAATCTTTTAATTGGGGAATTTTATGGGTAAGGGGTTTTAAATTGGGGAAGCCAAAGATAAATTTAATTTCGTTTTATAGTATTTTAATGTTTGTATTGTGTGTTTTTAATTTTGGCTGTTCACCGCTCCGAGTCCTTCGGGAGAGGGGGCGGTATAAAAATTTAATAAATAAATAAATAAATAAATAAATAAATAAATAAATAAATAAATAAATAAATAGTAATTCTTATTCCAACCACTGTTCCTGTTCGTACTAGTCGTGGGTTGAAGTCCTCCTCTTCCAGATGCCAACGTTCACGATAGAAACGATAGTAAACCAAGTTTTGTTGCATGACTTCATCTCCAGGATCAAAGAGCATGTAGCTAGCTACACTCTGTACTGCATTCTTAATGTCATTCACTGTGCAGAGAATAATATACCAAATTAGCAGGAGAGACACATCTTAAGCACATGAAAAATAGGGAGGGAAGAAAAAATTCAGGAAAAATAGTCTCTCACCAAAACATTATGTCTTTATAAATATGGCCTGAAAATAATATTAACCTCTACTGGCCTTATCAAATTTTAATCAGAAAAGTTGCTGCACTTTCTTGAAAGAGAAGAAAAACGATTTGTCTACGTATTTCCAGGTTAGGGCTATTTGGCCATCCAGAGCTTTGAACTTAGAAAGGAGACTGTAGTTCACTCAGAGAACTATAAGCTGAAGAAAAACAGGTCTTACTCTTTCTTACAGTTAGAAAATTCATGTTTTAAACTTTGAAGCATCGTTGTCAAATAGCATAGATGAGGCCAGATGGAAAAGCAATCTGACTTTTCCAAACACCAGGTTTTCTGTTCTTGCTATAGGCAACATTATGTTGTTCAATTTGTAAAAAAAAAACAAAAAAAAAAACCAAAATTGGAAATTCTTCTAGTGGGGGATAGGAGGCAAAGGAGGAAAATGGAAAAATGTCTTCTCTCCCATCCTATCACAAACAAGTGGATTTTGACCCAATGCCTCCACAAGATGGCACTACTACTACCCTCTCCTTGAATCAAGGCTCCCAAATCAAATCAAGAACTCACATTTATAATAGGCAAACTGAAGATAGTGATACATCGTGGCCACAAATTTCTCCACAAAATAGCCACCAACATTTGGGGTCAGGTCAACTTCACAATCTACTTTACATTTCAGGACAAAAACAAAACGATCTGGGACGATAGATAGAAAGAAATAAAGAAAATAATTTTTTAAAAGGTAAATCTCTAATCCATCATCACTTAGAGAAACAGCTTTGCAACCCAACTCCACTCATATTTACATCGATTCAGTGATCAGTGTATTCAATAAGGCTTCCATATACAAGCAGCTGTAATTTCTTATTAGCTTTGCCAACAGCTTTGGCGGTGTCTCTCTACACTTACTTCCAGTATTTCCAAAAATATAATATATTTTTGAATTTGGCTTTACTTTACCTTTCCTAACGTTTTCATTTTACCTAGATGGTCTAAGCAACCACTTTCTTTTTATATTATTTAAACCTATTAACACACTGACTTTATTTTACAAGGCAAGATTGCATTTGCACACAATTTATTGGCATTATGAGGTTATCCCATTTTCCATCAGTCAATGCAACTGGCTGTTTTCTTTTACACAGTTGATGAGGGCTCTTGTTTTGGAAGTGAACACAGGGCTGAATTTATTTACAGAAAGAGGTGCTAGGGTTAGGTAAACGAGAGTTAGTATTTCAGAAGTACCTCTTTGAAAAACCAACGGGTGAGGTGGGATAAGATGGTATTGGATATTTTGCAGACATGATTACAAAGATCAAAACAAACAATGCAGAATTTTAAAACGCATGTCACTGTATCAGAACAGCTCTGTATCCAAATGAAGTTATAGTGCTGTACTACTTGATATCTCTTTTACTCTGTGAAATAATACCCTACTAAATCCTGCACCTGTGACAATCCTTGCTCCACCCAAAACCAATTAAAAATGAGGAGAAATAATTTTATACATGTTGCATAATTGACATTTTGAACTTTACACCAGCAAAAAAATGGACAACGGATCAGCATACCCTATGTATGATCGCTGATATGTCCCTGGTGCCCTTACCTGCTATGGCTGGATAGAAATCCTTAAATTCAGATACCTCATAGCTACCCTCGCAGCCAGCTAGGCAATTTTCATAGGCCTCATAGTATTTGGACAATGCATGCTCCATGTCAGCAATGCTACTCCTAAAATCTCCACTATTGTAAAGCTTCACTGCTCTGACAAAAACGGTCTGCAAAGAATAAATAGAAATTAACAGGGTGAGTGTAATTTGTTTTTATTTAGGTCTTTAATCTTCTTAACTTTAAATTAACAATTTCCCCCTTTCTAATTCCTGCATTTCTTAAATTGACTTAAGAAAGTCAATTTATTAATTTAAAAAAAATGCTGGCAGGCTAGTTGCTTCATGGGCCATGTGGACAATTAGGAGACCTCAGAAAAATCTGAAGGAAAGCCAGTAATGGACTGGTTACTCCCTCCCACTGATCATTAGCACTATGACATGTAGTTAATTCATCCCTGAATATTTAGAGCAACGTTCCTCAACTTGGTACCTTGTGTTTATTGTGACTGCAACTTCCACAACAGGAGTGCAAAT
Source organism: Arizona elegans (assembly GCA_022577455.1). Lineage (NCBI taxonomy): Eukaryota > Metazoa > Chordata > Lepidosauria > Squamata > Colubridae > Arizona > Arizona elegans. The sequence continues at coordinate 109,886,096 of JAKOOJ010000004.1, read as the reverse complement.
GCTACTCTTCTAGAGCACATCAAGTTGAGGAAGGCTGATATAGAGTGGAAGACATCAATTTAGCAAACAAAGATTTCTAAAATGACTTTTTTCATACATATAGCAGAGGGAAAAAACATACAAGAAAGAGCATTAAAGTGTAATCCTCCAATATCAAAACTCATTGGGCTTATCTTTACCAGATTTTTATTTATTTTGTTTGGTGATTGATACAACTGTTTTGGATTCCAAAAAGCTTCAGAGAACTGTATATACTGAAGAAGCAGATTCTCCAGCCCCTATACAGTTGGGGTTTAGAACTGGGCATAAGAAAGAAACTGTTTTTTTGATGTTGGTTGATGGCCTTATTGGGAAGTGGGCTCGTATTAGATTTCTTGGCTGCCTTTGACACTATCAACCATGAAATCCTTCTAAACTATCTGTGAGGATTGGAGGCATTATTTTATTTATTTATTTTTCAAGAACGTATTAGGTAATAAGTATAAGCATGGATTAGATACATAAAATAGATACAAATAGAGGAAACATTAGGACAGGGACGGTAGGCACACTGGTGCTCTTATGCACATCCCTTACAGACCTCTTAAGAATGGGTTGAGGTCAACAGTAGACACTTAGGTTAAAATTTTGGGGGGGTTGGGATGAAACCACAGAGTCCGGTAGTGCATTCCAGGCATTGACCACTCTGTTGCTGAAGTCATATTTTCTGCAATTGAGTTTGGTGCAGTTTACCTTAAATTTGTATCTATTGTGTGCTTGTGTATTGTTGTGGTTGAAGCTAAAGTAGTCATTGACAGGTAGGACATTGTAGCGTATAATTTTATGAGCTATGCTTAGGTCATACCGAAGGCGGTGTATTATTTATTAAATTATGTTTGAATTGTTTCAGTCCTTCCTTTGTAGTCAGTTCTACAGTAGTTGATGGTTGCAGAAGAGAAGTTGATCTCATCTGGCTTACATGTGGAGTCCATGTAAAGCTTGATCCTCTCCCCACTACTTTTTAATGCGTATATGAAATAGTTGAGATTGGTTAGTTTAGGTGACCTAAAGGTATCTAAAGGACCAGAGGTATCATCACTCTGGTCCACTCTGACAACACAGCTGGAATCTTATTCCAGTATCAGAAGATATGGATAGGTAGGAATGAGCTGAAATTAAATCTAAGCAAGTGCAATTACTATTTCTTCACTGATGTTCTCTGCTAGCTCTGATGATATTGCATGAAGGGATGGTATTATTCCTGGAACACGTCCATGATTTGAGGGTCCTTCCCACAACTAAATAGATAGGTGTAGGCCATAGCTGGAAGGCATTTTACTGACCTACCTGAAATGGCTGGGCATCACAATTTTAACCTCTCGTTACCTGGCTGGACTACTGAAGTGTGCACTACAAAGGTTTGTCTTTGAAGACCACACAGAAACTATACCAAAATATAGTGATCCACATGCTAATTTAGAGCTAGGCACTATAAGCATATTACCCCTGGGCTGTGGGTCTCTGTTGGTTGCCAGAAGCTTTCTTCCCACAGTCTAAAGTGCTGTTCTTAGATTATCAAGGCCTATAAGGTTTGGCATCAAAGTATTTTCAGGGCCATCTCCTTCAATCAAAACAAATCATTCAATACAACAATTCAGGAATTTTCTTTAGTAGTTCTCCAGTATTGTGAAATTAGGTGGGCTGAAGCTAGGAGATACTTCTGTGTTTCTATTTTGTAGAAAGATCTTCCAATGGATATTACACTTACCTGCTGATTTTCTGGTAGCAGATTAAAAGCAAGGTCTTCCAGATACCATTATGTTATTATATCATGGATATTTAATAATTTGTTAGTTATTTGACTATGACAGTCTAAAACAAGATAGACAGACAGACAGACAGAAAGACAGACAAACATTTACTACAAAGAGACCTGCAGACCTTAGCTATAGAGCAAATTGTACTAGCAACTCTTTAAAGCTTTAAATTGTAGCCCCATCTTGGGGATAAATTTTCCTCTCCATAATATTCCAAATACGTACCTCATATGGTTGTGCTTCCAAGTCTACAAGATACTCATCTACATCTACCATAGTTTTGTAATAATTGAGGTACTTTTGGGTCAACTCATGCTTGGGATTCTTCTGTAGGAATGTGTGGGCAGCTGATACAGCTTTTTCAACCTTATTTGCCTGGAAAAAATATAACAAAAAAAAAAAATAGAAAGCAGGATATGAGGCAGACTGTAGGCTTCTGAAACCTACTTTATTCTTTTGTTTCCACCAGAACTGCATATGTTTAGAGTTAAAGAACTTTAATTGCAAGAGTTTGTTCTGAGTTCCAGAAACCTAATTGTTCAGCACAAAAATCCACTACTGGTTACCACAACTATTTCAGCAGCGAGCCATATGAACTCACAAATCAATCAAATGATCTAGGCTTAGTCCAGTATACACTTTGTTTGAATATCCCAATGAGACTGGAGGAGTTTGTTTAAATAAAATGTATTTAAAACAGAGGTACTAAGTTCTTTTTAATAACTACAACAACTATGAAGGTACACTTGCCAGAAAGTTAGTGTCAGACTGGTATCAAAGATACTCAAATTTTTTCCACCTTAAGACATGAAAGTTTACTTTGGGCCAGTTAACAGGATTATTGTGGGGGAAAATGGGAGTAGAGAGCACTAATATGCTGCCTTGAGTTGCTGGATTAAAAAAAAATGCATGGATAATATTTTGTTTCACACCTCACAGTTCAATCACTGCCAACTGCACATTTAAAGATTGAAAAGTTGACCAAACTTGCATAAGGTGTGGTCCATTAAACTGAGCTCAGCCTATTATCCATATCTGGCTTGGATAAATATGTCATTTTTGACTGCTGCCTGCAACTGTCAAGCATTTATTTAGAGATAAGTTATTTAATCAATGATCTCACACACTTTGTGCAATTTTAGAGAAGGCCTTTTATATTCATCAAGCTGACCTTCATCCCTCCTCCACCCTCATTTGCCTCTTCTCTGAAACTGAAATCAGAAAATAAAAGTGGAGACATGTATGCATACTTATCAATCGCCTTGATTTTTTTGATTGTGGTGTATCACTAATAGCTTATAAGTCTATAGTGGGATCAACAGCTGGTAGATGCTATGTGGTTCTGAATAAAATACTCCAAACAAGAAATATAAAAGGGCAATTAAGAATGAACAGGAGACTGGAATATTAATATTGATAGAGGAGCTTAAGTTTAATCCTTTCACCTTTAATAAAAGGCTAGTGAATGGGACAAAATGGAGCTATGCTGTAAATCCAAATCTGGTCTTGCTCTGACTTTGATCGTATCAACATCTATTGAAATTTCAACAGCAAGACAAGTAGATTTTGAAAGGGAAGAATTCTTTGTTCTAATTTTGGGAGTTTTCCTAGATAGTACTCAAATATTATTTCTTTTTCAGGTGAGCACTGGCATTATATTGTTTCTTTAAAGTGAAAGACTGCCAATCTTTGCTGCAGGCACAAGAAACTTTTAAAGGATATTGCAGGGGTCTCTCAAAAAAGATTGTTATGGAGAAAAGGCAAGTAGGAACATTTCAAAAAGAACAGTAAAGCCATCCACTTTCTATTTTTTAATAACATTTAGAGGTTTGTTTGTTTGTTTACTTATATCATATTTACAAAAAAATTTTAAAAATCAGATGGTGCAGTAACTTTGAAGAAAGTGTCCATGGAAGCCTAATATAAATAGCTTATAAATAGTTACACTGTGTTATAGTCCATAATCAAAGTTGAGCATACTTTTAACATAATTAGAATAAAATAAATTAAAACATTGAAAAAATAAGAAACAACATTATTTACAATAAATAAATGGATAAGAATACTGTACTGTAAATTATTGAAAACAAACTTAATAAAATATTTACATTTAATTTCATCCAATAATCAATGCTAAACACAATTCTAAAATGATTAGACTTAAATTAGACATCTGAAAAGATTGAAGCATGAAATTAACAGACTAACACAACAAATTTAATTGTACAACAGAAGATGAAACTGAACAATACAAAAACTGAAACTGAACAAAGCTTTGGAACCTGATGGCATCTCTACAATATACCACAGGAATTGTCAATACATTTTGACAATTAGTAATCCAGGCAATATATTAGATATAGCAATAAGATAAAGGAAAAAACATTTCATTCCTCTCATCTACAAAGAGGGGAACAACTCAATCCATCATACAGACCTATTTTCCTATTAAATGTATAATTTTTTACAGCAATGCTTGCAAAAAGAAGAAATAATATTTTAATTGAATTGGTACATCCTGGTCAGACTGGAATTGTTCCAAAGAGATGCATGACATACTCCATTAGAAATATCTTGAATGTTAGTAACAAACAAGAAGGCAACAATAATTTTACTTAATGTGAAGAAAACTTTTGATAATTTGGAATTGATACTTCATTCTTACGATTCTGAAGAAAATGAATTATACTTCAATTTTTTTTCACATGGATACAGAGTATTTATAAAGAACAAAAAGCCACGATGATTGTAAAAGTGTGTGTGTGGGGGGGTTATTACAAAAATATATCATAATGAAGAGGATAAGGTTGTCCTCCTTCTCTTTTTTTATTCTTATCAGTAGTCATTGGCAAAGAAGATATGTAAAGAAAACAATAATTCACAAAATTTCAGGAATTAAATTAGCAAATTAAGAACATAAAACTACCATATTTTTCAGTCTATAAGATGCACTCCCCCCCCGAAAGTGGGTGAAAATGTCTTATAGAGCGAATGTTGCTGAAGCCCCAGCCACCTGCCAGCCCTCACCCTTCAGCCATTTCCGGACATTGCGTGCCCTGTTTCCAGCCCCCGCATGCACCATTTCCAGCCTCTGCGTGCCCCATTTTCAGCCTCCACACGTCCCGTTTTCGGCCCGTTCCAGATGGAGATTGCCACTGTTACCACCGATTGCCACCACCATTCAACTCCAGTGATAGGTGGAGTTCGGTGGCAGCAGCGTTCGGCGGTAGCAATCCCCGCTAGCTGGAATGGGCTGAAAACGAGATGTGCTGAGGCCAAAAATGGGGTGTGCTGAGGCCAAAAATGGGGTGTGTGGAAGACAAAAATGGGACACACAGAGGCGATGATAGGCAGCAGCGATCCCCACAGCCTGGAACAGCTGATTGGCAATATTCCGGGAGGCGCGTCCAACTGCCAATCAGCTGCTTGTGCTAAATCAGGCTGCAATAACATGCTGAAGCTGACCTAGCCAGCTAAATATCGATGGATACTGGGAGAAAGAGACAGATATTTTTTTCTTGTTTTCCTAAAGCTAGGTGCGCCTTATGGTCCAGAGCATCTTATAGTGCAAAAAATACGGTATATGCAATTCTCATTGCACTTACTGTAATTCCGCCAAAAATCTGAATAATAATAAAGACTTCTTTAAAGATTTTCTTTCAAATGATTCCAATCAAAATATAAAATATGTGATTGGCAGAAACAATTAGCAGACAGTTAAAGAATAAAGTGGCCTGATAGTTCTGAATTTCAAATTATATTATTTAATCAAAATTACAAATTGGATTATATCACTTTATTGTTAATTTATTTTTAGTGAGAAAGCAGATCTCCCAAATAATTTGTCCAAATAACTGAGAATTGATACAGACAAAAGCAGACAGTTCGTATGAGATTATACAATAAGCAGCCCATTGATTATTTGGAATAAATACAAGGAGGAAAAATAGAGACTTAAAACATTTAACCTCAGGACTAAGTATTTATTTTCATAATGAGGAAAGAAATTCACTCAGTGAAAAGACGATAAACTTTGAAATATTTAATTACTGACAAAATGAAGATATTATTTTCTCTTCAGGTTAGTCATAACTATTTGGTTCCAACACTTTCCAAAGTATTAATAAAAAAAACGGGACCACTTAAGAGATTTGACTAAATCTGAAAATCTTATAACACAAAATTTGGAACATTTACTGAAACTTATAAGCTGTTGGTGAACTACCCAATAACAGAAAACAGTAAAGAACTATTTATTTTACTTTTATTTATAGAACTTAATACAATAGAATTTATAATTTAATAAATAGAATTTAAAGACAATAATTGATATGCAACAGTGAGACTTTCAAAGGAAGAAAACATCAAATTTATACTAAATATTATACTTACAGAAAAGTATTATATTTTTCAGCTGATATATTTAGTTTTGATTACTAAAATTAAAACTGAAAATGGAACTATCAGCTTCCATTGTTTTTTCATATACTGTGACAAATTTGAAAAGCCCAACAATTTGGGAAAATGATGTATAAACAAATAAATTCTAAGAGCTGAATTTCCTTTCCAGCTTACTTCTTAATTAAATATGGCTAAAGAAAATATAACATATGTGCCAAATGCATTTTATATGTGGTTTACTGCCACAAATACATTTTATGCTTCTTACTGGAAAGTATGCATAATTTCTTTGCAGATGAATGGCTAATTAAGGTTATGGGAGTATGCCTTAATCCAGGGGTTTCCAATGTTTCTGGCTTTGCGGACTGATGGGGGGATAGAGGGGATGGTTCCAATTAAGCGGCGGGTGAGCACACAGCTCCATTTGCGCAAGCAGTGGGCCCGCATGCCTGCCTCTTATACAAATGAAGCTGCACACGCGTGTGCACCCTGGCTACTCTCACAAGTGGAGCTGCATGCGCACGCTCACCTACCGCTTCTGTGGCCCAGTTCCAAATGTGCAAAAGCCTGAGGATTGGGAATCCCAGCCTTAATCCAAAATAACTTCATATTCAATCTGGCACAGACTTTAATTCAATCTGAAAAGCATGTTTGGATTATATTTCTAGATAAGGGCTTGTAGCACACTCAAAATCTATGTTTCTATTAACATAAAGTCTTAATTATGCTAATATTTCTATGATCTGTTAAATAACGGATCTTCCAGAGTTTGAACAGAAGATACTGTAATTCCTTATTGTACTTATATGATTTATACTAGTGAAAAGTGCATTACTACTTGTATTTGCAGTTTTTTAAAGTTATACATAGAGTATATTCAAGTTACAAGGAATATTGACTGGCAGGGACTAAGAGAAGTGGCTTCTCTCCCGTAACCCCTGTCCTATGGACATTCCCTCTTCAGAACTGAAGATGGCCCTGATCCTGTTGGTCTTTTGCAAGCTCTTAAATATCTGGTTTTATGCCTGGGTCTGGGATCCCAAGTGCATGAAGAACCTTTTTCCTAGCTATATTGATATCTAAACAATTTTTGTTGGCTGCCATATATATTTATTTTTGTACTGTATCACAATTGTTTCTAATTGTTTTATGACTGTTCACTGCCCAGGGTCACTTGTTTGAGTTGGGTAGCTATAGAATTGAAAAAAAAAAAGATATTAACTATTGAAGTATTGAAAAGTCTTATGTAACAAATCTAATGCTGTATAATTTTATGATGTTTGCACATAATCTTTTTATTCACTTTGCATAAACTAAATTGTGATGAAGTTTCTAAGAGTTCTAAACGATGGCTGCTGGATGAAAAACAGGAATAACTTAGCACAATATTTTTATGCAATCATCGTTTTACAGTTTTGTCTCCAGGGGCCATAGGAGTTCTGTGGAATAGCATATATACCACAGTAAATGAATGGATAAATAAATTAAAAAGGGGAAAATTAGGCTACAGGTACTCCTCAACTTACAACCACAACTGAACCCAAAATTTCTGTTGCTAAGCGAGAAAATTGCTAAGTGAATTTTGTCCCATTTTACAAACTTTTCTTGCCACATTTGTTAAGTGAATCACTGCAGTTGTTAAGTTAGTCACAGAGTTGTTAAGTGAATCTGGTTTCCCCATTGGTTTTGCTTGTCAGAAAATCACAAAAGGGATCAATGTAACTCCGGGATAGTGCAACAATCATACATATGAGTCAGTTGCTAAGTGTCTGAATTTTGATCACGTGAGCATGGAGATGCTGCAAAAGTTGTAAGTGTGAAAAACGGTCGTAAGTCACTTTTTTCAGTCCCATTGTAATTTCAAATGCCCTCTAAATGAATTATTGTAAGTTGAGGACTATGTGTAGACTGCTTTGTGGCATACAGCAATGTTGATCAAACAGGCTTTGGTAACATTTTTTATATAGATGATGTATAGATCATCTATTAAAGGTAAGTCAGGACTAGAATCTATATTGTCTCCCTAGATAAGGCAATCCAGAAGGCACCAGCCTTATTATAAAGTACGCTCAAGCCCATAGTCCCTAAAGTCCCACATCTGAGTGATTTCTAAGAATGAAATCTATACACTGGAATCTAAAATTTTAATCACATATTATTGCTGAATTTTTGAACTTTGTCATTATATTTCTCTGGACAGAAAAACTGCAATAAACTAAGTTAAATTCTCTATTTGTTCATAATGTCTCTATGTCCTAATTCCTTACTTGCAAGCCAGGAGAAAATGCCTAACTAAAATGATAATAAAGATATTAGTGATGTCATAAAACAGCTTCTGTGTGACAAAGTAGGGGGGCAATGAACCAGGGCCTCTGAGTGTCAGCAGCTGATAAGGCAACACACCATAAATTGAGAGAGCACAGGTAAGTGTAGGTTCTCAACACTAAGAACAAGAGAACAAGAGTTTCGAAACAGAAAACATGCAGTGACTAAAAGCTGCTTAGAATACTATGTCTATTTGGAAGCTGAATCTTCTAACCCCACCTTGGGGGCAGCTGACTGTGGTAATTCAGGTATGAACAAAAGGTATTTTGTATATTCATGCAGCACACTTGTGTTTGATTAAAGTTTATTTTTTTCATTTAATATTAATCATTGATTAATAATCGTTGATGATTTAAACTCAAGCCTGGACAATAAAAAGAGATTTAAACATTTAATCTGATGATCCTTGACCCAAAACAGAGATGTTCAGACAGCAGCAGGCAGAAGCTACTGAAATGAAAATTTCTTTCAAAATTTCAGGTTGCTAAAATCACATACATCAAGTTAATACTACAAAAGATCTTTTAATTTTTGACCTTAGCACATATATATAAATATATCTCAACTATTAAAAAGCTTGCCTTTCTCACATGGAATACCTACAGTATATACAAATTTTTGCTCAATCATAAAATGTATCAAGTAAACTAGTACATTATGTCTAATTAAAAAGACATACTATAGACAACATCCATCTTTAGGGAATTATAGCTATTTGGAGAAAGAGGCAGTGATTCCTAAACATGAAGCTAAGAATGTGTCAGGCCTGGAAGCCATCTTTTGCACTGGGCCTTCAGGCCTGCCACATTTACTACTGTGGTAAATTGGGAGGGGGGATTGTATGGAGCATAAATGATAGATAGTCATAATAATATTCCTTTCTCAGAGAGTCAAGGACATCTTGCCCTGCACCTGGAGGACTGGAACTGGGAGTTATTTCCAGTAGGGACGGTGTTTTGATTGGACCATGTGATGGACATGTGGGTGCTGGGCAGAGACTTGGACTTTCCTTTGAGTGGGGAAAACCTGGAAGCTTTCAGATTCAGGTTTTCCCAGATCTGCCAATATGACATCTCTAATAAAGCGGAACTTTGAGGAACTTCAAGCCTCGGAGTCTTCTTTCGTTGGGGGTGTTACTTGGAACCCTGACAGAATGATTGCAGGAAAAACTCAGTACAAAACACAGCTAGAGAATCACATTAAATTGTAACACACCAGTCCTTGGGTTAGCAGAAAACTAGGCTGGCATAAATTTTATTGTCCCGATGCCCAAGTTCTCTTATGCCTCAACAATGAGGCAGAAAAATATGATGTCCTTACAACTTAATGTGAACAAGTTAAGGAAAGTGATTGATAGATTCCTCTGACTTCTTAGGGGGCCACTGCTAGACAAATCCCATTATCCAAGGTCTCCTTTTCCTATACTCTAAAAGTGACATCGGGCTACTGTGGTAGTTGCAAAGCCACTTACCCACTTCAGAGATTTATAAGCAATTCTTAATGGGAGAATATGGAAACCAGATCTCCTGAGAATCTCACGAAGTGAACCCAATCCTGCTGAAAAGAAAGAAGTTATGAAGCTGAGGGCCTTAGTATACTAAACCTGACTAAGAAGGACCTATTTTATTTCATGTATTTTTCAAATGAAATGGCTGCTTGACAATGGACAGTTACCTGAGTACCAAGTAATTTATTTGATAGAAGGTGTCTTTTATGTTACAATCTCCTTTAACAAGAAAATCTGGACACTGTCCTTCATATATATGTCAACAATACTAGTACAATAAAAAACCAGCTTCAGACTGATCTGGGAATATCATGAAATGACCGCAGCAATAGGGAAAGTATCTTTTGCTCCCTAGAGCAGCAAATCTAAAGCATCCTGGGATGATCCTGCAGTGCAGATCCAAATTTACTGTTCTGAATGGCTCTGTTTATTTTTTTCCCCTGAGGGAAAATACAAATGCATGAAATAAACAATTCCAACTCTACTGCATAAACAATTAGCATCCCTACAAAGAATTGTTGTTTTTTTAACTTATTAAGTGAAGAATTCTCAATAGTGTTATGGAAAGGAAGTTTTTTCATGGCAAATTTAAGTTTTCTGCATTAAAAACATTATGATTATAATTAAATAATAGGTAAAATGATACTTTCAAATTATAATGTATGTACTTCAATACCTATGTCATTGATGAAAAAGTTTTAAAATTCAAATGGGAAATGTTCCAAGGATTCCAAGATATGCAAAATATTCCAATTTGAACTCAAAAGAAATTTGGAAAAGTGATTTTCATTTGCACTTCAAAGTGTTTCACATATAACTTAAATTTTTATTGCCTTAAATTAATATCAAGTTTTGCAAGTAAATATTCATATCTGGATTCCAGATTAGCCACATTTCTGAATGGCATTTTTTCCCTTACAGCTCTAAGAGCTTTGAGGTGTTGGGCCTGAAACAACCTGCGCAAAGAGCTTTTTCTACAGAAGAATGGAGACACTTGAATGCTTGTTACGGCAGGGGGAATATGAGATGTTTCAGTGTTCCCCCATGTTTGAAAGTGATTTCTTCCAAGTAAGTACTTTCTCTCTCATAGAGAGCTTGGGGAAAAGGAGGTGAAATGAGTCAAAGGTTAGGGAAATAATTTAATTTCTAACAAGGAATGGTTCTTAAAGCATAATCCTGCTTGAAAGTTATACTTTGTCTTTTATCCCAGATAAAGAGAAATTAATTGCTTGTGATTATTACAAACCAATTCAATTTGGAAACCATCAAACAAAATGTGATCCACTGGTCATTTAGTTCCATATACTGTAGGTCCTTCCAGTCACTTGTAAATATTTCCATTTTTCATTTCCAATGAGCTCATCTTGGAAGTTAAAATCAGAAAGTTGAATGCATTATTTGTCAGCTAAGAACAAAGTTATTGCAATCAATGAAATTTATTAATAATCTAGGCATAATTAAGTCTGGTTTCAGTCCAGAGTGAGATGAGGTTTTCATATATAACATATTTTCCACCACCATTACCATCTTTTCATGGGATTGGATCCGACAAAATGAAGTGTACCTTGATTCTATTGAAGCTGTGTTTGAAAAATGAATATTGGTATGAATTATGAAATATATAGTTTAAATAAACAAGGATAGGCAGCTTTTTGAGGCATAGACAGAAGGAAGTTGGCCGTCATTAAGTACAAAGTGAGCCTCTTCCTACTTAGTTCTGTTTTTTGTTGTTGTGGTGGTGATTGTTGTTGTTAATCATCAATTCAATTCATGATCTGGAACTGGTAAAAACTTAACAGCTCCTAACAAGTCCTAACCAAGGACCTAAGAGCTGCTAAGTTAATATCTGAGTATTAGTTCCAAGCAGGGTGGTTATTATTATTGTTATTATTGTTATTGATCATTGCACAGTCAGCCAGATGTTCAGATTAGGTTTGGCATTTTTTTTCTACCTCTTATCAAGGAGCTGGGACAGGCAGATTTCGATGTTTGATCGTGTTATAGGTATCATCACAGGATGGAAGCTGTTACCAATAAAGCCACCTTTTGCAATTGACTGATGGCGAATTTGCCAATGCCAACAGAGTTCAAGTGATGTTCCAGTTGTTTTGGAATTGCAGCCAAGGCACCTATTACTATTGATACTACTCTTGTTTGCCTTTGCCACAGTCGTTCTATTTCTATTTATAGGTCTTTGTATTTTCTTATCTTCTCCAGTTCTTTATCTTCTACAGTATTCTGCTGTCTCCAGGCACTGCCACATCCACTATCCAGACTTTTTTATCTTTATTATTGACAATTGTTAAATCTGTGGTGTTATGTGGCAGGTCCCTATCTGTTTAAATTCTAAAGTCCCAGAGCAATTTAACTTCCTCATTTTCTATGACTTTTTCTTTTTTATGGTCCCACCAATTTCTTCTTGCAGGCAGATGGTATTTCTTGCAGCTCTTCCAATGCACCATGGTTGCTACTTTGTCATGCCACTGCTTGTAGTCAGTCTGTACGATCTTCTTGGAGCAGCTTAGCAGGTGGTTCAGTGTTTCTGCAGCTTCTTTGCATAAGCAGCACTTATTGTCTGTTGTTGTCTTCTCAATTCTGGTTTTGTATGAACTTGTCCTTAAGGCTTGGTCTTGTGCAACCAGAATTAGTCCCTCGGTCTCTTTCTTCAATTTTTCTGCTTATTCATTGCCAGGTCTTTTCCTGCTGTTTTTTTTTTTTTTTTTAATATACTGGCCATGTAGTACTTGTCTTCCTAGTCATTACTTTTCTGGTCTTCCTGTCCATTGCTCTTTTTCACTCTTTTGATGTATTCAGCTCTAATCTTTTTCTTGAACTTCGGTGCGCTTGATGTTGTTAGCTTGAAGGATACCCAGGTATTTGTAGTAATCATCTTCATCCAGACTCTTATTTTTGTGGGGCATCTTGATTCCTTCAGTTTTCACTATTTTTCCTTGTTTGGTAATAAGTGTGGCACATTTGTCCAATCCAAACTTGATTGCAATATTCTGTTATATTTCTTTGGGTATCCCATATCTGCACCCAGAACTGGACTATTTCTTCCTTGTCAGGTACTGATTGATTCACTGCAGTTTCTCCATTCTCCATTGCAGTTTCTCCAATCCATTGGATTGGTGGAAACGTTTCTGAATGGATTAAAATTGGAGGTTCTGCCTATAATTTGCAATTTGAGCTTTGTTATTTGCTGATCTTTTTGGCTATAGCTGTTATTTGCTGCTTTATTATTTCCAGTGTTTCCTTGATCTTCTGTGTTTCTAAGTGGTATTTCTTGATTAGCTATTCTTTGGTCTACTTGTTCTTCAGCTTCTTTTCTTTCATCTGTTCTTGCATCTGATCTCAACTTGCTGATCTTATTTTCCAGTCTACTCTTCCAGTTTTGTGGTGCAATGTTTGATTTTTTTTCTTCTTTGTCGATTTTGCATCCTAGGTACTCAGTTATAACTGCAGCTGTGCTGTACATTACTTGGTTTGTTTCTTGCAGTGAATTGGTGCTTATACTTGATATTGCAGTATTTGCCTCTTTTAATGCTTATGCTAGCTGTTTCTTTGGAACAATGCAGGCAGCCTTATTCTGATGTTTCTGTTCTGTTCTAGATGCTCAGTTATTTTATGGCAAGCCTGTCAAACTGGCAGCCACACCCACTCAAATCACAAAGACAATAAACACTGCAGTACATCACGATAAGGCCCACAATGTGAGCGGGTTTGGCAACCCTGTTCTATAGTTTCAATTCTTTTACTTCTTTAATTAAAGGGCTCTGTTCTTCCTGTGGCAGAGGAGAGTGTGCCTGGTTTCCAAATGAAAACAACTGTAAATCTCTACTGATTCCTCTGCTGCCAACTTCCTATGATTTGCCTTTACATTCTGAGTTACTTCTGGCAAGGCTTTGATTTCTTTGCCCTGGTTAAACTTTCACAGTTCTTTCAATCCTGCTTCTGTGAATACTTTATTTCATATTATAAATCGACATTGATCTGCCAGCCACTGTTCTGTTATTTCTGATTCTGGACGTTGTTCTTCTCAAAACTGTTGCATTCATTTCAAATATCTTTGTCAGATGATCTGTAATAACATATCATTATTTCTTGTCAATCACTGTACATTTGTGATGAATACACACCTTTTCTTCCAGTAGTTCTGCAGCTGATGGCCCTGGTTGCTCAGCCAATTGAAGATTAAATCTTAAAAGATAATAATAAAATCAAACAGTCCCCCCCCCACAGATATGTTTTTATATAATAACAACAACAACAATGATGGTGCAATGATGGTGCACTGCAAGAAATATCATCTGCCTGCAAGAAGAAATTGGTGGGACCATAAAAATGAAAAAGTCATAGAAAATGAGGAAGTTAAATTGCTCTGGGACTTTAGAATTCAAACAGACAGGGACCTGCCACATAACACCCCAGATTTAACAATTGTCGATAAGAAAGACAAAAAAGTCTGGATAGTGGATATGGCAGTGCCTGGAGACAGCAGAATAGAAGAGAAAGAACTGGAGAAGATAATAAAATACGAAGACCTACAAACAGAAATAGAACAATTGTGGCAAAGGCAAGCAAGGATAGTGCCAATAGTAATAGGCATCTTGGGTGCAATCCCAAAACAACTGGAGCACCACTTGAATACTATTAGTATTGACAAATTCGCCATCAGTCAATTGCAAAAGGCGGCTTTACTGGGAACAGCTTCCATCCTGCAATGATATCTGTGATACCATCAAACATCCAGATCTGCCTATCCCAGCTCCTTGGTAAGGATTTGATAGGTAGACAAATATGCCAAATCCAGTCTGAATATCTTGCTAACTCTGTGATGATTAATAACAATAACAACAATAACAACAACAATAATTTAAATGCAGCAAAAATTACTAGGTGCCAAATTGACAAAGTTCTTGAAAATGAACAGGTCGAGATCCTGTGGGACTTTCGGATCCAAACAGACAGACATCTGGCCCACAACATGCCTGACATCACTATTGTGGAAAAGAAAAAAGTTTGGTTCATTGATATTTCAATACCAGGTAATGCATGAATTGAAGAGAAACATCTAGAAAAAATAACGAAATACTGCAGTCTGCAAATTGAAGTTGAGCGATTGTGGAGGAGGAAATCAATGATTGTACTAATAGTAATAAGAGCCCTTGAAGCAATACCCAAAGGGTTGCCTAGATATATGGAAATTTTGAACTTATCAGACCTGAATACTCTGACTGCAAAAAAATACCTTACTCGGAACTGCCTATATAATCAGCCGTTACCTTAACAGCTCTTAGGTGCTTGGTTAGGACTTGAACCATTAAGGTTTTTTTTCAATATATTTTTATTATAATTTTCTTTTTCAAAATTCATTTTTCACTTTTCTATTTCTTTTTCATTTCTTGTTCACTTTTCATTACTTTTCTCATTTGTCTTATCTTTAATTTAAAATTTTGTACTGTTCTTATTCTGTGTAAAAAACTGCTTTAATAAAAAAATTCTATATATCTATATATACCAGTATTGTTAAAATTGGCATTGTTTGAGAACCAGTCTTCTCCCCACTGTGTATACTTTACAAGCCATCATCATCTTCTTTTTTTACTTCTATTATCTGGTTATCACCCCACCTTAATATGTTTTTAACAGTCTCCCTTGTGCTATCAGGCATGTATCAAAACAAGTTTGCTTTCATTTTCACATCTTAAGCTTTTTTAGCAGCATGGATCATTTGATAATAGTTGGTGGGTTTCAAATAGATTCTATAAATTGCCTAGAGTCTATCTGGAATTAGGAGTTAGATAAACTGCATAAATAAATATAAACCCTTAAGTTTAAATATTTTATATGTAATGACTATAATAATTTATTTTAATGTATCTATAATATATTTAAATATAATTTAATATTAATATCATAAATCTTTATCATGTGATTTAGATCGATAAGGAAGGTAACCCAATTAATGTCCACAATAAGAAAAAAGTCATTACACTTGGAGTGACTTCCACCATTCCCACGCTACGGATCCCTAACACCCTGCTTCTGGCAAGCTCTATTGTCTCATCTGAAGAACATATTTCAAAATCCACATCCATATTCCATCAGCCCCTCCCAGGGAAATTGGAACTGAAAAGGTGAGTCACACTCTTCTCCAGATTATAATCTTCCATATTGAAGTCATTCTAAGATAATAACTTCTGAACTGTCCATCAAGATCTTATCATCTGGCCTGCTGAGGTCCTCCTCGCCCCTGATGTTTTTTCCCAAACTCTATCTTTCATGACTAGATTGCTCAGTGCATGTAGTAAGGAGGACTTCTTTCTTTTTACACAACAATAACAACAAAAATGATTTTGTTTTAATCATGAACCAGTACAAAATACCCACTTTTAATATACAATATGACTGGAAGGAATACACCAGTACTTGATCTGAATCAATAATCCCTTAATCTATATTCAGCACTGGGTTGGATATCTACCATTGGTATAATATTGTTATACGGTTATAATGTGTTAACACAATACAAATTTGGATTTGATAGAATGATAATAGAGCAATTTCTCTTTTTTAGAAATTCAAGTTCAATTTGCTTTATGAATTGTAAATCTTGTAAAAGGTTAAAGAAACTATTTGTTCCATTGCTTAGATTGCTCTACCTGAAGAAAATTAACTTTTCTTTATTCTTATTATACAGTATTTTTGCCCTTCTGGCCAAATAATAGGAGAGTGTAGAATTAATTCTAAACTCTAATCCAAACTCCTTTTAGCAACTGCAGACTTTTGGAACAAGCAAGATCCAAAGCAAAACAAAAAACAAAAATAACCCAGATGCCATTTTCATCAAACAATTCCCTAAAATTTGTAATACCTTTTTCAAAATACTGTATATCCTGTTAAAACTATACATTGAATGGAGTAAGAAGACAACCTTGTTGTAGATAAAAAGGATCTGCAGTTTAGGCATAAGGGGCAGAATAATTTTTAATGTCTACAGCAAAATAACATTTGGAAGCTGTTTATCCTTAATATACTGAACTATAAGGAGGAGGAAGAGGTACAGAAACAATGAGAGTTGTAAGCTTGATGTTAGCTTCTATAACAAATGTTTTTCCAAATCAGCTAATTAACCAGTAGGCTAAAACACATTTATTGAGACTGAATATAATAATCTTGAAAGTCTAATTGTTTTGATCCAGGGAGTACTTGTATTTTGTGAGCTTGATGGCTTTTTTGCAGTCCTTTCGTTATCATACTAGATAATATCATCAGTGCTTAACTCTGAAATACTAAAATATTCTCTTATATCGGTGTTCTGTATCTCCTTGTCCTTCTTATGTTTCAATGAATAAGCTAGGCACCTGCTTGAACTACTTCCAAATATTATCTTGAGGATTTTAAAAATTTTCAGCAAACTTTGTCTAAGCAACAAATTCTCTATCTCTCCATCAAAGTCATCTAGTTTACTCTTAAAATATTGAAACTTAAAAGGAGCAGCACAAGATACTGATCCATATGAAGATCCATCTATTAAAATATAAAGAACCAGTTGACTGTAATTAATAAGGAAACATGAAGTGCTTTCCTACATGTGAACCCTTCAGATACTATCTTGAGGTACATTGCATCTAAAAGCCTTCAGTGTTTCAAAACCATTTTGTATCACATAGGTTATTCCCTTTGTGCTTGGTCAATATCTCAATCCACAACTTGGAAAAGAAGCAGCTGCGACTTAAACTAGTGACTGGCCGCACCTACTACCTTCAGCTGTACCCTGCATCACATCAGCAACAAGACCTTTTTGTTTGCTGGATCAAGCTTGTGCAAATACTACGGCCATCTTCAAAAATAAATTTCAACCAGCAGAAGCTGGAAAACAAAAAATTGGAGAAGCATGGTGCACCTCTAGTTCCAACTCCGAAACCTAAAGTAAGATCCCCCTCAGTTGTATTAATTCTGAAGTCCTGAGAATTATCAAGGAGCACAACAAATAGAAAATAATCTTTCATTTCCCTTACTGAAAATGAATGGACTCCTTACTTACAGATATATATTTAATTTCCAGAAAATACATCTCTGTTTCGAAGCACATAACTTTCTTGTACTATTGGAATCAGTTAATTACTTCAGGAATGTATCTGATTGGAACAAAGATCTCAAGGCCAGCCAAATTTGCATATCCATACAAGTCAACTGCTCTTTATCCTTTTCTCTCCCATCAAGAACTGTAACAAAATTTCAGGCAAGGCACTCACCTTAATATGCAGTGTTACTTCCCATATTATAAGGTAATCTCTGCTTGCAAAAGAATTAAGTAGCAGAATAAATATACTCTAAAGACCAGTTGCAAAAGAACAATAGTGGAAGAAGCCTATCTTTTTTTTGTCATGCTTATGAATTTTCTGAATGCATCATGTCATTATTTTCCACAAAATGCTGGACTAGATAGATCTTTGACTTGTTCCAGCAGGATGCTTCCTGTGCTCTTAAGTGACAGTAGTGAAGGCGGGAGATATACTGCCCTTATATATTACAAGGAACAAAAGGGTGGGCTGTGCTAAATTCTCTGTCTAAGGCAGTGGTGTCAAACTCGTGTTGTCATGTGATGTATCAGGCCTTTTTCCCCCTTCACTAAAGGGGCGTGGACGTGGCCAGTGTGTGACGCATTCGGCCTGCGAGCCGTGAGTTTGATAGCCCTGGTCTAAGGCAAAAAACAATACAGATAGTCCCTGGTTAGTGATTGCCTCCTGTAACAGTCATTCATAGTTACAACAGTGATGAAAAAGTAACTTTGTGACTAATCCTCATAAATATTTTCAGGTCTGTACAGGAAAGCAAAGTTGAAGACCATAAGTACAGTTGTGGTTTCACTCACTGACCATTTCACTTAATAACTGAGTTGTTGGTCCCAATTGTGGTCACTAAATGAAGGCTATCTGTAACCTTTTTATGACAATAAGCTGTTTTTGTTCCTTTCAGGAATCACATATTGAATAACCAATGATAATATAGTGTCATTTGAGTCAAATTTTATGGCCTTAATTTAAAGTATTATGGCATTTATTTTTCTCCCTAAACCCACTCAACTTAGAAATAAACAACTCAAAATGGGGAGTAAAAATTTTAGAAGATTAAATGGATGCCTTCAATTCCTGCAAGGCTCAATACATTAATTGCACACTTTAACCTTCCTCAGCTCCCAAAAACTAGCAAAGGGTGTTGACCCTCCTTGAAAAATACTGTAAGACTTCTGGGAGCTGCAAAGACATAAAGTAACACAATACTTTCTCATTCGGCACCTGAGGTAGAGCCAAAGGACATTTTAAATCTATTCTTTCTGTGCTTGTATGTACAGGAGTTGGCAACTGAAATGCATAAGAGTCTTAACAGAAACTGCAATTCTTCCTGCAGAAGAATGAATCTCAGGTTAAAGTCATAGGCTGGGCTGAGATGTTACTTGAATTTAGATATAACATAGAACATAGAATAACAGAGTTGGAAAGGATCTTGGAGGTCTTCTAGTTCAACTCCGTGTTCAAGCAGGAGATCCTATATCATTTCAGACAAATGGTTGTCCAGTCTCTTTTTGAAAGCCTTCTGGGATGGAGTACCCACAACTTCTGAGTGCAAGCTATTCTGTTGGTTAATTGCTTTCACTGTTAGGAAATTTCTCCTTACTTATAGGTTGCCTCTTACCTTTCTTAGTTTTCAACCATTGTTTTTTGTCTTGCCTTTTAGTGCTATGGAAAATAGTCTGATCCCTTTGTCTTTGTAGGAGTCCTTTAAATATTAGAATAGTGCTATCATGTACCCCCCAGTCCTTCTTTTCATTAAACTAGACATACCCAATTCCAGCAACCATTCTTTATATGTTTTAGCCTCCAGCCCCCTAATCATTTTTGTTGCTCTTCATTGCATTCTTTTTAGAGTCTCAACACTTTTTTGTATTGTGGTGACCAGAACTGGATGCAGTATTCCAAGTGTGGTCTTACTAAGGCTTTGTAAAGCGATATTAGAACTTCATGTGGTTTTGATTCTATCCCTCTATTAAGGCAGCATAGGCTTGCACTGATTTTTTTTGGCTACTGTCATATACTTATTTTTATTTTATTTATTTATTTATCAAGTATGTATAAGATAACAGATATAAGTATAAACATGATTATGAATACAGGAAATGGATACGAATAAATGGGGACATATATTCAACTATAAATAAATGTAAATATAAACTATAAATATAAAAAACATAAACTATAAATAAATAAATATTTATAAATAAGATAAATGGGAATACTGTTCGCTCATATTTAAGTGATTGTCTACTAGGACTCCAAGATCCCTCTCATAGTGGGATTAAAAAACCAAGATTCACCTACTCTATACTTATACAGTTGGTTTTTCTTAGTTAAGTGTAGAACCTTAATTTTATCTGTTGAATTTCATTTTGTTTGATAGGGCCCAGTGCTCAAGTCTATCAAGATCTTTTGAGTCTTCTAAGGTGTTGGCTATTCCTGCCACCTTACTGTCATTTGAAAATTTGATGAAATTTCCCTTAAATTCTCTCATCTAAATCGTTTATGATGATATTGAAGAGTGCTGGGCCTAAAATAGAACTTTGGGGTATCCCACTGCTTATTTCCCTCCATGTGGATGTAGTTCAGTTGAGGACTGCACACTGAGTACGATACATTAATTGAACACTTTAACCTTTTTAGTTTAGTTTAGTTTAGTTTAGTTTAGTTTAGTTTAGTTTAGTTTAGTTTAGTTTAGTTTAGTTTAGTTTAGTTTAGTTTAGTTTAGCTTAGCTTAGCTTATTTTAGCTTAGCTTAGCTTAGTTTAGCTTAGTTTATATATTAATTGCACTTTAACCTTTCTCAGTTCCCCAGCAGAAAGAGTGTTGACCTTACTTGAAAAATACTGTGAAACTTCTGGGGGCTGCAAAGACATAAAGTGAAACAATACTATCTCATTCAACACCTGAGGCAGAGGCAAAGGACATTTTAAATCCATTCCCTGTATGTTTGTATATACTGTATGGGAGTTGGCAGCTGAAATACATAAAAAGCCTTAACTCTGCAGTTCTCCAAACAGGAGAGTAAATTAAACCCTTTGCCTAAATCTCAGGTTAAAGTGATAGGCTATACTGGGATGTTAAGTCTCAAACTTACAAATTGTCAACTCCAGTTTACAGAATTATAGCAAAGGGAAATTAAAATTCAATCTCCAAATATTCCTCTCCTCAGAGCCTACCTCCTCAGAGGGAATCTCAATGCGCACCTGAAAAAAAGACAAAGAATAAGAAGAGTATTTGTCCTGTCATTCAAAACCCTACTACTCAGGCAAAGGAAACCAAAAAAGAAAATGATCCAACTACTGTACGTTCTAAGAGCTCCCTCACTCCTGAAATCAAACCACCACCTCTCAAAATAGAGAATGTTCATGAGGCCTTCTATCAAACAACCCCAGAGGACAAGAACATTGCAAAAAAGTTAGAGAGGGAGAAAATAGAGAATCCTGGTGCTGGTGGTGAAACAGAAAACTTGGATATTAACAGGTACAGGTATGTGAAAGTTAAACAGAGGTAATGGATTATATTATTATATTGCCCCAGTCTATGGAGCTATGAGGCCACAATAGAATTAGAGAACATAACATTGCAGTCTCCTCTTCGAAATGTAGCTGTGGTGCTCCAAAGCAGATAGTGAGACATAGTGTGGAACAGTGCCCTCAGAATGCATATCAGAGATCTCCCCATAATATTTACACGCACTTATTCATATGATGTTCTGAGATTGCTCACCAAAACTCCTTTTATTGGCTGCTGGTAAGAGGATGCTATGTTTCATTTGTGCATAGTTTCTGACTCTAACAAATGTTCTTCTAAAGGGGTAGCTGAGATTTTACTATGGCTTCAATACTGACAGTTCCGCAGGCAATGATAATATTCCTAGCCTACTGAAGGAGAATGCAATGTCTTTTTTAATGTATAATTTTTATTAAAACATTTTAAACAAGAAGATAAAAGCTAATAGAAAATAGAGAAGAAAAAAGAAAAAGAAATCAAAGTAAAAAAGGTGCAAGAAAAAAGAAAAATAGTTAAAGAAAAATAGAAAAGGAACAAAAAAAGTTAAAGAAATGAATTCCTGTATCCTTCACAACTGTGATAAGTACACATATATTTTAACCTCTCTTTTTAAAGTTACATCACATTACTTTTTTCAATAATCGATCCTGTCTAACCATTCACAGGTTCTTTTTTTTTTTTTTTCATTTTTACATAAAAGGTTCATAAGAGACTTCCGGTTAGCAATTAATGTCTTCTCTCTAATCAAAGAAGCTAATGTATTATTTCAGAAAATCTGTCTACTTCACAACTTATTCCTCCATAGAGGCAGATCTTTCCATCTCCATGCATACAAGTAATCTTGCTACTGTGATCAGATATTGAAGTAATTTTCCATGGTTGTTTATCCATTAATCAATCCTAAAAAGAAAAAAAATGTCTTCAACTGAATATTAATCTTTGAATCTTCTCTGTCAAAATATGTATTTGGATCCAAACTTTTTTTTTAGCTTTTTTTATATGTCCATCGAGCATGATAAATGTCCTGTCATATTTTCACATTTCCAACATACATCTAAAGTGCCTTCTAGATAATTTCTATAGCATAATGTATCAATCATACACTAGTCTCTTCCATAAATGGGGAAATCTCTCTTCTTCAAAATGTAGCCGTGATGCTCCAGAGCAGACAGTGATTGTTAAGTTGGTAAGTTGGTAACATGGTTGTTAAGTGAATCTGGCTTCCCCATTGACTTTGCTTGTCTAAAGGTTGCAAAAGGTGATCACACGACCCCGGGACACCGCAACCATTATAAATACATGCCAGTTGCCAAGCATCCAAATTTTGAACATGTGACCATAGGGAGGCTGCAATGGTCATAAGTGTGAAAAACATTCACAAGTCACTTTTTTCAGTGCTGTTGTAACTTCGAACGGCCACTAAATGAGCTGTCAATAACTACCTGTAACTGCAATACAAACAAAAACCCTTAAGATGTTCATTTAACTTACTTCGCTTCATTTTGTACTTAACATTCACATATGAAAGAACTAATAAGAGAAGCTTAACAAGGCCAGTGATTTTTATTTAGTGCACTATATTTTACTTTTTATTGCAATGGTGCAGATGGTTGTCAATTTTATTTTTTATTTTCTCTTTATATAGTTTGTGATTTAATCTTACCACGAATCATAAAACCAGAAAGAGGGTGAGGGGCATTTTGTTTGTTTACTTATTAGTCATAGAAAAGACTGGTATTTAGCAAT
Organism: Arizona elegans; assembly: GCA_022577455.1. Lineage (NCBI taxonomy): Eukaryota > Metazoa > Chordata > Lepidosauria > Squamata > Colubridae > Arizona > Arizona elegans. The sequence goes on along the minus strand of JAKOOJ010000004.1, from coordinate 109,862,728 downwards.
AAATTTCTGATATTGCACAATTATTCTTATTTCAGAAAACCAGTTAGGAAGAATCTCTCCAGTCAAAGCAGGTCTGGACACAGAGGTAAGAGATGATTAATGTGTTATTTTTTGCACAAGGAAAATAAACCATCATTTAATCTTAATCATTCCTCATTCTACATACCGACATTGCCTGGGCAACAGTCATATACAAGTAACCAGAGCTAAATTATATTTCTTCTGGCAAAAGCTTGTGATAAATTCTGTTTTTATGACTATATTACATAGGGGCTTTATCACTTCATTGAATTACTATTCAATTTTAATCTATAAATATTTTAATCTCTTTGCATGTTGTGATCATGTGATTACATGCATATCCCATTTGTTTCTGGAAAAATTTATTTTATCACATATCAATTCATGCTTTTATGCATATCAGACTGAACATCCTCTAAAGATTTGAACTTTAAAATGTAGGCTAAAATTTTCTCAAAAGAACAATAAGAACAACAAGAATAATATTTAAAAAAAATATATTAAAAACTCATTTTTTAAAAAAAAAATACTCCCAATCAAATTCAGAGTTTGAAAACTTGTTTGAAAATTTCCTTGTTCTGACATTATATCCAGCTGTTGTGGAAGATGTAGCTCTGGCTGGTCAAATTATATCAAAAACTGTTCCAGTATAACTCTAATTTAAAGAGGACTGTGTTTGTGTAGGAAGAAAATGATGTATTGCATCCTCTGTTTCTACTTTTCAATGGATCCTTACAACCTTCAAACTGGACATTTCACATTTCAAAACAAGAAACAACACTGAAGCTTCCCTCTTGAAACAACAAGATTAAAGCTGAACTCTGAACCTAAAGTAGCTTCACTCTGCACACCATTGTATAGCAAATGGTGCTGTACAATGACAGCAAAGAATGACTAACTACTATCTTCATAGACATTAACCAAACAGGTGACACAGTATCCACTGGTGGTCCTTTCACTTGCTGATACTAAAGCACAGGGAAGCCCCAGCTGACAAAATATCGCTGCCTTGGCCAATGCTTCCCTGAGCACAAGGGAATCCTAGCTGATTGTTACTTCTTCTTTAAGAATTGCAGTGAAATTAGATGAACTAAGATATTATGAAGCATAGCAAGGAGACTATCTCCCACTGCCTCCCTGATATATTAAGGAAATTGTCTGTCTTAACAATTCCTAATGAATATATACAGCCAGTCAGTCACTTAGATACATTGGAGTATCCAATATACTATACCAAATACATTTATGTCCATCTCCCTTTTTGGGTAGATGTAGTGAGTTTACACGAGGGACAGTTTGGTATAGTAGTTAAGACTAGAAACTGGGAGACTGTGAGTACTAGTCTTGCCTTGGACACAAAAAGAACTGGGTGATCTTGAACCATTCATTGTTTCTCAGCCCTAAGAAGAAAAAGGCAATGGCAAATCATTTCTGAAATCTTGCCAAGAAAACTATAGGGACTTGTGCAATCAATCACCAGGAATTGAGACTGATTCAACGGCAACCCTTCCCCCCTGCAATCAGTGCAATTTGCTCCTAGTTCAGGATATATATTTGTTCCATTAAAGCCACAATGGAGAATGAAGTTTTCAAGGTAGGATGTCTTAGAAGGACACAGACCTCATGTTTATATAATACGTAATGTATAATATACATTATTTTGCACTGCTTCCAATCCTTCCTATTTGGACAATTTCAGTCAGAGCTTGTAGTAGACTGGAGATCATGCCTTCAGGTACTCCAATACTCTATTTACTCCCTTATTTCATTTAACATCTACATGTAAAACTTGAAAAATTAGAATATCATGCAAAAGTTCATTTATTTCAGTAATGCAACTTAAAAGGTGAAACTAATATATGAGACAGACTCATTACATGCAAAGTGAGATAGTTCAAGCCTTGATTTGTCATACTGTGGATGATTATGGCTTACAGCTCATGAAAACCCCAAATTCACAATCTCAGAAAATTAGAATATTGTGAAAAGGTTCCATATTCTAGGCTCAAAGTGTCCCACTCTAATCAGCTAATTATGCCAAAACACCTGCAAAGGGTTTCTGAGCCTTTAAATGGTCTCTCAGTCTAGTTCAGTAGGAATCACAATCATGGGAAAGACTGCTGACCTGACAGTTGGGCAGAAAACCATCATTGACACCCTCCATAAGGAGGGAAAGCCTCAAAAGGTAATTGCAAAAGAAGTTGGATGTTCCCAAAGTGCTGTATCAAAGCACATTAATAGAAAGCTATGTGGAAGGGAAAAGTGTGGAAGAAAAAGGTGTACAAGCAGCAGGGATGACCGCAGCCTGGAGAGGATTGTCAGGAAAAGGCCATTCAAAAGTGTTCGGGACTGTCACAAAGAATGGACTGAGGCTGGAGTCACTGCATCAAGAACCACCACACACAGTCGGATCCTGGACATGGGCTTCAAATGTCGTATTCCTCTTGTCAAGCCGCTCCTGAACAACAAACAACATCAGAAGCGTCTTACCTGGCTAAAGAAAAAAAGAACTGGTCTGTTGCTCTGGGGTCCAAAGTCCTCTTTTCTGATGAGAGCAACTTTTGCATCTCATTTGGAAACTAAGGACCCAGAGTCTGGAGGAAGAATGGAGAGGCACACACTGCAAGATGCTTGAAATCCAGTGTGAAGTTTCAACAGTCTGTTTTGATTTGGGGAGCCATGTCATCTGCTGGTGTTGGTCCACTGTGCTTCATTCAGTCCAGGGTCAATGCAGCCATCTACCAGGAAATTTTGGAGTACTACAATGCTTCCTTCCGCAGACGAGCTTTATGGGGATGCTGACTTCATTTTCCAGCAGGACTTGGCACCTGCCCACACTGCCAAAAGTACCAAAATCTGGTTTAATGACCATGGGATTACTGTGCTTGATTGGCCAGCAAACTCGCCTGACCTGAACTCCATCTAGAATCTATGGGGCATTGCCAAGAGAAAGATGAGTTGACATGTGACCAAACAATGCAGAAGAGCTGAAGGCCGCTATTGAAGCATCCTGATCTTCCATAACACCTCAGCAGTGCCAAGGCTGATAGCATCCATGCCACGCCGCATTGAGGTAGTAATTGATGCAAAAGGGGCCCAAACCAAGTACATATGCATGCTTATACTTTTCAGAGGTCCGATATTGTTCTATGTGCAATCCTTGTTTTATTGATTTCATGTAATATTCTAATTTTCTGAGATTGTGAATTTGGGGTTTTCATGAGCTGTAAGCCATAATCATCAAAATTATGACAAATCAAGGCTTGAACTATCTCGCTTTGCATGTAATGAGTCTGTCTCATATATTAGTTTCACCTTTTAAGTTGCATTACTGAAATAAATGAACTTTTGCATGATATTCTAATTTTTCGAGTTTCATCTGTATATTAACTGTTGGAAGCATCATCCATGTAGGAGCCATGGAAGTTATCTTGGAGAAAATATCCAGAAGTCTTTAGGACAACGACAGGTGCTGAAGCTTGCTTTAAACCCAGGGATGTAGGAAAGTATTAGAAAAATACTCAGACCGATTCTCCATCCTTCCAACTGTGAGGAAAGGAAAAACATAGGAAATCATGCATGATTTTGCTACTGTAGCCTATCTTAGTAAAGTATAGCTTAGTCTTCCTTTGGAGTTAAGTCTCCTGATTTATTGATGATACCCAATTTTATACCTTAATTGTGGACATTGCAATTATCACCTGAAAGTCTAGATGGGGAAGAACATGTTGAGCTCAACAGAAACAATACTGAGTAGCTGTTGACTGAGAAATTGATAGTTCAGGATGATACCAATGTAAGCTTTAGGCGTTGCTTCTTTATTAATAATTTAATGAACTATTCTTTTAAAAAAGGAAACACAAGCAATAAAAAAGTATTGCTGACCAGTTCTGGTCACTGCATTTGAGAAAGAGCATTGTATAACTAGAAAAGGTTGAAATAAGAAAAAGTAGCTACAATGATTAGTGTATTGAAACAGCTCAGCTATGAGGAAAGGCTAAGTCTAAACTAACTGATCCCTTTTAACTTGAAATGAAGAAGAGTAAGAGGGCACACGATATAAAGTCATGCATGGCATAGATAATCCAGATACAGAGAGATTTATTTCCTTGTTTCACAATGGTTAAACTCCAAGTCACCCACTAAAAATAAATATGGCAAGTATCAAGACAAAAAGAAATACTTTTAAAAATTAAATATAATGGAATTTACTGTTTGAAATAACAGCAGCCACTTTGGATGGTTTTAAAAGGACATTTCATGAAAGACCATGTATTCAATAGCTATTAATAGAAGTTTATTACCTCCCAAATCGTAAACAGAATGCCATGTACCAGTCGCAGGGAGGAAATAACTATGGAATATACGGTAACTATCATCCTCCTCTTTAGGCTTTTAGATTCTCAAATACATGCAGCAGCCCACTACACAACACAGAATGCTAAGCAGGATAGACCTGATCCAAACAGGCTTTTCTTATGTTTTCCTTATATTTTCTTATTTTTTAAGAGATAATCATGGCTTCCAGTTGTTGCTTGATGTAACAGGGCACATTCAGTGAAAATTGAATGGAAATTGATGGGCTAGATATGCTCCCTTGAGAAGACCTTTAAATTTCTCCCCACAGTTACATTCATGCCAGCAGAACAAAATAAAAAATAAAATAACCAAGACTCAAATTGTTTTCAAAGCAAAATTGAAAGTCCAAATTTGTCTTTAATTTCCACTAAATGATAGGTTGCTATATTTCCTGGATTCCAAGGTATTATGGCCTTCTTGTCCTAGTTCTAAAATAGTCAGGATGTCATGTCCCTCTCCCCCTGGGACAGAAATGGCATATAACCCCCCCCCCAATAAAACGGTTCCTTTAAAAAAAAGAAAAAAAGCTCACCTGAGAAAGAATATCTTCCTATTCCTTCCTGGATAGATTTACTTTAGACAATATTTGCCCATTATCTAGATGGACATATTAGATTTGATTAACAGATCAGGTTTAAGTTTTATTTTACTTCTTTCATGTCTGATCTCCGTGCAGATAGGATTTCTTCCCATTCACTAACTCAAATGCATCTCCAGGCAATCTGTGTTGAGAGTAGCTGGCAGAAATGATACATTCAATGCACATAAGTATCTGAAATGCCGGACTAGAAATACCTTGGTTTCATCCTTGTGTTCTTAATAGATCAGATCAAAATAAATATTATTGCAATGCCAGTTTTGTTTTGTTTTTAAAGTCTTGTGAAGACTTTTTGTAAAACACTTAAAGAAGAAAAAGATCAGACTCATCAGTAAAGCTTATTTGTCCATCATATAAATGCTACGCTCTGTACCACAACACTGGGTCCCATATGTCTGAAATTAATGGTTGAAAGACTTTGAAAGCTTCACAGCTCTATGAAAACTGAATTCCCACTCCTCCCTCTCATGAATTTTCCATTCTGGTTCTGTAAGTCTCAACTCCTACATTCTTATCTTTATACAGCATAGCAGTTACGTATGTTCCATGACAAAATTACAATAGTACCCCTTGTAATTGAAAATAATTTTATTTTATTTTCATTTCATTTTCTTTATAATGTTTCATTGTTTTTTTTAAATCTTCCATTCATTCCCTTCATTTCTTTTCCCCTCTTTCTGTGCCAAGATCAGGCCTTCTATCCCTCCTTTCCTTTGTGATCAGGCTCAACTGGAGTTCTGTCTAAGTCTACTATTACCTAGGCCACACAGGCTGGGACAGACATTAGATGGCACCGGGGGGGGGGGGGTGTTGATATATTTTTAATCTCTTTGCTGCCATTAAATGACGATCTGCATTTTTAAAGTGAAGATATGGTAGTGTCTTTGTTGCCAATACTAAACTACCTGAGTATTTTAAGATTTACCTTCTCCACGTAGATCTAAATATGAGATATTTTTATTCTCAATTTTTCTGGGAAAAGATGTCTTAAAGAAACTGGAAAGAGGCTTTTCAACAGTAGATTTTACTTTCCATACAGCCCACCCCCCAAATGTGTCTTAATTTCACAGCTTTAAAGATACATGTAAAAGATGGCTTTGAAATATAATTTCAATGGCTTCTAACTGGTTGCCCCTCTGCAATTTTAATGTCAGGTCCAATATTTTTAACTTTTTAAAATGTAAAATGTTAATTTTCTTAAACTGTATGGATCTTGGAGTTTCTGGCAGCAAGATAATTCAAATATGGTTTAACATTATCCCTCATTTCCTCTATTTATTCTTCACCTTAACAAGATAGAACAATAGTTTACAGGCAGAATACACATGCTTTGCAAATAAAGTCCCCAGGTTTATTCTTAGCAGCACCTCCTAAAATATTGAAGAATAACCTTTTTACTTTAAAAATATATGGTTCTTCTGCTAAAATCTATTAGAATCCACAATCTATCATTGAATATATCCAAAATCAACCACAGACATAGTTTATGCCGAAAATGGTTTACTATCTTTGTGAAACTAGACTGAAGTCTGTGTGTAGACAGAGTTTCTGATTTCTTGTTCTAATGTGGATAAACAAGTAATGACACAAAATGAATTTCTGGGGAAAAAACTGAGAGAAACTAATTCTGAGCTAAACAGAGCAGTTATTTTATATCCTCAGATTCTACTCATATACAATGGAATAAAAACTAGCCAAATGCATTGTACAAATAGCCTCTATAGTAATTATAATAATAACTTTTATTTGCGGTCACAGACCAAAATACAAATATAATTGCAAAAGAATGTGAGGAAAGTAACATCATAAACAGTTGGCTACCAGAAGCCTTGGACCTCAATAGTAATTATGGGTCAGCATGCTGCGCAAGCACAAAAATTTAACAAGCTATGTTTAAGCTAATCAATATTATATGAAAATAGCCAGTAGGATTACTCCCAGCACTATTTTCCCTTCTTTTACATATAACCCTTCAACCCATATATCTCTGTATGTCCCACAAGATGAAGACCTAGCTCTACAGCTTGCCTTCAGAAGTTGTGGGAGCTTCATCACTTGAGACTTTCAAGAAAAGATTGGACTGCCATTTGTCAGAAATGGTGTAGTGTCTCCTGCTTGGGGTTGGATTAGATGACCTATAAAGTCCCTTCCAACTCTCTGTTAATCTGTTAATCTAATTTATTTAGATGTTAGCATCAAGTTGTACATAGTATTAGAAAATCTAAAGAACTGTCATCTTTATGCTACGGCTCCTGCCACAGCCCTATTCAATTATCCCTCATCCTCAACCTCAAAGGGCTGAACTTAACGTTGGTTTTAATTTTCTTTAGGTGCTGCCCGAAAGCCAAGCAAGATTGCATCTCTCTTTATAGGCTGCTTTAGGAGCCAGAGAAAGAACAAACGAAGCAACAAAGGAAAAAGATACCGGGCAGAGTAAAACAAGGAGTCTGAACACATTAAAAGAGTAGGAGCTCCCTTATAATTATATATAATTATACCAATTATACCAATTATATACCAATTAAAATATACCAATTATAAACTTCATCTTCTGAATGCAAGAATCTTTGTCATATAGCAAGCAGAGAACTAGAATTGACACATTCAAGCTGAGCTTAGTGACCACCCACTGCTCAGAATATCCTTCGTCTTTCATAAAGGCAAGAAATATTCTGTTATTCCGTTAATTTTCATAAATGCAGTTTTTCAATTTAAAAATATATTCTCATACTAGTGAAAACTGTATGCAAGGGCCAGATAGCCTTATGTTGTTATAAAAAAAAAATATCAGTGTTTTTATATATAACAATAAATGTGCTTGACATGAAACAAGGGGGTGGATGGGAATGATTTATTTTAATTTACTAGATATGAAAGGGGGGGGGTGCGGATTATCTTTTCTGCTAATCTCCAAGACCTGGGAATCTGTGTGTGTGTGATTAAATAATATTTACTTATTTCAGTCTTTCAAGGTTGGCAGAAACGAGGCTTGTTTCCTAACTTTGAGGAGTTGGGGAATCGGAGAGAGTAGGGGGCTCCACTTAAGAATGAGAAATGTTTTTCAATTTAATTTAGCAATAGACAACATTATTTTCTTTACTGGATTTATTTATTTATTTGATTTTTATTATGCCTTTATTACTTTATATGTTACTCAAGGCAGTGAACATCCATAATATTCCTTCCTCCTCCTATTTTCTCGACAACAAGAACCTTGTGAGGTGGGCTAAACTGAGAGAGAATAACTGGCCTAAGGTCACCTAGACAGCTTTCAGAATTAGTCCTTATACTCTTCTGGTTTCTAGCCCAGTCATATTAACAATTACACCAAACTGCTGTAATTTTTTTTCTCTGTCTTCTGACCAGGAGTAGGCAACACCCACCACTCCCAATATCATTTTTGTAGTTCCCAGATCAGTTCCCAAAATATATGGCTCAGGAACAGTGATCATACAGTAGAAAATTGCAACGGTACAAAATAACAGATTGTAACAGGATGACCTGGTCTTTTGTAATTGTGTCTTTATATCATATTCAAGAACATAAATTACATCGCTTGCCTAACAATACACATTTTATCTTCATCTCTTCTGAGGATGCCCATGTTAACAGGCAAAATAGCATTTTTGAGCTAGTTAAGTTTCATTATTTACATATATTTTTCAATCTGGTCGCACAGCAAACATTATTCTCAGAGTGGCAATATTGTTTCCAATTAATATAGCTCTCATTATTTAGACATATTTCTGGATTTTGAATGAAAGGAAGATCGATTCCATACCAACAAACGTTAATTCAATCTACTTTGCTACCATTCATTATTATACAGTTAGAGCGTACATATTATTTTCAACGTATTTTGATTTCATCATGACCTTAAAATTTCCCATAAGTAGTAATTGTAATAACAGAAAGCCTGTAAACATGTCTACTCTGTTCTTAAGAAAAAGGAGGCTTTTTTTTCAAATTACCCAAATTCTATTGATTTTAATAGTTGTTCGTGATTACATTTGGATCAAGCCTACTGCAAAAAGCCAGAAGGTATGAAAAGTTATCATGAGAAATGAACTTTTGTCAGCACTGGATTGGGCATCCATTTATCTGGGTTGATATAAGGACTTCTGCCCTGGGCAGACTAGAAGACCTCCAAGATCCCTTCCGGTCTTGTGATTCTCATTTATATTAGGGCAGTATCAAGCAATAAAGGAAGTGTTTTGCAAAAAAACATTAATGCTAAACATTAACATTAAAAACCTCTCTTTAAAGGATTGAATTGCACTGCATTACTGCTTCAAAAGCTTTCCCTGGTTGCCAATCTGTGGTACAAAATGTGCATACATAATATTTCATCTGGAACCAGCAGTGAAAAAAAAAAAGCAGACACAATTGGGATCAGTTTTCAAAGCAGCTGCACAAGCCTTGCGAAGAATGAAAACGATTTCATGCTTCAATGAGGTGTGCTCTGTTCTATCTAACAGGTTTGTGAACCACGTCTTTCAAATATTTTGCACAGCCCTAATCTCCAAACTCTTTCATTTCTGCCATATTTCTTCTCTAAACTCTTCAGATATTTGCTGGTCTTTTTCTACCATCTAGTGGACAAACGCTGTAAAACAAATTAATCCCTTTTAAATAGGACAGATTTGAGTTAATGCAATTTACTTCCAGCAAACATAACTTTGGAGTAATCTGGCCCATTTTAAGAAATGGCTAAAAATGGGTATTTTAAATTAATTCTGCACAAAATATAAGACTGAACATGAACAGCTGGATGCTTCTAAATAATCTTATGTTAAATAGAAAGTATTGGAAAAAGGCAATTACTATTAAAAATATGGCTGATAATTCACCTAAGATTTTAAAATTCTAGAGGGGATTTCCCTCCCAGCTATTATTTCCTTTTATGTAAACCGATTTACCACCGATCTTGGAACATTAGCTAGTTCTGCTCAAAATAAGGTTTGGCCAGCTAAAATATAATGTAAAAAAACCTGTCCATGAATCAATAGACAAATTCCGTTGAGTCCAATACACAGCACACATCTAAATATTTACGAGTTTGATGGTTTATTAAATAGTTGGTTTAGCTAGCATGTTAGAGCCCATTGCCTTCTATTCCCACTTACAATTTGATATTTTTATGTTTGTTTCATCACTGTGTGTTATTTTATCTCATTGATGTAGTCCTAACAAAGTCCCATATTTTTTCCACCTATCAAAAACATAACCATAAAAGACTGACTAGGAATACAAATTAAAGTAGGCAAGAAAATGGTAAGAAAATACCTGTCTACTCTAGATGAATTCAAATCACCAGGACCTGATGGATTACATCCACAGTTCTCAAGGAACTGGCAGAGGTGATCTCGGAACCATTGCAATATATCTTTCAAAGATCCTGGAGAACCAGAGACCAGAAGACTGAAAAAGAGCTGATGTGGTTCCCATCAGAATAACAGAGTTGGAATGGACCCTTGAAGGTCTTCTAGTCCAATCCCCTGTTCAGGCAGGAAACCCTTTATTATTTCAGACAAATGGTTGTCCAATCTCTTCTCCAGCTGGAGCACCCACAACTTCTGGAAGCAAGTTGTTCACTGATTAATTGTTCTAACTGTAGAAAATTTCTCCCTAGCTCTAGGTCTGTTCTCTCCTTGTTTAGTTTTCATCCATTGTTTCTTGTTCTGCCTTTATGTGCTTTAAAGAATAGGCTGGCCATCTCTTCTTTGTGGCAGCCCCTTAGATATTGGAACACTGCTATCATGTCACCCCCTAGTCCTTCTTTTCATTAAACTAGACACGCCCAATTCCAGCAACCATTCTTTATATGTTTTAGCCTCCAGTCCCCTAATCATCCTTGTTGTTCTTCTCTGTACTCTTTCTAGAGTCTCAACATCTATTTTTACATTGTGGTAATCAAAACTGGATGCAGTATTCAAAGTGTGGTCTTAATAAAGCATTGTTAAATGATATTAACACTTCATGTGATCTTGATTCTATATCTCTGTTAATGTAGCCTAGGACTGTGTTGGTTGCCTGTTACGATACATTGCTGGTTCATATTTAAGTGATTGTCCACTAGGACTCCAAGATCCCCCTCATAGTACTATTATTGAGCCAGGTGTCCCCTATTCTGTACCTGTGCTTTTGGTTTTTCTTGCCTAAATGTAGAACCTCACTTTTTTCTCCACTGAATGTCATTTTCTTATATAGGGCCCAGTGTTCAAGTCTGCCAAGATCCCATCTGGATTTTCAGCCTAACCCTATCTTCTGGAGTATTGGCTATTCCTGCCAGGTTGATGTTGTCTGCAAATTTGATGAGTTCTCCATGCATCCCCATATCTAAATCATTGATGAAGATACTGAGAGTACTGTAAATATAGAAAAACACCAAAAGAGATACAACTCTATAACTGTGGTCTGTGTTCAATTTAAAGATTAATAAGTTAAATAAAGTGCTTAAGGAAAGTAGAGGTCAGCTCCAGTTTCATTTGCCTCAGTTAAATCAAACAGCTTGAGCTTCATGGATCACTCACCAGAGGGATTTATTTTGCAGACCCTGAAGGACACATGTGTGGATTCTTCATCGATTTATGACCACAATTGAGCCCAAAAAAATCTGTTGTTGAGACATATATTGTTGCCCCTTTTACAACCTTTCTTGCCACAATTGTTAAGTGAATCACTGAAGTTGTTAACTTAGTAACCTGGTAGTTAAGTGCATATGGCTTCCCAATTGGCTTTGCTTCTCAGAAGGTTGCAAAAAGTGATCACATGACCCCAGGACACCGCAGCCATCATTAAATATGAACCAGATGCCAAGCTTCTGAATTTTGATCACGTGACTATGGGGATACTGCAAAACTGTGAAAAACCATCACAAGTTATTTTATTCAGTGCCATTGTAACACTGAACGGTCACTAAATGAACTGCTGCAAGTCAAGAATTACCTGTAGTCAATGACCTAGTGCAAATTCCAGGAAGATTTTAAAAAATCCAAACAAGGATTTTATTTGTAGAACCTATATAGTTAGTACCAAAGTATTGTATTAGAATTGGGAAGACATGGGTTCCAGCCTATCATCAACCATGACAATTCCTTAAGTAACTGCATCAGTCATTCTATTGTGTCAGCGGCAGGCTCGTGTGCAAATGCAGCTGCACATGCATATTTGCCCGTCGCTTGCCTACCCCTATCCCTCCCCCCCCACAACCCGGTCTGCCAAGTCAGAAAGGTTGGGGATTGCTGGTATAAAGTCTCTTGTTTGAGCAGAGGGTTGGACTAGAAGATCTCTAAGGTCCCTTCCAATGCTGTTATTTTGTTATTCTATTCTGTGTCTTAGGTATTGAAATCAGATGTTACATACTGGTAAACCTCAAATGCCAACATTGCATGTTAGCTGGGACTGATGAGAGATATAATTCAAAACCTCTGGAGATGCTCTTATCATCTTTTTATTCTTGGAGAAAATGTTCAATATGAGACTTGAGAATAAACATTTTAAAGTAATTGTCACAAAGGGCTCCTTTATGAATATTATAAGGGTATCCAATAGTTGTTTAATGTATAACTTTCTAAACTTTTATTTCCAAAAAGAAGATATTTTGTTTTAGATATCAAAATAATATAAGCATATTAAACAAAGAAAATTAAAAGAAATTTTCTTGAAAAATGTCCTCGGATGTTGATGTAAAGGACATATGATGGTTTTCTTTATCTGCAGTATTAATATTAAGAGACATATTGTACATTTTCCATACGGAGAATATCTCTTTCTCTTACATGGTTCAGTCAAACAAATCAAATTTAGGAAGAATAGGGATAGGGATAGGGATAGGGATAGGTAGAGTGGAGTGGAGTGGGGTGGAGTGGAGTGGAGTGGAGTGGAACGGAACGGAACAGAACAGAACAGAATAGAATAGAATACTTAATTTGGCCAAGTGTGATTAGACATACAAGAAATTTGTCTCCAGTGCAGAAGCTCTCAGTGTTCATGCAAAACAAAATAATAATAATAATAATAATAATAATAATAATAATAATAATAATAATAATACCTAGATTGATACCTAGGACGCTGGCAGGAAACCGCATCAACCATTAGTACCAGTCGATCGTATTTGTGACACTTTTTTAAATGTTCAGTTGACTAAGAGTTTCATATTTAATGAATAAAAGAGATAATAATATGAATAAGATGGAGTAGAGAAAATGAGAAGGATAGTAATAATACCACAGGTCATTTGCATCCTTTTGGAGGGTCATTGAAGCACTTGGGAGCTTTATCTATGTCCTCGGGGTCACTTGAGTAGTGCTCCTGGTTCTTGTAGTCTGCAATTCTTTTTTCTTCCTCTGGAAATACATTCCTACTCCCACATCATTTAAAGTGGGAGTTTGAACCATTTTGTCCTAGAGCAGTGGTTCTCAACGTGTGGGTCGGGACCCCTTTGGAGGTCAAATGACCCTTTCACAGGGGTCGCCTAAGACCATCGGAAAACATATTTTCAATGGTTTTAGGAATAATTTTATTGTTGGGGGTCACCACAACATGAGGAACTGTATTAAAGGGTTGCAGCATTAGGAAGGTTGAGAACCACTGTCCTAGAGGATATTTGCATTGTTGTGGCTAGGCCCTACCAAAAGCGGCCTACTAGGTCTCACGTTCCAATGCCAGCAAGCCGAGTTTTTTACTCATTTAAAGTCTGAGAATAGATTGACATAGTTTCAGCCCCAAGATCTCTAATCTAGCTTGACCAAATAAAACCGCAGCAGCCTTGTGCCCCCAGGTACCAGCTATCCTGAGGTAAACTTTGGAGGGAACCAGCTACTAGATGGTTTGACCCACATCTGATAATTGATTTGCATGTCAGGCCTGCTCAGACCTCCACCCAGAGTTTCCTCTAGCTCCGTCCTGCCCATGCATAGTTCACCATCTTTAGGGTCCCTCCACACATGCTCATGCTCTATCTCCCAGACAGGATGGGTGAGATGGGACAGTGATGTTCCCTCTGCATTAGACCAAACTAGAGCCAGTTTTATCTAATAGTTAAGGCCTGAGGCTAGAAAGCAAAGACTGTGAGTTCAAGTACCATCTTAGCCATTAAAACCAGCTCAATGACTTTCGGCCAGTCACTTGCTTTCAGTCCAACCAATGGTGAAATTCAATTTTTTTTACTACCTGTTCTGTGGGCATGGCTTGGTGGGCGTGGCAGGGGAAGGATACTGCAAAATCTCCATTCCCTCCCCACTCCAGGGGAAGGATACTACAAAATCCCATTCCCTCTCCATTCCTGGGGAAAGATATTGCTTAACGCATTGTAAGCCGCCCTGAGTCTCCGGAGAAGGGCGGCATATAAATCAAATTAAAAAAAAAAAAATTGCAAAATCTCCATTCCCAACCCACTCTGGGGCCAGCCAGAGGTGGTATTTGCCAGTTCTCTGAACTACTCAAAATTTCCGCTACCGGTTCTCCGAACTGCTCAAAATTTCCGCTACCGGTTCTCCAGAACCTATCAGGACCTGCTGGATTTCACCCCCGAGTCCAATCCACCTCACAGGATTGTTGTTGGGGAGAAAACAAGAGGAAGGTATGTTAGATATGTTTGCCGCCTCAGTTATTTGTAAAAATAATAATAATAAAGGTGATATGCAAATAATACTGGCACAAATTTGTAAACACAAACACAAATGATGATGAAATAGCCACATCTAGGTGCATCTAGGTGCACCTAAACAAAATTTACAGATCAGAGAATCTGATTCATATGAATACAGAAATTACTATCCATGATAGAAAAGGGCAATAACCATTATAAAACTAAGATGGAATTTCCCATAACCCCACATGTTAGTATGAATAAAAATAAAGAACTTGAATGGGAAACACTAAGAAACAAGCAATCCAATATGCACAGAGACCGGTGCTTATTGCTTTGCACACAAAAGCTATTTTGATTTGACAGATTCTTCCCTGGAGAAACCTCATGTGCATTTAACACTGAAGTACTCTGTAGCCATTGCAGTACCTATCATATAACTTTCTGGTAACAAAAAGAGTAAATGGCTTCTGAATTCAACAAAAATCAATTAACTTAACAAAGAGGGAGGGAGGGAGGTGTCAAATGAGTACGGAAACTCATTCGTTAATACTCTCTATTTCCACTTGAGAAAGTCTGGGATCTGTACACCAGAGACGTGGCATTAAATGCTTTTGGTATAGAAGAACTCCCGCATCGGGAAAAGAAGCAGGGAGGGAGAGAGAGAAAGAGAAAGAGAAAGAGAGAGAGAAAAGAGGAGGAAGAGAAAGGAGGAGGAAGAGGAATCTGAAAAGACCAGTAGCTTCTGCTCCCTCTCGATTTAAAGGGCCAGAGCTCTTCAAAATCACTTGATCCCAGAAAGAACCACAATGGAAAAGAGCAAGGGGGAAAAAAGAATGCACCTTTTTCAACTGGCAAATGTAGCTGCACAAGAAGCTGGAAAAAGGCAAGAAGAAAATGTCTCACTCTGCTTCACAGAGCCAAAGGAAAGGGCTTCAAACCCAACAAGGGAAAAAAAGCCTGAGATGACATAAGTATGACTCCTCTGCTCTTCACCCCCATATCGACCCTGGATTCCAGTGAAGTTTTTAGTTTCATTTGGAAAGCATGCTATCAAAGAGAAGGCTGTTCAATATGGAGGATTTACATGTTTCATGATCATCCCTCCATAAAAACATGTATTTTGGAAGGGTCACAAGTGAGGAAAAATGTACTATATATGCTAAGAGCAAGCTGAGACTCTGGCTAGTGTAATGGCTAAAAGGGAGCTGCCAAATGGGTTGATTAATATGGAATAATGTACTATATTCGTATGCAGACTTTTGGGCATTGACAACAGAGCATTGTTAAGTCAGAATAACCCTGAGCTCCCTGGAGTTCATTTTTCCCCCCATAAAAAATAAAATACAAAACAGTAAAACAAACAAACAGAATGAAACAAAACAAAAAGATACAACAACAAAAAAGAAAAAAATACTGTGAAAAAGAAGAAGAAAAAGTGATCACTGCTTTTTCTTTTCTTTCAGCACCCAGGCAGTATGGATCCTACATGTTAAATGGAATTTTTCTGATCACTTTGCCCAAATCAGAACTATTGCATCATTTTGAATGTTTGCATTGGGTTTTTTTTTTTTTTTATAAGAACTGGTTTAATACATCAGCTTTACTCCCACCAGCTCCTGAATTCCATTTCTGATCTGTCTGCTGTGATGAATTTTTGCGATGAATCCTGCAGGTTTCTAAAACTGAGAGCCACAATACAGCCTCCCCATACACGCCATCTGTTCATTCTATGATTGAACATATCTACTTTGGGCAAACAATAATGTTTCAGAACTTTTAAAGTTAAATACCAAATTTTGAGAGCACATGATCATGATTTCAATGCAGCATTTGGGCAGATGGGAAAAGGGAGGATTCTGCATTGTTGGCCAGTGTGAGAACAGAATGTGGTCTTGGCCTGATTGAACACTTAAATTATCCCACTGGCATTGATGCCTCCTGTTAGAATATGGAGATGGAATAAATCAAAATCAATTACTTAAATTAGGCCTGACTAACCTTTCTGATCATCTTTCTGATATTGTTACAGCACAACTGGTCACCTCCAAGGAGATTTGCCTTAAATAAAGTTATTCAAAAGAACAGCAAATGGAAATGAGTGCTGCCCAAAGGATACAAGCTCCATAGTAGTAGTGCTTTATTTCCAAAGGATGCTTAGATACAAATATTAATGGCAATATTATTTCTTTGCAATACACATCCGTTTTAATATTTGATAAATGGAAATACTTCACACACACACACACACACACACATACACACAAATACACCCCCCCCAAACCTACTACAGGTAGATCCTTGACTAACAGTTTGTTTAATAACCATTCAGTTACAATGGTACTGAAAAATGTGACTTATGACAGTTTTTCAGTTACATCATTTGTAGCATCCCCATGACCATGTGATCAAAATTCAGATGCTTGGAAATTGGTTCATAGTTATGACCGTTTCAGTGTCATGTGATCCCCTTTTGCAACCTTCTGACAAAGTCAACGGGGAAGCCAGATTCATTTAACAACCGGGTTACTAACTTACCAACTGCAGTGGTTCACTTAACAGCTGTGGCAAGAAAGGTCATAAAATGGGCCAAAACTCATTTCACAACTGCCTCGCTTAACAACAGAAATTTTGGGTTCAACTGTGGTCGTTAAAATCAAGGACTACTTGTAGTCACTCAGTAAGATAGAAAATGAAATTTACTGCCCCAGGAATATTTCTGTCTATTCTTAAACGACTCCAGAACAGCAATCCTCACTTAACAACGGTCTCTTTTAGTAATTATTTGAATTAAGGTGATGTTGAAAAAGTAATGTTATGACTGGCCTTCACATTTATGACTCTCTCAGTATTCCCACAGTTACATGATGGGAGACTTGGGTGCTTCGCAACCAGCAAGCATTTTCAGTCATGGCAGTTCTCCTCAGTACCATGACTGCCACTTACAGCCATCTTCTGACAGCTGGTCAATGGAGAAGCCAGTCGCTGTCATGAGAATGTCTTGCTTAACTAGGACAAGGTGGTAAGGCCATGGCTGTCACATGATGTCTTAACGATTGCTGTTGCTCAGTTACCAAGTTGCCTGTTCCAATTATAGTCGGAAGTTGCCTTTTCCAATTATGGTCGTTAAACGAAACTAAATGCCGAGGCCTCGCTTAAGCTCCGCCTACGGTATATCATCAAGAACTAAGCAAATGCCCTTTTGGAACCATCCACACACTTAATGGAACAAAGCTTCTGGTACAAAGCTTCCGCGCCCCCCACCTAATCCCACGCTCACCTTGAAAAGCGCATAGTGAAGATACTGGTAAGGAATGCGCCGCTGAAAGTCTCGCAAAGTCTCGGTCGGCGGGTAGGTGAGCTGAAAGACGGGAAGGTTGCCCTTACATCTCCGCAGGCAGGAGGCGCGCTGGAGGACGAGCCCGAAGTATTCCATCTCCTGGTCCTGGAGACCATCGCCGGGCGTGATCCCTGAAGCATTTGCGCCGCATCCCGCGCTGCCTTCAAGCCCTGCGAGCGAACCGCCTTTCAGAAGCAGCTCCGAAGGAGACGGGCTGTTCCACGCGCCCTTGGAAAGCTCTGTAAAAAGTGGGCCGGTGTCTAACATTTCGCTCCCCGCGCATTCCTTATGGCAGTGCGCCTCGCTGTCTTGGAGCAGGCGGTGAAGGCGCAAACTCGCCTCCAAATAGCGGATGCTCTCCCTCCAGTTCTCGCCCTCGTACTGCTCTAGCGCATACGCGTATGCGCTCTGCAGAGGCATCAGCTCAGCTTCTGGAAAGCCGCGGAAGCTGTATTTTTCGTATTGCGCGCCCACTGTAGGCGCCGACGCTATTAAGAGTAGGAGAGCCAGCAGAAACCCCCATCGTCTCCGCTCCATGCCGTCCCTGCGGCCGGCGACTCTCTTCCTCTGACCAGACCAGCTACTTGGAGGCCCATCAGGAGTCTCTGGGAAGCAGGGGGAAGGCAGACGGGACAGACCCATTTGGATTCCGCAGGGTCTTAAGCGCGCCCTGATATACTTCCTACGCTTAAAAAAAAAAGGGGGGGGCGCTTCCATCAATTCTTTCCTTTTAAAGATGAAAAAAGCCTGGTTTGTTTGTTTGTTTTTAATTCTATGGGTAAAACGAGGCAGAGAAAATGTGATGATTGTTTGGCTTCATTATGAGCCAAACCAAAGTGCAAAAGACTCCAACTTTCTTCAGGCTTCAGGGAAGACACACAAAATGTGTTAAGAAGTATCTATCTCCCAAAAATCAAAATAAGATAAAACAGTTAAAATATAAAACTGAAGCAAGTCACCTGTAAGATGGAAACAATGACAGAAAACAACAGGAAAGCCAATGTTCCCAGAAGTCCGAAGATATTCACTTGAACCATCTTCAAGTGTGCCTGGTGGCTCAGCAGACTAAAAAGCATTGTGATTAACACCAGCTG
Source organism: Arizona elegans (assembly GCA_022577455.1). NCBI lineage: Eukaryota > Metazoa > Chordata > Lepidosauria > Squamata > Colubridae > Arizona > Arizona elegans. The sequence goes on along the minus strand of JAKOOJ010000004.1, from coordinate 109,843,721 downwards.
TCTGCAATTACTGTAAATTCGAATCTCACCAGGCTCAAGGTTGACTCAGCCTTCCATCCTTTCTAAGGTAGGTAAATTGAGGACCCAGTTTGTGGGGGCAATAAGCTGACTTTGTATAAATATACAAAAGTATGAAGGCTATTGCTTAATGCATTGTAAGCCGCCCTGAATCTCCGGAGAAGAGCGGCATATAAATCAAATTTAAAAAAAAAGTGTGTTAGATTATAATAGGTCAATTGGCAATGCTGATTGTGAATGATGGGAGATGCTAGGTCCGTGATGGCGAACCTATGACACGTGTGCCACAGGTGGCAAGTGGAGTCATATCTGTGGGCATGCGAGCATTGCCCTAACTCAGCTCCAGTGCGCATATGTGCACCAGCCAGCTTATTTTTCGGCCTTGTTGTCCCCCGGAAGGTGGGAAACGGGCCGCTTCTGGCCTCCGGAGGGCCTCCAGGGGGATGGGGAAGGCTGCTTTCGCCCTCCCCAGGCTCCAAGAAAGCCTCACCCGTAACCTTTTTGCCGTTGCATGCCAAAAGCAGGGGGAGCGTGGTGGGGTCGTGTGTGCATGCACGGGGGTGGGGCGCTGGGGGGGCATTGAATTATGGGTGTGGGCACATGTGTGTGTGCCCCCCGCGCTCCCCCCATTTTTGGCACGCAACGGCAAAAAGATTAGTCATCACTGTGTTAGGTTGATACATGGTTAATCAGACAAGTCACTCTTTTTCAGCTTCTTTTTTTTCTTGAATGAGCATCCAGACATAGATGGTATGTCTTGGCTTCAGTTATGTTTTTGAGAATTCAAAATGGGTTTGCCAGAAGCAAAATATATATTTTAATACAACACAAATTGAAGAGCCACAGAAGAGCATGAAAATAAGAAAGAAGACAATTTTAAATCATTCTTGGATGCTTCATAACGTTCATAATGTAACTTTTGTAATAAATTGCCACATAAATGTATTTTTGCAAATATCTTAAATTACAAATTGTAAATCAGCATACATAATATTTTCAAGTTGTATTCTCTCATTGTGGAGCTAATTTAGCACAACTACCCTGCCATAAAATAAAAAATTTCCAGATGTAAAAACCAAAGGTTGAGTAGTTATATGCATAAACAACTTCTATTTTTTAGAGCCTCCCAAATTTTATTGTTTCACTTTGACTTAAAAGTAATAAAAATAGTTTCTGGTAAAACAACACAAGTAAAATAAAAATATGTGTGGGAGAGTGGATATAGAGGAGTGGAGATAGGGCGGCATACAAATTGCATAAAATAAATAAATAAAAATAAATATAGTGGATATGGAGTTTCATATCTTATAAGCTGTTAAAAGTGGTCTAACAAGTCCATTTTAACCATATAATTTGGGTTCAATTTAATTTAATTAATTAAATTAATTAAATTAAATTCACCCAAAGTTAAACAGGTGCATACCATTCAAACAAACCTTGAAAACTGAGGCAGAGCATTTGATCTAGTTGCAAATGGTAATGGTCAGAATCCTGGTTTGAATTAATGCTTTTCTCAACAGCCCCTTATTTTAAATCTGCTCCACTGTTTGCTTTGTAACACTCCTTTAAAATAAAAATAAGATATGTCATAAATTTGAGGCTATTTCAGCAATCCCTTACTCAAGTGTATGATCCAACAATCATAAACTTTAATGCAGCTGCTGTTTTTATGAAAGGCAAAGCAGAAATCCTGGTTTAGAAGTCTTTTATTATAGAATTTTGCAATCAGGAAATTCCATCTTAGTTTCAGTTTGGATTCCTTACTGTAAAGCTTCCAGCCATTGGTTTTTATCTAACTGTTGAGTACTCTGGAGCAGTGGTCCCCAACCTTTCTGGCTTTGCAGACTGGTGGTGGAAACGGCAAAGGGGAAGGAAAGGAGATGGTTTTGCACAAGTGATGGGTAGGTGTGCCCACCACTTGCACAAATTGAGCATTGCACATTTGCTCACTCACCTGTCGTTTGTGCAACCTGGTTCTCAACAGGATGCAGCCGATATTGGGCCACAGCCTAGGAGGGTTGGGGACCCCTGCTCTGAGAATAAATGCACGTCCTGCCACCTTCCACTCTGTCACCCTTTTATGTGGGTGATCGTGTTTTCCCTTAGTCTTCTCTTTTTTAAGCTAAGCATATCAAGTTCCTTTCACTGTTTGGAGGACTTAGCTTCCAAACCCGTATCAATTTTGTTGCTCAATAATCCAGGCGTGGTCTGACTAGTGCAACATAGAGTGGTACTATCACTTCCTGTGATCTTGACCTCTATTGATGCAGGCCAAAATGACATTGGTTCTTTGGGCAACTAAAGAACACTGCTGGTTTATGCTTAATCTGTGACCTACTAGGATATCCAGATACTTCTTGCAAATGCTTCTAAGGCAGGCAACTAACTGCATGTACTTGCACATCTGCTTTTTCCTCTCTTAAGCAGGAATTTACACTTTTCATCGTTGAGTAAGATTTGTTGGATAGGATCCAATATTCAAGTCTATCAAGATCCTTCTGAATCTTGAGTCTGTCTTCTAGGATGTTAGTAATCCCTCCCCTGCTCAGCTTTATGTCATCTATAAATTGTAGGAGTATTCTTTCTATTCCCCCATTTAAGCCATTTATGAATAGGACTGGGCCTGGGACAGAACCTGAAGTATCCTATTGTATAACTCCTTTCATGTAGACATAAACCCATTAAGGATTATATGTTGGCCAGTTGCTCAGCAACTGAGAATCCATTGGATAGAGAGGTCATCCATCCCACATTGTTCCAGTTTATAATCAAGTCAAATGCTTAATAACCTCTAAATACATATGGGATACCCAACTACAACTTCAAAAAAGCCAATTATGATCTCATAGACACCGACCTCTCATCTTTTGATTGGCAAATTCTATTCTCTTAACTGTAACACTGCCGAAGACCATTATAATATTTTCTTGCTTGAAGTCAATAGAGTTATTAAACTATATGTACCACTAATCGCCACCAAAATCAGGAAAAACAAATTACCCATATCAATAAGAAAACTCCAATCCAAAAAAAATCCTTTTGGCGTAAAAACAAAACTGGCTATGCAGCTAACTTTAAAAGCTGCTACAAAAATATATGCCACCAAATAAAGACGGAATGCACCAATTACCACATCAAACAAGAAGAAAACCTTCTGCGCATGAAATCCAATTGCACCTTCTATAATTTTATAACAAATTTAAAGACTCGAGATCCATCCCACCCCTAAAAGGACCTAAAGGTAAAGAATGCAAGGATGAAGCAGTTAAAGCAAACCTCTTTAACACATTCTTCAGCTCAGTCTTTGTTAACAGCAATGGCTCATGCCCAATATTCCCTAGTTGTACTACTAATGACTACAATGATCTAACACAAATAGATTTCATAGAAAATAATGTTGAAAAGGCACTACATAGACTGAAACCATCTCTGTCTATTGGACCTGATGGACTATGTGCATACTTCTTAAAAAAGCTTTCCAGTGCTATAGCAGAATCCCTAAGCATAAGCACCAGCCTGCCTACCATCCCTGTCCTAATGTTCCCTTTAATTGTATTCATTTTATGTATTCAATTTATGCTTATACTTATATATATTATCTAATATGTACTCAACAAAATAAAATAAATAAAAAGAAATAAAAGAAATAAAAACATAACATTCGCAGCATTCCCTTGCCCCAACATCTAATCACATTATCAAAGATTTGTCTGGCATGGCCTCTTGTCACAAAATGCTGATTTTGTGAAGGTGAATGCTAATCACCTTGTTTGTATCTTGTGTGCAAACAAATCCTTTTCTAGGATTTTCTCAGTTATTAATATCAAGTTGATATTTCTGTAGTTTTCTGGGTCTATTCCCTTCCCTGGTTTAAAATAATGAAACAATATTGGCTTTTCTCAATTCTTCTGGCAATTTCTCTATGCTCCAGACTTCCTCAAAACTTTCAAGCAGTGGATCTGAAGTGACATCTGCCAGTTCCTGTAGAATCGTGAGATGTAATCCATTTAGACAGGAATTCATTCAGTGCACCTGAAAATTTGGGCTTCGCCATTGGGCATTTGGAGTCAAATTAAGGGAAAATAGTAGAGGTTTTCTTGCAGATGTTTCATTACCCAAACTAGGTAATATCATCAGTTCTAACAAGAAAAGAAACAACTGCAAGAAAACAATCAAGCTCAGGGAACACCAAGAATTCCTCGTTCCTTAATTTTTCCCTGCAAAAAAACCCAAAAACATACTGAAAAGTTTTAGTTTCAGTGCACTATCATGCAGAATTGGCATATTGATATGTGCAGAATTGGCATATTGATATGTTTCCAGGGAATCTTGTTTTGGATAATTTTGGATACTTGAGTAGGGTTTGGTTTTTTTTGGGGGGGGGGGTTGCATTTTCTCTCTCTCCCCAGACTCCAGAGGCTTTCTTGGAGCCTGGGGAGGGCGAAAAGAGCCCCCCCCACCCACGGAGGCTCTCCGGAGGCCAGAAACAGCCTTTTTCCCAACTTCCGGTGCTGGAGCTGAACTAGCGCAATGCTTGTGTGCCCACAGATATGGCTCTGCGTGCCACCTGTGGCACGTGTGCCATAGGTTCGCCCTCATGGCTATATACTATAACCTAAGGATTTTTGTCAAGAAGCTGCAAATTCAGGTTTTGAGAGAGGGAAAAGACTGTAGGTGGGAAAGTTTAGAAGAAAATCAAGTGAGAAAGCTGAGTTGTTATTGGAAGCCTGTATCATTTGGTAATTTTATTTCTGCAACAATCTTTAAACTGGAGGTACTTGGGATAGAAAAGAAGATTCTCTGTTCAGCTTTTTACTTTTAATGACTATGTCTTTTATAACTGAGATATTTTAAATGTATAAACACTGGAGTGGAGTAGAGAAGAAAGCTCCATCTGTTAGATTCCCTCTCTTTATTCCAAATTCTGCATATTTAAAAAAACGACTGATATTAATTGCCAAGTTTCCAGGCAGAACTCTAAACTCTTCCTACCCACATGGATGCGCACAAACTACTTTATTTGTGTATAGTGCAAATGAATTTTTAACCCACAGTAACAAGAGGCCTGGCATGATTCACATATAATATCAAGGTAGCATGTAATTTATGTTGGATTTAGTGTGCTCTGTGATTAAGGCTGCTGTTCTTTTCATATCTTCAGATGACTGGAACTAGAGCTTAAAAATCCAATAACTCTCCCATCTTTCTCCATCTATAAACCACACTAATGCAGTTATCAGTAGCAATAATACCATTTTTATTGGCACAAATAGACATGAAAATCTTATCTGAAAATGGACAAAATGATTATTAAAGAACGATTTAGCATTTGTGCTTTTGCCTCTGTCTTCCAGACATTTGTCTGGGGCTTAAGCTACCCCTGACACAGGATAACTTAGGCATCTCCATCCTGATCTTCAGAGCTTCGTCGTCCAAAATCCATCCAATTTGGAAAATGCGTATCCTCCTCATTCAGATTACTTCCCATAGCAGCAAGTTCAGCTGTTGGAAAATAGACATGTGTTAATGGAAGGCAGGTGAAGGCAGAAACTAGGTGGCTCAGTGGCTAAGACACTGAGCTTGTCGATCAGAAAGGTCGGTGGTTCGAATCCCTAGTACAGGTCTCCTGTGTGAGCAGGGATTGGACTAGATGACCTCCAAGGTCCCTTCCAACTCTCTTACTGTTACTAAATGGTCCTAATTGTCATGAATCTTTGGAATGGGACATTTGATTCTCCGTATCCCAGAAGATAATACTGTGGAGTCTTTGTGCTCTCTGGGTTTGTCTATTTGTGTGGTAAAATTGTTAGGGCACTGATGGTATTGCCTAGTTAAGTAATGAAATGTCTGCAAGCAAATAGCCAAGATCAGAGAGCACTAAGGATTCCACATTTTAGTCCCGAGTTACATATATTTTATTCTATTGGAGTAAGAACTTTAGTTTCCGAAGTAAATTTTTGGAATAGAAGTGGAACTTTCACAAAAAAAAGACTAAAATTTTCTTACCACATGCAGTGGTATCATTTGCTACTACAATTTAGTTTCTGCAATATACTCTGAATTTTATCCTCAATCTGCTGTTCACATGGCTACTTGATTGAAGAGACAAAAGTAATGTTGGGATTTTGAAAATTAAAACTAATAAGAGATGTTGTTACCTGCCAAGGTAATAATGGGGCAAAAACTCCTTCCCTCAAAAATTACAAGTTAATTAATATACTAAGAAAGCTGCATTACAAAATAGATTGATGTGTCCATTAAAAATGTACTTTTGGAGGAATGACTGTTGCAATGAAAAACACCAAGAAGTGTTAGTAGCAGAAGCTGGTTATTTGTCAACTCTATATGAGATCAACTGTAATCCTCCTGTGCATGATATTTACACCTTCCCCCTCCCTTTTAAAACAAGAGCCCAATAAATTACTAAATGCATGAAAATACAATACAAATAAAGAATAAGCATGATAGGAGGGAAATGACTGAAAGATTAGCAATAATTTGATTTATTGCTATCATCTGTAAAATCAGATTTTATTCCATTGCCTGAAAGAATCACATTCACAATTCAGGTGTTGCTAATAAACAGCTATTTTCATTCTTTTGAAGCACCCTCCTTAAGAATGGCCCAACTCATTATTAAGAACTTCCAAGAGAGTAGAAAAGGGTATGTACAATTTATCTTACAGGCATAAAGGTGAGGCAAGAACTGGGAAATCAAATGCTTCTGGTCCTGTGTCAGCTGCATTGGCCAGTCCCGCCGGACAAGTCCCACACCTCTTTGCATCCTGTCCGGTCTTGGAACAACCTTTGCTTGAGATTCAGATTTTAAAAAGCTGATGCTGAGAAGAATGGTCAGCAACAGGCCAGCAAACATCTTGGCATGCATATCTAGGAAAAAAGTAAGAATGCTGTTTGTTGAATAGCCCATCCCCTCCAGTCTTTTTCCTCTAACCTCAAAAGTCAACTCTCCAGAATGATAATTTGCTAGAGTTTCTAAACTGTACCGTGGAAAAATGCAATTTTTGTTTTCATTCTAGTTACTCATTTATGTATAGAATTTTTTAAAAAGTTATGGACCTCCTTAAAAGTTATGGAGCCCCTTCTATCATATCACCAAGCTTGAATTTCAGATGTGGCTGCAAATCCTCCTTCCATTGCACGAAAAGTCTGGCTGAGTATTTGCTAATTACTCGTTCGGCTAATGCAAAAATAAAAATGAGGGAAGAAGAATATAAGGAGGTATAACTAAGAGCAGACTAATGATTCTGGACCTATTCCAGGAAAAAAAAAAAAAAAGAGCCACCATATTATATCTAGAATATTTCTGATTTATCTTAATATTCTAAAGGGGGGAAAATCCAAAGAAAACATTATAATTTATGGAATATAGTTTATACAGATCTCATTGTCTGTCTGTCTGTCTATACATCAATAATATTCTTCATCGTTTTTTTCCTGTTACTTGTGAATATTTTCTTCTTCCAGGGCTTTAGTTCTTTAAATCATGTTTGCCCAATCTGATATGCTCTGGGTAGGTATGAGACAATTCCCATTTTTCTTACTTGGCATGACCAATTTTATGATGTGGGATTAACAGGCTGAAATAAAATTGCATTTAAACATCATTCTAATTGTCCTGGGAATATAGTATGATAAATATTTAAAACTGATTCATATTTTTCATCTTATTTTGCTTTTTAAAAATCAATTACTCGTTCACAGTTTTCTATCAGGAGAGCATAGAAATTTGTATGCTGGTTCAGTTTAATGAACCAGCCTAATCTTTAAAAGATAGACAAGAACCTCATGAATATAGTTAATATGCCAAAAGGATGAATCCTCTAAATTAAACTAGCATTTCTGTGGAGAAATAAGATAGAAACCCTGAAACAGCAAGAGAAAATATGATATGACTTATGATTTTAGTCTGGCAATTTGCCTAACCCAGAAATTCCATTATCTTACCTACGGGAAGGTTCAGTCCAAGCTGTGTGCTTCACTTGCAACACGAATTTTGCTTCTTCCAACATTGCAAACTGCTCTTTTAAAGAGCAGAGATTTGGGATGGCCCTGCCCACTCAAGAAGAACCTCCCATGATTCTCCAGCGACACCCTCTAATGTCAACGTTGCCCTACCCACTCCTTTTCAATGTTTTAATGGTTATAGATTTCTGGATAGCAGGATTATTTTAATTAAAATTACTTTTCTTGAAGCCAGCAGATCTGCAACTCCTTTTTTTTTGGGGGGGGGGAGGGGTTACAAAAATATTTTGCTGATAGAATAGGAAGACAGATGGAGGCCAAGATAACTTCTTCTTGACCAGGTTTCCATTTGGAATGGAGTGGAATAGCATGCCGGGCTGTACTTTAAAGAATAGCTGATAGGGACAGGATAAATACGATCTGATTTAAAGTTAAATTTAATTGTATTAATAATATAACTATTCTCCAGTCATTCAATTTCTCTTACATTAAACATTACAATTTAATGGCAATGTTTGGACACATTAGGGGTTTTTATGTGCACCTAAGTTTTTGGGAGCCATAGAAGCCCTTGCATAATATACTATGCCATAAACTTTGGATTAAAAATACACCATTGTAAATTTATTACACAAATCAAAATTAATCAACCTCTAGGGAGACTGTTCTGCTGCATGTGTTCAAGAAAAAGCTGAATGGACATTTGTTGGAGGTGCTGTGGTTTTCTCCAATAGATTGGACTTTGCCTAAATGACTCAATGATTTTATAGCAGCTTAAAACTGGATTCATAAATCGTGCTAAATCATGGTTTGTTTGTTTTTGAAAACCCACAACAACGGATTCACAATGATGAATAGTAATTTAGGCTGTAAGGCAAAATAAATGAATCCAGGGGTGGGTTCTACTTACCTTTACTACCAGTTTGCTACGGAGCCATATGCGCGTGCTCGCTTCGCTCACACACATGTGCGCTCACACGCACATACGCTCTTCTGTGCAAGCGCAGAAGCATTTTGATGACGTCAGGGTCAATGGGCGAAGCCTCCCACTGGTTTTACTACTGATTCTATAGAATCGGTGCGAACCGGGGCAACCCACCACTGAATGAATCCCACTGTGACATCATGTGGTATGAGAATTTACTGGCAGGCTGAGGCAAACCATGTCCATTGGTTCTTCTCCGTTCCTCAATGCTATCCCTGCTTTTCATGCATCTTCATGCATCTTGCCTGCCATAACAGAATTGTCTCAAAAATTCAAAAACATCAAACATCAACATTTAGGTGCAACACATATGGCTGGAGAAAATCACAATCAAACAAAAATCCCTTTGAACACAAAAGTAGCATGAAAGGACTTCAGCCGCAAACGTTTTCTATTTTAAGACAGTACTCAAATATAATCTTTTGATTATCTTTGCTTCACTGTCATCACTATAATTTTCCAGATTCTTCTGTGGACAGAGCATTTCACTGATATCTAGATAGATCATTTATAATTCTATTTTTAAAAATTATTGTTATGTTCTGAAAAGATCCTAGATTTTTATCAGACTGCTGCCATGAAACTATTAGAGCTATAAGGCACTATATTTGACCCTGTCCGTTGAATGCTGAGATCCAAAGGATTCCAAAGAGCAGGGGAAGCAAATGAAGAATGTAGTAATGTATTAACACAAGTTCCTTTTGTACATGCATTGTGTTATTGTACATGTATATAAAAGAGTTAGAGTTTGTGTTGTGATGGTTCAATTTTGCTTTCACCTTGTTAATGAAAGTGTTGGATGCCATGGATGTATCTGATGCAGACATAAGATTTGTTTTATACACAGTCACTCAGAGTTAAAAGAGATAGTATAGGTCCATTATCCCAGGCTGAATTGCCTGTTTCATTCAATTGAAGTGCCACACAGGGGCTTGGTTTTAGAAAGTAGGCATTCTCACAATGGCAGTGAGCTTTTTCAGAAGAGACTTTTTTGCAATTTTCTCTTGATCCTGATGATCTATAATGGCTTCAATCTTCTACATTTTTGCTGCCTTTGCATGTCATATCAGATTTCAATCCAGATTTTTCTAGTCCTTTGTTCCTGAAGAATCCAATGTGGCTGGAGCATTAAACTAGAAAGTTGTTTTCTCTGGTTATGGTTAGAGAGACAGAGATGGAAATCAGATAAGATGGCAAGAGGATCCCCGTCTCACTCCACGTGCCCCAAAATAATAAGACCTCCCCGAAAATAAGGCCAAGCTCTTATTCCGGGTTCAAAAATATATAAGACAGGGTCTTATTTTTGGGGAAACATGGTAAGGAAGTCATAAGTGAATCCACTATCCCGGATCATCTGAGCTTAAGGAACTAAGCATAGCAGCAGCTGTTTCCTGTGCTCCGAGGATATTCTTCCCTGATTGACACACTGTCCAGGAATGGGCCTAGTTATGTTTATTTCTGTGGGCGGCTTACAACATTGAGACAAAGGAATTACAGTAAAAATAATAAAACACTCAAAGATAAAAGATGGCAAGTGTGATGAAGTGAATGATCTTATTTTCCCTTGCCAAAGGCTTGGGTAAGGAGCCAGATCTTCATGGATCTTCTAAATCACAGCACAATGATGGTGTGATAAATGGTGTTCCTCAACTTTGGCAAATTTAAGATGTGCAGACTCGAATTCCTAGAATTTTGCAACCATCAGATTTTTCCCTAAATGCTGAACTATATCGTTAAATATAGTAAAAGCATCAAATTTTCTGTGAGGATCATTATTACAATGTTTTCAAAGAGAAAAAAATGTGAACACTTTTCTGCCTATTGTTTCTGTACCCAAAGAATAGGTACCTGACTTTGCAAACCAAATACAGCATTGTGATGTCAGTAATTGATTTTTTTTCTGTAGATTTTATTTTATTTTTTATCTAAATTATTTTATTTACTTATCTAAAAAAAAAATCTGGACTTTTCCTTTTATGGCCCATCTGAAGTGATTGTGCTAGGTTCAGAATCATATACAATTGTATGAAAACAATGGGGGAACTTCAACTACCATACTGTCCTTTAATCATACTGTCCACAGATCCTGAGAATGATTTATAGCTGATTTTAGAGTCCCCCCCCCCGCTTGCATCACTTTCAAGAAACTTTTTAAAAGTTTCGTCTATTTCCTTAGATCTTTTTCATTCAGCTTGGTTTCTCTACTCTATTTTTATTGTGTTATTATTAAAAAAATTATAAGTTTCCTCAATGCTAACAAATTCTAGGCAGCAAACAAAAGGTTTTAAAAAATAAAATTACAGAAACAAAATATGAAAAGATATTTCTCTGAGAATATAGATTGGATTCAGTAAAGGATTTTCTCTCTGCAGAATCAGTTACAATGAAATGGCCCAGAATGGTTAATGGAAGCTCCCCTCCTTTATAATATGTGTTGCAGACATCATGCATCAATAAAAAGAAGTGAGGTCCCCATTGCCCACTTGTGCCTGTCATTCTGATGCCTTGACTCCCCTCTGTGGACTTCCCTGCCTTAGACTATAGTATGAGTAATGGACATTTAACAAGTCATATTATGTCTATGTTGTTACATTTTGGATTGGCTATGGAAACCATGGCCTTAGCTCCACTGTCCACCATATCCATAGACTTGTTTCAGTTGTTGGATTCCCCATCTTGTTCCTTTCATCATTTTTGATCTCTTTTTTCATTGGTTCCTCTGAGAATAGCAAACACCAGGTATGTTCTACAGGTATGTTTAAAGATGGTAATTGCAATGGTACAATTAAAACTCTATCCTACAACACATGCAAACATAGCTGGAATTTTGGTTGCATCACAATTACTATCTTGATTTAACCACACTGGTTATTAAAGATTTAACAACCAACCTGACAGCAATGAAAAAACCCCAAGAAGCCTAAATTTGTCCCCTCCACAGAAATGGCTTCACAGAAACAGATTTCTCTTCTCTTTGCTGTCTCTCTCTCTCTTTCTTTTTTCCTCTCTCTTTTTAAAAAATGCCTAGCATGTATCAGTCTAATCAAAACATTTTTAAAATCATTGCTAGAAATGTTCCCGATTTAAGGAGGCATTAGATTTTTTTAGAGTGCCAATGAGAAGATAGTGAATGGTACAGGTAGTCTCACTTAATGACCATTAAAATTTACAATCCCACCCAAAAAGTATTTACAACCCAGTTCCAGAATTCTGATGATGGCAACCATCTGCATTCACATGACTGCATTTCAGGGCTTGGGAACTGTCTTGTTTTACGGCCAGTTGCGGTGATTCATTGTTGAGTGATATGAATTATCACTTTTTTTTTTTTGCCAGAAACCAGTCTTTTAAGCCAATTTCCACCTAAAATGTCCATAGGACTTGACTTGCTTAACCCACCATGATATTTACTTATGGACCACCAATTTTGTTGTATATATGATGTACAATGACCATAAAAGGCTAGACTATAAAAAAGGTCATAAAATTGAGTTAGTCTCATGGGTGCCTCAACTTATGACCGTCATGACTAATGATGAAAGGACTCCATTATGAATGTAAGTTGAGGATTACTTGTAGCAAAATGACTTCCTTCTCCATTCCCCATAACTGCAGACATTGCTCTGTAAACATGTACAACCACACAGATTAGTATTTTTCATTTTTCCCACCATAAGTAAGATTAGTACTTCTTCCTTCTACCATCTTACATAGCACACGTCAGTACACACGCTCTCCTTTCATTCTTGGGAATAATTAGAATTTAATACTAAAGGAAAAGGGCAAGTAGATGGAAAAATGGCCATTTCATACGTATCAGAGATTGTTCAGTTCTCGCAAACTGAAGACAAACAATTTATTCTGCCATTACCAAATGACCAGGATGTGCAGAATTTCTAACTAAAAACATGCATCTATTTGCAGTCAATTTATCATTTTCCACTGAATGCCCTTTGTGGTTTTAATAGTTTCTGGAGTAGAGATAAAACTGCCACCTTTTCTCTCAGACTGAAAGCACAACAAGCAGGTAATCGACTCCTATACCATTTCATTAATGCATTCTATCCTAACAGAACATTAGAAATATTTTTCCCACAGAATAAAATAAAGCATCAATTTGTAGGAAATAATGATGGGGAAAGCAACCTTTAAAATGTGTCAGTTTAATTTCTGGTAATTTCTATGTGTCATGCAAAATGCTGTTAAAGCCAGAAACCAACCAGGAAAAAAAAAAGTCAAAAGCTGTGAAGCATAGTTCACTAGAATGAGCTATTTCTTTTTCAAAGTGATGACAAGAACTTTCTCTGAATTTGGAAGGTATGCACAATGAACGAACCACAATGGAACATTCTCACACCATTATAGAAAGTGTAGTGAATTTTCTAGAACTTTGGTTGTTGCTAAACTTTGGTTGTTTTTAATCTGATGGAATAGATAAAACCTTTCTGGTCCAATTATCTTATAGCCCATTTCTTTTCATTTGGGCCTACAATACCTTGTTTCCCCGAAAATAAGACCCAACTGGAAAATAAGTCCTAGCATGGTTTTTCAAGATGCTCATAATATAAGCCCCACCCCCAAAATAAGCCCCAGTTAAGATTGTCAGCCAGATGGGTGCATTTAGTACTGTATTTTCCCCAAAATAAGACCTAACCAGAAAATAAACCCTAATGCGTCTTTTGGAGCAAAAATTAATATAAGACCCGGTCTTATTTTCAGGGAAACACGGTATTTGTTATGTCCTTATAAGGACATCCGCTGGTGATTGGCTAATCTACCGGCGGGAAAAATAAACTGCTGTCACTGGACGGCTGGTCTGCCAGAGCGCTATAAAAAGAGCTCCGGCGGTACAGCTGTCTGCCTTTATTCTGAGCTGAAATAAAGTACTGATGGACCAACGCTGGTCGTGTCCTCCTTTCCTGCGCCTGATCTAACAGTATTCATTTTATTTTCTTTGTTGTTTCTTCCAGTGTACATTTCTGCAACTCACTGCAGTTTATAAAACCTTGCTGTATAGCTTTTTAAAAAAATGCTATTGGAAAAGATGCTACCGAAATCTTGATTTTGTGTGACTATTAACTTGCACATTTCTTTTCTTTTACAATGTCTATAACACGAAGGGCCAAGTTCAGCTCAATGGGATTTGATGTAGAGCAACTCATGAAAGCTTATGCCTTTTATTAAAAAAATTTAGCTGTGAAGGCGCTACCAGATTCCTTTTGAGTTTTCAGAGGAATCGTTTCTTACATTAAAATAACTTTGAGTTCAGGAATCACACTCATTCTAAAGTTATAAAGTAATGTTTCATAAACTTCAACTCCCAGAATTCCTCAAGCAATTGCCAAGTTTAAGAAACATTGCTATAAAGTGTCTCAAAAGTGCTTTTCAAAAGGCAACTAGACTTTCTTGGTTTTTTCCTTGTAAAGGTTTCACTATGCATCCAAGAATGGAAGAAGTTTCTTGGATGAGAAGTGAAATGTTTTCAAGGAAAAACAAAAGGAAATTCAGGTGTCTTTTAGAAAAGCACCTTTGGGACAACAATGACCTGGATGATTGAGAATCTCCGCAGAGCTTGCTATATACAGTGTCCCAGATTTCCTATAGTAGTTAGAAAGGTGAAAAGAAAGCGCCTATAAAATAAGCTCTGGGCACTAGGCACCCTCTTGTGTTCAAATAATGGCATTACAATGATGTCATCTTCACTACATACTGTGTAGGTGATTCAATACAATTTTAAGACAAAATGAGTGCAAGCCCATGAAAGCTTTTAAATAGAATTAATTAGTTGAAATAGGTGCTACCAGATTATTCCTGATTTTTTGCTCACATAGCTAATCTATGCTGCCTCAGTGCTGCTCTTATGTTGCCTGTTCCTGTAGTGATCTTGTTAAATAATGTTTTAATTATTCAAGATCAATGGCAAATGAGAGATGTGATATTATATCCCTCAACACCTAAGAGCAGGGGAGGGAACAGAAATGCCCAAACCTCAAATGTACAATCCTTTTATTAAGTTTAACATTTGAGGATGGAACAGTGACAGCTAGATTTTAAATTATTTTCATGTACACCACCCATAAATTGGAAAAAAATATGTTGTTTCTGTTTAAAATAAAATGATATTTTAATACTTTCTGGGAGATAGAACATAGCCTAAAAGCTTAAACTATGAATTTTTGTTTTTGCTTTGTGAAACAGTCACATGTGCTTCCATTTGAATCTAGGTTCTGGATGCAGGGAATTTCCCTGCGTGTAAGACCATAATGGAAGGATGGAATGAAGCAGCATTAATTTTATAGTTGCTGTCTGAAAAAACTCATCCTTTTACTCTTGCAAGAATAGTAACCCAAAAAATTCAGGGAAAACAACCACCACCACCTAATTGAGAATGATATGCAATTGGAAATGATACAGAATTACAGGTAGCCCTTGATTTACAGTAGTTGGTTTAGTGACTATTCAAAGTTACAATGGCAGTGAAAAAAGTGACTTATTGCCCTTTTCACACTACCGTTGCAATCCCCATAGTCATTTGATCAAAATTCAGATACTTGACAACGGAATCACACGTACGATGGTTCCAGTGTCCCGGGTTCAAGTGATCACCTTTTGTGACTTTCTGACAAGCAAAGTCAATGGGGAAGCCAGATTCATTTAACAGTCGGGTTACTGTAATTTAACTACTATATTGATTCACTTAACAACTGTGGCAACAAAGGTCATAAAATGGGGCAAAACTCACTTAACAAATGTATCACTTAGCCAACAGAAATGTTGGGCTCAGTTGTGGTCATAAGTCGAGGACTACCTGTAGGAGTGATGGGATTCAGCCAATTCGCACCACTTCGGGAGAACCGGTTGTTAACTTTCTGAGCAGTTTGGCAAACTGGTTGTTGGAAGAAATCATTAGGGCAGAGAACTGGTTGTTAAATTACTTGAATCCCACCACTGACCTGTAGTAGAAACTGATTGAGATGGTTTTAAGGTGAAGTCTTTTTTTTTGGTTTTATGATTTAAAGAGAAAAATTATAAACACAAAATTACCTCTGCATGGAGTGTCTCCTTTTTGGGATGAATTATCCTTATCTCTCAAGTTATAACACTCTGGCAACATATAATTTAACCTTGCTGACTTTGTATAAAATGGCCCCAATATAGATACATCACAACTACATCATCGTAGTGATTAAGGCACACAATTGTTGAAAAATTGTAGTATTAGTTAATAAAATTGTAATTAAAAAAACCCATCCATCCATTAGACAGACAGGTTGATTTATAATGGAAAGCATCGTTGGTTGCTAACATATAAAAATCCCATTGGTTTCCTAACAGAAACAAAAGATGATACCAATGCAAACATCAATTGATGAGAAAAGCTTGAATGAGCCACTGGCTTATATTTCTTCTTTAGAAAAAATATTAACAAGCAATCAGTTATTGAAAGTCTGTTGACAAGCCAGAAGTAGATGTAATAAATATGGTACTTGGCAGCCAAATCAATTTTCAACCCTTTTACAAGATGCATTACCAACCTTTCCAGATTACATCCTGTCAAACATTTTCTTATGATAATTCACTATCACCTGTCCAAAATTTGTGGTGTGCAAAAGCATTGCCTACCTGATTTGAATAACTTGAAAAACATACATTGGAAAGTACATCTCATTGATGCATGTGGCAATTGTGCTGTTTGGAGGGTCATCCCACTTCCTTGCCCCAAAGAATTCTAGGTTATTTGTAGGTTAGGCCCCCAAACACACATTTGGTTTCATTATTGATCTTGTCAGCTCATGTCTATGTTCATCTTTATTAGAGATTATTCAGAAATATGTCTTTATTTTCTGCTATCAAATGCTTTGCTGGTTTCATGTTTTTAACCTTTTTTTTTCTTTCTATAACAAGGATTACAATGAAAAATGGTCAGATCCTGCACTTCCGGCAGTGACGTCAGTGCATCTGGAACTAGAGAACGGGGCTCCGTTCTTGAATGTCCAAGATTCCTACCTAGGAAGCCGATTTAGGCGCTTCCCACCTAGGAAGCCGATTTAGGCGCTATCTTGGAGAGATCAATAGAACAAGGAGGAACTTCCAAGGACCTCGGGGGGAAAGCAACCAGCCCGAAGGTTCAGGAGAAATCCCCTAATTCCGGAGGGGAAAAAAACAGCCATTTTGGCTGGCCTGAAGCGTTGAAACCGCAAAGCAGGGAGGCGAAGATTAAGCCAAAGAATTGCAACTGTATCCAGTTTTAATTTAGAAGCTGATCGAGACGAAAGTGAGTGAGTAAAGCACAGCAACAAAGTATACCAAAAAGCAGAAAGTGGAGAATTCGCTTGAGTCTTGGTAGTACAGTGGTCTAAAGCACCCTGTTATTAAGACCAGCTGCCTGCAATTACTGCAGGTTCAAATCTCACCAGGCTCAAGGTTGACTCAGCCTTCCATCCTTTCTAAGGTAGGTAAATTGAGGACCCAGTTGTGGGGGCAATAAGTTGACTTTGTATAAACATACAAAAGTATGAAGGCTATTGCTTAGTGCATTGTAAGCCGCCCTGAGTCTCTGGAGAAGGGCAGCATATAAATCAAATTAAAAAAAAAATTGAGAACCCAAAGAAAGCGGAGAGTGGCGACAAAAGACAACAGGGGCGAAAGAAGACTGACAGGCGGTGACTGCGTGAAAAGGAGAGAGACTGCTCAGAACGAGAACTTTCAAAAAATCTTTATACTACCGAGTGAGACCAGACTTTGGATCTGAATTGAATAGAGAAGGAAGGCGTTTGGACTTTGAATAAAGAATCGTAGAGTGACAGACGAAAGTATCCAGATAGGAAATACCAGGAAGACGAAGAAACAGCGAGAGTGAAAGTGAGAGTGGTGGCGCCATTAAAGTGGCGAGAGTAAACGAAAGTGGCCCAATAGGATGGCAAGCGGAAAAGCAGTGATTTAAGACAATAACAGAGGAATTATTACATTAATTAATTGACAATTATTAATGAACAGATTGCATTAAGGAGACGAAATTGGGACAGTGAACTTTGGGCGATCTGAGAAGCCCGAGAGACAATAAAGACTAAAAAACATAAAATCTTGCCATAAGAACTTTTGCATGTAAGAGTCGAAAAGAACTGTATATCAACTGTTAAATAACCTTATATCCATACTTGATTAATTTTCCTAGTAAGTACAAAGCCTGATTAACTATTTTGTGATTGTGTGATTCTGAATAATTTATATTTACTTAATTATATGGTTGTTGATGATTTCTTAGGAATTAATTAACAATAATAGAATTTAAGTAATATTTAATATTTAATAACATTTAATCCTTATTTATATATCTACATTAGTGATATTTGAACTGATAGATTTAACTTGACAAATTGACTATGTTATGGTGTTATTTATATTAAGATTCAATGAAGTGTTAGAATTCTAAGTTTTCCCCCATACCTCCTCTATTCTATATCTCCCTTTCCTCATTAGATGTTATATTGATATATTTACATATTTAACCACTTATTAGAGTGCTAAGTGTCAAAAATACTTATAGAAACTATATGCTTAATTAATATTGGAAGATTTATATAACACAAACTCCAAATATTATTACTGACAAACATATCATTATAAGTAACAAAACTGAAAACCAATTTTATGAGATTTTGGGAGAACCTACTAAAAAGAATTAATATGACAAGCACCGGCATAACCAACATAACTAAAACAACTAAAAAAATAACGCCAAGCCAGGCTTCTATTACGGCATCCCCGGCCCAACAGAGATCTATAGAAACGATGTTAGGAACAGAAAAAGAAAAGGCAGCCTCCATTTCCAGCATGCAAAATATTCAACTAGCTTTGGCAATGATACAGGAAACGATGAGCAAAACCCAGGAAACGATTGCTAATAATCATGAAGAGACAAGACGAAACCATGACGATTTGAAATCTGATGTGGAAAAGATAAACAACAACATACAGAAAATGGATGATAAGATAGAAAAGATCCAACAAAACATTGCCAAAAATGAACAAAGGATCCAAAAAACGGAACTTAAAATGGAACAAACGATGTTGGAACATCAACAGCTGGCAAGCAATCAAGAGATGGAAGATTCACTCACACTTCTGGAAATGGAAAAAGCATCACTATATTTAAAATTCCAGAACATAACGGAAACCAGAGAAGAAGACCTGGGAGAGACTATGACGGAGATCTTTGCAGAAGCATTGCAGAGGGATGAAAACAATATAAGAAGAGATATTGATGAAATTTACAGGGTGCACACCAATCATGCACATAGGAATAAGCTCCCAAAAGAGGCACACATTCGTTTCACAAAGAAAACAATAAAAGAGGAGATATACAGAAAGATGAGAGAGGAAGCGATGTACTATAAAGGAAAAGAAATAATAACATTGAAGCAAATCCCGAGATGTGTGAGAGACCAGAGGAAAAACTACAGCTTCCTCACATCCCAATTAAATAAACATAAAGTGATGTTCCGTTGGCTAATACCAGATGGCATTTTGATCTCGTGGCAGGACAAAAAAGTGAAGATAGATAACCTAGAAGGAGCCCAGAAATTTTTCAACCAATATTTTGTCATGGAAGAAGAACAAGAAATCAGAGAGGAATCGGAAAATAAGAGCCAAGAAGAACAATCCATAGAAGGAACAGAAGATGAACAAGAGGAGAAGGAGAAACTGGAAAGAGAAAAATTGGAGAGAGAAGGAGCAAGGGGAAAAACACAACGAATAAGAAGGAACACAAGCAAACAAAAGACAACCAATAAATATGAAGGAAGATGGAACAGGAAATAAAGATGATTTTGATTAATATAAATGGATTGAATGCCCCAACTAAAAGAACCTGGACATTTGCTAAATTATACAAAATGGAGATGGATATAATTAATTTACAAGAAGTTCATATTAAAAAATGCCATCAAAAAATATTAGAAAATACAAGATTAGGAAATCTTTACACTTCACTATCAGCCCCCCCAAAAAGAGGTATTGCAGTTTACATTAAGAAGCACCTAAAAACAAAGCAGATATATACAGACGATGAGGGAAGAGTTTTAATGATCAAAATACAGACAGAGTTAAAAACAATATTACTGATTTCAATCTATGCACCAAATGAAAACCAGCAGGCCTTCTATAAAAATATACATAATAAAGTAAAAGATTTGGATTACAAAAATATCTGCCTTGTAGGTGATTTTAATGTGATTTCGGATACAGAAAAAGACTGTAAGAGTACCAAGAAAAATAAAACCAGGAAAAAAACTTTGCCAGATACTTTTATGGAAATGGCCCAAGAACTATGCTTACAGGACGCATGGAGGGAAATAAACAAAGAAAGAAAACAGTACACGTTCTACTCTAATCCACATCTATCCTGGTCTAGGATAGACATGGCCTGGATGACAACAGACCTCAGGAAAGATCTAGACGAAATAGAAATATTGACAAACATATGGGCAGATCATAGTCCACTTAAAATAACTTGGAAAGGATATCAGAAAAAAAAAGAGATGGATGATGAACACCGAAATTCTAAAAGAGAAAGAATATATACAAATGATAGAAAAAGAAATGAAGATTTTTTCCGAGATTAATAGTAAAGAGCAAACTTCCCTCCAAAATCTGTGAGACACGGCGAAAGCATACATAAGAGGTCTGACAATGGCATATCTGATGAAGAAAAATAAAGAAAAACAGCAGAAAAGAGATAAATTGTTAGAAGAACTCAAGGAGCATGAACATGAATTACAGAATGAACCCCAAAATAAAAGAATCAAAGAAAAAATAAGTCTGATAAAACACAAAATAAATTTGATCACACAAATAGAAATAGCTAGGAAGATCAAACTAGTGAAACAGAATTATTTTGAACATGCCAACAAAACAGGGAGATGGCTGGCATACAAACTGAAGAAAGAAAAAGAAAAACGGACCATACACCAACTACAGGATAACACTGGAGAGATACAATACAGGAATAAGGACAAAAAGAATATAGCAAGAACATTCTTCCAAAAACTATATGAACAGGAAGAACCCCCAGAAGAAGACATCAGACAATACTTAAAAGAAGCCGAGATTAAAGAACTAACAGAGACACACAGAGATTTATTGGACAGGCTAATTACAATGACAGAACTTATTGAGGTGAGGAAAAAACAGAAGATAAATAAAACCCCGGGACCAGATGGAATACCAGCGGAGTTCTACAAGAACTGCCAACGCTCAATAGATGAAACCCTGCTTGAAGTATTCAATAATGCAATTATGGAAGCCAAAATTCCAAATTCCTGGAAAAGAAGCTATCATTACATTAATACCTAAAGAAGAAGCAGACCATACACATATTCAAAATTATAGACCGATATCTTTATTGAATGTGGATTATAAATTATTTACAGCAATTATCACAGAAAGAATAAAAAAAATAATTAAAGATTATATACACACAGATCAAAATGGCATCATCCCGAAACGACAGTTAAAAAAATAATATGAGATTAATAATTGACATACTGGAATACTACGAAATGAATATAGACAAACAATCGGCCTTAATTTTTTTAGATGCGCAGAAGACATTTGACAATCTCAACTGGAAATTTCTTATTCTACAACTAGAAACTATGAAATTTGGGGATAAATTCATAAATATGATAAAGAGAATCTATTCTTTCCAGACAGCGAAAATAACAATTAACGGTGATTTGACAGAACAATTTCCAATATCAAAAGGGGTGAGACAGGGATGCCCCCATCTCCCCTACTATTTATACTAGCCCTGGAAACCCTTTTAAGTGAAATTAGAAGAGACAATGAAATAAAAGGCCTAAAAATTAAATGGGAAGAATATAAACTCCAAGCATTCGCTGATGATATTGTATTCATTATAGAACAACCAATAATAACTGGCACCAAACTACTAGATAAAATAGAGAAATAGGAGAGAGCAGCTGATCTTAAAATTAATAAACAGAAAACAAAGATATTAACCAAGAACCTCACCAATCAACAAGAAAAGCAATTAGAAGATGAATTGGGCATACAAACAATGAAACAAGTAAAATACTTAGGAATATGGATGACAAATAAAAGTTCATCATTAGAGAAGATAATTACGATAAATTAATAAAACAAATTAAGAAAGACTTAGAAATTTGGAAAAAATTACAGCTATCACTTTTGGGAAGGATTGCCTCAATTAAAATGAATGTGTTACCTAGAATACTATTTTTCTTTCAAGTGATCCCAATAAAACCGGGGAAGAATTTTTTCAAGGACTTCAATAAATTAATAACAGATTATATACGGCAGGGAAAGAAGGCAAGAATTAAATTAAAGCACTTGCAGGACACAAGAGAAAGAGGAGGCCTGGCACTACCCAATTGGGAAACATATTATAAGGCATCTGCATTAATTTGGATTAAGGACTGGATGGAATTTAAAAACCAAAGACTATTGAATTTGGAAGGATTCGATCTCCAGCGAGGATGGCATGCCTTCCTATGGGAGGGCACAGACAAAAGACACAAATATTTCCAGAGACATACAATTAGACATGCACTATATCAAACATGGCAGAGTATTAAAAAGGCACACTACAATAAAATTCTGGAATGGTTGTCAACAATGGAAGCCCAGATTTACCCAAACGCAATGGACTATAATAAAACGAAACCTACAAAGACCTATTAAATAATCTGGGGGAACTAAGAACTAGGCAAGAATTGAAGGAGATGGGTACAGACATTGACTGCTGGCCCTATGCACAAATAAAATCAAGATACAAGAAAGATTCGGCTCAATTTGAATTCCAAAAAGATCAACTGAATTAGATAAAATTTTGCAAGTGACACAGGATAAATTGATCAAAAAAATTTACAATTACCTAAGAGGATACAAATTAGAAGAAGAGGTAGTGAAAGAAAATATGATAACGTGGGCAAAAATTTCGACTATAGTATTGATTTAGACAAATGGGAAAAATTGTGGACAATAAATTACAAATTGACCATGTCTGTATCCTACAAAGAAAATCTTTATAAAATGTTTTATAGGTGGCACTTGCCACCTGCCAGATTGGCAAGAATGTTCCCTAACACGCCATCAACATGTTGGAAATGCAAACATCATAAAGGCACTTATTATCATATGTGGTGGACCTGCCCAAGGGCAAAACAATATTGGCAAATGATTAAAACACAAATAGAGGAAATAACACACCAAAAGATAGAATTAAGACCAGAAACCTTCCTACTTGGCATAGTAAATGGACAACATGAAAAAGAAACAACATACTTAATCATACACATGATAACAGCAGCACGAATAATATACGCACAATATTGGAAAAGCAATGATATACCAACAGAAGATAGGGTAATTAGTAAAATCATGGAATGTGCAGAACTAGATAGACTCACAAAGGAACTACAAAACAGAGAGGAACATGACTATTATCTAGTATGGGAAAAGTGGTATGTCTGGTTGGAAAATAGGAAAGGGATAAAAGATTAGGAAATAAAGAAAATGACCAAATATAGAAAGAGGAATGCAAACTGTTATGTCCTTATAAGGACATCTGCTGGGGGATTGGTTACTTCCACCGGTGGGAAGTTTGAACAACTGTCATTGGCTGGCTGGCTGGCCCGAGCAGAATATAAGGAGGCTCGGGAGCCACTGCCAGCAGTCTGTTTTACTATTCCAATAAAGTGCTGAATGGACCAGAGCTGAGTCGTGTTTCTTTCCAGTGCTGATCTAACACTGGCGACAAAGGACTAGAGAAGAACCAACGAAGAGCAGCAAGCCAACTGCCATCTCGATCAAAAGAGCTGAAGCACTGAGCTAAGTCATAACCATGTCCGGACCACAAATCTCAATGGCACCGAAGCCCCCATTGCTTACTTCTCCAAAACCATGTCATCAGCGGAGCGGAATTATAGCCACCTTGATAAGAAAGCCCTCGCCATTGTAGCTGGCATTAAACGCTTCCATGAATACCTGTATGGAAGGTAGTTTATGATTGTCACCGATCACAAGCCACTACTTGGACTGCTCGCTGGGGACAAGCCGATGCCACCCTACATGTCGCCCAGGATGACACGCTGGGCCATTTTCCTCTCCAGTTACGCCTACAGACCTATTCATCGCCCCGGCAAGAACATCTGCAATGCTGACGGCCTCAGCAGATACCCGCTGCGAGAACCAGTTGTTGACCCAGCACCTACCCTCGGACTTCATCACATAGACGATGACCAGACGTGCCCAGTGTCATCTGCCACGGTGGCAACTCACACACTGAGGGACAAGATTCTCAAACAGGTACTTTCATGTACAGTGAGGGGTTGGTCGACGGGAAGAGTGGGTGAAGAATTGACCCCATTCATACAGCAGCAGCACGAACTGGCCACCATGAAAGGCTGCCTCCTCTGGAGTGACCAGGTCGTGATCCCTCCCACATTACAGAAGAGCACCTTGGAAACTCTCCATAGCGGCCATCCAGGCATAGTTCGCATGAAGGAGCTGGCACGGAGCTACGTTGGGTGGCCCGCCTTAGACAAAGACATAGAGGCGTGAATCGCCAGATGTGACCCGTGCCAAGCGGCGAAACCAGCACCCTCACAAACCCAGCTGACAGAGTGGGAGCAACCAAGTAGCCCATGGTCGAGAATTCATATCGACTTCGCTGGACCAATGAACGGGAAGTCCCTCCTCATTGTCATGGATGCATTCTCAAAGGGCTGGAGTCATCACAATGTCATTCACCACGACAGACGCCACCATCAAGGCACTCCACTGCCTATTTGCCACACACGGGCTGCCGGACATCCTGGTCTCCGACAATGGCCCGCAACTCACCGCCAAAACCATGGAGGATTTCCTGGCAAGTCAAGGCATCAGGCATGCCCTCATCGCCCCATACAGGCCAGCTGGAAATGGGCAGGCCGAGAAAATGGTACGGCTCACGAAGGACATGCTCACCAGGATGGGCCCAGGGGACTGGCAGGAGCAAATCGACAAGTTCCTGCTGGCACAACACATCACACCATACACAACAACAAAGAAAAGCCCAGCCAAACTTCTGATGGGGAGAAGGCTCCGCTCAGTGCTAGATAGACTTCATCCACAGTACAACCCGAAAGACAAACCGATCAAGCCACCACCGACGCGAAGCTTCGTTAGCGGAGACTTGGTGTTAGCGCTCAACTTCCAGGGTCAGCCAAAATGGATCAAGGGTCGAATCGGAAGAGTGACCGGCCCAAGATCATATGAAGTGGAGCTGGACGACGGACGGTCATGCAGAAGGCACATCGACCAACTCCACAAAAGGGTGAGGGAAGTCGAAGGAAACCACCCCGATGAGGTAGGACTGCCACACCCCGACAAGGTAGGCCTACAACACCCCGTTGAGATAGACCTGCCACACTCCCAGCGAGGTAGACCTGCCATACCCAGACGAGGTAGGCCTACAACACCCCTGCGAGGTAGGCCTACCCCAGCCCAACAGGGTAGGCCAGTGACCTCATGGCGAAGGGGACTACTGCCAGCAACACAGCAAGAACACAGTAGACCGGGGCCGACCCAGCGGGACGAGTCACCAGGACAACGATGATGATGGCCAGCGACCCTCCGGGACATGGCATCACCAGTACCAGGACGAGGTAGACTGGGGACAACCCGACCCGGAAAGCCAACACCAACCCAACTGGGTCCACATTGGCCAGCCCGATGAGGGAGACATACGCCGGTACAACGAGGTAGGCCATCGACCATCCACCCCCCCCCGAGTCCACACCAACCCAACAGGGTCGACCACCGCCACCCCAGCAATGTCGACTGGCGCCACCACACTGAGGGTACCCAACGCCAGTCCTGCAGGGGAGGACTACAACACCCCAACAGGGGACCCCAGCCAGGAGGGAACCCCGCCACCATTGACCTCGAAAGCCACCTGAAGCAAACCAGAGACCAAAAGAAAGAGCCAAGGGTCCTACCGGGATTCAGCTGTCCAGTCCGACTCCGCGACGAATGACAGGAACCGACCCAATGTCATCCCGGCAGCGGCGAGGTAATACACCAGCTGTGGGGCGGGCCGGCCACTCCAGCCGGAGGTGCTAGGCGAGACCCCGCACACTCAATGGCCGAGTTCTGGGGCTGTCCACCGGGGGGACGAGAACCAGTAGGAGCCAGACCCGTTGGGAGCAGCACTGGAGAATGAACTGAACCGCGCAGGTCAGGTAGAACCATTGTTCATTCCGCCTACCTGCGTGATTACGTGACTCACGTACGCCACAGGATGATTGACTGAGGACTAAGAGGGGAGAGGTGTCCTTATAAGGACATCCGCCGGGGGATTGGTTACTTCGTCCGGCGGGAAGTTTGGCTGGCTGGCTGGCCTGAGCAGAATATAAGGAGGCTCGGGAGCCACTGCCGCAGTCTGTTTTACTATTCTAATAAAGTGCTGAACGGACCAGAGCTGAGTTGCATTTCTTTCCGGTGCCGATCTAACACAAACCACATATATAGGTCAATCAAGAACTATAAAGATAGCCAGAAAAGATAGACCAAACAAGGAGGAGTCAAATTGTAAATGAAATTATATACTACAGTTGCGATAGACTGGACATGTATGTAAATTTATGTTTATATGTTTATATGTTTTGTATGTTCTACTGTTTTGTTTAGTTTGTATTTATAAATAAAAAACATTTTAAAAAAAAGAAAAGAAAAATGGTCAGATCCTGCTGGAACTGAACACCTTGGCTCCACATCTGAACAAAGTGGCACTCAAGGAACAGAGGAGCTGTGCTAGAACAGACAAAGCAGAAATATCAACTGATGAAGAACCAATTTCAATTTCAATTTATTTTATTGATTAGCCCTTTGGGCCATATCAAGTGCAGAATTACAAAGACAAATCATTACAAAGGTTTGGTAAAACAAATTAAGTAAGATTGGAATAACTCGCAATTAAAATACAATTAGAATAAAATACGATCTAAAATAAAATCAGGATAAAATACAATAATTTAAAGTACCATTTAAATATAATTAAATTTATATTATAATGTCGCCCCTGCATCTACCCAATCAGTGTTAACTGCTATTAAAATTACATTGTTAGATCAAGTGATCATTCTTACAATCTACCGCATTTTGCTACACCAACTTTGTCCTCCTTCCCATCAACTCTACCACAAATTTAGCAATCCATTTTACCAACTGCAAGTTGGAACCTAACAAACAATATCGCAAAAAGTGCTCTTTAGGCTTAGGGGTGCTGGTATAAAAGATCCTGCCCAGTTGATGTTCCCTCAGGTCTGAATATAGGGGGCAATCAAAAATTACGTGGGACGTTGTTTCGACTTCCCCTGTCCCACATAAACAGACCCTTTCCCTTACAGGAATACCCTTATATCTACCCCAGAGCATATTTGTTCCAAGTTGGTCCAACCTCAGTTTTGTAAAGAATCTTCTCAGGACGGGAAACAAAGGCACAGCTAAATATTTTTCTATTTTGAAAATTTGTTTATTGGCTGATAACCAGGGGCAAACTTTTACTGCTGTCACCTGTGCAATATCCGATTGGGCACTTATGTCCTTAAATCTTTGTGCAATCCAATTTCGGATCTGCCTATAGTTGTACTGCTGCCAATTTAAAGGGATACCAGAGCTAGATACCTGCTTCAGAACTCTTGATAACCAGTTATTTTTATTACTTGAGATAATCTGCTCCATTAGCGCTAATTTTGGTAACCTCCCTTCCTCCATCTCGATTATTCTCAACCAATAATAAACAGTCTTCAACAAGGCCCTAGTGCCAATCGCATGGACTCCTGTTTCTGCCCTTACTACACATGCTGGAGTTCCGGGGGACACTGCCAAAATTCTCCTCAGGAACTTATTTTGAGGGGTTTCCAGCCCAGGCAGCTTAACTGACCCCCATATTTCTGCCCCATAGGTAAGTACTGGCTCGATTTTCACCTGGAAGGCCTTTAGCACTGGGATTAATGAAGATGGAGTTTTCTCTAAGATATGTTTGTTTAATTGAGCCATCCGAGCCATGGCCTTCCGAGCTCCGGCTTTTACCTGCTTATTCCATTTGCCATTTGTCTGAAATACTAGCCCTAAATAGGTAAATGACTGAACTTGTTCTATTCTTCTGTCATTTAAAACCCATCTCCTTATATTTTGTTGACTGCTAAATATCATTACCTTTGATTTCTCTATATTAATTGTCAGGCGATTTTTTATACAATATGCTGTCAACCTCCCAAGTGACTTTCGTAGCCCCACCTGTGAGGCCGACAACAAAATTATATCATCAGCATATAACAAGCAATTGACCTGTCTTGTTCCTATACTAGGCCCATGGAGTGATGTATCTTCCAGACATTTTGGGAGGTCATTTAAATATAAGTTAAAAAGTGTTGGGGCTAAAATGCAACCTTGTCTGATGCCCTTTTTTAATGGGATTGCATTTGTTACCGATCCTGACCTATTCACTCGAACTCTTACTTGGGTTTCCGTGTATAACAGTCGAATTAAATATAACAATTTCTTTTCTATTCCCATAGCCTCTAATTTATCCCATAAAATTTTTCTATCAATTGTATCAAAGGCTGCCTTCAAATCTATGAATGCCACATACAGAGGTTTTTTCCAAGACTTAAACTTTGTTATTAGATGGTCCAGCACAAAACAATTATCCATAGTAGATCTTCCGCTCCTGAAACCTGACTGCTCTTCAGCTAAGATGTTATTTCTCATTATCCAGTCCTCTAATTTATGAAGCAAGTGCTTAGCATAAATTTTTGCTGAAATATCGATTAGACTAATTAATCAAAAATTATCAGGATTATCTCTAGAACCTTTTTTATGTAAGGGGATAATTATTGATGAACGCCAACTAGCAGGAATTTGCCCTGTTCTATTGATAAAAGTAAAGAGACCCGCCAGGACGGGCGCCCACCAGGCTATGTTATCTTTAAAAAACGATGCCGGGAGCGCATCCTGTCCTGGAGCTTTGTTTGTCTTCAGGGAAGAGATTAAACTCCTCACCTCTGTGATTGACACTTCTTCCCACTGCAGTGAGGCTTCATATTCCTGTATCAAGCTCGGAGAGGATATAAGCTCATCAGAGTTTTCCACTGCTGCTGGCGTGGCCAAATGCTTCTCCCATCTTTCTGCACTAATGTTTGGGTCACTTATTGGTTTTCTATCTCTAATAATTTTTGAGACCTCCAACCAGAATAGTGTGGGTGAGGCCAGCTTTGCTGCCTGTTCTAGACCAGCCCATAGGTTGTCGATATAGGAGGCCTTTTTTCTCTTCAGTAGCTGCTTATATTTCTGCCTTATGGTAATATACTCCTTCTGTAGTTCCATGTTTGGGCTGCTTAAGTATCTCCTTAGTGATTTCCTAAGCTGTTTTTTCTTTTCCTTACAGTCACTGTCAAACCATGATGAGTTACTAGAATCAGACTGGCCCATTGGCTTGGTAGTCATGGAAAAATGCTTCAATTTATGGCATATTTCCGCAAAACAAACCATAGGCTCTTGTTCACTTGTACTGTTTGCGCATATATGCGCTAAGGCTTCCATACATGGTGAATTCATGAATTCAGTCACTGCTTTGCTATCAACCCTCTTCCATGTTAATCTTTTCTCTTGGGCTATTTCTAAGTTGAGGCCTATTTGTTGGATTGATTGATTCCTTTTCCTTAAATCTGAAGGGATTGCCAGGGACGTCGCAATAGGAAGGTGATCACTTTCTGATCTTGGTAACGTCAAGACCGAAGTTGCCCCTGCTACTAGGCTGTGAGAGACACAAAAGTAATCAATAGAACTACATGCCTTGGGGCCAAAAAAAGTTATGGGGTACCTTCTGAGCTCCGAGTACTGGCCTACAATTTGGAGGTTACAGTTATATACCATAGTTAGAAATTTCCCCCCATCTTTGTTCTTTTTCCTGTCTTGGGAGACCCATGATTGTTCGTTATGTAAATATCCCTCAGGAATTGTACCGTTTTCAATAAAAGGTTCCAACGAGGGACCCACACGCGCATTAAAGTCTCCTGCCAAAATTAGAGGTGTTTTTGTGTATTTTTTCCGTATTTCTAATATTTTTACCTCTAGAGCCTCCCACAAATCCCCCATTGCTGGGTTGACGTACACATTTGCAAATATCATTGACTTCCCTTCATATTCCAAATGGATTGCTTGAAAAAATAGAGGGCCAATCTCCAAGCATATCTCATTTCCCTTCCATCCTAGTTCGGCTTTCACCAAAATGCCCAATCCTCCAGAGGCTCTTCCTTTTTTAGCTACTCTCTTTGCTGGCAGCTGCCAAATATTAAACCCGGGGAGCTCAATTGGGGTCTCATTGCTGCTAACCCATGTATCCAGCAAGGCAATTACATGGTACCTATTTAAAAATTTAATACAATCATCTGTGCACCAACTTCCTTTCCATCCTGCCACATTCCAAGAGAGGAAGTGCACTCTTGAAGGACGTGGTTGCTCGCTATTTCCTAGTCAGGCTTCTTGGATAATCTCTCCTACCCCTCCTCCCTCGTTTACACACACACACTCATTTAATCGCCTGAGTTCAATAGAAGTCTGTTTGGGCATCATTGCACTGCCTGTTACTTTCGGACTTGCAGGTCCATGGGCTCTATTAATCTCTGCCTCCACGGTAAATGATTTTGCATGAGGCACCGCATTTGTGTTGTTTCTTGGTATCATCTTTGCCACTAAGGGGGATTGGGGGATTCCTTCCTGGGTGCCTTCCATCTCCGATGTTTGTCCCACAACACTTTGTGTTATCAAATCTACTGTCTCTGGTACCTTGTGCTGTATAAACGTGGGCATCAGGCTTCCTGGGTTTATAGGCCACTGACTCTCCGGAGCTGCCTCGTGCCTTGAAGGGGGTAGAGCTATCGACGCTAAAGGAGCGGCAGAAGAAATAGTCTGCTTCAGCAGCTTCCTCGTCTCTTTAAGTTTTTTAAGTACTTCTTGCTGCTCCATTTGTGAAAGTGAGGAAAAAGTTTCCAAACAGGCAGAATCGAATGTCTCATCTTGTACCAAGCCAATTGAAGGAAGTTTCACTTCAGCTGGGTCCAAAACCCTAACCGACATTTCCTCTGTAACGCTAAATCTCCTCCCTACCTTGGCCAGCCTGCTTTCCCTATTCAGTCCACTTTCCCAAACAGCTGTCCCATGCACTGCCACACTCTCCCTAGGGGCTCTCTGAATTAGCGGGATGGCCTCACCACTAGAAAAAACTTGGGTAGGTAAAATTTGATAATAAGCCAAGAATCCTCTCATTCGCATAAGCCGGCTTGGGAAGAGCTGTTGTTTGAACTTAAAAAGAATTCTGAAATAATTATCATGTTGTGGAAGATGTTCATATGCTGCCAAATCTACTGCCCCGTTGTCACACCAAGTAAGCTGTGACAAAGAGATCACTATCTGTCTTTTTGAAGACCATCTACCCACATTTATCTCAGAATTATATATATTCAATACAATCTGCTCCTTCAATAATCGCCTGTTTCCCACCCCACTCTTGTACCGTGGGATTTCAGGTCCAACCAGCTCACCATCTCTTGCTTTTTTTCCATGCTTACAGTCAATATATTGTCTGCTTGTTCTTTCCCTCGGTTGCACCATCTGGCCGGGTCGTTCTGTCTGACAGCCAGTTGAACATACCTGCGGCTTTTTCGTCTGTGCCGCAGCCATAAGATTGATCACAGAGTCCAACTTTAAACGCACCTCTGCAAATTGGTCAAAAATGGCCAAGACTGTCTGAGAAGTGAGCATACTGTGTCGGCTAATGAAATCCCTTGTACTAACATTTAGCTGGTTTTCAAGTCCTAAAGCTAATTCACTATGGTTGTAAAACTCCGACTTTAAGCCCTTGTCCTGGCCTGGAGCCGATTCACCCAAAGTTGTTGAGTCATTTGTCATCAAATTACGCAGAGGGGTTCGCAAGCTTCCCAGCTGACTTCCTGATTGATTCTCCTCTGCCTGCAATTCCCACTCCGGGGGGGAATCCCCAAATAATGCCAAAACATCACGGCTAACCGGCAGGGAAAGTGGGGAGGATGCACAACCCACTGTTGAGTGCAAAGGCTGGCAAAATCCGTCAATCTTCTGTTGCTTTTGAGGATTGGTTCCAACTTCATTACTGTTTGGAGAGCAATATGCCGTCTTTCTTTTCTTCCCCTTGGGAGAGGCCATCCGGACTCCAGTCAAAGGCTGCAAAGGTTCTTCCCTGGGGCAAATCAGTCGCTATATGAATAAGCCACAATCAGGATCTTAGGTTGTCTGAGCACTGGATGGCTGCCATGGATAGCTGGTTTGCTTAGTAGGGAAGACTTACTTCCTCTCATTCACTAAATGCTTCACCAGCTGGAGTAAAAGCTGAGGTAAAAAGCCGGGATAAAAAGTGAGCCTTTCGAATAGTAAAATTGATAGCTAAAAGTTAAAAATTAAAATTAAAATTGAGAGTTAAAAATAAAAAATAAAAATTGAGAATAAAAAGTAAAAAGGGGAAATAAAGGTTAAAATTGATTTAAAAGTTAAAGGAGTATTTTAAAAAGATTTAAAAGGGATCTGATGAAGAACCAATCAGCTGTGACAGGAGCTCATCCTCAAGTGACATGGATGTTTACCAATTTAAAGAAGAAGCTTCAGAAATTGGAGACGAGATGAAGCAGACCACAATAGATGAGGTCAAACAGGGTTTTTTTAGTCCCGCAGAGAATTCTCGGGCTGCAGAAACTTGTGATCAAGATGAAGTACAGCATACACCAGAACGTTTGTCCTGCGATGATGGAATATTTGATCTCCAGCCAAATCTGGATGTCAGCCTTTTCTTCACTCCTCTGAGAAACAAGACCAAAAATCACATTTCAGCTGATTCATGCAGCAACCTTATTGTATTCTTTCCTTTTCCGAACAAGGAGAAATAAATTACATTTAAAAGCCTAATCTGTGCATTTAATTAATAAGTGCAAATACAGCATAAGTTTTCTTTTCCTTCATAAGTTTTAGTTCTGTTATTAAACTGAACAATGGCTGCTGCTCCATCTGCAGGAAAAGAGTTGAACTCTGCTGGCCTTATGTCATCCAGCTGCTGTGAGAGAATGGCTTGCACTGCAGCTATCTGACCTGGACGCCCCATCGCTGTGAGAGAGTGATAGGCTCCAGTTTTGCCCAGTTCCAACCGTATTGCTATCTCACACCTCTAGGACCATCGCTGACACCCAGAGTTACTCTCCCTTACCTCATCATACCTATATGGTTTACACCTCGGCGGATCTGCTCGCACTGCGAGATGCCCCCCCTCTCGCGGCGATGGCCTTCCACTTTATTGAAGGCCTATCTTAAGGACAGGCTTTGGAGCCCTGAGAGGTGGCATGTTTTAAAGCGGGGATTGAGGGGTTTTTTAATTAGGGCTTTTAATAATTTTATAAGGGGAACTGGGAAGGCAACCAAGGGGGATGGGGGGAGGTAATCCACCAGGGTCGGGGCCGAGCCAGGCACGGGGTAATGGTTTGGAGGGTGCAGGACGAGAGATTGGGGAGGGGAAGGCGGGCTATCTTAATGAGGGATGTACCATCAGCACGGTGGATGGGAGGGGCAGATATAGCGGGAGCAGGGGACCATATCATGTGTCGGGGGTGCGCACTTGCTACTTGAGAGCAATTGCACGCCCCTGTCCCCAAGGCTCCTCTCGGATACTAGGTGGCACAATTACTCAGGATCTGGGCCTCCAGCTGATTCTGTGCAACGCCAGGTCCGTGGTAAATAAGGCCCCCCTCATCTTATTCAAGAGGGGGGAGTGGACCTGGCGGGTATTACGGAGACCTGGTTGGGCCCGGAGGGAGAGGTCCCTCTGGTTGAGATGTGCCCACCAGGCTTCAGAGCATTCCATCAGCCGAGGGCCCAGGGGAGGGGCGGGGGGGGGTGGCGGTTATTATTAAAGAAGGTCTTGGTTCGAGGGAGACCACTGTGTCACAGATTGCCGAATGTGAGTCCCTCTTTGTGAGATGGGGTCATGGGGTTCAGATGGGCTTGCTGCTTACGTACCTGGCTCCCTGCCGCGTGGCAACGGCTCTGCTCGAGTTACTCGACGTGATAGCCACAGTGGCAGTTGATACACCCAGGCTTATGGTCATGGGTGATTTCAACTTGCCGTCCGTTGGTGAAATGTCGGAGATGGCTCGGGAGTTCATGGCTTCCATGATGGCCATGGACCTGACCCAGTTAGTTCATGGCCCCACTCACGGGCGGGTGGGGGACACACACTCTGGACTTGATTTTTGTCTCTGGCCAGTGGTTGAGTGGTCTTATTATAGGGGATATAGACATGAAACCCTTGTCATAGTCAGATCACTCACTCCTTCATCTGGACCTTCGAACCACTACACCCCGCCGCAGGGAGGTGAAGCCAAGTAGGTGGGTCCACCCCAGGCACCTGATGGATCCTGATAGGTTCCAGATGGAGCTTGGGCCATCTCCTGAAGATCTGGCACACAACTCGGCTGAGGACCTGGTGGCTGCCTGGGATTGGGCTATTGGTGGTTCCTTGGATCAAGTCGTGCCTTTGCGGCCTCTGACCAGTGTCAATCCCTCGTGGCTCCTTGTTTACCGAGGAGCTGAGAGAGATGAAACGCCAGAATGCGCCGAGAGCGGTTGGAGGGCCAGTCTCGCTGAATCTGACCGAACACTGGTAAGGTCGCATATTAAGACCTACTTAGTAGCAATAAAAGCGGCAAAGTTTAATTACTTTTCTGCTCTTATTGCGTCATCAGAGAATCGTCCGGCCGCCCTGTTCAGGGTGACCCGCTCCCTACTCCTCCCTGCTCACCTTTAAAGCGCTCCATCGCATAGGATCTAATTATTTTCGAGACCGCCTGCTGCTACCAACGGCCTCCCATCAACCTGTGCGCTCCCACAGAGGGCCTCCTCAGGGTGCCATCAGCCAAACAATGTAGGCTGGTGACCCCCAGGGGGAGGGCCTACCTTCTGGAATCAGCTGCCCCCAGAGATAAGGAGAATCCAAGACCTCGGTGCCTTCCGCCGTGCCCTTAAAACCTTTTTCCAGCAAGCCGGGCTGGCCTAACACTTAAAATGTTTTTGTTTGTTATTGTTTTTAATCATGGGGCCAAATTTATATATATCTTTTTAACTGTATTTTAATGTTTGTAGTTTATGCTTTTACTTGGCTGTTCACCGCCCTGAGTCCTCAGGGAGAAGGGCGGTATACAAATTTAAATATAAAATAATAAAATAAAATAAACTGACTTTTCAAAAGTAAAAAAAAAAAAAAAGGTCAGAAGTGAATGTATCTTTGGGCAATTCAACCAAAAATATATAAATTTTCTTAAAATGTTTAGAAAATAATATCCAATAATTTCAACTAGACAACCTGATCCCTTGGGTTGTTTCTCAATGCCTTCCAACAATGGCAGTGTTTCTAACGTACTCAAGAGATCTATCTGCTTTGAAAGTAGCCCATATGAATTGGGCAACACACTCAAAACATCAGTTCACCACGGAAAATGTTTTGCATTGTACATTAAGGAATAAAATGGCTGGTTTATATCAAAGTTTATAAAATTTGCCAACTTTTAATTTCAGAGTTGAGTCTGGATTTTGGATGCATTCTCATTAGCCCATTCAAGGGAACTTGGTTCAAACATTTTGCCCTATGATGCAGTTTCAGTTAAGGGTTACAGGACAATCAGAAATTTAATAGTACATATAAATCCTGTTTTTTAAAAATAAAATGCATGGAATTTCTCAGAAAACAATTTCCTTTATTTGGGGGAGTGGTGATTATACTTTGGATAAAGTGCTTGTCTTTATTGGGCAAGATAAATTTCTATTAATAGAATTAAAGAATTTTTCAATTTATTAAGCAAATGTACTTTCAACTACTGAACTTGAAATGTATTGAGTATTTTAATATTAGAATTTTTAATGTACATACCTAATGTTTGGGAATTGTGTTGTATAAAGTTGTAAACATGACTAATGCATTTGGATTAATGATGCAGTATTTTTTGAGATTATTGGAGGACCAGGTTGGGAATAGATCATGAAGAATCTATATGCGATTGCATACTTGGGCATACATGACCAAGGTTTTTGTTATTTTCAGTATTATGATGCATAATCACATTGATAAATAGAACATTATTTTGTGCATTCAGACTAGCTGAACTGATGTCTAATATCAACCAGATTATTCTTTTTCAGAAGCACTTTCCATTGTGCATTAAAATACAAGGCAAATATTTCTGAAAATCATTTTTATTTAAATAAAAGTTTAAATACATTACACAGAACATCAGGATTCCAACTGAGATATCTGTTGCTTCACACAGCTGTTAGTTGCTAAAGCAGCATTTTGCAATGACATTCTTTAAAAACTGCACCTTTAAGTTTAAGCGAGATTGAGCTAACACCTTTCCTGAATTCAGTCACCTTAATGTCTATTTCAAAGAGACTTTGATTTATATAGCCCCAATACCTTTGTACAAAGATGCCTTCAGGTATACAAAGGTAGGTGAGACCTAATCTTTCACAGTTTGTAGTTATTTAGCCTCAATTTCTTTGACAAAGGTGGCTTAAAATGTTAGATGTCCCTAAAACAGCCAGAATATTAAAATTCTAATCAGCAATGTCTATAAAATAAACTTCTGGCATGACACCAACACTACCGGACCTGGTTTAAATGAGGGACAGCAACACAACACAACACGAGCTCTTGTCAG
The DNA here is from genome assembly GCA_022577455.1 of Arizona elegans. Classification (NCBI taxonomy): domain Eukaryota; kingdom Metazoa; phylum Chordata; class Lepidosauria; order Squamata; family Colubridae; genus Arizona; species Arizona elegans. The sequence goes on along the minus strand of JAKOOJ010000004.1, from coordinate 109,806,917 downwards.
TTTATTACATTGCCGAATTACACTGGTCCAGACTAAAAGGAACCTGATGTGATTACATTATGCAAGCTGGCTTGGTTAAAACTAATGAGGCAGTACACAAAGAATCTTTCATCGCAGGGAAGTCATCGCCCTTGAAACTTTGGTGACCCACAAATCTTAAAACCCATGGACTTTCAGCTGGTCGTCTTTAGCCAGTCCAATCTGAAAAAAAGAAAAGTTTGATTTAGATTAAATACTAAGAATGTGACCTACTCCAGTAAAATTATCAGTTGCATTTATTTTACCGACAGCAAGATAAAACCAGCTACTTCTGAACAAAATCTTTGGCTTTAATTTAGTAGCAGAAATCAAATATATAAAACATTATGTGCACAAGCCCAACAATAAATTGAGCAATAAAACCCATAAATTTTAAATGGCTGTGTTTACCTCAATGAGGAATTGGCATATATTCTTCCGTTGGTCCCCTTGAAGCTGAATCACTTCTCCATACTCTGGATGCTCAATCACAGTACCATTGCAGGCAAATTTCTACAAAAACAAACAAACAAACAAAAGAGCAGATATTAACTATTTATTTCTAAGCACTTACCAAGGGCAAAGCAGTTACTGGGGATTAAGAATTTCACAAATACCTTCTTGAAGGCCTTCACCAGTTTCTTTTTATCATAATCATCGGCAATGCCTTGGACTGTGGTGAGGGTTTTTCTGCCGTTCCTCTGCTGGATCCTTATATGGATGTAGTCCTCAGTCCCAGCAGGAAGTAAGTCATCACCCTTACTTGCATCAGCAAAGGGGTCTGAAAAAAGTTGGAATTTTATATATATATTAACAAGAAAAAGGTGCAATTTCAATCAGTTTAAGGAATTATCAATGTTGTGCGAACCCAAATCACCTTCCTAAACTGAGCAAGCCCTTACTTCATTATTGGAGAGGGGAAAAGAGTGATTGACAGATTTTAAGGTAGGAAAACGGGCATCTTCAGATACATATTTCAAGTTCAACCACTCTGGACCTCGAACGGATATTTTGCAGATCTCCCGAAGGTCCCCGTCATCCTTTTTTTTTTTTTTTTGGAATCGGTTAAAACCCTCAAAACTTCTTTGCTCGCCCTTCTCATTAAAGCAGGAAAAATAGTTCTTCCCCACTTCCTGTCCAGATGTGGAAACGAGGCTGCTTCCAGCTGATCACCAAAGGGAGACATTCTTCACGTTGCCACGTGACTCGCGAGAGTCCTCCCACTTTGCAGGGTGACGCAACCGTCAGGAATTCGCAAGTGCGTCAACAAGGGGGGGGTGTGTGGAGAAGAGGAAGGAGCAAACAAGATGGCGGACCTTCTTAACAATGCCGTCTTCTTACGTTCATCCTTTTATAATAGTTATCGGTCTCCATCTTTTTAGGCGCCTATCCGCGTTTCCTATCCCTCCTACGAGGCGCATTTTAGGTCAGGGCGGCCTACTCCACCTCCCCCTCTCCCCCCCCCAAGCAACCGAGTTCTTGGAATCGCTGGCTTCTTTCCTATTTTGGGTTCGACCAATGAAATCGCTTCCCCCCCCCCCGTCAGCCGAACTCTTCCCCCCCCCGCTGTCGAAGTGACTCCTCCTGGCAGGCCTTATCCCCTCCACCCCCCACGTCCAAGCTCCGCCTCCCGCCGCAGCCCTCCGCCTTCTGTCAACCCCCCCCCCCACCGTCCGAGGTCTGAGGACAATCGCTTCCCTTCCCCCATCCGGGGTTCTCCGATGACCTTCCCCCCTCCTTCCCGCAGGCATCGGGGCCCAAACGAACTCCACCTCTGGCCTGACGCGGCCTCCCCCACCGTCTATTTCCCCCGCAGCCGCCCCCCCTCCCATCGCCATTCCCGTAGCCCCCCTCACCGAAGGAGTGGAGGTTCTGGATAGCGGACATACGACGCGCTTCGCTTCCCCTTTTCCCCGGGTCGGAAGCAACAACAGCAACGGCGACAGCAAAAGGCGGGGCGCGGCAATAACAACAGCAGCGACGGTGGCTCCTCAGCCTCTCCGAGACGCCTAAAAAAGGAAAAGGCAGCAGGAAGGGCGGGTTTAAAACGTCCGACGGGTTATATAGCAGTGAGGGGTTTATGACGTCAACGCGGCTCGGGAGGCGGGCGCATGGATTGGCTAGAAAGAGGAAAACTTGAGGGGGGGGATGGGAGAGGTTGGGGTTGTGGGCGTGGCTTCGTCAAGCTCAGCTCCTCCCTTCTCCAGCTTCCGCATTTTATGATGCAGGAGGTAGCGCAAACTGGACATAACTGGCTCTCCTTGTGACGCCACGGATGTTGGCGGGGATTGGCTGAAAAGCGCGGAAGGGGGGGAAACGGCCGTACGTTGCAGCGGACGCGGGGAGTCTGCACCATTTTCAAGAGACGGGAGGGGCAGTTCAAATATGTCCACAAAGGAAAGCGGACGACCGGCGCATGCGCATTAGGTCGATTTTTTTAAATGCCGCCCTTCCAGGGTTATTTTCGATAGGGATTAATTATATTAATAATGTTTTATTTCTAAAATAAAAAAATATTGGGATCTTGATATTCCCCCCCTCTCCAAAGTTAAATACATTTTCTTTGATAAATTATTGCGTGTTTAGTAGGCACACAGGTAACAAGATTTCTTGTCCATTTTGGGGGGAAATAATTGAACAAAATCTATGAACTAAAATCCATTTTTGTTAAACCAACAATGCATTTCGGTGTCTGAGTCAAGCTTTGAAACTCAGAAGTGAAAATGGTAGCAACAATTCCCATCCTATAAATGAAAATGTGAAAAATAGCAGTAAATTATAGCTTGAATTGTTATAATTGAACTGTATTTTCAAAACATTAAAAGTGTTCCTGTGCTGCCTCTTGCAGACAAAACTGAAGAGTAGTTTAAATTCCCCCTTTCTGCTATTGCCTGTGGAAGCCTTTAACTTTGGTGGATTACCGGTATATTGATTGCATTTATAATTGGCAGCTTCAGAGAAATCTGAACAGAAACAACATCTGCATTGGGTTAATCTCTTATCAATTGTGGGGTAGGGATATAGAGCATCCTTGTTGCTAGTTTAGTTATCCTGGTTAGGCCCAATATAAGAGACTGTAGACTTTCTTGTAATAATAATGTTTATTTCTCTTCTTTCTCAGGAACACATTTGGACAGCTATCAATCTGAGAGGAGCGAAAGCTTATATACAGAAGAGGCGGGGCTAATGGTAAGTAGTAACCAATGGTAAGAGACACAATGACATCACACAATGACATATACACAAGCACATATATTTAAGATAGCAGGTTAGGTATTTTCAACTGTAACAAATCCCCCTCTAAAATACCTAACTAATGATAGGTTATTAAGATTATATATGTACATTAAGTTTGGAAGTCAAATATACATGTTGTTTGGTTGCTAATGGCTTAGTGAGGATATCAGCAATTTGTTCATTAGTATTGCAGTGAACAGCTTTAATGAATCCTATACTTGACAGTTGCCTCACATGTTTATATTTGATATCGATATGTCGAGATCGTTGGCCTATTGCTTCGGAAGCTGATATATCTATCGCTGCCTTATTATCCTCATTGATGATAATTGGATAAATAGGTTCATCCCACACATTAGATAACAAATCATCAAACCAAGTTAAATTATTGACCGCTTTGGATAAGCAAACGTACTCGGCTTCTGCTGTAGAAGTGGCAATTAAATTCTGTTTGCCAGTGTACCAGTGCACCGCACAACCATTTATAAGAAAAACATATCCAGAAGTGCTTTTTCTGCTTTTTGAATCAGTAGCCCAATCTCCATCGGCGTAGCAGGTCAAAGTTGGTTTTTCAGAAATGAATGGTTCTAGGTATAGACATACATTAATGCTAGATTTCAGATATCTCAAAATTCTCTTGATTCCTTCCCAATGGTATAAGTTAGGATTGCTTACATGTCTCGACAACAAATTTACGGCAAGGGTGATATCAGGCCTAGTCCAATTAGATATGTATAATAAGGACCCAATAATTGATCGATATAAAGTGTTATCTTTGAATGGCTCATATTCATTGTACACATTTCTATAAAAATCAGTTGACATGGGAGTTTCACAAATTTTTGAGTAACCATATTACATTTTTGTATGAGTTCTATAATCTTGTCTTTCTGAGATAATTTGAATCCATTATCTGTTTTGACAATTTGGACTCCTAAATACTTATTTACCTTTCCTAATATTTTTAAGTTGAAATTTTTGCCTAATTGTTCAGCGAAATTATCACATTTAACCTTGTCACTTCCAAAATATAATATATCATCAACATAAATCAAAACATATTCAATAGAATCATTATTTCTTTTTGTGAAAAAACAAAAATCAGATGAAGTAGCCACAAAGCCTATATCGTTAAGTATCTTTGATAAACACTCATACCACCGTTTGCCAGACGGTTTTAGTCCATAAAGGCTCTTATTCAATAGCCAAATTTCTCCCTTTTTTGTATCCTTTCCTGGGGGTGCTTTTACATAAATTTCTTTATCGAGATCAGCATGCAGATAGGCTGTCTGTACATCAAATTGATATACTTCCAGATTTAAAATGGAAGCTAATACTAATGCTGTTTTCACACTTTCTGATCTAACGGTTGGGGAGTATGTGTCTTCATAGTCATCCGGAAACCTTTGGGCAAAACCCTGAGCACTAACCTGGCTTTGTATAAGAATTTACCATCCTCTAGCTCTTTGATTTTATAGATCCACTTAGTGCCAATGGGGGACTTCTCAGTGGGTAGATCTGTTGGTGTATATACATTTAGTTCTTTCAAACTGTCCATCTCTTTTTTCATTGCTTCTTCCCACTTACTTTTTTCTTCTAGAGGTAAGTTAAGTATGTCATCATATGTGTTGGGAGTCAGGTGTTTAGCTTGAATAGACAGTACATAATCATCTAATCTTTTAGGGATTGTGCCCCTATTGGATCTAATGGGCCTATTCTGGAGATGTTCATCGCTATGCATATATTTAGCTTCTTTTTCAGTTAATTGATCTACCTTCAAAGTGGGGTGTCCTTTCTTCCATTCATCATTAATTATTTTTGGGCATTTGATTCTGTTTGTGGTTGTGGTTTTGGGGTTGGTATCTGATGTATGATGTTCTGTGTGTGTGTATGTAATTTTTTTTGATTCTGGATATATTTCGTTGAGATGTAATTTTGACCAGTTCATGTGTTCATGAAACATGGCAGATCTGGATACAACGAAATGGTTATTTTTATCAATGAAGCGATATCCCTTGGTTCCTGATTCGTACCTCATAAATATTAGTCTTTTGGATACTTTCTCTCCTTTGCGCCTTAATTGTGAGGGGACATATACATCAGCCGATACACCAAATACGTGTAGGTGTCCAATTTTTGGTTTCCTTCCATACATGAGTTCGTATGGAGTCTTGTTGATTGTACTGGACCATAAGTGATTTATAGTGTAATTGGAATAAGTAAGGGCCTCAGCCCAGAATGATTGGCTTAAGCCAGCATCGTCTAACACACATTTAACCATGGTTTGTAGCAAACCATTCTTTCTTTCAGATACTCCATTTTGAAATTGGGAAAATGGACAAGATTTAAAGTGCAATATTCCTTGTGATTTTAGCCAATTTGAAAATTCGTTGGATAGGAACTCCGACCCCCTGTCAGTCATTATTTGTTTAATTTTAATATTGTGCTGTGTTTCTACCATTTTAAAAAACTCCTTAAATTTTTTGAAAACCTCACTTTTGTGGTTAAGGGTGTATACAAAACCGAATCTACTATAGTCATCGACTATGGTTAGAAAGTATCTTTTTTTATATTTAATTGAAGGTTTTAATGGGCCTACTACATCCATATGGATTAATTGAAAAATTGATTGTGTGTTGCGAGTGGCTTTTTTGGGTTTGGGTTTGTTTTTAAGTTTGGATGAATTGCACACAGAGCATTCTGAATAATTTTTACAGTTCTTTATTTTTAAATCTTTGGAACACTCTAACATTTTTCGTATGACGGGAAAACTTGCGTGTCCTAGCTTTCTGTGGAGTAAGTGACTACAATTATCGTGTATAGGTTTTCCATTGTTTAAGTTTTCAGACATATTGGTATCAGTGGTTGATGCATTATCATTATTACTTTCATCATGACTATCTGAATTTGGCCTTTCGTTTCTTAATTGATAGTTTGCGTAGATTAATTCGCTATCTTGTGGCAGTAGGTATCTTAGTCCGTCATTTGTGAATAGTTTACCTATGTTTCTGTTGTTTTTAGTCATAAATACCTTTCCACTTCTGAAAGTGGTCTCTACTTCATTCTCTATACTTAATTTTAGAGTTGCCAATATATTATTTGGGATTTCGGGTACAAATAGTACCCCCTCTATTTTTCCTATACCCTTTATATGCGTGTCTCCTATTCCTCTCACTAGGACTTTATTTTGGTTTGCTACTTTAATGTAATATTTCTTTTCAGTGAAGTTGCTTAATATTTCTCTATTGTGAGTTGTATGACATGTGGCTCCAGAATCGATGAGCCAAGTATTGAGTGAATCAGATATTAAAGTATCATTGTTTCTTATTCCATATAGTGATCCTTTCTTATTTTCTCTAGGGTTATTTCTGTACATTTGTCTTTCTCTAGAATGTGGTGATTCTCTCCGTTTATACCTGTAGTCTGGGGAAGTGCTGTCTAAGAAGTGTATTCTCCTATCCTTGTGTTGGTATGAGTCACTGTATCCTGCGTTCTTGGGGCAGTCTCTTCTTTGATGTCTTTCAGATCCACATATGGAACATTCATGTGGGTACCTATCTCTGACCCTAAAATCAGTTCTTCTTTGATTTCTACCTTCCCTTTGTTGTGTATATCGCTCTCTTCTAAGTCTATCTTCAGTAATAAGCTTATTGGTAAGATTTTCTAAGGTAATTTGTTCTATACTTAGGTTATCTATTAAGGTAATATAGTTATCTCAGCTGTGATCTAATGAATTAATTATAATGCTTTTCATGGTGTTGTCAGAAATGGTTTCCCCCCTTTGGATAAGGTCTGTTCTTACTGCGTTTAGATTCAAGATATGTTCACTCATGGGGGTATCATGTTTTAGTTTGGCAGAATAGAATTCCCTAGAAATTTTAGTGGTGGTGGCTACACTTTTACTATAGAATAAATTGAATAATTTTTGGTATGTTTCAAATACAGTTAAATTATGCTCTACACTGGGGAGTATACTTGGGGAAATAGAGGCAATTAATATATAATATGCTTTGTGATGGAGGCAGTCTATTTCATAGGTCCAAGGCTTATCTGGTGGGTCATCAATAAAAAATAAAACATTCTCTTTCAAATATGTAATCTGTAAACACTGGTTCCATTCCATTAAGTTGCTTCCATCTAATTTCAATTTTATAAAGTCTGAAGGTATTGTCCCTGAGTGTTGTGAAGTGTTATTCATGTTTAGTAGCTGTCCATGGTTTAAGGCCTTAGCATACTCGCAATAAGGCCTGGGTATGGTAGATGTATGTCTGTATTTACTTATCTCTATGTTGCGCTGACTTGTATCTATGTTTTCTTCTTTTTTCTTTGCAGGCTCGTTCTGTGCATGCTCAGTCCTCATTCCTCTCCAGCAGTCAGCGATGGAGGTTCCTGTGTCTGCAGCTCCCGGGGTGAAGTCCCAGACGGCCTTCTGTTGTTCGGTTTTGTTTCCGGAGGGCCTCTGGTGACTGAAGGATGCCTGGGGTGCCGCTCTGTTCGTCGGAGAGTCTTCGAAGTCGCGAGGATCGAGGGAGAAGACACCGGAGGCTTGTCGGCCATTTTCTCTGAGGTCGTCAGTAAGTGAAGCTCGAGGCGGGCCGCTATTGCCGATGGAGCCGGGTTGCTCAGGGAGTCGCTCTTCAGTAGGTGAGTATGATTGCCAGCGCGTATTTTTTCGGGTGGCTAGGTCTTTTTTTAGACAGTTATTTCTTTTTGGCTTTTGGTAGATGGTAGTTTAGAATTTTCTATTTCATTTTCTGGTTGTTCATTTGGTATTGTTAGTTTAGTCCCGAGTGCTGCAGTCAGCACCTGTATAGCATTGTCTATTTCTACTTCAGTAGGTTGAGCTTTGTTTTGTTTAAATAATTGTTTTTTATTTGTTTTGGGACTCGGGTAGTCATCTTCTTGGTAGGTTTTGTTTTTTATTTCATAGTTTGAGGTTTGGAATTCTTTTAGTAATTGGTCGGGCATTTTAGAGGTATTAGGTGGGTAAGATGGCTGCCATGAAAAAGGCGGGAAGCTGTCGCCATCTTCGGTGTCGTTTTTGAAGTCAGGGGTTGAGTTTCTTACCTTGCAGTTTTCTTGTTTGTTATTTTCGTTATCTGCTGCTGTTCCGTGGTCGTTTATCATGCTGCGGATTTTCACAAGCAGATTTGATTCAACTGTAGTTGTTTCTATTAATTCTAGTATTTTTCTTTTTACCTCATCTTCTTTGTTTGGTGTTGAGAAAGTTTGTTCTGCTCCAGCTAGTGGTTGTTTGTTTTGTGTTAGCAGTTCATTTTCTTGTAATTGCGTTTGTTTCTTCATGTTTTCAAGTGGTGTGTATTTGTCAGGAGTCAGTTGAGCTGCCATTCTTTTCGTTATGTATCTGGTGGCAGGTCTTCTTTTGTCGTTTTGTGAGTCTTGCATCTTTATGTTCAGTTGGGCCTACCAAACCATCCTCTTGCTACCAATTTGTTACTAGTTTAGTTATCCTGGTTAGGCCCAATATAAGAGACTGTAGACTTTCTTGTAATAATAATGTTTATTTCTCTTCTTTCTCAGGAACACATTTGGACAGCTATCAATCTGAGAGGAGCGAAAGCTTATATACAGAAGAGGCGGGGCTAATGGTAAGTAGTAACCAATGGTAAGAGACACAATGACATCACACAATGACATATACACAAGCACATATATTTACAGATAGCAGGTTAGGTATTTTCAACTGTAACAATCCTTCCTTGCTCTCTGACCTCTCACAGTAGTTTTTGATACAGTTGATCGTGGTGTCTTTTTGGGCTACAGAGTTTGGGGCTGGCACAGTCTTGTGTTGGTTGCCTCCTTTCTTCAAGGCTGGTCCCCACTGGTGTAGATAGGGAGTCAAAGATCCAGTCCACAGCCGCCTCTGTGGTGTGCTGCAGAGCTCAGTTCTCTCTCCATTCCTTTTACAGTTTACATGAAACTACCGTGTGGGTTCATTTGCTACCATGGGATGAGGTAACATCCTTTTTAGCTAGTTAATTAGTTTACTTTATTGTCATTGCATTTCGTACAATGAAATTAAATGCCATCTTCAGTGTACATTATATATATAAAAAACAAAACAAAACACACGTCCTTCACATACTATACAATTGAATTGAAAACCTCTGATATTGCATTAATATTGCACTATACGGTAGAATTCAATGTAGTTACTGCTCCGGGATAGAAGCTGTTTTTCAGCCTGTTTGTCCTTGTTTGTATTGTCCTGTACCATCTGCCAGATAGTAATAGTTAAAAAAAAGGGTGCCCAGGATGAGATGGATCTTTAAGAATGTTTTGAACTTTCTTAAGGCAGCAGGAGCTATAAAGCTCTGGAAGAGAGGAGAGGGCAACCAATGATCCTCTGGCCAATGATGTTAACCCTCTGGAGTGCTGTCCTATCTGATGTAGGAAGGGAACACCACCAAGGCAGTGCCAGGATCAGTAAGGTACAGACAAACTTAGAAAGGCAAAAGGCCACAGGCATAGGGAAATGACCTTCCCAAAATAGATACATGAATATCAGGGCCATTTAGGAACAATAGAGGACCCAGGGAAATGGCACACACAAAAGACACAGGACATTCCAGGAAAAGAACTACCAAGACAGCAGAAACTAGGAGAGCAAAACAAAAGAGGTAGCAGAGGATTAGCAAGAGGAAAAGATTTAATCAATAGCCCCGGCAATCTGATAAGAGCCTAGCCGGGAGGAAGGGCTTAATTGATAGCAACATGACCAGTGTAAGAAAAAGAAAACAAAAGGACACGAAATCAAATAACTAAGACATCACCAAATCTCAAGTAGGAAAGATTTAGAATAAGAAAACACAGAGCGATCCACGAACTCACACAAAAGACAGACACACAAAAGTAACAAAAGAAACAAAGAATTTCCTTTGTATAGAAAAGTATAAAAATGTATGCTTACTTTGTAACGATGTCAGCTCACCCAGGAACGCTGGTTCGTGCGGTTGCCGGATCTGTCTTCCTGAAACATAATAAAAAGAATCCTGTTTTCATGCAGCTCGCTTCACTCATCAATTGATTCATTGTGCCTGGGACAATTTCCCACCTGGGAAATTCAACCTTTCGGGGAAACCTCTGCGGAGATTCTAACAATTGGCGACAATCACGAAGGGACTCCCAACGAACCCAGCCGACCGGACGGGGCCTGGAGATTGAACCCAGCCGGCATGGACCATTTTTGTCCAGGGAAAATCTACGGACCCTGCCCGAGAGGAAGAAGGTAGTAAAGGGAGATTTTTGAGCTTAGCCTCAACGAGCTGCTGGAAAACAGGTGAATACCGCTTTTAAATTATAATAAAATCCCTGAAATAAGGGAGAGAGTGGGAGTGCGTGAGTGAGTGTGTGTATGTGGGATTTCACCTAACGGCAGCCTGATCCTACCTCTTCGAGCAATCTCTAGCTGCACCTCTACCTACTGCTAGCTTCACCAAGTCGATAGAGAAAGCAAGGGGGGAAAGCCAAACGTAGGACTTTCTGCCTAAGGGAAAGAAAAGCCGAGCGAAAGCCAAGCGTGTGAAAGAGGGGGGGAAGTTAATAAATTGTGAAAGGGAAACCCGGTTTTGTCCAGCCCAGACACGTGGCGAGCGTGTGTGTGTGAGAGGAGGTGCCAGTACCACCTGCTGGGGTCAGCAGGTCCTCCCGGATCCCCTTTTTGGATCTGAAAAACTACGGTGATTCCCTAAGAGGAAGGGGCCCATACTTCATTAGGGAATCGAAGTCCTTCCCGGAGCTTTTTCTCTGAAAACTGACGGCGTGCCACCCGGCTAAGTCGAAGTGATCCTTCCGGAGAAAAGGAAAGGGTCATGGGTAGCGATAGTTTGCGGGTGGCGGGGATCCCTGTGGAAGAAGTGCTCGCGGCCTGGGACGCCAGGCGGGTGCCCGTATTGAGGGGCATGGATAGAAAGAAGTTAGGAAAATTGTGTCAAAAATGGGCTTTGCTTAGAGATGAGACCAGGAAACAAATTTGGCCCCATAGCGGTACTTTCGATATAAAAACCCTGAGAGCACTTAGACCAAGAATAAAGCCCAGCCATACACCTACTGGTATTGCTGGGCTGAAGTAGCTAAAAGTAAGGAACCCTTGATAGAGGACAACCCACTAAGATAGAGAACGAGAGAGAAGCGAAAATAATGGCTCCCTTAATGAGTAGACCCGTGGCAGGGAGACAGAGGGGCCAACCTGAATACATTTTAACACACGCACCCTTCTCAGCCTCAGACTTAGTAATTTGGAAGAAAGAAGCCCTGACCTTCAGGGCAGACCCCCCAAACTGTGATCAGGACCCTTAAAGCAATCATAGTCACAATCCTTCTTGGGGGGGACATGAATTAACTACTGCAAGTTTTTCTGACCAAAGATGAATTACTAAACCTTTTTGAGAAAACGGACCAGATCGCTAAAAGACCAATCATAAGGGTCCCAGGCCAGGCTGTCCGGCCCAGGGTCGCCTGGCCCATTGAACGCCCAGACTGGGACTATAACGATACTAATCATTGGGACACCTACACCAGGGCAAAGCAAAACTTAATGGAAGCTTTGGAAGAGATCGGGAAAAAGCCCTTAAATTGGTCAGAATTCCAGCGAGTTACCCAGAGGGACCAAGAGAATCCCGGCGCCTTCTGGGTCAGGCTTATAGAGGCAGCCACAACTTATGCCCACCTGGATGTGAACTGCCAGAAGGACCAGAGGAATTTAGCCTCGGCCTTCGTTGACCAAGCTGCCCGAGATATTAAAGAACATTTCCACAAAATAGTCTCTAACTGGTCCACGTTAGACATCTCAGAATTGCGCAGGATTGCGAATTTCGTTTATGACCAAAGAGACAAATTTAAGGAAGAAGAAAGGGAGAGGAAGGAAAGAGAGAAAGAGAGAAGGAGGAGAACGGAAAGGGCAGAGGAACTGCAAATATTCGCGGCCATGCACAGTAACTACGGGAAAACCAGAAAACGGTTTTCCGATAATGGACTGCGATGCACAAGGTGTGAAAGGGAAGGGAACCCACCATATAGATGCCACCACTGTTTTAGATGTGGGGAATTAGGACATTCAATCCGGAGCTGTACCCAACCCTCTGCCCGCTACCGAAACCCAGGACCACCCCGGGATTTTAGGCAAAGAGATGGTGCTTTTAATCAAAATGTGCGAGGAAACAACTGCTACAGGGAAACACCAACCGTGCCCATGCCGCAAAACAATTTATTCTATCACAATGAACAACCCAATCCAAACAACACTCACTGGGAAAGGGAAAAGAACAGAGACTCAAGGCTTTTATGACTAGGGACAAATGAGGGAGAGTTCGCCGCCACCTTCCAAGGACTAGCTATTCCCTTAAGGAATGGTCCGGAAGGAGAACCCATGATTTCCCTCCTCATAGGGGGGAGAGAATATGACTGCCTGGTGGATACTGGGGCTACCGCTTCTCTGATTGTAAAACCACCACACAGGGACTCAATAAAACCTGGAGCTCATGATAACATAATGGGAGTAGGGGGAAAAGTGATCCCGGTACAATTTACAAATGATGTAACCGTAGAAATAGGTCCCTTCTCATTGAAACACTCATTTACCATATGTTCTCAATCTCCAGTCTCTCTCCTCGGAAGAGACCTCCTATGAAAACTAGGAGCAACCATCAGGTGTGGAAAAGAGGGACTAGCCCTAGATATTCCTAAAGGGCTAAAAACTTTCCTACTAGCCACCCAATACACAACATTACACACGGATTTGGCCACCCTACCATCCTCTTTATGGGGATGGGATGCAACAGAAGTAGGTCTCCTTAAAGGAGCCACACCAGTCACGATTTGAGTGAAGCCGGGACCACCCCACCCCATCCGTATGCCACAGTATAAAATTCCCACTGAAGCCATTGAACCCATACGCAAATTAATAAAAGCCTACTTGGAACAAGGGGTTCTGCACAAGTGCACTTCTCCATGTAATACCCTGATATTCCCGGTAAAGAAACCCAAGGTAGACAAGGACGGCAACCCAGTTTACCGTTTTGTTCATGATCTTCGCCTCATCAACAATCACGTGATACCCCGAGCGCCAATTGTACCGAATCCAGACACGATAATTACGGAAGTGCCGGCTTTAGCTACACATTTTACTGTCATAGACTTGTGTTCCGTTTTTTTTAGTATTCCCGTAGATCACGCTTCCCAATACCTTTTTGCCTTCACTTGGGAAGACCAGCAGTATACCTGGACCCGCCTGCCTCAGGGCTACACAGAATCTCCCACTCTGTTTTCCCAGATCCTAAAGGGAGATTTATCCTCCGCCACTCTGCCAGAAGGATCCATCTTAATCCAATATGTGGACGATCTCTTACTGGCCTCAAAGAGCGAACAGTCATGCAGGACTGATACTTTTCATCTCTTAAAATCACTAGCAGAGAAGGGACACAAAGCCTCCCCCTCAAAACTATAATATCTGAAACAGGAGGTAACATACTTAGGATACATTATTGGTCCCGGAGTAAGGAAATTGGCTCCAAGCCAGGTAGAAACCATCCTGTCAATGAAGAACCCCCGAACTAAAAGGCAGGTCAGAGCGCTTTTAGGAGTCCTGGGATTCTGCCGCCCCTGGATCCCATCTTTTGGGGAACTGGCGAACCCGTTAATACAACTAACAAGACAGGACATGCCAGACCCCGTAACATGGACAAAATCCCTAGAACAAAACTTATTAACAATTAAAAAGACACTGGCTTCAGCTCCCACGCTAGGTCTTCCTGACTACAATAAGCCTTTCACCTTATTCATCCACAAAAAATTAGGCATCGCGTCTGGAGTCCTGACCCAGCGTTTCGGTCCAGGACATAGACCGGTAGCATATTATTCTGTTAAATTAGACCCAGTAGCCCAAGGGACACTGCCATGTTTATGAGCAGTAGCAGCAACCGTTGAAATAGTAAAGAGAACTAGGGATTTAGTCCTGGGGCGACCTCTAATGTTAAAGTTACCTCATGAGGTTTTCACCATTCTTCTCAAATCCCAGACCCAAGCCTTCATGCAACAATGCTTAGTGCAATACGAGGCTGAATTGTTTACTTCAGACTATATAACATTTGAGAGATGTAGCACCTTAAATCCCGCTACCTTGCTACCCATGGATCAAACAGATTGTCCCTTGCATGACTGCCTCCACTTAATACAAGACTACCCCGCCCGGACCTAACAGACACCCCTTTGCAAAACCCGGATTTGGAAGTTTTTACTGATGGCTCCTCTTTTATCCATGAAGGGAACAGAGCCGCTGGGGCTGCAGTAGTGTCCCTCTATGAGATCATATGGGCAGAACCACTCTCCTCTTCCCTTAGCGCCCAGGCTGCCGAACTCATCGCTCTAAAAAAAGCTTGTGAAGCAGCTAGGGGCCTATCTGTTAACATATATACAGACTCCAAATACGCATTTAGAGTCTGCCACGCTACCGGAGCCTTATGGAACAGAGGGGATTCCTCACATCAGCAGGGAAACGAATCGCGAATGCCACCCAAGTATCCCAATTATTACTAGCCATCCAGTTACCAAGAACCATCACAGTCATTCATTGTAAGGCCCATCAAACGGATGACTCCGCGGTCACAAAAGGAAACCACTATGCTGACGCAACTGCCAAATGGGTAGCTACAGAACCTCTGAGCCTGTCCCATCGGAGGAAGAAAGCTCCGAGCATGAGGAAGAGGAGTCAGCCAGGCCTCCCTCTCCAGGCCCCTCCCCTCTGGCACTGTCTCAGGTGCCGGCCGAGGGAGAGGAGATTAACAGAGAGACAGGTGGCTCGGATGAGAGTGAGGGAGAAACATCATTCCTGGACGCACGCCTCCGAAGGCGTGATAAACGATTGCAGCAGCTCAGGTGGCGTGCTAGGGATTAGAACTGAGTCACTGGACCACACCCCAGAGACTATATAATAGAGGGTGGTGGCCAGTGATCTTTGTGATGAACAAAGTAAACCTTGGATAGTCACTAAAGCCTCGTCCGGAACTGCTGAGAGAAATATTTATTGTTGTTGGACGTTTGGACGCTGAGTATGTTATCTGTCTGTTTTCTGTGGAAATAAACGGACTTGGCAGATGGTGTGTAAATCGCTGCCAAAGTTGGAGATAAGGACCTGCGTGTGTGCCAAAGTGTTTCCTTAACCCTCGGCTGTGTGTGTGTGTGTGTGTGTGTGTGTGTGTGTGTGTACGGGGACAGAACATCTTTTCGTCACCCCATACTCCATCGTTAACCCACGATGGACCAACAGCTGCAGCAGCAGTTACAGCAGATACTGCAGGCCAATTAGCTTCTGCAACAGCAAGTAGCATAGCTAACTGCCCAACTTGCTTTGGGAAATGCTCCTGCAGCTCCCCCTCCTCCCCCTCCCCGTCCGAGATGCCCAGTGAACATGCCAGATAGGTTTTCTGGGCAGCAGGAGATGTTCCCGGCTTTCTTGGGACAATGCCAACTGTTCATGGCGATGAGGCCGGAGGATTTTCCGGATGACTGGACTCGGGTGGCATTTGTTATCAGCTCCCTCTCTGGCACTGCCGCCCGATGGGCCACGCCCCTGTTGTTGCAAGATAGCCCCTTGCTCCTGGACTTTCAGGGCTTTTTACAACACCTGCACACCATGTTTGAAGACCCCCTCCGGGTGCAGATCGCAGCGAGGCGCATCAAGGACCTCCGCCAAGGCAAGCGCCCCCTTCAGGACTATATTGTGGAGTTCCGACTGCTAGGCCAGGATTCGGCTTGGAATGAGATGGCGCTGATGGACGCCTTCCAGGATGGCCTCTCCGACGAGATGCAGGACGAGCTGGTTCGTGTGGAGGCGCCACCGACCCTCAACGCACTGGTGACTCAATGCCTGCGCATAGACGCCCGCCTGCAATGGCGACGGCCCCGTCGGGCTCTCCCGGAACCACCGACAGCGTCGGCACCCCCGCGTTTCACACCGACAGCGCTCCGGACCGCACCACGTTTTGTGGCGACGGCTGAGGAGCCCATGGAGCTCGGAACAGCCAGACCTCAACTGACGGCCCAGGAGCGGATGCGGAGACATCTATTGCGGTGAGGCGGGACATTTTGCTGCCTCGTGTCCCCGGAAGCGGAGTGGACCACTCAAGCCTGTTCCGGAGTCTCGGTGTGACCAGCTGGGAAATGGGCCAGGCCTGGCCTAGGGGAAACTCTGGGTCAGGCACGTGACCATGCCCCGCCGGAGTCGGCGGTTGTGGACTGTGAGCCCCCTCGGCACCTGATTTTGAACACCCGGGCGTTGTTGGCTAACCGGTCGGAGGGGCTCCAGGCGCACGCGCTGGTGGACTCGGGGGCCACCACGAACTTTATGGACCAGGCCTTTGTGGCCCATTACAAAGTCCTCTTGGTTCCAGTGGATCCTCTGTTGAGAAACTATCGATGGGTGGGAACTCGTGGTGGGGCCCATCAAATTTGCTACCCAGCCCTTGCACCTCACCATTGGGAACCACGAAGAGGTGATCCAGTTTTACGTAATGGCGGATCTGCACTTTCCCTTGGTTCTGGGATGGCCTGGCTTTGGGCGCACGACCCTCAGGTGGCGTGGTCGAGAAACGCCATCTTGTTCCCGAGCCTGCAGTGTGTCGACCACCTTCGCCACACCTGTGCTAGCCAGGACGTCTCTGCCCCGAACGTCTCCTTGCCTCCGGAGCTGACGCCCTTCGCCGTGTTCAGCGAGAAGGAGGCGGACGCTTGCCCCTGCACCGACCCTTCGACTGCGCGGTGGACCTGATGCCCAACATGCCCCTGCCCTCGGGATGCCTGTACTCCATGTCGGAGCTCGAGCTGGCTGCATTACGGGACTTTCTGGAAAAGAACCTGGCCCGTGGGTTCATCCGGCCTTCGACCTCCCCGCTCTTGGCCCCGGTCCTCTTCGTTAAAAAAAAGACTGGGGACTTGCACCTGTGTTGCGACTACCGGCGCTTGAATGCCATCACAGTGCGAAATCGCTACCCCCTGCCGCTGATCCTGGAGCTGATGGAGAGATTGCGGGAGGCCTTGATCTTCACTAAGCTCGATCTCCGAGGGGCCTACAACCTGGTGCGCGTACGAGAGGGGACGAGTGGAGGACGGCGTTTGGCACTTGGTACGGACACTTCGAGTATACCGTCATGCCATTCGGGTTAACCAATGCCCCCGCGGTCTTCCAGCACTTGATGAACGACGTGTTCCGGGACATGCTGGATCGGTTCGTGGTGATATACTTGGATGACATTTTGATCTATTCCCGGACCCCGGAAAGTCACCTCCAGCATGTCCACCAGGTCCTGCAGCGCCTGCGGGAGCACCAGCTCTATGCGAAGTTGGAGAAATGCTACTTCTTCCAGACTTCCATAGAGTTCCTCGGGCACATCATCACCCCCGAGGGCATCGCGATGGACCCGCACAAGGTGGAGGCCTTGCACAGTTGGGAACCCCTGCGTCGGGTGAAGGACGTCCAGCGTCTGTTGGGATTCGCCAACTACTATCGGACCTTCATCCCGGGCTTCGCTACCCTGACCTTGCCATTGACCCAGCTCCTTCGGAAGAAGGTCCCGTTACAGTGGGGGCCCCCGCAGCAGCAGGCCTTCGAGGTCCTCAAGCAGGCCTTCCTCACGGAGCCAGTCCTGAGGCACCCCAATCCACACCGTCCGTTCGTGGTTGAGATGGACGCGTCCAACGTGGCGATTGGGGCGGTGCTGCTACAGGCTCTGGTGGATGGCGGCACTCTTTTCCCCTGCGCTTACCACTCCCGGAAACTCAACCCTTCCGAGTGCAACTACACCATCTGGGAAAAGGAGTTGCTGGCTATCAAGGCCGCATTCAAGGCTTGGCGACATCACCTCGAGGGGGCCCAACACCAGGTGGAGGTGCAGACGGACCATCGAAACCTGGAGCACCTCACCACGGCCAGGAAGTTGGCCAGCGGCAGATCCGGTGGTCGTTGTTTTTCGCCCGGTTCAACTTCCACGTCACATACGTTCCGAGCAACCTCAACCAGAGGGCCGACGCGCTATCCCGTAAGCCGGAATACTTTTGCCCCAAGGACTCCCTTCCCCCCGGATGGTGCTGCCAGCGGACTCCTTGGCCACGGTCCAGGAACCGGTGGATCTGCGGGCTCAGGTGCTTGAAGCGCAGCGACGGGACGACTGGTCGCAGCAGCGGAGAGCGGACGTCGGCCCCGCGTCCCCATGGACCATGGAGGAGGGCTTGCTCAGACACCGAGGTCGGCTGTACATGCCCACGAGTCCGCTCCGAGCCCTCGTCATGAACCAGTGCCATGACAACCCCGTGGCGGGGCACTTCGGCTTCTTTAAGACTTTGAACTTAGTGATGCGGACTTTTTGGTGGCCTCGAGTACGGCACGACGTGCATGCCTACGTGACGTCCTGTGTGACGTGCCGACAGGCCAAAGCTGCGTCCGGCCCCCCTCCTGGACTCCTCCAGCCGCTGCCGACACCGGAGAGACCGTGGGGAGCCATCTCCATGGACTTCCTGACAGACCTGCCCCTGTCCGCTACGTACACGACCGTCCTCGTGGTGGTGGATGCGCTCACGAAGATGGCGCATTTCATCCCGTGCCGTGGCTTGCCCTCGGCCCGCACCATGGCTCGCCTGTTCCTGCAGCATATCTTCCGCCTCCACGGCCTGCCAGACCGAATGGTTTCGGACCGCGGGGCCCAGTTCACGGCCCACTTCTGGAAAAGCCTGATGGCCGCGCTGGAGGTGCAGGTGTGCCTGTTGTCGTCGCACCATCCGGAGACTGACGGGGGCACGGAGAAGGTCATCGGCATACTACTACTACAAAACCTCCGCTGTTTTGTCAACCAGCAGCAGGACAACTGGGCCGAGTACCTTCCCCTGGCGGAGTTCGCTTTTAATAACTCCCAACACACCTCCACCCAGATGACCCCGTTCCATGCCAACGTCGGATACCATCCACGGCTTTTCCCGTTGACCATCATGGACTCCCCTGTTCCCGAGACCCGGGACTTCCTCTCGGAGCTGCAGGCGGTGCAGCAACTGGTGCGGCGGCAGCTGATCCGGGCGAAAGAGGATTATAAATGGTTCGCCGATCGCGCCTGCCGGGCGACGCCACCGCTGGAAGTAGGAGATCGGGTGTGGTTGTCCACGAAACACCTCCCCACGGACCGGCCGGTGAGGAAACTGGCCCACCGCTTTATCAGTCCTTTCCCTATTGAGGCGGTCATCAATCCGGTGGCCTACCGGTTGACTCTACCCCATTCCACGCAACTCCACCCCGTTTTTCATCGGTCTCTCCTGGTCCCTGAGGCCCCCGCGAGCCATCTCCGACGCCTGCCGACGCCTGCCCGCCCCAGCCGCAGCCGACGAGGACGACGCCTCGACATACGAGGTGGACAGTATCCGGGACTCCCGTTGACTGAAGGGGCGCTTCCAATACCTCATCGCCTGGAAGGGGTACTGGCCCGAGAATTTCACCTGGGTGGACGCGTCTGCGTTCAGGCCCCTGACCTGGTGCGAGCTTTCCACGAACAGTTCCCGTCCCGATCCCATCCCTACCGTCAGACCCGGGGGAAGGGCCCTGCGGTGGGGGATAGTGTTGTGGCCCCGCCCTCTGAGCCTGTCCCATCAGAGGAAGAAAGCTCCGAGCATGAGGAAGAGGAGTCAGCCAGGCCTCCCTCTCCAGGCCCCTCCCCTCTGGCACTGTCTCAGGTGCCGGCCGAGGGAGAGGAGATTAACAGAGAGACAGGTGGCTCGGATGAGAGTTAGGGAGAAACATCATTCCTGGACGTACGCCTCCGAAGGCGTGATAAACGATTGCAGCAGCTCAGGAGGCGTACTAGAGATTAGAACTGAGTCACTGGACCACACCCCAGAGACTATATAATAGAGGGTGGTGGCCAGTGATCTTTGTGACGAACAAAGTAAACCTTGGATAGTCATTAAAGCCTCGTCCGGAACTGCTTAGAGAAATATTTATTGTTGTTGGACATTTGGACGCTGAGTATGTTATCTGTCTGTTTTTTGTGGAAATAAACGCACTTGGCAGACGGTGTGTAAATCGCTGCCAAAGTTGGAGATAAGAACCTGGGTGTGTGCCAAAGTGTTTCCTTAACCCTCGGCTGGCTGTGTGTGTGTGTGTGTGTACGGGGACAAAACAGGAGGCTGTTAACACTGGAAAGCCATGACACGCAGATAGGGTGCTATGCTACCTTCTGGGAAGAGAAACATAAGGATCACCAGTAGTTCCAGAAGCATTTTATCAGACTGGGACTACTAGATGTTTGGGTTAAAACTAAGCAAACTAATTATATGGAAATTCCGAATTGGCTATCGACATTGGGAATGTTCACACACCCAAATTTTATTAAATTAGGAAGAGTAATTACATACAAAGATATATTAAATGAAAGAGGAGAATTGAAATCTAGGGAAATCTTGTACGAGGAAGGAATATAACTTGAATTGTGGGCATATCACCAAGTCAAATCAAAATATACAAAGGACAAAAAAGAATGGGGCATAAGAACAGAAGGTGATTAGAAAACTATACCAATATTTATTGGAACAGGCTGTGTTTGAAGAAGAAGTGAAAGAAACCATGTTAACTTGGAGTAAAAACATTGGTTACAGCATTGATTTAGACAATTGGCAGGAATTATGGGAAAGAAATATCAAACTTACTTTAGCTACTACTTATAAAGAAAATCTATACAAGATGTTCTACAGGTAACATCTCCTACCCACAAGACTAGCCAAAATGAGCAAAAAACATTCACCAATGTGTTGGAAATGCGAGGCAATGCCAGGGACTTTTTATCATATGTGGTGGGAATGCCTGAAAGCCAGAGACTTTTGGCATCAGATAAAACAATGACTGGAAAGGATGTTAACGCAAAATAGAGAGATAAAGCCAGAAATTTTCTTACTGGATATTACAAAGGATAAATATAACAAGGGAACAATATATCTAATATTACATAATCTAATGGCAGCAAGATTGGCCTTTGCGCAAAACTGGAAAAATAAAGAGACCTCCTCCTCAGAAGAAGTATTAGCTAAGATATTGACTTGCACCGAATTGTACAGGTTGACTTTGGAACTCAAAGATAAGAGCAAAACAGAATATTAAGAAATCTGGAATAAATTATATTATTGGTTGGAGAGGAGGAGGAATGCTGGGATAATAGATCATTGATGAGTTGAAAGTTTAGAAATCTTTATATTAATTTTCTGTGATAGATAGGAATGAAATTGGTATTGATGTAACTTTCACAGATGAAACAATTTATGTGTTTGAATTGTGATAGATGGTATACACTTGTATAGCAAAAAGGAACTGCATTTGTTGTAAGGTAAAACTTGACGGAAATGTCTAAACTGGAAAAGTCACACCATATCCAATGTTTTTAATTGTATTATTAATAAAAAAACTTTTTTAAAAAAGGCCTTGGAGGACACTAAGAAAGCCCTGGTGGAAGCCACGAAACATACAAAAAACAAGCTGACAAACACCAATCTCTCCAGTCCCCTTTCCATGTGGGAAATCGAGGTGGAATTAGGCTATGAGCTAGATTGGTGGTCATACAATCAGATCCAATCTAGGACAGCTCGGGATAAAAACAAAGGAGGAATCTATAATTCCCTACAGGAACTTGATAAGATCTTGTTGGGGAACGATGAGAAGGTATTATCCAAACTGTATCAATTCCTCGTAATGGATTGGATTGGAGAGGAGGTCATCAAGGCCTCAATGATTGCCTGGGGGAGAAATTTGGGATACTCGATTGAACTTGAAAAATGGGAAGAAATTTGGGGGAAAACCTTAAAATTAACAATGTCGATTTCCTATAAGGAAAATATATACAAAATGCTGTATAGATGGCACCTGCCCCTGGCTAGATTATCAAAGATGTTCCCGGGAACCTCTCCGGTTTGTTGGAAATGCAACGCCGCTATGGGTTGCCATAGTTGGTGGCTGTCCCCAAGCAAAAGAATATTGGGCTAGAATTCAAAAATGGATTTTAGAAATCATAGGATGTAGAATAGATTTGAACCCGGAAATGTTTTTACTAGGCATGAAACCAGAGAACTTAAACAAATCTAATTGGTATCTTGCTCTCCACATCATTGCAGCCAGGATCTCGTTCGCGCAAGAATGGAAATCCAAAAATATCCCATCAGAGGCTACGTTAATTGCAAAAATCATGGACTGTGCAGAAGCAGACAAGCTTACTGGACTTTTGTGAGATAGACAAGAATCGGGGTTATATAGGAGTTGGGACAGATGGTATGCTTGGCTGCAAAAAAAGAAATCTTAAGAAGAATGAAAATATTAACCTTAATGTGAACGTGGGTAAATGTTTATAGGAGCATTGTATGACAGTTGAGAATTTTTTCTCCTGGATAAACTTTTTTTTCTTTTGATGAGTTGGCTTAATGGAGGTTTGTACTTTCTCTAGGCGAAAATTGATACTTTAAAACTCTATATGTATTATATTACTCTCTGCAATTCTATCCATATTGTTATACTTTTTTTTCCTGTATTTTTAAAATAATTTTCAATAAATTTTTTTTAAAAAAAATTAAAATAAAAAATAAAAAAAAGAAACAAGCTGACAAACACCAATCTCTCCAGCCCCCTTTCCATGTGGGAGATCAAATGTTCAGAACATTTATGCTTCTTTGCTGAGCAGGCCTGTAGCTGGGCGACAAAGAGGCCAGCTTGATTATATATTAATCACACTCCTTTTCCCCCTCCCAATTTAGTCATATGGAAAAAGGATGCCCCGTCCTTCTGATTAGTCCATAAGCAGTCATTATGACTATAAAATCTATTGCTGAGAGCCATAATCCTTCATGGGGGGATATGACTCAGTTATTACACATTTTCTTAACCAAGGAGTTAATGAAGCTCTTTGAGAAAACTGAGGAGCTAGCCAGTCAACCTGTGATAATAACACCAGGGCATGTAGTCACTGTTAGGGTTTGCCTGGCCCCTAAATCTCCCAGACTGGGACTATAATAATAATAACCACTGGGACGAATACACTAGAGCCAAAGACAATTTACTAGAAGCCCTGCAAGAAATAGAGAGAAAGCCCTTGAATTAGTCTGAATTTTAACAGACCACTCAGAGGGAAAAAGAAACACCCCTTTTTGGGTCTGACTCCTAGAGGCTGGGGTAGCATATGCCCATCTAGACTTAAATTGTCAAAAAGACCAGAGAAACCTAGCTGCTTCTTTTCTGGATCAATCAGCAGAAGCCTTTTCTTCATTGGCCCCCACGGAGAGAGTTCGCAACTTGGGTGTCCCTCTGGATGCGCGGCTATCTTTAGAAGAGCATATGATGGCCGTGGTCAGGGGGGGCTTTTTATCAGGTTCGCCTGATCCTCCAGTTGCATCCCTTTCTGGATCGGGACTCCCTACGCATGGTCACTCATGCCCTCGTCATTTCCCAACTGGACTACTGCAATGGTCTCTACATGGGGCTCCCCTTGAAGAGCATCCGGAGGCTCCAGCTGGTCCAAAATGCTGCTGCGCGGGAGATGGAGCGGCGGGGCGCTCCCATGTAACACCTCTCCTGCGCGAACTGCATTGGCTCTCAGTGATCTTCTGGGTACGATTCAAGGTGTTGATTAACATCTTTAAAGCGTTCCATGGCTTAGGACCTGGGACCGCCTTCTGCTACCGACAGCCTCCCACAGGGCGGGGCTCCTCAGGGTGCCATCGGTCAGACAATGTTGACTGGCGACCCCCCGGGGGAGAGCCTTCTCAGTGGGGGTTCCTGCCCTCTGGAACAAGCTGCCCCCGGAGGTATGGAGGATCCCGGACTTGCACACCTTCCGCCATGCCCTGAAGACCTTGTTATTCCAGCAAGCCGGGCTAGCCTATTTTAATGGCTTTAAATTTTAAAATGGATTTTAATGGGATGTTTTAATTGTGGGCCAAAGTATTTAATCTGGTTTTAAATTGTTTTTAACTTTTATATTTATGTATTTGATCCTGACTGTTCACCGCCCTGAGTCCTTCGGGAGAAGGGCGGTATATAAATATAAATCAATTAATTAATTAAATAAATAAATAAATAAGTAAGTAAATAAATAAATTTGCGGAAAAGAATGCCTGGATTCGTTGGACTGGAAGAATTCTCATTGGGAGGCATCCCCCCCCCGCCCCAACAGTTTCTTATTTATTGTTTTAATGTTGATGGTGCATTTTATTCAATGTCTGTAAACTACCCAGAATAACCTTTGGCGAAATGGGCAGCATAAAAATTTGAAAAGTAAATATCAATATATGCAACCCAATAATGATCCACCCAGAGGGCAAATACCTGAAATATGGACTCATTGAATTATTCTTTTAGCCTAATTACAGGGGCATTTTCTAAGCAGTTGAAAATAACAGATGTATGCTTTGTTCTCAAATAAATACCATCTTGGTCAGCAATAAATTAGTAGATGGAATGATGCAATGTAAGGCCAGAAATAACAGAGAAGTATAGTACCACAAAATAGTTTCTGGTATCTTTATGACTAAATGTTACTCACTTCAGATTAAAGTCCAAAGAGTCTGTAATGTATTCTCAATCCAAAATAGTTTGCGGCTTTTACCTCTTTGGATTCCTGAACTGACTTACATGCAATTGTTCTAAAGAGGGGCTCTGCCTCTGATTTAGACACCATCACATCTGCAGGTCTTACACACTGCACTTTATCCCTGGGATGAGATTTAAATTTTTTTTAAAAAGTGTTGTTTGGAATTGAACATTTGATCAAAATTATTAAGTAGGCTTTTCATTGTGATCTTCTGGGAGTGCCTCACCTGGCACAATCCACGTTAGCCATGCTGGTGTTTTATGTATAAGGTATTGTAGTTTAGAATGGCTGCTGCTTAAACTTCCCAACTTGTTTCCTATAGACAATTGCTGTCTTCTGTGTGTGAAATAAAGAGAAATGGGGACATTCCTGTTATGAAATAATCACACAGATACTGTGACCTAGGTAATTGCATTAGACATCATAACACAAATATATGGTTGGGTCATTCATTTGATGAAGTCACTGTGCATGCATTATTTTAAACTCATCATGATTTTCTCAATGGTGGGTTTCTATTGGTTTGCCCTAGTTTGAGCGAACTGGTAGCAGTGGCAATGGGAGGCTCTGCCCACCTGCCCGGACTTCATCACAGATGTCTGGACAGTGTGCACATGCACTCACAGTTCTGAACTGGTAGCAAACCCACTATTGAATTTGCTCCAAGTGCCACTGTAATTTTTCTTGTATTGGGTTCGATTCTGGGATTGCTTGCTCTCTTTAATAAAGCAATGAACAGAGACATCTGGATATTATTTTTCAAAATACCATCCACCATAGCACAATGAATACAGACTTGCTAAAACCTGATTCTTATTTTGTACAGCATGCAGGGGTGCGTAAACAAGCCATTATTGACTGCCCTTTTATTTAGTTTTCTCCAGAAGAATGTAGCCCAGTCAGTCTTTATAGGTTAAAGTGTAAGAATGAATTAACTCTTTCTATTTAGAATAGATTTAGATAGGTGATGTTAGTTTTTGCTGCTTGAAATATGATTTCCAAGGTCCTGTGGTCATGTAACCACAATTTATTATGGTTGTGGCATCAGTTGCAATGCTCATTTGGAAGAATTTAAGATTGCACAATTTGCTTTATGAATTGCAGTAAAAACAGTTGTAACATTGGATCCAATCACCTGAGTAACTTGACAATTGTCATGACTATAACTAAAATTGTGATGCCAATTGGGGTTGTAAATCAAAGACTACCTATATGCGAGCATGTGAATGAAACTCTCTACTTTCTCATTGCAAGCACTGGATGAATTAAATTTTTTTGTGAGTAGTATATATGATATTTGTTTTATATGTATATAAAATGATCGCACTGTGTCCAATATTTTAACATGAATGAATAAAAAAATATTTTAAAAAGAGGCCCTGGATTAGTGCCTTAGGCAAGCATGCGCCTTCAGGGGAGTACTAAACCAGATCCAAGACTGGTATTAGATGGCGGTGACTATAGGCATAGCAATTCACCCCCACCAAAGATCCATACTGGAAAAGTCCCCCCCAATGACCATTGGGACATCAAGTTGCCACTAAGCAGGCAGTGGAGATGAGACCGATAGCCACACCCATTATAAAGTGTTTCAGATGCGGCCAACTGGACCACCGAGCCTCCGAATGCCTCACACTGGCTCTGGTACCTCAGGCATGAATGCCAGAAGCTGCAAAATCGAGGAGAACTGCCAGAAAGCCAAAAGACAAAGGCAAATTCATTTGGCAAGCCATGGAGGTCCACCCTCCACTGTACCAGGAGGGGGGAACTCCAGCTCCAGAGGCCGCTGACACCAGCGGAAGTGGCGAGGAGGACCTGATGGTAAGTGAAGCCATCCATCCCTTCGCATAAAGTCTCACATAGTAGTACCCAGGATAGGCGCCCGTGGGGACCTAGAGGCCTGGTTGCACCAGGTGCTTGATCAGCTCCCAAACCGTGCAGGATCTAGAGATAGAGATGAGAACTTTGAGTCACCCCACCTGGTTGAACAGGTGGATAGATCACTAGCGCACCTGCAATCTTAGTTACTGAACCTGTAAGACTGGAAATAGGGTGCCACTGGGAAATCATATGATTCATAGTTGCCCCAAAATGACCGAGTCATTCATCATGGAAAACATGTACCTTCTACCCCTTATGAAAGGCATGCTATCCCACCTGGCGAAAAGGTGTATATTCACAAAATTGGATCTATGGGAGGCGTACTACCAATCAGGGAGGGGGACAAGTGGAAGACGGTTTCAACTGTCCCCTAGGTAGTTTCCAATTCTTGGTGATGCCTTTAGGTTTGCAGGGGGCACCAGCTGTATTTATGCAGCTGATCAAGGAGGTGTTACACAAGCACTTATATCAAGGGGTGCTTGTAAATCTCGATGACATCCTCATTTACACCCAGACTATGGAGGAGCACATCCAGCTAGTTCGACAGGTCTTGAAAAAGTTACTGCCTGCCAACCTTTATGTGAAGTTGATGACTTCTACCAAACATGATTGGACTTCTACCAAACATGATTGGATTATCTGGGATATTGTGTGTCCAGAACCGGGGTGGAGATGGACTCGACTAAAGTCCAGGTAGTTTTTGCCTGGCAGGCACTGAAGACACACAAACAGTTGCAGAGCTTCCTGGGATTTGCCAGTTTTTACCAGCAGTTCATCCCCTCGTTTGCTATGGTGGCCCTGCTGTTAACAGACCTTTTGAAGACAAAGCACACACAGGCAAAGCCCCAATCGGGTCAACCGCTCCCCTGGATGGTGGACTGCTAGTGGGAATTCGAAGTCCTCAAAACCCCGTTCACCAAAGAGCTGGTGCTAAAACATCCAGACCTTAAACAGGCCTTTGTAGTTCAAGTTGATGCCAGTGATGTTGCTGTAGCCACTGTTCTTCTCCAGGTGGGCGAGCAGGGAGCATTACAGCCATGTATGTACACCTTTTACAAACTGACCAAAGCCAAACAATGGTGGGCTACCTGGGAAAAAGAGGCTCTTGCCATCTGCTGGGCCCTCACGACATGGCACTATCTCCTGGAGGGTAGTAATGTACCATTTGAGGTACGGACAGATCATAAAAACCTCGAGTCCCTCCAGGCCCCATAGTGATTGTCACCTAAACAGGTGCAGTGGGCGTGGTACTCCCAATATTTTCAGTTTACATTGAAATACATCCCTGGGGGAAAGAAATTCCTGGTGGATGCATTGTCTTGGATGCCGCAATACAATAGTCGCAGGGAGGAAGTACTACACTCCATCATTCCCCCATCACAGCAACAAGCTACACAGCTTTCCACCCAGCAATCAGTCATAAGTGCCGACAACCTGACCCGTTGATTGCAAACCGAACTCACAATGGACCCTTGGTTCTTAGGGCACCAAACCCTGCTTACCCACAGGGATTGGGTCACATGGAAAGGTAATAAACTCTATGCACACCAATCCCTGAGAACGCAAGTACTACAGAGGTGTCACAATGTAAAACAGGCCAGACATTTCAGATTCCTCAAAACCCTGCATTTAGCCCAACGATACTTCTGGTGGCCCAGAATGCCATATGACATGGACTACATAAAAACCTGCCTTGTCTATGCGACCCCAAAACCCAACATAGTGAAGCCCCCTGGCCTCTTATAATCTATGGCCAACCCCTCTCAGCTGTGGGAGGCGATAGCCATGGACGTCATTGTGGAGTTACCAGACAGCAATGGCCAATCCGTCATATGGATAGTTGTCGACCTGTTCTCTAAACAGGCTCATTTTATACCCTGCCCCAGCTTGCCATCAGCACGGAAACTGGCTAAACTGTTCCTCATACACATATATCACCTCCGTAGTGTATTGCAGAGGATAATCTCGAATCGGGGGGGGGGGGTCCAGTTCAGGGCCAGGTTTTGGCGGGACTTCATCAGGATGTTGTCACCTACCAACAGTCTAACTGGGTGGGTCTTCTACCCTTTGCAGAGGTGGCATACAATAATGTGATCCATAGCAGCACCGGATATACCCCCTTCCATGTGGTGCACAGACTGGACTTTGTTCCAATACCCGAGTATCTAAAAGAGGCCCCTACTCCGACCAGTCCAAAGAAATAGGTAGACATCTTGCTGGGGGTATGGGGAGCAGTGAAAGTGGTCCTGTGGAAAGCCACAGAGACTTTGACACAAACTTAGTGAGAGGATGTTTTTTTCAGCCCACTAAATCTAAGGTCTCAGCCCCCATACTTTTTAAAAAGAAAAAAGACGTGTGTGTGTGTGTGTGTGTGTGTGTCTTTGCATTGATTTCTGTGGAATAAACATAGTGTGATTGGAAAACATCTACTCGCTCGTGAAGGACATGTGCAACCACCTGGTTAAGGGAAAGGTGTTTACCAAGCTAGACCTCAGAGAAGCCTACTATCGTATGCAGATCAAGGAGGGTGATGAATGGAAAACAGCATTCAATTGCCCATTAGGCAGCTTCCAGTTTAAAGTCATGTCATTTGGGCCACAGGGAGCCCCTGCAGTGTTCATGCAACTCATTAACGAGGTGCTGCATGAGCACCTATACAAAGGAGTTCTAGTGTATTTGCATGATATTCTTATGTTTAGCGAAACTATGGAGGAACACGTCAAACTAGTACGACAAATCTTGAGAAAAGTCCTAGCTGCTAAACTGTCAAAATGTGAGTTCCACAAGACCTCTCTAGACTACCTGGGCTACCGAGTGTCAAACAAGGAGATTGAAATGGACCGAGGAAAAGTTAAGGCAGTACTGGATTGGCAGCCCCCTTGCACCTGCAAGCAATTTCAAAGCTTCTTAGGCTTTGCAAATTTTTACCGGCAGTTCATTCCTGCATTCTCTGAGATAGCTCTGCCGCTTATGGAGCTATTAAAGATGAAGGGAATTGGCCCAAAGTTCCAGCCCAATCAACCCTTAAACTGGACCCTTGACTGTCAACGGGCATTTGAAAAGTCAAAGGGACTATTTTCCAAGGAACCAATCCTATGACACCCAGACCAGTGGTGGGTTGCTCCTAGTTCGGCCTGGTTTGGCTGAGCCAGTAGCAGTGACTCTATTACATCAGCGAACCAGTTCTCTTTCTTTGGGAGCTGGGCCCTCCCGCCCGCCCGCATGTTATTCCGACCTTATATTTCTTCTTTTTTCACTCAGCTGAGAGGTGCGGCAGAGTGGATTGCTGCACCTCAGCTGGGCAGATTCGCAACACGCTTGTGCAAAGCACAAGTTTGTGCAAGTGCATAAGATCGAAGAGATGATCGCGCGTGAAGCACGCGCACAAAGAGAACCGGTAGTAAAGCTGGTTAGAACCCACTCCTGATCCAGACCCCAAACAGCCATTTGAGGTGCAGGCTGATGCCAGTGATGTCCTAGTCACCACAGTGCTTCTACAAGAAAATCCTCAGGGCCAACTGCAGCCTTGCATCTACTTGTTCAAAAAACGTACAGACACAGAAAAACAATGGGCCATATGGGAGAAAGAAGCCTATTCAATCAGATGGGCTCTCCTCTCTTGGTGGCACTTTTTAGAAGGCAGCAGCATGCCCTTTGAGGTTTGAGAACCTAAAGACATTAAAGACTCCTAGGAAGTTGTCCCCTAAACAAGACTGCTGGGTTAAATACTGCAAGCGGTTCAACATTCCAGGAAAAAAAAAACACAAGCTAGCTGATGCTTTATCAAGAAAACCCCAGTTCAACAGCTGAGGAGAGGAAATAGTGCATGTAGTCATACCCCAGCAGTCGCAACCAGCAGCTCAAGTCACTACTAAAAGCCTAGCCCGGAATCAAGACAACCCAAAAGGAGACCCAATGACTGTAGCCCTTAAATCCACCCTTCCCACTGACCAATGGATTAAGGACAACCAAGGCACTCTTTGTCTCTGAGTTCTGAATTGCAATGAGGAATAGTTGGAATGCTGACATCCAGATCTATGCTATGAAGCCATTCATTTTCTATTTAGAATCTATCTCGGGCAGCTAAATGGAGGAGTCTTTTATATTAGCCTTCCCAATATAAGCAGATTTTCTTGGAAATCACACCCAGCATTTGCAAGTGAAGTGTGGAAATCTGGTTAGTTAGGACAAGATTCAAGAAATCTACCTAATATGCACAATATGGCTGTTTTCACATATTTTAATAAGATAAAGCAAAGACTTTAACACATGGATTCACAACAATATACCAGTCTTTGTAAGTTTTGGTTTTTTCATTGAATAGGGTGTTCTGAAAAGCCAAGTTATTTGGCTAGATTAAAATTTACTGTATTGTGAATTCACACAATCAGAAAGTCTTATAAATATGGCTCTTATTTTGTTTTTGCAGATCTGTTAATCCTGGTCTATTGGATGTTTTCTTTTTCAAGAGTTTTAAATATGTATTTAACAAGTCTCAGTGGACGGCAGCATCTGGCTGGCCTTTTTGGCGGTTTAAAAATTAAATCAAGTCAAATTTAAATATTGGACAAGAGACCACCAGGGAATATCATGGTAACACTTTAGGCCAGATTGGAATATTAAAAAAGGGCCTTCTTTGAAAGCCAGTTTGGGGTAGTAGTTATGACATCTGTCTAGAAATCCAAAGGGTCATGAATTTATTTCTTAGACACAAAACCAGTTGGGTGACTTTGGGCTAGCCACTTTCTCTTGGTTGTAGGAAATAAGCAACGGCAATCCTCTTCCAAAAATGCGACCAAGAAAACTTCTACAGTGATGCCAAAAAAAACCTACACTGACATCCAGAGTTGTTAAGGATCAGGCAGCATATATTTAAATATTAATAAAACATTTATATATTCATATGGTCACCAGGAATTCAGTTCATCATTTACCTTTTTAAAAGGCACAAATGTATGGACATGGTATCATCTTGTATATTATAAATCTGCGCACAGAATGTTTGTCAATCAGGCAGCTATTTAAACAGCAATTGCCTTTATCAGGAAAAAGATAGTACTGTACATGATACTATGAACCAAGCAGGAAGGAACAATGCAAAATTGCAAGAAATCAAGAGAACTAGAACAAGGAAGGTGTAACGCCATCAAATTATGATGTTAATTTGAATTGTTGTCATCATAAAGGGATTACAAATCCTACTCAATAGAAACATCCATTCTATTATTTGAAATGGATTCTCTCAGCACATAAAAAAAAGAATTAAAATTCCAGAATTAAAGCTGGCCATACTTTGAAATTGTAAATAATGAGTTCCCAGGAGCTTTTCATCATGGATACCTTATTTTCTATGTGGGATGAGAAGGGGAAGAGAATATATATATTTTCTCTAAACCAGCAAAGCCATAATTGTCTATGTAGATGTCTGATTTAAAGGGTTGTAGCAGACCAGGAATGAAATGAGGATCCTATATAAAAAATTCAAGGCCTAGGTAGCTATGTTTTTTTCTGGCTCCAATGTATGGCTCACTTTCTTAGTTACAGCAAGCTTATCTGTGCCCAAAATCTTTGAAGGGTCCTTTGTTCCATGGATCTTTCACTTTATGCTACTGTTGCTATTTCTTATCCTATTTCCACATGTACAGCCTAATTTTTTTCCCATGAGGTTCATCCATAACCTAGCAGCCTTTCTGACACATGGCACATCACAATGTAGGACAGCCATTTTCCTTCTCACACATTTATCTTAAAGCATGCCAGAAATAATGTGGAAAGTAGCAGTATGTGTGACACAGTATAATAGCAGCTGGATTTTGAGTCACCAAATCTCACTGCGATTTACTACCTTGCTTTTGGTCTGTAAGCCTCAGATGGTGATTGTTATATTGACTAATGTCTTACACTTCATTGTAAGCTTAATGTATTTTCAGAGATTTACTTTGGAATCTCTTGTTGAAACTATTAATGTATTACCAGGGATTTTCCATCTCAATTCTTTTGCTTGTAAAATACAATTTGTAGGGGGAAAAGCCATGGAAAATTCCAGGCATTTGAAGATTTCACATTCTTCTGCTTTTGTTTCTAGAAGTTTCCCCTGTTGCATTGATCCACTATGATTTACTTACTGGAATATCCACATACTTCATGTGAAGTCACCTTGTTTATAATTTTTCCTTCTAATTTTTAAACCAAGCATATCCAAAGAAAATTTTCACAAAATCCTGAATTTAAATCAAAAGGTAACAGCAATATCTCTGTAATATTGGATAAAAAATTATATTCAGTTTGGGACAATTTAAAACATGTTGTAAGATATTCCTTTTATATACATTCCAACATTTGAGTCATCTAAAGTTTGATGATGAATGTATTACTAAATTCTAAATATTACTGAAATTCATAGACAGTTCTCTATGGACTTTGCTCCATACAAATGATTATTATATGCCTCATACAGTACATTGAACTGATAATAAATCTGATTGTTATATAGGCATAGCTGAATGGGAATTATGATCCCTGGAATTCATTTAACAAAAAAATGTCTCAAAGTGGAGGTTTAGTATAGGAGTCTTAAGGAGTAAAATGCTGGCATCTAATCAGTAGTGGGATGTAAATCCCAGCGCAACTGGTTCGCTATCAGTAGCTGTCACTACCGGTTCGCCCGAACGAGGGCAACCCACCACTGCATCTAATGCTTTGAACAATAGAAACTTAATTCTTATCAGAAAATTGGGAGAATAATGTTAAATCAAGCAATATTGCAAGAAAAAGAATCTATACAAAAGATGGAAAAAGAATTGGATTTTTAAAAAAAGAGAACAGGAAGGAAGAGACCTCTCTACAAACTGTATGGGACACTGTTAAAGCATACACTCAGGCACTAGCAATAATGTACATGGGAAAGAAAAATAAGAAACAAAATAAGATAATGTTAGAAGAAGAATATAAAAGATTGGAATTAGAATTACAGAGCAAACCACACACACACACACACACACACACACACACACACACACACAAAAGGAATTGAAAAATCAAATAGATATAATAAAATACAAAATGAACTTATTGAAAAAAGAAGAACCGACATATAAAATTAAAAGTGCAAAACAAAACTTGAAAATGCGAATAAGTCTGGAAGATGGTTGGCATACAAATTGAAAAAAGAGAGAAAAAGTTGATACATCAATTAATTGATGAGAATGAGACTTTTTTACTACCAGAATGAGGAGAAAAAAATTATTATAAAAGAGTACCATAAGAAACTGTATGATAAGGAGGAAGTCTTGGAAAATAAAATACAATACTTAGAAGAATCTGATCTTCGCAAGGTACCAGATACAGTTAAAGATACGTTGAATGAATGGATATCTATGATGGAAGTGATGGAAGCAATTAAGAGACAAAATAATAATGAAACACCAGGACCTGATGGGCTACTGGCAGAATTCTATAAACAACTAGAAGGGGTATTAAGTCCAGTGATGGTGGAAGTCTATAATGAAGTATTATTAGAAGCAAAAATGCCAAATTCATGGAAGGAAGCAAATATTACCCTTATACTGAAAGATGACTCAGATTTAATACAGATAAAAAACTACAGGCCAGTATTGAATGTGGACTATAAAATATATGCCTCAATAATAATAGAGAGATTAAAAAGGTATTTGAATGAATTTATACATTCAAATCAGAATGTTTGGGGCTGTGTGGTTCCACGGCCCAGGACAGAGCAGGGGATGGCAGGGTTTTAAGGTGGGGGTTCATCATCCATCGGAACAGCAACCTCTAGGGGTTGGGACTGGCCGTCTATGGATCCCCAGTGAGGTTTGCAAGAGTGGTGTTCAAGGTGCCCGGGGAGCACAGGGACAGAGGCCTCAATCAGAGATGGTTCTGGTTCGTGCACCATACGGCATAAGGGAGAACATGGAGGGACCTTGGGGTACCAAGGTACCATGCCACACGTCATGGCGACCAAGGTAATATGCCACACGTCATAACAGGAGTCAGCCAAGGCCCGCTAGCAGTTGGACAGTGGGACCCTCCTGTGGTGAGAGCAAAGTTTAGTGGGAGAGGGGAGAAAGTGGCTTTCTTCATTGGCCAAATCCTGAACCATATGGACCGATACAACCATCTATATACCTCATAGTGGGACCGTGTAATGGCCGTAACGGCAGTCATGGAAGACGAGGCAGCTGACTGGGTAGCCGTTCTATATGGGGACTATGCCAAGGAATTAGGGGACCTTGGTCTCTGTTTTGCTGCACTCCAAGACTGTTTTGAGGATACAGCAAGGTCTCAGCAGATGGAGGGGGAGTTGTTGGCAGTGCAACAGAGGGAACACCCTGACCAAGAATATATCCATGACTTCATGTGGTTGGCAGGAAAGATGAGGGGCTGGCCGGAATGCTTGTTAGTACATCAGTTCAAGGCTGGGATGGGTTGAACCCTATGACAGGCCTGTTTATTTCGTGGTCTGCCCCATCACCTTACAGCCTGGTTCCAGGTCTCAATGGAATTAGGATATGAATTCCAGGAGGACCAGATGAAGGAACCCATTTGGGGTCCAAAAACCCATTGTCATCCTGCTGGGTTCATGGCGAGAGGACAACCCAACCCTGTGAAAATCCAACCAATTGTTGAGCCAACCACCCCTGGGCCCATAAGACCGCTTCTAACGTGCTTCAAATGCGGCAAACCGGGCCATAGAGCATAGATGGATTAAAAACAATACAAGAATTATTTTAAATACATTGGAGTATTATGAGATGCACCCTGGAAAACAAATGGCAATGATGTTCGTAGATACACAGAAAGCATTTGACAACGTTAATTGGCAATTGATGATAGCACAATTAAAATACATGGACTTTGGGGAGAGATTTACCAACATGATCAAAGCAATATATTGTAAACAATCAGCTAAGGTGATAGTAAATGGAGACATGACAGAGAATTTTGATATCAAAAAAGGCACTAGACAGGGATGTCCACTGTCTCCATTGCTATTCATATTGACTCTGGAAGTGTTATTCAGGAAAATTCGACAAGATGAAGAAATAAAAGGAATGGAAATAAAAAAAAACAAAAATGTAAACTACAGGCATTTGCAGATGACTTAGTCTTCATACTAGAAGACCCCATAGAAACTGGACTGAAACTAATTTAAAAAAAAGAAGAAGAATATGGGGGAAGTCACAGGATTGAAAATAAATAAGGATAAGACAAAGATTCTAGTCAAGAATCTCACAGATACACAAAAAAGAATGTTAATGGAAAGAAATAATGTACAGATAGTTAAAAAAGTGAAGTATTTAGGAATAAAATTAACAGCAAAATGTGCAACAATTAGAGAGCATAACTACATGAAACTGATGAGGCAAATTAAGCTAGACTTGGAGAAATGGAAAGATTTACAATTGTCACTATCAGGAAGAATAGCTATTATAGAAATGAACATTTTGCCAAGACTACTATATCTATTTCAAACAATACCAATAAAACTGGAGAAAAAATATTTTGAAGAATTAAATAAAATAAAATAACATCAAGATATATATGGTTAGGAAAGAAAGCATGAATAGGTTTGAAAATGTTACAGGAATTGAAGAAAAGAGGGAGTTTTGGACTACCAGATTGGGAATTGTACTACCAGTTCTCGGTACTCACATGGATGAAAGAATGGATTAGTTTGAGACACGTAAGACTATTAATATTAGAAGGGCATGACCTCCAACTAGACTGGCATGCTTTCCTATGGTATGGTATAGGAAGAATAAGATATATAGCTACTTTCAGAGATATTAAGTAAGAAATGCATTGTTATTAGTCTGGACCAAGATAAAAGAACAACATTATTTGAAAATACCAAGCTGGTTTTCTACTATTGAGGCATTGATACATGCTAATGTTATTAACATGGAAAAAATGTTAGAGTTTAAGATATAAGGATATATTGAATTGTAAGATTATAAGGATATATTGAACGACAAAGGGGAATTAAAAACAAAACAGAAATTTAATAGCCATGGGATAGATATTGCAGATACAATCTTGTTATGAGAAAGATGCTAAAATGTATGGTTTTAACAAAGAGTTAACAGAACTAGATCAGATATTAATTGGAACAGGTGATAAACTGATAAAGAAACTATATTGTTACCTATTAAGTATTAAATATGAAAGTGAGCAGGTAAAGGAGATAATGATTGCCTGGGCTAAAAATTTTGAATATGCAATAGAATTAGACAAATGGCAAAAACTGTGGGATAGAAATATTAAATTGATGATGTCAACTGCATATATGAAAAATTTATATAAAATGTTTTATAGATGGCATTTTGCACTGGTAAGTTTGCCAAAAATGTATAAAGACAGATCTGCTAAATGTTAGAAGTGTAATCAATCATCTGGTTCATATTACCATATGTGGTGGACATGCCCAAAAGCAAGAAAATTTTTCTACCAGAAAAATATGATAAAAAGGCTACATATGCAGGCTATATGATCCTGCATATACTAAGTGAACTAGAATTGTATTTGCACAACAATAGAAAAATGATGAGATCCTGTCTGAGGGAACAGGAATGGGGTATCAACAAAAATGTTCACCAGGATGGGTGAACTGTAAATTATTTTTTCATAGAATTTAAAAATGATGTTTGCATAGCAGCATTTAAGGACCAATTACATAAGTAGTATTTCAGTCAGTGGTGAAATGTAAAATTAGTTACTACTGGTTCTGTGGGCATGGCTTGGTGGAGGAGGTAATGTGACTGGGTGGGCGTGGCCAACTTTTTTTTTTTTTACTTTTAAAAGCATTTTTTTCTGCAACCTCTTTGGCTGAAGAGGTTGCAGAAAAAAATGATTTTAAAAGCCTTTGACGATCAGGCAACTCGTCTGGGATCGTCAGAGGCTTTTAAAAGCATTTTTTCTACCAAGTTGTAGAAAAAATGCTTTTAAAAGCCTCTGACGATCCCAGCTGAGCCATGCGATCATCAAAGGTTTTTTTTTTTTACTTTTAAAAGCATTTTTTCGGCCAAAGAGATTGTAGAAAAAATGCTTTTAAAACTAAAAAAAAAAAAAAAAAGCCTCTGATGATCACGCGGCTCATCTGGGCATGGGGTATGTGTGCAGGGATTTTTGCTATCAGTTCTCTGAACCACCCGCCGCCATCGCTACCGGATTGGGCGATCCGATCATTTCACCCCTGATTTCAGGTGGAAGAGGGTGGAAGAGAGAATGTTGGTTAATTAGGACTATAGGACTAAATGTCTATGATTGTCAATCATCCAGGTCATGGTTGTCCCAAAGGTGCTTTTTTCAAGAGGCAACTGGACAAGAAAGTATAAAGATTTATTGGGGCCTTTTTCCCAAAAAAGGAGAGATTAAAATGCTGGCACAATAATTTAAGAATTTAAACTTGCCTACATTAGGGACATTGGAAAAGCACCATTAAGGCCAAGTATACTTGTAAAGAGTATTAGTTCTGCAAAAGGGAGGAATTTCCTCTAGTAAGGAAACTGTAGAAGCAGCAATGAGAAAATGTGGGTGTATTACAGATGCATGTCAGTATCATGTCGTTCTTCCATAAAATATGAGTGACTGAATCATAGTAATTCCATAACAAGAGCTCTCATGAAACCCCTCTTCCTTGTATTTCTTACTAAACTTTCATTTTTATGGAACCATTCCCCACCTATTTGGACCATTTCTTTTCCTTCCATTATTATTATTTTTTTGAATCATTGTGTGCTTATTTGGCTTGGGAACTGTAGGGCCGGTGTAAACATTTAATTTGGTGTTATTTTGATGAGGTGGATAGAGACCTTGCAATAGCACTGCAAACTAGCCTCAAGGATGAGGGGGAGAGGGGAATGACCTTGGGCTTGGTTTCCAAAACAAAGTCTTTTCTTCATGTTAGCATGAGGTACAACCAGACAGTCCAGTAAGGGGAAGGCTAAAGATTAGTTTTGCCCTTAGCTTGCCTATATAAGGAGACTCTGGAAGATTTACTTTGCTTTCACTCTTCTGTTTTGCACTGCTTCTGCAGGTGAAACCATGCCTACT
Source organism: Arizona elegans (assembly GCA_022577455.1). Classification (NCBI taxonomy): domain Eukaryota; kingdom Metazoa; phylum Chordata; class Lepidosauria; order Squamata; family Colubridae; genus Arizona; species Arizona elegans. Next base: position 109,768,095 of record JAKOOJ010000004.1, on the reverse strand, counting down.
ACTTTTTCCACCCACAGCATGTCCTCTGGAAGCATGCAAGGACCCAGGGGAAGACGCCTGCTTGCCTTAGGCAGGTCTCAGGCAGTGCCAAGTACCCACAGGGTTATTGGGGGCATGGCTGGGTTGTCATATGGTGATGGGCAGGCATTTATGGACACAAATATTCTGGACCTGAATGAAAAGGGCACCATGAAAAATCTGAATGACCGCCTGGCTGCCTACCTAGACAAAGTGAGTAATCAGATAATGTTTTCCTAATGACAATGTTAGAGAAAAAGTAATACTATAAAGGTAGGTCTACCTCTGTCTTTGGGGCATTTTTGTGGAATATGAAAGCATATAAGACTGCTATTTGACAAGGAAGATGTTTTTCTATGTGACAAACATATGTGACATTTTTTTTTCTGGAAGAAAGATACATGTCGGATCTTTCCAATTATTCAGTGCTAAAGGAAAGATGTTGATAAATGTTTAGATGAATTATTAGCTCATATCCCTTCCTCTACCCAAGGAAGACAATGTTTGATAGAAAATTACAGAAGAGTATGATTTGAGAGGATAAGAGGAAGAAAAAAAAATGGAGTCAAAAGCTAATAATTTTTCTTTGTTTCTGTCATCGGTGTTCTATCTGTTTGTGGCTTTGACATACACCGGTGAATACCCAGGGATTAATCCTGCAAAGCTGAGTGAGGGTCAAGATTTTATGAGCGCAGCTTAATTAGTAATGTACTTCAAAACAAAATAGAAAGTACACTGGGACCCTGGCAGGGCGTAGGAGTTCTTTTTTTCACAGTGCAACAGAGGTACTCCAGCACACAGCACAGTGATAATTATTTGAGTTTATGGATTAATGATAAATAAATACATTTCTATAAGAGATTATGGTCTGTGTTTTACTGATTTTTGTGGTAAAAATGCTTTAGTTATGTAAGATTTATTTTCTTTGCTTTATATTGCAGAAAGTTATAAGTGACACACTAAATTTGAATGATTTGGAAGTTAGCAAGGAAATGATTAATTGTAGGTTATTTGTAATAATTGTAGGTTATTTGTAATGGTCAGTGGTTGCTGTTTTAAATGGCATGATACACCATCTTTTTTTGGGATGGAAGTGGGGTAGGCAAGGTATAATTTTCCCTGAACTCGATATAGTTGGTATCACAGAAACATTGTTTGATTGAACTTTGATGCAATGTGTCATTAGCATGTCAACACTCAGGATGGAATTGTCCTCTCACCATGGAGATGGTATTCCTGCCTACACAAATTAGAATCTCTTGTTTTATTTTTCTGCAACTTCTATCTTTATCTCTTGACATTTCTCTCAATTTATGAGCCTCTTTAAGAGCCATAATTCTAAATGCGGGTTTAGAAGAGACAATAATTAACCCAGAATGTTTAACAGAGAAAATAGAGGATTTTGAAGTATAGCTAATCCTCCAGCACAGAAACAACTGATTAGATTGTAATCCACCGTCTCAGTATGAGAACATAGAATCATATTTGTAAGGATAAATTAAAATGACTTTTCTTTTCAGACTTGAGACAAAGCAAGATATAGCAGACCAGAACAGAAATAGTTCCAATTCCTTCCATGGCAGTGACCATGTGTTTAGCCAAGAGTGATATTACACGACTTTCATTAATTTAAATATGCTTCCAATAACTTTCCCCATCTAGTACTTTCTAAAGATTTTCAGATTGTATCTTTCTAAGTTCCCAATCATTTAGGAAATGTCCTAGTGTTGTGATGGTGAACCTATGGCACGTGTGCCAAAGGTCGCATGCAGCGCCCTCTTTGATGGTACGTGAACCGTCGCCCCAGTTCAGCTCTGCTGTGCATGCGTGCATGCCTCCTGCCAGCCAGCTGGTCTTTGGGTCTCTGCCGTGCATGCGTGGGGCATGTGTGGGGCCCTGCATGCGCATGCATGGGGGCAGGGCACATGCAAAGGGCTGTGTGCGCAGGCACAAGGGGGGCAGGGTGCAAGCGTGGGGCCGCGTGTGCATTGGGCACTCAGTCTGGAAAAGGTTAGCCATCATTGTCCTAGTGGATTCTGCCAATATAACTTTTGTAGACATCTAGTTTTCATGCTCCACTATTCAGTTTTCTCTGGTGATTTCAAAAAGACAGAAATATTTCCGTTATCATTCTTTCTACATCCAAATTTCAGACTGGAACCAACCTAGGATTGGTCAATAGATAAGTGTAGATTATGGTCTATTTCTCTTACTTTTCCCCTCCCTCTCTGTACTCTGTATTCCTATCAACCTGAGTAAAGCCATTTCCCAGCTGAGGATTTCCAATGGCATCACTCAGCCATTGCTGGGGGAAAATAAAGCCTGTTCTCCTTACAATTACAGCAACACAACAATAGTTCAATGACTTGAGAAGATGCTATGTAGTGAGGAACTGGCCAAGTACCTATGGCAGTTCTAAGAATGCATAGTCTGTTAAAGGTGTGATCAAGGAAGGAAGGAATTGAGGGAGGAAGGAGGGGCTGATTTTCTTCTGCCCTTCGTTCAATCTTTCAAATCTAATAATTGACATTGGCCATATGAATGAGCGATTCTGAAAGTCTGAGGGCACCAGTTAGTGAAGTCAATTATTCATTCAAGTCAGTCTGTAGGTCTGTCAAATTATCTATTTATTTATCTATCTATGTCCAAAGCTAACAGTAGTCCCTTCTGATAATGATATTTAAAGTCAAATAGCCAAACCACATCTAGAGATCTTAGGATTCTGCAAACTGTTCTTTATTCTGATATTCTAATTCAGTTTCACTTTTTCCCCCTTAAAACAAGGTGCTGTCCCTTGAGAAATCTAACATGCAACTGGAGCAGAACATCCAAGAGCTGTACACAAAACGAGCATCAGCTGGTATCCATGATATGAGTGCCTATTTCAATGCCATGACCCAGCTAAAGTCTGAGGTATTATGTTGAAATGTTTTTCTCTTCTTTCCTGTTAGGCATCTATACTTTGACATAGGATGTATTAGTGACCTGAAACAGGACTGTCTCGAAATATTTTGTTTTTGAGGAAGAAATCAAGATGATGTCTCCCCATTCTATATATAGAAGTTGAACACATATTTTATTTTACATCAGTCACGCTATTTTGTCATGCACTGAAACTTCAGGGCAAAGAACTGGCCATGTGGCATGTGAGATTATTTCAATTTCTGTCCCTCAACATTTGCTTCAGTGGTGGGTTTCCCCCAGTTCACACCGGTTCTATAGTACCAGTAGTAAAACCGGTGGGAGGCTCCGCCCACCTACCCCAATGTCACCAAAATGCTTCTGCGCATGCGCAAAAGAGCGCGCGTGCACGGCCCCGCTGCAAACCAGGAGTAAAGGTAAGTAAAACCCACCTCTGATTTGCTTCCTGAGTTGGTGGCTTTATCTCTCTCACAAAATTACTTGCAGTGTCATAAAACTGTGCTCGGAGGAAAGTACCAAAAGATGATGATGTAAACTTCCTGTGGTTTCTAGAAATATTGAATTAACTTTCAATTGAATTAACTTTTAACTTTATTTTCTAGAAATCTAAAAAAATAAAATAAAAAATGAATGTGCATTTCTACATTTTGTTTATCTTAATGATACAATGAGAATAATATCTGGAACCCTCAAATCTACCCCACTCTCATGGCTCCATATTCTTCCTAACATTGCCCTTCCTGATTTCAGGTGACAACAACAGACAGTTTGAGAATGGAATAAGATACTGGCCATTGACTCCTAGAGATCTTCCAGTCATAAAATATTAGACTCTACCTCTCACCAGGCATAAGTCTAGGAAACCAATTCAGAATAACATATCAGAGTCATGATCTAGTGAAGAATTGTGATCAAAACAGGCAACCTTTAGTAACGATAACCAAATAGGTGAAGTAGATCAAACCACTCCCAAGAATATAGTTTCCCTGAAAAATATGGAGGCACCAGAACAGAATCAGGACAGGCCATACCAGAATTAAGATGAAAGTTCTTTAAATGGGGAATTGTCAAGAGTCCGCAGTGTGACTGTGCACCAGAACAAATGATAATGCATATACTTCGAAAATGTCTCCTCAGGAAATTTCAAGGCACCTGGGATGATCTCATCGCAGCCAAATCAGAAGCAGTTAGATGGTTAACTTCCTTAGATACTGAACTGTAATATCTATGCTATTGCAACTATGTGGCATCATATTATGGCAATTTTACCATGGTTTTACCCTAATTTAATATTTTATCTATTGTATTGTCTACACACTTTACATACATGGATATACTTGTATATGTGTATGTATAGCTCTCTCCCTCCCTCCCTCCCTCCCTCCCTCCCTCTCTCTTTCTCTCTCTCTCTCTCTCACTCTCTCTCTATCACCTGATGGCTCAGAGGTTAAAGAAACGGAACTTGTCAGGCCAGATTCAAGATGTAAGTGCTATATAGCAAGTTGAACATCTGTTACTTGCCGTGGCTTCTGTCAACCTAGCAGTTCGAAAGCATGCAAATGCGAGTAAATAAATAGGTACCACTTCAGTGGGAAAGTAACAGCATTCCATGTGTCTCAGTGTATAGTAATACTGGCCACATGAGCATAGAAGTGTCTTTGGACAATGCTGGCTCCCTTAGCTAAGAAATGGAGCACTGCCGCCTAGAATCGGACACAACCATACAGAGGAAATCTTCACCTTCACCTCTATGTTAGTACTTTACTTAAACTTATATTTGTATTTGTATGTATAATGTGTTTTATTAGTGTTATACATCAGTGATTGCATGACCTCTATAGATACCATACCCTAAATTAATTAAACAAACAGGACTCAAATATTGTACCCATCTCTTATTTTGGAGTCCTGCACTGACATTATTCAGAATTGAATAATTAGTATATTTAACAATTTTCTTGCTAAATGGTATTCTCTATGATGATGTTTTGAAATCTACCCCCCACCCCTTTTTTTTTTCATAGATTCAGACGGAGACTTTGAAAAATGCTGGGCTGCTCTTACAGATCGATAATGCCAGACTTGCTTCTGATGATTTCAGGGTGAAGTAAGTTTAGCTAATCGGTGTTGTTCTTTACTTTTTCATCACACACATAACCATATTTGTTTGACAGTAGATTTCCCGACTTAAAAAAAAAATAGCCATGTACCTGTGTTTTTATTTGTTGGCATCCTGACATTATGCAAATATTAAATGATTTTCTTAAATCAATTTATGTAACAGGTACAAAGTAAAAACATGATTAATTTTTTCTCCTCTGTAAGAGCAGCTATTACAGCTGATAACAAGCAAAAGCCTGGGCTGCTGGCTAAAGAGGCTGCGAAAAGGAATCTGTGAAATGATAACTAGATAGGATTTTTTCTTATTCAATTATTGTTTATCATTGATGGTGACATACTTTTCTACCAACTCACAGTCAGAGGTCAACACATTAATGTGATAGACTAGCTGTGCCCTTAAAGAAAAATTTAATATTGAAAAGCTACCACCAACAGGAAAGAATTAAAATTAAGATGACTCACTCAAATTACTGATTACAATTCTCTGCAGGGATGCTTGTATTTTAATCTGGTCTACATTTGAAAACAAATCAGTCAGTGTCACATCTCTTTTATATGTTGATCATAATATAGTTATCCTTGGGATTCAGCACTGTTTATACTTTTAAAAAAAAAGAATGCTAAGAGAAGATGTACAAGTATGTATTTGAGATTATAAAGCATAAATCAGATAAAGCCTAGTGGGAGGTATAGAGTGTGCATAAGCATACAGATGATCCAAAGTGCCATGTTTGGGACCTCATATCCATTTAATTCTAGTCTGTTCATAAAGGGCGGATTGGAGTCTTCCATGGCTGGCTTGCAAGATCTATATACTAAACTCTCTTGTCTGTAACTGAGTGAAACAGTGCATCACAGAGCAAAACCTTTTCAACCAAGTTAACTCAAAAGGACTAATTTACCGAATGCATCCAGAGACCCATGACTCACGCAGAATTGAAGCTTGTCAAATTTACTAATATACATCTCTGTATATCTCCCTGTATTTTTAAGAAGTTTTCAAGTATATTAAAATTATAGGTATTGAAGAAACTGCTAAGGAAATATCTCTGAAATGATGACCCAGTGGTCAGACAGTCTAGTATTAAATATAACTCACTCCAAAACATTTGGTTTGTAAATCTATTTAAAGAAATTTTTGTTCCAATCCAATTCTTCAATATTTTTGGAGACTAAGAAAAATAATTGCTAATACATTTCAGTTAATGTTTTCTTTTTCCTTTCTCTCTCTTTCTCTGTGTTGGCTTTTGAGATCTGCTAATATTGATATCCAAGCCAGAACTAAATATGACATTATATTTATAATTGTTAGGAAATCTTGTTTCTGCATGTTCTATGGACATCTAACTAGACATGATCTCCATGACTGATTACAAATTGGACTTAAGAAGACTTTATATATTTTATAGCTTCCTTCCTATAGATATGACCCTCTATATTGTATGGTGTGAAGAAACAGTTACAAAAATAGAAGTATGTTTTAAGATTGGGAAACAGAGAAAGCATGAGACAGAAGCTGAGTCTGGCAATGAGATGTAGTCTTCCTTGTCTTTTTAATTGTCCCTAGATCTAATATCTTCTGAACTCAAGCCAAGACAGATTAACTAGAGGAGATCTGGGTAGGACCATTGCTTGTTGCTCGAAGACCTAGATCTTTACTCTATTATCCTTGCACCTCGTACAACGAAATTAAATGCCATCTTCAGTGTACATAATACATAAGAAAACTATAAAAATAAAACAAAAACGCACATCCTTCACATTCTATACAATTGAATTGAAAAAAGCATTTGATGTTCTCAGTTATGTAGCCATCAAGAACCCTAGCTAGAAATGTGCTATGTGGACCATTTTTTCCTTTTGTAGGCTGGAATCTGAGGTAGCCATGCGCCTGTCTTTGGAGGGAGATCTTGCGGGACTACGTAAGGCCCTAGAAGAATTGAATGCAAGTCGAGCTAGCTTGCAGGTGCAAGCTGAAAATCTCCAAGAGGAGTTGGCCTGTCTCAAAAGAAACCACGAGGAGGTAAATATGGATATAGCTGTGTGAAATTTGTCAATGATATTAAGTTAAGTTAAGTTACACTTCTTGGATCAATGTTGCCACACAGTTCTTTTAATTTCATGGCTGCTGGAATACAAATGTTTATCATATTGTTTCCTTTTGTTAGGCTATCTGAGTTTGGAATTTAAATAATAAGGAACACAGGTTAAAATAATCTTTTTTTTTTCCTAATGGGCCTACATTAAGAAGTCCCAATTTGAAGGAAAAAAGATGCTTCAGAATACATGTAAGAATGGCATCTATTGGCAATTCTTTAAAACAAGTGCAATATTTTCCAGAATTGGTCTGCTACTATAGAAAGCAACCACATCATTCTAGGAAAAGAAGCAGTTGCTTTAAGGAGTCGTTGAGAGGTGCGACTTGATGCCTTTGTGTGCTCCAATGCATCTTCTATCTTTTAAACCCTAAGTGTTGCACAGCCCTATTTTCTAAATCGTAAGGAATGGCACTTTTAAAATCCTTCCATAAGGTTTGTTGAAGGGCCATATGAAAATAGTTTGAACATTCTATGTACTTGCTCCCTACTGAAAATTTTCACCTCTATTTTATAATATTTAGGCAGGGCTAAAGTAATACAATAAGACATGCTCAACATGCTCAACAGCCAAAAAATAGAGACTTTTTTTCAGAGGTAGGATTGGAAGAATGGGTGAGAGGGAAAATGGAATTAAAAAGCAATGAAAATAAACTATTGTCAGATCTGTGAATCTGCCATTCCTCAAGGGGGAAGAGGGGGACCCCTGCATTTATCATTGCATTTATACTTTATTGCTTTCTCCCCAATGTATCCTGCAATATTGATTTATACCTTCTAGGCAGGCGCCTAAGCAGCCTGGCATTTTCTCACTTTTTGGGGAACGTAAGAGGAGGGAGGGCCATGTGGATTTCATTGCTCAAGAGCCGATGGAAGGATGACCCTGAGAAAGTTTCTCAGAGTGGCCGGTACAATAACATCTTCATACCTGTGGATTGGCTGAATCCACATCAGAATGTTCCTTTATTCTAACTATATGGTCTGAGGTCCTCAGAGCCTGCTTTCTTCTTGCCCTGCTATAATCTCTATTCAATAAAAGGTTCCTTTTGAAATGCTAAGTTTCAAGAGTCTTTACTTTCTTGAATAAGGGGGAGAGGGGCCTTACATAAAGCAGACTCTGGAAACGTGATCAACCTGGAGAGAATTTTTTTTTTTTTTTACTCTACTGAGGGGATTCTGCAAACCATGTCTGAACAGAGCAGTGAGCAAGGGAGGCCGAATGCTGGGGGGAAGTCTCTACGACCATCCAGCCGGATGCTGGTCCCATATGCCCCACTGAAGACATCGAAGCTATCCTGGAAGGCTCCCCAAAACTCCACTGGTCAATTGGGGTGGGGAAGAAGGACAGCTGGGATGGGAGAACCAAGGGGGTCACCCTCACTCATGGCAGCTGAAAACCAGGGTGGAAGATGTAGCTGGAGGCCCTATCCGACCATGAAGAGCTGAGCAAGGAATCGCTGGGGGATGATCGATTCAAATGGCACATCACCCAGCTCGTGATGGAGGCTCTTGGGGATCTAAACATCCAAAGGGAGCCAGATCGCCAACGGAGGAGGGCAGAAGCTGTACCAGCTGCTAAGGGAGCCAGAGCCATCACCCTGGACCCTGCAGCAGTCGACCAAGCTGACTTCAATGCTGCCGGAGCAGCAGCCATGCAGGAAAACCCCTCCTCTCTCAGCCCCAGCCCAGGAAAATGTCCCCGGTCAACTCAGGGGCCTGCAGTTAGAGAGGAGGACCCCCTTGGGTGTGAAGTTAGATGGAGCTCCCAGAAGCTGGGCTTTTTCTTAGCCCAAGTCCTCACGTACATACAAGAATACGGCCAAAACTTCCCAACCCAGGGGGCGAGAGTTCGAGTCATTATACTGACTTTAGAGGGGGCAGCTGCTCGATGGATGGTGACCCTTCATAATGCTGATGCCATGGAGCTGCAAAACTTCGACTGCTTCATGAGGGCCCCGCAACAGTGGTTTGAGGATCCACTAGCTGACTGCAAAGCCCACGATCGTATCAGAGCCAGTAGCCGAATATAAAGAAGAATTCTGCGACCTAGCCTGCCATGTATACTGGCCAGAAGACATCCTGGTGAGCTGGTTTAAGGACAGGCTGAATGATGACCTATATATTGCTTGCTTAGCCCAGGGTGCCCCTAACCGCTTGCATGAATGGTACCTAATGGTGGAGGAAGCGGAGATCGACACGACCCAAAACCAATACTGGGCAGGTAGAGTTTGGAGAAGATTCCCACCCCAGGAGAAGAGGGAGCCTTCAAGCTGCATACTGCTCTGGCATAGAGACCATTGGCCTGTTTCAAGTGCGGAAAGGAGGGGCATTGTGCAGTGGAGTGCCGTTTGAAAATTCCCACCAGAAAGCCTGAGCACCTGTCCAGAGGGAAACCTGTGAAGTCAACCCCCTGAGGAAAAGAGACCGCTTTAAGACCGCTTTAAGAAGCAGAGAGGCCATGGAGTTTCCTCCTCTCCCCAGGGGAGGAAACTCTGGCAACCCAACGTGAGGACCCAGGCCCATCCGAGAGTGATCTGCAGGATGACCCACTGGTAAGCAATCCAATTGAACAGCTCAACCTACCCCTAAGACTTTTCATCCCTAGCCAAGGGAAGGGGGAGAAAATCTCAGCATTACTAGACTTGGGCTGCACATGATGCCTAATTAGCCCTGCCCTAGTAGGGAGACTGGGGATCCATTTAAGAAAGTTAAAAAATCCCATCGCTTTCTGCCAGCTGGACAGGACAGTAACTGGGGGAAACCTACCATTTTTGCCACAGAACCTGTGCAAATAAACCTGCAAGACCACATTGAAATCCTTATGTTTATGGAATGACCTCTAGTTCTGGGTCTCATGTGGCTGAGAAAATGGAACCCTAAAGTAAACTGGAAGCAAGGGACCATAAAATTCCAAAAGCAAGTTGCGTTTGCAGATGAAAAAGAGGTTAAAGCCGAAAGGGGGGCTGCAAAATCAAGGGATCCCAAAGGAATACAGAGACCTAGCTGAGGTATCAGCAAGGAAGATTCCAACAAACTCCCACCCCAACGTGCTACAGAGTGTGCCATCAAAATTTTACCAGGGGCCAAACTTCCAAAGCCAAAAATGTACAGCGTGTCCCCTTGAGAACTAGACACACTGAGGTCATTCATTGACAAAAATCTAGCGAGGGGATTTATCAAACCTACGTGACCAAAAATTGCAGCCCCAGTACTATTCCATAAAAAAAAGGATGGCACTTTACACCTTTGCATAGACTATAGAAATTTAAACATGGTGAGCATAGAGAACATTTACTCCCTCCCCCTTATGAAGGACATGCTGGCACACCTCTCAAAAGGGAACATCTTCTCTAAACTGGATTTAAGGGAAGCGTATTACCACATCAGAATAAGGGAAAGGGACGAATGGAAGACCGCATTCAATACCTCATTGGACTATTACCAATTTAAAGTACTCCCATTCGGATTACAAGGCGCCATGGCTGTTTTTATGCAACTAATTAACGAAGTGCTTCATGAATATTTATACAAGGGGTTTTGGTTTACCTTGATGACATTTTAATATACACTGAAATCAAAGTGGAGCATGTAAAATTGGTCCGAGTGGTCCTAAATAAACTCTGCTCTGCAAAGCTCTTTGCAAAACTATCCAAGTGTGAATTCCACCAGGAAAAAATAGACTATTTTGGGTACTGAATATCCTACAAAGGGATAGAGATGGACCCACAAAAAGTGCAAGCCATGGTCGACTGGGAGCCACCCGCACATGTAAACAGCTACACAGCTTCTTGGGATTTGCAAACTTTTACCGCCAATTTATTCCAGCTTTTGCGAAAATCAGCCTCCCCATTACTAATCTGCTTAAAACAAAAGGGGAGGACAAACCAAAACTCAGGCAACTACTAAACTGGACGATGGAATGCCAAGTGGTATTCAAAAACTTAAGCAACTTTTCTCAGCTGAGCTGGTATTAAAACACCCAGATCCAGAGGACCCCTTGGAGAGCAGGGCTGAGGATTTCAGATGATATCTGTATGACAAAATCACTCAGATCCGGCGGGATTTGGACTCTGACTGAGTAGATCCGGGCAGGATGTTATCTGGGAAGAGTTTGACTCTGTGACTCCGGATGACGTGGACAGGATTTTGGGGAGACTTAATGCGACCACATGTTTACTGGACCCGTGTCCCTCCTGGTTAGTACTGGCTTCCCGGGAGGTCACACGAGGCTGGCTCCAGGGAATTATCAACACTTCGTTGAGTGAGGGTCACTTCCCCGCTGCTTTGAAAGAGGCGGTGGTGAGGCCTCTCCTCAAGAAGCCCTCCCTGGACCCGGCAGTATTGGCTAACTACCGTCCTGTCTCCAACCTTCGCTTCGTGGCGAAGATTGTTGAGAGTGTGGTCGCACGACAGTTTCCACAATTCCTGGAGGAAACATCCTATCTAGATCCGTTCCAGTCGGGTTTCAGGCCTGGGCACAGCACGGAAACGGCATTGGTCGCGTTGGTTGATGATCTCTGGAGGGCTTGGGACAGGGGTTGCTCCTCTGTTCTGGTCCTATTAGATCTCTCAGCGGCTTTTGATACCATCGACCATGGTATCATGCTGCACCGGTTGGAAGAGTTGGGGATGGGGGGCACTGTGTTATGGTGGTTCTCCTCCTTTCTCTCCGACCGGTCGCAGTTTGTGTTGACAGGGGGGCAGAGGTCGACCTCGAGGCTTCTCATCTGTGGAGTGCCACAAGGGTCGGTCCTCTCGCCCCTTCTGTTCAACATTTATGTGAAGCTGCTGGGCGAGATCATCCGTGGCTTTGGGGTGAGATACCACCAGTACGCTGATGACACCCAGCTGTACATCTCCACCCCAGGCCACCCCAGCGATGCCCTTGAAGTGATGGCCCAGTGCCTGGAGGCTGTACGGATCTGGATGGGGAGGAACAGGCTCAAGCTCAACCCTTCCAAGACTGAGTGGCTGTGGTTTCCAGCATCCCGATATAGTCAGCTGACTCCATCGCTGACTATCAGGGGCGAGTCTTTGGCCCCCGTGGAGAGGTCGCGCAATCTGGGTGTCCTCCTGGATATGCAGCTGTCCTTGGAGGAACATCTGATGGCTGTTGCCAGGGGGACCTTTTGTCAGGTTTGCCTGATTCGCCAGTTGCGCCCGTTTCTTGATCGGGATTCCATGTGCACAGTCACTCATGCCCTCGTCACCTCTTGCCTGGACTACTGCAACACTCTGTACATGGGGCTCCCCTTGAGGAGCACCCGGAGGCTCCAACTGGTCCAGAATGTGGCCATGCAGGTAATTATGGGAGCTGCATGGTGCTCCCGCATAACACCGCTCCTGCGCAAGCTGCACTGACTCCCAGTGGTCTTCTGGGTGCGCTTCAAGGTGTTGGTTACCACCTTTAAAGCGCTCCATGGCATAGGACCTAGTTATCTTCGAGACCGCCTTTTGCCACCGACGACCTCCCATCGACCCGTGCGCTTCCACAGAGAGGGCCTCCTCGGGGTGCCATCAGCCAAGCAGTGCAGGCTGGTGACCCCCAGGGGGAGGGCCTTCTCTGTGGGGGCTCCCACCCTCTGGAATCAACAGCCCCCAGAGATAAGGAGAATCCAAGACCTCCGTGCCTTCCGCCGGGCCCTTAAAATTTTCCTTTTCCAACAAGCCGGGCTGGCCTAACACATCCTTTTAAATGATTTTAAATTCGTTTGTCTTTTTAAATTTTGGGCCAGATTGAGATATTTCCTTTTAATCTGTTCTTAATTTATGTATTATGTATTATGTATTTATGTGTTTTTACTTGGCTGTACACCGCCCTGAGTCCCTAGGGAGAAGGTGCTGGTGCTCACCTATAAAGCCCTTCATGGCTTAGGCCCAGGGTACTTGCAGGACCATCTCCAACCGTTCTCCCATCGTCCTGTGCGCTCTCACAGAGTCGGCCTCCTCAGGGTGCCGTCGGCCAAACAATGTCGGCTGACGACCCCCAGGGGGAGGGCGTTCTCTGTGGGAGCCCCGACCCTCTGGAATGGATTGCCCACTGAGCTCAGGACAGCCCCCGACCTTCTTTCCTTCCGTCGTGAGCTGAAGACGTGGCTCTTCCGCCAATTAAACTGATCCGTTTGGGGTACACTGGGATAATTTTAAATTGTTTTTTAATTGGGTTACTGATTTTAATTTGGTATTGTATTGTGATTTGTATTGAAGTTGTCATTTTGTAAGCCGCCTTGAGTCCCTAGGGAGAAAGGCGGCATATAAATCGCAATAAATAAATAAATAAATAAATAAATAAATAAATAAATAAATTTGAAGTAAAATAAAATAAATAAATAAAAATAAATAAACCATTTGTCATAGAAGCTGACGTCAGTGATGTAAGGGCTGTCTTGCTTCAAAAGAATGAGTGGGGCCAGCTACAACCATGTCATATACATCCAAAAAATTAACTGAAATGGAATAGAGGTGGGCAATCTGGGAAAAGGAAGCTTATGCTGTACACCGGGCTCTCCTCACGTGAAGACACTTCTTGGAAAGGAATAAAATCCCCTTTGAAGTGTGGACTGATCACAAAAACCTAGAACCCTTAAAATCCCAAGAAAGCCTTCTCCCAAACAAGTCTGCTTGGCACAATACTTTAAGTGGCTTGACTTCGCCCTCAAATATTTCCCAGGGGGAAAAAAACTTCCTGGCAGACACCCTCTCCAGGAAACCCCAATACAATAGCACAAAGCCAAGGTAATAAAATCCCTGCTCCAAAGCTCTCAGCTGGCAGCTACAGTGATTACCAGAGCACAAGCCAAACAAGACCAGCCCACTGACAAATCCATGCTTTCAAGAAAGCCTTTTGTGATGATGAATGGTTCAAATCCTATAAAAACAACTGCTTGATTAAAGACGATTTAGCTTGGATGGGAGGGAAACTGTATGTACCAGCAAGCCAATGCCTGGACTTTATGAAAAGGTGCCATGATTCCAGATTAGCAGGACATTTTGGTTTTGTAAAAACTCTGCACCTCATCAAAAGACAGTTTTGGTGGCAAAATTGGCCCTGGCTTGGGTCTGTGACTCAAGGAACAAAGTACCTGTGTCTTTCTGCCAGCTGGACAGTCAGTAGCAGGGAAGATGTGCAATATTTGTTACTAAACTGATAGAGATGAGGATTGGGCCCCATGAAGAATCCCTAAGATTTATTGTGGCACCGGGCATGGAGAGACCTCTCATATTAGGATTGGATTGGTCCTAAATGAAACTCCTATGTAAATTGGAGGAGAAGGATATTAAAGATTTGGTAAAAAACACCTCTGGAAAAGCCCAAAAGTAAACTGGCCACACCCAGCCTCATGCTGGTGGTGAAGAGGGAAATTGATATTACGACGTGGGAGCACTCCAAAACAGACTCCTGATTCCCAAAAGAATATTGGGACTTATGAGATATTTTCAGTGGAAAAGGGTTGAATGCGTGCCCCCCTCACCATCTCATGGACTGCTCCATAGAGATATTGCCGAGGGCCAAACTTTCTAAGCCTAAACTGTATTCGATGGCCCTGAGAAAACTGGAGGAGTTTCAAGCATCCACAGACAAAAATTTGCAGTGGGTGTTCATCCAACCAGCCAAACTGCGAGTGGCCACCCGGGTACTTTTCTGGGAAAAGAAAAATGCCTATGCATGGATCATCATGGGCTAAATGTGATCTGGGTTGAGAATTTCTACCTCCTAGCTTTAATGAAAGATATGCTGGCCCACTTGGCAAAAGGGAAAATCTTTACTAAACTGGACTTGAAGGAGATGTACTACCATGTAAGGATTAAAGAGGGGGACAAATGGAAAATCATGTTTAATTGTCGTTTAGGTTGCTTTCAATTCTGAGTACTCCCATTTGGACTGCAGGAAGCCCCTGCTGTCTTTGTACAGCTGATTAATGAGGTCCTGCATAACTAGCTATATAAAGGAGCCCTAGTTTACCTGAAAGACATTCTTATCTACACTGAAACCATGGCAGAACATGTGAAACTAGTTGGAATGGTAGTCAAAAAACTTCATGCCATCCAAGTGTGTGCTAAACTTTCTAAGTGCGAATTCCACAAGACTAAAATTGACTGTTTGGGTTATCGGATCTCACATGAGAAGATACAGATGGACCCTGAAAAGGTGCAAACTGTTAGAATGGACTCCATCCTGCACCCAAAAACAATTGTAGTTTCCTGGGATTTTCAAATTTGTACTGCCAATTCATCCCATCCTTCACTCAAATAGCATTGCCCATCACCAATCTTTTGAAAACCAAAGGGGAAGGGAAACCTAAATCTAGCCAACCCCTAAAGTGGACAATGGAATGCCAAGCAGAGTTTGAAAAACTCAAGCACTTGTTTGCAGCCAGCCCGTGCTAAAGCACCAACCCAAATGTCCCCTTTGTCATCCAAACAGATGCTAGTGATGTGGCAGTGGATACAGTATTGCTGGGGAAAAATTACTAAGGAGTCCTGCAGCCATGTGCTTACAAGTCCAAGAAACTGATTGAGACAGAGTGGAGATGGGCAGTGTGAGAAAAGGAAGCCTATGCAGTATGCTGGGCACTCTTAACCTGGAGACATTTTCAGAGGGGAGTAAAACTCCATTTGAGGTGTGGACAGACCACAAAAATCTGAAAGTGTTAAAAACTCTCAGGACGCTGTCTCTGAAACAGGTCTGTTGAGCTTAATACTTTCATCTTGTGGTATCTCCCAAGAGAGAGGAATTTCCTAATAGAAATTCCCAATAAGTACCCCAATAGAATAGCTCTAAAGCTGAAGTCATCAGCTTTAACAGGGACGCATGCATGAAGATGGCGGTGACCGGGTAGCTCCCGGGAGAGACGGGGTGGTTTTGGGCCATGCCGAGGGGTCTAAGGCTCATTAAAAATATCCACGACCCTAGCCCCGGAAGAAGAGCCTGCCCAGCCTGGGGAGGGCTTTTACGCCCTCTGGAATATCGCGGCTGGAGCGGGAGCCGGCATTTGGAGAGGCACGTGGAAGTGCCGTGTGAAGGAGATGGCAGCAGTCGACCACGCCGAGGGGTTTAAGGGCTGGTAAAACATCTACGGCCCCAGCCCCCGGCGAGAAGAGTTCCTGCCCAGCCTGGGGAGGGCTTTTACGTCCCCCAGAACATTACGATTGGTGCTGGCGGCCGGCGTTGGAGGGGCACGTGGAAGCGCCGTGCGAGGGAGAATGGTGGCGAGGATGGCAGCAGTCAGGGAGTTTAGTTTGTTTGAAACTGCTTCCCCTGATATTCGGGCTGCTCCCCTTGATATTCAGGCTGTGGAGGCCTCTCCCATGTGAAGGAGAAGGAGTGACGGAGTGACGGAGACGATGGAGTCAGGAGGTGAGTGGCTGGGACATTGGATGACGGCCCCCCTCCCCCCGCCACTGGAGGTGGCAGATCCAAGGCAGTAGCAGCGGATGACCGTAGCCGAGATATGACAGCATGATGGTGGCCAAGATTTACTACATGGCGGAGGAGGTGATGTTGTTATCCTCCTCTGGGGATATTGCTCTCCCCCTCCCCCCTCCCCCCCTGCAGACTGCTTCCAGACATGCTCCAGCCCCCAAGTCTCCACCCGTTCCTCAGGTTGCACAGACCCTCAGGACCCGACCCTTCGGCTGATGCTGTGCAATGCCAGGTCCGTAGTAAATAAAGCCCCCCTCATTTGTGATCTTATTTGTGAGGGGGGAGCAGACCTGGCGGGTATTACGGAGACCTGGTTGGGCCAGGAGGGGGCGTCCCCCTCATTGAAATGTGCCCACCAGGTTTCCTCGCATTCCATTGGCCGAGGTTACAGGGCAGGGGCGGGGGAGTAGCGGTTATTATTAAAGAAGGTCTGAGACCGAGGGAGGCCACTGTTCCTCAGACGGCCGGCTGTGAGTCCCTCCTCATGAAGTGGGGTCATGGGGTTCAGATGGGTTTGCTGATCACATACCTGGCTCCCTGCCACGTGGCAACAGTCCTGCCTGAGCTACTCAATGTCATCGCCGCGGTGGCAGTTGATACCCCCAGGCTTATGGTCATGGGGGATTTCAACCTGCCGTCCGTGGGTGAGGCGTCTGAGGTGGCTCGGGAGTTCATGGCTTCTATGACAGCCATGGACCTGACCCAGTTAATTCATGGCCCTACCCACACGGGGGGAAACACGCTGGAACTGGTTTTTGTCTCTGGACAGTGGCTGAGTGATCTTGAGATAGGGGATATAGTTACTGAGCCCTTGTCATGGTCAGATCACTCTCTCCTTCGTCTCGACCTTCAAACCACTGCACCCCGCTGCAGAGAGGCGGAGCCGGTAAGATGGTTCCGCCCCAGGCGCCTGATGGAACCTGATAGGTTCCAGATGGAGCTGGGGCCATTTCCCGAGGCTCTGGCACATGCCTCGACTGGAGACCTAGTGGCTGCCTGGGATAGGGCGGCCGCTGGAGCTCTGGATCGAGTCGTGCCTTTGCGGCCTCTGACCCAGCGCCAATCTCATTTGGCTCCTTGGTTCACTGAGGAGCTGAGGGAGTTGAAGCGCCGGAAAAGACGCCTAGATAGTAGTTGGAGGGCCAGTCTTTCTGAATCAGACCGGACACTGGTAAGATCCCATATTAGGAACTACCTAGTGGCGATAAAAGCAGCGAAATGTAGTTATTTTGCTGCTCTTATTGCATCATCAGATAACCGCCCAGCCACCCTGTTTAGGGTGACCCGCTTCCTGCTCCACCAGGAAGCACAGGAGGATCCCTTGGAGGGTAGAACCGAGGATTTTGTTCAGTATCTGTATGACAAAATCACTCAGATCCGGGAAGATCTGGACTCCAACTGGGTAGTCTCAGGGGGAGGGACTGGGGCAGGTCTTGAGAATGTTATCTGGGATGAGTTTGATCCTGTGACCCCTGAGGACGTGGACAGGATTCTGGGCAGACTCAACGTGACCACTTGTTTATTGGACCCGTGTTCCTCCTGGTTAGTGCTGGCTTCCCAGGAGGTGACGCAAGGTTGGCTCCAGAGGATTATAAATGCTTCGTTGGGTGAGGGTACTTCCCCGCCACCTTGAAAGAGGCGGTGGTGAGGCCTCTCCTCAAGAAGCCTTCTCTGGACCCGGCAATGTTGGTTAATTATCGTCCGGTCTCCAACCTTCGTTTTGTGGCGAAGGTTGTCAAGAGTGTGGTTGTGCAACAGCTTCCCCAGCACCTGGATGAGACGATGTATCTGGATCAGTTCCAGTCGGGTTTCAGGCCCGGGTACAGCACGGAAATGGCATTGGTCACGTTGGTTGATGATCTCTGGAGGGCTCGGGACAGGGGGTGCTCCTCTGTCCTGGTCCTGTTAGACCTCTCAGCGGCTTTTGATACCATCGACCATGGTATCATGCTGCACCGGTTGGAAGAGTTAGGAGTGGGAGGCACTGTACTATGGTGATCTCCTCCTTTCTCTCCGGCCGGTTGCAGTCTGTGTTGGCAGGGGGGCAGAGGTCGACCCCGAGGCCCCTCATATGTGGGGTGCCACAATGGTCGGTCCTGTTGCCCCTTCTGTTCAACATTTATGTGAAGCCGCTGGGCGAGATCATCCATGGCTTTGGGGTGAGATACCACCAGTACGCTGATGACACCCAGCTGTACAACTCCACCCCGGACCACCCCAACAATGCCCTTAAAGTGATGTCTCGGTGTCTGGAGGCCGTGCGGATCTGGATGGGGAGGAGAAGGCTCAGGCTCAACCCATCCAAGACCGAGTGGCTGTGGTTTCCGACGTCCCGATACAGTCAGTTGACACCATCGCTGACTAGCTTTACTTTTGCTGCAACTGCTTGACTTTAGTAAAATAACCTATCACTTCAACCAAATGAAGTTGAGGGTCTTTCTTTCATAAATGTCTAACTTGCAGCAGATCTGAAAGCCAGTTTCATTTCCAGGCATAGATGTTTTGCAGCTTAAGCATGCAATGAGAAGAAGCCCATGGCTGCATTATATAGTTTATATTTCAGTTGCATGTGGCAGCTGGAGTCAACTTCACATCCTGGGAAAAGATGCAGTCCTTTAAAGCATTTCAGACTGCTGTTTGTGGCTGTCCCCTCCCCAGTTTCTGAAGCATCTTGGAATCAAATTCAAAATGCTCTGGAACCTCTCTATAATCCTAATTTTCTTTCTATTTTGTTTTGCTTGCTTTGGTTTCAGTTCCTTGCTTACCTTCCCATTTTAAATATAATTAAGCATAAAACAAGGCATGTTGACTGAATGCTGTTCAGGTTTGTTTTGTAGAATCACAGAATCCTAGAATCCTAGGGTCGGAGGAATCTTGGAGGTTTTCCAATCCAACCTTCTGTTCAGGGCAGAAAGCCTTAAACCATCCCAGACAAATGAGTATTTGATGGAATGTGATCTGGATTCTCAGGAGGGAGAGAATGCATATTCCTTCACACTATCCAGTCTTTGAAACCCTTTAGTGATGAAGCAGGAGGTGACTCCAGGACTCAGGCTGTTGCACTGCTTAATTTCCCAGTGCAACATTCCCCCGGCCCCCGGCTCACCTATGACAATTTAATTTAATTTCATGTAATTAATATTTTGTTGCGACATTGCTGGTTGCTGTCCATTGCTATCCTGCCCTTTCCTGGATGATATTTGGCTGGTTTCCTATACATGTGAACTAATAAATTCTGAGTTCTTTTTTCACTTCATAGGAGGTGGCTCCTCTCCAGGGGCGTCTGGGGGGCACTGTCAATGTGGAAGTTGACTCCATGCCTGGCACTGATTTACAAAAAATCCTGAATGAGATCCGTGACCAGTATGAGGATGTCATGGAGAAGAACCGCCAGGAAGCTGAAGCTTTGCACCAATCCCAGGTGAGGAAAGATTTAGCAAAGCAAAATACTAAAATGTCTCTTCTCTTTCAGAAGAGGGAGGATGCAAACATTACGTGAGCTTATATACGTCTGTAGGAGCTACAAAGAGCACAATGTAAAAATAGAAATTTGTGGCCCTATATGCAAATTCAGATGAGATATAAGAAAGATGCAGAAAACTATAGGTTTTATAAGGAACCACAAAAATTGGACAGAATACTACAGGGGACGGATGAAAAATTGATTAAAAATTATATAATTATTTATTGAGGTATAAAATGGAAGAAGAATCAGTAAAAGAAACGATGATAACTTGGGCAAAAAACTTCGGTTATACCATAGAATTAGACAATTGGGAAAAATTGTGGGAAAAGAATTATAAATTGACAATGTTGGCAGCATATAGAGAAAATTTATATGAAATGTTTTATAGATGGCACCTACCGCCAGCAAGACTAGCAAAAATGTTCCCAAATAGATCATCAGAATGTTGGAAATGTAGACAGACGCAGGGAACATAGTACCACATGCGGTGGACTTGTCCATCTGCACAAAAATATTGGATAAGGATAAAACAGTGGTTAGAGTGGTTAGAGGAAATGGTAAAACAGCAAATAGAGTTAAAACCAGAGTTATTTCTATTAGGTATACTAACAGGGAAATATAATTTTAAAAAATCCAATATTTAATGCTACATGTAATAACGACAGCCAGAATTATGCTCAAAACTGGAAAAATGGAAATATACCCTCTGATGAAATGGTAATAAAGAAAATATTATATTGTGCTGAGATGGACAGGTTGACAATGGAAATTAAGGGCAAAGGAGAAACAGAATATTATTTAATTTGGGATGTATGGTATAATTGGTTAGATAGTAGATGCAAAGATTAGAAAATTAATAATGAAAGACAATTAATGAATTAGAAATGAGAAATAAGTATAATGATAGATGAAGAATATTTATTATAAATATTATTATATCATGGTATGATATTACAAAAATGTGAGATGTAAAAAATATTTAGAATGATAATTATATACTGTATAGATATTAGTACCCTGTTTTCCCGAAAATAAGACATCCCTGATAATAAGCCAAATCGGACTTTTGAGCGCATGTGCTAAATAAGCCTCCCCATGAAAATAAGTCCTTCCCCAAAAATATTTAAATGCAGAGCTGCACAGCAAGAGGAGCCCCATCTTGCTCCACGTGCCCCAAAATAATAAGACCTTCCCAAAAATAAGGCCAAGCGCTTATTTTGGGGTTCAAAAAAATATAAGACGGGGAAACACGGGGAATTTTCGGGGAAACACGGTAACTGTAGATATACACCAGTACAGAGCTGTTGCAAAGCGGAAATTGTAAAGTAAAATGAAGAAAATGTATATATAAAATATAAAAATAGAAATTTGTTTTGGCTGAATTCTCAGGTCATAGTAACAAGCTATTCTCAAGTATTTCCCTTCTTTGATATAGTAAAGGCTTTTTATTTATATCATTTGTAGGCTTCCATAAATACTTTCATTTCCCCCTTTTTTGTATGTTGCTACTTTTACCCCACCACCATGAAATTTGTCCTCAGGAAGAGAGGATACGGTTGATAGAAATAAGGGAAGATACAAGTTTCTGTTTTTCATCTTAAGCATATATGTTTTTGCTTAAAATGCTTGCACAATTTTCTCTGATGCTAGATGCGAGGAGGTAGCAATGAGATTTTGGCTGATACTGCTGTGTGCCATGTAATGGTCCAGCCGAAATAAAAAACAAACCAAGTATAAAGCGTGAAATGACTTCTAAAAAGTTTATTGCTGTTCACTTACAGATAAGTGTACAGATAGAAATTTGTCAGACTAAAGCAATTATCTGCATAACTGTAGATATATTCTGTAAATTGCTAAGGAGAGACCATGCTTGCCCTCTTCTTGTCTGCAAGTTCTGCTGTCTTTGCTATCTGGGAAAGAGCCAGTGGTGGGTTGCCCCTGATTCACACTGGTTCTATAGAACCGGTAGTAAAACCGGCAGGAGGCTCCGCCCACTGACCCTGAATTCATCAGAGCGCATGCGTAGAAGAGCGTGCGTGGCCCCGTTGCCAACAGGTAGTAAATTTAAGTAGAACCCACCCCTGGAAAGAGCCTGTCCCCCTGGAACTCCAGAATACATTCAATCTCACACCCTATTCAGCCTGTTTCCTTTAGGTAAAACTAATTGCTTAAACACTGTGTTTACGTAAATGGAATGGAAGGGGAAGCTTTGCTGTCTTGCTTCAGGCAGCATTAGGTCATGATCATGGCCCTGATACCAAGGGGAGTCCACACACACTTGTGTGTAATTCTTCTAATTACTCCTATATTCAGATTCCAGTATCTATTTCTTTTTAAAGGAAGGCATATAGGGTGAAGACTAGAAGTGGAGTGATGATGAAAATAGTGAAGATGATTGAATACAAAGATGATCCAATAATCCAATATAACTACCAATTCAGGTGCATTTCATTGTTTAGGTATATGGAATGGAAGGGGAAGCTTTGCTGTCTTGCTGTAGGCAGCATTAGGTCATGATCTGTAGTGATGAAATGCTTCAAGAAATTGGTTCTCCAACACCTTTGGACATACCTTCCACCAGACTTTGACAAACATCAGTTTGCCTACTGGGGAAATAGGTCGACAGATGACACCAGAGCTACTGCTTTACATTTGGTACTGAGCCATCTGGAGAAACCCGGGAACTATTTCAGGATGCTTTTCATAGACTATAGTTCAGCCTTCAACACCATTCTTTCTGAGCATCGTATTGAAAAGGTGACTGACTTGGATTTTCTTTCTTCCATCTGTGACTGGATCAAAGACTTTCTGAGGGACCAGCCACAAACAGTGAGGGTTGGGTCTGTCATATCCACCTCCCTGAAGCTTAGCACTGGCTTCCCACAGGTAGAGACTATATGCTCAGTCCCTACCTGTATTCTCTGCACACACATGTGTACACACACTCTTTCATTCCGATTCCAGTATCTATTTCTTTTTAAAGGAAGGAAGGCATACAGGGTGAAGACTAGAAATGGAGTGATGATGATAATAGTGAAGATGATTGAATACAAAGATGATCCAATAATCCAATTCAAGTGCATTTCATTGTTTATGGTATATGGAATGGAAGGGGAAGCTATCTTGCTTCAGGCAGCATTAGGTCATGATCATGGCCCTGACACCAGTGAGACTCCGCACACAGTTGTGTGTAATTTTTCTAGTTACTCTTTCATTTAGATTCAAGTATTTATTTCTTTTTAAAGGAAGGCATACAGGGTGAGGACTAGGATTGGAGTGATGATGAAAATAAGGAAGACGAAGAAGGTATCCAATACAAATACCAATTCAGGTGCATTTCATTGTTAAGTTTGGGCAGAGGTACCAACCAAGGTTGACAAGGAAGGAACCATCTGGCAGATAACAACCCAGAGCACATGTGGCAAGGACTGCACCACCTAACTAACTATAAGGAGAACACGAGGAACACGGTCAACATTGATGCCTCGTTGGTGGAGAAGTTGAACACCTCCTCCGCCCGCTACACGGTGAAAAGACCAGATCCCATAGTCGCTGCCTGCTGGCCTTCTGATTCCCAGCCACTCACTCTCTATGAACAACAAGTGAGAGCTGTACTAAAGGCTGTGAATCCTAGCAAAACTGCAGGCCCAGATGGGGTGCTGGGGATAATGGTAAAGAATTGTGCCAATCAATTAGCAGGGGTCCTGACAAGGATTTTTAACATCTCCCTGCCAACGGCCTCTGTTCCATCATGTTTGAAAGCAGCCACTATTGTCCCAGTCCCAAAGAAAACAGCAATTAACTGCCTAAGTGACTACAGTCCTATCGCATTAACGTCTGTAGTGATGAAATGCTTCGTGAGATTGGTTCTCCAACACCTTAGGACATGCCTCCCACCGGACTTTGACAAACATCAGCGTGCCTACTAGGTCGACAGACGACGCCATAGCTACTGCTTTACATTCTGTAGTGAGCCATCTGGAGAAACCCGGGAACTATTTCAGGATGCTTTTCATAGACTATAGCTCGGCCTTCAACACCATTCTGCTAAGCATCTTATTGAAAAGCTGACTGACTTGGATTTTCCCTCCTCCATCTGCGATTGGATCAAAGACTTTCTGAGGGACCAGCCACAAACAGTGAGGGTTGGGTCTGTCATAACCACCTCCCTGAAGCTTAGCACTGGCTTCCCACAGGTAGGGACTGTGTGCTCAGTCCCTAACTGTATTCACTGTATACACATGATTGTGTATCGTCAGGCCCATACATTGTGATTACCAAGTTTGCAGATGACACCATTATACTGGGTCTTATTACAGGTGGAGATGAAACAGCGTACCGCGGGAGGGGAGGGGAGGTTCAAAAACTATCCACATGGTACTTAAAAAACCTGCACCTGAACCTACACTTGAACAACAGCAGGACCAAGGAGATGGTGTTGAATTTCTGGAGGAAGAGAGAGGAACCTGGCCCACTTTACATCCAGGGGGTCTGTGTAGAGACAGTTTCCTCCTTTAAATTCCTGGGAGTCCATCTCAGCGAAGACCTTGGTTTAAACAAGGTTCCAATTGCCCCCATTAAAAATCAAATTTCCCCCCTGTGGGGCGTGGGCCCCACATTGGGAACCACTGGGTTAGACAGAGTGAAACCACTGAACAAGTGAGCAATATGCAGCATAGCCACACTTGTTCATACATAAATGATAATAGCAATTTCCCTAAGATTCCAACTCTCTGTATGGGAGATAATATGGTCTAATGTGTAACTTCTCCTTTCTTTCACAGTGTGATGCACTCAATCAGGAGGTTTCTGACAGCACTGAAGCTCTACAGAGTGCTCAGATGAAGATGGTGGAGTTGAAACGGCTGGCCCAGACTTTGGAGATTGAGCAGCAATCTCTTTGGAGCATGGTCAGTTCCAGTCATTTTCAAACTTGTGGATTAGATGCTAAATGCCTCAAATGCAGAAGGAGTTTTACTGATCTAAAGATTAGTATGAACTTAATTCTCTCATAGCCCAAAGAAGGAATGCCTCAATATTGGGGACTGATGGACATATATGGAAATTTTAGAGCAGGTTATGAACATTTTCATAAACTTTTCTGCTTAGAAGGCTGATATACAGCCCATCTTTCCTAAGATGCTGTCTGTCATTTCTCCGAGCATGACAGTGGCAGGCTTCCTGTTTTTATATTTTAAGAATGCCTTGAAAGGTTCCTTTAAATAAAGATTATGTACAAGATACTTTCCTTTTAGGCAAGCTTCCAAATTATTTTATTAAAAACAATCTAAGACAGGTTACTCTGGACACCATTAGCCAGTATCCTCAGCAGTGGTGGGTTGCCCCCGGTTCGCACCGGTTCTATAGAACTGGTAGTAAAACCGGCGGGAGGCCACCGACCCAGATGTCATCAGAATGCTTCTGTGCATGTGCAGAAGAGTGCACACGGCCCTGTTGCAAACCAGTAGTAAAGGTAAGTAGAACCCACCCCTGATCCTCAACAAAACATTTGTGTAGCCTCCTATAATATTTCCTTGAAGGCAAGCCATGTTTGCAATCTGTACTCAAGTTTCTATTCTCTCCATCTACCTTCTGCTTTTCCTGGGCCCTGCAAAACATCTTTAGATTTAGCATCTTCAGAAAAACAAAAACCTTTCTTTGTTCCTAGAAAGGAGCCCTTGAGGGGACCTTGGCTGAGGTGGAATCCCATTATGGGGTGGAGTTGTCACAGTTACGTAACCTTGTGGCTGCCCGGGAGGCAGAGCTGCTGCAACTGAAGTTGGATGCCCAGAACCAAGCTGAGGATTACAAGCGACTGATGGATATTAAAAACAGACTGGAACAGGAGATAGCAACCTACCACTGCCTTCTTGAAGGGTAAGGAGTGGGGAAGATGAGTGCCATCTGTTCATCTTGTTAATCCATTTATTTCTATTCCTACAGTTTAGGGGGGGGGGAGTGCTGATATTTATATAACTCAAACAGCAATATTTGCACTCAACTGGGAAGTATCAGGAGATTTGGAAAGGATTGAATGAATACGAAGAATTGATTTTTAAATAAATGATCTCTAAGAGGGATTCCCCCCCCCTTTCCATTCACTATCAGCCATGGATTGCTGGTTGATAGCTGAAGAATGATTAAAGAAACCTGGTGATATTTCCAGCTTGGAAAGAGACTGTAAGCTAGAAATGATGACACATATTTTTGTTTAGTTTTTTAAAATAGTATATTAAATTGTTGCATTATTTTTCTATTTTCTAAATCATCCTTAGATTCTAGGTAGTTGACTACTTATCAAATGTTTTAATACATAATTAAATGATAAATATGTAAATAAGGCTACCAAAGTAATTATAGGCTGGATCAAGTCCCCTATGAAGTTTGAGAGATACTTTTTAGATTTTTTAAAAAGACCAAGCAATAGGGAGGCAACAGAGTTGGATAATAATTATGAATGACTTAAAAGGGAAATTACATAAATTCCTGGAAAAAGAAGGCATTGATGGCTACTAGTCATGATAATTACAGATTGTCTCAAGTACAGTCCTCAATATATCAGGCTAGAGAAATTAAATTGGAAAATATGATACTCATGTTTTTCTGAGCTCTCTTGTGAAATCTAGTTAGTTACTGTAAGATTAGAGTGCCAGACAATGTGGTTAAATTGCTTAACTAGGATTGGGAAAACCCAGCTTCAGGATCACCTCTCAGCCATAGAAACCCAGTGGGTAGTTTTGAACCATCATATTGTTCAATTCAGCTGCCCCGGGAGAATTATTTTTGAGGGAAAAACTGGGAGAGGAAATGTTATCTACAATGTAAGCCTTGAACTCTTCGAAAAATGCAGGATATCAATCTAATAAAGTAAAATAAAATGCTAGAAAACATGGACCTTGCACATGTAGGAACTGTTCTAAAATGACTTCTTTTACTATTTTATTCTTTGCACCTTTCATCTGGCCTCAAACATTTTCTTCCAATCTTGTTCACATTTCACAAATCCTTCATGTTTGTTATATGCATAGCTGCTAAACTTCTGCCTATAAGGAATTATATTGCACCTGCATAGGATTACCTCTTTAATATAATAATAATCAATTACTTCTCTAGCTGAAAGACCATTATAGGCCTTTAGAACTTTTCCTGTTAAACATCTGGCCACCAATCTCAGGTTAATCTCAGTTTCATGCTCATTTACAAGAGACAGCAACTTTTAAATATAGCAAAATATAGTAAAATAGGCTTCTATATCTTCTTCCTCTGTTAAGTTAGAGATTTTTATATCTTTGGGATCCTAAATTATTTTCTTGCCTCTCACTCTTCCCATTTTTGCCTCCTTTTTCTCTTTCTGACTCCAAAGCTGCTCTTCTTTCTCTTTTTTAATTAACAAACTTTTCCTCTTTCTGTTGCTTCAAATATCTGAGCCTAGCCCCTTTTCTGGCTGGTCTACCTTCTTCTTTGCATGAAGTAGATACCTTTCCCTACCAAAGCAGTAGCCTCTTCTATGTCTAAGGGAGAATCTATGCTGGTTTATTTTTTTCCATCTCCGTTTGGTGTAGACTCTAGTGAGGAGTCTGGTTTCTGAAGTGAGGATGTTAGTTATTGTCTGTAAAGCCCAAGGTCTGCAAGGACCAAACTCTCTTCCTTTTGTAGTTAAGGTTTGTTTTCTTTTGATACAGAGTACTTAAGGAACTCCTTGAGTTTGAGCCAATTCCACCCGTATGGATACCGCCTTATGTTGGATATCTCATTTTGTTTTGAACATCCAACTTTTATCATCCCTGTGACAAATTCTTTTAATCTATACCTAATTTGGTTGGCTCAAACATCAAAAGAATAGGCAAAAACACAGGTCCCTAGACAATAAATACATGCTCTCACATACTATTATTCACTACTCACTATCTCCACCTTCCCCCCCACTGCTACTCTTCCTTTGTGCTAGAGGAGAGGATTCCTTTCTGACTGCATTAGGTTGCTTTACTTCTGCACACACAAATGCTCCTCCTTCTCTCCCCCGCATGTATCTTCAACTGTTTCACAGCACAGCTTTTATAGATAATTTTCTGCGCCGCAAGTGGTGAGCCGGCTTAAAGGGAAAGGACAAAAGCAGCACAAGTGCCGTTAATTTTTCTAGGCAGCCTGCTCTCTCACAGGCCTGCTTGAACATGGCTAACACTCTTATGAGATGCTGCACGGTATGTCCTTGAGATCTGATGTAAGACTGTAGAACTGTTGCTTGATTTAGATACATACATTCCTGCCTTTCTTTTACATCCAGTGTACTTTTTTGCTAATAAAGAAAATACTGTGCAAATCATTAGTATCTTATATAATACCAGACCATGAAAATAAGTGATGATTGCTCTGTAAGTACATTGGTGCATATTGAATTTATTAGCAAAAAAAAATAAAAATAAAAATAAATAAATAAATAAAAACCTTGCAATGAAAGAAATGTGTGTTTTCTAGATATACAAAAAAAAAAAAAAAAGGTTTACTAGAGGGATCCTGTGAAAAGACTGTTACTGATTGTAAGGTGAATGTAAGCCAACTTTTTCTAGCTTAACAGTAACAGAGTTGGAAAGGACCTTGGAGGTCATCTAGTCTAACCCCCTGCTCATGCAGGAGACCTGTACTAGGGATTTGAACCGCCGAGCTGCCGACCTTTCTGATCAACAAACTCAGTGTCTTAGCCACTGAGCCACCTAGTCAGGGTTGGAATCTTTCACTTGTGTTGAAACTCCCAAAATACTAAGCCGGCATGAGCTATTTCTTTGGAAAATAGAAGGGGATTCAGGTAGGAACTGAATATTACACATGAACTCTTTATTAGGCAATTTGAAAAACCAGAATCTTGCTTACAGACTAGTGTTCTTTTGTTTTGTTTTTTTTAGGTCTGAACCACCATCTTCTCCAGGTATGCTAAATAATTTGATATTCAGGCTGCTCTTTAGAGAATCTACATTCATACATGCAAAATGAAAATCAGCTCAGAATTGTGCAGCAATTTTAGACAGAGATTCTTATGCAGGCCTATAACAAAAAAAAACTGTTAACAAAAAAACTTCATTTATTCACTGAATCTTTTCCAGAATTGAATGAGGCTTGCAATGGTTTGGATATCCCAGTTTACCTCTCCTTAACCAGTGGCAGGAAACCTATGGTCTTCCAAAGTTTTACTCAAGTTCCCATCAAACTCAGTTACCATGGTCAATGGTTAAAGTTCTACTTTCAGTTTCCACATCTGTATTTCTCAGACTTTATCACAGCATTCCTTGACTTGGTGTCCTCCAAATGTATTGCCTTTCAACTTTTAGCCCTTTTATTCAGTATTGCTTTTACATCACACACTATAAAAATTAACAATGATTTTTTACTGGACGTTGTTATGCTCAACTGATCTTTAGCCAATCCTGTAGTTTAGTAGGTAAACTTCAGGGGTGAAATTCAGCTGGTTCTATCTGGATTGCGTGATCTGGTAGGGCAGACTGCGCGACGCCCCATCCACCCGTGCGGATGTCATGACATCCCTTTTTTGAGATGATTTTCATCCTCTGTGCATCTGCAGAAGGCTTTGTGCATGCGCGGATGACGGCGGGTGCCCATTTGAACTGGTGGGGAAGGTAAGTGAATTTCACCCCTGGTATACTTAAATTCTAAATTTAAATTAGTTTCAGCTTACTTAATTATCATGTCTCCTAAAGAAAGAATCCTCTAAAGATCTCAGCAT
Organism: Arizona elegans; assembly: GCA_022577455.1. Lineage (NCBI taxonomy): Eukaryota > Metazoa > Chordata > Lepidosauria > Squamata > Colubridae > Arizona > Arizona elegans. The sequence continues at coordinate 109,738,312 of JAKOOJ010000004.1, read as the reverse complement.
TGACATAAAATTCCACTTGATTATTTGCTAGTGATGATGATTATTAGCTGTAGTGGCGCAGTGGTTAGAATGCAGTATTTGCAAGCTAATTCTGCTAACTGCCAGCAGTTTGATTTTTACAAGCTCAAGATTGACTCAGGCTTCCACCCTTCTGAGGTCAGTAAAATGAGGGCCCAGATTGTTGGGGGCAATATGCTGACTCTGTAAACACTTTAGAGAGGGCTGTGAAGCAGTATATAAGTCTAAGTGCTATTGCTATTGTAGCAAACTATCTATTTGTTGGATGAACTGCAATCTGAACACATGTTGTATGGATCATGATGTGCAGGGCAGGCACCATCTTTGAAAGGAGGCTAAATTGGAATATACTAAATGAATGGTAAAAAATAGTACGTATAATATATGTGGAGCAATGAAACACATTATTCAAACCACTAGGGAAAAAATCACTAGGTGACATAAATAAAGTATCCCAGGCTGTGTCAGTCTTCAAAGACATTATAATGGGATACTTTTAACTATGGGATATAGTCTCCAGAGAGTGAAAAAAATTTTCTGTCATTATCATATTGTCTTTCACCATCATAGAACCATTATAATTTGGGAATTAACAATTGCCAAAAAGTAGGGTCATTTGTTTTTATTAGATCTTCATAAAGATAGCAGATAACTATTTGTAGGATTTTTTTTTTTAAATTAGGAGAACTGGGTGCAAAAGACATGGGTATATAATTAAAGAATTTTGATGACAAAATTTATTGGAGTGCTACAACCAATGTCTACAATTTTTTTACTTGAAGTCTGTCAATTATTAATCCTGCACTAAAATTCCTTTTTCCCTAATTTAGATGAGAAGATATTATTATTAAACATGAAATGAATAAAGTAAATAATAATAATAATATCTTCTCATCTAAACAACAACAACAACAACAATAACTGTGGAAAAAGAAATCGTGTGTTGTCCCGATTGTAATTGGAGCCCTTGGAGCAATACCCAAAGGGCTATCCCGCTATTTAGAAATTCTAAATTTACTGGACTTGAACATTTTGACTTTACAAAAAACCACCTTACTCGGAACAGCTTACATCCTCCAACGATACCTTAACAGTTCCTAGGTCCTTGGTTAGGACTCGAGCTGCTGAGCTATTAACCAGCCTCAAAGGCTGTGAATCTCACTAAAGATTAACCAATAATAATAATAATAGATAGAAGATGATGCGTTTAAATAAAAAATAGTCAAAAATCATTGCAAATTCCCTTAGGGATATATCAAAAGATTTGTATCTACCTCTGATACAGATTGTATGTTGTGGAAGCAATTCATTCAATGAAACAGTAAGGGATTCTTTGCAATTTGAACTAGAGAAAATTTCTTCTAAAGACAATCTGAACATGAATAAATCACAATAGATTGGAACTCAAAAGAACTTCAGTAGATGTCTATAATAGATATCTGTATACTGTATGTGACTTTAGTCTAATGTCCAGAAACTCGATAGCTGGTAATGCCTATCGCCTCTTACCTGTATAATGTAGTTTTTGCATCCTGCTATCATAAATGTGGATTGACAGCTATATGGAAAAAATTGGGACTCAGTAGCATGTACAGATATACAGATTCTTTGGGAAAGAGGCTGGCGTCTCATTTCAACTGGATTGAGAATACAGAATTACTAATGGGGAAATTCAATAGGACAATTATGGTGGCTCTAGATCAGGGGGTCAAACTCGCATCATCATGGCATTATCACATGATGTATCTCAACTCCCCCCCCCTTTGCTAAACCGGGAGTAGGCGTGGCCAGCACATTATGCATCCGGTCCGTGGGCTGTGAGTTTGACAGCCCTGCTCTAGATGGTGAATAGTTGAAATAGATTTGGTTCCAGTAAAGGTTAAGCCTCTCTGGTAGAATAAAGATATGATATACTATGTTTAAATTAAACAAGATTGAAACGGTATAAAGCAGACCCTGTATGAAGTGTGATTCTTAATACGTATCATTCATTTCAAAATTCCAGTGGTTCTATTTTGAAGACATAAAAGGTATAAAAATGCTACCTCTCTGAGGGGGATGGGTAGTTCAAAAATGTGAAATATAAATAAATAAAACAATTATTTAGCTGAAATGTCAGTTGATGGTTCTGGTTCGTATTTGTATAAATAATAGCAATCCTATTGTGATTTATCCGTTCCCTAACACCTTACATACTCCATGCTGTCTCTCTCCCCCTCCATCCCTGATACAGTGCCTTGTCTCATTCCTTGCAGAACCTTCGGTAAGCCGACGGGTGAAGACTGTCATTGAAGAACTGGTGGATGGCATGGTGGTGTCATCCCGTGTGGAGGAGGTGGAGCACCAGCTTTGAAAGATGCTGCCTTCCCTAAAGCAGTGTTGGTAGCACAAGGTTGATGGTGATGATGAGGAAGAGGGAAAAGGAATAGAAGCTCTGAATGAGTTTTTTTGGTTGAGCTTTTCATTTTTTGCGTAGGTATCTGTTGATTGTGACTTTTGGAATTATTTGAAGTCTTTAAATTCTAATTTCCACACCCTCCCTTGGATTCTGTTGCATAACGTGCTAACCATGTCTTGGATCACACTTAAAAACCACAATGCACCATAGAGTGGCTTCCTTGGTTTTGTATTAGTACAAGTAGTCCTCAACATTTAACCATTCATTTAGTGACCATTTGAAGTGACAATGACACTGAAAAAAAGTGACTAACGATTGTTTTTCACACTTATGACCCTTACAGCATCACCATGCTCACTTGATCAGAAGTCAGACCCTTGGAAACTGACTTATGGTTAAGATGTTTGCAGAGTCCTGGGGTCATTTGATAATCTTTTGTGACCTTCTGAGGTTAGGGGGAAGCCAGATCCACTTAACAACTGTGTTACTAATTTATCACTTGCAGTGATTCACTTAACAACTGTGGCAAAAAAATCACTCAACAAATGTCTTAGCAACAGAAATTTTGGACTCAATTGTGGTCATAAGTGGAGGACTACCTGCATAATCTGAATCATGAAACATTGGAATATCTATTTTTGGAGAATCAATGGATCCAGGTATTAAGAAATATAAAATATGATTTAAAAATGAAATGAAATAATCAGAAAATATTATTTCCTGTTTATTAGACACACTAAAAATGGTTAAAAAGGGATGGATATTAAATTTTTATATTGGTGTTATAAGAAATTTTTAAATCAATGATTTGGTCTTATCTTCTTATATCTTTGATTTGCGTTCAAATTACTATATATGGTATTATAATTATGGGAAAAGATATTATAGTTAAGAACCTCATTATATTCTGAACCATATTCCTAAAACAGGTTTTATTATTTCATGAAAAGCTTTGGTTTACCAAGTCTGAGCTATGGCAAAGTGGATAATTTTACATGTTTGGAAAGTATTTTACTCTCCTGATGTTAAGAAGTGGCTCCAGAATATGAACTTGGTTTTGAAAAGTCTCTGCATTCTAAAAACAAGAAGATGACACAGGAATTGCTGCATTGTCTAGAGTTAATGATAAGTTTAAGGATTAATTTTATATTATTATTTACGGCAATTAGATGGATCTTTTTTCAGTTATTTGTCATCCCCCCCTCTATTTTGTCATATTTAGTTAATTTTAGTCACTACAGCATTTCTTTCTTCATTAACTTTTTTCTTCTATTGGTGATGTACAGTATGATTATTGTTTATCTCTCTCTTTAAAAGTAAATTGTTTAAAACAATGGTCTTCAAAAACCTATTGTCTTGTTTTGTCTGAAAAAAAAAAAAGCTACTAGTATTTTTTTAAAACTGGGAAAAATGTTCCAAATGAGGGTTTGCTGATTTTCTGTTGCTTCTACCAACAAGGAGTTTTGCATGGTTCTGCTTTCTGCTGTTTTTCACCTCCTATACCTGTGATGGCAAACCTATGGCATGTGTGCCCGAAGTGGCACACAGAGCCATGTTGCCTGGCATGTGTGGTGTTGCCCGTTCCTCTTCTGGGTTTCTGGGGCACATGCACGCACAATGAACAGCTGGCCTTTTTGCATGTGGCGGTGCTGGAAACTGGAAGAGCTGGTCTTCCATTTTCCTGCGTGAACATGCGCGCTGGCCAGCTAATCGTTGCATGCTCATGCACGCTAGAAACCCCGGAAGAGCAGCTGGCTGAAACCGGAAGTTCAGTAGCTGAAACTGGAAGTTCATTTTCGGACGTGCGCATGTGCCCTGGGCAGCTTCTCTTCTGGGTTGCGGCCCAGATGTGCATGCACAAAGTGCGCTCGCTCGCTCGCTCCCTTTTCGGCACCACAAGGTTCACCATCACTGTCCTATACCTTCAAAGCACAAAATTATGAATACAATTTTATGGTTCTGCAATGAATACTTCCAGGAGGGCATTGAACGTTGAATGTGTTTTACTGTCAAATTAGGTGTGAAGGTAGAATCAGATGTAGTTCTTTTTCAACCTGAGCAAATCAACTGATATAAACTTCCCTACATCTAACCACAAGATGGCGGTAGAGGCTGTATAATCAGAACACCATTGGTACTTAAATGCTGACACTTTAAATATCAGCACAAAATTAACCCTTGCACCTTTACAGTCTTCTATTAATTTATTTGTAGCTTTAAATCTAAGCAATTATTCTTGAAGACCATAATCATATGCAAGGGTATTCAGGGATTTTTATTTCTTCTAAAAAATGTGAAATAGAATCTGATCTCAGAAGGGAAAATTAGAAATGGTTCACATCAATTGCCAATGTGAGAACAAGAAGCAGAACTACCGTAGCCATTTTAGTACAATTTCATATAGCCTGTTCCTACTGAAAAATATGTGTTGTCTGGCTGGAAATTGTTCCATGCATCATCACCAGGTGGCAGTGCAGCCTATATGTTAGGGGAAATGAGCTAAATTACATTTTGCACTGTTTTCCAGTTAGGGGAGCAATAGGGTTAAGAATATATTTAACAAACTACTGTCACAACACATGAAAATGAATTAATTCAGGGCCAGATTAGACCAAAGTGAATTAATTCAGGGCCAGATTAGACCAAAGTCTGCTCTTATTCAGAAACAATAATTACCCCGTTTCTTCAACCACTATTATTATTATTATTATTATTATTATTATTATTATTATTATTATTATTATTATTATTATTACTTTCTATTATTTATTTGCACTTCAATCTGGGAGCCCGTACAGTAAAAAAAAAAAATGAAGTGAGGTCTCTCCATAATTTTGTATCTCCTTACTGGGGATAATGAGAAGGAGGTTTTACACATTTAAGATTCCTGTTTCTAGGCCGCTGTAGGGCTCTCTAATTATTGCAGAATTAGGATTTTTTATGAACCTGCCTGACAATTTCTCAGAAATGTTTTTCGTATGCTCAAAAGGCATGTGGTTTTCTATTTTATTCTCAGTGCTTGAGAATTTCTTTGGAATTATCCTTGGTGGTGTTTTTAAGTTTATTTTATTGCTGGAGAAGGCAACAGGAATCTTGCAGTTGTGATGGTTATAGTTGCACATCTTTCCATTAATGTTGGAGTCTCTTTGTCTATCCATGTTTGTAATTTGAAAAGCTAAATTGTAGACATTCCTTCATAGTATTTTTCCTTGTGAGTCAAAGGGACAATGAGAAGGCAGAGAGCCTGCATACTATGGAGAGATCATTACAGTTAATCAGACATTTGAACAGACATCTTAAATAAGAACATGGTTATCCCATTTCATTCATAAACATTCTATTTAATTTTTCATTTTTCGAGAAACCAATTCATATTTTTCACATTGATCCTGGTAAAAAATATTTATTCATTACATTGTTATCTTGCCTCTATAACTTGTTATAACTATAACAAGTTCTATAGCTGTTTCCCACAACAACATCCTGTGAAATGGGTTGCAGTGAGAGTGACTAGCCCAAAATCAGTCAGCCAGCTTTCTGGTCTAAGATAGGACTAGAATTCACAGGCATCTGGTTTCTAGGCCAGCGCCTTAATCACTACATCAGCTCACTCTGTATGTTCAGCTCAGCTGCTTATCATGGCATAAAAAAGTACAGAACTCACTCTGGAACAATACATGTGTGTCCGGGAGGAACATACTCTTCCAAGCAATTGTCCTTCATGAGTACATCTTCCAGAATATCTTGACAGAATGGCCACCAGTTCCAAATATCTACTGTTTTGGCTCTAAGAAATTAGGAAGAAGAAGTTAAAAAGTACAAAGATGATACAAGGCAAACTGAGAATGTCCATCTTATATGAAAGCCATAATTTTGGTGACACTTTGATGAAGACCCTCTTATGACTTCCAATCCATCAAGTATTTGAGGATAAAAGGAAATAAATTTCCTGATGATAAACACACCGTATTTTTTGGACTATAAGATGCTCTGAAATATAAGATGCACCTAGCTTTTGGGAAGGAAAACAAGAAAAAAAATCTGCCTCTGCCTCCCAGCAATTTGCCTTCTTGCAGCAAACAGCAAACAGGGTGATCAGCTTCAGCACAGCCTGATTTAGCATGAGCAACTGATTGGCAGTTGGATCACCTCCTGGAATACCTCCTATCAGTGGTTCCAGACTGTGGGGATCATCACCACTCATCGCCGCTGTCACCGCCCATCCCAGCTGCCTATCCCTGCCACCTGGAATGGGCCAAAAATGGGCCGCTCAGAGACCGAAAATGGAGTGCACAGAGGCTGAAAATGGGATGCGTGGAGGCTAAAAATGGGGTGTGTGGAGGCGGTGATAGGTCGCAGCGGCAATGGGCAATGGCACCTATGGCCGGCAGTGATCCCTGCAGCCTGGAACCACTGATAGGAGGTATTCTGGGAAACAGATCCAACCACCAATCAGCTGCTTGTGCTAAATCAGGCTGTGCTGAAGCTGACCAGGATGTTTACTACAAGGAGGCAAATTGCTGGGAGGCAGAGGCCGAAGTGTGGGGACTGGTGGGTGGGCGGGGCTTCAGCAACATTCACTGTCTAAGGTGCACAGACATTTCCACCCACTTTTTTGGAGAGGGAAAGTGCATCTTATACTCCGAAAAATATGGTACCTTCAGGGCCACTTTAACATAATGATTTATTTATTTATTTATTTATTTATTTATTTATTTATTTATTATTTATTTATTAATCAAATTTCTATACTGCCCTACTCCCGAAGGACTCAGGGCAGTGAACAGCCAAGATAAAATACAGATAATACAAATATTAAAAATCCCTTAAAATTATTAAATATTTTGGCCAAAACACAGATTAAAACACCCAATTTATAAAATCACGAATTAAAAATTTAAAAGAGGAGAGTTAGGCCAGGCCAGCCTGCTGAAATAAAAAAGTTTTGAGAGCATGATGAAACGTGCGCAGGTCTGGGATCCTCCGTATCTCTGGGGGGAGCTCATTCCAGATGGTAGGTGCCCCCACAGAGAAGGCTCTCCCCCTGGGGGCTGCCAGTTGACACTGTTTGGCCAACGGCACCCTGAGGAGCCCCTCTCTATGGGAACGTACTGGTCGGTGAGAGGCTATTGGTAGCAAAAGGCGGTTTTGTAAATACCCCGGTCCGATGCCATGGAGCGCTCTAAAGGTGGTAACCAAAACCTTGAAGCGCACCCGGAAGACCACCGGGAGCCAGTGCAGCTCGTGCAGGAGGGGGGTCACATGGGAGCACCATGTCGCTTCCATAACCACCCGCACGGCCACATTCTGGACCAGCTGGAGCCTCCAGGTGCTCCTCGAGGGGAGCCCCATGTAGAGAGCATTGCAGTAGTCCAGGCGGGAAGTAACAAGACCATGAGTGACCGTATTTAATGAGTCTCGATCCAGAAATGGATGCAACTGGCGAATCAGGCGGACCTGATAAAAAGTCCTCCTGGCCACGGCCATCATGTGCTCTTCTAAAGACAGCCGTGAGTCCAGGAGGACACCCAAGTTGTGAACCCTCTCCGTGGGGGCCAATGACTCACCCCCAATAGTCAGTGATGGCACCAACTGACTATATTGGGATGTCAGAAACCACAGCCACTCGGTCTTGGATGGGTTGAGCCTGAGTCTGTTTCTCCCCATCCAGATCCACACAGCCTCCAGGCACTGGGACATCACTTCAAGGGCATCATTGGGGTGGTCCGGGGTGGAGAAGTACAGCTGAGTGTCGTCAGCGTACTAATGGTACTTCACCCCAAAACCACGGATGATTTCACCCAGCAGCTTCACATAAATGTTGAACAGAAGGGGCGACAGGACCGACCCTTGTGGCACCCCACATACAAGGGGCCTTGGGGTCGACCTCTGTCCCCCTGTCAACACGGACTGCGACCGGTCAGAGAGAAAGGAGGAGAACCACCATAGGACGGTGCCCCCCACCCCTAACTCTTCTAGCCGGTGCAGCATGATATCATGGTTGATGGTATCAAAAGCCGCTGAGAGGTCTAATAGGACCAGGACAGAGGAACAACCCCTGTCCCGAGCCCTCCAAAGATCATCAACCAATGCGACCAATGCCGTTTCCGTGTTGTACCCAGACCTGAAGCCGGACTGGAAGGGATCCAGATACGACGATTCATCCAGGTACTGGCGGAGCTGTCGCGCTACCACACTCTCAACAACCTTCGCAACGAAGCGAAGGTTGGAGACTGGACGATAATTTGCCAACACTGCCGGGTCCAGAGAAGGCTTCTTGAGGAGAGGCCTCACCACCGCCTCTTTCAAGGCAGCAGGGAAGACACCCTCACTCAAAGAAGCATTTATAATCTCCTGGAGCCAGCCTCGTGTAACCTCCCAAGAGGCCAGCACCAACCAGGAGGGACACGGGTCCAGTAAACATGTGGCTGTGCTCAGTCTGCCCAGTATCCTGTCCACGTCTTCGGGCGTCACAGAATCAAACTCTTCCCAGATAACACTCACAAGACCTGCCTCTGTCCTCCCCCCTGAATCTACCCGGTTAGAGTCCAGGTGTTCCAGAATCTGAGCGATTTTGTCATACAGATACTGTACAAAATCCTCGGCTCTACCCTCCAAGGGGTCCTCCCGCGCTTCCTGGTGGAGCAGTTTAAGGCATGAAGTGAGAAACGAGGAGACTGTGAGTCTCATCATAGGCACCAACCCAGCTGAGTAATCTCGAGCCAGTCACTCTCTCTCAGGCTTAGGAAGCCGGCAATGGCAAACCACTTCTGAAAATTTTGCGAAGAAAATTGTCCCCAGGCATCAAACATTGACTTGAATTTATACAATTAAAATCAGACAGGAAAAAATATGAAAAGATTATTTGTTTCATCCCATATCATTTAAAACTGATGCCCAACATCTGGAAAATCACCATCCTTCTGCATCGGTGAAATCAAATAAGCACAACTATTCCCAGCAATTGAGACACCTGGGAATGTAGCCTGTTTGGAAAAAAAGCTCCCTCCAAGTCAGCACTCAAACCACATTTCTGAATATGTGGGACTTCAGACTCAACCTTGAAAAATGCCACACTCTCTCTGCTGGGACAGATGAATGTACTAGTTTGCATTTCTTCCATAAAGGGGGAAAAACACTAATGAAATTCTGAACCAAGACAATATGCAGTTCTGTGTCCCACTACCTCAGACAAGGGATTGCTATTTTCCATAGTAACTGCAGTTTCTGTACTCAGAGCGCATCTCGCTGAGTTATGATTTCTACTTCAGTCCTGTACTGTAGTTCACTTTATAATTTTAATCCACTGAAGTGGGAGGAAAAAAAGTCTCTCTATTTTTCTCAACCTTTTTGAGACTTCCATAAAAAGATGCTGTTGGAAGCAGAGGGCCTTATGCTGGTTTTGTGAAATTTGCAAATACAGGTTGTCCTTGACTTACAATTAGTTCCCTTAACAATCTCATTTGCTTGATGACTGCTGCAAAAGAGGTTGTAAAATTGGGTCAGTCTTGGTTTATGACATATGACTATAATGGGCAGGTTCTTTTACGGTTGTATGTTGAGGACTACCTGTCGTTACTTTTGCTATAACATAACGTTTTAAATTGGGGGTATTTTAAATTTCTGGGATTTTAATTGGAGCCTAATTATTTAATGATTTTAAATTTTAAATTGTTGTTTTGTTTCTGTGTTTTTAAATAGGCTGTACACCGCCCTGAGTCCTTCGGGAGAAGGGCGGTATAGAAATAAAATTATTATTATTATTATTATTATTATTATTATTATTATTATTATTATTATTATTATTATTATTATTATTATTATTACCCCTGAAGTTATTGTGGATGGAGCTGCAGAAAATCTTTAACTCTAAAATACGTTTGTGTGTGGAGGGATGGAGGAAGCCCCATTAAAAAACAGTGATATTTTCTACACAGGTCTTCATTGGCCAAGAATGAAAGGGCAGTTCACATGACTGCCCTTGCAAAATACATAAGGAAAGCATAACGCCTGTATATCAGATCAACCACAGTGAAGGCTTTTCATTTCCAGTGCAAGGTATAATTGACAGTTTGTGCTTCTGAGACAAAACTTTGGCATCAGAAACCCAACCCAGAAAAAAAGGGAATTGCTGAGAGCATTTCCAAAGACAGGCTTGTCCCTGCTTGCCAGGATTTCCTTTTGCAATTGCACATGGAGAGGGAACCTGCGTAATGGGTGTGGGACCCAAGCTGCAACTCCTAAGCAGAAAGGAACAACCTTGCAAATTCATATTTGCATTGACAGTTTGCTTTATTGTCGGCATATTGCAGAATTCATTTCCAAATACATATTAAATACATGTTAAGGTTGCAGATCTATATATTGAGATAAAGTGTTTTACAACACACAGGGTACAGTACTGTTTCACACTGGATGTTTGCATGTTTGAATATTCTTGTTGGGAGTGTGCATAGTTGAATGTTTCCCCATAAAATTATGCATGCTCACTGAAACTTAGCATATCAACAAGAAGGTAGGGCAAGTATTTCCATCCTAGTTTTGTTCTAGTGTGGAATCTATTTAGAGGACAATGCAGAACTTGCATATCATTTATTTTTCCCAAACTTTGATATATTACTGTTTATTGATGGTTTCAAAATGGCTTGAAAACATTTAATTTCAAACCAACCAACAATAAATACATGTCAGACCAATGTACGTACAGCTGAATAAAAAGGTTATGCAAACAGTGCAATTTAGTACTGTAATGTATTTAAATTGACATTTCCTTAGTTTTTGCTGTGGTCATTGTCTTCTACTTTATTTTCCTGATTATAATTGTTGGTCCTCCATATTATCCACTGAGACCAGATAAAAAAAGACTCATAAAAAATTGACAACATTCACAGAAATCTAATTTATCTCAAGTAGATTCTTGTGATCTTCAACCCATCTATCTGTCTTCCACCTAACAACTTACCCACCTCACTGGTTGATAATGAGATTCCCAGTGTGGCAGAATGCAAAGTGAATGGCAGTCTGAATGCAATCTGTATGAATGTACACTGACCTGAAGCCCTTTACTGTATTGTTTTTTTAGCTCCCATAAACTGAATATGCTATTTGGGTGATGATTCTACACATTTGGAGGAGACCAAGTTGGGAGAAGCTAAAACGTAATTTGGCTTTGCACAACCTTGTAAAAGGATTCCTCAACGTTCTGTCTTAGGCCTACTACTCTTCAACACCTTAATAAATGATTTAGATGAGGGGTAGAAGGGGAACTCATCAAATTTGAAGACTACATTAGAAGTCATCAACTTTGAAGACTAGGGCGAATAACCAACATTTTAGAGATAGGCTCAAGATCCATAAGGATCTTGAGAGACTTCAACACTGGGGCCTTTTGAACGAAAGATAATTTAGTCATGAAAAAAGTAAGGTCTTATAGTTAGGCAATAAAAATCAAGCACACATATGTAGAATATATCGTACCTACTCAACAGTAGTGATTATGAGAAGGATCTAGGTGTCCCAGTGGACAACCAGTGAACCCAGTACTATGCTGCAGTTGCCAGAATAGCCAATGCAGTCCTAGGCTGTATGAACAGAGGGATTGTATCAAGATCAAGTGAAGTTATGATACCACTTTATACTGTACTAGTGAGGCCACACATGGAATATTGTGCCCTGCTATGGTCACCACCATACAAAAAAGATGCTGAGACTCTAGAAAAAATGAAGAGAAGAGCAACAAAGATGATAAGGGGTCTGGAGGCTAAACCAATTAGCGGTTGTGGGAATTAGGTATCTCTAGTCTAACAAAGAGGAGGACTAGGGATGATATGACAGCGATATTCCAATACTTGAGAGGAAGTCAACCTATTCTCCAAAGCACCTGAGGGCAGAACAAGAAGTAATTGGTGGAAGATTGTTAAAGAGAAATCCAACCTAGAATTAAGGAGAAATTTTCCTGATAGAACAAATAATCAGTGGAATGGCTTGCCTCTAGAAGTTGTGGGTGCTCTTTCACTGGAGGTTTTCCAGAGGAAATTGAACATTCATTTGTCTGGAATGGTAAAGGTTTCTGACTCAAGCAGATGATTGGACTAGAAGACCTCCAAGATCTCTTCCAACTCTGTTATCCTAAGTTTTGGCAACAGCATATGTGCATGCACTTTTCTTGGCATTAGTTCAAAAATACTTTGTCATGGCCTTCTTCTGGGCAGTTTTTGGGGTTCTAATGTAGCCCAAAGCCCCGGCATTTTTTGGTATATCCCATCCAAGTACTAACCACAAATAATCCTGCTAATATCCTGAGTCCAGACAAAATCAGCCACATTTTAGTCTCCCGCTAACATGTAACATTCTAGATGAAGCTAAAATGCAGTTGGTAATTTGTGGGTCATTGACTTGTAGGAACCCAACCAATGTTCAGCATGTGGTATGAATCAAGCAATCAAATAGTTCATTTGCACATACAGTTAATGAGTACAGCAATTGGGCTCCATGAACCTGGATTTGTTTAGGATGTTGTTCAATCTAGGCCAATGAAGGAACATGGAAATGGTGAGAAATGTATTATTTTATTCTGGTGTACTTCATATCCCTTGGTATTTTGATCTACTGAGCAGCAATACTGTTAGGGTAGCCAACTTTAGGGCAGAAACCCATGGCTATCCTAGCAGAATGAACAGTGGATTCTGCTATCCACATTTTTTTTTAAAAAAACCAGGAAGATGCCTTTCAGAAGATTCTTTGGAGATCTTTACCACAACTTACACTACAATACAAAGACGTCTCCTGTAAACAAGTTTAATATGACCCAAAGTCTATACTGCTATATAATTAATGAATAATGCTATTAATATTGCTAAATATATGGATATGTTGTTCTAATGACTGAACAAAGCTATCCCCAAAGAAACCAAACTTTAAATGATAGAAAACATAGTCCTCTGATTCTCCTTTATTGAATTCTGCCATCTGCCTGACCCTCATTATAACTCTACAGCTCTATGGAGCTGTTTTCCAAAATTCAAGTGCTGTGTACAGGAAATGCAGGAGAGAAACAGGTAATGGAGCCTCCTTGACAAGTTTCCAGTGAATTAAACCCTTTGAAAGGGCCCTTAAGAAAAGGGTGGGGTGTGGCCATGTTCCTCTAGGCGTTGGGCAGGGTTGCTGTTTGCACACAACTCACCCAAAGTGTATGTTTGAAAATCTGCTGCTGTTTAGCCCCGAGGGTGCCTAAGCACTGTGGGTGGGAGCAGAATCAGTTTCTCGCTCTCCCTGTTTTCCACCCTCTTTGCCAAGCCCTGCAGGAACCGGTGAGGGTTGGAACCAAAGCTGCAGACTGAGACACACCCTGAATTCTGCTTTGTCAGTGAAATATCTCACTGGAGACAAAGAACAAAGAGACAAAGCCTTTGGAGGAACAGGCTCCTTCTTGTTTATAAGGTCAAGAGGTAGCCCCAATACTTTTACCTCCCCTGGGCCCCTTGTCTACAATGGTTATAAGTTGTAAAAAGGAAGGAGGCCAAGGAAAAAACATTGGCTTCCCTTTAGACCTGGGCCAGTTCTACCATTAGGTATAATGAGATAGTTGACAGGAGGGCAGATGGTGGAAGACAGAGGCAATGTTTTAGAAGAGAGTTTGGTGTGTGCCACATTATTTGCCCCGTCTCCCCTAAATTATCTTGCTTTGGTGAAGCATTTGGATAATGCTACTATGTCACCAACTATCAGCCCATCAAGTTGATGGGAGAAGGAGTCAGGGGTGATATTCACTTACCTTCGCTACCTGTTCACAAATGTGAGCATGCTTGCGCAGAGCATCAAAAACAGGACGTGATGACACCTGGGTGGGTAGGCAGAGCCTCCAGCCACCGCCACTACCGGTTTGCTTGAACCGGATAGAACTGGCTGAATACCACCACTGGTAGGAATCCAATGTCATATAGGTCAATACTACTTTCAGTGTAAAGCTATTGTAAGAGAATCTTGCAGGTCTGAATATGTTTCTCCCCTTCCCCCCACTTTACCTTGATGAAAACTAGGGAGGGTCTTGTCTGAGCTCTTTACTTGGGTTACATTTCTGTCCCAGACTCAGGTTTTTTTTTTGTGTCTGACCATTGTCTAGACTCTGGTTCTTCTGTCTCCAAAGCTTATTTCCCAACCCACTACAAATAAGGATAGGTTGCAGACTAGTTGGCTTTTATACATGAATAGGAAGGCAGGATATCACCTTGTTCTTCAGCCTTGGTAGCAAAATGGTTCTGGCTAAAATGTAAGCTCTTGTTCTAAGTAGGTTTTTTTTTTTTTTTATGTCGTTCTTCTTTCCAGTAGAGGACTGTTCAAAAGAGTGTGTTGCTCAGAATGGTAAATACTCCCTTCTAGCACCATGACAAGAGGCATGGTATCCCAAGTTATTTTGGCACTGTTGGAAGAAATATCCTTCTGGGTTCAGCTCCAAGTAGGAAAAAAGACACTGGAAACATGGAGACTGCTTGGAAAGATGGTTTAATGGTGGACAGGATCACATGGTTTGAGTTCCTGAACAGAAAAAGGCCGAAATGCTGAGCATGCCTTGGTTTTATGCCTCTCTGAGCTTTGAACTTCCTGGGGCACAGGAAGGGTATCCTGATTGGTTGTCAGACTCCCATGGGGTGGGGATCTTAGTTAGCCTTGCTGGCTGATGTAATCTTCCCAGGTGCCATGTTTCTGTTGCTAGATGGGTCCTATTATGTTGCAGATGATGGTCCATTGACAAAGGTGGGGGGGAGGCAAGAAACTGCTTTGTCTTTAAAACATGTTTCTCCATTTCTCATCCAGAGAAATATAATATTCTGCCTTTTTAATATTTCCTAAAATATGTCATTCTTCTAGGAGAGGGGTGAGTGCTAACTTCCTACAGCACAATAGACAGGGAAAATCCTCTAAAACGTTGACAACGAACCATTTGCTGACATTTTAGATTTCATGGTGCCAAAATCAGCTGCCTAAAGCATCCACCTCATTTGAACTAAAGCATAGGTAGCTCCAAAAGTAACATACCTGGCACCCCACCAGAGTTTAATATATTCAAGGTGGTCCATTGAAGTAAGTCAAATAACAGGGGAAAAAAACTTGCAGATCACCAAGTCTAATAGGCCTATGCAACTGAACTTGTGTACTACAGCAAAGTTCATCTATTTTCTCAATGAACCTGGTGGCCTGTTCTTGACAAGAAGAATAGATGTGTGCTGAACTTTCAACAGTCACTGGTCACATCTAACAAAGAACCAGTTATATTGCATGGAGCTGAGAGATTGTTCTTGGTGGTTCCTAATCAAATCCAATTCCTAAACGGTCCTACACTTTCCTGCAAAACCATTTGATATGTTTATAACTTAGCATATAATTCACACAAATACTTGCTTGAGTTCAGTCATGTAGGTTTTTAAAAGACAGAGCCTTTTGGATCTCTCTCCTTCCTCTATGAATCTTATCTCCAGATATAAGGGCTTACAACTTTTATAAACCATAGCTAGCATAGCTAAAAACTATTAGTATGAAGTTCACATCAGCTTGTTCTATCTTCCTCTCACTTTAACCAAATCTTTTTTCTTCCTTTCTTTTCTTTTCTTTTCTTCTCTCTCTCCCACCCCTCTCTCTGTTATCTACTGACTTCCATGGAATCATTTTGTCATGGCTGTGATCAACACCTCAGCAAAAAAGGAAAGAGGTATTATTTTTTCATAAAGTTGATGAAGAGTACTGGAATATTATACAAAGGAGAGAAATATTCCAGTCCAGAAATGTCCTTGTCCCTCAGCTGTTCAGGATTCTGGGCATTTGGTATGCCACTTATCTATTTCCATTGCTATGGAAAAGAGATATCGCTTTTTCAATAAACCAATAGACCACTATGAGCTTGAATGGAAGAGCATGCATCATGAGGCTAAGGAAAAAGAAAATCCCATTTCTTTTATATGGTTGTCTGGAATCTTCTCCTAAGAAGAGAAATATAATGTCATTCTAATATAGTGTAAGCATATTGCTAGGACTTTCGACTGGGACTTTGGAAATTGGACTGAAGGCGCTTCTACTAAATCACAGAACCTGGAGGGCATCTTTGGACCAGCTACTCCATCCTTTCCTACACACAGTGTTCTATAGAACCGGTAGTAAAACTGGCGGGAGGCTCCACCCAGGGTCTGCGCATGTGCAGAAGCTTCTGTGCTTGTGCAGAAGAGCACGCACACACGTGCATGAGCGAAGCAAGCACGCCAGTGGTGGGTTGCCCCTGGTTCGCACTGGTTCTATAGAACTGATAGTAAAACCGGCAGGAGGCCCCGCCCACTGATCCTGACATCATGAAAACACTTCTGCGCATGCGCAGAAGAGCGTGCGTGCACACGAGCAAAACACACACGCGCAGCCCCATTGCAAACCAGTAGTAAAGGTAAGTAGAACCCACCCCTAGGCCAGGTATAAATTTAGCAATAAAGAAATAAATATTTTCTCCTCTTCAAATGTGAAGAACGAAACTGCAAATTCTGTTAAAGGATAGTAGATGACAGTTGTATCTTAAGTTGTGGTTTAAATATCTCCAACTCAGGTTTATGGAGAACAGAAATGAAACATAGTGCCAAGGCAGTATTTGTGTAGTCAACTTGGATGCATCTTTGGTTTTAACTTTCTATAAGATCTTAAGTCTTTAAAACCAATAGTTCATTCCTACTTCCTTGGCAGTTTGCAATTTCTATTAGGTTTGCAAGAAACATTTTATTCATTGTTGTACATAGTTTTTCATGTATATAGAAGAACTAATACCTTTCCTGGCCTTTTTATGCAATTATCCTTAACATGTACTTTTTTGTACTCCCCACCCCCTCAGACAAAATTGCTGAAAATTCCATTCCAGTTCATGTTTTAGTTGAGAAAATACAAATGAAGTCAATCTTATTAATCTTCCATCAAAGATATTTCATCACCATCTCTAATGCAGAGCAACTTGGAGCACACTGTAATGTAATGAGGTTGACGTCTGCTGAGACATGACCACTCTTTAAACTACTTGCTACTAAATCCAGTAGATTATTAGGAATGGGCCTGGTTTTATAGAGTTGCTCATTGCACTGCAGAATCGTAGAAGACCTCCACTTGTGGCAAAGAATTGTGCATGCAACATTTACAAGATAGTTAACATCCAGAAGGTGTGGAGTGATTTTTTTTTTTTATTTCAGTTTGGAGGATATAGAAACAGAAAGAACTTTCTGGGGAATTTGACCATATTTTTTCTTTAAAGTGCAGAAACAGTTTGATATGCAGATTTAACAGGAAAATTACAAAGAGTAAAATATCAAGAGCCTGTTGAGAATTAACAATACAAAAGGAAGGTGGGAAGAAAAGAAGGAAGGAAGGAAAAGAAAAAAGAAAAACTTTGATTGCTGTATTGTTCTGAGAATACTGAATGGTTGTCTATTACTTTCTAAGAAAAGAAGTACGTGGGTCTGAAAGATGCTGATGCTTTAGGAAATTCAGAATAGGCCCCTAGTTTTCACTGTAGCAATAAACTTATATTTCTGCTGCATCATTTCAGAATTCAGGAAAAGCTCACCTGATTGCGAAAGGCAATCAGATTAACTTTCTTTCCAACACACTTGTTTTCTATAAGTAGGGACAACATGTTCCAGCATTAGGGAAGAATTGCCAGTCAAACCATCCCTGACCCCTATGGTTCCTCATTTATTGATTTCCAAAGTAGAAGGTCATGTTCCCAAAGAAGGACAGTGAATTTTAATGATGGGACATTTCTGTTAAACAGGCAGTCTCTAGGTTTAGCTGACACTTCTGTTTTTGTAGCACATGCCTCAACTTAGTTAATGATTAATGGGAAGAGTTAGGTGCTTTCTCTGGGAGAGGATTCCAGAGCCCTGCCCAGGGTGTTCCTTCTCTTTCAGGTCTTGCCAAGGTGATTAGACAGATGGAAAGCGATATTTGTATAAACCTGAGCAATATGCCGCACCCTTTAGAGAATGAACCATGATTTTAACCATATAAGGAAGCAACTTGCAGTGTAGGCATTTTTATAAGAAGAGCCTGAGCTGTGGGTGACTATCTAGGTCAACAGATGGTCTAACTGTGGTCTAACTTTGTTAAAATGTGAGAAATATTTTATCTGAAACCAGCTAAAGAGTATGATTGATCTTGTGGTCCAGATCCTGTTAGCTTTGGGCCCCTTGTAATAGCTGCTTGATCTGGAATCTTCCTGCCACTGAAATTTCCCATAATGCTTTAAAGCAGTGCTACATAAGGCTGGCAGTTGTAAATGATAGGCAGCTCCCCAGATGTAGCTGCCATCATCAGATAAACCCATAGCCAAGGTAATTGTGCAGATAGCACAAAGTGCACCTGGATGCAGGCTATCTATCAAGGATGGCAAATATTGATTTAGCCTAATGTCAGCCCTAATAGAGCTTAGAGGAGAAAAGTAGCAAGAACATGGAGAACTTGGATCTCTGCAACATTATGGATTGCAAAAAAAATATCAATTGCATTGTTTCTACAACTCTCTAGCCAAACTGCCCTGTTTAATTTCTCATCAGGTTTCACCCTGATTATGTATTCCAGGAATGACCTACAGGAAGTTATAGTTCCAGCACACTTGCAGAATATAAAGTAGGGCAATGAAGTTCTTGACAATCAATGTAAAGGGCCGTCACTTTTCTAAAACCTCTTATTTTTTTGCCTGGCGCAAGTTACCATTGCATCCTCTCCTCCTGGAAATAACTGAACCAAATAATCTATAGTTTAAATACCCACATCTAGTAATGGATTTATGTACAAGGCAAAGAAACTGTAGGGTCTGTATGTATATGAATTGTATGGATCAAAATGCAGCTACTTGAGAAGGGGCATATAGTAAGTGTCAGAAGATGCTAGGGAGATCTTCTACATGCCTGTGCATGGCATACAACTCTATTATCTTAAAGACAAAGAAGAATTGAAGACATTTCTCAGGGTTGCTGCCAAGTTTTTAGGTTGACAGCATGAGTCATGCAGAGGCTAGTAACTCTTGGCCAGAGGTCCAAGCATGACATCAATATCCCTATACCAAAGAGCTCTTGTTAAGCATATACAATAGTGACCTGAGCTCCATTCAATCTTTTTCATAAGGTTCATTTCCCTTTCAAATCTCCCTTTTTCAAATCATGTCTATTTTGGGGCAAAATAATGGATAGTTGACTAATACTTGTCTGTTCTTAGTTCTATTTTCTCAGCAGGTTCTTTGTATGCATCTTTTCTTCTGTTATTTAAATAGCTATATTGCACCCGGGTTGAACTTTGAGGGCATTTGATCTTTTCTGCAGTGAATCGATAAGTCAATCTGAAAAATTTTGTGGCCTATCAGATATTGCTAAACTATATCTCCCAGCAGGTAGCAGAATTGTTGAGACTAAAGTATCAGAAAATATGGACTGCAACCTATTTTTCAGCTTTGTCTTAGGTTTACTATAAAGTAGAAAGTTTTATGCAAATTATACATAACCATTTTCTAGATGATATATTGACTTCTGTTTAGCTTGTATCTCTGTGTCCAATAGTGCTTTGGACACATTGTAATCCAAACCTTATTCCTCTACAAAAGAGGAGTGACGCTTGACAAGACAATTTGGGTGCTTAGAGCATTATGTCAATACGTCCATAGTTATGGTTTATTATCACCAAGTGGGGATATTTGAAAGGTTGATTATAGCGATATGGAGTTATTTTGGCCCAAAATTGAAAAGGTGCTTTGGATGTGGCTTTTATACTTGCTCAACTGTCACCTTTTCTTTAACTCATATAAATATTGTGGTGGGACTGAACAGCTGCCATGTAAGTCCTGGAAAAATGGTATCTTCTTTAAGGAGGGATTGACAGGTGCAGACATAGTGGAAGGAAGGACTACTTTAATCATTTATTATTCTCCTTTGCTGTCAGGAGAAAAACAGGGTTATTTAAAGAAAGAATGACTGAAATGAGCTCAGTTGAAATTTTGGAATTCAAGGTATATAAGGCCAAGCCTTTATAAAATACTTTCAAAGAACTTCAAAAGATCAGTGATCTCTTTTGCAGAAACCACTGATTCTCTCTTGGTAACCTTTGTTCTTCTAGTCCTCACAAATCTTCAGAGAATAAATATCAAGCTCGTTGTCCTATAATTTTCTCTCCTTATCCACCCTTTTAATTCTATTTGTGGGTTTCTGCATGAGAACATGCAATGGTTGATGAGTATCTTGAAATGAATGCAACTGGCTACATGTCATTCACTCAGAGCAAAGTGGCTCAGAGCTAGGAAAGCCTCTTTGATCCAGTCTGGAGATCTGAATTTTTCTCAGTCTCTTTGGGAATTACATCTGGGATGGAACATGGGGGGGCCATTTAGAGATTGTTGAATGTTTACTCCAGGGGTGGGTTCTACTTACCTTTACTATTGGTTCACAATGGGGCCACACGTGCGCCCTTCTGTGCATGTGCAGAAGCATTCTGATGATGTCAGAGTCAGTGGGTGGAGCCTCCCGCTGGTTTTACTACTGGTTCTATAGAACCAGTGGGAACTGGGGGCAACCCACCACTGGTTTACTCCCAGAAATCCTAACAGGATAGTCAACTGTGAGGAATACCAAATGTTATAGTTCAGCAATTTCTGGAGGCCCCTATTTGCCCATCTCTGAACTTTTAGTTACTTCTTGATTTTGTTATCATGTAATTTACTCTTTGGAGCTGACTATTGCTGGTTTTTACCTTGAGAGCAGCATTGCTACAGACTAAAATTTGTTCCTTCTTAGCCTCTTTTTCTTCAAAGTATTGTTGTTTCCCACAAGGAGTACCTTGAGGGAAGGAGAGACTCCCGATACATTTACTTGCCCATAAGGGCTACTTGGAAACTATTGTGGAGAGCCCAGGTACAAGGCACAGGCTGCTCTTCCATGTGGCATGGAGGACTATGGGGCAATGGAGTTGGTGTATTTTCATTCACAAAGATGTGTTCCCTCAAAGGGGTGGAAAGCTACCACACAACTTGTTGAGTAATTATCAAATTTTTGAGAGAACAACTTGACATGGGTGCGGTTCAGTGGGAAGGAATGCAGAAGCCTTGGCATCCACGCCTGCCCTGTAATTAAATTTTTTTTGCAAGTTTCAACAAGCTTGATCTGGGGCTTGGTGAATGCTAGAGCAAGAAGGCTGAGACAAACAAAATGAGTGAGAAAAATTACATGTTCCGTTCTGACATAGGGATGAGCTATGATTCAGAGGGATGAGATCTAATCCTTTGTGTGGCAGGTGGTAAACCCTTTCAGAATATTGGTTTTAGGCATACATCCAAATGTAAATACACTTATCCCTCATTTATTGCAAGGAGTAGTTCCCATAAGAAAGAACATTTTCACAGAGAGGGGATTTTTGATAGGAAAATTTATTTATTTCAACTATTTCAATAGCTCAAGCTGAATAATAACACTACCCAGTCCACTACCTAGTTCAATTATGTTACTAAGAGATGATGTGGTTGGCTTGCTGAGGCTTAACTTATTATGTGAACCCAGCCAGGCATTGTGATCAGTAGACCATAGGTGATACAGCACAATGTTTAAATACAACTAATAACAGCTTGATAGCAAATTGTAATTATTCCACCTTGGGTTGAACTCAAGATGCTGAGAAATCCAGCACTTTAATGAAACCATACTTCTTTTTCTCAGAAAGATCACAGATTTTGTCATGCAGTGTAGTTTTCTTTCTTCTTTATTCCAGATAAAAATGGCATTAGACTGTAGTGCAATTTCACTCATGTATAAACTGAGCCATTCTTATAACAATGAATGTGATTTTTTAGTTAGCTAGGAGAATGCAACTTATTAGGTTATTATGAATGCCAGAGCCAAAAAGCCCCAATCCACATTATAGTTTAATAGGTAGGAACCTAGATGATATCTGATAGCTAGACTGGAAAGTTGTTGCACATCTTAGTAGACAGGGCTAAGTAGGTTTAGATCAGTTTTTTTTCAATCTTCTCCTTAAATATGTTCTAATTTCTGGCTGGAATTTCTAGGAATTTTTGTTCAAATTTGGAGACAGCCAAATGGAGCAAGTCAAAGTCAGTTGTAGTAGTGAACTGACTCCATATAAGGCAATTTTATGTATATAGTGTGGCTTCATATATTCAATAAATACATAGGTATTTATTGTCCTTTGAGAATGAACATCAATATGCTTGCAAAACGTGAACTTTCTGTCTGCAAAATAAGGCCTCCCAAAAAAAAAAAAAAACAGAACCAATTTCCTTCTCACTTTTATCATGGTTTGCCTTGAGATTAATTCATTTCTGTTCCTAACTGACTTCATTTTTGAAGGCCAGGTATTATTGTTTTAAGAACAAGAACACTATGTCTAAGTGGCTGCCACAAAGAAGAGAGAACCAACCTAGAAATAAAGGAAAATTTCCTAGTAAAACAATTAATCAGTGGAATGACTTGCCTCCAGAAATTGTGGGTGCTCCAACACTGGAGGTTCTCAAGAAGAGATTGGACAATGATTTGTCTAAAATGATATAGGATTTCCTGTTTAAGCAGGGGGTTGGACTAGAAGACTTCAAAGTCCCTTCCACCTCTGCTGTTCTGTTTTCATGCACCACTTGAGTTCATCAGATCATTAAATATTGGTGAAGAAAAGGGTCATGGAAGCACTCCATTGCAAAAGTATCTTTTGAGCTGGGTATAGTAGATCTAGCCATCTTTGAAACCTCCATGTCAGTACTGAAAATGGAATGGGAGAAAAATCCAAGTGTAAGTAATGGTTACTCAAAGGGAATGTATGGGCTAAGGTTAGGATTATTGTAACCTGGTATATTTTAGAAGCTATGTGTGTAGGGCCATGAACTAACTGGGTCAGGTCCATGGCCGTCATGGAAGCCATGAACTCCCGAACCGCCTCAGATGTTTCACCGACGGACGGCAGGTTGAAATCCCCCATAACCATAAGTCTGGGGGTATCAACCACCATCCTGGCTATCACATTGAGCAGTTCAGGCAGGGCCGCCACCATGTGGCAGGGAGCCAGATACGTGATCAGCAGGCCCACCTGCACCCCATGACCCCGCTTCACAAAGAGGGACTTACATCCGGTTATCTGAAGCACAGTGGCCTCCTTCGGACCAAGACCTTCCTTTATAACAACCGCTACCCCCCGGCCCCTCCCCTGAACCCTCGGCTGATGGAATGCTCGGAAGCCTGGTGGGCACATTTCAACAAGGCGAACCCCCCCTCCTGGCCCAACCAGGTCTCTATAATATCCGCCAGGTCCGCTCTCCCATCTTGAACAAGATCACAAATGAGGGAGGCTTTATTTACAATGGACTTGGCGTTGCACAACATCAGCTGAAGGCCCAGGCCCTGAGGATCTGCGCAACCTGGGGAATGAGGGGAGCATTGGGGGCCGGAGCGTGCCATTGCTCGGAGACAGCGGGCGCACACCCCCATAACCGGATATGCCCCCCTGCTTCTGCCATATCTGCCTCTCCCACTTACAATACTGATGGTATCGCCCTCCTCAGTACAGACTCTAACCCCCTCATTGACTCCGAACCCCGCACCCCCCGTTACGTAGCCCACTGTTAGACCCAGCCTCCCCCTCAGTGGGTTATCCCCCAAATTCCTCAACCTTACCCCTCCCGAACCCAAGTTACTGCTTGATGATGTACTCATCAAAAGAGATGGAGCCATTACTCAACCAGCCACAAGCATTTCTCTATTCCTGTTTGCTCAGAAGAGAAAAATCTAGAGACTTTTCTCAATCTGTTTCTTCCTCCATGCCCATGAACCTTGTATAGAGTCTTTAACATGTTCAGTTATTCTATGTATCCTTATAGCAATTGAAAAGATTGCTTCAGCTAAGAAAAGGAGAGAGGACAGACAAAGCAAGAGAGGAGAGCTGAAAATTACTGTCCAGATTTGTTCTTCTCTGCAGGGACTGCACATGACTTGACACTTGATTTGTTTAATAAACCATTGGCTTTTCGCAAGCTGCTATCCCATGCCATAAGTTAGAATTCAACTTGGAGTTGCAATTAAAAATAAAATGTTCTATAGGTGTGCTGATACTGTGATGGCACTGCAGATGTGCCATAAACCATGTTCTTTAAGTACTTGGGTTAAACCAAAACTAAACCATATTGTTAATTACAGTTGGGGTTTCCAATAGTTGGGTTTAGTCATTTCTTTCCGTTTTCATTATTGTAAGAAACTTTGTGAATAAATAATTGTCAGTCCAGGAATCAGTTCTAGATCAGGACAATGTGCTATTTATTTTAAACTCCTTGCGTTGGGACTTTGTAGAAAAGCTATTCCTTTCTGACCTCATAAATTGTCATGCAAAGTTTGTACTGAAATATTTCCATTTTGTAGCCTACCTTTGCCATCGTCCTTAACTAACCATTCACATTTGATCTTTAATTTGTGCTCTATCTAAACCAAATGCCACAATCTTACAATGTTCCAATGGCAGTATTACCTCTATGCTTCATTCAGCAAAATATTATACATTACAGACCTAAAGAGATTGTAAATAGACAGAACCAGTTAAAGGGCCAATTCATATACTTCACAAAACACCATATTAGGGCCAAGGTGCTTCTAAATATACACATTTTCCCTAGGTTTATCTTGAATAACTAACCTGTTATCTCTTTTATTTTCCTGTTTGACACCTGTTTTAAAGAAATTTGCATGCATGCATGAACTTGTACTATGTAATTAATCCCCTAATTTAATTTTTCTTGGTGCATAAATTTTGTCCTGCTTATTGAACTTTTGATTGATCTGTTTCAGTGATATGTTGGCATGGTGCAGAAGGCACCATATGACTGCTTCACTGAAAAACAAGTGTGTCTCTGTGTTTCTTTCATAACTTACATCAAACATAAATGTGTGGTGAGGGATATAAGTGAATCTGTATAATAATCAACATATTATTTTGATGCGAGCACCATTAGAACAGCCCTTTCAATCATTAAAAGACGCTGGTTTGGACATTCTGATTTTTACTTTTTCCACACTTAATTCTTCCAATGTGCAGCTTTTCTACAAAATTCACCTCAATCTGGTAAAAAGCGAGAGTCACAATTACTTGACAAGGGGAAGACAATGTAATTATGTAATTTATATAAATTACATAAATAAATAAATAAATAAATAAATAAATAAATAATATTGGCAGAAACAGACAAGCTTCTCAAACTGGGTAGTAAATTATATTGGCCTTTATATGCCCCTCCATGACTGTAATAAATATATAATCTGATTTATTGGCCTGATATAAAACTCCACACCTAGTTCTTGAAGCAGATATTATGGTCTATGCACACTCCTGTTAGAAATCTTTCTATTTTCTATATGTCATTTTAATAAGGTGACCAACTTTTTTACAATGAGAAGGAGGACATGTGCGTGTGTGCGGTGTCATGTTTGGTAAGGAGTACGCAAGAGTGCGCCACTTGCTCACAGCGCACTCTTGCGCATGGTGCACTCTCTCAAAACAGTTCTCCTGTACCGAACGCATGCGTTTCATAATTGCATCTTGCTGCACTGTACTGAGCCTTGACGAATTGTCATGTCAAATACAAATACGTCACATCACACGCAACGGATCGGATTGGCATTGATCGAATACAGAGATTTACAGATTAG
The DNA here is from genome assembly GCA_022577455.1 of Arizona elegans. NCBI lineage: Eukaryota > Metazoa > Chordata > Lepidosauria > Squamata > Colubridae > Arizona > Arizona elegans. The sequence goes on along the minus strand of JAKOOJ010000004.1, from coordinate 109,712,203 downwards.
TCTTCAAATATCGAAAAGGAGGACATGTAGGAGGAACTTTTCGAGAGAGGACAGAACTTACAAAAGAAGGACTGTCCTCCCTAAAGGAGAACGATTGGTCACCTTAATTTTAAGAATATACATTGAATAATGCAGTTTCCTCATTTTGCCAGGAATGTGAGCCAGCCTCTTCTTCTTTTGAAGCAGAAGTCTGGCGCCATCTCTGGGTGAAAACTGGAATTGCACATATGATGTGGTTTACATTCACAGGCAGTACAAAAATCTTTTGCAGTAATTACAAAGCAAGCACCCAAAAGATGAAAAGAGAGCTTAGAATTAGCTTTGTCAGAGTTAGGAATAAATTAAGTTTTATATTTCCAGAGACTGAGAGTCATTGTGGTGTAGTGGTTAAAGTTGTGGATTAGAAGACCCGGGTAATTTTAGCCCTTCAGAGTAGACTAGATTAGGAAACCAAATGAACATTAATGATACTTTTATTATAAGTTTATGGTAATAGAATCTTGCAAATTTGAAAGTGCCTCCCCTCTCCCTGACTATATATACAAGAGATGGAAGGGAAGGTCTTGCTAAGATGCTTCCTCGGGTTACAGTTCTGCCCTGGATTCAGATTTCTTTTATCTGACGTTGTGATTCTTCCTTCTGTTTCTCAAAGTTATTCCTTCTGCCCAGTGAGTACAGTAGGAGAAGGGCGGTGTAAAAATCTAATCTAATAAAATAAATTGCAGCCCCCCTTTTTTAAAAAAATATTTTTATCTAAACTTTAAAACCCCCCAAATAAAAGCTAACATAAACTCCAAAAATAAAAACTAACATACAAGCTAACATAAGTAAGGAAAAAAAAAAAAGAAAGAGAAAAAATAAAAGATGCTAGAAAGGGGGCTGAAAGTTAAATAAAAGCAGAAAAGAAAGAAAAAGTACAAAAGCGCCTTCTGATATGTTTCAAGAACAAACATATTTTAACCTTTCTCTAGAGTTACATCAGTAATTTTTTATAACCTACCCTAATCATCAAAACTATGTCATAAATTCATTGCCCAATAAAGGTTCTCATTCTCCTTTAGGCATGGAACCCACCTGGGTAACATTTGACCAGTCACTCTCTCTCATTCCTAATCACTGTCAGCTCTGCAACAAGATGGTTAATAAATAAAACTCCTTTTTGCATCAGACATTGAGAGCTTCACTCGAAGAGAGCAAAATTATTATTAATAATAACAACAATAAGATGAATTCTGCAACCACATGGGAAACATGTTTAAAGAAATTTACAGGGATTGGTCTTTGCACAATGCAAGTTAACAGAACAGAATAACAGAGTTTGATGGGACCTTGGAGGTCTTCTAGTCCAACCCCCTGCTTAGGCAGGAAACCATTTCAGACAAATGGTTGTCCCAATCTCTTCTTAAAAACATCCAATCTTGGAGCATTTACAACTTCTGGAAGCAAGTTGCTCCACTAATCAATTGTTCTGTCAGGAAATTTCTCCTTAGTTCTAGGGATATCATATTCTTTTATAGATATGGAACAGTAAAATGCAACAGTGCCTTGTGTTAACATTATTTTTTAGTGAAATATAGATTATTATATACCAAAGTTGGATAATTTGAGATCAAACTGAGGGTAATGTGCCTTCCAGAAAAATTTCACTCCTTGATTCTGTAGTTTCAGGCAAACAACATAGACGAGAGAGGTTTCTCAAGTACCTATTATGCTATGCTTATCTTGTTAGTCTGCAAATAGTTTTGGTTTTCATATGAGGGGGTAGCCCAAGGTATTTTGCCATCTAAAGCAAAGAATTAAAGGGTGTGCCCTCCCATTCTCTCTCTCCCTCTCCCCCCCCCCGCTCTCTCTAAAAATCAACTGGACTTGCAAGTGAAAAACAGTGTCTTCTGGCATTTGAATATAGCAAATTAGCAGAAGTAACCAAATGGCATATGGCTGCCTCTTGAACACAGTCCTAATCTGCTGTCTGAGAAACTGACCATACCTTTGGTTCAGTTACTGTAATGATTCTAGATTCCTCTTGGGACCCCCAAAGTAATGTCAGATAGCTCTTCTCTAAATTTATCTGCCTTCACACAAGAGAGGCAGCAGGGCTGCTATGGAATATGGAATGTGTATTTTAGATGTGGGTTTATGTGTCTGTATTCATCTGAAATTGAGGAAACTAGATCCTTGTTGGCTTCAGAAAAATACCTGGTCATGTGGCCTGGGACACATCCTAATCTTCACATCCTAACTGTGCCAAGCATAGCAGAGAAGAAACAGACTGGTGATAACATTTCTATTCTACTGTGGAACGGGTATTTTGTTTCATACATTTTCCAGTCTGTAAAACTCAAACACAGAAAGAAAGCAGCCTTAAACTTAATTAAGCCATTAAGCCCTCTGATTTAATGTTACCCATGTAGGCTGGCAGCAACTTTGTGGGTGTAAAAATAGTAGTTTCCTTTACTGAAGATGATAAGTAATCCAAAATCTTCTTCAAGCAATTCATGATCTTTGCTATGGCTTTTATATATAATTTTTAAAATATGTTTTTGTTTTTAGGATGACTTCTTGTATTGAAGTAATTTTATAAAACCACAGAGCAAAGACAATGATGGGTGGTATATATCACATTTTTTTAAAAAAAGAAAAGTACCAGTTATTTATACTTCTTGTCTGCAATTGCAATCTGGTACGGTGTAATCATTTAATCCTGATTGATTTTAAAAATACAGACTTGAACCATCTGTTCTTGCTCAGAGCATTCAAGGTTATGAAATCCTTCCATTATTTGACACCAGATGAGGGAGCCCTTGATACATGTTTGGGGTTGCTGCTGATTCTTCTTACCTGAGATAGCCTGTTGGCATTATTTTAGCTTTCTGGCTGTGTTTGTGTGATAGGAAATTCATTTTCTATCTAGAATTTGTGCCTCTCAAGACCCTAGAGCAGAGGTATTCAAACTCAGCAGCTTTAAGGCTTGTGGACTTCAACTCCCAGAATTCTCTTGAATAGCATAGCTGGCTGGAGAATTCTGGGAGTTGAAGTCCACAAGTCTTAAAGCTGCCAAGTTTGAAGACCTCTGCCCTAGAGTCACAAACAGAACCTCTGTCTATCAGATGAAGCAGCATTTCTTAGCCAAGCAGCTTCCAGATACCTTAAATTAAAACTCCCATTGTCTTTAGCCTGCAGTAAAGCTACAAGGTAGGAAGGCTGCTTTATAATGCTTGCAGGGATGGGGAAAAAAATGGACAAGAAAAATACAGAGTAGCAGAAAATAAAGTCAACCATGATTCTGAAGTATGAATATGTTACCATTTTAAAAAGCAGGAAAAAGTACAAGATTTGGTCCCATACTAAAAAAAGCCTCTGCATGAAAGATGAAACAGTGTCCTTGTTTTCAGTTCCATCCTCAAGACAGATTATACATAGCATAATCCTTTTGGAAAGGTTTGGATTATATGTTTTGTATTTAAGTCTGCTTGATTGATATTTTTTATTTTCTTCTTATTAATATATACAATACATATGCAGACCAGAAAAATATGCACCCAAGCCGGCAGTAAAATCGGGAAACTGTTTGTAAGTGAAGCATAGTGGCATTTTCTTCCAATGCTAGGGAAGAAGGTGTCTAATTTGGTGGGGCTCTAGATTCACTATGCAGGCACGTAAATACTAAGAATCCAGTTGTGTAATAGGATCCCATGGTATTATTGAGGAATATGGAGAGAACCCCAAAGAAGGAATGCAAGGATAAATATATAAATATGATCTTAGCCTGAATGAGAGGAAAAGCTGAGTAAGAAACTCGGTTGCTTCCCTTTACTCTAATATAAAGCAAGAGTGGAAGGCTATGGAGAAACCCTATCAGATTTGAATATTTCCACAATAAAATAGAATTCCACTCATCCTTGTGGATTATTACCTTTCAAAACAAGAAGGAAATTGGGAATGTAATTTAAGCAAGGCCGAAATGTCAGGCAATTCATGGAAGTTACTTTATAGAACAAACTTGCCTGTGGCCTACAGACATTTTTGTAGGATATGGGTTGGTCTTGGTTCCCGTGTTAAAACATTATACACTTTGGTGTAGAAAGAGATATGCAAAACTATATATTGCCAAATTAAGATCAGTGAGTTCATGATACTAGACAAAACTGAAAAGCTGGCTAGGAGCTTTTGATGTACAAATCCAGGAGAATGAATAATGCACGGTGAAGGATGACTCAGTCCAAGGAACCAATTGCTATGAATTGATTGTGGGGACTTTGAATCGTGAATCTCCTTTCATAGGTTACGAGTTGTTATGCCTATGGAGTTGTAGTTCTTGGATCCCTAACTTGGTTTTAACTATAAAATCTGATGCTCGTGAGTTCTTTTTTTATTCCCAAGTAGGCCTTCATTCATAATTAATTTAATTTTCTAGATTCTTCTATTTTTAAACAAAGTTAGTGTGCTACAAAGTGAAGGGCCATTTTTTTTATTAGATTTATATTGGGAATAGATACTTGCTTCTCATAAGTCCTATAGATATTTTTAAATATTTACTACTATATTTACTACTTCTGAACATGAATTTAGGGCTACTTCAGATTAGCACTAACTTTCTATCCAAAATAAGCTCAAACAACAATTGAAAGATATGGGAAGAGCTAATCCATGAAATGGAGATGGAGAAAGCTCTTCTGTTTCACCATGCAAACTCTTACAACAAGAAGGATGTTTGCAATGTATGGTCCACAAAGCCAAGATGCTGGCTGTGCCAGTGTGATTGCAACTCTGCCTGTTTTTATGTATGTACATAAATAAACATAGAAGAATAAGCACATAAAAGTAGAAATTGAAGTAGAAGAGAAGTAGAAGAGAGCAGAACCAAATATAAAGCTTTATTTAACCAAGTGTGTTTAGACACACAAGGAATTTGTCCCCTTTGCAGAAGCTCTCAGTACACATGCAAAACCACAGAGTAGTAACAATCACAACAATGATAACAATAAGAGGGGGTAGTAGAGGCGATGAGGAGGATAATTTACCCATACAACATGGGTAAATATATTTAAACATAAGACAGTACTGTGAGAATTAAATGTTCAGCAGAGTGATGGCATTTGTGTGTGTGTGTGGGGGGGGGATGTCCCTGTGCCTATTTGTTTTGGCATGCGATGCTCTATAGTGGTGTTGCATGTGATACACTTTTTTTAAAAAGGATCTTTGAATGCATTATCATATCATTAAATATTGGCAAATGCATTCTTGAATGTGCAAGTCCAGGAGCAACATGAGTGCTTCAGGCCCTATTAGGGCAGGAACAGATGGGAAATTCGGGAGACTAGCATTACTCACACCCCTTCCTTCTATGCTAGAATGTGTATTGGGAGGAAGGAATGCATAACGTTGGTACTGTATATATCTTGCAATGATGGAAGTGTAGTTCGTTTTGTGAAGTTGCCATTAGAACTCTCACATTACCACACTAAAATTGGAATTGTAATCATATTTCCTCTTTGCATGCTATAATGCTCCTCTCTTTCCCTTTTTTGAGATTTTTTATTCTCAGAGTCTCTGACTCTTCCTGGATGCAATTACCATTCTGTAGCTGAATCGTACCTGAGGGAAACATAAAACCATCTTTAAAGAGCAAGGTATATCTTCTGAAAAGAAGCTCCTGTATGAATAAGCCAGAATAGATCAGGAAAAAAAGAAGACATTTGGAGAAATTGACCTTGATATTTAGGATAATGAAAGCAACCTGGAATGCAAGTGAGAAAAAAGGCTGTTGCCATAATAGCCCCATGTTGAGGTTAAAGCAGCATGGAACTAGAGAGCTCTCCTGGCTTTCTTAGTCTTTTCTGATTTTAGCAGGTTATCTTGTTTTGGCTTCATTGCTGGGCAAGATGTCCCTCACCATAAGCTAATATCTCTCATCCTCCTTGACAACAAAGAGACCTAGGTGTTCTCTTGGACAAAGTAGATGCTCTGAAAGAAGCCAGTACCAACCTGGAGTTCAAGGTCAAAGTTGGTACAACAAACAGGACCAGACTGTTATGTCCTTATAAGGACATCCGCCCGGATTGGCTGCCAGCCATCAGGCGGGAAAGTTTGAATCTCTGTCGGGCGGTGCGACTGCCGGAGTGAATATAAGGAGAGCTCCGGCAGCGCACAGTCAGTCTTGCTACTGTTTCTTATTCCAAATAAAGTTACTTATGTAACGAGCTGGTCACATCTTCCATTCCTGCGCCGATCTAACACTGGCGATGAAGGACTAGAGAGAAAGAGACGAACCTCGTGGCACCAAGCCAACAAGACCAAGACTCCGGCACCTGAAACTACAGTAGGCATTTCCTAAGGCATGGCATCCGCTGAAGTCACTTTGCCAGCCCTTGCTCTTTTCCGCCCAGGGAAGGACAAGTGGAAATCCTACGTAGTGAAATTTCGGCAATACCTGAGAGGCAACAACATCAGGGATGCCGATGATGACCGAAAAAAGGGCATCTTCCTAGCCAACTGCGGCTCCAAAGTCCTCAACATGGCAATCGATCTCATAGCACCACGAGACATCGAAGATGTGCCATGGGCAGACCTGCTCCAAATCCTGGAAGACCACTATGCCCCAACGGGAACACCGGTGGCGAACCGTTTCACCTTCCATCAGAGGGACCAGAAGGAAGGTGAGACCATCAAAGAATTCGTGGCCGCCCTACGCCAGATCGCAGCCAGCTGTGAGTTCGACCACGTGGACAATGCCATCGCTGACCGCGTGGTTTTTGGCATGAGAGACAGAGGCCTGCAAAAGAAATTCCTGAGCAGGAAGAAACTCGTGCTCAAGGATGTGGTGGAGGAAGCCACCGCATCCGAGATCTCGGAAAAAGCGGCTGCCGCAGTAAGCAGAGCCAAGGGAATCCACAAGATTCGCTCCACAGCGCAATCATCTACTGAGGGTTCCACGACGGAGTCCGAGTAGGAGTCCACCGTCCACAAGGTACCCAGACCCCCAAGGCGGGAAACCACCCAACGAAGCTTCAAGGGGGAGCGCTGTGCCAGCTGCAGAGGGGACCATGCCAGGGCAACCTGCAAGTGGAGGGATGCGACCTGCCGACGCTGCAACAGGTGGGGGCACATCGCCGAAGCTTGCAGAGCCGAGGAACCAGCTCCAGAGCCCTCCAGCCACCGTCCCCGCGAGAATCGGAAGGAGTACCAGAGATCATCCAAACGGTCCTCTGGCCCATCCAGACGCAGAGACGATGAGTATTCCCGGAACGGAGCGGTCCATCAGACGACCATCGCGCACACGGACTCCGACAATGCCACCAAGTTCCACGTGACCATCCACGTGGAGGGGGCACCCTGCAAAATGGAGGTAGACTCGGGATCAGTCTACTCCATCATGGACTGGCAGCAACTGAAGCGCCTGCAACCCAGCCTCACCAAGCGAGACCTGAAGCCTTTACACTCCAAGCTCGTCGACTTTGGGGGGAACCCCATCGGAGTCTTAGGAAGAGCCAATATCCGAGTCTCCTACAAAGAGTTCAAAGGCAAGCTTCCCATCACCGTCGTGAAGGACAGCCGACCAAACCTGCTAGGAGTGGAGTGGTTTAAGCTGCTGGGGCTTTCAATTGAAGGCATCAACCAAATTCGCAGGGACGAACTCGACACCCTCATCGAAGAGTTCAAGGAAGTCTTCGATGGTAAGCTGGGGAAATTTGTGGGGAGGCCAGTCTCCTTTAATCTGGACACGGGAATCACCCCAATCAGGCTGAAGCCCCGCCGGGTTCCTTTTGCCCTGCGGCCTAAAGTAGACGAGCAGCTGGATAAGCTGATCGCCCAGGGCATCCTGGAACCGATCGATCATGCTTCATGGGAGACCCCCATTGTGACCCCATGATGGGTCTGTGCGCATCTGCACCAACTACCGTTGTACCATCAACAAGGCGTTGGCACAGAGCGCATACCCAGTCCCAGTAGTGCAGCACCTATTGCACTCCCTGGGAACTGGCACAATTTTTGCGAAACTGGACCTGGCCCAGGCTTACCAGCAACTGCCAGTGGACGAAAAAATGGCGGAGGCCCAAACAATAGTCACACACAGGGGGGCATTCAAATGCAACCGTCTCCAGTTTGGAGTCAGCGCTGCCCCCGGCATCTTCCAATCAATGATGGAACGCCTTCTCCAAGGCGTTCCAGGGGTCGTGCCATACTTTGACGATGTACTAATCTCCGGAGATTCACAGGCACAACTCCTTGAAAGGCTCAGGCTTGTCCTGCAGCACTTCAAGGCCAAGGGCTTGAGAGTCAGGAGAGATAAATGCATCCTAGGAGTACAGGAAGTCGAGTTCCTGGGCTATCTCATTGATAGCACTGGCATCCACCCCACCAAATCTAAAGTGAAGGCAATCCATGAAGCTCCGAGCCCCAAAAACAAAACGGAGCTTCAGGCATTCCTTGGGTTGCTCAACTTCTACGCAATGTTTCTTAAACAGAAAGCCACAGTTGCTGAGCCGCTCCACCACCTGCTGGGGAAAGCCGCGTCCTGGAAGTGGAGCCAGGAAGAGGAAACAGCATTCCGAGCCGTGAAAGGACTTTTAACCTCAACAAGCGTCCTCATCCAGTACAACGAGACGCTCCCCATCAAGCTAACCTGCGATGCGTCGCCCTACGGGGTGGGGGCAGTCCTCAGCCACAAACTGCCCAACGGTTCCGAAGCCCCAATAGCATATTTCTCAAAAACAATGTCCGGCGCGGAACGCAACTACAGCCAGCTGGACAAAGAAGCCCTGGCCATCGTTGCAGGAGTGAAACGATTCCACGAATATCTTTATGGAGGAGTTTCACCGTAGTCACCGATCACAAGCCGCTCCTGGGGCTCCTCGCAGGCGACCAACCCACCCCGACCTTCATGTCCCCACGGATGACGAGATGGGCCATCTTCTTAGCTGGCTACTCCTACAGGCTCGTGCACCAGCCAGGCACAGCCATAGGGAACACCGACGCGCTGAGCAGATGCCCATTGAAGGATCCTGTAGAAGACCCAGCCCCTACGCTCCACCTCTTCCACATAGATGACGACGCCAGCTGTCCAGTCTCATCTGCAGATGTGGCCGTCCACACACAGAAGGACCCCACACTCCGTCAAGTGAAGTCCTGGATCCTCAGGGGGTGGCCATCTGAGAAGACGGAGGAGAAGTTCAGCCCGTTCGCCAGGAAGCAGAAGGAGCTGTCCACCATGAAGGGCTGTGTACTATGGGGAGACAGGGTGCTGATCCCAAGCACTCTGCAACGGCGGACGCTAGAGACTTTGCACAAAGGGCACCCAGGCATCGTCCGCATGAAGGCCCTGGCACGGAGTTATGTCTGGTGGCCCTCACTAGACAGAGACATCGAAGAATGGGTCTCCAGATGTGACCCGTGCCAAGAAGTCCGCCCAGCACCGCCACAAGCCGAAATAGCAAAGTGGGAGACCCCCAGCAACCCCTGGTCGAGGATCCATATCGACTTCGCGGGTCCGATGCAAGGGCGCCACCTCCTCATCGTGGTAGATGCCTTCTCCAAGTGGCTCGAGGTGGTACCCATGGCATCCACCACAACGGAAGCAACGATCCGTGCCCTGCGCCGCCTTTTCGCCACCCATGGACTACCGGATGTGCTGGTCTCCGATAACGGCCCCCAACTCACATCCCTGGCCATGGAGGCATTCCTGGCAGGACTGGGCATCCGCCATGCCCTGTCCGCCCCGTACCGGCCGGCTGGGAACGGACAAGCGGAACGAATGGTGAGGCTCACCAAGGAGGTGCTCACCAAGATGGGCACGGGCGACTGGCAGGAAAGAATAGACAACTTCCTCCTCACCCAACACATCACGCCGCATGCCACCACCCACAAGAGCCTGGCCGAACTGTTGATGGGCAGAAGGTTGAGGTCACCATTGGACCGGTTGCACCCCCAATACAGCCCAGAAGTGTCCGCAACCGCCAGCCGCCCGCTTCGGACCTTCAGCAAGGGAGATTTGGTTTTCGCGCTGAATTTCAGCGGCTCTCCTAAGTGGCTGAAGGGGAAGATAGACAGCACAACCGGCCCCAAATCCTACACCGTGCAGCTGGAAGATGGACAGGTCTATCGACGGCACATCGACCAACTCCGGAAAAGGTGGGGGGGTGCACAAGAAAACCAGCCTGACGAGGTAGGCCTACAACACCCCGGCGAGGTAGACCTGCAACACCCCTGCGAGGTATGCCTACAACACCCCGATGAGGTAGGCCTACCACACCCTGGTGAGGCAGGCCACCGCCACCCCGACGAGGCCGGCCAAGCCCACTACCAGGCGCTGACACGCCGACAGTCCAGAGCGGTAGACCGGGGCCAGCCGCATGGGGAAGGGCAACACCAACCCGGTGAGGTGGGCACCTGGCACGGCAAGGCAAGAGACCACCAACCCAGCCAGCAAGTAGACCGGGGCCTGCCCAGGGGGGAAGCATCACACACCCCCAGCAAAGGCAACACACGACAGCCCTGCCAAGGAGACCTCCACTCCAGGCGAGTAAACAGGGGACCACCCGAAATGGGCACACCGCAGCACAGGGGTGAGGGTGGCACACAACTCCCCAGCGAGGGGGACCCCTGCCCAGCACTAAAGGCAACCCGGCAACAACAACCCAGCCCAGATGACCACAGCCACCAACCGACGGTAGACCAGGGGCTAGGGCGAAGGGAAAGCCAACAACAACCCGGCCAGGGAGGCCTGCGACACCCCGGCACGGGAGACCTCCACCGACCCTTGGAGGCAGCACTGCAACGCCAGCCCGACCTGGTCGACCACCGCCGACCCGACGGGGTAGGCCAACACCAGCCCGGCCAAGGAGACCTGCGCCACCCCGGCAAGGTCGGACATCACGACCCGAGCCAAGATCATCCACCGCTGGCAGACTGGACCCGAGGGCACTGATCCGAACCACTGCCCAGATGACAACGCGCCGAACCGCAACCAGACCGCAGCGCCCGGGAGGCCGGGGAGGAGCAAGTGACAGCCGGGGACCTACCGAGGCTCAGACGCTCTTCCCGGGTCGGAACCGAGCAGCACCGACGAGGCGAGAGATCCACAGGCCAGGAGGAAGACCATCAGAACCAGCCATCCAAGGTCTGCGGTCCGGCCGGAGGCGCTGAGGGAGACCCCGCACACTCGCCAGCCGAACCGAGCCCGGTTCCGGGGAGGGAACCAGGAGACACAGGAGCCCCGCCCGTCCAGGTCGGGGACGAGGAAGAAATGAGACTGCGCAGGTCAACTAGGGTGCCGAGGCGTCCTACGTACCTGCGTGACTACGTGACTTTTATTAATGAACATTGACTGCTCAGACTAAGGGGGGAGGAGTGTTATGTCCTTATAAGGACATCCGCCCGGATTGGCTGCCAGCCATCGGGCGGGAAAGTTTGAATCTCTGTCAGGGGGCGGTGCGACTGCCGGAGCGAATATAAGGAGAGCTCCGGCAGCGCACAGTCAGTCTTGCTACTGTTTCTTATTCCAAATAAAGTTACTTATGTAACGAGCTGGTCACGTCTTCCATTCCTGCGCCGATCTAACACAGACCATAGCTAAAACCCCCTATTTTAGAATCACTGGAGATCTCAGGAACAAGGCACACCTGGAAGTTTGCATTTAGTTTTAGATGGATGACAAAAATGGTTTTCCCATTCTAGGAGCATTTCCTTCCAAATGCATACATTTGTTCCTTCTTTGACTAACATGTTTTTCTTTAAGCATTTTCTTCTACTCTAATATCATTTTTTCCTCCAAAACATATTTGCAGGTCTTTGTGTGTGTGTGTGAATTACATCCTGAAACTGGGAAATGCTCATATTTTGTCATTTTGATTTTTAAAAATATATTGTGAAAATATTCACACAATGCTGCTCATCAAACCATTTTATATTCATAATGGATTGATTATGAGCCATCAACAGAGGAACAATATTTCAGAATAAAAGAAAGGATGTTACACATTTCACAAAAGGTTTCCTTTAGAGAGAATGTCAGCTGTTTGACATTATCAAGTGCAGGCTATGAGATAGAGCGGTGGTCACCAACTGGTGGTCCATGGACCACTGGGAGTCCATGAGAAAATTTTGGTGGTCCTCAGAAAAATTATTTGCATTTTTTATATTGCACTAAATCAAAGGTCCTCAAACTACAGCCCCTGGGATGGATATGTGCAATGAACATTTGTGTTGCTGCAGAGCGTATCCCCCTTCAGGGTCTTTTTGTGTGGATTGGAGGGGGGGAGAAATTCTGACTTGAGGTCTGCTTTGGCCTCCTGGTGTGGAGCTTTGGTGAAGGCTGGAGGAAACCGCCGCTGGTGGCGAAGAGCTGAAGGGCCTTGTTCCAGTGAGACTGCATCATGGCCTGGAAGTGGCTGACCATTTCAGCCCGCTGAGCCTCCAGGCACCGGTACCTGGCCTTGCACTCCCGCAGGTCTTCCTTCTGCTTGGAAAATCTATGCTCATAATCCTCAGTGAGGTGCTTCTGCTGAGCTTCCTTGAACTGAGCCAGCTGTTTTGCCAACTCTTTCTCATGGTGGCTGCTTAGTTCCAACAACTGCTTCTTGTTGGAGCCCTAAGGAGCCCGGGCAGGCAGGCGAGAAGTGGCTAGGAGGGGAGGGGAGGGGTGAGTAGAGGCTGGTGAGGTGCCCCTCGACGTGAGAGACATCAAGTTGGCCATGCCCACCCAGTCACATGATCACCTAGCCACACCCACCCAGCCAATCATTAGGCAGATCATATTAGTGGTCCATGGGATTTAAAATTATGAATTGAGTGGTCCCTGAGGTCCAAAAGGTTGGGGACCCCTGGCATAGAGCACGGGTGTCAAACTTGATCACATCATGTGATCTATCATGATGATTTTTGCCTTTGCGGAGCTGGGGTGGGCATGGCCTGCACATGATGCATCCGGCCCATGGGCTGCCAGTTTAACAGGCCTGGCATAGATCATAACCCTACCTACCTGAAAGGCTGCAGGTGTTTGAAATCCTGGTGATTTCATGCACATTTCAAAGCTCAGTTCCTAGTGATTTCATGGCTATTATCTTTTTTGGGGAATTTCTATTTCCCAGTCCAATGTACAGCCGTATATCCTCATATTCTTCCATCAAAACACTAAAAGACCCAAACATGCTTAATTTTCTGAGATCAACCAAGGTCAGATGGATGCCAGCACCTAGCTGGGGCAGCTACTTAGAAGGTTGATATAGCTGAATATGGTGTTAATAGTAACCTGAACCCGACTTCATTATTTCTTCATGCCATCTCCTTGAATTTACTTGGTAGCAGACTGAAAACCAGTGCAGATCATTTAACATAGGTATAATGTGTTTAATGAGGCACTCCAGTCAAGGACAGAACCATTGTCTTTTGGACTATTAATAAATTTTGGTCTTTTTTAAAGAGGTGCACATTGGCCAGATGGTTTACAATAAAATAAGTTCCAAATGGTGACACAATTAGGTAATTACAGGTGAACTTATGCAGAAAAGGTAGACCCTTTTCTTAAAAGCTTTCAGTCGGAAGCACACCTGTGGAAAATATGAGGAAGTAAAGGATGTCTGACACCAACTACAATTCCCGTCACACCAGCCAAGGTTAGACATGGATGAGAGGGAGCCACGTTTAGACATCTTCATTTTTCAAGTCTGATTCACTTACTTTACAGGTGGTTGCTAGTTGAAATGAGTGTAGTGAGATGGGAAAAACTTTGCATACAAAGTAAGATTACAGAAAGGCAATGGACTAATATGAGTGCAGTGTTTACTACAGGCTCATGTAGCTTTTCCTACCCAGCTGTCATTGTTGTGAACATGAGATCATGCACAATCCTTTTTTTTCCTAGGCAGGATGGTTTCCCTCACTGGAGAAAGGTCATATGGGGTGAACTAAAGTAAGATCCCACCCCCCTCATTAAGAGGCATGGGATTGACTGAATCAATGAACTGTGTAACAGAACCCAAACTAAAACCTTTTGTATTGTTAAGTGATAGGGGTCCCCTGCCTGCTGAGATAGAGATCTAATGTTTTGTGTGCTAAGTACCCAGAAATAAAGCTTAAGCATCGTTCTTTCCTTTCTTTTAACAACAGTTTAATCTGCAGAAATCAGCAGGGGATGATTTTGTTGGAATGCTGATAAACATGAAAGTCTGCTGACATCTGCAGATCAAATCAATGTTAAAAGCAGAAGAGAATGTTTTATTTAAAAAGTGAAGGGTAAAGGAGTCCCTGCGGATTTTATTTCGCTTGCTGTTGGGGACAGTTCTCATCTCTGTTTCAAGGCCACTTTGGACCAGTGCTGTCCAAAGACATTTCTGCGGTCATGTGGCCAGCATGACATCACAAAAATGCTGTTTCCTTCTCACTGAAGTGGTACCTATTTATCTACTTGTATTTGCATGCTTTTGAACTGCTAGTTTGGCAAGAGCTGAGGCATGGAATGGGAGCTTTCTCCGTCTCATGGTGCTTGGGTCTCGAACCTGAGTTACTGGCTTTCCAGCTAATAAGCCCAGCATCTTAACCAGGGGTGAAATGCTCCTGGTTCGGACCGGATCACCTGATCCGGTAGCGATGGTGGCGGGTGGTTTGGAGAACTGGTAGCAAAAATCCCTGCCCCCCCCCATGCCCAGCTGAGCAGCGCGATCATCAGAGGCTTTTTTAAAAAAGTTTTAAAAGCATTTTTTCTAAAACCTCTTCAGCCAAAGAGGTTGTAGAAAAAAGGTTCCGACGATCCCAGCTGAGTTGCTTGATTGTCAGAGACTTTTGTTTTCTTTTAAAAGCATTTTTTTAAGTAAAAAAAAAAAAAGTTGGCCACGCCCACCCAGTCACATTAACCCCCCCCCAAGCCACACCCACAAAACTGGTAGTAACACATTTTACATTTCACCACTGGTCTTAACCACTGAGCTACCACACTGCTCCTATTAAAAAAAGTGATTCTCAATAAAAGAATGAAAACTCAGCTATATGATTTTTTTCCCTAACACGTTTTACTATCTAATATTCCTTTACTGTTGATTTTTTGTAAAGCCGTTTATTGTGGCTTTATCATTTGTTCTCGCTCCTCAGTGATTACATTTTACATAGGAGATAGATAGATACTTTACATATTTCAATCAGTGGCTAGATTCTATTTTACAGATGATGAAACTGCAATGGAGCTAAACTGCAATTTAGCTCAATGGTAGAGCTAAAGGCCATCATCTCATATGCAATATAACCCAAAGAGCAATCCATAGTCTATCCAAATCTTCCAACTGAACTATGCATCTAAGAGGGGAATTCTTGGGAAAGGTCAGGGCCAGCCTTAACCTCAGGCCACTGTTTAGGATGTCTGTTTTTAAATGAGTGCAAAAGACTCATTACATTGTAAACTAAGCGGGATTTTCATTTGAAGATGTTCTCTTGTGACCTAAGGGAAGAACCAGGTTCTGGTAAAAGATCAAGCAATATCCTAAAAAGCCTTGGTAGTACAGTGGTCTAAAGCACCCAGTTATTAAGACCAGCTGCCTGCAATTACTGCAGGTTCGAATCTTGCCAGGCTCAAGGTTGACTCAGCCTTCCATCCTTTCTAAGGTAGGTAAATTGAGGACCCAGTTGTGGGGGCAATAAGCTGACTTTGTATAAATGTACAAAAGGATGAAGGCTATTGCTTAACGCATTGTAAGCTGCCCTGAGTCTCCAGAGAAGGGCAGCATATAAATCAAATTAAAAAAAAAAGTCAAAATGTGGGATTAGCATCAGCAAACATATTATATATTGGAACTAAAAAGGGTTAGGTTTTTGTTTATGTCATGTCAGAATAGGTAAGGAGAGAAAGGGAGTTAGTTTGCTTTTATTCACAGATAGATAGGTATTGTAGCATAATGGAAGCTTCTCTCTTACTGAAGAAGCTTCTTGGATGAGAAGCGAAATCTCTTGAAAGAAAAACCAGAAAGTCCAGTTGCCTCTTGAAAAAGCACCTTTGGGACAACCATGACCTGGATGACTGAGAATCTCCATAGACATTCTCTCTTACAGTTTTCTTCAATCTAGCATCAAAAGGGATTAAGTTGAAACCATCTCCCATATAATTTATATACTGATACTAAACTACCTAGACATTTTTGCTTAAAAAAAAACCCTGAACCCTCTCCCAACTGAAACTAGATCTCTTTCAAACACACTCTGTGATAGACACAGAGATTCACACTCAATCCACATTTAATTCTCTGTACTTACCTACAGAGAGAGGTAAGTAATCTCCATTTGCTCAAAAGAGATCCTACAAAACTCAACTCTAACTATTAGGTGCAAATTTGATGGCGAGGAATTAATACGTAAAAAGTCCGAACCACTGTTTTCTGTCTTCCTCTCAAATTCTTTCAGTCAGCAATGATAATGCAAATCTAACCCTGAATACTAGGCTGACCTCTGAGAATTTCAGGAGCTAGTAAGTCTCAATTTTCTTTCCCCCCCCAAATAATTTTATTAAGAATTATAAATGAGGGGAATAAGACTCAATATAAATTACAAAAAAATACAATAGAAGTATACAAAAAAGAAGTGTGTGTGAAACAGAAAAAAAAAGGAAAAACAAAAAGAGAAAATAATGTCTTCCTTCTTCATTCCAGCAGGTAAAAGCAATTTTAAAATCGTATCACTGTCTCAAAATAAAGCATAATTTTCCTTCTTCCCATAGCTTATCTCTTAGATAAGGAAAACAAGGCCCACATGCTATGCCAATCAATCTTTGCCAATAAATATAAATCTAAGTGCTATTGCTAAATGTCTAGTAAGGGCAACCAGATATAACTATTTGCTTCTTTTAAATGTCAAACAAGCCAATTTTATAAATCTTCACAGAATTTTAAAAAAATTCTTTAATCCCTTCAAAAATGTCTCAGACATTTTTGCTGTTCATTTGCAGAATTTTGCTTTGCAAAAAATGCAAAGCAAATATCTTTCAAAAACAACTTGAACTTCTAACTGGGGAACAACTTCAATTGAAGATCTACAAGAAGGTAAGGAGGTCCCACAGCCAGTGTCCCCGAAGAAACATATTGCTAAAATGGGATAAGAAGCAGAAGCATGTGGAGTGAGGGTGTAAAAAAAAATAGTCAAGATACTTAATAATTGTGCAGCTTTGATCATAATCTTGAATTTTTTGATCTTTCACTGCCAATGCCTCTGATCAGAATTATTGTGATGAAGTAGCCACAATCTTACATGTTTCCCCATCCCTGTATATGTGGGGAAAGATATTTATTTTTGATTATCCTGCTTTTCTTAGTATTCTGTTCCCTGGATGTCTGTAGACTCCACATTCTTAACACCATTATGGATTTATCAAAATCATTCTGAGCAAATCAGTTTAAAGCAACATTCCTTAACTTGATGTTTGTTTGTGAATTTGTCTTAGGCACCAGTTTTGGGAAAACTAAACATTGCAGCTTTGAAAAATATTCTCAGCTGGCATTACCACTGATACCTTGGTAACTTTTCTATTACTGGAAATGAGAAGTCTCTAAAATTAAATGTAATTAAATCAGGGGTGAAATGCTCCCAGTTCAGACCGGATCACACGATCCGGTAGCGATGGAGGCGGGTGGTTCAGAGAACCGGTAGCAAAAATCCCTGCCCCCCCACCATGCCCAGCTGAGCCACACAATCATCAGAGGCTTTTTTTTAACTTTTAAAGCATTTTTTCTACAACCTCTTTGGCCGAAAAAATGCTTTTAAAAGTTAAAAAAAAAGCCTCTGATGATTTTGCGGCTCAGCTGGGGTCATCAAAGGCTTTTAAAAGAAAAAAACCCCTTTTTTTCTTTTAAATGCCTCTGACAATCCCAGCTGAGTTGCCTGATTGGCACTGGCTTTTTAAAAAAGCCTCTGCTGATCAGGCAACTCAGCTGGGATCGTGAGAGCCTTTTGAAAGCACTTTTTTACAACCTCTTGGCCAAAGAGGTTGTAGAAAAAATGGTTTTAAAAGTAAAGAAATTTTTTTTAAAAAAAATTGGCTATGCCCACCCAGTCACATTACCCCACCACCACCAAGCCACACCCACAGAACTGGTAGTAACAAATTTTAGATTTCACCACTGAATTAAATGCATTATAGAGATAAAGAGGCCAGTCCTAGCACGACTTCACCAGGGTCTGACAGAAAAGCATGAAAAATATGAGAGCCTGATAGAGAAGAACTGGAAACACATTGATCAGAGATGAGTTGCTGTGTGGCAATCTGGAACTCAGAGGCCTGAGGCATAGCCTACAAAGCTTGCAGATAGAGCTGTAGACTTAGATCAGTATGGTATGGAAATCTGTCACTCTTTCTATTGTCCTTTCCAGCTCTGAAATAAGAACAAATCTGTACAAGATATAAAAAAAACATCTATTACTGGAGAATATTTGCTGAAACTCTCCTGAGATTCACTGAAGTTCTAGCCACTTTAGTACAGTAATAATTCAGTTTTGATAACTTCTGCAGCATTGGAAATAAAATTAAAGAATAATTAAGAAGCATTAAGGAGCAATGAAACTGCCATATGTTTTTACAATGATTGTAAATGCCGTTACTATTCCAGATTTGATGTGCAATCCCTTTTTGTTGACTAGCATTTTGTACAGAATTATTTGAGTTGGGACTGCGTCATGGAGAACAGAGCATGATCAGACTTTGTTCTTGTCCAGACCAAGATCTTCTGTTGTCACTGTCAGTGGGCTGCTTTCTGTTGTTGATACTTCTAGCATCACCACAGTCTGATACAAAACTTTACAAAAAATGAAATACAAAATATGATACCAAAAAAGATGTTGAGTCTCTAGTAAGAGTGCAGAGAAGAGCAATGAAGATGTTTAGATGTCTCTTAATCCATCAGTCTCCAGCATGATGATTTCCTCTTGGGGCTCCAAGCCAACTGGCAGAGCCAGTCTTACAGACCCAGGCCCTTACAGAAGGTCAGAAGTACAAGAACAGATTTCACCTCAGGAGATAAGATGTTTCAAAGATCAAGAGCCATGGCAGAAAAGATTCTTCTTTTGGACCCCACCAGCTGGAATTCCTGGACTTATGGGGCTTGTTGCATGCTCCTTCTGCCAGCCTAGGTGGTGTGGGCTAGTTCCATTGGTAATATACAAAGTAATTCCTCTTTCCATTTAAATAATTTTAGTCAAAACACTAAAATTCCCTCCAAAATCTAGGAAAACTGATCTTTGTCCTGCCCACAAGATTGTCTTGTCCAGTGTCTTCCTTGGCCTCTCTCCAAAGAATATGGTAGAAACTCAGGTTCCCACCCAAAGACTGCCAATTCTTAAAGAACTGAAGTGCTGCCAATCTTTTACCATGAGCAGCAACACTATTGTAGTTTGTGCGATTTGAGTGTTCTAGATATGTTAACGCTATTTTAGGAATAACACAACAGTTTTTATGTTTCCGGTCTTAAAAGTGGGAGGAAACTGTATCATTGGGTCACATATATATGCAAAATCCTCCCCCATCTCAAACCACATTAAGACAAGAAGGGCATTTGCCATATATGTGGATTTCAGTTCCCTGGATTCTCAAAAATGGACATATTGGATGGGGGGGAATTCTGGAAATTGAAATCCCACATCTGATTGGTGGAGTGTGACTTAAGAGGGGAGACTGCAGGTGCCCCATCTGTAATTTACTGCTTTGTACAGTGAACCCAGCCACTGTGAATTAAGAAACATGGCTAAGCACTTCATAGAGTTGCACATTGTGCAAATCTAACCATCGTTTAATATCTTTTTGCTGTCAGGAGTGGTATTTGGGGGTTTTAATTGTCTTTGGCTTCTGAGATAAGAAGGGGAAGGTGAATTTTCTAGCACATTAAAGAGTTAGGGGATTTCAGGGGCAAAAGGAGTATGTTAAATTCTCCAGAGACCTAGTGTTCCTATTTAGGTCTCTCCTTTGCAAACCGAATGAGGAAGATAGTTCATCTGGAAATATGTGGTTTCAGTTTGAACTGAGAGTGCTTTGGGGGCTATGTGCATGAGAAATGATAGGTTGCAGATTTCCCACACCTGCTGTAGACCAAAATAGCTGCAGGTGTTCCGGCTGACAAAACTTTACAAAGTTACTAATATCAGCAAGCAGAGGAACTCAACAATTGAAATCAATTTCAGGGCAAGTTTCAGATGAGTAAAGTTTCTTTCTGGCAGCTGAACCTAAATGGACCAAGCTGAAAGTATTATCTGGTTCATAAGTTGTATGTGAGTTTGCCAGATATAGCTTTGTAGTCAAGCCCAGTGGTAGCGTTAAACCTGCTTGAGTACCTGGCACTCTAGGTGAAAATATGCAATCATTGCTGTCCCCTGGTATGTAGTTTTATTCATTTTTTTCCTTTTGGGCTTTGGCACCCTACTTAACTTGGTGCCCTAGGCAATTGCTATGTTCATTTATATGGGCTGGCACTCTTTGGTCAAGACATGAAAGTACTAAATGTGGCTAAGCTGCCACCAATGTTCTGCTACCTGTCTGTTGTCAGGTAGATTTTTGTATGCTCTAAGTTCTCAATTTAGCTAGCATTGATCAGCTCTGATTGCAGAAGTCAGATGATTTAGAAGCTAGAATCTTCAGAGTAGATGGTCCTATCCAAGGTGTCTAATAGGGCACTCTGCCTTCATACCTTTGACATGATACAAGCAATGCTTTCAATCAAGACTCTAGATGAGGGCCAGAGACATCAAGAGCAATGGATATGATTCTTTGGTATTAGGTCCTATATTTCAGAATCAATTATGTCTGATTTTCTAGATCTGTTTCTCGTTCCATTTTTTGGGGGGATGAGGATTCATATGTCAGGATATGATAACAGAGCAGTGTTTATGGAAATGCCTCATATTGAAACAAACTTTTAGAACCACAAAGCAAGGAATTAATAGAATCCATTGTGTCCCTCCTTTCGGTCTTCATATGATTGGCATCATTAGGTACACACTGAGAATCAATGGTTGATGCATTAACACAGAGGAGCTTCTTCATCAGTGTGGGGAGTTGAATCCAAAGATCCCTGATACTCGAAGGCAGCCAATTAAAGCTGTGGCCTTCAGTTGCATATTGGTGGGAGGAGATGGGAATTGTAATTCAACATGCCTGGAATAAGCGAGGTTGAAGGAAACTCTTCAATGTAAATTGTCTCTATATTTCCTGGGCCAGAAGGAGAAGTTCACAAAACATACAGATCTTTGATAAAAAGTATTGGGAATGAACATAAACAGTGATTTACAAGTCAGTAAAAATCCCATAGATTTCATTAGTGGGACAAAATTCTGACATGTCTTTGATGATGACAAGAACAATCTGTAAAAAGTTCCATTTTTTTTTTTTTGCAATTTTCCTAATAAGGTAAAGCTTTTCTACAAAACTTTCCACAACTTACCGTACATAATTTGTAATATAATTTCTCCCTCCCTTATATTAGCATAATTTTCCTTGAGGTTATTATTGTTGGAGATTTCCTGTTGTGTTATTTCAATGTAAATTGTACTACCAGATTATCAGGTGGATCAGACAGCAAACATGGCCAGATGAGCTAATTCTGTTGTATGATAAGGCTACATTAGCAGAATTTTGCAAGTCCAGGTACAATTGTCCCTTCGCCTCCTCTACTTCCTGAAAAATTAGGAAGGGTCTCCTCTGAGCTTATGCCCTGCTCAGTATCTGGCTGTGAACCATGCTGTCTCTTATCAGACTGTTCCTAGATAGTATCTCTGAGCCCAGTCTCCCAAGATTATTTTCACAATTACAGTATTAGCAATTTATTTTGAAAGTATACCTTTCTATTATTGTGTACAATATTTTGAGATCTTTTGCAGGTATCTTTCAGAAACAAAGAATGTTTGGGAGCAAGTTTTTTTGAGAAAAATGATCAGGGATGGATTTACTCAGCATTGAATTTCATATTGCAGCAGATTCTGCTTTATTTATTTATACAAATAAAGGGAACATTAGGACAAGGACAGTGGGCACACTGGTGCTCTTATGCACAATTTGATGGATTGTTGCCCTTCTTGATGAAAGAAACCTGTTAAGTTTTATCAGAATTTATCTCTTTCCTAGTCAGTCCCCAAACATTCTTGGGTACAATTAAGAAAGCAAGATTCAGAATTAGGGATGCCTAATCCAGTAAAAGCTGAGTTGCACATTGTGTTGCACCGCAAGTCTAGATGCTGCTAATGTTAAGGAAAGAATTCAGAAAAGGGTAAATAAATCCATTATGGCTCACTTTTAAAATATGATTCACCTAGATGAGATAGAAGCTTAATGTGGTAATGATGGATATTCCTTATCACAGCTGTCATGAGCTTTGGCAATCAGTTCTGTTTTGCATTTTCCACCCCTCCACTTCATATTTGTACATATCAGCCACAGATTTCACAGATATCAGTACTTCCCGCAACATATTTATTTCAGGAAATAATTTGAATATAAAGATTCAACTTTCCACCAGCGAACAATAATGTTAAGAACCATTTACCTTGACCAGTTGTGCTCTTTTCTGAATTAAGGATCAGTCCATCAGGGAATGACAGTCTCTTCATGATCATTGTTGCAAAGTGTTATGCAAAGTTGTAAGTGTTTGCATCCCCCCTTTAAAAAAAAAGTACATTAACAAACATTATCGGATCTTACACATTACTATTATGGGAACCTGTCAAACTCTGAGTACAATAATAAATCCCTATGCAGCTTTCACAAATAGGCAAGAATGTAACATTTATAAACACCCCGAAAGGTTTGGGCCAATCAGGAAATAATTTATCTTCACTAGCAAACTAGAGATCAGATTCTGGAATGTGTTCTGTTTATCAGAATATCCAAACATAGCCTGTGGTTGCCATTGGTAAAAAGTATGCAAACTGTTCAGGCACACTCGAATCCTATTATTTTCCTACATTTAAGAATTAGCATTGAAAAACAATGAACCATTTATGTAGAACCACTTTTTCCTTTCCACTTATAGGCTGTGATCTTAGAACAGCAGTTTCTAACCTCTCCAGCTTGGCCCGGCTGCAGGGGGGGAGGGGGGAAGAGGGGATGGTTCCGTGCAAGCAATAGATGTGTGCGCATGTGTATGTGCAGCTCCGTTTGTGTGAGTGGGAGATGCGGGCGCCGCTCGCACAAATGAAGCTTCGTGTGTGAACGTGAGCGCCCACTGCTTGTGCAAGTGGAGCTGTGCTCGCGTGGCCTAGTTCCGAACGGGCTGCGGATAATGGGCCCAGTGGTGGGATTCAATCAGTGTAACAACCAGTTCACTGAGGGCGCACGTGGTGCATTTGAAAACTTACTTTCTACTGCAGCCCCGGTGAGTAAAACAGCTGAACTGCGGCAATCCACTCTGCCACGCCGATGAGCTGGGCTTCAAACAAAGGAAATAAAGGTCAGTGGTGGGCCCTCCAAATCATCTCAGTGAACTGCTTCACTTTCAGCTGATCGTCGGAGCTACGATTTCACCCGAACTGGTCCGAATAGGCTGAATCCCACCCCTGAGTGGGCCCCAATTGCGGGGGGTTGGTGGGTGAGTTTGGAGACCCCTGCTTTAGAAGCTCTTTGCCTCAATTTCCATGGTTACTATCGACTGGTAATTGCACAACTTACATGTATGACTTTGTCATTTAATGTACAAGGACAGAAGCTGTTATGTAAATAGGTTTGTTTGGCGGGAAGTTCGAATTAACTGACCCTCAGCTGATTGGCTGACCACCACAGCTGCAAGGTATATAAAGGGAGCTGGCTCCCCAGGTCAGTTGCTGGAGTCTCACCCTATAATAAAGAGCTGTTGTCACTTACTACTCTGGCTTGCTGCGCCCTCATTCACCCAACTTAACAGAAGCAATCTGTAAAATCTGCCATCTATAAGGAAGCCTTCCGAACTGTCAACCTTCCAGATTTTGTACAAAAACTGCGAAAAGCTTTAGGCTTTCTATAGACCCTCATTTCTGATGTGATGGTTCCCCCTGTGCAAGACTGTATTTTCATTGTCTATCCCTGGGTGCATTTCGCACATAAAAATTCCATCATGTTCAACTACACCCTTGAGTAATGCTAGTCCTGTTTCTGAGGCATACTTGAATGTTCACTTGGGGACCAAGGGGGAAACACAAAACTACCTTTTATAGGCAAGGTGTATCTGCCGGAAAGACAAATGCATGAATAGGCCACCAAGGGAAAAAAAGTGATGATTGTAAAACTTGGCTTTGATGTCTGAGATGATGAAAGCTCTGGGGAATGCAAGGGAAAGAAAAGGCCTTTGACATAACGCCCCCACAGTGGGAATAAAAGCAGCGTGGAATGAGAGAGAACTCTTAGCTTTTCAGTCCTTTCAGAATTGAACAGATCAGTGTTTTAGGTGGCTCCATTCCCTGGCAAGATGTCCACCATCATCAGGCACTACACTAGCACTTCCTCCTCCTCTATGAAAGGTTTTAGCGGGGAAAACCTGGTCCATTTTGGTAGAGGTTGCCATGCCCCTAGCAGTCATGGTGGAGCTGGTGGTATTTCAGTTTCTACTGCTCGCTGCCTCTTTGGGATTGGAAACACCCCAGGTGGTACTTATGGGGGCAGCAGTTACTGCAGCACCTTTGCTGGGGGCCTTGGTGGGGGCCTTAGTGGTAGTCTTGGAGGAGGATTAACTGGTGGTTTTGTGGGTGGAACTGGAAGTGATATCCTTCTGGCTGGGAAAGAGAAGGAAACCATGCAGAATCTCAATGATCGCCTGGCTGCTTATCTGGAAAAAGTGCGGGCATTGGAGGAAGCCAATTCCAGCCTGGAGGTCAAGATTAAGGAGTGGTACCAGAAGCAGGCACCTGGTCCAGACCATGACTACAACCAATATTTCAGGATTATTGAGGATCTGAGGAGCAAGGTATGGCAAGGAAATTTCATGGGGATCTATAAACATGCTAACCCTCTGACTGTAAGTAACAAGTGCCCACAAGCACTTGTTAGCAATAGCATTGGGCAGAGTACATTTAAAAAAAAAGATATTGTAGCAGGTGAAAAGCAATTAGCAACAAGTAATTGACTCCTTTGATGAGTTCCTCTTTTTCAAATTGGTTTTACAGGACCAGAATTTAATTGCTATGTGAATGGAGAGGGATAATGCTTTTGTTGTTAATGGAATGGAATGGAATGGAATGGAATGGAATGGAATAGAATAGAATAGAATAGAATAGAATAGAATAGAATAGAATAGAATAGAATAGAATAGAATAGAATAGAATAGAATAGAAAAGGATAGAAAACAGAATTGGAAGAGATCTTAGAAGTCTTCTAGTCCAACCCCCTACTCAGGCAAGAAACCTCAATCCATTTCAGAGAAATGGTTGTCCAATATCTTCTTAAAAGCTTCCAGTATTGGAGCATTTACAACTTCTAGAGGCAAATTGTTCCCCTGATTAATTGTTCTAACTGTCAGGAAATTTTTCTTTAGTTCTAGGTTGTTTCTTTCCTTGATTAGTTTCCACCCATTGCTTCTTGTCCTGCTCTCTGGTACTTTGGAGAATAGCTTGATTCCCTCTTCTTTGTGGCAACCCCTGAGATATTGGAACACTGCTATC
The DNA here is from genome assembly GCA_022577455.1 of Arizona elegans. Lineage (NCBI taxonomy): Eukaryota > Metazoa > Chordata > Lepidosauria > Squamata > Colubridae > Arizona > Arizona elegans. Next base: position 109,686,628 of record JAKOOJ010000004.1, on the reverse strand, counting down.
ATATCTGCTATCACTTCTAACCTTCATTTTTTATTTTTATTCCTTGTAATTTCAGGTCAAAGTATTTCTTTCCATTGTAGATATTAAATGATTAGTCTTTTAAGTGTATACGAACATCAAATTGGTGTTATGAATGAGTCAATATTTTTGAACAAAGGTTGACTTTGAGCAGAAATGACATGGCCTGTTCATCACACTGTGTTATGGTCTCTGTAACTCTGTGAAATCTAAAATTGCCTTTATTTAATTGTAATTAAATAAATTGTAATTAATACTGAATTATTGATTCAGTATGTTTCCAATCTACACTGAGATCATTTATTTGAAATATGAAAAATTATATATGTTTTTGTATTTATTTTCTCCTTTATAACATGTTTCTAAAAATTTTTCTTCAGTGTGATGCAATATTGTTCACATCAATATTTTCAATAAACATTTTTGTGCCTGCTTTTCAGGTATGTACCCATGTTTGTAGACTTGCAAACTACCCTGTAAAGTCCAAAAATGTGCATATTTTCACAAAGCACTGCATTTTGGGTTACATGGATATTCGTTTTGTGTGTGTATCATTGGGACATAAATTGAAAAAATTTCTACTTCACTCCTATTGAATATACTAACAGTAGATTTTTTATAATTATTTCAACATTTTAAAATACACTCTGGAAAGGTTAGAAAAACATCATAAATAAGCCATGTTTATTATAGGGGAAGTAAAAAAATATTTCTATCTAAAGTCCAGCTAAATATGGGAGAGATCGAGTGAAGACAAAAACAAAGCAAAGCTGGCTGGGGAATTCTGGGAGTTGAAGTCCTCCAGGCTTAAAGTTGTCAAGATTGGAGACCCCTGTACTAAAGGGAAAGTCAACTCTGACGTGGGAGGTATAACAAATGAGACTATTTATTTATTTATTTATTTATTTATTTATTTGTTTGTTTGTTTGTTTGTTTGTTTGTTTGTTCGATTTATATGCCGCCCTTCTCCGGAGACTCAGGGCGGCTTACAATGTGTTAAGCAATAGCCTTCATACTTTTTGTATATACCTGCTTAGTAGGGCTTTCGGCCCCCCCTAAGCAGTGTTCTTTTTTATACAAAGTCAGCTTATTGCCCCCACAATCCGGGTCCTCATTTTATCTACCTCGAAAGGATGGAAGGCTGAGTCAACCTTGAGCCTAGTGAGATTTGAACTTGCAGTAATTGCAGGCAGCTGGTGCTACTTTAACAGCACTTAGTCAGCTGTGCCACCAAAGGCTCTTTTTCACGAATGAGGTGGCATTAGTCTTTCAGCTCCGGGAGAAACGTTGTGAAATGATTGCTTTCACTGAACTTCCTCTGAAGTAACAGGTGAACTCAATAGCTTAGGGTGCTGATAAGACTTTTACTAAGATATGATGTTGATTTTGGAGCGTTATAGTCATAGTAGAAACTCAACTCTACTCAACATCCTAAAGAGCTGAGGATTAGAGCTTTCTATGATGAGGGATAGACATTGCATTCACAGACATTTCAAATGCGAAGGTATTCCTATAGAAACTCTTGATCTCAACCAGTCATTTCTATGCTGTTTTCAGATTCTTTCTGCCACAATTGAGAATGCTGATGTCCTCTTGCAGATTGATAATGCAAAACTGACTGCTGATGATTTCAAAAACAAGTAAGTCTTTGGTGGGTTGCCATGAGGACAAATATTGTCTCTTCTACATTTTTCATCATCACTCACTCATCCCTTCTGATTTTAGGCTTGAGGCAGAACAGGCATTGCGCATGAGTGTTGAATCTGACATCAATGGCTTGCGCAATGTTCTAGATGATCTAACCTCAACCAGGATTCACCTAGAAAAGGATATTGAACTTCTCACTGAGGAGTTGCTTCACTTGAAGAAGAATCACGAAGAGGTAAGATATCCCATTGCCACCATCACACAGCATACATATTGTTAAAATGGGGAGTGTGAACTTGCAGTTAGTTTATGTGACACCTTCACAGTGAACATATACTTTATGGTAATCCAATAACATATTTGCACTCATAGCAGATAGTGCCCCATTGAGAAGTTTGCATCACAGCTATTGAACAGTTGAGTGCACACAAGTCTTTGGATTTGTGATTTTATTTGGAAAAATAAGACTTTGGCTTGATTCACACATAAACATGCTACATTTGATTTGCCTGCTCTTGACTCTTCTTTACTTGATTTGGCAACTCAAGTGTGTACAGGTAGTTCTCGACTTACAACAGTTCATTTAGTGACTGTTCAAAGGTACAACGGCACTGAAAAGAGTGACCATTTTTTTCACACTGATGACCTTTGCAGCACCTCCATAGTCATGTGATCAAAATCCAATCCCAAAGCAACAGACTCATGATTATTGCTATGTCCCAAGGTCATGTGATCACCTTTTGTGACCTTCTGACAGGCAAAGTCAATGGGGAAGCCAGATTCACTTAACAACCGCGTGACTAACTTAACAACCGCAGCGATTCACTTAACAACTCTGGCAAGAAAGGTTGTTAAATGGGGCAAAACTCACTTAACAAATGCCTCACTGTATAATAGAAATTTTGGGCTCAATTGTGGTTGTAAGTCGAGGAGTGCCTGCATTCTGATGCCACTGAATGCATTGTGCTTCTTTCTATTTTATCTATATCACCTTGTTCACCAGCAACTAATCAAGTACTGAATTTACATGTGTGAATTGCATATAGACCAGTGGTGGGATTCAGCCAGTTCGCACCACTTTGGGAGAGCTGGTTGTTAACTTTCTGAGCAGATTGGTGAATTGGTTATTGGAAGGGGAATCGGTTGTTAAATTATTTGAATCCCACCCACTGATATAGACCCTTAGTTTAAATATGCAGAGACATTTTATCATACAGTGTTTAACTAGTTCAGAATCCATTTTATATTTTAGTAGCAATTTATATGTATGGCCTTGATCTGGAAAGTTTGATCTAGTGCAGTGATGGTGAACCTTTTCAGCACCGAAAAGGTCGCTCAAAATTGTCATGTGCGTACACGTGCCCTCGTTGCGGCTGCACTCCGGAAAAGCTGAACTTCTGGGTCCTAGTATACATGCACGCCTGATGATTAGCTGGCTGGCACGCGTGCATGTATTGGTTTTTGGCACTGCTGCACACACGAAGGACAGCTAATTGTCACATGTGCATGCATGCCAGAAACCTGGAAGACAAACAGGCAAGGTGGTGTGTGCTGGGCAAAATGGCTTTGCGTGCCACTTTGGGCACACGTGCCATAGGTTCACCATCATGGATCTAGTCCTTAAGATACCAGGCTAAAAACCAGGGGACTGTGAGTTCAAGTTCTCCTTTAGGCATGAAAGCTGACTGGGTGACTTTTGGCCAGTCCTCTTTTAGCCCACAACATCAGCCTCTGATGAACCAGTTTTATTTTCTTAAAGATGGCCTCGATTCCGTCAGATTAAATCTGTTATTTTTCTTAAAGTCCCTCTTTCTTTCTCCCTGAAAGAACTTTTTATTCTTCTGCTATTCGTAGGTACACCAGAAGGTAAAATCCATCTTTAAGTGAATAATTCTTACTATGTGTTTTTCTGGAGCCAGAATGCACCATATGTGTATATGTAATTATAGGTTTCTTGCTATAGTCATCCCCAGAATAAAAAAAACACTTTAGTGGAGAAGCTAGTGGTGAAAATGGTTTTTTTTTTTTAAAGTGTTCCATCTTTTTATCAAGTTTTGTTTTGGAATATGCCCTTTTAGATTTTTGTCTTCTTTTCTTTCTTTACATCATAAATACCTATGAAGCCCTATGAATAACTAAATCCTGTTAGCTTGGCAGATTCCTTTTAATATTGACATCCTCTTATTTGGAATTTTATACATTCTGTTATTCATGACAGTTTGCATGCTGTCATGAATAAGATTTGAAATTTGGAAAAGCAAAGCCAACTTTGCCTTTTGAATCCTGTAAATTTATGAATTTAATTCTGTTTTTTCCCCCCTGCATATACATTTTTCTTTGCAGGTTTAAAATGTATGTCATTTGAAATAAATCAATATCTTGGGTAATATGTTAATTTTGAGAGTCATAATTCTTCCTAGGCAGGAGATTTTTTTTCTACTTTTCAATATATATATATTAAAAAGTCTCTCCATAATTTATTATAATTATTTTGAAATATATCTTTATTGCAATTTGTCAGACACAATCCCAGATATTTCACTTTTCATTATCTGGCATCTGGATTCTTTCTGTGCAAAATCTTCTATTAATTTTGAATCCAGAAAATTCACCAAAACTTTTAGTTGTTTTCATCAGCAGTCACAACAATAAGAGCATTGGTATTGACAAAAATCATTGTCAGTCAATTGTAGACTGGGCAGTTTTACTGGGAACACTTTACATCCCGCAATGATATCTTTAACACTATCAAACATCCATACCTGCCTATCCCAGGTTCTTATGAAGGACTTGCTAGGTGCCAAATGCAGTTTGAACATTTGGCTTATTGTGTGGCAAACCATAATAATTTATTAAATTTATATGCCACTTGACTCACAGTAATTGTGGGCAATTTGGAATGGTTAAAATCTCTTAACAACAAAGAACAACACAAAACACACACACACAAAACACAGGACAAAACAGCAATTATGGGAAAGAAAACCAACTAGAGGAGAACAAGCAAAGGGAAGAAAGGAGTGGCAGCTCTCCTGGCCGAAGAGCCTATGAAAGCATTAAACACCTGCCCTTTGGAATCCCAGCAAGATGGAGGCTCTTGTTTGTTCCAGATGGCAGGCAATGCTACAAAAAAGAGCCTTGGTAGTACAGGGGTTTAAGGCACCCTGTTATTAAGCTGGTTATTAAGACCAGCTGCCTGCAATTACTGAAGAGTTCGAATCTCGCCAAGGCTCAAGGTTGACTCAGCCTTCCATCCTTTTTAAGGTAGGTGAAATGAGGACCCAGTTGTGGGGGCAATAAGCTGACTTTGTATAAATATACAAAAGGGTGAAGGCTATTGCTGAGCACATTGTAAGCCGCCCTGAGTCTTCGGAGAAGAGCGGCATATAAATCAAATTAAAAAAAAAAAAAGTGCACTTCCAGGATCCTGATAGATGGCATTGTTTAATTAATGAAACCCAGAATCTGCCAACCTAACCAGATCAAACTGGCTGGATAGACACTATGGGAGACAAGAGGTCCCTCAAATAACCAGGCACTGCTTTCCCCACACCTAAAAAGATTACTGATGCTTTATTGTTCTTGTTATGAATATATTCTAAAATATTTATCTGTTATAATCTTTCCTTTTGGGAATATAACATGTTTGATCTATATGTACTATTTTTGGAACCTCTTTGGATGTTCAACAAATATTAAGGTAAACATTTCTTTGTTTTCATCCTGGTTGCCACCCAAAGTTTCTTGGCTAGATGGGTGGCCAAGTAAACTGGATCAATAAATAAATCAATTAAGCAAAAATTAGATATCATGATGGATTGAAATCTCCATGCTAAATAAAGTAAACCAATATTACTTATTTTAGAAATAGTGTAGGTACCGATATTACTCGGGGTAATAGGAGAACTTTTTATTGGTGTTCCTCAAACAGGAAATGAGACTTCTTCAAAGCCAAATGGGTGGAGAAATCACTGTGGAAATGGATGCTGCTCCTGGTGTGGATCTGACGAAGGTCCTGGCAGAGATGCGAGAACAGTATGAGAGCTTGGCAGAGAACAACCGTAGAGATGCTGAGCAGTGGTTCTTCAGCAAGGTAGAGCTTCCTTGAGATGAACATATTCCCTTGAAAGCATATTGACTATTTTTATATGTGCACCATGACATTTCAGTGGTCCTTTCTTAACAGACTGAAGAGCTGAATCGAGAAGTTGCCATCAATACAGAACAACTGCAGAGTGGCCAATCAGAAGCCATAGAACTGCGACGCAGCCTTCAAGGACTAGAAATAGACTTGCAGGCCCAGTTTAGCACGGTACAGGAACCAGACTGCTTTTGTTTTACCCCCTCTATATTCTAAATAACAAGACTATAGTATGGTGCAAAATATGCATTTGTTTCATTGAGAGGACAGACATGCTCTTGTTTCTTCACTGAGTTGCTCTATATTCCTACTACTTTTTCTCTTGTGAATGAAATTGCTTTTTTCTATCCCATTCTCAGCCTGTTGAGCATTCAGCTGATTTTATTGTTGAAGGTGATACAGAGTGGTACACATATGTTGCTGTTCTCTGTTAGATATTCTTCTATTACACTCAAGCCTTTTTGGCTTCCCGATTTAAACAATTCTTTATGACATCCTCACTAAGAATGTAGCCCTAGTGTGGAAATCCAGGGAAGCTGCTGTCAGCCCTGTAAACTGGACCAGTCCATGAAAACTTTGCCAGGTAGATCAGGAACCCTTTTATTGTTGTCTATGTCTATGGAGATTCTCAGTCATCCAGGTCACGGTTGTCCCACAGGTGCTTTTTCAAGAGTTGCCTCTCAATAAAGCACATTTGGGACATATTGTAACAGCTATGGAAAATGAATCTTGCAAGTTTGAATTTGCTTCCTCCTCCCTCACCCAATCTTCATGTGAACTAGAGAAGGGCCTGTCTGTTTTCTCATATTAGTTTCTTGAAATTGGCTCAGTCCATGCTTATCTGACTATTGCTTTGATAGTGGCTTTTCTTTCTATCCTTCAAGGCTATTCCCTATTCTCCCTCTAGCTCAAGACTTCTGGAAATTAACTGGGGCATGAAAGCTGGGGAATTCCTACCTGCTCTTTCGCTACTTCATAGTTAAAAATTTACCCACAATGTCAAACTCCTCTCTAGAGAATTTTATCCATATTCTCTGTTCTTTCAAACAAAATTTCAAAAGCCAATTCTTTCTTTAAAGAAAACAGGTGAGGAAGAATGAGGCAAGTTTTCTTGCTGAACACTTATTTGTAGTTACTGTACATATAAGAATGATACATTTTTGACAATAGCATCAATCTACATGCAAGAAGCTCTCAGTTTCTATAGGTAAATCATTTTCAAAGAGTGTTCTGAGGCCCCCTGTGAGTAAGCTATCAAGGCAGCCAGATTTCTTGGGGGGGGGGGGATACATTTCATCCCAGGATTCATGTTCTCTTAAGTAACACACCAGGAAACCTTGGTAGAATCTTATATTGGATTGACATATTGTGCTAAATTAGAGTTGGGCAATTGTGTTAGGCTGATAGTGTATTTGATCTTTGAATGATATTTTGGAAGTAAAATTACCAAAGAGGACAAGGCTAAGACAAAGAAGTGGGTGAGGTTAGGAGAGAAAGTTACTTAAAAAAAGTAACTTAAAAATGTCAAATATACTGTACAATAAAGTGAAGAATGTTCTTATTCTCTTATAATACAGAGGAAAACTTAGCGGCTCTGACAGCTATTAACCAATTGTGTGGGGTGGGGGCTGCATGCACTTTTGAACTCTCTGCCACTATTATGTTAATCCACTATGAGGTTGATTTGCATTTGGCTTCCAATAATATGTGTACCCAGCCATTTGGCTCAATAAATCATAATTTGTAACCTCGTGTTGGTTTTGCCCAGGCTGCAATGACTTGTTTATAAAAACATGACATATATATTCCTTTTTAACACTGATTCTGATTCCTCCCTCTTCCCAGAAAGCAGCATTGGAAGGGACTTTGGCAGATATAGAATCTCGATATAGTGTTCAGCTCGCACAGATCCAGGGTCTGGTCATCAATACGGAAGAGGAACTGGCTACCTTGAGATGTGATATGGAGCGCCAGAACCATGAATATAGGATTCTCCTTGATGTCAAGACACGCCTGGAAAAGGAGATTGCCACCTACCGTCGTCTGCTGGAGGGAGAGGAAGATTAGTATGTCAAAAGGGTCCCATCATTTGTATTCAAAATGGTTAATTGGGAAAAAGATGAAGGTTAGAGGTCCATCAGAGTAAGGTTCCACTGAAGGATTCACTAAACTGTAGGGTGTCTGAAATATATTCTAATGGCTGAGTAGGACTAACAATAATTATTTAAGATGATTTTTGTAGCTTTTGCACAAGTATTTCAAACTTTTGTTAGTGCATATTGTTGATACACTAAGTTGGGCTATTGTGATTGCAATGGCAAATCAAATATAATTAATGACAAAGGTGGTGCTCAAACAAGATCTTATTCTTTATCCTTTGCCTTTATTAGTCTATCAGTAGAATACTGGGCCACAGATGAAAATGTAATGACTACCATTAAAGTGGTCCAGCACTCTAAAAAAGCTCCTGTAATTTTATTGTAAAGAAATTATCATGAATTAAATCAGATTTAGATCAAGTGTCACTCTTTCCGTCTTATTAAAGACTAGCAATGTTGACAATCACTTCTGTATTTGTTTTTTTTTTTTTTTTGCATTGCTTTTTATGTTTCTCTAATTGGTCTTTTTTTGTTTTTCTTCTTTTCATGTAGTACTCCCCAGTATTCATCAGCCATAGAGGGTAAGAATCTACTGGAGATTTGATGTTTAATTAGAGTGTTGCCTGAATCTATTCTAGTTTTAAAAGTTTCCCTCTTGGAGTATCTAAATCTGCAAAATAAATAGACAAGATGATGATTCAGTTGTTCCAACCAAACCAACAGTTCACCTATCTCTCCTCACCCATACCTCCCTGCTTCAGCTCCAGACTGAGTTCCTTGCCATTGGTAAAAGATGTATCCTCACAACATTTTCTATATCTCAGGGCCAGCCTATCATTAGGTCAGGCTGAGTCTGGAAAATGGCAATCTACAAGGAATCTAGCACTTCCCAATTGTTAGGCAAATATTCTATATTACATAGAGAGCAACTAAGTGCCTACTTCCATCAGCCATAGGGCTATATTAAACTATGACCATTTCTGCTTTGACATTATCACCATCCCACTTGGCAATCAATTGTTTGTTTGTTTTTTTGCTGTGGTATAAATGGATGGATAAGACTTGTAGAGTGAAGGTATGGTTGTAAAGTATGCCAGTTGCAGACAGACATGGGAACAGAGTTCATATCTGATAATTTCCAAAGTTAAGGAGTTTAGGCATAAGGCATAGACGTATGAATCCATACTTGCCAGCTGAAAACGGAGTGGTTGCAAGATGGAATGGCGTATTGCAAACGATGAAACACTCACTGCTAGCAAATGCAGGAATGAGTAGAATATACTGGGGGAAGCCATGAACACAGCAAATTATATAATAAACAGGATATGGAGTGTTGCTATAAATGAAACTCCACATATCCTATTATACGGAAGAAAACCTTCACTGGCTCACCTAAGAACATTTGGCAGTTATGCCTGCTTACTGTATTTGCTCCTGGGTTGTCTCACAGAGTCAAACTGAGTGCGCTCTGACATTTCTATTGACAACATTCTAAAGTTTCACAGCATGGGGACCTTGGACTTTGTGATCTGCACCAGTGAGCTGCAGCAGAAGGTCTGCCCATCAGGCTGCAGCTACAACTGCGCTGCTATTATTGCTCCATGCTTTCATGCTTCACACTTTCTAGCTAACATAGGCAGCCATGGAGGGCAGCCCTTTTAGTGAGGGATTCATGCTTGCAGGCAGACAAACTTTCGCTAACCTTATTTTCAAGGCACAGCATGTCAAGTTTTCTCAACTGGCAAATTGGTTTCTTAATTTGAGGATAGAAGGAAAGGGTATTGAGGGTATGGGAAGATCCCCAGGTTGATTACAGCATTGTCTTTCCAGTGTCTTTAAATTTTATGCATTTGAAAAGAGATTGCAACATAAATTTGCTCACAACTTTGCCAATTTCTATTGTTTACTCTTTTAGTTACGATTGTAAAGGCACAATTTTATGGCCTCTAAAAATATGCACCAGACTGGGTCATCTGCCCTTCGTGCAGATCTATCTTTGAATCCCCTCTTTCAGACTAGATTTATATTACCTCTCCCATATCAGAGTTTTGACTCTGGTAGAAGAAAAAGAAGGGGACCAGACTGGATGCACAATGTCATTGCTTGATCAACAGGATCAAATCCTTCCTGATCCTTGTAAGACAAAGAACACTTGAGCTGATGCTGGAGATGTTTTGAGAAACTAAGAAGCCCCACTGTTGGAGTACTCTGCAAGAATGTGACGATTACTTTGCCTAAGAAAAATAGAAAGGGTTGAGTGAAAAATAGGAGAAAGAGGAGGGTGGGGGTAAAGACACATTAGGAAAAAGTTAAATAATCCCTGTTGTATTTATAAACATGCATTGTTTGGAATGTATAGGTGTTTTGTTCTCACTGGATCCAACTGGCTAACTCTAACCAGCCTAAACTACTCTGCCTCTATCCTGATTATTATTATTTTATTAATTGTTTAATTAAACAGGGTGGTATAAATGTTGCCAGACTAGAAGCCTGCTGCTTAAACCAAATAAGTAGATGAAGCCTCTCGTCTTCCCCCTGCAAACAAATAGATTATCCTGAACTACTCAACCTCAGTCTAGAGATGAAAAAGTATCCAAAAGTTATTTAATTATCAAATAATAGTATAAAAGCCTTAGAAAACAGCTCCGTTTTCTGTAAGCAAAGCACTATTCTTGAAAGCAACATCCAATGAGCTCTGAATCAATGCAGACCATTGTTTTTTTCTTTTCAAATGGTAATACATTCAATATAAGCACTCTGAAAAAGAAATCACTTGGATGAAACATTAGCCTTGCTACCTTTACCCCCTCCTGAAAATCCTGTTTAGTTGAGTGCTGAAGAAAATAATGGTGGATGGTGGAATTCTTTGTCACTTTTCTATTTCCCTTTTTGCAATTAAGTTTTGATTCCTCCTCTGTCTCCCTGCAGGATCCAAAACTACCCGTCAGATTCGCACAATTATTGAGGAGATAAAAGATGGAAAAGTGATCTCGTCCCATGAACAAGTTCATGTCTCTGGGAATTAAACCCACACAGTGAACTTATCAGCTTTTCCTTCTTTGTGAAGCTCCTTTTACTGCTAGATTCTTGCTCGGTTCTTTTTCTCCTACAATTTGAACTTCCTTTGGTTTATTGCACAAACTCTAATAAAGTCTTTTCCCTTCCACTTCATTTAAAGTAAATGACTTATTTAACAAATTCCTTAAGTTTTTAAAGATCTTCATTTTAAGGTAACTGACAGAATAAAGAACAGAATAAAACAGAATCTCTGAAATGGATTTTACTACTGAGAAAAGTTAGGCATTGTTCCCTATCTCATATTATCTTCATTCTTTGAAACCAAAAGGTACAAGAAATTATATCTATTTATAGCATCTTTTCTCTCTCCATAATTAAGTTGGATTCACTGAGTATCATGACACTGACATAAAGTTCTTGATGACTCTGGAAAATAACCAGCAGGGAAATATTTATGAATGCAAGACAATGAAACAGACAACTATATGTTCTTAATTACAACACACACCAGAATCATAATCATGGTAATATTTTTCCTAAAATGTCCCAGTTAAAACCATTGTCATGCATTTCATCAATTTAAAGTTTTAGTTTAATCCAGGGGTCAGCAACCTGTGGCTCTGGAGCCGCATATGGCTCTTTCACCCCTCTGCTGTGGCTCCATGTTATTCAAATATGCGTCACAACCGGCAATGTGCAACACCCACCGGCACACAATTTATTGAGCTTTTCAACCCCCGGTAGGCCAATCATAGATAAATCCAAGAAAAGAAAAGTTTCAGAAGAAAAACAAGAATGTTTAATTCAACTACATATGCTAGTTTTGTGACTGCTCAACAAATAGTCAGGCATGGGATCAGTTTTGGGGCTCCCGGTGTTTTCTTTTCTGTGGGAAACGGATCCAAATGGCTCTTTGAGTGTTTAAGGTTGCAGACCCCTGGTTTAATCTCACCCAATCAGTACTCTCCAGATGTGCCGGAATATCTATCCCATAAATTCTGGGAATTGTGACATCTATAGACACACACATATGGAAGGACACCAGTTAGGAAAGATTGCTTTAACTAGTGTAATCTTCAAATTGACCCTCTGCTTGCAAACTGAACACTTACAGTACCACTCTTGAGTAAGTCCTTCTGCAATAGAAAAACTTGTTTAATTTATTATAGGTTTAGACCGGAGCAACTTAAAAACAGTGTAAACATAATAAAAATGATACTTTCACATTGAAATATAATACCACTACAGTAATATTTTACCTAGCTTACCTAGCATACTTAGCTTGAAGCAATGGTACATTCCCCATATTTATTATACACATTCTTGCCACACTATCTGAGTTGGCTTAATACTTTCTTGGTAGTAGCTGAATTCCTGGAGAGACACCATTCATCAGAATGGACATTTCTGGCCTCAATATCCCCACAAAAAGAGAGAAAACGAAGAAAGGGGCTTAATTTAAGTGATGGTCATAACAGCATTTGGTTTTGAAAGACTTCAGCATTTAAAGTAGGAATTATAAAACTTGCCCGAGAAAATGGAATGGATACCAAGAGTCCACAGAGTTAGATCTTTGGTGTACTAATAGCAATATGCATTATCAAATAATGCAAATAATAAGTGTATGTAAGCAGTGGCAAGGCTAATATTTTCTGAAATATAATGTGTAGATTGAAGAGATCTTATGTTGGATTTTTTTGAAGTAAACTTTGCTTGTCAACACGTCAATGCAGGTCTTTTTTTTAAAAAATGTGCCTTGGGAGAAAACAGAAAGAATGATTCATTCCTATGGTCCAAAATAATTTGCACTTTGCAGTCTGGTTGAAATGTATTTATTGGCTAGGATTCAAGATAAATAGGGATGGGTTCCAATGGCCTTTGAAAAGTAATTTTGTGGGTGGAGATTTTGGCTAAGACCATTTGCGGCAAACATTTCTCCAGGAGAAGGAGAGCTTTTCCAACAGTTTCTTCACCTTGTCTGGTGGAATTGGAACAGTGACAGTAATATTGCTACTGAAAAAGCTCAATGAGAATCATCATTTCAAAATATTTTTTGCTTAGGATTTAACTAAAATGAGTAGACTGTGGAATGCTGAAGAGAGGAGAGTAATCACCTGATTGCCAAAGAAGGACAAAACACTAAATCCTGTTGCAAATTGCATTAGAAATTTCTTTTCTCTTAAAAAAATGCTACAAGTCAAAAAGCAAACCATCTTTTCTCAAATGGAATGACAGTCATCCTACTAGAGAATTCTGGGAGTTGAAGTCCATACAACTTAAATTTGCCAGGGTTTGAAAAATACTGGTCTAAAATATTATTCCTCAAGTTGGTATCTTCCAATCAAACAGAGACAGCCTAATGGAGGCAAGGGCCAAAAATACCCTCTTTGTAAATGGTGCAAGGAGAAATGTATATGAGAAAAGATCCCACTGTTGCTGCCATAGGCCTGTGTTCCTTCATCAATGTTTTTTTTTGTGTCCATGAGTTATTTTGCTTATGTATCTATAACATTTATTTGCTTTATAAATTTATTTTATAAAATTTATTTGCTTTTTCCATTGATTCCATGAAGTCTTTGTTAGATAGCTGCAGGACCAAATACGTTACCAAATGTTATCACAGGATAACATTTGTATCCCTCTACAAAACTACACTGTGACTATTTTATCCGAAAGTTAACACCTAGAGCAGTGTTTTTCAACCTTGGTAGCTTGAAGATGGGTAGACTTCAACTCCCAGAATCCCCCAGCCACCCATCTTCAAGCTACCAAGGTTGAGAAACACTAACCTAGAGGGTTTGTTTTGTTTTATTTTTAAAGTATGGTTCCTGTAAACTACTACTGAAGTCTTCCTTTTGGACAGAATTGTTAATATGAATACAGTGATTCAGCAGTCCTTCAAGAAAGACAAGCTCAGGAAATATGGTTATTAAGAATCTTAAATGTACTCTGCCATTTAGGTATTGTAACAGAATCTCAAGAGCTGTCAAAACTCCACTTTATTTCAATACAATACATACTTAACAAAATCAAGGTGGATAGCTGAGTTTCTTGCTAATATTTTCTCAGAACTCAGATATATTTTCTGTTACAGCTTAACATTCTTGACATTCTTCACAGCTAAGGAAAACTTAAGGCTGCACAGTTACAGACACTTGTCAATAAGTTAACCGAACATAATGAGATTTATTTCTGTTAATGACTGAAACTCCAGTGTAAATAAGTAAGTATAAGAGTAAGAGTAGCTTGCAGATAATTTCAGATTGTCTCTCAGCCAAACCACTTTCATAACCAAGCTGTTAAGATTGATTTGTAGAATTGCATAACTTAATTGTATTACTCTAATTGCTTTATAGGAGTGGCAAGAAATTTTTCATGGTCAGGGGCTATACTTTCAAAGTATTACCTCTTTCTTTTCTTTTCTTTAGCCCTTTGGAGTAGTTTCATCTTAGGCAGGGTAGTAAGACTGCATAGTCCAAGTGGCTGGAGCCATAATTTTCTTTGTTTTTCAATTGTCAAAATGTTTTTCAAAAATTGTTTCTCAATTTTCTGTGAGGGGTTTTTTTTTTTTTTTGTAGTAGCTAAAGTTTTTTTTAATTTAAAGCTTTTTGTAAGATGCAAAAATTTTTGAAATAATAAAATCGTGAGAAATCGTACCCCCGATTATCTATGATTTGTCAGATTTTGCTGGTGCTGAACTGAAGCAGTTCAAAGTATAATAGAAGTGGGCCTAGGACCCTATGCTGCTAATTCTTGTCTTACAACAATAGCTCTTAAGTTGATGTTGGGTAAACATATAAATAAATCAATGCAAAAGCATAGTAACACAGATTAAAACAACCACACAAAGAAGCACAGACTACAGATAACAGATAAAGTAAATGAACTGGAATGATATAACTTTAGACGTCATTCCAAATTAGGGTCTGTTCATTTTTGTTTGATGTTTCCAAAGATGCTACATACAGTTGCAACCCCCTCTCTACTTTCTTCCAAAGTGATTATAGATTTGTAAGTATTTGTAAGCATCAAAGGCAATTTGAGACTTTCAAGCCGGAATACAGATCCAATGAAAAGAATTGCTGGATATGAATGTGATTTATAGTTAGAGCATGTCTCAACTGTTCTCAAAAGCACAGCAATTAATAATTCAAAAGTTAGCTGGTAATTCTAATAGAAAAAGAATCTGTTCGGCTTAATTATAATTCGGTACATGCTGTTGTTACAATTGCTGGTTAAAGAGGAGCCAACAAGATTGTAAATACTTGTTTCAATCCATTTATCTTGATGTGTAATTTTAAGAAAAGACTCTCACATCCCTGGTCCCTTTGCTTCACTACTAGGATGTCTTTTCAAGCTACAGGTTTTCTTTTGCTCAGAGAGGTCCTTCTGTTTGAAGGAACCAGTACATATTATTTGGGTGGAATTGTTTGGACCTGCTTTTGAAAACAGTAAACTATTGGCAGGATATTCATAGAGTACTTTCACACATACTCATCACCTGGTCTTGGGTGTATGTAATGGAGAATGGATTCAGAAGACCTCTAAAGAAGTCTAAAAAGAAGACCTCTAAAGAAAAACCTGGCAGATGCTATGGAATGTCACACTTAACATGTAATAATATACATGGTCTATATATTGACTATTTGTAATCAGTAGCCCCACATGTCTGTGCATTTTGTCAGCTACCAAAATAAATTGGGAAATAAGACTTTCTTTCTCAAAAATCAAAGAACATTTCTAGTTATAATGGATATAGAAACAAACAAGGAAAAATGTAGAGCATCCTGCTTGTTTGGCTAGGTTTTCAATCATAGGCATTTCCTCAAACCCGCCTCCCTTTATGTTTGTGATACAGCTGCTTTATCAGATGGTCTTAGTAAAAGCTTCTGGCTTCCCTCAATAAAATGTCTTCAAGGATTAGAACAGAGTGGATTTAAATTCATGGTTGACAAACCATGGGGCACTTTCCTCTTTTTTTAACCAGGATCCTTCAGCTCTATTTTCAGAAACAATTTATATACAATGCAGAATATGAGAATCCTGGGTGTTATATCACCTTTGCAACATGGCATGGAAGCATAACATTTGGCAGCATTTCCTAACAATGTCAAATAAAGTTATGGCAAGTGTACTTTCCAGCCCTGTGCTGCTTATCAAATATATTGATGTTATAAATTTAAACTCAAACATGAACTGACAGACATCAAAAACAACAAACTTGGATTAGACATTAATGGAAATGTTGTTTAGTTTAGTTTGCTCTCTGATATTATTTCACTTTTTACATATTTCTAGATAAAGATGGTAGAAATGATTTCAGATAGAAGAGATCTGAGAATGCGGGAGAAACCGAATCTGATGAAATGTGTTAATCCAGCATAGGATTTGGATTACTCAACTCTTAAAAATGTGACTTTGAATTTCAGTGTATTCAGCCAGTTTCATGATGTGGAACTGTGGATTCCTGCACTTTACTGTCAGAAGGAGAATTTTGTTCCCTATCTTTTAGACTTGAAAATAACTTTATCTAGGATTTGGATCCCTATCTTCTAGAAATAGCTTATCTAGGAATTGATGAAGATGGTTGAGAACTGTATTTGGACTTTTTGAAAATAAGAGCTTACCAGAATGTGGAAATTTGTATATAAGCAGGAGATGAAGAATTTAAGAGCTAAAACATGTATGTAGGAGAAAGCAAAATTCATCCCTATGAATACATCATCTTGATTACTTCTTAAAGTTCATTTTCTCTCACCTGAATTTGGGTTGAAAACTAGCCACTTATAATTTTTGAGTTTAATAATCATATGCTCTCAAAAGAGCTGTCTGAAAACGGAAACTCTTGAGCAGGAAAAGCCAGGTTTCTCATTAGCCCATGTTTCTAGGCATAGGGTGAGGTTATTCAGAGTTGAGACAAAATTCTCAGCCATGTTCAACCTTCTTTATCACTAATAAAATGAACAGATCCTTGATAGTTAACAATAGGGGCACTTCAGGATAATAAGACCCTCATCAGTGCCTACTTCTAACCAAGTTCTGCAAAAAGGAGTTGTGCAGAAACAGTTTTGGTCTTACACCTACCATTGTAGGTTTGTAGAGTTAAGAGGAAAGCAAAGTCTATCAAGCCATATCTATTTAGAACAGCTTGTTATGCATTCTCCTAGGGTCAAGAGGCAATTGGATATTGTTTTATTGGCAGAATTCTCATCTTACATTCCAAAGAAATCTGAAGAAGGCGAGAAATCCTAGAAGGAAGCCTAAAATGTTACACAGAGATAGATATCTGACTTTTGATACAAGTAAAGGGAAGAACATTCAAGAGTCTTTCTTACATCCTTCACATTTTTAAAAAGGTTCTCCTGGGTGAGAAACCTCTTTCTCTGAATAATAGATGATGATGCATCTAGGAGGAAAAACGGAGCAGTAAAATCAAAAGAAAACCCCACCCTCTCCCAAGGCATAATCTTTATGCCAGAACATGACATCAGCATGAATAAATGCGTAGAGGGAAAAGGATAGTCCTGGAAACTGACTTTGATTCCGGAGGGGAGGGGGGGGGGTTGATGAAATCTTGAGGGAATGCCAAATATTTGTGTGTTTAGCAACACTTCCATCCTAGATATAAGGCAGGAATTCAGAGAAAGAGCCACTATCCCTCTCAAGCTTTTAGAATTTAACAGGGAAGTCTGTATTGTGTGGCTCTATTTTTTGGCAAAATGACCACTTCCATCAAGCAATACACTTCCTCCTCTTCCTCTAAGAAAGGGGCTTCATGCAGTTTTGGTGGAGGGTCTTCCCGTCTCTCCTCTGTCCCTTTGAGTGGAGGATGCAGAACTTCAAGTATCTATGGAGGAGCTGGTGGCATCTCTGTCTCTTCCTCTCGCTATGCCTCTGGGGTTGGCAATGCCCTTGGTGGTGGCTATGGGGGCAGCAACTACTGTAGCAGCTATGGTGGTGGTTTTGGCACTGGCTTTGGTGGAAATCTTGGTATGGGCTTTGGTGGAGGCTCTGTGGGCTTTGGTGGAGGCTCTGTGGGCAGTGGTGATGTCCTTTTGACAGGAGGTGAGAAGCAAACTATGCAGAACCTCAATGATCGTTTGGCTAATTACCTGGATAAAGTGCGGGCATTAGAAGAAGCCAATACCAATTTGGAAATTAAGATCAATGAGTGGTATCAGAAGCAGGCACCTACTCCAGCCCGTGACTACAGCCACTACTTCAGAACAATTGAAGATCTGAAGAGCAAGGTATGACTCAATGCCTATTAGGTATAGGAATGAATTCTTAAGGCCAGAAAAAAGAATTTGGGATTCAAAGATTCAAAACCATACTGGTTATCAATCTAGAAAAAACAAATATAATGTTCAAAGTCTTTTGTAATAATGCAATGCAAATGAAAAAGCTTGCATTATTACAGTTCTCTGTGCACTTGTGTAACTCAAACCTATGTGATCTTGTCACATTGTTTCCCTGTCTCTTGCAATCCTTGTAGAAATCTAAAATTGTCAGTATGTGTTTATACTCCATAGAGAACTGTAGACTGTTTTTGCATTATTATGGTGTTAATGTGTGCTTAAAACAATAATGACAAAAAGTTCTTAGATGCATGAATCTCTAATTGGTAAAACACTTTTTGAAATATATTTTGTGCCAGGTTAATCCATATTCTATATCCATTGAGGATAAACTCTGCAGTCATATGCATTATCTAAATAAAGGTTATAAATATTGTAAATCAATATTGTAAATTTTATTTCCATTTATACTGTTTTGCAAAATTAACTTCAGTTCTGCTTATCATAGGGTGAGGGATGGAGTGATTAGGCCTACTACTCTGTTTCCCCCAAAATAAGACATCCCCTGATAATAAGCCCAATCGGGCTTTTGAGCACATTGCAATAAGGCCAAGCGCTTATTTCAGGGTTCAAAAAAATATAAGACAGGGTCTTACTTTCAGGGAAACATGGTATTGCAAGATAAAATTCAGAACAGTCCATCTGATTTCTGACCAAACATGTTATTGAAGTGTTCCTAGAACTTGCAATGGGAAACCTGGATGAATGGATGCATCTGAATTAAATTTAGGTGGAACTTCTTATATATTCTTAACAATATGAGATGTTTCTATGGTGGATTTTGTATAAATACTTGTAAATCATTAACTAAAAAGGACAAGGGAAGACCTAATAGATATAAAATATGTATGTACTACAAAATGTAGCTCCTGCCATAGAAATGTGATCCATTTTGCTATTGTGGGCTATGATATGAGCAAGTGACCTCTGTGCCTCCGGGATTGCTTGTCCAGGTGGTTACTATGAATAGGTAAATTGAAGATCATAAACTGGCCAAATTTTAAATCAGGTGGATCTCAGAAAGGAAGGATGTACTTAGCTATCAATCAAATAGGCAGCGGTCCCCTGCAAGATAGAAGATATGGATAAATGATTACCCTTGTCTGTCATGACATTTAGAATAAAGGTGATTGGTAAGGGAAAAGAAATGGTTTGTTAATTAGATTGATCCTAAGGAAATGGCAAATGGCGTTCCAAGAAAACAGCATCGAAGAGCAGATTGCTCTAGGATATGAATTATTTAATTCCAGTTGTCTACTGATGGAAGCCTCCAGAAATCATTAAAAAGTTGCAAATGAAGTCTGTACCATTCTGAATATGAGCCTGATGATGCATACCGGATGTTACTCACATGCCAAGTTTGAGTCCCTGAGAGCTCTTCAGGGCAGGGCAGGGTAGGGCTCTGATACAGCTCATCTTTTGTATAGTCTTGTCTGACGGATTCAGACTCAAGTACTGAGTAATAATAACAATGATTTTGTACCAGGATCAAATGAAGGATTAGCAGAACTCTTTGAACACTACATTTGCTAAACAAATAAAGATCAATATGACAAATGTATTAAATTTGCCTAGTGAATAGATACTTATCCTGATAAATATTTGCTCATATCTCTGCTTTTTTCTGTTTAATGCTTTTATTTCATGATTGCTTTTGTCCTATATACAGTTAGGATAGTGTCATAAATGGTAACAGCAACGATGGAGAATCCGTAGTCTTATATATGTCATTGAACTATAATTCTCAACATCCCTCACTATGATATAGCCATGGTAGCTATATTACTGGGATTTGTAGATCAGCAACTTAATCACATCTTCTCTATTCCTAAATTGGTGAATAGGATGGTGATAGAAAAACCTCTTAAGATTGCCTCTTAGTTTACGTTGTTTTTTCCCCCCTAGATTTTAGCAGCTTCCATTGACAATGCTAGTGTTCTCCTTCAGATTGACAATGCACGCTTGGCTGCTGATGACTTTAGAACCAAGTAAGATTTTGGGTTTTTTTAAATTCATGGACAAATGGAAAACAATAACACCAGGCTCTTTTATATAGCTTGCTGAGCAGATGGAATTTTGTACACACTAAGTAACTAGATTTTGACTTCCAGATTTAAAACATAAAAATTAGATTAAAGAATGAAAAAAAAATGGATCAAAGCCGGTAGTGATACCCGAAGATTTTGTCTGGTCTCCATTGAGAATAACCAGACCTCAGTTTAATTTCTTAATCCAAGGTTAGGAACACAGCTCTCACAGGTCCCAAGCCATACTTAAAAATTCTGGATGGTCCAGGAATCTCCCAAATTAATTAATATTTAAAATGTTTAATTAAAAAAAAGTGTGGCTGCAATCCTATGAGATGCAATGCTGTTAACTAGATCTTGAGAAACCTTGCCCTTGAACATAAAAGTCTTGCAAGATTTCATGAATATTTATGAGATTTTTGCATTGCTACATTAAGTTGTGCAAAATCTCAGGGTAAAATTGTTGGAATCTTGTAACACTTGGAGCAATACTTTTTGTTGTTGATATTGGGAACTCAGAAATCTCATGGAATCATATACTAATGCTCAGAATCTGTCAATTCCATTATATATTTCTGAGCTGAACAAGTTATCCCTTGGAATTGTACTGTTCTGCTCAAAATATATGCCAAAATGCACATTTTTAGAACTGTAGATATGTGTATTTTGTGAGACAATATATTCAAAGTCATATATTTTAATCAACTTTCATGCTTTGAAGATGATTATGGATTAAACAGGACCCCTCCCCTCCCCTCCCCTCCCCTCCCCTCCCCTCCCTTCCCCTTCCCTTCCCTTCCCTTCCCTTCCCTTCCCTTCCCTTCCCTTCCATTCCATTCCATTCCATTCCATTCCATTCCATTCTTTCCTTTTCTGGATTTGTAAGGCCACCCAATTCAGAATACTGGATTGGAATACAGTATTAAAAACAGATAAAAATAAGGTTTTAAGTCTCCCCAATAATATGGGGAAAGAAGTGACACAGAAGTGATTCCTAGGTTTCATCAGTTGACATATTTTCCCAATGGGATTTGGATCATGCCATACCTGTTAAACTGAATGGGATTGGTAAATGCTGTTGGTGTTAGATGGTCCCTCAGACAGCTAGGCCATGAAGCACTTGACAGATGATAACTAGTAACTTGAATTCACCGTTCACTGATCCTAAACTAGAATTGTTACATGGACATACCAGTGATTTCTTGGGCTGCTTGGATCCTTATATGTGATTTTCAAGAACAACACCATGCACATTGTAATACTCCATGTGCAATGTGACCAAAACACAAGAGATTTGTCTGAAGAACATCTAATCCAGAAAAGGGTGCAATTGTTGCACAAGATGGAACTGTACAGATGATTTCTTCACTACCGCTATCATCTGTTCTTCACATAGAAATGAAAGTATAGTGGTGAGAATAATTGATCAAGAGCAAGTATTTAAAAAAAAACCCAAGGATTACTTGTTAATTACATTTTAAAAAAACAAGTATTATTGTAGCAGTTTAGTACCCTGCTGATATTCTGAAACTCTACATATAAAATTCAGGAACTTGTGACCATCCTATGTACATTTGAACTTCTTCATCTATAAATTAAACAGGATATGATGTCTACCATGAACTAATTTTGTATAGCTAAAGATTTGTACCCTATGATTTAAACTCTTTTCTGAACAGTACTGCTTTGGTGTTGAACAGAATCACCACATCTCTTTATAGTGTTCATAATTATAGGAAGTCTCCTATCAGTGCCAGTGGGAATTTCCCCTCTATTGCAGATGGAGGCCCTGCTGTCACTTTTGGTCAGGAATCTGGCAGGCTAAAGAATTCATTTTTTTTCCTCTTCCCTGACAATATATTTAAACAAATGAACAAGTGAAGAAGATAAATAAGAGTTGTAGTTTGGCTTTCACTGAATCATATATTTCAAGATTCTGCAAATTTCAAAATTTTAAATGAAAACAGGCACATATTAGCCATTATGAGTATCAAAAGGAGTGGCGTTTACTTTAATCTTGAGTATTTACTTTTCAAAGCACAATACTAGCTAAAGTTCAAATGAGGACAGATTAAAACTGAACAACAGTTTTTCTATGTTGATTTTTCTAAAACATTTTTTGCATTTATTTAATTAAACAAAATAAAAGGAAAAACAAGGCAATAGAAAAAAGAAAGAAAACAATGAAAGACAACAATTATACATACAAGCTGATCATACATGTTTATATGTATATAAAGTTTCATGTAACAGTTTCCACAAAAGATGATCATGTTTCATTTTAATTGTTCATTTAATCATGTCTGCAAGCAATTTGTTCATTAGCTGCAAGTAACATCAGGACTTCAAAATGGATATGTGGTTTAACTCCTTGCTGAATTCTTGTATTTCCAGGTTTGAAACAGAGCAAGCTCTGCGTATGAATGTTGAAAGTGACATCAATGGGCTGCGCAGAGTCTTGGATGAACTGACCTTGTCTAGGTCAGATCTGGAAATGCAGATTGAGAATTTGAAAGAGGAACTGGCATATCTCAAGAAGAACCATGAAGAGGTAAAACATCAATAAATCTATCCATCACTAATGAAAGTGTAGGGAAGTTGTTTGAATTTTTTTTTTCACATATTGGTTCAGGCCATTTAACCAACTAAAAAAAGGATATTTCCTGTTGCCAGATTCAGGATTTGACATCTGAATTCCAAATCATATTACTGCATGTTTAAAACAGCTTGTGGTGATAGGCAAATATTTAAGTCATAGGCTTTAGATGGTAGTGCAGGAAGAGGCTATGGTCGTAAGCAGTGGTGGGTTTCAAATTTTTTTACTACTGGTTCTGTGGGTGTGGCTTGGTGGACGTGGCATGGCTTGGTGGGTGTAGCTTGGTGGGCATGGCAGGGGAAGGAGACTGTAAAATCTCCATTCTCACCCCACTCCAGGGGAAGGAAACTGTAAAATCTCCATTCCCTCCCCACTCCAGGGGAAGGTTACTGCAAAATCCCCATTTCCTCCTGATCAGCTGGGACTCGAGAGGCAGAGAATAGATGGGGGCGGGGCCAGTCAGAGGTGGCATTTACCGGTTCTCCAAACTACTCAAAATTTCCACTACTGGTTCTACAGAACTGCTCAGAACCTGCTGAAACCCACCTCTGGTTCTAAGAAAGAAACATGACTATGCTAAAGCTCATGTTCATATGTAAAAAGTCCCAAATTCAATTCCCGGAAACTCCCAAAAAAGCAGATGAGGAAGAAAGATTTCTGCCAGAGATTGTACTTATTCTTACATTCTTGTAACTGCAGCATAGCACAAAGGTGGCTGGTGGATTATTTTTAAATGACATGTCCTCAGGACTTTTGTCTCATTTCCAGAAAACAGCTGAGAAACTGAAAGTCACCCTTTGCTGTTCCAGTGTTAAAGGAGTGTTTTCCTCATCTGACACAATACGTTGTGTGGGAACATGATCTCTGATGTTTCCTTAACAATGTGGTTGCTAATATAATCATGGGCTGGAATTGTTCATTTGAATCAGCTATGGTTTTTGAATACTGTTTCCAATATAATTCCATTAGTCCAGAGTTACTGGGAGTCAAGCAGCATATTAATGAAATAAACCATTATCATTTTTGATATCTGAAGAGTCTGGTACTTTGAAAGAGCCTTTTCTACATGTCATATATAAGCTCCAGGAGCAATTTACCAGGTAACTGGTAAATGGTCTCCTCCCTCTCTTCTCTTGCCATACCTCTCAGTTGTGATAGCTTGGAATGGGAGAAGAAATAGAGAGTAGAGGGAGATAGGATTCTTCATCCATCAGGCAGCCAATGACAGAGATCTGATCTTTTCTTACTTCACTGGGTCCCATCCTTCCCCCCCCCCCAATTAATCCTGTTGGAGAGACTTAATTTCATCAAAGGTGAGGAAAAGCATTCAGTAAATGCTGAAGAAACCAATTTGGCGCTGCAGTTAAAGCATTACATTAGAAACTGGGAGGCTGAGGGTTCTAATCCCACAAGGGGGGATTTAGGCATAAAGTCAACTGGAAGTGAAGCATACCTCTGGCCTCATTTTGGAGGTCTCATGTTCTGTGCTTAAACAGCAAGAGTTTCTCAATGAACTACTATATGTCATAAAAAATATTGTACACTGCTTTGCTTTTTGTTTTTTTGGTGGGTTTTCTTTTTTGAATTTGATTTTGCTGAACCAAATAAAAATTCTTAGAACCAAGAAATTAAACAGACACTAAAAAGTCCTCTAAGTATCTACTTCGGGGGAAGGCAATACATGTTATACAAGTAGGCTAAATAATACAGCTTCCTATGATTTTTTTGTATAGAAATACATATGAATGATAAATATTTTCCTTCCACAGGAAATGAATGCTTTCGGAAACCAAGTCAGTGGAGAAATCACTGTGGAAATGGATGCTGCTCCTGGTGTGGACCTGACAAAGATTCTGGGAGAGATGCGTGAACAGTATGAGATTTTGGCGGAGAAGAACCGTAGAGATGCTGAGCAGTGGTTCTTCAGCAAGGTGTGCTTTATATATATATGTAAATATGTATATATATATGTATGTATGTATATATATATGTATGTGTATATATATATATATATATATATATATATATATATATATATATATATATATATATATATATATATGGGGCCTTTATAGAACACAAGTCATATATTCCCCAAAATATGCTTAGTGCTCTCACAATCAATCTTCTCTCTTCTCCCCCCACCCCCTGTAGACTGAAGAGCTAAATCGGGAAGTTGCCACCAATACGGTACAGTTGCAGACGAGCAAGACGGAGATCGTGGAACTGAGACGTACTATTCAAAATTTAGAGATAGATCTTCAGGCTCAACTCAGCATGGTATGGGAATACTTAAAGTTTAGTGGCATTTCCTCCCTATACAATGTGTGATGTAATTTTAGTTATTTCAATGATGGGGGTGGGTGAGGAAGAATCATAGCTTAAAATATCCAGACTATCTTCTCTTGCTAACATGTTCTCCTCAAAAACAAAACAAAACAAAACACAACACCTGTTATTGACAGGAAAGAGATATACAGAATCTAATCCAGAAAAGTTACATTGCCCTCATTAAGTTTAGTCCTATTAAGAGTAGAAGCACAGTTTTTCTTCTGCCTTCAAGATCAGTTGAAGGAACTTCTTTCCTCTGCTGAGGCTAGCTGGCCCTATCTGAACTAAGATTCTTTATTTTCTATTCATCTTCTGGAGAATGTGGAACTTACTCAAATCAGGCTTGTTTTTTTTTTTTTTAATGTATGAGACCCTTGAATTTCCTTAGTATCTGAAATAGTTGATGTTAGTCGTGATAGCATTAAATATGTTTGGAACCCCTACTCAGATTCCCCTTGCTCTTCTCTTTCCCCAGAAATCAGCATTGGAAGGCACATTGGTGGACACAGAAACTCGTTATGGTAATCAGCTTTGCCAGATCCAGGCTCTGATCACCAATGTGGAGCAGGAGTTGGGCAGCCTGAGATGTGATATGGAGCGCCAAAACCATGAGTACAACGTTCTCCTTGATGTCAAGACACGCCTAGAACAGGAGATTGCTACCTACCGTCGTCTGCTGGAGGGAGAGGAAGCCCAGTATGTAAAAGAGAATGGGTTGAGGTGGAATGGGGTGGGGTTTGACAGAGATGGCTGGATTGGGAGGGGAAACCAAGAGAAGTGATCTAAAATGACATATATGGAATGAAGGGTTTTTAGATGGAAGTATATTTATTCCAAGTTTCCATCTTTAATATCTGCTTCATTCCTAAGTAAACAGTTTTCCAGAAATTTTGAGCTCCTTTCTTAAGAAAACTTATCTGTTGGTCATGTAATCATTATTTTTACATGTTGCCAAAAGTTGCTTTACATAAATATTTTATTATAATAGTATCTAATATTGTTTTAGTAGACTATTCTATTTTGTGTTTAATAAGACATATGTTATTGCCTCATTAATTGTATTGTGCGCTAGAAAAACTATCAGGGTTTCTAATTGGACTATACAATTCTGTATTTCTTACAGCATCACCTCACAATACAATGCAGCTAAACCTGGCAAAGAAGGTAAGAATGGAACTCAAATAAACAATAGTCATTTAATTGTATTCTAATTATCATTAATTTATTGCTCTCCAGATTGTACTAGAGTGTAATTCCCTTGATCAACAAGTCATATTAATTAGGGTTCATGGGAGTTGTAGTCTAATACATCGGGAGAATTTTAGATTGTGAAAACTTTCTGGGCATACTTACCAAGGAGTTAAGCCATTGTACAGAAAAATGAAATGTAATGTCAAAAAAATAGTTGGGGAATTAGTGATAATAAAATAATTTTATTTTTAAAATCAAAATATTGCCCCCAAACCTTCTAAAACAGCAAGTAAGTAGGTACATTGATTCTTTTATATATATATATATATATATATATATATATATATATATATATATATATATATATATATATATATATTATTATTATTATTATTATTATTAAAATATAAACACAGATATAAAGACAATACAATACAATACAATTCTTTTATAGATACCTTCTGTCTTTTCTGTAATTCAGGACATACATACTGATCATGTATAAATTAATACATGCTAGCTAGCTAAATAAGCCAGAAGATATTTCAAGAAAACTAAGTATGCCAAATGTTCATCAATTTGAGTGACATACTACTAATTATAATATTCCATGATCTTAAGTGTATTTCAAGCTGTTCAACCTTAAAATTCAATCTCACATGTCCCTTTTAAGGAATAAACATATTTTTGAATGAACGTGTGGTACTGTAATAGTTTTAGCCTATTCCCAACCTCTCTTATTACTAAGAACTCCACTGTAATATTACAGTCTTCCTCAAATTAGTGTCTTTCTGACACAATGCCACTGAACTCCCAAACTTTCCTACTAGCATGATGAGAGTATTGTTAATTTTCTGGGATCCAAAGTCCTAACAGAAAAGCACCCAGTTAGGGAATTGCATCACAATAGTCTACTTTTTTCCCTTCAAGTTACATACTGTAACAGAACCATTGTTAGTTCAGAAAAATTGTGGGATTTGGAAGCAGTTCTGGTTCTCTACATATGAGAAGCATAGAAAGCAGGGAACATATTTTAGAACAACCTCCTAATTAATTGAAGGTGCAACAGAAGCTTCTTGACAGCTCCAGTAATTTCATGTCCTGATCATTACAAGCTGATGTCAGCAAGTGTCCCTTTGGGTTTACCTGAAGAAAATGTGACCTTTTTGCCTCTTTCTCTTGCAGTATCAAAAACAACTCGCCAAGTCCGCATGGTTGTTGAGGAGATTGAAGATGGGAAAGTAGTCTCTTCACGTGAGCAAATCCAAAAAAATTCATACTGAAAAGGATTCTACATACTCCAAGGCATATCTGAAAAAGTAGTTGTAGTGCATATTTTTATGTAGTCTGTAGTTTGTATGTTTGGATCAAAAAGGGAACAAAGTGGTACAATTATCTGGATTTTTCAACAATAAACTTGTATGTCAGCAATTAATTTATTTATCGACTTTATTTGCCATCCATCTCATGGTTCAAAGTGACTCATAATAAAACACAGGTTCTTACCATGGAACACAATTATCCAGAGAATGTAAGCCATGTTAAAGTTTGGGCTAAATGACTTCAGGGAGGTCTTTCCTAAATTAGCTTACTTCCGGGTCCATTGTCCAGCCAGTTGCCATCTTCCTCTGATCCAATTTGTGTATACAACTGTTTGGGGCACATGAACAATGCTGTTTTACCTTCTCATCATTATCTCTGCTTCAAGAGAACAGATAAATGTCGATGTACATTAAAAACTTTTGGATTTTCACTTGCCGTTTTCTGCCATCTTGACAAGCCTAAATTTAGTAAAAGGAACTAAGAGTAAAAGCAGGATTCAGGCAGTGACATTGTCAGCAGGTCCCAATTATGCCCATTTCTGAACTTGGCCTGGAGTCTCATCAGTGGTAAAATTCTGATTTATACTCAGCAGAACATCTTTCCAGTAATCTCAAAGAGTTGTGTCTTTGTAGAGATGAGTCACATTCTCTTTTTCCATCTCCAAAAATAAACATACTTCATTCCTTGAAAAACAGATTAAGCAAGTGTGAAAACATTGCTCTCTGTCTTTCCTTCTAGACCCTAAAATTTGAGGCAATTCTCTGTAGCTGTCAGACTAGCGAGATAGTTCAGTCATGAAGCACACCCAGAAGAATTAGCTCTATCTTTATTTTAAGGTTTTTGCAAGTCTGAAAATACATGTCCCTACTTGCCTAGAAAATCTAACAGGATCTCTTCTGAGATGTTTGACATATCCCCATTCTTTCTGCAGACTCAGCTGGCTCTTATTTGTTTCCTACTCAGTGGATGTTCCTCCTGTCTCCCAATGTCAACCACACATACATGATATTGTACATCCCCACATTACTGTATTTACTGAAAAGTAAAAGGCACATCCATTCTGCATAGAGGTGCTTTGCCACTCCAAATTTTGGTCATACTTTCCTGGACTGTAAACAGAAACCAGGAGGCTTTTTTGAGGTGTGTGTGTGTTCCCAAACAGGCAGGAACTGAGCATTTTCTTTTCAAACAGATAAACATAAAACAAAAATGAACAATTTTGCCATAAGCAAAAACAAAAGAAAAATATCCCAGAAGTAAACACATTTAAATAAAAGAAGTCACTCAATGCATTAATATCCTTGTGATCTTGAAGGCACTTGCAGTATTGATTCATTTCAGAATCTGTTGCCACACAAATGTTTGTATGCTGAGCAGACATGCAAAGTGGGAGCAGGCAGCACATACACCTTAAAGAAATACATAATATAAACTTCAAATTTCTTGAGTAGAAGAAAGATTCACAGCAAATTTTAGTGACTTTGATATGTTCATGTTCGTGCATGTTAAGAGAAGACTTATTACTACATACCTAATAGCTTAGTTTTGAGTAGAAATAATTAAACGCTAATATGACATAATTTTTCTTACATAAAAAGGAAGATCATTTATTCTGTGTTCTCCAGAGTTAGTACAATGTTTTCAAACTTGATAATGGTAAGATGTGTGGACATCAACTCCCAGAATTCCCTAGCCACCGTACATTAATAAGCATCTTCTGATGGTATTATATGAAGGAGCTTGCTTCAAAATAGAATACATTGCCTTTACTTTCAGCTTGGCTACTGTAGCAATACATTTTCTATGTTATGGGTTGAGATAGATTAGAGATGTCAAAGAAAGTTATCATGGTGCTTGCAAAATTTTAGCACCAAATGAAATATTAATTTCTTGTGAAATATCTGCACAAAAACCCCTATTTTGTAGATATATTTTAGCAGGGAGTTTATGTAGTTAAACTTATAACAGGGCAATCTGCATCACAAAAAGTAACATCACAGTCATTGCCATTAAAAAGTATATAATGCATTTATATTCAATGCATTAAGAGAAAGTTAGATACAAATATTTATTTTTATTTTACTTAAAACATTTATATAGCTGCCTATCCTATGTCAAACTATGGGTGGCTCTTAATCAAAATAAAACAAAACAGAACAGAACAGAGTACTTGATTTGGCCAAGTTTAATTAGACACACAAAGAATTTGTCTCCAGTGCATAAGTTCTTAGTGTACATTTAAAACAACAATAATAATAATCATAATTACTATATTACTAATATAGTAAGAGGTAATAGAATAGGAGGAGGACTCCTAAAATCCACTCTCATCTCTACAGTTTTAAACCTGTTCAGCTCCAGATTATTCCAACTGCACCACAGGGCCAGTTGTTCAACCTCCCATCTGTATGCAGATTCAGCACCATCTCAAATGAGACCAATGACTGTGGTATCTACTGCAAACTTCAGTACTTTAACAGAAGGATCCTTAGAGATGCAGACATTAGTATAAAGAGAAAAGAGTAATCAAAAAAGCACACAGCCCTGGGGTGACAGTGCATGTATTAGTTGTTTGGATATTCGATGTGATTGCCTGCCCCCCCCAACTTCACATGTTGCTTTCTATCTGTCAGAAACATCAGTTAAAAGCAGTATAATATCAGTAAAACAGCACAAATCTATTAAAACCATAAATATTAAAAATGGCACTGCAGTTGAATTTCTAACATGTTCATTAAATCCTTTCGCCCACCTCAACCTATCCCAGTGCTTGAGGGAAAAATCAGATCTTAAATGCTTTTTGGAAGACTAGAAGAGCAGCAGTGTGTCAAATTTTAAGGGGAATGATGTTGGGTTACAGTATACATAAAAATGCAGATTTAAAAAAAAGTCATAAAAACATTATAATCATCAACCCATACTCAGTGAATAAGAAATAGTTAGTAAATTCTGCTTCAAATTAAGGTTGACCCTGATTACTTCTTTAATATTTAAAGAATATAGGGTCTTGGTTACCCCTTGGGGAGGGGTAACAATATAGAACAATATAGATTTGGAATTTGTTTTGTTTTGTTTTGTTTTTGACTTCTAAGCTAATTTAGGCAGCTTAATCATAAGATTTCCTGGTGGCATCTTACCCACATACTAATCAGTCTAATTTTGCTTATCTTCTAAGATTCACTAACCTACTAATGAAGAAAATAAATAAAAACATCCAATATCTTGATACTTTGTTATGTAGATCAGAACAGGAAATTGTGTGCCACCCTGAGATTTTAATTATAACTTCTACAATCCCCAACCAGATCTGATGAGAATTCAAGTCCAGACACATTGCTTATACCTGGTTGTGATGATTTTTCAAATTCTTCGTACCAAATATGTGATTCAGCAATCACAATAAAATCTAGCAGAAATGGACAGCCTGGCCCTCATATATATCAAAATATGGATTTTTGCATTTAGCATGTTCCCAGGCCCATCTGACAATAAATAATATAAAAATGAAATTAAAACAATACATTTATTTGTAGAGATGCCTTTGGCTCTTGTAAAGGTCATCAAGAATATCCTTGGTTAGTAGAGCATACTCCAGGTGAATTCATAGGCTTTGCGGTAAATGGGATTTATGGTAACTGTCTATAAAAAACTAGTAGGCATTTTGTCAGTGTACCTCAAAAAAGTTGGTTTACCTGCATTCCTTCATGATTGCTTTTAATACATGCCAGCTTAGTATGAAACTTTCGTTGTAATAGTAGTCCTTGTTTAGTGACTGTTTAATGAGCATTCACACTTTTTTTGACAGTGATAAAAAGATAACATTATGACCAAGTCTTACATTTATGACCTTTGCAGAACTATAAAGCAAAGGAAATCTGAATTAAGATCACGAGCACAGTTGCTTCACTTAATAAGTGAGTTGCTGGTTCCAGCTGTGATTGCTAAGTGAGGAACTATCTGTATCCTTTTAGTAATGCCTTTTAGGCCCATATGATAGAACAGAGAAAATCTGTTCAAGTGGAATAGAAAAGCAGATTTCCAAGATTTAGAGTCTGTGGGTTTGTGTGTATGTCCCAAAATAAGTCAACGTAGCCACTATAGCTGCATCAAATCCCCAGCTATTTTTATTGTATGTAACGTAAAAAAGAAGGCAGATTTTGATCATACAGTCACAGCTGCCATCTTGATATTTTCACCCCAGTTGCAGACCATCCAGCAGAGACAATAGAGTTCACTCTTCTATCTATTATTTCTTAATTTAGCATCCCTGCAGCTACTATACAGAATAATCTTTCAAGTCAAGGAATCACGAACCCCCAAGAATATGTTTGCTCAATTAAACATATCAACCGTGCCATAACTCTATGGACTTTGATGCTTTCAGATGGTGTGATTTCAGACCTTTGGATGAAAGCCTTTGCTTGCTTGCACTTGCAAAATGATGGTCAGAAGAAAGTGCCAGTCTATCAAAATGAGTATATTAAAGACACCAGTGAACCAGCCTTTGCACTGAGCAAAGCTTTGAAGAGCAGGAACAAAAATATTTGAGATAAACTAAATTTTCATTTGTAACTGTGATTAGGATGATGATAATTACATTGCTGCAGGTGAAGCTGTGTGCTTAATATGCAAACTAAACCAAACACACAGACAGGTTTACCTAAACATCAAAAGAAAAAGAAAAAGAAGTCACTGCCTGACTTCCCTTTACTGATTCCTGAGAACTGGAAAAAAATGCTGGCGATGATGATCTTGAGATGATGGAAATGGAATCCACATGGACACCTTATACAAGCTGCAATGAGATAGGAATAATGAGATGTGTGCCATAATATCACAATATGATGTTTGGCCTTTTATACCTGCAGGTCATGTGATATGCATCACAACACATATTTCCACTTCTGCCCCTTCCACCTTCCCCATGGATATCTGTGATCTATGATCCATCATGGTCAAAGATGAGAAGGGGTTTATGGAGAGACCTCTTGCTACTTTCCAGTTTAATTGATTTGGTTTACAGTATGAATGTGTTTACTGAAAGTGCTATGTAGCCCTGCTGTTTGTTTTCTGCTCTGAAGGATAGGACTAACTCGAACTGAAGAAGCTTCTTGGGTGAGAAGTGAAATGTTTTCAAAGGAAAAAAACCAAGGCAGTTTAGTTGCCTTTTGGAAAAACCACCTTTGGAATAACCATGACCTGGATGATTGAGAATCTCTATAGACATCTAACTTGAATCAGTTTTCAGCAATGATGTGAAGAATCCCCCTAAAAATGACAACTCAACTTCAAAGGTTTGTCCTCCTGATGCTCACATGTATTAGCAGCATTTCCTCCCCTTTAACCTTAGCTTTATTTGCCTACCCAGTAGACAAATACACACCCAGTAGACCCACTGGCTAGACTTGACGCTAAGCAGTCTATGGGCAAGTATTATAACATCCTCCTTCAACCCAGGTTCTGTCCTCTCTGTTTAGAGAGATTAGCTGTGTTGGTTCTGCAAGTTTTTATTATATTGCCTGATGCTCTGCCCCTGCTAACTAAACAATGGATCAGGTGGATGAGGAAAATACATGCTTTTTACTAGTCTCTTCTGCTAGTTTATAACCAGGAAAGTATCTAAATTCTGTCCATTGGCAATGGCTAAAAGGAGGAGTTCAATTTCATGCTGGAACTGTTAACTTCCAATTTCTATTGTTATCTCTTTAAGTATTGCTGCATACACTTATTATTTTTTTATCACCAATATTCTCTATTTATTTTTACTTTGGGTCCCTGACTGAAAATAAATAATAGCCATCATCTTGTGCAAATTACCCTAATTTTATTCAGATTGAGACAGGAGATTTGAAGAGAGCATAATTCCCTTTGGATTCATGGTTGGAACCTATTTGATTCCAGATGCTTTAAAATTTGATTTGAAAAGAGTCCACATTTTATAGTGCAGAAGCATCCAAAAGCTAGAAGGGATGGCTTTATTTATGATAATAGACCCCTTTAGCAAATACAAATCTTGTGAAGTCTCAGTTTTAGTATCTTGTAAAATTTCACTGCAATAAATATCTAGTTCAAGCAATAGCAGGGTTGACAAAAGGATATTGTGACAGCATCCAAACAGGAAAAATCTGAAGTTTCTCTGAGCAATGGAATGCACTACTTGACTCTGTGGTTTCTTCCCCAAGTCCCCAAAACTTTAACCTTAGACTGTCTACTGTAGACCTTACCCCATTCCTAAGACGTCTGTAAGGGGTGTACATAAGTGCACCAGCATGCCTACCGTCCCTATCCTAATGTTTTCTTTTATTTGTATCTTTTTCATGTATTTATAATTATGTTTACACTTGTATCTGTCATAAAATTCATGCATGACAAAACAAACAAACAAACAAACAAATAAAAAAATAAAAAAAATAAAAAATGTCTAATTTACATACAGATAATCCTCAAATTATGACCGTTTGTTTAGTAACAATTCAAAGTTACAATGGGGCTGAAAAAAGTGACTTTTGAATGGTCCCCACACTTATACCCACTGCAGTGCCCCCGAGGTCATATGATCAAAATTTGGACACTTGTCAACTAACACATATTTATAATGGTTGCAGTATCCTGTGTTCAGGAAATCATCATATGTGACTTTTCCATGGCTTTTCAATGTGTGTATATGTTTACTTCCCTTTGTCATGTTCTCATCATATGCTAAATAAACAATGGCTTTTGATACGCAAATTGGGGAGGCCACATTCATGTAACAATGATGTGGTTTGTTTAATGAATGCAACAAAAAAAATTGAATGTGACTCACTTAACAACTGATGAAAGTTCTTGTCCCAGTTGTGGTTATAAGTCAAGGAGTATAATACTACAGAGAAAGAGTGGCAGAAAAAAGTGGCATTTGTAGGCTTGTCATCTCAGTCTTAAAAACAGAACTCTGTCAGTACTGTAAGCCTGGCCATTTATTCATTGCTATAAATCTTAAGCTTGTCCCAAATACACATGTAAAAAAAGTACAGTAAAGTTTGATCCAAAGTGGTGCATTGGTTTGACCCAGGAGGGGTCAAAAGAATTCACATGACCATAGCAGACACATAACTGGAGCCTTGCTCTTTTTTATATTCAATACATATACTGTATTGCTGTGTTGGCAGCATTAACGCTGAAATGTAACATTCCATTAGCACAAGAGATTAGAAAAGAAGCCCTTGTGGCTGGCCACATAAAGCAAGTTGAGATCTGAGAAATTGAAAAAAAGCTCAAAGGAACATTATCCTTGCCACCCCAAGAGAGCTTTGATATGCCCAAAATGAAGTGATGGTTCATTAGCCAGCTATTGTTTATTTTACCTTACAAGCAAAAACCAGGCCAAAAAAAAAGTCTGAGTTTGTACAAAATCATTAAAGAATCAACCTGAACTCAGAACTGAGAAGCATTGCATTAACATGGGAAAGAAAGAAAAGGATGGGAAATTATGTTTATCATTCTATTCTAAACAAAACAACTCCTTATTCAAAGATCTTATTCCACCGTTAATCTAATTAGTATTACCAAGGAAGACCATTACAACATGCAACATTTTTCACTCAATTGTTTTGCATATTGTAATGGTATGTGGGAATGACCTTGAGAGATCAGGTCATCCCCACATACAGGCAATATGTCATTCCCACAGATTAGAGAATGGCCAGACATGAGGCAGTTGAGTCTGCAGAGGGAATGGATATATGGCAAACGTCTCAGAAGGGACCCTTCCTATTTTTTAAGAGTGTAAATGCAAGGGGGGGGAGGTATACTTTAAAGGACGTTCAGAAATACTATCTCTAATTTAATTGTCCTATTACATTTACAGAATCTTGCAAGTCTGAAAGTACAGGTGTGTGTGTGTGTGTGTATCTGTGTGAAAGTGCCTTGTAGGTTGATAAGGGTACATGGCAGGGGTGAAATGCTACTGGTTATCTCTGGTTCGGGCGAATTGTTAGTGATAAAAAGCTACCGGTTTGTCCAAACTGGTATTTCCAACGATCAGCTGTGACGCGCAGTTTATATTCTCTAGCTAAATTGTGCGGCACAGCTGTTTCCCCCCTCACTGTTCTACTTATCTAGTGAACTCTTATTTTTCCACATGAAGCATGCATTTGGCATGTGCGTGCAGCATGCTTTTGGCACATGTGTGGGCAGTGAACCAGTGATGATCTACGGAGGATTTCACCACTGGAGCATGGGTGTATACAAGAGATGCAATGTGGTTCTGAAAAGGTGTGTGGATAGGTAACATGGATTTAGAAGGGTGCATGAGGATGCATGAGAGGAGGTTGGAGAGTGGGCAAGGGGTGTGGCAAAGTTGGGAAGGGTATGTAGGTCTGCAACAGTATGTGAGGGATGGCACAGGTCACAGAGGGTGAATGGAGGCATGTTAGATATGGTGCACAGGTCAAGGAAGGCTTGTGGGAGATGATGTGAATCTTGTATATACTCCTGTACTCTTACCAACCTACATGGCACTTTTCACATACAGCCCTGAAGGGATATGCAAGATTTACTACAGAGATTTGGGAAGGTGCGCAGGAGTGGTGGTAGCGCAGATCATGGAGGGCATGGGGGAGATAGCAGGAAGGGTGTGCAAGGTTTCCTTCTCCTCTGTGCTTACATTTACCATATCTAAATAGAGTAATAGAATGATTCCAGGCAGGCAAAAATACAGTGCGAATAGGAATGCATTCCAACTTTCTGTTAGTTTTGCTATTGAATTTGCTTGTGGAAAACTGGCAGTGAGCATTAGAATCCTCCCTCCCTCCCTCTCCTCCCCTCCTCCCCTCTCTCCCTCTCCCCTCCCCTTGCCAGTAGACTGATGATTACTGATGGGTGGGGGAGGAAATGAAAGAATGTGAAAGTGGCTGGGAAACTGTCATGGAATGATGAAAAATGAGCATCACTTGACTGCAGTAGCAGAGCTGAAGCAACACTGAAACAGACACAATATTCCCTTGGGAATATTGGAGCCTGGCGTTCTGTAAATTACACCACTTGAGTACCTCACTTGACAAAATTTTGTCCTATGATGCACAATTTTGCCCAGATAAAGATTACAGGTACAAGAGTTTTCATAGTATAATATATTCACAATTCATTTCTCCACATATTTCACCTTCTCAACCAATTATTACTTCATTTCATCAATTTTTCAAGTACACAAAAAGTTTCCAGTGTTTCATAAAAAATAAAAATAGTAATTATTCCCTCTATAACCAAATAAATCAGTTTAGCCATTTCTGGCCAATTTTAATCAACTTTACATCCATTTCCTTTTTGTAGATATTTCTATATACTTTCATCTTTGTACATACAGTTAGTCCTCAATTTACAACCATTCATTTAGTGATTTCTGGTTGACGGTGCAGTGGGAATGGCTGGAAAATAGCAGAGCTCTGCTGGGCTCCATGAAATGCAGCTGGCAACTGCTTGCTGGTAGATCCTACAGGGTCAAGCCGCCCTGGAGGGGTGGTGAAGAAAGGAGAGGCACTTCATTGATCATGAGGAAATCTCAATTTCCTCTGAAGAAAGCTCTCCCAAACAGCAGCAGGGACAATGACCATTTTGGTCCGTCACAAGCTGGGACAACTGGAATACTAAGATCTTGTGCTGGAGTGGTGCATGGACAGAGCAGTGAAACTGGGTGAGATAATTTCCAACTTTTACCCCAAAGATTAAACCCAAGTTAAAAATGATTAAAAAAAAAAAAAAACCAATCTCCAAATAGTAAGAAAACGGCAACTGGATTTATGGAAAAGGATTAAAGACAAAAAAATCAAAGAGAAAGACTAAAGAGTAAAGACTCACATGCAAAAGAAATATTTAAAGGATGTTTTAAAACACAGAAAGCCTGGAAAAAGTCAAACAACATTGTGAAAAATGATTATTGGGAGAAATTGCTTTTCTAAACTCTATCTTTAATCCCCCTGAATGGTTAACAATCAGCTGTTTTTGACTTTTACACTCTGTTGAATGCTGGAATTGGGAGCAGGGGAGCCTTCTACTAGCGGAAGAAGATTACTGCAATGTGGGAAACTTGAATGAAAGTGATGAAAAGAGAGTAAGCAAACAATACCTGGAAGGCTAGTTGACCTTAACTTTATCCAAGTGATTTGGAGGCTTTCAAATATTTACTGAGCTGTTTGAAGATTTTTAAAAGCAAACTAAACTATAAATACTAAATCCTTATTGAACTGTTCATTGAAAGGTGGATTTGAAAGATTTGAGGAAACCTGGTGGGCCAAACTGGATTTGATTCACTAATATCATTTGATAGATCATCCTACGAGGCAAAAGAAGAAAAGCAATAGAAAAGGTGGGGAGGGGAATGAAAAAGAAGAAAAGACAAATAAGACGTTAAAATTTGGATAATTGGGAAGGTGTAAACTGGAAATTATAAAGGCTGTAAAGTATAAATTTATAGCTTTTAAGGACTAGAAAGCTAGGGGATTTGGAGGAATAATTCTGGGGTTGATACATTTTATTAATAATTGACTTTTTTGGAGTTTTTAGTTATTGGGATACTGGAATATTAGAGACACATCAAGTAATTTTTAATATACTAATTTGGTACAAAATGACTCAGCAGGAGACAATAACATTTTATGAAGAAATGTTAAAGATGGCTAAAAGTTTTTATGGAAGTGTGACAAAGAATCATAAGTAGATGATGGGATTGTCCAAAAACAAAGAAGTGAGTATAGAAGCCCCTCAACAAATGGTGGGAAAAGATGAACAAAATATTCAGAAGACAGATGAGAAATCAGAAGGAGTGGTGGAGGAGGCAAATCAAAATAAGCTACAAGAAAACAAAAACAATGAAAAGACAATAATAATAAATATTAAGACTTCCTTAGAAGTTTACAATGGTACAGAAAAAAGGAAAGATTTCCCAAAAATAATGGAAGGGTTATGGATGGGCATCCAAGTGATGCAGCAGAAGGAGATAAGGGGTAAGGCAGAGGGAACAGTCAGTCTATATAAAAGTGTTAGAAAGAAATATAGGATCCAAAGAGAGAAATATAAAAGAATCACTAAAAAGTCAAGAAATGATGAAATTCTAAAAAGGCTGACGAATAGAGATATAATATCTTGTAATACTGTAATTGTATTAAAAACTAATAGAAACAAATAGAAAGTATAAATTGGGAAAATAGTAACACATATATAGATATATAATATAATTTATTATAATCACAAATATACTATGTGATTAGGCATATTTAAATGTATTATTATAATTAACAGTGTGCAAAAATGTATTGGAATCTAGCTTTTAAGGATTACAAATTCAGGGAATTTAGAGATATAATCCCAGGACTGATTGAATTTTATTAATAATTGGTTTTATTGCTGTTTATAGAAAACTGAGATATTGGAAATATGGTGAAACTTGAGTAATACTTAAAATATTGGTGATCGAACAGGAATCAACAAACACATTGTATGAAGAAATGTAATTGATGTTTAAATATATTTTTGGAGAAAGTGATAAAGTATCATAAAGAGAGAACAGTACTGTTTAAAGATAAAGAGGTGAATATGGGAGAATCCCAACAAGTGGGGGGAAAATAAGTACAAATTGGGAAAATAGTATTATACATATGGATACATAAAAGAATATATTATAATTATAATGAGCATATTAAGGTTAGAAGTTGGAAGATAAAAACTATGTATATGTAATTGTATTATTATTGTTAGCACTGTGTAAAAATGTATTGATCCAGTCATTACTGTCCACAAAATATGTTGGTTGTTAAAGGAAAAACTGAAAATAAAACATATTCAAATCCCCACCCCAGAGATGGGATTCAGCCAGTTTGCACCACTTCGGGAGAACCGGTTGTTAACTTTCTGAGCAGTTTGGCAAACTGGTTGTTGGAAGAAATCATTAGGGCAGAGAACCGGTTGTTAAATTACTTGAATCCCACCACTGCCCCACCCCCTTCATTTAGCGACTATTGAAAGTTACAATGACACTGAAAAAAGTGACTTATGACTGGATTTCACACTTGCAGCATCCCCACAATCACTTGATTAAAATTCAGGTGCTTGGCAACTGACATGTTTTTTTAAAATGATAGTTGCACTGTCCTGGATCATTTGATTACTATTTGCAACTTTCCCAGCCAGCTTCCTACAAGCAAAGTCAATGGAGTAAACCAGATTTGCTTAACAACATGATTCACTTAACAAGTGCAATGATTTGCTTAACAACTGTGGCAAAAAAGCTTGTAAAATGGGGCATAGCTCACTTAACAGCTGGAAGTTTTGGGTTAAGTTGTGCTCATAAATCAGGGACTTCTTGTATAGCAACTTTGCTCCCATTGCCATATGTAAGCTATATATTCATAAGACTTTTCCATCTCTAAGTTCTAATACAAAAAGTTCCAGTGTCATCTGAATAATAAATATAATAATATAATTTTTAAAATTCTTTGCACTATCATACATTTTGTTGTCCAATTTTTGTTGCTTTTTCACAAGTTCACTTTACATGGTGAAAATGTCATCGTCCTTTTCATATTTCCAACAACAATCACAGAAAAACCACAAACATACCATACTACAGAATATTTAAGTAACGTTAATACTAACTAACCTTAGCACATTAACTCACCTGATATATATGATGTATAAATACAGCAAAGATTAATATGTTTATTGCTACAAGAATTAGAAGGTAATTTCACCTTCTTATGAAAACAACAGACACAGATCAAGGTGAATTCTGTTAGCCTTGCTGGTGAACTCTTGAAGAGAAGACAGGGAGGTAACGTCATATGCAGAGCCGTAAAGACTATAATCCCAGTCTAAATAAAAAACCTTTATTAAAATCATTTTTGTTGAGGAGAACAAAGCCCTAGTCTGAACAGGTGGAATCCTTCTAGCCTTCAGGAATGAATGCCAACTTTAATAACATTTAGCTGGTATAGTCAGTATTTAGGAATGAGGAGAGCTCTGTAAGAATATTTGAAGTCACAAATTTCAGAGTCTTGACTTAGAGTGCTATTTTAACTTGTAACTCTAGACAGCTGTGCATAGAATTATGGTGGCCTAGTTAGAGCCCTACCTATAGCATCATAATCAGGAGAGTGAGAGTTAAATTATAAAACAAATAATAATAGTGTCTAAGCATTTTATCCAAACATTGGACACACCTTTCTTTATGAAGTTTATATAGGTTGGTTGCATATCAGCTGTCACAATGACTACATATAAGTTGGTTATATATCAGATCTCACAATGGCTACTTCTGAAATCCCTGTGACACTCTTTGGAAGTGAAATTTGGACTTTGAAGAAGCACGACATGAAGATGCTTTTAATTTAATTTAATTTAATTTAATTTAATTTAATTTAATTTAATTTAATTTAATTTAATTTAATTTAATTTAATTTAATTTAATTTAATTTAATTTAATTTAATTTAATTTAATTTAATTTGATTTGATTTGATTTATATGCCGCCCTTCTCCGAAGACTCAGGGCGGCTTACAATGTGCTCAGCAATAGCCTTCATTCTTTTGTATATTTTATACAAAGTCAGCTTATTGCCCCCACAACTGGGTCCTCATTTCACCTACCTTAGAAAGGATGGAAGGCTGAGTCAACCTTGAGCCTTGGCGAGATTCGAACCCTGCAGTAATTGCAGGCAGCTGGTCTTAATAACCAGCTTAATAACAGGGTGCCTTAAACCCCTGTACTACCAAGGCTCTTTTTAAATTTAATATTGGAGAAGCCTCCTGAGAATTCTGTGGACAGCCAAACAAACAAACAAACAAACAAATAAATAAATAAAGTAAGGGATCATTGAATAAATCAACCCAAGGCACAAATGATCAGACTCAACTCATCCTATCTTGGACACATTATACAAAGACTTAAATATCTGGGAAAGGATCAAATGCTCAGGAAGAGAAGAAATATGAAAACAATAATCAGCAGTAAGATGGATGAATTCAGCTAAGTGGCAATGAATTAAGGCTGATTATCATGGAGAATTTAATGAAAAGAAGGACTAGGGATGACATGATAGCAGTGTTCCAAAATTTGAGAGGCTACCACAAGAAAGAGGAGGTCAACCTATTCTCCAAAGCACCTGATGGCAGGACAAGAAGCAGTGGATAGAAACTAATCAAGGAGAGAACCAACCTAGAACTAAGGATAAATT
Source organism: Arizona elegans (assembly GCA_022577455.1). NCBI lineage: Eukaryota > Metazoa > Chordata > Lepidosauria > Squamata > Colubridae > Arizona > Arizona elegans. The sequence goes on along the minus strand of JAKOOJ010000004.1, from coordinate 109,644,677 downwards.
TCCTGACAGCTAGAACAAATAAAGAGTGGAATGGGTTGCCTCCAGAAGTTGTGAATGCTCCAACACTGGAGATTTTTCAGAATAGATTGGACAACCATTTGTCTGAAATGGTATAGAGCTTCCTTTTTGAGCAAGAGGTTGGATTAGAAGACCTCCAAGGTATCTTTCAACTCTATTATTATGAGAAAATCTATCTAAATGATTACTAACAATCAATAATGACTCAATGGCCCATAATCAATCTATCAATCTATCAATCAATGATGAGTCAGTGGTTAGTTAAGTCATAAAGACATGGCCTTTTTCTTGTTTACAAAGAGGTATGGCTGAAGTCTAGCAATAAAAACAGGTGATCTATCTTGGAACAGAAAGACCACCTTCAAATCTGATCCAAGTTGAATGTAATCTTCTTCAGCTAGATGACATACAACTATGTTGCTCTATAATGTCCTTTGGTTAATACTCAAATATCACACTGATTAGATTTATAGAAACTGTTTTCCAACCCCAAAACCAAGAAAACCATGGATGGTAAAGCAGAGTTCTTTATTGTTCCTGTAGACAAAATCTTGCCAACTTAAACATACTGCTATCTACATTCAAGCATATATTCTGAGAACTATTAGGGAGGGAATATCTTTACCTTCTTTCTATTGCACAAAATATCTAAATTGAGCAGCCTCTTATTCATCTAGAAGACACCCCTTCCCTTCAGGGAATCCAGTCTATGACTTTCCATCACAGCTGTAGCCAAATTATCTGAAGGATGTTAATCTGGGGAAAATGGATTATGAAGATCTGCAAACGGGTCTTGCTTTTCCACAAATGTTGTGCTTATATTAAGAATTGTATATACTTGTATATACAATTGATATACTTGTATATCACCAATGCAGGAGAATAGGGTTGAAATGGTACTCTCTGATCTTGGTTGTTTTCTTGCAGACATTTCATTAACCAAACTAGTTAACATAATCAGTGCTAGTAAGCAGCACTTCTCTTCCTCCCACATTTTTTGTAATGGTTATATTTTGTTTAGAAAGTCCCAAACTGCAAAAACATATTAGAATGTATTTCTTTTGTTGTTGATGTGTCAGCTATCTATGGCACAAAGAAAATGGTGGTTAAAAAAATACTATTAAAGAGATGAAAGCAACACCAGAAAGGTGAAGGTAGAAAAATTTAAATGTCAGCTTTTCTCATAATGATCTGGATAGGGCAGTTGCAGATAGAAATTGCTGTTAGACAATTTTAGATTTTACAGTTATAATTATTGCATATGTTCCTGAAATAAAAAATTATTGAAAAATATTATGATTGAAAAACCAGTCTTTCTGATGTTGGAACAAGTGATTTCATAAAGATGTAGCCCTGAGGACATTTTTGTTTGCAATTTTTTAATTTTTTTTTTGCTGTAACTTTTGTTCTGGATGCTAAGAAATTTATTAGTTCCGGTTATCCATGTCCTCCTTTGCCCATTCAGATATTTAGCAACCCTATAAAGGAAGCCATTTTTCTTCAAATTTTCCATGTTGAATGGTTAAGATCAACAACAACAACAACAAAAATAAAGGGAAAAAGGAACATTTCTTTATTCTATGAATTGCTACTTTTTCATCACTGAATAATTACTGTCTTTCTCGCTTTAATCTCCTGGAATTATAGGGCTGAAAGAGAATTGAAGTCTTTTAGTCCAACTGCATGCTCAAGACAGGAATCCTTATTCCTTCCTGGACAAATGGTTGTCCAATCTTTTCTTGAAAATCTCCAGTGATGGAGCACCATAACTCCATGAGGCAAGTTGTTCCATTGACTAATTGTTCTCACTGTCAGGAAATTTTTCCTTGTTCCAGATTGGATCTCCCTCTGATGAGCTTCCACCCATTGATTCTTGTCTTGCCCTCAGGTGCTTTGGAGAACAAATCAACCTCCTCTTCCTTCTCACAGTCCTTCAAGTATTAGAAGGTGGCTATACACTTTTTTGTTAGGCTAAACATACCTATGAACATACAGATAGTCCTTGAGTTACAACCACAATTGTCCTCAAAATTTATGTTGCTAAGTGAAACATTTGTTATGTGACTTTTCCCCATTTTCCTCCTTGCCAAAGTTGTTAAGTGAATCACTGCAGTTGTTAGCTTAGTAACACAGTTGTTAAATGAATTTGGCTTCCTTATTGACTTTGCTCAACAGAAGTTCACAAAAGCTAATCACACAACTCCAGGACACTGCAACCATCATAAATATGTACCAGTTGCCAAGAATCTAAATTTTGGTTATGTCACCAAGAGGATGTTACAATGGTTGTAAGTGTGAAAAAGTATGAAAAACAGTCATAAGTTACTTTTTCAGTGCCACTGTAACTTTGAATGGTCATTAAATGAACTATTGTAAGTAAAGGATTACCTGTATTGGTGAGAGAGAAGTTCCCTGAGGATGAAAGCTTGGAAGACTAAATCTCTGGTTCCAGTGACCGAACCAGATTGGATCCTGCAACATTATCCTGCCTTCATTTATAAACATACGTAGTTATTTATCACATTGATTAGCCTCCCAGTCCCTTATCATTTTTGTTGCTCTTCCTTGTACTTTTTCTAGGGCCTAGGTAAGCTATCATATCTGATAATGCATCATCAGCAGGGATGCATGATGCATCATCAGCTGATAATGCATCAGCAGTAGGGAATAAATCAATATGGGATTATTTTGAGTTTCTTGCTCACAGTTCCCTCCTCTGTGACTTTTTTTGCACATTCACAATTTCTTGATCCCCAGGAACATCTCTAAATTCATTTACACCAGGTTTCCTTAACAACCATCTCAAATTGTCTCAACGAAAAACAACATCTGTGATTTTTATTGTTGTTCATACTCGAGAGGAGTGTAGGTTTAATTCATACAAATCCTTCCTTAATCTCTTCCTCCTGGGTTGATAAACAATGAAAGTAATGAAATGAAAGTAATTAATCTGTTGTTAGATAAGAGAAAGATATATTATCATTCTACAGAATTATTGTTTTCCTAAAGTTGCGCAACCATGGCACCCAGCTGCACTGCGGAGATTTGTTTTTACCCAAACATAAACGGTTAAGTAGACAAAGGAAGGAATTTGAGATAGATTTTAAATTATCCCACTACAAGTAGCAGGGGTGTCCATGGGGCAGGTAAAAGAAAATTAGGAGCCTACACATTGACTTTTTGGTCTTCCTTCCCCCCACCCCGACACCCCTGAAAGATGTTTTGTTTCTTTTTCACATATTTAATTTAGTGAAACTTGTAATGGAATACTTCTGTTTTCTTGCCATGGAATGAGTTCATTGGTTTTTTATGCCATTTTTAGAATGCTTTACAAATTGTTTTATTCTCTTGAGAACACAAAGTTTCTATCTAGAAAGTAAAAACAATGCCTTTGAATTTCCCTCCCTCCCTTTCTTCCTTCCTCCCAGTTTATGTGTGATTATCATCTTCTAGATTCCTTGGTTACCTATGCTTTCTAATCTGTACAATCCCACAGGAGAGATACTTTTATGAAAGCAGGAAGCCATTGTAAAGAGTGAACAGTGGAACACGGTATGCTTGTGGACATCCAGCTCAATCACTTGGCAGCTAAGGAAAACAAAATAAGCCTACTGCCAATCCATGAAAACTTCACTGAAAATTTTACCCTCTTTTGAAAAAATTGAAATTTCAACTTGAATTTGAAAATGAATTATGCACAAATAATGAACGTGTGATTACAAACTTTGAGTGAAATTTGAAACAGAAAAGGAAAAAAAAGTTAATTTTTTTTGCATAATAAAATGGGTTACGAACTTTGGTTATAACATAGAGATGGATCATTGGGAGAAAATATTGATAAATGGGAAGTGTTATAATTTAAGAGAAAATTTCTACAAAATAATGTACTGCAGAAAGACTATGTACACGCAACAATGGTGAAATACTGAAATATACATAATGGAAGAAAGGATTATGAAAATGGCAGACGTGCAAAACTAACCTGTTTGGTCAGGCTCAAAAAATAAATTCTTTTATAAAAGACTGGAAATGCTTTATGGACTTTTTGCTGAAAATGAAAAAAATGGAAATGATGATTTCTGGATTTGAGGCTTGAAAAAGAATTGGGTCTGAAGAGATTTTCGTAATACTTAAAGAGAGAACAAGGAAAATTAAGTTTATAATGGTTAAAAAGAAGCTTACTTATTCTTCTTTTATCTTTCGTTTATTGCATTGCTTTTTGCACTTTGTTTTTCTCTTTAATTTCATTTATTTTTATATTTGCCTTTAAAAGAAAAACTCAATAAAAATTGTCTGTCCGTCTGCCTGCCTGCCTGTCTATCTATCTCTATCATCTATGTCTGTCTGCCTGCCTGTCTGTCTGTCTGTCTGTCTGTCTATCAAAATCAAAACACTTTCAAATTAAGAGATAAATTCCCAGCACCACATTTGTTGTCATTACTGGATAATATTCTGCAGTCCTGTACTGGACCTATCGAGTATTCCCTAATTTAGAGCAGTTTCAGTACGTCTGGAAAATGCTGAGATGGGAAAACTGGAGGTAGAAAATTATCATGATTCCTAAACCTTAATCAGGTTTAGATTTAGTTTATTTTTTTTAAATTTCCCATTATTTTTACAAATAAGTTAAGGTGGAAAACGTATCTAATACTCTGTCCTCGTCCTCTTTTCCCCACAACAACAATCCTGTGAAGCAAGTTGGGCTGAGAGAGAGTCACCCAGCTAGCTTTCATATTCAAAGCAGAACTAGAATATGATTCAGTAAAAAAAAAATGTTTTGTTCCTATTGACAAGTTTCTCTGAACTTAATCTTTGTTACCTTTATTTTTCAGAAGAAGCTTTTTTAAAACACAGATATCATTCAAAGTAAGCTTTTAACAAAATTTAAGGTCACAATCTCTTATATACAATGTTCCAGAACATAAATGATTATAAACGATGCAACTTTCAAATGACTATAAAAGATGCAATTTTCAAATGACTATAAATGACACAACTTTCAAATTCTTAGGTTTTCTGCAATGAATTTTTAACTATGCAAAAGTTTAACCCAGGACGGCTGTGAAAGCCATCCATTCTGATGGCTCCTGTAAAATTCTGCTTGTAGAAAACTACAGGGAGGTATCTTTACATTTTTAGGTTCACCTAACCTGGTTTTGATGTTTTTATGGTTTTTCAGATGGGATCAAAATGGAAATTATATGTTTTGGACATTTTGAGAAAAACAAATCCTCGCTGGTATCCAGAGGGAAAATTACCTGTCTGACTGTGCTGAAGCTAACCTTATAGTATGGAGAGTTAATTAGCTTCAACTTTGCTCAAAAAAATGGTCAAGAGCCTGGGGTTTATTTCCAAATCATGACAATCTTCTATCCCAAATCCTTTTAATATATTCTTACTGAGCTGGTATTTCTTTCCACTCTCTTCCCCCAAGTGCAAAGAAATATTAAATTAAACACCAGCTTCAAAAGCACTGGGTGTTGTGCCTTCATACTTGTTCAGAGAGAATCCCTGGGGCTGCATTCTCAGCTGAACTTGAAACTCTGAACTTCCATGACTATTCCTGATTTCTAACTTCTTTTAGTTTAAAGGCCTTCTTCACTTCTGAACTGAAATGCTGGAGTGCCACCCATCCTGGAGCCAGTCAAAGACCATGCTGGCTTGAAATACGCTGTTCGTCTTTGCTGATTCTTATCCTGTTTGCGTTGCTTTTTTATTCTCAATAAAAGGAGGTAGACATTCCCCAAAGTATAGTGGGCTTTAAAATACAAATGATAATGCTACATTAATATAATCAGCTCCCTCTACTATGCTTTGGCAACAGCCATTCTGTCAAGTTGCAGTACAAGGAGCGATGCCAGGACACTCCAATAGGTTCTCCTTTTTCAACTATTTCCAATCCACCTAGAAACAGTAATTTCTTTAAAAGGACTAATTGTACTCTCTAGGTCCATCCCTTAAAGTAAGCATGCCAAACGTAATTAATTTTCATGTCATTTTCCCAGATTCGATCAACCAATTGCCATAGAAAACCAGTTTGTCCTATTTTGGGCTCTGTGATTCAAACACATTGTGTGCTTAGATAAAGAACTCATGTTTATGTGCATTTTACCCACTATCAGTTTCCATCAAGAATTTTGCATTTCTTTAGAGTTGTTTTGCTCACAAGATGTAATGCAGTTGCTTGAAAAGTTTTCAGATTTTAATACTAGCAGATTATTTTGCAAAAAACAAAAAAAAAACTAGCCAATTCCACTGTTCTATTTTAAAGATCCCATTATGACTTATGAAGGATCTGATCCATTATATAATTTCCTCCAGTTAGGACTTTTTCATGGAGAAAATCTATCTACATGGTCAGTCACTAAGAGTCAACAACAATCTTATGGCACAAAATAAACAAACCAATTAGGACTAGAACAGAAGAACTCATTTTTCCCATTTGAGATACTTTCAAGCAATATTTGATTATTAACAGGATGATCTGTTTTTCATTTGCTTGGAAGTATGAGGAATGGAGCTTCTCCCTATGGGATTTACTTTTGTCAAAAATATGAAAGCAGTGTTAAACCAACACAATGCAAGTTTTGAGCCTTTTAGAGAAGGTCAGAGCTGATCATTTTGCTCCTGTGGCTATCTTCCCTCCATGGATGTTACTCAGCAACTCAGTCTATCTACATTGCTGTGAAAAACTCAGTTGACTGCCTTTTTGGCAATCATAAAACCAAATTCAGCCTCACTGCACCCCTAGACTTTGTGACAATGACTTTCCTAAATCAATTTACAAAGAGTGTAGATTCCTTAACATGGTTTAAATGGACGAATATCTGTCTTTTCAACTTTCACAGCATAATAAAGAAGTGTTGCCCTTTCATTTTGTCCAAACTTTCATCAATTTTATGAACATCTGAGAAATTATATAGGCAACAATATTGTTGGAATATAATGTTCATCAAGAAAATAAGATTAATATCAAGGTAATGACTTTGCCCAAATCAAATATGTCAACAACTAAGAAACACATTTGAGAGTCAAATTATATTAGCCAAACCACAAAATGTTGATGCTTGAATTATTTTAGTGAACAAGAAGAGATTAGTAGAGATTCAAACTAAAAATGAGAATAAATTGAGAAATGAGATAAGAAGCAAAATGAAAGGCATCCAAGATGAGTAGGTTCTAACTTTAGGGCAGCTGGTGTAGTCATAACACTGCACCATCACTCCCATCAAGGATAATTTACAGAAGTATGGAAGAGACCTGTAATCAATTTGCTGCTTGAAATTCTTACGAAATTCTCTGCTTCATGTTTTGATAAATACTGTATTTTCACATGAATAATGCCATATTATTTACACTGTCATGAAACAAATGCTAATGATATTTGGCACTCTGTGCTATTTTTCAGTTTCTTTTATAGTTCTCACTTTATTATTTGGGTCAGTTCTGTAGTTGGATACCTGACTAGTGATAACCTGCTCTGGCAGAGTAAGATATCTGGGCTTGATTCTGATGCAGGTCCCTGCTCCATCATTAGATAGGAAAATACATTACAAGATAAGAAGGATTAAAATATGAGAAGCAGGAACTGTATAACTGGATATACTACATATATCATCTAGGTTTAGTGACATTGAAATATCATTCAGGTGTAAATAAAGAATGCAGAATACAGATGCTAATATGAAACAGTTAGGTGATCTTTTCCTCATTTAGAGATCATGACAATGATGCATAATCCATGTCCTGATCTGATGATTTCATAGCAGGGAAATGAAACTGAGAGCAAGTCATTAAAACATCTATCTTCTGCCTGTTCTATTAGAGCAACAGGAGTAATGTGAAGCTGCCTCTTAATTTTAGAAAGTGACTGGCCCAAAGGTAATTTCAATAGCTAAATTTAAATTGGATTATTTCTGGCCCAAATCCAGCATCTTAACCACTACATTATGCTGGCCCTCTCATGAAATGTCAAAATTGTGAAGAAGAAGAAGAAGAAGAAGAAGAAGAAGAAGAAGAAGAAGAAGAAGAAGAAGAAGAAGAAGAAGAAGAAGAAGAAGAAGAAGAAGAAGAAGAAGAAGAAGAAGAAGAAGAAGAAGAAGAAGAAGAAGAAGAAGAAGAAGAAGAAGAAAAGAGGGGACTTTGAAAGCGTACAATACTTTTAACTGAGAAGTTCATGAGGACTTTTGGCTTAACTCAGGTTGAATTTTACCTCAGGCTTAAATGGCATGAGTCTACATTTTAGTTTCAGGAAAATAATGAGGTTGGATCCGTAAAGAATTGTTTCCTCTTGCAGGCAAAAGAGGCTATTATTCATTGCAGCATTTCTGTTTGTTGCCAACTATACTTCAGAAAAACATACACACTATCTTCCTATTTTTTTTTCCCAAGGAGCTGCTGACATATGCAGCGTCTTCTTTGAATCCCATTGCATCTGCCAGCACCTTGCCTTTGGGAATTTAGCTTTGGTCTGAATAATTACAGCATCCTGTATTATGAGTTTAGAAGGGGGTGTGGGGAGAACCCCAGAAAAGAGCTCTGGCAGAACAGGTGACACCCTTTGAAAAAAGTATAAATAGAGATAAGTGGGTAGTGGATTCAGCAGTCTTACTTTGTGTCAAGTGGTGCCTCTTGCTTTCAGCTTAGCATTAAAGAACTTCTCTGCCACTATGAGCTGTGGTCCAAGACACACGGTCCTAACAGCTGGGAGAAACAGCAGTGGGAGCTGCAATCTTGGAGTGGGGGTTTCTTCTGTTGGCTCTAGCCGATATACTTCTTGTGGGATAGGCAATGAAAGAGCTAGCTTCTCCGGACGGAGTCATCTTGGGGGGAGAAGCCATTTCTCAACTGGCAGCTGCAGTGGGGCATTTGTTGGTGGTGGACATGCTGGGACAAATAGTAGCTTTGTGGCCACATCTCACATGGGGAATTCTGCTGGTAGAAATGGTATGGTAGGTGGTGCTGGTGGTGGCCATGTAGGTATGGTAGGTGGTATTCCTGGTGGTGTAGTAGGTGGTGCCCATGGTGGCATACCAACTGCTGTGGTTAATGGCATGGGTGGTGTAGTTGGTGCGCCTCATGCTACTATGGTTGGTGCTCCTTGTGGAGTGGTTGGAGGTGTCCCTGCTGGCATGGTAGGTGGCATGGCTCATCCTGGTGTTGTTGGTGGCATGGGTGGTATGGTAACTAATCCTGGAGCAGTTGCTGGATTGATTGGAGAACCTGTTTGTGGAGGTATTTTCTCTAATCTGGATGGGAAGATGACCATGCAGAACCTCAATGATCGCCTGGCCAGCTATCTAGACAAAGTTCGATGCCTGGAAGAGGAAAATGCTGAGCTTGAGTGCCGAATCAGAGAATTTTATGCCAAGCAAGGCCCTCTGTGTGAACCAAAGGACTATGGTCATTACCATCAGCAAATTGAAGATCTTAAAAACCAGGTAGATGCCAATTCTCAATCAATTTTTTTTTTTATAATTTTCACATGTATTTGTTTGGGACAATTGCAGGTAATAAGCATTCTTGCTTAATTAAAGTTCACAATGCCATAAACTTATTTTGCTGATTTCTAATGGTCAGTTTATTCTTCTGATCATCATATACGAAAACAATTACATTTTGTTAAACATGTTCTTGCATTCTAAACCGTGTAGACAGTCTGCTCCCCCAAAATAATGGTGGTAAGGGTTTGGTGATGTTTCCACATTATTCTGTAATTTGGATTCTACAAATGAATGCAGAAATAAGAAAACTTTATTTCAAAGGACTATCAAAGGATTATTTATATTAGGTAGCACTCTAAGTTTATCTTAAATTTATCTATAGATGCGGCTCCTACTGTATCATGTTGACGTGCTGAGCTAGTGAACCTTTTAGTAATTCAAGATTGTCTTGCTAGCATGGTACAAAGTCATCATGAAATGCAATATCTAATCAATTTTCTGCATGGAAGCAGTCACCAAGGGGAAAAATTAAAGGCACCCCCAAGTTATACAAGTTGATCTTTGGAAGAGAAGGAAATTAGCTATGAATTAACTCCATTTTGGTCACCACTTCCAATAATTTACAAACTGTAGAGGATTCTTACTGACGGGCTTGCTTGATTATTCTTTCATGCTTTCAAATGACAATTAGATGTAAATGAGCTTGTATCCATAAGCTTATGTTACTTCAATGAACATCTGATATAGGTGGCTAAATCTTAATGCTAGAACTTTATATGAGTGGCAAAATCAATGTAGATTCACCAATGGACTTGTATTTTTCCCCCCATTTATCCAGCTTATCTGTGCAAGCGTGGAGAATAACAAACTTCTTCTGTGCATTGATAACAGCAAACTGACTGCTGATGATTTCAGATCCAAGTGAGTACTTTTCAGTAAATTAAGTGCAGATGTTCTAGAAAATATTTGTTTTACTGAAAGTGCAGGGCTACTTATGGAATTGCCTTGATGGACACTGTGGCTCAAGGTTTTTAGAGGAGAATGTCTTTTATTTCAGACAATAAGGGGAGAAGAAGAATCTTGCCATTCTCTATTTTGGGGTGTTAGCTTCTGTGGTACCACAGTTTTCTCTAACTTAGAAATGCTTCAGATTTATGGGACTCAATTTCCATAATATTTTAGGCAATATGATTATTATTGAGAATTCTGGAAGCTGAAATTCACAAACTTGGGGTTCATCAGAATTGGTAAAGGCTGCTGTAGGACAAGGAAGAGAAAATGCAGTTCAATATGCCTAGAATAAGAACAAAGTTGATTTTAGCAATGACACATTATTGATTATTTGGTATCTTTCTGTATTTCTATCTAAAGGTTGCCTAATATGAGATGTGTTTTCCCATTATATAGGGAGGGTGATATTTAAAATCCAAGAAATTCTGTAGTACTGAACTGATTGGATAAATTCTGCAAATTTCCCTTGGCCTATAAGCCAACCAGCAAAACTTTCGTTCCTTTTCTTTTTTCCCTTACGGCTCAGGTATGAGACAGAATGCTGCCTCCGTCAGAATGTGGAGGCTGATATCAATGGATTGCATCAAATCCTGGATCAGCTGACTGCCTGCCGATCTGATCTGGATATACAATGTGAGAACCTGCAAGATGAACTATGCTGCCTAAGGAAAAACCATGAGGAGGTGAGGGTGATCATTTCCTCATTCAATAAAATCTAAATGCATCATGGAAAATAATAATTACTTTATTAGAAAAGTCAATAGACTTCTTCCTGGGTCAGAGTGGGAAGCTATAGACCTCTAAATCAATGTTTCTCAGCCATGGACTTTTAACGAAGTGGCTGGCTGGGGAATTCTGGGAGTTGATGTCTGTACATCTTCAAGTGTCCAAGGTTGAAAAACACAAAGCAGTGTCACTGAACTAAATTAATCCTCACAAATAACCATCTGATTGCAACTGCTGCAATTAAGCATTGAATGGAGGTTCACAATTTCATCACCTCTATGCTAGGAGGATAGACAATTTTACTGAATTCTATTCAGCAAAAATATCCATATTGCAAAGAATAATCATTAAATGAAGTTTATAAAGATGAACATTAACTAAAACCTCTGAAATAAATATTTGATCAATTTTGCTAATGGGGACATGACAACTAAGGATCTTGCCATTTCACTAATATGGTATACTTGTACACATCATGCACTGTTATTTAATATCATGATCACTGTAATTCAAGAAATGTATGTATGTATGTATGTCTGTATGTATGAGATGCTGGGAAAATAATAAGTTATTGTTTCACTAATTTTTGTCCATTAAAAATTCATAGCATTTAATGTACCTTTTCCAAAAATGCAAGTAATTTTTTGGTATTTTAAAAATGCACAATTTGAGCTCTACTTAAAAAAACACTAATAAAAAACACTGATGTTTTTTACCTAGTTTGCCTAGTGATGTTATCTAGTTGGGGTAATGAAACATCGGCAAGAAAACAACCAAGCTCAGAGAGTACCAAGGACTCTCAAACACTAATATTTACCATTGCTTGCATGGCAATAAAAAGCCTCTAGCAAACAATTTGCACAGATACACTAGTTGGGGAAGGGAACAATATTTTGTATTCATATATGTCTGTATATATGTGTATTCTAGGACAAAAATTGAAAAATGTTGTTGGACTAATGCCTATCAAATTCAGCCATTCAGGAGAAACAATAATGGAAATGTCTGTGAGATTTTCAGTCATCCAGGTCATGGTTGCCCCAAAGGTGCTTTTTCAAGACGCAGCTGGACTTTCTGGTTTTTCTTTGAAGATATTTAGCTTCTCATCCAAGAAGCTTCAGTGCTGAGGAAACTTATTGGATGAGAAGTGAAACTTCTTTAAAGAAAAACTAGAAAGCCCAGCTGCTTCTTGAAAAAGCACCTTTGGGACAATAATGGAAATTGTATTCCAACAAGAATCAGAGGGTTACAGGGTCACAAGTCTTCCTTAGTTCAAAACTGGGCCAGCTAGATGTCCTTTCAATCACTGAAGGAAATCTTTCAACTGAACAGCAATATATCCCCAGAGAAATTATCTGCAGATTCTTCCTTTCATTTGCATCATCAATGCCATTGACATGTTTTAAACAGGGGGACTGCTACAGCCCCAGAAGCAATATAGCTTGCCTCTTTGAAATTGATTTGCCTTTTATAGTTTTCATCAATTTCGGTTAACCAGGTTGTTAGAAAGTTCACTTCGGTTAAAGTAGTTTGAGCAGGAAAAGAAATGTCCAAATGCCAAGTACTTTCTTTTCTTTGAGTAGGAAATTACCTGCCTGAAGAACCAGACCTCTGGAGATGTCAGTGTGGAAGTGAATGCCTGTCCTGGGCCAGATCTTAAGAAAATCCTGGAGGAGATGAGATGCAAATATGAATCAATGATTGAAGGAAACCGCAAGGAAGTAGAGGCATGGTATGAATCCAAGGTAAGTGAAATATCAGTTTTTCTTAACCTGGAATATATCAGGTGTGCTTGACCAACTCTCATATTCACCAAATAGCATGGGAATTGAATCCTAACATCTATGAGGTCATATAAGATAGCATTGTTTTGTAGATTTTTTTGCTAATAATAATATAAAAGTTTTTGATTACTCTGCTGAATCTTAATTGGAGAAAGATGGTTCTGTAAATGAATCCATGAAAGGCTTCATAGGTCATAACCAGTACTTTGAATTGCATCTGGAAGCCAATAGTAAATGATGTAACTAGAAAAGCAGAGGTGTCAACAAGTCATACCAAGATAAGCCATACCTTGATAAGCTGCAGTTTCTGAGTGGTCTTTAAAGGCAGAAAACACATAGCAGAAGTCCAAATAGGAGGTGATGATGACTCCCAGATTGTAAACCAAATCTATTTTGAAAGCACAATCCCATCAAAACAGAAAATTTCTGGAAATGGTTGATTCCTGAACCCCAAACCACTATGGTTGAAACTGAACTTTTTCTTCCCCATCTAAACTTTTACACCTTACAGATGATCATGATAGATAGATAATAGGTCAGCCAGTCAGTCAGTCAATCAATCAATCAGTCAGTCCAAATCCTCCTTGGAATTTTTTTGTGAAACCTTCTTTGGTAGGATTAACTTGAGAGTTAAACTGTATATATTGCTCAGCTATGTATCTCTCTAAATTTTATGCCCTCCAGATTGAGGAGGTGAATCGTGATGTCTGTACCAGCAGTCAGGAGATTGAAGAAAGCAACAACAAGGTCACTGAATTAAGACGCCAACTACAAGCCCTGGAGATTGAGTATGATGCCCAGTGCAGCTTGGTAAGAGACCCAAAGAGTTGCAGGCACTTGGATGGCATAAACTGCAGCAGACAGAGCATTGCTGCATCATGTATATGCAAAACCCACTTTATGTTAGTGATTCTCTCTCATCCCCAGGATGTGGGACCTAATCCCCAGGCTCTGTCCTAAAACTAGGTCCTCAAATATGCAGTCTTGACCTGCCAGAGAAAAAATGAGACATAAATGCAATAATCCATAAATTATTAACCATAGCTCCATTTCATTTCTGCTAAAATGGAGAAAGCAGGTGGGGGGATGATGGAAGCAGAAACTGGAGATTGCAGATATGATCATAATCAAAGCAGTTGCTAGGTTGCATAAATTACGTGATTAAAAAAAGTTCTTTGCTCTCTCTGTGATCCTTTAAGAAACAGGTTAAACCTTTCATTCAGCTTCATGTTGTACTTTTGCAAATTCTCAGCATCCCTTTAAACGCTAACACCCCACACCACCCCCTTTAACAATGATTATGTTCTCTTCCATTTGTCAGAGGGACACCCTGGAAGCTTCCCTGGGTGAAACTGAGCTTCGCTATAACAGTCACTTAGCTGAGCTCCAGGAGCGCATCTCCTGTCTGGAACAGCAGTTGGCAGAACTGCGGTCAGAGATGGAATGCCAAAACCATGACTACACAGAGCTCTTGGATGTCAAAAGCCGCTTGGAGAAAGAGATTGCCACCTACCGCGGCTTACTGGAAGGGGGACAACATGACATTGTGTAAGTAGCATCTAGAAATGATGAGTTCCAAATAAACCCTTGAATGGAAGTTTTAGTTAAAATAAAATAGTAGACTAACCCAGATGATTGGCACTTGGTGAATTGTGGAGACTTGGTGCTACAGGATCCAATCTGGGTCAATCACCAGGAACAGAGGTTTGGTCATCTGAGCTTTTATATTCATGCTGGAGCCCATCTTCAGGCTTCAGCATCTTCAGGGAACTTCTGTCTAGCAGAGAAGTTCCCTGAAGATGGCCTCTAGCATGAGTCTGAAAGCTCGGATGACTAAACCTCTGGTTCCGGTGACTGACCTAGGTTGGATCCTGCAGATTATCTTGGGATATGTATATTCACACTTGGTGTTCTTTATGCAGAAGTGCTAGTACAGGGTGACCTATGAATGGGGAAATTTCAGTTGTACCATATTGTTGTTTTAGAAAAAAATCATTCTTCCATTTATAGCAAGATTACACAAGGGGAGGCCCAGAGCACCTATGGCCACCAATACCAGGGAGTGTGGTCTCCAAAAATTGCCACTGAATGATTGATATTGCAAGATATTATATAAATGCGTTAACTTTGAAGGATTTAGATATAGTTTTAAATACCATAAGGATCACATTTAAATAAATTGTTTAAATGTGGTCCTTATTCCTTCTTTGTCTTGGCTTCAGATAACTTTTGGAGGGTGGTCTCCTCATCTTTACTCTTTTCAGGGGTCAATGTGGTTCCTACTCAGCAATCTAGAATAGGGAAATTACCATGCTTCTAAAGTTTGGAAATGTTTTCTGAGAGAATGAATGATTGGTGCCTGACAATATTATTATGTTGTTAGGCTGGCAGGCAGGTTAGATATGGAAAAATGTATAGATTCCAACCAGCAGGATTGACAAGGGGACTCCTAAGATCAAGATGATGGTCACATAATCGCATTCAGTTTTTTTAACCAATCCACAGCTGTTGCCCCTGATTTCTACTCTTATTCATATATGTATCTTGGGCAGCCCGTTTCGTCTTAAGCCAACTAGCCCTTTGATTTTTGTGACATTGAAAGCAATCTGCAGTCTTTGTGAAAGAGCAAAAAATTCTACTAGCAGCTTAGAATTTTCTGTTATCACTGATAATCCTTATCTTGCCATGATGGTCTTTATTCCCATTCACCAAGATCACCTGTCTTCCTCCACAGTAATGGGTAACAAAGCCGAACAGACTCTATACACTTTGAAACTACCCTTAGATAGTGTTTAAATTAGAGAAAATAGTGCTTTAACACCGGTACACCTAAGAACGTAATGGACAGGTTGAGAAAAGAAGAAGGCAGCATCAAGGGAACACAGCAGATATATGATGTTGCCAGGGCACGTTTGCAAGTGATTCAGTGGTGGGATTCAAAATTTTTTACTATGGGTTCTGTGGGTGTGGCTTGGTGGGCATGGCATGGCTTGGTGGGCATGGCAGGGAAGAATACTGGAAAACCTCCATTCCCTCCACACTCCAGGGGAAGGTTACTGCAAAATCCCCATTTCCTCCTGATGAGCTGGGACTTGGGAGGCAGAGAATAGATGGAGGGGGGTATTCAGAGGTGGTATTTACTGGTTCTCCAAACTACTCAAAATTTCCATTACTGGTTCTCCAGAACTGGTCAGAACCTGCTGAAACCCACCTCTGAAGTGATTAAAGGTAAGTGGGAAAGACCTCAAGATACTACTGGGAAACTGGATGGTTTCTGACAAGATCCATCTGACAAGGAAGCTGCAATAATAGATTTGCCTTGGGAAAGGGTTTGGACTAATCAGTCTCCAAGATATCTACCAGCCTTTACCATCTATAATTCTGTGATTCTATTTTGGGTTTCTGGCATAATGGATCCAACAAGAGATGAATGATAAATCTCCAGGCATTGCTTTGAAACATGATACTGTATATTTTGCTTCTATTCCTTGGACAAGTGTCCTGACAAAATTCCTGAATGAAAACAAAGTTTTCAGTAGGCTGCAAGGCAAATTTTGTAAGCTGGAATTGTTAGTTCACTTAAGTTTCTGTAGCAAGAAAAGAAGAATGTCCTTTGAGATCATCCTCTTTTAGCGGATGCCAAGAAGTTCAGGAAATTCTTGCTTTCACCTAATGATCTCTCTAATTAGATGTGAAAACAGCTGATAGCTGTTGGTTGGGTGTCTGTTGCTGAACATTGGTTTCTAGTGAATGATTTGTTTTTAAGTCCTTATCATTTTTTTCTCTCTCCCCTCTACAGTGGTGGTGGAGGAGTCAATAGAACCAGCAGTACATCCGCAAGATCCAATGAAGCTCGGACATCCCACACTTATGTGACCCATTCATGCCATGCAGGCCATTTGCATCACTAGATCACATGGATATGAGGTCAGAAGCATTTTTTTTTCTTGTTTGAAAAAAAGAGTGAAAACAGGGAGGGATTTTGTCATCTAGGTCATGTGCTATGTCATGTCCTAGGTCAAGGCCTGAGTAAAATGTCAGAGAGGAAGCCTCAAGAAATTTGAGGTGTAGGTTGTATAAGAATATAGCTGAAAGACTAGAACTGGGTGCAATAATTCATAACTATAATCTCTGATGCAACTTGTTGAATTAAATGAAGCAAAGTATAGGTATTCCTCAACTTACAACCATTCATTTAACAACCATTTGAAGTTACAATGGCACTGAAAAAAGTTACTTATGAGCAATCCTGCTACTTATAACTGTCACAGAATCTCCATGGTCATGTGAATTTTTTTGGGGATGCTTGGCAACTGGCATGAATTTACAATGATTGCAATATTCCAGGGTCATATGATTACCATTTACATCCTTTCCAATGGCTCCTGATGAACAAAGCCAATAAAGGAAGCTGGATTTGTTTAAAAACCTCACGATTTGCTCAACAATGCAGTGATTTGCTTAACAGTCATGGGGAAATATATCATAGTATTGGATGCAATCACTGAACAACTACCTTGCTTTACAATGGAAATTCTAGTTCCAGTTGTAAGTCACCCTGTAAAGACAAATATTCCCATCTGAAGGCTTTCAGTCAGTTCCAAACTAAAACCTACTTTTCATTTATTTCATGGAAAATAAATTTGAAGACCAGCAAGGAGTTAACCATTTAATTTAATTAATTTCTTCATTCACATTTATAAAGCAGGAAAATTTCATACAGCAAGTTGTATACCAGTACAGTTAGAGCACCTGCACTCATACTTACTAATTCAGTTTAGACTTAATAGATCCAACAAGATACTTCCTTTTTCAAGTCTAAAGAATGAAATACAGTGAAAAGGGGAAACCTTAAAATCTTAAAACATGTGCCAACAGCGAACAAGTCTGAAAAATTATACGAAAAATATAAATACCTGTTTTTTAAAAAACAGCGAGACGGTCCCATAAGAATGACTAAAAATATTGTTGTTAAACACAAGTATTTTTTTAACTCCAACTATGACAATAGCAGCATTATTGAAAAAGCCCTATGGAAAGAGTTCCATAAATAGATGTGAAGCGGGAAGCCTATAGGACATAAGAGAAAGGGCTGCATGGCGAACAGGGTGGTATTCACATACACCTCCTTTCTCCTTTCTGGGTATGGTCCACTCTAGCCTTTTGAATATCTTAAAACTCCCATCTGTTTGTAACATTATCTTTCTCTGAACTGAATGACAATTGATGGAAAATATACTGGCCATGAAAACACTCTCTTCAGTAAATTTCTTGAAACATATCAAGAGCAAGGAAGGCAGTATTTGAAAACAGTTTTCTTTCAGTCCCCTAACTTCAAACCAGCCACACCCAGTTGAGTCTTCTTGTATGGATGTTGGGAGGTTCCAAAATATATGGCATGTTACTTAAACTGTCTGAAATTTTCTATTGATTTGAGCACTTATGTATAGTACTGCTGGAATCTCTTTCTTTCTAGTAATTTCATCGTGTTTCTCTTTATCTTCAGACAACTGCAGGAGAAGGGACAGAGGGTCCCTTGCCCCCAGTGAAGCATTCCTGATATTTCTTCCAACCTTCTGTCGCTTTACTATCCCATGGTATTTTCAAAGCGGATGTGAGGGCGTCCACTCCACTATCTCCTGCTGAGTCTTTCCCATTTTTCTGCAACATAGCGTTGTTTTTTACCTAATAAGTATCAGTGCCGTGGTTGCCTATCCTCTGACCACTGAAAACAACAAAAATGTCCAAAATAAATCTGCTTTGCTCTTGTTGACATCAAAGGCCTGTGTGTATTAGATGTGTCTTTTCTTATCAAAAGTAAAACACATTAATAAGACCAACCATCAAGTCACCTTAAGAAAAAAAAGTAGCTTAAGACTTTCATAGCATATCGGTTCCTTGACTAAGAGTAACAAAAAGATATAAATTGTAATATATTTGCACCTGTACAAAATATATGGATATTTATCTTGTAAATTAAGAAGAAACTTAGAAGAATACACATGTCTATTAACATAGGACAGAATATAGGCCATAATACAATCAATGGGTTTCCATACATATAGTCACTGTGTTTCCAGAACTGGGAACAGGAGTTATCTTTCATACTAGACTGATGCTCAAAGTAAGTCTTCCAGGCAGAAATTCAAGGACATGGCCTTTGATAAACTAGTTTTACTACAGATACGAGAAAAGCTGTTAGTGAAGAAATCTAGCAAGTGCAAAGTCTAATGTACAAACAATGTATGTAGCAGAAGAAAGGTTCAAGACTCATGTCTTTCTCTACCACCCATACAGCAGATGGGATCGAGAGCTGCTTGTTTTTTGATGGGACAAGGAGTTGAAACCCATTTATGGTTCATTCTGGTCTCAGGATCTCCTATCTACTTTTCACACTATTCTGGCTGAAATACTGATCCTCGGGCCCTGGGATTGCAGTTCACAGATGCCTGGTGAAAACAGAGCAGCCTGTTAGCTTCTGGTTTTTGCAAAGTTATCACTTCCTGACTTTTCATCCTTTTTTTAAAAAAATTGGCTAAAAACAAATGTACAATAGCCAGATTGGAGTCAACACAACAGCAGAAGCAAGGAACTGCACTTACCACTCCTTCCCTTTTTTCCCTTGTTTCACACCACTACCTCCTAAAATGTGCAGAATAACAGATTTTCAAATTTTGTTTAAAAGGACACTAAGATTTTGTGCTAGCAGCAGGAAAAGACAGCTAATATTTAGTTAACCATCTGGTCTATGTTCCCTTGGAGATACTGGATCTAAAATTAACCCACCTACCTGCTATGTATCTGCTGACTGGGTTTAGTTGTTCAAAAAGGTTTGTTACCGCCACCCAGTTAAGCCTGTGGTGCAAACAAGTCCTAATAATTGACTATAATCTTGAATAACTTGAGCCCATTGATTTCACTGATTAACTTTGGATCCAATCCATTGATTGGAATTGTAGGTACATTTTCCCAAATGAGCAGAATGAAGAGAAAGATCTTAGAATTTTTGGAATACGCCGTTAATTGCTTGCTTCCTCATGCCTAGAAATAAAATGAACCCAGCAACATGAAGATGGGAACTAAAACACAACACAACACATTGTGGGGTTGCCACAATGTTTCCATGATTTCATAAATAACAAAAGAAAATTCAAAAACTGATTATTAGGAACAATGTAACTCTCAGTCTCAGGGGATCAACATTCTTAGTCACCATTTTTGGGGAGCAACATTGAAAATATTTTATTGCATGCATTCCTCATTTGTGTTTTGATTCACAAATAGTAATTTACATTTCTTGAGAGTGCAAACAACATCAGGCTACAAAAACTGGATTACTGGTAGGTGGCAACAAGCAATTAGAACTTTATGTATCTGATGCCATTTAGTGGCCATCTGCATTTTTGCAATCTAACTATAATAGCCTTAAGGGAAATGTCTACATGAATTTTCAAGTAGACTCCTAGAAAGAATTCAGAAACTGATGGCAAAAAATAATGACTTTAACTCAAGAAGGAAGAATGAGAAGTTGAGCAAAATCCAAAATGACAGAGTCATCTTACTCTAGCTTCTTAAACTGCTTATAAAGCCAAGTGACCAAATACAGCAGACCTTTGTTTCTTTAATAGTGATCTTATGACATTGTTTGATTGATTGATTGATGAATGGATGGATGAAAAGAAAACTATTCTTACATTAATAGACATAGATATAAGGAGTTTGAAGGACTGAAAAAAGGGTCACAAAACATATAACTGTGTACAACCAAAGCAGGCAATAGAATGTTTTATAGAAATCACTTCAAAATTGGAGAATAAAATGGCAAATGTAGTTCAAGATAAATATGAAATAATGTAATTTGAAGCAAAGCATATTCCTGCTTTTACATATTTTTATTCAGACATTTGCTGAGACGACGGAATCTTGTGGCATAAGTGGCTTATTCAGTACAAATGTTGACCAAGATATCATTTCAGTGAAAAGGCAAAATCAGTGCTGAGACTCCATGATGTCCACAGGACGAAAGTCAAAATCTAGATGATGAGAGGTGTGGTCACAGCCTCAGCTCTGCCCCTTTTGTGTATGTGTGTATGATGCTGATTAAGTACAGTAGCCAGCATTTTGCAAATTACGATTTCTCCAAAGGATATTGTTGTAGGGAATCATAAAAGGAAGATTAAAAAAAAATAAAACTGACCATTATTCTATCCTGTTCTCTTTGTGGAACTTGCTGCGGACATTTCAACAATCTTGGAGGGGATAGAAAGTTGAATAGATAAATCTTTTACTCTGAAACAACAGCTTTTCAAAGTTGAGGAGAAGGGATAATGGATAATGAAAGTGAGTGATCCCAGTTGAGGCCTTCATATGTAGATGGGGAGGATTTGTGGGTTGGGTGCCAGTGGTGGGTTTCACATACGGTTGCTACCGGTTCGCTTGTGTGTGCACCACGACTGCGCATGCGCAGAAGCTTCTGTGCATGCACAGAGTGCATTTGATGACATCCGGGCAGGTGGGCGGAGTCTCCTGCCGCCACTGCTACCGGTTTACCCGAACCAGGGCAATGGTAGCAACCTACCACTGTTAGATGCAGCTTATAGTCGTGGAATTCACTATTTTAGCTTCAAAAAAAATATAATTGAAATCTGAAATTTTTAAAGAATATCTTTACCTTTTATGAAGTTATAGTGCTTCAGAGGTCTGATGCATTCTTTTCAGACAAACTGGTTCACAATGATAACATTAATCATTAAAACTCATCTTGAGACTACCCCAAAATAAATTTTCCTGCAATTAACATGCTTCACTTATGGCTATTTATCAGAACCTTTCCATTTTAAGTATAAAAAAAAAGCAAACAAAAAATAGGCAGTTAAATTGTACAGCATTAAAATGCTAAATTTTAGAATAGCACATGAAGGAAGCAGATTAATTTACAGGTTATGCAAATCCTAGCTATTGAATAGTCAAATCACTTCATTCCTAATAAAGGCTTTGTTGACCAAACCTGAAAGGTAATTTAGTCAATTCTGGGGAATACTGAAGTGTCAGCTGTCTGACAAAGCACATTTAATAAGCATTACAAAATGTCATTCTTCATTCACCCTAAATTTAGGTCATCAACTTGCCTGCAAGGCAGCCTCATGAAACTGATTCAGCAAGATAAATATCAGCATGTCATCATCATCATCATCGTCATCATTTTTGTTTTCATCATCGCCATTGTCATCAACATCACCACTCCATTTGTTATGGGCCATAGATGCATATAAATTAATGTGTACCCCTTATTCTAATCTCTCCTCAGGTATCCAGAGAATAGGAAAGTAATCAGCATCACACTTGAAAGCAGAGTTTCCAATGGATGAAGTTTATAATGACACAAGAAAATGTAACAATCTTAGCTTTGGAGCTCACCCATTTTGCTCTATGCCATGAAAAAGAAGTCAAGTGTTGGGAAAAGCAAGATATTCTTAATGCTTTGGAGAACGTCTGGGAAAAATCAAGGCTTGTTCCACTAAACTGGCTTAACAGAAAATACTTCCTATCACCAGAATACTAAGTAGCATGAGATTTGCATACTTTGGCTTTATATTACAGCTTAAAATATAAGGCGTCTTCCCAAATTTCAAAAGTCTGAGGTGTGCAAAATGTTTGGAGTTACTTGAATCCTTGGGGGTTGCCCACCCTTGTTGAAATGGATCTACAGTGAAGATTGCAGGAATTATGGGATCAGAAGTAGCTGTAGCACAGAAACTGATGGCTTCTTAATGAAGACCAGAACATAAAGTTATGGAGCTGGACAGAAAGTAAAATTCATAGGTACTGTAATATACTACTGGATAAGGCATAGTTTTATTGGTCAGAATAACATACCACAAACTGATCAAACACTTCCTTGTCTTCTACTTCCTATACACACAGAGATAGTTAAACACCAAGTGAAAAGGCACAGAGAATTGATTTACTTTGATCTCAAACATTTTGTTTCCCAAGACAAATGTCAAGAGGATCCTTCCCCAATGCATGTAAAAAAGCTAACTGGACCAGCGGTTTAATTTTTTTCAACATGGGGATCAGAAGACATCCATCCCTGTATCAGATAACTGGTGGTAGTTTAAGAGGCTCCAGGTCAATGGAATGGGGCACATCTTCTCTTACTTTACCTCTCAAAATTTGTCAGCTGAAGCAACTGACTCACTTGATTTTTTTTTTTTCTATTTAAAGGCAGGGATAGCACTGTATGCTTTAATTCAGAATGATGATTAACCAAACTCTTTCAAGTTATGGGCTCAGAAGCATTAGTAAATACAACGGCTAAGATTCTTATCTTTAACAGCATATAAAATTGCACATATCATGAATAGACATACACCCAAAGCAAAACAAAATGGCACACTCTATAATTAAGTCTTAATATTTATAATTCTGCTCTCTTTCACATTAGTTTCATTTCTAACAGAGGTGGATCATCCATGAGTCATCCATGACCACAGCTGTCTACTGGCCCCTAAGGCAATTTCTGGTGTCTCTAGAGACTCCAAGTTCATACAACAGTATGAAGTAAAAATTGACTGATTTTTTTTTTTTTTTTTTTGGCAATGCACCTTTCATTTTTTTAAAATGGGCACTAGACTGCTCAAATGATCAAAAGGGAATATCTTTCAACAAAGCAAATGAAAAACAAAGGGGAAGAAGAAGAAGGACAGACAATTCTGTTCTGCTTTCAGTTGCCATCTGTATCAGCTATGACTGTTTATTAATTAATTAATTAATTGATTAATTTAATTTAATTTGTATACCACCCTTCTCCCAGAGGGGACTCAGGGCGGTGAACAGCCAAAATTAAAAAACATACAAATACAAAAGTTAAGATAATTAAAAAAGAATTAAATCATTAGCTTCCCAATTTAAAACCCCCAAATCCATAAAATTTAAAATCCCAATTAAAAACTATTTAGGCTAGGCCGGACTGTTGAAGGAAAAACATACTCTAGAAAATCATTTAAATGTTCTTGAAAATGAATGCATCCCTAAAGAGTGTTGCAGACTCCTGTGAGAAAAACAGCAAGATGAGAATCTTCTGCAGTCCTAATAAAATAATAATAATAATTTATTACATTTATTCACTGCCTAATTCCTGGTGACTATGGCAGTGGTGGGTTTCAATTTTTTTTTTACTACCGGTTCTATGGGTGCGGCTTTGTGGATGTGGCATGGCTTTGTGGGAATGGCATGGCTTTGTGGGTGTGGCTTTTTGGGTGTGGCAGGGGAAGGTTACTGCAAAATCCCCATTTCCTCCAGATCAGGTGGGACTCAGGAGGCAGAGAATAGATGGGGGTGGGACCAGTCAGAGATGGTATTTACCGGTTCTCCGAACTACTCAAAATTTCCACTACTGGTTCTCCAGAACTGGTCAGAACCTGCTGGAACCCTCTGGACTATGGGCAGAGAGAAATGTTTTGAAGCACTTCCTTTTGGATGCATTGGCAATTTTGTTTTGTCCATTTGGAAGATATCCATTTGTATATTTAGCCAGAATATGAAATCAATCTGAGAATGAGAGAAAAACCATGTGAAGTATGAATTAGAACATGTTGGTTAATAATATTTGACAATTAAAAGTTTATTAAAGAAACACTGAACAACCACATTATTAAACATTTCAAAAACTGCAGCTCTAAGAATTTCCATGTTTTGGCTATGCAGTCTGGACTATAATGAATACCTGAATTAACTGAACCTACAATAAAGAATTAATTTAATGGATCTCTCTACATACCAAACAAATTAAAAAACCACCTTATTTTTTCCGCTGTGTTAATTTCTAGCTTGCATTATCTTCCTGCACATATTAGAGTCATGGAAAATGTCTTCATCAGAGGATGCCTGCTAGGCAATGTGCAAATCTTGCAAGTTAAGAAGATGACAAACAACAAGATAAAAGCGATGTTGAACAAGCTTTGCCCAAGCTTTGCTAGTGATACCACTATTATGAAATCCAAGAACTGCTTATCGAACAGGTCCTTCTCAAGGGCTGGATGTATTTCTCAAGCATATCTTGCAAGTAGAAGATGCTGCAAAGTATTGCAGTGCAGATATTCATCTTCATGGTTTCAACCAAGCTTCTTTTCTGGTCTTTCAGACCCTATGCCATTTATGTGAATTTGGCCAGTCACATGCTCTCTCTTAGTCCGAAAAGGTGGCAACGACAACCACTTCTGGAAAAAACATTCCCAAGAAAATTTCATGGACTTGTCCATGTAGTTACAAGAAATCTGAAAGTAATATTAATCAAGGAAAACTATCTTATTTAAAATGGAAAATATTGAGTAAATTCCTTTTGTTTAAAAAAAAAAGAAAAGAAAAAAGAGAACTACTGATCATGATTGGGGCTAAATTGAGATGGTAGGAGATGAAGGTTGCAGAATTTGTCAAGGAATCTCTATCTTTCCATCGCTACTATCTCCTTAAAATTGATGTGCAAGAGCCAAACAAGGGCTTAAGTATTTTCTGATGACATCGACAGCCAAATCAAGTCAACCCAGTTTTTATTGTTCAGCTAATAATGAACAATAAAAACTCTCCCAGAATTTTTAGTTAGTTTAATACAATAACTGGTTAGAGTAATCGGAAATATTGCTATTGCACATGATGTTGCCTCAAAAATGACACTCTCTGGATAGCCTGAGAAGGGGATGAGGAAAACTTGGCTCACCAAATGAACATATTAATAATTTCTCTATGGAGCTTGCACAGAAATCCAGGAATCTGGTAATTCCTGTTGGGGTTTCCTGTTGGGTGGTGTTTTTTTTTTTTAGCAAGGTTCTTTTAGGATGTTTAATTTCAATAGTAAAGAAACATCAAAGATAACCTTGTACACAGAAATGGAAGAAGAAAATACTAGTAGGATACAGTAATATAGAGAATGAGGTAAGAGAGGAAGAACATTTTGGTCTGGTCTCTGCTGCAACAAAGTGCTATAGTAGTTGGATCTTACTTGATTTTTTTTTTTGCCAGATAATTATTATATTTTTAAGGGCAGAAGGTGAAGGAGTACAAGAAAAGCAAAAAGTTGTTAGGAGAACTATTTAAGGCAGGTTCAAACTATTTAAGGCAGGTACAAACACTACATTGATGAATGGATGGATGGATGAATAGATAAATAGAGAAGTGCAGGAAAAGGAAGATGCCATGAAAAGGAAACATGGGTAAAATGGTATTTATAAAAAGAAAGAAATTTAGGAGATGTAAAACAGCTCAAGACCTGATAATGGATATAATATAATTTGGCAGTTAATGTGGCCTTTAAGTGACAATGTATATATTTCCAAGAACAACAATCCTAGAAAATAGGAACCTGGAATGTCATGTAGGCTAAGTGGCTTCCTGTAAACAGTTAGTCAATTCCACTAGTGTTGTGGCTTATGCAAAGAAAGACATTATGTGAATGCCTGTCCTTCCATACAGCCACTCCTCTACACCAATTATAATTCCCAGACTCTCCCTTCCTTGCCCAGAGGATCTTTTCATCCATAATTTCATTTTAGTGCTGGTTGATCTTTGCTGAGTTTATATTTGTGGAATGATTTGAGTATTTTCCTAAGGGAGCGGCAAAGCTCAGGAATTGTTTGTTCAGCAGAGTTTCTGCTCCAGCATTGATTTCCTTGTAGGCTCTTATTTAAACTACCAGGCTCTTTTAGTACCTCAGACAATCAAGCAACTGAATAGCACTTGAAGTATCTTAGTACTTCACAAGAGATCTTTTATTAGCAAACTATTAATATCAGGCAACTGGTGCACAACTTAGAGCACTTGTCAATGACAGTTAATTTTTTTAAAAAAAGGAAAGGAAAATAAGAAAGTGCAAAGTTCTGATGGTAGGAGTTTCCTCCCAATTCAAGGTATAAAAAGAGCAAGTTTTTCTAAAAGCCATGTACAAGTCTATCTTTATATTTCAAATGTTAATATGAAAAGAGAATCAAAAAGACTGACTCTTGGTGGCAAATCCCAACCTTAAAAGAATACAAATAATAATCTGAGCCCCATTGCTGTAGTAGCTTATTAACTTGAATCTCAACCAACTGGGTGTCAGGGTATACAAATTGAGAAATATGATCCCAGTGCCTAAGAGCAACTCTTCACCTGCTGAGGGTTTTTAGACATCGTTCATTCGTATGTGATGGAAAATCATTTTTCCTATATTTAGCATGCTAAAAGCATGGGATGGGTTGTGTTACTGGAGAGTTGGATCATTGCAATTGTTTCTAAAATAGCCTTTAAAAAAGCAAACTGAGAAGCATTCCAGATTTCGGCATCTGGTACACGTGTTTTGCTATGATGACATGTATTATGCTTTTGGTTAGATACAGTATATGTATGCATGAACTCATGCTCTTATAAATGTCTGCCAGTGTAATTTTATTTTGCAAATTATTGTTTATGTCCTTGGTTTTTGGTGATGCATTTCCTTCTTTGGTTAGGCAGTAGAAGTAGCCACTTTTATCAACTCAAGGGTGGCTGAAATATTTCAAAGGGGAGGGGGAAACGTAAAAAAATGTGCAAAAGACACTGCTGAAAGCATCAGTCCTTGGCTTATCACATTACTTAGGGTAATGTATATTTTATATATAGGTGTTAGAAAGGAAAAAAGCCCAGAACAGAGTAGATGTGATTCTACTGAGCTGGAGCTACAAAAAAACAAAACAAAACAAAACAAAAAACCCTTGGCTACATAGGGAAAACCTGGCTAGAAGAAACACACACACACACACACACACACACACACACACACACACATGTGTGTGTGTGTGTGTGTGTGTTTTCTTTTCTTTTTGTAGGTCTTTATGTGTATTTCTCTTTAGCCAGGTTCTTCCTACATAAACCAAGATTTTTATGCAGCCCTAGTTCAGTTATAAATATATGTAAAAAGTTAAAATCTCGAGTGTTTTCCCGCGTCATTAAAAGTCTGTTAGTTAAAATGCTTAAAATCTTAAAATCCTGGCTAAAATCTCAGCTCAAAATCCTAACAAAACACTCTGTAAGGTCTTTTAAAACTTTGGCTAAAATCCTAACCAATTTTTAAAAAAACTTAAAAGTTTTTTGGATGGAAGTGGATGGAACTCAAAAACCATAGACTATTGAATTTGGAAGGATTTGATCTTCAGCGAGGATGGCATGCCTTTTTATGGGAGGGCACAGACAAAAGGCATGAATATTTTCAGAAACATATAATCAGACACACATTATACCAAACATGGCAGAGTATTAAAAAGGCACATTATTACAAAATCCCGGAGTGGTTGTCAACGATGGAAGCCCAGATCTATCCAAATGCCATGGACTATAACAAAATGAAAACTTATAAAGATCTGTTAAACAATCAGGGGGAACTAAGAACAAGGCAAGAACTAAAAGAGATGGGTACAGACATTGACTGGTGGCCGTATATACAAATAAAATCAAGATACAATAAAGATTTGGCTCAATTTGAATTTCAAAAAGGTCAAACAGAATTAGATAAAATTTTGCAAGGGACACAGGACAAACTGATCAAAAAAATTTACAATTACTTATGAGGATATAAATTAGAAGAAGAGGTAGTGAAAGAAAATATGATAACCTGGGCAAAAAATTTCGGTTAATAGTATTCAATTAGACAAATGGGAAAAACTATGGAAAATAAATTATAAAAAGACAATGTCTGTATCCTATAAAGAAAATTTCTATAAAATGTTTTATAGGTGGCACTTGCCACCAGCCAGATTGGCAAGAATGTTCCCCGGCATGCCATCAACATGTTGGAAATGCAACCACCACAAAGGTACCTATTACCATATGTGGTGGACCTGCCCAATGGTGAAACAATATTGGCAAAGGATCAAAATACAAATAGAGGAAATAACACACCAAAAGATAGAACTAAGACCAGAAAGCTTCTTATTAGGCATAGTGAATGGATACTATGAAAAAGAAACAACCTATTTAATTATACATATGATAACAGCAGCACGAATACTATACGCGCAATACTGGAAGAGTAGTGATATACCAACATCATAAAGTAATCAATAAAATTATGGAATGTGCAGAATTAGATAGACTCACAAAGGAATTACAAAATAGGGAAGAACATGACTTTTACTTAGTATGGGAAAAGTGGTATAGTTGGTTGAAAGATAGGAAAGAGATGAAGCAATAGGAAGTAAATAAAATGACCAAATATAATATGATGGAAACAAAGAACAAACATAGGTTAACAAAGATCAATATTAGATAGATAAAAGGGAATGACCAAATAAGGAAGAGTCAAAATACAAAGAGAAATGTATATTATAGTTGTGACAAACTGGACATGTATTGAAATGGATGTTTATATGTTTTTATGTTTTGTACGTTTCATTGTTCTGTTTAGTTTATACTTATAAATAAAAATTGGAGGGAAAAAAAGTTTTTTGGCAACGTTTCGACAAGCTCTCTAACTTGTCATCATTGGGCCCCTACTTTCAGTTTAGAAGCTGTGGGTATGCTGTGAGGTCGGAGTTGTCACTTTTCTCTGTTCACTGCTGCTGACATATGCTGGTTAGTTTGCAACTCTGTGTCCTGATTGGCGGGCAACCGTTTTTTCTCCTGCTTCATTATCATAGCTACAGCCTGACTGCGTGTCAGAGGCCCAGCTTTCTCTGGTTCTCTATTACTAACTGTCAACTGCAAAGAGGGAAGGATTCTGGAATCACAATACCACTGATTGCCTGTTGAGATCTCAGCCTATCTTCTGGCTCGGTTCTCTCCCTCTCCCTGTTGTTAGCTATCATCCGCAAAGAGGGAAGGATTCTGGCAGGCATCACAACACCACCTGTTGCCTGTTGGGATCTCTGTCTATCATCTGATGTTAAGACTTGAGTTTCCCTCATGCAGGTCTCCAAATACTTGATAACCTAGAAGCATCATCTCGTCTATTCATATTCTGCAGCCTGTTTTCAATTTTGATAGCCTCCCTAATTATTCTCTTATTAAGATGTTCCTCTTTCACCACTGTTCTAGTATTGTTGAAGTTGGATATTATGTCCAGTGGCCTTCATGAGTTGTACCAAAGGAGAAGTTCGTTCTTCTTTTTTCATTGCATTTTTGTGTTCTTCTAAACGCACACTTATTCGTCTGTTCGGCTGTCCAATATAAGATGACTGACAGAAGTCACATGGCACTTCGTATACCCCTTGATTTTCCAGCTCAATTTTATCCTTGGGGTTTCTCAACATCATCAATATTTTTCTATCTGTGCGGAACACTGTTTTTATTTTTTGTTTCTGTAGTATCTTACCAATTTTATCAGTGGTCCCTTTTATATAGGGCAGGATGGCTTTTCCCATATTCTGTTCTTCTTCTTGGGTTTCGCAAGTAGAAAAAAAGGAATTAATGGCAACCATTTGCCATTAATACCTCTGTGAGAGTCTGAAGCTCTATTTGTACATGTGCCTCATCTGCTAGGCATTTAGTTCTAGTAATTAAAGTTTTTGCCACTGAATTTATTTGCGAGGGATGGTGGTGTGAGTGTGCGTTTAGGTATCTATTTGTGTGTGTCTTCTTTTGGTAGACACTATGTCCTAGGGTGCCGTCAGTTCTCTTATATATTAATACATCTAAGAAGGGGAGTTGATTTTCACTCTCCATTTCCATAGTGAACTGTATCTTCGGATGCATGTTATTCAAGTGTGCTAGAAAATTGTCTAGCTTGTCTTTTCCATGGGGCCAGAAGACAAACGTATCATCTACGTATCTGAGCCATAATTTTGGTTTATAAGTGGTTTGTTCCAATGCCCTAATTTTTAATCCCTCCATAAACAGATTGGCAATAACTGGGGAGCGGTGATCCCATTGGTGCCCCTTGTATTTATTTATATCTTTGCCCTTTGTACATGAAATAGGTGTTAAATAGGCAATGCTCTGCCAATTCTATGGTGTGGTTTGGTGGTATGTATGTATGTATGTATGTATGTATGTATGTATGTATGTATAAATCAAATCTATATAACTGTGCATAATTAAATAAATGAATAGTATAAAACAATGATTACAAATATAACAAACATACTAATAAATATCCCCCAAACTCCCAAATTCAATCAACAATGGAGTCAGCTAGCAAAATCTCTATTTCCATGAGACCCCCAGGCCTGGTCACATAACCAGCTCTTGAAGGCCTTATGAAAGGTCAGAAGGAGTGAGCCCAATCTAACTTCAGGGATAAGGATGTTCCATAAGGTGCTCAGTCATGGTGTTGGTAAACCACAACCTTAATACTCTCCCAAACTCAGGAAAACAAAAGCAACAATCTTCGGTTCAGCTCAGGGATGAAATGCTACCGGTTCAGACCAGTTCATTCCAACTGGAAGTAAAAAATGCTACCAGTTCAGATGAATCAGTATTTCCAACGATTAGCTGTGCCACGCAGTTTATATTCGCTAGAGAGCAGGAAATCCTGCTTTCTAGCATATCTAAATATGCAGCACAGCTGTTCCCCCCCCTTGCTGTTCTACTTACCTTTGCAGACTCATAAAAGACTTCTTAGTCCTCCTTTTTCATCACTGTGTGGTAGCGCCTGCGGTGCGCTTGTGGGGGAAGTGTGTATTTGGTGTGCACTGTGCATGCGTGCACGAAGTAAACCAGTAGCAAAGTCAACCGGTAGCAGACTTCAGAGCATTTCACCCTGATTCAGCTATTTTCTTCAGAAGGGATGGATTACAATTGAGCAGATGAGTGTTTTCATTCTTGAGGAAGAAACTGCTTATATCTCTGTCCATTACATCTTCTACGGGTTACTTCCAAATATTCAGTGCAGGCTTAGTTACCAAAAGATTGCCCAATCTTATCCCTAGAAAATTTCTCTGCCTTTGTGAGATTAGTTCTAAAAGTTTTCTGTCATAGAAAAACACCCAAGGAAACTCATGAATTATAAATGTGTTATCTTCCTTGATATGAAAAGCATAATCCAAGCATTAGGGATGCCTGGATAAGATATGGGTGTTTTTTTGCCAATTGAATTTTTTTTTTCAGTTCTTTATATTTGCAATCACAGAATAATTGCCTTCACTGTTTTGTTTCACTCACACTGTGAATTACCTTTCTTTATTGCCATATGGAAACATTAGCCAATAATGATACATTTAGCACAGAATCCCCTAAAGGAGCATTAGTTCCAATTCAGAAACCAATTACTACTAACAAAGTATGGACACTTTGGAGGAGAAAATGCTCTGGGCTTCAAGATATATTTTTAAGGAAAAAAAAAACATGTCTTGAAGGTACATTGGGTGTACCTTAATTTGTTAATTTTGTTATAGTACAATTTTGTGGTACTGATTTCTAAGCTGCTAAGGATACGGCTTGGAGGGTGGAATGGGTAGTCTATATCTTTCAATTAGTATTGAAAGATATATTGAGGATTCAAATTTCATGATATTTCAAGCAGCTGAGTGAAATCAATGACATTAATGAGGATTAATATAGTCAATTGCTTTCACTGGGGCTCTTTTAAGTATGATTCACTAAATCAAGATTCAACCAATTTCATTTTTTCCTGATGTGTATCTATGAAAATAAATTGGTATTATAATCCAAAGCAGTATAAGATGGGACCAATTGTACAAATGCAGTTTCTATCCTTGAGTTTTATCATGTAAGTAGCAGCAGTATAAGTATTTGACAGAGCAATGGGATGATGAGGATAAATTTGGAAGATGGTATGTATCGCATTCCTCCAAACACTGCCTGTGTATTCAGAAGCTTCCATTTGAAGGACCTTAAAACCAGGCTCTGCTAATTGGCTGGGGACACACTATTTTGGAAGTAGTTGGTTGAGTGAAAGATAAAACCCACCCCCTTATCTTTTTGTTCTCTTGGTTTTTACCTTTCATTTAATTTATAATTTTATGGCACTGTAAATCCCCCAGAATAATTTTGGCTAGTGAGGTAGGTAGCATATAGATTTAACAAACACACATAAACATTGAAGGAGGAAAGATGTATTAATCTATGCTGGCAAAATAAATGAGAATTCTAAAGTATCTTTTCAAACTAATGTTATTAAAGGTCATAAGCTTTCATCAGATGCATCTCATGAACATTTATGTTTTTTAAAATAAAGTAGTCAGAAAAGATTTCTAATTCTATTCTCCATTTGCAATGAAAATAGGAGTACCAGAGTAATGTTAGCTTTTAAAAGTTCCCCGTGGCTGTCATTTACATTGCAGAAAATAAAAATAACATTCATGTTATTGATGCTTTCCCGCCACTCTTAATGAATCTGAGATTCATTTTTGGAACAATGTTCATCATGCAGATATGTTGGAAAACTGATCAGCTGCCAGAAATGTTTCCTTGTGACTTTCATGGTCTACCAATAGGCTCATGAAAAGAATGGGATTTTTAGCTCACTAAAACTGAAAACAATAAATGGAAAAGATTTCTATCATTGTCATCATTATCATTGCCATTGAATTGCCAATTTCAAAATAAATAGGATAAGTTTGTTTTGGATCAAAGATGATGAGATAGGGAGAAGGTAAGTGAATTTAAATGCAATGTTACATTGGATGCTTAAAATTTGAAATTTTAAAGGGATGGTGCATTACATCCCATACTGGAAAATCACACAACAGAATTATTGTTCATATTGAAAATTAGCACAGAACTAAAATACCTCTAGCTCAAACAGAAAAAAAGGTTGAACATGAGGTTCTTATCTGGAAATCTGGAGAACTGTAAATATAAATAAGAATGTTTTCCAATGGCAGAGCATTTCTATAGTCTTTGTGTTTTCGCAGCACAAATTATGTGAACTCATATTGACATGTTTTTAGGCATCTTTTAAAAATTCTACCTTACAGTGAGATTCTGCAATCATTAACTTGCACCGATATTTCAATTTTAGTAGATTGTTTTTATTTTATTTTTAAGCTACTTTGATTTTTCCTTTTATATTTTGCTTTATGTATTGAAATTGAAATAATGAATTGTTCATTATAGAATGCCTCCTAGAAGAGTGAAATACCACAAACATTGCAAGATTTATTTATTTATTTTTTTTAAAAGTGGAGGGCATATAGAAACAAGGATTGAAGGATTTTTACTCATAGGACTCATATAAGACTGCACATACTCTATTAGAGGAAGAATGGTCTCCCCAGCTATTTTGAAGTTAAAATGGGAGAGAGAAAGAAGAAAGGTGATTTAGAAGAAAAAAGGTAGTACGAGGCAATTTCAGTTGTGTTATGTTGCCAAGCGAATTTTGTGAATAAATCAGAATGCAGCCTCTCAATATCTTTATAATAGCCAATAAAATTAACTTATTTAAAATATTGATCCCATGGCTCACACCCAGGAATTCCAATAAAACATATTCCCTACTGTTTTCAAACTAGAGTTATTTCAGAATGTTAATTTCTCACTTGATATAGGTTCAAAACATAAGCAATTACTTATTTAATAACCAAATGTGCTTGGCAGCTTTCAAGATTAGGGTTGCCAGGTCTGCTTCCAAAAAATAGCGGACAAGTGTGTGTGTGTGAGTGTGTGTGTGTTAAGTAGTAAAAAAATAAAAAAAAAATTACAATTAAATTATATATTTTCTTACAAACATTTTAACACGTATTAAAATAATCACTTCAAAACTTTACTTAAAATTCAAAACATCAAATATATTATAATACTATGTAAAATATTAAATTACATTTTACTTTGCTGTCGTGTGTATTTTTTATTTGACTGTGCAGCTTTGATCAATTCTTTGTGTTTAAGGAATAATTCTTTAATTTCAGTACAACGTTGAGAAATATTAAAAAATATACAAAGTTCACTTCGAACTGATGGTACAAGCAGTCGGTTACGTTCGTTAGTCCACAAATTTCTCATGACACTGAAAATTCTTCAACGTTTGCATTTGATACCGGAATTGATGCACAATACTGGAACAGTTTCAGTAAACTCGGAGCTGGCTCTTTCTTGAAAAAGTATGTCTACTTATCAAGGGATGAATCGCCCTGCAGATGAACATAAATTTCTTCTAAGGCAGAAATTTCATTGAAGAGAGTGTTGGGTGGAAGTTCTTCTCGCCATGGTGATAATAACCAGATGTTCGTCATTTCCTCTAAAGTTGGAGGATTATTGTGATCAATTAGATTGAAACAATTTAGCGTCTCATATACTGAATCGGTGAAATTATACCACTTTTCTAGGTACGCAATGGCTCTTTGATACACGTTGATGGCTTCTTTCTTGAACTTTTGCACGGCATTCTCAGGCAAATGTTTTTTATGTAAGGCAAATAAAACTTTCATTCCAAAAACCTGCTCATCGTATTTTTTTTGCAAAGAATCACTCAGCTTACACACGATAATGTGAAGATCACATGCAAGAATTTTCTTGCTTTCCAGCTTCAGTAGGGTGTCTTGCATTATTGACATGAAGAAGTGCATGAAATATAAATACAATTCTGAAATTGTTGGTTCATCGTCCTTTGCGAGTTCATTTTCCTGATCCGAAATAAGGTTCCAGATAACCTTATGGCACTCATCAGATCCAAGAGAAATAAAATACGATTTTAGAGGTATCCAGTTTAAAAGAAGTCTTTCGACCACTTTAAACAAACTTAACCATGTTGGAACATGGCGCAAAACTTCATGGAATTCTGACTCGCAAAACTTACGTACCATTTCATCATAAAGCTTTTGAATAAAAAAATGTCCACTATTTTGTGAAAAAAAAATAGTGAACATAATGTGAAAAAAGCGGATTGTCCGCTCAAATAGTGGACACCTGGCAATTCTATATCAAGATTAGAGACAAAGATCTCTGTTTAATATACCTGGACTTGATTTCAGAGTTGTTATATGCTTAGCCTCCCAAATGAGCCCAAAGAGGGGAAAATTCATAAAAGACTCTCTTTCCTATTGTAGCAAAATAAAATCAAGATGAAATCAACACAAATGATCCCTAATAATAGTGGAAGATATTTTTGTTGCAGTAGGCTGTAATTATTTCTTTCCCTTGAATATTTTATAGTAATACTTTTTAATGACACTTTTCAGTGTGGAGCAAAAAGAATGATTCATTTGATATTGTGGCTGATGTATTTGGGAAAGAAATGTGCTGACACCTCGCAAGAGCTGAGTGTAGCTGAGATTTCTGAAGGCAAATTTGCCTTCAGAATAATTTACCTTGGCTAGGGAAAGCCAGATGAGCCAGCCTTATGGAAGACAAAGTAACACCCTTATGGCAACACCCACACTGCAGAAAGTATAAATAGATACCTGTGTATATGTGTTAGCATCTGCAGTCTATCTTTGCATCAAGCTGTGCATCTTTGGCTTTATTAATTTTTTTCTGGCTCCTTGATCTTGCTTCTAAAATTTATTTGATATGAGTTGTAGGTCCAAACAGACTATGATGTACACCAAGGGGAGAAACTCCAGTAGCAGTTGTGGTGGAATAAGGGTAGTTTCAGGAATCTCCGGGAGAGGTGCCTCCTCTGTTGTAAGTAGTGTTGGAGGTGGTGTATCTGGGAGGACCTTTTCCAGTGGAGCTTCCTATGGAGGGGCAAGTTGCACTGATGGTGGCTTTGGAGGAAATATGTTAGGGAGCTATGGGTATGGTTCTGGGAGCAGTTTCCGCTTTGGGCAAATTGGTGGCTTTGGCATTTGCAATGAAACCCCCTTGATTTCCTGTGATGAGAAGATGACCATGCAGAATCTCAATGACCGCCTGGCCTCTTACTTGGAGAAAGTGCGATCCCTTGAGGAAGAGAATGCTGAGCTTGAGAGCAGAATTAGACAGTGGTATGACCGACAAGGCCCACCATCTGAGCTAAAGGATTATAGCTCTTATTATCAACAAATTGAAGAGTTAAAGAATCAGGTATGAAAATTGTTCCTCCATAATGTACATCTATATTAATAATGATTCTAGCCATGCCATAGGTTAGGCATTGATGCTTTGGAATTAAATAGAGAAATATATGTTAACTAGGAATAGAATGGCTGTTTGAGGAAGGGGATGGTTAGAGTTAGCATTAAGGTTGGGAAGTACTATTTGGGAAATGGTTCTTGCCCAAAGCTAGAGAGTGAGAGCCATTAAGGATTTTATGGTGAAGAAAATCATGGCTGAGAGAGGAAGGCATGAAATAAATTCAGTGTATCCCTTCTGGGTAGGAAACACACAGAGACTGGGAAGTAAAACTAAAGGCTAAATTTCAAGTACAATGTTGTGACAACTAAGAAGTAGTAGGTGGTAAAGTTCAAATAACATTATTCTTTCCCTAATGCAGATTGTTTGTGCCTCTGTGGACAATAGTAAGCTTATTCTGGATATTGATAATAACCGCATGACTGCTGATGACTTCAGGTTGAAGTAAGTCCCACTTGAATCACATAATAATAACCATTTCAAAAATTAAAAAAGGCCACATAGCTTGGAACCGCACACATACTATGTCAATACATACAGTAATCACATTCTAAGTCAGGGGTGTCAAACTTGATTTTATTCAGGGCCACATCAGGGTTGTGTTTGATCTCCGGTGGCTGGGGTAGGCATAGCCAGGGTGGGCATGGCCACATGTGTTGGGGGTGCTTCACAGGCTCGTGAATTTCGTTTTTGACTGCAATGGCCTCCTACAACCCTCTGCCAGCTAAAATGGAGCTCAGGAGGGCCACCTGCAGCCCTGGCAAGCTCCGTTTTCAGTTGTGATGGCCTCTTGCAAACCTCTGCCAGCAAAAATTTGATATGTATAAAGATCAGCTAAATACCTGTTTTGATTTCATATTATTGTTTATATAATAATAATTTATTAAATTTGTATGACATATGACTCTGCAATTTTGGGTGGCTCACAACAATCCAACAAGGAAAGTACCAATAAATATAAAAATTACAAATAAAATATAAAAAACAAAGCTAAAACACGTGCCTTTTAAAATTTCCTTTTCCATAGTAGGATAACTATCAAATAATCCATAAATGAGCAGTCTACTCCAGAACAGTGCAATGAAGTAAAATAAGGAACCCTTTGCATACAAATCTATTCCAGAAGTATTGATTTTAGCAACAATCCCTATAGATCTAACAATGCCCCCATTTCCCCTTTCGTAACTACGATGCAGGTATGAAACTGAATTGGCTCTTTGCCAAAATGTGGAAGCTGATATCAATGGATTGCGCCAGGTCCTGGATCAACTGACTCTTTGTAGATCTGATTTGGAGGCACAACTTGAATCCCTCAGGGAAGAACTGTGCTGTATCAAGAAGAACCATGAGGAGGTGAGTTCCCCTTCTCCACATTGCTATTATTCTTGGTATGAGTGAGACTGAAAACAATTCCTTCTGACTTGAGGATCACATCTTTTTGAACTTCATTTGCAGGAAATTAAGAGTCTGAAGAGTCAAACTTGTGGTGATATAAGTGTGGAAGTTAACTCTTCCCCAGGTCCAGATCTGAAGAAGGTTCTGGAAGAAATGAGATGTCAGTATGAAACCATGATTGAGAACAACCGCAAAGAAGTTGAGCAGTGGTATGAACGCAAGGTATGTTGTTCCTGATTACAGTAAAATAGAGTTTACACAATCATGTTTACACTGTAACAACTGACAATCTGAGTAGTTGCTTATGCAGTTCTGGGGGGAAACCACAACTTAAGGAGGAAGACTGATTTTCATAACATTTACACATTCTATTTCAGTGCAATAAATGCACATTTAAGTAATGCCACATATTCATTAGGGAAAAAAACCTGGACCAAGTAAATTATGTTCAGGACTTTGCTATTGAGGGGCAACTTCTAGTTTTGAATCGAACTCCTCTTCATACAACATATTATAAAAGTAGGATATATGCTTCCCTTCCCTTAAGGGGCAGTGTTGACCTTAAATCTGGCCCTTTAGGAATAACAATTTCTCAGCTCTTCCTCCTATTTATATTGTGAAATGGTTTATAGAGGCAATGAGAGAGAATAAGCAAGATAATCTTACTTCACTCATTCTGGGATACTACACTATTTTGGTCTGTCACTACTCTCCCATTTAGAAGTCTACAATTGTTTTGGTTAACAACTGAACTTCATTATACTATTAAAAATATTTTTGGCTTCCAAAGACTGTAGAGGGCATGGCGACCCCATCAGAAGGAACAGAGTCAAAATTTTGAGTGTATTTTGGGAGTAGTGTTTGTGGGATATTTTCAGCTACTTTCAGAAAACTCCAGTTATGTGTTAGACCTACCAGAGACTAAATGAATTTATCCTCTAGGTCTGGAATGGAAAAAGCCAGACCAGAACACCATGTTTATCTTTCGTGGTGACTTTTATGTAATGGAGGGCTGGCCTTGTAAAAAAAAATATTCTGCTATGGGCAGAATGATTCTTCAGAGTATTCCTTATGTAATTAGTAGTGAGATCATGAATATAAATAAATGCATTTAATCATATGAGCTGCTAACCCTAATGACCTAAAATAAATATGAAAATCCTCCATTTAATTTTCTACTTGCCAGTTTGGTACAGTGGTTAAGGTGCTGGACTCAAAACTAAAAGTCCCTACATTGTAGTCGTCCTTAGGCATGAAAGTTTTTTGGATGATTTGAGCCAGTTATTCTTTCTCAGCTCAATTCATGTCGCATGATTGTGGTTGGGGAAATAGCTAATGGGAGCATACATAATTTGTGCTGCCATGAGTTGAACAAAATAAATATGGGGTATCATCACCATTACTATCACCCTCATATCATCCTGTTGTCCTTGCTATGAATATAAGCCTATTTTAATAATTAAAACCTATTGTTCCTCAGCATACTATAACAAGTAAGACAACACTTAGAGCATGCCCTTATTCTATTTCTTAAAAATATTTCTCTTTACCAATATTCTAATTTTTCAAAGTTTTAAAGACATCTTGATGTCAGTAGTTTCCTCAGTAAAGAAACTGCTTCTCAATTTCCCCATCTTATTTTTAATGTCTTTTCAGATGGAAGAAGTGAATCAGGAGGTCTGCATCAGTAGCAAAGAAGTTGAGAATTGCAATAATCAAGTTGCTGACCTAAAACGTCAACTGCAAACCTTGGAAATCGATTTGCAGGCTCAGCTTTGCTTGGTAAGCATCTCCCTTATTTATACAATAGATTTTAGTTTCTGATTGTCTCTTGCATGAACTATTTATTAGCCATAGCAAGTTCATACTTATAGGAAAGAGATTTTTAATACTTTCTCTACAGTATCAAAAATTGCAACTTTAGAAAATTACAATTTTAGGTAAACATGAAGATCTGTAGGCCAGTGAACTCATGAGACAATTTTCCAAGATGATGACTATTCCTGGGCCAACACTAACCAAGGGGACAATTGAAGGCAATAAGTACAGGGTAGATAGAAGCAAAGAAAGAGGTAGGCTAAGAATTGGGCAACCTGAAATAAAAGGAAGTAACTGATGAGATAAGGAAGGAAAATATTTCTTGCTACACTGTAAGTTATTCTCCATACCATTTGTATACATGTAATTGCCAATGACTTCTGTAAAGGACATTTCATCTCTTCACATATACAAAAATCAAAGCATTGTTTGTGAAGTACCAGAGATTATCCTTTTCTTTGGAAAAAATGTAGCTTATAGGATACATTCTTGAATTTTTTAAACCTCGTTTTTCTATTGATAACCTTCACTTTTTAACTTCTTAAGAGGGAATCACTGCAAGACTCTTTGGGTGAGACTGAAAGTCGCTACAATACCCATCTGGCTGAAATACAGAACCAGATCTCTTGTGTGGAACAGCAACTGGCAGAGTTGAGGGCAGAGATGGAATGCCAGAATCGAGAATACAGGGAACTTCTAGATGTCAAATGTCGCTTGGAACAGGAGATCCAGACCTACCGCTCCCTGTTAGAAGAAGGGCAGCAAGACATTAGGTAGGTAGATCATGGCAATTGTAAACATTTTTAGATTTTTCTAATATTTCTTCTTTCTTACTAGCTCCATAACTCTTCTGAGGCAGGATCAGGTGCGGTGTTACACTAAGGGAAGCAGCTACTTCAACAGTGAACATAGGGTGCAACAGTAATTTATTTAAATTTATTTTTATTTTACTTCCAGAGAGGTGTATGAGAGATTTTATTCCTTATGTATTAGACCAATTTCCTGCCTTTATTTATCATAGATTTTCTGTGGACAGGGGAGCTGTTTGTTGCCCTGCAAGGCTAGATCTGATGAAGATTATCAACTAACTTAAACTGTGAAGCGTACATATATTCATGGTCACATTTTTAAAGGGTTATTATAGGGATGCCTGAAACAAGATGATTTTTTTTTAAATTTTAGGAAGTACAAAATCTCATAAATTGTCAGTTTTAAAAATCAGTAGTTCAGGTTAATTATCAAATACAAAATAACTCAATTTTCTGGTATACTTTATCAATTTCTCTAGAGGATGATGATCCTCTAGGATCCAGTTTAATTAATTTGCCCTTCCAGTCTCTGGTCTTCAGAATCTGTCTCTACATATGCCCAACACACAAAGACCACCTAAAAAAAGCATGGGGCACATTGCAATGTCATTATATAATAACTAAAAATGAATTAATATGGAACTGTCAGATGTACACATTTGCTACTTCAGAGTTCTGCATTCTTTGGGAATTTGTAGAAGCATATGGCTGTCGTATGTATGGCTGGGAGAAAAGATGCTGGATTAGATAACCTTTTGGGCTAATTTAGTAGATCTCTTCTTCTGTTTGTATAAATTCAGTCAAGGAATTCTCTGTTCCAGTGGTGGGTTGCTCCGGTTCGTACCAGTTCGTACCGGTTCAGAAGAACCAGTAGCAAAAATCTGTAATAGTTTGGAGAACCGGTAATAACATTGTCTGGCCATGCCCCCAAACCGGTCCCCGGCCCGGTCGCTGCTCGCTTACCCTGCCCACCTCATCGGAGGCTTTTTTTTTACTTTTAAAAGCATTTTTTCTACAACCTCTTTGGCTGAAAAAATGCTTTTAAAAGTAAAAAAAAAGCCTCTGATCATCGCGCAGCTCAGCTGGGATCATCAGCGGCTTTTAAAAGCATTTTTTCTGCAAACTCTTTGGCCGAAGATGTTGTAGGGAAAAAAATGGCACGCCCACCCAGTCACATTACCCCACCATTACCAAGCCACGCCCACAAAATAAGACACGTGCACAGAACCGGTAGTAAAAAAATTTAGAACCCACCCCTGCTCTGTTCTCATTCTTCTTCTGCCCTGCAATCATATACAATATGCAATAGAGTAATAAATGTTTGGAACATTCTACCTGATCCTGTTATTAGTCTCTCTAATCCCCATACCATTTACCTTAAACTGTCTACCGTGAACCTTTCATAAGGGGGCATGCATAAGCGCACCAGCATGCCTACCATCCCTGTCCTACTGTCCCCATTTTATATGTACTCATTTTATGCGTTTATGGTTATGTTTTGCCTATTTATATCCTTTTATTTGTGCCAATTTTTTTTCATGTGTCCATGTCTATGTCTATACTGTTACTTGTTTCCTTGTACTTGTTGACAAATAAATAAAATAAAATAATAAATAAATATACCATAAAAACAGCACAAATAATTTTATTTAACGCCATTAATATATATTTAATAATTATTTTGATCTCATTCGAGAATATTTCCTTCTTTTTTTTCCAACGGTAGTTCCAGCAGCAGCCCTTCTGGAGGGGGACATTCCAAATCCTCAGGAGGAGTGAGACTCCATTCTCATTCTTACAGTACCTCTAGTTCATGTCAGGTCTCCTCATCAGACCTGAAAGGTAAGGGGGCAATCACAGTGTCCCTATATTAAAGATGGAAACTAATCCTTAAAACAAACAAACATTTTGCTATAAATGCAAAATTGAAAAATGAACCTTCAAAACAAGGTATTTTAGCTAAACTTTGGCTTATCCAGTTGTTCTATTGTCCCCACAGATTCTGCAATCATTCTTATTTCATTAATGCTTTTAGATTGATATCCAGTCCTGTTTCTTTGAACCCCTGGTTCATGCAGCCATAGATTAACCCTTGTGACTCTGTCCCTCACTTACTGAGATTTATTAAGATTGTTCTGTCCCAAATGTGTCTGAACTTATTCTGAGTGAACATGTAACAGACTTAGCAATGCGTATATATTCGTTCCAGTTCCTTGTTTTACAGTGCAGTTATTCTTCCAAACTGAACAAATCAATCTGATTAATAAATCTGATCAGATTAATAAACAAGATTAATAAATCAGTCATCTAGCTTGTATCCTCTGCCATCTTTTGTTTCATAGTTCAGGAAGGATCTCTTAATTATCTCAACATCTTCCATGTTAAGAGGGCAGGCCATATTAATTAATTTGTTTGCATTTCTACCCACAAAGTTTTCTAATTTTTTTTCCCTTTCCTTTTTCTAGGATACAGCAGATGAATGAACAATAAGATCTTCAACTAATATAGGCTTCGCAACTCTATTCTATACTGCACACTGGTTTATATCAGTCAGCAAAAGAGGAATCTTCTCTCTAGTTATTGAACACTGTTCATGGCAAATATCTATCAGTGGGCTGTCTTTTAACTAGCAGATTTATCCTCTTCTCAAGTTTAGATATGACCATTAACTTGTGTACTTCTTAATTTCTGTGGTGTTGCTCTTGGACCTTCTGTTGAAACTGGGTTTTCAATAAAACTGTGCTTCTAGCAGATGCAAATAAAACCTATGTCTCTGTGTCATGCACTTATAGATAAGACGTTCTGTGTTTGTCCTTTCTGTAACAGATTCCTGTGTAATTGATTTTTAAAATGGCAAAACATGATCAATGAAAGTTACCTAAACATTAGAATATATGTCAATATTTGATATTTATTCCTTCTAGAAGAAAGATAAAAGGAAGGCATTAATACTGGA
Organism: Arizona elegans; assembly: GCA_022577455.1. NCBI lineage: Eukaryota > Metazoa > Chordata > Lepidosauria > Squamata > Colubridae > Arizona > Arizona elegans. Next base: position 109,600,759 of record JAKOOJ010000004.1, on the reverse strand, counting down.
TAGCTAGTCATTGGGACCAGGTATCTATGGACAGCTTTTGGGGAACCAAATATATATTCCAGGAGGGCTCAGTGATAATATTTATTTTATGTATTCATTACACAAATTTATACAGCCACCCAACTCACACATAGGTGACTCTGGGCAGCTTACAACGTTGAAAAATTCACCACGTAATAAAAAGCTTTAAAATCCCCACACTAAGGTGACCAGACGTCCCGCTTTTGGCGGGACAGTCCCGCTTTTGAGCAATTTGTCCTGCGTCCCGCGGCGTTTTAAAAAAGTCCCGATTTTTCATTCTGCTCCTGAGTCCCAGCTGCCTCCTGAATCCCCGCTGATGGCTAGAGGGAAAAAAAACTCTTTAAACTCTTGCCGCGGGGCTTCAAAGGGCCGACCTACAGCTGATCAGTGTTAAAAAAAAAAATGAATAGACCCATGTCTGCAAAAATAGAAAAAACAGCCCCTGTTAACAGCTTCCGCTAGGTTAATTAGCTGCAAAAAGCTGCAAAAAGTTCCTGGAGCAGATTCCCCCCCCCCCAGCTATACTGAAAACAAAGGCGAAAGCGAAACTAAACCTGCAAGGTGACAAAATGAGGCAGAGAGAGATTTCTTTCTTTTTCTTTTTCTTTTTCCTCACCAAAAAAGGTAGGTACAAAACTGCAAACAATGGGAAATTTTGGGCAAAAGAGGAGAGTTCAAGATTTTAAAACACAAAAGAAAAAAAGCTCTATTTAACTAGGGAATTGTAATAATTGAGATACTATTAATAATTGTATATTGTGTTGAAAGCAGAAATGGTTAAGTTGTGGTTTGGAGGAATATATGGGGGAAATTATTTGGTTTATTATTATTGGTAAATATAATTAATTGATTTGTAAGAAATTGGATTGCATGGAAATAATTGGAATATTCATGTTCATATTGATTAATATACAAAAAAGATAGTTATATAACTAATTGATTTATATTAAAATGTTGAATTTGTATTAAACAACTGTATTACATAATTACATAATTAACCAATGTGAGGATGGATATAAAAATAGATGACAATGGGAAGGGGTATAATATAGAATAGAAGGGAAAAATTGAATTTGATTAAGATTAGAGATGAGGATGAAGGGTAATATTGTTTTTTTAAAAAAATAGATGAGGAATAAATATGGCAAAAAGGAAATATAGAAATTGTAAATTTAATTGAATTGACTAAATGCTGTTTAAATTTGTGAACCAGCCAAATATTCTGTTCAAAGAAAATACATTGTATGTTTGTATGTGTGTTTCTAATTATTGCTATTTATTCATATTTGTTCTCTTTTATTCTTTAAAGTTTAACAATTCATTCTTAATCTTAATATCTTTATATTTGCTTGGGGTTGGCTTTCTTCCCTTTCATCTTTTTTATTGTACAGCAATCTTTCTCCTCAAACCTACCACCACTCTCTTTTCTTTCCTTCTTACTTTCTCTTCCCCCACCCTCTTTTTCTCCTCCCTACTTCCTCTTCCTTTCTCCTTCTCCTCCTCTCTTCCTCCCTCTCTTACCCTCACTCCTACTCTAATTTCCATTCCTTCATCCCTCTCTATTGCTGTATCCTTTAATGCATATGGACTACTCAGAGGGCTGAAAAAGTTATTTTTGACTGGTCCTCACACTTTTGACCAGTCCTCGAACTTATGACTGTCCTCACATTTTACATTTTTGCCCTATCTTGTCACCATGTTGAAGAGAAGCAGTTGTGAAATGAGTGACATGGTTGTTAAGAATGCTGCATGGGCATAAATGTGAGGATGGTCATAAGTGTGAGGACCAGTCAAAAGTGCGAGGACCTGTCAGAAATGACTTTTTTCAGCCCTCTGGTTAATCCTTTTGTGCATATGGACTACTCAGAGAGCTGAAAAAGTTATTTTTGACTGGTCCTCACACTTTTGACCAGTCCTCGAACTTACGACTGTCCTCACATTTTACATTTTTGCCCTATCTTGTCACCATGGTGAAGAGAAGCAGTTGTGAAATGAGTGACATGGTTGTTAAGAATACTGCACGGGCATAAATGTGAGGATGGTCATAAGTGTGAGGACCAGTCAAAAGTGTGAGGACCTGTCAGAAATGACTTTTCAGCCCTCTGAGTAGTCCCTATACACATAGCCATGGCCACCCGGTCACATGACCAGCTAGCCACGCCCACCCAGTCACATGGCCTCCAAGCCACGCCCACACAATAAGTCACGCCCACAATGGTGTCCTTCTTACCAATGTTAAAATCTGTTCACCTTACCCTATACACATAGCCATGGCCACCCGGTCACATGACCAGCTAGCCACGCCCACCCAGTCACATGACCAGATAGTCACGCCCACCCAGTCACATGACCAGATAGCCACGCCCACAAAATAAGGCACGCCCACAATGTCCCTCTTTACCAATGTTAAAATCTGGTCACCTTACCCCACACACCACTCAACATGGCAACAACAACACGATCAAATCACTTGATCAGCTTCATCTTCATTTGTGGTTCCTAGGCCTACTGACAAGGCCACATTTTAAAGACTTTTGGGGAAGGCAAAGAGGAGGTGGTCAACCATATCTTAAAGGAAATGAAAAGGCCCTTTTCTTGTGGCCCTTCCCTAATCGATGGGACCCATAACATGCACTGCCTTCCTGCCCTGGTGGGCTAAGTGGATATAATAGGAGAGAAGTGGTCCTTCAAATAGCCTGACCTTTTTATAAAATATAAACTACTTGGGCAGATGGTTAGGGCCACATTTCAGATTTATCACACTGAGGCTATATTGGATACATTAGGGAAAATTTAATTAGCTATTCACATGGAGACTCTGTGTAAAATCCCCAAGACTAGAGAGGTAAACAATTTAAGGTTACTGTACCCTGTGCAGCTCTTAGTTTACTTAGTTTACTTTAAAGATCTCTCTGCAAGGAATCAGAGCAGAGGTGGGTTTCAGCAGTTTCTGACCAGTTCTGGAGAACCGGTAGCGGAAATTTTGAGTAGTTCGGAGAACCGGTAGTAAAAATTCTGACTGGCCCCGCCCCCATCTATTCTCTGCCTCCAGAGTCCCAGCTGATTGGGAGAAAATGGGGATTTTGCAGTATCTTTCCCCTGGATTGGTGAGGGAATGGAGATTTTACAGTATCCTTCCCCTGCCACGCCCACCAAGCCATGCCCACGGAACCAGTAGTAAAAAAAATTTGAAACCCACCACTGAATCAGAGCTCTGGTAAAGCTCTATTTTTTTGATCCTATTTTTTCTGAAGTCTGCTGCTTTGAGGAGGAAACAAGTTTCAATAAGCTTTTTAAAAAAAGTAAAAAAAAAAAAATGTGATGCCAGAGAATCAAGACGTATACCCACTCTGTGGTATAACAAAGGAAAAGCATCCAGCCTTTTCGTCTGCGGTTTCTGCCATCATGTAATCAGAACCTCTCATACAGTCACTTCTGGATTTGGTCCCACACTTAGCTTGCCAACAATGAGTTCTTTTTCCATTGATGTTTTCTTGAGAGGTTTCCTCCTTTTTGTTATAAAGCCCAGGTGACTTTAGCTTCTTTATCAGTCATTTTGAGGGAATGTCATTCTATATTTTGGTAACATTTCCTTATTCTAATAATTAGAACTGGAAGGTGCCTTGGTTGCTTTGATAAAAATACAGACATTACTTTGTTTTATGGCTCAACTTCCTATTTTAAACATTATTCTGGCTATGTAAACAGCATACCATCAGAAAGTCATGCAAGAAATCCGAGACCTGTTTGTTCTTGTTACAGAATAGGAATAACAGATATAGGTTACAGGAACTTAGATTATTTTTAAATGTTAGAGAAATGATCTTCCTAACAATAATTTTGACAGTGGAATCAGTTACTCAGAGAAGGAGGCAAGGTCTCCTTTATTGGATATGTTTATGTCAAGGTTAGATGACTATTTGTGTGGGTTGCTTTAATTGGGATTTCTGTACTGTACTCAGTCATGGCCTAAATGTCCTTGTCCTTGATGATTCTATCATCTAGTGAGGAGACTTTAATTGCTGTTTTTATTATTAAATAATTATTGACTGATGGGGATTTAGTCAATGCCAATGATGATCAAGTGGTGCTCCGGTTTTTTATTGCACCAATTGCTATTGGTATGTATGTGCCTTTCCTTTCTTTTGTGACAGTCATACTATTTCAATTTGTGAGTGTTTGTATTTTATTATTGTCTCTATTTCTTTCTCTTCTATTCTGTTGTCTCCAGGTATTAATTGTTATTATTACAATGATTGAATTATTATTCATTAAATGTAGACACTGCCTGATCCCAACAATCCTGAACATTTAGAGTTAAAAAATGTTAAAACAAACAAACAAACAAAAATACAATGATAGACAAAAATGTAGAGGGGAGAGGAGAAGGGTGATGAAAGTTAAAAGAGAGAAAACCAGATTGGAATGAAAAGAAACAAACCCACTTAGCTTGAATGGGGAGCATCATTCACTCTTACCAAAGCCTGGCAATGAGCCAGGTCTTCAAGACCCTTCAAAATATTAGCAGGATGGGAGCATCCTGATTTTGGGGGGTGGGATGCTTGTTCCAGAAGGAGATGCTGCTACAGAGAAAGTGTGCTACAGGGATCCTGATATATAACCTTGTTTAATCAAAGGACATTGGATCTGTCGACCTTGCCAATATATTTGGCAATATAGTTGTCCAGTAAACTTAAATCAGGCTTTATATTTACAAGTAGTCCTCAATTTACAACCATTCATTTAGTGACTGTTTGAAGTCACAATGGCACTAAAAAAAAGTGACTAATGACTGTTTTTCACAGGACTGTTGCAGCAGCCCCACAGTTACATGATCAAAATTTGGATGCTTAGCAACTGGTTCATATTTATGACAATTGTAGTGTCCCAGAGTCATATGATCATATTTTGCTACCTTCTGAAAAGCAAAGTCAATAGGGGAGCTCAATTCACTTAACAACCAAGTTACTAATTTAATAACTGCAGTGATTCACTTATTAACTATGGCAAAAAAAAATTGCAAAATGGGGCAAAACTAACTTAACTTAACTTCTGTTAGTTAGCAACAGAAATTATTGGAAAGTAGGGCTCAGCACAGTTAAGTTTTGAGGAATAGTGCTTTTTTGTTGTTGTGAAGTGTAGGGTTTGGCTGTTTGCTGTGTTTGGAAATGCACTGATCTTCTCTGTCTGGTGCTAATTAGGATACAGACATAAAATTGCATTTTATACTTCTGTGAAGGTGAAAGGTGGCTTTCCTCAACCTGTGATCAAATAGAGCCGAGTTCTATTTATTCTTTGAAGAGATTCAGTGCATTTTGCTGTTTCTGAAGAAAATAAGACACTTTTGGAACAGGGAAGGTTGTGAATCATTTGGCAGAAGCCACAGATAGTAGCCATAATTGGCATGAAGTAGCAATGCCTGAATAGAGGCACAAGCTAATTGTTATATGTGAACTCAGTCATAAGTGAAATATCTGCCTATTATCTTATTAGTGGTTTACATAGCAAGGAAGAGTCTGTTCCAAGATGGCATTTCTTTTAAGCATAGCTAAACAACCAATAATTGAAAAAGAGACTTTCTCGACATGTTCAGCTAATTGTGTGCTTGTCAGAAATGGATTGATTGGCAATTTATGCTTTTGGAAAAGCTTCTGAGTAAACAGAAGGGAGCCATGGCAGGGAATGAAATGAGTAACCTTAGATGGATGGATGACAATATTCATTGTCATCAGAAGACATCTAGGCCCTTGATAGATACTAGATTGACAATATAATTGAAGGAAACTCAATTATCCCACCTATAGAGAGGAAACAATATGCAGCTCATTGGTAAGAAGCTTGGCGCAGTTAGTTGAAAGTTTGAAAAGGTTTCTTTTTAAAAAAAGTTTTATATGAAAACAGCCAACTGAGTCAAAATGGCTAGAAAAAATCTTTGCTTAAGACTTCTTTATCCAGTGTCCATTTATCCTGATCTGAAGTCTCGAAGAGATAGATTCAACTTAAGCGCTATTGATCTTTATGTAAAGGATGTGAATACAGGTATGGGTAAAAAGACATACATGAATAACTGTCGTGACCCCATCTATAATTTTCCCATCCACTAACATTCTCCTTCAGTCTCTCCCACTTGAGCACTCCTGAAGGAGTCTGAAGGAGTCAATGGACTTCTTCATTTAAAAATTTCTAAAATGGGTTGGAGCCATAATTATAAGCCAAGCTCATTAAATCGGTTGTTAATGAGCTTGGCTTATAATTATGGAATTAAATAATCTTTGGCTGCTTATCAGCAATATATTTAAATGCAAATAAGATTGCTTTGGGTGTAGTAATGGCTACTGAACTACAATGTCCATAGCTATATAAGAGAGCATTCATCTGCTTATTTGGATACCAAACAAAATTAAATAGGGACTTTGGATAAATGCTTAATGTTGTGTCCGCAAACCACATCATTGCCTAGCAATCCGAAAGCATCTCCCATTGGCTAAGACATGACAGCCCAGCTGGCAAAAAAAAATAAATCTGCACCATTGGTTAACCCGTTTGACAGAAAGTTGTTGTTGCCGGTTTCCATGTTCTTGTTGCATGTTAGCTGTTACCCTAATAAAGGGATTTATCTTGGAAACTGTCTCGTCTCAGTTTCTAGCCACTCTTGTTCTTCCGCACAGAACACTTAACATCTGCTTTTTCTGTTTCCATCTACTAAACATTGCTGCGCTTTGACATACCTTAAATATTTGGACTTGCTGCATGGATTATAATCTGCAGAGGGCGCTCTTAACTGAGTCTTAAATTCACAACCAAATATACAACCAGTTCTGCTTAGAAAATTTGAAAAAGATACAGAAAGATTTCTAAGGAAACATTTGAGGATAATATCCTAAGACATTATGATCTTTCTGACAAAACATTGATCTTTTTTCTCTTTGCTTTTTGTATGTCATTCCTTTATATTTTAATGTAGAAAGATAATATGTGTGCGTGTGATCTCTATATCTTCATAGTATTTTAGGAAGAACTAGATACAAATTCCTACAAAGATGCAGTTGAAAAAAAGTCAAATTAGCTGTCAACAGACGTCTCTCTAATTTAGTGATTCCAATCTAGAGAGCAATAATTAAACTGGAAAGGGAAATATACAAAAACAAGAAATAGCAATAAATACTATACACTATATATAATTATACTAAATACTTCATCTGCTAGTTTATATAGGAGTTCATTAATTAGCTTTTTGCCAGCAACGCTAAATATCAAATCTCTATCAACCATAGATTAAAAGGAAGACACCTACTGTAAACCTGCATATGCATGCATTTTAAAAACTATTTTGACTTCCATTATTAGCTATCTCAATGCTTTTCCTTTGATTAGTTGCCAAACCTGATACGATAAATCTTTACAATCAGGCAAAGGGCCAACAGATTCTTGGCAGCTGCAAAATGCCTTTATGCTGTAAATATTACATTACCTATTGTAATGTAGGGGATAAAAAACGCCAAGTAAAACAAAATGAAATCTAATTAGTCCATGTATTCTTCTTAGTATGACATAGAAGAACTAGTTTGTTACTACAAAACCTGCAATTAGTGCAAAATGCACTGACAAACTAGTAACTGCAACTGTTCATCTAGAATATAGCATGGATATAATCTATACAAATATCAACTATATAGCTATTATATTACCGTATAATATAGTGATGGGTTGCCGCGGTTTGCACCAGTTCTATAGAACCGGTAGTAAAACTGGCAGGAGGCTCCACCCACTGATGCGCGTGTGGCCCCACTGCAAACTGGTAGTAAAGGTAAGTAGAACCCACCCCCTGGTATAATGTAATAAGTATGAAGATTTTGTCGAATAAGGCAATATATTGCCACTCCTATCCCTAAGTGATGTTAAAAATTGTTACAGCTGAAATCTTTAACTTTATTTTAAAAAAAAAAGAATAAAAAATAAGTTGTGCCAGTTTTATCATTTATAAAAACAGAATTTGATAACATCTTTCAATCATCCCAAAAGAAAAAAAAAAACCCTTTCCATTAAATTGTATGTTGACTTTTGAAATCTTCTGAATCAACTCTACGTATTTTAAAATCTTATCTGAATATTGACATATTTTGAGTCTAATTTAGGGGGCTGAAATTTACATTTTGAGTCCTCTGTATCTGGTATTTATAGAATTTCCTTCTTAGGGATAAATATATATTATTTTTTAGAGTTATTTCTCAGTTTGAGGAACGTTCATAGCCTGCAATTAGTGCAAAATGCACTGATACACTAGTAATTGCAACTGTTCATCTAGACTATATAGCTTGGATATAATCTATACAAATATGAAATCTTCTGAATCAATGTAGTTACAACTGAACTCTATATATTTTAAAATCTTATCCCTGCCAAATCCCTACTGAAAATTCCCCCTGAAGGTCCCTGCCGAAGATCCCCACCAAATCCCCACCAAAGGTGAGGCTCTCACTGGAGCCCCAAAGGTCCCCGCTGCTCAAGATCGCTGGATCACCAGATCATGGGAAGATTGCAGGAAGGTGAGAAAAGACATTTCCGTCTGCACTGGAGCCTAGTGAGGCTTGAAAATCACAACCTGGCGAGGCTTGAAAAACCCGCTGAAGGTGAGGCTATTGTCAGATCACTGGATCACCGGATGAAGAGGTTTGAAAAACTCCACCAGGAATGTCTCCATTTTCCTGGCTAGGAAAGGAGCCTTCAGTCACAGCGTGAAAGGCACTCTATAAACTGCCAGTAAAAAAACCACTGGCTTGAAGGAGAAGAGACAAAAGCTGCTTCAGACAAAAGATGCTTGAGGTAGTAGAATTCATCTACTACCAAGCCCCTTCATTACTTGACTGATTAGTGTAGCATTGTTTAATTAATTAATTGATAGATTGTTTAATGTAGTTGACTGATTAATGAATTGATTGGCTGATTAATTGATGAATTGATTGATTAGGCATTGAGTGATTAATTAATTTAACAGTGGATCCCAGCAAATAAGAGGTCCACAGCAAACCTACCATGCCAAGCAAACACTCCACTGCCAAGCCCCCACCCAAAAAGAAAGAGATCTCTACCAATGACCCACATGACTCCTGCACATGCTTCATATGTAGAGAAGGAGGACGAGAGTACCATGAAATGCTCCCTATGTGACAAGTATGCTCACCACAACTGCTTGGGATTTTTTTTTTTTAAATTTGATTTATATGCCGCCCTTCTCCGGAGACTCAGGGCGGCTTACAATGCGTTAAGCAATAGCCTTCATACTTTTGTATATTTATACAAAGTCATCTCATTGCCCCCACAAGTTGGGTCCTCAATTTACCTACCTTAGAAAGGATGGAAGGCTGAGTCAACCTTGAGCCTGGGGAGATTTGAACTTGCAATAATTGCAGGCAGCTGAATGTTAATAACAGGCTATTAGTCTGCTGCGCCACCAGGCTCCTTTTAACCAAAAATGCAGGATTAACCAAAAACGTAGCCAGATTCCTACAAGAATCCTCACTTAAAACCTCCCAGTGTGCATTTCCACTTTTCTGCCCATTGTACAGACTCAGACTGGACAAATTTATTGTCCTACTTGAAAGGGTCAACATCATAGAAGCACGATTAACATCCCTCAAAAAAAAAGATATAACACAGAAAAGCGAAAGTCCAACATCTCCTATCCCAACACAACAACCACAACACAACCACAGATAACCACCAACCCTGAAGTTGGTGTAATATCTCCATCCTCATCAAAGACGCCATCGAATGTGAACAGAAGCATCCCAACGCTATATTATTTGGTCTTGAGGACACCAATGAATCTGATGACATTACAATGGTTTGCAACATCATCAGCAACTTTCAGGTATCAACCATCTCTCCCGATGAAATCATCGACATTTCCCATAAAGGCCCTGAGTTCAAGAACAATGATGGCATGGTGGCCCCATGTTTCTGCAGAGTCATTTGCAAGAGTGAATCCAGCAAACACAAATTCATCTACACAATAAACTCACCAAAAGCTGCATTAACCATAAGAAACTTTGTTCACAGCCCAACCTATCTATACTGCAATGGGCCCGCACCTCTGAGCTCCGCTCAGAGCTCAAAAGATGCCAAGACCACGGGGAGACTGACCTATAAATTGACTACTGCACTGACTGTATCAAATGCAAGACCATCATCCCAGGTCCCAATAACCACCCCTTCCAACAACCAAAACTAGGCATGCATGCTCCAACATCCTCCAGATCTACCACTACATACCTTAAATGCAAGCTCTTAATGCAAAAAGCCTTGCAAATAAAATGCCTGAATTACTCCTCTTACTAAATATGGCTCTATTCGACCTTATATTTATCTGTGAGATGTGGTTCAATGCATCCTTCCCAGACTCCATTACCACAATAACTATCATGTTTACCAGTCTGACCATGAAATCCATAGAGGGGGTTGTGTTGATATCTTCTATAGAAAATCCCTAGATCTGAAAAAGATTCCCAGAGGGGAGTGGTGGCATAGCTTTTCATTGACCACTGGGACAGGACCTTGGCTATTACCGCTTCTCAGCACATATGTCTCCCACTTAACTGGTATCATGAGCCACAGCTTCAAGCAGAGTACAGTAAACCTAACCAATGGTAGGGCAAGTAGGATAGTGGTGGTGGTAGAATTTAAGGTGGCTGACAAAATAGCAGTGACTGTAGAAGTAGACTCACTCAGCTGCCTTTCAATTACATACCTCCTTAACAGAAAAACTCTCAAGGGCTTTCTGCTGGACCTATTTTGAAAATCAAAGCAAAATCATGGTGGTTTTTTCAGCGGCTGTGTTGGTAGCAATCACAAAAATGTAAGGGGTAGCCTTTAGACAGGCTAACTTTAATGGTGATGATGCTGGATAACCCTTGAATAATGAGAAAAACAACATGCAAGAACTGAACAACTGTTTGATTTCTTACTTGGATAAAATAAGAGACCACAAGATATTCTACAACTTGCTTTGTTGAGGAGGCTATATAGTAAGAGGCTCTTGATGTTACCCCTCAGTTCATGTTTTGCTATTTGCTTCATTCCTTCTCCCGACTCATCTCTGTATTTCTCTATAATAATAATAATAATAATAATAATAATAATAATAATAATAATAATAATAATAATAATAATAATTATTATTATTATTATTATTATTATTAATTAAATTTGTATACCGCCCTTCTCCCGAAGGACTCAGGGCGGTGCACAGCCAAATTAAAATACATACAATACAAAATTTAAAATAATTTAAAACAAAATTAAATCCAATTGGCTTCCCGAAGTATTAAAACCCATTACCCTTAAAAACCCTTTAAAAATTTTTAAGCCAGGCCAGCTTGCTGGAATAGGAAGGTCTTCAAAGCTCGACGGAAGGTACGGAGGTCTGGGATTAGTCGTATTCCTGGGGGGAGCTCGTTCCAGAGGGCGGGTGCCCCCACAGAGAAAGCCCTCCCCCTGGGGGCCGCCAGTCGGCATTGCTTGACCGACGGCACCCTAAGGAGGCCCTCTCTGTGGGACCGAATTGGCCAGTGGGAGGTTATCGGTGGCAGAAGGTGGTCTCGCAGATAGCCGGGCCCTAAGCCATGGAGCGCTTTAAAGGTGAGAACCAATACCTTGAAGTGCACCCGGAAGACCACCGGGAGCCAGTGCAGCTCGCGCAGGCAAGGTGTCACATGGGAGCGCCAAGTCGCTCCTGTAAACACCCGCGCGGCCGCATTCTGGACCAGCTGGAGCTTCCGAGTGCTCCTCAAGGGGAGCCCCATGTAGAGAGCATTGCAGTAGTCCAGGCGAGAGGTGACGAGGGCATGAGTGACCGTGCATAGGGAGTCCCGATCCAGAAGGGGACGCAACTGGCGTATCAGGCGAACCTGATAAAAAGCCCCCCTGGCCACGGCCGTCATATGTTCTTCTAAAGACAGCCGTGCATCCAGGAGGACGCCCAAGTTGCGAGCCCTCTCCGTGGGGGCCACTGACTCGCCCCCAATAGCCAGAGTTGGCACCAGCTGGCTATATCGGGACACCGGCATCCACAGCCACTCGGTCTTGGAAGGGTTGAGTCGAAGCCTGTTCCTTCCCATCCAGACCCGCACGGCCTCCAGGCACCGGGACATCACTTCAAGGGCATCGTTGGGGTGGTCTGGGGTGGAGATGTACAGCTGAGTATCATCAGCGTACAGATGGCATCGCACCCCAAATCCACGGATGATCTCGCCCAGCGGCTTCACATAAATGTTGAACAGGAGAGGCGAGAGGACCGACCCTTGCGGCACCCCACAAACAAGGTGCCTCGGGGTCGACCTCTGCCCCCCTGCCAACACGAACTGCGACTGGTCGGAGAGATAAGAGGAGAACCACCGTAAAACGGTGCCTCCCACTCCCAACCCCTCCAGCCAGTGCAGCATGATACCATGGTCGATGGTATCAAAAGCCGCTGAGAGATCTAATAGGACCAGGACAGAGGAACAACCCCTGTCCCGAGCCCTCCAGAGATCATCAACCAACGCGACCAATGCCGTTTCCGTGCTGTACCCAGGCCGGAAGCCGGACTGGAACAGATCCAGATAGACAGCTTCATCCAGGTACTGTGGGAGCTGTCGCGCAACCACACTCTCAACAACCTTCGCCACAAAGCGAAGGTTGGAGACAGGACGATAGTTTGCCAAAACAGCCGGATCCAGAGAAGGCTTCTTGAGGAGGGGCCTCACCACCGCCTCTTTCAAGGCGGGAGGCAAGACACCCTCGCTCAAAGAAGCGTTAATAATCCTCTGGAGCCAGCCTCGTGTAACCTCCCGGGTAGCCAGCACCAGCCAGGAGGGACACGGGTCCAATAAACATGTGGTTGCATTCAAGCTTCCCAGCATCCTGTCCACGTCCTCAGGAGTCACAGAATCAAACTCCTCCCAGATGACATTCTCAAGACCCACCTCAGACACATCGCCTGAACCCACCCAGTCAGAGTCCAAGCCGTCCCGAATCTGAGCGATTTTATCGTGCAGATAACATGCAAAATCCTCAGCACGCCCTTGAAAGGGGTCTTCCCGCGCTCCCAGATGGAGGAGGGAGCGGGTCACCCTAAACAAGGCGGCTGGGCGATTATCTGCCGACGTGATAAGAGCGGAGAAGTAATTACACTTCTCCGCTTTTATCGCCACTAAGTAGGTCTTGATATAAGACCTCACTAGTGTTCGGTCAGATCCAGAACGACTAGCCCTCCAACTACTCTCTAGGCGTCTTTTCCGGCGCTTCATCCCCCTCACCTCCTCAGAAAACCAAGGAGCTGGGCCGATTCGGCGCCGGGTCAGAGGCCGCAAAGGCACGACCTGATCTAAAGCACCAGCGGCTGCCCTATCCCAGGCGGCCACCAGGTCTTCCGTCGAGTCGTGAGCCAGAATCTCAGGAAATGGCCCAAGCTCCATTTGGAACCTGTCAGGATCCATCAGGCGCCTGGGGCGGAACCACCTAGTCAGCTCCGCCTCCCTGCGGCAGGTTGTGGCGGTCAGAAGGTCAAGTCTAAGGAGAGAATGGTCTGACCATGACAGGGGTTCAATGACTATATCTCCAAGTTTGCCTAGTTTTTTTAGATCAGCCATGAGATGATGGGAACATGAGATGTTAGGAACCACCACTTTTTTAGGATTAGGAATTAAACCCAAATTTTAGAAAGTTTATGTTTGAGAACAAGGATTTGTTTGCACTTCTGTATATTATAGAAAACTGATTTGGTTTCAAGTTTTTCCTCATTTTTATATGTCCAAGGGATTGCAGGTTGTAGGAGCTTTGAATGTTTAATTGAGGAATATTCTTTTTTGAGGGACAGCATTGTCAGCCATTCAGTTTAAGAGATGCAATTCATCCCAAACTCATGGTGTAGTTGATAGCAAAACAGGGAGCAGTAGCCACCTCCCCAATCATTTTGTTGATGTCAGATTAGTTACTCCAGTTTGTGAAATGATAAAGTAGTGAATCATATTAGCTGACATCAAACATTTTATGCTTGTGCAAGAATCTGCCTTCTTGTTCCATGTCAGAGGTGAGTTTACTCATATTTATAAGCTACGACAGCTATTGTGTTACTGCCTTCTCTTAAATGAACACCGCCCAATATCAAACATGAAACTGAACTCCTGTGCAGCAGTGATAAAATCATTGAGTACCATAGAGTGTTTGTGAGAATAATCCAATTCGTGATTACCCTACTTTGGAAGTGAGCCACTGTTTCACTCACCAGATATATGCAGAATATTACTGGTGATCAGGAAGTTAACATGGGAGATAAAATACACACCTGCTTTGTAGAGTCTTAATAAGTGATTATAGGTTGAATAAAAAATGATTATTTAAGTGGTATAACTAGATCGCTCAATAGAATATATTCTCCTTGGTCATAAACTTCTGCTATTATTATGCTTGGACCATTCTTTAATGCTGCTACCTCCAACTTTTTGGGTGCCAGTGACTGGTTCCTTGGAGGGTGGTTTTTCAGCGGATCAGGGAAGCATGGTTTGTACACTGCCTGGACCCTGAACTTGTGTGTATGGTGCTTAATCCGCATGGTTCCTAGTGGGCCATGCCCCAGTGCTAGTTTGTGGCCTGGGGTCAGGGACCCCTGCTTTAATGGTACTGTATAAATAGCTAAAGTCTAGACATCTTCTCTTCTATGTGCTAATCATGACAATCTTCCTAAGTGCACTGTAGACATATTTATGCACACAAACATATACATGGATCTTCAGTGAGGATATTGGGATTTCATTCAGACTAAAGAAATGTAGCTGAATTATAATCAAGAGAAATAAGTAGTTAAGACAGATGCGGTGGAACTTCTGAGGGCTACATAGCAAGCATAAGACCAGTTACAAGTTCCTTGGTATTCAACAGTCACATGAGAACCACAAAGAAGAGCCAAAGAAGATAGCAACATCAAAGTATCATGAAAGATCCTGAAGAGCCAGTTCAGTAGGAAGAACAAGATCCATGCCATCAGTATATCTGCTTTGCCAGTCATCATATACCGTGCCAGTACAGATTGCTGGCCTAAGCAGGACATGAAAGCTGTTGATATGAAGACCTGGAAGCTCCTCTCAATGTGGGTTCCAGCCCATGTCCAACACCCAAAGGGCTGTATACCAGATGGTAGGAGGGTGGTTGGGGTATAGCGAGTGTCAAAGCCATTGTTATGGATGAAACCCAGAACATCTGGAGTATATCAATAAGATGGCACCCAAAGTTGAGCTTCTGAGAGAATGCCCAAGGCAGCAGCAGATGCTGGAGAAAGATCAAGTGGAGGAAATACCATAGCAAAACAAGACCGTGCATGGGATATACCATTGACAGCCAAAGTGGCGGATTGGTAAATTCTATAAATGGCTGAGAAGTGCTGGACCAAAAGATAGCACTAATCATTGATTATAGCAGTTCAAAAATAGGCATTAAGCATCAGTTCCATAAAAGTAGTGGTCTACCATGCTAGACAGAAACCAAGTTGCAGACTATCCTGAGAGAGACAGTCCAAGACATAGTAGCAGGAACAGTATATACTGAATGGCACAATTAACTAACTGGCATTATGTATAGGAAATCTGTACAGAATATGGGCTAGACCCTCCTAGGTCTAGGTGGGAGATCCCGAAGAAAGTTGTGGAAACTAAGATGGCTAAGATTCCATAGGTTTTCCAGATCCATAAGAACAAGCAGGTACTCGCCAATCAATCAAACATCATGGTAGCGGACAATGACCAAAAGATAGCAGTGGTAATAGCTGTAGCGGTGCCAAATGACAGCAACATCAGGAAGGAGTATGAGAACTTGGGTCCTGAAGGAGGAACTGGATATGATAAATAAACTGGACATGATAAAGTAAAGGCCAAAGTGTCCCAGCACTTGGTAGGTCACCAAGTGTTCACATTTTGATAATATGATCATTGGGATGCTGTCCTAAGTGCAAGGTGTATCATAAAAGTCACTTTTTTCAGTGTTTCAAAGAGTTTTTAAATTGAATGGTTGTTAATTTGAATTTGAGGACTATCTGTACAACACCATACTAGCTCTCTAAAGTGTGAAGACCTTTCAAAGACTAATGACTATAATTAAATAGGCATTCACTGGAGACAGATTCTATTAGGATCCCTGTTCGTTTCTGTAAAAATATTGTGTAACAGTATCTGTTGGAGTATTAGCTATCACTTCATTTCCTTTTAAGCCTTTTTTTATATCCCACACACTACATGCTTCAGTAGATTTCTACAGATTGAGTAAGATACATGCTAGCATCATCACTATTTGATCAATTTAATTTGCCAGCATCAACTCAGATTTTAAATTAGGTTAATCTTTAAATGTTCCATATTGGGACATCGATAAGCACCTTCATATTTAGTAAAAGGCATTGTTTGCCACAACAGTGTTTAAATTCACGACTAATAAAATGTAAATGGTGCAAAAAATATTTATAGAACAGAGGAAGGAGTTGGAAAAGAGGCCATATTCAAGCATGTTGCTCCTGCTAATTCTCCTGATTCTTTATAGAGTTCTGGAATCACAACATCTTTTACATGTTCTAATGTACAAGAGGTTTTTCTTGAAAATACCAACAAGAACCCCTGTCCTAGACTCGCTAATCTGTAGCCTTGTGGCCATGTGGAAAGCTGTCTAGGCAGATAACCTTTCTTGCCATTCAACAAACGAGACAATATTTCACCATCTAATCTTTATTAAATAATGCAAGATCAGGTAAAACTATGATGCTTGAAGATGGGACAAGCTGGCATGCTGGAGAGCTGTAAATGGCTTCTCTGCACAGGGAATAGAGGCTTGAATCACCTCACTTCCTTTCTTCTTCCCATCAATGCTTGCAACAGCAAGTGACAGGACAGGAAAAGACACATAGAATTTATTTTAAAGGCACAGTTCATTTCAGCGTGCAAACCCCTGCAGTAGTAGCAGAGAGAAATAGTTGTCTATCAGAGCAGCAAGCTCTTTGGAGCCAGAATACCCTCTATCACTTCAGAGCTTGTCCTGAATTTATTTAAAATGTTTAAACTTCTGCTATTCTGGTATTTCACGAGAAGAGTACTCCACTCCTCTGCTCACAATAGAATACCTTATGCCCAGGGGTAGGTTCTACTTACCTTTACTACTGATTCGCATTGTGCCTGCATGTGTGCGAGTGAGGCAAGCTTCTGCGCAGGCGCAGATCACTTATGAAGACGTCCAGGTCAGTGGGCAGAGCCTCCCACCGGTTTTATACTGATTCTATAGAACTGGTCCAAACCAGGGACAACCCACCACTGCTTATGCTACCAGGCTTGAAATTTTGGGCTTGGACAACCTTGAACTACACTGCCTACGGTCTGACCTAAGCACAGTACACAAAATTGTCTGTTACAATGTCCTACCTGTCAACGACTTCTTCAGCTTCAACCACAATAATACACAGGCAAACAATAGATACAAACTCAAGGCAAACCGCTACAAACTCGATTGCAGAAAATACAACTTCAGCAATAGATTGGTCCATGCCTGGAATGCTCTACCTGACTCCATTGTTACATCCTCAAACCCCGATAGTTTCAACCTTAAACTGTCTACTTTGGATCTCATTCCATTCCTAAGAGGTCTGTAAGGGGGCATGCATAAACATGTCTACCATCCCTGTTCTACTGTCCCAAAATCCACGTTCTTGGGGTACAGGTACCCAAGCATCCAATTTTCCCAGCGCATAGTCCACGAATGGTTTCCAAATTTTCCAGAAAATATCTTCTTTATAGTTACCATTTCTAATTTTAATATCACATGTCATTTTATCGTTTAAAGCTAATTTCCACATTTCACAATACCATTCTTCTATTCTAAAATTCACATCTAATTTCCAATATCTGGCTCTTATAATTCTACCCATTATAATCATAATTCTAATCAATTCTTTCTCATATTTTGTTGGTTCTATTTCCTTAATTATCAACAGTAATATAGTTTCTGGTCTCAGTATTATTGCTTTCCCCATCATTTCAAATATCATTTCCTCCAATTGTTGCCAAAACTTTTTAACTTTATCACATTTGTACCCCATATGTTCATAAGTCCCTAATTCCATATCACATCTCCAACATTGTTTACTAATTTTGTTATCCATCAATGACAATCTTAATGGAGTCAAATACCATTTCCAAACAACCTTATAATTATACTCTTGTATGAGCGTGTCATGTGGAGGACCAGAACTCCCTGCAGCAGGGACAAGGAGGAGAACCTCAACCACTGGCTCTATGCACTACCAGCTGTCATTGGCACATGACCCTGCCCTAGCCAACTCCATGGGGCACACCTTGCCACCACCTCCAGCATATAACTCTCCTGAAGTCCAAAAGGATACTATAACATCTTGAGCCGGTTGGCGACATCACAGCAGGGTGGTGGAAGGAGAACAGTCTCTGTTCTCTAACCTCAAATTTTTCACATTTTGGGGACCCTTTGGGGGAAAAAAGCCTGGAGGGCATTGTGGACTAGAGGGAGAGTCCAGAGTGCAGCGAAGTGAAGGGCGATCACTTGTTGCATGAATGGACACCCCTGTCAAGCCAGCGTGAATGTGTCTGACAGCTTGTTATGGCAGATCTGAGACTGTGATGAGCCAGTGAGTATAGGGAAGAGAAGATTTTTTACAAAATACGGTGTCATTTTAAGCGACTACTTTGATTACCGCAAGATTAAAGATCGTTTTGAAGAACTGAGTCTGGTCTTAGCTGGTTAAAAGATTTTCCAGGGAGAGAGCGAGCGGCAATTTGGTGGAAGGAGAAATGAGTCAGCATATTATATCTAACTGTTAAGATGGTGATGAGGAGAAAAGTGTGAAGACTGTGAAGGTGCAGCAAGATTGTTGATAACTGGTGAGAAAAGGAAATAGAAGATGAAGAAGGAGACAGAGTTGGTATAGTAGAGTGACAGAAAAGGACAGAATCAGAATCGAAAGGAGAAGAAGTGAGGGCTGACATTGCCGTGTTTCAATAGTAAGAGGAGCTGATCGGACAAGTGCTTGAATTGTAAAAGAAAGGAAAGAATTTCTTTTTGTTCCAATTGAACTTTCAAATAGAGGATCCAAAGGACATTGAGGCAAAATTAAAGTGCAAGGGGGAAGAAAAGTGATCCAAGGAACATATAAAACCTATAAAATTATATACTAACTATACTGCCGAGGCACAAGAGACTTGGGAGGAGACAAGAGCGGTATTTGAAAGAAGGCACTGGAGAAAACATAAAATTTATACCCCTAAAAAATTGGTTGTCTGCCAGGGCCAGATGGAATACCCATTGAGCTGTACAGGTGCACACAAAAGCAGATAGGAGGTTTTATGTTAGAAATATCCAATGAAGCACTACAGGAGACAAATATACCCAAAACATTGTCAGAAGCACTAATCACACATATATAAGGAGGACTCAGACCAGAAATTAGTACAAAATTACAGGCCTATCTCTTTATTGAATTCTGATTATAAAACTTATATGTCAATAATTGCTGAAAGGTTAAAAATGATTCTAAATAAACATATTCATTCGGCTCAAAATGGTTTCTTGCCAGGATGACAAATTAGAAATAACACATGCGCTATAATTGATATATTAGAATTTTATGAAGCACACCCAGAGAAACAAGTTTCACTGGTTTTCCTTGATGCCCAAAAAGCTTTGATAATTTGAATTGGAGATTTATGATACAACAAATAATAAAAAAAGGAATTTGGCTCAAAATTTGAAAAAAACGATTGAAAAAATATATTCAAAACAAACTGCAAGAGTAATTATGAATCAAGATATGACAGACGGATTTGAGATAACAAAAGGAGTGAGACAAGGATGCCCACTTTCCCCACTTCTCTTTATATTATCATTGGAACCACTCTTAAAAAAATTAGGGAAGATTGAGAGATAAAAGGATTGACAATAAAAAATGAGGAGTACAAATTGCAAGCTTTTGCAGATGATATGGTCTTTATAATTGATGAACCCCTAAAATCAGGCCCTAAATTGATTGAAAAAGTAGAAGAATATGGTGTAGTGGCAGGTTTAAAAATTAATAGAAATAAATCCAAAATGTTAACCAAAAATCTTACAAAGAAACAAGAGATAGAATTAGAAAATAGTATGAATATTCAAATAACAATTTTTTAAAAAAATATTTAGGGATTTGACTAATAGCAAGAGGCTCCTCAATCAAAAAGGAAAATTATGACAAATTAATACTGCAAATTGAGAAAGATTTGGAAAATTGGATAAAATATTCACATTTTATGGATGGGAAGAGTGGTGGCAATAAAAATGAATATCCTGCCCAAAATTTTATTCCTCTTCCAGGTTATACTGATAAAATTAGAAAAAAGTTTTTTTGATTTATTAAACAGATTGACCTCAAAATTTATATGGCAAGGGAGAAAACCTAGAATTAGATTAAAAACACTACAAGATACCAGGGACAGAGGAGGAGTAGCATTTCCAGATTGGGAGACTTATTACCAAGCAGCATGCCTAACATGGTTAAAGGAATGGATGGAGCTGGGAAATAAAAGAATTTTAACAATAGAAGGACACGATTTACAGATAGGATGGCATGCATTTCTATGGGATGAAAAGTATAAAACCCATGGATATTTTAGAAGGCATATAATTAGAAATTCACTATTATTAATTTGGCATAAAATCAAAAAGCAACACTATATAAGAATACCATTTTGGATCTCTCCCAATGAAACATTAACGCACCCAAATTTAGTAAACTGGGCTGAAATAATTAGATAGAGGGATATATTAAATGATTTGGGAAAATTAAAAACAAAACAAGAATTGGAACAGGATTTGAATAGGGAAGTTGAATGGTGGACGTACTTACAAATAAGATCAAAAAACTTAGAAGATACAAAAATAGATCAGGTACAATTGGAGCAAAATGAACTAGATAAAATTATATATGGGAGAGAACAAAAATTAATTAGTAAAATTTATAAATTTTTATTACGGTACAAAATGGAAGAGGAAATAGTGAAAGATACTATGATTAAATGGGCAAGGAATTTCAATCATGTAATAGAATTAGAGAAGTGGGAAAAGATGTGGAGAACAAATATGAAATGGACAATATCAATGGCATACAAGGAAAACCAGATGAAAATGTTTCATAGATGGCACTTTCCACCAGCTAGAATAGCGAAAATGTTCCCTAGTAATTCACCGAAATGTTGGAAAGGTAAGAAAACTATGGAACTTATTATCATCTTTGGTGGACCTGCCCAATGGCAAAGAAATTCTGGGCGAAAGTTAAAAAGTGGATAGAGGAAATAATTTAGAATTCAATAAAAGGAGAACCTGAGCAGTTTCTACTAGGGATTTCCACAGAAAACTATACTAAGGAAATATATTATTTAATATTACATATACTGACAGCAGCCCGCATAGTCTATGTGCAAAATTGGAAGAAGGAAAACTTATCATCAGAAGAAGATTTAATTAGGAAAATCTAAGAGTGCGCAGAGATGGACAAATTAACAAAAGAAATCAAAGAGAAAGAGGATACACAATATTACAAAGTGTGGGGTAGGTGGTATGAATGGTTGGAGAATAGGAAAAATGAGAAAGAGGAATAAGGGAGAGAGGGGAGAAAAAATGTTGAAGATCAAAGTACAATCTAGACGAATGAAAGAATGATGGAAAATAAATTGTTGAATAAGATAAAGTTAAAATATGTGTGACTAGATGTAAATAGTAAGAAAGGATCACTTGGAAGTAACTGTAGGGAAAAGTGATATGTATATAAATGTGTATTTGTGTCTTGTTTTTAATGTTTTCAAAATAAAAAACTTTAAAAAAAGGGGAAAAAGAAATTGCTTGTCTGAATCTTAATGTATATTTAATCCATTTTATACTTTTCTTAGTGATCAAATGAATAATTGTGAATTAATCACGAAGATTTAATTATATTTATATCTGGTAATAATAATTATATTAATTGCAAATATTAGACAGTAGTAATATTGATAAAATGTATACCTTATAAAGGGTGTAAACAATTTATAGATATTAGCTATAGATAATACAGAAGTTGTGAATATATGAAGTATTGATAATTGGTATTAATTTGTTTAACTTAGTATAAATTGATATTTTTGAATTAACTTGAGATATATATCTACTTGACTGCTAATAGATATCTTAATCCTAATTGCTAGTTTTTTTTATTGAAAAAGTTTTTCAAATACAATTTTCCCCCCTTTTTCCCCCTCCTCCCTAACCCCCCCCTCCCCCTCCCCTCCCCGTGACTTCTTCATAATAAAACCCAAATTCATAACAGATTATATAATACTTTACCATCCACTTACTCCATCCCCATATGCTGACCCTTTCTTTTTAATAAAATTATCATATCCCCCTTGTACTATACTATACTATACATTTCAAAGTGACATTCTATTATAACATCTAATAACTCCTAATTTAACATAATATTATTATACCTCCCAATTTATCGATTTCTGCTCATAATCTACCCTTTTACTACCCCCCATACATGTATCTCTTAAGTCAAATCTTTTATGTATATTAATATAATATTTCAAAGCAACCTTCCACTATAAAACTATATAATAGATCCTAATTTAACATTTATTCAATTCAGCTACCCATTTCCTTCCCCCCCATCGTTATATCTCTTAACTCAAAACTTATACATACATTCACATCTAAACATAATATCCCTTTTCTTTAAACTAAACAATCAATAACCTAACCTGTCTCCACCCACTTTCCTACAAGACTACCATACTTAATTATTCTTAATATCTTTATTCTTCTGCCCACTCCACTAGAAAAATATTCCCTTATGTAAATAAAATCCTAAAAAGACTTTAAACTTGTAATCCATATAATATCTTCTGTAATGTCTTTCAGCTGGATAATAAACTCCATCACCCATATTAGGGTAACATCGCATCCTAATTCCAACAGTATTTTCGGTATCTTCAATTACCATCTGCCCCCATCAGTAACAAATATCTTCATATTAAAAAAAACAACAATAACCACCCAAGTGACTTTATATTTATATTCCATATAATGTCTATAGAGGTGTCTTTTATCCAGATTATTAATTCCAACCACCATAATAGGGTAACAACCAGATCTTCTGCGTGCCCCAGTCCAGTAACTCTCTTGCCACCTGAATAAAATATTTTGTTTTCTTAGCTCAGTCACCAAAAGTCCAAATTTCTTTCTATCTCTTAACATCTTAGGCGGCAATTCTTTATATATCCAAATTTTTCTCCCATACAGTTGTGGAGTAGAATTGAAAGATTTTTGCACAATATCATTTCTTATTTCTTTATCTGTAAAGTAGATCACCACATCTCTAGGCAATTGCTTTGCTTTGCAATCCAAGAATTTATTCTATAGGCCTTGTCAATTTTACAAGATACCTCCACAGGATGAACCTTTAAGATCCCAGCCAGAACTTGAGCAGAAATTTTTCTTAAATCATCACAGTTATTTTCCTGTAAGCCTCTCATTCTGATCGCATCATTACAACTTCTCTTTCAATCCCTTGCTTTATATCTTCTGCATTATAAGTCTTGTGACGAGCTTCCTTTTTAGACTTTACTTCTAAACTATTGTCTTGAATATATATTAAATCATTTTCAATTCTTTGTATTTTATTGTCCAAATTATAAATCTTATCTTCAACTTCCACCATTTTAGACTCTAGTAATTTAATATTTGTATCCAACTTTATAACAACTTCTGAACTTCTGAAAAACCATTAGTCACTGTTACAATCTTTCGTTGCAGATTATCATACTTTAGTTGTATCATTTCTTTAATTTCCTGCCTTAATTTTTCAAATTTCTGGTTCACAATCTCATAATATTTTGCCATTTCCTCCTGAAGAAATTCTTTTAAGTTAAAACCATTCTGCAGAGTCTGTAGGCTCAAAGCTTGTTCAGACAATTGTGAGTGGGGGAGCACCCCCCCCACTGCTCTGTCTATCAGGCTTTATAAGTTTTAACGCCATCCTGCCAACAAACTCTTTTTATTTATTTTTTTTAAAAAGAAAAACTTTTCTCCAAACAAGATCAAGTACAAATCTCCAAGAAGAAAGGAACTTAAAATAACTATTTTTCTTCCAAATTGTAGCCAGCACTATATATTCCGCTACTTTGTAGCTGTTACGGAAGGACTCTCACTTTCGGCTTTCTTCTACTTCCCAAGCCTCAGCGGTCACCATTTTAAAGTTTTTTTCTCTTTCACTCTAAAATGCTTATAAATTCATTAAGGATACTTGCAATTTAGGGTCCCAAGTCCAAGTCTCATCTTTTTTAATTAATCCATCTGTTAGGTTCGTTGATCGATCCGGTTCCAGCACCTTGCTCTGCAAAAAAGGCAGAGTTCTCCCGAAGCCCGGAGCAACGGCGAGCAGGAATAGGGAGCCACTACCTGCTCGTCCCCAAGAGTTAAAAAAAAACTCTGGAGACTTCGCAGAGGGATCTACCTGCCCTCGCCTGCTCTAACTCACATTTCCGTCAGGAAATGGAGTTTTTCGAGCCACCTTTCAGATGTAAAGGCGGCTCTTTACAGGCATCGAGGCTGGCGGTCTCAAAGGACCGTCTGGTGGCAGCGGAAGCCAGACCGGAAGCTTCCATAACGCCTAATTGCTAGTTTTTTTTTATTTAAAAAGTTTTACAAATACATTTTCTCCCCAGTTTCCCCCCCCAAGCCCTCCCTAACCCTCCCCTCCCCCCAAGACTTCCTCAGAATAAAATCAAAATCAAAATCACATTTTATAAAACTTAAACCCCTCCACCCCCTGTGTACTGTTTATATCTTCATAAAATTCAGTTAATCTATCCCTGCATAATACATTCAGCTAAAAGCTATCTGATATTTCTTAGTTTGATATTTATTCCGCACATAATCTATCCACTTCTTCCACTCCCAAACATAAGTCTCTTGAGTCTGATCTTTTAGATACGCTGAAATCTTCGCCATCTCTGCAAAACTGGCCATCTTCAAAGTCCATTCTTCAATAGTGGGCATAACATCATTTTTCCAATATTGACCTATCAATAATCTTGCTGCTGTCACCATATACAATATCAGCTTTGTTTCACCCAATATAAAACCTTTAACTATACCCAATAAAAACAATTGTGGAGAAAACTGAAGTTTTTTCTTCAGAACATTTTGCATAACCCACCAAATTTTTATCCAAAAAGCCTTCACTTTCTTGCAGGTCCACCATATATGATAATATGTGGCATCTAGGCAGTCACATCTCCAACATTTTGGTTGAACATTAGGATACATACACGACAGTTTCTTAGGATCTAAATGCCATCTATAAAACATTTTATAAAAATTTTCCCTCAAATTCTGTGACTGTGTAAATTTAATATTCTGGACCCATATTTTTTCCCATGTTTCCAACATCACTGGTTCTGCAAAATTTTCGGCCCACTTTATCATACAATTTTTAACCAACTTATTTTCCGAATCTCTTTCTAACAAAACATTATAAACCCTCTTAATATGCATTGGACCATCAAAGAGTTCCTAAGCTTTTGAATACTTTATCCACTTTGTTCTCATAGAATAAATATGCATGCCAACCAAATTCAAGATCATGACTTTCTATATTCAATATTCCAGCCTTTAGCCTTCCAAACCAGTCAGTTGCTTGCGTCAGAGCCGCTGCTTCATAGTACAATTGTAGGTTTGGAAGTTTAAGACTTCCCCTTTCTGGAACATCTTGCATGATTTTCAATTTAACTCTCGGCTTTTTCTCATTCCAGACAAACTTATTCACTCCTCTTTGCCATTCTCTCAATTGTTTATCACTTTTAAGCACCGGAATCATTTGAAACAAAAAAAGAAATCTAGGCAAAACGTTCATCTTAACTGCTGCTATTCTTCCAAGTAGTTTTTTCCAAGTCTCCATATCCTTTTGTACCTCTCACCACAACACCTCATAATTATTTTGAAATAGTTTTATATTTAAATCTGCAACTTGAACTCCTAAATATTAAACTTTGATACTATTTCAAAGCCTGCCTTGCTTTCAAGTTCCTGCTTTCGATCTTGTGTCATGTTTTTAACTATCATCTTAGTTTTTTTCTGATTCAGTCTAAATCCTGATACCATACCATATTCTTCTATAATGTCTTTCATCTGGATTATTGATTCCATCGGCTGTGTTATGGTAACCACCATATCATCTGCAAATGTCCTAGTCCTGTAATCTTCTTGCCTAATAACTATACCATGTAAAGAATTTGAGTCCCGTATTGTATTCAACAAGACTTCTAGTGTTAAAATAAATAACAATGGGGATAGCGGACAACCTTGTCTCGTTCCTTTTTCAATACTAAAATTTGTAGTCAGACTTCCATTAATAATAATTTGTGCCATTTGTTGTTGATAAATTGCTGCAACCACCTGTATAAACTGATCCCCAAAGTCCATTTTTCTTAAAGTCTTTAATAGAAAGTTTCAATCCACTCTATCAAAGGCCTTCTCCGCATCCAAAAACACCAGCACTGCAGAGATCTGTTTATTCTTCTGGTTTGGTTCCCATCATCGCCAGATGGTCTTTTTTCAGACCACCAGCCCCGTCACCTGTAAAGAGCCGCTTCGAGAAAGGAGAAGCGGCTTGGAAAACTCCGAATCCTAAAGGAATTGCGAGGAGAGCCGGCGAGAACAGGTAGAGCCCCCGTGAAGCCCCCAAACTGCTTTTTTTTGCTTCTGGGGAGGAAACAGGTGAGGCTCCCTATCCAGCTCGCCGAGGCTCCAGACTTCGGAGGCAATTCTACACCACGTAGAACTAGACGGCGGGACCAACCTTTCCAGCGAAAACAAAGAGAATTTTCCAAACAAACAGGGTGAAACCGGGACTTGAACTTCAGAACAGCAAGTATTTGTGCTAGCCCTGTGCTTAAATTTAAGTGAAAGATTGAAAGTCTCCTGAAAATGGTGCCCGGCTTCAGCGTTAGGGAAAGCTGAAAGTGAAAGTGGATTTGCATAGTCATTTTAATACGCTACAAAGTAACACTGTTTGCAACAAGCGAAGAGAAAGGAAAATTCTCTTTAAGTAAGCCTGATTTTGACCTAATTTTATCTTTAACTTGATCAAACCTGGGGGAATTTTTTAGAGGATTTTGTGGAGGAAGAAAGGGAAAAAAGACTTCCTTCTTTGAAAAAGTTAGACTATGTGGCAGAATGGCCTCAAAACAGACAAAGCAAGAAGCAAAGGCAGCAGGGGGGGGATCCCCCACTCATAAGCCACAACAACAGCCTCCTAGTCAGCAGAGCCAGAAAAAGGAGATTGATCTTGAAAACTTAAAAGAGTTTATTGCTCAGGCTTTGATGAGGCAAGATGAAAACATGGATGAGAAATTTAAAAAATCTCAACAGGAAATTAAGCAGGAGATTAAAGAAATTAAAGAGGTGGTTCAAGAAAAATATGATAAGGTGACCAAAAAGTTAATGACAGTGGTGACTGGTCTATCAGATGCAGTTGTGCAAACTGATAAAAAAGTGGAGGAATTTAGATCAGAAGTAGATATTAAAATGAAAGAGGCTGACCATAAAATCTTTAATGTTGACAATAAAATGCAAAGGATTGAAAATGAGATGACAATGATGCAATTTAGAACTATGGAATTTGCTATAAGACTTAGAGGTATAAAAGAGAATAGCAGAGAAGACCTGAGACCTTGTGCTGATGCTTTAGCTGTGATGTTAAAGATTAGTTTTGAAGAGATTTTTTGCAAGATGGATAAAGTTTACAGAGTGAACTCTTGGGTGGCCAAACAAAGACAATTGCCTAGAGATGTGGTGATATACTTTACAGATAGAAGAATAAGAAATGATATTTTGCAAAGGTCCTTTGTCTCTACTGTGCAAGTGGAAGGAAGGGAAATTGGAGTTTATAAAGAGTTGCCGCGTAAGATGTTAAAAGACAGAAAGGATTTTGGATTTTTAGTGACTGAATTAAAGAAACAACAAATCCCATTCAGGTGGGATGCTCCAACTGGTATAATATTGAGGTTTGAAGGATAAAGATATTGATTAAACACTGTTGAGAGAGCGGAAGAATTTTATTCTACAGTTTTCAAAACAGGTTCAACATCCCCACATACATCTTCAGTGTTGGAGATAAAGGAGAGTGATAAGGAGAAGCAGTTTGAACAAGTTTGAAGAGCAGTGTAAACAGATGGAGCGGGAGGCAATGGAATTGCAGGGAGCTACAGGGGGATTTCTGGATGAGCCCCTGTCAGATCTTCCTCTGGAAACTGTAATTGGACCACCTAAAAATACAAGAGAAGTGGCTTTGGATCTAGCCCGGATGTGTGAAGCTAAAGATCAGTGAATAACCCGAGCAGCTTATAAGCAAATCAAAGAAAAACAACAACAGAGAAGGTCCAAGCCACAGCAAGATAAGAAGGGAGCTAAGGGCAATATACAAGCATGTGAAGCCATGGGATGAGCTAAGACGAAGACTATCAACTTGGAAGAAAGCCTTCAGCAAATGTTCTTATCGCTTCAGGAGGATCCAGATGACAATTAAGTTTTTATCTTGGAATGTGAATGGACTAAATTCACCACAGAAAAGGAAGAAATTATTTAATTATTTGAGACAATTTAACAATGATATTATTTGCCTACAAGAAACTCACATTTGAATACAAGATCAAAAATACTTAGTAAATTCTAGATTAGGAACACAATTTATAGCTTCGAATTTGGAAAAAAAGAATGGCGTAGTGATTTACGTAAATAAAAGATTGTCAGCTAAAATTATAGAAGCAGATGATTGTGGGAGGTTTATAGCAATTAAAATTTATACAGAAAATGGTCCAATTTTGGTGATTGGAATTTATGCTCCTAATCAACAACAAGAAAATTTTTATAAAACATTGTACTCTAAGATATTGCAATGGGATTACAGATCTATTCTAATTATGGGAGATTGGAATGGAGTAATTGATCCCAAAATAGATAAAAAGAGTTTGGCAAAGTCAAGGATTAGACTACCACAGACTTTTTTTGATATGAAAGAAGATTTGGAACTAAAAGATATTTGGAGAATACATAACCCAAAAGATTTGGACTTTATTTTTTTCTCAGACAGACACAGATCCTTCTCTAGGATTGATTTTATTTTATTATCATCTGATTTACTTGTTAAAAAAAAAAAAAAAAAAAAAAAACAACAAAGATTTTTCCAAGGACTCTAACTGACCATACCCGGTATGGATAGAAATTGAAATGGGAAAGATTGAGAGAAGATCATGGAGAGTAAATGAAAATTTGTTTAGATATGAAAAGAATGTAAATGAACTTAAAAAGCAAATGAAAGAATTTTTTGAAAAGAATTTGAATAAGGGCACCCCTATTGAAATTGTGTGGGATGCGAGCAAGGCATATATGAGAGGGGTACTCATTTATATGATCTCTAAACATAAATTAAACCGACAAAAGAAAAGACTTGAAATGGAAGCAGAGATAAAGAAAAAAGAACAGCTACTCATAAAAAATCCAACAGATGAAAGAATACGAGGAGCCATAAAACTTTTGAAAGATCAATTTCATATGCTTATGGCAGAACAAACAGCAATTAACTTACAATTTGCAAAACATAATACATTTTGCAACGCTAATAAACCAGGCAGATGGCTGGCTTATACATTGAGGAAGCAACAGAGTACACGGGTTATTGGCAGCATTGAGAGCGGAGGGAAGGAAATTTTTCAACAAAAACTAATTAAAGAAGCTTTCTTAGATTATTATACCAAATTATATGCTAAAGATGATATAAAGACTGGATTTATAGATAAATATTTGGAAGAAAAAAGAGTTATGAAAATTTCTAGTGATCAAAAGGAAAGAATGAGTCAACCTATAACAGTTGAGGAAATTACTGCCGCAATTAAACAACTGAAAACAGCTAAAGCACCGGGGACGGATGGTTTAACTGCGGTGTATTATAAAACTTTACAAGCAGAAATGATTGAACATCTTAAAGATCTATTTTGTAGTATACAACAAGGGGGTAAAATATTTCCTTCATGGAAAGCAGCTTATATTTCATTGATACCGAAAGAGCAAGCAGGTCCTAAAAAACCTGAGAATTTTAGACCAATATCTCTTTTGAATAATGACTATAAAATTTTTGCAAAAGTATTAGCCAACAGGTTAATGCCAGTTATTCAAGAGGTGATTCATCATGATCAAGCAGGATTTATAGAAGGCAGATACATGAAGGATAATGTAAGACAAATAATAGACTTATTGGAATATCTAATTGCTAGTTTTGATTCTAAAATGGATATATAGACTTGTTCAGTGACCTAAAATAGTTTGATTAATTAATATAGAGCATTGATATTGTTATTTATCTTACCTGCATTTTTGTATATTTATAGCTATATTAATAATAATAACGAAAAATAACAACAACAATAATAACAATAAGTAGATAGTATTTGGTTGATAACAGTGTGGAAAAATATTTATAAGATTTTGGGAGAGGAAAGCGGAGTATTGAAAGAAATGACTAGTCGGACTTCCGGTTTGCTTGCCGCCGATGTAAGACGGTCCCGTTTTTGGACCGCCAGCCCCGCTGCCTGTAGAGCCGCTTCGATCCAAAGAAGCGGCTTGAAAGTTCCCAATTCCGAAGGATTTGAGGAAGAGAGTGGGCGAGGAGCAGGTTGAGCCCCTGTGAGCCCCCAGACAGCTGTTACTTTTCTGTTCACCACAGAAAAGGAAGAAATTATTCACATATTTGAGACAATTTAATAATGATATAATTTGCCTACAAGAAACTCATGTCAGAACACAAGATCAAAAATATTTGATAAATTCAAAACTAGGAACACATTTCATAGCTTCAAATCTGGAAAAAAAGAATGGTATGGTTATTTATATAAACAAAAGACTGTCAGCTAAAATTATAGAAGCAGATGAAGGTGGTAGGTTTATAGCAATTGAACTGCACACAGTAAGTGGCCAAATTCTAGTGATAGGAATTTATGCTCCTAATCAACAACAGGATTATTTTTACAAAACTTTGCATTCCAAAATATTGCAATGGGACTATAGATCTATTTTAATCATGGGAGATTGGAATGGAGTAATTGATTCTAAAATAGATAAAAAGAGTTTGGCGAAGTCAAGGATTAGACTACCACAGACTTTTTTTGATATGAAAGAAGATTTGGAATTAAAAGATCTTTGGAGAATATATAATCCAAAAGAAATGGACTTTACTTTTTTTCTCAGATAGACATAGATCTTTTTCTAGGATTGACTTTATTTTATTATCAGCTGATTTACTTGTTAAGGCAAAAAGAACAAAGATTTTTCCAAAAACTCTAACCGACCACAGCCCAGTATGGATAGAAATTGAGATGGGAAAGATTGAGAGAAGATCATGGAGATTAAATGAAAATTTGTTTAGATATGAAAAAAATATAACAGAACTTAAAAAGCAGATGAAATAATTTTTTGAAATAAATTTGAATAAGGGTACCCCTATTGAAATCGTGTGGGATGCGAGTAAAGCATATATTAGAGGGGTACTCATTCATATGAACTCTAAACATAAATTGAATCGACAAAAGAAAAGATCTGAAATGGAAGCAGAAATAAAGAACAAAGAACAGTTACTTATTAAAAACCCAACAGATGAAAGAATACGTGGTGCTATAAAACTTCTGAAAGATCAATTTCAAATGCTTATGGCGGAACAAACAGCAACAAATTTACAATATGCGAAACATAATACATTTTGTAATGCTAACAAACCGGGCAGATGGTTGGCTTATACACTAAGGAAGAAGCAGAGTATACGGACTATTGATAGTATTGATATTGGAGGGAAGGAAATTTCTCAACAAAAATTAATTAAAGAAGTTTTTGTAGATTATTACACTAAATTATATGCTAAAGATGACATGCAGAATGAACTTATAGAAAAATATTTAGAAAATAAAAGAGTTACAAAAATTACCAATCAACAAAAGGAGAGAATGAATTATCCTATAACAGCTGAGGAGATTATTGCCGCAATTAAACAATTGAAAACAGCTAAAGCTCCTGGAACGGATGGAACAGATGGAACGTACTACAAAACTTTGCAAGCAGAAATGGTTGAACATCTTAGAGATTTATTTTGTAACATACAACAAAGGGGTAAAATACCTCCATCATGGAAAACAGCTTACATTTCTTTGATACCAAAAAGCAAACAGGTTCTAAAAAAACTGAGAATTTCAGACCAATATCTCTTCTGAATAATGACTATAAAATATATGCAAAAGTATTAGCCAACAGGTTGATGCCAGTTATCCAAGAGGTGATTCATGGTGACCAAGCGGGATTTATAGAAGGCAGATATATGAAGGACAATGTAAGGCAAGTTATAGATTTATTGGAATATCTTGAGAAGAATAAACAGATCCCTGCAGTGCTGGTTTTCCTGGATGTGGAGAAGGCCTTTGATAGAGTGGATTGGAATTTTCTATTAAAGACTTTAAAAAAGATGGACTTTGGGGATCAATTTATACAGGCAGTTTCAGCAATTTATCAAGAACAAAAGGCACAGATTATTATTAATGGAAGTTTAACAACAGATTTTAATATTGAGAAAGGAACAAGACAAGGTTGTCCGTTATCCCCACTGTTATTTATTTTAACACTAGAAGTCTTGTTGAATACAATACGGGACTCGAGTACCTTGAAAGGAATAGTGATAAGGCAAGAGGACTACAGAATAAGGGCATTTGCAGATGATCTGGTTGTTACCCTAACACAGCCGATGGAATCAATAATCCAGATGAAAGACATTATAAAAGACTATGGTACAGTATCAGGATTTAGACTGAACCAGAAAAAAAACTAAGATGATAGTTAAAAATATGACACAAGATCGAAAATACGAACTTGAAAGGAGGGCAGGTTTTGAGATTGTATCAAAGGTTAAATATCTAGGAGTTCAGGTTGCAGAATCAAATATGAAATTGTTTCAAAATAATTATGAGGTGTTGTGGCGAGATGTACAGAAAGATATGGAGACTTGGAAAAAACTGCAGCTGTCGTTACTTGGAAGAATAGCAGCAGTTAAGATGAACATTTTGC
This sequence comes from Arizona elegans, assembly GCA_022577455.1. Classification (NCBI taxonomy): domain Eukaryota; kingdom Metazoa; phylum Chordata; class Lepidosauria; order Squamata; family Colubridae; genus Arizona; species Arizona elegans. Next base: position 109,567,531 of record JAKOOJ010000004.1, on the reverse strand, counting down.
CAAGATTTCTTTTTTTGTTTCAAATGATTCCGGTGCTTAAAAGTGATAAACAATTGAAAGAATGGCAAAGTGGACTGAATAAGTTTGTCTGGAACGAGAAAAAACTGAGAGTGAAATTGAAAATTATGCAAGATGTTCCAGAAAGGGGAGGTCTTAAACTTCCAAACCTACAATTATATTATGAAGCAGCAGCTTTGACTCAAGCAAGTGATTGGTTTGGAAGGAAAAAGACTGGAATATTGAATATAGAAAGTTTTGATCTTGAATTTGGTTGGCATGCTTACTTATTCTATGAAAACAAAGTGGATAAAGTATTTAAAAGCCATATACTTAGAGACTCCTTGATGAGAGTTTGGAAGAAGCACCGATTCAAATGGGATTACAAAATACCGCTATGGCTGGATCTTGGTCATATCATGTGGAATACAAATATAATGTCACTCGGGGGGGGGGGGTTATATAAAGAAGTTCTTTTTACAGATGTGGGCAGATGGCAACTGAAGACATTAGAAACACTGTTGGATGAAGGGATTAATCTAACTTGGTTACAGTATAATCAACTTCAACTGAGATGGAAAGAGGACCAAAAAATTGGTATAATGTTGCATGAGGAAGAATTGGTTAGACATATAAAAGAGAAAGGTCCAATGCATATTAAAAGGCTTTATAATGTCTTGTTAGAAAGGGATTCAGAAACTGAGTTGGTTAAAGATTGTATGATTGAGTGGGCACAAAATTTTGCAGAACCAGTGATGTTGGAAACATGGGAAAAAATTTGGGTTCAGAATGTTAAATTCACACAGTCGCAGAATTTAAGGGAAAATTTTTATAAAATGTTTTATAGATGGCATTTAGATCCTAAGAAATTGTCGTGCATGTACCCTAATGTTCAACCAAAATGTTGGAGATGTGACTGCTTAGATGCTACATATTATCATGTTTGGTGGACTTGTAAGAAAGTGAAGGCTTTTTGGATAAAAATTTGGTGGGTCATGCAGAATGTTTTGAAGAAAAAAATTCAATTTTCTCCACAATTGTTTTTATTGGGTATAGTTAAGGGTTTTACAGTGGATGAAATAACGTTGATATTGTATATGATAACAGCAGCGAGATTACTGATAGGTCAATACTGGAAAAATGAAGTTATGCCCACTATCAAGGAATGGACTTTAAAGATGGCCAGCTTTGCAGAGATGGCGAAGATTTCAGCATATCTAAAAGATCGCTCACAAGAGACTTATGAATGGGAGTGGAAAAAGTGGATAGATTATGTGCAGAACAAATATCAAACTAGGAAATATCAGATAGCTTTTAACTGAAAGTATTATATAAAGATAGAAATATTTGAATTTTGTGAAGATGAAAAAATATATTGGGGTGGAGGGGTTCAAGTTTTATAAAAAGGGGATTTTGATTTGGATTATATTCTGTGGAAGTCTGGGGGAGGGGTGGGTTGGGTGGGTTAGGGAGGGTTAGGGGGGGTTAGGGAGGGTTAGGGAGGTTAGGGAGGGTTGGGGGGGAAATGGGAAGAAAATGTAATTGTAAAACTTTTCCAATAAAAAAAGAAAGAAAGAAAGAAATGACTAGTCTTCAACTGAGGGGCCTTCAAAGGAGGAAAAATCTACTACAGCTCCAAATATGCAAACAATGCAAGCCACCCTGAGATTGATTCAAGAGACAATGGTAAAGATGCAAGAAACGATGTTCAGCAACCATGGTGAAATTAAAGTTGATATTCAAAAATTAGATAGTAAAATTATTTATTATTTATTTATTAATTTAATTTGTATACCGCCCTTCTCCCAGAAGGGACTCAGGGCGGTGAACAGCCAAAATTAAAAAACATACAAATACAAAAGTTAAGATAATTAAAAAGAATTAAATCACTAGTTTCCCAATTTAAAACCCCCAAATCCATAAAATTTAAAATCCCAATTAAAAACCATTTAGGCTAGGCTGGCTTGATGGAATAAAAACGTCTTCAGGGCTTTACAGAAGGTCCAGAGGTCTGGGATCAATCATATTCCAGGAGGCAGCTCATTCCACAGGGCGGGTGCCCCCACAGAGAAGGCTCTCACCCTGGGGGCCGCCAGCCGACATTGCCTGACTGATGGCACCCTGAGGAGGCCCTCTCTGTGAGAGCATATTGGCCGGTGGGAGGTTATAGGTAGCAGCAGGCGGTCTCACAAATACCCTGGCGCTAAGCCATGGAGCGCTTTAAAGATGAGAACCAACACCTTAAAGCGCATCCGGAAGACCACCGGGAGCCAATGCAGGAGAGGTGTTATGTGGGAGCGCCATGTCACTCCCATAATCAAATGAACTCAATCCAGGAAGCAATTCAGAAGAACAAACAAAAAATAAAAATTGTAGAAGCTAAAGCTGATCAAACTGGAAAAAAAATTGGATCAGGTAGATCAAAAAATGATGGCTCTAAATAAAGACCTTGAGGACTCTGTGATTCAGCTGGAAATGGACAGGACATCATTCTATTTGAGATTCCAAAACGTGATTGTGGCAAAAGATGAAGATCTTGGACAGATAATGGCAGAGATTATAGCAGAATCTTTACAGAGGGATAAACAATAAATCGTGAGGGAAATAGACAAAGTATATCGAATTCAAACAAATTATGCCAGACGCCATAAACTGCCCAGAGAGGTCCATATCAGATTTATTAGAAAGAGGGTCCGTGACATAATATACAATATAACTCGAGAAGAACCTATGATTTACAGGGGAAAGGAAATCACCACCTTGAAACAAGTTCCTAGAAGAGTTCGAGAGCATCATAAAGACTATCACTTCCTGGCTATACAATTGAACAAACGGAATATTATGTTTAGATGGATACTTCTGGAAGGGATGCTTGTCACATGGCAAGGCAAGAAGATAAAAATAGACAGTTTAGTTACGGCACAAGATTTCCTGGATCACCTGACAGGAAATGAAGAGGAGCAGAGCAGCAAAGAGAAGGTGGAGACCATAAGCCAGGAAGAAGAACTGTCACACCAACGAGATGCCAAAGAAGAAGCCCCAGAAATGAAGAAAAAGGAAGAAAAAGAAAACCAAGAAATAAAAGGTAGTAAAACAAGAACTCAAAGGGTTACAAGGGCAAATAACCTAACCTAACACTACATAGATAGACTAAAGAATGGAAGACTGGAAGCTCATATCTATAAATGTAAACAGATTAAATGCAAGAGCAAAAAGAAGACAAATATTCACAAAGTTAATTAAGCAAAAAGCAGATATAATATGCCTCCATGAGGTACATATTCGGAAGCAGGACAAAAAATATTCGGAATATAGCAAGCTAGGGAAATTATATACAGCTTTATTAGAGAAGAAAAAGAAAGGGGTGGTGAAGGAATAATAGCCAAACAAATCTATGTGGACTCAAAGGGAAGAACTTTAATGGTAGAAATAAAGAGAGGGTATACTTCAATTTTGTTAGTAGTTATTTATGCGCCTAATAAAAATCAGGGGGATTATTATAAGAAATTACACAAAAAGATAATTATGAGAGGTTATAGGAATATATGTATTGTGGGCGACTGTAACAGGATATAGATACCAAAAAAGACTACGCCAGTGGTAAAGATAAGAAGAAGAAAAGAAATACATTACCCAAAATGTTTTTTAATATGGTAGATGAACTAAATTTAATAGACATGTGGAGAACTCTTCACTCAAAAGAAAATAAATATACTAGGAACTAGGATTAGGAATAGAAAAAATTGAGATTTTCCCAAATACGTGGGCAGATCACAACCCCCTTGAGATAACATGGAAAGCCCCTCCCCCACAAAAAAAGAATCAGAAGATGGATGTTAAACCCTCAAATATTAAATGAAAAGGATTATATAGAAAGGATAATGAAGGAACTGAGATTATTTTTTAAAGAAAATAAAAAACAATACACCTCTCTAACAAATTTATGGGATACTATGAAAGCCTACATAAGGGGGATAACAATAGCCTACAATGCAAAGAAAAATAAGGAAAAATGGAAGATGCACAATATCTTATTGGAAGAAATTGGAAATTTGGAGAAGCGACTCCAAATAAAACCAGGAGATGAATTAATTAAAGAGAATTTGACCTTGTGAAACATAAACTAAATTTATTAGAGCAAGAGGAAATTGCAAAAAAGTTAAAACACTCTAAACAATTTTATTTTGAACACACTAACAAAACTGGAAGGTGGTTGGCCTACAAATTGAAAAAAGAGAGACAAGGTCAGATTATCCAACAACTAGAGGATGCGATGGGGACTATTCAAAACAATGAGGAAGAGAAAATAGCACAAGATTACTATGCAGATCTTTATAAAAAAGAAGATTGATAATTATTTAATGGAAGAACAGATCTTATCATTAGGGGAGGAAAAAAGTGAATTTTTGAATAAAGAAATAACATCAGAAGAATTTAAAGTGACAATTTTAAGACTCAAGAATAACAAGACACTAGGACCAAATGATCTCCCAGGAGAAATCTATAAAAAATTGGACAAAATTATAGAACCAATATTATTGGAAATTTGCAATGAAGCGAAGATACCAGAATTGTGGAGGGAAGCATACATCACCCTACTCCTGAAAGAAGGTACAGATAAGAGTCAAATTAGAAATTATAGACCAATATCCCTTTTAAATACAAGCTATAAAATATTTATGAACATAATTGCAGAAAGGTTGAAAAAAAAATACTAAATACCGTATTTATCGGCATATAACGCGCACTGGCGTATAACACACACCTTAATTTTAAGAGGGAAGTTTCAGGAAAAAAAGTAAATTTTAAATAAAGAACTTTGAAGAATAAAGAACTGGCACCTGAATCACAGCCACAGTCACAATGCACTGCACACAACTGGCTCACCCACAATGTAAAAGCAGCTGTGCTAGACCCAAAATGGCCCCTGCAACAAGCAGGAACCTCACACAGCCACAAAAAGTCCAAAAAACCAACTTTCACACTTTACACACACAAAATTCCACATACAGCTTTGTGAGATTTTGTGTGTTTGTGTAGTTAGAGTGAAACATTACAGAAACACACTAAATCTCAGAAAGCTGAACAAATATTATTTTATTTTTATTTTTATATGAAAACTAAATTTAAAACTTCCTAAACTTTAAATGTCTAAGTCTAAAAAAAGAACAACTAAAAAAACCCCCAATTAACTATTTTTTTAAAGCCCCCAAAGGGGGAAAAAACTTACCCAACAGAACAGGGGTCTCCAATCTTGGCAACTTTAAGACTTGTGGACTTCAACTCCCAGAATTCCTAAGTCAAGGCAGGCAGGCAGAAAGAGCTGCTCACCGATGAGCTTGATTGCAGCCAGGGATATTCAGTTGATTGCTGATGCATGGATTGCGATCGTCATGCAATCAGCAATTAAGGTAAGGAAGCCGGAGGCTGGGAGAGGGGGGCGGGGGAGAGAGAAAGAAACTTTTCTCCTTTTACATGGCTCTGACGATCCTGATCCTGAGTTGCCTGATTAGCAGGCAATTCAGCTGGGATGTCAGAGCTTGGCTGCTCAGAGCCATTTAAAAGGGAAAAAAGCCTCTGATGATCACGGGGCTCAGCTGGGTATGGGGGGCGGGGGCAGGGATTTTTGCTACCGGTTCTCCGAACTGCCCGCCACCATCGCTACCTACTTGCCCGAGCCGGGAGCATTTCACCCCTGCCCAAGACCCCAACATACCCCAGGCTATCTCCGACAGTGTCTCAGATGGTGTAAACTCGCCATTCGTTCTTTTTACAGTATTTTTTAATACATATTGGTGTATAACGCGCACATGCGATTTCCACATTATTTTCAAAATGAAAAAGTGCGCGTTATACGCCGATAAATACGGTAATGCTACACATCCTGATCAAAATGGTTTTCTCGCCAATAGACAAATAAGAGATAATACAAGAATAACTGTAGACACCCTGGACTACTATGAAGCTCATCCAGAGAAACAAGTGGCTCTGGTTTTTCTGGATGCCCAAAAAGCCTTTGATAACTTGAATTGGCAATTTATGATTAAGCAAATTAAACATATGAAATTTGGAACTAAATTTGAGAACATGATAGAGGCAATATATAAATCACAAAGGGCAAAAGTAATAGTGAATGGGGATACTACAAATACACTTCAGATAAATAAAGGGGTATGATAAGGATGTCCATTGTCACCATTGCTATTTATTCTAACATTAGAGATCATTATTAGAGATCCTATTAAACACAATTAGAGCAAATTGTGAGGTAAAAGAGAAGAATAAGAGGCACAGGCCTTTGCAGACGATGTGGTATTTATCATTGAGGAATCTCTGGAATCTGGCCCAGTTTTATTACAAGAAATAGGAAGGTATGGGGAAGTATCAGAACTTAAAATCAACAAAGGGAAAACCAAAGTTAAGAATTTAACAACAACCCAGAAAAAATAATTAGAAAAGGAATTGGACTTATAAATTGTTAAAAAATCAAATACCTAGGGATATGGTTAACAGCGAGATGTTCATCCCTAAAGGAAGATAACTATGTGGCTTTGGTCCAAAAAATAAAAAGTCTGAAATAGGTCTATCTTTGGGGTCACCGCTCTCCCCAATTATTGCCAATCTGTTCATGGAAGGATTTGAAATTAAAGCGTTGGAACAAACTATCTATAAACCAAAATTATGGCTCAGATATGTAGATGATACATTTTTCATCTGGCCTCATGGAAAAGACAAGCTAGACAATTTTCTAGCACACTTGGATAACATGCACCCGAAGATAAAGTTCACTATGGAAATGGAGAAGGAAAATCAACTCCCATTCCTAGATGTACTAATATATAAGAGAACTGATGGCACCCTAGGACACAGTATTTACCAAAAGAAGACACATACAAATCGTTACCTAAACGCACACTCACACCATCATCCCTCACAAATAAGTTCAGTGGCAAAAACTTTAATCACTAGAACTAAACATCTAGCAGATGAGGCACATGTACAAACAGAGCTTAAGACCCTCACAGAAGTATTAATGGAAAATGGGTTCCACAAAAATAGAATTAGAACTATAATCCAGCAAGGGACAGTAGGACAGAGCAAAACCCAAGAAGAAGAACAGAATATGGGAACTGCCATCCTGCCCTATATAAAAGGGACCACTGATAAAATTAGTAAGATATTACGGAAACAAAAAATAAAAACAATGTTCCGTACAGATAGAAAAATATTGATGATGGTGAGAAACCCTAAAGATAAAATTGAGTTGGAAAAGCAGGGGATATACGAAGTGCCATGTGCCTCCTATCAGTCATCTTATATTGGACAGACAAATAGATGAATAAGTGTACGTTTAGAAGAACATAAAAATGCAGTGAGGAAAGAAGAGCAAACTTCTTCTTTGGTGCAACACATGAAGGCCACGGGACACAATATTGATTTTAACAAAACCAGAACAGTGGCGAAAGAGGAACATCTCAAAAAAAGAATAATCAGGGAGGCCATCGAAATTGAAAAGAGGCTGCAGAATATGAACAGATGAGATGACGCCTCTAGGTTATCAAGTATTTGGGGACCTGCACTGAGAGAAACTCGAGTGTTAACATCAGAAGAGAGGCAGAGATTCCAACAAGCAACCAGTGATGTTGTAAGGCCTGCCAGAATTCTTCCCTCTTTGCAGAGGGTGGGTAGCAATAGGGAGAGAGAGAGGATCGAGCCAGAAGACAGGTTGAGATCTCAACTAACAATCAAGGGTGCTGGGATGCTTACCAGAATCCTTTCCCCTCTACAGCAGACAGATAATAATAGAGAACCTGAGAAAGCTAGGCCTGTAACACGTAGCCAAACAGCCAGGATGAGGAAGCAGGAAGAAAAACTGCTGTCCTCCAATCAGGACACAGAGTTACAGGCTAACCAGCATATGTCAGCAGCAGCAAACATAGAAAAGCGACAGCTCCGACCTCGCAACACACCCATAGCTTCTAAACTAAATAAGAGCCTGAAGATGACAGGGTTGTGAGCCTGTCGAAACGTTGCTAGAAAGAAAAACTTTTAAGATACTGGTAGGATTTTAGCTAAGGTTTTAAAGGACCTTGCAGAGTGCTCTGTAAGGCTTTTTGGAAGATTTTAAGCTAGGATTTTAACCAGAATTTTAAACATTTTAACTAACTTATTTAACATGACGCGGGAAAACACCCGAGATTTTAACCTACTCACATAGGTGGACACACTCTGGACTTGATTTTTGTCTCTGGTCAGTGGTCGAGTGGCCTCGATACAGGGGATATAGTCATCGAACCCTTGTCATGGTCTGACCACTCGCTCCTTCGACTGGACTTTCTAACCGCTGCACCTTGCTGCAGGGAGGCGGGGACCAGGTGGTCCCGCCCCAGGCGCCTGATGGATCCTGATAGGTTCCAGATGGAGTTTGGGCCATTTCCTGAGACTCTGGCTCATGACTCGGCTGGAGACCTGGTGGCCACCTAGGGTAGTGCGGCCGCCGGGGCTTTGGACCGTGTCATGCCTTTGCGGCCTCTGACCCGGCATCGAACTCACCTAGCTCCTTGGTTCTCCAAGGAGCTGAGGGAGATGAAGTGCCGGAAAAGATGCCTGGAGAGTAGTTGGAGGACCAGCCGCTCCGAATCCGACTGAACACTGGTGAGGTCTCATATTAAGACCTACCTAGTGGCGATAAAAGCGGCGAAATCTAGCTATTTTGCCGCTCTTATCGTGTCATCAGATAATCGCCCAGCCACCCTGTTTAGGGTGACCCGCTCCCTCCTCCATCTGGAAGCGCGGGATGATCCCTTGCAGGGTCGTGCTGAGGACTTTGTGCAGTATCTGTATGACAAGATCGCTCAGATTCGGGAAGGCCTGGCCTCTGACTGAGTAAGTCCGGACAGGATGACTGAGGCAGGTCTTGAGAGTGTTATCTGGGAGGAGTTTGATCCTGTTGCTCCCGAGGATATGGACAGGATCCTGGGATGGCTGAATGCGATCACATGTTTATTGGACCCGTGCCCCTCCTGGTTGGTACTGGCTTCCTGGGAGGTTACACGAGGCTGGCTCCAGGCAATTGTTAACGCTTCTCTGAGTGAGGGGGTCCTGCCGGCCGCTTTGAAAGAAGCGGTGGTGAGGCCCCTCCTCAAGAAGCCCTCCCTGGATCCGGCTATTTTGGTTAACTATCGTCCAGTCTCCAACCTTCGCTTCCTTGCGAAGGTTGTTGAGAGTGTGGTGGCGAAGCAGGTTCCCCAGTATCTGGATGAAGCTGGACCTGCTCCAGTCCGGTTTCCGGCCTGGGCACAGCACGAAAACGGCATTGGTCGCGTTGGTGGATGATCTCTGGAGGGCTCGGGATAGGGGTTGCTCCTCTATCCTGGTCCTGTTAGATCTCTCAGCGGCTTTTGATACCATCGACCATGGTGTCATGTTGCACCAGTTGAAAGGACTGGGGGTGGGGGGCACCATTCTGTGGTGATTCTCCTCCTACCTCTCTAACCGGTCGCAATCCGTGTTGACAGGGGGGCAGCGGTCGACCCCGAGGTGCCTTGTTTGTGGGGTGCCACAAGGGTTGGTTCTCTCGCCCCTTCTGTTCAACATTTATGTGAAGCCACTGGGCGAGATAATCCGTGGCTTTGGGGTGGAGTTCCATCAGTACGCTGACGACACTCAGCTGTACATCTCCACCCCAGGCACTCCAACGATGCCCTTGAAGAGATGTCCCAGTGCCTGGAGGCCATGCAGGCCTGGATGGGGAGAAACAGGCTCCGACTCAACCCTTCCAAGACCGAGTGGCTGTGGACTCGATATAGCCAGCTGGTGCTATCGCTGGCTATTGGGGGCGAATCACTGGCCCCCACGGAGAGGGCTCGCAACTTAGGCATCCTCCTGGACACACGGCTGTCTTTAGAAGAGCATATGACTGCCGTGGCCAGGGGTGGGGGTTTATCAGGTTCACCTGATATGCCAGTTGCGTCCCTTTCTGGATTGGGGCTCCCTACGCACGGTCACTCAAGCACTCGCCACTTCCCTCCTGGAATACTGCAATGCTCTCTACATGGGGCTCCCCTTGGGGTGCACCCGGAGGCTGCAGTTGGTCCAGAATGCGGCTGCATGGGGATTATGGGAGCGACAGGGCGCTCACATATAACACCTCTCCTGCGCGAGCTGCACTGGCTTCCTGTGGTCTTCTGGGTGCACTTCAAGGTGTTGGTAACCACCTTTAAAGCACTCCATGGCTTAGGGCCGGGGTATTTGCGAGACCACCTTCTGCCGCCAATAGCCTCCCACCGACTGGTTCGCTCGCACAAAGAGGGCCTCCTCAGGGTGCCGTCAGCCAGGCAGTGCGGGGGGGAGAGCCTTCTCTGTGGCAGCATCTGCCCTCTGGAAGAAGGAGGCTGATTCGGCAGATCCAGAGACCTGACGTCCCGAGTGTATAAGAACAGGAAGACGAGGAAGTGAGAGCAGTGGAATCTGGCGGCGAGAGCAGAGATCGGCTGTTGTAAATAGTTTTCTACACTGAGGGGGCCGACAAAAGATTTAAAATCCAGAAGCGCAGCAGAAAGAAGAAGTGGCATAACGAGGGAGCAAGCGGCAAAGAATAAGACTTGCCAGAGTGACTCAGCAAAATCGGATTCTTAAGATTTGTGACAGTAAGTTTAAAGCTCTCCCTTTTTTTTTTTTTGGTTAAATGATTGAGTTCTTTAAAATTTTAGTAGCTTTGGATTAACTAACTATCAGGACTATTTGATTAGATTAGATTAGACGGTGACCTAGTATTTTAGAGTTTATATTTCTATATTTATATTCATATTTTTAAATTATAAATTTTAGAGTAAAATAAGGACTGTAACAGATAGCAAATTAGTTCAAACTATATGTGGTTGGAATGGAAATTGATAATTATATATACTAACAACAGACAATAATATTGGATGCTGATTTGGGAAAGAATATACAAAATATTAGAAAAACAACACAAACGTTTGAACAATATGACATCAACTATAACAACAACAGGGAAAACTGGGAAAAAGACAATCTCAATACCAAGTGGAACGATGGCTTCCCCAATAGCACAAAAAACTTTAGATACTATGTTTCCAACTGAGAAACAAACTCCTGCTTTGACAATGCAGACCATGCAGACAACTTTAGTATCTATACCAGAAACAATGTTAAAAATGCAGGAATGCATGGCAAAGAACTATGAACAAACCAGAAAGGATTTAGATGATGTTAAAAATGCCGTCAAGGACGACATTCAAAAGTTGGATGGAAAAGTAGATTTATTCCAAAAATTGATTCTTAAGAACAAACAACGGATAACAGTGATAGAAGGGAAAACAGGACAGGTGGAGGAGAAAATAGAATTATTAGATGGAAAAATGAACTGTCTCAACAAAGAACTGGAGAGCATGGTGGCACGACTTGAAATGGAAAAAGCAGAGTTTTATTTGAGGTTCCAAAATATTAAAGAGAGAGATGAAGATCTATGTGAAGTAATGGGAGAGATATTCGCAAATGTATTACAATGGGATAAGGATGAAATAATGAAGGAATTTGAAGAGGCATATCGCATGCACACCAACTATGCTAGATAACATAAACTCCTCCGAGAGGTCCACGTAAGGTTTGCAAGAAAGAAAGTGAGAGACACAATTTATAAAATAATAAAAGATGAAACGATATATTATAAACAAAAAGAAATAATTATGCTGAAACAGGCCCCAATATGTATTAGAGAATGGAGGAGAGAGTATGGATTTCTATCATCAATACTAAATAAAAAGCAAATCCTGTTTAGATGGATCATACCAGAAGGGATGCTGGTAATGTGGCAAGGGAAAAAGATTAAAGTGGATACCACAGAAAAAGCACAAACCTTACATGACCAAGTGATTGAGGCAGAAAGAACCAATGGCAGAAGAGAGGAAATAGAAGGGAGAAATAGACCTAGGAAAGCCACGGAACAGCAAGATCGATCTTTTGAGGGGAGAAATAATAGAAAAGAGACGCAGGAAGAAAGTGAAAGTGAAAAATTGGAAGAAGAAGGAATAACAACGAGAGCAATAAATGAAGCGAAGAAGAAAGACAAGAAGTAATAGTAATAGGAAACACATTTAGAGTAGGATATGGATTCAAATGTAAAAAATATTTCATTAAATGTTAATGGACTCAATTCAACAGTTAAAAGACATCAGATATTCAAGAAACTAATTAGACAAAACTTAGATATAATATGTATACAAGAAACACATATAAGAAAGCAGGATGTAAAATACTTGCAATGTAAAAAATTAGGAAAGGTATATACATCTTTAGCTGAGGAAAAAAAAGAGGGGTAGTAGTGTATGTTAAGGAGAAGGTAGAAAGTAAATTGATATATGCTGATTTGAATGGAAGAATTTTGTTATTAGAAATAAATATTAAGAACAGGAAAGTATTGTTGGTAGTATTATATGCACCAAGTAATGGTCAAAAAGAATTTTTTCAAAAAGTACATGGAAAATACTTGAGCAAAATACTGAGTCTATTTGTTTACTGGGGGATTTGAATGCAATAGCAGATTTGAAAAAAGACTATAAAAGTAATCAAACCAACAAAAAGAAGAGAAATTTACTACCTAACACATTTTTCAATTTAACAGAAGAACTAAATTTGATAGATATCTGGAGGTTTCAGAATCCAAAGGAGCAGAAATTTACCTATTATTCTAGTCCACACAAATCCTGGTCAAGGATCGATATGATTTGTGTCTCTAAGATCTTAGTCTAGGAAGTTGAAGCGGTAGATATTGGAATAAATGAGTGGGCAGACCATAATCCAATATCAATAGACTGGAAAGGGCAAGTACCAAAAAAAGGCAGATGGATGATGAATGTACAGATAATCAAAGAGAAGGAGTATATTGGAAAATTAGAAAAGGAACTTAAATGGTTCTTCAAAGACAACAATAAAGATCAGACATCCCTACAGAATCTATGGGACACCACAAAGGCCTATATTAGAGGTATAACTATTGCTTATAATAGTAAAAGGGAAAAAGAAAAGGAAAGGGAGTATAATAATATACAAGATCAAATCAAAAATTGGGAAGAAAAATTAGGTACCCATCCAGGAGACGATAAAATAAAAACTAACTGGATAACAGCCAAACACAAATTTGCTTGAACAGGAAAAGACTATTAATTCTTTGAAATATATAAAACAAAATTATTTCGAGCAGGCGAATAAGCCGGGGAGATGGATGGCCTACAAATTAAGGAAAGAAAACTAGAAAAGAACTATACACCAATTACAAGATAAACAGGGCAATTTACAAAAAAGTACTGAAAGGAAAAAAGAGACAGCAATTCAATACTTCCAGGAATTATATAGCCAAGAGGAGTATCGAATGAGAAAATAAAACAATATTTGGAAGAAGAAGGGCTCCCAGAAATTATGGAAGAGGATAGAGAGATGTTAAATAGAGAGATTACCAAAGAAGAACTGCAGGAGGTAATTAAAGGACAGAAAAATAATAAGACACCAGGAATGGACGGGATTCCAATAGAATTCTATAAAAGTTTAGGTCAAATCTTGAACCCAATCCTCCTGGAAGTTTATAATGAGGCTCTAAAGGAAGCAAAAATTCCAGATACTTGGAGAGAAGCTTATATTTCACTGATTCCAAAAGAAGAAGCAGACACTACCCAGATTAAAAATTATAGACCGATCTTGTTATTAAATTCGGATCATAAAATTTTTATGAACTTATTGGCTAACAGAATTAAAATAATATTAAATTGGAAGATACATGCAGATCAGAATGGATTTTTACCAGGCCGGCAAATTAGAAATAATTTAAGGACAGTTATGAATGTAATTGAATATTATGAAAAACATCCGGAAAAACGGATAGCCCTGATCTTTCTGGATGCACAGAAGGCATTTGACTGAGTCAATTAGAATTTTATGACCCAACAAATTAAAAACATGAAATTTGGTAAGAAATTTGAAGAATTAATTTTGTCAATTTATACTAAACAAAAGGCAAGAATATTAATTAACGGAGAAGTAACAAATTCTTTCGGAATATGTAGGGGAGTAAGGCAAGGGTGCCCTCTCTCGCCGCTATTATTTATATTAACTCTAGAAAACCTGCTCCGGAAAATTAGAGCAAATGGAGACGTAAGGGGGCTTAAAATAAAAGGAGAAGAATACAAGGTCCAAGCTTTCGCGGACGACCTTGTGTTCTTCTTAGAAGACCCACTATCAACAGAACCCAATTTAATGAAGGAAATTGAAAAATTTGGAACTGTCGCAGGTTTGAAAATAAGGATAAAACCAAAATATTAACCAAAAACCTAACAACAAAACAGAGAGAGGAATTAGAGAAACAATCTGGGCTAAAAGTAGTTAAGAAAATAAAACATCTAGGAATAAACCTGACAAATAAGAATATTGACATAAAGAAAAACAATTACGATGGAATGATACATCAAATCGAAAATGATTTAGAAAGATGGGGAAATTTAAACATTTCATTTTTAGGAAGGATAGCGGCTCTGAAGATGAACATCTTGCCAAGGCTCCTCTACCTATTCCAGACTATCCCAGTGAAATTGGAGAAAAAAATTCTTTACTAATTTAAATAAAATTACGTCTGAATTTTTATGGGAGGGCAAAAAACCCAGGATAAGCTTGAACAGACTACAGGATGATAAATCTAGAGGAGGTTTTGGTTTCACAGCGTGGGAGAAATACTATCAGGCAGCATGCCTGATATGGATAAAAGAGTGGGTTAATTTAGACAATCAATGAATAAAATGATGGAAAAACTGCTGTTGCTGCAGGACAGAGTTCTCCATGCCTATATAAATATTGCCCTTTCATTGTTTTCCCACTCTTATAAACCTCACTCGATAAATTTGGTGTTTTAAACAAATGAGATAGAAAATCTGCATGGCTAAGAGAGAGAGGTCCGCGATTGTCTCTTCCTTGATGCAAAACCTCTGCTCCTGTTTTACACAGGGCCCAAGCACTGTTGGGTGACGTGATAGAAGCCAAATGGGAAAGACTGGGGAGAGGCTGCTGGGAGAGGCTACTGTCTGAGGAGGGTAATGAACCAAATGTACCTGTTGCTGCCCCCACTCTCTCCCCTCCTCAACCCCAAGACAGACCCGCCAAGGGGTCTGGGGTTAACTAAAACTGTGGCTAAGTTTTTAAACTTGGTGTCACTAAAAACTCCCAAGTCTTTACTTTTGATCATAGATAAATCTCCTTTCTTCACAGCTATTTGGATTTCATTTTGATTTAATTGGCTTGAGTTGGAACCCCAAGATATTCTTCTCACAGGCTTTTGTTCCTTTCACCATAGGCCGGTCCAAATCAATTTTAATAGCTAGAGAGAAATCCAGCCCATGGTCATTCTTTTTTGGCACACCACTGGGCTCGAGTACTCTCTCTACGTCTCCCTAACATCTGGGTGAAGGTGAGATCATTTGCCACCATGGGATGAGGTGCCATTGTATTATGTGTTTACATACTTTACATTATAAGTTTACATATATTACATTATAAGTATCATTATAATGATACTTAGCTTTACATGTCCATCAGGCTGCCTGGAGGCTCTTGGGGGCATGGATGGGGGTGGGGGGCAGAAGCTTGAGAAATCTAGCGTGCTTCCAAATAGCTCTGGATGCAATACAAGAAATAAATATATACATTCTCATGTACCCTTTGAGCTTTGTTAGATATTAATCAAATTATGGCTAAGAAAAGAGCTGAGGTCCAGTTCTCATACAGACTGTCCTTGCAAGAGAGTCTTTCTCCAAGAGAGAAGCTTGCATACTCCATGTATGGAAAGAACAACCTACTTTCCTGCTAGTGGACATAACAGAGCTACAAAACAGTCCTGAAAAATGTCCAATGATTATTGGGTATAGATGTTTGGTGACTATTAATAGAACCATGGCTCCCCCACAACAATTCTCTCCTAATTCAGTAGACTTCAATAGGAACCTATTAGGAGAAATGGCTGTCACTGCAGGACAGAATTCTCCATACCACTGAAAATGGTGAAAGACAAGGGTGACAGATGGTGATGACGAAGTGGAGTGGAGTTACTCAACCATGCCTGGAGCCGGATTATAGAGATTTTGAGGAAGTATCTAGGTGAGGCCAGCTTCCGGGACGCTGCTTCCTGGCCTCGATGGGAGCTGGGTGGGGAGGTGGCTGTTTGGTCAGCAAGGCCATCGCCTTACCAGAGGCCAGTTATCCCACCTATGCAGTTTCGGCTAGCCAGCCCAAGGCTTCACCTGGCTGCTGGCTACAGGAGGTCTCAGGAACTCTAGCCGGTGAGGGTTTATTCTGGAAATACTGTATTTACTCAAAAACAACACCAAGGGCAAGCTCCCATATGAAACAGCACTTTTCTTTTTTCTTTTTTTTCTTTTTTTTACATGCACCTCTTGGAGGCATATTATGTCCACATTTTGTTTAGCTAATTTTGTGGAAAAAAAATTCCTCTTTTTAGTATTATTCAGACCATTGACATTAATCGATATTAGTTTCCAATCTTCCATCTCTTATATCCTTTGTGTTATTTTAGTTCTTGTTTGTGCGAGTAGCTCTTTGTGATCTTTGCTTCTTCTTTACCTCCTTGCTTTCCTTGTCCTCCATCTCTTTCTCCTCCGGGGTCCCTTCTTTAGATCTCCTCTGCTGGATAGTTTCCTCTTCTGGAAAATGAAAAATACCTGGAGTATAATAAACTTGGAAACCTTTTTACTTCCTTAGCTGAGAAAAAAAAGAGAGGTGTGGCATTTTATATTAAGAAGGAAATAAAAGCAGAATTAAAGTACGCTGACCCGAAGGGTAGGATATTAGTAGTGGAAACAAAGAGAGGTAATTCCCCAATATTGTTAATAGCTATATATGCCCCAAATAAAAACTTGGGAGATTTCTATTAAAAAGTACGTGAAATAATAAGTAATATTGATAATAATAATAACATCTGTATAATTGGAGACTTTAATGGAGTAGTAGATTCGGACAAGGATCACAAAAGCACTAAAGGCCAAAAGAAAAAAAGAAAAAATCTGCCAAAACCATTTTTCGATTTAGTAGACAAATTTAATCTAGTAGACATTTGGCGAACCCTGCACCCATATAAGAGGCAATATACGTTCTACTCCAAGCCTAAAAGATCATGGTCAAGAATTGACATAATGTGGGTAAGCAGAAATATTGGGATGGATATTATGTCAGCTGAAATTACACCTAATATATGGGCGGACCACAACCCGCTAGAGATTAAATGGAAAAATCTGTATAAGAGAAGAAATAAAAGATGGAGGCTAAATACACAATTCCTGTGGGATAAGCAAACTATTGAGAAAGTAAAGGGAGAACTAAAATCATTTTTGAAGAAAATGAAAAGGAACCAACAGCCCGAGGAATAATGTGGGATGCAATGAAGGTGTTTCTGAGGGGCCTGGCAATATCATATAGTTCACATAAGAACAAAGAAAAAAGAGAGATACAGAAGACATTGTTGGAAGAACTAGGGAAAGCAGAGAAGGAAGTGCAGTAAAACCCAGACAACAGGGGAGCTCAAGAAAATTGGATGTTTATACGTCATAGACTAAATATCATTGATCAGGAAGAACTGGCGTATAAAATAAAATGAACCAAACAACACTATTTCGAAAATGTCAATAAACCAGGTAGATGGCTGTCCTACAGATTAAAAAAAGAAAAAGAGAAAGTGACTATTCACCAGCTGGAAGATACATAGGGACACATTGTTAACAAAGAAGAAGAGAAATTAGAGATTGTCCGTGAATATTATGCTACTCTATATAAAGAAGAAGAAATTCCTAAAGAAAAAGTGGACCAATACCTGTCGGAAGAAAAACTTCCACTGATTGGGGAGGAGGAGAAAGAAATGCTCAACAAAGAAATTACAATGATAGAATTAAAGACAGCTATATCTAAACTCAAAAAGAACAAATCACCAGGCCAGACAGATTCCCAGGAGAATTATATAAAAATCCAGATTTAGAGGAAATTCTCCTACCAAAATTGTTGGAAATTTATAATGAGGCCTTGACAAAATCTAAAATACCGGAATTGTGGAGAGAGGCATTTATCACACTCCTCCAGAAAGAAGGAACGGACTCAAAATTGATAAAAAATTACAGACCAATCTCCCTCCTTAATACGGATTATAAGATTTATATGAGCATCATAGCAGGAAGATTAAAGATAACCCTGAACAATTTAATACATAGTGACCAAAACGGATTTCTCCCGGGGAGACAGATAAGAAACAATACAAGGATGGTATTAGATGTACTTGAATATTACGAGGAACACCCAGATAAAAAAATAGCACTGGTCTTTTTAGACGCCCAGAAGGCGTTTGATAACCTGAATTGGGAGTTCATGAAACAACAAATCAATAAGATGGGATTTGGATCAAATTTTGTAAATACGATAACTACAATTTATGAAAAACAAAGGGCTAATATTTTATTAAATGGAGAATTGACAAAAACCTTCCAAATTAGAAAGGGGGTGAGACAAGGATGCCCTCTGTCACCACTTCTGTTCATATTAGCTTTAGAAGTACTACTAAAAAGGATTAGAGATAACAATCAAATTAAGGGACTGACAATTAGGAAGGAAACGTATAAGCATTCGCTGATGATGTAGCACTAATTATGGAGGAGCCATCGGAAACAGGCGTTAAATACTAGAAGAGCTGGGTAAGTATGGAAAGGTAGCAGGTTTCAAATTAAACAAATCCAAAACTAAATTATTGACCAAAAATATGACTGAGGACCAAAAGAAAGCACTGGAAGAATCAATGGGGCTTCAAATAGTTAAGAAGGTAAAGTATCTGGGTGTATGGATATCGGCAAGGTGCTCGGCCCTTAAGGAAGATAATTATGTGCCCCTGATCAGGAATATCAAACAGGACTTAGAAAAATGGGGGAAACTTCAGATATCATTCCTAGGCAGGATTGCAGCAATAAAGATGAGTGTTTTACCCAAGTTGCTGTACCTATTTCAAACTGTCCCAGTCAAATTAGATAAAAAAATGTTCTTGGAACTTAATACTATCATTAGAAAAATTATTTGTGGTGGGAAGAAACCAAGGATAGCGATTAGAAACTTGCAAGACAAAAAGGATAGGGGTGGTTTCGGACTCCCTATATGGGAAACTTATTACAAAGCAGCAAATTTAGTATGGTTGAAGGAGTGGGCAATCTTGGGAAATAAAAGACTCCTGACCTTGGAAGGGCACGACCTTCAGAAGGGCTGCACGCTTACCTTTGAGATACAGGAAAAAGAACAAGAACATACTTCCATAGACAAAAAATAAGAGATACACTAATGCTGACATGGGGTGAAATAAGATGAAAACAATACACAAAAGTTCCGAGATGGCTTTCCACGATGGAGGCAATAATATATCCCAATGTGTTGGAAATGGGAAAAACGGTTAAATATAAAGAGATATTAGACGGGGGAGGGAACCTTAAAACAATTGAAGAACTGAAAGAACAAGGTATTCCTATAGATTGGTGGCCATATGCACAAATAAAATCCCGTTATAAAAAGGACGAGGAATTTGGCACAGAGACAGGCACTAACGGATTCGATAAGATCTGGATGGGAACTGATAATAAAATACTAGCCAAATTATACAATTACCTGCTGGATTACGACACGGTAGAGGAGGTGGTCAAGGACCCAATGATAGCATGGGCTAAAAACATTGGACAAAACATAAATTTAAATGAATGGGACTCAATTTGGAACAGCAACCTTAAAATGACTAGGGCGGTAACCTATAAGGAAAATCAATATAAGATGTTCTATAGGTGGCATTTAGCACCAGCTAGGATCGCCAAAATTTATCCTAATACGAGTCCGAACTGCTGGAAATGCGGCCATCATCAAGGCACTTACTACCACTGTTGGTGGACCTGTACCCAAGTGAAAAAATTCTGGAGGATAATTTGGAAATGGATTACGGAAATAATAGGAGACAATATTGACTTTGAGCCAAAAATCTTTCTTCTGGGAATCCTGAAAATAGAATACGCAAAAAAGAAGAAGTATTTAATTACACACATAACAACAGCTGCAAGAATTTCTTTCGCTCAGTATTGGAAAGAGAAAAAATTACCACCCAAAGAACCTTTAATCAGGAAAATATTGGAGTGTACCAAAATGAATAAATTAACACTAGAAATTAACGATAGAGAGAATACAGAATATTATAGCATGTGGGATATGTGGTATGAGTGGATAGAGAAAAGAAACAAAAAGTGAAGCTCGAGGAGCATAAAGTTTAATTTAATCATCAATTAACAATGATTATATAGAATTGAGTATTACTACTTGTAGTATCAACTGCAATTGAGTAAGGATGTAAGAATATGTAAACAATAAATAAATAACATGTATATATGATCATAAAGAATTGTGTATGATTATATGTAATATTTTTTAAACCAAATATAAGGCAAGAAAGCAATACCATGTAAATAATAATAAGTAAATAACATGTATATATGTATTAACACCACGGAACTGGAAATGTTTGAATTGTATTATCATATTTCACAATAAATTTTTTTTTTTAAAAAAACAGCACTTTTGTACCTCATTTTCTATTTAGCTACCGGAACCCCTCTCTCCCAGGGAAACCTCTTTACTTTTGTGAATAAATATATCTCCTTTTCTCACAGCTATTTATATTTCATTTTGATTTGGAACCCAGCATTATTCTTCTCACATTGATAAAAAAGGTATTGCTTATCAGTTTGGGAGGAACCAGGAAGAAACTGATCAACTATCCTCCTTCAGTCAGAATTCAGGCCCAGTAGTGGGACAGAAGAATGCTGGAAGCAATTGTGGATAATCTCTGGCAAGAGTGGGAGGTCGGTTGTAGACCACCTTGGCTCTCCTTGACCTTTCAGCAGCCTTCAATAGCATCAACCATATTGCCCTTTTAGGGGAAACCCTCCCCTCCCATCTCTGCCTATGCCGCTCTGACTCTCTTTGTTCTCCAAGGCAGGGCTTAATCAGCAGTTGAAGTTGTGACCACCACCATTTTGATTTATTTGGCTTGAGTTGGAACCATAAGATATTCTGGTCACAGTGATAAAAAAGGTGTTCTTAGGATAATCAGTTTTGGAACCTGAAAGAAACTGATCAACTGTCCAGCTTCAGTCAGAATTCAGGCCCAGTGAGGGGCCAGAAGAATGCTGGAAGCAATTGTGGATAATCTCTGGCAAGAGTGGGAGGTCGGTTGTAGACCATCTTGGCTCTCCTTGACCTTTCAGCAGCCTTCAATAGCATCAACCATGTTGCCCTTTTAGGGGAAACCCTCCCCATCTCTGCCTATGCCGCTCTGACTCTCTTTGTTCTCCAAGGTGGGGTTTAATCAGCAGTTGAAGTTGTGACCACTGAGCTCTGCCTATACCTGAAATGCCAATAGCTACACAAGTTGGGAATGATCGCCATTTTGTGAGCAATAGAAAATCAGACCAAAAAATGTCCAGTGACTAATGGATATAGATGTAAAATGATGTTACTAGGACTCTGGCTCCCCCACAACAAGTGTCTTCTAATTCAGTAGACTTCAATAGGAACCTATCAGAAGAAACTGCTGTCACTGCAGGACAGAATACCCCATGCCACTGAAAATTAAATAGCATTGGACCTAGGTAGCCTTCTAGTGTGTCCCTTGTTTCTTTCTGCAGGGACCGATCCCTACCAATGTTAATAGGAGAGAGAATTTTATTCTAATGATACTCAGTTTTACAACTCCATTGGGGGCCTGGAGGCTGTGGGGGACATGAGTTGGGGACAAGAGGCTTCAAGTGAACCCTGGCAAGACTAAATGTGACATGGCCACATTGGAGCCTGGATCTTCTTCCACACACTGACTTTCTGTATGGGCCAGAAGACTTGATTCTGCCGCTTGGTTTGGAGCACCAATGAGGGAATTTCACCCTGGAGGTGGTAGATGGAACAATAGTGGATCCCCATGCATATTCCGCTCCCTCCCTCCCCATTTTTTGTTCATAAGTTGCATTTTTATTGTTATTAGAAATATGTTTTTATCATTTTAAAAATAGGACAAATAAATAGAAAGATGACTTGACCAAGGGAATAAGCATTCAGTTAGTGGAGAAAGTGAAATATCTAGGAATTTACTTAACCACAAGGTGTATAACGATCAAGGAGGAAAACTGTACTAAATTAACAAACCAATGAAGGAAGATTTCGAAAGATGGGAGAATTTGCAACTCTCCTTTACGGGCAGAAAAGCAGCAATTAAAAATGAATATTCTGCCAAAGATACTTTTTTTATTTCAAAACATACCCAAAACATTAGAGAAAAAATACTTTGGAAACTTGAATAAAATGATGGAAAAACTGCTGTTGCTGCAGGACAGAGTTCTCCATGCCTATATAAATATTGCCCTTTCATTGTTTTCCCACTCTTATAAACCTCACTCGATAAATTTGGTGTTTTAAACAAATGAGATAGAAAATCTGCATGGCTAAGAGAGAGAGGTCCGCGATTGTCTCTTCCTTGATGCAAAACCTCTGCTCCTGTTTTACACAGGGCCCAAGCACTGTTGGGTGACGTGATAGAAGCCAAATGGGAAAGACTGGGGAGAGGCTGCTGGGAGAGGCTACTGTCTGAGGAGGGTAATGAACCAAATGCACCTGTTGCTGCCCCCACTCTCTCCCCTCCTCAACCCCAAGACAGGGGTCTGGGGTTAACTAAAACTATGGCTAAATTTTTAAACTTGGTGTCACTAAAAACTCCCAAGTCTTCACTTTTGATCATAGATAAATCTCCTTTCCTCACAGCTATTTGGATTTCATTTTGATTTAATTGGCTTGAGTTGGACCCCCAAGATATTCTTCTCACAGATCTTTCTTCCTTTCACCATAGGCCGGTCCAAATCAATTTTAATAGCTAGAGAGAAATCCAGCCAATGGTCATTCTTTTTTGGCACACCACTGGGCTCGAGTACTCTCTCCATGTCTCCTTAACATCTGGATGAAGGTGAGAGCATTTGCCACCATGGGATGAGGTGCCATTGTATTGTAATGATACTTAGCTTTACATCTCCATCGGACTGCCTGGAGGCTCTTGGGGGCATGGATGGGGGCGGGGCAGAAGCTTGAGAAATCTAGCATGCTTCCAAATAGCTCTGGATGCAATACAAGAAATAAATATATACATTCTCATGTACCATTTGATCTTTGTTAGATGTTAATCAAATTATGGCTAAGAAAAGAGCTGAGGTCCAAGCCAGGAGACTTACCAGATTTGGAAGCTGTACATAGCCCAAATTAATTATCATTATAAAATAATTTCTAACAGTTAATCTGTGTCCTGCTGATCATGGGGCATTAAAGAAATGGAAGTCACTTTGAGACCAAGCCTTCATGAACTCCAGCAAATGGTTGATTCTGAACCTGCCTGTGCCTTGAAGAGAGACTTCCTGTAGTAGAATGCTTCATGGAAGGAAAGAAGAACCTACTTTCTTGCTAGTGGGCATAACTGAGAGCTATAGAAACAGACCTGAAAAATGTCCAATGACTATTGAGTATAGATGTAAGGTGAATGTTGTCTCCCCTACAACAATCATCTCCTAATTCAGTAGACTTCAATAGGAACCTATTAGGAGAAACAGCTGTCACTGCTGGACAGACATTAACAAACAAGACATTAAGTGACCTCCAATCATTTAGCGCTTCAGGAAAAACTTGTGGAAAACTGGGCATGACAGATTGTGAGGGTTGTAACTTCTTAGGATAATCAGTTCCACCAGCCATTTAGCCAGCATGCAGCCTCGGCCCTTTTGATTGGTTTAGGGGAAAAAACATTGTAAGATTTCTTATCCCGTCAAACCACATTGACATATTGCTACCAAATCCTGAAGTAAGTAAAACTAAATAGATAGCTTTTCAATTTATCTTTGCTTGGGAGAGTTGGGAAAGGAGCGGGGGAGAAATAGAAGTCTTCCCCCCACCATTTGCCCATGCTGCTCCGATTCTCTCCACTCTTTATGGCTTGGGCTCAGTACGAAGCTGAAATTGTCACACTGGACCTCTGCCTATGATCCTATGCCTATTGATATGCAGGTTTCGAATGAGCACCATTTTGTGAGCAATAGAAAATCGGCCTTGCTAGGAGAGGGAGGTGCACGATTGGCTCTGCTTCAGGGCCAAAGCCCTGCTCTCTTTTGCACAGGGCCCACATCTTGTGGGTTGAAGAGAATGCCGTTTGCCTTCTTCTGAAGAACTTTGGCTTCCTCTGAAGATTTGCTTTTTCCTTGCTTTGAGGACTGCTTTTGCCTTTGCTTTGTTTGTACCAACTAAAAGGTTGACAACATGAATGCCTTAAAATGTGCCTTGTGCAA
The DNA here is from genome assembly GCA_022577455.1 of Arizona elegans. Taxonomy (NCBI): domain Eukaryota; kingdom Metazoa; phylum Chordata; class Lepidosauria; order Squamata; family Colubridae; genus Arizona; species Arizona elegans. The sequence goes on along the minus strand of JAKOOJ010000004.1, from coordinate 109,543,085 downwards.
ATTATTTGCGCACTATTAGTATTTGGGGCTAACAGAAACTGTGGCCCATCTCCATCGGGGGCCTGGAGGCTGTGGGGGACATGGGTTGGGGACAATCGGCTTCAACTGAACTGTGGCAAGACTAAATGTGACATGGCCCCATTGGAGCCTGGATCTTCTCCGAACACACTGACTTTCTGTATGGGCCAGAAGACCTGATTCTGTCACTTGGCTTGGATCACCAATGGGGGAGTTTCACACTGGAGGTGGTAGATGGGCCAATAGTGGATCCCCATGCATATTCTGCTCCCTCCCTCCCTCCCCAATTTTTGTTCATAAGTTGCATTTTTATTGTTATTAGAAATATGTTTTTATCATTTTAAAAATAGGACAAATAAATAGAAAGATGACTTGACCAAGGGAATAAGCATTCAGTTAGTGAAGAAAGTGAAATATCTAGGAATTTACTTAACCGCAAGGTGTATAACGATCAAGGAGGAAAACTATACTAAATTAACAAACCAGATAAAGGTAGATTTCGAAAGATGGAAGAATTTGCAACTCTCCTTTACGGGCAGAATAGCAGCAATTAAAAATGAATATTCTGCCAAAGATACTTTTCTTACTTCAAAACATACCCCCAAAAATCCGTTTGTGAATGTACTCCACCGCTGAACTTCTTGCGCTGCGAGACTCCCCCCTCTCGCAGGCCTGGCCCTCCACGTTATTGAGGGCCTACCTCGATGACGGGTTTTTGAACCCAGAGAGGTGGCATGCCGCAAAGAGGGGGTTGAGGGTTTTTTAATCTAAATCTTTAGTTAATCTTTTAAGGGGTTCCAGGAGGGGGGAGGTTTGGATTAGAAATCGGGTTGTGGGTATGGGGGAAAACCCACTAAGGGGAGGGTCGGGTCTGCCTATGAAGCGTGGTGTGGGAGGTGGGGGGCCCGGGGTCGAGGGGGGGTCAGAGCTTATCCAGATAGTATTTTTAACATCAATTCTGTGAGTGGGAGGGGCAGATACGGCGGGAGCAGGGGGCCATATCGTGTTAGGGGAATGCGCGTTCGCTGTTTATGAGCGGTAGCGCACTCCGGCCCCCAAGGCTCCACCCGTTCTCCAGGTTGCTAAGTTCCTCAGGGTCCAGGCCTTCAGCTGATGCTGTGCAATGCCAGGTCTGTAGTAAATAAGGCCCCCCTCATCTGTAATCTCGTGCAGGAGCGGGGAGCGGACCTGGCAGGTATTACGGAGACCTGGTTGGGCCGAGGGAGGGGGTCCCCCTCATAGAAATGTGCCCACCTGGTTTCCATGCATTTCATCAGCCGAGGCCACAGGGGAGGGGAGGGGGGGTAGCGGTTATTATTAAAGGTCTTAGACCAAGGGAGGCCACTGTCCCTCAGACGGCCAGCTGTGAGTCCCTCCTTGTGAAGTGGGGTCATGGGGTTCAGATGGGTGTGCTGATCACATACCTGGTTCCCTGCCATGTGGCAGCAGCCCTGCCTGAGCTACTCAACGTCATCGCCGCGGTGGCAGTTGATACCCCTAGACTTATGGTCATGGGGGATTTCAACCTGCCCTCAGTGGGTGAGACGTCTGAGGTGGCTCGGGAGTTCATGGCTTCCATGACAGCTATGGACCTGACCCAGCTAATTCATGGCCCTACCCACATGGGGGGAAACACGCTGGACTTAGTTTTTGTCTCTGGACAGTGGTTGAATGATCTTGAGATAGGGGGTACAGTCACTGAGCCCTTGTCATGGTCAGATCACTCACTCCTTTGCCTTGATCTTTGAACCACTGCACCCTGCCGCAGGGAGGTGGAGCTGGTAAGATGGTTCCGCCCCAGGCGCCTGATGGAACCTGTTAGGTTCCAGATGGAACTTGGGCCATTTCCTGAGGCTCTGGCACACGCCTCGACTGGAGAACTAGTGGCCGCCTGGGATAGGTCAGCTGCTGGAACTCTGGATCGGGTCGTGCCTTTGCAGCCTCTGACCCGGCGCCGATCTCACCTGGCTCCTTGGTTCACTGAGGAGCTGAGAGCAGTTGGAGGGCCAGCCTTTCCGAATCCGACCAGACACTGGTAAGATCTCATATTAGGAATTACCTAGTGGCGATAAAAGCAGCGAAATGTAATTATTTTGCTGCTCTTATTGTGTCATCAGATAATCACCCAGCTGCCCTGTTTAGGGTGACCCACTCCTTACTCCACCAGGGAGTGCGGGAGGACCCCTTGGAGGGTAGAGCCGAGGATTTTGTACAGTATTTGCATGACAAAATCACTCAGATTCGGGAAGACCTGGACTCTGACTGGGTAGGTTCAGGGGGGACGACTGGGCCAGGTCTTGAGAATGTTATCTGGGATGAGTTTGATCCTGTGACTCCTGTTGACGTGGACAGGATTCTGGAGAGACTGAATGCGACCACATGTTTGTTGGACCCGTGTCCCTCCTGGTTAGTGCTGGCTTCCCGGGAGGTGACGCGAGGCTGGCTCCAGGGGATTATTAGTGCTTCTTTGGGTGAGGGTGACTTCCCGACCGCCTTGAAAGAGGCGGTGGTGAGGCCTCTCCTCAAGAAGCCTTCCCTGGATCCGGCAGTGTTGTCGAATTATCGTCCGGACTCCAACCTTCGCTTTATTGTGAAGGTTGTTGAGAGTGTGGTTGCGCAACAGCTCCCCCAGCACCTGGATGAAATGGCGTATCTGGATCCGTTCCAGTCGGGCTTCAGGCCTCGGTACAGCACGGAAATGGCATTGGTCGCGTTGGTGGATGATCTCTGGAGGGCTCGAGACAGGGGTTGCTCCTCTGTCCTGGTCCTATTAAATCTCTCAGCGGCTTTTCATACCATCGACCATGGTATCATGCTGCACCGGTTGGAAGAGTTGGGGGTGGGAGGCACCGTGTTGCGGTGGTTCTCCTCCTTTCTCTCCGACCGGTCGCAGTCTGTATTGGCAGGGGGGCAGAGGTCAACCCCAAGGCGCCTTATATGTGGGGTCCCACAACGGTCGGTCCTCTCGCCCCTTCTGTTCAACATTTATGTAAAGCTGCTGGGTGAGATCATCCGTGGTTTCAGGGTGAAGTACCATCAGTATGCTGACAATACTCAGCTGTAAATCTCCACCCCGGACCACCCCAACGATGCCCTTGAAGTGATGTCCCAGTGCCTGGAGGCCATGCGGATCTGGATGGGAAGGAACAGGCTCAGGCTCAACCCATCCAAGACCGAGTGGCTGTGGTTTCCGATGTCCCGATATAGTCAGTTGACGCCATCGCTGACTATCGGGGGCGAATCGCTGGCCCCCACGGAGAGGGTTCGCAACTTGGGCATCCTCCTGGATTCATGGCTGTCTTTAGAAGAGCACCTAACGGCCGTGACCGGGAGGGTTTTCCATCAGGTTTGCCTGGTTCGCCAGTTGCGTCCCTTTCTGGATCGGGACTCTTTAAACACGGTCACTCTTTCCCTCGTCACTTCCCGCCTGGACTACTGCAATGCTCTCTACATGGGGCTCCCCTTGAGGAGCACCCAGAGGCTCCCGCTGGTCCAGAATGCGCCGCGCAGGTGGCTATGGGAGCGAGGTGGCGCTCCCATGTAACACCTCTCCTGCGCGAGCTGCAGTGGCTCCCGGTGGTCTTCTGGGTGCGCTTCAAGGTTTTGGTTACCACCTTTAGAGCACTCCATGGCTTACGGCCTGGTTATTTACGGTACCACCTTCTGCCGCAAACAGCCTCCCACCAGCCGGTACACTCTCATAGAGAGGAACTCCTCTGAGTGCCGTCGGCCAAACAATGTCAGCTGGCAGCCCCCGGGGGAGAGCCTTCTCTGTGGGGGCACCTACTATCTGGAACGAGCTTCCCCCGGAGATACGGAGGATCCTGGATCTATGCACCTTCCACCGCGTCTTAAAACCTTTTTATTTCACCAGACTGGTCTGGCCTAACCTTTCCCATTCTTTTTTAATGTAAATTTTAATGTAAATTTTAATTTGTTCTTAACCTGGGATTTTAAATTTGTCTTGGGCTAAATTGATTTAATTCGATTTTACTTCTGTTCTTAATTTTTGTATTTTAAGTGTTTTATTCTGTGCCTGTTCACTGCCCTGAGTCCTTCGGGAGTAGGGCGGTATACAAATTAAATAAAATGAAAATGAAAAAAATAGAGAAAAAAATAGTTTGGAAACTTGAATAAAATGATGGAAAAACTGTAGCTGCTGCAGGACAGAGTTCTCCATGCCTATATAAATATTGCCCTTTCATTGTTTTCCTGCTCTTGTAAAGCTCACTCGATAAATTTGGTGTTTTACACAAATGGGATAGAAAATCTGCATGGCTAAGAATGGGAGGTGCCCGATTGGCTCTGCTTTGGGGGCAAACTTCTTCTCCCCTTTTGCACAGGGCCCAAGCACTGTTGGGTGACGTGATAGAAGCCAAATGGGAAAGACTGGGGAGAGGCTGGTGGGAGAGGCTACTGTCTGAGGAGGGTAATGAACCAAATGCACTTGTTGCTGCCCCCACTCTCTCCCCTCCTCAACCCCAAGACAGACCCCCCAAGGGGTCTGGGGTTAACTAAAACTGTGACTAAGTTTTTAAACTTGGTGTCACTAAAAACTGCCAAGTCTTTACTTTACTTTTGATCATAGATCAAAAGCTATTTGGATTTGGCTTCCAGTTTGGCTTCCATCGCCGCCAGACAGTCTTTCGGGACCGCCAGCCTCGTCGCCCGTAAGAGCCGTCTCTACAGCCGTCTCTACAGCGTTTCGCAGAGCCAGGCGATGGGACCAACCCAATCAACGAAAACTAACAGATTGTCTGAACAAACAGGATGAAACCCGGATCTGGGACTCTAAATTGCAAGTATTTCTAACAACCCTATGAGTGATTTTAAAAGCGAAGAAAGAAAGTTTAAAATGGTGACTGGCTGAGGCTTGAGAAGAAAGCTGAAAGCGAAAGTCCTTCCGTTTGAAAAGTTTAATACGTTACAAAGTATCTGAAACAATAGCGCTGGCTAGAACTGAAGAGAAAAATTCCTATTTCATGCTTCTTCCTTCTTAGAGACTTGATATTGATATTGTTTGGAGAGAAGTCTTTTTCTTTAAAAAGAGTTTGTTTGTGTGGCAGGATGACGCTAAAACTGACAAAGCCAGACAACCAAGCTGTGCGGGGGGGGGGGGGGCTCCCCCATTTACAAATCACATGAACAAGTTTGGAGCTTGCAGATGCAGAAGAATGGCTTTAAAGACCTAAAGGAATTTGTTTTGGAGGAGATGGCAAGACATGATGAGATTGTGAACCAGAATCTTGAAAAATTAAAGAGTTGGTACAACAAAAGTATGATAACCTGAAACGATATATTGTAACAGCTTTGAAAAGCTTTTCAGAAATAATTATAAAGATGGATAAAGATATCAACTTAGAAATAGAGTCTAAAATGAAGGAAGCTGATTATAAGATTCATAATCTGGATAATAAAATACAAAGAATTGAAAATGATTTGATAAATATTCAAGAAAATAGCTCAGAAGTAAAGTCTAAAATAAAAGAAGGAGATGACCTGAGAAAGATGTCTGCTGAAGTTCTGGCTGTGATTTTAAAGGTTAGTCCTGAAGAGGTATCCTGTAAGATTGATAAGGCCTACAGAGTAAATTCTTGGGTGGCAAAGCAAAGGCAGTTGCCTAGAGATGTGGTGATTTACTTTACTGATAAAGGAATAAGAAATGATATTGTGCAAAAGTCTTTTAACTCCACTCTAGAAATGAATGGAAGGAAGATTTGGATATATAAAGAGCTGCCGTCCAAGATGTTAAAAGATAGAAAGGACTTTGGATTTTTGGTGACTGAGCTAAAGAAACCAAACATCCCATTTAGGTGGGATGCTCCAGTTGGTATAATATTGAGATATCAAGGAGAAAGATATCAACTAAATACTGTTGAAAAAGTGGAAGAATTTTACTACAAGGTTTTTAAAATGGATCCAACATCTCCACGTATGCCATCAGTGTTAGGAACACAGGAGGGGGATAAAGAAAAGCAAAATGAACAAGAGATTGAAACTCAGGCTAAGTAGATGGAGATGGAGGCAATGGAAAAACAACAAGTTACAGAGGCCCTTTTGGACGAGCCACTTTTGGATTCTCCTTCAGAGGCTATAGCTGGATCACCTATAAATATAAGAGAGGCGGCTTTAGATTTCGATTTGATGTCTTATCAAGTTACAGACCAGCATGGAATTCAATTAGCTGATATACAAGTCCTAGAAAGGCAACCAGGATGGAGATCTAAACCACAACAAGTTAAGAAAAGAAGAAGCAAGTTCTACAAAACTAAAAAATTTTAAACTAAACACAAAAATTTTAAGACTAATGCCAGTTACTTAAGAGATGATTAAATATAATAAACGGGATTTATAGAAGGCTGATACATGAAAATATAACTGAGGGAGCGCCATTGACGGTCTTTTTAGACCGCCGCCCCTGCTATCCCGTTGAGCCGTTCTGACAGCGCTAATCAGCTGTCAAACGGCTTGAAAATCTCCCCTTCGGGAGAAGAAGGGGAGGAGAGCAGGTGGGTGAGGGTAGAGCTCCCTGAAAACCCCTGGATTAATTCCAGGGGTTAGGAGGGTGAGAGCTCCCCGTTCAGCCCACTGAAGCTCCGGATCCGGGGGGACTCTGTTTTTTTTACAGAGCTAGGCTTTGCGTCCAATTTCTGCTGTCAAACAGAAGATTAAATGATTTCAAAAAAGCAGGCGGAACAGAAGCAGGAGGACGAGCTTTTTGCAAGTATAATACTTAACTCCGGGGATACAATGTTTCTAATTGGATTTTCTGAGCTGGAAGTAAAGATGGCATTTCTTTGTTGCAATTTTAAAAGTGAAAGTTAGAAAGGAAAGTTTTTGCTAACAGACTCGTGCTCAGAGACTGGCTTTAAGTTGCTGGAATAGATTTTGAAGAGCTGTTTGGGAAAAGATTATTTCGTTTGGTGATTTATAAAGAAATTGCTGAAAGCTGCTCAAAGGATGGCTCTGACTTTATGATTTTATGGTTGTGGGAAGAAAGAAAATCTTTTTAAAATAAAATGGCTTCTAAGAAAGGAGATCTTGAAAGTGCTGGAAGCTATTTGGAGGTGTCAGAAATGAAACAGTTGTCTGATTTACAGAGTTATAAGGATTTTGATGCAGAATTTACAGACTTTATAAAAGAAGCCATGAATAATCATACTGCAGCTATATGTAATCAAATAGCAATTCTTAAAGGGATAACAACAGAAATGACTGAGGAGACAAAAACAAGTACGGAGCATGATGACAATTCAGGAGATATTCTGATTGCAGCAGAGAAGGTGGAAGAATCTTCTCAAGAATTTTCGAGCTTATTCTCTGCTCTTTTTGGAAAAATTGATAGAATCTTTCAAAATTATGACTTGGTTTGGAAAAAAGTAGTAAATGACCAGACTTTCGAAGTTCCAGAAGATGAAGGAGATTTGCTAGTGGCATTTATACATTTAATAGAAAAGAAACAACTGAACTTTTTTTCACAAACTCTTGACAAACTTTGGTCCTACAGACGAAGGAATGAACTGATTCATATAAGCAAGAAGAGGCGATTTGGGGGCTCTAAGTCAGAGGAAATTTTCTCAAAAAGGGGACAATCTTTGCAGTTACATCGACCTCAAATTAAAATGAAAAACCTCCTCAAAATAGAAGTAGGAGGGATGCAGAAAGACTGGAAAAAATATAAAAAGAAAGCAAGAATGGAAGATTAACCTTTTCTTTTGGCTTTGCAGTTGTTCTACTTATGGTTAAAAATGATTATGTTTTAGGTGTTATAACTACTGAGGGGGAAAAAGTTTAAAGTTAAATATTGATTTTTAAATATGATGCATTAATGGTTGAATGTAAGATTAATCTTTTTTTTTGTTTTCTAGTTTATGTATTAATGGTTAATTATGTTGATGATTATCTTTTAAAATTTTAAAAGTTGGAGGGAGGAATAATGAAGGGGGGAAATTTAGAAACTTAAAAAATGTAGAAATTTAATTAGTGAATACCTAAGGTTTATTTTTTGTTATGATATTTCAAAATATCTGAACTTTGAGAAAAGTAGGAGGGGGAAAAATGTTTTTGCAAATCAGTTGAATACTTTACTGATATATTAAGAGAATTTTTAAGGTTTGAATGTTTAATATTTGTTAAGGGTTTTAAAACTCTTAGAGTTATCGGATTATACGCTACTTTGAGTCTATAAAAAGGGAGCTTGATAAAATTGTAAAAGGGGAGTTAAGGGGTCTTGGGAGTTATTAAATCTTACAGTTAGCTAGTTTATTTTAGCGAATGTTTGGTGAAATCTATGCCCTGTTTTTGTTCTGGGAAGTTGGGGGTGGGGGGTGGTGAGGAGGGGGTTGAAGATTGAGTTTACCAAGGATTGATTTTTTTTTCTTTTTCTTGATGATAGTTTGAATGATTGTTTATATTGTATACTTGTTTGATCAGAAAATAAAAACTTTTTATTTAAAAAAAAATAAACAAAAAAAAAAACAAAAAAAATATAACTGAGGCAAATTATACTATTTTGAGAAGAATAACAGATCTCTGCAGTGCTGGTGCTTTTGGGATGTGGAAGATGGCCTCTGATTGAGCGGATTGGTACTTTCTATTTTGGACTCTTTGAAAAATGGATTACGTATATGTTGAGTTATCAGGCAAGAGAACTACGGGATTGGGGCATGCAGAAGATCTGGTTGTTACCCTAACGTGGTGGTTAGAATTAATAATCTAGATAAAAAACACTACAGAAGATACTACATGGAATATAAATATAAAGTCACTCGGGTGGTTTTTTATATACGAAAACACTTATTATTGATGGGGGCAGATGGTAATTGAAGATACTGAATATACTGTCGGAAGCAGAACTTGATGTTACCCTAACATGGGCGATGGAATTAATAATCCAGTTGAAAGACATTACAGAAGATACTATATGGATTACAAATTTAAAGTCATTTGAGGATTTTATTTATATATGGAAATATCTTTTAGTGGTGTGGTGTGGGCAGAAGAACAAAGATATTAAAAATATTATGTATGGTAGACCTGTAGGAAAATGGGTGGAGATAGGTTAGGTTACTGATTGTTTAGTTTAGGAAAAGGGATGTTATGTTCAGATATTAATATACGTAAAAGATTTGAATTAAGAGATATATGTATGGGGGTGGAGGAAATGGGTAGATTATGAGTTGAATAAATGCCAAATTAGGATTTATTATATAATTTTATAGCTGAAGGTTGCTTTGAAATGTATAGTATAGGGGGGATATAATAATAATGTTAGAAAGAAATGGTTAGCATATGGGGGGTGGTGTAAAAGGATGGTAAAGTATTATATAATCTGATATCAATTTGGATTTTATTTTGGAGAAGCCATGGGGGAGGGGAGGGTGAGGGGGGGGTTAGGGAGGAGGGGGGAAAAAGGGGGGAAAATCTGTATTTGAAAAACTTTTTCAATTAAAAATAAAAGCTATTTGGATTTGATTTTGATTTATTTGGCTTGAGTTGGAACCCCAAGATACTCTTCTCACAGTGATAAAAAAAGGTGGTGCTTAGCCGTTTTGGTGGGTCTTGGAAGAAACTGATCATCTGTCCTCTTTCTGTCAGAATTCAGGCCCAGTGAGGGGCCAGAAGAATTCTGGAAGCAATTGTGGACAATCTCTGGCAAGAGTGGAATGTTGGTTGTTGACCATCTTGGCTCTCCTTGACCTTTCAGGAGACTTCAATAGCATCAACCATGTTGCCCTTTTAGGTCAGCTATGGGCTCGGAGTTTGGGCACAGATACCACATGGATGGAAAGAAGAACTTGCTTTGTCTAATTTGGCCTTTGAACATTTCTTTGTTTGAAGAACGTTCAGAACCTGCAATTAGTGCAAAATGTGAGGTGGCACTCCCATGTAACACCTCTCCTGCGCGAGCTGCAGTGGCTCCAGGTGATCTTCCAGGTGCGCTTCAAGGTTTTGATTACCACCTTTAGAGCGCTCCATGGCTTAGGACCTGGCTACTTACGGGACCGCCTACTACCACAAACAGCCTCCCACTGGCCGGTACGCTCTCATACAGAGGGACTCCTCCAGGTGCCATCAGCCAAACAATGTCATTTTAAAACAATTATCATTTTAAAAATAGGACAAATAAATAGAAAGATGACTTGACCAAGGGAATAAGCATTCAGTTAGTGAAGAAAGTGAAATATCTAGGAATTTACTTAACCGCAAGGTGTATAACGATCAAGGAGGAAAACTATACTAAATTAACAAACCAGATAAAGGTAGATTTCGAAAGATGGAAGAATTTGCAACCTTGGGGCAAAACCTCTGCTCCTGTTTTGCACAGGGCCCAAACATTGTTGGGTGACGTGATACAAGCCAAATGGGAAAGACTGGGGAGAGGCTGCTGGGAGAGGCTACTGTCTGAGGAAGGCAATGAACCAAATGCACCTGTTGCTGCCCCCACTCTCTCCCCTCCTCAACCCCAAGACAGGGGTCTGGGGTTAACTAAAACTGTGGCTAAGTTTTTAAACTTGGTGTCACTAAAAACTCCCAAGTCTTCACTTTTGATCATAGATAAATCTCCTTTCTTCACAGCTATTTGGATTTCATTTTGATTTAATTGGCTTGAGTTGGACCCCCAAGATATTCTTCTCACAGATCTTTCTTCCTTTCACCATAGGCCGGTCCAAATCAATTTTAATAGCTAGAGAGAAATCCAGCCAATGGTCATTCTTTTTTGGCACACCACTGGGCTCGAGTACTCTCTCCATGTCTCCTTAACATCTGGATGAAGGTGAGAGCATTTGCCACCATGGGATGAGGTGCCATTGTATTGTAATGATACTTAGCTTTACATCTCCATCGGACTGCCTGGAGGCTCTTGGGGGCATGGATGGGGGCGGGGCAGAAGCTTGAGAAATCTAGCATGCTTCCAAATAGCTCTGGATGCAATACAAGAAATAAATATATACATTCTCATGTACCATTTGATCTTTGTTAGATGTTAATCAAATTATGGCTAAGAAAAGAGCTGAGGTCCAAGCCAGGAGACTTACCAGATTTGGAAGCTGTACATAGCCCAAATTAATTATCATTATAAAATAATTTCTAACAGTTAATCTGTGTCCTGCTGATCATGGGGCATTAAAGAAATGGAAGTCACTTTGAGAACAAGCCTTCATGAACTCCAGCAAATGGTTGATTCTGAACCTGCCTGTGCCTTGAAGAGAGACTTCCTGTAGTAGAATGCTTCATGGAAGGAAAGAAGAACCTACTTTCTTGCTAGTGGGCATAACTGAGAGCTATAGAAACAGACCTGAAAAATGTCCAATGACTATTGAGTATAGATGTAAGGTGAATGTTGTCTCCCCTACAACAATCATCTCCTAATTCAGTAGACTTCAATAGGAACCTATTAGGAGAAACAGCTGTCACTGCTGGACAGACATTAACAAACAAGACATTAAGTGACCTCCAATCATTTAGCGCTTCAGGAAAAACTTGTGGAAAACTGGGCATGACAGATTGTGAGGGTTGTAGCTTCTTAGGATAATCAGTTCCACCAGCCATTTAGCCAGCATGCAGCCTCGGCCCTTTTGATTGGTTTAGGGGAAAAAACATTGTAAGATTTCTTATCCCGTCAAACCACATTGACATATTGCTACCAAATCCTGAAGTAAGTAAAACTAAATAGATAGCTTTTCAATTTATCTTTGCTTGGGAGAGTTGGGAAAGGAGCGGGGGAGAAATAGAAGTCTTCCCCCCACCATTTGCCCATGCTGCTCCGATTCTCTCCACTCTTTATGGCTTGGGCTCAGTACGAAGCTGAAATTGTCACACTGGACCTCTGCCTATGATCCTATGCCTATTGATATGCAGGTTTCGAATGAGCACCATTTTGTGAGCAATAGAAAATCGGCCTTGCTAGGAGAGGGAGGTGCACGATTGGCTCTGCTTCAGGGCCAAAGCCCTGCTCTCTTTTGCACAGGGCCCACATCTTGTGGGTTGAAGAGAATGCCGTTTGCCTTCTTCTGAAGAACTTTGGCTTCCTCTGAAGATTTGCTTTTTCCTTGCTTTGAGGACTGCTTTTGCCTTTGCTTTGTTTGTACCAACTAAAAGCTTGACAACATGAATGCCTTAAAATGTGCCTTGTGCAAATTATTTGCGCACTATTAGTATTTGGGGCTAACAGAAGCTGTGGCCCATCTCCATCGGGGGCCTGGAGGCTGTGGGGGACATGGGTTGGGGACAATCGGCTTCAACTGAACTGTGGCAAGACTAAATGTGACATGGCCCCATTGGAGCCTGGATCTTCTCCGAACACACTGACTTTCTGTATGGGCCAGAAGACCTGATTCTGTCACTTGGCTTGGATCACCAATGGGGGAGTTTCACACTGGAGGTGGTAGATGGGCCAATAGTGGATCCCCATGCATATTCTGCTCCCTCCCTCCCTCCCCAATTTTTGTTCATAAGTTGCATTTTTATTGTTATTAGAAATATGTTTTTATCATTTTAAAAATAGGACAAATAAATAGAAAGATGACTTGACCAAGGGAATAAGCATTCAGTTAGTGAAGAAAGTGAAATATCTAGGAATTTACTTAACCGCAAGGTGTATAACGATCAAGGAGGAAAACTATACTAAATTAACAAACCAGATAAAGGTAGATTTCGAAAGATGGAAGAATTTGCAACTCTCCTTTACGGGCAGAATAGCAGCAATTAAAAATGAATATTCTGCCAAAGATACTTTTCTTACTTCAAAACATACCCCCAAAAATCCGTTTGTGAATGTACTCCACCGCTGAACTTCTTGCGCTGCGAGACTCCCCCCTCTCGCAGGCCTGGCCCTCCACGTTATTGAGGGCCTACCTCGATGACGGGTTTTTGAACCCAGAGAGGTGGCATGCCGCAAAGAGGGGGTTGAGGGTTTTTTAATCTAAATCTTTAGTTAATCTTTTAAGGGGTTCCAGGAGGGGGGAGGTTTGGATTAGAAATCGGGTTGTGGGTATGGGGGAAAACCCACTAAGGGGAGGGTCGGGTCTGCCTATGAAGCGTGGTGTGGGAGGTGGGGGGCCCGGGGTCGAGGGGGGGTCAGAGCTTATCCAGATAGTATTTTTAACATCAATTCTGTGAGTGGGAGGGGCAGATACGGCGGGAGCAGGGGGCCATATCGTGTTAGGGGAATGCGCGTTCGCTGTTTATGAGCGGTAGCGCACTCCGGCCCCCAAGGCTCCACCCGTTCTCCAGGTTGCTAAGTTCCTCAGGGCCCAGGCCTTCAGCTGATGCTGTGCAATGCCAGGTCTGTAGTAAATAAGGCCCCCCTCATCTGTGATCTCGTGCAGGAGCGGGGAGCGGACCTGGCAGGTATTACGGAGACCTGGTTGGGCCGAGGGAGGGGGTCCCCCTCATAGAAATGTGCCCACCTGGTTTCCATGCATTTCATCAGCCGAGGCCACAGGGGAGGGGAGGGGGGTAGCGGTTATTATTAAAGGTCTTAGACCAAGGGAGGCCACTGTCCCTCAGACGGCCAGCTGTGAGTCCCTCCTTGTGAAGTGGGGTCATGGGGTTCAGATGGGTGTGCTGATCACATACCTGGTTCCCTGCCATGTGGCAGCAGCCCTGCCTGAGCTACTCAACGTCATCGCCGCGGTGGCAGTTGATACCCCTAGACTTATGGTCATGGGGGATTTCAACCTGCCCTCAGTGGGTGAGACGTCTGAGGTGGCTCGGGAGTTCATGGCTTCCATGACAACTATGGACCTGACCCAGCTAATTCATGGCCCTACCCACATGGGGGGAAACACGCTGGACTTAGTTTTTGTCTCTGGACAGTGGTTGTATGATCTTGAGATAGGGGGTATAGTCACTGAGCCCTTGTCATGGTCAGATCACTCAGTCCTTTGCCTTGATCTTTGAACCACTGCACCCAGCCGCAGGGAGGCGGAGCCGGTAAGATGGTTCCGCCCCAGGTGCCTGATGGAACCTGTTAGGTTCCAGATGGAACTTGGGCCATTTCCTGAGGCTCTGGCACACGCCTCGACTGGAGAACTAGTGGCTGCCTGGGATAGGTCAGCTGCTGGAACTCTGGATCGGGTCGTGCCTTTGCGGCCTCTGACCCGGCACCGATCTCACCTGGCTCCCTGGTTCACTGAGGAGCTGAGGGAGATGAAGCGCCGGAAAAGACGCCTAGAGAGCAGTTGGAGGGCCAGCCTTTCCGAATCCGACCAGACACTGGTAAGATCTCATATTAGGAATTACCTAGTGGCGATAAAAACAGCGAAATGTAATTATTTTGTTCTCTTATTGCGTCATCAGATAATCACCCAGCTGCCCTGTTTAGGGTGACCCACTCCTTACTCTATCAGGGAGTGTGGGAGGACCCCTTGGAGGGTAGAGCCGAGGATTTTGTACAGTATTTGCATGACAAAATCACTCAGATTTGGGAAGATCTGGACTCTGACTGGGTAGGTTCACGGGGGACGACTGGGGCAGGTCTTGAGAATGGTATCTGGGATGAGTTTCATCCTATGACTCCTGTTGACGTGGACAGGATTCTGGGGAGACTGAATGCGACCACATGTTTGTTGGACCCGTGTCCCTCCTGGTTAGTGCTGGCTTCCCGGGAGGTGACGCGAGGCTGGCTCCAGGGGATTATTAGTGCTTCTTTGGGTGAGGGTGACTTCCCGACCGCCTTGAAAGAGGCGGTGGTGAGGCCTCTCCTCAAGAAGCCTTCCCTGGATCCAGCAGTGTTGTCGAATTATCGTCCGGTCTCCAACCTTCGCTTTATTGTGAAGGTTGTTGAGAGTGTGGTTGCACAACAGCTCCCCCAGCACCTGGATGAAACGGTGTATCTGGATCTGTTCCAGTCGGGCTTCAGGCCTGGGTACAGCATGGAAACGGCATTGGTCGCATTAGTGGATGATCTCTGGAGGGCTCGGGACAGGGGTTGCTCCTCTGTCCTGGTCCTATTAGATCTCTCAGCGGCTTTTCATACCATCGACCATGGTATCATGCTGCACTGGTTGGAAGAGTTGGGGGTGGGAGGCACCGTGTTGCGGTGGTTCTCCTCTTTTCTCTCTGACCGGTCGCAGTCTGTATTGGCAGGGGGGCAGAGGTTGACCCCGAGGCGCCTTATATGTGGGGTGCCAAAGGGTCGGTCCTCTCGCCCCTTCTGTTCAACATTTATGTAAAGCTGCTGGGTGAGATCATCCATGGTTTCGGGGTGAAGTACCATCAGTACGCTGACGATACTCAGCTGTAAATCTCCACCCCGGACCACCCCAACGATGCCCTTGAAGTGATGTCCCAGTGCCTGGAGGCCATGCGGATCTGGATGGGAAGGAACAGGCTCAGGCTCAACCCATCCAAGACCGAGTGGCTGTGGTTTCCGATGTCCCGATATAGTCAGTTGATGCCATCGCTGACTATCGGGGGCGAATCGCTGGCCCCCACGGAGAGGGCTCGCAACTTGGGCGTCCTCCTGGATTCACGGCTGTCTTTAGAAGAGCATCTGACGGCCGTGACCGGGAGTATTTTCCATCAGGTTCGCTTGGTTCGCCAGTTGCGTCCCTTTCTGGATCGGGACTCTTTAAACACGGTCACTCTTGCCCTCGTCACTTCCCGCCTGGACTACTGCAATGCTCTCTACATGGGGCTCCCCCTATGCAGTTTCATCTAGCCAGCCCAAGGCTCCACATGGCTGCGGGCTACAGGAGGTCTCAAGAACCCCAGCCAATGAGGGTTTTTTCTGGAAATGCTGTATTTACTCAAAAAGAACATCACAGAGAAGCTCCCCTATGAAACAGCACTTTTGTACCTCATTTTCTCTGTAGCTACCAGCTGCCTTCCCTCCCAGGGAAACCTCTTTACTTTTGTGAATAAATAAATCTCCTTTTCTCACAGCTATTTGGAATTCATTTTGATTTGGAACCCCACATTATTCTTCTCACAATGATAAAAGAGGTGATTGCTTTGCAGTTTTGCAGGAACCTGGAAGAAACTGATCAACTGTCCTACTTCAGTCGGAATTCAGGCCCAGTGGTGGACAGAAGAAAGCTGGAAGCAATTGTGGAAAATCTCTGGCAAGAGTGGGATGTCGGTTGTAGACCATCTTGGCTCTCCTTGACCTTTCAGGAGCCTTCAATAGCATCAACCATGTTGCCCATTTAGACCAGCTACGGGCTCTGGGTTTGGGCAGGACATACCACATGGATGGAAAGAAGATCCTGCTTTTTCTAAATTGGCCTTAGAATATTTCTTTGTTTGAAGAACATTCAGAACCTGCAATAAGTGCAAAATTCATTGATATACTAGTAACTGGAACTGTTCACCAAATTGTAACTTGGAAATAAGCTATAGAAATATGAAATTTTCTGAATCAATGTAGTTTCAGATAAACTCCATGTATTTTAAAATCTTATCAGAATATTGGCTCTCCTTGATCTTGGCCTACAATAGAATTGGCCATGGTATTGGGTAGAGTAATACAAGCCAAGTGGGAAAGACTAGGAGGAGGCTGCTGGGTTGGGCTGCTGGCTGAAATGAACTGAATCCTGAAAGACGATGAGACCTTGGTTAGTAGGCCAATCCATGTCTATCTTTTCTGGTACACCACTGGACTCAACTGCTCTCTCCATGTTTCCTTAACATCTGGCTGAAGCTTTTGGGTGAGAATATGTGCCACCATGGGATGAGGTGCATTGTATTCTAATAATACTCAGTTTTACAACTCCATTGGGGGCCTGGAGGCTGTGGGGCATGGGTTGGGGACAATAGGCTTCAACTGAATCCTGGAAGACTAAAAGTGACATGGCCCTATTGGAGCCTGGATCGTCTCCCACACACCGACTTTCTGTATGGGCCAGAAGACCATTGGGGCCAAGGCTTGCTGAGCCCTGATAATCAGCTGACTGGTGGAAGCCAGTAATTCTGGTTAGATTCCCATTTCACTGTGTGCAGAGTAGAGAGACCAGTAAAGGGGAAGTGCCCTACCAATGGTGTGGCTTGTTTCTTACTGGCTGGGCTCAGAATCATGAGAGTTAGCCACCATTCTTCTTTCTGCTTTTCATCGGTTCTCTTGGCTCAGCTGTTAGTCAAGACTGGGCGATGTGATGGCCGATGAAATGGCAAAGGTAACCAACATGGGAGAGACAGCGGAGTACTGTTGGGTGATGTGATACAAGCCAAATGGGAAAGACTGGGGAAAGGCTGCTGGGTTGGGCCACAGTCTGAGGAGGGTAATGAACTGAACTCAGCTGTCGCTGCCGCCACTCTCTCCCTGGCTCAATCCCCAGACAGGAGACTGCAGCTGCAGTACTAGGACCAAGTTTTTAAACATAATGTCACTAAAATTCCCAAGTCTTTACTTTTGAGCATCAGAAAATCTCCTTCCAAATAATAATGTTTGTAATTATTGGCATGCTGTAATATCTGCATTTACTATTGGTATATCTTGCATCACCAATATGTGCAAACAAGACATTAATGTAGCTCTTCAGGAAAAACTTGTGGAAAACTGGGCATGACAGATTGAGGTTTGCAGCTTCTTAGGATGATCAGTTCAGCCAGCCATTTAGCCAGCATGCAGCCCCGGTCCTTTTGGCTGATTTAGTGGAATAAACATTGTGAGATGTCTTATCTGACAAACTACATTGACATATTGCTACAAAATCCTGAAGTAAGTAAGACTGAACTCCAACAAATGGTTGATTCTCAACCTGCCTATGCCTTGAAAAAAGACTTCCTGCAAGAGAGAAGGTTTGCATACCCCATGGATGGAAAGAAGAACCTACTTTCTTCCTAGTGGGCATAACTGAGAGGTAGAGAAACAGACCAAAAAATATCCAATGACTATTCGGTATAGATGTAAGATGATGCTACTACAACTCTGGCTCCCCCACAACAATTGTCTTTTAGTTTGGAAGAGTTCAATAGGAACCTATCAGGAGAAACTGCTATTTCTATATTTGGATTTTATTTTGAATTATTTGTCTTGAATTGGAACTTGAATTGGAATTGGAATTGGAATTGGAAATTCTTCTCACAGTGATAAAAAACGATGGTTGCTTAGCAATTTTGAAGGGACCTGGAAGAAACAGACCAACTGTCCACGTTCAGTCAGAATTCAGGCACAATGAGGGGCCAGAAGCAAGCTGGAAGCAATTGTTGAAAATCTCTGGGAAGGGTGGGATGTCGGTTGTAGACCATCTTGGCTCTCCTGGACCTTTCAGGAGCCTTCAATAGCATCAACCATGTTGCCCTTTTAGGGCAGGTACGGGCTCTGGTTTGGGGAAGATAATCTTACGCTGCCTTTGTTCTTTTTGCAAAGGCCGGTCCCGGTCCATGTAAAATAGGAGAGAGAAATCCATCCCATGGCTAGCTTTTCTGGTACACCACTGGACTCAACTGCTCTCTCCAGGTTTCCTTAACATCTGGGTGAAGCTTCTGTGTGGGATCATGTGCCACCATGGGATGAGGTGCATTGTATTCTAATGATACTCAGTTTTACAACTCCATCGGGGGCCTGGAGGCTGTGTGGCATGAGTTGGGGATAATAGGTTTCAACTGAACCCTGGCAAGACTAAATGAGACATGGCCCCATTGGAGACTGGATCTTCTCCCACACACTGACTTTCTGTATGGGCCAGAAGACCTGATTCTGCCACTTGGCTTGAAGCACCAATGGGGGAGTTTCACGCTGGAGGTGGTAGATGGACCAATAGTGGATCTGGATAGTAGTCTGAATAGTAATGAGAGATTGCTAGAGCCTTAAACTATATGAAAAGATTACTTTCCCACTGGTGGACACAAACTTCAATAGGAACCTATCAGGAGGAACTGCTGTCACTGCAGGAAAGAGTCTTCCTGAAAACTAAATAGCATTGGACCTAGGTAACTGTCTTCAAACTAACTGCCTACCTGACTTTCTATTGCACCTCTTCTCTTTGGTCATTCCATGCTGAAAAGACCAATCTGCATTTCAGTTTCTAGATTGTCATCACTGAACAGCAATAGAATTGACTGAATTTATACGGGGACTGATGTTATATCAACTAAATGGAAAAGGAACAGATGAGAAAATGATTAAGAAATTATATAATTATCTATTGTGGATCAGACTAGAAGATGAAGAAGTAAAAGAAACAATGATAGCATGGGCAAAGAATTTAGGATACGCCATAGAACTGGAGAAACAGCAACAACTTTGGGAAAGAAACTATAAATTAACACTGACCATGGTTTCCTTTTAGGCCAGCCTTCCAATGACCTTTGCCTCGTTTCTCCAAGGCT
This sequence comes from Arizona elegans, assembly GCA_022577455.1. Classification (NCBI taxonomy): domain Eukaryota; kingdom Metazoa; phylum Chordata; class Lepidosauria; order Squamata; family Colubridae; genus Arizona; species Arizona elegans. Next base: position 109,523,789 of record JAKOOJ010000004.1, on the reverse strand, counting down.
CATCCCAATCAGTATCTATAGAGAGAAATCCAGCCCATGGATCATTCTTTCAGTGGGATTTCTTTTGTCAGGTAAAGTGATACAAGCCAAGTGGGAAAGACTGGTGGGAGGCTGCTGGATTGGGCCGCTGGCTGAAATGAACTAAATCCCAAAAGAGGATGAGACCTTAGTCAGTACAGGACAACTGTAGTAGTCTGGACAGTAACCAGAGATGGCTAGAACCCCAATCTATATGAAAAAACTACTTTCCCTTTGGTGGACATAATTGAGAATTACAGAAAAAGTCCTGAAAAATGTCCAATGACTATTGGGTATAGATGTAAGATGAAACTAGGACATCCCAGAGACCTTTTAAGGAAGTCCTGACCCTGGCTCTGCTTGACCTCTCAGCAGCCTTCAATAGATGGCAGGTCAATGACCATGGTGTCCTTTTAGGCCAGCTTTGGGTTTTGGGGCTGGGCAGCATGGCCTTCCAATGACCTTTGCCTTGATTCTCCAAGGCTGATCCCAATCAGTACCTATAGAGAGAAATCCAGCCCATGGATTGCCTGGATTCATTTTAAAAAATGTGATAATATCAAGAATGGTTTGCCAAAAAGTATTAAGAAAGAAAATGGATCAAACCCAAAAAGGATGGAGAAATATCCTGCAATGATATATAGTTTGCTGTTGAAAATTTAAAAAGTGAACGTGATCCTATAATTTCTGCCACTAACACTCAGTTTTTCAGCAACACTCCCACTTAGCTGGTATCATGAGCCACGGCTTCAAGCAGAGAACAGTAAACGTAACCAATGGTAGGGTAAGTAGGATAGTGGTGGTGTTGGAATTTAAGGTGGCTGAGACAATAGCAGTGACAGCAGAAGTGGAGTGACTCACTTGGCTGTCTCTCAGATATACACCTCCTCAATAAGAAACTTTTAAGGGCTTTCTGCTGAACCCCATTTTGAAGATCAAACCAAACCATGATGGCTTTTGCAGCAGCTATGTGAAAATATATTGGAAAGAGGAAGCTTGAGAATTCACAAGGTTGATTTTGATACCACTCTTAGATTAAGCACTTGAGCTGATCGTTTTCTCATTCTAAGTTTCATATGTTGTCAAAAACCCAAACAATTGTTCAGATGCTGCATGGTGGGTTTCTCATTGTTTAGGAGTAATCCAGCATCATCATCCCTAAAATGAGCCTCCCCAAAGCCACCTTTTACATTATTGTGGTTGGAACAGTCTAGGGGATGGGGCATGTATAGCCAATCCATGGGCTGGTTTTTGCCATGGCAAGCAAAATGGACTGACCATGCCGACTTCTGTTCTCTATCTGGTGAAATGGCAAATACAAGAATAGGAATCATAGAACTGGTTAACTCAGATCAGGGTAATTCAGTTTATTTTAGTTTCCCATCCTGGTCTTATCAATTGCCCAGGCATACAGTAGACAGACTGAGATGGATACTTCCTTTATTGGCTTTTCTTTAACTAGAGGGCGTTATACTTGGATGGGCTCTTCAACTTCTGTCTAAATGGGTTTTTCTTATTCTGAATCACCCTCCCTTTCCTCTTCACCTCTTATTTACTGTTTCTATTGAGTTAAAGGCTGAATCAAATTACTATAGTTTTCTCTGAATGTTATATTTTTGGTCTAGACTAAGAGATAACATGCATAATCTATGGCTGGTCTTGGGAGTGATGAGATATGTTTGACATGAATTTTAATGTAAAAATAATTTGCACCCCCCAAACCTATATGCCGTGAGTGAACAAATTAAGGCCTCAGGAACACCTGTGTCCCCTTAAGTCTTGTAGCTCTCAGAATCTCATCAAATTTAAAGAGAAAGCAAAAACAATGGAGAACAATCAGATTTAAATTTCAATCAAATCAAAATTATCTTTTACTTAACATTTTTCCAAATTTTGTAGAGAAACATATGGTGTGTGTGTCCCTCAAAGACCAAATGTGGCTGCTCGATTTGAAAAACATGTGTTCTCCTGCTACTTCTGCTGCATATGAAAGCACTCTTGCATTTGTATATCTTCAGTTTTCAGAAATTTGCTAAGATATATGTATTAAAGGAAAAAAGGTTTCTATAAGAAAATTGTTTGCAAAAAAATGTCAGTGAATATAAAAATAATCCAAAACAAGGTTACAGTTGAGGAAATGAACTGAGAAAAACCTATACTGACAAACTTTTCATCCATTATATAGGTTGCAGAAAAGGAAGATGATTTCTTACAAAATTTTCCAGCATTTTTTCTCTTAATATACAGAAAAATAGTACCTTACATATTTAGCTCCCTTTCACAATTCAGTTAAGGAGAATAATCTGGGTTTGTGTATATATGTGTTTGTTTGAATTAAAACTAGTTCTTCATTTGTTCAAGCTCTTGATAACTTAGCCTCCGTATTGTAAAAACATATCTTTGCAGAGCAACTTGAATACTACAAAAGTAAGCTACAACATGTATGTACAACAGTTCATGACTGCGATAGAGACATTAAAAGGAGAGCTAGCTTGTATCAAATGTAAGGTTCAGAGTCAAAACCAAGAGTACCAAGATACTCCTTGCTATCAAGAAACAGCTGAGTCAGGAGAGCCATGAGGAGAGGCTTGAAGAAGGGAAGCCTCCTGCATGTGTAGAAATTTTGAAAGCAATAAAATGCCAGTTAATTATTTTAAGTTATGAAAACTGATATATCCAGGTTAGTAAAGTTTTGCTGTTCTAATAAAATGCTTGTTTTTATCTATCAAAAGGACTAGAATACAGCAAGGAGGAAAGGGTGGAAGGATTCTTTAAAATGAGTATATATAGTTTTATTTTAAACTCTACCCAATTTGGTGGGCTCAAGACAACACAACTACTAACCACTCAGGTCCCTACAAAACACACAAACACTCACATAATACTACTCATTATTTACTTGCTCCACTCTTCCAATTGCTACTCCTACTGAGTACTGCTAAAGAAAAACGCTCCTTTCATCCCCTTTTCGCTTCCTTTTAGGCTGCTTTACTTCCCTCCACACCCCTTTCCCTCTTCTCTTTCCCATAAAGCCCTTGGCTGTTTCACAGCGCAGCATTTATAGTCTAGCTGGCCGGCTAATGCAGGGGGCGGGCTTACAGAGCAGAAAGCAGCACAGGTGCTGACAATTTTCTAGGCAGGCTGCTCTTTCTCAGTCACGTCATGAAAGATCATTTGAGACAGAGAGGCCATAAAATCAAATAGCTATGTGCTAAGTAATGGACTAAGTCTAGAATAATAATTGGGACTGTACAAAGGAGCAAGAACTTGAAAAGCTGTTCTATTGCTTTTGATTCCTGGCTTACTTCAGGTTTTTGCTGAATCACAAGTTGCAGCAAATATAATCTATGCAATTCTTTGGTATTTTACTAACAGGCAGCATCCAGCAAATTAGAGGTGATCATGATCCAGCTAATTTACTGGATTCTGTGAACCAGAACATCATTACATGCAGCCATAATGTAACAAACCATGTTATGTGAACATAGCCACTCTATGAACCCAGATTGGGGTTGTATTGTGTTCTTTGAAGCCAGTCTGTTTCACTTTACAAACTTGATTTTGATAAAATGTAGTTTTAGGTCTAATTAGTAATCCAGGGAGAATGATGTTAACTTTTCTTAGCCAATATTATTTAAAACAAAAATAAAAATAAAGGCCAAAGATGCATTTTCTGCTACAAAGGCAATAATAATGAAATTATACTCTGGGATTATCCAAAAGTTACAAAGTGACAGAAACTAATATGCCCACTAAAATGGATTGTCGCTAAAATGCCAGTCAGGGACACCCATTTCACAAAGTGATTTCATGCTATTCATTACTTCTCAGTTCAATCATAAGGCTATTATGGAGATATGGTTATGGAAAAAATGCCCCAAACCCAATATAACTTTGAGCACCCAAAGATAAGGTAGAATATAAACATCATTAACAAAGACATCTTGAGTTCAGCTTTGCACTGAAAAGGAATTATGTGTGTAATAAAAAATCAATAGAATTTGAGAATTAGAATCTATTCTGGATTTCAAATACTTCATAAGTATTTGGCTGAAGAGGTTGCAAAAAAAAAAAAAATGCTTTTAAAGCCTCTGATGAGCCCAGCTAAGCCACATGATCATCAGAGGCTTTTTTTTTTACTTTTAAAAGCATTTTTCGGCCAAAGAGGTTGTAGAAAAAATGCTTTTAAAAATTAAAAAAAAGCCTCTGATGATTGCGCGGTTCAGCTGGGCAATGGGTGGGCCAGGGATTTTTGCTACTGGTTCTCCAAACCACCTACCTCCATCGCTACCGGATCGAGTGATCCGGTCCGAACCGGGAGCATTTCATCCCTGCTCTGAGGGTCATAAATTGAGGACTGGTCATAAGTACTTTTTTCAATGCCATGGTAACTTCAACTGATCATAAACCAATGGTTGTAGGTTAAGGGCTATTTCTGTTAGGAAAGTTTTAAATCTAGTGGATCTAAAACCATCACAAGAAACTTTCATTCTGTCCTCTCTAAATTTCTCCCAACCTGGATGCTTTTGAGAGGCTGACATGGGATCTTTCCACCCAGAGCAAAAAACTAGTGGTTGGATCTATTTTGAAGATAAATCTCTTGGTTCATGGTACAGGCCTGGAGGCCTCTATCTGGGGGAGAGGATAACAACCTTAATTGTCTCCTCATTACAACATTCTTTTCAATGCCAACAGATTTAATTTTCAATGAGGAGGTAAACCTAAATTTGCAGTTACCTATCAACTCGCTTGTAAGTATATCTGAATTGTGAATCACAGCAGTTGTCAAGTGGAATCTGGCTTCCGCTGACTTTGTCAGAAACTTGCAAAAGGAGATCCTATGACTCTGAGACTCTGCAACCAGTGGTGGGATTCAGCCAGTTCTCACCACTTCGGGAGAACTGGTTGTTAACTTTCTGAGCAGTTTGACAAACTGATTGTTGGAAGAAATCATTAGGGCAGAGAACTGGTTGTTAAATTACTTGAATCCCACCACTGTGTGTAACTGTCATAATACATGCCAGTTGCCAAGCATTTGAATTTTAATCACATGACTATGGGGATGCTGCAACAGTTGTTAAGTGTGAAAAATGATTGTAAGTTACTTTTTTTCAGTGCCGTTGTAACTTTAAACAGTCACTAAACAAATGCTGGTAAATAAAGGGCTACCTGTATAAAACACAGGATAGCAGGCAAGCTCATTTCCCCTGAAATGCTACCTTTATATATACAAAAAACCTTTTGTAGCAAGAGTGTACATTTTCAATTGTTCCAAGGGCCATACTAAGATCTGTGAGGCATGTTGAAATCTGCAGTTCAAAAATAAGAGGGCAAGGATGAGGAGGATGGAGTGCTTTAATCATCTTCTAATTCTTAAGCCTAGACTTTATAGGAAGAAGCACCACACCAGTTTTCTCTTTAATACAATCATGCCCTAAGTTAAGTCAATATATATATATATATATATATATATATATATATATATATATATATATATATATATATATATATATATATATATATATATATGTCTCATCTGTTGTGGGTGTGAGAGCACAGTGGCATTTCATTTTGCAATTAAGCTTATCTTTCTAATGTTAATAACATGCACCTCTATCTGCGAAATCTTTCCTTTACTCCTCCCTAATTGACTCCTCCCTTATCTTCATAATCACAATTGGTCTTTGCTTTCCTGTTCTGATTCGAGTGCATTCATTTTCCCTTTCTCACTGCTGCACTTTTTGAAAAGCATTTGGAAAAGGAACCACAGAATCCTAGTGTATACAAAAAGGGATATTTTATTGGGGAGGGATTTTTCAAGTTAAAGTCCTCTATTTTTTCCCCTCAGTCATACTTTCCCCTCCTCAGCTCAGGGTTAATGACGAAAGGAAAAGCCATTTCAGACACTAATAAGCAAACTTTTCTCAGCAAGCTAGGCTTATGAGAGACAATAGACCACTCATATTTAATCTGCAGCATCAATTCTTCCCTAGTTACCTAACTTTTCTGAAGCAACTTGATGAACAATCATTGCTGGACTTCAGCTTCTATATAACCTGTAGAAGATCCTGCCCTGAAGTTTTTAACAACCTTGTAGTGCCCCTCTAGAGGAACGTGGTGGCTCAGTGGCTAAGACACTGAGCTTGTTGATTGAAAGGTCGGCAGTTCAGCGGTTCGAATCCCTAGTGCCATGTAACGGGGTGAACTCCCGTTACTTGCCCCAGCTTCTGCCAACCTAGCAGTTCGAAAGCATGTAAAAAATGCAAGTAGAAAAATAGGGACCACCTTTGGTGGGAAGGTAACAGTTTTCTGTGTGCCTTTGGCATTTAGTCATGCCAGCCACATGACCATGGAGACATCTTCAGACAGTGCTGGCTCTTCGGCTTTGAAACAGGGATGAGCACTGCCCCCTAGAGTCGGGAACGACTAGCACATATGTGTGAAGGGAACCTTTACCTTTACAATTATGTTTTATCATCCATTAAGTAGTTTATAAATGTAATGTTAAATGGAAAAACAATCTGCTTATATGTGTTCAATGTTACATTATGATGTAGAATTATACAACATACAAATACATCGTAGAACAACTAATAATCAGTGGATATAATTTTCCAGTCATGTGGACAATCAGTAGAAAAAAGACACTTGGTGAGATTGTATATAATATTTTTAATACAAGGATAAGTATATATGTTGAAAGCTATTTTGGATTATTCTGAAAAGGGAAATCAATTTCTGCATTGATTATGATAGATAGCCCAGGAAGAGATCTGTGTTTCACTATGAAAAATTTCATATGAAATAACAATATATCTAACTGTATCTTATGGACTAATAAATATATTATAGTATAAACTTTTGTGGCTTCTAATGCATTGAAGCTTCTCTTATAATGGCGTTAAGGATGGGGTGTTTTTTGGTCATAATGGGTGAGGATATCTACTCCTCTGTGTCCTCTTTGTTCATCTTTTTCCCAAATCAGAAATTTTGATACACTGCTCATTCAGAACTTTGGAATATTAAAATAAGGCCAAACTATTCACCCACATCTCTTCAAGTTAAGATCCACTCCCACTCTTTCTGTACAAAGGGTAGGGTTTCCAACTATTAGATTAGTCTGCAAGAATTGCAAATTTTGTATTTTGTCAAGCTTCAGCTTTAGTTCAACAGATTCTGCCTTCCAATGGAAATGAGCAGTGATATTCCATCTTGATTTCATCCTGATTTGATAGACTTCATTCCAATTCCTGGAATGTTTGTATTCAAGAAGCTGATACTTATTTAAATAGAACTTAGCCATTTCATCAGCCTCTCTGACTGGTTCTCCAGTGTGTGCAGAAATGCAAGGAAGCCAAAATGCCAACACTTTGCATAAAGTTATCAGTATGGATCACAACAGTTTGCAGAAGAGTCTCTTGGCAGGACCATCAATGGAATCCTGAAAGAGGCAGAGAAAATGAAAACAAACATTGCATCTCTCCCTGCATGCTGTTGCATTTGGAATGGGAACGGCTTCTTCTGTATCTTCTCTTAAAATTTGGATTAACTTGTGTGATATATCCAGTATTGCATAGATTTCTCATGCCTATCATGGAGTTAGGTAATGGCATAAACATGTCAGCCTGAAATCTGAACCTAGATATGAACAACAACTCTTCTGACAGGCACTTTGCAAAATAGCTTACCCACACTAATGAATGTTGCGCCATTCATTTCTTGTCAAAACTATTACCATGTACCATAGTGAATAAGCTGTTATAAAGCAATCCATTAATAAAAAAATCTGTTAATCTGTTTCATAAGCAAATATAATTGATGTTAGAAAGACAGATGTGTCAACAGAACTAAGTTAATCTCTAGATCAGGGAGGGGAAGCCACTGTATTTGGCTTACTTTTAAAAGGCTTTTACACTAATTAGTTCAAACCTTTAACAGGCTGGTTGGGAAGAATTAGGAGAGGAGGGGAAGATAGGGGAAGGAAGGAAGGAAGGAAGGAAGGAAGGAAGGAAGGAAGGAAGGAAGGAAGGAAGGAAGGAAGGAAGTTGCCTGTGTCTCTCTATAACTATGTAATTGTTCTTTCACATCTGATGAATGACATCCACATCCATCCTTAACCAGATTTCTAATATTTCATAGCAGACGAACCCTTTTAATTGCATCACTGTTTTAATAATTTAGTTAATCTGTATGATAAATCAAGTGGTGCTTTTTATATGAGTAGGGCAGAAGAACAAGTAGAACCAAGTAAAACTCCATCGATGTAAATGCTTAGTTATTTATTGCACTCATCAGCCTATGTTGATATCCAATTGTTATAAAAATATTTTGATTTTTTTTCCCTGGGCATATTTGTAGCATGAATAGGGATATAAAAATGGCTTGAAAATCTATATGCCATATCATGTTTCTGTCTTTCTAAATTCCCCCATTTTTGTGGTTTCTAAAAAATAAAAAAGGGAACACCCCCCCCCCCCCACACACAAACACATTTCGGAGTCCAAATGTGATATGCCAGGATCAGTTACATTCCAATGGTTATCTGATTTTATATACTCTTGGATACCACGAAAAACTACATACTGTTTTCGAGGAAAAGAAAATGTAAACTATCTTAAAGGAGCATCCCTATTTGAAAGCATAGAGCAGGAGTAAAAAATAATCAAAAAAATTATCAAGATAGTATGTATCACCCTATGAGCAAAGTCTTTCCCAGCATAACACAACACACTTTTAAAAGGTTTGTGGTTTTGATCACATGATTATGGCTCCCCTCTTGCCTATTTCAACCTGAAAATCCCAGCATTTACTGACCATGACCGATTCCAATAGTAGCTCTTTTTTGTTTTATAAATATCAAACATTCAAAAAGAAACCCAACCATTATTCAAATGTGTTGAGCAAAGATGCATATTTTTTTTCAATCTGAGAGATGCATTGGATATTTGATTAGTGAGCTGAAAACCAAAACTAAGTTTTACTTGATTTCATTGAGATTTAACTTTAATATAAATTCATTTCTCATGACTATTTCTATGCATCGGATCTCTGCCCTGTTTCATCACATTGTTATAAATCAGTAGTACCTTTTAAACAATAATGAGAATTATGCACAAGCTTTCGGTAGTGCAATCCATAGCATTTGCATCCATGATGCATAGACTATTTTGGCATTAACATTCAAAGAGAGGGATTTCTTTTCAGTTCAAAGCTTCCTTTTCAGTTTTCACACTCTCTTCTCTGAGCATCATGATTTATAACAACTACACTTTCCATTGTAAGGGAATTCCAGATAATAGAAGGTATGATCATGAAATGGGTGCTAACATGTTCTTTCATTGTAACCACTTTCAAATGAAAAACTAAGTTATGAACTTGAGATATCTCATGAAATAAAAATGTAAAGGAGTCCCTGCGGATTTTACTCTGCCAGTCATTGCCACGCATAGGGGGCAATGCTCATCTCTGTTTCAAGGTCATTGAGCCAGTGCTGTCTGAAAATATTCCCATGGTCATGTGACCAGTATGACATCATGGAGCACTGTTACCTTCCCACCGAAGTGATACCTATTTATCTATTCACATCTGCATGCTTTCAAACTGCTAGGTTTGCATGGCAGGAGCTAGAGCAAGGATGGGAACCCATTACATAGTGTATGGATCTCAAACCTGAGCTGCTGGCTTTCCAGGCAAAAAGCCCAGCATCTTAACTATGGAGCCACTGTAATGCCCCATCTCATGAAGTAGCAGTGCATAATCCTAAATAAGCTTTCTGTGTGATAGCAAGTAAACCTTTTGTGTGTAACACACCATAGCTGATTGTCTGTTTGACAAAGAGCAAATATTTACATTGGATATTACACTTTAGACTTAATTATACAATGGGGAACTCTTTCATGTTGATATGCTGCATTGTATCAGTGTTACCCTTACAAGATAGACCAGACTAAGAAACCAGTGCCACAGTCATGGACTATTTTTATTGTAACAGTTGAAATAAGAGAATCTTGAAGTCTGAATGTGCTTTCCGTATCTTCATGAGAATTAAAGGGAAAATGATACATTTTCTTGAGTTATTTTCTTGGACTGGGCTCAAGCCCCACTCATCTAACCATTCCCTTACTAGTGCCTCTTTCTCTTGTCCTTTAAGGCCATTCCTAAACCTTCTACAGTCAGTTACTTCAAGAAATTAATCAGCCCCAAATATTTAGGAATTTTGCTATTCACTCCGTCGAGATAAAACTTCTGCCAGACTTGCATGAAGGTTCAGAACACATACCAAAAATAAGGAGTAAGCATTTAATCTTGCTCTTTTAAGATAAATTAAAATATAGAGAAACACAGACACTTAGATTCCTACCATGGAAGAAGGGTTGCAGAATTTGATGGAGTTGGCTGAAATGGCCAAACTGACTACTTTCATTAAAGAAAAGAATATAAGTACTTTTGTTTCCACATGGAGACTGCTTTTGAACTTTGTGCTCGATTTGGAAAAGAATGAAACTCTGACTTTGGGTTTTACAGATTAGACTGATAGATCTTTATAGAAATGGCTTTTTTATACTATTATGGAAAAGCAAAAAGTTGTGATTTAATATTAATGACTTATTTTTCTGTAACAGAGAGAGTCGGAAGTCAATGCTTCTTTTTCTCCCCGCACCTATCTTTCCTCACTTCTCTTTCCCCTTTCCCCTCCCCCAGCTCTTTTATTTACTTTTGTATTTTATGATATTCTATAACTCAGTAAAAAATGTTTGAAAAAATCTAGAGAAACACATTAAAATTTTGGTAGGTAAACCCTCCCCCTAGCGGAGGTTTGTCCTAGAAACCCACCACTGTTACTCATCCTCTTCAGTCAGCTTAATAACTTGAGGTACACTCTCTTCTTTGAGCATCATGGTAACTCCACCTGGGTGGATATTTGCCAAGCCTTCACCAGTCATAGTTTTGAGTAGGCATCCTCTTAGGCAAGAATGCCTTCCAACTGAGATTCAGAATTCTGTTCCTGCTACACCCATAGTCACCTATATCAATCATCATCATCACAAACAAATCAAGATAACCAGTGAAGCATTGTTTTTCCATACAGTTTGAAGAATTTATTTGCATTTATAAGAATTCCCCAAGATAAACAACTATGACCAGACAATACAAAGCACAAAGACCCACAGTAAACAATTGGAAGTTTTTTTTTTAAAAAAAATTAAAACAGTTTGTCTTTAAAAACAACACAAAAAACAATCACACATATATAAAAACAAAACATGTCAAGATATAACATATTGAACGTTACATAACATTAATGGCAATTTTACACCATTTCATATCGACTTACATATTTTGCTTTTGTAGTACTCTATTCTATCATTTCTATTTACTATTTAATAGTAGAATAATTGCATTACTCCTATACACACACACACACACACACACACACACATTATAATATTCATTGTTCTTATCTACACAATTATATTCGTTTATATTTATATCTCTTTATTTAATGTTGTTCAGTTACTTTTAAGTTTCATCAATATTAAGTTAAACATTTCTTGTTCTGATTTCTATTTTCGAGCCAACTGTACATTTTATTCTATATTTCATAATATTCCGAATCCTCTCTCTCTTTCAACTCCATAGTCATTTTATCCATCTCTGTGCATTCTAGAATTTTCTAATTACAATTGGAAGTTAAAGAACAAAGCAGAGCAATAACCAGCAAACATAAATGACAACATCTATTAACCCCAATTGCTTCTGGAAGAGAATGTGAATTTGAAAGGTTTGAAATTGGGGTCAAAGAGGCCATCTATGTTAAAACTGAAAAGCCTTCCCTCAACAGAGGGAGAGGGATAAAACACCAGATATCTCCTGTCTACAACACAGTCCTTTCAGCAGTTCCAAGAAGATTCCACATTCTGATTCTGATTCAGGTGACCTTAGGAGCACAGATAAAATGGTCTCAATGGCTCTCATAATGAGTGCTAACAATCAGATGACTGCAAAGAAATAAGATCCTTCCATTTCCCCCCATCCTGTCAGAACTAAACCTTCTACCCCAGACCCCACTGTCCAGTCAGAACTGATGCAGCTTCTTGGATGAGAAGTGAAAATCCTTCTTCAAGGAAAAAACATAGACCAGATGCTTTTTCAAAAAAACACATTTGAGACAACTATGACCTGGATAATTGAGAATCTCCATAGACATTTAATGGGATGCGGTGGCTCAGTGGCCAAGACGCTGAGCTTGTTGATCAAAAGGTCGGCAGTTCAGCGGTTCAAATCCCTAGTGCCGCGTAACGGGGTGAATTCCTGTTACTTGTCCCAGCTTCTGCCAACCTAGCAGTTCAAAAGCACGTAAAAAATGCAAGTAGAAAAATAAGGACCAACTTTGGTGGGAAGGTAACAGGGTTCCATGTGCCTTTGGTGTTTAATCATGCCGGCCACATGACCACGGAGATGTCTTCAGACAGCGCTGGCTCTTTGGCTTTGAAACGGAGCACTGCCCCCTAGAGTCGGGAACAACTAACACATATGTGCGAGGGGAACCTTTAACTTTATAGACATTTAATTTTTGGAATGCTATTCCAGAAAATATTGATCATTTGCCAGATCCCTCTAGCTTTATGTAGGAGTCAGGAGGGTCGTGGATGAAGACCGCCGATGGTAGGATACCTACAACATTGTTCTAAATTGTGCTTAAACTTGTTCTGGGTAAATGATTTTTTGGGTATACTATACTGCTATGTCAGGATATCAGATTCAGATGCCTGTTATGGAAATTCCAACATCATTATGAGGTGAGATTACCAGTCCCATTCAGTATGTTTTCATTGTTTAAAATGAGCATCAAATGTTATAATTCCTCAAATTTTGTCAGATACTTCCATTTCTTTTCTGGAGAGCTCACTAATGCACAAGCTGGAACAAGATTTCTAGAATGCCCTCTGGCAAACAAAAAGCCTACCAGTTACCACACTTCATAAGGATGCCTTATTCATAGTACAAGTACCAGCCATGAAAATAATGCAGATTTTATTATTTAATTCCAAAGTGATTAGGGAAGATTTAAATATTTTTAATAATGTTTCAGGGTAGTACTTATTCAGAAAGCACAGAACAGTAAGTTCAGAACTACCCAAAACATAACTATAAAAGACAGACTAGAAATAAAAATTAAAATAAGTAAGAAAATGGTAGGAGAACATCTGTCTGACCTTGATGAATATAAATCACCAGGACCTGATGGATTACCTCCCAGAGTTGTGAAGTTACCTCAAAACCACTGTATCATATCTTTTTTTTAAAAAAATCCTGGAACACCAGGGAACTACCAGAGGATTGGAAAAGAGCTAATGTGGTTCCCATCTTTAAAAAAGGCGGAAAAAAACAGTCCCAAGAAACTACAGACCAATCAGCTTAACATCAATACCTGGGAAGATTCTGGGAAAAAAATAATTAAAAAACAGATCTGTGAACATCTAGAAACAGATAAAGTTATAACTAGTAGCCAGCATGGGTTTGTTAAAAACAGATCATGCTAAACCTACCTTATTTCATTCCTTGACAAAGTGACTAAATTAGTAGATCAGTGAAATGCTGTGGACATAGTATACTTAGACTTCAGCAAGGCATTCAACAAAGTAGACCACAACTTACTTCTTGGCAAACTAAAAAAAAGTGGAATAGACAGCATTGCCATCAGATGGGTTTGTAACTGGCTGATAAACCATAGTCAATACTTAATGGTTCTGTGTTTACATAGAGGGAAGTAAGCAGTGGGGTACCACAAGGCTCCGTCTTAGGCCCAGTACTCTTCAATATCTTCATAAATGACTTAGATGAGAAAACAGAAGGGGAACTCATTGAATTTGCAGATTACACTAAACTAGCAGGAATAGCCAACACCCCAGAAGACAAGTTCAGGATCCAAAAAGATCTTGACAGACTTGAACAATGGGTCTTATCCAACAACATGAAATTTGGAAGCACATTTGGAAATGTGGAGAAAAGCAAGGTTTTATACCTAGGCAGGTAAAACCAAAGGCACAAGAAGAGTAGGCAAAACCTGTCTTAAAAACAGTAACTGTGAGAGGGATATTAGAGTGCTAGTGGACAATCACTTAAACATGAGCCAGCAGTGTGCGACTGCAGCGAAAAAAGCTAATACAATCCTTGGTTGTATAAACAGAGGCATAGAATCAAAAGTATTATTACCGCTCTATAAAGTCTTAGTAAGGCCACACCAGGAATACTGCATCCAGTTTTGTCACCACATTAGAAAAAAGATGTTGAGACTTTGGAAAAAGTGCAAATAAGAGCAACTAAGAGGATTAAAGGCCTATAGACAAAAACATATGAAGAATGATTGCAGGAATTGGGTATGGCCAGTCTAGAGAAAAGAACAACTAGGGATGACACGATAGCAGTATTCCAGTATTTGAGAGGCTGCTACAAAGAAGAAAGGATCAACTTTTTTTTTTTTTAAATTTGATTTATATGCCGCCCTTCTCCGAAGACTCAGGGTGGCTTACAGTGTGTTAAGCAATAGCCTTCATACTTTTGTATATTTTATACAAAGTCAGCTTATTGCCCCCACAAACTGGGTCCTCAATTTACCTACCTTAGAAAGGATGGAAGGCTGAGTCAACCTTGATTTTCCAAAGCACCAGAAGCCAAGACAAGAAACAATGGATGGAAATCAAGGAGAGAAGTAACCAGGAATTAAGGAGAAACTTCCTAACAGTGAAGACAATTAACTAGTGGAACAGCTTGCCTTCAGAAGTTGTAGGGGCTTCATAACTGGAGGTTTTTAAGAAAGGACTGAACAGCCACCATTCTGAAATAGTATAGGGTTTCCTGCTTGAGCAGGGGGCTGGACTAGAAGACCTCCAAGGTCCCTTCCAGCTCTATTCATATAGATATAGTTTCCTAGAAATATCTGAAATCACAACTGTTTTGGATTTAGAAAATAAGAGAAACAAATAGCAAGAACCATTGTGCTGATATTGATTTCTCAGGTCTCTTTGTTATGTATTTCAGCATGTACTACAAGTTCTACAGTCTTACAAGAACCACACCGTATGGGAAATTCAGAGTATTTGATTGTGATGAATTCTCTTATCTGGACTAACTTGATTTCATATTCTGCACTGATATGTAAATGTAAATGTGTAAATGTAAACATGTAAATGAGTTTTCATATATTCCAGGGCAGTCCGTATTCAAAACACATACAGGAATGCATTTGAAGCATTTTGAGGTGTTTGTGTAAGGGGAAACTTTAGAAACACAGGTTTTGAGAAAAATACATTTTAAAAAGAAAAAGGCAACTCCATATTCAAGTGCAAATTTTCATGTGAGCTTTAATCCTCCCCAGCCCTACCCCCATATTAATGGACAAAAACTTGGAATGGGTGTATTCATGGTTACTGACAATGAACAGAATTGGATTAGAGTTGGGTTTAAAAAGTGACTGTTAAAGCAGACATATCTGTTCATGTCAAAGAGATGCTGTGCTCATGCTTTCATGTCTCCCGAAGGATCTCCTCTTTCTAATCATTCTTGAAGCACAAGCAATCCAAGTTGCACATAATCCAATGGAAGGTTGAAAGGATTTCGTCATTATGAAATGACGAAACACCAAAAATCACAATAAATCATGGTAAAGTAATGGTCCTTCAAAACATATCTCCATAAATAAGAAAATGCTTTGTAAATCCATGTCTTCATTCTCTCAAAGAGGATGATTTCTGAGACAAACTAAACTGAGCTCAAACAGAAAATGATTTACAGGTTGTCCTCAACTTACAACCACAACTGAGTCCAACATTTCTGTTGCAAAGTGAAACATTTGATAAGTGGGTTTTGCCCCTTTTTACAACTTTTCTTGCCACAGTTGTTAAGTGAATCATTGCAGTTGTTAAGTTAGTGACACAGTTGTTAAGTGAATCTGGCTTCCCCATTGACTTTACTTGTAAGAAGGTAATCATGTGACCCCAGGACGCTGTAACCGTCATAAATTGTGACCCTGCAATGGTCATAAGTGTGAAAAACAGTCATAAATCACATTTTTTCAGTGCTGTTGTAACTTCAAACAGTTACTGAATGAACTGTTGTAAGTCAAGGACTACCTATATGAAGTTGTATAGGTTGTCTAAAACAAACAAAAAAAGAGAAACTGAAAGAGAAAAGACTTAGAAAACAACTCCACTTTTGCTAACATTGTTTAAAGAATGAGTAAAGGGGAAAGTAGAGCTGAAGTAAGCACATCGCTGGAATATGTGCAGATATTAGCAAAACCACATCTGCATAGTTTAGACAGTTTAGGGAGGAGTTATTAAATGAGATGTTTGCTTAGAATGAGATGCTTAGTAAGGAAAGGTAATCAATGAGGAAACTCTGGGTGTGATCATTGTGAGTTGCACAGAGGATGAAAATACTTCTTTTATCAAGAGTTTAAATCTAAGCCATAGCAGCACAGCCCAAGGAACAAAAGAGGGTTGGAACAGCTGCTCTGGGGTTTTTTTTTTCCCTCCTCTTCCTAAACTAGTTAACAGGTAGCAGATGCTGAACCTGATTTGGCTGTTATAATTACAGCAAGCTGCATCTTACCAAAAGTTCTAATTGCAACATTTCAGAAAGGAAAAAAAAATCTAATTGGGAAAAAAAATTTCTGATGTTGGCCTTTTGACTTTAGAGCAGGAGTGTCAACTCAAGGTCCATGGGCCAGATCGGCCCCACAGGGTGCTTAGATCTGGCCTGCAAGGCTACCCTGGAAACAGCAAAGGGCCAGCGCATGGTGCCTCTGCCAGTGAAAATAGAGCTCGGGAGAGCCGTGGGCGGGCCTCCCAAATCCATTTTTGCTGGCAGAGAGTTACATGAAACTGTTGCAGCCTAAATGGAGCTCGGGAGCTCATTTTCGCTAGCAGAGTGCTCAGACCACCACAGGTGCCCCCAACATGAGTGACATCAAGCTGGCCTCACCCACCCTGGCCATGGCCACCCCAGCCCCCCGAGGTCAAACACAACCCTGATGGTGGCCCTCAATGAAATTCAGCTTGACATCCCTGCTTTAGAGAATAGACTGGACCAAACAACATAAATATGTAACCAATAAGAAGATATGGTTGTGTACATTTCATCCCTTTGCTTCTACATTTTTTCCTACTGCTTATTGTGTTCATGTTCTTTTCTCTTCAGTTTGCAATATAAAATAAAATCATGCACATGGGTACACACACACACACACACACACACACATACATGCAGAGAGAGGAGGGGGGACATTTAAATAAAAATCTACTCATTTAGTATAAATGTCTAGCCCCAACCCCATGCATTTAACTACTATCGTAACTTTTTGAATCATTCAAAGAGGATCTACTTATGGTCATTCACCACCAAAGTCTTTAAATCATAGCACATTCAAATACACTTTTTGAAATATGTACAAACATTCATATATATTCAAAAACTTCCAATTATATCAGTTTTTTGGAGTATAATGTAATTACTTTGTATACTATTGTATACTAAGCACACCAAAGAAAGATTTGAAAAAAGTACTAGGTGGTCTTATATCTAGTAGTCATCCAGATTTTTGCAACCTAAATGTGTTATTATGGTAATATGTATGCCAACTTGGACAACCTCCTAAAGAATGGAGAGATGAACTATGAAAAACATCTTGGTGTGAACTAGTACATCATAATGAAAGATTGAGTAGAACAGAAGCATCTGCTGAACTTGTTGATTTGGACATCAATATTACCTGCACAAAAACAACACTAATGTGAAAAAGTGAAATATAATAAGCTATCAAAACATGGTCAGTGAATTAAATATGGTAAACACTGGTGCACCTTGGACTTCCCACCCCCATCACCAACTCTATATTCATCACCAGTCAGCTAGGTTATGAACATGGTTCAGCAATAGCAGGTAAATAGTTTAAAAATTCAGCTAAATACCAATTCATTGAATGATACAAGATCATTGTGAGTGAAGATTTGGAAAACTGCCAGCAATGCAGAGGTTCTCAATTAGGGTTCCATGTTGTGCTAAGTGGAAAAGAATTACCCAAAGGATCCATGTAAATAAGAAATATTACAAAAGTATCTAAGGAAAGAATTTAATTAGATTGGAAATCTATTCATGTTTAGCTTCTTTGTTTTCAAAGTCTTCTATTGAAAGGGATTTTTGACAAGAAATTAGAGTTAAATGTTGTTGCCACTACATCACAAATTATAAACATTGGAGAAAAATATTGAGACTCTCAAATCCTGAAAAATAAAAATCAGACTAAAAATCTTAATTCCACTTTTTTATGACATTAGCATACTATTGCCCCTCCCTTGTGTTGATTTGGCCATTCTTCCAAATTTTAAAAATAATTCTCTTTAGGGATCAAAAATTACTCTCTTTTATACACTATTATGAAAATAATCTATGCAATTTATTTCATTTAGTATATTTTAACTACCATCAAAACAAAACATGTTAACCACTAAGCTATTTATATTAATTAAAAAGGTATTAAAATGCTAAGATCATCCTCCCTAGAATTTTGTTTGTATTAATTTACAATGTCCAACAACTGTGGTTGCTAAGAGTCAATGCAGCAATTAAGAGTTGACGTCAACTTCTCTTTTGGTCCTTCTCTTTCTGATGATTATTTTCCATTTTCAGTGATAGATTATTATAATTATAATAATCTTGACTGGATACTTGGATTCTAAAAGGAACATTTTTGATATTTGTTTTGTAAATTTGGTTGCAAAAGAATTCTGCAAAAGGAAATATAACGAATATCTGTTCTATAAAACTACAGTGATGATATTGAGCAGTATCAATAAACCACATTTGTTCCTTATTGGCATATCCTAGAATGTCAAATGAAACCAGAATTAGTTACACAACCTTGCCCCATTGATTTCAGTGGATCACCACTAAGCACAATTACTCTGTTCAAGGATGACCAGCAGAAGACAAATTCATCCTGTTCCTTTCATGTAAAGAACTTACGAAGGCCTTTTCCTTCACTGCCAAAGATGATGATGTGCTGGCAGACAAAAGTTGAAACATACAGGAGAAATTAGCAAAATATAAGGCTGAATATGCAGCTATATCTTTATCATCACTTAAAATTTCTGTGGGAGTGACAAAGCCAGCTACGTATTAGATTGCCTTTGATAACTTTTAAAAAAACCTCTTCCATTGGGAGATAAATCTTGGCATAAACAAAGGGATTGGCAAATACCACGGGAGGGACCAGGAACAGCCTTTGTGGCAACTCCCTCCATTGGAGATATAAATAAGGACAACTGGGATGAAGGATTACAGTTGGAATCCCAGTACCGGGCTGTGCAGCTAAATTGGGGCTTTTCTAATATTTGGAATCTAAATCTAAATCACTATGAGTTGTGGTACTAAGGGTGGCGGAAGCAGTATTGGTGGTGGCAGGATCTGTGGTGGAGGCAGCATCAAGATTACATCCTCAGGGTCCTCAAGGGGATTTTCTGGAAAAAGTTATGGAGGATCCCGGAGTGGATGTGGAGGAGGCGGCTTCAGCAGCGGTAGCTGTGGGAGAATTAGTAGAGGGAGAATAAGCTATGGAGGTAGCTGCTATGGTGGTGGCAGCTATGGTGGGGGAAGTTATGGTGGCTATGGGGGAAGTGGATATGGTGGTGTTTGCTATGGCGGTGGCAGCTATGGTGGCAGTACCAGCTACCCATTCAGCAGCGGTAGTTTTGGTGGTGGTGATGGAGGTCTCCTCTCCAGCAACGAAAAGGCAACCATGCAGAATCTTAATGATCGCCTGGCTAATTATCTGGACCAGGTGAAAAGACTGGAAGATGAAAACTGTCAGCTTGAGATCTGGATCAAAGAATGGTATCAGAAACATGGTGATATTGGACCAGACAAGGACTATGGTCACTATTACCAAGAAATTGACCAACTCTACAATGAGGTATGTATACAATCTGCATTCTTAAGGTGGATTGCTGCTTTAATGCCATCCATGTAAAAGATGAAGTGGGAAGACCCATAGAAATGAAAGAGAATTTGGAAGGAGAAATGGCAAGAAGAGAAAAGAGAGATCAGTATTGTAGGACATGAGATGGGATAGAAACAATCATTTTGTAAATAAATATAGAGTTTAATCCTACATTAGTTGTTCCTTGCACACAAATTTTAATTAGTTCTTCATAATCTACAATTCCTCTAAATTAAGGAAAATGAAAATCGACCATATTCCTGCCCCTTTCCCACATTACTATACAGAAAAAAAAGCTAATGGGAAAAAAAAGACATCAGTGTAAGAATTTGTTCTTTTGTGGTGATGGTGGTGGCAACAACCTTTTAAATGATTTATTAGGACTGTGCAGTGATTCACTGAAGTTTGAAATATGAGCTGACAACACCTAAGACCAAACTTGTCTTTTTCCAAGATTGTGATGCAAATGAAAAAAGTTGCCATAGCAGTCTTGGAAGGAGATATTCTTAAAGATTTCAAGATATTCTTGAAATTCATCCTTAGAATCTGAATTACTTCACAGATATTTTTTTTATCTCCAAAATAAACTTTTGACTAAATGACTAAATTAGGTCATTTGAGACAAATAAATCTACCACATTGTGATATTTTAAACAGATGTTATAGAAACAGGGGCTCCTATGCTTCATTCTTCTTAAATTGTGTTATTAATAATGATAGTGATAACTTAAAAATTAATTATTAATTTAAAAGTTATTAACTGTAAATATTCTTATTTCTCTGAATGCATCATTTGATCATTCAGTCTGTATTTAATACAGATCAGCCATATAATGTAATATGTAATATATATATATATATAGAGAGAGGTTGATGTCAGCAGGATTTCCAAGAAGTATATTTTAGCATATCGATTTCTTCATATAGATTTACTGAGAACATCATATATAACAAGACTGAATTATTTAGAACTCTTTGTTTAGAGATGAAACAAAAAAGAAGAAATATATTAAAGATCAACAGAGTGGTATTAGGCAAAAATGGAACCCCTGGCAGGCAAGAAATCCTATAGTGATAATTAGCTATGAAGTACACAAATGTTATTTACTTTAAAATGGGAAATGTTACTTTTACTTTCATTCTCTGTGTTTTAGGATTTATTGGTATCTTTTCTAGCTAGGTATTAAAAAAACCCAGCCTAGAATATTGGTAGACATCAGTTTGGGAAGTTGATTCAAATCCTTATTTGCCATAATGAAAGGGGGCAGGAAGTACAGGTGATTCCATGTCTAGTGCACAGAACTTGCCATCTAAGCGTTGATTCAAGTACATGTGTTCCGTAGTTCAAACTTGGAACACCAAATTGCTATGGATGTAGTTGGTCAATCAGTGATTCTTCTTTTCAAGTAAAATGGTTTTCAGTGGGAACTGTCACAAACTCAGCAGCCAGAAAAACTAAATCATGTTGGTGCATAGGTGCAGGAGGTCATGCCTTCAAATGTAAGCAAAACACAACAGATATCCATAAAATCAGGTCTGAAAAACAGAACTAATATCAAACCAAAAAATAGTAGGAGAAGAAAGGCAGGAGAAGAAGAAGAAAGTATTACCTTTTCAGATTTCTTAAAGTGTAATCTTACAGACAAATCAAAACCGCATATTTCAACATCAGTTGTACCAAGCAATCAAAACAATCATAGCAGTTTACTTATTACTGTGTCATAAACATCTTTATTATTTATTTATTTTTCAGCTGATTGCTGAAACAGATGATTATAACAAGATTCTGCTGAATATAGATAATACCAGGATGACTGCTGAAGATTTCAAGTTGAAGTGAGTATGATTCACTTTTCACTTGCTTCCTTCTAATCTTGCTGCACTCAGTATTTTAGCTGAGAAAGGGATACACCACTTTCTTAATTACAAGCTCCAAGTAGTTAGTAATAGCTACTTGGAGCTTGGAGCTAGTAATAGTACAATTCAAAGGTATACTACCCAATCATAGTGTGAAGTGTTCCTTTTCTCTAACTTAAAGTGCCTTTTCACTCCATTTCATCCCCTTTCTTCCCTGTTTTTCCATGTGTTCTTTTTACTCCTTAAATACATAGCCAGCCTTCAATAATTTCTGAGCATCTTCACTCTTCATTGTACTTTGGGGGATTGTTGACCTTTTTCCAAGAGGATTTGTTTTTGGTACACCTTTGTGCAAAGGTGGTAATCATGATACCTCCTATAAACTCTCCTGTGGAATAGATACAACACTGAAGCTGGTCTCCGTCAGAATGTGGAAGCTGACATTAATGGATTACGCCCACTCTTGGATCAACTCACTCTTGCCAAGTCAGATCTGGAAATGCAATTTGAATCCCTCAAAGAAGAGCTGATATGTCTGAAGAAGAATCATGAGGAGGTAAGAGCTCCAGTGAACACAACTCTAACATTCAGAGCTTCTGACCCTTACAGGCTATATACACCTCTACCCCCCCACCCCAGTTTGTCTGGGAACAAAATTCAAAGAATGAATTGAATGACACCCAAAAATATTTCACTGCTGTTCCTTGATGTATCTTGGGCCAGGCATTACTTCTGTAGTAAAGAGTCATTCACACAATTCCCAACCAAACAACACCCAGGAAACAATGTCTTTCAAGTGGCACTTCGCCCTTCATTTTGTGAAGATGTAGCAATCTATCTTCTCACCAAATCTCATATTTCCACATTTTATAGGCCTACTTCCTCTTTTATTTTTTCCATGGGGGAAGACGGATAAACTTAATAAAGATGGGATATAACTAAATATTGCACACACACACAAAGAGACTTGGAAAAATCCCCGGTCTTTTGGTTCTGTATACAATAGTAAAGGCAACAGTAGCCAGCTGTTTGAAATAAATTACAATGGGATGATTTGGTAAAATATCATGAGACCAATGGAAAAGATAAACAATGAAGTCAACTGGTCTTTTGGTTCAGTAGGCAAATTCAGAATTCGGGGAACAGATTGTGGATTGAACATTCACAAAACTGTTGCCACAGTGAATCTGAGCAACCCAAAGGGCCTATACATGAGAAAATAAAAATATTGGCTACTGCTATCCATGATTATCTTTGCTGGGAATAACCATCCAGTAGTTTGTTTTTTAAGAATATGTTTTACATAGTATCCAAAGGCCTGTTAAGTCCTTTTGTATTTCATGTCAGAACTCAGAGAGAGGGAAGGGAGAAGATTGAAGAAATCATGGGACTATAAGAAGTTATATTGTCCATAAATGGATTACAAAACAAATGTTTTCCAGGTGTTGAGCCGTCATAAAAACATTTTCTTTCATGAGGAGGAAATGTAAAATATCCTTCTACTCTGTTCTGGGTGTTTTTACATTACAAATCAGGTCATTCTGCCCATAAAATGCTTTTTAGTATCAGTTTCTTATGATTCATTTCTTCATCCCCATTGCTACAGACACTGAGAGGACTCCGAAGCCAGAGAGGCCATGGTGATGTCAGTGTTGAGGTGAATGCTGCCCCTGGACAAGACTTGAAACAGCGTTTAGATCAGCTCCGGTGTGAATATGAAAACATCATTGAACAAAACCGAAAAGAGGTTGAAATCTGGTATGAATCCAAGGCAAGTGAAATATATTTAAGCAGACTATTAATCTTCCAGTGATCACAAAATGTGAACTGTTTTCATCACCCGCAACATAGAGAAATATTTTGTGAGCTTTGATGGCAAGAGCCTAAGAGAAGCCCAAGTTACAGGTTGCAAGAAATAGCTAAATATCTATTTATACATCCCCAAGACATCCTAGAAGCAATTTGAATAAAGTTGGGGAAATGGGAGCTGAAAAGCAGGAAATATGGGAGTCAGAGTCCCACAAAAAATGTCTGAAATTGCAGGTGGTGAGAAAAAAGTGATTAGCATATTTCTTAACCTAAGAATAGCTTGTAAGGATCAGATCAACAGTTGATTGATAGTAATAGCTCAATTCAGGGAAACCCATAAATAAGGAGAAAATAACAACAATAACAACCCCCTTCCCACCCCTCTCCTCAAGCAAAACATTCAATCAGTCCCATTGAAGGGTTGTGCAGCTAGAGCAGTGCAATGGAGTAAAGGCTTTGAAAGAGGAGCTATGGAAGGAGAAGGGCTTTGGAGAAAGAAAGAAATGGACTAGCCTGTGAGGATGAATCAGGTATTTTCAGAAGAAGACTTCTTAACACGGTCTAATTCCACTGCCACTCCTCCCAATTTTCCCATGCCACCACATTACCTTCTTCTTTTTTTTCTTCTTTTTATTCCTTTGTATCTTTTAGATGGAAGAAGTTCGCCAACAAGTGAGTTCAAGTGATCAGGAGATAACTTCAAGCAACCATCAACTTTCAGAACTGAGACGAGAGTACCAAACCCTTGAGATTGAGCTCCAGTCTCAAATCAGCATGGTATGTGACAGCATGTAGAAATGGTTACAGTCAGCAATCATCAAATGGTTGTCTAGTAACTAAATATTTCTATTCTCCCTTCCCTTTTGCTAAAAGAACCTTAGTATTTTCTTGAAGATCAGGTCCTATATGTTGCCTTTCTGTTTTCAGATCCAGTCTCTGCAAACCAATCTGGAGGATACAGAACGTCGCTATAACATGCAGCTACAACAGATTCAGGCTATGATTGAACCAGTAGAAGGAGAATTGGCTAGCATCCGGTGTGAGATTGAAAGTCAGAATCAAGAATATCAGCTGCTCCTTGGCATCAAAACTCGTCTGGAACAGGAAATCTGTCAATACCGCCATTTGCTTGAGGAAGGGCAGCAAGAAATGTATGTTGACTAGGAAATGTAGAAAATGTGAACTGATTGCTTTCCAGACAGGAGTTAAGCTCTGTGCCCTTGAATAAAGCTTGTTGATAATCATTTATCATTAAGTCACAAGCATCTCCTGAAAAGTTCTATCCCTTTTAGGGTGTCATATTATAGTTAACTTGTGAGCATTCTATATAACCTTAATACAAATCTTACTGACATTGCTTCAGTGACATTTTTTATCAGAAGTTACCATTACCTCTAGAGTAAAGTAATACTGCAGAATTTCAGTTCATATGGAAGCCAAGAAGGGTAGAGACGAGTTTTACTCAAACTCCAGTCTTGTTGCTTTCCCTGTGAACTGAAATTCAATAATATTAAATGACACTGGAAAAACAGACCTAGAAACAGAGGTTATGCAATCTACTTAGAAGATGAAAACTCTAAATGTATAATGCCTAAAGAAGGTCTGAGAATTAAGAAGGAAAGAGGTGATGAATAACTATAGCAAACAAAGCTACAACATTGCCTGGAATTGACTTAGACCACTAGTCTCAGCCCCTCTTGAGCCGCCAGTGCTGACACTCGACAACTAGTCCATGTAAACAAGTACTGACAAAACCAGCTAGCAGCTGATCTCCTAGAATTCAGGTAAAATTCTTTCCCATCTTAAATTATAGTTATATTATTGAGCTTGATGCTAAAGTCACAATAATTACTTTATTTGAGGGATGGGAATTCTTCTCCTGGGTAAGAGTTTCTATTATTGGATGGATGGGTTATCCTTATTTTAGAAATATGTGATATTATAACAGATTATATTTCTCTTCTTCCAGTGGCTCAGGAGGACATGGAGGAGGATATGGAGGTGGTAGAAGAGGTGGAGGAAGCATCAGTGGAGGAGGTGTTTGTGTAGGAGGAGGTGTCAGCGGAGGAAGCATCGGTGGAGGAGGTGTTTGTGTAGGCAGTGGTGTCAGTGGAGGAAGCATCGGTGGAGGAGGCATCTGCATAGGAGGAGGACATATTGGAGGAGGAATTTCTTCACGTCCTCAGTCCTATCCTACGTCTTCACATTCTCAGGCATGCAAAACAGGTGAGAATTACCATGACCACCATTGTTTTTTTTTTCTTTTTTCTGCTTGCATGGAAGAATAATATTAATCAGTAAAGGTGACTTAAAATGTGACATATTTCTTTTTATAACAATGGAAATCTTTTTAATGGGAAAAGTATGTAGAGTCTGGCTAACTACTGAAAATCAGAAATAGGACTGCCAGAAAATTACCATGCTGCATCTGACCATTATCTATAGCAGCTGTTTGGCATGCTAAGTAATTGTGTATCATTTGGTTTGCAAATAATATGGCCTCTGTGTCTACTATTAGTTAACATGGGTTAACTTTTATTGCTAACATGGGTTAGTGGTAGGAACCAAAGCTAAATTTGAGCCTGGAAGCTATAACAGGCAGAGGTCATCACTTTGTTGGCTTGGCAGAAGGGCAAAAGTTAGGCAAGGTAATATTTGTACAAATGGCAACCAAACTGGAGGCTTCACATAGATTCCTGTTTGGGGGATGAGGCAGAATTTATCATGTCTTTTGATCCTTCAGTGTCAAAGACAGTACCTCTAAATCCTGAGCACACTGATTCTAAGCACCTCCTTAATTTTGGTTTTTGGCTTAAACCTTAGATTCTCAGGACCCTATGTAAGAAATCCTTCCATTTTCTTTGTCTCATCTAAACTGGATTATTTAAATGGGGTTTAGCACAACATAATAGCTACATGTTACCATCTCAGTCTTCTCCTGTATCTTCTGAAATTTTGTGTCCATCCCAGGTTCTGTCACCCCTTCTTCTACACATCTTCATTTTCTGTCACCCTTTGCAGATGCCCTTGCCATCAGTCTAGGCAAAGGTAGATTACCTTTGAGATGAAACAAAGAACATGGAATGGTATCATCTGAAAGACGATGATAAATTGAAAAAAATATTGTTTTGTTCATTTAAATTAGTTCTAAAAATAATTTCAGAACTCCCTAAAACAGCTTGCCTACTTTTCCAGAAAGTTGTGTTTCATCTGTTCAGTATCTGAAATGTTTTTCTTTTTCAGTAGTTTTTTTAAACATCTAAAGTAATGAAAAACCCATAATCTCAAAGGGTTTGTTGGTTGTTTATTTCATTCTATTGAAATAAAGAGAGTCTCTGCAGGGCACATACTTTGTCCTGGTCTTTAGAAAATATATTTGACCACCAAAAACCCATGAGTTTTGCCTCCTGGTTCTTGTTGTTTGTATTTGCCAGTTTTCCCATAGATTCATTTTTCCCTTTTCGTCTTTTTCAACAGGACTCGGAAGAAAATCTTGTGACTGATACTTCCAAATTCCTCCAAGAATTTCTATGATCAAAAAAGATCACATCTGCTCAAATTCTCTGCATAAATCCTCACAATAGATAGGTCTCTGCTCTTCCATTTCTATGTCAATGACCATCACAAAAGATTTCTGTTTCCACTTAATCCTTGTGTCATCCACTCTTTAAAGCACATTCTTGGAGGATATGCTTTCTCTTTCTTCAGTTCATTTGTGACTGTCCTTTGGCTTTTGATACTGATGAAAATTGTCCAATAAAGCTCTGTTGCTGCTTGTTGCAATCAAAAAATTTTTGTGTCTCTTGTTATTTTTGCCATGCAAGCATTTAATTAGTGTAACTAGTCTATAGATGTGGTAGTCACCGAGGGAATTAATATCGTTTTTAAAACAATCCAACATACCTTTCAACTGACAATATGAAACTCTGCTAGAGGCAGTTTTGAGAATTAAAGCAACCATTACAAAATGCAAGCTTATATTTGAAATGATACATTGGCAAGATGTGCATCAACAAAATATGTTTGGCTGGATGTTAAGTGACTGTGTATGTGTAATTAAGGATTGCATTTTTTTTTTTACAATTCCTATTTCTATCTGAAGGAACAGAACTGTATTTTGTTTATTATATTAAGCTTATATACTACTCATCTCATTATCAAGCAACTCTGGGCTTTTATTTTTTACAGAGGAAAAAAATATTGCTGATTTTCTACCAACAGTAAAAATTAATTTACAAAAATCTGGAAATTGTGCCTCCATTTAGGGACAAGATAATTCTCAATAATATATACTTTTGACAGCATAAAATGGACCATAAGTCTTGTCCACTGTAATCCTGAATGTTGAAATCTAAAGTAGCATCCACATTGCTTACCTCTGTGTCTGTCCCTTTTTTTATTGAAAAGTTTTTATTTTTTTATAAACAAACTTACATACAATATATAATCAGTCAATCAGTGTGTCATCTGAATACATCTTTTTTCCTCTTACTCCTCCAATATTTATCATATCTTAATATTATCATTTCATTTGTTGTAACATGTTCCCCACATTTACTTTTATATTTGTACCTCTATTCAACAATTTTATCCCAACCCAACCCTCCCACCCCTCCCCCCTCCCACCCCCGACTTTCCAGAGCAAAAACAGGGTATAACATTTAACAAGCAAAAACTAAAATATACTAACCTACTACAAGTTTTAAAACTCCCTCACACTCTTTAACTCCTCTTTTACAAATTCATCAACCTCCCTTTTGTAAATTCTCAAAATCAATTGGGTTAAATTCTTTCTTCCTAAATATAAAAGCCTTTTTCTTGGTATATAATCCAGTAACTTTACCAATATTACAAGCATTAACAAACACTGATAAATTTCATTTTCATCCCTCAAACACATTTCTTATTCAACATTGCTCCCTAATAAGATTCTAAATTAAACATTTTTCCTCTGTATTCCTTCAAAAATCAATTATCAATTTCTAACTATTCAGCATTAAAAATTCTAAATTAAACATTTTAAAACTTTAAACATTTTATCACCTATACTTTTTAAAATAATATAATCTTATATTAAACATTTTAAAAACCTCTTAATGCATCAATAAGACCTTCTTAATTCATTTCTCAAAATATAAATTCCAAAACCTTCAGGAAACTATCCCTTAAATTTTTAATTAACCATTTCTATATTTTTTCCAGTCCTTCTTCCTCAATCAACATTGCTCCCTAATAAAGTTCTAAATTAGACATTTATCCTCTTTAATCCTTCATAAAATTAAACATTTTAATACTTTAATCATTTTGTCTCATATACCTTCTTAAAATACTATGTTATATTAAAGATTTTAAAAATCTGTTAATACATCAATAAAACATTAAGTCATTTCTCAAAATATAAATTTCAAGCCCTTCAGAAAAATATCTCTCAAATTTTTAATTAGCCATTTTAATACCTCGATACCTCTTAAAAAGTTATCATTTTAACCTCAATAACTCTTAAAAAGCTATCATTTTTATATTCAAAACCAATTGTAATAACACACTATATTATTATCTTAGAGTAAACTTTAAAAATACAAATTTAATTAAGCTTCTCAACCTATAGCCAAAATCCTCCCCCCCAAAAAATTAATCTTCAATTCTTCCCTTCTTTCTGTATTTTTTCCAGTCCTTTTTCTTCATAATTCTTTCTTCTTTAGCATTGCTCCTCCTGCTGCTTTTATTTTTGAAAATTTTAAAATTTGGATTTGAGGTTGATGTCTCTTTAAAAGTTTTTGTAAAGTTATTTTCAATAATACTTTCTCCTTCAGCATTGCTCCTCCCCCTACTTTTATTTTCAAAAATTTTTGGATGTAGATTTGAGACTGATACATCTTTGAAGATCGCTCTCTCCTAAAAGTTATCTCCTTCATTTTGAAACCTCCATTTCGACTCTTCCTGCATATATAATCAGTCACTTCCTCTCTTAAAAGTTGATTCTGCCTGTAAAACCAAGAATTGTCGCGATGAAGTTTATCAGTTTGCAGGAAAGAGTCTATTTGCTGCTTTTCAATTAACTGCATAGAAGCCTCTGCCAAAATTTCTGTTTTCAATATGGTAACTTCCATTGTGTCCCTGACAGCCCCTTTTCCCTGCTCCAAAGACAAGTTAATTTGATTTCCTTCCTCTTTTCCAGCCAGCAAATCATTTTTGTTCTCCAGATTATAATATTGAACAGTCCTTTCAATTGATTCCAGTATAGCAGAAGTATAGAAATTTAAAAGTTCTTGTAAAACCTCTACAATCACAACTTGTGAATTTGCTGGCTCATATAGTAATGATCCTCCATCCTTGATGTCAGCCATATTTCAATTCCCAGTTTAAGTTTGTTCAGCTATCAGGTCAATAAATCCAATAATTTTCCATTCAATTTAGAGGTATAAAGTAGTTAAGGTCAATACCATAGTCTTTTTCATTTCACTAGCACTTTAAATCTTTTTCTTGCCACGTAATCCAGTAGCTTTTACAATGTTGCAGCTTTAACAATCACTTTCACTTGTAAGTTTCGTTTTAAACGCCCTTAAGCGCTATCTTTTTTCCTTTTTCTTTTAAACGGAATTAAAGTTTAATACTTGCATTTTTTGTTCTCCTGATTTGCTCTGCCAGCATCCAGGTTTGAATTTTCTCATAGTCCTTAAAATTGCGCTGCTGGTGTGGTCGCGACCCCTTGTTCTGCTTAAAGCAGAATTGTCCCGGATCCGGAGCACTGAAGGGCTTTCAGGGAGCTCTCACCCTACAAACTCCAGGCTTAAAAAAAAAAAGCCTGGGGGTATAGGGGAGCTCTACCCAGACCCTTCTGCTCTTCTCTCCCCCTTTTTCCCTGGGGGAGAGTTTCGAGCCGCTAGAACAGCTGATTTTTTGCTGTTCTAGCGGCAAACGGAATCACGGGGCTGGAGCTCATAAAGGAGCGTCCATTCGGGGGATGCGGAGCCACCGGAAGTCCTGTCTCTGTCCCTTATGAAGCCATTTCTTTGAGAAGAAATAGATCAAGTCTTACAATCTTATTTCTTGATTGTTGTTGTTGATAGTTTTATTGGTAGTACATTATGTGTGTGTTGGGGGGGGGACACAACACAATAGTGATAGTATGATTATACTTAATAGTAATTAAAATAACCTAAACCTGAAAGGTAGAGAGAAGAACCAGACACTGTTAATATATATAAAAAAGTGCAGTCCTTTAGCAATAGCAATAGCACTTAGACTTATATACCGCTTCAGAGTGCTTTTACATCCCTCTCTAAGCAGTTACAGAGTCAGCATATTGCCCCCAACAATTTGAGTCCTCATTTTACTCACCTCGGAAGGATGGAAAGCTGAGTCAACTTTGAGCGTAGTGGGATTTGAACTGCCAAATTGCAGGCAGCCGGCAGTCAGCAGAAGTAGCCTGCTTGGTGCACCACCAAGGCTCTTTAACTTATGCTTCTGTGTGATTGGATTTAATAATATTTTTCCTTCTTGTTCTTAAACTATAAAATGGTTCCAAAATAAAAAAAGCTTCATTTTTGAAAACTTCATGGGCAGCCATGTAAGATTTTTGGTAACAGTTTGCTGTTGCTTCGTTCTGGGATTCTATCTGACACTGGTCTGAGATTTCCTGGACATTTCCTCCCATCCAAATACTCATCAGGGCTGATCCCACTTAGCCTAGTTTGAGTACATGACATGGCATAACTTGTGGGGGTGGGGGGAGAAAAACAGAATAAAATGTAATTGTTGATGATGATGATGATGCAGACATTGTCATCATTTTAGGGCTTTCATTTCGTTCATGATTTGAGCTACTACTGTAGTCTTTCAGCAACCTGGGAAACTTCCAGAACTATAAAGATACATTGCTAAGAGTTCTGGGTATTCATATATAGGTCACTTAGTGACTGTTCAAAGTTATGACCCAATTGACAATGGTCAGAACATACAACCATAATGGGCAGGCTCCATTATAGTTATACGTTGAGGAGTACCTGTAGACATTTTATGGATCTAAGTATATGTTATCCTGCTGCAGATTTGTGTGTGAAAAAGTAAAATTGGCACTTGTGACTGAAACACCCTCCCTCTTGTTTCCATATCAACATTGTGGGGCTTTGTAGGGTAGGGCTTTGATCATAGACATAAACACCATCGTGCCATTTTTTGACTACTCTCCTGGGGCAGCTGCTGCTTTGCATGTACACTTCTCTGGCATGGCTGATTTGAAAATGCCTTCCCATTTCTCAATTACATTTTCAAGTAAAGAGAAGTCATTTTCTTCTCTTTCTTGAGTGTCCAGAAAATATCTCTTATGTGCAGTAGCCACTCTTTTTTAAAAAAAAATAATAATCAGACAATAATAATCTTCATACTCTTTCTTTTTGAAGGTTTTTTTATCTAAATCAATTTAGGCCACCTGCAACAATGATCCTTAATAATGTTTGCAAAAATAAAATATTAAATACAGATAATCCACATCTTATGACTTGTTGCTTAGCAACCATTTGAAGTTATGGTAGGCTACCTTAGTGCTACTTATGACCCAGATTCAAAGTTATAATAGTCACCACTCCCTCTGAGGTCATGTCCCTAAAACTCTGGGTGCTTGGAAACTGCCACATTTATGATTATCCGCAGTGTCCTGCAGTCACATGACCTTGTTTAATGATGGTTTTGCAAAAAAAAAAAAAAAAGGCACTTATTTCCAGTTTCAAACCAAGCCCATAGTAAACTATTAATTTACTTAATAACTGTGGCATTTGCTTAACAACCTGGAGTTGCTTAATGGCTATGGTGATTTATTTAGCATCCACCACAAAAAAGGTCATAAAATTGTGTCATCACATGACTGACCCATTTTATGACCATGATGATCAGCATCCATTATAATAGTAAACCAAGGACCACCTGTTGAGTCCTCGGACTTACGATGAGGTCCTCGCACTTACGACAAGGTCCTCGCACTTACGACGTGCGGCTCGGATTGGCTAAGACGCACCATCCAGCCAGCGGGAGAATACTAAATCCTTATTGGTTGTTGGTTTGACAGCTATGGTATAAATAGCTGTCAAACGCCTAGTTCCTTGCTCTGTTTCTCTCCATCTGTTCAGTTAGCAATAAAACGTTCCTGTTTGACTTTACCTGGTCTCGCCTCAGTTACTGACCCCGGGTCGCTATATAGAGCACTGGCGACAAAGGTGGGATTCTGAGGACAGAGACAGGTGGTCAACAGCTGAAGTCACTAGCGCTAAGCCAAGCGCTCAGCTGAGTCACTAAACAACGAAACGTCGTGTTAGAGGAAAATTCCCCTCAGAAACAGAGTCCATCCGTATAAGGATGGCACCTCCAACATTCGCCCCCTTCAACCAGGCCACAGAGACCTGGAAATCGTATGAAGCATGGTTCAAATGTTTCTTGGAGGTGAATGACTACACGGGGCTGACCAGCAGCCAGAAAAGGGCGCACTTCTTAAATGCCTGTGGT
Source organism: Arizona elegans (assembly GCA_022577455.1). NCBI lineage: Eukaryota > Metazoa > Chordata > Lepidosauria > Squamata > Colubridae > Arizona > Arizona elegans. Next base: position 109,490,608 of record JAKOOJ010000004.1, on the reverse strand, counting down.
CCTGAGATGTTCTCTGTCGCCATGGCCCTGCTAGCCCCGGTTCCAGTACAGTCGGTGCCATGGGAGGTACTGAAGGAAAAGCTCAGGCACCACTACGAGCCCACCCCTTCGCGCATCGCCCGCTGGTACGCTTTCAGGCAAATTTTGCAAGCAGAGGGAGAGTCCATTAACCATTACATTGCCTCCCTCAGAACTGCTGCTTTAAATTGCAAATTTGCTGACCTAGAAGACTCTCTACTGGAGCAGTTCGTGTGTGGTGTGAGGGACCTGAGGGTGCAACGTCACTTGCTCAAGAGAAAGGAGATCACTCTCACAACTGCCATTGAAGAAGCGCAGGCTTGAGAATTATCAAGTAAGTCCACTTTAGAGAGCCGCAAATTGCAAAACAGCGCCCCTGTCCACAAGCCTAGTACCGTCCACTCAGAAGAATTAGACCCTGAGGTAGCTGAAGAAGAGGACGAAGAAGTTAGCCGCCTCAGAACTGTCAAAGGACAGGGAAACCCCCAAACAAAGTCTTTGCGGGGTCTCCCTGTCAGGGATGCGGAGAATCACACCCTAGAGCGCCATGTCACTTTAAGACTACCATCTGCCGCAGATGTGGTAAAAAAGGACACCTGGCACGAATCTGCCGGGCCAATCTGTTTGGCACACCATCCAAGCCATCTAGCAGACCATTTCAGAAAGGGCTGAAGCCGGGCGGTGACTGTTTTGCCATTTCCAGGGCCAACAATGCCCCTGCAAGGTCGGTCCGCCAAGAAAAAATCAGTCCCAACAAGAAAATTTACCTCACGGTGACCGTTTATTTATTTAATTTATTTATTTAATTTGTATACTGCCTTTCTCCAACAGGACTCAGGGCGGTGAACAGCCACGGTAAAAACACAACATATAAAATTTAAAAACAATTTAAAAAACATTAAATACTTTTGGCCATCAATTTAAAATAACCCAATTAAAACCAATTATAAATTTAAAACCGTAAGGATGGGGTCAAGCCAGCCCGGCTAGATGGAATAGATGTGTTTTCAGGGCCCAACAAAAAGTCCGGAGGTCTGGTATTGTGCGTATCTCTGGGGGTAGGTTGTTCCAGAGGGCAGGTGCCACCACAGAAAAGGCTCTCCCTCTGGAGGTCACCAGCTGACATTGTCTGGCCGATGGCACCCTGAGGAGGCCCTTTCTGTGTGAGCGAACTGACCGGTGGGAGGCTATTGGCGGCAGAAGGCGGTCTCATAAATACCCCGGCCCTAAGCCATGGAGCGCTTTAAAGGTGGTCACCAACACCTTGAAGTGCACCCGGAAGACCACAGGAAGCCAGTGCAGCTCACACAGGAGAGGTGTCACATGGGAGCGCCCCGTCGCTCCCATAATCCCCCGCATGGCCGCATTCTGGACCAACTGGAGCCTCCGGGTGCACCCCAAGGGGAGCCCCATGTAGAGAGCATTGCAGTAGTCCAGGCGGGAAGTGATGAGTGCCTGAGTGACTGTGCGTAGGGAGTCCCGATCTAGAAAGGGATGCAACTGGCTCATCAGGTGGACCTGATAAAAAGCCCCCCTGGCTACGGCCGTCATATGCTCTTCTAAAGAAAGCCGTGTATTCAGGAGGACGCCCAAGTTGTGAGCCCTTCCGTGGGGGCCAATGATTTGCCCCCAATAACCAGCGATGGTGCCAACTGCCTATATCAGGACACCGGAAGCCACAGCCACTCGGTCTTGGAAGGATTGAGTCAGAGCCTGTTTCTCCCCATCCAGGCCCGCACGGCCTCCAGGCACTAGGACATCACTTCAAGGGCATCGTTGGGGTGGTTTGGGGTGGAGATGTACAGCTGAATGTCATCAGCATACTGATGGAACTCCACCCCAAAGCCACGGATGATCTCACCCAGTGGCTTTACATAAATGTTGAACAGAAGGGGCGAGAGGACTGACCCTTGCGGCACCCCACAAACAAGGCACCTCGGGGTCGACCGCTGCCCCCCTGCCAACACAGATTGCGATCGGTCAGAGAAGTAGGAGGAGAACCACCGCAAAACAGTGCCCCCCACTCCCAACCTCTCCAACCGGTACAACATGATACCATGGTCGATGGTATCAAAAGCCACTGAGAGATCTAACAGGACCAGGATAGAGGAGCATCCCCTATCCCGAGCCCTCCAGAGATCATCCACCAACGCGACCAATGCCGTTTCCGTGCTGTACCCAGTCCTGAAGCCGGACTGGAGCGGATCTAGATAGACAGCTTCATCCAGGTACTGTGAAAGCTGCCGCGCCACCACATTCTCAACAACCTTCGCAATAAAACGAAGATTGGAGACTGGACGATAGTTAGCCAAAACAGCCGGATCCAGAGAGGGCTTCTTGAGGAGGGGCCTCACCATCGCTTCTTTCAAGGCGGCCGGTAGGACACCCTCGTTCAAGGAAACATTAATAATCCTCTGGAGCCAGCCTCGTGTAACCTCCCCGGAGGCCAGCACCAACCAGGAGGGACACGGGTCCAATAAACATGTGGTTGCGTTCAGCCATCCCAGAATCCTGTCCACATCCTCGGGAGCCACAGGATCAAACTCCTCCCAGATAACACTCTCAAGACCTGCCTCAGTCATTCCGTCTGGACTTACCTAGTCAGAGGCCAGGTCTTCCCGAATCGGAGCGATCTTGTCATGCAGATACTGCACAAAATCCTCAGCTCAACCCATTGAAGGAACCCTTTGCAGGATGGAGCTGGATATAGGGTCATCCAAATCCCTAATCTCCTGGGACACCCTGAAGCTGCTAGCTCCAAAAATGCGCAAAAGCGCTCTCCTGTCAAGCCAAGTTCACCTCAGAGACTACCAAGGCAATGACATTCCTATCCTAGGTGGCGCCAATCTCTTGGTGGAACACAGAACCTTCACAGGCAAGCTACCCCTGCTCATCGTGAGAGACCCTCTGCCCAGCCTGCTTAGACTTGACTGGTTTGACGCTCTGGGGCTAGGCATCACAGGCATCCATTCCACCACCCCGCATGACTTTGAAGACATCCTGGCAGAATTCGCAGACGTCTTTAACGAAGACTTCGGTAAATATAAGGGTTCACCCATCACCCTCAATCTAGATCCTAAGATAGCCCCTATTAGGCTTTAACCTCGACGAGTGCCTTTTGCACTCAAGCCTCTCGTTGACAAGGAGTTAGACAAACTCATAGCCCAGGGCATCCTAGAGCACACAGACCACGCCCCCTGGGAGACCCCTATTGTCATACCTGTCAAACCTGATGGGTCAATCCACATCTGCGCGGATTACAAAAATACCGTCAATAAGGCACTCCAGGCCAATCCATATCCAGTGCCCATGGTACAACACTTGTTGCACTCCTTGGGCAAGGGCACCATTTTTGCCAAACTGGACACGGCGCAAGCTTACCAACAGCTCCCCGTTGATTCAGCCACAGCTGCAGCCTAAATAATTGTTACACACCGGGGTGCATTCCTTTGCCATCGTCTCCAGTTTGGCATAAGCGTTGCCCCGGGCATCTTTCAGGGCCTTATGGAGCGACTCCTGTAGGGGCTGCCTGGAGTCGTTCCATACTTCGACAATGTCATCATCTCAGCCTCTAGCCCAGCAGACCTTAAGGGGAAGCTAAGGACCGTCCTGCGCCGATTTCAAATGGCTGGCCTCAGGCTCAAGAAAGAGAAATGCAGGATTGGGATGTCCCAGGTAGAATTTCTAGGCTATCTAATAGATGCCTCTGGCATACACCCCACACCATCTAAGATAGCTGCCATCAGAAGGGCCCCCAACCCCACTAATAAAGCAGATCTGCAAGCCTTCCTTGGCCTCTTAAACTTCTACAGTTCTTTCCTCCCTCACAAGGCCACTGTAGCTGAACCCCTTCACCGTCTCTTAGACAAAAAGACCCCTCGGCATTGGGGCACCCGAGAAGCCACCTCCTTCTCTGCAGTCAAATCTCTTTTGACATCTGAGGCAGTCCTCGTCCAGTACATGGACAGCCTCCCCTTGATCTTAGTAGCAGACGCTTCCCCCTTTGGCATTGGGGCAGTCCTCAGCCACGTCCTCTCTGATGGCACTGAAGTCCCAACTGCCTTTTACTCTCGCACGCTCTCCTCCATGGAGCGCAATTACAGGCAAATTGATAAGGAAGCGCTGGCTGCCGTGGCAGCCATCAAGCGCTTCCACGAATACTTATATGGCCATCTGTTCACTCTTGTGACGGACCACAAGCCCCTTCTAGGCATTCTGGCTGGCAACATAGCAACACCCCAGGTTGTCTCCCCCCGCATGTCATGCTGGGTCAAATTCCTGGCTGCCTATTCTTATACCCTCCTTCTCCGCCCTGGCAAGCACCTTGCCCATGCTGACGCTCTCAGCCGCTGTCCCCTTCCTATGTCTGTATATGATCCCTCTCCTATCTCTCCTGTCCTTCTCATTGACTCTTTACACCTATCAATCACCGCTGCTGACATCGCAGCTCACTCTGCCAAGGACCCTACTGTCCGCAGAGTTTTAGACTGGGTGCGCAGAGGATGGCCACCTGGAATGTGGGACCTGAGTTCAAACCCTACTATATTAGGCAGCACAAGCTATCTGTGCTCGAAGGTGCCTGCTATGGGGCGATAGGGTTGTAGTGCCTGCCAAACTACAACAGCCAGTCCTAGAAGCCCTGCATGAAGGATACCCGGGCATAGGGAGAATGAAGTCCCTAGGACGCAGCTACGTCTGGTGGCCGAACTTCGACCACGCAGCCGCCCAGTGGGTTGCAGGGTGCCAACCCTGCCAACTCTCTAGACCAGTGGCCCCGCTGTCCCAGTTAAGGAGTGGGAAATGCCCAAGTCGCCCTGGTCAAGGATCCATGTGGATTTTGCTGGGCCATTCCATGGGCAAACATTTCTAGTGGTGGTAGACACCTATTCTAAGTGGGTAGAGATAGAGCTAAGTGGCATCTACCACATCTGCTGCACTCATAAGAGCCCTACAAAGACTCTTTGCCACCCATGGGCTGCCAGACATCATTGTCTTGGACAATGGCCCCCAGCTATCCTCCGCAGCCTTCCAAGTGTACTTGGCAAGCCACGGGATTCGCCATGCCAGGGTGGCACCCTTTTGCCCTGCTAGTAACGGGCTGGCAGAGAGAGCCGTGAGGTCCGCCAAAGAGACCCTGTCACGTTACGGCCATAGGGAATGGCAAGAGAAACTGACCTGCTACCTATTGGCACACCATGTAACTCCATGCCCCTCGACCAACATGAACCCCGCGGAACTTTTGATGGGCGAGCGCCTTCACACTGACCTCGACCGCCTTCACCTGTCCTACACCCCAGAAAAGCCCCCAGACTCTACTGGCCAGCACCGCAGCTTCATCGTGGGCAACCCTGTCTATGCCCAGAACTTTGGGGCGAGCCTAGGTGGCTCTCCGGGACTATTGAACAAGTCACCGGACCCTACTCTTACCAGATCCGGCTGCCCGATGGCCAGCTACTGCATCGCCATATAAACCAACTAAGAGCTCACTTTACACCCAGGCCAGAACCCCCAGCTGACCTGGAAAACAGTGCAACAAGTCCAGTCCCTGTCTACATACCAACATTCCCTAACTCAAACCCGCCTCCAGAACCAGATTTACCATTCCAGCCGCCCGCCGAGGAAGTCGACGTCAGGGTTCCAGACGAGTCACAGGGAGTTCCGCTGATATCAGGAACGCCTCCAGCTCCTGCCGCTGCCGAACCCGAACTGCGCAGATCAACCCGGCCGTGCAGGCGCCCTGCCTACCTGGCCGACTACAACTGTTCCATCCAAGGGGGAAGGGGTGTTGAGTCCACGCACTTACAATGAGGTCCTCGCACTTACGACGCACGGCTCAGATTGGCTAAGACGCACCATCCAGCCGGCAGGAGAATACTAAATTCTTATTGGTTGTTGGTTTGACAGCTATGGTATAAATAGATGTCAAACGCCTAGTTCCTTGCTCTGTTTCTCTCCATCTGTTCTGTTAGGAATAAAATGTTCCTGTTTGACTTTACCTGGTCTCGCCTCAGTTACTGACCCCAGGTCGCTATATAGAGCACCACCTGTATACCTGTTTCTCTCTAGTGTTTTACCTCAGTGCAGATAGATCAGGGGAGTCAAACTCACGGCGTCAAGTTGTCCTCACGTGACGTATCACAACTTTTTTCTCCTCCCCAATCCAGAGGTGGACGTGGGCATTAAGTGATGCATCCAGCCCTCGAGTTTGACACCCCTGAGATAGATAATACAGACCTCAGCAATACAATCTAGGGCCCAGCTAAAAAGTGGAGCAGAATACAGAATAAGAAAAAAAAATTCCTGGATGGAAACAAACAGACAAGAATCTGAACTTTCATCTGTTCGGATGCAACTCAGAATCCTCTCTAATTCACTGAATTATAACAACTGAGGAGGAGCTATATGACAATCAGTCTTGCAAGTTTTTATTGTTATGTCCCATCTCAATAAAAGTAGCTTTAGTCTTCTTATGGAGTTGATTTCTTGGTTTCATTTACCTAGTGGGATTGTCAAGGAAGAAGAGAATAGCTCAGGGAATTCAGACCTGCCCAGCTAACTAGGAAAAGGACATCCTCTTATCTGTTTTTACTTAGTACCATGTTAAAATTCTAGCCCAAAGCCTCTAGTTGTGAATGAGTACCACTGAACTTAAGAGTAATCACCTATAAAACTCAGGCTCCTGACCCAATAGTTCAATTTACGAAATATGATATGATGTAGAGATTGAAAGAGAGATTAGTGCTTTTCCATACATGTAAAATGACTATATTCCAGTACCATTTTTTTTAAAAAAATTGATTTATATGCCGCCCTTCTCCGAAGACACAGGGCGGCTTACAATGCGTTAAGCAATAGCCTTCATTCTTTTTGTATATTTTTTATACAAAGTCAGCTTATTGCCCCCACAAACTGGGTCCTCATTTCACCTACCTTAGAAAGGATGGAAGGGTGAGTCAACCTTGAGCCTTGGAGAGATTCGAACCAGCAGAAATTGCAGGCAGCTGTGTTAATAACAGGGTGCATTAAACCACTGTACCATCAAGGCTCTTGAGTCACAATCACCTCGTATCATGCTGAATCAGTGGACCAGTTGGAAGTTTCACACTCTTCATTCTGAAAAACCCTGCTAAACACTGGGAATCATCTTCAGAATATGAAGGGAATCCTAATGATGTTTTACTTCAGACCCACACTACACAATAACCTGTTTCCCTGATAATAAGCCCAACTGGGCTTTTGAGCGCATGGCAATAAAGCCAAATGCTTATTTCAGGTTTCAAAAAAATATAAGACAGGGTCTTATTTTTGGGGAACCATGGTACTTTCAGGACAGGTGGGTTTCAGCAGGTTCTGACCAATTCTGGAGAACCGGTAGCAGAAATTTTGAGTAGTTTGGAGAACAGGTAGTAAAAATTTTGACTGGCCCCGCCCCCATCTGTTTTCTGCCTCCCGAGTCCCAGCTGATTGGGAGGAAATGGGGATTGTGCAGTAACTTTTCCCTGGATAGGGGAAGGAATGGAGATTTTACAGTATCCTTCTCCTGCCACACCCACCAAGCCATGCCATGCCCACCAAGCCATGCCCACAGAACTGGTAGTAAAAAAATTTGAAACCCACCACTGTTTCAGGATCAGGAATCTATATAACTAGCAACTTCTTTTTCAAGCTATGTTGAATAAATCTTAAGACAGGATTGTTTTTAAAGATCTAAGTCTTACATGGGATGATTTTTAGAAGAATCAGAGCAAAAATAAAATTCAATCGAATCTAAATATAATAAACATAAATTAATAATAAGATATTAATTTTAACTGATGTAATTATTTGTCAGATATTAAATCATATTTCTTTCCTGACTCAAAAAAAAATGTACACCTTGTTTGGTGGTTTGGAGTTTTAATCAAAACTTTAAAGAGCTTTGGGCCAGAGTTATGTATTTCTGCTCTACCATACATCTAAGCATGGGGTGCTTAGATCTGGCCTGCAAGGCTACCCTGGAAACAGCGAAGGGCCAGCGCATGATGCCTCTGCCAGTGAAAATAGAGCTCAGGAGAGCTGAGGGTCGGCCTCCCAAATCCATTTTTGCTGGCAGAGGGTTACATGAAACTGTTGCAGCCTAAAACGAAGCTCGGGAGCTCATTTCGCTGGCAGAGTGCTCAGACCACCACAGGCACCCCCAACATGAATGACATCAGGCTGGCCACACCCACCCTGGCCATGGCCACCCCAGCCCCCCGAGGTCAAACACAACCCTGATGATGGCCCTCAATGAAATTGAGCTTGACACCCCTGCTTTAGAGAATTTAGAGATAGACTGGACCAAACAACATAAATATGTAACTAATAAGAAGTTATGGTTGTGTACATTTCATCCCTTTGCTTCTACATATTTTCCTATTGCTTATTGCGTTAATATTCTTTTCTTTTCAGTTTGCAATATAAAATAAAATCATGCACATGGGTACACACACACACACACACACACACACACAAACACACACACACACACACACACACACACACATGCAGAGAGAGGGGGGGGACATTTAAATAAAAATCTACTGATTTTAATATAAATGTCTAGCTCCAACCCCATGCATTTAACTACTATCATAGTAACTTTTTGAAGCATTCAAAGAGGATCTACTTATGGTCATTCACCACCAAAGTCTTTAAATCACATTCAAATGCACTTTTTGAAATATGTACAAACATTCATATATATACAAAAATTTCCAATTATATCAGTTTTTTGGAGTATAATATAATTGCTTTGTATATTATTGTATACTAAGCACACCAAAGAAAGATTTGAAAAAAGTAGTAGGTGGTCTTATATCTAGTAGTCATCCAGATTTTTGCAACCTAAATGTGTTATTATGGTAATATGTATGCCGACTTGGACAACCTCCTACAGAATGGAGAGATGAACTATGAAAAACATCTTGGTCTGAACTAGTACATCATAATGAAAGATTGAGTAGAACAGAAGCATCTGCTGAACTTGTTGATTTGGACATCAATATTACCTGCACAAAAACAACACTAATGTGAAAAAGTGAAATATAATAAGCTATCAAAACATGGTCAGTGAATTAAATATGGTAAACACTGGTGCATCTTGGACTTCCCACCCCCTTCCCCAACTCTAAATTCATCACCAGTCAGCTAGGTTATGAACATGGTTCAGCAATAGCAGGTAAATAGTTCAAAAATTCAGCTAAATACCAATTTATTGAATGATACAAGAACATTGTGAGTGAAGATTTGGAAAACTGCCAGCAATGCAGAGGTTCTCAATTAGGGTTCCATGTTGTGCTAAGTGGTAAAGAATTACCCAAAGCATCCATGTAAATAAGAAATATTACAAAAGTATCTAAGGAAAGATTAGATTGGAAATCTATTCATGTTTAACTTCTTTGTTTTCAAAGTCTTCTATTGAAAGGGATTTTTGACAAGAAATACTATTGCCCCTCCCTTGTGTTGATTTGGCCATTCTTCCAAATTTTAAAAATAATTCTCTTTAGGGATCAAAAATTACTCTCTCTTATACTCTATTATGAAAATAATCTATGCAATTTATTTCATTTAGTGTATTTTAACTACCACCAAAACAAAACATGTTACCCACAAAGCTATTTATATTAATTAAAAAGGTATTAAAATGCTAAGATCATCCTCCCTAGAATCTTGTTTGTATTAATTTACAATGTCCAACAACTGTGGTTGTTAAGAGTCAATGCGGCAATTAAGAGTTGACATCAACTTCTCTTTTGGTCCTTCTCTTTCTGATGATTATTTTCCATTTTCAGTGATAGATTATTATAATTATAATAATCTTGACTGGATACTTGGATTTTAAAAGGAACATTTTTGATATTTGTTTTGTAAATTTGGTTGCAAAAGAATTCTGCAAAAGGAAATATAAAGAATATCTGTTCTATAAAACTACAGTGATGATATTGAGCAATATTAATAAACCACATTTGTTCCTTATTGGCATATCCTAGAATGTCAAATGAAGACCAGAATTAGTTACACAACCTTGCCCCGTTGATTTAAAATGGATCATCATCAAGCATAATTACTCTGTTCAAGGATGACTAGCAGAAGACAAATTCATCCTGTTCCTTTCATGTAAAGAACTTACGAAGGCCTTTTCCTTCATTGCCGAAGATGATGATGTGCTGGCAGATAAAAATTGAAACATACAGGAGAAATTAGCAAAATATAAGGCTGAATATGCAGCTATATCTTTATCATCACTTAAAATTTCTATGGGAGTGACAAAGCCAGCTACATATTAGATTGCCTTTGATAACTTTTAAAAAAACCTTTCCCATTGAGAGATAAATCTTGGCATAAACAAAGGGATTGGCAAATACCACGGGAGGGACCAGGAACAGCCTTTGTGGCAACTCCCTCCATTGGAGATATAAATAAGGACAACTGGGATGAAGGATTACAGTTGGAATCCCAGTACCGGGCTGTGCAGCTAAATTGGGGCTTTTCTAATATTTGGATTCTAAATCTAAATCACTATGAGTTGTGGTACTAAGGGTGGCGCAAGCAGTATTGGTGGTGGCAGGATCTGTGGTGGAGGCAGCATCAAGATTACATCCTCAGGATCCTCAAGGGGATTTTCTGGAAAAAGTTATGGAGGATCCCGGAGTGGATGTGGAGGAGGCGGCTTCAGCAGCGGTAGCTGTGGGAGAATTAGTAGAGGGAGAATAAGCTATGGAGATAGCTGCTATGGTGGTGGCAGCTATAGTGGGGGAAATTATGGTGGCTATGGGGGAAGTGGTTATGGTGGTGTTTGCTATGGCGGTGGCAGCTATGGTGGCGGTACTAGCTATCCATTCAGCAGCGGTAGTTTTGGTGGTGGTGATGGAGGTCTCCTCTCCAGCAGCGAAAAGGCAACCATGCAGAATCTTAATGATCGCCTGGCTAATTATCTGGACCAGGTGAAAAGACTGGAAGATGAAAACTGTCAGCTTGAGATCTGGATCAAAGAATGGTATCAGAAGCATGGTGATATTGGACCAGACAAGGACTATGGTCACTATTACCAAGAAATTGACCAACTCTACAATGAGGTATGTATACAATCTGCATTCTTAAGGTGGATTGCTGCTTTAATGCCATCCATGTAAAAGATGAAGTGGGAAGACCCATAGAAATGAAAGAGAATTTGGAAGGAGAAATGGCAAGAAGAGAAAAGAGAGATCAGTATTGTAGGACATGAGATGGGATAGAAACAATCGTTTTGTAAATAAAGTTTAAATAGAGTTTAATCCTACATTAGTTGTTCCATGCACACAAATGTTAATTAGTTCTTCATAATCTACAATTTCTCTAAGTTAAGGAAAATGAAAATCGACCATATTCCTGCCCCTTTCCCACATTACTATACCGAAAAAAAAAGCTGAAGGGAAAAAAAGACAATATCAGTATAAGTGGTGATAGTGGTGGCAACAACCTTTTAAATGATTTATTAGGACTGTGCAGTGATTCACTGAAGTTTGAAATATGAGTTGACAACACCTAAGACCAAACTTGTCTTTTTCCAAGATTGTGCTGCAAATGAAAAAAGTTGCCATAGTAGTCTTGGAAGGAGATATTCTTATCAGAGGTGACATGCATACTTCAAATTCATCCTTAGAATCTAAATTACTTCACAGATATTTTTTTTTATCTCCAAAATAAACTTTTGACTCAAATGACTAAATTAGGTCATTTGAGACAAATAAATCTACCATATTGTGATATTTTAAACAGATGTTATAGAAACAGGGGCTCCTATGCTTCATTCTTGTTAAATTGTGATTAATAATGATAATGATAACTTAAAAATTAGTTATTAATTTAAAAGTTATTAACTGTAAATATTCTTAATTCTCTGAATGCATCATTTGATTATTCAGTCTGTATTTAATACAGATCAAGTACGTGTGTTCCGTAGTTCAAACTTGGAACACCAAATTGCTATGGATGTAGTTGGTCAATCAGTGATTCTTCTTTTCAAGTAAAATGGTTTTCAGTGGGAACTGTCACAAACTCAGCAGCCAGAAAAACTAAACGATGTTGGTGCATAGGTGCAGGAGGTCATGCCTTCAAATATAAGCAAAACACAACAGATATCCATAAAATCAGGTCTGAAAAGCAGAACTAATATCAAACCAATCAAAATAGTAGGAGAAGAAAGGCAGGAGAAGAAGAAGAAAGTGTTACCTTTTCAGATTTCTTAAAGTGTAATCTTACAGACAAATCAAAACCGCATATTTCAACATCAATTGTACCAAGCAATCAAAACAATCATAGCAGTTTACTTATTACTGTGTCATAAACATCTCTATTATTTATTTATTTTTCAGCTGATTGCTGAAACAGATGATTATAACAAGATTCTGCTGAATATAGATAACACCAGGATGACTGCTGAAGATTTTAAGTTGAAGTGAGTATGATTCACGTCTCACTTGCTTCCTTCTAATCTTGCTGCACTCAGTGATTTTAGCTGAGAAAGGGATACCCCACTTTCTTAATTACAAGCTCCAAGTAGTTAGTAATAGCTACTTGGAGCTTGGAGCTAGTAATAGTACAATTCAAACGTGTACTACACAATCACATAGTGTGAAGTGTGCCTTTTCTCCAGTTTAAAGTGCCTTTTCACTCCATTTCATCCCCTTCCTTCCCTGTTTTTCCATGTGTTCTTTTTACTCCTTAAATACATAGACAGCCTTCAATAATTTCTGAGCATCTTCACTCTTCATTATACATTGGGGGATTATTGACCTTTTTCCAAGAGGATTTGTTTTTGGTACACCTTTGTGCAAAGGTGGTAATCATGATCCTTCCTGTAAACTCTCCTGTGGAATAGATACAACACTGAAGCTGGTCTCCGTCAGAATGTGGAAGCTGACATTAATGGATTACGCCCACTCTTGGATCAACTCACTCTTGCCAAGTCAGATCTGGAAATGCAATTTGAATCCCTCAAAGAAGAGCTGATATGTCTGAAGAAGAATCATGAGGAGGTAAGAGCTCCAGTGAACACAACTCTAACATTCAGAGCTTCTGACCCTTACAAGCCATCTACACCCCCACCCCCCCAGTTTGTCTGGGAACAAAATTCAAAGAATGAATTGAATGACACCCAAAAATATTTCACTGCTGTTCCTTGATGCTACCCATGATTATCTTTGCTGGGAATAACCACCCAGTAGTTTGTTTTCTAAGAATATGTTTTACATAGTATCCAAAGGCCTGTTAAATCCTTTTGTATTTCATGTCAGAACTCAGAGAGAGGGAAGGGAGAAGATTGAAGAAATCATGGGACTATAAGAAGTTATATTGTCCATAAATGGATTACAAAACAAATGTTTTCCAGGTGTTGAGCTGTCATAAAAACATTTTCTTACATGAGGAGGAAATGTAAAACATCCTTCTACTCTGTTCTGGGTGTTTTTACATTACAAATCAGGTCATTCTGCCCATAAAATGCTTTTTAGTATCAGTTTCTTATGATTCATTTCTTCATCCACATTGCTACAGACACTGAGAGGACTCCGAAGCCAGAGAGGCCATGGTGATGTCAGTGTTGAGGTGAATGCTGCCCCTGGACAAGACTTGAAACAGCGTTTAGATCAGCTCCGGTGTGAATATGAAAACATCATTGAACAAAACCGAAAAGAGGTTGAAGTCTGGTATGAATCCAAGGCAAGTGAAATATAATTAAGCAGACTATTAATCTTCCAGTGATCAGAAAATGTAAACTCTTTTCATCACCAGCAACATATAGAAATATTTTGTGGGCTTTGATGGCAAGAGCCTAAGAGAAGCCCAAGTTGCAGGTTGCAAGAAATAGCTAAATATCTATTTGTACATCCCCAAGACATCCTAGAAGCAATTTGAATAAAGTTGGGGAAATAGGAGCTGAAAAGCAGGAAATATGGGAGTCAGAGTCCCACAAAAAATGTCTGAAATTGCAGTGGTGAGAAAGAAGTGATTAGCATAATTCTTAACCTAAGAATAGCTTGTAAGGATCAGATCAACAGTTGATTGATAGTAATAGCTCAATTCAGGGAAACCCATAAATAAGGAGAAAATAACAACAATAACAACCCCCTTCCCACCCCTCTCCTCAAGCAAAACATTCAATCAGTCCCATTGAAGGGTTGTGCAGCTAGAGCAGTGCAATGGAGTAAAGGCTTTGAAAGAGGAGCTATGGAAGGAGAAGGGCTTTGGAGAAAGAAAGAAATGGACTAGCCTGTGAGGATGAATCAGGTATTTTCAGAAGAAGACTTCTTAACATGGTCTAATTCCACTGCCACTCCTCCCAATTTTCCCATGCCACCTACATTACCTTCTTCTTTTTTTCTTATTTTTATTCCTTTGTATCTTTTAGATGGACGAAGTTCGCCAACAAGTTAGTTCAAGTGATCAGGAGATAACTTCAAGCAACCATCAACTTTCAGAACTGAGACGAGAGTACCAAACCCTTGAGATTGAGCTCCAGTCTCAAATCAGCATGGTATGTGACAGCATGTAGAAATGGTTACAGTCAGCAATCATCAAATGGTTGTCTAGTAACTAAATATTTCTATTCTCCCTTCCCTTTTGCTAAAAGAACCTTAGTATTTTCTTGAAGATCAGGTCCTATATGTTGCCTTTCTGTTTTCAGATCCAGTCTCTGCAAACCAATCTGGAGGATACAGAACGTCGCTATAACATGCAGCTACAACAGATTCAGGCTATGATTGAACCAGTAGAAGGAGAATTGGCTAGCATCCGATGTGAGATTGAAAGTCAGAATCAAGAATATCAGCTGCTCCTTGGCATCAAAACTCGTCTGGAACAGGAAATCTGTCAATACCGCCATTTGCTTGAGGAAGGGCAGCAAGAAATGTATGTTGACTAGGAAATGTAGAAAATGTGAACTGATTGCTTTCCAGACAGGAGTTAAGCTCTGTGCCCTTGAATAAAGCTTGTTGATAATCATTTATCATTAAATCACAAGCATCTCCTGAAAAGTTCTATCCCTTTTAGGGTGTCATATTATAGTTAACTTGTGAGCATTCTATATAACCTTAATACAAATCTTACTGACATTGCTTCAGTGACATTTTTTATCAGAAGTTACCATTACCTCTAGAGTAAAGTAATACTGCAGAATTTCAGTTCATATGGAAGCCAAGAAGGGTAGAGACGAGTTTTACTCAAACTCCAGTCTTGTTGCTTTCCCTGTGAACTGAAATTCAATAATATTAAATGACACTGGAAAAACAGACCTAGAAACAGAGGTTATGCAATCTACTTAAACGATGAAAACTCTAAATGTATAATGCCTAAAGAAGGTCTGAGAATTAAGAAGGAAAGAGGTGATGAATAACTATAGTAAACAAAGCTACAACATTGCCTGGAATTGACTTAGACCACTAGTCTCAGCCCCTCTGGAGCCGCCAGTGCTGACACTCGACAACTAGTCCATGTAAACAAGTACTGACAAAACCAGCTAGCAGCTGATCTCCTAGAATTCAGGTAAAATTCTTTCCCATCTTAAATTATAGTTATATTACTGAGCTTGATGCTAAAGTCACAATACTTTATTTGAGGGACGGGAATTCTTCTCCTGGGTAAGAGTTTCTATTATTGGATGGATGGGTTATCCTTATTTTAGAAATATGTGATATTATAACAGATTATATTTCTCTTCTTCCAGTGGCTCAGGAGGACATGGAGGAGGATATGGAGGTGGTAGAAGAGGTGGAGGAAGCATCAGTGGAGGAGGTGTTTGTGTAGGAGGAGGTGTCAGCGGAGGAAGCATCGGTGGAGGAGGTGTTTGTGTAGGCGGCGGTGTCAGTGGAGGAAGCATCGGTGGAGGAGGTATCTGCATAGGAGGAGGACATATTGGAGGAGGAATTTCTTCACGTCCTCAGTCCTATCCTACGTCTTCACATTCTCAGGCATGCAAAACAGGTGAGAATTACCATGACCACCATTGTTTTTTTTTTCTTTTTTTGCTTGCAGGAAAGAACAATATTAATCAGTAAAGGTGACTTAAAATGTGACATATTTCTTTTTATAACAATGGAAATCTTTTCAATGGGAAAAGTATGTAGAGTCTGGCTAACTACGGAAAATCAGAAATAGGACTGCCGGAAAATTACCATGCTGCATCTGACCATTATCTATAGCAGCTGTTTGGCATGCTAAGTAATTGTGTATCATTTGGTTTGCAAATAATATGGCCTCTGTGTCTACTATTAGTTAACATGGGTTAACTTTTATTGCTAACATGGGTTAGTAGTAGGAACCAAAGCTAAATTTGAGCCTGGAAGCTATAACAGGCAGAGGTCATCACTTTGTTGGCTTGGCAGAAGGGCAAAAGTTAGGCAAGGTAATATTTGTACAAATGGCAACCAAACTGGAGGCTTCATATAGATTCCTGTTTTGGGGGTGAGGCAGAATTTATCATGTCTTTTGATCCTTCAGTGCCAAAGTACCTCTAAATCCTGAGCAACTTGATTCCAGGCACCTCCTTAATTTTGGTTTTTGGCTTAAACCTTAGATTCTCAGGACCCTATGTAAGAAATCCTTCCATTTTCTTTGTCTCATCTAAACTGGATTATTTAAATGGAGTTTAGCCCAACATAACAGCTACATGTTACCATCTCAGTCTTCTCCTGTATCTTTTGAAATTTTGTGAGGTACTTCATTTCATCTGCAAACATTTTTATAAAGAGTTATCAAGTTTTTTCAACATTTACTTTTAAAGTTGTTTTTTTTTTAAAAAAAAACACTCTTCTCACAATACACACTTTTTGGTCCTGGAGTCTCACTCCTTTTTGGAGGATTGCCTTTGATGGGCTGCTCAAAGGCACAGAAGTCCCTTATCAGCAGTCCCCACAGTGCACCTAAACAAGGGAGGGAGCTTTGATCACATGGGTCATAACTGTCAGACCAGGTCCATATGTGAAGGTCCAATTAAAGTTTTTTATTGCTAAACAGCCTGTGCACAGAAATTTTCTTAACTAATGCTTAACACCTGCTTGGAGTTAGATAGGGTCAATGGAATTCAAGGGAGGTTGGACTTGGTCCACTTGTGGCTACATAGAGATCCCTCTTCTAACTCCTTCCCTGTTTTTCCATCCCAGGTTCTGTCACCCCTTCTTCTACACATCTTCATTTTCTGTCACCCTTTGCAGATGCCCTTGCCATCAGTCTAGGCAAAGGTAGATTACCTTTGAGATGAAACAAAGAACATAGAATGGTATCATCTGAAAGACGATGATAAATTGAAAAAATTAATAAATTGTTTTGTTCATTTAGATTAGTTCTAAAAATAATTTCAGAATTCCCTAAAACAGCTTGCCTACTTTTCCAGAAAGTTGTGTTTCATCTGTTCAGTATCTGAAATGTTTTTCTTTTTCAGTAGTTTTTTTAAACATCTAAAGTAATGAAAAACCCATAATCTCAAAGGGTTTGTTGGTTGTTTATTTCATTCTATTGAAATAAAGAGAGTCTCTGCAGGGCACATACTTTGTCCTGGTCTTTAGAAAATATATTTGACCACCAAAAACCCATGAGTTTTGCCTCCTGGTTCTTGTTGTTTGTATTTGCCAGTTTTCCCATAGATTCATTTTTCCCTTTTCGTCTTTTTCAACAGGACTCGGAAGAAAATCTTGTGACTGATACTTCCAAATTCCTCCAAGAATTTCTATGATCAAAAAAGATCACATCTGCTCAAATTCTCTGCATAAATCCTCACAATAGATAGGTCTCTGCTCTTCCATTTCTATGTCAATGACCATCACAAAAGATTTCTGTTTCCACTTAATCCTTGTGTCATCCACTCTTTAAAGCACATTCTTGGAGGATATGCTTTCTCTTTCTTCAGTTCATTTGTGACTGTCCTTTGGCTTTTGATACTGATGAAAATTGTCCAATAAAGCTCTGTTGCTGCTTGTTGCAATCAAAAATTTTTTTGTGTCTCTTGTTATTTTTGCCATGCAAGCATTTAATTAGTGTAACTAGTCTATAGAAGCGGTAGTCACCGAGGGAATTAATATCGTTTTTAAAACAATCCAACATACCTTTCAACTGACAATATGAAACTCTGCTAGAGGCAGTTTTGAGAATTAAAGCAACCATTACAAAATGCAAGCTTATATTTGAAATGATACATTGGCAAGATGTGCATCAACAAAATATGTGTGGTTGGATGTTAAGTGACTGTGTATGTGTAATTAAGGACTGCATTTTTTTTTACAATTCCTATTTCTATCTGAAGGAACAGAACTGTATTTTGTTTATTATATTAAGCTTATATACTACTCATCTCGTTATCAAGCAACTCTGGACTTTTATTATTTTTTACAGAGGAAAAAAATATTGCTGATTTTCTACCAATAGTAAAAATTAATTTACAAAAATCTGGAAATTGTGCCTTCATTTAGGGACAAGATAATTGTCAATAATATATACTTTGACAACATAAAATGGACCATAAGTCTTGTCCACTGTGATCCTGAATGTTGAAATGTAAAGTAGCATCCACATTGCTTACCTCTGTCTCTGTCCCTTATGAAGCCATTTCTTTGAGAAGAAATAGATCAAGTCTTACAATCTCATTTCTTGATTGTTGTTGTTGATAGTTTTATTGGTAGTACATTATGTGTGTGTTGGGGGGGACACACAACACAATAGTGATAGTATGATTATACTTAATAGTAATTAAAATAACCTAAACCTGAAAGATAGAGAGAAGATCCAGACATATAAAAAAAGTGCAGTCCTTTAGCAATAGCAATAGCACTTAGACTTATATACCACTTTACAGTGCTTTACATCCCTCTCTAAGCGGTTTACAGAGTCAGCACATTGCCCCCAACAATTTGGGTCCTCATTTTACCCACCTCGGAAGGATGGAAAGCTGAGTCAACTTTGAGCCTAGTGGGATTTGAACTGCCAAATTGCAGGCAGCCGGCAGTTAGCAGAAGTAGCCTGCTTGGTGCACCACCAAGGCTCTTTAACTTATGCTTCTGTGTGATTGGATTTAATAATATTTTTCCTTCTTGTTCTTAAACTATAAAATGGTTCCAAAATAAAAAAAGCTTCATTTTTGAAAACTTCATGGGCAGCCATGTAAGATTTTTGGTAACAGTTTGCTGTTGCTTCGTTCTGGGATTCTATCTGACACTGGTCTGAGATTTCCTGGACATTTCCTCCCATCCAAATACTCATCAGGGCTGATCCCACTTAGCCTAGTTTGAGTACATGACATGGCATAACTTGTGGGGGTGGGGGGAGAAAAACAGAATAAAATGTAATTGTTGATGATGATGATGATGCAGACATTGTCATCATTTTAGGGCTTTCATTTCGTTCATGATTTGAGCTACTACTGTAGTCTTTCAGCAACCTGGGAAACTTCCAGAACTATAAAGATACATTGCTAAGAGTTCTGGGTATTCATATATAGGTCACTTAGTGACTGTTCAAAGTTATGACCCAATTGACAATGGTCAGAACATACAACCATAATGGGCAGGCTCCATTATAGTTATACGTTGAGGAGTACCTGTAGACATTTTATGGATCTAAGTATATGTTATCCTGCTGCAGATTTGTGTGTGAAAAAGTAAAATTGGCACTTGTGACTGAAACACCCTCCCTCTTGTTTCCATATCAACATTATGGGGCTTTGTAGGGTAGGGCTTTGATCATAGACATAAACACCATCGTGCCTTTTTTTGACTACTCTCCTGGGGCAGCTGCTGCTTTGCATGTACACTCTCTGGCATGGCTGATTTGAAAATGCCTTCCCATTTCTCAATTACATTTTCAAGTAAATGACTTCAAGAGAAGTCATTTTCTTCTCTTTCTTGAGTGTCCAGAAAATACCTCTTATGTGCAGTAGCCACTTTTTTTAAAAAAAAAAATAATAATCAGACAATAATAATCTTCATACTCTTTCTTTTTGAAGGTTTTTTATCTAAATCAATTTAGGCCACCTGCAACAATGATCCTTAATAATGTTTGCAAAAATAAAATATTAAATACAGATAATCCACATCTTATGACTTGTTGCTTAGCAACCATTTGAAGTTATGGTAGGCTACCTTAGTGCTACTTATGACCCAGATTCAAAGTTATAATAGTCGCCACTCCCTCTGAGGTCATGTCCTGGGTGCTTGGAAACGGACACATTTATGACTATCTGCAGTGTCCTGCAGCTATATGACAATAAGTCTTGCAAGTTTTTATCGTTATGTCCCATCTCAATAAAAATAGGTTTAGCCTTCTTGTGGAGTTGATTTCTTGGTTTCATTTACCTAGTGGGATTGTCAAGGAAGAAGAGAATAGCTCAGGGAATTCAGACCTGCCCAGCTAACTAGGAAAAGGACATCCTCTTATCTGTTTTTACTTAGTACCATGTTAAAATTCTAGCCCAAAGCCTCTAGTTGTGAATGAACACCACTGAACTTAAGAGTAATCACCTATAAAACTCAGGCTCCTGACCCAATAGTTCAATTTACAATATATGATATGATGTAGAGATTGAAAGAGAGATTAGTGCTTTTCCATACATGCAAAATGACTATATTCCAGTACCATTGAGTCACAATCACCTCGTATCCTGCTGAATCAGTGGACCAATTGGAAGTTTCACACTCTTCATTCTGAAAAACCCTGCTAAACACTGGGAATCATCTTCAGAATGTGAAGGGAATCCTAATGATGTTTTACTTCAGACCCTCACTACACAATAACCTGTTTCCCCCAAAATAAGACGTCCCTGATAATAAGTCCAGTTGCGCTTTTGAGCGCAGGGCAATAAAGCCAAATGCTTATTTCAGGGTTCAAAAAAATATAAGACAGGGTCTTATTTTTGGGGAACCATGGTATTTTCAGGACAGGTGGGTTTCAGCAGGTTCTGACCAATTCTGGAGAATCGGTAGTGGAAATTTTGAGTAGTTTGGAGAACAGGTAGTAAAAATTCTGACTGGCCCTGCCCCCATCTATTTTCTGCCTCCCGAGTCCCAGCTGATTGGGAGGAAATGGGGATTGTGCAGTAACTTTTCCCTGGATAGGGGAAGGAATGGAGATTTTACAGTATCCTTCTCCTGCCACACCCACCAAGCCATGCCCACAGAACCGGTAGTAAAAAAAATTGAAACCCACCACTGTTTCAGGATCAGGAATCTATATAACTACCAATTTCTTTTTCAAGCTATGTTGAATAAAGATAGAGATCTAAGATTTAAAGATCTAAGTCTCACATGGGGTGATTTTTAGAAGAATCAGGGCAAAAATAAAATTCAATCGAATCTAAATATAATAAACATACATTAATCATAAGGCATTAATTGAACTGATGTAATTATTTGTCAGATATTAAATCATATTTCCTTCTTGACTCAATAAAAATGTACACTTTGTTTGGTGGTTTGGAGTTTTAATCAAAATTTTAGAGAGCTTTGGGCCAGAGTTATGTATTTCTGCTTTACCATACTTCCTTGGCTTCATCAGAATAGTTAATTCGACAATATTGTTGCTGTCAAACAATCTGGGATCAGATAATGAAGAAAAACAGGCCAATTTCTCAAAATACACTTGATTTGGAAGTGATAAAAATGAATTGTTTAAAGGAAAAAAAGAGAGCATATTTTGATCAGATTTTAATTAAAGCTTCAGGTACACTGATATGAATTGTCATCTACATCAGAGTAAATTATATTCTTCATGGACTAATGCATTGGCAGTTTCTCTTGGGTATCTAGTATGAAAATACAAGAGTGACACCTGCAGGAAATGGAGAATGAGGCCTCTCATAAGCCCTGTGAGATGTCATAAAAGATATTTCCTTCCAGGCATTCATGAGGCAGAAGGCACAAAACGTGTCATTCAACATCCCACGCTGGTTTAGGACAGCATGTAACCCTGAGCACCACAAGGTGGTGCAGCAAACATAATACTGTCAGTCCACATCTATTGGCAGCCATTTTTAAATATAAAACTATAAATCACAAATACAGGCCAGATGGACAATATTTCACTTTAGGTCAGACAAATAACACATCAGCATGAAGAACAACATCTGGACTTGTACTTTTCCTGGAGGGGAAAATAATCATCAAATTGCATCTATTTGTTTAGTTACGTATGTATAAATGAAGATACCTCCATATTTACAAAGAGAGGATGTGGCAGCAGATGGCAGCAAATGGCTGACCGTGTCTGGATGCACAAGCTGAGCAAGATTGGTAAGATCTTAAATGAGAGACCAGCAGGTATACCAAAGTGTTAGGTTAAACTGGGAAGTCAAATACAATTGATGCAGGTTTCTCTTCAAGCGACTTTTCCTTTATCATCAGTAAATGAAGTAGAAAATGTGTGATCTGAAAAAGCAATTTCACTGTGAAATGGGAGTGGGGGAGGCTAGTTATCTGTAATTACTTATAGAATTTTTTTGCAGTTGTACTGTGTGATGCCTTAATCCCATCTTCCATAAAATAGGTAGCGATTGGAAGCAGAACCTGTTGTTATGATTCTGCCTCTGCCTTATGGATTCTGTTACAATGAAAAGTCCCCACTCCAGCAATCCAATTTATGTTCCAGCCATGTATCTACAATCCCACTGCTTGCTCCATGTATGGAAAGTTTGCTCCCAAAATTTGCTTCAAGGATTCACTGGACACATTTGGTCATTCCAAGAAGACAGTAAAATGATGCCTCTTTCCATTCTATGACTCAAAGAAAAACTGAGATCTTATTTCTAACATTGGGCTCAATTGCACCTGAAGATAACAAAATTATTATGGGGCAGAGAAGTGAATAAATGGAGTAAATGGAGAAGATGGAGTGGCTTAGACACACACACCTCAATAGTTCAACACCTTAGGTATGCCTCCACTGCACAACGTGTTTCAAGTCTGTATTGCCTTCTAATTATTATTTCTAATTAATATAATAAATGTACTGTAAATCAAGAATGGCTGATGCTTGAAAGATCCGGATGATCAATGATATCCCCCCGTTCATGTGTGTCAATGAATAATATGACATCTCTCCCCTTACATGTGCAAAATTATAATACATTGGTATGAAAATCTTTCTTTAACACTGGCAAAATCCTCTGTGACATTAGAAAGCAGCGGGTTAACCATATAGTTGGACAAAGCTAAGTATGGACATTCTTATTTATTTATTATTAAATGTATATGCTCCCCATCATTATCTTAGGTCTGCTTCTACATCTGAGATAACTGCCTCACTCTGCCCGGTGGTAGAATTGGTCTTGACAAATATGAAATGATGACTTCATTTATTACAATATGTCACTCTTGTTTTGAGAATAACACATATTGAAATGGGCTTCACCCATCAGGTTTGCAACATCTAAACTTACTTATCATCTGTAGCCTGGCATCTTTTGAATGGTGTTAAAAACCACTTGGGACATTGTGCATCTACTTGAAGGTTATTATGAGCTTGCACTGCTTCAATTTACAATATTGCCCCACAGTTGGTGGGGAGAGATTGTTGCTGAAACTCAAGCTGCTGCAGCTCTAAGTGGATCCAATTATTGTTACTTTGCAACAGCTGTTACAAAGGTTGCTCTTAAATTTTAATTTACAATGCAGTGAAGCAGAAAACAATACACAAAAATCAGTATGAAATTTTATTTTATATTGAATTTGGAACATATTTATTTTTGGCCCTAGCATTACCCTGATTTGCCATAGAGTGTCCATCACGCTATGCTATTCCAAAAACAAATTTGGCCTTTGGATAAGAAAATCTTGGGCACCTTATTTTAGGAGAAAGCAAAGGTTCTTCTCTACTGTGATGACATTGATTTTGTTTCCAAGAGCAACAAATTGTGTTTTGAGCACTTGAATGCATTTGTTTTTCTTTTCCAGAAATTTGTTGCATCAGGTTGTGCCAGAGGTATGCAGAGGAGAAGATGAAGCTACTCAAGTGGAAGGAATGCAAATCATTCCTCACCCAAAAGATTCTGAGCTGAAAACAAAACAGTGATTGATCCCTGGGGATACCAGAGGCAGCCCATCCTCAGGTCACCGAGAGTTCAGTCCATGGTAGGTGCCTCCCCTCCTTCTCAGCGTGAAGCTATGTTTAGCCTCTGCCCAAATACTTTAAGAAATTAGAGAGCAGCCGGAGGAAATTTCCTGGTGTGCCCCAAAGGACTTCATTGTGTGCAAAAAGTAGTATAATGTAGCAAAAATGTAGCCATTTCATAAGGTTTCATATGTCCTTTGATTGGTAAAAGACGAAAATTAAATAATTTCATTTATATTTCTAATTAATTAAAATTAAGTTGAGTTCAAGTACTTATTATTTACTTAGGCATTTAATAATTTCCCCTTTCTATCACCATACAGCTTAAAATTTGGTAACAACTTTTGACAATTTCTGGATGTCATGAGCATTTTGAAGGCCACATGTGTTCATGGAGCTTCAGTCTGTCCAGCTCTAATAAGGATAATTAAAGGATAAGAAATCAAAATCTGAACATCAGCAGAAGTCTTCCTTCGAGCATAAATGACATAAAGTCACAAGCAAAGTCTTCTTAAAGTTCTACAGGAATTTTAGAGGATGTAAAAGTTTGTTAATAACTATGAAATATATTGGGGCTAAACTAAAAATAGAACAAATCACATGGTTGTACGTTATTTATGTCAATAACAAATCCATTTTGGGAGAACAGCATGGGTTTTAATTTCTGACACACACCTTCACAGCTAATCCTGATTCTCCCCACTCTAACCCCCATCTATAGTTCCTATTTGCCTTGAATGAGAAGCTTCACTAGTAGTAAAGGCTCTTTCCTCATAGAACTAACACACACTCGGAAATCTGCAGGAACAAAGGCTTATAGCTTTCTCTACTCTCAAACCATTACTAATAATCTGCTTTATGCTCCCAAAATAGTTTCATTCATAAATAAAAACTCTCAGGAGAGCAGTACTTGTAAAATGCTTCGCAGTTTTCAATGAGAAGGAAAAATAGTGTGCAATTTTAGAATTATAAAATGTATATAAATCAATGTCAGTTTGTATCCTCCATATTTTGTATAACTGAAAGAATTTTCTAAATGTCTCCTATTTTCTCATCTGGAATCAAGACTAGAAAATAAAGAAAAAATGTTTCAGCCCTGCCCCCTGGCTCTAGTTCCAGCTTCTCCAAACTGTTGTTGTCCAGATGTCCCAGTAGTCCACAGCGTCCGTGATTTCCAGCCAACAAAGAATAGCAGAATTGTACTCCAGCACTTCTGGAAGGCAGCAGTTTGGAGAAAGATGGGCTAATCCACCTATAGATCACTCTTTCTGCTTTCCAGCCTTTCAAACCAATCTCTTGATTGTTCATAGTGCTGATGCAGATTCTAATGGACCAGAAAGACCCTCACATCTGTTCCAAATGAAGACTTTTCAGGATGCTGAAACTGAAAACTGAAAATGTTGTACATTGTTTTAAAATATAACTAGACAAATCTACAACCCATTGGGTCATCCTCTAATCATTAAATGTTAGGCTGACCATTTACTTTTACCTGGTCATTCCCATAATCCTTTAAGAAAAGCATATATTATAAAAAAATAACTCTGGTGACAACAAACATCAATAATAAATCAATATCTTTTTTGGGGGGGAATTTTTTTTTTATTTTTAAACAAAACTTAAAACATAAAACAATTATCATCCATTACAATTACAGAATGTGTATTGATCGGTTACAAATCTTTTGTGCTTAATCCTCTATCCAACATTTTCTTATTTAACAGTTTATTACATTATTATTCTCATTTACCAATTATTTAACAGTAAATTGTCCTCTAAAAACCCACTTTATATGTTTTATTATCTTATCCATTTCATATTTCATTTCCATTCTTTCTTGTCTAACCATTGATAAAATAAATCCCGTATCAAATAATATTGTTTATCTTCTTGTTCCCTAATTTCAAATGTCAATTTACTCATTTCAGCACACTCCAAAATTTTCTTGATAACATCGTCATCCGTGGGTATCTTCTCACCTTTTCAGTTTCTAACAAATACAATTCTAGCCGCCGTTAAAACATTCACAATTAAATATCTCATTTCTCTATTGTACATTTCTGGTAAAATCCCCAATAAAAATATATCTGGTTTAAAGTCAATATGTTTCTTTGTCATTTTTTCCAACCATTTGTGGATTTTAGTCCAATATCTTTTAGCTTCTGCACATGTCCACCACATATGGTAATATGAGCCCGGAGTCTGATGACACTTCCAACATTTCTCCGATTTGTTCTTGAACATTCTGGCTATTCTCGCCGGGGGTAAATACCACCTGTAAAACATCTTATACTATTTTTCTTTATATGCTGTTGACATTGTCATTTTATAATTCTGCAACCATAATTTTTCCCATTTCTCTAAGTCAATCCCATGACCCACATTTTTCCCCCATGCAATCATTGTTTCTTTAACTTGTTCTTCTGCCAATTTTACTTCTAATAAATGACTGTGCAATTTTTTAATTACATGGTCATCAGAACCTGTTAAGATTTTATCTAAGTTTGTCAAGTTACTATAAAAACCCTCCTTTTTAGAATCTTCATCATATCTAGACTGTATTTGCATATATGAAAACCAATCCACTTCAAGCTCTTGTTCTTCTAGTTCTTGCTTCGACTTAAGTTCACCCCTTTCATTTAATAATTCACCATATCTAACAATTTGTTCCTTCCTAAATATTATTGCGTGTGAGACTGCCTCAATAGGTGATAACCAGACTGGAATTTTTAAATAGTAACATTGCAAGCATTTGCTGATGACCTGGTGTTTATCTTGGAAGAACCACTTCAATCTGTAAACAAATTGATAGACAAAATAGGAGATTTTGGGAAAGTGGCTGGTTTGAAAATAAATAAAGACAAAACGAAGATGTTGACAAAAAATATGTTAAAAAAACAGAAAGAAGAATTGGCGGAAGTATCAAGGATGCAAGTCACGAATAAGGTTAAATATTTGGGAGTACATTTGACAGCAAGATGTGGTACTCTTAAGGAGAATAATTATGATAATCTTAAACAACACATAGTGACAGATCTAACAAAATGGGAGAATTTGCAGCTATCATTGATAGGGAGAATATCAACTATTAAAATGAATATACTGCCAAGACTTTTATACTTATTTCAGACAATTCCAATTAAGTTGGGGAAAAAATATTTTGAAGATTTAAATAAAATGGTGTTAAAATATATATGGCAGGGCAAAAGGGCAAGGATAAAACTAAAATTGATGCAAGATGTTAGATCAAGAGGAGGTTTTGGTTTGCCGGATTGGGAATTGTATTATCAAGTTTGTAACTTGATGTGGATTAAAGAATGGATAACGCTAAGGAATATTAGATTGTTGACTTTAGAAGAACATGATTTATTGCTGGGTTCGCACGCTTTTATGTGGTATAAAAGTACAAAAGTACAGGGTTATTTCAGAAGACATATGATACAAGAATCTTTGTTATTAAACTGGGAGAAGATCAATAATAAATCAATATCTACTTATCTAAACAGATAAACAGAGCGACCACACATATGCAAAAAAGCAGTGGGAATGGAAATGATTTCCTGCTGGCTTTCTCATTGTTTTTTTTCTTTGCTTGGAAGCTGGCAGGGAGCATCAGAAATCATAATCATGTGATCAAAGGGTCATTACAACAGCCACAGTTTTGCAAATAAAATTGATCTGAATATCGTGGAAATTTCAACAGGTCCTGGATTTTTTTAGGCATTCTTTAAGTTACTGGATTTTAAATCCCTTAATTTCAAAATTGTTGCAGTATAATGCACTATTTGGGCTAACGTGAAGTTCAAACAGATAAACAGTAGTGTAGTGTTTTAGTAGTGTATAGATGTCCTTCCCTAGCTTACGATAGCAATCAGGGGCATTAACTGACTCATGCCAAAAAGGCTTTGCAAGGTCAGAGTTTCGGTCTCTCACCACTTCAGGGGTTTCATTGACAATGTGACTCAAAGCAGTGATTGATAGTGACAGCTTGTGTTAGGCTAAGAAAAACACTGTGGGTGTGACTATAACCTGAATGGCTGGCAAGCAAGGAGATTAAAAAGGCAGGGACTACGGGAACAGATGCAATAAAGAAGAGACAAAGGTGTTTTTTTTCCCCCTTTTGTTTGTTTATTTAAAAAGGTAATGCACTGACAGGGTTGGAAAGCATCTAAGGATGGGGGAAATGGTTCCATTTCTTTCTATTTTTCTATTTCAGACTGCAAAATTTCCAAGTCTATTAAATTAATCAGTCATGAGATTTCTTTTAAAATTTGTATTAAACTATAATATATAATTACAGATAAACGCATCCTCAAAATTTCAACTAAAATGCCATGAAAATGTGTCACCCTTGGGTAAGAACACCCTTGAATTTTTAATCACAGTGATAGGAGGAAACTCGAAACTGCATAATTTTAATGCCATGACAGGCTTTTTAAAAAATGAACTGAACTATTAATCTGCAGGTATAAATGTGCATGTTTGCACACATGCATTTTTGTTGCAAGTTTTGTGTTACTTTTATTTTTCATAATGCATTTTGTGCATTATTTTATATTTGGATTTTTATGTTTGGCTTTTTAACTTGATTGATTGATTGATTGATTGATTACAGGCCATCAAATCATTGTCAACTCTGAGCAACCACATCAATAGATTTTCTCAATGAAGATTGGTTCCTAAACTTTCAGGTCTTCCAACTGTGCATTTATCACTTTGCTACTGGCCATATTCTTCTCTTTCTTCTACCTGTCCCAGCATTACAACTTTCTTCAGAGAGTTAGATCTTCACATAATGTGTCTGAATTAGGATAATATGAGCCTAATCATTTGTTCCAGAAGAAATCTGGGTCTGATCCATTTGTTTGTTTATTTTCTTGGCTGTCTGTGACATTCTTAGAAGTCTTCTGTATGTTTCCTAGTCTGCTTCTTCAATTTAAAAATAGCAAATGCACTGCACTGCATTTTTTTAAAGTAAAAAATATACTTCAAACAATACATTACAGATTGTTTATAAATTTGAGATTTGATAAATTGACATTAAAGTTTATATAAATAGAATTCTTTTCTGCCCCAATAGCAATAGCCAGATAAGTGAGTTAAAGGTCTATGGATATCCATTGGTCTGGAAATCCCTCAAATTAGACAGTTCTGTTGCTAGCCTAGGTGGAAGGTAAGTTGTGAGCTGAAATTTTGGGCCACACTCATAACTACTCACTGAAAAGAATCAACCAACATAACTGCTTTTTTTCTTAGACTCAAACCCACCCACTCCAAAACCAGCTTGACACGTGCATTTAGAACAAAGCATGCAATTGGCAATCTGATAATTTCTCAAGCTTCTGTCAATTTCAGGTATTATGCGGCAATATGACTCCCACTAGCACTCACATTCAAGTGTGAGAACTGATGTTCAGGGAGATGACATGCATGAAAAGGAAGATCTTAATGAATACATCAAGTCATGAAGATTTGTCATATTACAAAAGTTAAAATCTCAGGTTAAAAAAAGAAAGCTAAATGGGGCAAGATATTGAGAAAATGTCTAATGATGACTGGGGTGTCTGTACGGTATATCAAAAAAGTCAAGGTGTCAGATGGGTTGGTGCAATAAAATCTCTACTTATTTTTAACTGTTTATCTCAAACAACACACTTAAACAATTGGCAATTTGATTAAACTAATGTGGCAACCATCCATCATTTTGACTTTTTTGATTACATCCCATAGATGACCCTGATGATGAACAAGGACAGTTATGGGCTACAGATTGTTCTCTTGTTCTTGGGAGAAAAAAAAATGAGCAAAACTGGCATATTCTACTAGTATAACAATATTACATTATTATTGGCTTGTCATCCAGATGTTTACATGGGATTTGGCATTTTTATCCACCTATCAAGTGCTTCCCAAGTTGTTATTATTCTCAAAAATTTATGTGCCTTTGGATCACTAGAGTATTAAGCAGGACAAATTGTAAAATAAGTACCTAAAAAGAAATCTGAAAAATCTGTCAAAAGCCCACTTAATATGCAAAGTTAAATGAAAGCTGAAGAGTTCCGGGATTAGATCAAGTATTTTGCAGAAAGCATTGCCTGGAAGGGAGAAATCTGGCAAATTGTTAATAATGATGTGGTTTGGCATGGGTTCCATGAAATCTTCTATCAAATAAGGTAAGTGGGGGCAGAAATTCACAGCTGCAGATTGCCCTTTGGCTAGTCAGTACAAAGAAATTTGTAGTAACACACATTTCTTTGCTGGAAGAAATGACTATGTGTTGGGTGTGGATTTTCATGCTTACTTCAATTCTCTCTTAACAAGTGGCTCCTAGTTAGATAAGAATTTCCCTCTCCAGCTTCCTACTAACCTCTTTTATTTGTACAGCACTGTGCTACTGTTGAAACTGAGTGCTATTTCTAACAGTTGCTAATCGAGAATAGTAAATAAATAAGAGCTTCTTTAAACATGCACAATGCTAACAGCATTCCTGAGAGATACCATTTTCTGAAGGTGCCATGATTCTCCATTATACAAACAGTCCAGGTCTACTTTCTTTTCCACTTCTTGGCTTAACAATCACCTCTTTTCTAGGTGCTGCTTCTTCTTATTGGCCATAATTTCCTTCCATGTTATAAATGTTTAGCCTAGCTCTTGCCTTCCCAAAAAGTCGAAACAATTTTAGTCTTAATGAAACTTTAGGTAGTGAAGTAAGGATGAGTCACAAAGCTTTTTCCCATCGTCTATTCCTAGTGCCATCTACAATCCTTGAGCTGGTGGAAATGACATTGCCATAATCTTTGCTGCTTCACCCCTATCCTATTTCTATTGCTTCTATTCAGGCACTACAATCAATCAATCAATCAATCTAACTTCTTGCTAAGAAACAAAGCTGGACAGATTTCACATAGGATTGCTTAAATTACATACCATTTTTGACACATGGTAGAAAATGACCAGGAGAGGTTGCCCGTGAAGTGGATGATATCATGTATTCTTCCCCTCAGGAAATGATCAGCAGGCCTCAAGATGGCAATGTGAATCAGCCCTCAGCTCAGTGCATCTAATTTTATGGCTCAAGATAGGTAAAATGTTGACTGTATTCTGCAATTATTTTTAAGGCAGAAACCAGTGCTCAGGGGCATAGCAGGGCAGCTAGTTGTAAGGAACATGTAAAATTGGCTATAAGTAGTTTATGACATAAATTGTCATCAGAAAATGGTGCTTTCCTATGTTTTTTCAGTCACGTGAGTCTCCATGCTTATGAAAGTGCCCTTAGAGCTTACATTTCACTTTGGTGAGAGAGGGAGGCATTGCCAGCAAAATGAAATTACCAGTTATCAGAACAGAATTGCACTGCAGCCTATTCCTTTATTCATTCATTTGCCTGATTGTCTTTGAAGGTGATGAAATACTTAGTTCAAACGTCACATTATCATAACCATATCCAGTTAAAAAGAAAATTACAGAAGTTAAGAGCAGCAGAGATTAAAACAAGACATTAAATCATAGCTTCCAGAGAAATTAGAAGTTTAAAGGTTTTCCTAGGTTTTCACAAGGTAGGAAAAGACAGTAAGAGTGAATATCAAATTCTGGATGGAGATACTGAAAGGAGCTTCCTTTGATTTGTAGTGGAGTAAAGAAATCAAATATTTGATTTCTCTGAGGTTTTTCAGTGAGGGAGAAATTCTGCATTATTATTTTTTCAAAGCAGACATCTATCACTGCTACTGGAAAACAACAACAAAAACAGGAGTTTTCTTAAATCAGTGACAGTATCAGGGATTGCCAGGGACAATGAGATAGGTGGCAAATAAATTTAATCAATTAATAAAATAAATAAGTCTTCTTTTTTAATTTGATTGAAATGTGGGAAGTCAATGGAATTGTGGGGAACTGGAGGAAAGATTACCCAGTAAATGGGAGAGCATTTATATGCTGTCCTTGGCCCAAATTTATAATTTATGTAAATGGCAACTCAGGTCATAGCTCTAAGGGAACTTTGACACAACAATGCTTTAAGATAATTTCTCAGACATGTTCTCTTTTATTAAATTGGATAAGAACTGATAAACAAGAGATTTTTTTTCTGCTCAACTAGGGGTGAAATGTTCCCGCTTCGGACTGGATCACCCGATCCGGTAGTGATGGAGACGGGTGGTTCGGAGAATCGGTAGCAAAAATCCCTGCCCCCTCCCCCCGCCCAGCTGAGCACAATCATCAGAGGCTTTTTTTTTTTTACTTTTAAAAGCATTTTTTCTACAACCTCTTCAGGTTGTAGAAAGCTTTTAAAAGTAAAAAAAAAAGCCTCTGATGATCGCGCAGCTCAGCTGGGATTGTCAAAGGCTTTTAAAAGAAAAAACCCTTTTTAAAAAAAATGCCTCTGACGATCGAAGCTGAGTTTTTAAAAAAGCCTCTGCTGATCAGGCAACTCAGCTGGGATCATCAGAGCCTTTTGAAAGCATTTTTTTACAACCTCTTCACCGAAGAGGTTGTAGAAAAAATGGTTTTAAAAGTTTAAAAAAAAAATTGGCCATATCCACCCAGTCACATTACCCTCACTACCAAGCCACGCACACAGAACCAGTAATAACAAATTTTAGATTTTACCACTGTGATCAACACTAATTTTAATGATTACTGGAATATGATAAAGAACCATGACTGACCATTGTAATAAATCTAAACCAAACCAAACCCAAATCAGCACCTTTTATATTTTTAGACTTCTATACTTCCTAACTTCACAGTTGATTTGGACTGGACAATTAAAGAGCAGTCTCAGATAGAGGATTAATCTTTCAAAAGAACAAGATGTAGGCAAGCTACCTATTATTAAAATAGAGAATTTCTTCAGAAGTTTAAGATAAAATATTGAATTTAAAATAAAGTTATTGAAAAACTTCAAGATGCCATGAGATACCTTCATGGAAGTTTGAAATTTGAAGAGCTGAATAAACATTGTTATTTGTTTATTTGTTTACTTACTTACTTACTTATTTACTAAAGGTATATGCTATCTATATCACTGTTGAGCGACCCTAGGTGATTAGCCTTAATCAGACTTCATACAAACTATGATCAGACAAAAAAAAAAAAATCCTGAAAGAAAGTTTTATCCATGGTGATCAGTATTCCCAGAGCCAGTTGGAGCTCCCCAACTCTATTTGAAAGGGATGGTATAATTCCCCACTATACCTAAGGCAGGAAAACATTAACAAGACAATGTAAAATTCTTTTTTTAAAAAAAACCCTTCATTCCTCTCCCATAACTGCTAGAATCCCAGAAAATTCTCGTTTTGTCCATGTATTTGAATAATATTACCTGCTTTATGTTACAGTTCTAACCATTTTAATTTCATTCCCTCCACCCCCAAATACTAGGCTGTGACAACAGTTTTCTAAATAGGATAGAACAAAAAAAAAAGCTACAAAAGTACAAGCCATAATAACAAGAACTATTGAAGACTAATTTGAGTAGATTTTATGATGAAATCTGATATCTTCCATTTCTTCCACTTCTCTTCATAAGAAACTCTGGGTCTGATTTATTTGCTCTGAGATCCCTAGAGAGTGTGCTTCTTTCGTCTCAGTTTTCAGATTTGCCCTCGGAGATCACACTTGGATAATATTGTAGAAGTGTTTTACCCCACGGGTGCTTCACTTTGCAAGAGGATAAAGAAAAGAAAGAGGAAAGACATTCAAATCCAGCAATTGCACCATCTGGGGAAAAATCCCATAAAAGCCAATCCTTCTCATAAAACTTTTAATATATATCTAACATTGAAGCAAAAGCCATTGTTCAGGTTCTGGTCAGTTAGAAAAGGGAGAGAGGGAGGGAGGGAGGGAGGGAGGGAAGGAAGGAAGGAAGGAAGGAAGGAAGGAAGGAAGGAAGGAAGGAAGGAAGGAAGGAAGGAAGGAGAGAGGGAGGGAGGGAAGAAGAGAGGGAGGGAGGGAGGAAAGGAGGAAGTTGGTTTTTATTTGGCAAGTTTGCAATTGTAAAAATGTCTTAACAAAAGATAATGAGATGATGATGAGAGAAGCCCCTAAAATGATGAGAAAACCTATAGTTTATTTCCAAATGTGCCAGCTGCCTGATTGCTAAATTTGGCTGTGGAAGAACTCATCCATACCTGACAGCAGCAATATGCAAACTTATTACAGGATTCCATATAGTAGGAGACAGATTTGACATCTACTTGGCAACTGGCCTCTCAGCGGAAAGCTTGTCTGAACTTGACATGTGGGACAGAAGAGTTCCTTTGCTTTCATAATTTGGCATCTAATTAAAATCACTAGTCTCAGCAAATCCCTTTGGGGATTTTTTTTTCCTGGTATTGTTCAAGTATAGGATTCTCTGAGTCATCATGAAAGAAGGATCAGGTATGAAAAGAGAATAAACTGGGGGCATAATGAAGGGCCAGAACCATAATATGCAGCAGACTAAGCTCTTTTGCAGTGGATTGTGGGAAAATTCTCCCTTGAAGGTATGGAAAATTGAAAAAAAAAAAACCTAGGGAGCAAATTTAGTGATTTTTTTTTAAAGGTTATGTTTAGAAAACGTATCCTGGGGAAAGTTCTTTAGCATAAATTGGTTTGATTGTATAATTGTTCTGCCTCCTCCATGGAATTTTCCAGGAATTGTTGTGTCTTCTTTCTGACTCCTATATGTTTTTCATATCAATCTGCTAATAAAAAAAAAACCACTGCATGGTTGTAGGATATCTTTTAATCAGTAGTGTTATAAGATATCCATGTAGACACAGCCAAACTGAATGGAAAACAGAGAATGGCATTAGCCTTTGTAGTTACCTGGTGTGATAAAATCAACCAGCAAATAAATCGGTGCTATAGCACAAACTAAGGCCCCATGGCTTACACACAATAAAATCCTGCATGCAAGACCTCTAATCCAGTGGTGGAATTCAAATTTTTTTACTACCAGTTCTGTGGGTGTGGCTTGGTGGGCATGGCTTGGTGGGTGTGGCAGGGGAAGGATACTGCAAAATTCCCATTCCATCCTCACTCCTAGGGGAAGGATATTGCAAAATCTCCATTCCCATTGCACTTTGGGGTCAGCCAGAGGTGGTATTTGCTGGTTCTCCAAACTACTCAAAATTTCCACTACCGGTTATCCAGAACCTATCAGAACCTGCTGAATAGCACCCCGCTCTAATCCCACCCCTGCTTCATTCTATCAAATGCTAGATAGAGGCAGCTTCAGCTATAGGTGTGACCACTACCATCCATATCAACCAAAGGAGATCCTCATCCTTTGCTGCACTACAAAGCCCAATTCCACATTTTTCCACTGATGCCTACAAGGAAAATTTACTTTAAGCAATGCAGTTATGACCACACCTTCATTACTTCTCCTCTTCCCTTTGGCAATGTCTGATTCATTTACTGATAAAGGCAGATTACATTTTTCCATACTTTCCTGGCAACATATCTGGGTGTTATCCTGCATGATATATCACTGCACAAACTTATCCATTCTATGTTTAAGATTCAATTGATCCCAATCCATGGCCTTCAATAAGTTCTTGAGAATGTCTTTTTTCCCCTTGGGTCAGAGCACTGGATGAGCATATCCTCAAATAACTTCCACTAGAATAAATTGTAGTTTGGCATTGATCACCCTGTATTATGGGGTTTTTATGAGAGTTTTGGGTGATGGGATATCTATTTTTTATGTTTTTAACTACACGTAACGTATCCCAAGTGCCTATGTATGAGTGAGTAGCTATGCAAATCAATTAAAGTAATAAATATTTAAGTCAGAGGTTTGGTGATGAAAAGGTAAATATGCAGAAATAGAAAAGGGTTAGCTATAAGATAAAAGATAGATTATAATATTTTTAGTTCACAGAACAGATAAAAATATCACTTTATAGCGTGTTTTTGCAAAAGATTACTTGAGAAATGTATCTTTTAAGAAAAGTTTATTTTTCAAATGGCTAGCTACTTTTATAAGTATTTTAAAAATGTATTAAATATATATTTTTCAAGAGAAAATGAAATTAAATCCAGAAATGAAACAGAAGTTATAGTTTGTTGGCTATAGTCCCATTTTAGACATGGAAGGCAGCTGGGTGACCTTGATCCAGTCACTCTCTCTTAGCCCAACCCATTTCACACAGGGTTGTTGTGTGGGAAAAAATTAGAGAAGGAAGGAATGTTAAGTATTGAGTTATTTATAAAAATAATAAAGACTTGATAAAAATATATAGGAAATAGTTACATTATATTGTACTGCATGCAAGGAAAGAAAAATAGATTAATACAGAACAGTTTTTGGAGAAACTATACTATCCTACACTCACATTGTTACCAGTGACTTTTATAATAACATTCCTACTTGGAAGTGGGTAAATAAGACTGCCTGGTTCCCATCAGTATTCTGTGTTCAAAAAACTCCTCCTGCTCCATTTTTTATAGAATGATATATTAACTGAAATTATCCAGCCCTGTAAAAATATTTTTTCTTAAAATATATAATTACTTATCTTTTGGGAAAATGCAGTTTAAAGATATATTTTGAACTTTCCTATGAAGGAAGAATGTTATAATTATATCATAAAGGTCTGAGTATGTATTAGTTTTGAAAGGGAGATTGGTTCATTATAAACTTGATATGCAGAGTTAATTCCTTAATAGGAATCCCTAATTCTGAGTATGACATTCTGTGTGTCATCCCAACCCATTTGAAAACATAAGAATCTGCAGGAAATGAAGGTAAAATTCACGTGCAACATGATGTTTTCAACTTGTACCGGGTGTAGAAAGCATATGGTTGAAGTTGGTGGAGCTGAAGGATCATTACAACCAAAAAATGCTCTGACTTAAATTTATTGCATCAGCAGCATTTCTGTGGCCATTTCATTTTCTATTTTAAAAAGAGCACCATGGAAATGAGATTTTAAAAATCAACAGCAGGTTCGATATTGCAGGATGTGGTTAAAGGTGTGTCCAGAGTCTGAAAAGATTGAGGATTACTGGCCTAATCCTATTAAGATTACTCTACACAGAGAGACATATGCACATGCTCAGTTTGCTACTCATTCTTTTGCACAAGGCAAAACTTCATTTTTCCCAGGCTGTATGCTTTATATGTTGGGACCTGTCTTTTGAGTTATCCTTACATTCCTGTCTTTTTCTTATTGTTGGCATCTCTGCCTGAGTATCCGGTGGAAGCTAACCCCCCAGGGATTTGCAGGTGCCAGATTAATTATAGGATATGCATCTCAGAAACCCCAAGGGAGATTATCTTGCAGAGACATTGCCCAAATCTTGATTTGGATGGCAAGCACCTTGAAGCAGCTTCTTTTCTTGTGCAGTCTAGTCAGATATGATGGATGATATACACCACAGAACACACAATTTTTCCATTTGATAACCTATGAAGCCTATTAAGATTGCTTTTCTAAAGATAATATCACAGGCAGCAATAGTGATGGTGGTGGAGAAAGAGTGGCAGATGGAAGTGGATCCTTGCAAATATGTTGATCTGGATTAAATAACACTTGTTATGCCAAATTTATACAATTGGAGCTCTCAAGAGTAATGCTGACCAAAAATCCTAGGAGTTGTTGTCCCATTACTTTAGAAGGCATGGAACTGAAGTAGGCAACAGTGAGATTAGATAGATAGATGATAGATAGATGATAGATGATAGATAGATAGATAGATAGATAGATAGATAGATAGATGATAGATAGATAGATAGATAGATAGATAGATAGATAGATAGATGATAGATAGATGATAGATAGATAGACAGATAGATAGACAGGCAGGCAGGCAGGCAGGCAGGCAGGCAGACAGACAGACAGACAGACAGACAGACAGACATGAGATCAAGATTCCCTGAGTGCTAGAGCTGGATTCAAAATTTAGCAGCTCTCCTCTTCAAAATCAGCAGCTGAAACAAAAGTTTGTAGAATTCAACAGATGGGTTCTTCCAATTCAATCTAAACACAATATGGTATCAATTTCAATCAAGTAAAATGGTCCATTGCTTCTTAGATCAGCTCTGAACTGTAAACATGGATTCCAGAAATTAATCTTAATTTTAAACCATTCATTACTTCTTTAGAGTGACTTCTTATTCGTTACCCACACACTTATGCCAAAAAAGAGGCAATGTATTATCAAAAGGCAATTAAAAAGAGATAAAGAACCACTTTCTAGATATATATTCATAATTAGAAATAATCATCATAAATTAAAATAGAAATACACCATTATATAAAAGAGAAGCTTGTGACCAACTGATCTTTATGCTTGCTCAGTGTATAAATTAAGGAATCCTCCACATAGCCTTCAAACCATGGTATAAACAAGCCCCGGTAACTGCTTCTATATGATATGTACTTATAATATTGCTTTTGGTTGATCTCTAGACCACAAGTGAGGCATCTTAAAGTTATCTTTAGCTTTTACCAGTATTAATGATGTATTTTTTCATGTCTCTTGTTTTTGACTGCATTTTTTGACTGTCAATAAAATAAGCACTATTCATTGACTTCATAATCTCCAATGTATTTCAGCAGGATCTGCCCAACTTCTACTGGACACATTTGACTGAAGTAGATACCCCTCATCCCCATCCTTCAGTTTCCATGGTCATTTTGGCTTATGTGTAGAATAAAGTAGACATCTGGTTTCTACAAAGGCATCTGGATATGTTATATCTGATTTCTGAAGACTGAGACTGATCTAAAAGTGAATTTAAAAATAAGAGCCTACAAGAATGAGATAGAAAAAGATGGTACATTGGACATACAAAAGAAACTGGTTGGTATCCTGAGAGTTCAAAAGCATATACAAATAACAAACCAGGAGAGTAACTTGGATAATTTTCTTGTATTGGATTTACAAAAGAGACTTTTTAAAGTCTTAAAGAATTTTTGGAGAAGAAACAAAGAAAAAAATGAAAAAGAAATCAAGTTTTAGAACATTATTTGAAGGAACTAAAGAACAAAGTTGTGAAAAGTAAAAGAAATGTAAAGTTGGTTTGTTTGATTAAGTTTAAAACAGATATGTTGTTATCTCTGGAAACTTTTAGTGGACTTTTGCTATTGAGAGATGAAATGACTAACTTTTAAGGATTTATTTGTAGTTAACACCTGGGATATGGGATAGGAGATAAAGAGATCATCTTGTATTTTAAGGTGAAAAGATACTAAAATTGTTTATACTTGTGATGAGATGGGAAATTATCTATCTATCTATCTATCTATCTATCTATCTATCTATCTATCTTCTTTTTAATTATATTATTTTTTTCCTTATTTTCTATTTTATACATTTTCTACTTTTTCTTTTTCTTCCTCTTTTTATTGTTGTAAATGTAATTTTTAATAAAAATTACATTA
Organism: Arizona elegans; assembly: GCA_022577455.1. NCBI lineage: Eukaryota > Metazoa > Chordata > Lepidosauria > Squamata > Colubridae > Arizona > Arizona elegans. Next base: position 109,451,129 of record JAKOOJ010000004.1, on the reverse strand, counting down.
AATGGGGTTAGTATTGTTTTTTTTTTTTTGAAAGAGAGTTTAGTCTTTAGTATATAGGAAGTTGATTTTAAACAGGGGAAAAGAGCTGTGTCTATGCACAGAAGGTTGATCTCCTCAGTCCAGGAGGGTTCCCAGAGCACTGTCATCCATTCCATCAAAGCTTAGAGCAGTGATGGCTAACCTTTTTGCTATCGCGTGCCAGGAGAGGGGGGGGCGGGGGAGGTTCGCGCACGTGCGTGCCCACATCCATAATTCTATGAGCCGTGCCCTGTGCATGCGCGCGCAACCCCCCTCCCCCCTGCTTCTGGCATGCAATGGCCTGGTAGGCCCGTTTTTCTTTCTTATCTGGCTCCAGATCTTCTCTATGCATCTGGGAAGAGCGAAAACAGCCTTTCCCACTCCCTCTGAAGCCCTCAGGAGGCCTGAAAGGGCCCATTTCCCAACTCCCGGTGGGATAGGAAGTGGCGTTTTTTGTTGTACCCAGCCTCCAGAGCCTCTCATTTCCTGTCCCACTGGGAGTTGGGAAATAGGCCCTTTCAGGCCTCTGAGGAAGTGGGAAAGGCTGCTTTCATCCTCCCTAGACTCATAGAGAGAATCTGGAGCCAGGTAAGAAAGAAAAATGGGCCTTCCCCACCCCCCCACCGCCAGGCCCTCCGGAGGCAGGAAACAGCCTGTTTCCCTACTTCTGGTAGGCCCAGAAGGCCCAAAAATCAGCTGGCTGGTGCGCGCATGCCCACTGATATGGCTACACATGCCACCTATGGCATGCGTGCCATAGGTTCGCCATCACAGGCTTAGAGTGTGAGCACATGTTGGAGAGAAATGCAGGATGTTGTCATTTTGTTTAGACAAAGCTCATGAGGACTAGCAGCTTCACTTAGCTACCCAGAAGCCACGATCCAGAAGGAACAAGACGCCCATTTATGGGAGTGAATAGGCATGGCTACAGATTCCCAGACTACTACACCTTCATTCAGACACAGGTCAAGTCATGCAACTAGCCCAGGACAATCACAGACAAGTAACATGCAGTTAATCTGCACAGTAGCACTGTTCCTTTTTTTTTTCCTTACATAAATTTTTTTATTATTATTTCTCATAAACATATTTAAGTGTACAGTCTCTTATCCATCATTAATCAGTGATCATTCATCTTATTCTTTATCTTTCATTTTTATTTGTTCGGGGCTGCTCTTTTACCATTTCCTCTTCTTTATTTTACCACAACCTTTCCTCTTCTTCTTCCCTCCTCTTCCTTCTTCTGTCGCTTTCTCCTTTCTTTGTTCCTCCTCTCCTCCCCTTCTACTTCCCCTCCCCTTCCCCCCTCCTCTCTTCTTCCTCCCTTTCTAACCCTCTCTCCTATTCTTCTTTCCCCTCTCTTTTCCTCCTCTCCTTTTCCCTCTCTTCTATCCCTCTCTCTCCTTTCCTCTCTTCTCCCCTCCTTCCCGCTCTCTATTCCTTTCTCCTTTCCCACTCCTTTGTTTCATCCATTTTCAATTTAATCTAGAATGGTATTCGAGCAGCCCCGATTTTCTATTTACATATATCTTCATTTCAAATTCTTTTTTATTTAATAATTACATCTGTTTTATCATTCATGTACACTTTTATAGAAACACTTTTTCTCTTTCCCCTCCTTCCCCCTTTCCATTTACCTAGGCGTCAACTGAGTTTCTATTTTTATTTATCTTTTCTCATATTTGTCTTTTCCCTATCTACTTCCTCTCTCTATCTTTATTTATATTTCTTTTCTAACCTATCATAATAGCACTGTTCCTAAGGACAACCATCTGGCAGAGCCCCAAGCTTCACAAGACTTCAAATAACTTTGGCTAGGGTTGACTGAAAACAAAAGGAAGGGGTGGAATAGGCTAGGGAATAGATTATAACAAGACTAAATATAAAAATGAGGATGTAAGAAATAAAACAGGATACTATAGAGCAGCCATCCCCAACTTTTCTGACACCAGAGACCGGACAATTTTTCCACAGACCAATGGGGAGGGGGGATGATTTTGTGTATTAGATCCTGCACATACATAGATGAAGCTTCACTCTCTCGCCCACTGCTTGTATGGCCCGGTTTCTAACAAGTCACAGACCAGTACTGGAGCCACAGCCCAGGGGTTGGGGATCACTGATGAAGAGGATATGGGACAAAAGTGCAGGAATAATAAAGAAAGATCTGGATGCAGAGAAGTTGTGTAGATGTCCAGTTTGAGCAAGGTTGGGAGGACCACTCTTGTTCCTGAGGTTCTGAGAAAATTTTTCTTTTGAGAAAGCTTGTCATTTGTTGATACTGGCCATTTTATTAATGTTTGCTTTTTAGTTCTTTACAGAAATAAAACAGGCTTACCCAAATTGCTTCCAAATAATAATCATTAAATATTATCTCTGAGGGAGATGGGTGGTTTCAAAATCTGATAAATAAATAAATAAATAAATAAATAAATAAATAAATAAATAAAGTTATGTCATGTGATAAGGCATATGAACAAAAATTCATACACCTTATCACGTTACATTACATTATTTGTTTGTTTGCATATGCCCATGAAAAAGAAATAGATGTCACATGACATAAGGCAAAATTTTTAGAGTCCATTTATTGGAATCAATAAATGTTTGTGACAAGTACAGGTAGTCCTTGACTTACAACCACAATCCAGCCCAAAATTTCTGTTTCTAAGTGAGAAAGATGTTAAATAAATCTTTCCCCATTTTACGACCTTTCTTGCCACAGTTGATACTTCTGAATCACTGCAGCTGTTAAATTACTAATGCGGTTGTTAAGTGAATCTGGCTTCACCATTGACTTTGCTTGCCAGAAGGTCACAAAAGAAGGTCACATGACCTCAGGATACTGCACTTCATTATAAATATGAGTCAGTTGCTAGACATCTGAATTTTAATCACGTGACCATGGGGATGCGGCAATTGTTGTGTGAAACACAGTCATAAGTGACTTTTTGCAGCGCCGTTGTAACTTTGAACGGTCACTAAATGAATCACTGTAAGTGGAGGACTACCTGTATCATTTCTCTCTCCCCCCTTTCTATCTATGTACCTCTATCTCTGTCATTATTATCTTTATAATTATAGCTGATAGTTGAAGCTTCTTTCTCTTTTGACAATTTTTAGCAGTACTTTAAGCATTGCTGTCCAGAAGAAAAATGGAATGCAGACTTTTCACCTTCTTGAGAATGTCTTCAAAAGAATGACTTGTTCAGCAGGTTTTCCTTGTCATGGGAAAGGACACTATGTAGAAGTAAGAACAATCTCATTATCTGTCAAGGGACACCATTGCATATCTTTCGGATGGGTAATTTCATGGGCAAATGCAAAGCCTGGGAGGGATGTTTCACTTCAACTGTGTTCCAAGCAGAGTTCACTTGTAAAGCAATGCAGTCTTCTTCACTTTGAAGGCATGGATCAAAGCTGTTGTCTTGCTTTCCTTCATGTCTTGTTGTGGAAGCCCATTAACCAGAAGACCCTTTTGTGCATGATTATTGTGCTTTTATTGATCTGCACAGAAGTAGGACCACAGGTATAGAGCCAGCTCAAAAGTCATTTGATGAACTCTCTGCCAATGTAGGAAACCTGATATTACAATCTTCCTGATGACTAGCTATCTAGACTTTGTTTAAAATGCCAATGAAAGGAATCTACCATTTACCAAGACATTCATTCATTCACTTATTCATTTGTTCGTTTGTTCGTTCACAAAATGCATATGGCTATCTATCTTATGTACAATAATCTTAAGAAACTTAGAACAAAATCAGTAAAACAATAACAAAACGTGATACATGCATGGAACAGCACACTCCCCATAGCACCCATCAGTTTTATATCCATTGGCTCCTCCTCATCCTAGTTCACTGCTTGGAGGAAGATCTTTATCACCTTCCAGAAATCTAAAAGGGAAGGATCTCAAGTGGAAGTTTGTTTCTAAGGCATGAGATAGTTACAGAGAAGGCTTTTGAGGTAGCGGTTATTTATTTATAACTTTTGTATATCCCATCTTAAAACCAAATTCTGGGTTGCTTATAACCTACTACGTATAGCTTTTTTTAAAAAGCAAGAAAACCAAACCAAGAAAAATAGAAAAACTTGGTGCTGCAGCCAGAGATTCATGATATAACTCCTTTCATTCTCATTCTGCTCTAAATTCATCCTTTCCCAGGTCCTGGGGAAGAGCTAGGGAGATTGAAAGGGCAAGGCCTTTCCTGGCTTCCAGGGCAGGATATTCCGCAGGGCAAGACTGCAATGGAAAAGGCACATTTCTATGTGTCTACACGGTGGCAACATTTAAGGAAAGAGACTTGCAGTAGGATGGATAGAAAACCTCAGGATTAGGATAATCTATTGCTGATGCCCTGTAGGGCTTTAAATGTGAAAACAAACATCTTGAATTGCACCCAGAAGAAAGCTGGGAGTCAGTGCAGCTTGCATAATGACAGCAATATGGCATGGGCAAAGCAAGGGTTACACAGAAATGCCACCACATTCTGAATTAGTTTTAACTTCCAGGTGGCTTTAAGAGTTGCTCCTCTCAGTCCAGGTATGAGCACAATTGTTCTGAATTTGGAAGATTTTCAAAATGCTTTCAATATATGAAGTCCATCTTAAAAATCAGATCATTCATTCTATGATCCAAAAATTATATTGAAGGGAATGAAATCTGAATCAGATTGTACTTTACAATTTGAAGGAAATCTAGAAAAATTATCTCATGAAACAAGACCCTCCTTAAAGCATTCAAATAAAACTATAGTAGAAGTATATCCTCTATTCCAAAATTTCCGATATTGATGATAGAAACTTTAAGTGTGTTACATGGCAACTGTAACTATTTCACATACTTGTCTAACTTCCATATTTATGCTTACAAATGTCTAAAAATGCTAATTAGGCAAGGAAAATAATATGATTTTGTTTGCATCAGAATTATGTAAGAATTCATATTGGTGGCCATAATAGGAGAGGCTCAGGGAAGTCTTGTATTTGTCAAAGTTTTCAAGAAGACATCCCAGTTGCTCATCTGTCATCAAAATAGAGTACGTTTAGAAATATTAGAGAGATTTAAAGGAAATAAGACAAACAAAAACTTAAATGGGAGAGAGAGAAAATGTGGTAGGAGAAAGTATCACAGGGTTTCTTTGGAAAAGAAGAATATTATACTGTTGGCTAAAAGAAAGTGAAGATAATTATAAATAGTATAAGAAAGAGCACAATTAGCTCTTACCAAATAAATGATACCTACAAAAAATACTGGGGTCCTTAGTGTTCTCTGAGCTTGTTGTTTTCTTGCAGATGTTTCATTCCCATCAATGCACTGGTGATATTATTCAATTTGATAATGAAAGAAAAGAACCAAGTTCAGAGAGCACCAAAGACCCCACAGTTCAGCCCTGAGTCAATTCAACTCAACTAGTTCAACTTTTGAATCTTCTCCTCTATCAGAAAAATATTGGGCTGCAGGCAGGGGTGAAATGCTCCCAGTTCGGACCGGCTCGGGCGAGTAGGTAACAATGGTGGCGGGCACTTCGGAGAACTGGTAGCAAAAATCCCTGCCCCTGCCCCCCATGCACAGCTGAGCTGCGCGATCATCAGAGCCTTTTTTTCCTTTTAAATGGCTCTGACAAGCCAAGCTCTGACGATCCCAGCTGAGTTGCCTGCTAACCGGTAGCAAAAATCCCTCTCTCCCCCCTCAGCCTCCAGCTTGCTTACCTTAGCTGCTGATCACAATCCCTGACTTGCTTCGCTTGCTGTAATACCTGCAATCCATTGCATCAGCAAGCAACTGAATCTCCCTGCCTGCAATCAAGCTCATCAGTGAGCAGCTCTATCTGCCCACCTGCCTTCCTACCTAGACTTGTGGACTTCAACTCCCGGCAAAGCTGGCTGAGGAATTCTGGGAGTTGAAGTCCACAAGTCTTAAAGTTGCCAAGGTTGGAGACCCCTGTTCTATTCGGTAAGTTTTTTTCCCTTTTGGGAGCTTTAAAAAATAGTTAATTGGGGGTTTTTTAGTTGTTCTTTTTTTAGACCTAGCCATTTAAAGTTTAGGAAGTTTTAAATTTAGCTGCTTTTATATAAAAATAAAAATAAATTAAAATAAAATAATATTTGTGCAGCTTTCTGAGATTTAGTGTGTTTCTGTGGTGTTTCACTCTAACTACACCAACACACAAAATCTCACAAAGCTGTATATGGAATTTTGTGTGTGTGAAGTGTGAAAGTTGGTTTTTTGGGCTTTTTGTGGCTGTGTGAAGTTCCTACTTGTTGCAGGGGCCATTTTGGGTCTAGCACAGTTGCTTTTACATTGTGGGTGAGCCAGTTGTGTTGTGTTGTGTTTTGTAGGTTAAAAAAGGGCAAAGAAGTGACATTGACTTGGCCACGCCAACCCAGTCACCTTACCACCAAGCCCTGCCCACTAATTAAGCCACGCCCACAGAACCAGTAGCAAAAAAATTTAGATTTCACCCCTGGCTGCAGGGTCTTATTTTCAGTCATTTGTTTTCATAATAATTGGAGCAGTCCTTGATTGTTCCCATAATAAATGGAACAAACCCAAATTCCACCTAGAAACATGTTTTTGTGATATGAAGAGAGGGGAACAAATAAAAAATAGACCTGGATATACTGATTACCTTACAGTAATTTTCACTGTCAGCAAAATTTTCTGACTTCCATGTCTTGAACAACTATTAGAAAAATTCAGCTTCAAGCCTAAATCATGCTGCTAAAGTAAAGACAAGTGCGAGAAAAAGTGGATTTTTAAATTGCATTCTGTCACACAAAACAAATTCCTGGACTCAAATTTGTGTAATTTTAACTATACAGCTTTTGTGTCAGTCTGAGAGGTGCCAAAATAAATATGCAGGCTTGAAGTTCTGCTCATCCTCGAACACACTATATCACATCTATTTCAGCATTCTATTATTGTACTTTGGCGTAAGCTATTTATACTTTTGGCAAGAAAGTGCATTTTGTGTTAAATGAGATCATAGGTGCTATGCTGTAATAATTTCTTCACTTTCTAATCTGCCACAATTCTTGTCTTCTAAATCAACTGTTTTGCATTGATTTAGTCATGGATTTATATATGTTAGTTATAGCCACTCATTCCAGTAGACTCTGTACAACCCCCCCCACAAAAAAACCAATAAAAACATTTGAAAGTATAAAACACATGACAAATCTGGTCCAAAGCAATCCTAATAATAATAAACCACACCAGGGGGGTCCATAAACACATTAATCCCAGGCCTGAGACCAAGTCAGTTCTTCAGAGCTTTTCAGAACCCATCCAAATCTTGGAGAAGGGGCAGGAACATGAGAGAGAAGGCAGACTTCCTCGGCCCCACAAGATGACTATGTTTATAGAAAGACTCTGGAATGAATGTACCAGGCAGGCAGAAACAATTGGAAATAGAAGTCATCCAGGCCCTAAGCCAGGGGCCCTCAAATTTTTTAAAAGTTATTTAGGAGTCTAACGGTCCACTTCAGAAGCACAGTTTTGCAGCAATTCTTCTCAGCCCCAAGGAGCTTACAATCAACAACTCTCACTCTCTCACACTCTCTCTGCCTCTCTCTGTGTCTCTTGTCGTTCTCTTTCCCTCCCTCGCTCTCTATCTATCTTTCTCTTCCCCTTTCTCTCTATCTTCATCTCTCTCTTCCTCTCTCTCTCTCTCTCTATTTCTGTCTTTCTGTCTTTCTGTGTGTCTCCCTCTCTCTCTTCTCCCTCCCTCTCTCTCTGTCTCTCTCTGTCTTTCTGTCTCTCTCTCTCTCTCTCTCTTTTCCCTGTCTGTCTGTCTGTCTGTCTGTCTGTCTGTCTCTGTCTGTCTGTCTGTCTGTCTCTCTGTCCCCTGGAAGGGGAAGGAACCCCTGGAATCTGACATCCAGAGGCTGATGAGCTGCTCGCTGAAGACCAGCTGGCTGGTGGGGAGGCAGGGCAATCCCGTGGTCTCCCCAAAAGTAACACATCTCTTGTTGCTTGAAACTTGAGGACAAGTCTAGCCAGCTGGTGGGCGAGGGCCCCCCCTCCTCCAAACCAATCCTGCAGCACTCTGCCAGCCATGGGGAGGCCCCAGGAGGCCTCCATGTAGCCCATTTTTGGCCTCCCTCACCTCCAGAAGCACTCTGCCAGCTAAAACAGGGAGCGCGGACGGGCCTCCACACAGCCTGTTTTTGGCCTCCCTTGCCTCCAGAAGCCAGGGGCCAGTGGGTAGGCAGGACAATGTGGTGGGGCAGTCTCGTGGTCCCATACGGGCCAGATTAATGGCTTCAGTGGGCTGTATCTGGCCCTCAGGCCATAGTTTGAGGGCCCCTGCCCTAAGCCATATAAAGCTTTATAAGTATCAAATAGTACCTTAAATTTCACCTAGAAGAAAAATGGCAACCACTGCAACCTGCATAGCAGTAATAACACATAGATCAATATGTGCCCATTATTAAACAGCATTGGTTGCTACTGCATTTTGTACCAGTTATAGCTTCAAGGATACCCAGGAAGGAGTGCACATGGCTCACAGAATGAACCTGTGCAGAGGCCCTCCTGGCCATTACTGCCACCTGATCTTTGAGTCCAGCAGAATCACCTAGTTGTGCACCAGTGATGAATGGGGAAGTGCAGTCCAACCTAGGACTATTGATGGAACTATCCCTTGCCCTGGGAGACTAATCAGCAGAGCCAGTCAATCTTGAATGAAAGTTTGCTCCACCCCATCCCGACCCAAACAGCCTCTAGAACTGGGTCAGTAGATCAACAGTTTACCTGTGCAGACCGATTTGAGATATCAAGCTGCATATTGTCAATGTACATCATGATACTGAATTTTAGATCACAGATGACTTCACCCAGTGGTTTCGTGTATATGTTAAGCAGGAGAAGGGAGAGTGTTGATCCCTGAAGCACCCCACAACTTTTTAAAGTTAAGATGGATTTATTTTTCTCAAATCTTCATATTCTTCTGATATGATATCACTCCCAATGCATTTATATGCTTGCCTACTCAGAAGTAAGTTCCTAGAACAGAGGGTTCTGAACAATGCACATTTTCTGTTATTGTATCACATTTTACATGTCTCTGAAATAAATGCCAGTATTGTCTCATCCCATGAGACAATATGTGAAAGGCATGTTAAAATTGCTTGCCTCCAAATAGTCAGACCAATTTTGTGTTTCCATTAGCATAATAGTTCAAAAGCCCAAAACATAAATGAATGAATTGAAGAAGAGCTGATAAACAGTCATGATTTTGCACACAAAACTGTGTTTTACTTATTTTGGCCATGTCATGTGGAAGAATTCACTGGAAAAAGCAATTATGTTTTGAAGAGGTAACGGTGGGGTGTTATGTGAAAGCAGCTTGTCTATTTTAATTCTAAAGTCACAGAGCACTTCAGCTTCTTCATTTTCTATTTTCTACATTGTCTATTTTGTTATCCCATCAGTTCTTTCTTGCAGGCAAATGGTATTTCTTGCCAGATCTTCCAATACAACGTTGTTGCTACTTGGTCATGCTGTTGTTTGTACTCTGTCTGTGCATTCTTCTCACAGCAGTTAGCTGTTTTTCTTCAGCTTCTTTGCAGAAGCAGCATTTGCCGTCCATTGTTGTCTTTTCAGTTCTGACTTTGTATGCATTTGTTCTTATGGCTTGGACTTGTGCAGCCAGAATTCTGCATCTTTCTTCAAGTTTTCTACTTTTAAATTATTGCCAGGTCTTGCTATTATCTGCTTTGCCTACTAATTATTTGGTGTATTAGGGATACAATGCTTCTTTTTGCCATGCCTCTTCATTATTCCTCCTTTGGTCTTTCTTAGTCTGGTCTCTGTGGAATTCCATAAACCTTCAGAGTGTATTCGCTTCAGTTCAGAGGTGGGTTTCAGCAGGTTCTGATCAGTTCTGGAAAACGGGGTAGCGGAAATTTTGAGTAGTTTGGAGAACCAGTAAATACCATCTCTGACTGGCCCTGCCCCATCTATTCTCTGCCTCCCGAGTCCCAGCTGATTGGGAGAAAATAGCGATTTTGCAGTAAACTTCCCTGGATTGTGGAAGGAATGGAGATTTTACAGTATCCTTCCCCTGGAATGGGGTGGGAATGGAGATTTTACAGTATCCATCCCTGCTATGCCCACCAAGCCACACCCACAGAACTGATAGTAAAAAAATTTGAAACCCACCACTGCTTCAGTTCATTTTCTTCACTGTCCTTCACATATTCTTTTTTTTTATAAACAAAACTTTATTGATTATTAAAAAACATTTAAAACATACAAGTTTCTCTCAATCAAGAAACAAATTTACATATACAGTACATAAACTTCACCTATTAACTGATTTCCATTATTCTATATACATATATTATGTGTATTATATGTACATATATACAAACATACAGTAACATATTTCATATTCTATCCCTCTGACAGTGCCGTTTTTAGTTATATTAATTTCTTCTAAATTTCATCTCTACCTATTTCCTTTCCTCTGGTTTATCCATTGGTACCATCTATTCCATATTGCATATCACATATTCTTTCAATGCCCCTTTTCTTCTTAACTGTAATTGCAACATTCCATGCCCAATTATGCTTCCTGGTACATAGAATCTGTCAACATTACTTCATGGATGAAGGACGTGATCAAATTGATCTTGTGGGAAATAGGACACTGAATAAGTCTTCAGTCTTGCCCAGTACAGTTTCACTTAGAAAGTGAAGTTAAGTTATGAGAACAGGGCCCATTTATTCTATCCTTTCCTTAGACCCCTGTGCTATAAACTAGTGTTCTACAAATCTGAAGGAATATAATTCCCAGTTGCTTTCTTACTTTAGGGTAGTGAAATATTGGCTTTATCTAGCTGATCTTTTGGAAGACCTTTCTAACAAAACAATTCTGTTATTTGATAAAGAAATAGATTACTAGTAAAATAAAGTTGGTGTAACCTGCTGGATAGGTCTATCCTGGTCAATCTATTAAGCTTTGTGCTACACCTTCCCCTAAGGTAACGTGTTGATTCATTCCATGATAAAGCAAGAGATTTATGAGGAAATATGGCTCAGGTCAAATTAAGAACGAGATAATGCTGAGGTCAGCATGGAACTGATGGAAATTTCAAAGTTTTCATGGACTACAAGAATGGTCCATCCTTGTTTTAAAATGAACTACTAATTTCTGGATTAGTAGTTTAAAAAGGGTTAAATATGGGAAGAAGGAATCTATACAATGTAATTCTGAAGAGGGAAAAATGATAGAAGTTAGTTTGTAACTGCTGTAAATAAGATTAGAAGCTGCTTTTTAATTTTGATTTTCTTTTTCTTTTTTCTTTCTTATCTGTACCATTTGTATATTTAATGTTTTGCCTTTTTCTATCTTCTCTATATCTTTTATTTATCTTTTAATTATGTCAAATCTTTTAATAAAAATATACAAAAAAGAGAGAGGAAGGAAAAAAGAAGGAAGAAAGAAAGAGAGGAAGTGCAAGTGGGAGGGAAATTGGAGAGGGAGAGGAGAGGGAGAGGAGAGGAGAGGAGAGGAGAGGAGAGAAGAGGGGAGGGGAGGGGAGGGGAGGGGAGGGGAGAGGAGAGGAGAGGAGAGGAGAGGAGAAGAGAAGAGAAGAGAAGAGAAGAGAAGAGAAGAGAAGAGAAAGAGAAGAGAAGAGAAGAGAAGAGAAGAGAAGAGAAGAGAAGAGAAGAGAAGAGAAGAGAAGAGAAGAGAAGAGAAGAGCATTCCAGATAGGAAATAAATGGAAATGTATCTTTTGGAGTATTAAAATTGCAAACATCCAGTCATGTGTATTCTGTACACACGTTTATATAAACCATATATTGCAAATACACCATAAGTCTTCAGTAGCCTCCATAAGAAACATCTCAAACAGGACTCCAAAAGGCTGGTGCAGACGCCTTTTGTTCTGCCTCTAAACAGCAATTAAAAAAACAGACAGTCCTTGAAGTTTATATGCCCCCTCCTCCGGGTCTTGAGTCTGACACCCCTGTTTGACAATGTGGGAGGAGGGAGCTTAGCTTGACAACAAGTCATCTTAGTGGCCTCCTCAACTTTTGGAACTCCTACTTCCTGAGAAAAAGCACACCCCTAAACTCTAGGCTACTAAGGAAGTTTTGAGAACTTTCCTTTTTACATGCAGAGTATCTGTTGCTAAAACTGCCTTGGTTAGGTTAGTTGAGTGTTTCTCAACTTGAAAACTTTAAGTTGTGTGGATTTTAACTCCCAGAACTCCCAGCATGATGACTGGGTATTTCTGGAAATAGAAGTCCACCCAAGTTGCCAAAATTGAGAAACAGTAGGTAAGATCACTTGATTGGTATTCTGAATTATTATTAGCCTCACTGTAAACCACTTCAAATAAATCACTTTTGATTAGCTTAATGGGAAATGCAGGTTGAACTAGGAAGGAATGACTGCTGAGTCATCACAGGCTTTGGGAGCAGGACAGGTATAGTTTCTAGGATAGTACTTGCATGTATATACCTTACTAGAAAATAAATTCAAATTCACTCCACCAGATATTTTAAAGTATTCTGGAAGTAGAGTAGAGATTATACACTTTCTCTTTTTTATTATTATTTATTTATTTATTGGATTTATATACCGCCCTACTCCCGAAGGACTTCTTTTTGTACAAAGCAAGGGAAACAATGCCCCCCCCCTTCTTTTTCAGGTCATGGAAAATGTAGATTAACGTTACATATGCTGGAAAACCTTTATTATAAGATACAACCTTCCCTATACAGATAATCCTTTGATAAATTTGATAAATGAAAATGAAATGAAATCCTTGTTTAGCGACCACAGTAGGGACTAGCAACTTGGTCATTAAGTGAAGTAGTAGCTAAATTAAACCATCACTAGGCTTATGATCTTACTTCAGCTTTCGTTTGTGTTATAGACAACCAAAGATTGTAAATGCAAGGATTGTCCCAAAGTTATTATTTTTTTTTAATCACCATCATAACTGCAAAAATCGCTAAACAAGGCTGAGCAAGAACTCCCTGAACAGGTTCATCCAAAAGTGTCAGACTACAAGCCCCATCATTCAAAGCCATTCAAAGCAATTGGAGATCAGGTCCATTCTCTTACACTTGAGTGTTGGAAGATACTGCATTCAAATCATAGGATGATATATCTTTAAAAACACAGCAGGCCAGAAGGTTTGCAGGATCAAGGCACCTTGACCATCTTGGGGTTTTTGGTATATGGAGAATCCCATTTTTAAAGTGCCAAAGACAAAATGGATGTTGGCTTACTGAAAAGTTTCACCCTAGATTCCCACTTTTTCTCTACATCAACATATTGTATGAACAAACATGATAGATAATATTTGGCTTGAATTCCACCATTAAAGTGCAACGCAGGAAAAATCACACAGGTTGGCTATGCATGAAAGTGCTCATCCATGTTAGAAAACACCCTCAAGAATTTCCTGTTTTCCATGCAGAAAAGAAACACTTGTATGATAGTGTTTCCCTCCCCAGCTAAAATACTCTTTTGAGATATTAAAGGGTTTACACATTTATACATTTGAGAATTTATACATCCAATTAGAGTCAGCTCTTTACCTTCTTCTTTCAAAGAAATATGTTTTTATAGCAATTGGGAGCAACTGAGATATTCTGGGTATATGTTCAAAGCCCTTTAATAAGAAGATGAATCTTGCAGGGGTGGGGTGGGGGCATGAATTCTTGTCTCTGTTTCACTGCAATATCTTACCTCTTCAGCTGTTGGATTTCTGCTCCAAGTTGTTTCCCTCCCACCCCCACCCCTTTCACAAAAGAACCAGTGTGTGTCAGGGCAGGTATGTGTGCTCAAGGTTTTAACTGAGGCTTAAATAAATGATCACCTAGCATTTATCAATGTCTTGCTTTTGAGCAGAAAGCCACCTACTGTGAATCACAACTTTTGTTCTTAAAGGAAGGAGGGGGGTACATTGTTAGACAAGGGGAGGGGAGGAAAATATTTCTAAGCAAATATTTCGAAAAGAAACAGCCCATTTCTTTCTGGCTGACCAATGAGAAGGATTTGTATGCTGGCTAAGGGTTTGGTCCATTCCAGAGGGCTCACATATCAGCAGGTTGGATGGACAACTCCCACAGCAGCACAGAATAAAAGAGACAGGGAGAGGGGGAGAACTGCTCATATTGTCTCCAGAGCACAAAGCTTGTCACTTGGTTGCCAAGAGCTGGTCTGAGATATCCCTTCATCATGAACACCTACAGCTTTAGGCAATCCTCTTCTAACATTGGTGGTGGAGGGTTTGGTGGTTCTTCCTCTTTTAGAACTCCAAGCATCCATGGGGGATCTGGTGGCTATGGCATCTCTGTCTCTTCTGCTAGATTAGCCTCTTCTGGGTTTGGAGGAAACCTAGGTGGTGGCTATGGTGGTGGCTATGGTGGTGGAAGTTTCAACTTTGGGAGTGGCTGCTTTGGTGGAGCTGGTGGGGCTGGAGGGAACATAAATGCCAGTGATGGCCTCCTTTCGGGAAATGAAAAGATAACTATGCAGAATTTGAATGACCGCCTGGCAAACTACCTGGACAAAGTGCGTGCCCTGGAGGAGGCAAATACTGAGCTAGAGGTTAAAATCCGAGAGTGGTACCAGAAGCAGGGACCGACTGCAACCCGTGATTACAGCCCATATTACAAGACTATTGAAGACCTCCGGGACAAGGTAGGATTTTGGATTTGGAGAAATTGAATCCTGAGGGATGTATCCATATGTTTCAGCCTCTTGCGAAAGGTTTTTCAATTGTGATATGTGGACTCTAGCAACAACAGTCTTTGGGCAGCCAGTGACTAGTATTGCAGATCATGCTATACTATGAAAAGGTTTCTTTGTCACTGGATTAATATATTATGCAATTTTTGCTTTATACATCATGGATTATGGCTTTACACATTGTGCAACTCTGTAGTTGTAGCTGATACATAAGGAACCATGACTTAGCACAAACTTAGTCCGTTCTGTGTTTGAAAATTTCCTATATTTCTGAAATTCCCCAAATGGCAAAAGGCTCTGGCCCTGCAGAGAAAACTAAATTGCAACTTCCAACATAGCCTACCATTGACCATGCTGATTGGGAATTAGAGATCAGCAACTAACTGCCACAGATTCCCCTTAAGTTCATCTCCTGCACTTTTTTCTGGCTTGCAGTGTGAACATGGTGAGATAGGCAATCGTTTGAACATTTAGCTGCTCTGCATTTGCTTAAAAACACAAAAGTATTATTACAAAGGGGAAAGTCTTGTATGGCATGGTGGCATTAGTATGACAAACCCAAATTCCAGTATCTCTCTGAAAAGGGCTGATCACTTTATTTTAATAAATCCCTAATATTCACTGTTCTCATTTGTGCAGAAAGTGTATCAGCAACTTAGCTTGAATCATTGGACATGGTTAGCAAAAATGTTTTGCTCACTGTTCATTGCAAATATCGACATAAGCCAGGAAGCATTCAAGTTCCTCTACTTCATTTTTATTATACAGTTAGTCCTTGACTTACAAGCACAAATGGGACTAGAATTTTAGTCATAAATCTGTGAAAGTCAAATTCACACTCGACCACACCTAATTTTATGTCCATTTTTAGAGTGGTTATAAATCAAATCTAGCTTCCTCAATGAATGGTTTTTTGAAAGCTCGTCAATCATGAGCACAAGATGCTGCAATCAGTTGTAAATGTGAGCTGGTTGCCAAGCACCAGAATTGTGGTCATGTGACCATGGAGGTGGTACAATGCTCATAAGTGCAAATATAATACATAAAACACTTTTTCCAAAGCTGTTGTAACTGAACTGTGGTTAAATGAACAAGTTTGAGATCAAGGATTGTCTGTATTTAAGAATTACTACCCATTTTGCCAAACTGTAAACAAAGAGTGCTGTGTGTGCACAGTATAATTCTGGCATAGTTCACCTTAAAAAAACTGAATAAAGGTAATGGAATTATGTATATTAGATAGGACTCAAAATCAGATTTTTATAGCATAGACAATAGTTTAGCTGCATCTGTGTCAGTCAGATGTCATTCGGAGCAATGTTTGATCAATTGATTTATCAAATAATGCTTAGTAATTAATTAAACAATATGCCTGAGCAGATATACCTCATATAGCTACAAGATCTTACATTTCCAGATTTAGATCCATGTGCTGTTGAGAATTAAGGTATCTCTTGATTCTTGAGTTAGCACCTCTTTTCTGCTATTAGCATCACTTTCATGTTAGCTAAATGCTGGACTGCTGCATTTTCTAAGCTATTCATATTATCATATTAATGTATTTTTCTCACTATTGCTGCAGATAAAATCATCATTATATACTTTTTAAATACTGTAATGCTTGTATGCCGAGAAGATGGACTGAAATGCATTCCTGAGCAAATCTGTTGATATTTGCATGTCACCTTGTATACATTGGGTTGCACCAAGTCAAATTAGTCATAATTTACATCATTCCCATTTATTTCATCAGCTCTATTTTAAAAGTGTTTCAGTTCGGAGCCTGTGCATCCTAGTTTATTTCTTATACTTGTCTCCAGCCATGGATCATCTCATATTCTTTATATCAAAATTGTGCACTTCTATCAGTTTAAGGCTACACCAAATTTTAAGCAGATGAAATCTCTCAATAGCAACTTGTCCAATAATTTCCCCCAAAAAATCCATTCTTCCTCCCCACTCAACCCCATACATAGTGCTAACTCGCTGTAGTTCGATGTCTCCAGGAAATAGAAATGCCATATGTTTTGTTTTACAGAGGATATAATTGTATTTGAAGGGGCTAAGAAAGTATCCTGTTTGAAAGATTGTCCAAGGACAATGCTTTATTTGAAGGATATTGCTCATACAGGTCCACTTTAAACGTTAAAAGAAAATCTGTGAAGAGAAAAAAGAGGCTAATAGCTGTGATCATCTAGGCAATGGGAAGGAGGGATATCCAGAGGAGGAGAGTCAAAAAAGTCAAGATGATTCTTTTGATCACATGAGGACCTCTTAATTTTTGTTGACTCTCCTTTAGGATGTCCTGGCAGGAAGTGCATCTTCACCATTTCAGCAAGATATCTCCTATGTCTATTTAAATTATACAAATTATTATTAAATGGGTGTCTCTATTTGCTCAATGTATTCGTTTGCTATGCATTAGTTTTTTTCTGTTCTGCAATAAAGCCTCCATCCTTGAAGACAGAGTGCAAACATTCTTCTTTGGAACCTTTTGAGATAAAGATCTCTGAAGTGCCTTCCTTCATTGTCTTAATATTCCTAAACATCACCTATATATCTTGAATTGGAATCTGAGTAGAGACCTTCCATTCAACAATTCAATTAATCCACATAGCTTTGACTTTGTTTCTGCTATTTGTGAAAGAGGAAAAAGAAGACAAGAAACCAATAATTAAGTAAACCTTTTTTGTATTTAATCATACAATTTTCTATACATACAATCAAAGTTTATTTTGTGACAGCAGAATCACTAAACCTCCCATTTGTTTGGACAGGAAACACATACACACCCTAAAAGTACAGAGAGTAAAAGAAAAAACAAACACTTGTTATAAAGAAATCAATACAGCCTAGCAGTTAATGATTACCAACTTCCAAGGTGGCTGTTAGTTTTAAAGAATTGGACAGGTTGAAGCTGAGCACAAAGGAAGTTAGCATGAGCTAACTGCAGAGACAGGCCAAAACTTCTTTATGATAGGTAAAGTTGGACAGAATCTCAAATGTGACTGTTGGACATTGATTATGGTACAATAGTTAAGGTGCTGAAGTAGGATCATAGACTCTGGAGTAGGATCACAGACTGTCGGGCCACAAGAACCAAGAAAGATATATGGAATTATTTCTGAACATTTTCCTTTATTGTTCCCCACTTATAGACAGAAATCTTGCCAAATTAAAGCGACTATTTCCATTACTATAGATATACTCTGAGAATTGCTAGGGAAGATCCTTCTTCACTGTCTTTCTCCTAATCAAACTATCTAAGCTTCTCTCTCCTCTTTGTCATCTGGAATGCAATTCCTCTTTCCTGGAATCCAGACTACATTCCACCACAGCGACCTTGAGTCAGTCACACAGTCTCAACAAAAACAATAAAATGGAGAACCCAACGTAAATTGCCTTGAACTCTTGAGGAAAAGGTGGGATTAGAAGGCCAAGAAATGTATTTTTTTTAAAAAAAAAAAAAACCACACATATCTGATAGAGCACTACATCTTTGCCTGGATGATTTTCTTAATCCTATACCTGCTGCTACTTGAAATTAATCACATGAGATGGACTTTAAGATATAGCCAGTAATTTCAAGATAGAAACTCTTTTTATCCCTTTTATTTACTTTAATGTTTGTTATGCTGAATTTACATTGTAGCTTTTGTAAAAGTTTCATTGCAAGGAAAGAGTGATAAACATATCTTTATGCCAACAACCTACAATGTTCTGATGAGAGTGTACACTGAATTTTTCAGGTGAATCAATTTGTTATCTGCATAGTCCATAGTCCATAGTGATTTATAGAACTAGTAGAGCTCATATTAGTCTAATGGATAATGTAAATTGTATACCATGACTATATTATGTCAAAAAGAGCCATATTTAGTCATGAAATATGTCCTTAGAAATAAAGGAATTTAAAGAATTGTAATCCCATTGATATCATCAATAGTCAATTGAATCTTTTGGGAGCCAATGTTGTTTCAGGTAAACAACTGAAAATACAACAAGGAGGTCTCGTGAGTCAATTTAGAGAAGAAGCCAGTTTACTCCAAGAAGTCTCAAGACACACTTACACACCCCATCAATTGCCTGTGTGTAGCCCAAAGTAGTTTTTTTTTTAAAACAAGCAACTCACTCCAATTGTGTGCTATTTCTTGTCTTGCAGATCCTGGTTGCAACAATTGAAAATAACAAAATGATCCTGCAGATTGATAATGCCAGGTTGGCTGCTGATGACTTTAAAACCAAGTAAGTAAATCTTTCATGGGCCGATAGCAATAGAATTTTATTACAGTCATAGGCCAGAGACCAGAACAAATAAAAACCCTCAAAAATGTACGATTAAAAATTCTAGACTAAAATAATAAATAACAGATAAAATCTATGATAAAATCCAGCTTGTCAATTATACATATTGTAACTGTACTAAAATCACAATCCATAAACTGTGTGGCCTGTAGTCAGTTTATTATTAAAAGGGAAAGGAATAAGCAGTGCAAAGGATTTACAACATTTGTGGTATAAAATAGCTATGGTGGGTTTGACACACGTTTCCAATGAATCCCCATGCTGCTGCGCAGAATCTACTTTCATGGACCAGAAAATGGGGGGAAATGTATATTTGCCATTTGCAAATTATGGAAGGGAATAGGAGAAGGAATCTAAAGAGAACTATTCATTAGTGATCTCTTACTTAGCATTGTTACCTATTACAAAAGAAGTAGTCACATAAATAGCAAAATATCAGTCTTCTGTATCCAGATATCATTATACCCTCCTAGTCAAACAGCCTAACATTGTAAACATCTCTATATTAGGAAATGGATTGACAACATTAAACAGAATCCGTGACATTTTAAACTATGCCTAAGAAAAGTGAGGTATTTCTTTCTTTAACCAGGTTTGAGACTGAGCAAGCCCTGCGCATGAGTGTGGAAGCTGATATTAATGGCTTACGCCGAGTGTTGGATGAGCTGACCTTGGCTAGAACTGACCTGGAGCTGCAAATTGAAAGCTTGAAAGAAGAACTGGCTTATCTCAAGAAGAACCATGAGGAGGTAAAGAGAGAGCCAAGTGTTCCCTGGGCTGGAAACTCATTTTGTTATGATTAAGATAAAACCAAAGAGCGGGGTTGAAGTTATATGTAACCAACTTAAATTCTATGAATATCACTCAGTCTTCTTAAGATATCACTAAAAAGCACTACACAGTCTCTGTTCTAGACCCAACTGCAACAGGAGCTGAATCTTCAGCATTGTCAATAAGACAATGTGCTACACTAAATCTAAGGTCAGCAGAAAGTCTTAGTTTTCTCTGTCAATAGTAACAGCAATAGCACTTACACTTATACTGCTTCACAGTGCTTTACAGCCCTTTCTAAGCATTTACAGAGCCAGCATACTGCCCCTCATTTTACCAATCTCAGAAGGATAGAAGTCTGAGTCAATGAGACTCGAGCTGCTGAAATGAGGGCAGTTAGCCTGCAATTCTGCATTCTAACCACTGCGCCACCACAGCTGTACCTTTCTAGCATCTTGTATCTTGTATAACGACTGAGTGGTCCCTACAGGATTCAATCAACTGTTCAAATAAAATCATTTGACAGGTTTATATATACAGAATGGCTTATAGGAGATGATAACTTCAATTTCTCAGCTATTAAAGAGTTAGAGAATCACTTCTGCAGGATGAATTTGGCTGCACTGCATGTACAATTAAATGTTCATATATTTCTTCGAAATTAGTTCTGAAAGAGCACTCAGATTCATGCTTTCCAACCACTTTGGAAATGTGATGTGAGGAATCTGCAGCCTTATAAATGTTGTAGCACTCCAGTTCCAGTCAGGCTCAGCTTTCAAAGCTGAGAAGAGATAATTAGAGATGATGGGAATTCTAGTCTAACACTAGAGTACTTTCTTAATTTAACTGTTAGGATTGCTGTTAATAAATGGCTATAGTATTATAAATGGTGAGAAGTTAAGCTTTCCAGTCTTTTCCTCCTTTTGGTCATAATTTTTTAAAAAAACAAAACAAAACAAAGGGGTGGAGAGAGAGTAAAGCAGCTTTTGAAGACAGGAAAGGTCCAGTGAGAAAAAATAATAATAATTTTTCAGAGGCCCTGAATTCTTTGAATGTTTTTAATAAAAAAAACACCCCTCAAATCATGTCTGAATTAATCCTAGTTCACTTATAAGCTATAAATGTGGAAAAAAAGTTAGTGCTGCTATGCAACTAGATCCTCAATTAATGTTTTGACTTTTTTCCCTCTCATTTTAAAGGAAATGAGTGCTCTGTCTGGCCAAGTAGGTGGCCAAGTGAGTGTGGAAGTTGATTCTGCCCCAGGCATTGACCTCACCAAGATCCTGGCAGACATGAGAGACCAGTATGAGCTGCTGGCTGACAAGAACCGAAGGGATGCGGAGGCATGGTTTACGAGCAAGGTGAGCTAGGAAAATGGGGAGAGAATGAAATGGGACAGGGGGAATCCTTTAAGAAAACAATTCGGGAAGAGACAACTGGGCTAGTATGGTTCTCCAAATCATGATCTGACTTGTAAATGTCACCTTCCCTTTAAAAATATATAGACTGAAGAACTGACCAAAGAGGTTGCCATCAATACTGAACAGCTGCAGACCAGCAAGACCGAAATTACTGACTTGAGAAGGACTCTCCAAAGTTTGGAGATAGAGCTGCAATCCCAGCTTAGCATGGTACGTGGATCAGTGGGAGTGAATGAAGTCCAATGTCTGAATCCTGAAATAAATAACTTAATTTGATCCCTTGAGCAATGCATGTATATGTATGTATATTTGTACATACACACATATGGAGTGCGAAGAGATATCAGCTAAACATTCAGAGGTTTAATTTCTGTCATATCCAATAGATCTCAAGAGGAGTTACTGGTCAAATATTTAATTCATCACTCTATTAAGCTATTATTTAAGCACAGCATATTGTATAAAACAGTTGGATCTGTAACACACCAAACTGTAAAGATAATATTCAAATGACAGGAGCTGATATCAATATGCTACACAATAAATTTTAAAAAACTGCATTAAAGCTGAAAATATGTGTGAATCCAGAAAGGGTTGGCAGTATTGAACAAGAAAAAGTGCACTTTATAAAGCAGCTTCTTCTGTTTTTTTTTTCCCCATCAATGTTAGGCAGCCTACCTACACCAGGGTCCAGGAGATAGAATCAATGACATAGCAAGCAAGTGAAAAAACAGCTAATAATTGTGAGATATAAAATAGCTAGTAAATAATTAAATGTTCAAATCAATCTCACCAATGCTTCTGAAAAATGCTCTGTCCGGTTTCAACAGTCCTCTGTTGGACTTCTGCTGCTCGGTGCAAGTTAACCAAATAAAACCATTACCATTACCCCTGTACACCTAATGTCTCTTCCTTAACCTTATCTTGCCCCAGTTTTGAAAACAGTGTTTGACATTTCTTTCAAACTGATGCCACAGATTTTTTTCAGAAAGCACTGATTTTCCTTCTCACCAATGCCTTCTTCTTCCTCTCAGAAATCTGCCCTGGAAGGCACCTTAGGAGACACCGAAGCTCGCTATGGTGCCCAGCTCTGCCAAATCCAAAGTCTGATCAGCAACCTAGAAGCCCAGCTGGTTGATGTCCGCAGTGACATGGAGAGGCAGAACAACGACTATAAGATGTTGATGGACATCAAAAGCCGTCTGGAGCAAGAGATTGAGACTTATCGCCAGCTCCTGGACGGCCAAGACTTCAAGTAAGTTGCTTCTAAATACAAACATGTTACTATTGGTAGCTTTAAGCATCTTCATTTTAGAATTGTTGTATCATGTCTATCTGTCTATATATCATATATGCTGTTTTACATCTGTATAGTTGGCTGCCTTGTGCCTTGAGCAAAATGAATTGCTGATCTCTATTTTGCCAAAATAATGAGGCTGGAAAATAGTGTTTTCCTTATTATTTGCAAATTAAAGAAAGGGACTTGTAGATACCCTGACTTTGTTTCTCTGCCCATCAAACATCACCAATCATAGGAAAACAATGATCAAACACTCTCCTTAATTCTATTTAAATTGTGAAGCAGGATAGGGTCAGTTTATAACATTTTTCTCAATTTGGGCAAGCTGTGTGGACTTCAACTCTCAGAATTCTCCAACGAGTCATGAGGATCATTGCTTTGGAAGGATGCATGGAATGGTGGTTTAACTCTAATCAAATTGCTCAACCTACATGTTGCAGTCAATGGGGATGAGAGTAGGGCAAGATTAATTGTATGGGAAGAATACTTCTGATTCTCCTAACAGTCCTTTCTTTCTTTTTCTTTTTTCTCTCTACAGCTTTTCAGGTAATGCCTCAGGAATGTATGGTAAGGTATTATAAATTTTTAATATAGTTTGCCAGATGTGGGCTGGATGGTACATGATGGACAATCTTTTTGCTAAAAGTAATCGAATTTAGATATGCCTAGGAAGAAGACTGTTAGTAATTCTCCTTCAGACAATATTGAGTTCCATGATAGAAGAAAATCAGGAGTGATGGATTATGTTACAAAATATACTGCTTGTCATCTCTTGCTCTTTAAAATCCCGATACTGTAAATTCTTTGAGACTGAATTTTCACTAGAATGTGACAGATTTATGGGGGAGTTTTCTTGGACTAATTAACTGGTAGCTGTTATTTGTCAATATCTCCATCTCCCTTGACTTACTTCTACTCCACATTTACTCCTTACTTGCCATCATCCATTTCTTTTTCATTGTCAACTGTATCTGCCTGATATATTTGATAATGCCTAAAATATCATATTCATCTTTCAAACAGAGGCTCTGGCTATGGCCTCACAGTATAAATGGGCAATTTGTTGCCCTCCAAATGTTTTGGATTTCACTTTCTGTCAGTTTAAGCCTGATGGTTAATGTCAAGGGACAATGGGAGTTGTGGTCTATCAAGACACTTATCATTTCCTATACTGCTACTATCATTTTAACTTTCAATGGAATGACTGCCAAAAGAGATGATCTAGATTCTAGAAAGATATTTTTCAAACTTGCCAACTTTAAAACTTTAAAACTCAATCTGCTGAGCCTGGTGGCTCAGCAGACTGATAGCATTGTGATTAACACCAGCTGTCTGCAATTACTGTAAGTTCGAATCTCACCAGGCTCAAGGTTGACTCAGCCTTCCATCCTTTCTAAGGTAGATAAATTGAGGACCCAGATTGTGGGGGCAATAAGCTGACTTGGTATAAATATACAAAAGTATGAAGGCTATTGCTTAACGCACTGTAAGCCGCCCTGAGTCTCCAGAGAAGGGCAGCATATAAATCAAATTAAAAAAAAAAAATTCCCAGAATTTTCAATCCAGTATCTGGGAAATTTTGGCAGTGGGATACATCTGAAAGTTGCCAAGTTTGAAAAAACACGATTCTAGAAACTAGGCATTTACAAGATAAATTAAATCATATTCCCATCTGGGGCCAGTTCCAATGCCATTTCTGTCTTTTGTATTGGAAAGCAATAATCATAAATGCAATAAAATAATAAAATGCAGTAAAAGCACAAGTTCCATTAAGAGTCCATGCAAGTTGGCCAGAACCAGAGATAAGTGTCAGATATCTTGCAGTCCCCTCATTACAGTGGCATAAAGGCAGATTTATTTACAGAAAGGCTAGGAAGTATCACAAGATGTTGCATGTTCACTGATCATTCCAGGACATGCCTCAGAACAGAAGAAGCTTCTGAGACATTCCTCAGTAAACCATGTTCTTTCCTTCAAGTACAATGGCTTTATTAACATATAATTTGAGTCTAATAAATCTTCATTTCTTCCTTGTTTTGCTATAGACAAAGTAGTTACTGGCAAGAAGCCTTGAAGACTATCCTCTACGTTATGCACAAATATTCAATACACAGATTTCAATGGGTAGCTACCATCACTAAGAGATGGAAATTTGGTGTTTCACACAGCTGTAGTTCCTTAAGCACTTATACTTGGTGGCTGGAGAGCATGTAACAATTTGACTTAGTTGTTCCTGCTTCTGCTTTGTTTGTTTGTTTGTTTGTTTTTTGTGGGGTTTCTGTCTAATAAAGTTCTTTTGGGTCTTGCAAATTCTAAATGGAGACTTATTTCTAGCAATAAACCTAGCTTTTAAATACAGCAAGCACTGATCGGCATTTTAAAAAGCAGCTGAAATTTTCACCACTAGAAACATATGGGTATATCACAGATTTAAAACTCTTCGATTGTATGCAGCCTGAGGAGTGGGTTGGGGAGGAAGAGAGTAGATGGATGGATTTTTCATGCACCATGAAAACCTCAGCTTTCCTAACCCAATCTCATTCAGTTTTTGTATTATGAT
The DNA here is from genome assembly GCA_022577455.1 of Arizona elegans. Classification (NCBI taxonomy): domain Eukaryota; kingdom Metazoa; phylum Chordata; class Lepidosauria; order Squamata; family Colubridae; genus Arizona; species Arizona elegans. The sequence continues at coordinate 109,426,028 of JAKOOJ010000004.1, read as the reverse complement.
CCTCATCAATCCTGACCAACATGATCCATGTTATTAGAGATAAGCATTTTGAGTAGAAAACACACTATATTCCCATTCAAATCTGTACATATAAATGCACACCAGACTGTTCAATTTCTGGGAGGGGGGGATCAATGTTCGATGTTCAGCTACTGAATCAGTTCACCCTTTCTGAATCAGAAGGGAATTCAATGGCAGAATAGAATAGAATAGAGAATAGAATAGAGAATAGAATAGAGAATAGAATAGAATAGAATAGAATAGAATAGAATAGAATTTTTTATTGGCCAAGTGTGATTGGACACACAAGGAATTTGTCTTTGGTGCATATGCTCTCAGTGTACATAAAAAGACAAGATACACTCGTCAAGAATGACAAGGCACAACACCCAGTGACAGTCATATGGTACAATAAGCAATCAAATCATACTAGGAAACAAAATAAATATAAATTGCAAGGATACAAGCAGCAAAGTTACAGTCATGCAGTCACAAGTGGGAGAAGATGGGCGACAGGAATGATGAGAAGACCAATAGCAATAGTAATGCAGCCTAATGTGAATAGTTTGACAGTGTTGAGGGAATTATTTGTTTAGCACAGTGATGGCATTTGGGAAAAAACTGTTCTTGTATCTAGTTGTCTTGGTGTGCAGTGCTCTATAGCGTCATATTGAGGGTAGGCACTATTAGTCCTGCAAGGTAGTCCAAGCAGAAACAGGAATATTAGTTCTACTTTTACTGTAAGATTACATTAACAGAATCTTGCAAGACAGAAAGTATTTCTCCCTTCCTTTTATTCTCAGGAAAACTATGAAAGGTCCTTTTCTGACCCAGCTCCCCAAACATGACAAACCCTCTGTAGTTGAAGCAATGATTCCTTTATTAGGAGCAACAGCAGCCCTGGCAAAAAGTTTCACCTCAGGCTAACAAGTCTGTCCGGCAGGGAAGATGAATAGCTGTCTGCCACATCTATTCATCTCTACCCCCTGCCTTTTATCCCCAGAGCTAGGGTGGGGCTTCGCTAGCAGTGGTGGCTCTTCCTTCCCAAGGACCGACCTATGGATTTCCACTGCTCTCCTCTCCTCTGCCTTCTACACATCCGCGCATCAGGCACTGGACACAGCTATTCCTCCTCTTCCTCATCAGCCACCTTTAGACCTGGAGACTGTTGACTCTCCATCTGAGAGTCTGGGCTGACAGGTGGCCCAGACTCTGCCTCTGTCTCTCTCTCTCTCTCTCTCTGTCAGCTCCACTCCCTTCTCCCCCTTAGAGCTCTCTGATTGCCTTGATGCTGACTCCCACTGTTGCATTCATCCTGGTGGGCTCCTCATGAGTAGTCCAGATTAGAGAAAACACAAGGACAGGTGTTTCTTGGGATGAGAGAGCAAAGAACAAAACCCTGCCATCTCTTTTATTAGTAATCAAAATACAACGTCATTATTATGGCGTTATTATGGCTACACATCTCATATTACATGCATGAAAAAGAAAAGCATCCATATAGGTTTCACATTCTACAATATTACAGTAAATCACGTGAATTCTAGGAAAGTGATACTTAAGGTAAAAACAAAACTTAACTCTGCTATGTTATCATATTTGGCTTCATTCCCAGCATATTCCTCTGCTAGGCCGAGAGGCACATCTCCCCGTTATCAGAGGTTACCTCAGTTGTCAGGAATGTTAGTTCAAAGGGATTGCTACACAGTTTCTGTTCTACAATATTATGAATAAAGAGAGAACGAATAGGGCCCTTCAGTGAGTATCCAGCTGAACCCGCTTTTCATAGTCAGATTATTTCGGTGCTAAATTCCGTACACGTGTCCAACCAGCTAGACTGGTCTACACATATACTATGGCCATCTGATTCCCACATCCCACACCTCCTCCTCCTCTGATTTGGCTGCTGGAGGGACCGGTAGCCAACAGGCCACAACAGGACCCTTTTTAAAAATGCCACACCATCTCCTCTCCCAGAAGCTGAGACATCTTTTATATGCTCGTTGTTTAGTCTTGCAGCTCTCCCAAGGTCATTTCCCATATACACCATTACAAACACACAAGAGGGGAGTATAATATACTTTCTTGCCACACCTGCCAAGCATGGTCCAAGGATAGCTGATGGTAGGATCAAGTCATGATGTTACAGACTATGATATACCTGGAGCCTGGATTGACCTCTGCAATCTACTGAGATCATTACATCATGCTTGATCTGGATACTTTCCTTATCTATATAGGTCCAGTATTATTAGTATGTTTACCATCAAATGCTAGAGATTATTCTTATGTTTAAAAAATGAGGGCTTCTCTGCAGTAGTGCAAGATTTTGTTCTATTCTTGGTATTGATGAAGTAAATTGCCAGCTCAAACAGCTTCTGGACATGACATGGAGTGATGTGAACACTGATATATTATTTGTTCTAACCAGTAAAAAAATCTTAAGAAAAAAAATGCATTTGCCAGCATCAGTGAAAAATTTAAGGTATATCTACACCCAATCTAAATAGGTATGGAGAAACTCTAGTTTAGGAAAAATTAGCTAAATTCTATCAGATGTTTTTCTAATCTTTCATTTTTTGATGTCTGAGTGGAAACTCATCCTAAAATGCCTCACAAGCTGTTACATCATGAAACTATTCTTTGAACATTCTAAAACCACTAAAGGCTTAATATGCTTTCAAGGACAGGTTCAAACTGTATGATACTGTTATAAAGGTAAAGGGAATATTTAGTAATAGGCAGACCATTAAAACAACCAGAGTTCTGCAAAAGATGTACACATCAATTTAACATCGCAGCATGTTGAATTCATGAAATCTAGTTACTAAGCAATGATTTCACCTGGTAGCAAGCAATGAATCATCAAAGGAAGCTTTTGACTACCCTATGAGGCAAGCAGATTAATATGATATATTACACTAAATTAGATCAGAAATGTGCTGCAATAGCTACATGAAATGAGACTGACAAGAATGGAAATAAACAGCTTTTGGAAGAGGCACTTATAAGTTTGTGCTAATGTTAGGGATATAAATCAGTATGCCAACTATGAAGGCAAACAGAGATGCCAGCTTGAAAAGACCAGGAAGCCTATGTAAGTCTTAAACCTCATCTTTGAAAAGAGTATTTTAAATTACATTATTACCCTTGCTGGAGAATCTGCAATCAAAGAATTCTAAAAAAGTTCAGCTTTTATCCTTTCAATCAAGTGGGTTCTAGCATAAGCTTGTGCTCAGTAAAACGAGAATATCGATATCCTGGTTTAACATCTCAGCAATGTTGAACCAATTCAACAAACAAAAATTCTTCTGAGTTCTCTGCTGAAACCATTTCTTTGGAAGATATTTTTTCCAGGGCAAACAAATCCAGATTTATATCAAATTGTTTTCAAAATTGGTTCAACATACCTGCATGTACTCTAAACTAACGTATGTTAAAATCCACATGCAAGAATGATCTTGTATGTTCGATCACGAGTGTTTATTCCAATTTTATCCTATAACAGAATAATCCAAACCACTATTTAAATATTTTTTTAAGATCTGGTGAATCATGATTGTATCATAGGTTGAGCTATTATTGTGACAATTTCTTTGACTGCAGAAAATGAGAATGATGTTCTCATCCTCCCAGAGAAAGGTCATTAGGTTTAGCCCATTATCCTATTTATTACTGCAAAAGATGCAGTGAGTATGATTAAACAAAAGGATGGATAAAAGCGTGAAAACGATTGGGAAGCGTACTTTAAGAATAGAAGGTATAATTGGATGAGCTGCTCAGAGGTGGCTGATGGATACTGGCGGTTGGAAGCAGTGAAACTGTAGCAGATGAGAAATGCAAAATCAGAGAAAAGGCTTTCTCTTGAACAATTATGGGTTTTTGGGAGGAGTTAGGGTTGGCAATAGACACACAAATACACACAGAGGGAGGGAGGGAGGGAGAGAGAGAGAGAGGGAGAGGGAGGGAGGGAGAGAGAGATTAAACTCAACATGGGATTTTGATTAATTGATATAAAAGCTGCTTCTCAATAATTAAATTGCGAGGTTTCTGGACTGGTATGAATTTGAGCTACAGTAAATGCTTGTTTGAACATTTTGACAAAATGGACTTTTATAAAGTTCCCCAGAAATATATTTTCCTTTAAGTTTGGTTCCAGAAAGATGCCTAGTATGAACTGCTTCTCATAATTGTCTCAACCAAGGCCAAGGGGTCTTTTGCAGTGTTAACTGTGTTATTTTGGGGAGGGTTTGTGTGTGAATGTTATCAAACTTCAGATAGCCAGATTTAATTGTTTCCATCATTAAAGTTCATTCATTCATTCAATTTATATGGCTGCCTCCATAAAAGTATTGTTACCCCTGCCATAAAACAATGCAACAATGCACACACCTAAGAAAATATTCTCATTATTGTGCATAGATCAATATTATAAACCAAGACAAAATCCTTCGGAGAGAGTAGAGTCTCACTCTGTGGATTTTCCCTAAAACTTCTCTACGAAAGCTATGAAACTCTGATCTGAATATTAAGTAAACCAAGCTGAAAATCTGTGAATGAAAATAAATATGAAATTGGATTTATCAGAATTGTTATGTGACTATAATAGTTTCAGACGTCTTTAATATTTCCAGAAGAAACCTGGATGCCTGAGCGTATCTCCATCAGTGGTGGGTTGCTACCGGTTCACACCGGATCGGGCGAACCAGTAGCGGTGGCAGCTCCGCCAGGACACTTCTGTGCATGTGCAGAAGTACACCGTGTGCGCACAAACAAACTAGTAGCAACGGGATTTGGAACCCGCCCTGATCTCCATCCATACTTCCAAAACACTATGTCATGTATTGTATATTGCAAATGTATATACCCAGGCAACATACCAAAAAGGAGACACATATATTAGAATCCAGAATAGTTCAAAATACATTTTCTTGTGCAAACATTGCTTTCAAGAAGGGTGCAAATTAAGAAAAGTGCTCACATATTCTTTGTCAATGCACTTTTAGAAAAGAGCAAGACTATGTGGACAAGAGTAATATTATACTTTGTCCTGTTGAACTCTTAAACAGAATAACCAACAAGACCTGAGATTGATAGATGAGAAATCAGGCAAAATTGACAGAATTGCCCATCCCTACCGTGAGAGCTTTTCCTTGATTAATCATTTCACCATTTGGCACTAAAAAATGATCTGAGGGCTGAGTGCCAGGGCAAGCCAAATCCTGCTTTTCCTCTCCTCTCCAAACCTTATAAAACTCCATCAATGAAAAGAAGAATTTAGGCCCAGTTTGGCAAGATCAGAAGTTGATCTATGTCAAAATTATGAATAAAACCAAGAATGTTGTTTACATGGCTCATCAAAATTAGGAAATGAAATTATTTTAAAACAATGTTAGCAAAACCTGGACAATCACCTAGCAACAGTGAAATCATGCTGTAGCACATCCACTTACCAGAAATATGTCACAATGCAATGTGAAATAAAATCTAGACGGTGTTAGAAAAAGATCTGGGGAGAATGGAGACAGGGATTGCATCTACTGTAAATGTAACAAGACAGTGAACAGTAACAAACAACAGAAACCCTGAAAAGAAAACTAAACATCCAGTGCAGAAGTCAAGAAGAGTGTGGCAACTTTATTAGTGCTTACTGGAAATACTTCTTACACATGCAAAAGAGAGAACAGTTCAACATCATTTAATTAGCTCTAGATTTTCTTATCTTACACTCTAGCTCCTTTCCTTTTCAGTACCAAAAAATCTGTCACAGATTTATTTTCAAATGAAATAACACATACAGTATTCCTAAAAATAAATATATCACAGAGCAAATAGTGGTATCTACTCAGCTCCAAATTTTTCTCTCACAAAAATACATATGTTTGAGGAACGTTCATATATACATACATACATACATACATACATACATACATACATACATACATATATATATATATATATATATATATATATATATATATATATATATATATTCTTACTTCTTCGTAGGGTTTATGTTAATGTGGCTAGAAGAAAAACATATATATATATATATATATTGGAGAAAAGTATATAAAAGTTTCATTTGATTACATGTATATTGCTATTACTACTACTAATAATAATAGAAGAAGAAGAAGAAGAAGAAGAAGAAGAAGAAGAAGAAGAAGAAGAAGAAGAAGAAGAAGAAGAAGAGGAGGAGGAGAAGAAAAGCAAAAATTCAACATGTCAGCAACAACAGCAAATGTCGCTTATGCAATGAGAAAGATGAAACAGTGAATCACCTTATCAGTGTTGCACAAAATCTCACAGACTGATTATCGAAACTCAATCAACAAGTTTGCGTTTGAATGCAGAAAAAAATACTGGGAACAGCAAATTGCCAAAGTTCTTGACAATGAGCAAGTCAAGATCCTGTGGAATTTTTGGATCAAAACAGACAGACGTCTGGCCCACAACATACCTGATATAATAATAATAATAACTTTAGTCATTGTACATATATATACAGTATAACCACACAATGACATTCACTTAACACCCAAAGATCATAATCCAAACATCCAAATGTCACTATTGTGGAAAAGAAAAAAGTTTGGTTCATTGATACCAGGTGATGCACAAATTGAAGAGAAACAGCTAAAAAAATAATAATAAAATGTTGTGATTTGCAAATTGAAGTTGAGAGACTATGGAGGAAGAAATCAATGGTTGTGCCAATAGTAGTAATAGGAGCCCTTGGAGCAAAACCCAAAGGGCTACTTAGATACATGAAATCCTGAACTTATGAGACCTGAATATTCTGAGTTTGCAAAAAAAAATGCATACTACATTACTGTAATATGATACTCAGCTGGAATAATTGAATGGACTCAGCTAGAACTTGATAACTTGGATCAAAAGACAAGAAAACTAATGACAATGCACTGTGCTCTGCACCCAAAAAGTGATATTGATCAATTGTACTTGCCAAGATCTCAGGATGGCAAAGGACTCTTACAGGTGAAACAAACTGTGGAAGAGGAAAAACACAGCTTAAATGACTACATACAAAAGAGCCTCTGCTGAAGGAGGTGAACAAGGAAACCTCTTGAAAACAGCAAGATTGAAAGCAGAATATCGAAAGGAAACAATTGAGCATTGAGTTTCTAACTGGAAAAAGAAGCCTATGCACAGTTGATACTTGAAGGACATTGAAGGAAAGGTAGATACAAAGCTAACATGGAGATGGTTGAGATCAAGGGTACTGAAGAAAGAAACTGAAGGCTTCATTTTGGCTGCCCAAGAACAAGTCCTGCAGACCAATTCTATGAAAGGAAAAATTCAACATGTCAGTAACAACAGCAAATGCCACTGATGCAATGAGAAAGATGAAACAGTTAATCACCTTATCAGTGACTGCAGCAAAATCTCACAAACTAATTATCTACAACATCATGATTGAGTTGTCAAAATAATACATTGGAAGTTTTACCAGAAGTTTGGGTTCAAATGTAGCAAAAATTACTGGGAACATCAAATTGTCAAAGTTCTTGAAAATGAACAAGTCAAAATCCTGTGGGACTTTTGGATCCAAACAGACAAACATCTGGGCCACAACACTCCTGACATCACTATTGTGGAAAAGAAAAAAGTTTGGTTCATTGATATTACAATACCAAATTGAAGAGAAACAACTAGAAAAAATAACGAAATAGTCCATGATCTGCAAGTTGAAGTTGAGCGATTGTGGAGGAAGAAATCAATGCTTGTACCAATAATAATAGGAGCCCTTGAAGCAATACCCAAAGGGTTGCCTTGATACATGGAAATTTTGAACTTATTAGACTTTGCAAAAAACCACCTTACTTGGAATCGCCTATATACTCAGAGGTTACCTTAACTTAGATTCTTGATTAGGACTTGAACTGTTAAGTTTTTACCAGTCCCTGACTGTGAATCAAATTGAAGATTAAATCTTAAATAATAATAATAAAGATTTAATCCTTTCTTCCTAAAAGAATCAATAATACACATAGCAATAGCACTTAGACTTATATACTGCTTTACAGCCCACTCTAAGTGGTTTACAGAATCAGCATATTGCTCCCCAACAATCTGGGTCCTCATTTTACCCACCTCAGAAGGATGGAAAGCTAAGTTAACCTTAAGCCTGGCGAGATTTGAACTGCCAAATTGCAGGTAGCCAGCAGTCAGCAGAAGTAGCCTGCAGTACTGAACTCTAACCACTGCGCCATCAAGGCTCATGTGAGGGAAGATGACCTATACAAATGATGGATTTTTTATTTGTCTCAAGTAACTCACAGACAGCATTGTCTAAGTACTTCCTAACCTAGACCAGATTCAGGATGATTTGCATAGATTTATTAGTGAGTAACTTTGAAGTCCTGCCTCTCCTCTGCAAGACATAGACATAAATCCAAAATAGTAGTTTGCTTAATTCCTTACTCAGTTGAAAGCAATTGCTCTATTAGGCCATGGACTGCTTCTCCTATCCTGAATCAGCATCCTAGGAGCAACATTATTCTTAGCGACTCCAGTACAACCGGTGAATAGATAAAGGGGGAAATGGGACACTGGAAGTAAATATCCATGAGTTAAAAGTTTACTGGCCATTGTTTTCAAGCCTATGAGGAAAATTCATCTGCCTTTTCTGATGTAGTAACTTCCAGTTATGATTACAAATGTCATCAGTTTGAGTGATTATAATTTTATAACCTAGTTTTCCCCTTTGAAGTACTTTTATTAAGAAAAATCATAGTTCCAGGAATAATAGAATGTATCATTCAACATATTTTGAAACATCAGACTGGGAAGGCTGATCTATAAGTATTGGACATTTTGAGTGGAACAATATATATTGTTTCCAATTTTAATCTGCAGATGGTTTGAATTATTCTGGTGCTTCAAGGATCAAAGATCTTAGAAACATTGATAGAATGCTGAAAGAAGTTTCTTAAAATTAATATTAGTAGTATTCATTCAAATAGAGGTGGGGATTATTTTACAATAGTCATTTTTCAAACCAGACAGTCAATCAACAAATCAAATTGTATTATGGTTACCATGCAACAAAAGTTACACAACAGAGTATGAGACATTGATGTCATAATTAATTCTGAACTGATTAAATTCAAAGCAAAAGATATTTAGGTATAGATTAAATTTCTGGTGTCACAATCTATTAACTGTCAGACATAGAGAAGCTGAACATAAAATTAATCAGTGAAATTTAAAAACAATGTATTGAGGCTAACTTGAAGTTATGAGTTGTGTCATTCTGACAATATTGTAATACACAAAGAGGCAAAGAGATATTAAATTCTGATATTCTGTCCAACCTATATTGTATATTACATTATAGACCAAGAATAATTTTTGTTCAAGGGTAATTTTCATCATTTTCTAATGAATGCTTATTCTTCAATTATTTTCAACAAACTACAGCTTAACTCAGTTCTACTATTAAGTAGAACCATGCCTTTATGATCCCATCAACTATTCCTTTCTGTTGGAAGACAGATTTCTCTATATCTTATTTCCTGCTTGAATCCCTCAAGCTAACTTCATGAATTGCTGAAATAAGATTAAACTGACTTTGCTATCTGTTCCTCCAGTGGAAAAATGTTTCAAAGAATAGAGATTGCCACTGAGAAAACATGTTGCTTTATTTATGCCCTATGCAGCTCTCAAAAAGGTGGAGATTCAACAACAGGTCATCTCTTGAAGAAAGTTAAATTGCATTGTAATTTATCCATTTACATCAATGTGATGCAAAGTGGAGAGCTACTATATATGTCAAAAAGGCATTGATGGAGTTGCCTGTTTAATCTTCTGCAGCAAAAACAACAGTGTGTTTCCTGGTTCCTTCAGGGCTAGGAACATTCATTATTGCTGCTGTTGTTTTTTTTAAAAAAAGAAATCAAAGAGGAAGACAAAAGAGAATCCGGTTTTAGTTTGAAATGTACATTTGTTAATGGATATGTTTTAAGGCATTCCCAGGAAGCAATGCTATACTTCATATACAAGATACTTTGGTCTGCTGCCCAAATGCTGACATCTGATGGGAATTTCAGTATTTCTGGTTTTCCATCTTCTAAAGGTGCTTGAACTTTGCATCAGGTAAGACTATTCTTTCAATAGAAGATTGCCTTCTGGATGTAGCACTAATGATCAGTTTGGGATGAAGCTAAATATTGACATGAAAAGAATATTGTATTGCAAAATGGTAAATTTTCCAGGATAATACTTTAACTTTACACATCTGAATCAGTGGTGGGTTCCTCCCGGTTCGATCTGGTTTGGCCGAGCCAGTAGCAGTGACGATATGACGTCACCGAACCGGTTCTCCCCCCCGCCCTCCCACCCCCACCCCCCATGTTATTCTTACCTTTTATTTGGTCCCATCCCCAATCTATTGCTGCCTCCTGAGTCCCAGCTGATGACTAGAGGGAAAAAAACTGTTTAAACTCTTGCTGCAGGGCTTCAAAGGGCCGCCCTACAGCTGATCAGTGTTAAAAGCAAACAAATGAGTTGGGTCGTAAGTGCGAGGACTGGTCGTAAGTGCGAGGACCTTCCAGAAATGACTCTGACCAGCTAGCCACGCCCACCTAGTCACATGACCTCCAAGCCACACCCACAAAATAAGCCACGCCCACAGAACTGGTAGTAAAAAATGTAGAACTCACCCCTGATATGAATGTATTTGTAAGCTGTCCAGAGTCACGTCATGGTGAGATGGGTTGCATATAAATTTAATAAAAAAAATAAATACACACGCACACACACACACACACACACACAGAGAGAGAGAGAGAGAGAAAAAAAATTTCTGGAATTATTGCACCAAAGGAAATTCTGTCTCCTGAAGGAATGCCCCTTCTTCAAAGAGGAAGAACTATCATGGAGAATGCACTTTTGACTTTTTGTTAGATAGAAACATCATAAACTACTCTCTTTAGTCATGCCTGCTAACTGGAAATATAATCTTGGCTAGATATGATGGCCTTGAAAAATGAGAATTGTAGTCCCGCATATCAGCAGAACTGAGTTATGAAAGTTGGACTCAGCCTCAGTTTTTAAGCATAATAATTTCAAAACAAGTATGGAAAGGGCAGAAGTTCCTTCCTGGGATTCAAGATTCTTTACTTATCTCCTAGAACTGATCTATGCATTTTCCATAACCACCTTATGAAAGGCAATTTTTCCATCTCATTGACCCACAATCTAGTCATATAATACCATATTTAACCCTAATTCATACTTCTTCTCAGTTTCTATATAATCAGATTAATACATAAACTGGTTCACCTGTCAAGTACTTTTTAAAATAAATTGTTTGATTTTGTGACTCTTGTTCTTTCTTGCCACAACTAATGTTAAAACGTCATGGGGAAATATTTTGTTGCCTGGTGCAGATATTATTAATTGGGGCAGTATCCTTATGATTATAATGTGGCTATATAAATTTACAGAGTAATTCTTAACCATCAATTGATTATCCTAATCCATTTGGTGGAGCAGGAAAGAAACAAGAGACAAAAAAAGGTAAAAAGAAAAAAATTAAACATAACGTGATACTCCTTAGTTGGCAAAATCTTTTTGGCGGGTAAAAAACCATCAAGATCCAATTTTTGCTTAGTGTATTTTGAAAACACAAAGTGTAGTTTGTAAATGATGGTTTATGGCTCAGTGTGTTGACATATCCAAGGAACTGTATTTTTTTTCAGTAAATAAATGACTGTGTGAATTCAGTCATAATATCCCTAGCTAGGTTCAAAATAGGCCAAACAACAGAATTACCATTAATGAAGAACTGGCTAGCAATAAGATGGAGTTTAGGATTAACCATTAATCACATCCAATAAACCTCTTGGAATTTTTTTCATAATTATCCACAGCTTGTCTAAACTTGCTTCTTCCAGTTACAAATCTGTAGTGATATATAGATCTGGCAAGATGCTTGCAAATATCAGTCATTCCCCTGGCACATCTGCTGATGTTCCATGGCTGAAAGCCAATCTCCATTTGAAGCATGTTTTTTTCCAACTTGACAATGCAATATTGTAACTTCTTTCTGAGGCTGCAGGGATTACTTTTCCCATCACATAGAGAAGCTATTGGATCCAAACCAATTCCTAAGAAAGAAAGAAGGTCTGAGCTTAAGTTTCCAGTCTCAGGACCCAGCACTTCCATCTTTTCTTTTGGCTGCCAGGAACATATGTGCAATTCAATCTTCACTCCTGTTATTAAGAAACATTGCTTGGCCAGCATATACATCTCTTGATTAAGAGGAAAACTCCCTAAATTTTGTCACTCTCTATCTATGCAAAGTGCAATTGCAAGTGCATCCATAAGCAAGATAATTTATTGTCACAAGAGAAAACATTAAAAAAAAAATCCCTGCCCAATACTAACATTAATATCAGAGTTTAATTTATAAATAATTAAAATGGGGCAATGGGTAAAGGAGACTTAGATAATTCACAATCACAAAGTTGCAAAGTTCCTGACAAATCTTTTAAAGAGGAAGGAAAATTATTCAGCACATGCCCAAAGTCAAGTTTAAAGAAAATTTCTCAAAGGAAAACATTCAGATGAGTAATCTGCATATTTAATTCACTATTATTTTTAGATCAGTCTGCCTAGGATTGAAGCCGTGTACTTTTTTACACATCCAAAGAACACTTTATTTCAATCAGTGCAAGAATTGATCTCCCAAAGCTTTCTCAGGATCAGCTTTGCACGGGCCCTTTATTCTTTCTATCAGGATGAGCTGATAGAATCTACATGAGCCTCTCAATTTGGATATGGGAATAGCGATAAGTATGAATCCTGGATTAAGGAGTAATGTTAGTTTATCCTTGTGGGAAAATGCAAGAAAGTTCAACGGCATAGGACCTTCAAAAGAGGCCATCCAGACTTCAAAATACAATACAAATAGGAGCATCCCCATTAACATACTGCAGTGCATGTTCTGTGCATGCCTACATACATATCAAAACTTCCTCCTTGTTTTGCATCGAAGATATAAAATCTATAGAGAAACTTCACAATGCTTTTTACAGCAGCTCCACATTTTACATTTTTATATAGTTCATCTAACGATAAAATCTCTTGGAAAATATAGCAAATTCCTGTGGTGTGTTACTCTCTGTGTTTATATGTGTATGAGGGTTTCAGGGTGCTTGTTTGTGGGGGTATAAAGGGGATTAGGCTTAGGGTTTAGGAATGACAGATCCTCCTAGTGACACAGCAGGGTCATCTGCCATGTAGACCAAGAGCAAATCTAGGCAGTTTCCTTGACACCTTGTTCTTAAATGAGGGACTTATAAATGAAATGAAAGGCAGATAAGAAAAGTGCAGCGATGGGAGAAAAATAGCAAGGAAAAATCTTAAAAGCATTTGTGGAGAACATGATATAGAGGTAGAGCATGTGTAGAGAGTCCTGGTAGAGAGGGTTAGCCACTGTTCAGCTGTGCCAATAGTCCATGTTGGCAAAAATCTTTTTTCCCTAGATTCCATGAGTTCTTTCATTTCAGTCTAGGACAGTGCTGAACAGGCTCATGCTTCGCGAGCTTCGTGTGCGCATGTGCCATCCGCATTAACATGCAGTTTCTCCCCATGCGCTAGGCGCACAACCACACCATCTGCACATGTGCACAGCTTTCACGCGCTTCCCCACCATGTGCTGCGCATGCAATCACACCATCTGCGCATGCGCACAGCTTTTGCACACACACACACACCACTGTGCTCCGTATGCACAATTGCACAATCTGCACTTGCGCATGTTTTTGCACATGCAATGCACATACATGAATGACATCTGTGCATGCACATGCTGCACACCAGTACTCTTGCATACATGTGCAAACATGCACGCATACAGGAGAGCTCTGAAGACCAGCTGGGCCCCCTGAATTGCACGCATGTGCACCAGAGGCCCGAACACTAGCTGGGGTGCACACACATGTGCAGCTGCAGGTGAGTTGGGCGACAGCTCATGTATCTGGAAAAATGGCTCTGCGTGCCACTTCCAGCACACGTGCCATAAGTTCGCCATCAAGGGTCTAGGATCTGGGCAAGGATCTTCTTTCCCTTATCCACGGAGGAAATATTTAATGTATTATTAGCAAGGGGAATGTAGAAGAGAAAATCGAAAGGCATGAGAAACCTAAGTGGATCCCACATTCTTGTATTTTATTCTCTGCACTCCCTTTAATTTTTAAAATATGACTGCTTTGCACATGCATTCACTATGCTTTTAATGCCAACTCCAATGTATCATTCTCATGTGCCTTGGGGAGAAAAGATAGAGAGGAAGTGAAAGGAACAATACGGTGGGATGGTCAGCGATGGACTGTCGGCCTGACCATTTTCAGTCTTTGAAGTGGAACTTCTTTGCTCAGGACATCCCTAGAGAGCTGTGCCTGGCAGCTCTGAGTAAAAAGAGCAATAAGTGAACCCTTTGGGAAGGAATGGCAAGGATGGACACGTTCAATTAATGAATTTCTAAATATTTTGCTTGGAAAAGAGAGAACTGAGTGAAATATGATCCTCTGATGAAGGAACTTGCTTTTTTATTTTGAACACTGCACTTCAATAATTTACTCATGGTTTTTTAGCTAATGGAGAGAAGAGTTGAGAAGCCTCTATTACCCCACTCTGTTCAAATGTTTAAAGAAATGAAACCACCCTGAAAGTGCCCCAGCATCAAGAGAAAAATAAGCCAGGCTCTCCTGGATGAAATCTTTTATTTTGCTGGCTGTAAAAGCCCACCGAGTTGGAACTGTTATATTTCAAAGCAAGCAGATTATTCCACTAAGCCTCTCCCATCAGGGTGTGTCCTGGCAGACTATGCATTGGGTAATGCAACAGAGCACACCCTCTGAGGACTATAAATGGAGCCAGGCAACACTGCAGATGCTAGCTTCTTCACGCTAGACCAAGCCGAGTAACAGTCTTGCATCTGAACTTTCTTTCACGATGTCACACTATTATCAAAGCTCCTCTTCTTCTTATGGTGGTGGCGGCGGCGGTGGTTCTGGCCGTGTTGCTTCTGTCCGCCATGGGTCATCCAGTATCCATGGGGGAGCTGGTGGCCGTGTATCTGCCTCTTCAGCTAGGTTTGTATCTTCTGGTTCAGGATATGGAGGCGGTTATGGATATGGAAGTGGCTTAGGAGGTGGCTGTGCTATTGGATATGGTTCTGTAGGTGGTCTTGGCTATGGAAATTACTTTGGTAGTAGTGGAGGCTATGGTGGTGGAGTTGGTGGAGGCTATGGTGGTGGAGTTGGTGGAGGCTATGGTGGTGGAGTTGGTGGAGGCTATGGTGGTGGTTTTGACTTTGTGGTTGGTGGTGGTGGTGGTGGTGATGGAGGCCTTCTGACTGGAAATGAGAAGATCACCATGCAAAATCTCAATGACCGCTTAGCAAATTACTTGGATAAGGTGCGAGCCCTAGAGGAGGCTAACACTGAGTTAGAGATCAAGATCCGAGACTGGCATCAAAAGCAGGCACCCTCTAGCCCAGCCAAGGACTACAGCCATTATTACAAGATAATTTCGGATCTCCGTGACAAGGTAGGATCCTGAACAAGGAATTACATTGAGGTTAACAGATCAAGTTTTGAAAGTTTCCTCCTTCTCCTCCATACTTTTATCCCTTATTCTAAAGTGCATTATTCTTTTATTCTGGATGATAATTCTAAAAAATTAGATCAAACAAACATCTTTGTATGTATGTATATGTATGTCTCTTTCCCTCCCTCCCTCTCTGTACGTCTCTGTGTGTATGCTCATGTGTACACATACACACATAGAGACACACATATATTGTATTGCTTTTCTGTAATTTCCTCAGGCTGTTAAAATAATACATATTAAGAAAAGACAATGATTAAACTAGAGCACTGTATTTATATCATCTCTATTTGTTGTTTGGTAGCAATTCAGATTTGCACCAGAATGGATCCCATTTCTCCCAAATGTTAATGATTGATGCTACTTTTTGCACCATTCAAGACAAAGGAATTATGGTTCTTGTCTTCTCTGTTTTGCCTAAGGACAAAATTCCACTAAACACAATGCAACCCTCCCTGATGTAAAAAGTTAGCACTTTTGTTATTTAGCCCCCATACAGGTCTTTGCTGTGTGAAGAAATAGCTAAACCTGTTATTGTTCATCGTCAATCACTATTTCTATGACATGTTCTTTCCATTTAGAAAAGAGGGAACTGGGCAATATTGGGTATAATGAATTTACTAGAAACAAACATGAATATCCCTATTTTTTACTGACTTCCTTAGAATCAAAGTGCTAAGAATTTGGGAAGAATTCTGGGAGTTGACATCCAGATAGCTTAAAGTTTAAGAAGCACTGATCTAAAGGATATAGATCTCTGATCTTTTTCATATCACTCTGTTATAGTAGGGTAGATGAAGCATGAAATGTTGATATGTAACTCACAAAATTAATATTTGTCTTTAAAATGTTATTTCATTCTGTTCCCACTATTAAATCCATATTAGATTTTAATGTAGAAACCATACTTGTTATCTTCTAGATCCAAGAAAAAAAAATTATAGGACCAAGACCATAATAGATGTATAGCATAAATATGTAATAAACTACATGTAAAAAAAATCAATGTACAATATATATAAGAGATGACTTTATCAGCCAGGAAGGACACGTTTAGATAATATATTTATATTAACTAAGCTACAGTGCCAGGTAATCATAGTATAATACATGTCAAGGTTACCTAAAGGATTGCTTAAGTTCTTACCAAGAGCAGAATCCTATCCAATATGTATATCTGGATGACTGGAAGTGATGCTGAGGAATATTCTAGTCAGTTCCTCAGCACTATCTAAATTATTCCAGTCATGTTTTTCTAGTTTTTTAATTTTATTTTAATATTTAGGATTGACTTGTTGCTTATGTAAGTATATTGGTACAGTATAAAGAACTCCTCTTAGCTGTATGTCAAGAAAAAGCTGGCAGACAGTTATTATAAAAGACTTCATATAGTAATGATGATGGGGCAAAGGAAAGATAGCTTCCACTGGCTGACTGAATATGATTCCTGGGCAATCCCATAATGCATTGCAAAACCAGATTATACCATCCTAAAACTTTCAGTTATCCATGAAGACTGGCTAGTATTCCTTGGAAAAATCCTAGATGTCGGCCCTTAGAGATAGTCCAGATCATGAAACTGGCTGCATAAAAAGCCTAAAACTATACTTTATTGATATAAGTTATAATAACAGAATCTTGCAAGTCTGCTGATGTTTTATCTCCCTTCTGTCTTATAATGGAATGATGGTTTAACACATGCTTCAACACTTTCTGCTGTCTTAACAATTTCTGAGCATCTTCTCCAAAGCCATCTAGAGGCCTTCTACACTAGACAATTAAAGGAGAAAGTGTATACAAATTGCCCTCCACTTGTTTTAATGACTAAGCCAAAGCATCTTCAAGGACTAAAAATTCTTCCTATATTCATTTTTCCCCCGTCTTCTCTCTTCTTTGGTAGATTCATGATGCTACAATTGATAATTCTAGGACTATTTTGGAGATTGATAATGCTAGACTGGCTGCTGATGACTTCAGACTGAAGTGAGTTTTTTCATTGTTTGTTTTTCTATTCCTCAAGGACTCTTTCTGAGCTGAAGAAAGGAAGAAAAAGATAATGGAATTTTTCAGATAAAAGTGAACCAGTTCCCCATTAAAACTGTATATACAAGTCTATGTCTCTATTAGTTAGCCCTATACAATGCTGGAATAGATACTAGCAGGTTGGTGGCCTTGAGCAAACAATGATGGATAAGCAGAAAAAGAGAGAAAAGGCTTGCTCATTGTCAGTTGTGTGAAAAAAGCACAGCAATAACAGCAAAGAAAAATGGCAAGGTGGGAATGTCATGAAGAGGCTCTTGAAAAGAACATTGGCCCTCAAACCTAAAATATGTAGCAATTAATGATTCTGGATGAGCTTAAAAGATAAACAGAATAAAAGTAAGATAGCTTCTCATCCACTGTCAAAAATAAGGGGGGGAAGAGTACAAATAGAAATGCTAATCGGTATATAGCATGCACATGCTGAGTTATATGTATGATGCAAATTTAATAACTTAAATGGTAGTTGAAACTATTTCACCTTAATGGGTCAAATGTGAGGTGATTTGTATGTCTGCTAAGTATGCTATCCAAGTTCCAACTGCTGATCAGCAGTTTCACAACCTTCAAAATTGAATCACACTGGGTAGGCCTTCAAATATAATATCGTATTTTGTAAAGTAGGTACATGACTCCTTAAAGGAAAAAAAACCCAACGTTCTAAGGAAGACATGGAGAAAAAATGGAAAAATGTTTGAAAAGGTATACGTTTCAATACATAGGGATAGCAAAAATTATGAAAGACTATTTAGTTACAAGTTGTTTTGTTCCTATTTGGAATCCTTTAACCTTTTTCTTGGTGTGTTCTCAGGTATGAGAATGAGCTGCATCTCCGCCAGGGAGTTGAGAGTGACATCAATGGTCTGCGCAGAGTCCTGGATGAACTAACTCTGTTTAAATCTGACATGGAAATGCAAATCGAAGAGAAGAAGGAAGATCTGGCCTATCTCAAGAAGAACCATGAGGAGGTGAGTAATGGGGAAAGGAAAATGGAGAAGACCAAGGCAGACACATTGAGAAGACAGTATAAAATTATCCATCACCATTCATAGGTAGACTCCTATTGTTTTATGAGTTCTATATTTAAAAAGTTGATCAGCAGATAGTGGATGGCTGCATTTTAAAAAAGATGGATGGGGTCAAGACAAAAATATAGGATAGGATAGGAACTAAAACAGAAATGAAATCTGATTGGTATTTTCAAATTATTGATTCAACACAGTCAGTAAGATAACAATTTTGGAAGAATTCTGGGATGACACTCTAGAGGAGGCCACACATTGCACTGAGCTAAAGATTAGTCATCTTTATACAAATAGAGGTTGTGCCTCTTCCAAATGGTACCAGGTTCCATCTTATGGTAAGATGGCATCTATGTGGATTGCTGGAAGCCAGCGTCCACATAAATGTACAGGCTGCCTGTCATTTCTCTCCAAAACAAATTTTCTTCCCTGGGAAAGATTGAGGAGGGGGAAATTTGAATATTGTTATTTTCTTTTTATAGAGCTGGAACTAGGAAACCAGCTCTTGATGGCTACTAGAGATACCAGTTGCCTTTTAAGCCTAACAAAAATGTATAAAACAACAATCAATGGTGTTGTTACTGTTGCTCATCAGAAGATTATTCTAAGTATTAAAGTCTTCAGGGACACAACTACTGCTTGCAGATAACAGAAAAGCAGTACCATATAGAGAAAAAACTAATTGTCTGCCCTTTTTTTTTTTTTTTTTTGCCTCCCAAAGTTAATGAAAGAATTCAGTACTCAGCTAACTGGAAAGGTCAGTGTTGAGATGGATGCTGCACCTGGAGTTGATCTCACCAAAATTTTGGCTGACATGAGAGAACAATATGAACAAATGGCTGAGAGGAACCGCAAAGATGCTGAGGCCTGGTTCTTTACTAAGGTACACTGCCTTTCCAGAAATCGTTTGTCTTTTCACAACATCCTGGGATTTTCATTCAAAAGGTTCTTCATGCTACTTATAAAAAAATACAGAACATTCTTCCCTTTCCTTTTTTCCTGTAAAAAAAAATTAAAAAGTATAAGTAATGGGGAAATTCAGGTTATCCTCTTCTATATAGTATTCCAGATATGTCTTGGGTTACAGCTTCAATGTAACATTTAAGGAATGAAAAATATTTCTATATCCCTGTACAAACATGTTTCAGATTGTACTGTAAGTCTGTGAATGTTCCTAATTATGTATATTTGATCTATTAGGAATTAATTAGACATTTACTAGTCAAAGCCTTGCAACATTACTCAGCATATTTGATTTGATTTTAATTCTTCCTGCACCCAGACCGAAGAACTGAATCGTGAAGTTGCTACCCACACTGAACAACTACAGACAAGTAAAACTGAGATTTCAGAACTAAGACGTACAATACAGAGTTTGGAGATTGAACTGCAATCACAGTTTAGCATGGTATGTTGCTTTGCTCAAATTTTAAATGAGAATAAATCAGATTAAGAAGTAATTTTGTAGCTTTTAGTTTTTCATTTCCAAACAATAAGTTTTAAAAAAATTCAGCTATCCATTGAAATTCACAATTCTCTGAATTTTACAATGCAAAATTTAAAATGGTGTGTGTGTGTGTATACACACACACACACACATATATAAATTTAAAAAAAATATTTGTATTTCTGAAATAATGTAATAAATAATGTTAGGATAAATATGCTAAAAATGCATACACATTTTATTATGAATGTTAAAAGCAAACATCTCAACTGAGTATTGAAATGAGATGATCCTAATGGAAAAACAGGAAATTGAAAGAAATTTAGTAGGTTTAGAAAAATTGAGGGAAATGAAATTGCAAGATTTATCATCCTTCAAGGTAAAGATATCTGTCCATTTTTTTAAAAAAACCTAGCCTTTTAAGCATTCCAGGTTAGATGGAAATAATTGCAACATTGCAAGATACAGTAGTACTATCCATCCCCATTTCATAACCCTACTAGTACCAATAAGTATTATTAAAGTTCTTAGAACTGGAATCCAGCTGCTTTATGATAGAGATCAGATTCTACAGATTCTGTTGGTTATTGTTCAGATTGCTAGATCTTTTTATTTTTCTTCCTTATTAGAAAGCTGGCTTGGAAACCAGTTTAGCAGAGACAGAAGGACGGTATTGTGCTCAGCTAGCACAAATCCAGAACCTGATCACAAATGTAGAAGAACAGCTGGCTGAGTTAAGAAATGACATGGAACGTCAGAATCATGAATACAGGATGCTAATGGATATCAAAACACGGCTGGAACAGGAGATTGCCACTTACCGAAACCTGTTGGAGGGTCAAGACTCAAAGTATGTAATTGAGTCACAATTAAAACAACTTCGTAATGTAAAACAATTTCTTGAATTTAGTGAGGTTTTCAATTGCTCAACTTGGTTGACTGTGGAAACAATACCCTTGGTCTGCAGCTAATAGTACACTTGAGAAAAATGCCTCCTTGAATTCCTTTCCTGGACAATTATTTATCCAAATAAAATTGAAAATTTAATGTGTAATCATACATAAAACTATAAAAGATCAAGTGACTATTGAAAGCAGACATTTTTTCCAGAATTTAATACCAGTAAATTATACCTTATTCACATAAAATTTACATAACTTGGACAATAGATTCTTTTTCAAAAAGTTTAGAGTTTGCTTGCAAACAGCTGAAAGACTGCCGTTGTTGGCATTTTTACATAGTATGAATTCATACTTATTTTGTTTAATGGCTAATCCAGGACTGCCTTTGTCCTATCGCATCACAACTCCCATTTCTTCTTTTTTCCTTACAGACTCCCAGGTTGGTCTCCAAAAGATGGTAAGAAAAACTTTAGTTAAAGTCAGAAATATTTGGGTGATAGAAAGATTCAAAGGAGTGCTTCACATTGACTATAGTCTGGGTGAAACTTTCCTTGGAAGTTGCATTGCAAGTATTTGGCAACTTCTTTGCAGGAGCCTATTCTAATTAACTTTGGTTCTTGAATAAAGGGTTCACAACAATGCAAAACTCCTTGTCGAGTAAAATTGTGTTGCCTCCTTGCTGATGTATTATGAAATACTCAGGGCTCTCATTGAAGTCATGAAAATGTGTCAAGATTTAGAGTATACTCTTTGGCAATCTTACATCTCATTAATTCCAAGTAGTTTTTTGTACTTAGAAGACAAGTAACATGGTAAAAATGATCCATAGATTACTATGACTTTATGTTTACAACATTGTAAACCAAATCAGGCAGAGTTAGCAGTTGCATTTGCACAAAGTGCTAAGCTTGGTTGGTATTCATCTTAGTTAAAGGAATAGATACAATTCAGGGTACACACACACAAACACAGGATTATACTATTGGACTATTAAATGTCAGTAGGAAATTGTTCTTTCTGAACTGAAACACCCTGTTTAGGTAATGAGAAATACCCCAAAGACTGAATGGGAATGGCCATGGGCAACTTTCATTACAGTATGCAAGAGACTGAGGCCTTCTACTATTTATTTACATCGGCTTTCTGTCTTTACAACAGCATCCTATGGAGGAAGCAGCACAATCAACTACAGTAGTGGTGGCAGCGGCAGTGGTGGTGGTGGTGCCATCAGTGGCAGCGGCTACAGCAGTGGTGGCAGTAGCGTCACTACTAGCAAAGTGCGTTCTGGAAACTTCTGAATCTCCTGAAAAGTGCATTCACCTATTGGATGGGCTTCCTTCCTTAAAGACCAAGCAGTTTCAGCACCGCCACAGAATCTTTCTTTTTGCAGAAGTATGCCTCGGCTTGGCTACTTTCTTCACAGTGACCGCTTTCCAGCTTTGCCTGACTCATCTTAGCCAATTCTCATTCTATATTGCTCATCATAATAAAAATCCTCTTTGGGCTTGATTTTGCAAATAAAAATGGCTTGGCCTCGTTCTTGTTTGCTCCACAGGTGTTTACCACTCTTCAAAGTTTGACATAGGCATATTTGTTGGATAGAAAACTGTCTCTGGAAAAAACAGCAAGCAAACAAACAAAAAAACACATGGAAAGAACTTCCCTTTAGGGAAGTCATGATCTTCAAAAATTTGCTTCATTGCTTCAGTTTTCATATTCAAGTTTTTAAATTTTGATTAAAGGTATCGGAAGAAATATTCATCAGATCCAATGGAAAAGGTGAATGTGCATTCTGGAGTGACCATGTGATTATGCCACATTACATAGCCATCTGCTCATTCAGGAAACTAGAGAAATTTAGAAGTTTTCCTGCAAGAAGTCTGCTAGAAAGACACTATGCTTTTTAAAGGTTAAACAAATTTGGTAAAACATATCTAGTCCATTAAAGTAAAAAAGCTAAAGGTTCCCCAGCACATGCATGCTAATCATTTCCGGCTCTAGGGTCGATGCTCATCTCCGCTTCTAAGCCGAAGAGCCAATGCTATCAGAAGATGTTTCCGTGGTCATGTGGCCAGCATGACTAAACGCCAAAGGCACACCAAGCGCTGTTACTTTCCCACTAAAGGTGGTCCCTATTTTTCTACTTGCATTTTTTATGTGCTTTCGAACTGCTAGGTTGGCAGAAGCTGGGACAAGTAATGGGAGCTCAGTCCATTATGCGGTGCTAGGGATTTGAACCGCTGAACTGCCAACCTTCTGATCGACAAGCTCAGTGTCTTAGCCACTGAGTCACTGCGTCCCCCATCTAGTCCATTACAAGCATTTTAAAAATAATAATTCCTGCCTCTGTGATTTTGTTATTGTTGAATACTAATCAATACTACTGTTGATTAGTATTCATCCCACCACTGGTTCTTTGGGGTGGGTGTGGGGAGCCAATATTCTGCTTCAAGAGACATTTGAGGCAAAACTCTTTTTGCTCCTTATGTCCATTCTATTCTATTCCCTTTTTGAGGTCAGAGTCTGAATCCAGAGAAATTCAAGGCAATAACTGTGTAAAACATTAAAATATTTTCAACATTTGATCTGGTTTTCTCTGCATTTTCCTCTTATAGTTGGGATATTTTTCATAGATGGTTCCTTTAAAAAGTGTAAATGGGAAGTAGAGATCCTCGAATAAAAGAATACCAAAAGTCAACGATCATTGTAAAAACATGGGTGGGTGAATAGTTTTATTTGTTTTGTAGAATGAAATAGAAAGCAAGCAGACTGCATTAAAACATTGTAAGAAAATAAATATTGTTGAATGGTCAAAAGAAGATTAATGAACTTTTAAATAGATGGATACAACAGAAAGCAATTCCCAATTTGCCCTGAATCTTTCATGATTCATTTTTTTTTCCTTTTTTAATTGAACAGACTTTGTCTGAGACCACTTAGGATCTCCTTTTCTAGCTTACACCCCTTCATATTCAAGCTACACGGTTGCTCTGAGATATAGGGGGGTGCTCACCTAGTACCCATCCACAGCTAGATAATAGATTACAACAAAAGGCAACATGTCATGAATTATTTCTTGTGATGTCATTTGACTGATACTATATAGGCTCCCTCAATAGGAGATATTTCTGAGTATAAGCCCAGCTTTTCAAGTGAAGGAATCAACATTGGGATCTTCATCCTTGTTGAAGGTGCTGAGAATCTTGGTAAGGAAACATTTCTGTAAGGATGACCCAACGGGACACAGGTTGTCTCAGAGGCATTAAGTTTAACAGCAGAGATCCAAGTCTAACCTTATTTGCTCAGAATGTCTTCTCCTATACATTGGTCCTTTGCCATCTTGGCGGGGAGGAGAGAGGGCAGCAGGAATCTCGCTTCTAGATCAAGCACTGTGATGTCATCACCCATCCTCTATTCTGCTCCTGTAGGCCTTAGAAGCATCCGTGGAAATAAAGGAGATGAAAACTAGCATTCTGTTTTGCAGCTCACCAGGTTTATATTACATTTTTGCTTTCAGGATTTATCTGGCATTCAAATCGGGTGGCAGACACCTTGGTGGATGTCTGTAAAACTCTGGCTGCTGATCCCTATCTTAAAGGCAAATAAATTTTAATATGAATGTAGAATACTATGAAGACCTCTGTTCTGATGAAACTTTGGCAGGGAAAGTTGGGAATATCAATAGCTGAATTTCTTTTTTATATGAAGTCTCTCATTATGCAAATTTTATTGATACAGCTGTGATCTCATACAACCTCACAAACAAGGTACTGCCTAAATTGTGAGAAAGCAACTTATTAGGCTATCTTTACAGTTTGGGAACAAAGTGAGAATGTTTTCTACAAATTGCATCCAAATCTTTACCTCTAGAAATTGTTTTGAGTTGTTTGTGTCTGTTGTGGTATGAAAGAGAGAACAGTTCTATGGATTAAAAGACTCTTTACAGGGAATGTTTATGGCCAAATACGTAGATTATTATAGATATTTTCTACACGATTGAAAAATATTGACTCAGACTCCTAAGAGTCTGATATGAATATTCTGATATCTATTTATCCATCCATCCATCCATCCACCCACCCATCTATCCTAGATTGCATAATAATATCACATTATAAAGATAACCAAAACCCCTTGCTATTCATTTTCAAACCTGGCATTCTCTTGATATTTCAATCTATAATTTTTATAATCCCCACTAGAGTATTCAGTTTGAAGCCTTCTACAAATAAATGGGAAAGTCAAGAAGCAGGAAATTTACAAATCAGGTCTTGCAGTGATCATAATTTACAGTGATCATAATTTACTGAGGGTGGAATTCTTCCTGTACAGGGATGGGCAATTTTTTTTGGTTGAGAAACATTTTCAATTTTTTTGAGTCAGAAGAAGGCATGTCTGGAATGTGATGACATTTCCAGACTGGCAGGGCCTCAACTTTTCAGCATAACTGAAATATGAAGGGACGTTAGGAACTTGCTTTTAGTTGAAAGTTGTCTAATCCTGTCCTATGTAGTTCAGTGATGTTGTGTTGTAGGCTTCTTCCACCCAAGAAAATTATGAAATTTAATGTACATGTCAAAATAAAAAGAACATTCTATATGTTGCAGAGTCAAATTCAATATTGTGTGTACAAGAGGTATACATGACTTAAACCAATATGCACATTACTGCATAACTATATACATTTTTTACCTTTTTGAAATTTTACCCAGTTCCAATTATCTTTTGCTTGAAATCTATTTTAGAAACTGAAATTCACTTTAGCACCCAGCTAGAGTAACTTCAGTGAAGGATCAATAACACAGAAGTAAAGCTAGATGATCTGAAAATAAAATGTAAAACAAGGCCACAAGGCCAGGACTTAGAGCATAGAACATAAGAACCTTAGAAGGAATCTTGAAGGTCTTCTAGTCCAACCCATTGATCAAGCAAGTGACCTGATGCTATTACAGACAAATGGCTATCCAATCTTTTTTTAAAAGCCTTCCGTGATGTCAAGAGTCAACTAGTATCAGAGACTCCAACATACCAATCTCTTTTGGAGGAAGAAAATCTGAAGAATGAATAATAGAAGATAGTGAAAAGTAATTTTGCACACTTGCATTCAGAGCATTTAGAATAAGGATGTAAGAAAAGCCAGGGACTACTTAATGATTGTTCAAAGTTATGATAGTCCTCCCCAGAACTATTACAACCTGTTTTTGAAGTTACAGTGGCCGCTCTCCACCCCGTGGTCACGTGATTACATTTTGAGTCCTTGGCAATTGGCACACCTCTATGGCACTTTGTAGCATCCTGGGGTCCTGTGACCATAATTTGCAATGTTTTATGCCAGTTTCTAGTGTTTATTTTCAGTTTTTGGTTCCCTGGGGAAACTGGATTCATTTAATGACTGTGGCTTTCACTTAACGACTGCAGCAAGAAAGATTGAAAAATTGGGTCTGGTCATGTGATCTCTTGTCTTATGACTACAATGACTACAAAGATTTATGACTGTAATTATGGATTCAATTACTGTTGTAAATTGAGAACTACCTGTTCTTATAACAATTGCATTCCAATCAAGGGTGAGTTCTAATTTTTTTACTGTCGGTGTGGCTTATTTTGTGGGCGTGGCTTGATGGTCATGTGACAATTATTTAGGATTTAACAGAGGTACTGGTCTACCAGACTTTTAATTGCTTGCAGAGCTGTACCGGTCTACCCATTTATTTCAGGCACTGGTCTACCCATTTATTTTTGCAGGCACTGATCTACTCATGTATTTCTGCAGGCATTGATCTACTCATGTATTTTTGCAGGCACTGATCTACTCATTTATTTTTGCAGGCACTGATCTATTCATGTATTTTTGCAGGCACTGATCTACTCATGTATTTCTGCAGGCATTGATCTACTCATGTATTTTTGCAGGCACTGGTCTACTCATTTATTTTTGCAGGCATTGATCTACTCATGTATTTTTGCAGGCACTGGTCTACTCATTTATTTTTGCAGGCACTGGTCTACCCATTTATTTTTGCAGGCACTGATCTACTCATGTATTTCTGCAGGCACTGATCTATTCATGTATTTTTGCAGGCACTGATCTACTCATGTATTTCTGCAGGCATTGATCTACTCATGTATTTTTGCAGGCACTGGTCTACTCATTTATTTTTGCAGGCACTGATCTATTCATGTATTTTTGCAGGCACTGATTTACTCATGTATTTCTGTAGGCACTGATCTACTCATGTATTTTTGCAGGCACTGGTCTCCCATTTATTTTTGCAGGCACTGATCTACTCATGTATTTCTGCAGGCACTGATCTACTCATGTATTTTTGCAGGCACTGATCTACCCATGTATTTTTGCAGGCACCGGTCTACTCATTTGTTCTCTTTTAACACTGATCAGCTATAGGGAGGCCCTTTGAAGTCCCACGGCAAGAGTTTAAACAGTTTTTTCCCTCTAGCCGATCAGCTGGGACTCAGGAGGCAGCAATAGATTGGGGGTGGAGCAAATAAAAGGTAAGAGTAATGCGGGGGATGGGTAGGAGGTGCAGGGGGCCAGAACCAGTTTGGTGACATCATATCGTCACTGCTACCAGCTCGGCGGAACCGGGCAGAACCCACCACTGATTCCAATATAGCACTATCTAGGAGTTTTGAAACTATGTTTTTTAAACTATTACTTTTTAACCTACTATTTTTTAACCTACTATTGTGTTTCCCCAAGAATAAGACATGTCCTGAAAATAAGGCCAATTGGGCTTTTCAGGACATGTGCTAATATAAGCCATCCCTGCAAACCCCTCGCCCCACACCAACTACATGCCCCACTCCACCTGCTGGGCATGACAGGGCTCCTGCCCCTTGCTTCTATCTGTCTGTCTGTCTGTCTGTCTGTCTGTCTGTCTGTCTATCTATCTATCTATCTATCTATCTATCTATCTATCTATCTATCTATCATCTATTCTATCTATCATTGTCTCCTTGTTTGTGGCTGCCTCCAGAATCACATTTACTGCATGTAAAGAATGCAAACTTATACATAACCCCGAGTATCAGTGATGAATTTAATAGATTCCTCATTCTTGTTCTTCCCTCCACCTGGAAAGGCATTCTAGTTAAACTCTTAGTCCAGGGCAGTTGGAAGAAGCCTCAGGCAGAAGACATCTAATCAGGGGTGAAATGCTATTGGTTCAGACCAGTTCGGTTGAACAGGTAGCAATGGCGGTGGATGGTTCAGAGAACCGGTAGTGATGGCGGCATGAGGCTCCGCCCACCTGCCTGGTCGTTACTTCCTGCTTTTAACCAGGAAGTAACCTGTTTTTTACCCTCTGAGCATGCCCAGAAGGATTTGCGCATGCACTTCCAAACTGGTAGGGAAGGTAAGTAGATTTCACCCCTGCATCTAATCCAACCCACTTCCTTATAGACTGGGAAAGAGAAATTCTTATCAATCCATGACAAAACTGAACTGAAAGCAAGTAAGAGATCAGTCCTTCAATTTTCTTTCTGCTTTTTTTCCTGTAATATCCTTGTTTGTAACTGCTAGAAAGGGCAGTGCCATGCCTCTTGTAGGTTGTGAACATGCTCTAAATCAGGAGTGTCAAACTCAAGGCCCGGCGTGGGATGCTTAGATCTGGCCCGCGGGGCTGCCCTGGAAGCAGCGGACTGGCCCGCGGTGCCTCTGTCAGCAAAAACAGAGCTTGGGAGGGCCGTGTGCTCTGTTTTCACTGGCAGAGAGTTGCAGAAGGCCGTCTCTGCTGAAAATAGAGCTCGGGAGCCCATTTTCACTAGCAGAGCCCTCGGGCCACCACAGGCACCCCCGACATGAGTGATGTCAGGCTGGCCATGCCCCCCACCCCCATCTCCGAGGTCAAACATAACTCTGATGTGGCCCTCAATGAAATCGAGTTTGACATCCCTGCTCTAAATTATTATATATGCTGAACAAAGATCCATGATAAGACATGCTAGCTTACTGTAGAGGAAAGTGCAGCCACTTCATGGGAGCACTTTCACAAGCACAATCAATGTGATCTGCTTCTAGAGGCTCCAAGCAGCTTAAATTTGTGAAAATGAAAAACCAGACCAAACCAAACTACAATCAGCAGATTACTTTGCAAGTAACCAAGCTGTGTTGTTGAAATATTCAAAGCACTGTAAACTCATCTGCATATCTACTGGTAGTTTCTGATCTTTCTCTATCAGCACAAAAGAGCCTGGGGGAAGTTGAGAAATAGCCAGAGGACTATACAATGCCACCACTTCCTGCAGGATGTAATAATAGAGATGTCTAGAAGATTTCTGTTTTAGAAAAACCAATGTTGACTTAGCTAATCACTGTGATGAGAAGCCATTTTGCATGTTTGTCCAAAGTAGACAGGATTTCCCCTAGAATGATAGAGTGAAAAAACAGTTCAAAACTGTTTTTGTCAAAAAACCACTTCTTTTGTTTTTGCTTTGTCTATCTCTTCTAGTGTGTGGAATTCTAGTAAAGGGCATAGGAAGAAATGCTGATAGTCCTTGAGTTATGACCACAATTGAGCCCAAAATTTATGTTGCTGGGTAAAACATTTGTTAGTTGAGTTTGCCCCATTTTACAACTTTTCTTGCCATAGTTGTTAAGTGAATCATTACGTTTGTTAAATTTGTAACACAGTTGTTAAGTCAATCTGGCTTCTCCATTGACTTTGTTTTCTCAGAAGTCTGCAAAAGCGGAACACATGACCCCAGGACAGTGCAACCGTCATAACTATGAACCACTTGCCAAGCATCTGAATTTTGATCATGTGACCATGGGGATGCTGCAACAGTTGTAAGTGTGAAAAACGGTCATAAATCACTTTTTCCAGTGCCAGTGTGTGGTAACTTTGAATGGTCACTAAATGAGCTGTTGTAAGTCGAAGACTACCTGTATATCTGACCATGTCTTGCTTTTGCTGTCAAATAAATTCAACTAGTCATCGTTCCCTCAAGTACAGGATGCCGATGGGAATATACAGATAGTCCTCAATTTACAACAGTTCATTTAGTGACCGTTCGAAGTTACCCTTGCACTGAAAAAAGTGACTTATGACCGTTTTTCATACTTACAACAGTTGCAGCATCCCCATGGTCACATGATCAAAATTCAGATGCTTGGCAAGTGGTTCATAGTTATGACGGTTGCAGTGCCTTGGCTCATGTGATCCACTTTTGCAGACCTCTGAGAAAACAAAGTCAATGAAGAAGCCAGATTTGCTTAACAACCGTGTTGCTAACTTAACAACTGCAGTGTCTCAGTTAACGACTGTGGCAAGAAAGGTTGCAAAATGGAGCAAAATTTTCTTGACAACTGTCTCACTTAGTAACAGAAATGTTGGGCTCATTTGTGGTTATAAGTCGAGAACAACCTGTAACTGTATAGCCTGATGCATGAGACTTTAGATCGTGATCAATGTCTGATGAAAATCATATTTGCTATATTCTGAATACAAAGTTCTTCTCCTAATCTACCAAATGATGCTTTGGCTGCTTCCCAAGAGGAAATGGATAGGAAAAACAATGCTTTATTTATTATACATGTTGCAATGCAGTTTTACCTGAACCTGTGACCTTTTTAGACAGTTTGGGTCATCTCCCGCAGTGTGGAGGTAATAGATAATTCTACATCTTTCTATCGCTTCAGATATTCTTGCATGCTAGAATGCTGCCGCTGATGTTTTTCAGGCTTGTTTGATCTGCAAATATCCCATTAAACCTTAAGGCCATATAAAATGGCTTAAGCAAATGTTCCTTTGCTGCACCTCACTTTATATTGCATTTCATTTAATACCTTTTTCTCTCCACCCTGTGAGAAGGCTGATATGATCTACATTTTTCATTACAAACTTGCTGAGTTTGCAGCAATTGTTTTTGTCAAGTCACGGATATGATTTATTATTATGAAACATGCACAGGGAATCAATAGTACATTATTAAGTACAGGGCAATGATGCAGAAAGACTCCATGTGTAGGTTGTGTGTGTGTGTGTATGTGTGTTGGTATTCAGCCGGTTCTATCTGGTTCAGGTGAACTGGTAGCGGCGGCTGGGGGAGGCTCCACCCACCCGCCCGGACGTCATCACGTCCCGTTTTTGACACTGCACATGCGCAGAAGATCCTGAACATGTGCATAGGTGGCATGTGCACTCCCATTGGCGAACCGGTAGCGAAGGTAACTAAATATCACCACTGGTGTGTGTGGGTGTGTGTGTACATTCTATGGAGATTCTCAGCCATCCAAGTCATGGTTGTTCAAAAAGGTGCTTTTTCAAGAGGCAACTGGACCTCTTCATTTTTCCTTGAAGACATTTCACTTCTCATCCAAGAAGCTTCTTCAGTTCTGACCGAATGGAGGAGAATAGAAGGCTTTATATTCCTTGCAGTAATCTGGCCGTTAGCCCTCTTTCTGAGAGTTGATGAGGCCATTTGGAGGTTTATCAGTGCCCTACCTATGAATAGTGCAAATGGATTTGGAACTGCTGAAAGGACTGTGTTGTAAACAGGAGATAGATGGTGTCGTATCTCTCCTCCTCTGTTGAGAGAGGCTGTTCAGTTTTAATGTAGATGGCCTCTTTGACCCCTCTTTCAAACCAGTGGTCCTCTCTGTCCAGAATGTGGATTTTGCTGTCTACAAAACCAGATGGACTGCTGAATCTTGTCCTGATGGGTTTGTTCTCCAATGTTGTGTCATGCGTTTGTGAAGTGGTTGTTTTGTTTCTCTGATGTACAGATCTGCATATGTCTCACTGCACTATACTGTGTATATCACATTGTTCAGTTTGTGTCTGGGTGTTTTATCCTTGGGACGGACAAGCTTTTGCCTCAGTGTATTCTTGGATTTAAAGTGTGCATATATGTTGTGTTGGTTGAAAATTGTCCTGAGCTTTTCAGATATTCCTGCAACAAATGGAATGACAATGTTGCTTCATTTATTGCTCTTTTCTTTGTCTATTATGGAGGAGCTCCTGCTCTCTCTGTGTGTGTGTGTATGTGTGTTTTCTTTATTTATTTTTATTTATTTTATTTTATTTTATTTTTGAACTTGTATACCGCCCTTCTCCCTGAGGACTCAGGGCGGTGAACAGGCAAATAAAAACATCAAATACAAATATTAAAATACAGTTAAAAATATGTATAAATTTGGCCCCATTAATTAAAACAATAAACAAAAACAAAAAAACAATTAAAAACATTTAAAAAGAGTTAGGCCAGCCCGGCTTGTTGGAAAAAGAAGGTTTTAAGGGCACGGCGGAAGGCACTGAGGTCCTGGATTCTCCTTATCTCTGGGGGCAGCTGATTCCAGAGGGTAGGTGCCCCCACAGAGAAGGCCCTCCCCCTGGGGGTCACCAGCCTACATTGTTTGGCTGATGGCACCCCGAGGAGGCCCTCTCTGTGGGAGCGCACGGGTCGATGGGAGGTCGTCGGTGGCAGCAGGCGGTCTCGAAGATAGCTAGGCCCTATGCCATGGAGCGCTTTAAAGGTGAGAACCAACACCTTGAAGCGCACCCGGAAGACCACCGGGAGCCAGTGCAGCTCGCGCAGGAGCGGTGTTACATGGGAGCGCCATGCTGCTCCCGTCACTACCCGCGCTGCTGCGTTCTGGACCAGTTGGAGCCTCCGGGTGCTCTTCAAGGGGAGCCCCATGTAGAGAGCGTTACAGTAGTCAAGGCGAGAGGTCACGAGGGCGTGAGTGACTGTGCACAAGGAATCCCGATCAAGAAAGGGCCGCAACTGGCGGATCAGGCGAACCTGATAAAAGGTCCCCCTGGTTAGAGCCGTCAGATGTTCCTCCAAAGACAGCTGCGTATCCAGGAGGACGCCCAGATTGCGAGCCCTCTCTGTGGGGGCCAAAGACTCGCCCCCAATAGTCAGTGATGGAGTCAACTGACTATATCGGGATACCGGGAACCACAGCCACTCAGTCTTGGAAGGGTTGAGCTTGAGTCTGTTCCTCCCCATCCAGATCCGTACAGCCTCCAGGCACTGGGACATCACTTCAAGGGCATCGTTGGGGTGGCCTGGGGTGGAAATGTACAGCTGAGTGTCATCAGCGTACTGATGGTATCTCACCCCAAAGCCACGGATGATCTCGCCCAGCGGCTTCACATAAATGTTGAACAGGAGGGGTGAGAGGACCGACCCCTGAGGCACTCCACATATAAGAGGCCTCAAGGTCGACCTCTGCCCCCCTGCCAACACCAACTGCGACCGGTCGGAGAGAAAGGAGAAGAACCACCGTAACACGGTGCCCCCCATCCCCAACTCTTCCAACCGGTGCAGCATGATACCATGGTCGATGGTATCAAAAGCCGCTGAGAGGTCTAACAGGACCAGAACAGAGGAACAACCCCTGTCCCGAGCCCTCCAGAGATCATCGACCAATGCGACCAATGCTGTTTCCGTGCTGTGCCCAGGCCTGAAACCAGACTGGAACAGATCCAGATAGGATGTTTCCTCCAGGAATTGCGGAAACTGTCACGCGACCACACTCTCAACAACCTTCGCCAGAAAGCGAAGGTTGGAGACAGGACGATAGTTAGCCAATATTGCCGGATCCAGGGACGGCTTCTTGAAGAGAGGCCTCACCACCGCCTCTTTCAAGGCCGCGGGGAAGTGACCCTCACTCAATGAAGCGTTGATAACACCCTGGAGCCAGCCTCGTGTAACCTCCCGGGAGGCCAGTACCAACCAGGAGGGACACGGGTCCAATAAACATGTGGCCGCACTAAGTCTCCCCAAAATCCTGTCCACATCATCGGGAGTCACAGCGTCAAACTCCTCCCAGATAACATTCTCAAGACTATTCCTCATCACCCTGCCCTGATCTACCCAGTCAGAGTCCAAGTCCCCCCGGATCTGAGCGATTTTGTCATACAGGTATTGTCCGAAATCCTCCGCCCTGCCTTCCAAGGGATCCTCCCGCGCTTCCAGATGGAGCAGGGAGCGGGTTACCCTGAACAGGGCTGCCGGACGATTCCCTGATGACGCAATAGAGGCGGAAAAGTAATTGAACTTTGCCGTCTTTATCGCCACTAGGTAGGTCTTAATATGCGACCTTACCAGTGTTCGGTCAGATTCAGCGCGACTGGCCCTCCAACCGCTCTCTAGGCGTCTTTTCCGGCGTTTCATCTCCCTCAGCTCCTCGGTGAACCAAGGAGCCGTAAGGGATCGACACCGGGTCAGAGGCCGCAAAGGCACGACTCGATCCAAGGCCCCACCAGCCGCCCGATTCCAGGCAGCTACTAGGTCCTCGGCCGAGTCGTGTGCCAGATCATCGGGAATTGGCCCAAGCTCCGTCTGGAACCTATCAGGATCCATCAGGCGCCTGGGGTGGACCCATCTAATTGGGTCCGCCTCCCTGCGGCGGGGTGTAGCGGTACGAAGGTCCAGACGAAGGAGTGAGTGATCTGACCATGACAAGGGTTCCATGTCTATATCCCCTATAACAAGATCACTCAACCACTGGCCAGAGACGAAAATCAAGTCTAGAGTGTGTCCCCCCCCGTGAGTGGGGCCATGAACTAACTGGGTCAGGTCCATGGCCGTCATGGAAGCCATGAACTCCCGAGCCATCCCAGACGTTTCACCAACGGATGGCAAGTTGAAATCACCCATGACCACAAGCCTGGGTGTATCAACTGCCACCGTGGCTATCACATCGAGTAGCTCAGGCAGGGCTGCTGCCACGCGGCAGGGAGCCAGGTACGCAAGCAGCAAGCCCATCTGAACCCCAAGACCCCATCTCACGAAGAGGGATTCACATCCAGCAATCTGAGGCACAGTGATCTCCCTCGAACCAAGACCTTCTTTAATAATAACCGCCACCCCCCCGCCCCTCCCCTGGGCTCTCGGTTGATGGTATGCTCTGAAACCTGGTGGGCACATCTCGACCAGAGGGACTCCTCCCTCCGGTCCCAACCAGGTCTCCGTAATACCGGCCAGGTCCGCTCCCCCCTCCTGGATAAGATCGTAGATGAGGGGGGCCTTATTTACCACAGACCTAGCGTTGCACAGCATCAACCGCAGGCCCAGGTCCCGAGTATCCGAGCCACCTAGTATCCGAGGGGAGCTTTGGGGGCCGGGGCGCGCAATTGCTCTCAAACAGCAAGTGCACGTCCCCAACACATGATATGGCCCCCTGCTCCCGCCATATCTGCCCCTCCCAGCCACCGTGCTGATGGTATTACCCTCATTGGGATAGCCCTCCGCCCCCTCCCCATTCCCTCGTCCAGTGTCCTCCAAACCATTACCCCGTGCCGGGCTCGGCTCTGACCTTGGTGGATTAACCCCCCCATCCCCTTTGGTCATCCTCCCGGTTCCCCTTAAAAATTTATTAAAAACCCTAATTAAAAAACCCCTTAATCCCCGCTTTGAAACATGCCACCTCTCGGGGCTCCAAAGCCCGTCCTTAAGGTAGGCCTTTGAGAACATGGAGGGCCATCGCTGCGAGAGGGGGGCATCTCGCAGCGCAAGCAGGTCTGCCGAGGTATAAGCCATACATAGATGAGAGGTAGTAAGTCCGGTCAGGAGTTTGATGAATAGTCTAAGGTATTGGAGCAAGATGGACCTAAAAGCCGGTAAGCTGGACTCCACTGCCCTCTCACTGCAGTGGAAGGAGTCCCGTATCAGTTCATCGTGATTGGAGGTAAAAATCCAAGCCATCCTCTCACGATGGCTAGCCCAGATGGAAAGGGCTTAGGAAAGTTAGATGGTCTATTCCTCCGTTGGTGAAAGGCAACAACTCCCTCAGCTCCCGGATGACAATTGTCCAAACACCCTCCAGCTTGGGGCACAAGATGGAAAAGGAGCCAAACCATAGAGGCATAATGATGTTAAGCCCGAGGAAGAGAAGATATTCAAAAGGGAGGGATAACACACAGCTGGGTACAAACTGGAAGCGGGGAGCCGAAGACCAAGTCAAAGGCATGGGGGGGGGGAGAGATCAATCGAGGCGACCAGTTTTTTTTGGCCGCTCTCCAGCCTCTCCGGCCCCCAGAACTTCATAAATCCCCCTGATTGTATCTCCCGCTTCCAGACTCCAGCCCCCAGGTCCGATGGTCTATTCCATGGTATAGATGGTAAGGCCAGAAACAAAGCGGCCATATCTCCCCCCCTTCTTTACTGCTAAGCACCAGGCCGCCGCCGCCATCATCTCGCCATCGAGCCACAGCCGCCATTGCCGCCTCAGCTGCCATCGTCGACGTCGTCTGGAAACCGGCCCCTCAACACATCCCAGGACCACCGGAACAACATCCCGGGCCTGGGAGGGAAGGGCCCGCTCCATGCCGCCGCCGCCGCGTCCACAGCCGCCGCGTCCACAGCCGCCGCCGCTCCGGCCTCTGCGGCCTCCGGCACAGAAGAAGGCTGCCATCCTCCCGCAGCGCCTCCCACGTTAGCTCCGCCCAGCCGCAATATTCTGGAGGGCAAAAGCCCTCAACAAGCTGGGCAGAGGCTCCACAACTGGGGCCGAGGCCGCCCCGGCCTCCGCGGCCTCCGCCACAGAAGAAAATGCACCCAGGCCGCCGTCCTCCCGCAGCGCCTCTCGCGTCAGCTCCACCCAGCCGCAATACTCCGGAGGGTGAAAAAGCCCTCCACAGGCTGGGCAGAGGCTCCCACAACTGGGGCTGGGGCTGTAGATGGTCAAGTCAGCTCCCCAGACCCCCAAACGACCAGAAATCGTCCCATCGTCGGACGGATCTCACCCGGACAGCGCCATCTTGGGGCATGCGCAGAAGTCCCAGTTGGGATAGCCACAAGTTCTGAGGCCTTCCATGACCTTTTTCTTTTCCATCTTTGCAAGTAGGCAGGACTTCAATCCAGTGGTGTAGGGTTCTGATCACCTCCATTTTGTATTCCAGTGGGTGGTGAGAATCAAAATGTAAATATTGATCTGTGTATGTGGGTTTTCTGTAAACTTCAATTTTAAGGCTTCTGTCTTCTTTAATGTGTACTGCACAGTCCAGGAAGGCCAGACTATTTTTCTTACCATGTGAAGTTGATGTAGCTGTCCACACAGTTGATGTGCTCGGTAAAGGCTTTCAATTCCTGTGTTTTAATCTTGACCCAAATATCAACCACACAAACATATACCAATAAGTGGGTGGAGTTTAGTGTAGGACTTTGGTTTCTACCTCTTCCATGTAGCGATTGGCCACAATGGGGGACACAGGTGAACCTATGGCACAGCCTTGATTTTGTCTGTAGAAACTTCATTGTATTTAAAATAGGTAGTGGTCAGGCAGAGGTTCAGCATGTTACATATATGATCTGGGCTAAGGTTGGTTTTGTCACCTAAGGTGTTACTACCGTGACAGCTTCAGTTGTTGGAATGCAAGTGAAGAGTGAAATCACATCTTCAGAAACTATAGCCTCATCTACATCCAGTTTTAGTTGCCAAACCTTGTTGACCAAGTCCTATGAATTGTTTATGTGGTGGATATTGTTGCCAATTAGAGGAGCATTGTTTTGCAATGGTGGTTAGATGTTTCAGTGGTTAGATGTTTGATTAGGTGTTTTGCAATGATGTGCTGAGTGGCAACACCACCCACCGCATCAACAAGTCCAGTTGCCTCGTGTGTGTGTGTACAGCACAGATGTCAAACTCGCGCTGCAATGTTTTTTCCCTTCACAGAGCTGGGGTGGGCATGGTCTGCACGTGACACATCCAGCCGGCGGGCAGCCAGTTTGACACTCCGGTACACTGTTGAAATCTGTCAAATGTCTAGGTTATTGCCTGTGCAGCAACACGATCATTGTTGTCCATTGAGGAAAATAACAGATTGGAAATCACCTCACAAAAATGAAAATGGGAATGGGAAAAGCCAAAACCAGCAAGGATTCAGTTCCAATTGGAGTTAAAGAAAGGGAAGGACATTATCCAAGTTAATAGTTGAACCTAGAAGGTAGATATATTAGTAGGTCCACTGATAAGAAGCTTTTTTTTTTTTGCCTTCAAATCAGTGTTGACTCCTAGTGACTCCCTAGACATGTCTCTGCAGTTTTCTTGAGAATATTCTCTGAAGTGATTTGCCATTGAAGTGGTTCGGGAATAACGAGAGGCACAACCAAGCAAGTGACAACAGCTCTTTAATATACAGTGAGACTTCAGCAAAAACTCAGAGGCTGCAGCCCTCCTTATATACAATCCTGGAGGGACTGTCAGCCAATCAGAAACTTAGGCAGGTTTGAAACTCCCGCTGAAATGTATCAATACATAACATCCCTCCCCTCCCAGAAGGCACTAACACTCAAATATTTACATAAGTACACACAAAATCTCGCAGGTGCCCTGCACGAGTTCTCGTTCTTGTCGACCTGCGCAGTTCAGTGTTTGGTGGGGCGTCAAGCTGGTCAGAGGGACTTTCTGTCTCTCCTGGCTCCACCAATGGAACCTCCTGGATTTTGTCCGGGGCGTGGTTATCCCCGTATGGGAGTGGCGACTCGCTGGGGCAGCGCTGGAACCAGGGCTTGTCAGCTAAGTATTCTCACGAACCCGGGCTTGAATTAGCTGTTTTGGGAAAGTTGTTGTAGTTAGGTTCGGAGATGTCTAAATTGATGTTTGCTTCGCCGACTATCCTTTTTCTAAGTTGGTCTATGTGGCGCTTCCAGAGTCTGTCTACTCCTACGTCTACCGTGTAAGACTTTGGGCCTGTTATGCCCATTATGGTTCCTGCAACCCATAGAGGTCCGCTAGCATAATTGCGAGCGAACACCGGGGACCCAACCTGGAACTGTCTTAGTCTGGTGGCCTCTCCCTTGAAATTTTCGTGCGAGTAATTAGGGTGAAGCCTGTCTAACACGCACCGAAGCTTCCTGCCCATGAGGAGCTCGGCTGGGCTTCTCCCTGTGGCCGTGCATGGTGTGGCATGCTGGACAGCTAAGAATTGGTCTATCCTGGCCTGCCAGTCCCCGTTATCTAGCCTGGACAATGCTTCTTTGGCCGTTCTTACGAAACGTTCGGCCAATCCGTTAGAAGCCGGATGGAAAGGGGCCGATAGGGCATGGCGGATGCCAGTCCGGCCAAGTAGCCCTCAAACAGGGTTGCTGTGAATTGAGGGGCGTTGTCAGATACCAGAGTATCCGGTAGGCCATGGGTGGCAAATAGCTTCCTCAGGACTTTGATGACTGCTTCGGCTGTGGTTGAAGGCATTAGAATTATTTCGAGCCATTTTGAAAAGGCATCGACTACAATTAAAAATGTTTGCCCGTGGAAGGGGCCGGCAAAATCAATGTGGATCCTCCCCCATGGCCCTTTTGGTTTCTCCCACTCTTGGATGGGCGCTACCAGGGGATCGGGGTGAGACTCCTGGCAGGGTCTGCACTTCCCCACCCACTCGGAGATGCCTTGATCCATGTTGGGCCACCACACATAACTGCGGGCTAAACTTTTCATTCTGACAATGCCTGGGTGCCCTTTGTGCAGTAATTCTAAGACCCTTGTTCTTAGTTTTGTTGGTACTACCACCCTGTCACCCCACAACAAGCAACCCACTTGCATAAACAGTTCATTACGTTTGTTAACATAACCTTGGTATTCCCCACCGTCCACTTTGACCGGCCACCCCTTGAGGACCCAACCCATCACAGTATGAATAACAGGGTCTCTAGCAGAGGCTTTTGCCACCTCGCAAGAGGAGATAGGTCCCAAAGTCATAGCGTCCAGCAGAAGGACGGGGGCTTCCGGCGTGGGGTTGGCAAGTAGGTTGGGTAGGGGGCAGCGGATGAGGGCGTCCGCGTGGCCCAAAGTCCGTCCGGGTCGATGGACAAGTTGGTACGAGTAGGCCGACAGGAAAATGGCCCACCTGGTCAAACGTGGGGACAGAGCAGCGGTGGTGGGCCTATCACCGGCCAAAAGTCCCAGCAAGGGCCGGTCACAAGTCACAAGTTCGAATTGACGGCCATAGAGGTATTCGTGGAACTTTTTAACCCCCGCAATTGCAGCCAGAGCCTCTCTGTCCAACTGACTATAGTTCCGCTCTGCGCTTGACAGGGTGTGAGAGTAAAACGCAATGGGTGCCTCTAGACCGTTTGGCAGTCTATGGCCTAGGACGGCACCAACTCCTACAGGGGAGGCGTCACAAACCAATACAAGCGGTAGCGCTGAGTTGTATTGGATTAGGAAACTGTCTTCAGATAGAAGTCTTTTTACCACCTCAAAAGCGGCTGTTTGTGGTTTCCCCCACACCCATGGTACATTTTTCCCCAATAGTTTGTGTAGGGGATCTGCGACGGTAGCCTTGTCCTTCAGAAACATCAAGTAAAAATTGAGCAGTCCAAGGAAGGCTTGGAGCTCCACTTTAGTTTTGGGGGCTGGTGCGCTCTTAATAGCTCTCACCTTGCTTTCGGTAGGGTGGATGCCTGTGCCATCCACCCTGTACCCCAGAAACTCCACAGAGGGGACAGCGATCATGCACTTATTTTTCTTTAATTTAAGTCCCGCTTCTCTAAATCGGGAAAGGACGTTCCTTACTCGGTCCCCTAGCTGACGTTCATCCTGAGCGCTGACTAGAATGTCGTCAAAATAAGGCACCACCCCGGGGAGCCCTTGCAAAAGGCGCTCCATGGTGCTTTGAAATAGGCCGGGTGCGACGCTCACCCCAAACTGGAGCCTGGTGCATTTGAATGCACCCCTATGAGTTACAATTGTTTGCGCCTCTGCCGTGGTGTTGTCGACTGGTAATTGTTGATAGGCCTGATCTAGGTCTAATTTGGCAAAAAAATTTCCGGGCCCCAGGGAGTGTAGTAGATGATGCACGATCGGCACTGGATAGGCGCTCGGCTGCAAAGCCTTGTTGATCGTGCACTTGTAGTCGGCGCAAATTCTGATTGAGCCATCAGATTTTACTGGGGTCACTATGGGGGTCTCCCATTTTGCATGGTCGACGGGGACTAACACCCCTTGTTTAATTAATTTGTCCAGTTCCGCATCAATCTTTGGTTTCAATGCGAAAGGCAGCCGTCTGGCTTTAAGTCTTATTTGGGCTACGTTGGGGTCTAAGTTTAGGGAAATAGGGGTTCCCACATACTTGCCCAATGTG
Source organism: Arizona elegans (assembly GCA_022577455.1). Taxonomy (NCBI): domain Eukaryota; kingdom Metazoa; phylum Chordata; class Lepidosauria; order Squamata; family Colubridae; genus Arizona; species Arizona elegans. The sequence continues at coordinate 109,384,918 of JAKOOJ010000004.1, read as the reverse complement.
TTCCCAAAGACATCCTGGAACTCGCTCAGGAGGCTGTCCTTCAGTGACGGCTCGGACATTTGGTGGACGCCGGTGAAACCCATGCCGAGGGCTTGGAACCACCCCATGCCTAGAAGGCTTGGCAGCTGCTTTGTGACGATGGTCAGCGGCAGGTCTTTTTCGTAGTCTCCGTAGGTGACTCAGAACGTGCCTATGCCTTTGAGGGGGACCCGGTTCCCCTGGTAGTCTAGGATGCGCAGTCTTTGTTTGGATAGCTGGTCCTTCCGGAACGACAGCAGGATGGTCTTTAGGGTTGCCCACGACATTATGGAGAGAGCTGATCCGGTGTCGATCTCCATCGAGCATGGCTTGCCGTTGATTTCGACCACCGTGCTGACTTTGTCCTCGATCGCCGTGCTGGCCTGGTCTATGTGTATGCTGCGGCCATCTCGCGGTTCAAATTCATGCCGCTTCTTCGCACCTCCTTCTCTCATTGGATGCTTCTGGCGCGTCGATTCTGGTTGGCTGCGGCGCTCACATGGTTGGTGTTTCCTGGGCAGAATAGCTCTACAGACTCGCGCCAAGTGCCCTTTTTTCTCGCAACGCCTGCAAATAGCCTCTCTGTATTTGCAGGACAGTCTATCATGGTGCCCACCACAGCTGGGGCAGTTTCGCCGGGGGCTGCCTGCGTCTTTTCTCTGCTGCTCTGTTCGGAAGATGTCCTCATCTGACTCGGACTCCGAGCTGGATACGGCATCTTCCCTGTGCACTGGTGCAGACTTGGGACTGTCTTTGCTGGTCAGCGGATGCTGCAGCATTTCTGCGGCTTTTGTGGAAGCTTCATGAGCCCTGGCCTCCTCTAGGGCTCCAGCAAGCGTTAAATCAGGCTTGGCGAGCAGGCGCCATTGTAGCCTAATGTCCCGAACACCACAGATTAGTTGCTCAAGCAACGCATCGTCCAAGTCCCTATAGTCGCAATGAGTTGCGGCTTTACGCAGGCTCGCCATGTAAGCGCTGACCGGTTCTCCCTCTCACTGTACGCGCTGTCTGAGTTGGTATCGTTGCACGAACTTGGAGGGCACGGGAGCGTAGTGAGCCCAGAGGGTTGCCATCAGGGTGTCCCAGGAGACGGTCTGGACCGGCATTGGCTCACAAAGTGACTCTGCCATCTCGAACACGTCCGGTCTCCAGTGGCTTAGGAAGAGGGCTCTCTTCCGATTAGCGGAGAGTCCCTGCATGTCGCTGGCTTCAAGCGAGCACTCAAACCTCATTAGGTATAAGACCCATTTTTCGCGGGTCGGATCAAAAGGCTTCGGCGGAACGTAGGCAGACGTTCAGTGTGCCTCCTGTAGTTCGCCTCATCGCCTAGCTGAAGCTCGTGGTCTCACTGGGTCGCTTCTTGTGGTCTCTATCCCACCTTCATCGCCAATGAAGTGGTTCGGGAATAACGAGAGGCACAACCAAGCAAGTGACAACAGCTCTTTAATATACAGTGAGACTTCAGCAAAAACTCAGAGGCTGCAGTCCTCCTTATATACAATCCTGGAGGGACTGTCAGCCAATCAGAAACTTAGGCAGGTTTGAAACTCCCGCTGAAATGTATCAATACATAACAGCCATCATCTCCTTTCTAGGGCTGAGAGAATGTGAATGGCCCAAGGTCACTCAGCTAGGTTGTGCCTAAGGAGGAACTACAACTCACAGTCCCCCAGTTTTAGTCTCATGGTTTACCCAAACTGGCTCTCGATAGAGGTATTGGGAGGCTGTTAAAGATATAAATTTGCAGCTGCAATTGCCCTGTTGAAATCCTGTCCCTTTTCTCTATGCATAACACAAGCAGAGCCACAATTTCACAGTCATGGCTCCATTTTGATTTCCTTCACTACCATTCCTTGCAGAGATGCAGCTACAGTAGCTTCATATCAAATGTAAAATGGAAACCTAGAGAGAGCAGAACATTAAAGAGAAAAGCAGCCCACTCAACAATCTGTCCTCAAATAAATTTCCTCCTGAGGTGGCAAGAACTCTGTAAGAAACCTGATATTATTATTTAGTGGTTACCACATCAATAGTCTCCCCAGTAAACGATGCTTGGAAAATCAAGATGTTTATTTTAAGGCACCTGAAGTTCTATTATTAGGGAAAACTGATTTTAAAAATCTAATATTATTTAGAAGAAAAAGAGCAGCTTCTGGAAAAAAGGAATAGCTTTAGCATACATGTACACCTAGGTATACTTGATGAAAAGCCCAGCTGGACTCTGAGGTTGCTATTTACTGCAAGTATGCTAGATGGAGAAGACTACAAGCATGAATGCAAACCAATAGATGCTGACTTCAGTTTGTAAACTTGGCTCCTATTGTGAATCAATAGGAATACCTTTTTCTTTATAATTTATATGAAAATAAGGAGACGTGGACCACAGATCCTCATAGATACTCTCTTGTGTATTGTAGGTTTTCTAGGAAAAACCTTAGTTTAAGAGATGGCATATTAGTGAACAAGAGCAAACATCTAAATTATTAATTGCACTAACACTGTTGATACTATTCCTGATTTGTGGCTCTAGATGTTGTTGAGTAACAATTGTGACATGACTGATCATTGATATAATGACTACGGTAGCAGAGTTCAACAATATTTGTAAACCAAAATAGAGAAGATTGTAACAGAAGCTGGCTGCAATGTAAAACTATACTATCTTAGTAAAGCTCTTGAGAACTGAAGTACTTAGCATATCTAGCATGCAAAAGCTGCAGTACTTGCAACTGTTTGCAAACTTGCAAAGGATGCATTTTTAAATTCACATTTTTACTGCATAGCAATGTCTAAAACAAATACAAGGTATTGAAAACTTGGCATTTTCCATTAATACATAATTTAAATGAATTTTTTTGAGATTACAGTTGCAACTCACGAAGGCTCCAACCTGATTGGAAATAACTCCTAATGTCATAAATCAAAGCCAAGATTTCCCTGTTATGGTTCCTACTCATTCCTTTGTCCCTGCAAGCAGGAGCACCAACATACATTGTGACATTAATGTAAGAATAACCACAACACTTCAAAAGATCAGAAGTTCCAGTCTTTAGCATTGAAATAGGCAGCCCAGAGAATGCAAGCAAGCCCAACCCATTTTTTTTTCTTTGTTTTTCTGGAGCACTGAACACTCAGGCTGCCAAAATCCTCAGCAAAGTGCTGATAAATGGAGGTATAATTTCCTACTCAGTTCAGTGATAAATGGTTGTGATAAAAATTATAAGATGTATACAGCTTTACTGAAAAAGAAACTTTATCTGATTTTGTAATCATTCCATCATCAGGGGTTTATTTTGAAGATAGGTAATCTCTAAAACTTCTTTATTTTATTTTTAAGCAGTGTGTCTCCATCAGCCAAAATAATACTTACCCCTGTAAGGTGTTCTTGCTATTTTTTAACTGTAGTCTTATATTCTCAAATGTTTTGCCAAGAACATAAGTCTTCCTATAAAAATTGATGTTTGCTTTTTGGGTTTTTTCTCTGGATCAAAGAGCCAAACAAGCTCTTTGACCCAGAGCAGGCAACTACTGCCCAATCATTTATCTTCCATCAGTTGGTGGGCAGAATCCAACATGTGCTCCTGTTGGCTCACTGGATTGCAACCCCTAAATGCCAGGGGCTAATCCTCTCCCCCGCTTCCAGGCTCCATCCAATGCCAAGTCCTGGGGTCAATGTGTGCCCCATGTAGTCTCCAGCCTATTCTCCCCTTTCTGCAGATCAGTTTGTCCATCTCCCTGCAGTCCCTACCTCCCTGGCCCAGTGGTGAAATGCAGCTGGTTCTATCCAGCTCGGGCGAACCGGTAGCGCCGGTGGTGGGAGGCTCCACCCACCCGCCCGGACATCATCACACCCTGTTTTTGACCCTCTGCACGTGCGCAGAATGCTCTGCGCATGCGTGGAGGAGGCGCATGTGAGTGCAGCGCTTACATTTGCAAACTGGTAGTGAAGGTAAGTGGATTTCACCCCTGCCCTGGTTCATAAATCATCTCCAAGACTGCCACATATGAAATCTGAAAGCCCAGAAAGAAAAAGGAAAGATATCCAAGAATATATTAGGACCCAAATTCAAATAAAAGGGAAAAGCAAATAAAAGAAAATGTTCTCCTATTCTGTGCTTAGAAAATTTCTGTAAGAAATCTACTAAAGTTAAGTGTTTTGCCTCCAAACCTTTCTCCAAAGTGCTCCTCAGTATGCAATCAATCGTCCTTGCCTTGGTTCATTCAAGAATTAAGGGACAGTCAGAGGACTCTCTGGCTGATTTTTAATAAAAACTTATCATTCATTTCCAAACACTAGATTCTTTATAATCTGAATGGGTCATGTTTTGCAGACCGTGTGTCATACTTGCTCTAAGGATCTGCAGTTCCCAGAATGATGAGGCTGACAAAACATTTGATTTGTTGTATTTAATAATACTGCAGTTATCTAACAGTAAGATGAGGTTTTTCCCGAATAATGACTGTGATTTAACACATTTGTCTTTTAAGAGTAGAGCCACATTCTTTTATGATACTTCTTCCACTTAACTAGTTTTCTTGTCCCCATTTCTCTTTCTCTCCGCTCCTGGTATAGTTACCTTTTAGTCCAATTCTTTTCTGCTTCCCTCATTATTATTCTGCTGAAAAAAGGAACAAAATATATCTCTTTACACACTTCTATGTTTCTGTCTGCCTGAAAGAGATAAAGAAATAGTTGGTACATGAAGACTGGGAACAATTCAGGGGTGAAATGCTCCCGGTTCGGACTGGCTCAGGCAAGTAGGTAGCGATGGCGGCGAGCAGTTTGGAGAACCGGTAGCAAAAATCTCTGCCCCTGCCCCCCCATGCCCAGCTGAGCCGCGCAATCATCAGAGCCTTTTTTTCCCTTTTAAATGGCTCTGACCATCCAAGCTCTGACGATCCCAGCTGAGTTGCCGGCTAATCAGGTAACTCAGCTTGGATTGTCAGACCCATTTAAAAGAAAAAAAGTTTCTTTTTTTCTCCCCCCCCCCAGCCTCCAGCTTACCTTAGCTGCTGGTTGCAACGCCTGCCTTGCTTCACTTGCTGTAATACCTGCAATCCATTGCATCAGCAAGCAACTGAATTTCCCTGCCTGCAATCAAGCTCATCGGTGAGCAGCTCTATCTGCAACTTTAAGACTTGTAGACTTCAACTCCCAGCAAAGCTGGCTGAGGAATTCTGGGAGTTGAAGTCCACAAGTCTTAAAGCTGCCAAGGTTGGAGGGCCCTGTTCTATTGGGTAAGTTTTTTCCCCCTTTGGGAGCTTTAAAAAAATAGTTAATTGGGTTTTTTTTATTGTTCTTTTTTTAGACCTAGCCATTTAAAGTTTAGGAAGTTTTAAATTTAGCTGCTTTTATATAAAAATAAATTAAAATAATATTTGTGCAGCTTTCTGAGATTTAGTGTGTTTCTGTAGTGTTTCACTCTAACTACACAAACACACAAAATGTCACAAAGCTGTATGTGGAATTTTGTGTGTGTAAAGTGTGAAAGTTGGTTTTTGGGGCTTTTTGTGGCTGTGTGAGGTTCCTGTTTGTTGCAGGGGCCATTTTGGGTCTAGCACAGCTACTTTTAATTGATGGGTGTATTATTTATTTTTTGCTTTCTTCCTTTCTTTAAACATAATTCAGAAAAAGCTTTAAGAGGCACTTGGAGAGATGTAACAAACTCAATATGCCTACCAGAAAGGAATGTAGGCAAGTCAATCTTTTAAAAGTTCCTTTCAACTTCAAATATGGCATATAAATCTGAAGTTAACTTAGGGAGATCTTAATTTGTAGCAGGGGTGATTAGAACAATTTGCTCCATCCTGGATACATGAAGATCTTACTGCTCACACTATACTGATGGAAGCCACTGTTAACTAATAATGTGGATGTAATCCATACATTTTAAAACTCTCAGGATGAAGCAGTCTCCCCTTAGGTGTTAGCACCATCTGCTGTTGCAAAAAAAGGTTTGGAGGAGCAATGCTTTCCCGGAAAATAATAGGCACATGATTTGCTTAACACGGTAGTACAGTCTTCCCGGCTTCGTGACCTCTAGATTTATTGGGGATTCCTAGAAACCCCTAGATATCACTGATTCAGAATTCTGAGAATGTTAGTCTCAATATATTTTAGTATAGTCGCAGGTTAGAGAGAAACAGAATCGGTGAAAGAAAATGACCCATAGGAAGCATGACTTCTTACTTAATGAAGAGATGGTATGAAGAAAAGATAATGAGAAGTTTCTGTGTTCCACTGGCCACCTCATTCAAAGGTTTCTGCAGAATGTGCACAGGAGACTATGTCTTTGACAACCACTCAATCTGCCGCCAATACTAAAGTATAACAGCAAACATGACTTACATTGTCAATGTGTTCTAAGAGTTCTATCAGTTTTAGAATTCTGAGAAGCCAATGTAACCAATTGTTCTCCCAATTGTTCTCCATCACAGCCAAAAGCTGTCTAAGTCCTAAATATATCATATGCAACACATGATATGACCTGGGACACAAAACATTCATAGCTTGAATGGGCCTGGGCAACAAAAGAAAAAAAATAACTGTATCAAGAATTAACCTCTTATTACTTATAGGAGTGGGAATATTCAGTGTGCCTGTTTTATATTTACTTCCACTACTCCTTTTTCAGGAAATGTTTGCAAGGAAGACCTTTGGGCTGGTCAGCTACGGTGGAAAAAGTTCACCGATGAATTTCCTACTCTTCTCATTAACCCCATATATTCCCCATGCAAGAAATTATTATTATTATTCTGTCATATGTAGAAAGTGAAGGGGACAAAGCCCAGGAACAATGCTTCACAGTAATAGTTGCAGTTCCATTTTTTTAAAATTTGATTTATATGCCACCCTTCTCCAGAGACTCAGGGCATCTTACAATGCGTTAAGCAATAGCCTTCATACTTTTGTATATTTATACAAAGTCAGCTTATTGCCCCCACAAACTGGGTCCTCAATTTACCTTAGAAAGGATGGAAGGAGTAGCTTTCCTCCAGAAGCCAGATTAACACCAACTCTTATTTTGGAAGCTGGTTAAAATGAAATTGTCTCAGAGAAGTTTTAAGGAATGGGAACTTCTTGATTGTGAATGTTTAATTTTTTGTGGCAGATGGCTTTTTATGCTTCTTGCTATGTTTATCACAATTTTAGATTTTAATGACATTAATCATTGAGAGTCTACTATGTGATCATGGCAGCATACAAAATTGATATATAAGTAAATAACATTTCTTTTTGCCTGTGAAGAGTGAATGCTCAGTTCTTTCCAAGGATGATAGGTTGGCATTGGAATGACAAAAAATGACCGTTCTCAAATCCCCTCCCACCCACTACTATCACTCGAAAAACAACAACTGTCTGATAAATTTTTGAAACCCATGTTATAATAAGCATCTTCCATAAAAATAAAGTATAGCATATTGGGGATTATAAATTGGATAAAAGAAATCTGATTGGAAAAACAAAGCCAATGTTCAGAAATTACATATAGCCACAAGAGGGAGATCAAGTACTGTTCAGCTTGTGGAAATTCAGATTGCAGCTACTCATGTTTAGAATACTGTAGATCAGGCATGTCCAACAAGCCCACAGACCACATGTGGCTCTGGAGAGCTAGTAATGAGCCGCACAAGATTGTAAACTTTTAACATTATTACGTGGTTTACAGCTATTTTACTATATATTTTATATGCATCCCCAGATAATTCCTCTTCACTCAATGTGGTCCAGACACAGCTGTGGTCGACTGCTTGGGAATGGATGGAAAAAGATCCAGGGGCTACAGCTAAATGGGAAAATTAATTTTAAATGTTTTTTATCAAAATCTATTATTTGGCTGTCAAGTTATTTGGAGCAACTTTGATTTTAAAATTTTCCTGCATAACCAAAAGCTTATTGTCTTTAATATTTAATAGTGATTAAGTCACAGAATATCTAAAAAGACGATTGTGCAATGTCTTAGCCAAACCTGACCTTATAATTGGAGAAGTGTGCTGTTTCTGCATAGCTAGTTTGCTATGACACCCCAGCTGCCTCCCTTACAATGCAAATATCTGAGTGTAAACAAGATATTAATTCCTAAATGTTCTCTCTTTCCAAGATAACTTCATATAAAAGCATTCATAGAGTAAATTGTATGCATTGCACTAAGTCATAATTTGCTTAATTACAGTTTATTAATAAACCACTATTGTCTGGGCCCACATAATATGCTGTCATAAAAATGGTTAACAAATTACACTATGGCTTACTGGTTTGGGTGAACCCAGTAATAACAGGAGTCCTTGGGTTAGATCCATATATAGATCTACAAGTAATCATAGTTTTAAAAATAACACTTTTAATGTTTTGGCATTTTAGCTGATTTTATTGAAAAGGGTCTATAGCTATGAGTAACTCTAAGTTCATATTCAGGGGAGAACTGAAAGAAAAACAAGAACTAGAGAATCAAGGGATTGAGATAGATTGGTATACAAGACTGCAAATACAATCAAGATATGAAGCAGATTGTAGACAATATGGCTTTAACTTGGGGAAATCGGAACTGGATGAAATATTGACAGGAACAGATGAGAAAATGATTAAGAAATTATATAATTATTTATTGCGTATTAGACTAGAGGATGAAGAAATAAAAGAAACCATGATAGCACGGGCAAAGAATTTTGGATACACCACAGAATTGGGGAAATGGCAACAACTTTGGAAAGAAACTATAAATTAACAATGGCAACAGTCTATAAAGAAAACTTTTATAAGATGTTTTATAGATGGCATATGGCACCAGAAAGATTAGCTAAGAAGTTTAAAGATAAATCAGCTAAGTGTTGGAAATGTCACCAGTTGCCGGGATCATACTATCATATGTGGTGGCTGTGTAAAGAAGCAAAACAATATTGTTGTACAAACATGGTTAGAGGGAATGTTGCAGCAACATATAGAGTTAAAACCAGAGATATTCTTTTTGGGAATTTTACCAGAGAATTATAGTAAAGAAGATACAGATACACTGTTTTTATTCACATAATAACAGTGGCTAGAATTATATTTGCACAAAACTGGAAAGCAGATAAAATCCGGTTGGAAGGAGAAATTATAAAGAAAATTTTAGAATGTGCAGAAATGAATAGATTAACATTGAGAATAAAAGATAAAGAGGAGTTGATGTATTGTACATGTACATGGGATAAATGTATTGTACATGTACCTGGGATAAATTTTATGATTGGTTAGAAAGGAAATATGAGTAAGGATAGAGAGATAAAATAGATAGAGATTAGATGGGAGAAAACAATTAGAAAAATAGACACCCAGATGATGTCAAGTAAAAAGAGGAAGGGGAAGTGGGGGGAAAAGGGGGGGAAAGTGAGATATTATAAAAATGTATGCAAATGATAAATAAAAATAAATAATAATTGAATAAAAAATTGAAATGAGAATAAAAATAATTAGAAAATCGGGGCTGCTTGAATACTACTTTAGATTGAACTGAAAAGGGAAACAACAGGAGAGAGCGGAAGGAGTAGAGAAAGAGGAAGGGAGAAGAGAGGAGAGGAGAAAGAAGAAAGGGGAAAGGAGAGGAAGAAAAGGGAGGGAAAAGAGGAGCAGAGGAGAAGGTTATAAAGGTTAGAAGAGAGAAGTGGGGGAAGAGAAGGGGAAGTAGGAAAGAGAAGGAGAGGAAGAACGAAGGAAGTAGGAGGAGAAAGAGGAAGGAAGAGAAGGGGAGGAGGAGAAGAAAGGTTGGAATAAAGGTAAAGGGTAAAAGAGCAGCCCCGAAAAAGTAAAAAGTAAAAATGAAAGTTAAAAGATGAATGAAAAATGATGAAACTGACGGTACATGTAAATGTGTTTATGAGAAATAAAAATAAAAAACTTTTTTGATAGGTTCATATTCAGCATTCTTCATGTATTGTCAAATTCACATAACTGGCACTGCCCAGGATGGCATACTTAGAAGACAATATAAACTACTCAGCAATTGCCGGTGTCGTAGATGAATACTATCATGTCTCAGTTTAGCAGAAGATGTCTCGAGCATTTCCCATCACTTGAAAAACTAATTATTTCCATTATTCTGGAATAAATTTTGAGATTATATAGCTAAATTAAGAAAGAAAGAAAAGCAGCAATATTCTGAGCCAAAACCTCCTAAGAGAAGCTATGTACTTATGAGAACATCTTAATGGGAATGTGAAGTAATGTTGAACATAATCCAGTTCATTAATAAATAATTGAAATATCCCTGGGAGGTACAGCATATGCAAATAAAAACTTGTTGCATCAATAGCTTCAAGATGTGAGAATTACTTCTAGTTGGGTTGATGGCCAAGATATCTGATTTCATCTATAAAGCAGCCATTCCCAATATGGTTGTCATTGTAATGCATGGACTTCATCTCCCAGAGTTCTCCAACCAGCATAAACATTGCTAAGAATTGTGGGAACTGAAGTTCATACATTTACAAGACACCAAAGTTGGGAACTGCTGGTCTAAAGCATTTTAGGTGATTGAGAAACTGGAATATACCAGCAGGAATAAAATGATCAGTGTTTGGAATATGGAATGGAACAAGTCACAGTAGGAAGTAGAGTCAGCATGTACTAGGGAAACAGAATCAAAATCAAAGCCAACTGTTTATGTATTCCCATACACAATCTAAATTAATACGTGATACTGGCAGCAGCAATATCCAGACCTGATTAGCATAGGTATATCAAGTGGAGGTTGATTATAGAAGTATCTTTTCTTTCTTCTTAGTATGAAAAATTATTTTCTGAGCTGCTAATTAGCCAGGTATATACATAACTACAAGTGTTGTTTTCTACTTTTAAAAAGGTAACACGAACTTTTTCTACAACTAATTTATTTTTGTTTCCAAATGAGCTACTGAAATAATGCATCACTGAAATAATTTTAGCCTATGGAGGTGGTTTAATCTAAAACCACCTTCCATAGGCTAAAATTATTTAATTGTAGAACTGAACCCAGGAATATTAAACAAAAGTAGAAGTCATATCTTTTTGAACTGTATAGCACTTAACTATGGAAAAGGGGCAGGCAACTTGACTACTGCAATGCTCTCTACATGGGGCTCCCCTTGAAGAGCACCCGGAGGCTCCAACTGGTCCAGAACGCAGCAGCGCGGGTAGTGACGGGAGCAGCATGGCGCTCCCATGTAACACCGCTCCTGCGCGAGCTGCACTGGCTCCCAGTGGTCTTCCGGGTGCGCTTCAAGGTGTTGGTTATCACCTTTAAAGCGCTCCATGGCATAGGGCCTAGCTATCTTCGAGACCGCCTGCTGCCACCGACAACCTCCCATCGACCTGTGCGCTCCCACAGAGAGGGCCTCTTTGGGGTGCCATCAGCCAAACAGTGTAGGCTGGTGACCCCCAGGGGGAGGGCCTTCTCTGTGGGGGCACCTACCCTCTGGAACCAACTGCCTCCAGAGATAAGGAGAATCCAAGACCTCAGGGCCTTCCGCCGTGACCTTAAAACCTTCCTTTTCCAGCAAGCCGGGCTGGCCTAATTTTTTAAGCGTTTTTAAGTGTTTTGTTTATTGTTTTTAATTAACGGGGCCAAATTTATATATGTATATTTTTAACTGTATTGTAATATTTGTACGTGATGTTTTTACTTGGCTGTTCACCGCCCTGAGTCCTCAGGGAGAAGGGCGGTATACAAATTCAAAATAAAATAAAAAATAAATAAATAAAACTTTTTTGGGGGGGAGGGGGTCAAACGCTATATTTGGATTTTGCATGGTGTGTGGGCTACATATTTATATTTCATTAAAATAATGTGATGACACTAACAATGCTTCCTACCCATTGCATTAATTGTTTAGCTCCGCCTAAGCATTTTGAGGCAACATGCAACCTGAGAGCCTCGTCTTGTACAATTCTGCTTTAGAACAACTTCTGTGGCAGAATTTTACTAAAGGCTTTTAACATCAGATGATTGCCTATCTGATATTTCCCATGCAAGTCTAATTTTTTAACTCAGAATCCCAGCCAGAAGGGATTTAATAAAGAAGCTAAATGTCTTGGATTGCACATTTTATTTGGGAGGCTGGGAGAACCTCTTGGCAATTTCTCCTTCTACATGCCCCAAACTTACTTTCTCTTTTTGTGTCCATGTGCTATCCCATCATTCTTTCTTTTGTTCTCATCACTACCAACCTCCTTCTCAATCAATCAATCATTTTATTATTTCAGTCATAGACCAAATTCCACAACAAGTAAAAACATTCAGTAAATTTACAATTTAAAATTCTAGTATAAAATAATAAATAATAACTAAAACCTATGATAAAATCAATTATACATGGTCTAAATATACTAAAATTACAATCCATAAACTGTGTGGCTCATTGTCAGTTTAATACTAAAAGGGAAAGGAATAAGCAGTGCAAAGGGTTTGCCACATTTATTATATAACATAACTACGATGGAGTAGACACGTGTTTGCGATGAATCCCCAGTGCTGTTGTGAAAAAATTAGCCACCTGCACTGTAGTTATGGACCGTTCATCCTTAAGCAGCCATTGGAGATAAGTAGTGTTGGAATGGCCAGGATACTTAGCAGTTATTGGCAGAATATGTTTTTTCATAATCTCTTGTGTAAAAGGAACATCGAAGGAGGATGTGACTCACAGTCTCCACCTCTCGTGAGCCACAGGAACAGAGTCTTTCTGTCAATGGTATCTTTTTATACTTGCTGTACAGCTGTGATGGCCGATGCAAGAGCATGGCACCGTGCGAGCAAAACTACTTTCTGGTGGTTTGCTGACTCCAACTGGCTAAGATAACTGGCAGGAGTAACAACATCTCTAATGGCGTGTGGATCCAGAAACAACAGAGCTTTTCCTAAGTCTGTTTGCCTTTTTATGTCCTCTACCCTTTGTCGCAGGGTTTGTTTTGCATGGTCGTAGTCCATCTTGAGTACTGAAGCTGGGGAGAAACCTAGTTTGGCAAGATTGGACTCAATAGCCTTGATCCATGATGAGGAGAATTTGTCTTGGATTAATGGAGCCAGACCTTGTGGAAAAAAGTTAAATTTTAGCCACTTCCTTTCTTAAATACCTACTTCCTATTTTTCTCTCCATTTCCCTGATCAATTATTTTTATTTTATCCTCTCCAGGCCAGTTCCCCTCTATCTCTGCCAAACTATTGTGCTATTTTTCAATAGCACTCTTTGCTGTTTATCCATCACATCCCTGCTATTCTCCGTATTGTCAGGATTCTGCCTTTTCCTCTCTTCCCTACTCCATCCAATATTTTTGCCCTCCATTCCAGGACCCATTTCCCTTCTTTTTTTCCATCCTCTACCATCCAGGATCCAAACCTTTGCCTTATCCCCAGTAAGGGACCCAAACTTCCTTATGCTATTGTCCTTGTCACTTATTTAACTGGGTAGACAATAGGAAGGATGCTGTTCAGGAACAGCATAATATCAAATGGGAAAATATATGTTTCTGAATGGTGGTATATTTGAAGATTACATTATGTACAATTATGTACAATATATTATCTCTATATATAGGAATATATTAAGTGCTGGACAGTGATTGGGAAGATGTGGGATTCAGGATTTCTCTGTGACAAAGAATGATTTCAGTGATTTCAGACTAATCTTTTACTTAGTCCAATCTATCTGAGAAGACAGAAACAAACATTTTTTTCCCACATTCTTTTTTTTTTATATAGAAAATTCAGCCATGATAACCCTAGCTAGGAATTTCTACTGAACTATTTCACAGTAGAAAATTCATCTGTTTCCTTGCCAGAATGAATTGCAAGGAGCACAGAAAATGCTTTGTGACAATATAAATTAATCAACCTGAACAGGTCTACTCAGGTTCAAAAAGCATGCCTGGCTTTTTAGAAAATTAAATGTATATTTATTATGCAATGAGCCACTGGTAGAGGAATACTCATTCATTATCAACAAGTTTTGTGAAATAATGTTTTTGAATATCTGTTCAAAAAGTGAAAATGGTACTGGCATTGTACCAGAGGGTATGGGCATTTTTAAGACATGTGGAATTCAATTCCCAGAATTCCTCAGCCAGCCTTACATTGTTCTGCTTGATCACCATCACCATCACCAATGACCAAAAATCAAGCTACTTTTTGAGCAGAGAAAGCAACCGTCTCTGTTTTTTCCAACAGAACAGCCTTGCAGAGTTGGTAGAGAGGAGCCGATATCTACCTCAAAGCTTTAGCATTTATATGATATTGAAGCTATCTTTCCAGCTGGTCCATTTGGTTGGTTTCAACTTTTGCTAAAGATAAAAAAACCCATAAGGATAATAGTTTGTAGTTTGCTATATGGTTTTCATGCAGTGGCAGAGAGGTAGTGACAAGGACCTCCCTCAATGATTCTACTACAGATAGTCCTCAATTTACAACAATTCACTTAGTGACCATTCAAAGTTACAACGGTACTGGAAAAAGTGACCTATGAATGTTTTTCATGCTTACAACCATTGTAGCACCCCCATTCAGACTTGGTAACTGGTCCATATTTATGACGGTTGCAAAATCTCTGGGTCATGTGACCCTTTTGTGACCTTCTGACAAGCAAAGTCAATGGGGAACAGATTCACTTAACAAATGTGTCACTAACTTAACAAACACAATGATTCATTTAACAAGGGTGGCAAGAAAAGTAGTAAAATGAAGCAAAACTTACTTAAATGTTTCACTTAGCAGTATAAATTTTGGGCTCAATTATGGTCATAACTCGAGGACTATTTGAATGCTCCTGCATCACAAAACATGCAATTTAGCCTTGTACATATTTGGGCTGCATCTGAAAGTATTAGGAGTCAGGCAGTCTTTTGTGAACAGAGAATAGAGGTTGCTCAATACAGAAGCCACCTGCCTTGGAGAGAGGGAGAGATGGAGGGAGGGAGGGAGGGAGGGAGGGGGAGAGAGAGGGGGGAGGGAGGGAGAGAGAGAATTCGTCAAATCTACTCCAGAGACACATTTCAGCAAACAGGCAGGAATGAGTAGCCTTTGTGTGCCCAGTGCTTGGGTTGTTTTTCTCTTCTACAGCATGTTTGTTTTCATTAGATGCACAATTTGTGGTTAGAGCACTTGTCACCAGAGGCCAGTAATAATGGTTTTAAAAGGAATGTTACAGAAAAGCTCTTGAGGGAAATGAAAAAAGAGCTTTTTAAAATAGGAGAGGACAGTACCTTTCTTAACTAAACATATAACAAGCTTTATTGTAATGAATGCTTATTCTATAACATGGAGGTTTTACCCATACCATGGCACCCTATATGGCAGAATACTTTTGTGTAAAGAAGCCTTGTCCTGCACGACAAGCATTTCCAGCTGCTTTGAATTTCAGATCCAAAATCTCAAATGTGATTTATTCATAGTCATCAAGCACCTTGTAATGCAACTTGGAAGCCACATTCATGTTCTGCAAAAGAAACTGCCTTTCTTTCTAAAGAAACATAATAGCGTATGGGTTATGTATAATACTTCTAAATACATTAACACATTACAATATATGAAAGTCACTTTCCATGACCAGGCTAATTGAGAATTCTGGAAAATGAAATCAAATACAAGTGGAGAGATCTAAGTTGGGACGGTTGCATTGCAGTACACAATAGGCAAGAAAAACAAAAAAACAGTAAATCAAAATGTACTTTAAAATATCTGGAGTACTTTTGAAAGAGAAGAGAAAAGAGAGGAGAGGAGAGGGAAAAGATCAGGGAAGGGAAGGGAAGGGAAGGGAAGGGGAGAGGAGAGGAGAGGAGAGGAGGAGAGACGAGGAGAGGAGAGAGAAGAGAAGAGAAGATTAAAAAAAACTGGAGAAAATCACAAAATACAAAGACCTGCAAATAGAAGTAGAATGACTGCGACAAAAGAAAACAATTCCAAAACATCTGAAACATGGTTTGAATGCCAATGGCATTGACCAAATTACTACTAAAGGTAAAGGTTCCCCTTGCACATATGTGCTAGTTGTTCCCAACTCTAGGGGGCGGTGCTTATCTCCGTTTCAAAACTGAAGAGCCAGCACTGTCTGAAGACGTCTCTATGGTCATGTGGCCGGCATGACTAACCGCCAAAAGCGCACAGAACGCTGTTACCTTCCCACCAAAGGTGGTCCCTATTTTTCTACTTGCATTTTTTAATGTGCTTTCGAACTGCTAGGTTGGCAGAAGCTGGGACAAGTAACAGGAGCTCACCCTGTTACTCAGCACTAGAGATTCGAACCGCTGAACTGCCGACCTTTCGATCAACAAGTTCAGTGTCTTAGCTATCGTGTCCTAGTAAAACAAAAATTACTTGAACAACAATGCCAAATCCAGTATAAACATCTGGCTGACAGTGCATGCAATCGTAATAATATCATCTCCCTCAGCTCCAAAATGACAGCAAACTAAAAATCAGGTGAGTTTCCCAGGAGAAGACTTCCAGAATCAGGCAACACAAGAATAGATGTTGAAGATAGCCTCTGTTGAAAATTTTAAGTGATCTTTTGGCTTGCTTTTCCCAAACCATCAAGTGATTCAAATAGATTTTTTTTTCTTTCAAAATATACTTTTCTGCTAAAAATGCTGAATAATTTTTTTATTCTGCCCCATTTCACTTTACTGTATCCCTCTATTTTATATACGCTTCACAAAATACTTTATTACTTTTACGAGCAGAAGCTATGGCTTTCCACCCATAGCTTCAATAACATTTTCAGGATAGAAGAACTTTGATCTTAGGATACAAATAGTCAACATGTCTTTAGTAATAATATAATTCATTTAATATTGACTGAATACTAGAAGGAGATTGGGGAGAAAGGGAGAGAAAGTAATGTTGTGAAATAGACACTATAGAAGGATTTTTCTGCATGTAGGCCTCAAAAGCGCCCTAATTCATAGGTCTGCATTAATGCAAAGCAAATCCTCAGTATTCAACTTATGAATTATTTAAAAACCAAACCAAACCTAGAATTTCTTCATATTCATTGCCACTGGCAAGCATATTTTTCTTCTTGACACTGAGATTTTATGCTTCATTTACTTGTTAAGAAATTCTGATGATATCATTATTATTTTAGGGTAATTATTGACTTATCTCCAATCATACACTATGTTGGTTGTTTAGACTTGCTGGGAAGTATTTCAAACTTTCTTTGAGTTTATCTGTGTTTATCTTGTAGGGAGACAACACCTTTGGATTGAACACAAGCATAAATGCCCTTCCCTTTCGAGAGGCATCAAGCTGTTCTCTTCAGGGATATTGCTCAAACTTGATTAAATCTTGAACGTTCCAGCTAACAAAACTTTTCAATAAGTGCATGCACACTAGCATTTAACATCTACTTAGGAGCAGGACAGGTTTCTTGGCAGTGACATCAATCTATGAACTACTACAATGCGTTCCACACACATTATACATGCCTCTTATATACAACTTCTTAAGAATGTGTAACATTTTGAAGACAATAATTAACAATGCAATCAAACTGGAGCTAAAATTACATTTTGAGCAAGTTCCAAATGTAGTAACATTTCCCCCCTTCACTAAATTATCTGTTCCAGAATTAATTTTATTACTGATGTAATATTAATGAATTGCTGACTACTCATTTTTAATTTTCCTGCTGCATGGTAGTTCTGAAGGGGAGGACATTAGGAAATAACTCTAAAGAAGGGGAGATCTCAGGTTTATGTAGGTCCTGCAAATGTTGCTTTATAGCTCTAGCAAACCCAGTTTTCATGAGCAAATGAAGGATGCTGGAAGTTGAAAGATCTGAAGAGTCAAAAATTTCTCATCTTTTTAGGCGGTGATTATGAACACTATACTGGACCATTTATGCAGGATCGAATAAGAGAAAATACATTACCAAAACTGGGGACAAAAGAAAATACCTACAAACATACAATAGGAATGTACGTGTGAAATAATTATTTTTAAATGAAAGTAAATACACCTCAATATTGCAAAGAAAGCTATGACCAAGAGTTTGTGAATCTGTTTCATTTGTTGATGGAAAATTTCAAGAAAAGACAGAATTAGATTAAAATGTAAAGGAACTGTAATTTATGAAGTTTCTGTTCTGTTCTGTTCTATTCTATTCTAAGATTTTATGCCACTTTTACAAATATATCAAATTAAATTAAAGATAACATCTAACATGAAATGACAAATTTCAAATGATCCACACCCTTTCAACTTTTTTCTCTCATTCATTCATTCATTCATTCATTCATTCATTCATTCATTCATTCTCTCCTACCTCCCAGATGTGAACCTTGTCCCAATTATACAAGTTATACAAAAAAACTTGAAACAAATTCAATGAATTACAAAGTCAACTACTGTATACAGTAATAGTTCTGAGGCTTGAAAAACATTTTGCTGTATTCATTTTCACCAACTTTCAATGGAAACCTTATTTCCCTGGTCTCCCACCCCTGGTCTCCCACTCGACACCCGTTTTTTTCTTTGATTAAATGATTTGCCCATTGTTCTCATATCCTTTATTACCTATGACAGTGTCGAAATGGGAGTGTGCACGCATGCGCAGGGGAGCACCGGAAACCTGAAGAGCAGCTCCACGGCATGCAAGTGCCAGAAACTGGAAGAGCTGTTCCCTGGCGCGCATGTTCGTGCCGGGAAACTCAGCTTCCAGTTTCCGGCATGTGCATGTGCACCAGTCACATGGTCTTCCGGTTTCTGGCTTACGTATGTTGGTGAAAACCAGCTGGCCGGCGTGCATATGGAAGCCAGAAGCTCAGATTACTGGTGCAAGCATGTACACCAGGGAGCTGCTCTTCCGGTTTCTGGTGTTCCCGCATATGCGAAGACCAGCTGGCCGGCACCCATGTGCACGCCAGGACCCGGAAGTATAATGGGCGATGGTTGGCGTGCCAGGAGAAATGGCTCTGTATGCCACTTCCAGCACATGTGCCATTGGCTCGCCATCACGGACCTACGATCTTTATGAGATCTAGCCTGAATGCTCATTAAATATCTTCAGTGGAATTGATTTTGATCATTTGCAATAGAGGATTGCAAAATTGGAAAGAAGTAACAATATTATGGCATAAAATTAATGGATAAGGTATTTGGTACTTTCTACCTTAAAAACTTTGACTATGATCAAACCAAGTAGCAATTTCATCCAAAATTTAAAAACAAGTAATAATCTATGCAACTCTATCGCTAGCATTATTTAAAGAGTTTCTGTAGAACAGGGGTATCAAACTTGTGTCATCACGGCACCTTCACTAAACTGGGCGTGAGTGTGGCCAGTATGTGATGCATCTGGCCCACAGGTCGAGAGTTTGACACCCCTGCTGTAGAAGGATGTTGCATTCCAATGGCATCCCCTAGGCAATCCGGAAAGTGCACTGGTTAGAAAGACGCTAGAGCAAAGTGTGAACAAAGAAGATGTAAATCCCTCCCCTCTCCCTAAGATGTAGATGTAGTTCAGAGATATATTACACAGAATTCTATTATACTGGATATGAGAAGTTCAAACTTTCTGAATTCAATTACAAACTGGTTTGCATCTCTCTTTTGCTAATCAAACCTTGATTATATATAATATTTTCATTTTCTAAATATTCAAATATAGTCTTATTTGAAGTAATATGTTGGTGTGTCTAATTTAAATATCATTTTGGAAATACTTACTTTGGGGATGTTTGTGTATTTGTGTGTACATGCATATAATTTGCATTTAGATACCAATACATATGAATATATTTGGCAGGGATAACCAGTTAAAGCAGAAATAAAATTGGAATTTGGATGAATATATTCAAAAGTGACATATTCAAATGAACAACTTTGTTCTTACGTGTCAAAAAGATTTAGATTTGAAGAAGAATGTTATTCTGTAATTTCTTTGAAGAGAGATTAGATAGTTGTATGTTGCTATGTCATAGGTACTAAAGTTAATCAGCATCTTCTTTGACTTGCAGTTAATAGCTGAAAAAGCCCTCCTGCAATTAGAAAAATATTTTATGTTATCATGTGATAATTGCAATTAACTCTGAAATATTATCTATTCTAGCCTGTTATTTTATTGTCAATATACAATCTGGATAAATTTAGTTAATAGATCTGCTTTAATATTCTCTGTTCCCAGCTGACCCAGTTCTGACTTAGAAAATAATTTGTCAATTTGAAATTAGACTTTTGTTGTATTCTTCTTGCTCTAACAATGTTTTATTCTTCCAACAAGTCTGTTGAGCTAAATTAGGATAAACCATTTGTAAATGACCCATGATCAACTAAAATGATTTATCTCTAAAGGGAATTATGTACCTGGATCTCCACAATCTAAGCTTCTATCCTAACTAGCATCCAGCCTGGTGCTTTCCATCTCTTTGAATTGTAGTCTCCTGATTGGTACAGGTAAACCTTGATTTAGGACCAGAATTTCCTTTGTTAAGCAAGATTCTTAAGTCACGATTTTATGACCTCTTTTTTACCATAGATGCTAAACGAATCACTGTAAAATCATTCAGTCATTAAACAGATCTGGTTTCCCCATTGACTTTGTTTTTCAGAAGTCGGCTGAGAAAATTGCAAATAGTGACCACATGACTGCAGCTGTTGGCAGACTGGATTTTATCATAGATTTTATCTGTCATTTATTATTTTATTCTAGAACTTTTAATTTTATATTTATTGGGTGTTTTTATTTGTTCTGGTCTATGACTGTAATAAAATTCTAATATCTGATTGCAGCTGTTATAAATATATGCTGGTTGCCAAGTGCCCAGATTTTGATCTGTGACCATAAAGAAATTGCAACTCTGAGGATGGTTACAAGTCACTTTTTTCAGTGCTGTTGCAACTTTGAACAGTCGCTAAACGAATGATTGTAAGTGGAGGACAGCTTGCCAATTGGGTGAGTTAAAACCCATCCCAGCACAAGAACATCAGGTTGGGAAAAGCCACTCACTGCATTTTATTAAAGCAACTGGAAATGTATCCTCCTAGCATTCTTTCCTTAGATTTTGTTTTCTCTTTTTAACCTCCTATGGAAATTATTGCCACAAATGCCTGAGGGATAGTAAGATTGTAAACAGGAAGGGAGGCTTCTACAAGGCAATTTTCTTATTAAATGCAGACTTAGTAATTATTACAGGAAAGTCCAGGAAGGCCTCTAAAGAACCATTTCTGGTCACTTAATTATCATCTCAGAGCTTTCAGCAACTTACCTCCACTGATAAGAGCTGATTGTCCATAAAAAGAGATACACTAATAATAATAACTTTATTGTCATTGTACGTGTATACACAGTATACCCATACAATGAAATTCACTTAACACCCAAAGACCAGGTCCAATACACATAACAATCCCCAAACACCCACCCACCACAAATTCCCCACCCCTAAACCACCCAAACATCCACACAACAGACCAAGTAATGCTGTCTAACAGCTCACTGATAGTGGATCTTTAGTTCATTGTTGAGTGCAATTATAGCTCTGGGATAAAAACTATTCAGAAACTATCCTGCTACTAATTAAAATATGTGGCACCCCATTTTTACAGGAACAAAAATGTTTAATACATATCAAGGGATGGAATTATTCTGTCAGGCTCCATGGAATTTCCAGTTAGCAGCCACAAAGTTTTTCCTTAGTATAGTTTTTATTAGTAATTGGCTGAGAATTCAATAAAACATAAGCAAAAACTGATTTAAAATCAGAAGAGCCTATGTTTTCCATTCCAATCTCTCCAAAACCTTTGTGAATGAATTGTTCCTTTAAAAAAAAAAGTTATGTTTACCTATTCACTAGTGGTTATAAATGTTCAGGATTACTTAGAATTTACAATTCAGTTCATTTTTAATTTGCAATTTAATTCCAAGAATAAGTCAATTCAAAAGTCTGACTTAATATCAATTTGACTCTATTAATCAATTTAAAGGCACCGTTTGATTCTAATTTGAAGGAGTAATTTGATTGAGCTGCTTTTTAATTTATTTATTTATTTATTTATTTATTTATTTATTTATTTATTTATTTATTTATTTTTCATATTTGTATACCGCCCTACTCCCGAAGGACTCAGGGCGGTGAACAGCCATAATAAATACAAATACATATAGAAGTTAAAAACTATTAAGAAACAGATTAAGTAATTTAGGCTCAAAGATTAAGAACATCCAAATTTATCTAAAGAGGTTTAAAACCCAATTTAAAAGCCAGTTTAAAAGCCAATTAAAAAGGGAGAGTTAGGCCAGACCAGCTTGTTGGAATAGAAATGTTTTCAGGGCATGGCGGAATATGCGTAAGTCTTGGATGTTTCGTAACTCCGGGGGAAGCCCGTTCCAGATGGTAGGTGCCCCCACAGAAAAGGCTCTCCCCCTGGGGGCCGTCAGTCGACATTGTTTGGCCGACGGCACCCTGAGGAGTCCCTCTCTATGGGAGCGAACTGGTCGGTGAGAGGCTATTGGTGGCAGGAGGCGGTCTCGTAAGTACCCTGGTCCTGAGCCATGGAGCGCTCTAAAGATAGTAACCAAAACCTTGAAGCGCACCCGGAAGACCACTGGGAGCCAGTGCAGCTCGCGCAGGAGGGGGGTTACATGAGAGCACCACATTGCTCCCATTACCACCCGTGCGGCCGCATTCTGGACCAGTTGGAGCCTTCGGGTGCTTCTCAAGGGGAGCCCCATGTAGAGAGCATTACAATAATCCAGGCGTGAGGTGACAAGGGCGTGAGTGACCGTGCGTAACGAGTCCCGATCCAGAAAGGGATGCAACTGGCGAATCAGGCGAACCTGATAAAAAGTCCTCTTGGCTACGGCCGTCATATGCTCTTCAAAAGACAGCCGTGAGTCCAGGAGGATGCCCAAGTTGCAAACCCCATCTGTGGGGGCCAACGACTCGCCCCCAATAGTCAGAGATGGCGCCAACTGACTATATCGGGACGACGGAAACCACAACCACTCGGTCTTGGATGGGTTGAGTCTGAGTTTGTTCCTCCCCATCCAGATCCGTACAGCCTCCAGGCACCGGGACATCACCTCGAGGGCATCATTGCGGTGGTCTGGGGTGGAGATGTACAGCTGGGTGTCATCAGCGTACTGATGGTACTTCACCCCAAAACCACGGATGATCTCACCCAGCGGCTTCACATAAATGTTGAATAGAAGGGGCGAGAGGACTGACCCTTGTGGCACCCCACATATAAGGGGCCTCGGGGTCGACCTCTGCCCCCCTGTCAACACAGACTGCGACCGGTCAGAGAGAAAGGAGGAGAACCACTGTAGAACAGTGCCCCCCACCCCCAACCCTTCCAACCGGTGCAGCATTATATCATGATCGATGGTATCAAAAGCCGCTGAGAGGTCTAGTAGGACCAGGACAGAGAAGCAACCCCTGTCCCGAGCCCTCCAGAGATCATCAACCAATGCGACCAATGCTGTCTCTGTGCTGTACCCGGGCCTGAATCCCGACTGGAATGGATCTAGATAATTCGATTCATCCAGGTACTGAGGTAGTTGTCGTGCAACCACATTCTCAACAACCTTTGCAACAAAGCAAAGGTTGGAGACAGGACGATAATTTGCTAATACAGCTGGATCCAGGGAGGGCTTCTTGAGGAGGGGCCTCACCACCGCCTCTTTCAAGACAGTGGGAAAGATACCCCCACTCAAAGAAGCATTTATAATCTCCTGGAGCCAGCCTCGCGTCACCTCCCAGGAGGCCAGTACCAACCAGGATGGACACGGGTCCAATAAACATGTGGTCGCATTTAGTCTGTTCAGTATCCTGTCCACGCTTTCGGGAGTCACAGGATCAAACTCTTCCCAAATAATATTCTCAGGACCTGCCCCTGTCATCTCCTCTGGATCAATCCAGTCAGAGTCTAGCTGTTCACGAATCTGAGCAATTTTGTCATACAGATATTGTATAAAATCCTCAGCTCTACCCTCCAAGGTGTCTTCCCGCGTCTCTTGATGGAGCAGAGAGCGGGTCACCCTAAACAGGGCAGCTGGGCGATTATCTGATGATGCAATAAGAGTAGAAAAGTAGTTACTCTTCTCTACTCTTATCGCCACTAGGTAATTCTTAATATGAGATCTTACCAGTGTTCAGTCGGATTCAGAACGACTAGCTCTCCAACTGCTCTCTAGGCGTCTTTTCCGGCGCTTCATCTCCCTCAGCTCCTCAGTATACCAAGGAGCCAGGTGAGACCGGCGCTGGGTCAGAGGCCGCAAAGGCACGACTCGGTCTAAAGCATCAGCCGCCGCCCTATCCCAGGCGGCCACTAAGTCCTCAGCCAAGTCGTGTGCTAGAACCTCAGGAAATGGCCCAAGCTCCATCTGGAATCTCTCAGGATCCATCAGGCACCTGGGGCGGAACCACCTGGTCGGTTCCGCCTCCCTGCGGCGGGGTGTGGCGGTTCGAAGGTCCAAGCGAAGGAGGGAGTGATCTGACCATGACAAGGGTTCAATCACTATATCCCCTATCTCAAGATCACTTAACCACTGTCCAGAGACAAAAACAAGGTCCAGTGTGTGTCCCCCCATGTGAGTAGAGCCATAAATTAACTGGGTCAGGTCCATAGCCGTCATGGAAGCCATGAACTCCCGAGCCACCTCAGATGTCTTGCCAACTGATGACAGGTTAAAATCCCCCATGACCATAAGCCTGGGGGTGTCAACAGCCACCGCGGCTATAACATCAAGCAGCTCAGGCAGGGCTGCTGCCACATGGCAGGGAGCCAGGTACGTGACTAGCAAGCCCAACTGCACCCTATGACCCCACTTCACAAGAAGGGACTCACATCCAGCCGTCTGAGGAACAGTGGCCTCCCTTGGTCCAAGACCTTCGTTAATAACAACCGCCACCCCTCCGCCCCTCCCCTGAGACCTTGGTTGATGGAAAGCACGGAAACCTGGTGGGCACATATCAACAAGGGGGGCTCCCCCTTCCTGGCCCAACCAGGTCTCCGTAATACCCGCCAGGTCCGCACCCCCCTCCTGAATAAGATCACAAATGAGGGGGGCTTTATTTACCATGGACCTGGTGTTGCACAGCATCAGCCGAAGGCCTGGGGCCCGAGGTTCCGTACAACCTGGGGAACGAGAAGAGCTTTGAGGGTCAGAGCGCACCACCGCTTGTAAACAGCGAGGACGCACTCCCGTAGGATGATGTGGCCCCCTGCTCCCGCCATATCTGCCCCTCCCACCTACAGTATCGATGTTATGGGCATCTGTATCGTAAGATCTAATCATCTCCTTGACCCCAGAGTTCACACCTCCCATGCCATGCCCTACGCTGGCCCAGATACCCTCCCCCGTGGGTCTTCCCCCGAACCCACGTAATCTACCCCCCTCCCAGAATCCCTTAAAATCTTATTAAAGAAATTTCTCTAAAAAACCCCATAACCCACTTTTTGCTGTATGCCATCTCTCCGGACTCCAAAGTCCGTCATCGAGATAGGCCCTCGATAAAGAAGAGGGCCAGACCTGCAAGAGGGGGGCATCTCGCAGTTTGAGGAGTTCTCCCAATGAGTACATTTTGTAGCCAGATAGTCTATAGCTGGTAGGCATGTCCTAGTTATCCAGGGTCCTGTGGAGAGAGTATCAATTAGAGGTACAAGTCATTTTAGTCCCGCTGAACTCTCATATCAGCGATAGAAAGAGCCATTTTGAACTCAGATGTGAACATCGATCACCCTCTCATGGCAACCAGATATAAGGGAGAAAAACAGCAGCTATAGTCCTGTTCTTTCAATGTTGTACCTAGGCATAGATGGAATAGCCAATCCTTGAGATTAGAGATACGGATAGTCTGTGGGAAATATATATAGTAGGCGAAAATCCAGGGAGACTCAGATGAAATAAAAGTAAGGAAATTCTCAACCTGATATACAGGAAACAACAAACCTGGATAGCAAATGATTCACAAAAAAGCCGAATATCCGGTCATAAAAGGGCGATAGGAGATAAAAATACAGGAGGGGAGATGGAATAAGGCAGTCACTTTGTAGAAGCAAAGCCCCCATGATAGCCATAACAATCATTTCTAATCTCCTTAGCTTTCTTTAGGTCTTTTAGGCATGAAGGTTTAACCCCCCCCTATAGAAAGAGAGGGGGGAGGCTTCTGGGAGGTAATCCAGAGCTGGCCCAACAATGGAAGGATTGGCATCTTTCCATTGCCCAGGAGATCAGTTGAAAATAAATAAGAAAGGTCCCTATTCTCCTTTCTGAGGCCTCTTTGGTCTCTAAATTGCTTTAGTTTTTGCTGCCTGTAACCGCCAACTGTAACTGCTATTTCGGGCGCCATTTTGGAATTTTAAACTGCCACCACCATCAGCCTCCTCCGCGCCGATTTCGCCCACCGCCAGCCTCTGCAGGCAACCTCCAATCTTGCCAAGGGTCTAACGAAGTCAGCCCAGGGTGCCAGACAGTCATCGCAGCCGTATATCGCCATCCATCCGGTAGCCTCTGATGAATGTAGGGCCAGCTGTCACGAAGCTATCGGCCCAAATTCGCTAACTCAAATCCCACCAGCACCGCCCGTCTCATTATAAGCTGTTTCAGAGAGCGAAGCCACAAAACCGCTCTCCTAGAAGGTCTTCCGGAGCCGAAAACGCTCCCATCGGATTGGCAAATCAGCCCTCTCAACACACTATGGGCCATAGATGGGTAATTGGCCCTAAGGACCCCCAACTGTCAGGACATTACCCCCGTAAAACCGGAGCTCCATCGGGAGTCGCCATCATTGAATATGATGAATATGAATATGAATTGAATATGAATCAAAGTTTCACACAAACCTATTGATTATTCCCAAACCATGGATTATTGTGGAAATTTGCTGTTTGCCAAAAAAAAAAAAAAAAAAAAAAAAGAAGAAGAAGAAGAAAAAACATAGCTAAACTTCTAATAAAATAAAATAAAGTGATTTTTTTTCTTAACAAGCACCCACCTTTTCTACAGTTCTTGGAAGGAAAAGGTACAGGTAGTCCTTGATTTATGACTATAATTGAGCCCAAAGTTTCCATGGCTAAGCGAGGCAGTTGTTAAGTGCGTTTTGACACATTTTATCACCTTTTTTGCCACAGTTCTTAAGTGAACCACTGAGGTTGGTTAAGTAAATCATGCAGTCATTAAGCACACGCACTCCCATTGACTTTGTTTTTTGGAAGTCACCTGGGAAGATTACAAATGTTTATAATGCAACTTTCATTAATACATGCCAGTTGCCAAATTTTGATCATCTAACCATGTGATGCTGCAACAGTTATAAATGTGAAAAGCAGTTATTTTTTCAGTGCTGTTATAACTTTGAACAGTCACTAAATAAATGGCTGTAAATTGAGGACTACTTCTATACCAAAATTCTGCATTAGCTTTTTCCAAATCAAATTAATAATTTGAGAACAGTTTCCATTTTGTGTGCTTACTTGATTACTTTTTTTAATCACATAATCCTTCATGGTTAGATCAATTTAGTTGACCAATCATAGCCAGCAACCACAGGAACAATCTGGGCTAATGGAAACACATATCCAATTCTGGTGATTTATCAGCTATATCATTCTAAACCTGATTTTTTTAAAATTAGAAAGTGACCAGTTTTACCAGTCCAAGGCTCACACTGTGCAGTGGCCCAGTAACATGAACATACTGTGATGAAAATCAACTTTTCTTGAAGTGATCACAAAGCCTGAGCATAGTCAGCATGGACACAGTGTATCATCAACGGTCTAGCTCCATAAAACATATGAATCAGCCCATTTAACAAATTAGTGTTCTTCTTATAATTTATATTATTTTAATAAAAACCAAGAATCTTTTGTCAAAAGAATTGTTGGATCAGGATCACTTGGCTTCATCAATTATAAGATCTACTGATCTAAGTAGTATGAGTTATTGTAAGGCTTTTATGATAGATGATGATACTCCTGGCATTATTTCATTCAAGAAACATTCCCAGGATGTACATTTCTTTTGCCCACCAAGCTGTTTGAAAGCATGCAAATGCGAGTAGATGAATAGGTTCCACTTTGGTGGGAAGGTAACAATGTTCTTTGCACTTTTGTCTTATAGCCATGCTGGCCACGTGACCATGGAAATTGTCTTTGGACAATGCTGGTTCCCTCAGCCAAGAAGCAGAGATGAGCACTGTCCTCTAGAGTCAATTATGACTGACAGGGAAACCTTTACCTTTAACTTGCATTTCCCAGGATGCAACTTTTGTTAGACTCATTGGTTGAATTCACGAAATATGCTCAAAACTAATTTCAATAACAGTAACAATTATTCTTTCTTTTGCATCCTATTTGTGATTCTTTTTTTTTTCTTTTCTTTTCTTTTTCTTTTTCTCCCTCTTAAAAGACTGCTTGGCTGAGAAGAAACAGAGAATTCTTATCAGGGATCTAAGTGATGACTTTGAATAGAAAATTTGAATTAGGGTGACAGCTACACAAAGGCTGAATTAGGCTGAGAACTGCATGGAGCCCACAGGAGGTTTCTCACCTCTTGTTTGATGCACTAGGAGATACATCATTTAACACTTCCTGCCACATGTTATACCTGTGGAGGAATAAAGATGTGCTTATTAACAGGTTTCACTCCTACTGGTGCAAATTAGACCAAATTAGGGTGGAATCACACATTGCGATAAATACCAGGGCACAGCAAAATGCCAAAGCCCTGGAACTTGTTCTCATTCTTTTCTATAATAATATTTATCTGTGCTCCAATGTCAAACACAGGTTTATTTTCCTGCTTTACCAGTCAGTGATCTGGAATGTTATAATATTATGATTCAAGTAAGTGTATTACATATAATGATGGGGGCAAATTTGACCTGCTGGTACTTTTTGGCAGTCGCTCCATATTTATCATAATAGGCCAGTCTGCCCCCAAGCTTTTATCTCTATTGGCATGGCTGCTCTGTAATATCTCACTCTAAATCAGTAATTTGTTAAGTAGTCATGAAACACCAAGAAAAACCTGTTCATTTCCTCAAGTTGCTCTCCCACAAGCCAAGTGTCAGTCATTCTGACATTTATGTATGAATGCTGATGTTGTTGTAGCCAAAATGTCACCATCCAGGCACAACAGAGAAATGACATCAGGTGTGAGGAACCTGAGATTTTCAAAAATAAAAAATGAAGTAGGGGAACAAAGTCTGATGGGAGATAGAGAGAGCCCTGTGAGGACCATATATACCTGTGATGGCAAACCTATGGCACGCATGCCACAAGTGGCATGTGGAGCCATAGTGGTGGGCACATGAGCATTGCCTTAGCTCTTCAGGCCTTCTGGGCCCACCGGAAGTCAGTAAATGGGCCATTTCCGGCCACCGGAGGGCCTCCGGGGGGGAGGGGAGGCTGTTTTCACCCTCCTCAGACTCCTAGAAAGGCTCTGGAGCCTGGAGACAGCGAAAAACGGGACTTCCGGTCCCACCAGAAGTCGGCAAACGGGCCGTTTCTGGCTTCCAGAGGGCCTCCAGGGCGGGGGGGTGAAAGGCCATTTTTGCCCTCCCCAGGCTCCAAGAAAGGCTCTGGAGCCTGGGGTGAATGAAAAACATGCCATTTTGTGCCAAAAGTGGGGGGAGTGCATGGGGGGTCACACACACATGCACGTGGTGCATTGAATTATGGATGTAGGCATGTGCGCATGCGACCCCCCCACATTCCCCCGGCTTTTGGCACGCGATGGCAAGAAGGTTAGCCATCACTGATATATACCATATGGCACAGGAGTCTTCAAGGGGCAAAATGGAGAGAAATAGAAAGATAAAAGATCAAGCCTAGGTTTCCTTCAACAATTTTAAAACAACATTAAATTGAATCCATATTTTTCTCTTCTTCCTTTCCATCTCTATTCTGTTCATCAGTTAGAGAGATATCTACTCTCCTGCCTGCAGAAATGGTCTTCCTTTATGTTTTGAGCCACAGATTATAGAGACAATCCTCAATATGCAGAGGTCCTCTATTTAAAAACCTTCTCATCCACATGCAATCTAAATAATTTATATGTTAGGTTTACACAGTGTGAAGAGAAAGCAGTTGCCAAACCATCTAGTTTAAAACCTGAACTAGAGCAGATATATAATTTATGTACAGGTAATCCTTGATTTATAACCACAATTGGGATCAGAATTTCTGTTGGTAAGCAAGGCGGTTGTTAAGATGACCCATTTTTATGACCTTTTTGCCACAGTTAAGCGAATCCCTACAGTTGTTAAGTGAATCACATTGTCATTAAGTAAGCCCAGCTTACTCCATGAACTTTTCTTGTCAGCCATTTGCAAATGATCACATGATTCAGGAATGCTCAACTTTTGTAACTTCGACTGGCCCAAATTTTGATCATATGATTTTGGGGATGCTATGATGTCATAAGTAGGATGATTGGTCATAAATTGCTTTTTTCAGTGCTATTGTAACTGCAAACAGTAACTAAACAAATGGCTTTAAGTCAAGGAGAACCTATATCCACAAACTTTCCAAGATTAGTGAGATGCATTGTATTTTTAAATAAGCCAAAGTCATTGTTTTTAAATTTGAATCTATGCAAATTTGTCTTTTCTTTTATAATAAGCACTTTGGAGGGATGGATAAGTGGCTGCTCTTCTTATCAAGCTATTAATTATAAGCATGAATAAAAAGCAAGTCATAGTTATGTTTCTACAGCTTTGAGACATCAAAGCAATGCTTAGAGTTTGGACCTGCCTGCTTTTTCATTCATAACAGTGAGCAATTTCCTTTCAGTTGGTGACTACCATTCTTATAATTTATCTGGTTTCAAAGACCCAAAGTTATGTTTTCAAAAACATAAAGCTCTATCCTACACAACGTGATGAAAAAGGATGTGGGAGATTGGATTTGGAAGAGATCTCTCTTCATGTTTCAGTTCTGAAAAAGTCAGGACTTTGTTTTTTTTACTTTGGAGTAGCAACAGCCAGCAGGGCATAAAGTTGATGGTTGTTGTTTATGCCATCACCAAAAAAATCTCTCCCTGACACCTTGAAACAATTAAGCACATTTTTTAAAAAAAAACCAGCAAAAATAATGCTCCTAAGACCTGAGAGGAATGTTTAAAAATGCATAGAACTTCATCTCCGGCTGTGGAAAAGAGACAATGTATTCAGAAACAGAGGGAAGAAAAAAAAAAGTTGATGGATGAAAATAAGATTGTTATTTCCTTCAAATGCCTACAATTGAGTTTTAAAGCTGGACTCAATCCAGCTTTGGTGCCACATTATCTGTAGGCAAAGTCATTTTTATTTAGAAAATTTAAAAAGACATTTGCCTTTTAAGACAGCTTCTTTGCTTAAATTATCTTTAGTTGACAGGTGCTGTTTGTTTATTTCTTCATAGAACTGACACCTTCGTGACTGATTTGTTTCCACTATATTTCCCAGAAAAGAAAATTAGAGTTTACCCCTCCCCGCTAACTGTAGTTTACTTTTAAATTCCCTGAGAATAACCAAATTTTTGAACGATATCTTACTTTCATATAAATGTAGGAGGTTTTAATTAGTATGTACAGTAGGTTTCTACTCCTTTTTGAGTATCTGTAGTAGAAACTGGGACAGAAATAAAATACATAGTGAATCCTGAGCCCTCATTTTCTGCCTGTACCACAAAAACCACAACTCCCATTTTCAGACTGCCTCTTAAACATGCCTGGAAAAACGAGTCCACCAAGTGAGAAATGTTTATGCTTGGATTCCCAGTCCGAATCTTGTCTGTTTTTCATTCTGACTTGACACAAAATGCTTTAGGCTTGGGAAACAGCACAGTAAATCACCTCAGTTTTAAGGATCCATGCTTATTTATTACTTATTTAATTTTTATCCTGCCTTTATTTTGGGATAAATTTTATTACACCTTTACATCGCCTATTTTCTTCACAACCACAATCCCCAGAGATGGGTTGGGCTGAGAAAGAGGGACTATTCCAAAATCATCCAGCTGGCTTTTGTGCTTGAGGGAGAAGTAGAACGCAGGGCCTCCCACTTTCCAGCACCCTAACCATCACACTAAAGAGAGTCACTGTGTGAGATGGGTAGCTATATAGATGTGATAAATGAACAAAAATAAATAACATAAAAAAATAAAATAAATAAAAACACACTCAGCAATAGATTAGCGTTACACACTTCTATTCATCGAAATTATCTTCTATTAAGTCCTCTGCCCTGTAACTATGTAATTCAGCTGCCTCTTTCTGCCTAAGAAAAAGTGCTGCTTTTTTCTTTTAAGATACAATAATAGCTATAAGTAATATGGTATCTTCCTTTACACAATCAGGATGTTTAAATCTTGTAAAATATTATTTTGATTTGCAAAGCAAAGCACCAGCTTCTAGTATGATACTTTTCCAAAAGCCCCTATAGTCCCATAGGCACTGTTACAAAACAAAAATGATGGGCAACTTCTATTCAAAAGACCAAACAAAGGCAAATGGGAGGGGACCTCCAGGGGTTTGAGTGGGTGGCAAGGACCAATCTTACCAATCTGTTCTCTGCTAAATGTGTGTTTTGAGACTAGACATTGTCACTAGAACAATGGAGAGAATCCACCACCTGCTCTTAAAACATTATATGGGCATGGTATTATCAACGCCAAGATAAAATACTGGATGCTGGACCATCATAGCAGAATCTCATCATATCCAGCCATTCAGAACCACAGAGGCAGAAAGAGTTGTCAGGTACTTATTGTGATATGCTAACTGCTTCTCTACATGCAACTTGTCTTTTTTATATATCAAACAGAGATCCTATGTGTTCTGAAAAAACATTTAGTGATGTTTTTAGGGGCAAATTGTTTCCTCTAGAGCAGTTTTCTCCATATATGCCAATTCTTAGAAATGCAGCTTGGGCATGGTTGTTATGTGTGGGGTCCATGATGCTCTCTGAGTTATATAGACTTGTGGCTAGTTTATAGTCAATATATATAAAGCAGGGGTGGGTTCTACTTACCTTTACTACCAGGTTGCAACGAGGGCACGTGCATGCGCTTGCTTCACTGACACAAATTTTGGTATTTTGGTGACATCGGGGTCGGTGGGCGGAGCCTTCCGCCAGTTTTACTACCAGTTCTATAGAACCGGTGCGAACCGGGGGCAACCCACCACTGATATAAAGAAAAAGGAAATCCTACTCCCTTCTAGGGCTGATTATGTTACCTAGTTGGGTAATAAAATGTCTGCAAACTATAAATATTCTCATCTATCAGCATGATTGTTAAGTGCTGAGAGACAACAGGAGATTGACATCAATTCTGTCAGGTATTTGCTAAAAAAAATAATAGAAAGATTCCACTTTTATTTAAAAAATGTTATGCTGATCTATTACAGGGAAAGAGGAGGAACTCACTCATTATTAATATTTATTTTTGCTGGGAACTATGGGAGCTTATGTCCAATGCATCTGGAAGGTACCAGATTGGGAAATGCTAATCTACGATTGGAATCTTGCAAGTCCAAATCAAGATCTGAAGTATTTTACACAGAGAGATGAAATGATAGCCAAAGATATTCCAATTCTCAACTCACACTATTTTTGTAATATGATGCTTGGTGCTCACGCAAACACAAGGGTGGCAGCAATAAACAGTTACAGGGATGGTTCTTGGCAAACTATCATCTCAGTACCGCTACCTTATACGGTCATGCTTACTAAGTTTAGCTGCCTATTCAAAACATACTTTATACAGATGACTAAGGTTTCATGCTTTGGAATTAGAAGCAGTGTAGGTCATATTAACCAAGTTCTGGCCAATTCATTTGTAGTACTTCCTTGACAACTGTTTATTGAGGAAGGAGTTTTCATTCATTTATGCAAGCTGGCTCTAAATTCAGCTTTTAGGTGGGATTCCTCAGACTTACTTTGCAAATAAAGAGAGGCAAAGCATCAGTGATCCTGGATCTGGATTTGAGCATCCCCTTCCATATATTCCAAACACTTCCACAAACTTCCCTTCCATAAATTCCTTCTCTCATCCTTACCTGAAAAGGAAGGAGAGAGGCTCTTTGAAAGCTTGCAAACCATCCTGAGGAGGATATCTCATCAGGGAATTTATATGCTGCCCGTCCTTACAAAAGATGTGGAGAATAGTTTACTTAGCCATTTCAATAAAAATATAAAAAGCAAAGCATGGCACTTTCCCTTAAAAGGCCCCCGAGAACAAAAAGGAGATTGCTTGATATGCTTGAGGAGCACGGCTCAATCCTAACAATCTCCTAATACACATCCATCAAAGGTTCTTTAGACAATGCCCCAAAGTGTGCATTAGGGCATTTCCACCCGAGGCTTTGGCACTGCTCCTGTAGCAGTGCCACCCTTCTTTGTTCTTGGTTTGGTGTCATCCTTGAGCAACTGAATTGATTTTCTCCCAGTTAGATCACTAAAATCTCAATGACAAAATTCTGCTTTGTGATTGGAGAAGTTTCAATGCTGTATGGCTCAAGGGCAAGGAACTCCCATGAATGGCTTGCCTCCTGACTTCTGGGCTCTCT
This sequence comes from Arizona elegans, assembly GCA_022577455.1. NCBI lineage: Eukaryota > Metazoa > Chordata > Lepidosauria > Squamata > Colubridae > Arizona > Arizona elegans. The sequence goes on along the minus strand of JAKOOJ010000004.1, from coordinate 109,350,403 downwards.
TCTTTTCCAACAACACCAAGTCTCCATAGCACCATACCACTGTTTACCAGAGGTTTCTAAATACAGTTTTCCATTCACCTGCACAGAGAATAATCAAGCCTTTTAAAAACCACTCCCAAAGCAACCATGGACTGAGGCAAATACACAGGCAAGCAATAAGGTGACATGGGTGATATCTCTGGGCAGGGAAGGGTGGCCTATCTTGTCATAGCCATATGAGGACGATGGTGACTACATCTGACGAGCATGAGAGACAAAAACACCAGCAGTGTACAATGCTCTAACTTCAGGGCCAGTTAGAACTCCTATAACAGCCTCTTCCAATAAGAAGAGCTTTTTATTAACCACAAGACACATTTAAGTAACTTCTTCAGGGAATAGCATAGAAAACATGAAGACAACTTCTGATTATGAAACTACCTACTCCAAAAAGAGAATAATGAGCACAAAAATGCACACGACCCATGCAAAATATAAAGAGCAAACAGGGATTTTGAAATCAGTCTAGGCTGGCATAAGTGATATTTGAAGTCCCCAGACTTTATTGATCAATATAATACTCATGACAATAGGCTAAGTGATCCCAGAAACTTTTATTAAACCCCTGATGGGCAAGTGATCTGGAACTGTTGATCCCCTTGTATGTGCCTGGCAAAGGGAAACAGATTACATGGGCCACATGCAAGGGGTACAACAGGGGGATAAGTGGGCCAAGAATTCTACTGAGGTAGAAGAGATTTAGAGAGACCCTGTGGAAGCTTTTTTTTTTGTTACACAGCAAGACTAGAAGGAGAAAGAAAAGAGAGTAAAGAGGACAAACTGAAAACACAAAAGGTCTACCATCTTAAAAGGATAAGCTTTATACTACACATGGGAGGGGGGGAGGCAGAGGAGGGGAAGTGGGAGAGGGAGGGAGGGAGGGAGAGAGAGAGAGAGAAAGAGAGGGAGAGGGAGGGGGAGGGAGGGAGAAAGAGAGAGAGAAAGAGAGAGAGGGAGGGAGAGAGGGAGGGAGGGGAGAAGTGGGGGAGAGAGGGGGGAAAATGAATTAAAAGGTAACAGATCAGTGTTCCCAGCCTCATTTAATTGAAAGTATATTCCAATTTGGCAGAGAGAAAGGATTATTTCAAGAGAAGTTACCAAGCAAAGGACTCTGTACTAGATCACAAATAAAATAATATACTGAGTCTGGGGTTTTCTTCTTTTTGCTGTCCGAACAAGAGTTGACTATGAAAGAGACAACCATGGCAATAGACATCAGAAGAACTCAGTAAGCCGCCAACACGAATCCAATTCTCCCTGGATTGGGAGAATCCAGGTCTCCCAATATCAGGAAAATATGTTGTGCTCAAAGAGCCCTAATTCTAGCATATCAGCAACAACACCTAGAAACTTCCTAAGAGAGCCAGATTGTGAATAGTGACTTCTGTAAGATACTTTCCACACTCTCCCCCAATAACTCTGACAACAACTAACTATATTTACTCTGCCAGACAGGCTTGAAAGGCGAGTTGCCCAATTGTGCTCAAGCCAAAAAAAAAGGGGGGGGGATTTTGGCTAAATTTCCTCTGTAGAAAATCACTAATTGCCAATTAGATCCTACTACTACTATACTAAACAGATTTGTCAAAGCCATAATTTGTAAACTTGATGGGTCTGCCTATCTAAAAATGGCATGAGAATCAACAATTTTGGCAATGTTTCTCAATAACACAGACCAGTTGTAAGCATGGGACAAGACAAGTTAGAATTTGTTTAGACAAGGTGTTGCATAGCCTGCCATTCTCTGTTTTATAATTAGAAACCACAGTGGATTTTTCTTCAAATTGTTGTTAGTGACTCTATCACGCTTCCAAAAAGAAAAAAAAAAACTGGAAAGTAAAATTACAGGGATCTTATACTTGAAAGCACAGGAAGAAAACATCATAGAACAGATTCTGGAATTAAAGCTTCAGTGTTTTGCCATCCCAGAAAAGTATCTGCAGGTGCTACAATTGTCTTGTGTTTTTACCTACTGACCCAATATCAGTGTATTTGCTGTCATTTTTCCCCTACATATGCTTCCGTATGTTTGCTTGCATGTACTGGGTGCAAAATGCATTAAGATGAATTTAAAATCAACTGAGTATTTATAAACTTCCCCAGAAAATATTTTGAGAAGGGGACAGAAACGTTTATTTTAGTGTTCTTTCCAAGCTAAGAAGCTAAATTGGGAGAAATTACCAACTGTTATGTTAAATGAAAAAAAACCTAGAAGAAATTACCGTATTTTCCAGCATATAAGACGACTGGGCGTATAAGACGACCCCCGACTTTTCCTGTTAAAATATAGGGTTTGGGCTATACTCGCCGTATAAGACTACCCCTCTTCCAACGCACACCAAATAAAAATTAAAAAACATCATACATTGTGGCTCACCCACAATGTAAAAGCAGCTGTGCTAGACCCAAAATGGCCCCTGCAACAAGCAGGAACCTCACACAGCCACAAAAAGCCCAAAAACCCAACTTTCACACTTTACACACACAAAATTCCACATATAGCTTTGTGAGATTTTGTGTGTTTGTGTAGTTAGAGTGAAACACTACAGAAACACACTAAATCTCAGAAAGCTGCACAAATATTATTTTATTTTGTTTTATTTTTATTTTTATATGAAAGCTAAATTTAAAACTTCCTAAACTTTAAATGGCTAGGTCTAAAAAATAACAACTAAAAAAAAAAACCCAATTAACTATTTTTTTTTAAAGCTCCCAAAGGGGGAAAAAACTTACTCAATAGAACAGGGGTGTCCAATCTTGGCAACTTTAAGACTTGTAGACTTCAACTCCCAGAATTCCTCAGCCAGCTTTGCTGGCTGAGGAATTCTGGGAGTTGAAGTCCACAACTCCCTGCCTGCTTGATTGCAGGCAGGGAGTTGCTTGCTGATGGAATGGATTCAGGCAAGCGAAGCAAGGCAAGCGTTGCGACTAGCAGCTAAGGTAAGCAAGCTGGAGGAGGAAAACTTTTTTTCTTTTACATGGCTCTGGCGATCCCAGCTGAGTTGCCTGATTAGCAGGCAACTCAGCTGGGATCGTCAGAGCTTGGATCGCCAGAGCCATTTAAGGCTCATCAGAGCCTTTCGGGCTGGTCTGCCTGGTTACAGGAGAACGACACCCGGCGTATAAGATGACCCCCGACTTTTGAGAAGATTTTCATGTGTTAAAAAGTCGTCTTATACGCCGGAAAATACGGTATGAGAATTGTGGTCCAACACTTTTAAAGGTGATTGGGTTGCAATTCATACCTAGGTGTAAAGAAATTCTAGCTGTACCAATTTTCTGTAAACTGTGGCAAGGAAATATCCAGAGCAGGGAGGTAAGACTCTCCATACGTGATCTATAATAAGTTGTGGGTAACCTTTATCAGTGATAGGGAATACTCCCACATTACAGTGTTCCTAATCATAACCATCTGCTCTGAGCTCCAAGAGCTTCAACATTACAGCTCATTTGACCCAGAGAATGAAATTAACTACAGGTAGCCCTTGAGTTACAACAATAATTGAGCCTAAAATGTATGTTGCTAAGCAAGGCATTTGTTGTGAATTTTACTCTACGTTACAACCTTTCTTGTCGCAGCTGTTAAGTGAATCACTGCAGTTGTTAAGTTAAGGACACAGTTGTTAAGTGAATCTGGCTTCCCCATTGACTGCTTGTGGGAAGGTCGCAAAAGATGATCCCATAATTCCTGGAATCATCATAAATATGAGTTAGTTGCCACACATCTGAATTTTGAACATGGGACCAGAGATGCTGCAATAGTGAAAAATGGTCCTAAAAATGTCATTTTTTCCAGTGCCACTGTAACTTAGAACAGTCACTAAAAGTTGAGGCCTACCTGTACACAATTTTTTTGGCTGTGTAGTTAGTTCCATTCCTAGATTCTGGGTTTTGATTATATTAGAGCACTTTCCCCTTAACCTGGGCCTCTCTAGATGGCTATGCAGATTAAGGATGATGGGAGTTGCAATCCAATATATTTGGAGGGTGCCAAGTCATGGAAAGCTATGCTTGAGAGGAAAGAAACATGCAGATGATGTTAGATTCTTATCTGTCTGTCCATCTATCCATCCATCCATCCATCTATCTATCTATCTATCTATCTATCTATCTATCTATCTATCTATCTATCTATCTAATAATTTTATCTGCAGCACATTGTACATAGTGATTGATCATTGCCATGCCTGGTTAGTTAGTTAATTTGTTAGTCTCAGCCCACATACAGGGAGAAAGCTGCCAGCTATAGCTACTTCACTTTAAAAAATATTTTTAAAACTATTCTTATCTCCAAATGACTTTCAGAGTAACTCAAAATATTTCTGATGTGGCAATCCTCGCACTTAAGACTGAAGTTTAAAAAATTACAAAGAAAAGCAATGAGTAAAAATTGAAGAAAGTGTAACTTAACTTTTTATAGACTCATTCAACATGGGCGACAGGCTAAATTGGGCCTTGTACAGTAGTGGGTTGCTACCGGTTCTCCCCGGTGCTTGCGACCTGGTAGTGGGAATTTTGAGTAGTTCGGAGAACCGGTAAATACCAACTCTGACTGGCCCCGCCCCCAATCTATTCACTGCCTCCCGCGTCCCAGCTGATTGGCTAGAAGGAAAAAAAAACTGTTTAAAATCTTGCTGCGGCACTTCAAAGGGCTGCTCTACAGCTGATCAGTGGTAAAAGGCAGTGTGGTGGTAGACCAGTGCGCTCCAAAAACAAATGAGTAGACTGGTGCGCTCCAAAAACAAATAGGTAGACAAGAATGCTCCAAAAGCAAATGGGTAGACAGGTACAGTTCTGCAAGCAATTAAAAGCCTGGTAGACCAGTACCTCTGTTAAATCCTAAAGAATTGTCACATGACCATCAAACCATGCCCACAAAATAAGCCACGCCCACAGAACCGGTAGTAAAAAATTTTAGAACCCACCCCTGGCCTTGTAGTATATATCCTGATGTGGGATGCCAGCCATTATATCTATATGTTGAATGAACCATCCTATCAAGCCATAATAGTTAACTGGTTTAGACAAAATATGCAATGTGGACATAGCAATTATATCTTGGTAGCATGTTGTGTAAACCTGGCTATAACATTACTATGGAATAAATTAAAATGTCTCCTTTTGCTGTCAGAAAGTATTGGCAGGAAATGTCAACTGAGAGAAAAACTGTCAATGTATATCCATTCACTGATTTATCTGACTTGGAATTGGTCCTATGGTGTACAGACAAATAAATCAAGAGGATAATTTTGTAGACTTCTGTAGAGAATGTGAATGTGTCAATGAAAGATTTATTGTACAGTTGCCTATTCTTGTAAGAGTTTACATAATAATTTGATTAATACATATAGTGCTTTGAGTGGTTGTGAGAAATATAATACAGCTGTTTAGAAACTTTTTCCCTTAAAGCATGACACCAGGAAATATAATGCTTTTCAGGATCATGGATAATTTTTGCTTTTCAAACAGCTTAACTTAATAGAGAGAGTTCCTGTGATTTCAAGAAACCTGAAGCAGAGGCTGGATTGTTTCGGTTCTACACCATACCCCTCCCTTCTCTGGCCACACCTCACTGATAAAATGCCAAAGAAAGAAGTAGAAGAAAAAAGAGGCAAGAGAGAGAGAGAAAGAAAGAAATGAAAGCTTTTACTAGGTCCCTTTTTCAAAGAATGACAACAATTGTATTTGCCGGCTAATCAGGCTTTTCAGAATTGACCAAGAGGAAACAACATAGCTGGTGATGACACAATCCTTGTTGGCATAGCCACTTAACAAGGTAACTCCCACAGGGAAAGGCTTTAAAAGTGCTTCAGGAAGGTTGAGACATTTCTCAGTCAGTGCCGGTGAGTCAAAAAGAACAGAGGGAGACAGAAGTGCTGGTAGTACAACCAGGTCTTAATTGACATCAGGATGAATTCTAGCCATGGCTTCTACCACTTTTCCTCTGGTTCCCTTGGAGGAGCCACAGGATGCCTTCTCCAGCCTATAGGCGATTGCTACAGAACTTCCAGTTTCCATGGAATAAGCAGCAGCCTTCCCATGCCTGTGTCCTTTGGAAGCCCTATCTGGATAGCTTCTGATGCTGGGACAAGCTGGGGAGCCTTCAGTGGGAGTCAGGGTAACCTCTTCATGGGAGGGAACGAAAAGCGGACCATGCAGGACCTGAATGACCGCTTGGCTTCCTACTTAGAAAAAGTACGATCTTTGGAGGAAGCCAACACACAGCTGGAAGGCTGCATCCGGGAATGGCACCAGAAGAGGTCTCATGGCACCCAGCGGGACTTCAAGGATTACGAACAAAACATCTCAGACATGCACGAGCGGGTAAGTCAGCAGAAATGCCAACTGTTCTAGTTTCTTCTCCAAATGATTGATTCAACCTAGCTGGATGAATTAGAAACCGCTGGAATATTGCAGCCAAGTCATTAATTTTTGTTGAAGTCATGTTAATAAAATAAAATAAAATATTGCACACACAAAAAAGATGTGGGTTCAGAGAAGAGCAAAAGTTGAAGAAGCCTTACTATAATTATTTTAAAGTATAAGCACAGACTGAAATCTATTCGTCTAATTATCATTTTTCCTGGAAACAGAAAGATGTTTACCTTTCCATGTAATATTCTACATATGGATGTTAGGCTCTGGGGCAGCAATCTGAAAAGCACATTCATATTTATCTTTTATCTAGTATTTAATTGCAGCATTTAGTTTTACATACCTTTTCTAAAAATAACAATGGGAGGAAAGAAAGAAAAAACACTTGCATTCTTCGCATTGCAAAATATTTACTGAATTTTAAATAGAAGATATTGCCATTTTTTTTCTTTAAGTTTTTGATATAGAATGTACCTATTTTAAAACATAATCATGAGGTGACCCATTCGTATCATGGTTTAGAGCATAGACTACCTTAACAAATATTGAGATTAGATTTATGAATGAATTCTAAATCCTTGTTAAAACCAGTTAATGGAACAGCCACTGTCCTTTAGATGTGTTATACTAGAAGGATTCTGTAAACACATAAAAGGAATGAAGCCATGCAGATTGCCTCTGCTGCTCCCTTATCCCCAAGATACACTGAATGGAGGAAACCTCAGGTGGGTTTATTTTCATTGTTATTCCTTTGTATTTAATCACTTAAATATGAGCCAGCTGTCAAAAAAGCCAATGCAGTCTAGGCTGCATTAACAGAGGGATAGAATCAAGATCATGTGAAGTGTATAATCAGGAACACTGATAAAGTGGAGTTCCATTATGTAGAGAGTTTTGCTTGGGTTTAGGTCAGGGCTGGCTAGGCACATGTTTTGGCCCCTGACACTGGTATCAGTTAATAGGTCAGAGAGTGTAAATGTAGACATACAGGTATGCAGTCAAACAAATCTTATGATCATAGAACAACATAAGTAAGGTGAGATTACAAACAATTTGTAAAGAACCAAAAAAATATTAAAATAAAAGTTACACAAAAATTAAAAAGCTTATTTTTTAATTAAAACACACACACACATACACAAATACATATACACATTACACACACACACACACACACACAGAGAGAGAGAGAGAGAGAGAGAGAGAGAGAGAGAGAGAGAGAGAGAGAGAGAGAGAGAGAGAGAATGTTTTAATTAATAATGTACACATTTGCCCAGTTCATAAACATGAACTCAGGCAACATACAACCATAAACCAAGTCAAAACATTCAACAATGAGAAAAAAATCAATTAATAAAAGTAAATCACTGAATAAGGGCATGAAGTTTTGTTTTCTTTGTTATCTATTTGCATTTTTGTACCAGTTTTATATCTTTGATAGTTAATTGACTAAATCAATGAAAATTATTCTTCAGCACCAGAGGCATAAGCACCAACACTCAAGGATGAGACAACTAATTTCCCAACAGAGGGGACATTTGGGGCTTCAAAGTCTTTTTGAAGATTAACAAGGTCAGGGATAAAATCTCAGCATGTACTCGTCCATTGATTTTTTTTTTTAATCCCATTTCCTCTTAGGACTTTTAAGTAGGACTACTGTGAGAAAAAGAAAGATGGACCACTTCCCAAATTAGGGATTTGAAGCAGATTCCCTGAGATTATGGGAAAAACCCATAAATCTCCCTTTGAAGATTGCTTGTTTCCCACTGTAAAAAAAAACTAATGATTTTAAGCAACCTAAACCATAAGTAAGGGTTTGTTTTCTACTGGTCAGCTAATTATGCTGATTTGTTGATTAGAGGCAAAAACAGGTGAGGCTGTGGGACTTTTATGGCTGAGGACATATGACACATGTGCCTCACTTCCTGTCTTTTACCTTATTCATAATACAAATAGAAACCCACTGCAGATCTCTTCACTCAGTGTAAATGTTTGTGCAAACTGTGATGGAATACATGCAGCCACATCTAAATACACATAATGCCTGAATAGTCTTGAGCAAACAACCTGTATGATAAACAGTAGTGAAACATTCCACGAAAATTAAAAAAGCAATCCAGTGGATGAAATGTATTGCATTGGAAATGATCTTGCTCAATTCATTATATTAACAAGCTGTGTGAGAAAACACAGGAAAAAAAATGATTCTTTAAATTATTACTGGAAAGTTCAGCATTGTTTTACAGGTCTCACCACAATGCAGGCATAATTATTAGCTGCATCAGGTGCCAGATGCCAGAGTGAACAGGAAGTGCAGATGATGGTTGGAGGGCAGAGGAGTAGGTGTTGATGCTCTGCACCCATGAACTAATTAGTGGCTCTATGGTGAAGAGGAAAAATCTTAGTCCATCACTATAGTTGACATAAGACACAACTGCAGTTCTGAGCAGCTTTAATATGCAGGAGGTCCATCTTGTCTTTTGCTCAAAGATGTTGCAATGCATGTTAAAAAAAAAAGAGCAGGGAGGATTTTATTTTATATGGCTGCAACATTTTTTACATTCCCTTTGTAGACATCCCTACCTTTGCCTCAGTTTATTTATTTGTTTGCACTATTCTTGCCTCTTGTTCTGAATACAGCACAAACATACATCTGAAGCAAATTGCTGCATACTTTGAAACTGAATGTTCAGTTCAGTTATTATTTAAATGTATGTATGTATGTATGTATGTATGTATGTATGTATGTATGTATGTATATATATTCCTTCTTCTAACTAAATGCCAGTGTGAAATTGCCAGAACTTCTAACTATTGCTAGCTATTGTATCCTCACTTATCTCCAAACTCTGGTCCAATAGTTATCTGTATTAGGGATGTTAGGGATAGGAAGACATTTCATCATGTGAGTGCCAACCTAATTTGAATGGTACCCTATTAATAAAAATGAATAATTTCTTCTGTAATAACAGTCAAAAGATTTCCATTATTATTCGCCCATGTTATTATTGCTTCTTCTTATTCACTGATTCTGGGATATCCTTTTTCTTTTTTAGTAATCGTTCATCTGCCATTTATCACTGTTGTCTCTCTTTGCTTTAGGGCTGATCTGTCTCTGTTTTCATATGCATATATATGATGTGTCTGTTCTCAACATACTGCTTCTTTGTAATGGGGAAATAGCTTTAAAAAAAAACATGGCTAAAATGAAGTGTTTAAGATGCAAGGACTTTCATACACTCTTTAATTCACTCAGCATTAGGGCAAGAAGAAGAAATGAGGTTGGATTATACTGTAAAACCCACCAACATAATTCATGCTTCCTGGATCTAGATGCAGACTAGAACAAAGCTGGGAGATTTATTTTAATTTTTTTTAAAAAAATCCATGTTTTCTTAAACATTGAGATTTATTTCTTTAGCAAATGAGTTAAAACAATTGGAAGAGTGCAGTACAAAAATACAATGCTTTCAACATTAAGAAAAGGATGTGCAAATTTGTATCTTGGGGGGAGCACATGAAAATACATTCAAATGATTTTTCACATTTCGCTAAAACCAACTGTAACTTCTGTGGATATCAACTTTACGCCAAAGAAACGAGAACCTTAGCAAAACTGAAACTGACAGAACTGTTTAATCTTATGTGACAGGAGTTTTGAAAAATCTCATCAGACTTTGCGGATATTGTGGGCAGACAAGCATGTAGTAAGGATTTGGTGGGGGGCAATTTTTTAATGTGCTATATAATTTGTTCTTAATATTTTTGTTACATGGAACGAAGGAAATTGTAACAAACTGGTAAGAGGATTATTTTTGAAAATGTTTTCAAATGCCTTTCTTAACAAAGGAAAATTGTATTCCCAAAATGGATATTTAAGAGGCAAATGGAGTCTAATTATAGCAATCAGATACAGGAACATTTCCTGCAAACATTTGACATCCTTATAATTAAAAAGTAGTCCTTGTTCTCACAAAAAATGATAGGGAACATATATATCCTTATATCCTCACATATCTCCAAGCTCAGGTCTAATAATAAGACTTGTAGTAAAACTTTTTTTAGCTAGGTAATAATCTCTATAATCATTTAGAATAATGACTTTTAACTTCACTTTATTGTGTCTGAAGAGTTGGTCTTTGCATAAAATTGCAATTTAGTAATGAGGAGTAGAGAGGCAAAACAGAAGTCATTTGAAAAAACTTTGAAACATGAATTTCAGCAACGTTGCACCCAGGGCTAGATAAATCCAACTGCACAGTGATATCCCCTTACCCTTTTATTTTATTTTATGGGATTAGAACTCGATAGGAAAAATAGTGCCCATACATACCAAAACAATGTGGGTATTTCTTGTGGCAACATTGTCAACATAATTTTCAAAAATCTCTTGGATTTACAATTGATCCCATAGATATTCATAAAATTCAAACAACTCAGTGCTTTATCTGGAAAAGTGCTGATGTGCTGAAAAAAGTCAAGATTATGGCAAGAATAAAGCTAGTGAGGATGGTGGAAAACAATTCTTTACTGTCTGATAAACGGAAGTTTTTGAATAGCTATACTAATCTTGGCTAAATTTTTCAGTGTGCCCATTGGTTCAAAACGGTTGCCTAATAGTGGATTGGAGTGATATGACTCTGATCTCAAAAAAGAGGGCTGGACATTATTTCATCTTCACGTTGGACAACACTAGAATAATTTTCAGGACACAGCAAACGCATCCAGTGTCAAGGATCGGAACCAAGGAAAGAAACATTTCCAGCTGTAAATCTCCCTTTCTTGACATTCCTTGCTTAGTCTTTATTTTGCCTTCAAATGACTCTGGTTTTGACCCATCTACTTGCATTGTTAGATGGAGTCCTCTCTGGCCCATGATAAAAGGCAAAATAATAAGCCACACAGTTATAAATGATGACCGTTTTTCTGTAGTAGAAGGAAAGAGAAGAGGATGATCAGCAACAAGATGCACAGAATAAGTTTCAGTGGCAATGGTTGGAAAAACTGAAAGACTAGGTTAGGCCTGTCATGAGAATCTATATGATTGCTAAGAGTGAAAAATGACTGGATGGCACATAAATAATTAATAATGTAGTTATCAATTAATTCATTCATTAATTATGTAGGTGTGCTTTGTGGCTTCTGTACACACCTGCAAACCAAACTATGCATGTAGCTGATGCAGAAATTCTCAAAAATTAGTTTGCCTTTAATCCAGTCTTACCACTCTTTCTGTCATGCTTTGGACATCCTAATTGTAAAAACTCCTCTTTGTCTTATTATAAACTCAATCATACTACTTAAATAGGATAGCAGTTCCTGTCTTTCCTTGACTGAATGTCAATATAGACCTTTCCTGTTTGGTTACCACAATGAATTTCCTGGAGGAAATACTAAGAAACAATTCCAGAAAATTAGGTACTCACACCCAAGACTTAGGGCCTATACTTAGTCTTACATCTGCTGATATGACAGGTGCAAGAAAAAATTACACATCCGACTTTTCAAATACTAGCATATTTGTGTTTGGTAGTGCTGTGGATAGATTCTGTGATATGACAATATATGGTACCTTCTTCTACTGTGATTCTGGGAAGGGAATCTGAATTAATGGATAAACAGTCCATCACAAACACACTAATGGAAGTAAGGAATTTAATTCATCCAGGACAGTGTTCTGTGAATCAAGATTTCCATTTTAGTGAGTCACTTTGGCTTAAGAAGATATTCACCTTTCAATATACCCTTGGAGGGATTTTCAGCTTCCTCTGGCACATCACAGAGGATTTACATAATAGGTGTTTGGCAAGATATTGTCTCAACATCACTCTAAACCACCCATAATCATAACACCACCCAATTTCCTTTTGACGTGATTCACAATGAGTTTTGTTTCCGTCTGGGTATCTGAAAGAAGTTTCCCCAGGTCAAAATGGTTAATGACCCTGTCAGTCAGGGGAATGAGAAAAGCAAGAGGAAAGACCCCTAAAATCCTTGGCTTTGTTTAATTCCACTGGAGATATTCCCTAAGCAGATTTGTTGTTGTTGTTGTTGTTGTTGTTGTTGTTGTTGTTGTGGCAATATGTGTGGTATTAGGATGAGAAAAAGATAAAAGAGGTGAAGTGAGCCTTTAACGTAATTTGTATGTATGTCAGTGTAGCAAACATAAGAACTTGACATTCAGTTTAAGGAATTTTATCTAATACGATTTGCTATATGCCGTGCTGCCAAAAAAAATTAGATGCTTCCTCAACCTGGAATCCAAAAAATATAGGTTTGAAGGTTACAGTTGCTACCCTTTTATTCATAGTATATCAGTTTTTAATGAAATATTACTATTCACATTTCTGAACCAATACTGATCATTAGGGGCTCCTATATTGAGATGTATCTTGCCTATCTAAAAAAGTATATTTCTTGTTTGATGAATGTATTTCTTTCAAATCTCTGGTCTTTTGGGAATGCTTTCAGTCAAGGGTAACTTCTGTTCCTACCCATAATTTATATAACTAGAAATTCAAAGCTTTTCCTCTACAAGACATAATATACAATTATTGAAAGCCTTTGGGAATCATTATATTGTAGGGGTTTCTAATACAGCCCCTGTAAGTGGGTGAGATTTACTATTTTGCCAGGAAATAGCAAAGGATAAATTCACAGGATTTTAAAATTAAATTTAAACACATTTTTTTTAAAAAAAGAAGAGAGATTCATAGGACTAAAATCTCAGAAGACCATTAAATGTTATGAAACGTTTATGCCCTCATCTGAAATCTTGCAACATATCGAGTTTTAAAACTAATAAATCTCCTGATCATCTCCTTTAGGTTATTTAAAAATATTTTTTTCAGTTTCATTGTTATTTTGGAACTCACTCACAGACTACTGGTAGTCAGGAATCTTTGCTATATGTAAATTTGAGACAAGGTATTTTATTAATGAAAATATCACGACTGTTTCATAGTTATATGTAGCATCACAATGCATTTAATAAGAGAGATGGAGCTTATATTGTGACAACAATGCTTTTGCCCCATTTTGGTACTCTTAACCATAACCCTGCAGATGCCTCTACATTGCTGCCACTGCTGTCCCAGTGATCAGTGCTTTACCTGCTTTCCAATAGTTCTGTTGGTTACTGCTATTGCTTTTAGGATTATGGCTTGACTAAAATTAGAAGGGTAAAATTTTCCTTAATTTTAATTTCCTTAATTAATCTTCTCACCAACAGGCCTAGAGTTCTCCATCTTTCCATCCTTCAAAAAATTCTTCTCAAATCTTGTATCAGTTTCCATTTTAATATGAATTTATCCAGCATATGTTTCACAAATCAGTACACAAATTTGAACATATTTGAAATATTGCAACCCTATTACAATCAATTATTGGAATCTGTGTAGTTATGCTTCACTATTTGTGCTTTACTGAATTTTGTGACAAAGCTCTTCAGTGGAAAAATAGGTTACTGAAAAGCATACGTGAATCACATGCTGGAAAAGTTGGTAATGAGTAAAAATATCTTTTAGGGAGTAGTATTCATAAAACATGAACATTCTTAACGTCTTAATGTTCATCACATTCCAATCACAACCAAACATTAGCAGTTGCTTGCAAGCTTTCTTTCATCTGTTCTTATAGTGGAATATAATATTATGCAATTGTAATTAACATGTTTACCTTGCAATTATAATGAATATTTGACAGCTGGAAGAAGAACATTCACATCTGAAGCCAACCAAAAGCAAAACAAGAGGTGCTGAAAAGCTAATATATCCCAACTTTGCATTTTGAGTTTCAAATTCTAAGCAAGAAATATTTTCTCAATTTTCTTTCATTTTTTTAAAAATAGAAAAATGAGAAAATACTAACATTGATATGGTTATATGCAAGCAGTGCACAATCAAATCAATTAAAAACCCAGTGACTACATTGGCACACTGTACAGTTTAATTAATTTTAGCATGTTTATTTTATGGCTAGCCGTATTTGGCACATCCAGTTGGTTTGGTTACGTTTTGGTTCAGTGTATTTGCAAAATCAAGGACTGGGCTAATTCAGTGACTAAATTACCCTGCAAATGCATTCCAGAGATGAAAAAGAAAATATAGTTCTCTTGGCCTACCATAACACCAAATTATGAACTTTTAGCCTACCTCCACAGTGAGATTAATATTTTGTTATTTACAGATTGAGACTGGACGGGTTACCAATGCAGGCCTTGTTCTACAGATTGACAATGCCAAAATGGCAACAGAGGATTTCAGGCTCAAGTAAGTCTTTCCTTGAGCTTCTCGTCTATTCTTGGAACCAGATGCAGACAAAAATGTAAAACTTGACTCTGATTCTTAATAATCCACATATGACTAAAAAGATTATGCTTCAAAAGATTGAATTTGATTAAAATCACAGTGGACAGTATACCATCTGTTGTTTGATATTACATTCCAAGAGATAAAAGCCATAGTTAGCCAGCAACTATGCTGCTCTGGAACAAAATCTTGGGTTGAGAGGTACCATAATTGCTTCTCTCTTTGCCTCTTACTCACTAGCAGGTGGGTTTATGGGTGATGAAGATGGATGTTTGGAACTATTGTGCTGCCTTTTCTGGATGCCAGGGGAGATGCCAGGGGAGATGCCAGAGGAGATGTCAGGAATTATATAGACAACACAAATTGCCTGCTTTTCTCATTTCCTCTTCTCTTAAAACAAGTTAATGACTGCTTGTTTAAGGTGAAACATCATTACAACCATGTTGACAGTATTAAGATGATATATTTGAGAATCATACAACCATAGGTTAGGTTTACACAATATGCTTAGACAAGTCAATTAAAAACATTATGCTTACAATTGCACAACATGCCATTCCTTTTCTTTTTGTTTCTGTTTTGTCCTCTTTTTTTCTGGCTTGGTCTGATATACAAGGTACAGCCTTTTTGGTTAATGTATGATTAAATGTACAATGTGAGGCCAGTAATCAAATAAATAGGCTACATAATATAGTCATAAATTTGGAGGAACGTTTGGAGTTATCTAGTCCAATTACCTGTCCATGAAGGTTCTAAAATTCAGGTTATTGTTACATCTTTGAGAAATGAAACCTCCAACCCTGCTCTCTATTTAGAAAAACCCATCATCTCCTAAGAATTTAATTTGTTGTGCCACTAAACCATTTAATAAAATTTGTCTGGATGTTCAGCCAACTTTTGCTTTTAATACAAAATGTGTCATGGATTACATGTATTCTTCTAGACCCATATTTTGAGTAAAATCCTGTGCCTAGAACATCATCAATTTCTTCAACCAGCTTCTTTAATGGATTTATCAAAAAATTGTCTTGCATTTTCCTCAAGCTAATTTCAGTGTGCAAATAGTTAACCCTAATACAATTTAGTTAATTTCAGTGCAATGAAAGTTGTACAAGGTAACACTGTGATGATCTGCCCAGATCAAACTACAGGAGCACAAAATTATGTCTTATGCTCACTCAGACATTGACTCCTCTAGTTCAGCACTGCATGGACTAACCTTTCTCTACTTATGTAGTCCTGTTGTGTTGTACTCTATTGCCATAATTTCCATAATTCCCAATTTATTTGAATGACAAATATTAAACATTTGAAGAGCTATCAAAGGCTAATCTATTTTGACTGGCAGTGTTTTCCAGTATATCAAACTGCTGCAGTGTATAATATTAATCTATCATGAGAAGTGTACTTCACGTTCTATATGAATGGAAGTTCATAATAGCATGACACATAATACCTGTCAGGCTCCTTGGCAGCTACCTACAATGGAAAGTGATTTTTTTTCTAAGTATAGTTCTAAATTTCTCAAAGATCTGTTGAGATAAAAAGAGGTGGGGTTACAAGAATTCCAGTAACTGAACTATTTTCAATTTAGAATCAATATATCATCATGTATGTGAAGATGGAGTAATTCTCATTTTCTTTCTATCGGCCTTCCTGAGATCTGGAAGGAGGCTAGTATCTATACCGATAAGAGAGAAAGTATTTATATAACAGTCTCCTATATGCTTATCAGTCTGGAAAGCAACTCTTACAATATTTTTGAAATCATGATTCTTCTAATGTTCAAAATAAAACAATAATACAGGCAACCTTCTCACCCCACTTTATTCATCAATTTGTCTATTAAATTTGCATTTCAAATTAGAAAGCAATCCTTTGGAACTAACTGTTGCTTTCTGAAAAACAGCAGAGCATTCTAATGTGATTAGCAAGCTTCTCCATAAGTGTGCTTTTCAATAAATGAAAATTATTAATTGAAATTCAATGAAATATAAATGTCAATATATTTTTAAATGGTGGAAGGTACATGCTTCGGAAACAGAAACAGTAATCATTAGCAAGCTATGATTCTAAAAGTTGTAGATTCAAACCCCAAATCCTTCATTCAACTATATTACTTTTCTCTTTGATTAAGATACGAAGCTGAAAGAGCTCTCCGGCAAAATGTGCAAAATGATGTTGAAAACATCCGTAAGGAGCTAGACAACATGACGATCATAATAACTGACCTGGAAATGGAAATTGAAGCTTTGCGTGAAGATCACATACTCAAAAAAAAAGAACATGAGGCGGTAAGACAAGCTTCTTCTCTTTCTCCGAGCCATGTACGCACCTTACCCAAATCTTGACCATCTTATTTTCTGTATAGAAATCAATTTTGACAGTTCATGCTTATTTTAATTATAAAGTTAGAATAATAAATGTTGAATAAATCTAGTGAAGTGCATCAGAGGATACTAATGTAAGTTGTTTTGAGGACAGAAGGTTATGATTCAATATAGTTTCTGTTTTATGAATTTTGTCTCTCAAGTCCAAAAAACATCACTGCAGTTTTGGGACTTCTTATAGATCTAAATATATATATAGGTTGCCAACGAAATAAAGTGTTTACTTAAAACAGCAAGGATTAGAACCACTTAGTTTTGTAACTCTAACCACATCTGAGCAGACAACTGTTTAATATATTTAAATCCTGCCAATCCCAACACTCTGAATTTTCATTGTGTTTATATAAGCCAGCGCAGCATTCCTGTAGTTTGAATAGGCTAAAAGCCTTGATGAATCATCCCAAAGGCCCATCTCACTCAACCTTTTCTTTCCCACACTAGCCAAAGAGACACAAATCTAAAGCGCTTTTCTGTTTAGGTTCCTCAGCAAATGTCCCCAAGATCAGAAGTAATCTGAACTCATTAAGGCTTTGTCTAACCTCCTTTTAAAGTTAAACTTGTTATCAGCCACCACGGGATATTGGTGCAGAGAATTCCATAGCAGAATCGGCTATTATGAGAATGACTTCCTTTTGTTGGTTGATAATCTTCCACTGATCACTTCCATGGGATATTTGTTGACAGAAAAACATTTAAAATATGACAGAGCAAAGACAAACTTATCCCTATCCCTAAACCACACAGAATTTGGGAGTAAGGAGGGTGCTGTTTTACACATACTGGTTGCTGTTTAAATGTATTACTGCATTTAATTTCCTTTTAACTTGCAAATGATAACCCACTAAAGCTGAGATCACATATGTACACAGTGCTGTTGGCGCTTTCATTCTCAAGAGATCATTGCTGCATATTTCAAAAATGTACTGCAGCTAACTCATACTATTACAAAGTCCTCATCTAAATGCCAGACTTTTAAAATTAATGTCCATGCCTCTTTACTGGGTAGGGAGGAACTATTTCTTCCAAATGGAACAGTTTCTGATATAAACCACCATAGATAAAATACATCAGTTGTCCCATTGAAACTCTAACGCTAAATCCCACAACTAACTTCCAATAGGGAGCACCATGAAAATCAGAAAAGAATTAAGAGATAGTGTTGCAAGAGCTGATGCTATTTAGTGCTTCAGAAATATTTTTAAAAGATTGTAGTTAGTTCCTCTCATTATGACAGTGCCTCTGAATTTGAGGGCATTCTGAAAACTCACTGATTACAGCTTCATTTCCTGAGGCAGCAGTTGAGGAGATACTGCAATGCTGAGAACTTCACCAAACCAGTTTAGCATGCCTCATAATTAGATTGTTTACATAGTAATTAGGTGTTTTCATCCAGCTGCTCCTTTAGTAATTATATAGAACCTTTACATTTTCTGGATAGAAATATAGATTTTTTGTAAAATGGGCGATCTAAATAGAAGGAACACTTTCAAATTGAGAAGACGAAGTCTTCCTTCTCCCAAAAAAGAATATTCAAATTCTATTTCAATAAGTATTCAGGACTTCCAAAAGCTGACTTAACTGTGCATCAAGTAATTAACACAACATACTTCTTGGCCAACACTAGTATTCCTTTCACAAACTGAAATACATCCAGCAGAAAGAAGTATACTCTTGCATCCTACGCTCTCTCTGTTTCAGATCTTCTCATCCACTTGCCTTGCTTGTACAAAGCCTGGCACAGTGACTCTGCATGTAATTGGTATGTGCGTCATCCTAACCATCAAGGCATCTCCAGTTAATGTCTCTTTGTGTGCCAAATCACATACCTTCATATCATCCCTTCTCTTCAATTTTTTGTCTGACATTTTTGAAACCTCACCCTTGAAAACAAACAGCCTGACTCAGATCCAAATTTAGGTTGTGTAGAATAGATCCATAAAATTAACAGGACAGCTAAATTATCCCTAATTTAGACCTGATTAGTTTCAATAATCTCCTCCAAGGATGACTAACTGAGGAATTCTAGGATTTGAAGAGCAGGCATTTTAAAACTGCTGAGATTGAGAAACATTGCTGTAGAGGTATGTGAATCAGACTTCAAACCCATACTTTAACTAGAAAGAAGAGTCTTGCTTACAAAGAGTCACTGTCTTTTCATTACAGATGCTAGAAAAGGCTTTAATAATAAAGGTAAACAATTACTACAGAGTCTAGTACTCAAAACTACCATATATATATAACAGTCCTCAACTTTAGAATTTATGTGTCTTTAGGATGCCTTTATATTCTAATCAACTAAGTGGTGCATGTTTGCCAGATGGAGATGTGATCATCACTACTCTAACAGGACCTAGTTGACAAAATGATTATGGAAAACTGCAAAAAGGAGTAGGAGGAGGAGTAGGAGTAAGGGGAGGAGGAGGAGGAGGAGGAGGAGAAGGAGAAGAAGAAGAAGGAGGAGTAAGAGGAGGAGGAGGAGGAGAAGGAGAAGAAGAAGAAGGAGGAGGAAGAGGAGGAGGAGGAGGAGGAGGAGGAGGAGGAGGAGGAGAAGGAGAAGGAGAAGGAGAAGGAGAAGGAGGAGGAGGAGGAGGAGGAAGAGGAAGAGGAAGAGGAGGAGGAGGAGGAGGAGGAGGAGGAGGAGGAGGAGACCAACTTGAATGTAGGTTGAATTGATTACAAGAAGACATTTGACTCTGTCGCAACATGCATAATCAGGTGCCTAGAAATAACAAGTTAGTGGAAAACATCAAAAGGTTTGTGCAAAGATCAATGCCACAATAGAAGACAGAGTTGCTGGTTAACGATGAATACATTGGGAGAGATTAATATCAAGAAAAGAATCTTTCAAGGCTCATTTAGAGTTGCCTACAATTGCCCATAGCTGTTGCCACATACCTATGCTGCAAAGAGGTTGATGGGTAAACAGAATTTGCATATGCTTACAGATGGGCCGATGCCCACACCTCTCAACTCCCATTGTGTAAAGGTGTGCAAAGGTGTGTGCTGTGTGCTGATTGTTGATCAGACTTCTGTGCTTTGCTGTTTGAGGACCATCTAGCCAGAACATTAAAATTTGCTGACATATAAAAAAACCACCTATGCAATGATCCCCGAATGGCAGACGTATACATTCCCTCATGTGCAGTGCTAAAGAAATCTGCTCAAACCTTCATTCTCACTAATACTGTTGTCATCACACAGATTACTCTATCAACAATATTGAATAAATCAGGTAATGGCTATCAAAAACATCGTATAGGCTATTCCATCTACTTTATATTAATGATCTGAAACTTTATGGAAAAACACCATCCAAAATAGAATTACTGCTCAACACTGTCCATATATACTGCTAAGATATTACAATGGAATTTGGACTGGAATGTGTCACCTTCACTATTAATGGGAAAATAGTGAAATAGAAGAAATCAAGATGCCCTATGGAAATGATCAAGAGTCTCAATGATCACAATCATTACAAATACATGGGAATCCTTCAAGCTGGGAACATTAAGCACACTGAAGTTAAGAGGATGTTAGAAGTGAATATATCATGAGAGTGAAGGCCTTGAAGTCCAAATTCAGTGGAGGAATGCCATCAAGGCAATTAATATCTGGGCAATTCCAGTCATTAATACACAGCTGGAATAGTGAACTGGACTCAAGCCGAACTAAAACCCTAAATAGGAAAACCAGTAAAATAATGAATCATATCTTTCACCTATGCAGCAACATTGATAGACTAAATTTACCAAGGAGCATAGATGGGCATGGAATGCTGCAAGTAGATCAGACAGTTGAGTAAGAAAAAAGAGCACTGAAGACTAACTGAAGGACAATGAAGAAGGTACACTGAAGCTAGTACACCATAAAGGCTTACTGAGCGCCGGAGAGCCAAAATGGCTTACAAGAAAGACCAAATGAAGAATAAAAAGAGACATGATGAGGCAAAGTATTATGAGGGCATGTACACATCTAATACATTAAAAAAATAGCAGGGCAAGCAAATAATAAGACTAAGAGCAGTAAGTTGAAGAAAGACACAGAGGGTCAAATTCTGGCTGCAGAAGATTAAACTTAAGAATTAAATTCATACAAAACCAGAATTGAGAAGACAGTAACAGAAAGCAAATGCCATCTCTGCAAAGATGTTGAAGAAAACAGTGGACCACCTAGCTAACTCTGCAAGTAGACTGTACAGATTGATTACAAATAACAGTATGAAAAAGTAGCAACAATGATGCATTGGAAGGTCTGCAAGAAATACCATTTGCCTGCAAGCAAGAAAGAGTTGGACCACAAAATAGACAAAGTAATAGCAAATAAAGAAGATAAAGTGCTCGGGTACCAATATGCTTTGGTGCAATCCCAAAACATCTGGAACACCATTTGAATACCATATGTACCAGGAGTGGGTTTTACTTACCTTTACTACCGGTTCACAATGGGGTTGTGCGCACTTCTGCGCATGCGCAGAAGCTTCCTAATGATGTTGGGGTCGGTGGGCAGAGCCTCCTGCCAGTTTTACTACCGGTTCTACAGAACTGGTCCGAACTGGGGGCAACCCACCCCTGATATGTACTGATAAAATCATCATCCATTGCAAAAGGTAGTTTTGCTTGAAACAACTTATATCCTGCAACAATATCTTTAACACTATCAAATATCACCTTGGGAAGGACTTGATATGAGCCAAATTCAGTCTAAATATCTAGCTGACTCTCTAAATATCTGGTCTGAACTAAAAACAAGCAGCAAACATTCTACTCACACACATAAAAACAACAAGTCTGAAGCTATAAAAGGTTAAGCAAGTTGCATTTAAATATCTTTTGCAAAATAATTAATCAAAATAGAGATGGTTTAAAACTTATGTCCTTATCTCAATGAGGGGGTATTAGGAAATATGGAAGGAAACATTTCCATCCTTAGTTAAGCCTGAGTCCATTTCTTTCTTCTCAAGCTAAATCTAGTCAACTGGTCAACTTAAAAGACATCTGTGTCTTCCTCAGTCTCAGGTCATCTATCAGAGATCCGGGAGTTTGAGATTTCTGTGTAGTATCTTAGTTGTTCATAGCATTGCACTTTTCTGGATAGAGTCCTGCTGTTATTCTTGGGATCTGTTGGAGTCACTCTCCCAATTTAGGAATCACAGCCGCAAGTGCTCCTACCACCACTTGGTCTCCTACCCCTTTATATCCTCTCTATTCCTTCTTCAGGCCTTGGTATTTCTCCAGCTTCTTCTTTTTTATTTAATTTGATTTATATGCCGCCCTTCTCGGGAGACTCAGGGCGGCTTACAATGCGTTAAGCAATAGCCTTCATACTTTTGTATATTTATACAAAGTCAGCTTATTGCCCTCACAAACTGGGTCCTCAATTTACCTACCTTAGAAAGGATGGAAGGCTGAGTCAAACTTGAGCCTGGTGAGATTCGAACTTACAGTAATTGCAGACAGCTGGTGTTAATCACAATGCTACAATGCTTGTACTTCTTCCTAGTGTTGCTGTCACTTGGCATTGCTACATCTATCAACATTGCTATCTTCTAGTCCTTGTCTTCTACCACAATGTCTACTTGATTGGCCAGTACCAGCCTATCCATCTGGACTTGAAAATCTCACAGGATCTTAGCCCTGTTATCCTCCACAGCCTTCTGTAGAAACTCCCATCTGGATTTGGGATGGTCTAACCCATACATTGTCAGGTGTATCCCATTCTTGTCTACATCTTATACCACCACTACATGTTGGACTGCCTCTGAGATCTCTCTGCACGGTCTACACTTTGGACCTTGTCTAGTATGGTATACTCCTGCTGCTATGTTCAGTGCCTCAATGATGTCTTTTAGTCCCACTGTTTTCAGCCACTGGTATATTACATACATACATACATACATACATACATACATACATACATACGTACATACGTACATATATTTATTTATTTATTTATTTATTTATTTATTTATTTTATTTTATTTGTAGGTTTATATGTGCATTACTGTTCTAGCCAGGGTTTTTCCTACGTAAATCAAGATATTTGTATTGCCATAGTTGGGTGACATCTCAAATCACCACTTTCCAGGCTTTATCAGACATTTTGTGTTGTCTGCTGTTGTCTTCCTTAAGTCTCACAGGGGACAATACAAAATGTCTGATAAAGCCTGGAAAGTGGTGATTTGAGATGTCACCCAACTATGGCAATATAAACATCTTGATTTACGTAGGAAAAACCCTGGATATACACACACACACACACACGTGTGTGTGTGTGTGTGTGTGTGTGTAAGTCTTGTGTCACTTTTAAATGAAGATCAGAATCCTGTTTAACCAGCTAGAGATCTGGAATAGTGTGTAGTGATCTTTCTCCAGGCTAATATCCTGGATTTACTTAATTACTTTTTAATAGGCAGAAGTATAATCCAGAGACATAGCTGTGAGTTGGCTCAAAAATCATCTGTCTCTTCACTGTCATCCCCACTGTTTATTTGCCAGCCTATAAAAGAAAGTTTTCCATGCTTAATTTTATTAATTGTACCTTATTCGCTCCTTGGGAAACCTTTGTGTTTTACTGAGATGGGACAGTATATTCCAGGAAGCAGGTGGTAATGGCTAACACAGACAGTAGATCATTGAGTCATATAATCTCAACATTCTAAGTTTGAAAGAAAATTTCCCATTGGTCTTTCTCTTAATTCATATTATGGATTGCAGATAAGATTCATCTTAAAACTTTGGAAAAACCATAGAAAGAGAAATAAAGTTGGAGAAACGCTTCCTATTAATTGATGTTTGAAGTAGTGCAACCTTCTCCAAGTTGGTGCCTTCTTAGAACACCAGAATTACAATACCAAAATTCCTGACAATAGAAACCCACAAGAATTTCTAGAGTTTACACAGGCTTTTCTTGTATCATTGAGTACGGTGCTCCAGTATTCATAAAGAAGCAGGTCATTATAATATTTTCTTTCATACTTACTTAGGCCCCTCTAAGGAACCCGAGGAACAAGTTTCAGTTAAACCACAGTAGTTGTTACAACATTTCAGACCCTGAAATTGATTAATCTCTGGCAGAATATAAATCAGCAAGACAAACTGGAAGAGGCAAGCATGCCATATCCTTGAGATCTTTCAAGTTTCCACCAATAAACTGTTTATCATGCCAATATAACCTGGAGCATGCCTGCAACTATATATTTTTCCCTAAAGGAAAAATATTATTTGACCTTAAAAAGAAACTGTGTGTTAAGATTGGCACAAAGCATATTTCTATCTTTTTAATTAAGACAGTTACCAGGGTTGCGTTTTAAGTTCTTAAAGTTTTTGCCCTCACACTCCCTTTAGTATAATCTCAAATGTATACATCTCCCCTATAATCCAAAACTAAAATGAACAGATAAACAATTTTGGAAAAGGTGAATTTATTATAGAAATGTACAACTAAAATACAGGTAGCCCTAGACTTTTCATCATAAGTTAGCCCGGAGTTACAGTCGTAAATCACTCTGTTGTTAAATGGAGCATCATGCGCCTGATTTTATGACCTTTCTTATGATGGTGAAGTGAACATGGCATTCATAAAGCAAATGTGATTGTAAAGTGAATGTATGGTCATAAAGTGAATGCAGATATTTGAAAAGCAAATGTGGCAGTTGTAAAGCAAATCTATTGTCTGCAATGGGTTGTTGTTGTTTTTTTGTCAGAAACCAGAAGTAAGCACTGGTTTCTGGCAAAAAGATATTGTAAATCATAGTCATGTGACCAAAGGACACCGCAATGCCCATAAATGTGGGCAAGTTGCAAGTACCTAAAATGTAATCATGTGACTGCAGAGGAGGCAGCCATTGCAACTTTGAATCTGAGGCATAAATTGTGGGGAGGTCTGTTGTAACTTCAGATGGTTACTAAGTGACTGATCGTAAGTGGACTATCTATATTCTTTGTACATCCTCTGGACTCTGTTGCACCTCCAGAAGAGAGATACAGCTCACAGTGTGGGAAACTTTACTCCAGAGTACATGAACACAAATAATTAGAGCGACATTTACAAAAGAAGAAATCCTGGTGAGGTTAAATGCACCAATCAGAAAAGAATGGAGGTAGGATAGATCACAATGCAAATCCAGGATATAGCAGATGTGAGAAAAAGAAGCATCTTCCGTTAAGAGTTGGAAAAAATAAACTTCTGATATCACAAAATCTTTTTATAAATATGCAATGTTTGAAGCCTCCCTCCAGTTGTCTCCCTCCATTATTTGCTGTTTGCCTCAGATAGCAGAATACTTTTATTATACATATTTTGAAAAGGTTTTGCTGAGGTTTTCTTCATTTTTTCATACACAGAATATGCAGGCACATGGCTCATCCAAAGACTTTAAAGTGAATGTGAAGGTGAACAAAACTCCACAAGAAGATTTGTCCAAGATCCTGGCAGGGATAAGAGCGGATTATGAAGCTATAATTGAAAAAAACCGCCAAAGTCTTGATTCTTGGTTCCAACAACAGGTATCCTTTCAGAAAACAAGATGTAGGATTATAACTTTGATACTGTAGTTCTCTACAAGAGGAGTGGTCTCAAGGAACAAAGGTTTCACACCCATTTGAAATGTACAAACAAAATGTCTGATAATATATGTAGAATTAAGAAACACCACTTCTTGATCTAAAAGAAAGCCCTCTCACATGACATCTGATCTTCCTAACATTTAATGCTTCCTCTATATCTTAACACTAGCAAGTATCAATATGCCAATGTCCAATTTTCATATGTTCCATGTGTATATTGCGTAAAGACTATTATATTACTGAGAAATTATTCTGCCTTTTAACTACTAAGTTCTTCTTGAGATTGTTAAAAGACAGCTTGTTTTCAAGATTTATTAAAAAAAAGATTTGAGGCAAATTTCTCATGGATGGAATATGTATGCCACTAAAATTATTCCCAGAGCTGTACAAACCATTTCTGTGGCAGTTGGCAACTCTCTGAATTCTCACATTTTCATTTAAAAGAAGACATCTTGTAAGAACTCCTGTGATGGAGTTTCTCAATAGGAGTGCTGCCATCACTCATAGCATAGAAATTATACACTCAGTGTCTTGCTATAAAACTGTGTGCAGAATTCTATTTTTGGCTAGGTTTAAATAATTCCTTCATTTACTTTTTTTTATGTTCACATAGATCGGAAATGAATCTTCAGAGGGGCAAAACAACCAGGAAGAACTACAAAACAGCCAGAAAGAAATCTGTGAGCTGAATCGCACACTACAAACCCTGGAAATTGATTTCCAGACAGAACTAAATAAGGTGATACCCTTAGACAGGATTATTCTTTTCTAATCTTCTAATTCAAACATGATGTCTACCAGACAGAGAGTACAACTCTCAAAATATTTCTCCATAGTGGCCATTATGGAAGTTGTAATACAGTATGTCTGAAAACACCACTTTGGTAAACATTGTTATAAACTTAATCTGTCCATCCATATTGTACTTTGGTTTTCTATAAAGCATTTATGGTTTGATTTTCTTGGGAATCTGTAGATGGAGGGGAAAGAGCAGATATTTTTCAATCAAATGCATTACAATTTCCGGGTGTCTTCAGTTGGATCATTTATATCCAGATGGTATGCCCTTTTTTCCTTTAATTGCAAGGCAAATAAAAACAGATTTGCAAAATCAGATCAAAGACCATCAAACAGTTTACAGCCAGCAGATGCCTTTAGAAATTCAGAAATAAGACATGCAAATGAAAGCCTTCCTATATTTGTCTCAGCATTTGCTATAAACAAATGCATAGCCTATGAACATGGACAGCCAATATAGTATAGTGACTAGATCTATCCTTAGCTGCCATGGCAGTTCACTTGATGACTTTGGCTGGTCATTCTCTCTCTCAGTCCAACCTACTATTTTGTTACTACTATACCTGCTATAGATTGTTACTATAGGGAAAAAAAAAGGGAAGGGCAGGAGGGAGAGCTATATATGCCCTACTGAATGTAAGGAAGAATATCAGTATAGTAAATAAATAAATAAAATAGCATTGTCACTTGAGAGAATTCTGGTGAGATGGGCAGTCGAATAAATGTGATCAATCAATCAGTCAATTAATCAATAGCATTCTTAGAGATAATCTATCACCTTCATGGAGAATACAATTAACCATAACAGTGTTACGGTACCAAGACAGGTTCTCTGTACCATTCTTGGGATAGATAAGTCACAGCTCTTGACATTCTGATCTGTAGCATTATTTTTATCCTTATAGAAATGTAAGTTCTAAAATAGGTGTGCAAATTGTCTTCTGGAAAACTGGTGACCCCTTCCCCATCCACCAATGCTAAAGCATAGAGGAGGTCTAGTTCAGCAAATTTGGGGTGGGTGGGTGGAGGCTGGCAACATAGGTTGCTCATTCTTGTTGAAACAGACCTTTGAATAGCATAGTACATTTTTTAAGGTATCTGGTAGATCCAGAAGTAAGAAAGTCCAAGATGTACTTTTCACTTTCCCTGTCATTTCATTGTTGCATGACAGGCAGAAGTCTCATTGGCAATGCTTCTATTATTGAATCTATTGTAGGATTCCGATTTCTGCTATAAAGATTTTACAGCTGAATGGATATAAGCTTTTAAAGAGCCCTGAGTCCTTTTAAAATCATAGGATTTTAAAGAGAGAACTATTCTGAGGTGTCAGTCCCCCTGAAAGAGATATCCTAGAAGAGTAGGAATTTGCCTTTCTGGGTTAAATGCACAAAATATGGTGGTGTGATTAAATAGCAGGGAAGAAAAAGGGATTCTGTTCAGGTACTACAGATTATTACTTCAGTTTTCTTATTATATATTAATCCCTCCTGAGAAACTGAACTATCATAAAAGGACTAATAAAATAAAATATTCCAGATACTGGCCTGGGGCAATTGTAAGCCACCATAAACACTAAAGAAAAAGAAAAGAAAAAAAAGCGGGGGGGGGGGGGGAGATAATCATTCTCCATAAGCAAAAATTGTGCAATCAGACAATGATTAAATCATACCAACACTAATTAATATGGAAATTTGAAAAGACAAGTTATTGCTTCAAGCTCTTTACTTTTTAGATTTAAATAGAGAGGAAAGGAAAAGTAAATATCTCTCCACTCTGCATAAATAATAATAAACCTATAGACAAAATATAAATATATGATTTCAACACTGCTACAGACAAACAATTTCATTTACACATATCCAGCAAATAAGGGTATTTCTTGGTTTCTGCGTTGCAGAACACAGTTTGAAAATATAACACTGTTGACATGTTTCATTCTTTCAGAAATTTGCCCTAGAAAACAATTTGGGAGAAACCAAGGCTCGCTATGCTTTCCAGCTTCAAAGTATCCAACACCTCATCACAAAATGTGAAGAAGAGCTCAGCAAATTTCGACATGATATCAAGTGTCAAAATAATCAGTACAAGGTCCTCTTCGGAATAAAAACACGTCTGGAGAGGGAAATTTCTACTTACCGCCAGCTTCTGGATGGTGATGGTGATTGGTAAGACACAGTCAACCTCAGGCAGAAAATGGAAATAACAAATTTATAATCTAAAAATTGAAGCTAGTGAAGAAACAATTCTGAAAGCAATTTGCAGATCAAAATACATAGGTGGGCAAATGCTATCCTTTCCAAGTAAAAAGCATTCTGAAGGACCACAATCCTTTTTCATACACCCTTGTGTAATGACCAGACACCCAAAGAATTGCCCAAGTGTTCTGTCACAAAATTTTGGCATGATTAGTCAGTTCTCAAGAGATTTTAAGACTTTCTTCCTGTCACAGTTGATCTATTTCTTTTAAAGGGATTCCTGTTTTTTTTTTTTTTTTTAAATTAAGAAATATTTTAGAATTAGCATTCATTTTAGAAATAGCGTAGAAGCGATTTTCAGCCTGGAAAGAATTGTGTTTTTTGATGCAGCTGTTAAGGATAAGAAATTAGGGCTTTACAATACTTCGGATTTGAAGCAAAAAGGTTCTTTGAACAATCTTAAGAATGACATGGAACAGATTTGTACGGACCATTTTAATTGATATTGCTTTTATTATTTCACAGGAAGACCGGCACAAGCCTTAGAGGTAAATATAATCTAGATTCTATTTTTGTAGGAAAAGTCTCAGACAGAAGAGGATTAGTACATGAATATAAGATTAAAGCTATCATCAGCTGCCAATCATGATGAATATTTCAGGATGAAAAGTAGCAAGCTGCAAAATACTCATTGCTGGAAACCAAATGTGATGATAAGTGGGAATGAGCCTGAGCGACAGAAGGATGAACTGCTGACTTGACAACCATCATGTAAAAGAGACCTTCCCTAAATGTCTACGGAGATTCTCAGTCATCCTGGCCATGGTTGTCCCAAAGGAGCTTTTTCAAAAGGAAACTGGACTTTGTCTCTTGTCTAGTTGGCTCTTGAAAAAGTACCTTTGAGAGACCTTTCCTAATTTTCTGGACAGTAAAAGAAAAAAAGGGGAAAATACTTTCAGACTTGCAAGACTAATGTTAACCTTTAAAATAGTCCGATTAGAAGCATAAGAATGAATACTAGCTCTATCTTTATTGTAAGGTTATATTAATAGAACCTTGCAAGATTAAAAGTATTCCTAGAGTTATCTGTTAAGCCACTGTGGAAACAGGATGTTGATCAATATGTTTTTTCAACAATCCATCATGGTTCTTCTTTTGGCATTATATTATCATTAGCAATCTATTCATGTTCACAGTTGGGTAAAATGGCTCTCACAACTACAGTATATGCATCCTACAGTACTATGATTGTGAGTTGCAAACATGTTGCATTTTCAATCTATTCCATCTATTTGGGTTTGTGTCTGCATTTCGGTATTACATTTCTATAACTGGGGAGTTATACCCAACTGTTTGTTAATCCCATCACACCATAGCTTAGTCTCAAGCATATTTACAAAATTAATTGTATAATGATGCTTCTCTCCTAATACATGACCAATTTTTTTCCAGAACACAGATCAAGCAATCAAAACCTGAAGAAAATTGTGCAAGAGACTGTAGACGGAGAGGTAGTCTCTACACATACTACTGAGATCAAACGGCAGGCATGATTTCCAATGTGAAGGAAAATTTACTTAGCTGCAAATCATATACAGATTTGACTATTCAATGAAAACATTCTACATACGTTCTTTGGGGATCCTGAATTCTTTTTCTCAATCTTTCATCAATATGTAATTTAATATGAATGCAAATAATTCTCCATCTTCTGTTGTATCGTGCTTCTTTAAAACCTCAAAATAAATAATAGTATCATTAATTTATTCTGGTTCCCAGTAATTGGAGTATCTAAGTTTGACCATCAAAGAATTTTCCTCATTCCATGAGCAAATGCTGCACAGTTGTATCACTAGAAGAGTACCTGGCAAGTTATTTATCACTAGAATATCTATAGAAAAGCAAGAGGTGTATTACTTGTCCAAAACTTTCCTAGACAAAATTAAATTTTCTAGTATATTCAAGAGAGAAAATTTGGTAAAAGGTTGAGAGATTCTGGAGGTAGGGCTGTTTTATAATGACATAAATGCTGAAATGTGATAAAGACAAATCAATTGATTCTGGTACATCCATATATATATGAAGCTAAGAACTATCCATTAGAGGTACCTTAATAATGGCTAGGCCTCTATACCCAAAGAACAATAAACAGTTCTTCTGTAGTAACCTTTTTGATGGTCATCTTTCTTGCCTTTTGCTGCTTCCAATTGCTTAATCACACATTACACCGAAGTTTGATTAGCAGGAACTGGCATTGGAAGGAGAAAAGTTTATCCCCCCCACCACCACACCCAGGAGATCAGTGGGGAACTACTGCCCAAACACAGGCTTCATAGGGATTTGTTGCATAAATCAAATGTCTTGCTTAGATGATTACAGCATATTGCATATTCTCCTTATACTAGTGATTATTTACACTCTCAAAATATTTTACATATGGAATCAGGGAATGTTATAGATAGGTGGAGAACGTGGAGGTCATTTAGTTGTATTGAAAGCAGGATCTACAATGTAGGAGGAAAAAGCAACATTTCTGAAAATGGCCATCCAACTTCCAACAAAGAAGGGCTTTCTAAGCCCTCTTTCAAATAATTCTTAACATAAATGACTTTAATAACATTTTAGAGAGAATGCAACTCCTGAATGTCCAAAACAAATAACCCTTTTATTTTCCCAAGAATTACCACAAAGGCTTGTTTCAGAAAGAGACCACCCCGACCTTTCCCTTTTTAGCATGCTGTGGAATAAGATCATTTTTATGCCCCTCCCAGTGTTTGGGAGGGAGAAAACTAGGGTTCCATGGAAGCTGAGTTTATGGTTTTTAAAGTTGCCCATAAAAGGACAGCAAAATGTACCTCCGTAAACCAGTTCTTTCACTGAACATGTCAAGACCAGTTCATGACTGCAACTTCTAGTTGCATAAGGAAGATTCCGAAAAACCTTGAATGGATTACTAATGTTTTCTGGGGAGAACTGGTAATACCAGATAGATAACACTGGGTGAATTGATCTATTCTTTCAGATTAATACCCAGAACCTACTCATTCAGGTAAATTAAAATTGGCCTGGTTTCCTAATGCTGTAACATTATTCATATACATATACACATGCCATTAAAGGAAAAATAATGGCAGAGAAAGAGCATGAGACTACAAGGCAGATGATCAGAAAGTTAGATTGCCTATCAGCAGTTCCCAACTTTAGCACCTCTAGGTGCATGTAGTCCAACTCCCAGAATTCAAAGCCAGCATAGTCATTGCCAATAATTGTGAGAGATGAAGTCCATACTTCTGGAGAACTTTCCCAAATCGAGCAAGAATTTATTTTTAAAAACCCAACAACTTTATATTGTCTATAATGAATATGATAAGGAAATGTTGACATCTGGAGTGATTAGACTATAGAAAGTTATCTTAAAGAGAGATGTCAAATACTTTTTTTTCTTCCAGTTCTTATTTTTGCAAATCTGGTTTACCCAGCTAGGCATTTTTCTTTTCAAATTACTTTGTTCTATTTTTTGTTTATGAATTTGGGAGTGGATTCCTCCATACACATTTTGCTTATAATATTTCCTGAATAGATTTTGAAAAGAACTTTCCCTAATACAAAACAGGTTATTTAATTTTTATGAATATGTCCATTTTTATACATATCTTACCAATATGCACACACCTATATACACATTATAATTATATAGACACATACGTACAAACACAGATGCACACATTGGCAAACTGCATTGGAAAATTAAACAACCCAAAATGATACATAATGAGGCAATGCAGGCAGTGTTGAGCACAAGATGCTACATTCATGTAACC
Source organism: Arizona elegans (assembly GCA_022577455.1). NCBI lineage: Eukaryota > Metazoa > Chordata > Lepidosauria > Squamata > Colubridae > Arizona > Arizona elegans. Next base: position 109,317,909 of record JAKOOJ010000004.1, on the reverse strand, counting down.
CGACTCCTTGGCAAGTGGTCCTCCTGACCATCCAAGTGCATTTCAAGGTGCTGGTTTAGCATCTCCAATACTCTATACAACATTATCTCCAAATATTTCTGCTCACCCTGCAGATCTAACAGGATGAACATTCTCCAGATCCTCTCTGTTAAAGTAGTGCCTTATCTGTCACAGAGCCTGTCTTTTGGTTCGAGGTCTCTGCCCCTCTGCCCTGCCAAAATCTACCTCTCACCCTATGTACCTCCCATAAGGTGTTAAAAAGCTTTTTTTTTTTTTTTTTTTTGGCCTCATGCATTGCAATTGGAGAGGCACATGGATCAATTATGTGAGTCTTGGTTAGCTGTCTATAGACTGTTCGTGGTTCATCAAATGGAAGTGATTTATTTAGACCTCTGGTTCCTTACATATTAACCACTGTTGTAATTGTGTAAATCCTTTTGGAGTCAATAAAACTCCAAAAAGATTTACAACAATTATAACAGTGGTCAATATATAAGCTATGTAGAATTGCTATAACATGGGTAGCCATGAAAATGGTAAAAACAAACAACAAATAAACAAATAACACTTTTATTCCAACTGATGTGAAAATGGGGTAGAATGAATTTCAAAATAAACAAAAGGACCTCTTTCTATACCAAAAACTATCAGTTCCTGATATAACAGAATAACAGAGTTGGACGAGACCTTAGAAGTCTTCTAGTCCAACCCATCTGTTAAAATACACCCATGTTAGGAGATAACTCTTATATATTTCTTAAAAAGTTAAGCAACATGCCCCCTCACCCTCAATCTATATTTTATGAATTTTATAATTAGGTGTGCACTAAAGTGACAAAGCTGATTGTAAAACAGAGTCAGTTGCAAATTTAAGTAATCTAGAGTTTGACCTCATTTAAGCATTACTTTTTGTTTTGGAAGCATACTGAATCCTGAAAAGTAATATTCCCAGATTTATCTAGCCCTAAAAGAAATTCAATTTCCAGAGATGGAGCAATGTCACTTGTTATCTACTTTCTTCTTATTTTTATTCTTTCCACAACTAAAGTCACCATTTATTAGAAAATGTTTTGAGTTAACTGGAATAAGATATTTACACAGCAACCAAATCCTTATATGGTATTTCACTTTGCTTTACTGGATTATCCAATGTGATGACATCTGTGAGATAAAGACTTTGTACAATGTTCAGAGGTTATATATTTTTATAACAAAGCAGAAGCTGTTGAATAGCAGATTCTGTTTCCTGTGCAGTTATGGGTGGGGAGCTGACATCTATTCTTGAACTAATCCAACATTAGTCAAATCAATTATCCACTCCAATGCAATCCACTTCAACTTTCCCTAGCCTGATACCTCAATTTAATCTGCCTTAATTGGATAAACCGAAAAATAAACATAGAACTGGGAATGAACAACTCCCTTTATTTCGCCAGCTAGAGAACAGACACAATAAACTTCAACTTATCACCACAATTGGGACCTGAGTTTCCATAGCTAAGCAAATCAGTTGTTAAGTGAGTTGTGCCCAGGTTTATGACTCTTTATCACATGATTGTTAAGTGAATTACTGCAGTTGTTAAGTGAATCATGTGGTCATTAACTCACATTGATTTTGATTCTCTGAAGCTGGCTTGAAAGGTCACAATAGAATCAAATGTCCTGGAATGCTGCAACAGTCAAAAATATATTGCTAAGTGCCCAAATTTTGATCACGCAGGCATGCTGTGATGGTTATAAGTGTGAAGATCTGTTGTAAATCACTTTTTTCAGTGCTGTTGTAACTTCGAATATTTGTTAAATGAATGATTATTTCTAGGTGAGACAAGCGGAAAACAAGCCTAATAAATAAGTAAATTGAGGACTGACTACCCTGTTTCACCAAAAATAAGACATCCCCTGATAATAAGTCGAACTGGACTTGAGTGCATGCACTAAAATAAGCCTCCCCCCGAAAATAAGCCCTCCCTGAAAATAATTAAACGCAGAGCTGGAAATCAGATAAGACGGCAAGAGGAGCCCCATCTTGCTCCATGCACCACAAAATAATAAGACCTCCCCAAAAATAAGGCCAAGGGCTTTTTTCAGGGTTCAAAAAAAATATATGACAGGGTCTTATTTTCGGGGGAAACACGGTATCTGTGCTTATACCTGTTTTCTGGATGCCCATTTACAAGGCAGAGGCTACTTTGTTCCAACAGCCTTATAATTACATAACACCTAGTAGGAACAAAGTGGTGCCAGGATGGCAGGACTCCAGAGTAGATTTTCAAGCCTTAAAGAGTATAGTTAAGAGGCATGCTACAAATGTTGGAACACTGGTTTAAAAGAATCAGAAATATGCAGACTAATATAGATAACAATTTCAGATCAGTGAAACATCAAATCTAGATCCAAAATGATTTTACTTCCTGACTGTAAATGCAAAACAGTCTTAGTCTCACTCAGAGCTTAGTGCCTTGCAAAAGAAACGTAATCAATTGACTTTCATACCTTGCTGCTTACTCAGCCCTGATAGCATCCATGCCTGTGCTCTATAAACACAATTAACCCAGGAAGGAATTTACATACTTATTTTCTATTACATGGAAAGCACCAAGGTTTTTTTAAATATACGTCAGAACAAATGCTTGGGATTACAAACTATTGATACTTGAGGAGTTTAAGGTCTGCCAAGAAGCAGATTATCTAAGTAATCATTACAAAAGCCCTGTACATTAAGCCAGGATTATTTCTACTTTTTGTGGGAAGGGAAACCCTAAACCTGAGAAACAACAAATAACTGAAAACTACTTCATCAGTTCATGACTGGAATGAGAATTAAAGCAGAGACTTCCAAGGACCTATTTTACACTTATTGCTTCCTTTATTTTTTTTACTTCTGTGATGGAAAAATCCTGCTAGTTAGAGACTAATTTTGATTAGCTTGGGTAGTCATGATCCAATACACAATGATAATGTAATCCCCTAAGGAAGTTGTTTCCCCTCAGTTTGATGTTTCAAAGGGAACGTTTGAAATAGCAATATAAATAGTACTTAGACTTACATACCACTTCATAATGCTTTACAGCCTCATCTAAATGGATAATAGAGTCAGCATATTACTCCCCAATAATCTGAGTTCTTATTTTACTGACCTCAGAAGAAGGGGAAGACTGAGTCAACCTCGAGCTGATCAGGATCGAATTCCTGGCAGTGGGAAAGCAGAATTAGTCTGCAATACTGCATTCTAACCACTGCGCCACTATAGCTCTTGGAAAGGTAGGAAACTATGATAGAGTTTGAAAGTTGGGTTGTAGTTCAGTAGCAGAAAACATATTGCATGGATTACAAATGACTTCACATTTCTATCACCAGTGTTAATAGGATTATAAATATTTCAGAATTGATATCAAAGAACTTGCCCACTTTCTGAAATTTTTTTTAAAAAACTTCTATATGATTTCTATGGTCTTCTTGAGACTATATTGTGAGTTGTATTGTGTTGGGGGAGTGCACTGAGAGAGCTCCAGCAATCTCATTGTACATATGTTGTGCAGTATTTCTTTGTATATTTAAATCTCTATGCTATGATTAAAGAATTACAGACATTATCTCACTTCAACAATGATTCAACAATTCATAAATGCATTCTCAGCTATCTGCTTCTATAGGAATTAGCTATCAGCAAAACAATTACAAAAGGACAGGAGGTGAAGCCACATAATAATGTTACATATATTTTCATATGTTAGGCATCTTTTATGACTCAATGGACCTCAATTTTTTTCAGCTCCGCCTGGAGCTAACCATTAAGACAAGAATTTCAGCGAAACACCTGATGTATTCTTACTTCTACAGGGAAGTGGAAAGTAATATGATTTGCCTAAAATTACAGGTAAACTATCTTTTGGAGTCTGGAACTGATATGTTTAGGCCTGGAGTCCTCAATAATATCCTTCAGTCTTAGAAGGAGATACATGGACATCAGCTTTTAGCACCAAGGATATAATTTTGAAATAATTTGTAATTCAAGCAAAACTTCTGGTCTACCATGGAATTACAGCCAAGTTCAAGAGTGTTTCTTTCACCCTAAATATTCTCTTTAGAAAAAAGAAGCCTACTTAAGACAGGACACACCTTGAGTACCTGTTGCATTACATTGTATTTCAACTATGGGAAATAGCAACTAGCAAAAATACTCTGACAAAACACAAAAGGGTGTTTTGCTTTGACAAAGCGCTCCTTTCAAAACTGCTTCATGAAGCAACAGAGTCTCATCTTAAAATAATGATTATACTGTTTTATTTAACATCACTTCTAAGGTCTTCTCTGGTATGTCTATAGTAAAAATAGGTTTCTGTTGCGCCTTACAAGAAACACCTTGATGAAGTGCATCACATCATTATATGTTCACTAAGTAAGATCAACCCAGTCTTACTTCTGAGGTATAAAGTGTTTCACAGAAGCAAAGTATAGAATTTAGGTATAGGGGTATAGAAGGTATAGAAATTAAATAAATAAATAATAATAAAATAATAAAGTGCAGCTCTCAGGTCAGCATGACAGCCTCAGCATTATTCTTTTTGTAGAACTGACAAACTTGACTAAAATAGGAGCCTGTAAAGGGATCAGTTCTTTGGAACTCCTCTCTGGGTTAAGGAGAAGACAAGGATCACTCATGTTTAGCTCCATACAGAGAAGAGAAGAGACAAAGAGGAATTGCTCAAGCTCTTTCTGGAAAGAGACAGAGAAAATGATAAGAAATCAATTTGTGGCACACTATTTGATGGGACTAAAGATAATTTTTTAAAAAAATAAAAAAGATTTATGAAGGTTTCCTCTGTTAGTTAAGGGTTAAAATATGTATGTTATGATTTCTGGTAATAGAACAGGATTTCTTTTTTACCACTTTTGTATGACATGGTTTTAAAGATTTGGTTATAAAGTTTCATTTTTTATTTTTTATATATATATTTTGGTTTGTATTAAGTTTTTATCTTCGGGAAAAAAAGGAGAAAAATATCACTCCCACACACTGGCCTCTTTACTAACAATGCTGTAAGTGGGAAAGAGATTTGTATCTTTAGAACATAGACACAGATAGTTCCTCTCACCAAATGACAGTATCATATAAATTGATCTGCAAAACAGGAAGCAAAAAGTAGTAAATATTTTAACTGCTTGACATATATTTTGACACTTAGCAAAATTAAAGTCTAATATAGCTAATTCTACATTCTCAAATAATTAAGAATCTAAATAACTAATTACTAACCATCTGGTGTACTAAATAAGTATAGTTTATTTGTAAGAAATTTAAAGTGGCAATGGATACACAGGTCTTTCATCCTATTACAAAGGTATGTGCACCACAGCTTTGGTTTGGTTCATTTATCTTTCTGTGCTGGTTCATCATTCAAGGCTGTTGCTAGGGAACTCCCTGTATCCCAATCATAGTAAGGGCCTTGTTCACAAACAAAGCTCTCAAGAGACTTATGGAAGCAGATGACTGCTCTGCTCTCAGGAAATAATGCAACAATTAATTACAGACAAAACATTAGTTACCTGATTTCACAGCAAATGTTCCCTAATTGAAATACGGCCTGAAAACTATTGCAATCCTTTCAAGATTACTGGATGGACAATGTTGAAATATGGGACTTTTTTGAAGTTATCATTTCAAAGCCAATTTCTAAAAATAGTAAGTGTAATAAATAAGTTGTAAAACAATTTTTTTTAAATTTGATTTATATGCCGCCCTTCTCTGGAGACTCAGGGCGGCTTACAATGCATTAAGCAATAGCTTTCATACTTTTGTATATTTATACAAAGTCAGCTTATTGCCCCCACAAACTGGGTCCTCAATTTACCTACCTTAGAAAGGATGGAAGGCTGAGTCAACCTTGAGCCTGGTGAGATTCGAACTTACAGTAGTTGCAGACAGCTGGTGTTAATCACAATGCTATCAGTCTGCTGAGCCACCAACAATAAAAGAATCAAGAAAGTATTAATAGAAATAATTAGAGATTTGTGAGGAGTAAAATACAGAGTTTGTAGAGAGAAGAATTTGGGGTTAAAAATGATGTCTAATTAGAAGAAATTAAGTTAAAATATGATAGAAAATAAACAAACTCTCATAAATGTAACAGGACAAAGCTTTAAAGAAATCCAGGTAGGAAGTCAATGTCTTGTGTCTGTGAACATCCCTGATTTTTTGTAATACATTTGCTTCCCAGAGTCAGTGAACAGGGATATGCACAGCATATGAATTTAATAAATAAAATATTATCTCTGCTTGATTGCCATCATCCTTTTTAAGGGCCTGTGATTGAGGTTGGCACTTGTATGTCTCCCAGCTCCCAATAACTGATAGCATAACTAAAGCAAAACAAATACAATTAATCATAAATGCAAAAACAAAAGATGGTGAGAATAATAAACCAGACAGGAACAAAGCAAAGGGCTTCACTCTCCCTCACCAAAGGTAAAAAACCAGGTCTTCAAAAGATCACTCTAAATAATAGCAGTGTGAAGCCTTGTCAGATCTCAGGAGTAGAACTAATTCCAGAGGGCAGGTACTGCTACAGACAAAACTGATAACACTCTGGCAAGTTTAAGTGCTTATGGTGAAAATGGTCTCAAGAAGAACTTATATTTTATCCTGTATGTTTAGAAGGGGTAGATATTGAATTTGATTTCATGCAATTTCTCATTTTGCTAGAAACACTATAATGGAAGTGGTTCTCAACCATTTCTTCACCATGGACCTCCTTTAAATACCTTTTGTGGCCATGGATGATGGCTACGGACTCCCAAGATTTAACTCAAGATTTAAATCATAACATTTCTTCAAGCTTTAGTGATCCCCTGTGTTGACATCATGGCCCTCCCAAGGATCCATAAACCACAGGTTGAGAACCACTGCTATATAGTAACATCTATATTGGTCTATACAGCAAACTATACAATTGCTCATTGACTTACTACAACAACAGAGAATTTTGGCATTCTCTAGATTTCATCATAAGAGTTTCTAATGGACAGGGCAAAATAACAAGTTTTTTTTAAAAAATAATAAAATAAAGGCAATTTCTCAATAATGTCACAAGAAAGAACACCGTATAAAATTTCAGCTAGTTACCAGCCTCCATTGGCTGTTAAGATGCCAATATAGGAGGGTGACAGATTCTCAGAAACAAAACATTAAATGAACAGAGCTATATAAATATAAAGGTTGCACTTGTTTATATGAGGTTGGATGAAAATGAAAGGAGCAAAACAATAATTGAGTTCCTTAACAACACTATAGAACTAGAAGCAGCTAAGGTAGAATGAAAAAAAGAATATAATGTAGGTTTCAGGTTCAATTACTGAGTCATGAGTTTCTTTCAACACCTCCCCCACAAAATGTTTCTTGAATGCAACACATTAAAGCAATATTCATGGAACCCAATATTCACTGCATCATAATTTGCTTCTTTTGTAATCTCTCAGGAATCTGATATATCAGGCTCCAAAACTATATGTTTGCCAGGTTCAGTTCAGATGGCTCAGAAACAAGACTTTTAGGGTTTATCAGTTGTAAAATGTTAAGACAATAAACTGCTGAAGATGCAATAGAATTTATGAATAACATTACATCTGAGCTAAGCAAGTCAAACCGGTTATTTAAAAGATTAATAATTTATGACACTTTAAAGATCACAGATATATTATCACATAAGCCCTTGTGGATCACAGCTTATTTCATTAGTTACCATAGGAAATGGAACAGATGTGAAAACATACAGGTTCAAATACATTAAAAGATCAAAAGAGATTTTGGGGATGGGAAATTACCATGATAAATTAATGCAGAAAGTGTAATGATAGGTTCTGATTTGCATGTGATGAAGCTGCTCCAGCTGAAACTGTGAATTGTTAGTCTCAGGAGACACCACGCTGATCAAATATAGGTAGTCCTCAACTTAGAACCATTCATTTAGGGACTGTTCGAAGTTATGATGGCACTGAAAAGTGACTTATGACTGTTTTTCACACTTATGACCATTGCGGCATTTCCATGATCATGTGATCAAACTTTGGACACTTGGCAACTGGCTTACATTTATGATGGTTACAGTATCCCAGGGTCATGTGATCTCCTTTTGCAACCTTCTGACAAGCAAAGTCAATGTGGAAACCATTTCATTTAATAACCATGTTACTAACTTAACAACTGCAGTGATTCATTTAACACCTGTGGCAAGAAAGGCCATGAAATGAGCAAAATTCACTTACCATCTTAGCAACATAAATTTTGAGCTCAGTTGTGGTCATAGGTCTAGGACTACCTGAACAGAAACTACATGGATAGCTGGAGCAGTCAGATGAAGATGATACAATTCCTCCCAGCTCCTGCACATGGTGAGTAGAGAAGAGAACAGAGATGTTCCATGAGGCTACCTGCAATGATTCACTTAACAACTGTGCCAAAAAGGTCGTAAAATGGGGCAAAACTCATTTAACAAATGTCTCATTTAGCAACATAAATGTTGGGCTCAATTGTGGTCGTAGGTCAAGGACTACCTGTATTTATTCACTGGGCAAAAAACTGCTCTCTACTCAAAAGACTGAAATGGATTACTCAGAATAAATCCCAGTCCATGCTGTGAAGACAATTGACATAGATAATATTCATATGAATTTTTGATTTAGAGACAGTTTGATCAATCCATTTACAAGTGATAATACAGAATGAGTGAGTACATGGAAAAATGCAGCTATTTTAATGTGGTGCTTTATATGTATTGCTTTTCTGCATATTGCAAAGCATCTTTTTTAACATTCCAATTAATCTACTGGTTTTCATACGCTATACAGCTGATTGGTTTATTTCTGGTTTCACAAAATTGATTGCATTACAATAAGGGTAGCTCTCTCCCCTCTGTGTGGTATGACTTTATTTACCTCAAACTGTGTGTGCTTTTGCTCATTCTGATAACTATGTTCCTTACCTTTTGTCTCAGAATACTGACTTGGTGGTACTACTGTATGGAGGGAACAAATAATATTCACTCTATCTTCTTGGTCAAGTTTACCACAATGCATTTGTCAGGAGAAATTATGCTTGTGAAGGAGAGAGAGTTGTGAACATGTAAGCCCTTCCATTCCAAAGTACAGGGAAGGCCTTTGATAAATAGGAAGGTCCTCTATAAAGGTATAATCCTGAAGTATAGATGATGGAGCAGAGGAACTGCTAAGAGACACGGGTAGAAATTAGAACCTACTTACACATTTCACAATTACTGCTGTGAAAATCTGTGTGTCAAACATGCCCTAAGATTCTTTCAACTATCAACTGTCAATTTTAATCAGATTTCTAATAAGAGGGAAACCATTTTGCCATTTTGCCTTCTCCTAATTTCTATAAAATACTCATTAAGAGATGTGAGGCAAAGAATGGGACTGTAAATATACTTGTCTTGCTCCTCTCTTCATCCTGGAATCCAAATTTCTCTGGATACTCTGGGGACTGCTTTGTGATCAAGCAATCCTAACAATGTGAGTGATAGGACCGCAGAAGACCTGTCATCAGATACCGTAATTGACTAATTAATCATTTAATTCATAGGTAACCATTCATTACAATTTGATTCCCCCAAAATATCAATGTAAATCAGTAAATCAATGTAAAACCCTTAGGTGCCAACAATAGCACCTCACATATCCTAATGATTGTGCTGTAATTAAAAACAAAAACAAAAACAGACAAGCCAAAGGGTGAAATTTTTCTAGAAGGAAGTTGCATCTTCTGACCTCTCTGATCCTATCTGTATGGGGATTGGCAATGATAAATCAAAAAGAGATGCAAACATTACATGGAGATTATTTATCAGAAGGAGGAGGAAGAGGACGAAAGCAAAGATTCAGTCAGCAGTGAGACCCGAGGAACAAACACCTAACAAATAACAATATATAATAAAGCTTCTGCCTTAGAATCCTATTTCTACAATACTAATGCCTCCAAGTCCATTATTACCTTATCCCTGAGAACAAAAAAATGGCTGACACATTACTATTGTCCAAAATTTTCAACAAAGAATTTCCAGCAGCCCCACTTAAAGGGTTATCCTCTCTTTTCTTGGTAACAGTTGGACTAAAGCACTCTTAGGACATGCTGTGTAGACGTACCTATCTGCATTTTGCTGATAGTTCCCATATTTGACTATTGGGGACATCTCCCCCCACTCAAAAAAGAAAAATAATCCTAATTCTTGATCTTAAATTATGCTACTGTTCAGGTTCAGGTTCAAAGTTGATGTACTGTTCGAAGTTGGCAACATCAACCAAAGCTGGAAGAAAAGCTGATCTCAACCAATTTTATAAGCTTTGAAAGGTGTCTTAATAAGCCATTTTTACTTCTTTTAGATATCTGAGAGGCATTGGCTTCAAACGAACTCTTCCCAAAGCATAAAGGTGCAAGTCAAATATTTTTCCTCAGAACAATGAGGCAGCCATATCCTTAAAGTTTTGACAACTGCTTTAGGGCCTTTCCAGGTTGTTTAAGCCTGATGCATGCAAAAGAACTGCCCAGTTGTTAGAGATCTCCTTACTCTTTCAGGAATTCCTTACGGCCGCCATTTATCAAAGTGTTCTGCAAAAAAACTCTACCTCAGAAGAAATTTAAATCCCAATAGCTGAAATCAATATCTTACATTTCGTTGCTCCACACTGTTCCTTCCAAGCTTTATCAGCCTACTTTTGCTAAACAGCCCTTTTAGCAATGTAGGGTTTTCTCTTATTACTGTAAAAGTGTTTTTTACAACTGATTAAGTACAAAAAGTAGCCTGTTATTGTTAGCTTCAGCCAATTTTCTCCCATCTCAGTTAGGAGCAGGCTCTTTAGGCCCTCCAAAGAAAGGTTTATACAAAACACGACTTTATTTATTTCAGATGATATTTTCCCTTCCTTCCCTTGTTCTATCCATTTTAAATTTGGGTCTGTCAAACCTGGAATGAGACCCTCAAAATCTTTCCTGGAATTGGATTGTAAAATGTTCTCTCCTTCTGGGTGCAAACCAGTGGTGGGTTTCAACTGGTTTGCCCCGGTTCGGGTGAACCAGCAGTGGCGGCGGTGGGAGGTTCCGCCAAACTGCCTGGATGTCATCACAGACATTGGTTCTGAACCAGTAGCGAAGGTAAGAGGAACCCACTACTGGTGCAAACATAATAAAAAAATAAAAACATTGTTACTTGAATACTGGTTCTGATTGAATTGACCATATCTTTTCTCAATTTGAGAGAGAGAATGCCAGTTTAGTAGAAAGAGGGAGGATCAAAACAATGTTGTGCATACAGATTATTGAATTTAGAAGGTCATGATCTGTTGAAGGGGTGGCATGCTTTTTTGTGATATAAAGGAACAAAAATACAGGGGTATTTTAGAAGACATCATATACATGAGGCTTCGTTATTAAACTGGGAGAAGATTAAAAAAAAAAACACTATTTGAAAATTCCAGTCTGGGTATCAACGATTGAAGCATTTTCATATTCACTAGTATTTAGAAGGGAACAAATTGTTAGATATAGTGAATTAATTGAACTTAAATCGAAGCAAGAATTGGAAGAACAAGGTTTTAAGTTGGATTGGTTGTCTTTATCTGCAAATACGTTCTAGATATGAAGAAGATTGTAAACAAGAAGGTTTTTATAATGTCATGACCAACTGAGATAAGATTTTAACAGGTTCTGATGAATATGTAATTAAAAAATTATACGGTTATTTATTAGAGGTAAAATTGGAAGAAGAACAAGTTAAAGAAACAATGATAGCATGGGGGAAAAATTTTGGACGTGGGATTGATTTAGAGAAATGGCAAAAATTGTGGTCGCAAAATTATAAAATGACAATATCTACAGCATAGAATTTGTATAAGATGTTTTACAGGTGGCATCTATCCCCGACAAGAATAGCCAGAATGTTCAAGAACAAATCGGAGAAATGTTGGAAATGTCATCAGACGCCAGGATCATATTACCATATGTGGTGGACATGCGCAGAAGCAAAAAGATATTGGACTAAGATCCACACATGGTTGGAAAAATGACAAAGAAATACATTGACTTTAAACCAGAGATATTTTTATTAGGGATTTTACCAGAAATGTATAATAAAGAACTGAGGTATTTAACTGTGAATGTTTTAACAGCGGCTAGAATTGTTTTTGCTAAAAATTGGAAAGGAGAGAAGATACCTACTGATGATGAAGTTATTAAGAAAATTATGGAATCTGCTGAAATGAGTAAATTGACGTTTGAAATTAGAGAACAGGAAGATAAACAATATTATTTGATATGGGGTTTGTTTTATCAATGGCTAGATAATAAAGCATGGAGATGAAGTATGAAATATGAAATTAAGGTAATGATAAATATATGAAGTTTTTTTCTTATGGGAGTTAAACCTTTGTTAAATAATTGTTAAACGAGAATAATAATATAAAGGGATATATAAAATTGTTAAATGAGAGAAATTAAATAATTGGTAATTTTGGATATGAGATTTTGCACAAAAGAATCTTAGCCGATTGACACACTTTCTGTGATTGTATTGAATGATGGTAGTTTTATGTTTTGTTTCGTCAAATAAAAAAAATTCAAAAAACAAAAACAAAAAACAATGTTGTGCATTGTTCTACTTGAGGTACATTTAAATTTCCATGTCCCTGACTGTGACTCTAAATTGTTGGCAGATATGAAATCAGAATATTCTTTAAAATTATGGGTCTTTTCTTGATTTGGAGAGTAGATTGCCAGGCATAGTTCACATTTCAAATGTTTCTTTTCCAATTTTCTCTTTAGGAACAATAAAGCAACCAGAAGTTAATATACAGTATAGCAAAAGAAGACAGAGAAAAAGATAAATGAAATTCTCTCTGCAGAAAATGTTTGCATCAGTTAATGTGCAAACAAAAAGAAAGGAAATGGCGACCTCTAGTGAGAAAGGAGAACACAGACATTCATAATACTGCATGGAAAAAGGAAGCAATTAAGAATACTTAATAGAAAGAGCACAACTCTATGACTTAAGATGTATGGCATGGCATCTATTCTAGAAGCATAGCTATTTGTGTCATTGTGTATAAATTCTCTATTAAAAGACTACATTTTGCCAGAGTGTTTAAGGACCATTATAAAATCCTCAGCTGCCAAGCCATTGAACTCACAATTAATCACAGGAGACACAATTCCTGTGGTCTTTTTGCAAGAAACAGTTTTTCCAGGACACAAATGGATGATGTCAATTAATTCTCCTTCAGAATCTGGTTCCTGGCTGATGATTCCACACTACAGTGCCGGTACTGCTTGCGGAGCTGCTCACAAGGATATCTAACCCATAACAATATAAAAGATTTTTTTTTATGTTGGAAATAAAATAAAAGATTTTTGATGATATAAAAGAAGGAAGAAGAAATAAAAAATTCCTATGGATGGCAACTATCATTCTCCCCATGAGAGGCTGTTTGGTCTAGTGGCTAGAAAGTGGGAAATATGAGTTCAAGTCCTGCCTTAGCCATGAAACCCAAGTGGGTATTTTGGGCCAATCTCTTGTCTCTCAGTCCAACCTAACTTAATGATGTTAAGACATGGAGTAAAATTAAAAAAGGGGTCTGTTAAGATGGGAGAAATGAAAATTGTCCGTGTTGGGGAGAATCTCTGTGATAAAATGAAAGTTTTTGTCAAGAATGATGCTTTTGTTTCAGACAATAGGGTTTTGATACCTGCTGTACCACATAAACAATAGCAGAAAAATATGTCTCTAGAGCAGTGGTTCTCAACCTGTGGGTCGGGACCCCTTTGGGGGTCGAACAACCCTTTCACAGGGGTCACCTAAGACCATCGGAAAACACATATTTTCAATGGTTTTAGGAATAATTTTATGGTTAGGGGTCAGCACAACATGAGGAACTGTATTAAAGGGTCGCGGCATTAGGAAGGTTGAGACTCACTGTTCTAAGCAAGGGGCGGGTGTGAGGGGTGGGGAGCCATGATAAATGTGTTACAAAATGCAAAGGAAAGAGAAGGGCTGTCTTTACTGGATTCACAACTATTTTATTGCTTATTGTGTAGCCTGGATGAAAGAATGGAGGTTATTGAGAAAGAAGACAGAAACTAAAAGATCATGGCCTGAGATTTGGATAGCATGGAATATCAGTCTCAGGAGACACCAAGCCAAGAATCATATGAGACTGATCAAACATGGGCACCATCTGGACAGCAGGAAGTTAGATATGTTGAGGACATCTGGCTTCCCAGTCTGCACACACGCCCAGTAGAGCAAAGACCAGAGCAACCTTGGTCTATGTGGCTTATGGCCAAGTAAGTCTCTGAATTAGTGACAGCTGGCTGAAGCCTTATTTAAGAAGCTCCCCTTGCTGGAAACAATGTTTGATTTACTCTCATGTAATGTTCTTGTGATCACGTAAAAAAACCTTGAACCACTGGCCTGGCTGACAACCATGTTCTGTCCTCAGAACCCTGGATTGGATTTGGACTATTCTAAAACAAACTCTTCAAGCAAACTCCTCTTTTGTTATAGTATTGCTAATTATTTCTTCAGCTTTGATGTAAATGTGTTAATTTCCATAGCAATCATGTTTGAGTGTATGTGCTTAAAGCCTGAAACAGGATAATTTCAATATATGATTACTGTGGAATATTATTATATGCATAAAGTTGAGAAGATTCAGTGATCAGTCAGTGATTCAGCCAATTCAGTTCAATGATTGGTGAAACTGGTAGATAATAAACTAACTTCTTTGATTAGAGAAAAGGAACTATCTATATTTATTGGGGACTGAAAGTAAAAATGAACTTGTAATTTATGGTTTTGATGGCTAGATAAAATAGATTATAAAATTCTCCCTCCCTCCCTCCCTCCCGCTTTGAACAATATAAGAAGCCACTGCTTTATATGTTTTTTATTTTATTTTTCTTTAACTTTTTTCTTTTCTTCCATTTTTTGCTTTCTCTTTCTCTTTCCCTTTTTTCTCTTTTCTTCCTTACTTTATATTAGTTGGTGTTAGTTTTTAATCTTTTTTAAGCATTTAATAAATATGTTTTAAAAAAGCCTGTATGCAACACATATATAGGCAACCTATTGTAATTAAAGATCCATATTTTATTTATTAAATTTGTTTGCCACCCAACTTGCCTCGAGGTGGCTTTGTTAACATATGATTTCATGTCATAGTGCTTTATTTTATTTTTTTCCAGAGAATACCAGAGTCTGAATATAGAGAAAGGGAAAATATTAGAGCAAGTGGAAGGTTCTCTAATGAATTTAATAAAAATAGATATGAAGAGTAAGATTTCTGTAGATCTTTGGAATCTTCCTAACTTTTTCCTAGACCCTTTTAATTTAAAAATAAGAGAAAAATGGGAAATGGGAAAGAGAAGCTCTTCGTTCATGATACTGATTTACAAGAATGGCTTAATTGCTGGAGACAGGCTGAAACAAGAATCTTTTTCAGTGAGCACAGAGCATTCCTTCAGACACAAGGTAGAAATCCACAGCTGTAACTGAAACAGAATCTTCCGCCCTGCAAATATATTTACCTGTCTAAGAATATATCTTTGACACAGGGCATGTTGTACTATAAGTACTCTGATTGCATCTTGTGGTCAATAGGAGTGTTTATCTCATGCCACTAATTGAATTATGCTTTGAAGAAAGTTAGCACCCACCCCTCCTAGAAGAATGATATATTTTAGGAAATATTAAAAAGGTAGAATATTTCCCCTGAAAGATAAATAGAAATCTTAAGGGAGACAGAAACTCAGCTCCCTGCAGCTCCCTGCCCCCAGCAGATATTTGGTGCCCATTGAGGACTGGACCAGTCTATCTATCTAAACAAAAGATCTCAGCTCCAGGATGATGGGATTAAGACATGACCCTCCATGACCTAATAGGATTATCTATCAGCAGAGCTCACCACATGGCATAACCAAGCCCTTCATTACATCAGCCCAATTAAGGTTCAACCAACCTTAATTCAGACAACCACAGCTGTGACCCCTACATAGCCCCCTAGGAGTCTGACAGCCAATAAAATACATGCCCTTGCCACAGGAACAGGAAGCTCAAGTTCAAAGCCCAAGAAAGGGTATAAATAACACTCACTCTCCATTCCATATGTTCATCTGCACCAGGACTTCAAACCCATGTGGTCCTGTTCATCAAACCATCTTTCCAATCAGCCTCCATGTTTCCAGGGTCTTTCTCCCCACTTGGAACGGAACCCAGACGGATATTTCTTCCAACAGCTTCATCTAGAAAACCACTTTGACTTAAAGACTGGACATCCTTTTTAATAACTGGAATGACCTCCCCCTAGAGATACGCACAATACCAGACCTCCGGACTTTTCGTCGGGCCCTGAAAATTCATTTATTTCACTTTGCCAGGCTGGCTTGATCCCATCCGTTTCGGTTTTAATTTGAAATTGGTTTTAATTGGTTTGTTTTAAATTGTGGACCGAAATTATTTAATTACCTTTTAAACTGTTTTTTAAATTTTGTATGCTCTGTTTTATCTCGGCTGTTCACCGCCCTGAGTCCTGCTGGAGAAAGGCAGTATACAAATAAAATAAAATAAAATAAAATAAATAAATAAATAAATAAATAATAAAGCATTAATTATTTCATAGTAAATGTGATAAAAATATTTTCCTTACTTAAAAAGCCTACTAAAGAAATCTTGGACTCAGTTCCTTATTGAGTCCTTCAAAAATATACTGCATGTGGCTTCCGGTTTGGCTTCCGTCGCCGCCGGACGGTCTTTCCGGACCGCCAGTCTCGTTGCCTGTAAAGAACCGTCTCTACAGTTGAGAGACGGCTCGAAAAACTCCATTTCCTTAAGGAAACGTGAGATAGAGCCGGTGAGGGCAGGTAGAGCCCTCTGCGAAGTCCCCAGAGTTCTTTTTTTACTCCTGGGGAGGAAGCAGAATGTGGCTCCCTATCCAGCTCGCCGCTGCTCCGGGCTTCGAGGGAACTCTGCTTCTTGCAGAGCCAGGCGACGGGACCAATCCACTTAATGAAAATCAACAGATTGTTTAAACAAATAGGATGATTTCCGGATTCTGGACCCTAAATCGCAAGTATTTCTAACAATTTTATAAGTGATTTTAAAAGCGAAGAAAAAAAATGGCGACTGGCTGAGGCTTGAGAAGAAGAAAGCTGAAAGTGAAAGTCCTTCCGCCTGAATAGTTTAACACGTTACAAAGTAGCAGAAATAATAGCGCTGGCTAGAATTGAAAAGAAAAATTTCTACTTTATGTTTCTTCCTTCTTGGAGATTTGATATTGATACTGTTTGAAGAGAAGCCTTTTTCTTTAAAAAGAGTTTGTCTGTGTGGCAGGATGGCGTTAAAACTGATAAAGCCAGACAATCAAGCAGCGGGGGGGGGGGGTCCCCCATTTACAAGCCATATGAACAAGTTTTGAACTTGCAGATTCAGAAGAATGGCTTTAAAGACCTAAAAGAATTTGTCTTGGAGGAGATGGGAAGACATGATGAGATTGTGAACAAGAATCTTGAAAAATTCAGGCAGGAAATTAAAGAGTTGGTACAACAAAAATATGCCAATCTGAAACAACAGTTTGTAACAGCTTTGAAAACTTTTTCAGAAATAGTTATAAAGCTGGATAAAGATATTAATTCAGAACTAGAGTCTAAAATGAAGGAAGTTGATCATAAGATTTATAATCTGGACAATAAAATACAAAGAATTGAAAATGATTTGATAAATATTCAAGACAATAGCTCAGAAGTAAAGTCTAAAAAGGAAGCTGATCATGAGACTTACAATGCAGATAATATAAAACAAAGGATTGAAAAAGAAGTTACAATGATGCAATACAGGTCCATGGAATTTGCGGTCAGAATGAGGGGACTACAGGAAAATAATAGAGATGATTTGAGAAAGATGTCTGCTGAAGTTCTGGCTGTGATTTTAAAGGTTAGTCCTGAAGAGATATCCTGTAAGATTGATAAGGCCTACAGAGTAAATTCTTGGGTTGCAAAGCAAAGGCAGTTGCCTAGAGATGTGGTGATTTACTTTACTGATAAAGGAACAAGAAATGATATTGTGCAAAAGTCTTTTAACTCCACTCTAGAACTGAATGGAAGGAAGATTTGGATATATAAAGAGCTGCCGTCCAAGATGTTAAAAGATAGAAAGGAATTTGGATTTTTGGTGACTGAGCTAAAGAAACAAAACATCCCATTTAGGTGGGATGTCCCAGTTGGTATAATATTGAGATACCAAGGAGAAAGATATCAATTAAATACTGTTGAAAAAGCGGAAGAATTTTACTACAAGGTTCTTAAAATGGATTTAACATCTCCAGGTATGCCATCAGTGTTAGGAACACAGGAGGGGAATAAAGAAATGCAAAATGAACAAGAGACTGAAACCCAGGCTAAGCAGATGGAGATGGAGGTAATGGAAAAACAACAAGTCACAGAGGCCCTTTCGGACGAGTCGCTTTTGGATTCTCCTTTAAAGGTTATAGCTGGATTACTTATAAATACAAGAGAGGCGGCTTTGGATTTTAATGTGATGTCTCATCAAGTTACAGACCAGCATGGAAATCAATCAGCTGATATACAAGTCCTAGAAAGGCAACCAGGATGGAGATCTAAACCACAAAAAGTTAAGAAAAGAAGAAGCAGGTCCTACAAAACAAAAAAAATTTAGACTAAACAACAGTCTAATGCCAGTTATTTAAGAGACGATTAAATATAATAAGCGGGACTTATAGATGGCTGATATATGAAAATATAGCTGAGGCAAATTATTGACTTATACTATTTTGAGAAGAATAACAGATCTCTGCAGTGCTGTGCCTCAGAGATGTGGAAGAAGGCCTCTAACTGAGTGGATTGGAACTTTCTATTTTGGACTCTTTGAAAAATGGATTACGTATATGTTGAGCTATAAGGCACGAGAATTATGGTGGGACATGCAGAAGATCTGGTTGTTACCCTAACATGGTGGTTGGAATTAATAATCTAGATGAAAGACACTACAGAAGATATTATATGGAATATAAATATAAAGTCACTCGGGTGGTTTTTTATATACGAAAACATTTATTATTGATGGGGGCAGATGGTAATTGAAGATACTGAATATACTGTTGGAAATAGAACTTGATGTTACCCTAACATGGGTGATGGAATTAATAATCTAGTTGAAAGACATTACAGAAGATATCATATGGATTACAAACTTAAAGTCATTTGAGGATTTTGTTTATATATGACAATATTTTTTAGTGGTGTGGTGTGGGCAGAAGAACAAAGATATCAAAATATTATGTATGGTAGACCTATAGGAAAATGGGTGGAGACAGGTTAGGTTACTGATTGTTTAGTTTACTAAAAGGGATGTTAGGTTTAGATATTAATATACGTAAAAGACTTGAATTAAGAGATATATGTATGGGGGTGGAGGAAATGGGTAGATTATGAGTTGAATAAATGTCAAACTAGGATTTATTATATAGTTTTATAGCTGCAGGTTGCTTTGAAATGTATAGTATAAGGGGGATATAATAACAATGTTAGAAAGAAATGGTTAGCATGTGGGGGGAAAATTTGTATTTGAAAAACTTTTTCAATATATATGTATGTATGTATGTATGTATGTATGTATGTATGTATGTATGTATATATATATATATATATATATATATATATATATATATATATATATATATATATGTATGTATATACTGCATGTATCTTTTGATATTTAGCTCCTATAGAAGTCTGAACATGTACAGCAACAAAAGTGAGCTATTGTTTTTAATCAAATCTGAATTTCTGGAACCCACAGTTGGATTCCATTTTTTTATATCCATACCCCTAACTTTCAGGAATGCTATTTATTACTTAATGTTTAATCCTAGCATTGAATATCTCCCCCCCGCCCCCATATCCCTTTCTTACATTATACTTCAGGGTGATAATCCTGGGGTAATTCTAAAAATGCGGAGACAAGATCTTAACTTAAAATATGAGATGGTTGAGAGTTTGCTTTTTTGCTTTGGATATGCTTATATTAAGTGTGTGTGCTTCTATAAGAAGTACCTTGTCTATGACAACTCTGGCAATTGAACTCTGCTCAGCATGAGAGTTCTGCTTCTGGATTCATAAGATGAAGCAAAGTTTGTGCATATGGAACTGTTTCTTTTTTTAATTAGAACATTCAAATAAATTTATTTCACACAACTTGTCAGACACAAAGAATCCATAATGACACAAGGAGTTACTTCTGGGTAGTTCAATTATTATTGTTTGCCTACAAGCAGAAATCTTGCCAAGCTACAGCAGCAACCAGCAATAACTATTGATACACCCTGTGAATTGCTATGGAGGATCTGACCTTGCTGTCTTCCTGCCCACCAGACATTCCAAGCTCCACTGTATGTTTGTCATCAGGAAAAGAGCCCCTCCCTCCTGCAACCAGACTACATTCCCCCATTTATTCCAACATGAATCATCAGCAGTCTTTATAATTATGGCTCCACCTTTATTATTCCCCTGAAAAGAATGCAGAAAATAAAATCCTATATTTTTGCTTCATGCATATACAGATAGTCCTTGACTTACAGCCATAACTGAACCCAAAAACGGTCATAAATGTGAAAAATTTTTTCAGTAAAAGAAAATCACTTTTTTCAGTACAGTTGTAACTTCGAATGGTCACTAAATGAATTGTTGTAAGTCAAGGACTACCTGTATTTATCAAAACAGACCTTATTGTCTGTGTAGTTTGCTTTCCCTTATTTTATTTTATTTTTAACAACTGTGGCTGGAATAGTCTTTCTCTACAGGAAAGATACGATTAGAAATAATAGGGAAATGGAATCTTAATGGTATTCACTATCAACATTAATGTATGAAATAACACCCTATGTATTACTCCATCTTTTTATGGAAAGAAAAGCCAAATATTGAATGTTTTGCAATAATTTCTTAGAAAACTGTAAAATGCATTTAAAATTTGTGTTTTGAGAGAAAATAGATTTAAACAAGTGTTTTAATGAGTAAATGTACAGTCCAATATCTATTTAGAATAGAATAACAGAGTTGGAAGGGACCTTGGAGGTTTTCTAGTCCAACCCCATGCTCAGGCAGGAAACACTATACCATTTTAGACAAATGTTTGTCCAATCTCTTCTTAAAAACTTCCAGTGTTGGAGAATTCAGAACTTCTGGAGGCAAATTGTTCCACTTGTTAATTTTTCTAATTGTCAGGAAATTTCTTCTTAGTTCTAGGTTTAATCTCTCCTTGATTAGTTTCCACCCATTGCTTCTTGTCAGGTGCTTTGGAGAATAGTTTGATTCCCTCTTCTTTGTGGCAGCCTCTGAGATATTGGAACACTGCTATCATGTCTCCCCTAGTCCTTCTCTTCATCAAGCTAGACATATCTAATTCCAGCAACTGTTTTTTATATGTTTTAGCCTCTAGTCCCTAATCATCTTTATTGCTCTTCTCTGCACTCTTTCTAGAGTCTCAACATCTTTTTTACATCATGGTGACCAAAACTAGATGCAGTATTCCAAGTATGGCCTTACCAAGGCATTATAAAGTGGTATTCACACTTCACGTGATCTTATTTATTTATTTATTTATTTATTTATTTATTTATTTATTTATTTATTTATTTATTATTTAAATTTGTATACTGCCCTTCTCCCGAAGGACTCAGGGCGGTGAACAGCCAAAATTAAAATACATACAATATAAAATTTAAAATAATTTAAAAGCAGAATTAAATCGAATTGGCTTCCCCAAAATTAAAACCCATTACACTTAAAATAACCCATTAAAATTTTAAGCCAGCCCAGTTTGCTGAAATAGGAAGGTCTTCAAAGCTTGATGGAAGGTCCGGAGGTCCGGGATTAGTCGTATTCCTGGGGGTAGCTTGTTCCAGAGGGCGGGTGCCCCCACAGAGAAGGCTCTCCCTTGACTCTATCTCTCTGTTAATGCAGCCTATATTTAGATGTATATTGGAGATGAACACTGTTTTAATATAAAAAATAGAATTGTCTATTGAGTAAATACATGGCTTGGATATAGACTGATGTCTCAATCATCTGTGCCTTTCTTTAAAAAAAGAAAAGGAAATAGCCCCTTAATGGGATAGAGATAAAACACAATTAAGACAAGTTACTCCCATTTCATCTGGGAAATAGCCAATCTTCATTAGGAAATAAGATCTGAAACTATCTATCATCTACCATTTGTCTGTATGCCTGCTTGCCTGCCTATCTATCATCTATCTGTCTGCCTGTCTGCCTATTTATAATCTATCTCAAGTAGACTAGCAGATTCAGAGGATTGCAGTCTCCCGAAGAAAACTGTCATGACAATGCCACCAACAATGGCACATTGAAAACGGCATATGAACACATTCCTAATGGTAGGATCTTTGACCATTACCATTTAAGGACTAGATTCAGAATTGTACGATAAAGGGATTCCTAATGACTTTAAATAAAGATGCATTAGTAAACTAAGTGGAAAGACTTCACCTACTTTACCTTCCACTTTTGTCCCCTATCAATGTTTATTCATAAATAAAAGAAATATTGCTGGCTTCTTAACTTTCTTATCTAAGAGATTTGACTCTCACATACATCAGCCAGTTACACCCATTTTCCAAAGCTTCCAATGACTGAACTTTCACCATAGATCCACGTAAATTATTCCAATTCTTCTAAAGTCCAATGTAAGTAGTTTTTATGAACTAATGTGTTGAAACCTGCCTTAAAGTTTCTTAGAAATTGTTTTATTGCCCCTTTCTATTTTCTCCTCTTAATTTCATGGTTTTTGAAATTTTTTTTCCATTTTTTCTTTTGATCTTATTTCATTTCTCAACGTTCTGAGAAACAAAAAATGGAACTCAACAATAAAATAATATGATTAACATTTAGTACGCTGTTTATTTATTTGTTTGTTTATTTATTTATTTAGCCCCTGACTCCATTCTTAATTCTGTGTGGCAGAAAAAAAAACATTAGAACTAGACTAATACAAATATTATACCAAAAATACTCTGGAAAAGAAATACCAACAAGAGCCGTGGTGGCACAGTGATTCGAATGCAGTATTGCAGGCTACTTCTGCTGACTGCCAGCTGACTGCAATTTGGCATTTCGAATCTCAGCAGGATCAAAGTTGACTCAGCCTTCCATCCTTCAGAAGTCGGTAACATGAGGACCCAGATTGTTGGGGGCAATATGCTGATTGTGTAAACCACTTAGAGAAGGCTGTAAAGCTCTGTGAAGCTGTATATAAGTTTAAACGCTAAATGCTAACATTGTCAAAACAAAGAAGGGGTCCCTCAAGTCCTCTAACTCAAGGCTGTGGGAAGAGCCAGATTTTAAGGACTCATTTAAATAGGAGATGGCACATGAATATTTGAGAAGATATTGTTCCAGAGGGCAGGTACTGCAATAAAAAGCTGTACTTCTTGGACTTCCTGTGGTGCCGTGAACGCCAATGGCAGCTCCTTTTGGAGCTCCAGCCCCGAGATTTCGTTAGCCGCTAGAACAGCGAAAAACAGCTGTCTAGCGGCTCAAAACTCTTCCCTGGGGGAAAAGGGGGAGAGAAGAGCAGAAGGGTTTGGGTAGAGCTCCCCTAGATCCCCAGGCTTTCTTTTTTTTTAAGCCTGGGGGTTGCAGGGTGAGAGCTCCCTGGAAGCCCTTCAGTGCTCCGGATCCAGGACGTATCTGCCTCAGGCAGAACGGGGCGTCGCGACCACATCAGCAGCAAAAGATTAAAGATTTAAAGATTTCTTCTTTGAGATTTAAAGACACTTTAAATCTGGATGCTGGCAGAGCAGAATCAGGAGAGCAGAACATGCAAGTATAAAAGCTTTAACTCCAGCGCTGAAGAAAGTGAAACTTATCACTGAAAGAGCTTGTTAACGCCTGCAACATTGATAAAGGTATTGGATTATATAGAGAAGAAAAAGAAAAAGATTTAAAGTGGAAGTGGAATGGAAAAGACTATGGTATGGACCTTTTGTTAAAGTGTGTGGAAAATAATTGGACTTACTGATCCGATAGCTGAATAAATATAAAGTTAAAACTGAAATATGGTTGCCATTAAGGAAGGAGGATATGAGTCAGCACATTCACAAGTTCTGACTGTAAAGGTTTTACAAGAACTTTTAAATGATTTTACTTCTGATATACTGGATTCAGCTAAAAGGATTATTCAGGATTGTAAATTGGAGTATTACAATGATTTGCTGGCTGGAAAAGAGGAAGAAATCAAGCAGGCTAATGTGATTTTGGAGGACAAAGAAGAGGCTGACAGGATTAAGATGGGGTTTAGCACACTGCAAACAGAGGTTTTGGTGGAGGCTTCCACACAATTAACTGGAAAGTATCAAGGAGATTTATCACTGCAGATAATATTTTGACAATTTTTGGCTTTACAGACAGAGTCAATACTTAAAGAATGAAGTGACTGATTATATAAGTAGGAAGAGCAGAGATGGGGGCTCCAAAGTGAAAGAAATGACTTTGAAAGGAGAACGAATTTCTAAGACACATCAACTACAAATCCAATTTCAGAAATTTTTGAAAATAAAAGCAGGGGGACGAGCAATACCGAAGAAGAAAGTGTTAATGAAGAAGGAGGACTGGAAAAAATACAGAAAGAAAGGAAGAATGTGAGGTTAACTTTCTGAAGGGATATTTGGAAGGCTATTGATGTCTTAAAATGTTTAACTAAAAATGGATAGCTCTTTAAGAGTTACTGAGGTATTAAAAGGGTCAATTAAAAATTTAAGGGGTAGCTTTTTGAAAGTTTTGGAATCTATGTAATACTTTTAGGGTTATCTTTGAACAATGCTTTATTGAAACAAAAGGTTTAATTAAAGTTGGATAGCTTTTTGAAATGTATTGCAGTTTTAAAGTGGTTAACCTAAAACTTAATGGATGGTGGTTTGTTTTTTTTTTCCAAAAGTCTGGAAATTTAGATCATGAAGAATGTCTTACTGAAACATGAGGAAGTATTAAGATATTTTAAAATGTTTAACTTGAGATTATAGAATTTTTAAAAGGCATATATAATTAAATATTTATGTCTGATGTTACTGAATATTGAAGAATTTTAAAAGGGGAGTTAAAAAGTGGGAGGGATTTTTGAATTTAATAGTAAGTTAGTATATGTTAGCTTAGGTTTGCTAAATGTTATATCCTGTTTTTGCCCTGGGAAGTCGGGGGGGGGAGGGTGAGGGGAGTGGGGGCTGGGGATAAAATTGTTTTATGATTTTTAATAAAATAAAAAGAAAGGCAAACATATTAATAGAGAAGTAAGAAGAAGATATAAAAGATGTATTAGATGATACATTCAATGATTGATTATGTATTGTTTGTATGTTTGATTAAAAAAATAAAAAACTTTTGTATTATAAAAAAAAAGCTGTACTTCTTGAGTTCCATGAGATGACATTGTTTAATACATGGGACCTGGAGCATGACAATTCTATCCTACATTATAGGCAGAATGTACCAAAGGAGCATGAAAAATCAAGAGTACAAATAAAATAGTATTTGCATTTGCAGAAATTACCAGATTTTTTTTGCTGAAAAGAATGAACTGGTGAATAACTAAATTTGGAAGAGGACGCTTTAACCACAACACAAGAGACGCTAAGACACGTTTTATAACTGTTCCATGCAGTTGAAGCTTTTTTTCATTTCATCCCCCATCAACATTTATAATTTCATTCATTTTCATAATGAATGAATGAATGAAATCATAATGAAAATAATAAGTTTAAGTCAACTTCTGTACCAGTTTTAAAGTAGTGTTTTCCTCTTTAAATGAGCAATATCCCATGTGTAAACCCACTCATCACAGAGCACAATCAAATTTCTACAAATTACAATGAAATATTTTCTTGCCTAGATGGGTGTGAAGTAAACTTGGAAAGTGCAATAGGAACTGCCTGCTATCTTTTATTGGTAAGTTTACTAAGGGAGGGTTTCTTTGAACGAAAGATTTTGAATCTTTTTTCTCTGTGGTGTTTTTTTTTTTTTTTTTTGGCCTATGGAACTAGCTACTAATTATTTATGAGCTCTTTTCACACCTTTGGCATGTAAAAGCTTTTCTGACTTCCATTGGTGGCTTTGTCAGGTGATCCATAGGAGATGGGAACAGCCTGGTACCTCTTCGCAAACATGGACTATTGCAGGCACGCCCTTCTTCTCAGGTCCAGGACATATTCCTCAGATAATATTCTTCCCCTCCTCCACTCATGGAGAAAGAGGAAGAGCTGGGCCAGCTGCTACTTCAGTTGTACCTGGACCTCCCATACCACAACATATGAAGCAGCTCTTTAATAGTCTAAGAACCTGGCCATTAAAGCAGGAAAACAGCTCCCAGTTTACCATACATTTTTTCCAATTTACCAAATGATTGAGTGAACATTTAGCAGGTCTGAGAGACTTGACTCTCTGGCTTTAATGAGCACCTCTACAGTGTGACAGGTCTCCTCTTTTGATGTAAATTGTAAAGCAGGGGAGAAGGGTTTGCCGTCTTTCAAAACTTGATATCTCCCCAAGCAGGTATCACTGTCCTGACTGGCAGATTATTTCATTCTAGCAGGTGGCATTCAGAACACAGGCAATAAAACCACCACTCATTTTACTGAATACACTCTGCATATTCAGAATTCAGACAGCTGTCAACCCTGAAGCCATTTTGGAGCATCTTCAGGGCTGCCACAGTAGGGCTGGCTGGAGCTGTGGGAACAGGATGGGGAAAATAGAGATAGCTGGGGACTTGTAGCCAAAATAAAATTCTTTCTCCTGGGAACCAAGGACATTCTCACCAGGTGCTAGGGAGGCATGGACTGAAACCATCTGAAGTTTGGACTGTGACCGAATTGGACCATGTGATAGACCTGTGAACTGGGGGAAAGAACTTTGACTTTTAACTTGGGTGGGGAAAAGCACGGGACTTTCAGTTGGGTTTTCACCAGATGTGTCAATATGATATGTCTAATAAATCTGGACTTTGAGGGGCACCTTGGCCTTGGAGTTTTGATTGTGTTGGGTCTGTTACTTGGAACCCTAACAACAGCATTATTCAAAAGAAGCAATGCTTAAAGATACAGATTGGTAATAATGACCACAAATTTGCTACAAGTAACATTTTCCACCAACCTGAAGATGGTGGACAGCACTTTAGTTCATAATGGGGAAAGACCTAGTCCCCTGCATAAAACAGATAATGGAGATAAGATGCCACTGTTTGATATATAATCATTGTAAATCCCCATTGAAAGTACATTTTGGTTCCTCTTTTAACACAATTCTTAGCAAAGGCACACAAATATAATCTCCCACTCTCTTCAATGTTAAACTAACAGAAACAAATAAAAAGATCAATAATTAAAATTTAATGACAATGTGTATGTGCCTTCTAGCTAGTCTTGACTCCTGGATAAGTACAGGTAGTCCTCAACTTACAACCACAATTGAGCCCAATATTTCTGTTGCTAAGTGAGATATTTGTTAAGTGAGTTTTGCTCCATTTTACAATCTTTTTTGCCACAGTTGCTAATTGAATCACCCCAGTTGTTAAGTTAGTAACACAGTTGTAAGTGAATCTGGCTTTCCCATTGACTGCTTGTGAGAAGGCCTCAAAAGATGCTCATAACCCCAAGACAATGCAACCATCATAAATATGTTACCAAGTGTCTAAGTTTTGATCACATGAACATAGGGAACAGTCATAAATCACTGTCATAAGTTTTTTCAGCACTTTTGTAACTTCGAAGAGTCACTAAATGAACTATTGTAAGTCAAGGACTACCTGTAGAAGGGATGAAATCCAACTTCTTCTCTCCAGATAATAACTTTACATTTTCCCTTCAGCTTTTTTTAAGCGTAGACTTCAGTGTCTAGAATTCCTCAGCCGGCATGTTTTAAGATATGTGGACAGCATGGCAGATGGGGAAATCTGAGAAAAGAAGTTCATGCCTCTTAAAGTTGCTGAGTTTGAGAAATACTGCCCTAGAGTGTGTGAGAGAGGGAAGTGAGTGGTCTTGGGTGCTCTCTGAACTTGCTTGTTTTCTTGCAGATGTTTCATTACCCTAACTAGGTAACATCATCCGTTCTAGCAAGGAGTGCTCAGAGAGAGAAGTGAAAATAACAGGAAGACTAGCAAGATCCTGTTACTATAGCCTATGTCAATAAAGTATAGTTCTACTCTTCCTGCAAGTCAGTTTCGTGGTCTGGCCTGCCTTATAGGATTGGCAATCAATCTCAAGAAAAGTGTGGCAGCGGTCAGAAAGGAAAGCAAAGAAAGGGAGTGTTTTAACAATAGCAATAGCGCTTAGACTTCTATACCGCTCCATAGTTCTTTACAGAACTCTCTAAGAAGTTTGCAGAGTGAGCATATTGCCCCCAACAATCTGGGTCTTCATTTTACCAACCTTGGAAGGATGGAGGGCTAAGTCAACCATGAGCCAGTCAAGATCAAACTCCTGGCAGTAGGCAGAGTCAGCCTGCAATACTGTATTCTAAATCATGATTTAAACTATTGCATCCAAAGGCAGTTTTTCAATAGAACAGGAACTCCCTGATTTTTACTAATCCCTCTTTATCCACTGCAGTTTTTCTGGGAATTAAAGGTTTTTATGGAACACTGTAGATGTTGTAGCAAGCAGGAACTAATATTATAAAGAATGGCAAAACTATTATGGATACAAACAACAGAATTTAACATTGTCAAGTGGATTAAATATTTATTTTTATTTATTGTTTTATTTATTATTAAATGTATTTGCCATCCATCTTACCTTGGGGCTAGTTTGGGCATCTTACAATAGCAGAATGTAAAATTATGAAAAATGTAAACATAGCAATAGTAAGACAATGAAAACAAAATGAATAATGAAAGTACAGCAATATGAATGGTTGGAGAAGAAATAGGATGCACAAAGGGGGAGGAGATGGGGATCAGCTATTAATCTAATATCCACCTCTAGTGTGGTACTGCCCCATTGGGTCCCTCCCCAGGCCACTCGGCAGAGCCAGGTTTTCGGGCTCTTATGAAAGAATAGGAGAGTGGGGGCAGATCTTACCAAGGGATGAGGTTAGGGTTTAAACTAAACTAAACATAGTTCAGAAGTAGTTTAAGGTCATTCAAGAGATGGATCTGGTATTTTCTTTTCTTTTTTTTTCTATTTTGGCATCTGGAGGATTATTTTTTTTAAAGGTAACTCCTCATCACATTTTAGAGGAGGGGATGATAAGGATGAGGGCTGAAAAAAAGGACTTTGTGCAAGATGCAGGCCACAATTTCTCTACTGGCTGAGATTTAAGCTTAGTGATATTTCAGGGTTCCCTTCCACCTTCCCCATTTACCTATGATTTTGTGAAATGGAATTATTTTGTAAACAGAAATGTTCCAACCAAAAATGTTTTAAAAGCAATGCTTTTTAAATATTTTCTAGGATCTGGGAGAATTAAGGGGGGGGGGCAGATCTCATTAATTACCATATTAACTCATTTTTGTTCTTTTTTTTTTATTTGATTTATATGCCACCCTTCTCCGGAGACTCAGGGCGGCTTACAGTGCGTTAAGCAATAGCCTTCATACTTTTGTATATTTATACAAAGTCAGCTTATTGTCCCCACAAACGGGGTCCTCAATTTACCTACCTTAGAAAGGATGGAAGGCTGAGTCAACCTTGAGCCTGGCAAGATTCGATCTTACTTTAATTGTAGACAGCTGGTGTTAAATTACAGTGCTTCTGTCTGTTGAGCTAAACCAGGCTCCTTTTTATATATATTTTTCCTATATACAGTAAATAAGAATGCAAAATCTTATGAGCATTAGATTGGTAATACTGTATCAGTATGGGTTAATCATGGCACTGTTCAATAATTCACAAATTTGCATCCTCATGCAAATGTACTTTGCCCAACTTACCTTACTTCTACTTATTGCCTATTACTTTACATCCACTAAGATGGATTCATTACTTTGGAAGATTCACTACTTCTACTCCTAGGGAGGTTATGTGAAAATTAAGGTTGGAATTAGGCAGTAATTCAAGGCAAACTTTATTTAAATAGAGATATGAGTATAAACTTTAACCTTCCTATTGACATTTTCCTTAGTTTGTCCTGAGGGAGAGGCCTCATTACACAAATTATGGTGGAAGGCTGAAGAGACAAATACTGTATAGTGAAATAATCACAAAGAAATACTGATCGTATCTGGACTTTGGACTGAAGCACAAAGGCTGATTAAATGTCTCTTTTATTGCCAAGCCATAGGACGGGATAAAATAGTAATAGTGCCAATTTCCCCATAACTGTTATCAAAAAAGGCGGAGTTCAGCTGTGTCAACCCTCTTTTTTACACCCAAATAAAAAGGTCCAAAACTGCTCTATGAAGCATTTTCTCCTGCAAGAGTGCTTGATATATTTTGTTCTTTAGACACATATATACATACCACCAATGGCTCGATCTGGCAGTGTCAATTTTAAAAATGTCTTTTTCGAAAGTAGCGGATCATCTGTTCCTAGTTCCATCTATAGAACATCATCCATTAAGAAAACCCGAACATCTAGTGTCTATGGAGGAGCAGGTGGCTCCGGCACCCGAATTTCATTTGGCAGTAACTACAGCAATACCCTTGGCAGTAATTTGCTACGCAGCACTTCCATAAATGAACTGCTGCTTACTAGCAATGAAAAAACTACCATGCAGAATCTGAATGACCGTTTGGCTGCGTACCTGGAAAAGGTACACTCCTTAGAAACGTCAAACTCTGTTTTTGAAAATCAGATTCGGGAGTGGTATGAAAAGTCTTCCCCTATTGCTAAGCAAGACTATAATGCCTTCTTTAAAGTAATTAAAGAACTTCAAGATAAGGTAAGATTCTTTTTCGTTTCTTAACAGTTTACTGCATGGGGCAGTTAAGAGTAGACAATGTATTGTTTCTAAAGGCAAGTTATATTGAAGCCTGATCAAGGATATGTCACGGTTATGTCATTAATCATTGTCTTCTAACAATAATATTACCGACTATTTATGAAGGCATTATAACTGACTTTCTGTAATTGAATATCATAGGGCTGTCAGATGCCTACCAATTGTGCAGTAAAAAGAAGAAAAAGGGGATAGAGGCTCTGACACACTAATTGTTGTATGTCTAGTTATCCTAGGGCTAATCTAGTCCTGGCAAGTATCAAACTTTTCATTTTCTAACTATCTGGCATTATGGCCATCTCACAGTCTTTCCAAAGTTGGTGAACTATTGATAGGTGGGTGCGAGTATTCACTAGACTGGCAACCATTCTATTCTGGGTTGCTATATATCAACCTTGAAAGGTAGCCATTTTGCATGCTTGCTTGCTTTGTCACCCATCCAGACATTATTTCCAGGCTATTAGATTTTTTTTTTTCAGTATTACCTTTTCAGCAAACGGCAATTAAAAAGAATTTCCCGTGCCAACCAATCAGCAGGTTGGCAAGAAGATTCTTGCAGAGATGCTGTAATTTTTTTTTCAATGGGAAAATATTGACATGGAAAAAAAATGAGATTATTAGCAATAATTGAAATATATTAGGATAACAAAAAATAATGCCAGGAACTCAGAGTAAGTGG
Source organism: Arizona elegans (assembly GCA_022577455.1). Classification (NCBI taxonomy): domain Eukaryota; kingdom Metazoa; phylum Chordata; class Lepidosauria; order Squamata; family Colubridae; genus Arizona; species Arizona elegans. Next base: position 109,286,220 of record JAKOOJ010000004.1, on the reverse strand, counting down.
AACTTGTTTATTCAACAGGAAATAATAGATATTCCATTATAATAAAGTAAAAGTAGTATTATAATGCTAGTTACTAGCTGCAATTAAACTCTTCAAGAGATTTTTTTTATTTAAAACATTTATATAGCCATCCATCTTTCAGCCAACTCTGCGTGGCTCCCAATCAAATAAAAAGATAAAATCATTTAAAAACTATAAAATGCAACCAGTTAAAAAATTAAAAACAACTAAAACCTGGCACCAATCCATGCTAATGTGCCATTAACTAATCTCCCAATGCTTGGGGGTAAAGCCAAATCTTTAAATCTTCAAAAGGCTAAAAGATTGGGGGTCTGCTAAACTTTAGGTAGAGCAAGATGTTTGACAAGGCAGGGGCTGCCATGGAAAAGCCACATTTCATAATTCCTGTTAGATGACATTTTTGCGGGGTAGAGGGAAGCACTCAAGTGTTTGCCAATGCTCACAATGTTACAGAACAAGAAAAACATCCTTGATCAAGGATGGCATCACATGATAATATAGCACTATTTTAAATGCTGTGAGGAAGCAATTTTTATTTCACTACTTCAACATTTCTAAATATATGTGGCCACATAGCTAAGTCACCATCCAGAGTGAGAAATGTTGGAAACCTAGATATCATTCCAGAAACTCATACAGATTATATGCATAATACATGCATATAATCCTGCATGTATTAATTTCAGAGCAAATACTATATATATTATTATCTACCATAATTGTTGTATTATTATAGTACTCCTATGACATCAAGGGACGCGGTGGCTTAGTGGGTAAGACGCTAAGCTTGTCTATCGAAAGGTCGGCAGTTCAGCAGTTCGAATGCCCCGTAACGGGGTGAGCTCCCATTTCTTGTCCCAGCTTCTGCCAATCTAGCAGTTCAAAAACATATAAAAAATGTAAGTAGAAAAATAGGGACCACCTTTGGTGGGAAGGTAACAACGTTCCATGCACTTTTGGCATTTAGTCATGCTGGCCACATGACCACGGAGACGTCTTTGGACAGTGCTGGCTCTTCGGCTTTGAAATGGAGATGAGTACCGCCCCCTAGAGTCAGGAACAACTAGCACATATGTGAGAGGGGAACACTTACCTTTACCTATGACACTTGTTCCTCTCGTTTTTCTTTCCATATATCCAATTGTTTTGAAAGTCCAAAAGTTGATCAGAAATGCCTTATGTGTGAGATTTTTAATTAATTCATCACACCTCTCTTGTAACCATTCTTCAGCTATTCTAATCTCTTTCATGATATTATATTCAAATCATTATCATTTTAGCCATTATCTATCCACTGCAGGATGAAGGCTTCTTCAGCATGTTTCCAAGCAAAACGGTCCTGAGCTTTCTTTTGCCAATTGGTCCTGCAATACTTGCTGATATCATTGATCCATCTTGTTTTAGGTCTCTTTCATTGATGCTTCTTATTAAGGGGGATCCATTCTATGACTGCCTTGGTCCACCCGCCATTGGTTCTTCTTGCTATGTGACCAGCCAATTTCAATTTTCAATTCCTTTACTCTCTTGATGATATCGTTTATTATTGTTTGTCTTCTAATCTATGTGCAGGTTTTTCTATCTTATCTTATAATGCCAAGCATGTATCTTTCCTTGGCTTTTTGCACCACTCGTAGCTTTTGTATCGATTGTGACATTAATGCAGGCAGCACACCAGTGGTAGGTTGCCCCCAGTTCAGACCAGTTCGCAAGAACCGGTAGTAAAACCAGCAGGAGATGCTGCCCACCGCCCCAGATGTCCTAAGGTAAGTAGAACCCACCCCTGCAGCACACTGATAGAAAACTTTTCTCTTCAGGCATAGGAGAAGATTGTTCTTGAAAATTATGCTTAGCTTGCCAAATGCCTGCCAACCACATTTAACACGCCATTCAATTTCTTTTATTGTATTATCTTCTGTTGAGATCCTTTGGCCAAGGTATAGGTAGTGATCTATTACGTCTAGTTCTTCTTCAGATATTAAAAAAAAAAAAAAATCTTTGGTGAATATATTAAACATAACCTGGCTCTTTTTCATGTTTATATTTAAGCCAAATAGTTCTCCTACTTTGGCAGCTCTTGTATGTGTCTTTGTATCTCTTAGTAAATACCGGTATATTGTAGGTTATCTGGGTGGTACTGTTTACTCAAGTAGTGGGAGAGGTAGTCTATACGTTACTACAATTTCTATAGCCTTAATAATCTCATCACTATTTGGAAAAACTAACTGAAATAAAATCTGATTCAATCTTTAGCATATGCTACTCCTGCACTTCTTTCAGCAAAGAATTCCTATGAAGATTTTAAAAAATGGAAAGTCAAATTTATTTTAAATCTGCAGTTTAGTCATCTAGATCAAGAGATACTTGAAATGAGAAAGAGTTATTGGAGTAAAATAGACATATTGGTTCAGTAGAAAGTTAAAAGCTACAGGAAAGATTTATTGCCATAAAACAGGACAGGTAAAGCTGATGCCTAAGCTGGGAGATCCCATCACCTCTGTCTCATCCTTAGACTTTTTATCTTTTTGTTAGATTCCCCTACTTTATATAAATATTTTATAATATGGATTACAAACTGTTTGAGATTTAACAGTACGCAAATACTTATGCTTGTGACTGATGGATGGATGTTCGATTCCCAGAAATGGTCCATGACATTTTATTAACAGAAGGATAGCTAGATGGGGAATAACAACTACTGCATAATATTAGAAATTCCCCAATTCCTGGTTTACAGCAATGGTGCAATGTATACATTAGACATTTTAATCACAGTGGAATGGTTTGTATATAGGAGGGCATCCAAATTACAAGACAATTTAAGAAATATTTTTCATTGATTGTAAAATATGTGGGTACTACCAAAAAGCTTTGTTTCAATGATGACTTTTATTTTACATAAAAGTCTTATTTTATTTTACTTATTTTACATACAGTATGGGATATTATATTGAGCTTTAGGACCACTGAAAGATGAGAATGAAGTAGATGACTTCATACAAATGCTGGCCAAGCTTTTATTTTAGATGCTGCAATTCTCAGGGTCTGTCCTAAATTTAAGTACTATTTAGCTTTTACCACCAGCAACAAATAGTGCTAGCTTTGTATCTCTTAAGCTAAACTAGTGCCTTCAAGTGGAATGGAAAATATTCACTTCCATCACCAATGTATATGGAATTAGCAGTCAAGTAATAGTTCATCATCATGGGAAAGACTGAGGGCAAAAGAAGAAAGGAACAACAGAGAATGAGGTGGCTGGATGGAGTCACTGAAGCAGTAGGCATGAGCTTAAATGGACTCCAGAGGATGTTAGAGGACAGGAAGGCCTGGAGGAATGATGTCCATGGGGTCGTGATGGGTCAGACACGACTTCTCAACTAACAACAACAACAATAGTTCATCTGCGAGAGAATGATATTTAAGGACATTTCCACATGTGAGTGTTCAAATAGTCAAACTGAAAAGGAAGCTGCTGCCTTTTAGATAAAACTTGAAAATGGTTTTCTTGAATATTTATAGTATTCAAGGTCTTTTTAAAATATTTAACTTCTAGTTAATTATTCTAAGGACTCAAACCAAAAGAATAATGCTTTGCTTTTTTGTTATATTTTATTCTTTCTCAGATTACCAACGCCCGGATAGATAACACCAGGATCATATTGCAAATTGACAATTCCAAGTTGGCTGCTGATGATTTCAGAGTAAAGTATGTATTCTAAAAAAAAAAAAAACTATAGAAAGCAATCAACATCTTCAGCAAGATTTAATTATCAAATATTTTCATAAAGGCATGGAAGCTATACTTAAAATAAAAAACTTTAAACAGTGTACCACTGAAAGCAGTGGTGAAATTCCAAATTTTTTACTACCGGTTCTGTGGGCGTGGCTTGGTGGGTGTGGTGTGGCTTGGTGGGCGTGGCAGGGGAAAGATACTGCAAAATCTCCATTCCTTCCCCACTCCTGGGGAAGGATATTGCAAAATCTCCATTCCTACCCCACTCTGGGTCCAGGCAGAGGTAGTATTTGCTGGTTCTCCAAACTACTCAAAATTTTCGTTACCGGCTCTCCGAACTACTCAAAATTTCTGCTACTGGTTCTCTAGAACCTGTCAGAACCTGCTGGATTTCACCCCGACTGAAAGAATAATGAATTTTAATCATAGTAAACTATGCTGATATTCCAGCACTATTTTCTTCTCAACCCAACAACAATCAGTAGTTTTAATGTGTATAATCTGCTGAATATCACTGCCAATGTTGGTAGTAGGATAATGGGATGATCAATAAGAAAAAAAGATGATCCTGATCTTATTGGTCATTTTGTGCTACCATGGGCAATATCTATTCCATTTAGTGTTTCCCACTCTTTTTTTCCCCACTGTATCTGGTATTGTGCCAAACATGCCATAAAGCTGGAGCATAATTTTAGAGAGAACTTCTCCTACTTTATGAGGCAGCTCTTCCCCCAGATCCTCAGCTGTCCAGCAGGCTTCTACTAACAGCCTGTGCTCAAAATAAGGTTTCCAAACAGCTGGTCCATAGGCTCCAGAAAATAGCAGGTTTGAAAGAGCCAGGCTTTCCCAATTTCCCACAAACTGCAGTAACTAAGTGGGGCATGGGTAGAGAAGGGTTTTGACAGATGGTTACACTTACATGTTTAGCCATCTGTTGAAATTACCTTTCAATCACAGTAGGAATAGAGTCAATAGGTGATGTCTTGCTAGCTGGTAATATTTATAAGTTAAAAAGCAACAAATATTTTTAAAAATGTATCTGAAATGAACTGAAGAGTTGATGTGGTTAAAGAATAATCTAAAGAAAACACATTACAACAGGTTTGACCAATACTGCCTTTCAACAGACTACATCTAAATATTTCCAAGGGAGTAGTCCATGGTTAATATATATAGACAAAAAACCTTGGTTACGTAGGGAAAACCTGGCTAGAAGAAAAACATATATAAATATATAGATATACTTGAGAGTTGTTGGGTTGGGTTTCTTTTTTCTTGTATCCTGCTCAAAATAGCTTTGAGAAAGAACCTACAAAACATTCAAAACTGAATTCACACTGGGATCAAGCTATCTTGCAACAGATTAATTACACCATAAATAGAATATGTAGAAGGTTCATCAACAACATCAAAATGGCAGGTGTGAGTAGGTGATTGTTGTTAAAAGGAACAGGGATTTAACCACCCAGTCACACCCACCATTTTAATGTTATTGACTGCTGTTGCTGCTGAAGTCCATGACCAAAATTTAGTAACAATTCCAACAATGTATTTTGTGACATCTTAATACTTACAAAAGGATTACAAGTCTTGTAAAAGAGTTTCTCTTTAGAAAGTGGCAATTGTTTGGGAGGATCTACTCCAAAAACATCAGAAAGCAGAATTTGAAACCAAATTATTATTAAGAAGCCAGTCATATGTAAAAATAAAGTGGAACTGGTGGAGAAATTGATTATTTTGCAATAATCCTGACTTGTTATACATTTTTTCTAAAAATAAATAGGTATGAAACTGAGTTGAGCTTGCGACTAAATGTGGAAAATGACATCATGGGATTACAGGGACTAATTGATGAGCTCACACTAGTTAGGACTGATTTGGAGAACCAAATTGAAAGTCTGAAAGAAGAACTGGCTTACCTCAAGAAACAGCATGAGGAGGTAAGGACACATCATCAATTGAATCAAAGGCTTTTGAATGTTCCTCCTATAGTTTGTTATTCAAGGTATTGATCTACAGAAGCTACAGATGGTTTTGTTTTGATGCACATGATAGAACTAAGCCAGGAAAATACACACACAAAGAGAGAGAGAACTATGAAGAGAATCACCGTAGAACATCATTCTATGCATGAGGACTTTCAGATCTGACTGCAAACATTTAGATAACTAAATCAAAATGACAGCGGAAGGATATAAATACTCTTGACTCTTTGCTATGTGCTAGTTATTGTCTGCACTTTTGTAGCCCACATTAGTTTAATATATTAGGCTATAAAGTCCAGTGAATGAAGAAGTCAATTAGAATATATGGCCTAGTGAATGAAGAAGGGTTTATAGAACTGATAGCTTTTTATAGGCCACAGACAGATAAAAACTACTGGGGGAAAAAACAGTAGTTAGCCATCAAAAGTTATATTGTCTCCCAATAATGGGTTACTGACAGAGATTCACTAGGCCATATAGTCTACAGTGGGTGACCTTTGGTATTCCTCAGCTAGATCTTCATGGACTAATGGACTAACTCTAGATTTCAAAGCCTTGCCTCATGGTTCTTTTCACGATTCTTTATCCTGGACTGGTCATCTCTTCAAATAAAGCATATAAAGGACTGAAAAGATTGCTCTCTATAAATTAGGATACTTTATAACAGGGGTCAACTTCCTTGTGTTTCTGAGATGTCTTCAATTTTCATCTTTCCAGCTAGCATGAGCAATGACCCGTGATGGAGACGTTTAAGTTCCTGGAAATCAACAGGTTCTGTAATTTGCTTTAGATGTGAAATTCAATTACATTGCCTCTAATTCTTCTCCATAATTTCTTTTAAACTGGTTATTGAGAATTAGAAAGAATCTAAAATCTATTTCAATCCCAGTTTCTTTAGGAATTCTGTGTGATGGCTGGATAGCTACCTGGCTAATAGGCCAAATTTATAGCTCAAAATACTTTAATGGAATGTAGGAACTGATAAGAATACATTTTTTGAATTGATCACAGATTTAATTAATAATTTTTGTAAACAATTATAGGAAACAGCAAGATTACGTGGACAGCTGAGGGGGGATGTTTCTGTGGAGCTAGATGCTGCTCCAGGCATTGATTTGGGCCAAGTGATGGAAAACATGCGCCAGCAATATGAAATCCTGGCTGAAAAGAACCGTCAAGAAGCTAAGAATCAATTTGATAAACTGGTGATGCTTGTTATTATATTTAATACTTTGCAAACTACAGAAACTTTATTAAGGTTTTGTTTGTGTTTCTTCCTGCAACTCATCTGTAAAACAAGCCATTAATTGTTCACAAACTGGAAATTCAAGCTAAATTTCCCTGAAGACTTACTAAGCACATTAGCCCCACATAGAAAAAATGCAGGCCAGCTTCTTTATTTGGATCAACACATTTGAAATTTAAACACTTTTTTAAAAATTTATATACAATTTTTCTTCAGATTTAAGGAATGGGTGGAAGAGGAAAAGTATGCCTGTGGTCATAGTATTTGTTTGTATCCATAGATACATTTTATGTTGAGCTTAGAATGACAATGTTGGAAGTAAAGGCATTTGAAATACTGAGTTTTGTGAATTCTGAAACAAACCAACCTGATCTAATTCTAAAATAGCCCTTTTCAGTACTTATAATAGCAATTGCACTTAAACTTATATACCGCTTCAGAGTGCTTTTACAGCCCTTTCCAAGTGGTTTACAGAGTCAGCATATTGCCCCCAACAATCTGGATCCTCATTTTACCCACCTCTGAAGAATGGAAGGCTGAATCAACCTTGAGCCTGGTAAAATTCAATCTGCCAAATTACAGACAGCTGGCAACCAGCAGAAGTAGCCTGCAGTACTAAATTCTAACCACTGCGTCACCATGGCTCCTCAAGTAGTAATAGCACCTGCAGTATTTATTACTTTTGTATTCCCTTAACCAGTGGTGCGGTTCAGCCAGTTTGCACCACTTCGGGAGAACCGGTTGTTAACTTTCTGAGCAGTTTGGCAAACTGGTTGTTGGAAGAAATCATTAGGGCAGAGAACAGGTTGTTAAATTACTTGAATCCACCACTGCCCTTAACTGTGCAGATATTAACAAGATACACTTAGGATGTATCAGAAGCATCTTTCTATATCAAGTGAAATATTTTAAATTTCTAATTAATCCTGTTAAACCTGTATCCTGTATTACAGCATTATTTGCCTTGTATTCACTGGATTTTTTTAAAAAATACACTTCAGATTGAACAATTGAATGTAGAAGTCACCACAACTACCCATCAACTTGAAACACACAGAAGTGAGATTACAGACCGGAAGAATACACTCCAAAGTCTGGAGATTGAACTCCAATCTCAATTGAGCAGGGTAAAGTCTGATAATTAAAGTACATAAGGTTGCTGATCTTTTTGTTGATGATTACTTCTGTATTTAATGCAATGTGTAATCTTAAAAAAATATTCTCCACAGTGGCAATTTTTGGAAAGCATAGAACTATAAATTATGTGCTCCTTGTATTTAAAATGTATTTGATTCATTAGGTAATAATGTAGGGCCCACCACTGATTGCTAAAGTTTGCTAAAATGGTAGATTCATCAATATTGACTTCATTTGAAATTAGTTGGTAAAATGGCAAGCAAAACTGTTATTATTCAGAAATAGTTTCAGAGAAACCAGGATTATATACTAAATAATATGTGATAATGATAGGAAGAGAGATGGGCAATAAAGAAGTATGAAATATAAATAAATAAATGAACAAATAAATAAATTCAACCAGGTTTAGCTATATACTGATTTTAGTAAGATTTTTAAAAAGCCTATGAGACTGAGGTAATGCTTCTTGTATTGATAAAAAAAAAAGAGTCCCACACTTTTATAACTTTTATCAAAACTAATAGCATTGTTAAATCTATCATGATCACGAACAGTTGCTGAGCAAGTAGGGAGAAGCAAATTCTTATGAAATCGACACCCTTCAGTCTGGAAGCCAAATTTTACCTAGTGCCAGAACCAGTCCAACTATACATCTGTTATATTCCTCTAGAAAACTGAAAGAGAGAATGCAGTGGCAGAAATTGAAACTCATTACAGAACTATATTGACTCAAATTCAAATGGCCATTGGAAACATTGAGGCCCAACTGATGCAGCTGCGGAGTGACATGGAGCAACAGAGTCTGGAATACAGCATCCTCTTGGACATTAAAGTCAAGCTAGAAGTAGAGATTGATACTTATCGCCGTCTCCTGGAAGGGGAGAGTTGGAGGTAAATAATTCAGACTAGAGAAACTTAGTTGGGAAAGTTAGCAGAAAGCTACTACTTAGGGAAAAGATTCTATAAACAAAATGGGTAAAACTGGTTTCTAACAAGATGCTCCAAAGATGTTTAAGATGGCCAGTCACAAAGCAATATACAATTTGCTAAAAAATGATGCTAGGTAATTTTTGGGGAGTCACAATTTTCTGGTCATGGGAGAAACTCATATAGCTCATCTCAAAGCAATATCATATATTTTGATTTGTTCAATAATATTTGTTTTGTCCAAAGTCCTAGGCCAGTGTTTCTCAACTGTGGAATTCTGAGAGTTGAAGTCCACGTATCTTCAAGTTGCCAAGGTTGAGAAACTGTCCTGGGCAAATGGAAATGAAGAATTAGGACTTAGCAAACACTATGACATTTAATTCCTCTAAATGGCCATTGCTGAATTGATGCCCACTTGAGCTGTGCTTTAGGCATTCTGGGAGCTGTGAACAGCACCAGGTTTGTAAAGGCCTTAAAACAAAACTAGAAGACTGACAATATGCATTGTTTTTTTAAACAGAATGATTGCTTCAGATTTGGAGACAAACAAAGAAGCTGAAAAAGGTAAGGGTATGTTTCCAGCCCTGCTTTCTTCAATGAAGGGTTCATCACATTTGTGTTTTTTCCATCGGAGGTACTATTTCACTGGAAAGAATAATACTCTTTTATGGTGTTCCTGATCTATGAAAAAATGTAGCATAAAATTTAAAATAATATCATACTAAGAATAAAAATTAAGAAGCATCAATCTGTTTATGTGAGCAGCCAAATCATCTGAGCACTGAAGCGTGGGTGCATCAAAGTGACATTAGATTATTCTTCACTTGATAAGAAATGGAGCACACATAGCTTCCAGGGAGGCTATAGTATAAATATATGTGGAAAAAATGTTCTACAGCAGAATTTCTCTACCTCAGTAACTTCAAAATATGTGTACGTCAGCTCCCAGAATTCCCAAGTTGGGATGTTGGCTGGGGAATTCTGGGGGTTGAAGTCCATACATTTTAAAGTTGCTAAAGTTGAGAAACACTATTCTAGAGGTAGGATACTCAGGCTGATATTTATCTATCTAATTTATATAGCTTCCCATCTTGCAAACAAGTGTATCTCAAAACTAATCTTGGTATCTTCCTGGGGAAATAGGTATCTGAAGTAGAATAGCTTTTTCCCCCAGTTGTCTCCATTTAAAAAATTTGGGAAGGAAACAAAAGGGAGAGATAGAAGAAAATATTTGTAGCTCAGGATTGAATGGGTTCAATATGGTTGAACAAGAACAGGGACAATTTACACTTCTGGAAGCCCTTAAAATCCATGCTCTTTTCATCCAGGATCCCTCTTTTGGCTCATCAACATTATATTCTGTAAGCCACCATTATATTCTGTGAGTCACCATGGGTGAATAGGTGGCAATATAAAAGATAGATAGATAGATAGATAGATAGATAGATAGATAGATAGATAAGGTTAATAGGCAGGGTTTTCCCTGTGGGCAAATGATCACATCAGGACTCAATCACCCTCTCCTTGGAACCCCTTTCTCCAAAGCTGCCCTTGCCCCCTTTGATTCTCTAGTTAGATTTTTATAGCGCTATATAAATTTAATAGGTTTATATTTATATCTGTATTTAGCCATGAAGCTTGTTGTTCCAAAGGCTCAGCTTTCATTTCCATTATATTCCAATCATAATATGATGTGACATTAAAAGAAATATTCCGAAGGACAAGTTTAAAAAAATCATACTACATTACTCATACCAGCACTGATATCATATTATTACTTGTTGAATGACTTAATTTTTCTACCCTTATTCCAGAAAAGAATAAAATTCTGAGGATCAAGACTGTGGTCGAAGAGATGGTGGATGGAAAAGTAGTATCCTCCCAAGTTAATGAGAGAGAAGAGAAGATTTAGAATCAGCCATGAAATAAATGGCATGTTATGTTCGTAATGACAAAAAGAAAGAAAAAATATTTCAAAAATTATCTTCCTGAAGAAAAAGAAAATTCTTTGCTGTCACTTTGAAATGATCATCTCCAATCCACTATTCTCCTAATTTCTACCATAAGTGGGGGGCAAAAAAGGTTAATTTAAAAAGAGAAATCTGCTCTAAAAGGATGATTTCAATCGTGTTAATTATACATACAGTAATTTCTTATTTTCTACTTTAATTAAAAGAACAGAAAGCTCTTTGTTTCTTCATTGATTGCATAATTGGGCACTTGTGTTAAAACCATTTGACTCACTGAATGATTTCCTCAATGTTTCCTTTGTGGCAAGGGATAAGCAGAAGTTTGGGTCCAGGGAACTGCCCCAGATAATGGGTAAACCCTCTCATTGTGCCCTTGAGCATGCCTAGCCCTGTCACATACAGCACTTAGCCATACATCCAATCCATGTCAATCCACACACATTGCTTCCTCTTGTAGTCATCTACACTCCTTTATTTTTAAAATTAAGTATGACAAAAGGGAAGTCATTACATTTTCTTCCCAGCAAAGAAATAGTTTACTATTACTGTATTCTTACTGCTCTACATTCGTTGGCTACACACACACACACACACACACACACACACACACAGACACACAAAACACATACACACACCAAGGCTAAGGCTGGTTTCATAGGGAAAATGGAAGAATTCACCTCACTATTCAAAAACAGCTTCTGAGATGCAGGCAATCCATGAGCTGCAAATGGACCAGTCCTGTCTGAGGAAAAATATGGGTTGATTGGTGGTGGAATAAATCATTCATGATTTATGTTCTCTTAATTTTGATGAAAATTTAGTGCAACTAATTGGAAGTTTGAATCTTCAAACTCAGATTTATTAATCAAAATAAGTTGCAGTGTAAAACTGGCTCCAACTAAATTGCTTAATCAGCCAATTTAATTTAAAATTGGCATGCCTAAATCCTTGGTACTAAATAGAGATATGTGTTATATACCTGGGCTTTAGATTATGGATTCTATCTTAAAGTTAAATAAGAAAAAAAGGACTATTTTAAAAACATAATTCTATCTTTTTCTGTAAATGATGTAGCTTTAAAAGCTTTTTGTTTGACCCTCTATTCTTCCTACAATATATGGTATTTAATTCTACATCCAAAAATATATATACTTCAAAGTCGAATGATTATATCTGAATTTTAAAAAATCTGTAAATTGGGGAAACATACATTTATTTCATCAGCAAATTACAAATCTGGTTACTTTGTGGGAAGTAACAAAGAAGAGAGATGTGCATAAGAATTTTAAGCCAATAAATATATTGGCAGTTAATAAACAGAGCTGTTGTTTAGATAGAGAAGAAATTATGAATTGCAAAAAGTACAATTTGCAAACATTATCTGTAGAAATCTTCTTTCTTTTTAATTAAATGTTATGTATGGTGGAATCTTAAGATATTGATTTGACTTACTGGCTACATACTGACTGGTTTAATATATCATATTATGCTTGACTTGATATTTATCTGAATATGTATCCATAACCCACTTTAGTCAAAGAAATAGAAGTAGGAGGAACTTTGTGGGAGGGGGGGGGGATGATCATATAATTCAGGAGTATTTTTAGAGAAATTGTGTAGTTGCTAATAGTCAATACTGATTTGATGGCACATAATGAAAGCTGAATTTCCTAAAACACATATCTTATACTTTTAAAAATGAATTTTAATAAACTTATTGCTCTGATAAATTTATTATTGGAAATAATAAGCCAAAAAGCTAATGGGAAAAGATACTCAATGGGAAATGGGAAAAGATGCTTAAAATGTGTGAGAGTTCATAAGGAAATAGATATTAAAAACATCTAAGGGGAAATTAACACATACTAAATAAAACAATTAACATTGCCTGGTGACCTATAAATATTAACAAAAAGTGTTGAAAAGCAGACAAGAAGCAATTAGAGGAACTGAATAGAAAGGGAGCAGAATTGGAGAAAAGAGCGAGCTTCAGGCAACAGGAGATGGATCCAAATTTTGAGAGGGGAACTGCATCATTGTTAATAGCATTATGGCAAATTCATAGCATAGAGATCATTTTAATAGACAGCACCACACAATATTTATTATATGTTAATACCAAGTTTGCTTTCTTACTCTCTCAAGTTCATTTTTTTAACTTATTGGTTGGTTAGTTAGTTAGTTAGTTTATTTAGGCTGCCCAACTCTCAGTTACTCTAGATGGTTTACAAGGATAAAAACTCAATTAAAAAAAAACCAATAAAAAGCAATAATCCCTACCCACCTGGCAACAACAATCAAATGAGCCATTTGATGGATTCCATCCCATGCTGGGGTACCCAGGTCCATTGGCAAAACCAGATTCTCAGAGCCTTGAAAAACAGTGTCAAAGTGGTGGGAAGAACTTTATCTCTGTGGGGATGATATTTCACTGGGATGGAGCCACCATGGAGAAAGCCCTTCTTTTGGGTCTTGCTAGATGGACCTTTTTAAGAGAGAAGATCCATAGTGTAGGAAGAAATATCTTTCTGGGTTCAGCTCCAAGTGGGGAAAAAGACACTGGAAACATGGAGACTGCTTGGAAAGGTAGTTTAATGGTGGACAGGATCACATGGTTTGTGTTCCTGAACAGAAAAAGGACCTAGACACAGTGAGTCCCCAGGTTTTATGCCCTTTCTGGCTTTGAACTTCCTGGGGCCCCGAAAAAGTATCCTGATTAGTTGTCAGACTCCCAGGGGGTGGGGGTCTTAGCTAGCCTTGCTGGCTGATGTAATCTTCCCAGGTGCCATGTGGTGAGTTTCTGTTACTAGATGGGTCCTATTGTGTTGCAGATGATGGTCCATTGACAAAGATTGAGTTTCTGCCTTGGCCCATTGACAAAAGATGGGAGCAGGAAGATGGGAGCTGCGTCTTTAAAACATGCTTCTCCATGTCTCATCCAGGGAAACATAATATTCTGCCTTTTTATTATTTCCTAAATTATTTCATTCTTCTAGGAAAGGGGTGGGTGCTAACTTCCTACAATAGCATTCTCTGCCTCCTTCTCTGGCAGATTGGGAAGATGTGACTGGGAAAAGATGGTCCTTCAAATATTCAGAGTATTTAGGTCAAATGCCTCTAGTACTCTTGTAATTATTTATGTAATAAATGTAATAATATATCAGTTGTAATTTGCTGATACAGATTTTCTTCTGCTTACACGCACACACGTGAACGCACACATGTACACACACACACACACACACACATTTTCCCTAGTAAAATACATAAATATACAAAGTTTTCTTTTGAAAAAGTCTTTGATCAATTTGATCTGTACAGAGAAGCCAAAGAAAACAGTGATTGGTTTCACAACCATGAGTCATTATCTAATTCTATTAAAAAAAGGATTATTTCAGATTCTTTAGCTTCCTACATCAATACCAATCAAAGAACATCCTTGTGAAAACCACACCCATAATCCACAGATCCATTATAAAGTGATATACCCAAGGTGACATCACTGTCAAGATAAATAAAAACCAATGCAGAAACTAAAAAGGTTATGCTTTTGCTGTATTCATTATAGTATAATGCCTTGACTGAGTTGCAGATCTTCTGTACTTAAACATATAAACAAAAATCTAATAATTATTCTTCAAAGAATAAAATAACATGGCAGATCTCACATTTCAAACAGTTCACAAATCATCCTAGGATAAGTTTCCTCTGCCAGAACAGCATATTCATTGGTTTGTTGTTTGAGCAAATATGTCCTAATTTCACTGCATGAATAGCATAAATCCCCATTGTCACTTTCATTCATTTGCAGCAATTTGATCTGCTGTTATTGAACTATTATCTATTCTTAAGTTTACTTTATATTCTTGCTGTGTATATTTGTCTTAACTAGTAATTTCTGAGACAGGTTACTATTAGCCTCATTTTATTCATGGGAAAACAAAGTTTGTCATAGCAAAAGTGCTTTTGGCATTGGATATATGGACATACTGGATGCATCTAGATCCGTGATGGCGAACCTATGGCATGCGTGCCACAGGTGGCACGCAGAGCCATATCTGTGGGCATGCGAGCATTGCCCTAGCTTAGCTCCAGCACGCACGCACGGGCAAGCCAGCCAGCTGATTTTTGGGCCTTCCGGGCCCACCGGAAGTCAGGAAATGGGCCCTTTCTGGCCTCCAAAGGGCCTCCAAAGGGCTTCCAGGGGGTAGAGAAGGCCGTTTTAGCCCTGCCTAGGCTCCAAGAAAGCCTCTGGAGCCTGGGGAGGGTGAAAAACGGGCCTACCGGGTCCACCATGCCAATGCATGCCAGAAGTAGGGGGAGCTCACGTGCGCATGCGCAGGGGGGCGGGCGCATTGAATTACGGGTGTGGGCATGCCCACGCTTGACCCCCCACGCTCCCCTTGCTTTTGGCATGTTATGGCAAAAAGGTTAGCCATCACTGATCTAGATCTTAGATATGGAGGGAAAGCTTGAGGGAACTCTTTGCAAAAAAACCCTGAGTGGATGGAAGAAAAAATACCCTTTATACTTACAGTGTGAAAGGTGGAATGGAATGGAATGGAATAAATAAGGCTGGAATCCTAAAGAGAAACATTCTACATTGTAGTGAAAAACCTAAACTAAGAAATATGAAAAGAAGTGGTTATATTTTTTTATGATTAGGACAATAGGATGACACAAAGGAATAGTAATTTGCTTTTTAGATATGCAGAAGGAATGAGGACAAATAATATTACAGAGTGCAGAATCAGTGGATTAATAAACCTGGAAATAGTTTTGCTTCAGTGCTACCAATAGATTACTTCAACATTTATTTTTATTACAGCAAATCCAATCCTGTTAGGAGAACACATACCTGCAGAATACTGTGTCTTTACAGTGATAGAAAAATTGACTAAGTTAGATTGCAGTTGATTTTTCAATATTTGGAATATTCCATTTCCAGTAAAAACAAGTGAAATGTAGCACATAAATTAATAAATGGAGTCAACCCTTTAGGAGTCCTTTTTCTTATGGCAGGGAGAAATGAAACAGGCACAAGCTGCAATATAACAAGCGCTCCGCTCTGATCTTAATAGGCTAATTACTTTCTGACTATTTTATCCTCCAGGGCAGCTTGTGCTTGGCCACCAGAGGCTTTACAAAACAAACAGCTGTGTAATTTTCTGTGAATTTCCCATTGTCTATATGTGCTTTTCTTCTCCTTATTCATTTATTTATTTATCTAAAGCATTTAAATAGCCACCCATCCTCTAACTAACTCTGGGTGGCTCCCCAAAATTAAAACAACATATAAATCATATTAAAATGATAAAACTAAAACATGAAAATATTAAACACAAAGACCTGGTGTTAAATCAAGTTCTAATGTGCAATTATCCAATTTTATCCAATCTAAGGGTTCAATTTTCTTTTGCTTAATTTTTCCTGAACTAGAGTGAGCATTCCTAGAGATGGGAGAAGGAGTACAGGGACTATAAGATCTGCCCCATAAAGGTGGCTCTTTGTGAGTAGATGCCATGGCATTCACTCCTTGCTGTTATTCTGGCTCAATATGGCTAATTGGAATGGGATCTCAAAATATCTGGACTTCATTAATAAATATTCAGCCAACAATATAGGGCTGTGAAAATTTTTAAAGGAGTGAAGTGAAACACTCCTAGCCAGAAAGTAATATGGCAGGACAGCTGGTTAAAGACAATTGGAGTTGATATTCTATGCAGATATTATAACAACGCACTTCAGAAAGTCCATCAACGCATCAAGATCCTTCATGAAATGAATTGTCAACAAGCCAAACAGGCATAGAAATGTGCAGTAAAGTCTTCTGATAAATGATGAAGTAGAATGTTTAACATACTCTGTGTGAAGAGACAAATATCATTCACAGGATACAAATATTATCTATAAGTTATAACCCAAAGGCAATATTTGTAATTATCTTTCTTAACAACATTGCTTCCACTAGCAGCATTTTCAGCTTCTGAGATACCTGAGATACTAGAACAACTTATTAAATCCTTTAAAACTAAAAAAAAATACTATTAATTTTTATAGACACTTGTTATGACTAAATCAATTTGATATGTGGATGTTAAGAAATGAGTTGAATAAAGAATTAGAGGTTCCTATATTGCTTAGAAATGGGAGAATGTCTTATCTTCTATAGCACGTAGAAGGTAAGAAGGCAAGAAGGTCAATGGATTAATGGCAGAAAGTGAAGAGGAACTAAAGAGCCTCTTGATGCAGGTGAAGAAGGAAAGTGCAAAAGTTGGCTTGAAACTCAACATTAAGAAAATTAAGATCGACCCCTTTGGCTGCCTAAAACGAGCGGGGCTCCTCGGGGGTGGCGGGCGGCCCTTTCTCGCCTCTGCCCTTCCTGGGCAACCAGTTGCCTGACGTGGCGGGGGGTCCGACTAGAAGACCTCGAAGGCCCCTTGCAACTTTTGTTCCTGTGCGCTTCCTCGGCAGATGCCACCGCCACTCCGCCGGACGCCCGCCGCCCAGGAGCCACCCGAAGCCTTCGAGCCCGCCGGGGCAAGTCGGGCGCGGTGCAGCCGGTGGTGGGCATCAGCCAGAGGGTCAAGATGAGGCCCGGCGAGAAGAAGGACCTGGGCACGCTGGGCTACGTGTTGGGCATTATCATGGTGGTAGTCCTCATTGGCATTGGAGTGGGCGTTGTGCTGGGCTATCTGTACAAGAGGGGCAAAAACCTGAAAGAGCAGCAGGAGCAAAAAGCCAACGAGCGCAAAATGCAGCGCATCACTTTGCCCCTCTCAGCTTTCAGCAACCCGGCCTGCGAGCTCCTGGAGGAGAACGTCATTGTGGTGCACATCAACCCCACTCCGGTGGAGGAGATTCAGGGGGGAAACACTCCACTCATGGGCCAGGCTGGCACTCCGGGGGCTTGAGGAAGAGGTGCCCCCCCCGTTGGACCTCTGAGGCGGACGCCTCTTTGCCTCTCCATTTACCCTGAGGATCCATTTGTATTTTGCTTTTCCGTTTGAAAAACAGGCCATCCGGACAGAAAAGCGCCCAGCACTCGCTCAGCCGAGCAGAGAGAGTGGCGGCGTGGCTGCCCCTCCAGCCAGCAGCAGCTCTGCAGGGGGCCTGTTTGACACAAGGGGCCGGGTGGGACTTTGGGAGGGTTGGCTGCCTCTTGTTCTTCCATTATGGCGCCTGCACATCCTCTGGGCAGCGCCATGCTGGAGTGGGGAGCTTTAGCGAAAGGAAAGAGTGTTTGTGCAGAGATCGAATCCTGCGCACATTGATGCTGCTGAAAAGGCTGCACATAATATGGCAGTTCCCTTCCTTCAAAGCAGCCACAGCCTTGCCAGCCCTCCAGTCTGGAGTCAGACGGAAATCCCCCTCCCTGCTCCTCCCGGGGCGGAAGCGGCCAGGCCTGTCTGAGCAAAGAGGAGATTTGGGGGGGAGGGAGCACCAAAGGAAAAGCTTGGAATCGCCCCGGAAGGGCTTTGGGTAGGGCTGGAATGGGGGGCTGATGCCCCTTGTGCCAGCAAGGAAGCAACTCCAGCTGTGCTTTTTTTAAAAACCTTTTACCACTCGAGGGCAGGAACTGGGACTTGGATGCCAAAAGCAGAGGTTTCTTACCAGTTCGGTTTATGCAGGTTTAGCGGTTTTTTAAAATCTTTTAAATGCCTTTGGATACAGTTTATTTCTAAGTGTTTTGAATACCTCATACCTAAAAATAAAAACTATTCAGGTTGTAAAAAAAAAAAGAAAAAAGAAAAGAAAATTAAGATCATGGCATCTGGCCCTCTCAATTCCTGGCAAATAGATGGGGAAGAAATGGAGATAGTGACAGATTTTATTTTCCTGGGCTCCAAGATCTGCAGCCAAGAAATTAGAAGACGCTTCTCCTGGGGAGGAAAGCTATGGCAAATCTAGCATACTAAAAAGCAGAAGCATCACCCTGCCAACAAAAGTGCGTATAGTCAAAGCTATGATTTTCCCAGTTGCAATGTATTGCTGTGAATGTTGTACCATAAGAAAGGCTGAGCGCCAAAGAATTGAGGCCTTTGAACTATGGTGCTGGAGAAGACTCCTGCGAGTCCCTTGGACTGCAAGGCGATCAAACCGGTGAGTCCTACAGGAGATCAACCCTGACTGCTCTTTAGAAGGCCAGATCCTGAAGATGAAACTCAAATACTTTGGTCACCTAATGAGAAGGAAGGACTCACTGGAGAAGAGCCTAACGCTGGGAAAGATTGAGGGCAAAAGAAGAAGGGGATGACAGAGAACGAGGTGGCTGGATGGAGTCACTGAAGCAATAGGCATGAGTTTAAATGGACTCCAGAGGATGGTAGAGGACAGGAAAGCCTGGAGGAATGTTGTCCATGGGGTCGCAATGGGTCAGACACAACTTTGCAACTAACAACAACAACCTTTATTGTGATCTAGGAGACTGACCACACCAGGAACAGAAAGAAGACTTCATGGGAAGGTTCAGGGACTTGTGGTTCATCAAATAATGAGCTTTTAGATAGATACAAAAAGAAAGAAGAAATAAATAAAAATAAAGAGATAACAAAATTTTGATATGTGTTTCCAGTGGTGGTGAGTAGGAGTTATAGTTTTGGAATGAAAGCCTGCCACCTCCTGGTTACTCAGGAAACACCTGTTCAAAAATTTTCATTTCCAACTGAAATCTCTCTCTTAATCTGATTTTGTGGTTTTGGGCATACTAGCAAATTAAAATTATGCCTTTATTTGCATGGATAAAATGATATTTATGAGGACAAAGACTTCATTAAAGCCCAACAATTATTATCCTTGATTGAAGTGTGGCTTATGTTATTTTGGAAGCAAAGTTTAGGATCCTATACCTAACCATGGTTTTATTTCTACAACTCCTATAGGTTGTAATTGTAGCTTAAACATACTTGGGATCATCTGTATTTAAATTATATTAAGAAGACTCATTTCAGATCTATGAATATACTTTATTATGCTAGGCTCAAAAAAATTAAGACATAAGAAAGCTAAGGAGAAGGAAACCAGATGAGGTGTAGAATGCCTAAAATAAAAGACTTCCTTCTCTTTTTTCACTAAAAAAATTGGGAAATTTCTTGACAGAAAAGGGGGGAAATGGGCCAGAGAACCAGGTATTAGCAAAGGATTCAGAGTAGAAATGAGGTTCTAGTAAAAACATGAATCAGCATAAGATAAGAACAGATAGTAATGTCTCTAGGCCAGATAAATAGCAAAAGAGGAAGAAATCATATATGGATGAGTCTGAGAAGTAGATCTTTTTTCAGAATTGCTCAGCAGCCTAACAATTTGAAGAAAAAAAATTGAATCCATAAAGTAAACCAAAACTCTCGAGCAATGGAAAAATGAAACTAATCCAAGCTTATAAGTGATCCTCGCTTAGTGACCAGAATTGGGACTGGCAACTCAGTTGCTAGGTGAGAAATTACATGACCATGATAGGTTTATAATCTTACTTCCCATTTGGTTGTTTAATGAACCATCACATGACTTCAACTTACGCTTTTACTGTTATGTTCTTTATTAACTCTCACAGTATTATTTGTCTCAAGCCAGTTGCGGTAATCACATGACTGTGGGATTCTGCGGAGGTGTAAATGCATGCCAAGTGCAAAGCACCTCAATGGTGATCATGAGGGATACAACTGTTGGTTGTAAACGCAAAGATTGGCTGCAAAGCTTTTATTTTTCACTATCATAACTTCAAATGTTCACTAAGTGAGGCAATCGGTAAGCAGCAGCAGCCTTATTGTAATGATAATCATAATCATCATCACTTTTTAATGCCTTGGTAAAGCTACACTTGGAATACTGCATCTAGTTTTGGTCGCCACGATGTAAAAAAAAAATGTTGAGAGACTCTAGAAGGAGTGCAGAGAAGAGCAACAAAGACGATTAGGGGACTGGAGGCTAAAACATATAAAGAATGTTTTTTTTTTTGTTTGTTTGTTTTTTAATTTTATTTATATGCCGCCCTTCTCTGGAGACTCAGGGCGGCTTACAATGTGCTCAGCAATAGCCTTCATCCTTTTGTATATTTATACAAAGTCAGCTTATTGCCCCCACAACTGGGTTTTCAATTTACTTACGTTAGAAAGGATGGAAGGCTGAGTCAACCTTGAGCCTTGGCGAGATTCGAACCCTGCAGTAATTGCAGGCAGCTGGTCTTAATAACCAGCTTAATAACAGGGTGCCTTAAACCACTGTACTACCAAGGCTCTTGCTGGAATTGAGTATGTCTAGTTTGATAAAAAGAAGGACTAGGGGTGACATGATAGCAGTTCCGATATCTCAGGAATTGCCACAAAGAAGAGGGAGTCAAGCTATTCTCTGAAGCACCAAAGGGCAGGACAAGAAGCAATGGGAGGAAACTAATCAAGGAGAGAAAAAAGTTAGAACTAAGGAGAAATTTCCTGACAGTTAGAACAATTAATTAGTGGAACAATTTGCCTCCAGAAGTTGTAAATGCTCCAACACTGGAAGTTTTTAAGAAGAGATTGAATAACCATTTGTCTGAAATGGTATAGGGTTTCCTGCCTAATTCTTTAACCTTGTATGTTATTTATACATAACATCATACTAACCACCTATATCATTAATAGACAAGTATGTATAATTGTGTGGAAATATGATATAGGTGGTTAGTATGATGTTATGTATAAATAACATATAAGGTTAAAGAATTATAGTATTATAGTATTTACTTAAATGGCTTTAAACCTGGGGACTGTCACTGTAAAATCACTGTGCTAAGCAAAAGATAGATTAACTTTAATACTAAAATTCAAGAACTATCTAGTAATTATGAATTCATCACTACTATACTAGGTCAATATAACAGGATATTTACATATTGTATTCCATAAAAAGGCTGAAATGTAAAATCAGCAAAAATATTGATCCATATTATTTGATATTCCTCCCTAGCAATCTGGATAGGAAACTGCTAACCCAAAAAACAAGCCTCTCAGAATTCTGTTTAGTAACACTTATTGGAAGGAAAATTGAGATTCTAACATAAGAGTTTCACCATAATTTCAGATGAAATACCAATACGTATGGACAATTTAGAGTGGTAGAAATCTCATTCATTTTCTTACGTTCATACAAGGGAGTGGCTGCAAGCCTGTTGCTTTCGTTAAATAGGGCATGTCTGCATCTATTCCTTGAACCAACTCTCATATATATGCTACTGATGGACTGGAATCTGGAGAATAAGTAGGGTTAACATGAGATGGCCTACACACTATAGGTATTATACCTTGCCCTTGTGAACGTATTAATCTTATTAAAAGCTGACATAGTCAGATTTTAAGTTAAATGGGACAGAAGCTACACAGAAGATACTCATTTCTTTCTCAGATGTGATGACTACAGTTGAGGGATGAGTAATAGGCTAAAAAACTTGTTTTTGAGGTTTAAAACCATGAATTTATCTTTCAGGATTTGTCAAAAAAACTACATAGAACAGTATTTTAATAGAAAAAAGAGATTTAAGTAATCAACAGTCATTTCTGGCTAAAACGTAATTGGTGGGAAAAACAAAAATCTGATCTGCTCCCTGAAAGCAGTTATAATTAGCCAGTATATAGTAAGCATGTCATGATAGTTCAGCAGCTACTGGCCACCGACAGCAGAATCAGTTCCCACCTACAGACAGGGCAGTGAAGAGAAAAATACTTTGCTAAGCAAAAAATTGTGCTTGAATCAAAATAATTGGATTTATTATATTCTCTTGCTTGTGGTCTATTTTTTATTTACTCCTTTCACTGTTTTTAATTGGTTTTGTAGCATGCTTTAATAAAAATTCAATAAATAAATAAATGCCATCCAGAATCAATTTGTGGGAGCTGGGGAGCCATATATACTTGTCAATAAATAATCAACCATGAAACTGGGCAATATATTTGCCTATAAGGCATTTTATTTTATTATACAATGTCATGGTCAAATAATCAATAAATCATCTCTTACTGTCAAATAAAATTTAAAAAATTATTTTACCATCCTCTAAGTGATTTAAGTGATTTACTCTTAAATCTTTGCAGCAAAATCATTTGACTTATCCCATTACTTTCAAATATTGTCGCTGCAATGTCCACAAGAAAAAAATTGGTTACTGAATTATAATGTCAACTGGTGCCAATTTTTTTGAGATATCTATAACAATACATTTACTCACATACTTATTGGCTCTACATGCATGTAAATTAGGTTTGAGATCATGTATTTTCATAACAGAGATGTTATTATTCACGATTAATGTCAGTATTATTTTTAATTTATTGTATGTCTACTGCTGGTCGATGACCGTAATAAAGTTTTATTCTATTCTATTCAAATACATAGGAGCTGCTCAACCTTCAATATCAAAATCTAATCTAGACTTTATTAAGGATTAATGCAATAATACAGAAGCAAAGTGTAACCCTTCCTAAGTACTAGGAATCACCACTAGTTAATCGAGTGAATCCCGTTTGAGTGAATAGACCTTGGCCGCTAGGACTAAATGGAATTCAAGAGGATTCATTTTTCTCTAATCAAAAAAATTATGATAAAGGAAGATATGCTCCTAAAAACTATACTCAAATAGTAGTGGTAGTGTATTTAAACATATATTAATTGGGGAAATAGAAGCACCTGAACTGGAAAAATTAAGGAGCAAACAAGGACATTAGACTTCAAAAGGTGTGCTAGAATGAATGTAGAATAATTACAGAAAAGATATCCGAGTATTAGGAAAGTAGAAAGTGTAAGAAAGAAAATCAAAACAACTGCACCTTGGCTGTTTTAGGTATAATTTGAAGTAGACACTGGCTTCGACAGGCTTTCAAAGTTTTGTTACATTAGCCTAACCACATCAAAGTACCTTCCATTTCTCTAGCAACTCCCGTTCTTTTCACCTTGACTACCTCAAAAGGCTGACAAAAGATTGCTGGGAAAGTTGTGTTAATAGCTTTGTAAATTAAGGGAAGATATGTATAACACTCCATATGTTTGTTCAGAACATACATATTCTATTCTATTCTATTCTATTCTATTCTATAGCATTAAAGATCTCTAAAAGCTCTTTAAAATTCTATTTTTAATGGGACACAAGGGGAAAGTGATTAAACTCATAACTAATAATATGAAATATATTAGCCCTGTATTTCTTGGAATATTTGGGCAAATCAGCTGAATTTTATGTTGTTCTGCTCCTTCTGTCATGCAACTCTTAGGATAGCCGGCTTCTGTGTATCTGATGTGAAAATGCAAAATGGTGTTAATGTGCTGCCTTGAATGGAATGGACTCCATTAGAATGTAATTAAAAAATAAAATACTTATATTTACTATGCTTTATTTCAATTGAAGATCAGTGAAATAAATTTACTTTTGTTCTACATTAGAAATTACTTAAAACATATTAATAAAAATGACTATGCTAGGAAACAATATGATCTTATTAATGATAGTAAAATGATTTGGAATTATCCCTAAATATGATTACATGTACAAACAATTGGCCTCGTTTATTAAAGATCAATCTAATATGGCATGGAACTTTCATTCATTTCATTGTCAAAGAAAAATTTTACACCTTACTTTGTTTTCTGGAAAGTATAGCAAAATTTGGTAACATTATATTAGAAGAGCATATATGGTAAAATAAAATACAGTTTAAATATGAACAGTTTGAATATACATATGTTGTACTACATTAAGAAGAAGCAAAGTTATAAAAAGGAAAGTTTTCACAGGAGTTTTAGGAAAAAAAATGCTTGAATTATAATGAAAGGTTTGACCCAGACTACTCCACCTATTTTCCATCTCAACAAGTGAATAATCAAGGGGAGAGCCTAAATATATGTATTAGGATTATCTAATAATTATTTTAATTATTTAATGATGGGCTAGGCTAATCTGTTGACAAAATGATCATTCATTTGTGCATATGATGCAGTGCTAAACTGACATATAAAAGGGTAGAAAACCACTGTCCAAGAACAACCTTAGCTACATTTCTGCACAAGGAAGATCCTTTCTATTGTCTTGGAATCATGAGCTTCTTGAGCCAGTCATCCAGACAAGCTTCTTCCTCCCGCAGTAGCAGAGGAACAACAAGAGTATCTGGTGGTGGATCATGCAGCTTTAGTAGTAGATCAAGTAGCAGGCTCGTTGGTAGTGGTGGCAGCAGTGCTGGCAGTGGCAGTGGAGCATGGGGCATGTGTAACTTCAGTGGAGGGGTAGACAGCAGGGGCAGATCAGTCGCTGGTGGCCTGGCATGCAGAGGCAGCAGACTGAGGACCATGAGTGCTGGATGGGGCACTTCTGGTTCAGCTGGAGCATTTGGTAGCTTTGCAGGTAGTGAAGGTGGCCTTCTTTCTGGTGATGAGAAGCACACAATGCAAAACCTTAATGACCGCTTAGCAACTTATCTTGGAAACGTCCAAGCGCTGGAAGAGGCAAACAGTGAACTTGAAAGCAAAATTGCAGAATGGTATGAAATGTTTGGAGCAGGAAACCAAGGGGGACAACCACAGGACTATAGTGAATATTATGCCATTATTGATGACCTTAGGAATCAGGTAAGAAAAGAAAGAAGTTTAGTAGGATAAATATTTTTTATCTTTTACTGTATGATGATGCCATGTTAATCTTAGGAGATTATGAGCCAGAGTCGTTTCTAATGTTCATTAACAACAGGCAGTTCCTATTGCCAAGTTTAATGACCAGGAAATATCTGAGAAATGCTCTGCAGGAGAAGAGCATATACTCTGGAAGGGGAATAGTGAAGGAGGTAGAATTCTCAATTGCGAATGCCTCCTTTGGAGACTCTTTTATCTTTAACAGATGTGATGCAAGGCAGTATAATTGTATTGCTTTCATCAATACAGTCTCAGTTTCAATAAACCAACTGAGATTTGTATTTATTCATGGATAAGGCTGAAATGTTAGTCACCCTCCTTTAAAGATAAAAAAAAAGTTAAGGTAAGTGCCACACCTCTGTAATTTCTCACAGTTTATGACATGACAATAAGAAGATAATTTTTGAGTTCAGGAAAGAACAAACGGTCTTGTTAGGTTTTGGATGAGATCTTACTGAAAGTTCTTGAATAATGCAATCTGATTGCTTGAAAGAAATCTGATATTTACTAATTAACCTACTTTATGTGGCATAGTATCTTATATAGGAGAGCCAGTTTGGGGTAATGGTTAAGGCATTAGGCTAGAAACCAATAGACTGAGAGTTCTAGTCCCACCTTGACCACAAAGTCAGTTGCGTGACTTTAGCTAGTCACTCTCTCTCAGCCCTAGGAAAGAAGCAATGGCAACCACTTGTGAAAATCCTTGCCAAGAAAATTGCAAGGACTTGTTTAGGCTGTCTCCAAGAATCAAAACAATCGAACCAGGAAAAAAAACCTTATATAATATACATTTACATTTACCAAATATGTCAACGATTGAAGTATTGAGTATATTAACCTAATTCCATTTCTAATAAGCCGTGGTGGCACAGTGGTTAGAATGCAGTATTGCAGACTAATTTTGCTGACTGCCGACTGCCAACAATTCGGCAGTTTGATTTTCACCAGCTCAAGGTTGACTCAGCCTTTCATCCTTCTAAGGTTGGTAAAATGAGGACCCAGATTGTTGGGGGCAATATGCTAATTCTGTAAACCACTTAGAGAGGGATGTAAGCACTGTGAAGTGGTATATAAATCTAAGAGCTTTTGCTATTGCTAATATACTTTAGAATTTGTATACTGAAGAGGATATGGCCCATGGCCTAGCTTTGCTCACCTTTTATGCTCAATTCAGAAAATTATGCAGTGGGACTGCATTATTAAAGTTGTTGAAAACTATCTATGTTAAATAAACTTTCTATGTTGTGTCTTTTAGATAATTGCTGCATCAATTGACAATGGAACACTGATTTTGCAGATTGATAATGCTAGGCTGGCTGGTGCTGATTTCAAACTCAAGTAAGTAGGAGGGAAATTAGCATATTTCCTATATTCTGTTTTTCTTCATTATCTAGAAGAATGTGCCTCCTAAACTAAAGAGCTTTGCTGGTTAAAATAAAAAATAGATCTCAAGCAAATGAGATCTATTTCAATACAAGCAAATTCCAAATTCCTATTAAAGTTAACTATCAACTCTCAGTTTAGAGAAAATATATTGGCAGGCTGACGATTATAACTGCTGACAGTAATTGTCTATATGAGAGAGAGTAAGGAATGCAATACTGAACTCAGATGTATTTTTGAATATTACTTGCTATGGCTCCAAAATGGCTTAACATGGTGCCATAGTGGTGAGAGGTCAGAGCCACCACAATGCAAGTTACCTACTATAAATAAAAAGGTCATTGGTAGTGCAGCAAATACCTTTTCTATCGCTCCATATTGCTGAGCAGCAGGTTAATAGGGTAACTCCTCTCCAGCTCTCCATTTTATTCCTTGTCACTTAACAACAGAACATGCCTGTTACAAATATGGAGTATTGTTTTAAAACAAATCTTTAATAGCTGAAGAAAACATTGAATGAAGACAAAGAAGGAAAGAGGAAAAATATATTTTCCTCAGATGTATCAGGAGCTGACAATACTTTTAATTGCTTTTAGGTATGATAATGAATTGGCCCTCCACCAAAGTGTTGAAATGGACACCAATGGCTTACGAAAGGCCCTGGAAGAAATTGAGATAACAAGCAATGATTTTAAAGTGCAGATTAGCAGCTTTACTGAAGAAATGGAACAGATGAAGAAAAATCACGAGGAGGTACTATTTGGGGCTCATTTATACATAAAAACAGGGATAAATATATGTCAACAAAAACTAATACATGAAAGTCTGAAAATGCGACCTGGCAAAACTCTGGCCTTAACGCCTTGGCTGGCATTAAAAGAATTGGACAGGATTGAACTGGATTGTCTCAGCAAAAAAGAAGAAGAAGAAGACAATAATCCCCCTAATCCAACCCTAGTTTTGGATAAACAAAATGTTCATGTCAATCATGAATAGAATACAAAATGGGAGGAGTGCTGACATATTTCCCCCACCTGAGATCCACTTTGGATTTGAGCCACATCTTTCTGGAGTTTGGACCAATACCAGTTATATCAATTTTGCCCTATAGGGTTCTCAGAAAATCTACCACCATAATTTATGTTTCCTTAGTAAAGAATGAGAATGTGGGAGGGGAATATTATTATATAATAGTCACAATATTATTACAGACTTCAAATGACAAGTAGAATAGAAGATTTCATTCTTCATAGTTAATTCAAATACTGCTGCAATCCAGAGCCCAAGTATATCTACATATATTCAGGAGAGTATTAGGTTGTCAAATTCAGTCTAAACAATTACTCACAAACATCAAGGACAAATCCTGCACATTGCTGAGATGGATTTAAGTTTCTCCACCTCCAACAACAAACACAGTGCAATTTAGGGATTATACATCTGGTTTAAATTTTGCTATCTAAGTGTATTACTCTCCTGATCTTTAAATTTAATATATTGAAATATCTGGATAACATTGCTTAAATATTTACCTTTGTAGAAATGAAAATTGAAACTATCATTGGTTGTTTCAATTGTCAATTTGGGGATTTATATTATTCTTATATAAAAGCACATGCCAAATAAAAATTCCAAAATATTAAACTAAAAGTGCCAGGTATTTTCTCTATTTGCTACAGGCTTTTTTTGACTCTCAGAAGTTTTAAAATACTTATTGAATCATTGTGTGACATGAAAGTGTGTGGTAAAGATTCACAGCATCATAATATTGTACTTCCAAGTGTGTTAGACATTGATTTCTGAATATATTCAAGCAAAATGAGATAGGCTCAATCAAAACTTTCCAAGTCTGTCTTAATTGTTAAAAACAGAAATAAATTATATTTTTCTTCCTGATATAGGATATGAACTCAATGAATGATTCTACTGCAGCTGGAGATATCAATGTGGAAATGAATGTCACACCTGGAGTTGACCTGACTACTCTCCTCAATCAGATGAGGGGTGAATATGAGATTCTGGCTGAGCAGAATAGAGAGGATATTGAGGCTTGGTTCAATGAGCAGGTGAAATATATCCTAATAATATTCTTTATAAAGATTCTTTTTTAAAACAAAATTATTTTTAATTAAAAATTGTGGGCAACAACATTTTTCAAATTCTGATATATTTCAGAGCCAAGAACTGAACAAGCAAATCAACACCAGTGTTGAGGAAACCAGTACCAACAAGAGTGAGATTACTGAACTGAAACGCACTTTGCAAAGTCTTGAAATTGAACTGCAATCTCAACAATCACTGGTAAAAAAAATTTCTCCATAAGTATTTTAAAAGTAGCTTTAAAATTATGGAGTAATTAAATATTTAATCTTCTCTTATGACAAAGAAATTGCAGCATGTGAATTGGAGTAAATCTCTTTGTTCTAGATTCTAGCCGCAACCAACCCAAATTATCATAGTTTTCTCTTTCTAATTCTTGACAATTTGAGAAATTGACAGTCATACAGGGTAACCCCCAAGTATTACTAAAATACAACTCCCACTGTCTCTGATAATTGCTATGAAGATGTAATTTATCACAATTTACCACTAACACCTAGAGACCTAAACACAACTATCCACCATTGATTTAAAATACATAGACACTTTATTAGTACTGCATGCTTAGTAATGTTAGTATGCTATTCCATAATCTAGTAGGCAATAGTAGAGATGGTTCATTTTATTTCCATAGAAGTACAAGAGTCTTCAATTAACCTTTCAACTACCAGCAGCAAGGAAAACCTACAACACCTATAATAACTAACAATTCTTCCTTGACTTAAGTTTTCATTCCTATGTCCTCAGATGTGTAAGAAGTAAAGAAAGAAATAGGCAGGACATGTGAGCCTTTCAAAATTCCATTCACGAGAGCGTCAATCAAATCAGGCTATCTCCATGTTTCTTTCCCAAAGAGATAAATAGTAGCTGGGGTGGGTGAGGCACCAACAATGGCTGTTCCCTATTTAATCAGGAATCTTTGACTATGTACAGCTAGTTCAAATGTGTGAATATTTCCCACAATCAGGTTGTCTAGTAGCTGGAACTTGAAAGTATTCATATGGAATATACTGCACAGAAAATGGCTTTGAGTGAAATTCTATAATATCTTACTTGCTTGTTCACAAAGGACTCATACTAATTACTGCAGAAAAAGAACAGATTCTTGTATATTTTTTCTTAGAATTCTAACATGCTCAAACCTACTTCATGTTAGTTGTCAATCACATGCAATATATCCAACTTTATTAGGATAACAAATTCTATATCTGAAAAATAAAAACTACATGTATTCATATTTAATATAGCATCTAAAAGCAGGTTATGAGGGAAATATATGAATCAATGCTATTTGACAGATGCTGCACTAGTGCAGGTTTAATGGCTGTGGAGTTCTGGAAGTTGAAGTACATAGATTGGAAAATCATTGATATATATATATATATATATATATATATATATATATATATATATATATGAATGATTAAAAAAACAAAAAAGACTTGGCACCATAGTTAAACTTTCTACACAGCCCACAAGTTTGTTTAGACTGTTTCCAAGGGAACATTGCTCTTGATAATAGAAAAAAAGATTACTCAGTCATGTTTTGCATTCATAGTGTTCATTTTGCATTCATATTGTTTTATTTTTCCATCAGAAACAATCTCTTGAGTCTACTCTAGTAGAGACAGAAAATCAGTACTGTTCCCAACTGTCCCAAATACAAGAAGTGATTGGCAGTGTGGAAGGCCAAGTACAGCAGATAAGAGATGACATGGAGTGTCAGAACAGAGAATACGAACAGCTCCTGGATGTTAAGATCCGCTTGGAAAATGAGATTGACACTTACCGAAGTCTCCTTGATGGAAGTGAAAGGTAAGGTGAAAATTTGGAGAATATTGTATTTCTTAAAAATCTTTGATCTTGCCTGACCCGAGTTTCTCCCTGAAAAAGCACCGAAACATATACCACTTCAGATCTGGTTGAACTACAGTAAGCTTTGTCTAATAGCCGTACTGAAGATGTTGTAGGCTAGAGTCAATCAGTAGCTGCAGACTTGTAGTTCCTCAAATACTCCTCACATATTGTTTTCCCTTAATTTTAATATCATTCTATATTAGATGATAGAGAACAGAGAATGGTAGCCTCTCTTTAAAAGGTATTTTCTATTCAATAACATGAAATAGAAATGGACTCGTCTCTCCCAACCAATAAAAACAGGCACAGTAAATTTGCATTGATTATTTCTACCCAAAAACTGAAATAAAAAAATAATAATCACATTTTAGAGTTATCTACAACAAAATGTTTAAACAGTTTTTTTTTTCTCTCTCTCTGTCTCTCTCTACTTTTATATAATTTTGAAACTGGAAGCGCTGATAGAACTTCAGGAAGAAGAGACATGAGACAACCTTCAGAAGTTAAATCCAGAGGACAAACAGGTTCAAAATCTAGAGACCAGTCATCTTTCAGCTCTGGATCTAAAGCCTTAGGATCTTCAGATTTAAGATCTAGGGAATCATCATCAATATCTTCTGGTACTCAATCTAGAAGTGCCTCTCAATCCAAAGGTTCTGGATCTGGAGATTCTAAACAGACAGGTAAATTGGGATCTGGAAACAATCCCAGAAGTAATACATTTTTCTTATTTTATATATATTTACTTCCATATTTTGATAAACAGTGTTATCTTGCTATCCATTGAAGCATAAAAAATGTTGATTTGTTCCCTATTAAAACAGCAGAGTTGCAAAAACTTAACCTTACTTTAAAACATTTTGTTATGTACATATAGTGTAGAAATGCATAAGCTAAAGGCCAGCAGTGTTCTTTCTCTTAATTATGTATTATGGGTTATCCTGTACAATGTGGATACTAAAACCATGGAAGTTGGGTCTGGCAAATAGAACTCCTATTTTCTGCATGTGCCAGCTCAATTTTCCCTTCCACATAAAACAGTTGAGATGGGTGCTGTAATGTACATTTGTATACCCTTAAGATACATTTCTGAGAGAACAGCAACAAATGTCTTGATAATATTAAAGTGTAGTGCATTTTTAAAATATGAGATTAGATTCCATTAATTAATTGACACAAATACAATATTTAATATTTGCTGACTGCTTATTCTGGGACACCAGATTTTCCCTATCTGATAGCCAATATATATTTTTAGACTAAATTAAGGACTACCTAAAGTGAAGCTTAATTTACAATTTAAAGGGGTGTGCCCATTTAGTTTCCTATCCACTAGAAGGCATTTATTTGCCATTGCTTTCTTTGGATATTTTTTTTTAAATTAAAAAGATTCTCAATCTATATTACAAGATATTATTCAACATGTCTGGACTGATAAAGACTGTAGTTTATATAGAAAAATTAAAAAATGCCATTTGTTGCAGTAATTTGGGTCCATCAGTCAAACCATATAAAAAGTCTTAAATAATATTTTTTAAAATAGAAGTTGATTATTTTTTGGGGGGGTTTAAAAGTAATCTTTAGCCAGCCCTTTACAAAAATGAAAGTTATAGGATCTTCTATATAACTTAAAAAAATTATCAGGGTCCAATATCATTCCTTTCCCATCATTTCTGAAAGCTATTGGTGGCCAATAGACTATCAAGCGTTGTACAAATTTTGGTTGATGGAGTTAACTTCCAATATTTTAGTCATAAATATTTTATTTAATTACTGAGGATTATTTGGGGAAGGATTTAGTACAAAGCAATGAGTTGCCTGCGCAAAGAACCAGGTACAATCCTTAGATTTTCAGAATGAGGTTGTGATCCTTCTTTGCTGTAAGACAAACTAGGCTCAATAAATCAACATTGGACAGCTTCCTCTTTATCTAAGCCACGCCTTTACTTTTCCTGTGAAATTGACTTAGAATTTAAAATAATTATTTTTCTCCTAAATCTCTGAATTCTTTCTTTACAGACCCACAAAAAACAAGAGTGATCAGAACCATAGTGGAAGACAGAATTGGTGACCAAGTTGTCTCAACTCGTGTTCAATCTGTTGAAGAAAAACCCATTAAATAAGCAGTCTCAGCTTTACTACAAAGTCTTTCAAAACACAGCACTCAGATAGAAACAGATAGCTACCTTCCAAAATTGGATCATCTTCCTTTCTTGGCTTCTGCAACTGCTTCTTTTCATAGCATATTTCTTCTTTGCAATTCTAGAATGAAAATGTTGACTTCATTTTTGGCATTCCGCAATAAACATTGCATGTTGAAGCAAAAACTGTCAAGTTTCATTTTGCTTACATATAAACTGTTGATCACATATTGCTCACAGTGTATGTCAGTAGTTGTCAGTTATCAATAAAGCAGCAAAATTAGAGTCCAATCAAATGCACCACAGACATTTGTTATATCAGGTAGCAATCACTCTAATTATTCAAATTCTACCTGGCAGGATTCTGATTTATGGTGGTCCAGTCATGCAAAATTATAATTAACATCATATCAGTAATCTTACAGAATAATTAAACAGCATTTTATGGAATGCCATCATAATTTGAATAACTGCAATCTATATTCTATAAGCTTTTTAAAGTATAGGTGGGTCAAAAGAAACATAAAATATATGTGAGTCAAATGTTGTACTTTGGATCAATAGTACTTTCTAGAGCATGGTTGTCAAACACGATTTCATCACGTGACGTATCGTGACGTATCGCAATGTTTTTTGCTTTGTGGAGCCGGCCTGCGTATGATGCATCCAGACCCCAGGCTGCCAGTTTGATACCCCTGTTCTAAAGTAGTTTCTCAACCTTAGAAATTGTACTCCTATAATTTCCAGGCCAACATGTTGATGGAATTGAAGTTCACACATCTTAAAGATGCTAAGGTGAGAAATATTGCTTTAGAGCATCTGTATCTCTGGATTGTTACAGAAAAGTCTGAATGAGAGCAATATTCTTGCTTTTATATCCAAGATATTCCTCACATTATAGTCACTGTATAAACTAAGTCGTAACCACTATATTTGCTCAGAATAAAAGAAAAGGTGATAGTAGTAACTGGGGTCATTAAACAATTTTGTGATCTATTTGGTTTTGGTTTACTGTGCCATGAACCCAATCACTACTAATTTTAAGACATGATTTATGGCTTAATGACCTTTGATAAATATAACACTATGGAATCCTATACCATATGTTGAATAAGATGTACTGCTCATACAGTACATAATCATAATTTGAGATTTGGGCTATGCTACAACAGCCTTGTCTGGATACCCTTCAGATTTCTGTGTTGCATCTCACAGAATCCCCATCTAAAGACCATTAAGATATTTGGATTGTTACAGAACAATCTACCTGGAGATTGCCAGACTGGGAAATGAAATGATGGATATTTAATTTTAAGACCTAGATGAAAACAGTGACAAATTTGTAGTTTTCATACTTGGCTAGAATTCACGTATACATTCTGTGATGAAATCCATAGTTTGTTGAACAAGCTGCAGGGAATCTATTTCACATATGAGGCTAATAGGCTTCTTATAACACTTCAAGTTTTATATTGCATAAATGGACCCACATTTAAAGATTGCATTGAACATCCAGAGCTCAATATCCTTATTATCATATTAATCAGTGGTGAAATCCAATTTTTTTAACTACCAGTTCTGTGGGCATGGCTTGGTGGGCGTGGCAGGGAAAGGATACTGCAAAATCTCCATTCTAACCCCATTCCAGGGGAAGGATACTGCAAAATTCCCATTCCCTCCCCACTTCTGGGGGAAGGATATTGCATAACCTCCATTCCCACCCCACTCTGGGGCCAGCCAGAGGTGGCATTTGCCCATGGAGGTATCTCCGAAATACTCAAAATTTCCACTACTTGTTCCCCGAACTGCTCAAAATTTCCGCTACCAGTCTCCAGAAGCTGTCAGAACCTGCTGGATTTCACCCCTGATATTAATCATATTATGATCATATTAACCTTGAACATAATTGATTATTGCACAGGGCTTGCTTTAATACTGAGTATATAAAATGGTTTTGCTGAATTAACCCAAGATTAACATAGATTTAAAAACTATTGAGTGATCAAACAGAACATAGTTATGGTGGAGTGTATCCTGAGCAATTCAGAAATATAAGAAACTCTTGTTTCTGATCATTTATATAGTAGCCAATTTGGGATATTTGCATATATTATGGCAATGTTATTGTTGCATTGTGGAGAGACCAAAATAAGGTTTGAGCTTGTGGCAAAAGAATCATGGAGTCTGAATCTGACATAGACTAAAGAAAATATTCTTCAATAATATTTTACCTCTGATCATAAAGACTGGTGCAAACTAATTTCTCTAGGATTAAACTATTCCAATATTAATACCCAATATATGTCAAATCCTTGTGACTGGCTCTTCTCAGAAGTTAACCACTGCTTTTAATTAGGAGAGATCATTTGTATTTTCAAGACTACTTGATTCAATGAAAATAATCTCCTTATTTGCTTGATCTTTTTCAGTTGTGAGCTTTTAGTCCAAAATTTTATATATATATATATATTTCCATTTGATTAAGCTAGCTATTGAAGTGTCTTTCATCTGCTGGATCTTTAACGACATGAAAGGGAAAGAAAAAATGGCAAGAAATAAAACCATTGATATTTAACAAAGTACTTAGTGAAATAGCTTTTACACAAGAAAAAGAAATACATTAAAATGACATAAGGATGCTTTTCCAGAAATAAACCAAGTCATATAGCTTTTTGGACCAACACCCAGGGTGAAAAAATAACAAAGAAAACCACTCTCCTCAAAAAAGGCTTGTACACCCTCCTGTTATGAAAGACCTGATTTCATAAATGCAAAAATGAAAATATGTATATAACAATGAGCTTTTTAAATGATGGCAAGACTAAAATGTAGATAATTACTCAATCTTGCTGAAAAGTTAATGAAAGTTTTGGCCTGGTCAAATCCACCCATTCTCCACCTTAAAAGAAAAAAAGAAAAAAAGGGGGGGGGGGGGAGATGACAAATAGCCCAAGGGGAAATCAGCAGGATAGAATATCAGGTCTCATTATTAATAGCCATCAGTCAAATGGATTTGAAATGATAAATTGGCCAAACAATGTAGGTATGAAATGACATTCCAGTGAAAGAACACACCCTTAAAAATTGACATATAAAAACTTGGAGTTTATTATTTATGATTCAGGTTCTTCTGGGTTGTCACTGGTTCATTTTCATACTCTTCTTGAAACTTACTGAACATCATGTCTTACTTTGGCTGTGGAGCTAGGCAAACTTCTTCCTCTCGCAGTAGTGGGGCACCTCTTAAACTTTCTAGCTGTGGTACATATGGGTCAGGTGGAGGATCCAGCACAAGCTTTAGTAGTGGGATAGTTTGGGGCTCCAGATCAGGATGGGGTAAAACTGGCACTGGTAGTTGCTTCCATATCTACAACTCTAGTCCTGCTGGTGGTGATGTTGGTCTTTTAGTTGGAGGAGACAAAGAAACCATGCAGAATTTAAATGACCGCTTGGCTTCCTACCTGGCTAAAGTGCGTGCTTTGGAAGAGGCAAATGGTGATCTTGAGCAAAAAATCAGAAATTGGTATCAGAAATCTGCAACACACATTAATGAAGGACTCTACAATGATAGCAAATATAATTCTTCTATTGGTGACCTTCGAAATAAGGTAAGTCAGTTCTTCAATGGATTTTGAAAAATCAAATGAGGAATTATTTTACCACTTCAGGTTGTTTAGCAAATAGACAATGTAATCTGCAGAGCCACATGCCAGTATCTATCAGTGTTTGGGAGCTTCATCCCACAAAATTCTATTTCTGTGTGTGCCTTTGTGTGAGTGTGTGTGTGTGTGTGTGTGTGTGTGTAATTGGAGTAGGTATCTGTCAACAACTGGTACCTCCATTACAAAAGCCTCTATTTATTCCAGAGCTAATGAAAATATTTATCATAGTATTGCGCACTTATTGACCATAGACTACTATTTAGCATTACAAATTCAGCTTTCTCCACTGCTGATTTAGAAAGTCATCCATCCATCCTTGTCAGTAAACCATACCAGCCTGACATCTGCTGTCCCCATTGCCAGTCTCCTATCCACCTCTGTTACATCTGTTCCTACTCACTGTAGCCACTTGACTACCAATTTTTGATAAAGCTTAACAGTTTGTACACATTTTGACCTACCTTTGTATGTTGGAATTGGGGGGAGGGGAGAGAGAAATCTTACTTTTAACATTGGTTGAGCTAAGGACAACTTAAAGCTATTTCATTCACGAGCATAGGGAAAATAATGGCAATGTGATGGGGGAAACAAATGTGTTATCAGATTGTGTTTTCTCGTGATGAAATGAAAGTAGAGAAAGATTTTCCAAGCTTCTTCAGCAAAAACTG
This sequence comes from Arizona elegans, assembly GCA_022577455.1. Taxonomy (NCBI): domain Eukaryota; kingdom Metazoa; phylum Chordata; class Lepidosauria; order Squamata; family Colubridae; genus Arizona; species Arizona elegans. Next base: position 109,248,750 of record JAKOOJ010000004.1, on the reverse strand, counting down.
GACATGTGTTCTTTTGACAGCTATTTATAGCATAATTCTACCTCCCAATTCCTTCAAAACCGTTTTTCAGCTGTCCATGAATTTTTCTTTTCTGCCTATCTTAGAATGCTGATAGAGAGATATACTATAAACTGATTAATTTTTTCTCCAACCAATTAAGCAGAATGCAAAATTTGAATTTCCATCCATGTCCTATCCCCTGAATTAAGACTGCTTTTAGAGTAATAAAATTCCCCTTCTTCACAGAAAAAGATCATCAGCATCCTATTCCACTCAACCTATTTCAACACTTGCTATGTAGTTTAAAAATGAATGAATGAGTGAATGAAAGAAAGAAAGAAAGAAAGAAAGAAAGAAAGAAAGAAAGAAAGAAAGAAAGCTCATTGCATGTTATTCTTCATATAAATACATTCTCACTTAAAGCATAACATAAGTTTGTAGCTAGATGCTTTTTCCAACAACTGCAATCATACTTGTCTATTGCAATGTAATGCATTGCAGAGGGTGGGAGGCAGGATGAAATAAAAATGCTTACACAAACAGACAAAATCATGTATGCCAAGTTTTTGTACAGAAGTATGAGACTAGAAAATAACTAAAAATATTATGATGGGTTCCAGATTAGATTCATGGGAATGCTAATTTTGTGAGAAGACTGATACACACATTTGCTGTTAACCACTATGATACCAAAATGATGAAACATGTCACAATGCTAGCCCCACCCTTTCATACCTGTGTTAGATCACATGCAAGTATGTGAAATGTTTCATCACTTGCCACTCCCATCATGAATACCCATGGAGGAGTCAATAGTTCCTATCAATGGAAAAAACAGCCCCTTCCCAAATTAAAGATTTTTTATAGGTTGCATAACTTTGTCTTGAACTATCAGCCAATTTCATAAAGTTCTATAATAATGAAAATGAGGGAGGAAAGCCTCTCTTTTCTCTCTGTCTTTCATTTATATAGTTGGAATCATTGCTAAAAAAAATAGATTGTATGTTTAGCACGCAATCTGAGATTTTAGGTCAAGCTACTTGTTTTGTTACATATACAATGTGCATTACTTCAACCTGCCAAACTTTTTCAGACTACCTATCAATTGACCAACACCAATAACGCCAATAACTGAAAGATGGCTGTTAACTTTATGGGTTATACTTATCTTGTTAAGTTTTTAATTATCATAAATTTGTAGCAAAACCAGCTGAGTAGTTTTTCATTTACTTATTTACAAACTGAAAGTACATAGATACCTTTACCATAACAGCCATTTCCACAAAACAATAACATTGGTTTATTTTGCAAGTTACACATCTATGAGCCACTTTTAAAGCTGCTTTCTTCATATGAGAAAAAGGTTTTAAATGAATGCAGTTGTCTATTGAATCCAATCCTAGTCCTTATATAGATAGATGGATGGATAGATGGATGGAAATGGAAAGAGAGAGAGAGAGGGAGGGAGAGGGAGAGGGAGGGAGAGGGAGAGGGAGAGGGAGAGAGACAGATACGAATAAAACAGTGTTATTGTCAATCTAATATCTATATTTATATAGATATGTAACTATAGATATTAGATTAACAATAACAAAGTTTTACTCCTTTTTATATGTTTCTCCGTTTTTTGTTTTTAATACATTTTTAACTTTTTTAAAATGTATATTTTTATATTTTATATTGTATATTTTATATTTTCTAAGTTATAGAATTACTATTACTATCTCACCTTTCTAATACCAGCCTATAGTCTATATAGTTATATAGTCTATAACCATAATAAATATGTAATTAATTGAGACTGTCAATGTTTCCAAATACCTAAGAAAACCACTACTGTACATATCTAATTCCAGTAATCAAATATACATTTTAGGAAATATATCATTTTAGGAAACACAAGATTTCACAATCTGCTTCTATTAATTTTTCAATTTTTGTTAATTGCCTTGTTTCTTGCCCAAGAATTTCCTTTTTTTAAAAGTAATTATTTTAATTGGACAATTTTATATCAGCTAATAGGGGATTGCTGTGTTTTTAATTCAAAGTTATTATAATTTAAAGATTTTACAGTTATTATAAAACTTTATTATTTTTTTAAAAAGCTGGGTTTTTTTAAAAAAAGCAGTCATCTGTATAAATGTTACATTTTCCTGTATGTCCATTGTGTTTGGCCTCTTTTTAGTCTAAAACTTACTGGAAGAAAGATAAGTAAAACAAAACAAACTGCAAGTTTATTTCCCTTATAACCCTTATTTCCAAACTCTTTCTTTTACATAGCTTTATCAATCCAAATAATTTCAGATAAAATAATATTTCATTACAAATGCAAACTGTAATAAGCTAATGGAAATTTTACAAGAGAATTATTATGATCAAATAGAAAGGAAAATTAGAAGGAAAACTCTGATCATCTCATTTATCATTTTCTTCCTCTCCCTTTGTTGATTTAATTTAATGTAATTTACAGTAAATGACATTTTTCAAAATATAATTACTAATCACTTCTCAACTAAAACAGTATCTAGAAAACATAAACTGTCTTCATTTGAATACTTTGGGTTATCATAGTGCTTTGTTTCATGTAATTTTTATGTTGGTATCCTGATAAAATTAAAATAGTTTTAAAGATGTATAACATGCATGTTTTTATGTGTATTTGATTTCCTCAGTATTAATGCAGGGGCTGAATCATAGTCTGCAGGGACTTTTAATCTCTGCTTCTCCTCTTGTCAGCAAAAATCTCCTTTTGTTGGTGACAAAATAGATCTGCCATCTTTTAATTGTTGTGAAAGAAAACTCTAGATAAAAATAATTTTCCTTTGGCTAACAACACACAAAGCCATTACCCAATCACAACAGGGATATTTAAATAAAGATTTTTCTGACAAGCAGTTTGGCGTAATGAAGGAAAAAAATATGAGAAGTAGTGTTTTAATAGAATCAATACCAATAGAGATTTTTACATTATATATTTACCATAATACAAAGTTTAACATATAATTCCTAAAACAGAGATAGTGAACTTATGGTTTTCTAAAAGATGCAGTTTTATTGCCTTTCCCAATCTGGTAATGTTAAGATGTGTTTGGGGCTTCAATTCACACTATTCCAGCAAACTAGATTCATCTTGAGAAAAAAGTAATGGAAGACTGCTTATCTTTATTCCTGTAATATTATTCCTGTAATAAATTTGTACCCACTTGTGGAGGACTATAAATCTCTCCATGCCATTGGGATGTTGGAAGGATTCCAGCACTACTTTAAAATTCAATTTTCAATTCAATTCAGTACAAAAAAATTAATATAAGATATATCACATCTTTGATTTTTCTGATTCAGTTTATCTACTTTTATAGAATGCAATAAATCTACTAAAATGCTTTTTATCTTCCTTCCACACAGATTATTGCAGCAAGTATTCGGAATGCCAGCATGATTCTGCAGATAGATAATGCCAGACTAGCTGTGGATGATTTCAGAATGAAGTAGGTTCTTCAGCCCAAGAGCAGCCTATTCAAAATGTGCAAATGCTGATGTGCAAAAGCAAGCAAAACCAGGATGTGACCTCAGCACATTCAAACAATTGGCAACTCCAAATCTCTGCTAACAAATGTTCAGTCCTGCACATTGGCAATAAAAATCATAACATCAAATACAAGCTGGGTGGAAACGATCTAAAAGATGATCCACACACTGTCAAGGACCTAGGAGTACCCATTTCAAAAGATCTAAGCCCCAGAGCTCACTGTAACAACATTGCTAAAAAGGCACTAAGAGTGTCAACCTTATTTTATGAAGTTTTCTCTCTGATAACGCTATACTTCTAACTAGGGCATACAAACCTTTGCCAGATCTATCCTTGAATACTGCTCACCTGCCTGGAACCCACACTGTATTTCGAACATTAATACATTAGAGAGGGTCCAGAGGTATTTTACAAGAAGAGTACTCAACTCCTCTGCTCACAATAAAATTCCTTCTACCACCAGGCTTAAAATTTTAGGCCTGGATAACGTTCCGACTTAAGCTTAGTACACAAGATTATCTACCATAACATTCTATCTGTTAATGACTACTTTAACTTTAACTTTAACCGCAATAATACAAGGGCTATCAATAGATACAAACTAAATGTAATCTGCTCTAATCCTGATTGCAGAAAATACAACTTCAGCAATAGAGTAGTAAATTCACCGCCCTGAGTCCATAGGGGGAGAAGGGCAGTATATAAATTCAAATATAAATATATATATATATAAATAAATAAATAAATAAATAAATAAATAAATAAATAAATAAATAAATAAATAAATAAATAAATGTCTACCTGATCCTGTTGTTAGTTTCTCTAACCCCCATACTTTTTATCTTAAACTGTCTAACGTGGACCTTATACATTTTTAAAAGGTCCTTAAGGGGGCATGCATAAGCGCACCAGTGTACCTACTATCCCTGTCCTACCGTCCCCATTTATATGTACTCATTTTATGTGTTTATGGCTATGTTTTGCTTATTTATATCCATTTATTTGTGCCATTTTTCATGTGTCCATGATTATGTCTATACTGATACTTGTTTCCTTGTACTTGTTGACAAATAAATAAATAAATAAATCCATCTATTAATAAGCCTCTGTCACATTTGCAATATTTTGGTCTACCAAGTTGGCACTTTTCAAAGCATTTTCTTGTCTTCTTCTCTTTTTTTTTCAAGATATGAAAATGAGCTGTTCCTCCACCAGAATGTGGAAGCCGACATCAATGGTCTTAAAAAAGTACTGGATGAACTGAGTATGTCTAAGAGTGACTTGGAAATACAGATTGAAAGCCTCGTTGAAGAGCTGGCTTTCCTCAAAAAGAACCATGAAGAGGTAAGGCAACCAGTTTTCTAAAACAGTTTACATCACATAACCACATCTAATCAGCCTTCAGGAACTTGATGCCCTCTAAGAAATTCTAGGAAATGTAAGCACCGTTTATTTGGCAATTTGTGATTTGTAGCATTCACTATGGTTAAATTTAGGAGTCGTTTGGCTCTCAGAAGTAGTAATTAGAAAAGGGGCTTCACTGAACTCTAGTTTTAATTGTGAAGAGTTTTTTTTTTTTTTAAAAAAGTAATTAAACAAAGACTTAACAGCTGTCAGTCCAGGCTGCTAGACTGCATTCTCCACTGGAACTCTTGCATGGAAAGATTAATATACAAAGACGTGCAAAGTGAGACAATTGGTTTACGTGCAAAATTTTTAAATAGCAAGACAAACTAATTGTACAGTGAAAAAAATGGGTTAGGCTCCTCTTTTTCTTCTTTTTATCCTTCTCACTGCCTTCTTAGGAAATGAAGAACTGGCAAGGCACAGTTGCTGGAGACATAAATGTTGAAATAAATGCACCACCAGGAATGGACCTGACTGCAGTTCTGAACAAGATGAGAACAGAGTATGAAGCTTTGGCAGAGCAGAATCGTAAAGATGCTGAAACTTGGTTCGTTGAAAAGGTATGAACAAAGAAGAAATGTCTCTACACATCTACAAAGCCAAGTATCATGTCCAAAACAAGATTTCCATTTCAAAAATATGTTACTGGGTTTTTTAAGGTTAAAAAATTTCCAAGATCAACTTCCCCAAGAGTGAAGGGACGTATAGTGATAACATCCTTTGGATGTCAGGTCAGTTAGTGCGCTGATTTCACTACAAGGAACAAAGTCTTTTCATTCTTTTTAGAAGCTATTATTCTTACTATACAAGAATACACCATCAGTGTTTTTAGTGCTAGAATGAACTATAGTTCTATAGTTCATTCTAGCTATAGAACTATAGTTAGGTTGCTATAACAGATGGCAAAGCAGGGCATAATCTACAAAAAAAAAAAAAAGAAAGAAACTTGGACAGCCTCCCAAATATTCTATCAGGACAAATTGGCAAAGAACTGATATCTTAAAAGCCTTGAGACCAAATGGACTGCCCAACCCATAAGAATTGGCTGCAGTGAACTGTACCTTCATTCATCAGATTATGAGGGCTTGTTGGGTTGTAGCTAGCTGTAGCCAGCTAACTCCAAGGCAATATAATTTAGCCTTCATAGATGGGTTTTAAATAAATATTTTAAAATCTTTTCATTCTTCATAGCTTTTTCTTGATATGTTCATGTTTTGGATGCCAATATTTTCTATTTTATATCCTTATGTGCTTTTCTGGCCAATGAGACTGCATGAATGTGTCTATATAGCCATCAACCATCATGCTCACCCAGTTCTTAGCCTTGTATGTATGGTATTGTTGAATTAATGCAACCACTTAGCCTAAAAAGCAAAATAAAAACATATCAAACCAATCCAGTTCGCAGGAAGTAATTGCTCTACCCTACTCTTCGTTGACCCAACAAGGAATAATATGTCTACTTCCAGGTACCACAATTCAAAATATTCAATTAGAAAATTGATTTTTCAGATCCCTGAAGTGTTGTCAGAGAGAGAAGAGTTCGTTTTCCTAGAAGGTAGAATCAGAATAGTGGGTTAAAAATTCAAGAAAGTTTTCAGGCTATAGATCAGGAGGAACATTATCACTACATAGGCCACTAGCCACTGAAATAAGCTGCTGTATGATGTTCACTCCAAGCCTTCAAATTGAGGCTGGATGGTGATCTGTCACATCACCCTGCTTATCTTGTGCTAAAGAAGAGATGGGTTAGATGGCCTCCAAGATACTTTCTAATTCAATAATTCAATGGAAAATACTAAGAAAACCTTTTCCTTAGTATGACTCAAGCATACTAAAATGGCATTACCACCAGCAGCAAGCATTTAAGAAGTTTTGAACATCTATGCTCTTTTAATATATTCATATTTGGAACTTGAAAGCGGTATTGCCAAGGGACTATCAACTTCAGCCTACATATATATAAGACAGTGGGGTTTCCATTGCAATACTATGTTCCTTCAAATAGTTTGTTTTGACACCCCTATAGATGCTGTGTCTGATGGCAGCTGGCAGATTTTATAAAAAAAATGCAAAGACTCAGGGTTTGTTTTAGTCATTTCAATTATAATCTTGTGTTTGAATTATTGTAGAGTAAAGAATTAAATATGACAATCAACGTGAGTGCCAAAGAAACCACCACTAACAAAAAAGAAATTGCAGACCTGAGACACACTCTCCAGAGTTTGGAGATTGATCTGAAAACCCAGCTTTCTTTGGTAAGGACATTCTTTATCACCAAATAAATCATTCTAATTATAAAGACTGATTCTTTCTTAATTTAATGCTAATTGAAAATTATGGGTGTTGAATTACAATACTTGGGGAGGCAGAAAATTGAAGAAAATTATAATATGCTATAGTTTAAAAAGGGCTGGTTTTTTTTTTTGGCACTTTTAAGATGTATGAACTTCAATTCCCAGAATTTTCCAGCCAGCATGCTCACAGGGAAATTCTGGGAGTTGAAATCTACAGATCTTAAAGCTATCAATGAAATTTGATATTGGTTATTCTGGGATAACAGCCCCTAAGTTTCTTCCTGGTTTATTTTCAAATTGAAAGAGTAAAAAGATCAAACAAATGAATATTTCCAGGAAACACTCCCTATGTATTAGGCAGGAAATTGATGACAAAATTCAGATCTTTTTGGAAAAGCAGAAGAAACATATGTCAACATTTAACAGTAGCTCAACGATGAACCAGTTATCTGGAGGGGTTCTTCCTTATTGGATGACTTCAAACAGAGGCTGGAGAGCCCATTGGCTGGAGATGCTCTAGCCTTGGGTTTCACACATCAAGCAGCAGGTTGGTTTACACAGCCCCATCCAGTTTCCACTGAATAGCAAAAACTTGGCACTGGTATTATTACCTCTACTCTAGATATGCTGAGACTGTAATGTTCAAGATCCGCAGCCAATTGCTTCTCAGATGTGTGTTGACTAGAACTTCTGGAGAAGCCCAGCTACCTTTCTTAGATGATGTCACATTAGGAAAGGCAAGCTAAACCATCAAGTTGCTTTTTTAAGTAAAGCTTTATAAATGTTCAATGTGATTCTTCTTGTTCAATTAGAATGATCCTAAACATTCAGGAACAAAATAACAATCTAGTTACGGCAATTCAGATTATGAACTCAACAAGATTGAGATGGAGCCTAACTCATGCAAACAACATGCTGGCATGCATATGGTTTTAGAAACAAAAGCCTTATAAAACAGAATAGGGTACAAAGGATTGTACCACTTTATTTTGTTGGTGGATCATGCTCAGGCTTGAAATTCTTACAAAGAGTTCAAATAAACATCACATTATTCCTGAAGTTTAAGAAGTGAAGGGCATTGATTCAGGATATGACAGCCTATTGCCAAAAAATCACTTTTCTCAAAGTGCTTAGGTGTGAACAGCCTGACATTTCTTGTCAATATAGATTCGTACAAAGGTACTCCCCACCTAGACACTTAACTGTTGAAGGACTGATTGTACAGAAATAAACCCTGCATCTCTGTTCCTTTTCAGAGGCAATCCCTTGAAAGCACTCTTGCAGAGACAGAAGGCCAATATTGTGCCCAACTCTTGCAAATACAAGGGACGATTAGCAATGTGGAGAACCAAGTACAACAAATCAGAGAAGACATGGAGTGTCAGAATGCAGATTACAGGCATCTCCTGGACATCAAGATCCGCCTTGAGAATGAGATTGAAACTTATCGACGCCTAATTGATGGAGAAGCATCAGGAAAAGGAATGAAAGAACTATCAGGAAAAAAAGGGTATATATCACAATTCAATTTTGTCATAGATTAGTGATAATCTTGGAAGCTTTAGCCAAACAGGCTTAGAATTCCTAGATTGGAAATATCCACAGAGTAACTGATTCACAAACCAACATAAACGAGCAAACTAAATGAGTGTAACAATTCTGACTATGGATTGAGTATGGGATACTGTGCCATATTTTCCACTTTACACAAGCACATATTTTCATGTATGAAAACCATTCAAGATTGTCAGAAGTGCAGATTTACTATTCCAGTTGAACAACATGGGGTTAAATTTATGGCATTCTATGGGAAATTTATGTTTTAAGAATTTTATAGTTCACATTAATACTGTGAAAATCTCATAAAGATCTATAGAGTTTCTACTAATAATAATATTGGCGAAACAATTCTCCTAAAGGTAACATGGTCAAACTATTGCTTATTGCAGTGAATCTGTGCAAAAAAGTAGAAAAGATCTGGGACCACAAAATCTGGGATCTGAAAAAGGTTCAGGATTAAAAGCTTCAGGCTCTGAAGTCAGAAGCACAAAGACTGGGAAAGAGACCAGTACTAGAAAAAGTGAAACCAGAAACGTTGAATCCACTACCAAAGATAAAGGTAAATATTCTTGGAATTCAGTACAAGTATTGTGATTGTTTCTGATTTAACGCAGTGTTTTTGTTCTCTACTGTTTATTTATTTATTTATTTTTAATTTGATTTATATGCCGCCCTTCTCCGGAGACTCAGGGCAGCTTACAATGTGTTAAGCAATAGCCTTCATACTTTTGAATATTTATACAAAGTCATTTTATTGCCCCCATAATCTGGGTCCTCATTTCACCTACCTTAGAAAGGATGGAAGGCTGAGTCAACCTTGAGCCTGGTGAGATCTGAATTTGCAGTAATTGCAGGCAGCAGATGTAAGTGGGTGTTAATTAGTCTGCTGAGCCACCAGAGCTCATACTTCTATTACTTCAGTACATAAGTAGGTTTTTTTCTAGAATTCTAAACTGAATGACTCCTTATAGCCTTTCCCAAAGTGCTAAAATTTGTTGAAATCCAGCACAGACCTTATCATTTTCTTAAAATACAGTAAATGGTCTCTTCTTCCCATATCCAATCTCTTATTTATAGACAAATCCATAAAAACCTTGTCATTTCAGTCCTGGTGTCAGCAAAAGTCTATTAAGGGTTACCAGAGGTAACGATGTATTGTTTCCCCCCCACACACACACACACACAAATTGTATGTTTTTACTGTTGCAATTAGAATTATTAATAAAATTGCTATTTAAAAATTTAACTACATTATATGGACAAGCTAGTACTTACACAGCCTACGTTTGTTAGCAACACCTAAATGGTACTGGAGGGAGGGTCGTTCCCCTCTCAGAAATGTACCCATCTGTGTTTTGAATCTGGCAATTAGCCAAGACTCCAGGAGAGAAGAAGGGTGGCAGCAGTTGTCACTGTTGAGGTGCTGTGGGTTTTCAGAGGCTCTGCTTTGCAGATAAGCAGATGAAGCTCTATGGAACAGTTGGGATTGAAGCTTATGTACTGTTTCCAAACTGCTATTATCATTTGTTCCTGTATTCTGTTGCAGGACTGGCAATACAGCTCTCAAAAGCTATAGAAGCTTGGGGATTTCAATTTGCAACCTGATGGCATTAAGTCTGGGGTAGCTCAGCAGTTTGTGGTCTCCATTACAATCATTATGGGCCCCATACATACCAGGCACTGCATATTAGACCTGTTTTTTGTCTCAGGACAGTCACAATATGATTTCATTTTGAGCAACACTACCATCTGTCCATTGCCTGGTCATGCTCTGATTGTTTATCAGCTTGTTTGTGTCATGGGGAAGAGAAGGCCAGACAAATCAGCCAGTTCCAGGGGAGCCTGGTGTTTTCCTCAAGGATCTAGTGGGGCAGTCTGACTGTTCTCCCAGGCCTAGAGTTAAGGCTGTTCTTTTTTTTTGTTTTTAATTTGATTTATATGCTGCCTTTCTCCGGAGACTCAGGGCGGCTTACAATGCGTTAAGCAATAGCCTTCATACTTTTGTATATTTATACAAAGTCAGCTTATTGCCCCCACAATCTGGGTCCTCATTTCACCTACCTTTGAAAGGATGGAAGGCTGAGTCAACCTTGAGCCTTGGCGAGATTCAAACCAGCAGTAATTGCAGGCAGCTGGTCTTAATAACAGGGTGCTTTAGACCACTGTACTACCAAGGCTCTTTTTTTCCCTTATTTATTTGATAGGTTTGTATAGTTGCCCAACTCACACATAGTGACTCTGAGCAGTGTACAGCATTAAAATTAATTTAAAAATTTAAAACCTCAGGAGCAAGATAGTCAAAGAGCATGTGCTCTTTTCTCTGGGATGAGTGAGGCCAAAGGAAGTGGCCTGATACTGGCAACCCCTTCAATACAGATCAGGCAGAGTAACAAACAAAGGGGGAGTACAGACAAAATCCTTAGATATCCCCCCCCGCCTCTCTCCTCATGTCATGCTGAAGACTTAGTGTTAATGGATTCATTTTTCTAATAGTCATCTTCATGTGCAAATATCATATTCTTCCAAAGGAATAATGTAGCATTTGCATGGCAAATACTTCTCTTCCTTCTTTCTATCCTTCTGTTTACCATATACGTTTAGCATGTGATAAATAATTATCATTGTTTAGGCAATGCATAGTTAGTGAATGAACATGAATAACGTGTAATTGACCCAAATTTAATAATTTGCCTCCCAAGTATGGGAGGCAAATCTAAAAACTTTTTTATTATGAGAATTCAATGACATAGCTAATTTATATCTGTAGTAACATGGGAAATATGCAAGATTTTAAACATTTTAAGAAATTTCTTGTTTCTTTAAATGTATCTCTCCAAGAAGGTAAGAAATGTAGATTTTGTGTCTGATGAATGAAAAATGAAATCTCTGAAAAATGTTGCTATAAAATTATGTAATGTACAGAAATTGTACAGAAACCACTTTTTTCCTCCGGTATCATTTAGCACAATTGAAAACATATATTAAAATCCATGTTTTCTAGTTTCTTACATTAAATAAAAGGGTTTGTTATTTAACAACTTCAAATGAGAAGGAAAAAGTAGAAGTATCTGATGTATAGCTACTGTCACTAGACAGCCTGTACCAGCCAGGCACAAAACCTAGAAATTAACTCAATTTGAAGAAAGAAATAATTAAAATCAATTGGGTTTAAGGCAAAACTTGTTATATATGACAAATACATTTATATGTTCTAATACAGTTATTTTTAGTAGCCTAACAATGTTTTTTCCTATTAATGAAATTTCTTGAGCAAATAATGTTGCCATTTGCATTTTTGATATACTTGTTTTTCTTTCTTTCATCTTTAGAGATAAAGAAAACCAGAGTAATTAAAACCATCATTGAAGAATTAGATGAATATGGGAGAGTGACTTCTTCCAAAATCCAGTCTGTTGAAGAAACTCAGGGATAAAAAAAATTGCAACATTTTTTTTCAAAAGCACTTCTTGGCTTCAGGTGATGCTGCAAGCAGAAGAAGAAACATACTTTTATATTAGCAGGATAATATCCCAATAGAATTGTTTCCTTTCTTTATTATGTAATCACTTTATAGCTATCTTGATTATGAGGTGTGTTTGACTTTAATTCTGATAATCCTGATAATCAACGTACAGGCTTTGTAATTATGGAAGAAGCAACATCAAATTAGGTCCTTTCCTTAATGTCTCTTGGTTAATGGTGCAACTTCTACATGTAAAATCACTTGATTATTAATATATAAAGGTATTTCCAATTTAATTTTGCAGTTTGCAACTATTTATCCACCCCACATACATTTCCAAGGATATCTCGTATTTCAAAAGGTTAACATTATTTTCTAATAATCTAGACTAAATTTCATTCTGAGTGAAATTCAATTTGGTGTAGTGGTTAAGGTATCAGGCTAGAAATCAGGAGAGCATGAGTTCGAGTTCTGCCTTAAAATAGGTGACCTTGGACCAATCACTTTCTCTCAGCCCTAGGAAGGAGGCAGTGACAAACTTCTTCCAAAAGCTTGCCAAGAAAATACAGTGTCCAGGCACTGTCTGAATCCCAGAATAATCAGACTATGGAAAAGGACTGGGAGCGTCTGATTTAACCCAGCCTCTCTTACTATATGGCCACTGTAACCCTACATATTACTCCACATACTTATTAGGAAGTTATCACTCATTTCTATGAATTGTTATACCAATCCAAAAGCCTATGACAATTTCAACAAAAAGGACTTCTGGTTTCCAAAGGCAAATAATATCTAAGATAGAAGTGGTGATGAACTGCAAATAGGCAACACAGTCAATAGTGTTATGAGTTGTAATTCAGCAATATTTGAAAGACTGCACATTCCCCCTTTTTGGTCTAATAGGATATCTGAACAGCAAATTGACATCTCCTCTAAAATGCACCTTATAATTTTGTCCACATTGAAGCACAGGAGAGCTTGTAATAGTAAAATGTGAAGACTTAGTATAGTGTGGATATAGTATTTCCCCTCCCCAAAGAAAGCATTTTTAATCATTCCCAGATCAGATCCATGCCTGCACAATCTCATACCTATCCTGTTTTGATATCTGACATATTTCCACTTCTAACATTCTTCAATAGGAAACACATTGAATTTCTCTGCAATGATTTTGATTTATGCTATGATTTTTCTGCTGTTGCACAAAACGGAGCAAATAATGAAAGGCATCATGATAGCAAGGTTTCATGGTATTTTTGCAGGGCCCATGTAGAGAGCAAGAAAGATGACAAGAAATATGCAATAACTGTCAGGTAAGCAAAACGGGCTGAAACAATTTTTGACTGCAAAAAATAAAACAACATTTGGAAATGGCTGAGGCATGATTCACTTGACTTTAAGAAGCAGGAAGAAGTACAGCACAATCAGACTTTTGCAATTCTGTTATCAGAGTCAAATCCAGTGGTGGGTTCCACCTAGTTCCGCCCAGTTCCGCTGAGCCGATAGCAGTGACAATATGACATCACCGAACCAGTTCTGCCCCGCTCTCTGCCCCCCCAGCCCCCCGCATTATTCTTACCTTTTATTTGGCCCTACCCCCAATCTATTGCTGCCTCCTGAGTCCCAGCTGATTGGCTAGAATGAAAAAAACTGTTTAAACTCTTGTCGCAGGGCTTCAAAGGGCCGCCCTACAGCTAATCAGTGTTAAAAGGCAGTGTGGTGGTAGACCGGTGCCTCCAAAAACAAATGAGTAGACCAGTGCCTGCAAAAATAAATGGGTAGATCAGTGCCTCCAAAAACAAATGAGTAGACCGGTGCCTCCAAAAACAAATGAGTAGACCAGTACAGCTCTACAAGCAGTTAAAAGCCTGGTAGACCAGTACCTCTGCTAAATCCTAAAGAATTGTCACATGGCCACTAAGCCATGTCCACAAAATAAGCCACACCCACAGAACCGGTAGTAAAAAAATTTAGAACCCATCCCTGGTCAAATCCCAATTTAGTTTTCGTCTTCCTGTGGAGTTGATTTCATGATCTAGTATATTTAGTGGGATTGACATCCAAATTGCAAGCATTCAGAAGTTTTTTCCTTGATTATTTATTTGCATCAAACATCTAGAGAAGTAGAAACAGCAGATAAACAATCAAAGAAGAAGAAAAATATCATAATCAAGGAATGATCAGAAAGAAATCACACTGCAACCAAGACTTGCTGTCAAGCTGCTGCAGAGAAAAAACCAGCAAACTGTGCTCTTTCACGCACTGATGCACCTGAAACAGCCACGTTCAGAGAATACATGAATCCACAAGCAATCTTGAGCTATTAATATAGACTACTATTGGAAATCTGCCATTTTCCAACACTCCAGTACTTCAAAGAAATATATATTCTTAGTCACATTTATTGGTTAATTTCATATATATAGCTACCCATTTTATAATAAATTCCAGGAGCCCCCAACCAAAAATTAAAATAACATAAAAACCTCATTAAAGCCAAATACATAAGAACAAAACTTGGTGGCAATCTAGTTTTAATGTGCAGTCACCATCTTATCCCAACTTGGGGGAGGTAAAACTGGGTCTTCAGGGCTTTACAGAGACCTTGGGAACTTCAGCGGCAGAATATTCTGCAGGGCAAGGGCTACCAATCTGATCTGTTAGAATGGGTAGATATCCTTAGAGACATCTGGCCATGTGCCATATAGGGCTTTAAAGATCTTGAATTGCACCTGGAAAGAAACTGGAAGCCAGAGTGCAGCTCACACAACAGAAATATTACATGGCAAATCCTAGGGAAATATGCATGCTGATGCATTATGGGCCAGATAAAGTTTTTGGGTAGTATTTAAGGGCAGCACCATGTAGTAATCCAATGGGAGGTGACCAAGACATGAGTGACTATAAACAAAGGCTCCAAATCCAGGAAAGCTTGCAGTTAGCACAATAGACAAATTTGTGCAATGAATAATATAGATTCTTCCACATTTTAACCATCACAGTAGTTTTACAGATACCCCTGGGAACTGATTCACATTAAGAATACTGCATGCAACCAAATACTTTATCGTTTAGAAATCTATTCTGATATTAGGGACAAACAGTTGCAGAAAACATTTTCTGAAAATAAACAGAAAATTTAGTGTATCAATTAAACTTTATGATGTAAATTACAGTATAAATTTAATCTCACATAATTTAAGTTTACCATTTCCAAGACCTAATGAAGCAGGAAACCTAACATAAATAATAAACATTTATAATTCTATCAAGATGCATATGTAGATTAATCAGTATATAATTCTCAGCAACTGCATTTTAATATAGAACAATAGATCTTCAGCATAAGGTTGAAAGTATACCTAGAATAAATCTAAATCAGGAGAAATAATCATTATTTAGTTTCTTTGGCCCTTGAGAAAAAAGAATTTTGTTTTACACTCTAAGGCATTCTTTGCAAGTAAGGATCATGATGCAACATGCTACAACTCAACAGTACTGGAGGCACATACAATAAGAAAAAAGGGTGTCACTTTTCCCTCTTTGCTTGATGGATGCTTCAAATGCTACTTTGATCTTATGCCGCTGAGGAAAAGAGTTGATAAATGGCCAAGATTACTTGCAAGGAGCATAGTGAAGTGAGTAAGTGCTGTACACCAGGGGTGAAATGCTCCCGGTTCGGACCGGGATGGGTGGTTCGGATGCCCCCCCCACCATGCCCAGCTAAGCCGCGCAATCATCAGAGGCTTTTTTTTAAAAAAAACATTTTTTCTACAACATCTTCAGTCGAAAAAATGCTTTTAAAACTTTTTTAAAAAGCCTCTGATGATAGTGCAGCTCAGCTGGGATCGTCAAAGGCTTTTAAAAGAATTTTTTCTACAACCTCTTCAGCCGAAGAGGTTATAGAAAAAATGTTTTTAAAAGTAAAAAAAACCTCTGACGATCAGGCAACTCAGCTGGGATCGTCAGAGGCTTTTAAAAGTAAAAAAAAACCTCTGACGATCAGGCAACTCAGCTGGGATCATCAGAAGCTTTTAAAAGCATTTTTATACAACCTCTTCAGCTTAAGAGGTTGTAGAAAAAATAGTTTTAAAAGTAAAAAAAAAAAAAGTTGGCGATGCCCACCCAGTCACATTACCCCCTCCACCAAGCCACGCCCAAAGAACCGGTAGTAACAAATTTTACATTTACACATTTCTGGAATGGACCATTTTTTCCAACAATGAAGTGAATGGAAAGTGACAAAGAGTTAATCCATTAAAGAGAGTTTCTATCATCTTACTCAAACACAATCCTGGATATTGAATATAAAAGAAGAAAGTGATCAGAGAGAAGCCAAATGTGATTTTTGAGGCAGGGAAAGAAACCACAAACCAAAAGGAATATTAGTCAACTATTGTGAGGCCTCTAACTTTTTTCTTCCATAATGGAAGCAGCATGGGATGCTGCTTCCACAATGCTACAGACATGGGATGCTTCTGGATGAAGTTTTTAATTGCCTTGCTTTATTTATCTCCTATATCTTCGCACAATTTCGGCTTTGAGGGGGAGTCAAAAGATAGTAATATTCACAGTAGAGCAGGTTTTGTTTAAACTTTGGATGAGCCATATGGCCATCCAACTGTTGTTAGATTGCAGCTTGCATCATTCCTCACAACTGACCATTATGGCTAGAGCTGATGGACATAAAAGTTCAACAAAATATGAATTAAAATAGCAATAGGACAATATATATCATATTTAGCGGATCATTCCTAATGTCTCCAGTCACAAGTGATACTTCAGAGTATGGGATTTTCATATCTCAAGGCAAACAGGATGGAAACCATTTATATCTTTCTAGAGGTTTCTGACTTTTTGTCAAATATGTAGATATTTTCTCTTTCCTTCCAATCCATTTTTTTTTCTAAGTTTGGTAAACAAACAAACATGAAAAGGACTAGATGGTTCCTAATGTAAGGTAACAAGATTGGAAGCCCCTTTAAAGTAAAATGTCATGGCAATGCTACAATGAAGATCTAATGTAGAAATACCCATAATGATTTTAACTGTCTTTAGTACATGTATTTAAACTGTTTTTAATACATGATGTCAGGATTAAGGAAGACACATGCCACCCTTAGGGGCGAGAAGGGATGTCTTTTTCTTTTTTGTATATATCCCAGTTTAGCTTGATTTCAAGAGCAAAGTAAGAGCCTAATGTAAAGCAAAAAGGAGAAATGTAAGAATAGGAGATCTGTGATACAATGCTTTCTAAAATGTTGGCCAGAACATTTTAAAACCAAGAACACATAACATAGTGAAGTAAAGGGGGAAACTGCAATATTAAACATAATCTGATGGAAAATGCTAGAAACAATATCTGCAGAAGAATTAGTGGAAATAAAATGTTGGTGATCCCCATTTAAAATAATTTGTTCCATCTTAGAGTTACTGTGAAAGAAAAATTCTTGAGTCTATGAATCTCAGTTCCCATCCCATCTCTAAGAACTTGCAAAGACAGGCTGCACATCAAATTATAAATTCCAATATAACATCAAAGATTTTTAATATCAGCTACGAACGTTTGAGCCAAACTAATGACAAGGTATTTAAGATCTGTATTTCTGTTAGATTAAAAAAAGGAGAGGGAAATAAATCCTTACCGAATGCAATGGAATACTATTGGGGTTGTTCAAACACGTCCCTTGAAGCTTTGTTTGGCTTCCTCTTTCAGTTAAAAGAGCTGTGCCTGGGGGCTGGAGCTGTGGAGCAGAATGCAATCTAAAAGTTAAAAGAAAGTGTTGCTGAGGAGCAAAAGACAAAAAGAGTAGCTCATCAAATTTTAAGGATAAAAAGAAAAGTAAAACAGATCTGGCTCTTTTCCATCCCTCCTGATCCAGAAAGTTGGCACAACAAATAACCCAAGGG
This sequence comes from Arizona elegans, assembly GCA_022577455.1. Lineage (NCBI taxonomy): Eukaryota > Metazoa > Chordata > Lepidosauria > Squamata > Colubridae > Arizona > Arizona elegans. The sequence goes on along the minus strand of JAKOOJ010000004.1, from coordinate 109,230,584 downwards.
AACATATTTCTGAAAAGTTGGAGTTGATAACATCACTTTTTAATTAGAGAAAATAATTATCTGGTCATGGACGTTATGTTTTTGGCTTGGCAAGGAATCCTTTTTGCAGTGATGGGGCGGAAACAATACACCACATTAGCTTCATATATAAACTTCAAAAGCCCACCAAGCCAAGGCACTCTTTCTAAATCAGCTTGCTTGCTGGCACAGCACAGGCCATCCTTCTTGCTCAAACACTATGGCTCTCTCCGTCCTCACATCGGGTTCTTCTCGGCAGATTTCCTCCTATAGTATGGGAGGTGGAGGTGGGGGATCTGTTAGACTGTCAAGTGGTGTAGGGTTCAGTGGTGGTTCCAAGTTTTCTGGAGGTTATAGTGGAGGGGGTTATGGTGTAGGAAGCCTTGCTGGAGGATATGGTGCTGGCATGGGTGGTGGCTTTGCCAGTGGGAGTTTTGCAGGTGGCTTTGGTGGTGGCTTTGGCATGGGAGGAGGAGATGGAGGTCTCCTCGCAGGTGATGAGAAGCAAACCATGCAGAATCTTAACGACCGCCTTGCTAACTATTTGGGCAAAGTGCATGCTCTTGAAGAAGCAAATGCTGAGCTAGAAATCAAAATCAAGGAATGGTATGCCAAATTCAGCACCCCTGACACTGATCGAGATTACAGCAAGTTTTTTAACATCATTGAAGATCTTCGGAACCAGGTAAGTAGCTCAAATACTTTCACAAAGTATTCCAACTTCAGTTGACACTCTTTCCAGACTCAGTAAGTTTCAATAATTTTCCACCTTTTTACACTTCCTAATTAAGTCATTGCGGTAAGAGTTCTCTTTTTCAGCATGGAATAACTAGGGCTAGTAAAGCTTCCCACATCCCTCAAGGAAGTCATTTGTGTCAGGCAACAGGAAAATTATACATCATTGAATGCTTGCAGCATTTCATTCGCACTCTGTCCTCCCTGGCCATTTTAAAATTAAACTTGGTTTATTGATAATTATGGTGTGAAAACCAAGTTCTAGAATGGGCAGATTCATATCCATAGATAGATAGATAGATAGATAGATAGATAGATAGATAGATAGATATCCATATAAGTAATATATATATATTACTTATTACATTTTTGTTACTGACATAAGATTTATTTTTTATTCTAATTGATATTTAATATCTGTAAATTGCCTAGAGCCTATGAAAATTGAAGTGATAGATAAAGTGCGTACATCAATTGAGCACACTAAGGGCTAAGTGAAGATAAAATGAGGTCATTTATTATTCAGTCTGTGGTGGGAGTCCAGCTCTTGGTTTAGCATATTTTAATTCAGACTTTTCAATTTAGTTATTGAACTTAACTCCTGAACTTAAAAAGGTTAGCTATCCTCATGTGTGTTTTGCGTGCATATTGAATTTAAATAACTTAGATAGCAAGAGTAAAGATGATTCTTGTGTGTCTATGTCTCTGTGTCTGTGTGCTTGTGTACATGCATGTGTCCGTATATCTGTGGGCATGCCTATTATTTTTTTATTCTTCAATCTTAGATGCAAAGTGCCCAGACTTTTGGGGGAATGAATGTATTTCTTTTAAATGTTTGATTATAGATATGTCGACATACAATTGAGAATGCTGGGATTGTATTACAAGTCGATAATGCTCGACTAGCTGCTGATGATTTCAAACTTAAGTAAGTAAAACAATTGCACTCAGGAAAGAAAAAAGAAATGACATTCCCCCAACCTATCACCTATTCAGTTTTTTTAAATCATCCTTGATTATAAATCCATTAAATGATGACTATAAATTATAATGAGCTGGGGTAGTGTAGTGGTTAGAATGCAGAATTGCAGGCTAACTCTGCCCACTGCCAGGAGTTAGACCCTGACCAGTTGAAGGTTGACTCAGCCTTCTCAAGGATGGTAAAATGAGTATCCAGATTGTTGGGGTCAATACTCTGACTCTGTAAAGCTCTCAGAGAGTGCTGTAAAGCACTATAAAGCAGTATATAAGTATAAGTGCTATTTCTAAAATGTCATTCTTCTATCAACTTTAAAGATACGAAAATGAGTTGTTCCTACACCAAAGTGTGGAGAGTGATATCAATGGCTTACGCAGAGTCTTGGATGACTTAACCATGAATAAATCAGATATAGAGTTGCAGATTGAAAGCCTGAATGAGGAACTTCTCTACCTGAAGAAGAACCATGAAGAGGTGGGAGAAAGGTTTTCCTAAAGCTTCTGAGATATATTGTATCAGGATATATTCCTGACATTGGCAGATATCATTGGGGTCAGATTTTGACAGGAATGCTTCTCTTTTGATGAAAAGGCAAAGAATTTTGTTAATTTTCAAATGTCACTTTGTAGATCTTCCTGCTCATTCAGACAAATTTCTGTCCCCAGCTCTTATCCCCATTGTTGATCTCTGGGAAAGCAGGGAGATTTTGGTACTGAGTAGAAATTAGTTACTGTACAATTCCACACAAATAATTCTTTTTTATAGCACTATCCCAACACATTGAAACAATAGTTAAATCCATATGACTGAGAATGCTTAAATGCTCAGAACTTTTGCTGCAGCTGCACACACACTGCTGCAAGGGAACCTTTTCAGGTGTCTGCCTTAGGATGAAGCAATGCCCTGTGTCCAGGATTTTCCCAAACCTAGAACTGAATCTGCCACCAACAACACCATACCCTTGGTACCAAATGGTTACCAAATGGGAGGAAAGGATTTTTACTAGGCAAAGTGCAAAGTAGTAACAGTAACAGAGTTGGAAGGGACCTGGGAGGTCATCTAATCCAACCTGCTGCTCACACAGGAAACCTATACTAGGGATTCAAACCACCAACCTTTCTGATTGACAAGCTCAGTGTCTTAGCCACTGAGTGACAGACAATAAACAAATATTAGTTTTAAGTATTTATTTCAGAAGATTGGAGATTCTCAGTCATCCAGGTCACGGTTGTCCCGGAAGGTGGGGGGTGGGTTCAAGAGGCAACTGGACTTTCTGGTTTTTCTTTGAAGACATATCGCTCCTCATCCAATAATCTTCTTCAGCCTCTTGGATGAGCTGAAGAAGCTTCATGAGAGCTGAAGAAGCTTCTTGGATGAGAAGTGAAACGTCTTCAAAGAAAAACCAGAAAGTCCAGTTGCCTCTTGAAAAAGAACCTTTGGGTCATTTCAGAAGATAGTGTACAAAGACATAAAGTGTGTTAATTGTCATTGTCTTTGCTTCTAAATATGTTCTCAAGGGGTTTCCTTGCCAGATATTGATGCTTTGGAAAATCCTAGCTGTTGGAAAAACCACAAGCACAATAGAGTGTATAGATACTAATGTATTGCTTTGAAACCGTAAATGCATGCACTGTGCTAACAATGGATAAAAGGAATTGTAGATTTTCATTCTAACCTCTTCTCCCCTTTCTAAAAAGCAATGAAAATTCCCTACTCCAGCTATGTCTGCCATCTAGTGGCCAAATGAAAACATTTTAAAGGAGAATTGTAGCACAGGGTAGAAATGAACGTCCTTGGTACTCTCTTAAGCATCCCACATTATAATCCAAGACTCATATATTTATCCAAAGTTGTTTTGGTTTCCCTCTATAAATCTGCCCTTTCTTTATACATAGCTTCTATTCTTCCCATCTAATTATATATGTGGCATTATCAATAAATGAATAGATAGATAGATAGATAGATAGATAGATAGATAGATAGATAGATAGATAGATAGATGCCACAAATAAAACCACTACTTCTCTAGAAATGAATCTTTAAATTAAAAAAAAAAAGTAGAGTTGAATTTTATACAGGACTGATAGAGGAAATTTAGGATCAAAATATTTCCCCGCTTAAATTATCTCCTTAAAACTGCCAACAGTTCACTGAGAGTGTAAAAAAAGAATTCAGTGAAAAACTGAATTGCAAAACAAAATATACTCAAATCACCCAGTAATTTCTGCCCCATCTGTAATAAATGAGGATTCACTTATCATACTCCAGATCTCTTCAACAACAGTGTCACACTAGACCCCTTGGGTAGATGCTTTCTCTGTCATATTGTCGTATTCTGGGCATATTGCCTCTAAACCCTGGAAGGCCTGTTATTTTTTTTAGGAACTTGGTTCTTCCAGTAGGATCTGATCCATGTAATTTGTGAATTACCATATGAACTATGTTTTGGGGAGTTTTTTTACATTTCCTGCCTTCCCCTTTCGATTTTATTTATTTATTTTGAACTGGTTTTTAAATTTAGTATCTTGTCTTAGATCATGATAATTTGCTGCCTTACAAATTGAATGAATAATAAATCACCACAATCATTTAAATGGGTTTTGCTAAGCCTAACATGGCAATTGCCTTGGACAGCAGATGCCAAAAGGCAGCAGTTGTTATTTCCCCTCTGTGGCAGGATATAGCTACATGGAGCACACTGCTACTTGTATGGCCTCCAAACTGTTGTTCTCCCATTAGGTGCTAGATATCACCCATATTAAAAGAAGATTCATCTGGAAATGGTTTTCTATACATAAAATGGGGAAGAGGCATGAGAATAAACATAGCATTAGAGATATCCAGAATACAACATCTCCTTTGTTGTCCATCAATTCCTATCATATAATGTGACAATTTATCGCATTGTGACCTATCTACCACACGTCTCTACCACAGGAATTGATGAGTTTCAGAGGAGCGTCCAGTGGTGATGTCACTGTGGAAATGGATGCTGCTCCTGGAATTGACTTGACTAAACTTCTGAATGATATGAGAGCCCAATACGAAGAACTTGCAGACAAAAACCGGAGAGAAGCAGAAGAACAGTTCAACAAACAGGCAAGAAAAATCCACTTGAATGTCAAACACAGGAAATGTTCTACCTAGTCCACTAAATATTGTTCTCTGATTTGTCTAGGTTGGAGCATTGAGGCAAGAGATATCTGCCAATGTGGACCAATTGAGTTCAAGCAAAAATGAAATTACCGAACTGAGGCGCACCATGCAAGGCTTGGAACTGGAGCTTCAGGCTCAGCTTGCTATGGTAAGTGTACTGCCAAACAGCTTGATTTCTTCTGCATGGAAACTTGGGAGTGCTACAAGATCAGCTTCCCAGCTTAACCTACAGCCTGGTAGTACAGCTCTTCTCTCAGTTTTCTGGAATTAACCAAAGTTTATTAACTTACCTGTGGGTTGTATCTATTTATCTGGAACTAAATTAATAGGATTTATTTCCAAGTAAACATGAGATTACAGCTTTGTCCTAGTAAATGTCCTTCTAACTGACAAATTATAGATAAGGATTTTTTGTATGATTCAAGTACGTAAATCAAATTTTACTCCAGCCAGAGGCGAGCACACTTAAAAACAAATAAGCAGACAAAAAACAAAACAAAAACAAATCAGAGTCCTTATGACATATATGCCTACTAATTAAAATATATTATAATTAATTAAGAATGTAAGTGATAGTCTTAAAGTTCATGCTACAGAAGTCATCATCCACTTTGTTCAAAAAGCTAGCAAGCAAAATTTGAACACATTATATAAAGTATTTGAAGTAGTCATTCTTATTGGCAAAAATATATATATATATAAAATCTGTCCCGTCTAGAGTTACTAGTAAATAAAGAAAAATGAGCTTGACAATGAAGTAGAACATGAATGATTCTTTCAACCACTCACCTACCATATAGAATATATAATCGTAATATTATATTAATGGCTTGCAATCCAGAACTTTCCTCCAACTGTTTATTTCAGCAATTAATGCTTCATTTTTCCTCTGCCTGTCTCTCAACAGAAACAATCTCTTGAAGGCACTTTAGCAGAAACAGAACAAAATTACTGTGATCAGCTTGGCCAAATACAGATTCAGATCAGTAGTTTGGAAGAACAACTTCTGCAGATCCGGTCAGATATGGAAAACCAAAATGCCGAATATCAGCAACTGTTAGGAATAAAGACACGTCTGGAAAAGGAGATTGAGACCTACCACCGCCTATTGGAAGGAGAAGGGGGGTAAGGAATTTGCAGCATATGTAATTGAAAAAAATACATTCTTACATTAGAATAGAGTAAGGTGTATTGTAGCACCTTAAAAACTCATTTATTTTATGACATTTGCTCTCACAATATATAAATACCAGTTTAACATCTGATTAGTTTCAGAACAAATTCTGAAGCTTTGAACCTGTAGTATATTCCATATGACAATTTATATATGTGAATCACTTTTATTTTCTGTAGGAAAAAACCCTTCCAAAATAAGTGAAACATGAACAGTAAGATGATGATTTATTAGATTTAATATAGCTACTCATTCCAATGGACTTAAAATATTAAATTAAAACAAAACATAAAACAAGGCAGCTCAGAACAAAGACAACCATTAAAACAAAGCAAAACAAAAAGCATAACATTCACAACATACACAAACATTAACCTTAAGCAGAGACCAAACAGACTATTATAACAGAAAAAGCATGTTTCTTAATTCCCATAAAATGACAACATTTAATAAATGGGACTTGGAAAGCATTTATTCTGTTCAAATATACTGAATGAACTGGTATAATAATTACTTTCAAAATTTGGTCATAGTAATGTTATTCTATCTTTAGCTACATGCTGAAAAGCCAAGCATAGCGTATACAAGAAATCCTACCCTACAGGGGCTATACTTCACCCATCATCATAAAACTGCACTTGCACATTTTAAACACAAAGAAATTGACATATTCTGGTAGAGAGAAGTTCCCTGAGAATGGGCTCCAGGATGAGTCCGAAAGCTAAACCACTGGTCCTGGTGAGCAACCCAAATTGTATCCTGCAACATTATCCTGAGACATGCCTTCATTCATGACAAATTCATCCCTTCACCACCTTAGATTAGCTGTTTGTTCTGAGCTGTAGACATGGTTGGAACAAATACTCTACTGTGTAACTTTGCAGTGGTTCCCTCTGAGAAGAATTCATACTTCTCTCCAGAGAGCGAAATCATAGATTGGCTGACCATACCAAAATTCCCTCCCACCCACCCCATTTTCCAGATGATCTCAAGAGAGTCTCTCTCCTAAGGTTAGTTTCAGGCTTTCCATGATCAGGCAGCTCCAGATAGCCTTTTCCCTCTGGCATCTAACCTCAGCTCATAAGTGACCTGACAACATACTTATCCTGCTATGTCCCCATAGCTTGTTCCAAACTCATAACTGATCAGGCTTAGTTGTACTGTCAATCTTAGCTGTCTAATGCTAAATAAATATTTTCCCTGTTCCTCCACCATCCAAAGCCTCAAGGTATAGAAAATCTATTAGGCTTTATCACCTTAGGTAGAAGCAGTCATTACAATTATTTAAAACAGATGTAATAAGGGCAGAATAGGGATCAGCAATAGGGACAGCCAATGTCATGGCTGATAAAGAGTTTTTTGGCAATTCAAGATGGGTGGAGAAAAGATAATTGGTGGGAATGAATGAGCTTGGAAGAAGTGCCATTACATCCACATTTGGAAGCTGACAATGATAAGGACCACACAGGGGAGGCAGATTTTTTATAAAGCCAATACTTTGAAAATCCCATGGATGGTACTGAGAAAGAGCTGAGTATTTACAAAAAAATAAATTCTTTCTTTACAGAGGATATTCCACAACCATCTACACAGGACCTTCTGTGAAAGGTAATGCATATATTTCTATAAAGTCTCGCTTGTAGTACTCACTCCCTGCTATTTTCTTTCACATTAACAGTATACTGCCTCTCCTATGCCCTTGCAATATTTTTGAAATTTCCCCTTTCATCTTGATGTTCCTTATTCCAGATCTGCTTTGAATGGAGCCTCTCATATAGGTGTGGCTAGGTCCTTCCTCCCTTGCAAGGCATAGCCCCTGGCTGGATGATGGAATGGGATAATGGGATGATGAAGCTAGGTGTGTTAGAGACCATGGCTGAAAGGAGGCTGGGCATACAGGGTTAACCCCTGTGCTGGCATGACCATATCACTCTGCCTTACAAATTTAGAAGACCCTAATCTACCCCATTGAAAAACAATAATTATCAAACTCATACATGTTATACTTCTGCCTCTCATTATTACCAAATGATAGAAGGTTCTCTGCTGAGTACTGAAGCTACGTGTAAAAGAATAGCCTACAGAATTAGTCATGGACATACCAAAGGACAGAACAAGACACCAAGGGGTATTGGTAAAATAGAGTATACAATCCTACCTTGATTTTATTTAGTATAAGATGGGAAGAGAGAAACATGAACTGGTTTTCAGCTCTGATATTGTATCTTATTAAAATAAAGAGCATTAATTTTATTATACCTCTTTCCTGACCTGTTCACCTTGAAAATCACAGTACAATACCCGTTCCATATACTTGAAATTTATGAAAAGGCTGCAGATTTGCCCATTTAAATGAGTTTGGTTTTAGATACTTTAACTACTCATCCTTATTATTAATACAATATCAAAACTTATTTTCTTAGTGTTGAATTAAATATTGACTGGGTTACCACATGATACTGAATCATGGTTCTTTTTAACTATATCTCGTGGAACAGGATATATTGACCAGATTCACACATAACAGTAATCAAAAATATAACAATATATGTATATCTTAATGTTTGAACCTAGCAAAAGCAGAAGGCTCCAACTGAAACCAGACATGAACTTTTTAAAAATGTAATGTTACATCTATCCTTGCTTGCATTTTCTACAACTATTCCCCGCCCCCCCCCCCCCCCCCCCCGTGGACTTATTTATACTAACAGGCCTTGCAGAGAGAAAAACAGTGATGGAGAAGTAATTTTTATTATTGAGACAGATCTTGGATGTAGCCAGCCAATAACTACGGCTAATAGCTACTGATATTCACTTGACAACCTTATTCTTCCATTCCTCCACAGTCTCAAGAAAAACTGGCAACCCAGGTCTGATTAACCTTAATGGGTCTGCTAATTATCACATCTAATGATGTGATAGGAGAATTAATCTATGATGTTTGATAATGATCTATATCTATAGACTGTAAAATGAACATGAAAAATAATAAAAGCATGTCAGAATCTAGAGCACCCCTATTACTATTTGTGGCCAGTTTGCTTCCAAGTCCAATTCAAAGTGCTGGTTTTAACCTTTAAAGCCCTTCATGACATTGGACTTGTTGTTTGAGGGATTGCCTCTCCTTGCTTCCAGCAGCCCTCCCCTTCAGATATTACAGAGAAGGCATGCTGTGGGTACCATTGGCTATGATCTACATTTGATGGATCTCAGGACATATGTCTTGTAAGCCATGGCACCCGCCTTATAGAACATCCTTCTCCCCCACCAAAAAAATAAAATAAAAAATAGGCTGGCCTCCTCTTTTGATATTCCAAAAGGCCCACAGATCTGGTTATGTGACAAGACCTGGAGCCTCCCACAGAACTGGAGATTGTCTATAGGGCTCCTTTGTTGAGGGATGTATTTTTTTTTTATTCTCTTTTCATCTATGGTTTATATTTTTGGTTTTTATGATATTTATTGCTATGGCTTTTATATTTGTTTTTGCTGTTTTTAGATTTTCTGTTTTTATCTACTGTTGTCCACTACCCAGAGTTGCCTTTGGTGGCTATAGAAATTTGATAAAGAAATAAGTAACATTGCACTGTATGTATTTTATTTCAGAATCAACAAAAACCAGAATGGTTAAAACAATCGTAGAGGAAATGGTGGATGGCAGAGTGGTTTCTTCCCAAGTCAAATCAGTTGAAGAGAAACCATCTAAATAAATACCAGTAAATTACAAAAATAACTTTCCATTTTTATAAACTTTCTAACACTTTCTAGCAAGAAAGAGCTTCTTCAAGAGCTAGACTTAGAAATCATTTTTTAAAAGCAATGTTTTTTCTTTAAAACTTTCTAATTTCTATCTACTTATCTTTACACAAGTTTCTAAAGTACACCTCAGTGTGCTTTCTTTTAGCTTGAGTAGTTTAATAAACTTTTTCACTATTTGCAAGTTACAAAAGTGTTATTGTGTTCATTATCAATACTCTCCACTGAAGTCTGCAAATATGTTCCATTTACAGTATTTTAAAACTGCTTTATTTCAAAAAATATAGAGAAGTACAATATTTTAGACCTTTCTATGAAAAAATAGCTTTTTGCTACAGCAATTAAATTGCATGTAATGTGCAAAAATATTTGGGGGGATTCTGAGAGAAGGAATGTTATATAGTAAACATTTTTACTTTACAGCAGAGATATGTAATTTTTTTTAAGACAAGAATTTGAGTGCTAGGTTAAGAGCCATCTCTCTTGCCCTCCACCTCTCCACCCCAAAATGGACAAAGTGAATCAAAAGTGGACAGTCAGGAAACAGACTCTGTTTTACTAAATGTACACTGCTCAAAAAAATAAAGGGAACACAAGTAGAAGACATCCAAGATCTGAATGAATGAAATAGCCTTATTAAATACTTCATCTGTTACATACAGTAGTTTTGTGTTCCCTTTAGATGTTTGAGCAGTGTATAAACTACTGTATGTAAAGAACAAAGTATTTAATAAGGCTATTTCATTCATTCAGATCTCGGATGTCTTCTGCTTGTGTTCCCTTTATTTTTTTGAGCAGTATATATTAATTGGGCATTAATTAAATTGAATTGACATTATCATTCCCCTTGTATCTCCTTCTTGTCAAGGTTCCAAGTAATACATCCCATTCAATAAGAACTCCAAGGCAGGCAACTTCCTCAAAGAACATTTTATTGGGACATATCAAATTGGCATGTTCCTGGTGAAAAACTGGCTCTAAATTCCCGCCGGTTTTACACCCAATTAAAAGTTAAACTTTGTCACTTCCCCTCAGAGTCTCCAGTCACATGGTCCAATCAATATACAGTCCAGTTGCTAGGTGACCTCAGTCTCTACCTTTCAAATACCTGCACCAACATCCTTGATTCCCAGAGGAAAGGATTTTATTTAGGCTACAATACCCCAGCTATCTCTACACACACACACCGGCCCCTTTGCTCCAGGTTGTGTCAGCCCTGAAGCAGTGAGAAAAGAAACCTCCCTAGAGAAAAACTACAAAAAAAGAAAATGGCCACAGTTCGGCCAACTTCAGGGTTGACACTTCTATCATTAGTGGCAACTTTTAGATATACCTCTTTCCTATGAAATGGCATGCCCTAACTTTTGCTTATGCAATCAAGTATATGTTCAATAATAGTGATATGTGATGTGCGATCTTAAGCTCAATTAGCCTGTCTCTTTGTAGACGTGAGAAGCAACTAGAGCCTCTGCAACAATATCAAACGATGCCATTTAGGTCACTGTTGCATATCTTGCCGTATGACATAATAATCTGATATCTTTCACAAGTAGTGATAATCTTCAGAATATGTGTCTGCAGGGAATCTAGTTCAAAAAAATTGCCATTTTCCCATATGAATTAAGATCCAAGTTATTGCAATCACTAGCATGAAACATGGACCTTACCTACTGTAGGATCTTACCTACTGTATTTGTGTAAATGTGAAAAAGTACACAGTCTAAAACACTAATAAAAGAATAACAAAGGCAGCAACAATGAAATACATTTATTCATTTCCAGATTACAGGAGGAAGTAGTTCATAACATTCCCATCTCCAAGTCCTGTTGAAAAAGTCAGCTTTTGATGGCCTTTCTGAAACCCAGAATGTCCAGATCTCAGGGGAATACTATTCAAAGAAAGGATACAGCAATTGGGGGAGAAAAAAAAACCACTGCCTCCGAAGCTTCTGAAATTAACAGTGTCTAAATCATGGGTGTCCAACCTTTTGGCTTGCCTGAGCCATAATGAGTAAAGAGGAATTGTCTTGAGTTACATAAAATTGGGGGCAGGCATGGTGGCTCAACAGTTAAAGATACTGAGCTTGTCAGCTGGAAAACTGACAGTCCAGGTTCAAGACCACTGCACAACAGGATGAGCTCCCATTCCTGCCCCAGCTCCTGCCCACCTAGCAGTTTGAAAGCATGAAAATGTGACTAGATAAATAGGTAGCACTTTGATGGGAAGGTAACAATGTTCTGTATGCCTTTGATGTACAGTCACACTGGCCACATGATCATGGAAATGTCTTTAGACAATGCTGGCTCCCTTGGCTAATGACTGGGCGGGGAAAACCTTTACCTTTATATATATAAATATATATAATATACTTAATGTATATAAACTACATAATAATGTTAAAAGTTTTGATTTTGTGAGGGCACATTACTAGCTGTCACATTGCATGCAGCCTGCAATGGCCAGATCTGGTCTACGTGAAGGGCCTACAGATTCTAATTGGAAGGGCAGAATTAATTCGGATAAGACAGTCCCAAAGAAATCCAGATCCTATGTAAGAAAAAGTTTTAAAAGGCAAGCTAGCACCTTCTAGTCAGTGGAACTCTCAAAGCAGCGTCACACGGACAGACTGAAATGTGCACCGCTCTATGAGCTGCCACTTTCTGGACCAGCTGTACTTTCAGGTAAGTTTTAAAATGTCAGCTGCACATGAAGCATCTTGCAACAGTCCAGGCACAAAGTGACTAAGCCACATGAAACTAAGAGAAGGGTGTCTCATTCCAAGAAGGGTTGAAACTGTTGCGCCAAATTGACAGGCATCACTGAAAACACATTTAGTTATGCAACAGAGTTGTGTTAGGGACTTATAAATGATATTTCTCACTACTCTGGTAAATGCCAGTATGCCCATGCTAACTGCTATCACATCATTAGCAAATTATCTCTAATGTGAAATAGTATATAACAGTTTAGCAAAACCATGTAGCTTTTTACACTATACGGGATTTATGTAACTGCTCAGTTCAGTAACAGATGTGGAACATAAATATTTCATCAGCAAACCTAGACATTTTTGACATGGAACACCATGGAACTTCATTTTGAATAAATAAGCAAATAAAACTAAAAGCTAAAAGCTTGGTAATCAATTAGAATTCTGGCCTTCCAATAACTGTTACAGCACAAATCACACAACTATAGCACAAGAAGAAAAATCAATAACTGTTCCAAATGTATTGGGCTCTACAAAAGATCCCAAGAAAACACTCTTGAAACATGATTTGGTGACCCTGGGAACAACATTCACAGAGCAAGTTTGGGACATTCTGAAGACATATCTTGTTATCTGTTCAAATAGATACAGTTATTTAAAACGATGTGCTCTCCAGGAAAAGTTAAATCTGAAATAAGTATTAAAATTTTGAACAAAATAATTTAAAGAAGTCTAGTTTGCAAAGTTAGAGTAATGATTAAAGGGCCAGTTACCCTGCAATATGCTGTTCAAATAAAACAAATATATATATATATATATATATATATATATATATATATATATATATATATATATATATATGTATGTATATATATATCTTGAAAACAGAATTCACCATATCATAAGACTGGAAAAAAATTAATATGAGTGCCTTCCTTACTTTCTCATTTCATCTATTTTTGCTTGTCTATATGTTAGCTCCCTAAAATTCTCTTGCAACTAGCAGTTGTTGCAACACTCACAGAGAAAGAGAAGTAAATTTATGTAATTAATTAATCATGAACTTGCTGCCTACTCATCAGATTCTAGATAATCTCAGTGTTCCTAAAATATGTATGATAAGTACAAAAATGAGTTTGACATCCATATATTAATCTTCAAATCTATTTAACAATTACTTTACTATATAAAACAGAGAATCCTTGGCAATACTAGATTCCCCAAGGCATCAAGCAATGAGCAGTTAAGTTTGTGACATCTGGAAATGTTTCTAGTCTTTTCCATGACTAAAGGAATGGATGAAGACAAATTCATACCATAGTAGTAGAAACAGAATGTCTATGGTATTGGATAGTGTTTCTCAATTTCAACAATTTTAAAATGTGTGGATTGGGTGGAAGTTGAAGTCCACACATCTGAAGTTTCTCAGATTGAGTGTTCACTTTCTAGGTCTCCATGGACAGAAAACCAGCTTGAATAAGAGCATACTCTATTTTCTGGACATACTATTAATTCTGCTCCAATCACACATAAAGTGCCTCTCAAAGTTATCATTGCATTATCACAGCATTGTTGAATTTCTACAGCAAATATTAAATAAACGTCAAATTTTTGTAGCTGTCACATTGCCTTCTACAGAGCAAAGTGGGTACATGGGATAGGAAATTGAATTTTTCTCTTTCCTACAATATCTTCCGTTTCTTTGTTGGAATTCTAATGAGAGGAAATAACATTATGAGAGAGATTAGGAGAGGATTTTTACATGTATGTTATATTACTACTGTAAAAATGCCCACCCTCCATATACTGGAAAACAGAAGCAGTTTAAAATAAGCAGATCTCTTAATTAAACTTCTGAGTCTTGCATGGAAAAAAGGAAATTCTGCAAAACTTCATAAAAAAAAACTTTCAAATGCAAAAATAAAGGTAAATTCTGGGGGAAAAGTTACATCTAACTTCAAATAAAATCTAGGAAATTCGGATGTGACTAATTTGTAAGACAATGAAATGCTAGATGGCGGTACTAAGATTTTAGAAGAAAAAGCTGTGGGTAACCCTACATTCATTAATTTAATTGGTTGGTTTAAAGTCCCCTAAGGATCCTGTCCCACAATAAAACTTGGAACAAAAAAAAAATCAGAAGCCCAAGAAGGCAATATGTATTTGAAATTGAGCTGGGATCAACTAATAACTTAAATTTTCCTTGAACCGCTGAGATAAACCACAAGCAACTAAATCAATTTCTGGAAAAAAAAACAGGCAAATGTAGGCTTTGTATAAATTATTTGCTCACC